>OU426960.1:17500-2517500 GCA_911387765.1 Pyrgus malvae | reverse complement strand
TGTACGAAATAAATATGGAATAAATTATCATAATTAATTGTAATCTTTAATTAATTTTGGGCATGTCATAAATCAATTATATATGGAAAAGGTGCTATAAATGTTTGTATGAATGGTCGAAGAGTTTTCGAAGGTATTATGCGATTACAATTAATTAATCGTTTCAGATTTCAACATCTTAAATATGTAGGTACCAACTTACTGTACATACATTATAGGTATAGAATTATGTACATACATTATATAGAATATAGTACATACATTATTAGGGTTTTTTTTGGGTTTATTGCAGTCTAATTTTTTTGATACAGGCCACGTTTAAATTACAGATGAATAATAAATATTAATACTTATCATAGTCAGTTGAAAGGTACAGTAGGTGCAGATGTAGTAGTCCCTGTAGCTTCGGGATTAAGAATAGAGCTACGGTATCCCCTGCCTGATCGTAAGAAGCAACTAAAAGGGGGCTTCCGGGGCTGCGGGTGGTGAGAGTGGGAGCTCGACCCGTCCAGCCAGCAGCCCCGGGAAGGACGGCGGTGTGTACTTGGCCGCATGCCGCCGTAAGCATCGGAAGGTGCAGGCGAGCACATCTGCTTTCCCAAAGATGGGCTCATTCCAGGGCGTCGCGTATGAAGGACACCAGTGCGTTCCACGGGAGATCCCGGAGTCCTCCCCAAACGTAGAGGAAGGCCACTGAGGTTTTAGTGAGGTTCAAATCCCACATAACCCGGTGTCCTCTCTCAAGGATCTGGGTACCTTTTGAAAGTTTCCGATACCAAAAAAAAGGTGCAGACGTAATGAAATGAAATGAAATGAAATATTTTATTTGCACAAATATAGGTAGCAAAAAAGGTTTTACAAAAATATTTAGATCGCCATATATACCCTTTAGGGTGTACAAATTTTATTGTAAACTTTATATAATTACAAGTTAATTTATAAACTAATTATGTACAGTAAACACTAAAATATACAGTATACTTAAATAATTTTACATTAATGTAGTGTAACTTTTTAAAAAAACTATCGCGTCGCGTTTCTGAGTACATTACATACGCTAAGAACACATAGAAGAATACTTGAAGTGTGCAGACGAAAATAGACCAAAAGAGGCTATGCCACTTTTAAAGCCTGATAACTTGGATATTTATTATATGGCATAATATAACGATCCACACTCACACTCCCACACACACACACACTCACACACACCCCACAGTAGGGTTACATACCCTGTGTCGTGGGTACCATGAACCCAAACAAAAACAAAAACACACACCCAAACCGAGAACAGAAATTTAAACTAATCATTCAAATTTCTGTTTTGCCGGGAATCGAACCCGGAACCCTATTGGCAGTCCAGCATGGTAACCATTGCGCCACGTTGGTCGTCTACACATATACATACAATATATGTACAAACTGATAAGATGTATTGTTGTATCCATATCATATAAAAACATTCTAACAAAACACAATCACAATATTTTACCAAAAATTAAGTCTTCTCCATAAATTACTTCTTCAAATCGGATTTGTAATCCAAAGTATCCACATAATTTCCTGAGGAAGGGCTTAATTCCTAAACTAATAAATATGCACCTAATCTATTACTTAAAAAGATGTCCAATAAAATTGAACTCTATGCCTCGAGAATAAGAATGCCCTGTATAAATCAACGGCAGGTAAATAGCAATCTATTATGTTAGGGAATCTGCTGATATATTGAGGTCTGTATTGTTCATATTGCCTTATGGCCACTTGAATCGGGATTTTCAGTTGGATGATATACATTGCGCAGTTTTTTATATACTATTTTATTAATCAAATAGCCAATGCTAGCAGACGGCTGTGGGACGACATGGACACATACGGTAGCTGTCACATATGTTCCATATCGGCCCATAGCTACTCTGTAAGAAAGCTAATTATTGTATACCCCATATTTTAAAACAGGGCTGATTTTTTTCTCTGTCTGATCTTTTCTTCAGCTCAGCACTTCAGAGCAGACAGAAAAAAATAACGTTCACTAAGAGTTTGTAAAAAAACCGCACAGTGAATTAAATATTTCTTTCGTTCTTTATATGCGAAAGTTTAGATGTACATATGTTTGAATGGATGTTTATTGCTCAATCAGGGAAAAGCGGCTGACCGAGATGAAATTTGGCAGAGATAGATAACCAATATGTAGGTAGTCTGGGACAGCACACAGGCAACTTTTTAGTATGGAAACAATACTGTTTCTGTGGGACAGTTCAGTATAATCATATAAACTCAAACTAAGAGAGACCTGTGTCTTAACCATTCGAATATTGCTGCACAACTTATTTACTAAATAAAGCGCCTGTCTGTATTAAGTTTGTAAAGGTAGCCACTGACACGCTTTCGAACAGTCCAAATAGCGTGGCTGTATTCTAAAATCGACCCGTGAATGACAAAAACGTATAATGTTTTTTAAACGGCATCCTGATCGTGGATTTCCATTTGGATAGAAATCCAGCACGCCACGCCATTAGACATATCGGCGCTGGAGTGCTCTGGAGTGACCGTCAATGCTAGAAACGTGCCAAACGTGCGCCACGCCATGTGGACGCACACCAAACTCTCCGTGAATGTGGAAAACTACTTCCATTTTTATTCAGTTCGTCCGTCCGGAAGTCTCATAAGTGGCTTCTTAAGATAAAATATGTCAAAGCAATCTATGCCAGTAAATGGCCGTTTGTAGCCGAATTACAGATTGAACGATGTATTACTATAAAATTTGGTAATCTTATGTTTTTCATTATATTTTATTAATATACTGCAATGCAAACTTAAGTTAGTATTTATCATTAACCCTTAAATGCGCAATTTTTCGATTTATTTTTAAATATATTTTTTAAGTTTTTATAGGGTCTATAAAGTAAGGTAAAAATAGTTAAAAAATTAAAGCGTTCAATTACAGCCGGTAAAATGAAAATTACCTTATGTTGCATATCTGCAACTATGCGCGCCCATCGCATATTCTTGTATATTGGAAATCATGTATGAAATAAAATTTGAATATCGTTGTATTTTTATCTATTTATTCCTGATGAAATTTATAAAAACAGTTATTATTCCTATTGCAACATAAACTTACTCTACATTTTTCACAATATGTGTGTATGTAGGTACTTGCAGTTTGAAAATTTACATCTTGATCGATCACCTCATTTCTGCCAGTGATCGATTTTATCTCGGCGCACGTCTTTTGGAGGCATAGTTTGTGCCGGTCCACGTTTTTTTTTTCAGCTCAAACTCAGATCCCAAAGAAGAGGTAGGGCGGCCTCTTTTATTGCCATTTGTCTGTGGACCGAGATTACATAAGGCATTTGCCAACTCTAGCCTGTATTTACACAGCTTCAATGGTTTTCTGATTGGGTGTGTCCGTTTGAGAGTCTTCTGTATAATAACCATGATTTTATGATGGTCATATCTAAAAGATGAGAAAACAGACGGTTTTTCGTGTAATACGATACCTCCCAATAAAGCTGTCCAACAAATCCACACCCCCATGTGAGTATTGTAATCTTTTATTACCTGCGGGCAATTGATTGGTACCCTTTGTTTCATAACTTTGTCATATCGGGAAATAGTAGTAACAGGCAAGGCTCCAGCGTACTTTGAAATTAGAGTAACTGGCTTATTATCTTTCCATACTACAGCACTGATGTCAACACCGTCAAAAGTGGCAATTTGCTCCTCGTAGTACTGTCTTTGGTACTGTCTTTTTCATCAAGGTTTTCTTATCTGGTCTTCTTGGATGTTTTGAAGAGTAGTGAGATTCGTTCGTCTCCAGGTCACACGGCCGTATCGTTGATGAAAAGTAGCAGTTCGGCGATTCGAAGGCAGGTCTCCACTTTCGACGTTATCCACTGCACGATCAGTAGCGACGTCAGAAACAAGTGGTGGATCATCATCATCATCAGCATCTGCCACAGACAAATTCACATCTACAGCATCTTCTTCATCTTCCAAGTTCGCCAGTAACTGTCGATAATTCCTATAATAATGTTCTTCGTCTTCATCTTCCGCTCCTGAAGATTCCATGTCATCATCAGACTGGTCCAGGTTCTGGAGATATTCCTCAATACTTCTTTCATTCAACCTTGTCGGCATTCTAGATAAAAACGTGCGAAATCTGCGGTAAATAAATCATAGTAAAATCAAATTATATATGTACTAAATGCGCACTGTTGCAGATAAGCAACAAAGAGATTTAGGCGAAAAAGTATATGAAAACCCTGTATTTCCCAAGAAACTAATTTTGTCTCATAATCATTATATTATAATACACCCAAAAACAAAAAAAAAAGTCACTACTTACCTGACAAATTTTCAGAAAATCTAAAAAAAACACTGAACTCAAATCACTTCTTCAAACTGTTACGTACCGCTAATTCAAAAATTTGAAACATTTAATTTTGACATTTAATATTGCGTCATGACAGCAACTATCAAATAGAAAAATAGATTATCTATGGATCTGTATCGATGAAATTCGGATACAAACTACTTGAGTCTGTATAATGAACCAATTTTCAGTTTGTTGCAGTGATGCAACATAGCGAATTTAAGGGTTAATTCTTTAAAAACAGATTTATAAATTCCAAATAACTTGTTTCCATAAAACAAGCGATATAATTGCCGCGTTCTCTACCTTCGAGAATCAATGAAGATAGTCCAGTAAGTTATTGTCTGCTTATTCCTGCATTATTGGCATAGATGTACATTGTAAGCATAGCTCAAATTAAATAATCACGTTCTCATATTAAATATAAATGTCATTTTGAATAAATATCTTTTTGAACAATTCACACAACACCATGTGATTCCAAACTAAGCAGAGCTTGTACTATGGTAATCAGAAAGCTGATAAACATACTTAATATTATATAATTCTAAATACATACTTAAATAGATAAATTAACACCCAGACACATAACAAATAATCATGTTCATCACACAAATATTTGTCCTGGGTATCATCGAACCCACGACCTCGCGCTTTGCAGTCGGCTCATCACCCACTACGCCACGGAGGCTGTCAAATTAATGAGGCAGCTTAAAGGTATGGAAGTGGGAAATCTGAGATTTGAAAATGCATTAGAAAATATCTTAAGCCTTAATTAGTATCCTATTGTTATCAAATGGTAAGACAAAGATTCTCACTCAAGATATTAGTAAAAAAAACGTTTCCAAAAAACAAGAAAATACGCTTACATGATCATTTAATCTAGGGTTCCATAAGTCCTATCGTCAGCTCTTTGTCACCAGAAGAAATTAACAGAGTATGTCAAGATGAATCTTATCAACATCAACTCTATGGTTTTAGAAATATGCACATCATAGTGTCGTATTATCCAATCAGTTCGTAATATAGGTCCCAATCTAAACCCGTTACACAAGAGTTTTGGTAGGAAGTCGAAAAAGACATATTGTGCTCTTGTTTTATTTTCATTTTCTTAGTGTATTTTTGAGTTGGCCGCAACCCTTTTTGCGTCCCACTGCTGGGCACGGGTCGCTCCCCATTATTGGGGAAGCTTGGAGCTTACTCCACCCGCATCTCCACCGGGTTGGTGGTGATACGAGCTAGTGGCAACCTGCTGTCGGATGTTTTCAAACCGCCCATAAGGGCTCCGACAAGGTTTAACGACTGTTATGTATCGACAACAACCGGGACCGACGACTTAACGTGCCTTCCGAAGCACGGAAACACGCATGAAATATTTTTGTCACTTGCGGTCACCCATCTCACACCCGACCGCGCCCGTTTGGCTTAGTTGCATAGATCGTTTGCGTTCTACGCTAACCGCCGGGCCATGCGCACTTCGAGTATTTTTGAGTTATATCGGATAAATTTGATGGCACCCTGTTCGATATAGGTTAATTACAATGCACAAATGCACAAGCTTGCTCAGCTTGCCTCTAAATTTCCATTGGTCATGGACTTGGCTTTTCTTACCTAAATGTCTGACTGACTTGACTGACTGATTACTGACGACTTACTGACTTTACATATTGTTACTCGTCAAGTTTCACCGAAACTGATAAAACGTGATGCAAAAATTACACTTGACGCTGGCAATATGCAGAGTTTGCGATGCCATAATCGAAGAAAAAAAAAAGAAAAAGACCCCGTTACACAAAGCGGAACTCATATTTGTCATTTCTGGGCCATAATTAATAATGTCTCAATCATTATAATATCCTGAAGGATCAATCATTTTGTTCAATGGTCTGATAATATGCGAAAATATAAAAATGTAACATTAAGAAAAGGTTACACGAATAAATGATCGATTTTATCGACCGGACCTTTATCGATTAATAACGATCGCTATAAAAGATTTATCGAGATCAAAATGTCATATTGGGACCTCTTTTTAAACTCTGATGCTATCTATGAATATTATTACGCAAAAATTATCGACTGAAAGACATTATTTTGATATGTAAGATTGTTCGAATATCATCGAAGACTTCATTAAGATAAGCATACGATAAGTTGATAAAATCACATATTGTATACACATATTGGTAATAATATGGTAATATGCATGCACAAACAATATTACTATAATAGCATGATGTACAGCGCATTTCTTTTTAAAATGTCATACATACTAAACAATTATGTAAAAAACTAAATTATGCAAATAACTAAATTTTCAAACAATACATCTACTTACGGTCCAAAAACTGTTATGAATACCTGAATCGCACATGAAAATTAATAGAAAGAAAAAGGAAACAAAATAGTACATATTATAACTCGGCGGCTGGTGTATACCACAACCAAACTACGAAGCTAAACCAAACGAGTATGGTTGTATGTGAGATCACTACCGCTAGTGTCATCTCCGCCATCCCGCATTGGAGCAGGGTGGTGGAGTAAGTTCCAGACCTCCCTAACAATGGGAAGGGACCCGAGCCCAGCCGTTGGACGGAAAGAGGGTTACAGACAATCATTGTTGTAAGCGAAAGAATAAACATTAAACTAAAAAGAATTAGAAAACATCCAAAGGTGTGTCGACCACGCGCTGCTCCAAAGCGGGTTGTTGGAGAGATTTATTTTGAACGACATAATTATTGTTTTTATTCTAGCCAAGCATTCTTTTTTACACCAAGAATTACGCGGAGTAAGTATCAATCCTAAAAAATCTCAACCTGATTTACTTTATCGTCGACTAGAAAAGATTTCAACGATGTCTTCTACGAAGTCCCTTTATACGGTCGAATGAATGAAATGAATCCATGGCCTCTAGAATAGAATCTTAACGCAAGCAGTGCCTAACAAATAACAGTTAACTAGTTGCTAATTAAAAAATTGTTGTAATACAACACCCTGCTTCGCTCCACAGGTGGTCTTTCTCGTCTAAATCTTGGATTTTGTCTCTTTCTGGCTTGCTGTATTGCCTTAAGAGTGCATGAAACGGCATGCTATCATCTCATTTGCTGCATCATAAAAATACCAGAGCGCGCTGATAGTGGCTAATGATGTCCCGGAATGAGACAAACTGAGAGACCACTAAATTAACTAGTAATTAGTCTTCAAATGGTCATTTTGTCGCATTTCCTTGAAATTCTCTTTAGATTTTTATTCGATTTACTTAGCAAAAGCTTGGAAGGGAGCAATAGCCTAGTGATTATGAGGACTTCCTTGCTGGGGTGGTAATTTTTTATGTGCGTTTTTATCAGTGTTTTTTTTATTTGAATGGAGTAGTATACGAGCATGCAGGCCACGTGGTGTTAAGTGGTCGCTGCAGCCCATGGACATCTGCACACAACCCCAAGCAAGCATAGGTAAGTCTTGTCTGAGGTCGTATGTAGTTGCGCTGCTACTCCGGAGGCTGGTGGTCGCCTCATGTAAGTGTGTGACTGTGGCCGGCAACTGAACCAATGAATGATGATGATGATGAACATCATCATTCATCTGTAGATGAAATGAATCATGGATCATTATACAATACGTGATTTCATGCTAGGATCTTTCTCTTTCGATTCTTTTCTCTTAGCTCAATCCATTGCTTCTGGGCACACAGAAACGATAATCTTAAAATTATTGGTGTTCATTAATCGAATATTTGTATTCGAAAAATGAATTAACTATTTTGATTTTTATTCTCTGACGACATTAGCCTGAGCATTTAGATTATTTATATACGACATTACTTAGCCTGAGCAAACCTGTACTCAGAAGATTTCTTTCGTAATAGGACATCTAAGAGAGTTTAAGATCGGATTTTAGGTTTTCTTGAGCGCGCTAGATTAGATATGGGACATACTTTGCATCTTATAGAGCACTGCCTTAATTGACAAATACCTCTACACAGTATAGCTAGTGTTGTCAGATGTTTTTAATACTTCTATCACTCAGGGCCTCTTTCACCACCTTCAAGTAAAGTGACAAGTACGCTAATTGTCGGTTAAAGTCATCAGTAACTTCAATTTCAATTTCACGATGTTCGAGTGGCACTAATCATATGATGAACTGACCCGTACTCATAGCTTTTACTTGCCAATCAACTACTAATCAATCAACACTTTACTTGGAGATGGTGAACGATGCCCTCAAAATGAGAAGATAAGAATACCAATTCGACCTGTCCCGAAAATATCTAAATTACGATCTTTTAATTTTCATGTTTGTGATTTACTCACCCTCCTAAGCTTCTCAACAAAATCGCCAAAATATCATAATAATAAGCATTCCTTTAGTTTTTACAACCTTTATTTGCGTAGCTCGACGTTTTACCTGATCTATTTTATAGATTTTTGTGATAAATAATCTGTAGGCACTGAAATAAACAACTCTAGTTTATAAAGCAGCGTATAATGCACTAGATTCTCTAGACTCTTGAGTAAAACCATGTTTGGCATCGCTGCCCTCTTACTAAAGGTTCACCTCAAACGTAACGGATTACGGACGTACCAAAATTGTTCTCCGAAAGCCGTCTTAATTCTAAATGTTCCGATTTCCATTGCAATGCAATCGAGCGATTTATCTTCGCCTGTTGCAACAAAGGCACTGCCCACTGCGGGCCAGGACTCGTTAAAATTGATGGACTCGCATTAAGTAAGCAATTCAGGGACTATCTCGCAAGAGAAATCGGCCCAAACGGTTTTTGGAACCATAACACTTTATAAGTGTAACGAAATGGTTTCGGGAAAGAACTTTTGGCTTGAAAACGTGATTAATTTGAGGTTGAAAATTTCAACAATGTTGCCAATACTAAAATTTTACGTATTCCAATTAAGTATGTGTAGGGTTTTAAAATTGTTCATGCATTATATAATAATGTTGTTGTTTTTGAAAAAAAAAAACACTTCCTTTTGATCATCGCTTCTTTGATTTTGATGCTCCTAAACTAATGTCTTTCGATTTGTATTCTATACTCAGAAGTTAAATTTTATTGTCATGTAGCACATTCTGTAAAAGTCATTTACCTCTATATTGTTCTCAGAAATTCAATCAAACTTCTTATAATTAAAAAAAAACTATTTTTTCTAAGTCTTAGCAATAAATTTCCTGTCTGACATACGTTACATTTTCTCAAGCCAAGTCTTTAAAGGTAGATCTATTCCATCCCCGCTTGACATGTTCTGCTTGACATATTCTATCTGCTTCACATATTGTATTTCCGCGGGAGACGCCACATGATCGCTGCAGGTGTATCAGATAGGCTCCCACATGCATTAGAATTTAGATGATGTTTACAAATTACAAATATTGTTCCATAGAACTAGCAATTTATAAACAAGAGAGCCGTGTCTGACAGCAATACCACAGGCAATACCAAGGGTTGTAAAACAATGACTCGCGTATTTTATCTTTGCAATTTAAATTTCTATATGAACTGTACGATTTTGCTATCGAATTAATAAAATAGTGGACAATTTCGTGATTTTTTTTATTTCTTGATTACACGATTGTTAACATTTTGGAAGCAAATTATTATTCAACAGTAAATTCCGAAGTTCAACATCCGTTATATTTGCACAAACTGTCAAGTCTAAAAGGTCGGTCTAATCTATAATCTATCACGGCTTGACATATTCTATTCTGCTTGACATATTGCATTTCCACGGCAGACGCCACATGATCGGTGCAGGTGTATCAGATACGATCTGTCTGCGGATAACATCGGCTCCCACATGCATTAGAAAGATGATGTTTACAACTTACAAATGCTGTTACATTGTACTGACGATTTGTAAACAGGTATCGCCTGTATTGCGAATACCTAGTAAGCAAATAAATTCTTTATTCTGTTTTAAGTTTTCAATAACTTTTTGTGTTATTTATTTATAAATAACTCATAAAATAAATAATTCTACTTCTACTATTATTCAAGTCTTCGTAATAATAATGAATACAAGTATATATTTTATTACGATTAACTAATTAACTTAGCAGGCAACCGACTCCTGTCGTGAAAAATCATGGGGGATACCTTTGCTCAGCAGTGGGACAGTATAGGTTAAAAAAACTAAAATGTTGTAAACGAGCTATACATTATTATTATTATTTATTATAAAGTGGACTAATATAAACGTTTTCATTAATTGACTTCATTAGATTTAATGGTCATAGCGCAAACTAATTTACAAATTCAAAATATTTTTAAATTTTTTGAACACAAAATTATCTTAATGAACGTCAATGTTTTCATAGGCGAAGGGTTGAAAGCGCTGGAGGAGAAAAATTGCAATGGATACATGGGTAAACAATAGAATTGACATGAAATGAATTTATTGTCTCCCTGAGATTATGAGGTGTATTTGTCTACAGAGTAGTAACGCAACACCCAACACATACGGACCTTTTAGTTCAGAACCTTTCTTGAAGTTGTGTGAGGCTTGGTCTTGCGCTTCTCTATATTTACGAGTAAGTTAAAAGACTCATAACATTACGCTACACATGTTTGTTCTTTTGTACGTGTGTTATGTACTCCTTTTGCTGTTCACAAGTGAACCAGAAATCTTGTATTAACAGCAACAATAACTAAACGATGGCAAGCGTAGTAGCTGGGCGTCCCAGAATCGATTCTTAAATCGATTCTCACGGTCGCCTTGTCAAAGGTAATGTTGTTTATGTCACATTGGTCGTAGGGCTGTGTTTTCTGCACTTTTTTTAAAAGTAGCTGGAAAATTGCAGTCGGCTTGGGACGCCTGATAGATGTGAAATATTTTAATTGTGTTGCTCAGACTATGCATAAAATATATAGTTTAAAGTAAATTGATTAATCAAAAACAAGAGTGGTAAAAAATAAGTGCAAAAAACATCGATAGTGTGATTCAGAAACCCACCCATAGAAGTAACCCACCATAGGCCCATACCGGACGACCATCCGGGTCTACGAAGGTTACTATGACGGACTGCCGATTGAGGGTCCCGGGTTCGATTCCCGGGGAGGCAGAAATATGTGAATTATAGGTTAAAATTTCTCGTTCTGGGTGTTTGTATTGTCTTTATGTGTTTTCATTATAGCACCCGATACAAGGTATCTATTGTGGAGCGATTAGTGTGAAGTGGTATTTATTGTCTATGCAATACTATTTAGGAATAACAAATTTTAAAACAAAATAGAACATAGCAGCCCTAGCACAAATCGATTTGTTCGTTCAAATGCGTCAACTATTCGATTGCGGCTTCCATTATGGAAATTCCGGGCGGCGAACAAAACTGTCAGCTTGAGGTGAATTGAAGGGCGAGGCATTCGTCAATGGAGACGTGAACGACTTATGATCTATTACCGTATACTTCAAAACTGTGCCGATTTGAGCATCAATGGAATGGTTTAGGTAAGTGTGTTACCTACCGCGATGCTTGAATAGCATAATCTTAATATATATATAAAAAGTAAAGGGTTTTCTTTGTACGTAAAGACACGGTTTTCTCTATTATCATTAACTCCAATCAACTTCCCGTTGGGGTGGTAAATACCCCTTAGTACGTAGATGATAGTAAGGGAGCTTGATCGCGGTGGGTGGAAGTGGGTGGAAAAATCTGAAAAAAAATCTGTCCTTTTCTAACCAATAGGGACTTCTGGGTGGATCTAAAATTTCTGAGATGATCTAGCAAACTATTTTAATTTTAATTTTATTGAGAATGTTCGAGAAAGTTCCAGAAAGTTCTTGAATCATTTGGATTTTTTTAAATAACTTAAATAGTCCTACAAAAAACCCGGTCCACGGCACTTCAGAAGGGACTTCACCTTATGCTAATGATCCTCTCTAACGCGGGTGAAACCGCGGGCGCGCTAGTTATCATTATAGTAAAACAACGGTAAGTTGTGCTAAAAGGTCCTTATATCCCGCTATTACAAATAAGCTACGGGTAGTCCCTGCTTGGTTGTAAAAGGCTATTAAAAGAGAGCTCAGGGATTGCTAGCTGCAAGTGATCTTGAACCATCCAGTCAGCGGTCTCAAAAGGACGGCATTCCATTCGTGGTAACTGCGCTCATAATGCATGGATCTCCTACCTACACTATCATGTCACAAAAATTGTTTTGACCTGACGGTGTAGGAGATACTTATGTCACTCTTATATGTATGATAGACCCGTTTATCCATCCAGTTTATCCATGGGGTATCCATGGAGGACAGCAGTGCTATTTGCTGGAGATTCTAGAGCCCTCTCCAAGCAATGAATCAAGCTATTAGGCAATTTTTGTGTTAACATACATAACCCAGCAACGTTAACAATTAAATTGTTTGCGTTAAGTCACCCAGTATTCAAATGTAGTATTATAACTCTTTTCAGTTTGACAAAGATAAAGACAAATACAATCGACAGCCTCCGTGACGTAGTGGGTGATGAGCCGACTGCGAAACGTGAGGTCGTGGGTTCGATTCCCACCCAGGACAAATATTTGTGTAATGAACACGACTATTTGTACTGTGTCTGGGTGTTAATTATCTATTTAAGTATGTATTTAGAATTATATAAGTATGTTTATCAGCTTTCTGATTACCATAGTACAAGCTCTGCTTAGTTTGGAATCAGATGGTGTTGTGTGAATTGTCCAAAGACTTAAAAAAATATTTAAAAAAAAATTTTTTGCAAAAATATTGGTGTTTACAAAGTTAATGTAGTTTAAAAAACACGCTTTTGTGAAAATACGAACTAAAAAGTAAAAAAAATAAGAAGAAAATGTATTTAACTGCAAAAAAAGCGTGGGGTGATTTTTAATATACTATAATGACACCATGCACCTCACGCTTTTTTTGTAGTAAAATACATTTTCTTCTTATTTTTTTTAGTTCGTATTTTCACAAAAGCGTGTTTTTTAGTTTTTTATACTATATTATTTATTTTTTAGTTGGATTTTTATTTTCATATTATTGCATTGTCATCGGCCCTTGACTCCTGTGCAAATTTTCAAGATAATCAGACGTTTAGACGTATTAAAAATATAAAACTTTATATATTTGTTTCATTAAGTACCTTAGGCCACGAACTTATCAGCCGCCCCTCGTATATTTTTTTAAATCCTGATGATCCTAGTTAGGACTTTAATATAAAGTTATGAGATTATTGTATTGTCATCGGCCCTTGACCCCTGTGCATATTTTCAAGTTAATCAGACTCCTAGAAGTAAGTGAAAATGAAGTTAAAAGATTCCGTTACATACATACATTCATACATACATTATACATACATACAGGTCAAGTTAATAATAAATTAAGCGTGTTAAAAATAGCCTGAAATGATCATGTGACACAAATACTTAATCCGTAAATTATATACCATGAAAAGACAGCAAGTGAGTACAGTACTCATTAAGGTTTTCCTTGCTTTAAGCGAATATCATTATGTGTATATCTTTATATTCCGACCGCTTAATAGCTTAAGTACCTAATTGTACGCAATAAGAAAGTTTGTATGTTAGTAAATTTCTATTACTTTTTTATATTTTGAACTATTCCGGTTGACTAATACGATTATATTGTAATATTTGTAATTGTTTAAAAGGTGTGGTGATAGAGACTATTTATGCTTAGCAGAAGGATTCGAACTCATTGAAATTGTAATCCTAGTTCTGTAGGTGGTAGAACAATATAATTCTACTTCCCCGGGCGAAACATTATTATGGTAAGTACCAGCGGGGAAGTACCACCATAATGTCCCATGTCCATCCACAGATGAATGATGATGTTCATCATCATCATCATTCATTGGTTCAGTTGCCGGCCACACTTACATGAGGCGACCAACAGCCTCCGGAGTAGCAGCGCAACTGCATACAACCGCAGACAAGATTTACCTATGCTTGCTTGAGGTTGTATGTAAATGTCCATGGGCTGCAGCGACCACTCGACACCACGTGGCCTGCATGCTCGTCTGCTACTCCATTCAAATAAAAAAAATCACTGCAAGAAAGGACTAAGTATTGAATTAAATTAATTATTAAATTTGATAGCTTGCTGAGTTTAAAGGGATTAAAATTATCAAGAAAAATAACGGGTCGTCTTACAGTTACATAGTCTGCTCACGCTGTATAATTTTTCAGCTTTAAAAACCATAACATATTCCAGAAATCGTCTATACTCGGTTTCTGTACAATGAAGATATTTGAGAAAAACTGTCACTAGGGCTATTTATTAGCGTAATAGAACCCAAAACAATGATTTTTAGATTTATTGTCTGTTTTTCTGTTTGTCTGTTTGTCTGTTTGTCTCTTGTCTGTTCGTTTGTGCGCGCTAATCTCAGGAACTAATGGTTCCAATTGAAAAAATATTTTTTGTGTTGGATAGTCCATTTATCGGGGAAGGCTTTTTTATAAATAAACCGCACAAAAAGGCAGACGGGCCGCGTGGTGTTAAGCGATCACCGTCGCCTATGGACACGAGCAACCCCAGGGGAGCCACCCGAGGGCTTTAGGCTATATAACATCATGCTTTGACTAATACCGAATTCCACGCAGACGAATTGGCGGGCGGCCACTAGTTCTTAAATAAGTATTCTTTACTCTGTTAAATTCAATAACGTAAGTAAGAAAAATTAAAATAATATTGATAATTTGCGTAAAGACTAGGTACATACCAAAAATATAAAATCAGCAGGCTACCTTTACATGCGAAATTATAATAAAGTCATCACCATAATTGACATTTACGATGCCAAGACATTTTTCATTAATTTTATCTCTTATTTATGTAAAATAAATTAAGCTATATTGTTATTGGATTTACTAAGTAAATTACTTCGAAATTACATTATTATTATTTTTTACACGATCCTATAATGTCGGTAAGATATTGTTGACCTTATTAAGTATTGAAAAAGGAATAAGTTCTTTTATTTTGTAGAATATTTTATTCAAATTATTGCTTATATGTGACCTATAAAATTAACAATACCTGTAATAAATTACTAATTTCGTAACAGTAGAAACCTATATTTGGTAAGGTACCCGATACTGGTAGCATCTGTTTATATAGGGTGAAATAAACGCAAGATTTGATTGAATTTGTATGTCCATTTTTTTCTTCGAATTGAGCTTTTCATTTGGACATACTATAATTAATAACTTAGGCTATAGTTATTACGATTATATTTAATCTTTCGATTTGTTATCTACAAGACCAAATTACATGCGATAGCACGAAAACGGTTAATAATTCAACAATTAGTAAACCCGAAAGTCAAAACTATCGTCGGTCACTAGTAGTAGTAATTAGTAATGCATCTATCAAGCTGTATGGCACAGTAGTCACCATGCTGGTATACCGACTCCTGGATTCAAAATGATGATTTTAGATATTTTTTTCTCATCAAGATGTTTCCTCCTCTTTCCTCAGTCCTCGCCTTTGTGTGTGTATTACGTGGCTTTGAGAGTGAAGCATTTATTTTAAAAGCAAGACTTTTCTTTTTTTGAATTTATTCCCATAAAAAGCTTTTGTCTTTACTAGAAGCTGTTTTGGCATAAATCTCCACTAGAAGAAGCGACCAGTGGATGCCTCAAGAGCATTAGAAATATGCCCTTATTTACATGCGCCCGCGCAAGCCTGACGTGCCACGAATTATGTGTTTGACCTGCGACTTCGTTATGTAAATATGTGAAATATTTAACCCGCACCTTTATGGCCTATTGAACAATGAAATAAAAGTTACATCACGTGTTTGAGATACAATAAATTTTAAAAATTTGCATCAGCTGTCATCAACGAGTGTATTTTTTATTTATTATTTGAAGGATCTAAGTTTATATAGAATATTATCGTATTTTGTTTTAAAATGTTAGTTTGATTGCTTTTTTATTGTTAAAATAGTGACAAGTTTAAATAAATAGTACCATGGCAATATTATTAGGAGCCAGAACTTTACATAATGGCTACTTATGTGTAAATGGAGAAGTTTGCTACTTCTTTCAAATTATCTAAAATTCTAAAAATCTACTTTTTTTAGGGTTCCGTAGCCAAAATGGCAAAAAAACGGAACCCTTATAAATTCGTCATGTCTGTCTGTCTGTCTGTCCGTCCGTATGTCACAGCCACTTCATTCCAAAACTATTAGGACTTCAAAGTTGAAACTTGGTAGGTAGATGTAATCTCTGAACCGCTTTACGATTATTATACAAAAATAAAAAAATATTAATAAGGGCGGGCTCTCCATACATGGAACTCAAACAAAAAAATTTTTTTTTCATCAAACCTATTCGTGTAGGGTGTCTATAGATAAGTCTTTTAAATGACATTGAGGTTCCTAAAGTCATTTTTTCTCAAAGTTAATCGTTTGAAAGATAGACACATCCAAAGTGGTAAAATGTGTGCCCCGCCCCTCTAACTTTTAAAGTAAGAAAGTGAAAAATCTATCAAAAATATCAAAAACTTTGTCGTTTAACAAACACTATGAAAAACAAACTTATTTTTGCTGACGAAAAATAATAATGCTTGCTACTACGGAACATGGGCGAGTCCGACTCGCACTTGGCCACTTTTTAAATAATCTAGATAAGATTCGTTGATCTAGACACGCTGCAGAGTGTCAAGCCAAGTTCAAGCAAAGGAACTGGCTAGCCAGCGCCGAATGTAATATTACACGAACCACTTGGTGCCACTTTTGACCCTTCTATAACTCAAAACACTGACCATGCCGGACGCTAATCGGAAAGTCCCGGTTTCGATTCCCGGCCAAGCAGAAATTAGAATGATGAATTTAAAATTTCTGTTGATTGATATAAAATTCGGTGGAACCCACGACAGCCTTACAGTGAAGCTGTGTGTGTGAAACGTTTTTTTTTTCAACCTTTTTTTATGTCCCACTGCTGGGCACAGGTCTCCCCTTACAAGCGAGAGGGATTTAGGCCATAGTCCACCACGCTGGCCAAGTGCGGATTGGTGGACGTCATGCTTTCGAGCATTTATGAATTTCTATCAGGGATGCACGGCGATGGGAAACATCGTAATCAATTAAATATCACGATATTTTCCATTACCGTGGAGCAGCGATAAATACGCACATTACAAATTTATTTTGTCAGAGGTGCGCGCCGTGGATTTGAACCCGGGATTGGTCGCGTCGAAGACCGCGGTTTTTTACCACTCGGCCATCGCTGCCCAGTGAAACGTTTATTATTTATTTATTTACTGACGAATACCAGGTATGACGTGAGTAAAAAATTTAAATCGCTTTTTGTAAGAGCAAGATTCAAGAGAGTAGATCTAGAATTTTACTTATAATAATACAATAAATGAAAAATGAAGCGCGCATGGCTCGGCGGCGAGCGTAGAACGCAAGCGATCTATGCAGCTAAGCCAAACGGGCGCGGTCAGGTGTGAGATGGGTGACCGCTAGTGGCAAAAATTTCATGCGCGTTTCCGTGCTTCGGAGGGCACGTTAAGCCGTCGGTCCCGGTTGTTGTCGATAGATAACAGTCGTTAAACCTTGTCGGAGGCCTTATGGGCGGTTTGAATACATCCGACAGCGGGTTGGCCACTAACCCGCATCTCCACCAACCCGCATTGGAGCAGCGTGGTGGAGTAAGCTCCAGGCCTCCCCAATATTGGGGAGAGACCCGTGCCCAGCAGTGGGACGCAAAAAGGGTTGCAGCCAATACAATAAAAGATATAATGTAACACCAACCAGTCAGTAGCTGTTATTGTAATTGCGATATCCAGGCAAATGTCAATGGTTCTTCTTTGACATTTAAATCTGGTTTAACGCTTCTTCATATTTGGTATACAATTACATTTTTACGTCTTGTATTTCTGAATCGAAATCAATTATTGGAAATTGCGCAATGTTGAGACATAAGAAGCGACCAGTGACCGATGGTCTTTGGCAGGGTTTGGCAACATAACTTCTATTGTAACGAATAGTTCAAAGATGGACTTTTGTACTACTGGGAGTTCAATTTCGATGATTTTTTTCTAAGCTCAACATTTAAGCCCAAATAGTTACTTAGGTAAAAAATGACCAATGACGACATCCATTAAGGAAATATTATTAAAATTAAATTAAATATTATTGTGTACCTTATATTAACTTAAGTAATTCTTTCTTTCTTTACCTTTTTTTCTTTTTTTAACTTTCTTATTTTTTCACGACTTTTTATTAGGCATTAATATTATTGTAGCCGTATGTTGAATTATATTGCCATGACACTAATTATTTAAACAAATTGACTAGAAGACCTTTGTGGGCTCATGCAAAACACTTTGCTGAAGATCATGACAATATGATCAAATGCATAGCTTACGATTCTATAATGGACATACAGACAAACATTCATTTTTATAATAAAGAAGATAGGAGAAGATAAAATTTTAAATCCTTAATTCTTAGTTTTTTTTAAATTGACCAATGCAAGCGTCAAATAAAAATGTTATCGATACCTGTCCTTAAGTACGCATCCGTGTGTCGTTTGTCATGAAATAAATTCAAAAAATGATTTGTAGCTTCACTCGCCTTCGACGCGCGATAAAGCGACGGAACCACGGAACTGCATTAGCCTTGATTGTTGCCGTCATCAGCCGCGATTTTGCTTTTTGGGGTTCCGTAGCATTTTATCAGGGTTTGACAGCCTCCGTGGCGTAGTGGGTGATGAGCCAACTGCGGAACGTGAGGTTGTGGGTTCGATTCCCACCCAAGACAATATTCTGTATTACAAAACATTACTATTTGTTCTGTATCTGGGTGTTAATTTATCTATTTAAGTATGTATTTAAAATTATATAAGTATGTTTATCAGCTTTTTGAATCTGATTACCATAGTACAAGCTCTGCTTAGTTTGGAATCAGATGGTGTTGTGTGAATAATTGTCCAAAGATATTTATTACAATAATAATTATTATTATATGTAAAATCACCTAAGTCAGCGAAATCGGCAAAATTTCGTATACGGCCACTTATTTATATATGTATAAATATTTCCAAATATATTTTTAGACCTGTCCTAAAGGTGTACCCGTATATCATCTGTCATGAAATAAATAAATAAAAATGTAACTTCCCTCGCCTTCGACGCGCGATAAAGCGACGAAACCACGGAACTGCATTAGCCTTGATTGTTGCCGTCATCAGGCGCGATTTTGCTTTTTAGGGTTCCGTAGCATTTTATCAAGCAAGTCATATAACACTTTTAGGTATGATACTGAGATAGGACTTGTCTTAATATGAGGGTTTTCGTGAAACGCAAAACGCTACTTTTCTCTGTACAAAACGCGACAATGACACAAGTGAGCGCTATGTAAGCTGAAATTGGGATGAAATAAGCGATTAAGGGTTTTAGACCAGCGTATTTCTCGGCGTGTTCGCGCGTCTTTTGTTTGTTTTTTGTAACGTGTGTACGCGCGAAACAGCGAGATTTGACATTTTCCGGCACATAAAGTATCGCGCGTGTAAACGCGTTTTCCGAAACGACCGTATTCGCGCCGAATAATACGCTAGTTAGAATCCGCTCTAAAACATTAAAATATTACCTAAAATTTTAAGACCGTTTATGAATAAGGTTAAAATTTAAATTTAGAAATATTATTTTAGATGACTGTTGAGTAAGTATGCAAATGAAATAAAAAAATGTTATCAATACCTGTCCTAAAGGATGTACCCGTATATCGTCTGTCATGAAATAAATAAAAAAAATATTGTAACTTCGCTCGCCTTCGACGCGCTATAAAGCGACGGAACCACGGAACTGCATTAGCCTTGATTGTTGCCGTCATCAGCCGCGATTTTGCTTTTTGGGGTTCCGTAGCATTTATCAAGCCAGTTATGCTTAATACTTATCTTAATGCGAGGCTTTCCGTAAAACACAAATCACCACTTTTCTCTCCATACAAAGTGCGACAAGCGCGACACAAGATAGATAGAATAGATAGATAAAAAATAGAGAAGACTGTAAATTATAATAATAATAGATTTATAATACCATTTATTGTGTGAGAAGGAGACCTGTGCCCAGCAGTGGGACATAAAAAAGGTTGACAAAAAAAAATACCATTTATTCGAGAATCTCGTCTTAATATTGATTATCTTCAATCAGTTAAAAAGAAGAAAGAATTTAAACCATAGTCTACCACGCTGGCCAAGTGCTGATTAGTGGACATCATTTATCCCTTCGAGAAATCTGAGTTTCTCTCGGGCATGCATGGAAAGCATCGTAATTAATTAAATACCACAACATTTTTCACCGTGAAGCAGCGTACAGGGACTATGTAAGTATATCTACGCACATTACAAACATTGTCAGAGGCGCGCCAAGGTTTTGAACCTGGTAAATTAGATAAGATAAATAGAGAAGATAAATTAATGAATCAAATACATGTTATGACTTTTCCTTTATTTATTTTCGGCATTGATTATGGCATTGTTTTTGTTTCCGATGAATCCGATGAGTATTTCAGACCAATGTATGTATTATTCACTGTAGCGAAACTAAGATTATTATGTATTAGAATAAAGATATTTCCTTAGATCAAAGACTGAAATATAGAATATAGTTTTAGAATTATCATATATAAAATTTATGTATAAAACACAATGATATAAAAAATACCATTTATTCGAAACCGTAGCCGTAATCTTGATCATCTTCACTCAGTTAAAAAGAAGGGAGGATTTAGGCCATAGTCTACAGGCAAGTTCTGATTAGTGGACATCATTTATCCCTTCGAGAAATCTGAGTTTCTCTCGGGCATGCATAGTGGTGGAAAGCATCGTAATTAATTTAATACCATAACATTTTCCATCACCGTGGAGCAGCGATATACTTAAATATCTACGCACATTACAAACATTGTCAGAGGTGCGCCTAGGTTTTGAACCTGGTATCTCTCTGTCGACCGTGGTCTTTACCGCTTGGTCATCGCAATGAAGGTATAGTTCTTCCTCAAAAACCTACAGAACCGTATCATTGAAAAAGTCTGCCATTTTCTCTTAATTTTCGCACTAACGGTTATTGCACCCGAAAACGTAACGAGTCAGTAAAATATCGACCGCGGCCCGCATGATGTATGGGCAGTATTAACATCAGTGGGCATGCACCGAAGAAAGCCCACGATGCTAAATGAGAATTAACTCGAGCATTGGGAACTAGTGAACTTACAGATTGGACGGTAGGAGTAAAGAGATTATAATTTAGTGGTTGGAGTTGGCAGAGATAGTTGTTTATAGGTTCGCCAGATTTTCAATAATCAATACTAATGTTACTAATGTTAACATTTTATATTTTTGATCCCGGAAAATTATACTGTTCCCGTGGAAAAGATTAGTAGAATCAGCTCATTCATATTCAACAGGTTGCAAGGGGTAAACCCCCTTGTTTTAATTTTAGGCGCTTGAGAAAATTCAAAATTTGCCTCTTGGGCTCCTACTACCGATTTCGGTCCGCATTCCCAGTAAATGTTAAAGATGTTAACGTTTTATAGCTCTTGTTTTTAATAGTTGGACGGTTACAGATTGAGTTGCGAGATCGCTTTTAATTACAAACATTTACGTTGGAGTCTGTGTGTGTCAGGTGACAGAATTGTATTTATGTAACCGTAATATTATTATTGTTCCTATTATGTATTCAGTGCCTGGATGACCGAGCTATGCTCAGTATTTTTTTGGCGATAGGATAAAAACAATTTTTTTTGGCTGACCTGAAACCAACCAGTTCTTGGCTTGGCTGCAACCCTTTTTCCGTTCCACTGCTAGGCACGGGTCTCTCCCCATTATTGGGGAGGCCTGGAGCTTACTGCACCACGCTGTTCCAATGCGGGTTGGAACAGCGTTCTCAATAAACAAAATTTGATTATCGCAGAAAAAAGATTTTTTTACAAAATATTCGGTTAATGAATGTCATTTCTTCCCGGTCATCGCCTTTAGGTGCCAGATGTTGAGCTGAGAGAATAAAGGCGGCAGAAAAAACTCACAGCAGGACTCTTTTAAAGAAAGTACATTTATATACCTATTTGAGATAACAGAATGGCTATGGGTTCATAATAGTCACACGTGACAGCTGATCGTGTGAGACACTATCAGAAAACTCGAGAGAGAGAATTTTAATGGTTCTATGGGTCGTAACGCCGTTGAAGTACCACCGATGCACTCACTTCAACCGTGAATTAATTTTGTTGTGTTTCGCTTTAAAGCTGCAGTTGCTGGCTAGATAAGGCGGGCGACCATCAGCCTCCAGAGTACAAGCGCAATTGCATGCTACACCAGACAAGACTTGCCTATGCTTGCATGAGGCTGTGTGTAGATGTCCATGGGCTGCAGCGACCACTTAACACCACGTTTACTTACCAACGCTTACATGCTCGTCTGATCGAAATTCGAAAGTAACTCTGTCTGTCTGTCTTTTGCGCTTTCCCGCTTAAACTACAGAACCAATTTTAATGAAATTTGGAACACAGATGGAGTGAACTTTGGAAAAGGATATAGGATGGTTTTATCTAGAGGAACCTATAAAACGGGTCCATGCGGGCGAAGCCGCTGGCGTAACGCTAGTGCTCCATAAAAATGAGAAAAGCGAATAGTAAAAAACTGAAATTTAGAGTGAAGAATAACAAAAACTATATACTTACAATCATAAAAAATAGGCTGTACATTCGTGGGTCTCCGCCAGCAGTCCGTCAATAGCTGAGTAACCGCATACGACCTAAGAAAAGAATTAGGGCTTGCTTGAGGTTCAGGATGTCCATGGTTTCCAGTGACCACTTGACACCACTTTATCTGTACTTCAATTACACCGAATTAAAAAAAATATTATCACGATGCTCAGTCGAGTTTGGTAGTGATATATCTTTGTGATTAATCTGGTGTTGGTTTTTTTTTCTTTTATTTGACTGGAGCAGCAGACGAGCATGCACGCCACGTAGTGCTAAGTGGTCGCTGCAGCCCATGGACATCTACATACTACCTCAAGCAAGCATAGGTAAGTCTTGTCTGAGGTCGTATGTAGTTGCGCTGCTACTTAGGAGGCTGGTGGTCGCCTCATGTAAGTGTGGCCGGCAACTGCACCTTTCCACCGAAACACAATAGAATTGGTTCACGGCAGAAGTGGGTGCACCGGTGGTACTTCTCCGGGCGAAACATAATAGTTCTACGACCTACAAAAGATGTTTTTAAACCGTCAATAAGGCCCCCGACAAAGTTTATCGACTGCTGTCTATCAACGGGAACCAAGACTTAACGTGCCCTTCAAAGCATGGAAATGCACTTGAAATTAATAACCAATAGTAGTCAGAGGGGTCACCCATCTCACTCTAATCCACACATTCATTACCTTTAGCTGTGTAGATTAATTGCTTACTAAACCAGTCACAGGGCCACGGGCCCTTCAATGCTACGAGTAATATTAAAATAATGTGAGTGTTGATTTGTGAATGTTACTTTATATAGAAAATACGAGTAAATGCCGGTCCTACGCGATTCAATGTTTCTGTTATGATTGATTATCTCAGTGAAGAAGATTATTTAGTTATCACGACTACGACGCCCTTACGACTATAGGAAAGCTTGATCAAACTATAGTAGTGAAATAAATGAAAAATCATAAAAATAATAAACGAACCAATAGACAAACAACCAAAAGGGCAATTAAATAAATACATAGGCAAATATGAATATCTAAGGGTCTCTTTCACCACCTTCAAGTAAAGTGAAAAGTATGCTAATTGTCGGTTCAAGTCACCCTTATCTTCAATTTCAATTTCACGATGTTCGAGTAGCACTATTCATTATGATAAACTTCTTTTGGCTAAATCTTTCTTTTGGCTGACGATAATTCCATGCCGTAGGACATTAAAAAGCAATTAGCAAATTACAAGTACAAGTAGTTGGTAGGTGTTTCCGGGCTTCAGAGGTCCATTAAGCCGTTGATGTCGATTGTTATACCTTAGGTAGCAGCAACCCTGTCGAAGATCTTATTCCTAGCGGTTTGAAAACATCCGATAGCAAGTAAGCCATGAACCCGCGCGCGTCTCCACCTCCATAGAGTGAGCTCTAATCTACTAGGAAAGACTCGTGGCCGGCAATGTAAGTCAAAAAGGGATACAGCCAAGTAAGCTTGTGAATAGTAGTAAGTAAGCTTGTGAATGAATGAGCTTGCTTGTACATCTTCCTGGGACAAGCGATCCGTATGGGTAAGTCCAGCTTCGAGAGAGAGGTGACTCGTATAATCCAACTTGGTTGGGCAGCGTTCGGGAAATCACAAAGTGTCTTCTTGTCCAGAATACCTCAGTGCCTGAAATCGAAAGTTTTCGAGCAATGTGCCAGTGATGACCTACGGCGCTGAGACGTGGTCTTTTACAGTTAGCCTTTTCCATAAGCTTAGGGTCGCCCAGCGAGCGATGGAGAGGGCTATGCTTGGTATTTCTCTACGCGACAGAATTCGTAATGATGAAATCCATAGAAGAACTAAGGTTACCGACATAGCTCTCAAAATCTGCAAGCTCAAGTGGCAACGGGCAGGTCATATAGTTAGGAGGACCGACAACCTATGGGGAAAAAAGGTCCTTGAATGGAGACCACGTCTCGACAAAAGGAGTACAGGCCGCCCTCCAACCAGGTGAACTGACGACCTGAAGAAGACAGCGGGTAGTCGCTGGATTCAGAAGGCCCAGGACCGGGAGGAGTGGCGAAAGTTAGGGGAGGCCTATGTCCGGCAGTGGACAATAATATTATTTATTTATTATTTATTAATAAATGATTTGAATTGAATTGAATTGAAATAAAAGGCTGATGGATGGATTGGTGGAAGCTTGTGAATGAACTCATGTAATATTTTTGATTAAGAAAGAAAAAAAGAAAAGTCCTTCATTTTATATTTTTAATGATGATGTGTCGTGTCGTGGTCGTCACCTATAAATTTCCGGTCAAACCAGTTTCCTTCACCCTCAAACTGTATCGGTCATTTGCCAAGCTTAATCATAACGCAGCTTCATTCAATTTTCGATCTTTTTGCGCTCAGGTGTAACTTGATTACTGTTCCCGTGTGAAAGAGGCTACTTTTTGTCTTAGCATCATTAATTGAAATAGTTTTTACTGGAATTTACAGTTTCAGCGGATGGCGCTAAAATTAAGAATAACCGGTCAAGTATAAGTCGAAATCCTTCCAGTTCCTTTGAAGTTCCTCACCAGGTACCCTCTAAATGCGATTTAATGATCATATCATTAACCGATAAATACAATTGACAATTTTTTAATTATCATTAAAATGTTACTCTCGTATCTTGCGAAATCAATCAGCTATTAAGGCTATTTAGTTTGCGTTAATATGAAAGTTAGATTTTTTTGAAGTTACCAAACAAAAGTAGTCTTAGGGCCGTAACATTAATTTTTAACTGACACTTTAATCAAGCAATTCAGTGAAGTAAGTCCCTTCCAAAATGTTAAGTTTCTTACTCAGTTGCATTGATAAATTCCGGAAGTTAAAACAGTAAAGCTAGTATTAAGCTGCACTAACAATAACAATAAGCACGTTATTGCTGCGAGTGTGCGTGCAAGTGTATCAGAGAGTTACTGCATCGTGATCGGAGGGTATTGTTCCTGCTACCTGCTGTAGTATAGGGCGATTGTAGACTATTCATTGGCTTATATCTGTTTCCTACTTAGTATTTTCGATTTAGATTTAACTATACGGAATAAAATAATACATAAATATAAACTTAAGCAACGTCCCATAAAGCGTAATGATTACTATGTTAATCGAGTGTTCCAGATTTGATTTCCACAGAGGCAGATTTTTCTATGATTTTAAATTTCTATTCTTGCTCTGAGAGTGTTCCTATCTATCTCTGTTTGTATCCCGCATATGCACAATAAATGGAATCTTAGTGTGCGACTAGCTTAAGAGTTGATTTTTAATTTAACAAAGGAGCGTATTACTTAGTCACTGAATTTATAGACAAAAAAGTGACGTGAGGGATTCCTAAACTATAAGAGTTTTTTTTATGGTGTAAACATCAAGCAATTCAGTGAAGTAAGTCCCTTCCAAATGTTAAGTTTCTTACTCAGTTGCACTGATGAATTCCGGAAGTTAAAACAGTAAAGCTAGTATTATACTGCACTAACAATAACATTAAGCACGTTATTGCTGCGAGTGTGCGTGTAAGTGTATCAGAGAGTTACTGCATCGTGATCGGAGGGTATTGTTCCTGCTACCTGCTGTAGTATAGTGCGGTTGTGGACTATTCATTACATTATATCGGATTTTGTTACCTGCTTAGTATATTAAATAGGCGGTGAGTATCATGCACTAAGAAGACCTGACGACTGCCTTTCAGAGGGTCCTAGGTTCGATTCCTAGCGAGGCAGAAATTTGAATGATAAGTTTTTTTTCAACCATTATATGTCCCACTGTACGGCACAGGTCTCTTCTAACAAGTGAGAGGGACTTAGGCCATAGTTCACTACGCTGGCCAAGTATGGATTGGTGGACGTAGCAGTCTTTTTACCATTCGGCCATCTCTGCTCATCAATATTCAATGAATGACAGCCTCCGTAGCGTAGTGGGCGATGAGCCGACTGCAAAACGCGAGGTCGTGGGTTCGATTCCCACCCAGGACAAATATTTGCGTGACGAACATGACTATTTTTTCTGTGTCTGGGTGTTAATTTATCTATTTAAGTATGTATTTAGAATTGTATAAGTATGTTTATCAGCGTTCTGATTACCATAGTACAACCTCTGTTTAGTTTGGAATCAGATGGTGTTGT
This sequence comes from Pyrgus malvae, assembly GCA_911387765.1. NCBI lineage: Eukaryota > Metazoa > Arthropoda > Insecta > Lepidoptera > Hesperiidae > Pyrgus > Pyrgus malvae. The sequence continues at coordinate 2,490,321 of OU426960.1, read as the reverse complement.
GTGAATTGTCCAAAGATTTATTTTATTTATTAATGATAAGTTTAAACTTCTGTTATTGGTCTGGGTGTTTGTATTTTTGTTTTTGTGTGTTCTTGATACCCACGATACAGGGTATCCTGGTCTGGTTCTATGTGTTTAAAGCGTTGATTTTTAATCTATTCAAGAAACTCACTTTCTTTACTGAACTTTCAAACCGATAAATTGACACGAGGAGAATATAAACCTGAGAGCCTCTCAGTGTAAAAAAATATAACAAATTACCAAAAAAAAAAATACGACGTCTTTTTAATCATTTAAAAATTACTAAAACATATATTTTAAAGGATCTTTCTGAGAACTAAATTAAATTTATTACAATATCTACATCAATTGTATATTCATCAATTGTATATCAATTGCATATTGTAATCCTTAATCTCTTAAATTTAATAAGTAAACAGTTAACCTAAATTTATCATTAATATTTAACTCAATCACTGTGCCATATAACCTTAGTAAACAAGTATTATCTCAATCATTAAGCAGAGCTTAAAGAGTAAAATGTTTATACTTCTACCCAACATTTTATAATTCTGTGAATCATGTAATTATGTTGTTTTATTATGTAAGTCGGCTTAATCTTAATTTTAGAATTGTATTTTCTCTATAAGTGATGATAAATCTTCGGAAAAATAAATCTTATCATATCATAATATGCATTGAAACAGTGAGTTTTGATCTCTGTTTTGCCAGTCGAAATAAGACAATTTCAATCCAATGCGAATTTGTTCTGCCAAAACAACGTTGTTTCTACCCTAGGGGAGAAACAACGTTGTTTCTACCCGGGCACCTTTATTTATTTATTATTTACGTCTTTATTTCAAGTCTGTCAGAAGCGCATTGACAACTGTCGTCAAATCGTTGTCAAAGGATATTACTGCGCTATTTGTCTGAAATAGTCTTACTTCGACTGGCTTCGTCTTGTTTCACCCCTTGCCACACAATATACTATTAATCGTTCAAATAATAGACAATTGTATCTCTATCTAAATAATTCTAGTGATTAAAACTCGCAGGTCCTATTGAAATAAAGAAACTGTATGACACCAAGCCACCAAGGGTCTATAATGGGCACATGTGACAGCTGATCGTGTGAGACACTATCGCGAGTAGCGGAATTAACAAGCTTATATCAAATTTTATAATGATCCTATCCTAAGAAGAGCGAATAAACGAATCGTCCGAAGGATTAAAACATCTCCAGAAGTCATTCTTCAATAAATATAGCTCCGTCATGATTTTTAGTTAATAAGAGCTTAATTGATGCATTGTATTGTATATTATTTTTGTGACCTCAATATAAAAAACCGGCCAAGAGCGAATCGGACTGATGCACGTAGCGTTCTGTACCATTAACTATATAAAACGGAAAAAATCACGTTTATTGTATGGAAGCCCCCTCAACTATTTATTTTGTTCTACTTTTAGTACTTGTTGTTATAGCGGCTACAGAAATGCATCATCCGTGAAAATGTTTAGAGATTTTTTAGGGGTTTTATTTTTAGGGTCTCGGGGACGGAACCCTAAAAAGGACCTGTCACGAAACAAATCAATCGTAAAAGGCCATGCCACCAATAATGTCATTTTATTCTATAAGTTCTGATTTTTGCACTTTTGTTAAATTTCCGCCATCACTAATGGCATGACTACTACTGACAGAACTATTGAAATGTGATAAATAGGTATATAAATTTTTCATAATACATACTGTAAAGAACATTTAATTTATAACCGAGTTACGTAATTAAGAATTAGTGCTAACTAACGTTAAGGGTTCCTAATGAAAAAATATATAACCATTTTTGGCATTGCTTGTAGATTCACCGTTAAACCTATAAAATATAATGATCGCTGATTACAAAACTCAACTTGAAACAAACTAACATAAATCGATATTAATTGGATATGAAAAATCGCCACAACAATTTCATATAAAATAAAGCTCTCTTAATTTACTTACTTCCTACTTATTAAGCTCTTTAAAAAAAACATAATATGTGATCGGTCGTCTTTCAGTCGTTAAAACGAGGAAGGAGTTTGCAGATATGGAATGACTGAGGCCAAAAGCGAAGTAAAATAAATAAAGTTAGTAGAAAACAACAAAACAAATCTACAGCATAATACATCTACTAAGAAAACAAAGCCAATTTAAAAATAACCTCAATGCATGGTTTGTAACACACGTCATTGTAACATTTATTTACTAATAGTGAAAGCCGCAGTCGTTGTCCTGCCTTAAAAGTATTGAAAGAGGATTCGTTTCTTTATCATCTCAAAGAGTTTTTATGTCACTGTCAAATAAAAAATATAAAACAAATAGTGACAGATGAATTGTCATTCAGACTATGTCAAACTTCTAGACGGAGTTTTGGCGGGAAGTCTGAAGGGACAAGTTGTGCTCTTGTTTTATTTTCATTTTCTTGGTGTATTTTTGAGTTATATCGGATAAAAATGATGGAATTTTGTTCGATATAGGTTAATGACAGTGCACAAGTGTTATAAAATAAAATAACAGTGCGAAAACTGGTAAGTAGCCATCACTTTACTTGAACATTTGACTGACTAGTCTGACTAATACCTGACAACTTACTGATTTTTTCTATGACTACTAAGTGATACAAAAATTATACATGACGCTGGCAATATACACAGAGTCTGCGATGCCATTATTAAAAATGAAAAAAAAAAACTTCTAGACGATGGCGCGAAGAACCAATGCTTGACAGTTACTAACAGTGTAAGTAACTGTATAATGTAATAGGTAAGTCATGGAAAATAAAATATGTTCTTTTACTATTAATTTCGCAATTTTTCGATATTTTCGCACCGTTTAAACCGTCCTGGACTTTTACAAATATTTTAAGACCAAAATTAGCCATATCGGTTCAGCCGTTCTTGAGTATTAGCGAGACTAACGAACATGAATTCATTTTAATATATAGAGAAAAGAAGATGATTTTCATCGTCGTGCTTGCGTGAGAGTTACTTATAATTTCCCGAAGACATGTTGTCCACCAATCCGCACTCGGCCAGCGTGGTGGCCTACATCCTTTTCATCATCGCATTATCAAATCATTCGAAATAGAATAGATTGAAAAATGTATGGGGTTGACGTTAGCTACCAAAAATGTCACGTGATCTCGAAATGTCAATTGCCCACTTGTCTTACCCCCTGTATCCAGTAGTAGGACGTAAAGTGGATCAAAAATATTTATGATTTCTGTAATAGACTCTTTAACTTTTCTTTCTTTCTTTTCAGGGTTCTGTACAAACGGAATACTATTACTAAGACTGCGTTGTCCATCCGTCTGTCCGTCTGTCACCAGGCTGTATCTCATGAACCATGGTAGCTAGACAGTTGAAATTTTCACAGCTGCTATATTTCTGTTACGGGTTTAACCTAAGGGGTATAGCAATTTTTGCCACTTTTTGACTATCTATACTAATATATAAAGCTGAAAAGTTTGTTTGTTTGTTTGAACGTGCTAATCTCAGAAACTACTGGTTCGAATTGAAAAAATATTTTTGTGTTGGATAGCCCATTTATCGGTGAAGGCTATATAACATCATGCTATGACTAATACCAAAGTCCACGTGGATGAAGTCGCCGGTAGCCGCTTATACAGAACCTTATAGGTACAGTAGATAATACAGAACCCAGGTACGCGCATTGGAGTAGCGTGGTAGAGTAAGCTTCAGGCCTCCCCAATTATGGGGAAAGACCCGTGCCCAGCAGTGGGACGTAAAAAGGGTTGCAGCCAGGTGCGCGAGTTCGACTCTTACTTGGCCGGTTTTTCGTAACTTCAAGATGTCTAAATCATTAAAAAATTTGCATACGTATTAAAAACGAATGATTAAACAGCATGCTTACATAATGAATAGCCCAAGAGCTCATGGATGTTTTGAGTAAATGTAAGTTTGATTTTACAATTTTAACTAATTTTATTAACTTTACTTAGTTTAAAAATACATAATTTATTAATGATCGTTTTAGTCATTAATACAAAGATGGAGTCCGCAGCGTCATCGTCCGTATGGTAAGGAGCGAGTCGGACCAAAAGCGGAGTGAAACAATTTTCAAGATATAGGATTCTTTGGGTTATAATTCTTGTTAAGGGTAGGACTTGAATTACGTTAGATCAACATGTGATAATAAAAGATTTAACAATTAAGCAAATAAATTAAACTTAGAAAAGATTAAATACGGTGTGAGAAAATTTTATGTGTTTTTTTAGTTGGATTAAATACGAGTAAATACGAGTTTATCGCTGCTCCACGGTGATGGAAAATATCGTGATATTTAATTGATTACGATGTTCTCCATCGCCGTGCATGCCTGAGAGAAATTCATAATTTCTCGAAAGCATGACGTTCACCAATCCGCACTTGGCCAGCGTGGTGGACTATGGCCTAAATCCCTCTCACTTGTGAGAAGGAGACCTGTGCCCAGCAGTGGGACAAAAAAAAAGGTTAAAAAAAAATAAAAATACGAGTAGTAACTCAACTCAATCATAAGCAAAACGTTAGAAGTTTCAAAGTTATTCATAATTGAATCTTATGACGTGACGATTACTAAATGACAGACATATTAACACAATTAAATACACGCATGATAAAGTTTTCATATTAAACTATATTGAATACTTAAATATTTAAGTACCTGGACGCCCGAGCGTTGCTCGGATAAAAACAATTTATTTTCTTGGTTTATTTTTAAGTAAAACATTCATTGAATTAGTGTTACTTTATAAATCCTTTTGAAATACCTAGCTCCCAATTAAAAAAAATCACAAAAATAAAAAAACGCAACTTGCCTACTTATAATTTGAACCCGGGTCTCTAGTTCCGTAGTCAGCTTTCATAACCATTCGACCAAGAAAGCTTGAATTCCATTGATGAAATTTTTATAGAGGTCTTTCATTCATATCGATTGTCATTTGTTTGAAGGGCGGATTGACGGTTGATATGTGACGGCTTTCTACGCCACAATATTATTAATATTTTCCAATAGATGTCAGTAAGAGTAATTTTATATTTAACTGCATAAACATTAAATAAAACGCCAAATTCTATCAATAAAAATTTATGGATCGATTTATCATCCCCGCAACCAGTGTACTAAATTTCATCAAAATCTTTGGAGCCGTTTCCGAGATTCAAAAAATATATTTAGGTATATACAAGAATTGCTCGTTTAAAGTTATTATTATATATTGAATATTAAAATATTAGATCTATTGTATAAATGCAAAATCTCATTTAAACAAATCTGAAATTTGGTTCGTTCCACTACAGGGCACAGGAACGTCCCCAACACATACGGAGGCCAGGATCTTATTCCACCATACTACTGAATGCGGATTCATGGATATGCAGGTGGTAACCAACAAAGTCAGGCGCTTTCAAACCGCAACGAACCTCTGAAATTTAGTGCCAAATTTCAATCTGAATAGCAATTAAACGCAGAATCGGAATTGACCTGAACCGACCAGAAATTTAAATCTAAGTATAAAACTTGGCCTTAACACCTCAGCACTAAATCGCCCTATTTCTAACACCCGTGGTTCTGCTTAAGGCAGTGACTATGTAATTACTAGGAAAAACTGCGCACTTATTAGTCTAAAGGCAATTTCTCACCTCCGCACACGAACGGACATTTTAACGAAGGAATTTTAAAGCAAAAAATTGGCTTAGAGCTACGATATGTAATGGAGAGCAGGTGGATGTGGTATTTAACTATTTTGGGCCTTAATTTACGTATGATTATAATGACTTATCTTTGAAAAAATAAACTGTAAATTTTCATTGACATAATGCTATTGTTTGGCAAAGTATTTTAGGTATAGCATCACTAACTAAGGTCTTTATGCATTGATTTTTGATGATTTTTGTTCAATCCTACTAAAACTACTTAAAATGTAAAGTACATACTTAAAATGTAATATTTTAAACTAAAATGAAATGAGATAAGTATACTGGCAGGTTTTGAAAAGTTTATTTCAGAAAGAAATAATAACCTAAATTTTTCTATAATGAAAAGAGTTTAATGGTATTTAACTGGTAGTGTAGTGTAGAAGATCTGAGTACATCGACATTATACGATACTAAATGTATCCTTTTGGTTTCTACATCCATCAGGATTTTGAATCTCCTCGTTCTTATGCCGTAATTTGATGTAGGTATGCAAGATATTAAGAAACTAAGAACTTCGATAGCGTGATTCAGGATAAGTGAATCTCTTGATGCATTTCACGAGTCGCACGTGAAGTGGCATTATTTTGAATTGCGAAAGGTCGCCATTATTTCGACGGATTTCCACTGTAAAAGTGTTACCTGTTACTCCACAATTTCTTTTTAGTTTTAGTGTCTTTCAATAGGAACATTATTTAACTCTAAATGCCACATCCACGAATATTTAACTCATAGATAGGTTATCGCACCACTGCCTGATTTGCTTATTAGAAGAATTATAGCAACGCTGTTTTAATTATACAACATCGCGAGCTTGCCCATTTCATAAGCTCATATAATAAGATATTTCCGCTGGTTTAGCGTGTCCAAATTAATGTCACATACGTGATAAATTGTCGCACATAGAATGTTGTAAGTGATAATTGGGCGAAATATATGTTTGATTTTAGTTTGCTTGATGAGCTTGTTTGCTATTTTACAATCTAAAAAACCAGCCAAGTGTAAGTTGAACTTGCGCACGTAGGGTTCCGTACCATTATCTACAAAATCACGTTTATTGTATGGGAGTCCCCTTAAATATTTACTTTATTCTATTTTTTACTATTTTGTCGTTATATCAGCAACAAAAATACATCATCTGTGAAAATTTCTAATATCTAGCCATGGCGGTTCATGAGATACAGCCTGAAGACAGACTGACAAACGGACGGACAGCGGAGGCTTAGTAATAGGGTCCCGTTAGCACCCTTCGGGTATGGAACCCTAAAAACAATGTACCCTACTAGATTGTAACTTACTTTTTAAACTTATACATAATTGCATTAAACAGTATTTTCGAAGAAGCTTAATAGTGCTGTGTACCATAGCTTTTATTTAAACTTTGTTATCGGGATAGAATTGGGCACAAAGAAATGCGTAAGGTGGTCGCTTAAGCAAGCAAGCCTGAGTTTTGCTTGAGAGTATATACATACAGTTAAGCTGTTACTCTCTCAGGCTGATAGTCGCCTTATGTAAGTCAGGCTGGCAACCGCACTTATCCACTGAAACTTAAAAGGTAATAAGCAATTAGCTTACGGCAGAATTGTAGGCAATGGTCGTACGTACTTTCCCGAATATTTTGTAGATAGTTGATCAATGAAAGTCCTACTATCTAGAATATATTCAAGCAGGAAAATATATTTTTTCAGCTTTATTAAGTTTGTTCTAATGGTTGGTAGCGCCATGAAGCTATTACTAAGTCTATGGTTAGAACACAAATTGTAATTTACGCAGTTCAGCCAAACAGGCGCAGAAAATCAAAAGGAAATTCATGCGAATTTCTGTGCTTCAGAAGGCACGTTAAGTAAATCATTGGTTCTGGTTATTATTAATAGACAAAGTAAGCTCCTGCACTCTCAATAATGGGGAGAGACCCTTGTTGAAATTGTCAATGAGCTATATTTGAAGGAGAACTAACAATACAAGCTATCGCTTATCTCCCACTGCGCACAGTCCTGATCATAACGCGAGCCGTGTATTTCGCACAGATTAAAAAGTATCATTTAATTGGTCGTTATTCGTCGCGAGGTGTCGATAGAACGGTCGGAATGCGACGTAGAAGGCAATATAGAGGTTTTTGTTATCTGTGCGACGTACATGGAACAATGATGGAGATCGCTTGAGGGTCGTTCGGATGCGGAGGTTGTGTCGCGTATTTGTTGGTATAGGCGGCTATTAGCAGGGGAATCTGGATTTATAAATCATAATAAAAATCCTTTACAAAAACTTCGGCATTAATATTAGTGGCGAATAAAACTGGTTGCAACGTGCCTGAAATGAAAATTTTGCACGTTAAAAATTCAGCAGTTTTTTTTTTCATTGTAAAATGTGTTTCTTCTCAACAAATAAAGTGAAAAATAACTAATTCCACCAAAGACTGAAGAAGGTGTTAAAAGTATATACTAACAGCTATAAAAATTTAAACTAATCTAACATCTGAAAGAATAACACGGCTATAGAAATGTATTTCCCTGGCTAGCGGCCATTTTTGCGTCCCAATGGCGGGTATCTACGCTCACTCACTAAACCCTCAACTCTAGGAAGAGGAGAGGAGAACATTGGAGGTCTACCACGGACTCCAATGTTCCATTTTTATATTAATTTATTAAACCTTAAACAAGTAAGCCGATATTTTCTTAGAATCAATTCTTCAAAATATGTTCTTATAACTATAAAGTAGGTACGGAGCTTTATAATGCGTATAAAACAGCTAAGTAGGATAAAAATGCAATAAAAAAATTCATTTTGTCATGTTTATAGTAATAATTTCCTTTTAATTTACTAAATATTTATTACTTTAATTATTTAGGGTTATTTCTGACATAATCGCAATAAAATATACTGACTTAAATATGTTGATTGCAATTTACAATTGACCATCAGATTTTAATCAATCGATTTCTGCCATAAATCGAACCGAATCGAATCGATGCCAAAAACGATTGTAAGACGGTATACGATTCTTCCAGTACATAAATATCAGTATCACTTTCATATAAAGAATTACATATCATGCGTTTTTAATTAAAATACATAAATAAGGAAAAGGAAATAATTTTAAGATCTGTAAAATGCATGTAAAATTGAGTCTTCAAAAAATATTTCCTAAAATTACCTTTTTCATTTCAAAACATTTTTGTCCCACTTTTGGGCATAGGTCTTCTCTAGTGAGAAGGACGTAGGCCATGCTGGCCAAGTGCGGGTTGTTGGACATCATGCTATTGAAAAACTATGCACGGTGATAGAGAATTTTTTTGTCAAATATCATAAAGTTTTCCTCACATTCCCTCACCGTGGCGGAGCTATAATAAATAATTAAATCTTTATAACGCCCCCCGTGTACGAGAATTTTGATGTTGGTTGTATGCAATTAATTTTTTCTACTATTTTTTAAATGTTCATTTTTATTGTCAAAACTTATACCTACGTATATTATAATTACAGCTATTAAAATGCCATATTCATATAAACATAACTTGGTTCATAGGTCATTGTCGCTCGCTGTAGGTTCATAAACGTTGTAGCACTGAGTGGGTGTAAAGTTACCATAAGTTTTTGATAACAAAATTTACAACCGCCGCCGGGGTATAAGGTGATGCTTTTACGATTATTGCACTGCCTTCATTAACTGTTATACGGGCTTCATAAAGTAAGAAAATTAATTATAAAAAAATATCCGCAGCCAAATTTAACGAAAATATCACGTTACTTGCATTCTTGCACATTCTCGACTTTTTAAGCGCAATTTCGGAACAGCTCCTTAGATAAAATCAAAAATTGATCCGATTAACTCGAATTAAGCAATAACAATTATTTTTACGGGAATGGTCAATTCGATCGCCATGCGTAGTGCGCATAAAATTTTATATTTTTGGGTGATAGAGCTTAAGTTGTAAGCGAAAGCGACTTTTACTGTTTAACTTTAAGTTATTGATGTCTAAAATAAAGTTTACTGATTTATTGTAGTGTCGTCAAAAGCCTTTCAGTGGTTTGACAGTCTTCGCTCTGTGTGCTTGATATTTATTTGATTTCAGTCAACAATTAACTTTTTAGATGTCCATTTTTAGACACAGTAAAAGAGATTCTGAAGAGAAAGAGATATCTGCTACTAATTATAATGAAATAAATTCAGCACTCAAATTCAATAAATTTTTCAGGAGAACATTTATTTGTCGTCTTTAATTTTACAGTCTACAGTACAGAAAAGAAAAGGTATTTATAAATTTGACGTAATAAAGTAGCGAATATAAAATTATAAACGATATATAGAATAAGAAAAATGGAGTTAGACTGAGACAATTTGGTAATAAAGTAAGGGCACGTAAAATAAATTCACTCAGCATAATATTGCAGCCATGATTGCACTAACTCTTCTCAGACCATTGATATCTTTGAAATAAAAACCGAGAAATATCTGCTGTTACAATTGCTAATCACGCAAAGGTCTTGTAATCTCTTAGTTTAAACAAATCCTAAAAATAATTCATAGTACATGAAGCGAAACCGCTTCCGCTTTCGCTTCCTCTCATACCTCACACCACGCCAACACATCCCGATGCCCGCGTCGTTACTTGCTTTTATTATTACGCTACCGATGAATCGTGTAATATTCAACCAAATTAAGTGTCATAAAATGTTAACGCGACTCATAACGTTTAACGTAGACATTACTACATGGTCAAATAACCATCCACGGCTGATAAAGATTTTGGTAAACGGAAGACCAACATTTCCCAGCAATTTCAAAATCAGAACAATATGAACCCTATTTCCTGCGTCGTATGTTTTAAATTAGTGTCCAAAGCGATTTGGCTAAATCATACCAACTAATTGTTCGTTATAAATCGAGATTTTTATGCTTCAACGAAATGTAGCAATCTTGTAAGGAAATTGTGAATCTGTGGACTCGTTTCTAAAGGGTAATGGCAAATAATGTCAACACCCAAATATGGTTCTGGAATGATAATAGTGCAGTAACTTTATGCTTAAAGAAGGCCTGACGAAGTAATTTAATAGGAAATACTAGGAAATATCGTCTTTACAGGCGTTTAAACTTTGAACAAATTGTGTATACGTAATTATTTTTATGGCAATTTCTGTCTACGTTTAGTTTATGTACCTAAGTGTGGGTAAAATTACTTGGTTTTTTATTGTTTCGACATGCTGCTTGTATTAACAAATATTGCAATAAATACGAATAAAAGTATCTATTCGTAAGCTTAGTGCCTATCTGAGCGCGGCAGGTAGATAAGTTGACATGACATTTAGTTCTTTTTTAAAATATTGGCATCGCAAACTCTATGCATATTGCCAGCGTCAAGTATAATTTTTGCATCACTCAGTAGTCGTAGATAAAATCAGTAAGTCGTCAGTAATCAGTCAGTCTAGTCAGTCAGATGTTCAAGTAAAGCGATGGATGGCTACTTTACCAGAATGTGTCCGATTGAGTTTTGGAGGCAAGCCGATTTCGCACTGTTATTTTATTTCGCAACACTCGTGCACTGGCATTTACCGATGTCGAACAAAACGCCATCAACTTTATCCGATATAACTCAAATATACACCAAAAAAATGAAAATAAAACAAGAGCACTTACATATCCTTACGGAACATGAAACATGAAATTTGGACCATTTTGCCTATGTCAAGTAAAAATATTTGAATTCGTATTTTTTTTAGTTAAACACTTATTTAATGTCAATTCTTTCCTGTCAAACAAAAATCGACGAGTACCTCGCTCATCGTTCAAACCGTGGGAAAGGCTGGCAGCTCCAGTTTAGGGGCCTCACGCCATCGACCGATCTGCTAGTCGCCGATTTATTTGCGATCAGCTACGTTCAACTATAAGCGTTTTGAAGTTATATATTAGATTTTTGTAGGTAGTAGACGACCCGTGTGGCGCAATGGTTACCATGCCGTACTGTGCATCGGAGGGTCCCGGGTTCGATTCCCGGCGAGGCAGAAATTTGAATGATAACTTTAAATTTCTGTTCTCAGTCTGGGTGTTTGTGTTTCTGTCTTTGTGTGTGTCCTTGGTACCCACAACACAGGATATATCTACCCTTTTATGAATGTGAATCGTTATTTATGTAGCACTTATAAGTACCCACTTCTGTAACATTATATTGTGTTCCAATGAAAAGGTGTATTTGCCAGCCAGACTTACATGAGGCATACGACCACAGATTAGACTTACCTCTGCTTGTTTGAGGTTATGTGTAGACGTCTATGGGTTGCAGCGATCACTAAACACCACGTGGGCTGTGTGCTCGTCTGCTACTCCATTAAAATCCATACAAACAAGTAAAAGTATCTGTTTGTAATATTAAAATAACTGCTTTTTACCACATGCATATGAATGTATATACTGTACATATAGCAAAATAACATTTTTTATAATTTTTGTCTGTCTGTCTGCCTGTTTTTTCCGGCTAATCTTTAAAACGGCTGGATCAATTTTGACGGGACTTTCACTGACAGGTAGCTGATATAATAAAGAGTAACTTAGGCTACTTATATTTTAGGGAAAATGGACTTTACTTTTGTCCATGCGGACGAAGTCGCGGGCCGCTAGTAGAAGATAAAACGCTTTTCATTGAACGAACGCGAAGCTATCCGATCTATCTCACGACTCGCCACAGTTTAGTTGTTGCACGCTTTAGAGGGTCGTTATCGCTTCAAACTGGTCCATTTTGTCTTATCTGCTACAAGTTTATTATTTTGAGGCTTTCAAGGCATACTGGAATATTGTACTTAATAGTTGGTGTCTATGATAATCGCATAAACGGTCTTAAGTAGGGCATAGACTTTTGTTCAACATAAAGTATAAGAAACAGCTAAGCAATTTTGGCGTGATTGGGAGTTTGATGGTTGATGACGATGGGCCTGCGTTTAGATTTTTCGCAGGCAATAATAAACTCATATTTATCTTGACGATCCATGTGGCGTAATGGTGTACCATGCCGGACTGGCGATCGGAGTGTCACGGGTTTGATTCCCTGCAAGGTAGGTAGAAATTTGAATGATTAGTTTAAATTTCTATTCTCAGTCTGGGTGTTTGCGTTTCTGTCTGTGTGTGGATCCATGGTACCAACGACACAAGGTATATCTACCTTACTGTGGAGCTATGAGTGTGAAACGTTATTAATATCATCGTTTTTTTTAAATCGGAGCGGTGATGGCCCAGTGTCTTCGCGCTCAGAAAAAATAAATTTGTTAAATTATTTATCGCTGCTCCACGGTGTGGGAAAATATTGTTACCTATTAAATTAATTATGATATTTTCTATAGCCTAAAGCCCTTTCACTTTCGGGAGCAGATTTGTCCAGCAGGTGGACATAAAAAGCGTTGATAAAAATATCATTTTTACTAACTAACTAAGGATTACAAGGGAAAACTTAATGCCTAATGATATTCTCCCTCGTTTAACAATCAACTTTTCTTTACTTTAAATCAGCAAGAAATGATCATAATTATAAAACAATTTACAAATGAATAAATTGCTAACTAAAAACAATGAATAAACTAGTGCAATAAAATTGTATCGCGGTAGAAGAAACAAGTACGAAGTACGCAATCAACCTATTTAATTATTAATTAACCACCATGTAATGAGATCGCCCTATGTGGCAAATCACATAAGAGACGGGTATGTGGCGTGTGTCTTATTACTAAAGATGTAAGTTCATTATGGTTTTCTCGTCTAACACACTTAAGTAATAATCTTATAGGCTCTTTGATTGTAGTCCCTGTAGCTTCGGGATTAAGAATAGAGCTACGGTATCCCCTACCTGATCGTAAGAGGCGACCAAAAGGGGGCTTCCGGGGTTTCGGGCTGGGAGAGTGGGAGCTCAATCCGTCCAGCCAGCAACCCCGGGAAGGACGGCGGTGTGTGCGTGGCCGCATGCCATAATGCCATAAATATCGGAAGGTGCAGGAGAGCACATCTGCTCTCCGAGGATTGGCCCGTTCTGGGGGCGCTGCGCGTGGAGGACACCGGTGCGTTCAACTGGAGATCCCGGGGTCCTCCCCACGCGCAGAGGCAGGCCACCCATGGAGCTTTAGTGAGGGCAAATCCCAAATAACCCGGTATCCTCTTCAAAGTGCCGGGTACCCTTTGAACGTCCCTTGGTCCGTTGTTCATTGGTATCGGTATTTTGATCAATGGTTTAAAAATGTGTACACCGATATAGATTGTGTACCTAAAAATAAGTAAGGTACTGCACACATTTTTTGAAATTATTACTGATATTGATGGTCTTACATAAGCAACGGCTTGGGTTAATCCAGTAATGTCCGTTGAAAAGTTGACATCGCCAATTTTATAAAATTAGGCCATTGCCATATCCCTTCTTAGATGCCGATTGATTTTAATATAGTTTATAAAAGCGAATCGTTATTTAAAATATCGACATTGACCAACATTCGACCTCAAGGGTCAATTATTAAGTTTGAAGAACGAACATCAGAAAACATCACAACACAAGTGATATATAAGCGAGAATAATTCCCCGATCGAACTTTGCTATTCTAGTACTTACCACTAAGTGGTAAGTACTAGAATAGATAGACGAAGATCCAATTTATCGCTAGAAATACATCGCCTACCCGTCAGCGATAGTACCTGCACCTCCGTATTGCATAAGCAATGAAAGCCATAAAAACCTGCAACTCTTAGTTGGCAGTGATCCTACTGCTAAGTTAATATTGATCACCTCAACGTCATGAAATTAGCCAAGTATAAACCAGAGTGCGCAAAATTAAGGGTTCAAATTATTTGTCGTTGGTGAATAAAAATCCGATAATGCGGAAAAAAATGCAAAAAAACATCGTATACATTGAAAACACAGTTTTTTTTTACCCATATACCATACAGCCAAAAACGGGTGGGTAAAAATAGCGCAAGATTATGGGGTAATTAAAAATAAATAACGTTGTTAATATCGTGTTCAAAACTGCTATTGTGTGTAAAAAATCCACTATTTTTAAATAGCTTCTTCACAATAATATGTTCTGGATTATTATTGCATTATGAGGACGTAAAATGAAGCAATGCTTCAGGAATTTTTATAAAAAAATCTATAATTTCTTATACTCGTATAAAGCGCGCGCTTTCTCCCCTATTCCCCGAATTCTAGTCGCTCTTAACGCTCTCCTGGATGCACACCCAGAATCTGATCTGTTTGCGGATGAATGGAGGGATATATTGTCAGTTTGCCGTAAGGGGTAGGGGGAGGGGTATATTGTCAGGTTGCCATAAGATATTATGTGAGCGTGAAGTATGAAAGTTCTGTCTTTAATTAATGTTATTGGTTTTGTACCATTTTATTAAAGTAATATAAAAAAATAATTTTTAGTTGCTTTTTATCAAATATTAATTTTGATTTCATTGTTATAGTAAAACGACTTCATTCTTCGCTTATTTGAGAATTATACATACTCTGTATCAGATAACTTCCAATTATTTCAAGAAATCTCACCATTTTACTGCAGAACCCTAAAATCTATATAAATCACCGACGCATAAGTTAGGCGCGAAGATATTTGACTAGCCGAGTTATAACTTAAACAAACACGTTAAAGCCTTTTTGAGCCTGATTTATTTTATTTACGGTTTTTCTTAGTTGTTTTTATGCCAAATACAGCAGAGTTATTTTACCATGTCACTGATGCAAACTAAATAATGGTGCCTTGGTGATATCGTAAATTTTAATGTGCTTTGCAATGCGATAATAGTACTAAATAATCATGTATTGGACTATCAAATAAATTGAGATACTTTTAATGAGCTGTGAAAATGTCAAATCTTCATACATTTTGTATGAAAAAATGATTTGTGACGTCATGAAATTCAGAGTTCCTGAGAGAGACAATTATCCTGCTTTCCAAGCGTGGTTTAGTGCAACTTTTTTAAGGTATAATTTTTGTGCGTAGCGTCCAGGGTATTGTACGTTAGTAATAGTTATTATTTTGTGCTGCTGGTAAGAAATAAGATCTATTTTTTTTATTTGAGTGGAGAGGCTCGGGCTGTATCAGTCCAGGGTAGTTCAACCTATGTTAACCCGCGTGGCGCAATGGTTACCATGCCGGACTGCGAGGGGTCCCGGGTTCGATTCCCGGCGAAACAGAAATTTGAATGACGAGATTAAATTTCTGTTCTTGGTCTGGGTGTTTGTGTTTCTATCTTTGTATATGTCCATGGTACCCACGACACAGGGTATTATACCTACCCTACTGTGGGGCTATGAGGCCTATGAGTGTGTAACGTTTATTTATTTATTTATTTATCTTCCTGTCAAACATAAGTACATGTGGTGGTATGGTTGTTATCTATACTAATATAAGCTGAAGAGTTTGTTTGTTTGTTTGAATGCGCTAATCTCAGGATCTAGATCCCCTCGATTAGCAGTCCGGCATAGGGTTGCCACCTTTTTTTTTGCAATTAAAGTACATTGGTTATTATAGGTAAGAAAAATAAAGTACACGGTACCAAAATAAAGTATAATTTTTTTTATTATTTTTAAAGACACATTTCTTATCGCTTTTGGCAGTTTGGAACAAATTTTCACCTTCGCAGTCTATTTTTAAATTAAAGTAACTAAGTAATTCATTTTTTATCAAATTTAGTGATACTCGGTTTCTTTCGTCTCGCCATTTACTGTTTGACGTGACAGGAATTGACAATAAAAATGAAATAACTTCGTTCGTTTAAAGAAAAAATACTTACGACTAAACTTTTCGAAGTCTCAAAGAAATCAAATCATATGAAATAAAGTATTCTCGTGTACTTTATTATTCTCATAAAGTTTAAAGTACAATTACCTGAAATAACGTACAATACTTTCCGGCATGATAACCATTGCGCCACGCGGGTCGTCTATAGATAGTTATTATCAACAAGAAAAATCAACATACAGATTGTAAACATAGATTGCTTAACTTTTTAACACTTCGATTAATGTAACAAGATAATCAAGTTTATTCTAATTCTAACGAAATAATGTAAAAGTGCTTTGTTGCTTTATTAAACTAACGAAACAGTAGAATTTATGTTACGACAAAACTGTACAAGTCAATGTAAAATATCGTAATTGAATTGAATGACAATCATCAATTTCTACTAGAAATTTTAAATCTTACTAAGAGAGGTAAATAACAAATAATGCAAGCATTTCATTCCTTAAAGTTGATAGGTAATTTAAACTATGATTTACTCTTAAATATAAAGAATTTACACGCTGTCATTATTACAACATTCGTCAGAATTAATTTTGTCTATTAAATTAGATAAATTATTATAAGTAGGTGCCAACTTTTAACAACAACAATAAAAGATTGGATTGTAGTATGGAATTATAAAAGTATTTTTCTGACTGAATAATGGAAAACTTTTTTAAATGGCCGCGACACTTGGAGAGGCCTGGAGTACCTATAGGGTTGATTTCTAAATTGCTGGTTAACTGATTTTCGGGTTTCAGAAAGTTGTTGCGAAATAGGTATAAATTATATTATTATATATCATATAATTATAGACTAACCAGGTATATTTAAAATAATCCTGATTGAAGAGAGGCTTTTTATTAACTCCTCATAAGACGCAATATTAAAAAAACTGCCTGTAGTTTAGTTGCCATTATCGGTTATGCGCGTCTCGGAGTAATTTAAACTCTGATTCAAGTCGTAAAGCAATGCCGTAAAGCAGCCTATTTCATTCCTCTGCTGCTTGTATCATAGAGCGCCCGGCTTATTCATGATATCAAAACGATCAGTATGTTGTAGAACCACGATTTCATCTCCATCTGAGAACGTAGCTGTTAGTAGGTAATTAAATATAATACAAGAAGAACTTAAAATCATAAAGAGATACCGTATTAAAATATTATTAATCTATACACTTTCAAGAATGTGCATATAAAATGCAAAATAAAAAACCAATGGGTAGGTCCACTGATTAGACGATTTAAATAACAAAAACTTTAAATGTTCGCGATGAATGCGAGTGATTTACGCTAAGTAAGCGCGGCGCGGTTGGCTGTGTGATGGGTGAAAGCTAGTAGCAAAATTTCATGCGTATTTTGGTGCTTTGGAGGGCACGTACCGGAAGCCATCGGTCCTGGTTAGGAGATAGCAGTCGTTAAACCTTTTCGGAGGCCTTTTGGGCGATTTGGAAATGTCGGCCACGCCACTCGAGCAGCGTGGTGGAGTAAGCTCCAGGTGTCTTCAATAATGGGGTGGAATTTTGGCGGGAAGTCGAAAAAGACATATTGTGCTCTTGTTTCATTTTTACTTTCTTGGTTTATTTTTGAGTTATATCGGATAAATTTGACGGCATTTTATTCATTATAGGTTAATTATAGTGCACGAGTGTTGTGAATTAAAATAACAGTGCGAAAATATGTTTTCTCGGCTTGCCTCCAAAATTCCATTGGTCACGTTCTAGTAAAGAAGCCATCGCTTTACTTGAATGTCGGACTGACTTGACTGACTGATTACTAACGACTTACTGACTCTACCTATTATTACTCGTCCAGTTTCACCGAAACTGGCAAAAACGTGATGCAAAAATTATACTTGACGCTGGCAATATACAGAGTTTACGATGCCATAATTGAAGAAAAAAAAATAATGGGGTGAGCCGGTGATGAAAAAAGAGTTGCAGCAAGCCAGCCAGTAACAAAAAAATAAAACAAATATTTCGCTTTATTATATCAGTACAGATTATCGTATCATGAAGCCTATTCATAACATCAAAATGGTCAGCATGTCTCCGGAAAATGATCTCCTACACCTGAGAATGTAGCTGTTAATATCTTTGAATAACAGCTCACATCTAATGCCTTCCGTTCAATGCGCGATATAAATCTTGGTTATTTCTTGATCTAGACGCTACAGTGCGATATGCTAGCCCAAGTAAATTCTACTTTAAAACTGCTACTATCTACTTTCAGCATTTGAAATACTGACGTAAAATCAGACAGCTGATTCAAATTTAGTTCATATTTTTCACTGCGGCGCTGGTAGTCACCAAAATAAATATGGCTTCAGAAAAATCGGAAAGCAAACAATGTTTGGTAAATTTGTCGAATTAGGGCTCCACCTCGAAAGTGCACCCAATTTTTTTTCTATCGTTTTTTATCACTAATATGGAGTATCCCGAGTAATACTGAGGAGGCGCATGGCTTTGCACCCATTTTTTATTTTTTATTCTGGACACAGACAGTCATTTATTACAATTAAATCTATGATAACATATACATGTGTGTTGTAGACTTTGAGTGTCAGTAAAATATTTATGCATGTGCAATACTACATCTACAGAAGGACAGCTTAGCTAATACGTATGTACGTTGTAATACAAAATGCATTGAAACTATGTGAAGAAAAATGTTATAAAATAGTATTTTTATATTTACAGTAGTGTGTCAGATTGTTTTTAATAATATTTCGAATATTTGCTTTTTAAATTTAGAAATTTTTGTGCAAAAGGGGTCGACATGGCCAACCTCCTTGTTATATGCAGCCAAACAACGATTGAAAAACGAGTTCGAAGTGAATTTTGTTAAATTAAAAAAGTCATAATATTAAATGCATAATATAAATGATATCATCCCAGTTCCCAGTGGGTCCGCTTGAGTGCTAATCACGGTTCAACCTTAAAACAGTTCCAATTTTTTTTACTACTGTTTTACTCACAGAACATATTAAAAGATGTTAGAATGGAAATGTGGGCGGGGTAGACGTGCCAAGGATTTGAGCAAACGCTCGTATCTCTACAGAAACACGCGATCGTGCTACGATATGCGAGATTGTGTGCGTGCTTGGGTGTGATTCGTTCATTTGAAATCGCGTGATTGTGCGGCGCTAAGATTGGCTAGATTTGAAATTGCAAATATGTGCGTAAGATTCGTATTTATTTAGGTACAGATGTAATGGAAGTGAAAGGTGACACCACTTGATCGGCGACACCAGTTTTCATACGAACGGCGCATTATTGCCGTTCTACCTCCTTTAATATGTTCTGTGGTTTTACTCAAGCGGACCTCAACTCAAAAGAGTTCCTTAAATAATAATTTAAAGTGTGATAACATGGATGTGCGGTGCCGGCTACAACTTTTTAGGTAGTTAAAAAGTTTTAAATTAATTTTTTAATCAAATTAAGTTTTTATTAAAGTCGTTTGTCTTATAAAATAAATTGAATCTTAAATAATTACTTTCCTTTTTATGTCAAGTAATCATTAAAGTTGCGTTGACGGTCACCGTAGCCAAACATCGTCGTCTGTAATCCATTTAACAAAACGGCTAAGTGACGTTCAGCCAAGTCGTTGGATGTTACATTGAACATAGCTGGTTGTCATTTAGCCACTTCATTGAATGCCGGTGCTTAACGAATGGACTAGCCTTTTAATTGAGTGGCTGATTGAACCATATGGCTGCGAAACATATATCGCGGCATGCGAGTATTGTATGGGTGACATGTGTCGAGACTGACATTTACGCGCGTCTTACTAGAAATCCGTTCTTAAAGCGTAACACGTTTTTTCGCAATAGAATGAGATATTTTCTCCGGTTAAAAAGTATCCAATATCACTCTCCAACCCTTGACTATCCCCGTACGAAAAATCAGGTCAAACCGCAGCACGGACAGTGAGAGAAGGACAAACAAATAAACATTATGTACTTTCACATTTATTACAATAATATATTATATTGGATATGAATGATGATATTATTATGTATGGATTTTACTTTCACACTGCTCATAAATATCATAAAATACTCGTCTTGTTTATGATATCAAAGCGATCTGCCTGTTACCGGAATACGATCTCTCCATCTAAGAATGTAACTGTTAGTAATTTAATAGCGTGCTCACCATCCTTCCGTTCGGTGTGCGATAAATCTCGCTTATTTCTCGATAAGACACAGGGATGTGCGATATGCAAGTCGAAGCCTTACTGGGTACTTGCTGCTAACTATCTTTTATTTTGTAAGGATTTAGATTTTTTATAGGTGGTAGAACTATTATCGTTCGCCCGGGGAAGTACCACCGCTGCACCCACTTCTGCCGTGAACCAACTCTATTGTGTTTCGATGGAAAGGTGCAGTTGCCGGCCACACTTACATGAGGCGACCACCAGCCTCCGGAGTAGCAGCGCAACTGCATACGACCTCAGACAAGACTTGCTTGAGACTATGCTTGCTTGAGCTGCAGCGACCACTTAACACCACGTGCCCTGCATGCTCGTCTGCTACTCCATTCAAATAAAATAAAAATTAGGTTCAAGCTAGATTTAACGACCTGCGTGGCGCAATGTTTACCATGCCGGGCTGCCAATCGACGGGTCCCGGGTTCGATTCCCGGCGAAACAGATTCAGATCATTCAAATGATGATTTTGAATTTCTGTTCGCTGTCTGGGTGTTTGTGTTTCTGTCTTTGTTTGTGTCCATGGTACCCACGACACAGGATATACATACCCTACTGTAGGGCTATGAATGTGAAGCGTTATTTTTTTGGAACTTCAAATCTGTGTTCTCCGATAAAAAAATAGAGTGGATATAGGTGTGACCGGCATCATCCTCCTTCGTTTATGTTTTTAATCTGGGTGTTGGTGTTCCTGCTGAGCACAGGTCGCCTTCTCACACGATTGAGAGGGATTTAGGCGATAGTCCACCACGCTGGCTAAGTGTGGATTGGTGGACGTCATGCTTTCGAGAAATTATGAATTTCTCTCAAGCATACACGACGATGGAGAACATCGTAATTAATGAAATACCACGATTTCCATCACCGTGGAGCAGCGATAAATTCGCACATTACAAATTTCTTTGTCAGAGGTGTGAGCCGAGGATTTGAACCTGGGATCGGTCGCGTCGAAGACCGCGATTTTTACTACTCGGCCATCGCTGCCCTTCGTAGCAGCCGATGCTGAGATACGCAAAGTGCAGAAATATGCAGCTCTAGCTGAGGACTACATATTTCTGCCCTTTGGAGTTGAAACGATCGGACCATGGGGCTCAGATGCTAAAGTTTTTATTAAGCATTTATCCAGACGATTGATCCAGGCAACAGGTGACCAGAAGGCTGGCACTTACCTCGGTCAAAGAATAGCTTTGGCTATTCAAAGAGGTAATGTTGCCAGCATTCTGGGCACACTCCCTCAGGACAGTAATTTGGATGCGGTTTTTTACATATTTTTTTTAGATGTTCAACTTTTTTATTTTTAATGTGTAATAAATGAATCATTTTAAGCAGATTGAACGTTTACTTATGCTTCAAGATTAACACAAATTGACTCGAATCGATATCGATTCGAAACTCGAACGCGTTAGGAGTAACCCCTTTGGTTATTTCTCTATTTAAATAAGGACCTAATGCATTAGGCCTACTGAAGTACCATAAACTAGAGCTTTATTCATAGATCATGCGATGTATCGTAAAGTTCCTAATACGAGTAGTAGCCGCGCCAGTAATAACTTTCTAAGTAGTATCGGATACATTGTTAACCGTTTTTATTTATTTATATGTTTTGGAAAAGCCCAGCAAAAGCATAGAACGCCAGCGATCTACGTAACTAAGCAAAACCGGCGCTGTTGGGTGTGATATGGATGACTTCTTGTGGTAAATTTCACGTGCGATTCAGTACCTCAGAGGGCACGTTAAGCCATCGGTCCCGATTGCTTTCGATATATAGCTGATATTAAACCTTATCGGAAACCTTATGGGCGGTTTAAAAACCTCCGACAGCAGGTGGCTATTAAACCTCTCCATACTGAATTGGTGCAGCAGTATAAGCTCCAGGCTTAATCAATAGGAGATATAAGAGTAAAGAGATATTATCCTTAAGCGAGATATTAGAAATAAGAGTTGAAAGCTCGTACGGATCAACTTAATCAATTCCACCGATATACTTGTTTGGCGATCAGGTTTTGTATTAGAAATAATAAGTATCCCAGTCACTTTAAGAATTTTGGAAAATCAACCAATAATATTGTAAAATAAGGGCTGTCTGTTGGTTTGTACGGAGAGATATACTTTCTAAGTTCCGTCGATTTGAAATCAAATGAAATGAAAAACGTTTATGGATGACTGTTTACAAAAAAAAATTGGTTTGTTATCGTAATAGTTAGGAGGACTGACAACCGATGGGGAAGAAAGGTCCTACAATGGCAACCTCGTCTCTTCAAAAGGAGCGCAGATCTCCTTCCAACCAAGTGGCCTTACGACCTGCAGAAGACAGAGAGATGGATTCAGAGGCTGCCGGACCTGACGGAGTGGCCATTATTAGGAGAGGCGTATATGTGGATTTCTAAACGCTGCTGTATGGATGTTGAACATAAAGAATCTAATATTCTAATCCATCCCTTTTAATTATGTCTGACAACCCGGAAATATTATGAGGTACTTACTGCATAGCTATGTGTATATTACACGGAACATTAAGAGGAAATTACTCCAAATTCAATTAAATTCAGCCATGATGGATCACCGTATGAAATTTGTATCAGTGGCTTCCGTAACGCTCCATTTAATGATTAATGAACGAATCACGACTCAATGATAAATGATTATGGAATGAAAGTAATTATGACTGTTTTGAGGGACTGTTCTGATTGTAATACTTCTAGAAATAATGATTAAAAGGTTTTGTTTTAAGAAATGTAATTTCAATGTTTCAATGTAGGTTCGGATGTTTGTTGCTCAATCAGGCAAGCACGACTTAACGGATTTGGATGAAATTGGGTACAGACATTTTTAAGATAGATTATTATGGAATAGTACATAGGCTTTTTACTGCAGAAAAAAATATTGTTCCCGTAGGATAGATAAATATAATCATATATACTCAAATCAATCAAACGAAACCGTGCCGGATGACCAGTATTTATATAACAGGAGGAGCAAAGATTATTTATAAAATATATCACCAAGTACACCAAAAGAAAATGAATTAAGTTATTAAAAAAAATTGAACCGACTTCAAATGGTAAAAAATAAAATTGTTCCTACTTCTTCTTATGTTCATGACTCTTAAAACTATTTTGGAGTTGGTGCCCATTCAGAATAAAAGGTTCGAAATTTTACTAAGGGCCATCAATATGAGGTGATAATTTCTATGCACAAATATCTCACATGCTTCAGAAAGTACAAAAAAAAGAAATTATGTGCCTATAAAATTTGAGAGTTCCTCTCGATTTCTCTGGGATTCCATAATCAAACCCTGATTTGGTGACAATGGGACCACCTCGGAAGTAAGCAAACGAACAAAAAAATAATTTGGAAAATCAGTCCACTAACAGCGGAGTAATCGGTGAAATTACATACATAAAAAAATACATACAGCCGAATACAGTTCCTCCTCCTTTTGGATAAAAACGTAATGTATTCTAATATGAACAAGAGATACCAATTTTTAAGTTACAATTAAGCATTGCAATGCTACCGTTAATAATCAAAATCCCATCGCCCTAGTTCACTTACGACTTTAAGTTTTTTTTGTAGGTACTTATCGATTATGTTACTTTGAATTTTTGATATAGGGAACTTTTCATATTTACTAGCTGCATTAAATAGTTTTAAAGAATAAAGCAATACCAGTGCCAACCTTTTTTGTAACGGATATTTTGAGATTACGCCTCACCAAAACCCCCTCGGTGGCCATCTTCAGTGTGGAACAACCCTGAGATCTCCTATGGAAATCCCATTCTAGTCCTTGAGTAATACCCTATAGCCTATACGGTCCTATTGAGGTAGTCATGGCCCTCTTACACCCATATACCATTGTCCTTTACGAAGCCACTGGTTTGACGGTTGTAGCTTCCACTCCTTTCGCCCGCAACCACGAAAGACTCCCCCTCATAGTCCAGATATAAGATACCGTAGCTGGCTACCTCCCGAACTGGAGGAGACGAGTACTGACCTACTCTACCCATTCTTATCAACACTGAGCCCCGATTCTCGCATCGTAGATATGTTATCGAAAAAAAAAAACACTTTGAACTAAACAACTGCAATTTATGTAATTTACTTAGGGCCTCTTTCACCACCTTCAAGTAAAGTGACAAGTACGCTAATTGTCGGTTAAAGTCAGCCGTAACTTCAATTTCAATTTCACGATGTTCGAGTAGCACTAATCATATAATAAACTGACCCGTATTATAGCTTATTTCACATACATTGTACATAGCTTTTATATGCCAATTTACTTTACTTGTAATTAATCAACACTTTACTTGGAGATGGTGAAAGAGGCCCTTAACTTTATAGTTTTTACTTAACTTTATAACAGCAACTTATTGAAAATGTCAGGATTGCCAACCAATCATAGGCCATAAAACTTGTAGAGTCAAAGTCGACTCGTCGATACACGAGCTAAAGGGCTGGATAATGTGTAATTCATATTAATGTACAGACCGTGTTATTTTTTTAAATATTGAGCCGTTATTCATTGCTATGATAAGGATATATTAAATAATGACCGCATTACGTAATAAAATTCACTGTCTTCCGTCATACAAAAACGGTGCATCGGACACCGAAAGTGCAATATTTCTTCGTAGCCTGCAATCAGACTACAACACGTATTGCTTTTTAAGAAGTTTAACCCATCAATTAAGCGGCCGTACATAAATCGCTCGAGGTTGCGATATAATGCATCGTAATCGGAACTTTCATCGATACATTTAAATCGATTTTCGCTCAAAACTCGATATTAACCTTAATAAGAATAATGAGTCTTGATGACCGACCCAGGATGTCCTTTGTATGAGTTGCCGAAAGTTTGAGATTGTTGAAAATTATATTAAATGCTCATTAAAACGATGAATAATTATTGTAAGAATTTAACATTTTCGTCACAGATAATTTATGAGTGGCTGCAACTCTTTTTGCGTCCCACTGCTGGGTCTCTCTCCATTATCGGGGAGGCCTGGAGCTTACTCCACTACCCTGCTCCAATGCGGGATGATGGACATGCGGGTTAGTGGCCAGCCCGCTGTCGGATGTTTTCAAACCGCCCATAATGCCTCCGACAAGGTTTAACGACTGTTATCTACCGACAATAACCGGGTCCGACGGCTTAACGTGCCCACGGAAGCACGGAAACGCGCATGAAATTTTTTGCCACTAGCGGTCACCCATCTCGCAACCGACCGCGCCCGTTTGGCTTAGTCGCATACGTCGTTTGCATTCTACGCTAACCGCCGGGCCATGCGCGCTTCAGTGCACTTATGAGTAGCACAGGCCACAGCTTTATTTCTTTTTTATTTTAGTTTTAGACGACCCGAATGGTGTTTTATACGACCCGCGTGGCGTAATGGCTACCATGCCGGACTGCCAATTGCCGGGTTGCCGTGTAAGGTTGCCAGGTTCGATTCCCGGCGAAGCAGAAATTTGAATGATGAGTTAAGAATTTCTTTTTGGGTGTTTGTATTTCTGTCTTTGTGTGTGTCCATGGCACCCACGATACAGGGTATATCTACCGTACTATGGGGCTATGAGTGTGAAGTGTTATTGATGAATCGTTATTTTTTATTTTATTTGTGTAGCGGACAAGTATGCATGCCACGTCGTATTAAGTGGTCGTTGCAGCCTATGGACATCAACACTCATTGACTTAGCGTTACTTAACTTATCTGAAATAACCCCCAAATTGAAAAAAAATATTGTCACAAAAAATGCAACACTTAATTAAGGTTAAGTTTAAGAACCATTCGACCAATCAATCTTTAATGCCATTGACGAAACTTTTATAGAACTCTTCCAAATCGACATTGTCATTTGTTTGAACGGCGGGTTGACGAGTGACGTTTGACGGCGTTCTATGCTAAATTATTATTAATATTCTTCAATAGATGTCAGTAAGAGTAATTAATAATATTTTTCAGTTTATTTTTAGTTGATTATCGCTGAAAATACTAATAAATGGACAATTTCTAAAAATGAAATGAAATGGATCAACCTATCACCCCAGAAAACCTGGGCACTAATGCAGCGATGGCCGAGTGGTAAGAAACCGCGGTCATCGACGCGACCGATCCCGGGTTCAAATCCTCGGCGCGCACTTCTAACAAAAATTTGTTATGTGCGCATTTATCGCTGCTCCACGGTGATGGAAAATATCGTGATATTTAATTTATTACGATGTTCCCCATCGCCGTGCATGCCTGAGAGAAATTCATAATTTCTCGGAAGCATGACGTCCACCAATCCACACTTGGCCAGCGTGGTGGACTATGTCCTAAATCCCTCTCACTTGTGAGTAGGAGACCTGTGCCCAGCAGTGAACCATAAAATAAAAGGTTGAAAAAAATGTATGTATTTATAAGTATATACAAGAATTGTTTGTTTGAAGGTAAGTATTAGATTTGCCAAAAATGTGCCAAAAAGACTTATTTTAAGACTGTTACTTAGGCAACTCCTAAATATTGGCATCTGTTCGCGAAAATGGGTGCAGTCTTACGTCAGATTTCAATGGGACGTTCTTAGAACGGATTTGATTTAATATATCGGTGCATAATCATTGCTAACTGTCTTGTACACTTGTAAACTTCCAACTGCCTACAAAACTACACTAAAATTGTAAGCGCGACTTGTCATATTATTACAAAACCGAACGTATCAATTCAGCAATAATCGAACCAGATTTTGGCGGTCGGTTCAAACTATGCTGTTATTTAATGCATAGCTATTAGGTCCCGATATAATTCCCCGGGAACATAAATTCGTCGGCTGACAGCTGTCATTAAATTGCCGCCATTACGCCGGGACGAATTTCACTTAACTTCTTTATAATTTTGATGCGAAATCGGAACGTGACTTCGACACCTACCGGCGTTCGTGGTTTTCGTGCACGAATTATTATAGCCTGATTTGGTTGGAATTTTTTGAGATCGCTTTAATTAGATTTGGACTGGGTGGGACCAAGTCTTTCCTCAGGAAAGTAGATTTATGATAAAACATTTACTTAAGGTCGCGATTTATTTTTGATCCATATTTATGTATTTCTTTTATTATTTTTTATTTTCAACAGTCACTGTCGGTGCCCATCGATTCAGAACGAAAGATATGTCATTTTATTAAGTTTTAAGAGTCATAATCCCTAGCAAGAAAAAGTAGGTATCATATACCAAGTATTACATTAGTTTATTATTTTTTCTTTTCAGTTTTTTCGGTGATTTAATTTTTTGTCAAAAAGTTTTAGTTATAACTTTTTTATAACAGAACCCCCCCCCCCCCACACACACACACACAAACAAACAATCTTAACTCATTAAAATCTGTGAGTGAACAATAATTTACCCCTATTTTTCTGTTTTTAAAATTTTTGTGGGACCAGCTTCTAGATATCCACAATCCAATAAAAAAAGAAAATCATTATCAAAATCTTGATACTCTGTACAAAGTTATGCGTGATTGAGTCACAACAATCAATCATCCCCTGTTTTCGTACCTAATAATATATAATATATATAATTTTTTTTTTCAAATTTATATGGGACCAATAAAAAATTATTATCAAAATCGGAATATTCTCTAAAATTTTATGTGTGGCAACACATTAAAAAAAATATATACGCGTCGATTAGAGAACCTCCTCCGTTTTTTTCGTCGGTTAAAATGATAGCTTTCCTTTTATGCATATTAGCTGTTTCTACTGTGTCTACTTATAGTTTAGTTAGTACAAGAAGAAGCACACAAGCGAGAATGTTATTGTTAAATGATCGCTGTAGCCAGGACATGACCCCCCCCAAAATCCATCAGTCATGTGTAGATGGAAGGCGAAACAAGCCAATTTGGGACACCTCTTCCCCCAAATTTCTTAGTGTACCCCACCCCCCCCCCAATTTCTTGGCGACCCCCAAAGCTGCGACCGCGTCTGGGTGTATCTCATGGGCATCTACAAAAAACTCAGGAAAGTTTTGATTTAATATTTAACATTTCACACTCATAGTCCCACAGTAGGGCAGTAGGGTAGATATACCCTGTGTCATGGGTACGTTGGACACACATAGAGACAGAATAAAATAATAATTAATAAAAGACCAAGAAATATGGGTAGTAGGAAAAGGTATATTTTCCAGCCAACCCATGTTCAAAAAACTAGCTTCTTTAGGAAAAGCTTATATTGTATGGGACCGAAATTATATAATCATTTACCAGATAAACTCAAGGAACTAAATTTGACCACTTTTAAACGCAAGCCCAAAAAAAAATTGACAAAAATGTTATTACTCTGTAAATGAATTTATAAATAACAAAATGGACTCTACAGAAATCTGAAAATATTAAAATTGAAATCTATAAACTTAATTGTAATATAATTTGACATATTTAATTTGTAATAATTAATAATTTTTATTTCTATATTCTAAAATGGACACCACAGTCATGTATTTTTTTTAATTTATTTGAAATTTATTAATTTAATTGTAAGTAACATGACATTTTATTGTAATTTAACCGAATGAAGTTGTAATAATTAATTATTTGTATTTATATTTTGTAAATTGAATGTGAGTTTTTTAATATTAATATAACTAAATCAATAAATTTATCAAAATATTGTACACCCTATGGGTAACAACAGAGAACGATAAAATGTTATAAACACCTATGGATGTAACCTGTTGTATGACAATAAATTACTAAATTACTGAATTACATAACCTCAAGCAAGCCTTGAGTCTTGGCTGAGGTTGTGTGCAGTTGCGCTGCTCCAAAGCCCGATTATCAACTCATGTAAGTCGGGTTGGCAAGTGATTAGGATATAGAGATATTATAATGAATCACTGATACAGAAATTAATGGCGCATTACGAACGATGTCAAAATTCGAAAAGTTTGTGATCACAGAGTTCCAAATAACCATTCGATTTCTCCGTGTTTGTGATTTTCTGTAGGTAATTTTTTTTTCTCAAAATTTAATTTAATGTAGGCAAACACAAAGACTTTTTTATTCGTACAAATATGGGTTAAAGATAAATTGTTATAAATTTGAATTTATAAATTTTAATAAAAATTGTTGTGTAATTTTGTTATAAATGTTCGCCATATTTACCTTCCTGAGGTATGCAAATATTTGTAATATTATTTTAACACAATTACATATAAATTTGGAAATTTACATTTACGTCTATTTTATTATTTTTTTATTTGTTCCCATATTGCGCCTTTTATAAAATTAAAATATTTATTTTTTATATTTCGGATCGGATCCGATCATCGGCTTTGGGTACCCATATCACAGGGTGTTTGTACGCTGATATTTAGTGATTTCCATTTTGACCATTAAAGGGTTTTCATAAATGTATAAGGAAGGGAGCGTCATTATTTTTAATTTTTTTAAAATATGGCCTACAAGTATCCGTTTGTTGTTACTGACATATTGCCCGAATGCACTTTTTTGAGCCTTAACACAGTTTGAATTCCCGTCGCGTTACCCCAGAATATTTTACCGTATCTTGTACCGTAACATTGTACCTACGTAGGTACGCATGGTATGCATTTAGAACCACCATTTTGCTTACAACTTTGACCAATTACCGTTACCTATCATCAAATTTATCCATCCATCCATCCATCAGCCTTTTACTGTCCACTGCTGGACATAGGCCTCCCCTAACGTTCGCCACTCCTCCCGGTCCTGGGCCTTCTGAATCCAGCGACTACCCGCTGTATTCTTCAGGTCGTCAGTCCACCTGGTTGGAGGGCGGCCTGTACTCCTTTTGCCGAGATGTGGTCTCCATTCAAGGACCTTTCTTCCCCATCGGTTGTCGGTCCTCCTAACTATATGGCCTGCCCATAAAATTTATAAATCAAGAATTCTATTTCAATGTTAATTTTAAACAAACCACATTAAAATTCAAAAGCAAGATGATAATTCGATCCGAAAATCCAAAGCATTTAACGCGACGACAGGCGAATAAAGCAGTGTAACAAGACATATTTATCGATTCGGTATCGAATCGTATCGATTCATCGGATTCGGAAGTGACGGATCGTAACTCGATCGGACGCCAAAAGTCGAGAGGATATCGAGGTCTGATAGAATCTCGGGTGAGTTTAAAGGATAATTAAATTACTGTCGCATTACATATTAAAAACGAACAGTTTTTTTATGGGAACCCTAAATTTTAACACGATAGGTCAGATCATATCTGAGATCTGAGTGATTTTTATGTACGAATAGTTCCCTATTATGTAGTCCCTGTAGCTTCGGGATTAAGAATAGGGCTACGGTATTCCCTGCCTGATCGTAAGAGGCGACTAAAAGGGGGTTTCAGGGTTGCGGGCGCCGGGAAGAGAAGCTCCAACCGTCCAGTTAGCGGCCCCGGGAAGGACGGTGGTGTTTCCGAGGCCTCATTTTTTATTTATTTATTTATTGTACTTTAATCATGCCGACGGCAAGCGCATTTCCTGTTCAGGAGAGTACCATCTCTCGTGATGATTTGTTGACCCGTTTTAGTGCAGTAAAAATCCCACATAACACAGTATTCCAAAAAAAAAAACTGAAAAAAAAGACATAAGTTCTGAACCATGTAAGACTGAAAAACTGTCAACAGTGACACTTTTTTTTATCAATGACGAGTACCGGGACATTGACAAAAACTGACGATAGTACGGACTTTTACATTACCATATTTAATTTTAACACGATAGGTCAGATCATATCAGATCTGAGTGATTTTTATGTACGAATAGTTCCCTATAATGTAGTCCCTGTAGCTTCGGGATTAAGAATAGGGCTACGGTATTCCCTGCCTGATCGTAAGAGGCGACTAAAAGGGGGTTTCAGGGTTGCGGGCGCCGGGAAGAGAAGCTCCAACCGTCCAGTTAGCGGCCCCGGGAAGGACGGTGGTGTTTCCGAGGCCTCATTTTTTATTTATTTATTTATTTTACTTTAATCATGCCGACGGCAAGCGCATTTCCTGTTCAGGAGAGTACCATCTCTCGTGATGATTTGTTGACCCGTTTTAGTGCAGTAAAAATCCCACATAACACAGTATTCCAAAAAAAAAAAACTGAAAAAAACATAAATTCTGAACCATGTCATGTAAGACTGAAAAACTGTCCAAAGTGACATTTTTTCTATGAATGACGAGTACCGGGACATTGACAAAAACTGACGATAGTGGGACGTATACATTACCATTTTTGTTTCGTATGTATGTGTCATTGTCTATGCGCGGTGATTAAAAACATTTTAGAAACATGTTCTTACTCACCGCTTTGCAGCGATTAAAACGCACAAACTGTCAGTTAAAGATACGCATTGGGGTGTGAACCGGGAATCCTCGGTAGTAACCGGTGCCTATCCACTTGCATATAGCCGCTCTACCGGACAGTAAGAGGATTGATTGTCAACATAGAGCAAATGATTGTAGCCTTATATGCAATGACATTCTTATTACGTTCCTTATTAGTCCAACAATAAACTCCTCAAAACCAGATTGCATGACATATAATATTACTAGCTGTGCCCCGCGGTTTCAATAGCGTAAATTTTTAAAATATCCTATTTTACTTCTGATAACTCCAAGAATTGTACAAAGTTTCATGATGATCGGTTGAGTAGTTTTCGCGTGAAAGAGTAACAAACAAACTTACATTCGCATTTATAATATTAGTAGGATGTTATATTTCTCTACGTTTGCTACTCTAAAGTTACTTTAAAGCATCTAAGCCTTAGATCAAGTTACCTACGACTAAATTATTTTTTTATTTCAGTGAAAATTTTGCATCCTACATTATAACGTCACTCGCTACAAAATTGTGCCATATGTTTTTTAAATTAAGGTTCAAAATTGGCTATCATTGGAAACTAATACAGGAAAAAATATTTTTTTACGCAAACGACATTCCAGTTCACTTGTTTTATGATAAAATCCGACGAGCAATTTCAAAATTCGAACAAAAGAAAGCACAGCGGTGCTTTGAGCTTCGAAGCACCGAAACGAAATTAAATTTTCACTCGCAAAAATAATGCAAACATTTTTGTAATCCTTATTTCTAAAAGGGTAAGATCGGTAAGGCATACAATTTTAATTTGGAGAACGCAAAAAAAAGTTTGTGGTTAAGTGAAATGAGCGCTTCTGATTGGTCATCCGTGGTGACAGCAATGTTCATTATTAATTTAAATTTCGAGATAAGGTTTTTTATGAATTTTTTGAGGCTGATTTGCACTGGCTTCGTTCATAATTATGTTGTTGCTGTCTTTGACCGTTATTTTAATTTATTTGCGGCATGAGAAAGGCTAATTTTGGAGATTGTGGCGACACTTTTTTGCCCTTTGATAAATATTTTTTTCTTTTACATAAATATCTTTTCAAATCAAATAACTACAAGTTTGAATATGTAACTCGTTGAAATTATGGGGATTTGGTTAACACTTACTGTTGTACGACGTGGCTACTATGGCGCTTTCTTTTGTTTATTTTTTAAAGATCCCATTGCAGGGTAAGTGAGATAAGTTCAGGATGGAGAAGTCAGTACACTGATCAAGTACGGGTTGGTAGCCAGGCATTATAGTAATCGTAATCTGTATTTTGCTGTTTTTTTTTCACAATACCACAAAAGGTTAACTCTAAAAAGTAAGTTTAAAATTATCTTTTCAAGCCATGAAATAGGATATGCAATAAAATAGCATAGCCACGAAATAGGATAGCAATCACACAACAGGAGTAAAAAAAAGACACATTCATGGTGTCGATCACAGCGCCCTCTGCTGGCCTTTATGCGTCAATCCACGCTATCTGCCGCCTTTAGAAGAGGTTGAGGAGATTGATGATATCGGGTCGGTTACAATCTGCATCTGAGATAGTATTGTTTAGAGCCAAATATAATATTGAAGCGCGCATGGCTCGGCGGCTAGCGTAGAACGCAAGCGGTCTATGCAGCTAAGCCAAACGGGTGCGGTCGGGTGTGAGATGGGTGACTGCTAGTGACAAAAAAATTCATTCGTGCTTCGGAGGGCATGTTAAGCCGTCGGTCCCGGTTGTCGATAGATAACAGTCTTTAAACCTTGTCAGAGGCCTTATGGGCGGTTTGAAAACATCCGACAGCGGGTTGGCCACTAACCCGCATGGGAGCAGCGTGGTAGAATAAGCTCCAGGCCTCCCCAATAATGGGGAGAGACCCGTGCCCAGCAGTGGGACGTAAAAAGGGTTGCAGCCATTATAGGGCCATTATTATGTTCATACCCTTCAGGCACAGAACCTTTAAATCGCGTAGGTAATGAAAACAGTCTTAGCATTCATGAAAAAGTGACACAATCGATCGATGACCTTAAAGAGATCCAAATAAATTCGGACAAACGTAACGGATCGGGTCACAAATACTTTATTCATACATCTGAAACACATTTACTACTTCTTACAACTTTTCTGAGCTATCCCACTATTAAAAACCCATTCTTACTGCATTACAATAAAGTTGAAATTGCAACAGTTTTAACTTACCGACCGCAAAGTTATGTTGGTATAACTATATTTATAGGCCTTTATTCCGAATCGAGTGCTCAGTAAAACTCAATGAGTGTAAGTTATTTTGTAGCGCGTGAAAAAGTATCGTATGAGTAACGCTTTTGTTTCATTAGCCTTATAAGGGAAACTGGGTGATTTAATATGCTGCAGGTCGATATGACACAAGTGGTAAAGGTATCAGTACACTAGAGCCAAAACTATATATCGCTATATCGCAAAGACCAACGGCCGGTGACAAGAGTTGCTTCGAGACAAAAAGTTTTCATAGAAGTGGCAGTTTTTTTTCAACGTATTTTATGTACCACAGCTGGTCAGAAGTCTCCTCTCACGAGTGAATAGGGTTCAGGCCATAGTCCACCACGCTGT
Organism: Pyrgus malvae; assembly: GCA_911387765.1. Classification (NCBI taxonomy): domain Eukaryota; kingdom Metazoa; phylum Arthropoda; class Insecta; order Lepidoptera; family Hesperiidae; genus Pyrgus; species Pyrgus malvae. The sequence continues at coordinate 2,455,707 of OU426960.1, read as the reverse complement.
CAGTTGCGGATTGTTGGCCATCATGCCTCTGAGAAATTATGAGTTCCTCTCAGGAATGCTCGGTGGTAGAGAACATTGTAATTAATTTAATATCGCAATATTTTCCATCACTATGGAGCAGCGATAAATACGCACATTATAAATTTATTTTGTAAGAGGTTTTTATAATGCTTGCCATGAAAATATTGTTTCAATCCATTCCAGCTTTTATTCTTCAACCCATATGCATCCATACGTACCTAATATTATTTTGCTTGGAATTACTAGCACTAGAGTGCACGCGCGCTCTACTATGGTAGATCGCACATGCATTTTTGCGTGCCCCTCACTCATTTCTTGACCTTTCCTCCGGTGTCCCTAGATAAGCCTAAAAAACAAAATTACGCAACGGGTTAGTGTGGCGCCAAGCAACAGCGTGGGCTCATATTACAGCATTTTCTCGCCAAAGTCTCCATTCTACTATAGTAGTACGTGCGAGTATCGGCGTAATGAAAATTAATGAAGGTAAATAATTATTTATTTTAAAATATTTACTAATAATGATAATAATATTGTTCTTTTTTATAATATTTCGAAAGTTTTGTGTACAAGTTGATTGACATTGGAAAACCCTCTCGGGAACTAAAAAGTAAAACAAAATGGCTTTCAGGCTACACTGATGAGATGCCACCTAATGAACCCAGCAGGCTGGGAAGAGTGGGAAAATGTTGTATGTGCTATCGAGCCCATTATCGCTCCACTAAAAAGTGGTCTAAACGTTTTGCCAGATGGATCTGTCCTAATCACCAGGCTGTCCTATACCTCGAATGTGAGGAAGAAGATAAATAAAAGTCTGAACATTAAATATATATTTTTTTTATGTGAGCTGATCTCAAACTTGTCAAAAATTTTGATTTTTTCGTATAAGTTACTAATATGTTCCTAAAATAGTTCGCAAGTGTTAAGAACTTCACATTTTTATAGAATTGTATTTTATAATAAACAAACTTTTAAACTAAACTTACGTTTTTTATATCAATACCTTTTTAGTCGTAAAGTAATGCTCTTAACTTTTTCTACCATAGTAGAGCACGCGAGCAAACTTGTAACAAAAATGGGCGCGTGCACTGTAGTGCTAGTCGTGACAGGGGCACCATATTCTGAAATATTGAATGTTCCTTTGATAAAGTTGTATATTTTTCGACCTATTTAATGTCCCACTACTGGGTACAGGTGTCCTTTCACAAGTAAGAGTGATTTAAGTCATAGTTCATGATAGTACAGATTGGCGTGTTTATTTACTTCTTTATCGCATCCGCATGCATACTTGAGCAGCGATGGCCGAATGGTAAAAAACCGCGGCCTTCGACGCGACCAAACCTGGGTTCAAATCCTCGGCCCGCATCTTTTACAAAGAAATTTGTAATGTGCGCATTTATCGATGCTGCGCGATGATGAAAAATATCGTGATATTTAATTGATTACGATGTTCTTCATCGCTGTGCACGCCTGAGAGAAATTCATAATTTCTTGAAAGCATGACGTCCAGTAATCCGCACTTGGCCAGCGTGGTGGACTATGGCCTAAATCCCTCTCACTTGTGAGGAGACCTGTGCCCAGCAGTGGGACATAAAGGTTGAAAAGGACAAAAGGTTGAAAAAAAAAATGCATACTTGTCGTGGACTGTTGCCTTTACAAAGATCTTATGCCACGCGTAACTAATTTGTTAATTGAAAATTTACGAAACTGTTTACCTACGAATTTTAACGTTGAAGGCTTATAGGGAGGACCGTGTGTTATTGATTATGCACGGATTCATGTCAGAATACTTCACGCCTGTGACACTTATGGGAGCTAAAGTACCTTATTTTTTGTGAAATGTATTGTATACGTACTACCTTGGTAGGTACTGTAGGTAATACCAAGGTATTACCTATAAGGGCAGTTTCGAAATAGCGTTTTTTTAGCGCGTAGGTACGTTAGGGTTGTTTCGGAAAACACACTTACATGCGCGCTTCTTTTTGTACCAGAAAATTTCATATCTTGACGTCTGGCGGCTATACGCGCTTCAAAAAACAAACAAAAGACGCGCGAACGCACCGATAAACTCTGTTGTGAAACCGCATTAAAGAATGAAAAAATCTACGATACAATTTGGTATTTGTTTATAATGTAATTTAATTTCTCACTTCTAGCCACGATTCTCATCTCAAAGTCACGTCTTTCGACCGTCATTCAACACGCTTGCCAAGGCCGGGTTTATCATCATTTAACAGGGCTGAAGTTTTTCTCCGTCTGCTCTTTTCTTCAGCTCAGCATTGCCTAAGCGCACCCAGAGCAGACAGAACAAAAAAATAACGTTCACTAAGAATTTGTAAAGGAACCGTACAGTAAATAAAGAATATTTTATTTCATTTTATTTATAGACTTTGTAATAATATGAGCAGCGATAGCCGGGTGGTAAAAAACCGCGGCCTCCGACGCGACCGATACCGGATTCAAATCCTCGGTGCGCACCGAGAAAAAGAAATTTGTAATGTGCGCATTTATCGCTACTCTACCGTGATGAAAAATGTCGTGATATTTAATTGATTACGACATTCTTCATCGCTGTGCACGCCTGAGACAAATTGATAATTTCTCGAAAGCATGACGTCCACCAATCCGCACTTGGCCAGCGTGGCGGACTATGGCCTAAATCTTTGTCACTTCTGAGAAGGAGATCATTTCCCATCAGTGGGACATAAAAAAGGTTGGAAAAAAAATATTTACCCGAAAAATTGGAATAAACGAGTTTTGTAACGAAATTTCTTAGTGGTAAGTGGTAGAGTGACGAGTCACCCGTCACTCACTGAATGGGCCCCCAAAAAATGGCGTTAATGCCTGGAAAGCAACATTAGCGTGAGCAGCTAGGGGTGTCGAGAGGAGTGGCACCGATTTCACCATCGCGGGGGGATAAATCCAACCCGGAGCAGGTTTCCTCGCTATTACGCCAATTACTTAGTTACACTTCCACTCCCGAGCATATAGCTCTAACAGCTCCACTCTGGACGGCCAATTAAGGCAAGCCAGAGGTGGGGACCTGTTTCTCTGGGTTATCACTCCGCCTGCCGGAGACCATCACCAACAGCTCGCCACAAGCCGCCCTGCGGGGTTATTATTATTATTATTATTATAAGAGTCTGACCAATCCGCACTAGGCCAGCGTGGTGGACTATGGCAGTAATCCCTTTCACTTGTGACATAGACCTGTGCTCAGTAGTGAGACTTGGAGAAAAGGTGGAAAAAAGTTTGGCGATAACTTTTATGAAGATTTATTAACTTACCTATTTAAAAATAAGAAGTGAATTAAATCTGAGGGCTACAAACACACTCCTTTTGCTGTTATTATAAAGCTAGGCGAAACAAATTTATCTAACGTACGTCGATATATAATAAGTATAATAACTTGAATTATTCTTAAGACAAAGTTAAGATTGGCTATTTCTAATTTTTTTGAGCTGTTATATAATTGTCTTGGCTCGTGTGTTGTTTAGTAAAAAAATCTTGTACTTCCTTACTTACTTTGTTTTAAAGACACGCTTCATTAACTTGGTAAAATCATGTTTTTGCCTCACTCATGCTCTATTTAACAAAACATGGTTACTTACTCAAACGGCTCAAGCCTAACGCAAATTTGTTGACAATTACGATTGTTTTATTTTTAAACAGCACTCGGGCACGCAGACTTTAAGTGGTCCCTGTAGTCCATGTACATCAAAGTCATCATCACCAACTAACAACAAATAAGATCGAGTCTTCATAAGCTACCATTATGAATGGGCATTACAAATTCAAATTCAAACGCAAACGTAAACGTAAACGCAAACACAAACGCAAACGCAAACGAAACGCAAACACAAACAAATTAAGTACAATAAGTTTTATAAGTATGTTATGTTATATATGTTAAGTTAAAAGTTTTTTAGATATATGTACGTTAGTTTCAGAAGTTATTTGTTATGTTTTAAGCTAAAGTAATTCTATCTCTCTTTGTTGTGCTAACTTGTATGTTTATATTAGAAACCGTATTGTAAAAACCCTGTACCATGGGAAGGTGGTCATCCACAACTCAGGGAATCCTAGTGTGGGACCAACGCTCATGTATTTGTGCCTATCTAAGTTTTCATGAATAAATCATTTTCATTTTCATTTTCATTTTCATTTTCAAAATAAAGTCTTGACATTATAGTCGAACAGTCAACTTTAACCAATATTTAAAATTAACCAATAATTTAAAAAAATTCAACCTTTTTTATGTCCCACTGCTGGGCACAGGTCTCCTTCTCACACAATTGAAAGGGGGATTTAGGCCATAGTTCACCACGCTGGCCAAGTGCGGAGACCATCGTAATCAATGAAATATCACGATATTTTCCATCACCGTGGAGCAGAGATAAACGCACATTACAAATTTCTTTGTCAGAGGTGCGAGCCGAAGATTTGAACCTGGAATCGGTCGCGTCGAAGACCGCGGTTTTTTTACCACTCGGCCATCGCTGCTCTTATAATAATAATTTTATATATAACCAATATCCGTGTACTATCATTGGAGCAGCGTGGTGGAGTAAGCTCCAGGCCTCCCCAATAAGGGGGAGAGACCCGTGCCCAGCAGTGGGACGCAAAAGGGTTGCAGCCAACCAATATATAAAATTATTAAAATCCTGTCCTAAAAACTATCCTTTACACTTATAACTTTACTTAAATTTAATCAATTAAAATGAAAAAAATATAAACAATAAGCATAAACATTAGAATTATATTGAATAATAATATATCAAAATTTTTGAGAGAAATAATGTTTTATGCATTTGTCTCTGAATTTAATCTGTCATTGAATTTGTTTGAATAAAAATAATTAAATTTTTAAGTACTTTTATTCATTCATTCATGGGCAGCATACATAAAGCTGAGACTAATAAACTTTTTGCCCGCTCATTGTGTTGACTTGCTAATTGTTCCTCGACGCTGCCTTTCCCATCTTAATGTGCCATTGCACTCCTTCTACGGCATTCTATTCCTTAGTTGGAAAGTTCTAGATGTCTGTTCGGGCCAAACGCTCGGAACGATTAGCGTTCTCTTCGGAAGATGAGTTGGCTACAGGACAGCTTGAACCTTTGAATTTCTCTCAAATTATTATCATTGTATAAGTAACATAAGGGAATAATAATATATTGTTTTTATATACATATAACGTTTCTTTATTTCATAACGTTTCACACTCATAGCCCCACTGTAAGGTTGTGTCGTGGGTGCCATGAACACACACAGAGACAGAAACACCCAGACCGAGTACAAAAATTTTAAACTGATAATTCAAATTTCTGCTTCCCCGGCAATCGAACAGAACAGAATCGACAGTCCGGCATGATAACCATTGGTATACATATACCCGTGTAGCGCAATTTATTGTATGTATAATAAATAAATATATTTATAAATATATTACCTTTAGTAAACGTATATTCATTAAGTCATATCATATAGTAAGTGAATATATTTTTTTAGTAAAGGAAGCAAAAAATAATGATAATGGAAACTTTTTGAATTTACTTATTTTAAATTGATATACTTTAAGAAATGAAATGAAATGAAATGAAATGAAATGAAATGAAATGAAATGAAATGAAATGAAATATTCTTTATTCACTGTACGGTTCATTTACAAACTCTTAGTGAACGTTATTTTTTTGTTCTGTCTGCTCTGGGGGCGCTTAGGCAATGCTGAGCTGAAGAAAAGAGCAGACGGAGAAAAACTTCAGCCCTGTTTTAAAATATGAGGTATACAATAATAAGCTTTCTTACAGAGTAGCTATGGGCAGATAAGGAACATACGTGACAGCTACCGCATGTGTCAATGTCGTCCCACAGCTATCTGTGGCTAAGATGTGGTGGTAAGATTTGAAATAGGCAAATATGAACTCTAGAAGAAGAAATGGATGTTTCATTATACGTTTTATTGTAGGGCAAAAAACACATCTTTTTTTGACATTTCGTTACTTTAAACAGCTTGTGAATACAAACCGCCTCTTTGAGCTCGGCAGCTACAATTTTTTGTACTTCTGAGAGCAAATAAAGGTATGGTTCAAATATAATAAATTATTGTAAAAAGCACAAAATTGGGTTTAAAAAATGTTTATCATGTTTAGCTACTCTGTAAGAAAGCTAGCTATTGTATACCCCATATTTTGAAACAGGGCTGAAGTTTATCTCCGTCTGCTCTTTTCTTCAGCTCAGCATTGCCTAAGCGCACCCAGAGCAGACAGAACAAAAAAATAACGTTCACTAAGAGTTTGTAAAGGAACCGGAATATTTCATTTCATTCTATTTCATTTCAAATTATAGCGCCAGACTCGGTTATCGATAAATATCAGTGGTTAAACCTTATCGAAGGCTTTATCGAAAGCTTACCTTGTTTTTGCAACTCTGGAGAGCGGCTTGAGAACATCCGACAGCCTATTCGCTATACAATTTTATTCCTATGAGTTAGCATAGGTATATTATTAGTTGCCTGGCTTTAGCTCCAGCTTTCCCAAATTACGGGGAGAGATCAACCATGCATCGCGAAGATGATCGCAGCCATTTCGTATTTTAGCATTATGAGATAGTATGGTCAAGGATGACCTCTTTACCAACATTTATTGGACAGCGTGATCGAGTAAGCCCCACAGTAGGACACAGAAAAGGGTTGCAGGCGTAACCAAATTCCCTTATAACAGTTTAAGAGCCCTTATAACAGTTTGACAGCCTCCGTGGCGCAGTGGGCGATGAGCCGAGTGCGAAGCGTGAGGTCGTGGATTCGATCCCTACCCAGGACAAATATTTGTGTGATAAACATGACTATAAAATTTGTTCTGTGTCTGGGTGTTTAATTATCTATTTAAGTATGTATTTAGAATTATATATGTATGTTTATCAGCTTTCTGATTACCATAGTACAAGCTCTGCTTAGTTTGGAATCAGATGGCGTTGTGTGAATTGTCCAAAGATATTTATTATTTATTTATTTAAATGCGTTATAGGTACGTTCGTTCAAGGCGTATATCAGAGTATGGTACGATTTTGTTGATAGCATTGCTTGCGAGGTGATGGTTCCACGAGCCGAGGTCAAACATGCATAATTTTACCGTTTCGAATCGAATATCATCGTGCGATCTCTTGATCAACACTGAAACTTACAAACATGGGCCTTTATAGTTGTTACCTCAGATGAAGAGATTTCTCTACAATGATATGTCAAGAAGATATGCAACACCTTATAAGGGGTTAAAGAAGACATGAGTTATGGATTCTTAGAGCATCAAGGTATGACAGGTATGACACCCGTCAGAGAAGTGGCCTTAACGGGCGAACCCCTCGTCCCAACGTCCATGCACAATGTGCCTTCTAGTTATACAACCAGTGTGTCAGTTTGTGTCGGTGTTAGTGTTGTCGGTACATAGAAAATGACGTTGTTACTTGAAAATGACATATTTAGGAATGTATGCCCCTGTAGCGATGAAAGAATATTTGTGAATGTGTGACAAAATTAAAATGTGTGCGCGCACCAGATTTGACACAAAAATTATGTATCGAAGCGAGACGCTATGCCGTCTCTACTGAAGGGTAAGTCAGTAATTTTCGTAGTCTAAGTATGGCTTACAACATAAAATTGGATAACGCTTCACACTCATAACCCCACAGTAGGGTAGATATACCCTGTGTCGTAGGTACCATGGACGCACACAACAGAAACACGAACACCCAAACCAAGAAAAGAAATTTAAACTCATCATTAAATTTCTGTTCTGTAACCGCAACGCTTCGATTGGCTGTTCGGCATGGTAACCATTGTGCCACACAGGTCGTTGGATGACTTTTAACTTGTTTGTGATAAGCTGATTAGCTTTATAGTTGAAAAGAATGATTTACATAAGGCTTTTCGCGGGCCCGTATTGTTTCCGGTCGGGTATTTGAGCTCTAGTGAACATTTCATGCTTCCCCCCTTAAACCGAAGGCCGCCATGGTCAATGTACAGTCTCGGAAATTTTATGATTTAATATAATTTGCCATGTATTTTTACTGTTAAAACTTTATTTCACCTGCAGACCACATGAGTGAACGCTTTGCACACATAAAGTACATTTGGCTGCAACTCTTTTTACGTCCCACTGCTGCACGGGTATCTGCCCATTATTGGGGAGGCCTGGAGCTTACTCCACCACGCTGCGCCAATGCGGGTTGGTGGAGATGCGGGTTAATGGCCAACCCGCTGTCGGATGGTTTTCAAACTGCCCATTAGGTTTCCGACAAGGTTTAACGACTGTTATCTATCGATAACAACCGGAACCGACGCCTTAACGTGCCATCCGAAGCACGGAAACGCGCTTGAAAGTTTTTGCCACTAGCTGTCACCCATCTCACAACCGACCGCGCCCGTTTGGCTTAGTCGCATAGATCGGTTGCATTCTACGCTAACCGCAGGACCATGCGCGCTTTAGTACAAAGTACATTTTGGAATAAGTAATCTTCAAGACATTTTTACAAAATATATACCTATTTCTTGAATCTCCAGTTAGCACACAATTACATTTAGCAGTATTTATCTTTGAAGACCGTTTTAAGTACATAGCAACTTAACTATGCACACTTATAACAGTACCTTACGTTTAGTGGACACTTTTTTTTTCAATCTTTTTGTGTCCCACTGCTGGGCACAGGTCTCCTCTAACAAGTGAGAGGTATTTAGGCCATAGTCCACGTGGGCCTAGTGCGGGTTCTCGCCGGCATGTACGGTGATGGAAAACATCGTAATCAATTAAATATCACAATATTTTCTATCACTGTGGAGTAGCGGTGAAATGCGCACATTACAAATTTCTTTGTCAGAGGTGCGCAACGAGGATTTGAACCCGGTATCTCCCGCGTCGGAGACCGCGGTGATTACCCCTCATCGCCGCTCATATACTCGTAGTTTCTTAATTAATCAATAATTCACAAAGAAATGTAACCGTCGATTAGCCACGCTCAATTGTCAGACCAAAATCACTAATCGAGCAGTGGCGTCTGACGCAAAAATAAAGACATCATCGCCGATATCGAATTAATTAATCGATTCTAATTAAAATGCAGACAGAACTTCAATCGGTTTTAGAATTTATTATAATTTGATTCCTATTACCTTTGTCTCAAATTATTGGATCGAATCTTAAAAAGGTGCCGATTTAAGAGAAGCTATAAAGTGCATAGCTTTATTTTGTAATTATTGAAATACAATAATTACAACAATTTATGACGATAACATAAAAGTCAATCCAGATTTAATTTTGCTTCTTAATCTTGCAGTTAAGTAGATTAGGTTTTTTTAAATTATTTGAATGGAGTAGCAGACGAGCATGCGGGCAACGTGGTGTTAAGTGGTCGCTGCAGTCCATGGACATCTACATACAACCTCAAGCAAGCATAGGTAAGTCTTGTCTGAGGTCGTATGCAGTTGCATTGCTACTCCGGAGGCTGGTGGTCGCCTCATGTAAGTGTAGCCGGCAACTAATATTGATCTTACATGCAAAATATCTAAGAGCCATCACAATGCTCAAAGATAAAACTCACGTACCAATAAACTAAAAACTTTCAACAACGCCAATTCCCAAAGAAATCCCACATCCACCAAAACACCTGACCATGCCACCCACTTTTAATTAACTATCTCATTAACAACACTTGACTCGTCCAATCATCAATCAGTCAGCCAACAATGGGCTCCGTTAATCTGAACTGAACTCATTAATAAGACCCACAAATCAGCCGGACTCCAATAATTTCACAGGACTTATGACTCCGACCACCAATTATAACGAAGACAATCATACCATTAAGTAGCCAGTCCCATAAAATCTTGACCTTAACAATTGGATACGGGATGTACGAAAGATATGGATAAGGCTTTTGTTGTTTTTAATTGAGGTATTGAAGCTTGAGTTAAAGATAAAATTGCGCTTGGGATTTAAAATATACGCTCAAAGACTTTAACTTTGTATTTTTTTTTTTGTGGTGAATGGAGTTTTTTTTTCATCCAATTTATATCGCTGGGTATAGATCTCCTATCAGAAGTCAGAGGAATTTAGGCTACAGTCCACCGCTGACCAACTGCGGTTTGATGACTATAGCATAGAAATCAGAATTGAAATATAAGGTAGACAGGATATTGCGATGTTACTAAGAAAACAACGAAAAGATGCTCAAAGAAGATAAAATTACACTACTACTAGATTTAATTACTTATTATTATTAAAAATATGCATATATATTTAATTACGTTACTTAAATAATTATCCTACTCTACCACGCTGCTCCAATCCGGGTTGGTGAAGATGCGGGTTAGTGGCCATCCCGCTGTCGATGTTTTCAAACCGCCCATAAGGCCTCCGACAAAGTTTAACACCTGTTATCTATCGACTACAACCGGGACCGACGGTTAAACGTGCCCTATAAAACACGGAATCGCTCATGAAATTTTTTGCCACTAGCGGTCACCCATCTCACACCCGACCGCCGCCGAGCCATGTTCGCTGCTTGAAGAATAGTTATGCATATTTAAATGTTTCCTTTCATAGCTTCAAGTTTGCCAATAGACAATTAAGCATTGTGCGTAGCGGCAGATTCAAACTGATAGCTGTGACGATTCTCAGCTACTTAATTGCTTTACTGAGGACGATATACGATAATTTTGAGCATATTTTTGGTACAGTACAATTCGATTCAAGCTAGTCGTGAAAATCAGGGTTAAAATCCCAGGTGCAATAATGCATGTGTGAGCCGTGTTATAACCTATTTGTCTACTCACTATTGAATTTATTGTTAACAATCTTAGTTTTTTAAGTACCTGCTTAAAAATGACTTGTTCACACAATTTTAAAAATATTTGAAAGTGAAAAATGGGAAAAGTATAAATTTTTGGGTTTTATGCGAATACAAGAAGCTTGATAATAACAATAACATAGAAAATACACTAGAATAAAAATGCTGAGAATTTTTGTGTGGTACCTACCACACGAAAATCATATTTTTTTTTATAACATAAACATTATTTAACTTAAGTTTTTTTAAATTGACATGATGCTTAAATCGTGCGAATTAAGCATAATATCAAGAGTCATGCTTGCTTGGGGTTGTGTGAAGCTAGATAGGTAGAAAAAAAATCTTTTCTATACTTTTATGTACAGTACTGCTACTGACCGTCGTAATATTTAAATTTAAATTTCTTCATCTTTACTCGCTTACAATACAACAAGCGATACGCGCATACAAGCATACCAACACGTGGTAGGCCAAACGAAGATCTATTACCTTCGTTGGGTGATGAAAGTTTGCGCTTCTATGCTCCTAGTAGCTTTAAGTGGTCCTGTATAAAGGGTGGGAAAATAGAAGGTTGAAAATTTATGTGTGTTGTCAAATAATAATAAACCTTCACACTGTATGTAGTCCCTAGCTGTAGCATTGGGATAGGACTACTGTATCCTCTGCCTGATCGTAGGAGTGACTAACAGGGACTCTAGGGTGTCGCGGGCGGCGAATTGGGAGTCCCAACCAGTGGTGTGGAAGTTTCCGTTAGTACTGAAACTCGTCTTAGTAACCTCTTCTGTTTGTAAGAGAGCCGCTCTCTGTACGATGGGCCCATTCTGGGGTGCCGCGCGTTGAGGACACGGCGGGGAAGGTACTTTCCTCTGGAGATACCAGAGTTCTCCTCAAGCTCACCGAGGGAGTTTTAGTGCAGTAAAAATCGCACAAAACTCGATGTTGCTATCCTGGTACCCTTCAAAAGATACCCGTGAATGTCCATAGACTGCAGCGACCATTTTATACTACGTTAAAATAATAAACAGAATGGTGTTGAATGTAGAAATTGTATGGCCGTCTCTGTAGAATATTTGATTCAATTTATGACTAAAAAAGTCAGATCGTTATATATCATTATTTTTTTAAAACAAAAATCAATAAATAACCGATTTGCAATTATAAAACTGGAGCAGGCATTTCGAATTACTGAGAATGGCTTCCGAAGAACCACAGATTAAAATTATATCGTTGAGTTCGAAATTCGAAACAAGCGGCAGTTTTTGTTTTTGTGGTGATCCGCTCATACGAAGTATTTATTATTTTATTCAATCACGTTTTTATAATAATGGTATGGATAAATCCATTTCGCAGTACTTATATTTTTAAAAGTACGTATTAAAAAAAAAAACTTATAAATGTCGGTATGCATAAAATCTCGTATCACGGCGCTTGCCCCGAATTCTATCAAAAACTACTCAAACAATCAAAATTTTTTTTTTTTTTTTTTCAACCTTTTTTATGTCCCACTGCTGGGCACAGGTCTGGGCTCAGGTCTAGTGAGAGGGATTTAGGCCATAGTCCACCACGCTGGCCAAGTGCGGATTGGTGGACGACACGCCTTCGAGAAATTATGAATTCCTCTCAGGCATGCACGGCGATGGAGAACATCGTAATCAATTAAATATCACGATTTTTTCCATCACCGTGGAGCAGCAATAAATGCGCACATTACAAATTTCTTTATCAGAGGTGCGCGCCGAGGATTTGAACCCGGGATCGATCGCGTCGAAGACCGCGGATTCATACCACTCGGCCATCGCTGCTCAAAATTATTTGTTTTTAATCACAAGTTCATTTATTACATGCTCATGACTTTAAATCATTTTCACGTTTTGGAGGTAGGAAAGAAACTGAGACCTTTATCTTATCGGATAAACTTAACATGAATTATCTCAAGGATTTAATTAAAATTCAATTGTATCTAAATTTATTATATATTTATTAATAACGAACAAATAATAAAGAGAATGAAAAAGGAATGTAAAAAATGAAAACATGGCCCATGATACACATAAAATTATGCGAAACACTTTGATAAAATCTGAATCGCACTTGGCTGCTTTTTTCAATAATTTCGCCCAGCTTCGATATTCGCCTGAACAGTAAAACGTTTCTTTGAAGTTAGCCCATAAGTTATTCTTTCAAAATCAATTTTCTTGTTTATTCTGACCACTAAGAGCGGGTATTGACTACCCATTACTTAGACCAGATACTTCCTTGGCAGGGCTACTGCTCTGTAATGATTGACTTCTTAAAAGAACAAATTCAAAAGCATATGAAAAAAATAAACAAGGATTTTGAATAGGTACTCATTGAAATTTAGTAAGCACCTCAATTTAGTGAATGTTTTCTTTTCTCAGATACGTAGGCGAAAAAAGTAGTTTCGCAAATATTTTTAAACAGCAATCTTTGATTGCTGAGATTTTGAGGGTTAATTTAAGTTTATCGAGGGTCATCTGTTACATTCCGTGTAGCGAAATAGTTACCATGCGGGATTGCTGATTGGGAGGAGAGGTGGGGGCGAGGGTTTCCTAAGCTCGATTCCCGGCGAGGCAGAAATTTGAATGATGAGTTTAAATTTACGTTCTAGGTGTGTTGTGAGTGAGTGCATGGCCCTGCGACTGGAGTAGAATACAAGTGATCTACGCAGCTAAGCAAAGTGGGTACGGTTGGTTGTAATACGGGTGACTGTTGCACTTTTTTTATTTGAATGGAAACGAGCTTGCACGCCACGGTGTGTTAAGTGGTCACTGCAGCCCATGGACATCTACATACAACCTCAAGCAAGCATAGGTAAGTTTTGTCTGAGGTCGTATGCAGTTGCGCTGCTACTCCGGAGGCTGGTGGTCGCCTCATGTGTGTGGCCGGCAACTGCACCTTTCCACGGAAACACAATAGAATTGGTTCACGGCAGAAGTGGGTGCAGCGGTGGTACTTCCCCGGGTGAACGATAATAGTTCTACCATCTACTTTTATGCGCGTTTTCCAGCTTCAAGGGACACGTTAAGCTACCGGTGCTGGATGCTATCAAAATATAGCCAATAATCTTGTCGGAGGTACTATAACATCCAAGCGGCCTCTAAACCACATCTTCGCAATTGGAATTGCATGGTGGAGTAATTGCAAGGTGGTGATTTGGCAGGTGATTTCGCAAAGCAGCAAGTTACAATTTATAAACAAACTAGCGGCTGCCCGCGACTACGTCCGCGTGGACTTTGGTATCAGTCATAGCATGATATTATATCATTAAGCCTTCTTCGATTAACGGTCTATCCAACACAAAAATATTTTTTTTCAATTCGAACCAGTAGTTCCTGAGATTAACGCGTTCAAACAAACAAACACTTCAGCTTTATATGTTAGTATAGATATTAGTCATAACATGATGTTATATAGCCCAAAGCCTTCCTCGATAAATGGACTATCCAACATATAAATATTTTTTCAATTCTAATCAGTAGTTCCTGAGATTAGCGCATTCAAACAAACAAATTCTTCAGCTTTATATGTTAGTATTGATATGTGTTTGTTTATTATTTTTATTAATCTATTTTTTGTCTCAGATAGGGTTGATGGTTGAAGGTAGACCGTTGAAAAAACATTACTTTAATGAAGAGCGTACCAAAATACAGATGTTCTGGATCTCTCAGTGTCAACCCTAAATTGCTCTGAGCTTTTCTACGAAAGTACTTACGATCTCGATAACCGAATTTTCAATTAAGTGTCATAATCGTAGCAGGCGAATGTTTCGGGAAATTTATTATTTTCGCCTTACAATTTGGTACGTTCAGACGTTTATTACGCTAAGTGGGCTCCGTAGGAGTTACGATGTTAATAAGGGACCCTGGTGTAATAATAATACGGTGAAACTCCGAGTTGTGAAGTCCAGAATCTGGCTAATGATCATGTATGTAAGTATACTCCTACCAAAACCTGACCGATGTAAATCCGTGATGGGGTAAGCCATTGTCGACCACCATGCAGCCCAATATCACTAAAATTTATAATATAATTGCCTTATTAAACTGTTTTTTTGTTGTTTGTTGTTGTTGAAGCGCGCATGGCCTGGCGGCTAGCGTAGAACGCAAGCGATCTATGCAGCTGAGCCAAACGGGCGCGGTCGGGTGTGAGATGGGTACCCGCTAGTGGCAAAAAATTCATGCGCGTTTCCGTGCTTCGGAGGGCACGTTAAGCCGTCGGTCCCGGTTGTTGTCAATAGATAACAGTAGTAGCTATATATTATATGTTCTGGATCACTCAAACTCGAATGAGCCAGAACATACACACCACTTTTTGACAGCTCCTGTTAGTTGAGTTTGAGTGATCCAGAACATATAATATATAGCTACTAACAGTCGTTAAACCTAGTCGGAGGCCTTATGGGTGGTTTGAAAACATCCCACAGCGGGTTGGCCACTAACCCGCATCTCCACCAAACCCCATTGGAGCAGCGTGGTGGAGTAAGCTCCAGGCCTCCTCAATAATGGGGAGAGACCCGTGCCCAGCAGTGGGACGCAAAAAGGGTTGCAGCCATTAAACTGTTTCTTAACATCTCTGTAACTAGTTTCGCTTTGACAAGTGGCAATTTCAGAAATTAAGTGACTGTCAGAAAAGTTGTAAAATTTTGAGAATGTATGACATTTCGGTGGAACACCTATCAACAATTAAGCATTCTTTTTAAAATTTAGCACCTCTAAAAATGTTAAGGGTCAATTACGTAGACTGTATCTCACACCGTTAAGGTACAATGATTTATTAGTTTTAATACTTCTTCGTAAAATGAAAGTAAATGTGTTTTATTTGTTGTTTGATAGGGTAGGTAAATATAGTGTAGTCCCTGTAGCTTCGGGATTAAGAATAGAGCTACGGTATCCCCTGCATGATCGTAAGAGGCGATGAAAGGGGGCTTCCGGGGCTGCGGGCGGTGAGAGTGGGAGCTCGACTTCCACTGGAGATCCCGGAGTCCTCCCCAAGCGCAGAGGCAGGCCACCGAAGGGGTTTTAGTGAGGTCATATCCCACATAACCCGGTATCCTCTCCCAAGTGAAGGTTTCCCCTCCGATACCAAAAATGGTGTATATTGTGTATCCTTTACAGTTCCATGTGTATTTACAACATTCCTAAAGAATTCAATTTGACTTTGACTTGAGACTTTCAACCTTCTTCGGATGGCATCGTTAAATTCGGCAAATCATGAAGAGAGAGCCTATATTTCATCGCAACCTTAGCGGTTATATTCTAACAATCCTTGAATCAAGATGAAAGAAGTACTACATGTGATGCCTTACCTGGGCTTTATACAGTATCAGGAGTTGCAATGCTTTATTAAGGCCTTCAAATTTTTGTATACCAACTAAACTTTGTTCTCCAAGTGAATTCAATGCTGCACTTTTGGTACATATCGGTGTGACAGCCATCCGAGAGCCTTAATAAAAAATGTCCTCCCATCCACACCTTGTTAACGCATCTTCAATTGGACTATAATTACAATGCGGTAAAATATTTTGATTAAAGCGCATTTAACTTAAAGTGCGTGTAATTTTCGAAATTTTCCACCAGATACTCAATTATCGCTATGAATTATTTATTAGGTTAGCAGTCCTCAATTTTTGTCTTTATACGGATTGTGGGACGCTGTTTTGAAGAGAGATTTCTTTTAATATTTTTGTGTAAACTAAACTACAGTTTTACATAAAGTTCCAAATATTACTTGGCTGACCATTGCAACCTATGACTGAGTGATCGACACACAAGTTCGGTTCCCAGCTGGAAACAAATCTAAAATGTTGTTTTAGTTGCCGTTTTATTGAAATTTAAACTCATCATCCAAATTTCTGCTTCGCCGGGAATCGAAACCGGACCCTCCAATAGACAGTCTGGCATGATAACCATTGCGCCACACGTCGTGTCGTCGTCGCGTCGGGTCGTCGTCGCGTCGGGTCGTCGTCGCGTCGGGTCGTCGTCGCGTCGGGTCGTCGTCGCGTCGGGTCGTCGTCGCGTCAGGTCGTCATAAAGAAAAAGACAAAATTGCTGCAAGTCATCATATAAATAGTCTTTTACGCTCAGGATTAAGAATATGACTATGATGTCCCATTCTTAGTCGTAAAAAGCTACTAAAAGAGGCCATCGTGGTTGCGACTGGCTAGAGTGGGAGCACCATTCAGCCAGCGGATCCGGGAAGGACGGCGGTGTGTGTTGTCGCATGCAGTAAACACAGGGTGTAGGATAACAGTAACGTTGTCCTCAGATAGATCCTGGGATGCCGCGCATAAAAGACAACATTGCGTTTCGCTGGAGATTCTGCAGTCTTCTCCAAGTGCTGAGGCAAGCCGTCGAGGATGTTTTAGCGCGGTAAAAATCCCAGATATCCCAAGATTTTTGAATATGTTTAGAAGACTTCCTTCTTGATAAAAAAGTGTGTGAAATGTGAATGAAACCAAAACTTTATCACCGATAGATTTAAATCGGATGATATTAAGTGCCTCGCTAAAGAAAATGTAATCTGCAAACCTTCAATGATCATTGATATCCAGTTTCATAGATCGTTTAGTATTAGATAAGGTAATATCGAAGATATAAGCGTCAAGCGTGGCTTTCTCTACATCTTAGCGATGTACATATAATCGTATTAAGTATGAATGTTCGTTCATGGCCCAGTGGATAGCGAAGAACGCAAGCGATAATTCATAATTCATAATTCTTTATTTGTCAGTAAGGATAACAAAAGATGTTAACAATGGTTGATGGCGCTTACTGTGCCAAAATTTGGCGTACAAATATAAATTTACATAACGATCAGTAATAGACAAAATATTCGCATAAAACACAAAGAATACAGAATTTTAATAAAATGAGAAAAAAAAATTATTACGTTGAATGTCAAGTGTCAAATTCTAAATTGATATTTACAATAAATTATATTTCATAAGTCATAACTCATAACATAACATTTTTAAATTCACAATTTACAAAGTACAGTTAGTCAATTAAATTAAATATGTGAGTTAAATTTTTATATATGTTAAAAGTGATTTTGGGCATAATTAAGACTTGTCATTAAGGTATTCATTGACTGTGTAGTAGCATTTTTCAGCAAGATATGAACGAAGCTTTTGCTTAAATAAATAATTATCTGTCAGTGAACGGATATCTTTCGGTATTTTATTAAAAACATTTGCTACCATTCCGAAAAAACTTTTTCTAAATAGGCGGGTGTTGGTTATTACGCTGTCGAGTTTATCTGTATGGCGTGCTCTTGTTTTAAATGTAAACAGTTCACTGTTTGTTTTTACAAATAATGCAGATTCCATTATATACATGGCAGGTAATGTTAAAATCTTAAGTTTTATAAAATAAGGCCTACAGGATTCCATTTGCTTAAGGCTGTACATTGCTCGAATGCACCTCTTTTGAGCTTTGAATGCAAGTTCCCTGTCTGTAGAGTTGCCCCAAAATATTATGCCATATCTTAAAGTTGCAGCAACATAGCTGTGATATGCTGTTATTAGGGTTGTTTCATTAGTTATGTTTCTTAATTTTCTTAAAAGATATGAATATTTATTTAAATTCTTACAAACATGTTTAATATGCTCCTTCCAAGTAAGTTTTTTGTCAATATATAGTCCGAGGAATTTAATACTATCTGTTTCTTTTATATTGTTGCCTAAATAATTAACATTCAAAATTGTATCATTGTTTTTGGGCATAAAATTTATTATTTTAGTTTTCAAAAGATTTATTTTCAAATTGTTGCATTCAAACCAATGTATTATTTCTGTTAGGGTATTATTTATGTCATACTCCAAAATGTCATTGTCTACGTTTGTAAAAAGAGCTGTGCTATCATCAGCAAACAAAGTCATGTGATGGTCTATATTGTCAGGCAGGTCATTAATATAGACCAAAAATAAAAAAGGTCCTAAAATACTACCCTGAGGTACGCCATAATATATTTTTCTACTTTTTGACTCGTAAAAAACTTCAGTAAGTGTTTTCTCACATATTTTAGTCACTTGTGTGAATTGTTCTCTTCCTGTTAAGTAGGACTTTATAAGATTATAGACATTTCCCCTTATTCCATAACTATACATTTTATTTAATAGTATGTTATGGTCTACAAAATCAAAAGCCTTAGTTACGTCCATAAATAAAGCAGCAACAGAACGTTTCTTGTCAATATTATGCATAATTATCGATAAAAAATTGTAAATAGCTAAATTAATACATTTATTTCGTCGAAATCCGAATTGACATGGATTTAATATAGAATGGGACTCAAAAAAGGCATAAATGCAATTATAAATATATTTTTCAAAAACTTTGGAGAATACCGGTAGCAGTGCTATAGGCCTATAATTATTTACGTTGGTTGAGTCTTCCTTTTTAAATAATGGTTTTATAATGGCTTTCTTTAATTTGCTGGGGAAAACACCATTTTCAATACAGATGTTAAGTATATAACTCAGTATTGGTGCTATATGATTTGAGACCTCTTTTATTATTTTTGTTACAATTCCATCATATCCTGAGCTGTTAGTGTTTCGTAATGAGTTGATTATTAACTGAATATCTTTTGGTATTGAAGGTGGCATAAATATTGAATTTATGTTGTTATATTGTATGTTCGGAGCCCTGTTTTTACTACTGCTTTGTCCTTCGACTACGTCAATAAAGTGATTATTGAAATACGTTGCTATTTCGTAAGGAGCAGTAATTACTTTCCCGTTATTAAGCAATTTATTTATTTCCTTTTTTGGACAGTTAAATTTAGTATTTTTTATTACATTCCACATGGCCTTGGATTTATTGTTTGCAGATTTAATGTAGAAATTATTTTGCGATTTTTGTGTCAATCTAATAATTAATTTATAGCGTTTAGCATAACTTTTATATTTCATCTTATTTGCTTCACTACGAGAATGTCTATATTGCCAAAGAAGTTCTCTTTTGCGTTTGCTACCTTGTTTGATTCCACGTGTTAGCCATTTTGGTTTTACTTTTGTAGATATTTTAATTTTTTTGAAAGGGAAACAGAGGTTATAAATAAGTTTAAACAGGTCATAAAACGCGTTGTATGCTGTATCTGGATCATTTGTTTCATACACTTCATTAAAAGCCAGCTGTGTAATGTATTTTTTAAATTTTACTTTATTTTCCAATGAATAATCGCGTTTTTTTACATACCAATAACTGAGTTTACATTTTTTATTGGTTGGAAAACTCAAGGATTGTGCAGTATGGTCGGATAATGAAAAGTCGTGTAACTGACTTTTGCATCCTTTTACATTATGTATGATATTATCGATACACGAATTGCTAACTATGCGAGTTGGTTGTTTAAATTCAAATTTTAAATTATGGCTCACTATAATGTCTTGAAATTCATAAGAGTACTTGTCACTTTTTAATAGGTCTATATTGAAGTCTCCACAAACTATTACGTGTTTTTTATTATAGGCAAATTTATAGAGTATATCATTTAACCTATTAAAAAACGAATCAAATGATGTTGGATTTTGTTTCGGTGATCTGTATATGCAAATAATATAAACGTCATGGTCCAGAAGCTCTATTGCAGAAATTTCAACCACACCTAATACAGATAAGCTTACCACCTCTTTTAATTCTCTATATTTATGTGTATGTTTAGTCAGTATACAGCAACCTCCATGTCTAGAATCTCGCATACATTGTGATGCTAAACTGAAATTAGGCAACGTTAAGCAAAATTCGTCACCATTAATCATGTTGTGTTCGGTTATACACAAAATATCGATGTCAATTCCTTTATTTAGTAAGTCGCTAAGACACACAGTCAATAAATCAGATTTACTAATAAGCTCATTTATATTTTGATGCATTATATTGATCCAATTAGTCACGAAAAAGATGATTATTATTACAATTATTTGCATTAGAATTCGAATTGTCAGGAGAAATATTATTTAGATGGTCATTACATAAATTACAATTTAAATGATTAGTCATGGAAATGTGTGTTTGTGTACTAACATTTTTGTAAGATTTTTCTTGTTTATTAACTATAGAGGATAATTTATATTTTTGCAGGTTAGACTGATAGAAAATGCATAAAATTTCTCTTAATAACGATCTGGCTAAATGCAGCGCAAACATGTTGTAACGAGGAATAATTCTGCTATAATTTAAATCTGTATACACAACATTTTTATATTTGCTACATATAAATTTCAGTTCATAATTTAATCTAGTTTCACATAGGTAGCTATTTCTAGGTATTTCGCCTGTTATAATGTTTGTATTTGTAACAGAAGATAGCCAATTGTCAAGTTTTGAAGCGAAAGTATATGGGTTTTTGTCGTTGCTACCTGCCAGCAAAATAACATAGTCATCCATAGTAAGACTTTTAATCTCTTCTTTCATCGACAATACCACTTCTTTTAGAGGCGCATTCGGTTTAATAAAGCTCACAACAGTGTAGTTCGTTCCTAAAAGTTGTTGTAGGTTTTGCCGTCTACTTAGTTAAGCGAAACGGGCGGTGTAAAGTGTGAAATGGATGACCAATATTAGCAAATTTGACCTGAATGGTATTTGATATAAATTCCAGCTTGATACCTCCATGCGTTCCTGAGAAAAAGGGTCTTGACTAACAGATGGCCGGACAACAAAGTGATCCTATAAGGGTTCCGTTTTTTCCTTTCGAGCTACGGAACCCTAACAATATGAAAAACGCAGAATTTTGAATGAATAAGCAGACTGATTCCTTCCAATTTCCCCAGACACCGACTGACGAAGGCCTTTGTAAAAATATTTACAGTCGTTCTTTTTCACTCTGACTTTCGGTAACTTGACGTAAATATCAATACCTAATAGGCTTCATATTAGCTATATCAGATAGCATAGAGGCAGTCAAAACACAGTTGTCGCTGACTGCAGGTAATTAAGGCAGCTACAATAAATACGGGTAAAACCGGGCGCAATACGCATACGACATCGCATGTCGTCACGTACAACGCGCATATTTATATCAATATCCAATTACAATTTATGGATGCATGCTTACGAGATGGTAGGGTTGACGCATTACCGTTTTTGTCTATTTAATAGTTAAATGGGGATTTATTTGCTTACATTGAGAAATCTAAAACTGTATAGATGAAATTAAAAAAAATATCTGCTCATAAAAGCAGTGCTTAAAATAAGTAGAGTAAGAGAAGTCTAAAGAGACAACAAACGTTTCGATTTTATAAATTGTGTTTTTCTTATTTCTATTTCAGTATTACATAATTTAGTTTTTGTTTCGTAATCAATGCAAAATCTTAATGAACCATTTGTCCATCTTCCAAGTACCTACGCTACCCATGCAGAATACCGTCATATAGTCATACAATACAGTCCAGTGTTAATTACCTCAAGAAATCCAATCCTTAATCTTAATCCAATTTACCTCACGAAAATACAAGTTTGCGCGTTTATCGCTAGTTTACCGCTAAAAAAAACCCATTTGTCATAGCGCCCCAGTTATAGGGAAACCGTCGGTGAAAGTGTCGGTATCTTGGGAGTTGACATTACGAGTAAAGTGCAGTACCGGAGTCATTAGGAGTGCAGTGCCAAATTGGCATCAAAAAAGCTTGGTGTCCTCAACAGGGCGAGGCAGTACTTCACTGCGGGGCAACTCTTGACGCTGTATAAGGCCCAGGTCAGACCCCACATGCTCCCGTCTCTGGGCAGGAGCACCGAAGCACCAGCTACACCCATTTGACTCCGTTGAAAAACGCGCAGTCCGAATCGTCAACGACCTAAGATTGACTGACAGGCTAGAACCGCTTAGCTTGCGAAGAGACATAGGCTCGCTCTGTGTGTTCTACCGACTTTACTACGATGAGTGCTCCGAGGAGCTCTTCAAATTGATGCCTACATCACCATTCCATGATTATACCACCAGACGAAGGTTAAAGTTCCACCGGCACCATCTGGACTCGTGGCGGTCTTCCGCAGTCCGCTTTGCACGCTCTTTTTTAGCACGGACGTGTAGGTTATGGGACAACCTTCCAGCTCAGGCGTTTCCAGTGGACTATAACATGGGGTTCTTCAAGAAAGCTGTAAAAAAGGTCTCCTCCAAAGCCGGCAATGCTCGGGTGGCTCCCATGGGGTTGCCCGTGTACATAGGCGACGGTGATCGCTTAACACCACGCGGCCCATCTCTGCCTTTTTGTTCGGTATATGTATTTATAAAAAAAATCAAGCTTAATACCACCTTGTTTATTGAATCTACACTGCTTTTCCGCAGAATATTGAACTACATACATAAAGCGTTGGCAAATTTTTGCAATAAAAAGAGTAAAACAAAAATAGGCAAAAAATAGTTCCCATTCAAATTTTACTACCTTCAAAAGTTTTGCAATTACTTAGACTTAATTATGGCAGTTGGCAGCCCTAATACTATCTTCGAGAATTATTGAGCTAACCCTGCGACCAGGCTATACAAATAAATTCCAACAGATAAAACTTGTGGCACTAATTTCAATTTTCTTTTTAATTTTTCTTAGCCGAGTTGTCTTTGATGTACGATAATGTAAAAATGTAAGAAATTTATTAGTTTGATTGCTGTTTGGGTGCTAAAATATAATTTATATTTACGATAGCTGTTAGCTTGTTACACTTTTTAAATGGACACTTAAGGGTCGTAAAAGATATGGATATATCGATATGTCGCATTACACAATAAAAACTTATGTTATAAAATTAAAGGTACTTACTTTGGCGAAAGTGTTTTTTAATTTAATGTTACCGTCAAGTTAATTTTATTTTAGATTAGATTCACGCGGTTTTTAGGTATGCAGGAACGGAATATTAATTTATTCATCCGTTTATTCATAAGCCATTTAAGGTTGTGGATTCCTATACCTACTCGGCATTCCATGCCTCTGGTCCAGAGCCTTCTAGATAGGATGCTATTCCTAGATAGCAAGCAATTAAGTAGTGCCGTAGGCTTTGTTTGAAAACATCTGACAGCGACTTGGCCACTAACCTGCGTAGCCCCCAAACCGCATTGGGTACGGCGGTATGCGACCGTATACACTGCCGTCCTTCCCGGGGCTACTGGTTGGACGGATCTAGATCCCACTCTCACCACCAGCAACCCTGGAAGCCCCCTTTTAGTCGCCTCTTACGATCAGGCAGCGGATACCGTAACTCTATTCTTAACTTCCCTGCCTCAATTATTGAGGAGGCCTGGAGCTTATTTCGTCACACGGCCCCGAAGCGGGTTGATAACGAGAAACGGGTTGCTTCGTATCGTATATTTAAGAAGGTATCTTATTTTTGTAAGCTAGTACGGCATAGCTGGCGACGATGGCATATACAACCATAGGACTGCGAAATAAATAGCAAATAATGTTTCTCTAACAAATTCATACACATGAGTTTGGTTCCACACACCTTGTGCTTACTTGACAAACGGTAATGTTCGACTGGCACGGAAACCTAACACTAAAACTGCGGCGGATGGTCTTGAAGATCCTTATTAAATAAAATTAAATAAAATAATACTCATACTTAATGGGTAAATCTGATTCTCCTAACTGCTCAACTTGTGGAATCATTGAGGACATACAACATGTGTTAGCGGAATGTGTCCGGAACAGTGATGAACGTCATAAAATTGTAAAAAATAATTCAGTTAATGTGGGATTATATAACAGCATCTTAGCCTCCCCCGATTCTGAAGAGGCAATCACTTTATGTAAATTATTAGTGAGATAATTTGTAAATTATATTTACGGGAGTGACATGGTCACTGTGTGACAAAAATTCGTCTTAAAATAAAGATTAAAAAATAAATAAATAATATAATATAAAATAAAATATAAAACTTAAACTTAAGATAATCCTCTATTAACTAAAATATATTTTGTCTTCTTTTAAAATGTAAGTAAGTCATTAACAAGAACGAAGCATAACACGTTTTAGCTAAAATAAGCTTATAATAACACTGTTGATTATATTTTTTAAATGTGGTGTAAGTGTAGAAGAGCGTAACCATAATTATAGTTGTTTTGTGTGACTTATATAATTGCATATTATAATTTTTAGGTGTAAGTAGTATTAGACATTTTTGGTTTTAAATTTATTTATTGAAATACACATTTAATACACATTATAGTTAACGGCTGTTCTACTATCAAATTTTCATTTCTATACTCAGAACCCTTTAATTTCCTTTTAGTGTTGTTATCGAATTTAAAAATTGCAATAATACGTTAGCTTCATTGATGTACTCATATATAAAATAGAACTTAGATTTTTTCTGCGGTTCAATGAGTACCACATCTGCATCCAATTCTGCCGTGAAGCAATTCTGTTGTGTGTTAGTGGAACTGCTCCAGGTGACCATGAGCCTCCGGAGCAGCAGCGCATCCAACTAACCACGTATAGCCACCACCACCAACCACTAGCAGTGGCCTGCATACTCATCTGCTATTTGAAATTTGAAAATCTATTTCTCTGGTCTAAAAGACCGAGTTGAACAAACGAGGGTTATGCTATGATATTTCCACCGAAGCAGAATATCTTAGAAGATTTGTCTCATTACTTGCAATCTATTTAGTCAATAAAGAGCTGGATTACAGGCATACATACATAGAGACTTCGCTACACATTTTCGTTCTAATTGTAATGTCAGTCAATAGTACTTGTGTTAGGAACAAAATAAAGAAATTTAACTAGCTGTGCTCCGCGGCTTCACCCGAATGGAAAAGGATAAAATGTATTATAATGGATCTTCCCATGGGATTGAGATGTTTTAACTTTTTATTTGATGTGTTTTTTAATAGGTAAAATAGTAATCTATGTCAATCTTCAGCCTTCTTACTATTTCCAGCACAAAAATCATTTCGTAAGATTTTTCCATCGCTATGTGGAATAAAGACAAAGGTCCAAACACAGTTTTTCATTTTATAATATATATCCTGTTTATTGAAAGCGAAAACAGCTTCTATTACGTGAATATTTAGGTCTCTCTATTTTTGCAGTGTGCTGGTTAAGTCCTATTAACTTCCATCACTGTTGAGCCCATGAGAGAGAAACGCGTATGGCCCGGCGGTTAGCGTAGAACGCAAAACGCCAAACGGGCGCGGTCGGGTGTGAGATGGGTGACCACTAGTGGCAAAAAAATTCATGCGCGTTTCCGTGCTTCGGAGGGCACGTTAAGCCATCGGTCCCGATTGTTGTTGTTAGATAACAGTCGTTAAACCTTGTCGGAGGCCTTATGCGTGGTTTGAAAACAGCCGACAGCGAGTTGGCCACTAACCGCATTGGAGCAGCATGGTGGAGTAAGCTCCAGGCCTCCCCAATAATGGGGAGACCCGTGCACAGCAGTAGGACGTCAAGAGGGTTTCAGCCAGCCAGCCAGCCACTGTAGAGCAAATGCTTAATAAGTAAGCATAGAATATTATCGATACTTACTATTATAAATGTAAAAGTTATCACTGATCTTCTAACTCGTCGACTACTTTATTTAAAAACAAGAAATCAATTTAGTTTTTAGACCACACTAAAAGACCGAGTTGAACAGACGAGGGTTATCGCTTTATGTTCCCACCGAAGCAGAATAGCTTAGAAGATTTATCTTGTTACTCGCAAACTGCTTAGTCAATAAAGAGCTGGAACAGAGGCATAAATATACTTCGTTACACATTTTCGTTCTAATTGAAATGTCAATCGAAACAAGATATTATTGAACCTGTAAAGATGTTCCATTTCACGAAGTCCTTTCGGCTATGAATGTTGTGAGACGTGCACATGTACATTGTTTTATTGTGCGTAACCCTAAAGCGCTTAGTGTAGAACTGAATGCAGAAGAGAATAGAAAGAAGAAGAGTTGTGTGAGTAAGGAAAATTTTATGAATGTTTTTATATTAAAGACAGAAATGTTCAGATTTCTTTAAACACGTTTCAAAAGTTTACGCACCCAAGTGCGTTTGTGAGTAAACGTCACCACTACTACCAGAGCCGATTCAACTTCATAAAATAGATCTATACTAGGATCAAAATGCTCTACGTTTTGTAGTGCAACAGTGTGATGCAGAATTTATTAAAGTTTATTGTTTATCACAAGTCAAAATTTTTTTAACAGGTTTACGAAATGATTTTTCTTGTATGCTTGTTATGTACGAGTATGTTGAAAATGGTATGTTCAAGGAACATGCCATTTTCTGTGCCTGTTTCTCAAGCAGGTTATTGTCTGCCGTCACCGTAGAACAAAACAAAATTATAAACGAACTCAAAACATTTGTGTAGTCAAAGATTTGAAACTAAAATACATGTGCAATAGTGCGTATGTTTAGCAATATCAAAGTAGCAATATCAAAGTAATGGCCAGTAACTTATTATACTGAAATACTACTAATATCTCTCTTTGATAAAATTGTAGCAACCTTTCGCTACTCGTTAAGAGATGGTACCACGGGTATACCTGAATCACGCTATCCAAGTTTTCTGAATATCCGAGCATATATACAAGAATATCCGAATTGAGTCGGTTGAAGCGCGGCCGCTCCCCGGGCATGACCACCTCGCCCGGCGGGATATCTCCCATTGCCAAAAAATTGATAAATAAAACCAAAATTAAAATAAAAACATTATGAAAGTCAAGTTACGAATAATTTGAAGTATCTACAAATCAATGGGAAACTCAGGAATGTCATCATTGATTTGAGTTATTAGCAATAAAAACCGCAAGGGTGCGCGGCACTTCGGCCAATGTCGCTATAGTGTTGCAATATACAGCGCTAATAACAGAAGCTATTGCCCTCTCCATAAATTATAAACCACGTCAAGGCGCTACATTCATAGAGTACGGATACAGAAGCTACAGTTCATACAATAGGTATGCTCTACCTATACCCTTTTTCGGTTGGTATGTTTTTTTTTCTAAGTACGTATTGCGTTTACGCGGAGGTTGCTGATCCGATTTACATATTATTATTTAGTTGGATACAAATTGCTGTCCATAAAATATTATTTAGATCGGAATTTTCATGATAATTTGTTCATATACATAAAGGCCCATTTCTTCTCCAATAGTTGATTATTAGTGGTCCCACTGTCACCAAATCAAAATCTTACAGTGGTATCCCAGGGAAAACCATAAAATTTTATGTGTTACATTTTTTTAAAAGACATAAGGCAACCACCAGTCGCCGGAATAGGATGGAATTGCACGGAGCTTGTATGTACGACTGCGTATGTTTTGTATCAGGGGGAATACCTTATAGGTTAGCGGCCTGCCTTTGCGCTTGGGGAGGACTTCAGGATCTTCAGTAGAACGTACCGGTGTCCTCCACGCGCGGCACCCAGAATGGGCCCATCTTCGGGAGAGCAGATGTGCTCTTCTGCACCTTCCGATGCTTACGGCGGCATGCGGCCACGCTTAACTGCGGGCTGGTCGGATCGAGCCCCCACTCTCACTGCCCGTAACCCCGAAGCCCCCCTTTTGTCGCCTCTTAAGATAAGGCAGGGGATACCGTACCTCTATTCTGAATCCCAAAGCTACAGGGACTAGCGACGGGGCATGTTATCTACTCCTACATTGAAATTTATAAAGTACTTTTTAGGTTAATTAAAATTTTAATCCGTTAAAACCAGGTCTGGCCAGTCTGGCCAGCGAGGGCAATGTTCCACCGTAATTCGTCGTAAAACAATAGAATTGCTTTATATGGATGCGGCGGTTGTACGTCTCCGATTGAACCATAAAAAATCTACTTATAAAAATATTACAGTAAGTATGCACGAATGAAAACTACATTTATGACCTGCTCCATCTTTTAAAATATAAGCCGTTCCGGACTATTCTCTGTTCCTCGTTTGGTTTCAAAGTAATTTGCAAAAATATGACCAACTACTACTATAATTAGGGCCTCTTTCATCACCTTCAAGTAAAGTGACAAGTACGCCAATTGTCGTTTAAAGTCACCCGTAACCTTAATTTCAATTTCACGATGTTTGAGTAGCACTAATCATATGATAAACTGACCCGTACTCATAGCTTTTACTTGCCAATTAACTTTACTTGGGACGTAACTAATCAACACTTTATTTGGAGATGGTGAACGAGGCCCTTACACTAATACTACACTAATACTACTTGCCTTCACAGATATAGGGCTCAGCAGTGGTTTTTAAAAACGGCTGCAAGCTCAAAATTATTCTTTCTTCTATTCTGTTATAATCTTTGCCATATTCCTGCGCCTAGGAGCACACACAATCTCACGGACCCTGGATTATTGATATCCACATGGGAGGCGCCAATTTATTCGCCTTTAATTGGACGCCAATGGATTCTCCCAGCGCTTGCAATTTACCAATTTGACCCTCAATTACTTAGATTTATGATTACGATTGGGTAAAGGGTTAATATTACGAGTATTCGGTATTGCGGATGACCTTTTTAATAAAATATTACTGTGGTCCCATTAATGGATATAATTTAATTTTGCCATCTCGAGATGCAAAGTGTACATAACATTTCAATTTTATTATTACCGACTTTCAAAAGGAGGAGGTACAGTTTTTTGGTTTATTTACGGCTACGATTTGGCTAAAGAAAGTATTTAAGGTTTTTTTTTTCTGGAAAGAAAACCGTTTGTGAGATTCTGGCAACTACAAAGAACCAATGGGATGATTTTGAAGTCTGTCTCTTTTTGTATCTATTTCTGTAACATACCACTTTTTGAAAATTGCATGGAGCTTTCAAGTAAAAATAGATATCAAATAAACACTCTCCGAGAGTTAAGAGCAAATTTGAATAAATAATTGACTTTAGTATCAAACCCAAAAAATTCTAACAATACCTAATGTAAAAAAAAAAAACAATTTTGTGAATTTGTAATAACCTCTTAACGTACCTGCGTGGCCAACGGTTACCATGCCGGACTGCCAATCGAAGGGTACCGGGTTCGTTTCCCAGCGAAACAGAAATTTGAATGATGAGTGTAAATGTTCTCGGTTTGGGTGTTTGTGTTTCTGTGATTATGTGTGTCCATGGTACCCACGACACGGGGTATATCTACCTTACTGTGAGACTATGAGTGTGAAACGTTATTTTTTTGTTATTTATTTATTTAAAACACTGACATCTCCTTGCCTTTGCTTGCGGCCCTTGTTTGCGGAACCTATTATACACAAAAAAAATATTACATTGCTGGACTAACTTACCTAACATAAAATAATAGCATAATCTAATCGCAGGTAGATAACAGTTGTAGCGACCTTCCGCAACTCATCAAGAGATGGCACCACGGGTATTCCTGAATCACGATATCGAAGTTTTCCAAATATCCTACCATATATACAAGCTCCGAATTGAGTCAGTTGGAGCGCGGCCGCTCCCCGGGCATGACCACCTCGCCCGGCGGGAGATCTCCCTTTGCCAAACAGTCATACAAGTTCAAAGAATCACAAAATGTAAATTTTTATGTCATTAAAACAAGCATGTCAAAATTTTAATAATTTCTTGTCAATCACTTCCCCACTTTAAATCCACTTAACCGTACTACCATTGCCTCGACACACCTTGTCAGTAACGATTTGGCAAAAAGTTACAAAGTCTGGTCTAATTTTTTTATTATGCAGCAATGTCCTGAGATTGTCTACAGTCAGATCTATGTTAAGCTTACATTCAAGGTTCGACCTCTGTAAAGCAAATCTCGGACATTTTGTCAATACGTGGATTACATCCTCTACAATACCATTTTCACAGACGCACCACGGGGTGTCGCGCAGCATCATTCTATGTAGGTACTGACCAAAGCCACCATGGCCAGTTAGGACTTGTGTCAACAGTTTGTCCTGCCAGTACCCGCGAGCATGTCTGTATGCTAAACAGCCATCAGGCAGGAAGTTGATTATGTTTTTGTTAAGGTTTTGTTCGATATACATGTCGTTCCATTTTCGTAGTGTTTCCTGCCTGATGACTGCTTTTGCATGCGATAAGGGATATCAATTATAGTCTGCTACAGTTCTTTTATGTAGGGCTACATGGTTGGCCAGCTCGTCAGCTCTTTCATTACCTGCTGTCCCCACATGAGCCCGCAACCAGAAGAACCTTACATCCACGCCGATAGACAGAAGCTCCATCACAATAGCCCTAGTTCTGAAAGCGAGTGGATGCAGGGAGGTATGGTCTACTATTGTGTCTAGTGCCGATGGGCTGTCGGAAAGGATATTTACTATTTCATGTTCTTTAAACCTCCTTGCAAATTCACTCGCTCTCAGTATTTATTTATTTAATTTTATCTACGAGCAGTATCAAATTTTATCCGACTAAGTTAAGCACTTCATGACTGTAGGTTTTTGAATCGCGCTTGGCAATATTTTATATCCGTTTTCAAAACTGTTTAATGTTTGAACTTCATATAGCTTTTTTTTATAAATGAACCGAACAAAAGGCAGACGGATCGCGTGGTGTTAAGCAATCACCGTCGCCTTTTCCATCTACAACAACCCACATGAGAGTAGCATGGTGGTATGAGTAGTATGGTGGAGGAAGCTTCAGACCTGCCCGAGTATGGGAAGAGACCAATGCAGTGGGACCCAAAAAGGGTTGCAGCCATTGGTATCCATGTTATAAAAAAATACCTGTGTTTTTTTATATTTTAAGCACTTTCTAAGAACAACCGCTGTTTATGTAACTGTCTGGAAAATATTCCTGAGCATAATTAATCCGAGCTTTCTCATTTTTTTTATATAAATAAACGTTATACACTCATAGCCCCACAGTAAGGTAATCAATACCTTGTGTCGTGGGTACCATGAACACACAAAGACAGGAACATAAACACGCAGACCGAGAACAGAAATTTAAACTCGTCATTCGCTAAAAGGTCGTCAAAGTTAAATGACAAACATTGTAACAATAATCATCCCACCATGTAATTACAGAAATAATTGTAAAAATTCCTCCGTTTCCAGATACTTGACTCCTATAAAGAAGTGATACACATTCTTGGATAGACTTTATTTACTCCGTACGTCGATTCTAGGGCAAAAACCAATTTTATAGCCCAGAATGCTCTTAAACTGCCGTATCCGGTCTTTCGTTAAAAAAAGCAGCCTGGAGCGAGGTGAATTCACAAGGATATGGTTCCGTATCACAATAGAATATTTTACTGTATAAGAAAAAAAATACTATTGAGATAGCATAAGGAGTCGGATAATGCCTTTTTTACATGACCTAGTGACGTCACTACAGCACCTTATTACGCAATTGAAATAGTTTTTGAAATAAAAAAAATTATATAGTACCTTATTAAATGTTTTCCATGGAAATAAATAAATCATAAATAGGTTAAGAGTCGTTTTCGTGTTTCGGAGGACATGTTAAGTCGTCGGTCTGATTGTTTCTGAAAGATAGAAGGCCTTAAAAAATGTAAATAAAGCTTCACACTCAAAGCCCCATAACAGGGTAAATATACCCTGTATCATGAGTACCATGGACATACACAAAGACAGAAACACAAAAAACCAGACCGAGAACAGAAATTTTGAACTCACTCAAATTTCTGCTTCGAAGGAATCGAACCCGGGAGCCTCCGTGCAGCAATCCAGCGTGGTGACCATCGCGCCACTCGGGTCGTCATAAAAATCCGACTACGGTTGGTCTACTAACCTATATCTCAAATCTTGTGTACGCATTAGAGCAGCGTGTTAGAGTAAGTTTAAAAAAAGATCTATTATAAAACAGACAAGTGTAAAACATTGGGACATTTTTCCATCAATGCTACTATTTGAATAAGTGGCCACACTTATTCCAACCACAACCGGTCAGCCACACTTACATGAGACGACCACCAGCCTCCGGAGTAGCAGCGCAACTGCATACGACCTCAGACAAGACTTACCTATGCTTGCTTGAGGTGGTATGTAGATGTCTATGGGCTGCAGCGAACACTTAACACCACGTGGTCTGCAAGCTCGTCTGCTACTCCATTCAAATAAAAAAAAAGTAAAATTAGGCTTGCCAAAGGTTTTCTAAATCCCTTTTGAAGCACGAACCCTAAACATCCCAGCAACTAGTTTTGCAGTCAAACGGTCGTTTAAAATCTATGCGGAGCTCAGCGCGTACAAATCGAAATAAATAATGCCTTCCACTGAATTTTTATGACAAACAAAAAATTTCACACCACTTTGTTCCTTGGAAACAGAAACGTCAACACTTCAGTCTAATCTACGGTATTGCCTTTCTTGCTCTTGGTGCAAGATGGTGGTTGCCGCGATTAAAAGAAGGAGTTATAACATTCGTAGTTGCTAATTTTATGACGAAAACTTTACTTTTTTTTTCAACCTTTTTTATGTCCTACTGCTGGCCACAGGTCTCTTTCTCACAAGTGAGAGGGATTTAGGCCATAGTTAGCTTCCGAGAAATTATGAATTTCTCTCAGGCATGAACGGTGATGAGGAACATCGTAATCGATTAAATATCACAATATCGTCCGTCAGCGTGGAGCAGCGATAAATACGCACATTACAAATTTGTTTGTCAGAGGTGCGCGCTGAGGATTTGAATCCGGGATCGGTCGCGTTGAAGACCGCGGTTTTTTACCAATCAGCGAGTAAAGTCTTGTTGGGATCAGATGTGATAGCTTTTTAATGTAGTTCAAAAGTAGGACGAAAACTTCAGAAGTCAAGTCCTTAAGGAAGTGCAATTGAGTACTGATTTGAATCAGAGGAAGGTATGTTCTTTCTGTAATAACGGAGTGGCATAATTTGGAGGATGTTTATCTGACAGCCGACTTCTAAGCAATTATTTTGCTTCATCAATACTCGTTATCATCTAAACCTAGACTATTAGAAGCAATTAGTAATAGACAAGACCTTTGGATGAAAGAAAACCATGGAAAAAATGTAGAAGAACTATTAGCCTCCTGAGCAGCAGAGCACCTGCATGCATCCACAAACAAAACTGTGGCTTGCAAAAGGTTTTGTCTAAATGATCATCAACTGCTACGATAACATAAAAGCGCGTTGTCTGGATGCTCATCTATTACATCATTAATATAAACATCACAATACCATAATTACTTATCAATCGCTTCGCTCAAATCTTCTATCTTCTACCACCAACCGCTTCTCAAAGATGAATGGCATACTGCCGAAGAATGCGTTTTTCTCACATACGTCCGCATCAAGAACGCAATCAGCAAAAAGCCCACCAATTAAAAAGATATACTCTACCTTTACAAGATCTAAAGCTTATCTGCGATCATTTAATTCATATCTCACGTACACAAACGACCACTTGCTTCTGCTAAATTCAATTACATGCTTCCTAAAGATGTTTTATCTTCCTTGTTCTGTATAATGACGAGTGAGACGGGTAGTTGGAGAATGTCAAACTATTTGTACGTAACATTTTATTGGTATGAACAGCCGACGTTGATGCGCAAGCGCAGTGTCATAGTTTTTTGGTTGAGCAAATGAATGAGTCTTGTTTACGATAGAATTTTATAGCAGCTACTGATGTAGCAGTAATGGCAGAGCAGGAATATTCACCAACCATTTAAGTATATTCAAGGCAATTTAATTTCTGTGAGCGATCAAATAAAAAAACAATAAAATGTAAGTGCAATGTGCCAGTATTGATGAAAGACCAAGTTTGCGTTATTATCACGAAAGAAAGCTTTATTTTCAAAATTGTAGAGATAAATTTACTAGCATTTTTATATACGATAACTTTATTAAATAAATATTGCATCCAGAGTAGCATCTGCGCTAGTCTGTCATAAAATAATGCAAAAACTAGTCTGTAACATCAAAATTTGAATTACGATGTGGTCACCGCATAAACACCTTTCCCTAAAAGGGCAATGAATAGAAAATTTTTCCACACCGAGTCACCGCTGACAGAATTCCCATATACATTATTAAAGATGTATTTATTACGATTATTGATAGACCGATATTTTCTTATAATCCGACAAGCGAGCTCAAAATATCGTTGATATAAGTTCTGGAACCGCTCTTCCTAGGGCCATAATTTTTCTATTGAAACGCTAATACATCTTATACTCATAAATAATACAACGCACACGCAACACATTATATTACGGGAAGTTATGGATGATATTTTTTATGATTATTTAATTGGTGTCATTAATAGCAGCTATTGATTACAATTTATTACTCTTTTATTTATTTTTATCTAAGGCATCTTGGGAATTAGGCTCGAAAATTAAGTGAGATTAAGATTTTAAAAGAGTTGTTACTTTGTTTAGGCATAGCAAATATGTTGTACTGTAATTGTAATAAGGTTATAGAAAATATGGGACTGGTTAATATGTGCCTATATTGATAAAGGATTAAGAAAGATAATATTTAGATACAAGTACAGTACAATGCTAGTAATGAGCTAAAAAATTCTAATCTTAAATATTGTACTGTAATACATACAATATAGTATCGTTTATTTTGTACTAAACGTTTTCTGCAAGCTTTTTTGGGTTTGGTTATAGTTAATGGATGATACAAATAGTGCACAAGTAAAAGTGAACTGAAGATACCATTGAACGTCCATCTAAATTATTTTACAACTTTTTTCATGTCGCAAGACAGCTCTTTAGCAACTTTTAACATTCAACTTTTTGTCCTGTCTCATAAATAAATCGCTAAAATGGAAAAATCCAGGAGAGTATCTCAACTTTGCAGTATTGCCTCTTGTCAAGTCAACGTGAAAATAACTAAGAAATATAGCCGACACAACTGAATCGTTTGTACCATCACATTTGTCCGTAAATATATCACTCAATACCAGTAAATAAAGACTGTGGACACTTAAATTGCTCCTGCTTCCGTACCACGCGGCATATCTCAAAAATAACTGAAGAATCACATATCTCATTAACAACCTTAATGTCATCTGTATTAGATTCAAAATCAATCAAGCTGTGTAATTTATAAAAAAGAAAGCCTCCCGTTTCATATTCGATCCTATTTCCAACTGCTAAGTCAGAGTTCTTATTACCCATACTCATACTAACTGATCTATGTCCCACTCCAGTTTCGTCTTTATTAAGTATGTTTTAAGGTTTGGTTTCGATTGGAGGTTTAGTTTCTACAATTCTGCTACAATTATTTAGTGGCAACGCAAGATAACTAACGAGGTATCAGAGCTCTCCGCGCGGACCCTTGGAAATGTCTACTTCTAAAGCGGCTAAAGGGTGCACCGACAAATTGTCCTATTCAATGGTTCATGCAACGTCTAAATGGATGCAAGCAATTATTGGTCCGACTTACTTTGGTATTCGTTTAATGAACATTGTTTTCTGAGTTTCCTTCTGGGTCTGAATGGAACGAGATAGTCCGTACAATGATTTGTTGTTTTTGATCTTTAGGATTTATTATAATGAGGTGAATGGTCCACTTTGTCGGGGAAATTTGCTCACGTACGTTCTGTTATCGTTAAATGAAGCACCTCTTTACATTCTAGTGGTGTCGTTTTTAATGAGCCTCCCTTTGAAGTTGTTTATTCTAGGTCTATAAGATCCTCTATTATATTTACTGCAAACAAATAAATGGTAGCTTGGTGTTGAATAAACTTGATACTGAGTATTGGTAAAATCGTATAGATGACAGCGAATACTGAGCGATCTATGCTGCTAATCAATATCGTTTCCTTCTTTCTAAAGACACTTTAAGCTGAATTGATGACGACATGACGTCCTGTGTGGCGTGGCGGGTTCGATTCCCGGCGAGGCAGAACTTTAAATAATGAGTTTAAATTTCTTTTCTCGGTCTGGTTGTTTGTGTTTCTGTCTTTGTGTGTGACCATAGCAAGGCATAGAGAATCCTAAGGTGCGGTGTGCAGTCTTTAAAATATTGACTTCATACTTTTAGATATGGTCATAATACTATTTTAGATGCCTTTTTTATTTGAATGAAAATAGTAGACGAGCAGCTACAGCCCATGGACGGTTGGCTTATGTAAGTCTGGCTGGCAACTGCATCTTGCCACCGAAGCACAAAAGATTTGTTTCACAGCAGAAGTGGATGCCGCAGTGGTAATTTTACCACTACCAGAGGGTAATGGTCCTATATCTCTACCATCTATATTGGAATAGCATTGTGAATGTAGTAAGGTCCAAGGTTTTCTTTTTTAGGTTTGCCATTAAACCATGTATTTTAATATATTTTTTTAAATAAATCGTACAAAAAGGCAGACGGGCATTTACAGACATTTACAGACACCATTTGGCTGCAACCCCTTTTTTTGCATCCCACTGCTGGGTACGGGTCTCTCCCCATTATCGGAGAGGCCTGGAACTTACTCCATCACGCTGCTCTAATGCGGGTTGGTGGAGATGCGGGTTAGTGGCCAAACCGCTGTCGGATGTTTTCAAACCGCCCATAATGCCTCCAACAAGGTATAACTACTGTTATCTATCGACAACAACCGGGACCGACGGCTTAACGTGCCCTCCGAAGCATGGAAAGCGCATGAAATTGTTTGCCACTAGCGGTCACCCATCTCACACTCGACCGCGCCCGTTTGGCTTAGTTGCATAGATCGCTTGCATTCTACGCTAACCGTCGGGCCATGCGCGCTTCACTCCACACCATTTACATTCCATAAAATCTCGTTTCTGCCGAGAGTGATCCTGATTAACAAGCTGAGCTCTAACTTGTTCATTTACTCGTGTTAAATAATATCGTGCAATTTGAATAAGTACTTAAAGTCACGTTATTTTGTTGGTGTTTGAGGTTATTGATTGACATGTTCTTTAATTGGACAAGCCTAAATAGTTGTGTAAAGTATTTAATGCTTATTTATGTAGCGTTTACAAAAAAGTAAAAAAATAATAATTTTGTGAATGTTTCAGATAGCTATATATAGGTCTCCTTTACAAATTGAAGAAATGTCATTAGTAGTTGAAAAGTGGGTGGGCACCCAATTTTAACAGATTTACAATGGCCTGACCCTTCCGATGGCCTGTGCTACTTTTTCTCATACTTTTAATTTCCATATGTTTTCTCATCGAAATTCAGTCGATAAGCATACAGGGTAACGTGGCCTCTGCAGCCCTAGAATGTGTATACCTCAAATAAGTATGAGTTTTGCTTGAGATAGTATGGGTGAAGCGATGGTAATTTACTGGTTGAACTTGCAAGTTCTTTCACATCTGGCTGCAACCCTTTTTACGTCCTACTACTGAGCACGGGTCTATCCTCCTCCTCCAGCCACGTCTAATTGATATCAATTTATTTATTATAATTTATTTATTGTTGCTCCACGGTGATGGAAATTAGCGTGATATTTAATTGATCACGATGTTCTCCATCTCCGTGCATGCCTGAGAGAAATTCATAATTTCTCGAAAGCATGACGTCCACCAATTCGCACTTGGCGAGCGTGGTGGACTATGGCCTAAATCACTCTCACTTGTGAGAAGAGACCTGTACCCAGCAGTGGTACATAAAAACGGCAAATTGTTTGTAAAGTAGGTTTACGATCGAGATGTTTACGTGATAACGTCCGCACGAGAAAATCTCCATTCGTTTGTATGCCGCTAGAGTGAGAGAGACGGAAGATCGGTCCACTCACTCGAACGCTATGCCAGCCTCCGCTCGTGAGGATTCCGCGTGACAAGTTTCACGGAATGACTGGCAGCGCTCGAGATGAGACGGGAGATCGGTCCGTCTCTCTCTCGTTATACCTGCGATCGCGCTCGTGAGGTTTTGGTGTGACACAAGTTTCTGAACATGTCACCCCACTAAAACGATTTTAAAGACGTTATCACGTCAAAAATGGTAGAAAAAATATATTTTTCTCTCAAATTCCAAAAATCAAAGTACTTTTTTGCTAACCGTACCGTTTTATCTTTACGAGCAATGAGATCATCAACAATAAATTCAACCGAAACAAAATGTTATCGCGCCCCACTACCAAAAATTTTATGGCCGCCGTTTACGATGATAGCACAATACTGCCGTCATACCAAAGAAGGCCGTAACTGACATATTTGTCAAAAATGAGTTATTTACATATTCGGAATCAGCAAAGAAAATGCTATCTTATGGTCTTACACACAAAGTTGTAACTCGTATGAGAGCAGAGAAATATTAAGGATTTTAGCCTTAACTACGTCATAAATTCGGGTTTTTGAATCTGAAAAGCCTTAATTACACAATAACGGCCTTTTGTGTTAGTATTTTCGTATTGCTTCTCTGGAAGGCCGCAATTACCAATTAGGGCTTTTTAACTAAGCAAAATCTATAAATATAATACAATAAAAAGCCCTAACTTCGCATTAAGGGCTTTTCATATAAGTATTTTGAAGAAACACAAGTGCGGGTGTGGGCGTGGGGAGGGTATTTTACAATCCGCGTTGCTCAGTTGCTAAGAGGCCACGCGAGGTGCAGTGTCTGTGTGCGGTGACGAGACGACGACGCGGCAGCTGTTTTTTTATGAAATAGGTATGTATTATTGATATCTTGGTATTTGGTAAGTAAAGTTTGTTACGTTACATTAAAATGCGTGAATAGTAAACTCTTCTACTTTTTATAGGTAAGTAGTTGATAAAATATTCGTTGATCTCATTTTTTGATCGGTCCGTTGTCTTTCGTGGTTTTATGTTTAAACAGTGTGTGTGTGTGTGTGTGTGTTCGGATGAACAGCGATATACTATACTATCATTTTGAACTAGTTTTATTACTATCATACGGGGCCAAATCCTAAACAAAAAACGAACAGATTGATTCGGCTACGTGCGAGTATGTAAAGCAAGTGTTGGAGCGAAGCGATTATGATCTATAATTTGAAGAACATAAGGGTGACTTTTGCATGGACGAGTTATTGAGTTATGTGTGACTTGTTGCGAAGTTTACATGGCAGGTTACAGGCTACCTACAGTATGTAAAGCTAGGTGTCGTCATTCATCTGAATCTCGATTAGAGATGATTAAAATTGATGAGATGGAGTATTTAAAATGCAAATAATTTTCTATTATTTTTAGGACCATGAAGAAGAGTGCGAGGGGTTTTCAAATGATAGAATTAATAAAAACTAACATCGGTAACAACGATGGTCGTCAAATGCAACAAGCGTCGACAAGTTCTGTTTTACATCCGTACCCATATAACAGCTGCAGCGATGAAGACTTTGATTCAGACGATTCTGTGCGAGATAAAACTTATAAACCCCCAAACTCACACCCCGTTCAATACAATAACAGTGATTCAGATTCAGACATAATAACTCAAATCACCGACACAAAATCACAGTTTAGGATCAATTGGCCTAAATGACAGTGATTCTAATTCTATTATTGAAAATTCACAAAACATCATCATACCAGAATCGCCAACCCCAGACGAGGATCACTTGACTAAAAGAGGAACTATACGCAAACGAAAAATATATGAAACCAGCCTTGCAGAAAGGAAGAAAGTTAGTAAGGAAGAGAAGATTTTAAAGAATTACGCTCTAAAACCTGGATGTGATGCAACATGTAAAAGAAAATGCACTTCGATGATTCATGAAGGTAGAAGAAAAGCAATTAATGAACTGTTTTGGTCCCTAACGTGGAGCGAACAGAAAGTGTACATCAGGAGCCATACTTCTAAAGTAAAACCTGCAAGAAAAAAGAAATTTGCCGCAGATTCGAACAAAAAAAACAGAACAAAATCTCTGTCCTATTTTCTTAGCGACGATATAGGAGAGAAAATACAAGTATGCAAAGTTTTTTTCTTGACAACTCTTGGTTACTGCAAGACCAACGATAAAGCTGTAAGAAATGCTGTGAACAAACAAGACGAAGTACCTATTATAAGTGATGGAAGAGGTCATAACAAAAAAAAACTTCTATGTAATCATGATCTCATAAAAGCTCATATTGAGTCTTTTAAACCAACTATTTCTCACTACAGAAGAGAGCATGCGCCAAATAAAAGATACCTCTCTTCTGAAATATCAATACAATCCATGTATAATGACTACATTCAGAAACATCCCGAGGAATCTATTTCATATGATAAGTACAGAAAAACCGTAAAACAAATGAACATTTCCTTTGCGAAGCTAGGCCATGAAGAATGTGAACTTTGTGAGCAGTTTGAGATTCACAACCCGAACGCAAAAGAATTGCGTCATAGAAACTGTGACACTTGTAAAACCTACGACAAGCATCATGAACGTTATATCTCAGCGAGGCAAGCTTATGATGTTGATCGCCAAAATGCAAAATCTGGTGCAGCAAGCGAAGGTTATTTCTCCGTGGACCTGCAAAAGGTAATAATGTTACCTAGAATTGATATGTTTAAGTTGGTATTATTTTGCCCTCGCTTGGTGGTGTTTAATGAAAGTTTTGTGCCGTTAGGGCATAAGACATCAGATATTATGCCTTTTGCTGCTATATGGCATGAAGGCATTTCGGGCAGGAAGAAAGAGGATATCATATGTGCATTCAGAGCCTTTTTGATGCACTTTAGAGACCTAAATAAGATAACTTTATGGCTCGATAATTGCGCTGCGCAAAACAAAAACTGGACATTGTTTTCATTTCTAATCAACTTTATAAATTCTCAGGAGACGTCTATCAGCACTATTGTACTGAAATATTTTGAAACAGGTCATACTTTTATGTCCGCTGATGAATTTCATCACCAAGTAGAACATGCCTTGAAGAAAAAGAAAAAAGTGTATGACTTTGACGATTTTGCCGACGCTGTTGCAACAACAAACAATAGGAAAACTGTTGTTAAGAAGATGGCTGTAAAAGATTTTTTCAAAATTGCCGACGATACCTCTACTGTCAGAATTCAACAATCCAACCCACGAGCATATTTGCGAGATATGAGTGAGATACGCTTTCAAAAAGGAAGCTTGTGTTTGTTTTACAAAACTGATTTCAGCAGTACCGATTACATTCAATTAGAATATTTAAAAAAAACTATCACGAAAAAAGGTTTTACAGCGCATGTGCAAAAAACAGAACCCAGAGGAATAACGAGTGAACGTAAAAATAATATAATACAAAGATTAGGACCATTAATGCCAGCAAACAGAATATTGTTCTGGCAAAATTTATATACTAACAACGCTGCTGCGGACCTGACGGTAGACCGGGAAGACTGACCTTGCGTTATGGAGATATTTTTTATGTTAGAAATGTTTTTGTTTAAGTTTGATAGTAAAATTAAGTGATTGTGATCTGTTTGAAGTTCCTATAACAATATAAACTGATGTCTTAATATTACATAGGTAATTGGATGTTTTGTGTGTGATTCTTGTATTATCTTGTCAGAAGAAAATATTTTTTTTTTATTTTAGTTTGTGAAATGAAAGATTAAGATGATTATTGGTTGTTATGTTGATTTTGTTTAGATAGATAATGAGAAAAATAAAGTTCTTTTAAAATAATTTGTTAATTCTATCCAATTACTAGGTACTTACAAGCAAGAATTGCTTGCTTAAAAACGCTTCATAGTGATATGATAAGGTAACTGGCGATAGTTATGTACCTACTTACTTGTGTCTTACGTATTACTTTAAGTTTGACTGGAAATTCAATATATGAGACTGACTGATTAAATAAAGAAACCTTTTTTGTTAATATTTTTGGTTTCATTTTAATAAGTATTGTTTACAATCGACTAACTAAGGCTTATATTTCCTTTAGACAAAAAACCTATGCTGCAATTAATACCTGCTTTGAAAACGCCTCGTAACTTAGTTTACTATCAAAAAAAGGCGCAACTGCACATTTAAGACTTTACATGCAAGGATTTCGGCTTTAGAAAGATCGAGTTCCTTCTACGAAAAGCCGTAATTACATTCTACGCAATTACGCCCTTTAAAATAAGTATTTCACATTTTATTATTATATTTTTGCTAAAACAAAAGGGAAATATTAAAATAAAATAAATACGCGTTTATGAATATAAATAAGTTCAGGTTCAAAATAAAGCCTATATTTTTTGACGTTTTATAAAACAAGAATCACTGACTAAAACCGTTCAATAAATCGCGGGCCTTCATTTTAGATAAAACTTCAATTATCTCGAAATCAACGTTGACGTAGTAACGGCTTTTTTTGGTATGACGGCAGAATAACATACCGATTTACAAGTGCGATATCATTTATTTGTGCAATACCTTATTATTGTGGCCGAGTATGAGAGATGTTTGATTGTGAGCGATGAAACTATAAGCAAACCCCAAAATAACGCCTTAAAAAGTTGAAAGAAATTGAATGCGATCGTTTAATATTTTATTTCATTATAAAGTAGTGTGATCGCTAAAAATATTTAAAATATTTCGTTCGAAA
Source organism: Pyrgus malvae (assembly GCA_911387765.1). Lineage (NCBI taxonomy): Eukaryota > Metazoa > Arthropoda > Insecta > Lepidoptera > Hesperiidae > Pyrgus > Pyrgus malvae. The sequence goes on along the minus strand of OU426960.1, from coordinate 2,412,518 downwards.
AAAGTACTTATCTTAAAACAGTCGTACCTATAAAATATTCTGCAAGTTTACTTTGAGAGTATCAAAAATCGAACATTATTTTAATGTTATGATGACAATTGGCCTTCCAATTTATAGAACAGTATTATTTCATACGGAAAAAACTAATAGTACGTGAGCTTATTTGTCGTTGCTCCAATGTGAGGTAAATGTTTCTCCTCAATATGAGTATTCCATGTTCATTACGGCGGTGGAAAACTAAACGTGTATACCTGAAAGTTACAAAATATTTCAAATGGTACAATGTTATCCACAAACCAGCACTTAGCCATCATGGTAGATAATTACTTAAATTACCTGTCTGTTCTTTTTTATTTGAATGGAGTAGCAGACGAGCATGCAGGCCACGTGGTGTTAAGTGGTCGATGCAGCCCATGGACATTTACATACAACCTCAAGCAAGCATAGGTACGTCTTGTCTTAGGTCGAATGCAGTTGCGCTGCTACTCCGGAGGTTGGTGGTCGCCTCATGTAAGTGTGGCCGGGGACTGCACCTTTCCACCGAAACACAATAGAATTGGTTCACGGCAGAAGTGGGTGCAGCGGTGGTACTTCCCCGGGCAAACCATAATAGTTCTACCACCTAGAAAAATTTATCTATTTTAAAAACAGTCGTACCTATAGCAAAATATTTTGCAAGATTAGTTTGAGAGTATCAAAAAACGAACATAGCCTTTTAATATATAGAATAGTATTATTTCATACGGAAAGAATTAATAGTACGCGTGTGTAAATGTTTTTCCTCAATATGGGTGGTGGAAAACTAAACGTGTGGAAAACAATATTATCCACCAACCCTCACTTAGCCATCATGATAGAAAATAACTTAAATTTTTTAAAAGTAATTTATCACAATTATATGACCTGTGTCTGTTTTTGTGACAGTTAAAGGACTGAGAGAAATATAGGAGTCATCGTATTACTCTTTGTCGCTAATGGTAAGACTGGATCATTATTTGTGCAATTCTTATTCTTATGGCACGTTTAAGTCACAATTCGGCAACCGTGTGATGGCTATCATATTGGCAAAATAAAGTCTTTTATGAGTGTCCGATGTTATTAATTTGGTTCATTTATTTCTTATGCACCATCAAAATATCGCAAAATTTAAGACCACCTGTTAGGAACTCATGTTGGCGATTTTCTTACACGGAAAATAAATGAAGATTTTTGAGATAAAATAATGGGGTAAAGTCACACTTTTAGGGCCTCGTTCCCCATTTCCAATTAATTGGCAAGTAAAAGCTATGAGTACGGGCCAGTTTATCATTACGATTAGTGCTACTCGAACATCGTGAAATTGAAATTGAAGTTACGGGTGACTTTAACCAACTGTTAGCGTACTTGTCACTTTACTTGAAGATAGTGAAAGAGGCACTTAGTGTTACAGTTTTAATTAACACATTAATTTATACTTAAAATAAATAATAGATTATGATTTTTTCGGAACCGTGATTATGAGAAGATAGCCGAGTGTTAAAGACAGCGGTAAACAGCGGTCTCTTACGCATCGGTCCAAGTTCAAACCTGGACGTGAAATTCTGACCAAGAAAGTAATGTGCGTAATTATAGCTGCTTCACGGATAGGGAAAACATTGGATTAGATGTTGTAGATGTAACAGTGCTCCCTAAGTAAGTATATATAATATAATCCATAATATAATCCATATAATCTTAAAATTGATAATTCGGAGTAGGTAATTTAGAAACAAAGTTTGTTTTGGCACAATCTTTTATCATGTCGCTTAGCTATATTGTCAATTATACTCAATAATGAACCTCCCAAAGACACAACTTACTTAGTTTGTGGTAACTAATGTTGTGACATGCAAATTTAAATGTGTGTATTTCGTCCCTGGTGTACTTGGTAGAATTTTATGGTTAGCCCTGGAAGTACCATCGTGGTACCCAGTTCTAGTGTGAATCAATGTTTTTTTCCAGTGGAAATATGCAGTGCCGGCCTGTTACATGAGGTGAGCATCAGCCTCCAGAATAGCAGCGCATACGACATCATACAAGACTTACCTATGCTTGCTTGAAGTTGTGTGTAGATGTCCATGGGCTGCATCGACCACTTAACACCACGTGGCTTTTTTTTGGTATCGGAGGGGGGGGGGGGGGATCTTAAAACCTTAAAGCGATTGGGGAGGACTCCGGGGTCTCCAGTGGAACGCACCGGTGTCCTCCACGCGCGGCGCCCCAGAAAGGGCCCATCAGGGAGAGCAGATGTGCTATCCTGCACCCTCCGATGGTTACGGCGGCATGCGGCCACGCACGCACCGCCGTCCTTCCCGGGGCTGCTGGCTGAACGGTTCGAGCTCCCATACCCGACGCCCACAACCCCAGAAGCCCCCTTTTAGTTGCCTCCTACGATCAGGCAGGGGATACCACTCTATTCTTAATCCCGAAGCTACAGGGACTAACACCATGTGGCCTGCATGCTCGTCTGCTACTCTATTCAAATATAAAAAAAATCTTACCACTCTTCTGTTATACAATTTTTTTGAAATATTTTTTTAATAACGTTTCACACTCATGACCCCACAGTAGGGTAGATATACCCCAGTCCCTGTAGATTCGGGATTAAGAATAGAGCTACGGTATCCCCTGCCTGATCGTAAGAGGCGACTAAAAGGGGGCTTCCGGGGCTGCGGGCGGTGAGAGTGGGAGCTCGACCCGTCCAGCCAGCAGCCCAGGGAAGGACGGCGGTGTGTGCGTGGCCGCATGCCGCCGTAAGCATCGGAAGGTGCAGGAGATCACATCTGCTCTCCCAAAGATGGGCCCGTTCCAGGGCGTCGCGTATGGAGGACACCGGTGCGTTCCATGGGAGATCCCGGAGTCGTCCCCAAACGCAGAGGAAGGCCACCGAGGGGGTTTTAGTGAGATTCAAATCCCACATAACCCGGTGTCCGGTTTTATACTCATCATTTAAATTTCTGCTTCGCCGGGAATCGAACCCGGGACCCTTCCATTGGCAGTCCGGCATTGTAACCATTGCGCCACGCGGGTCGTCAATTGATGCCACAATGATAATACTGATTCCACTCAATAGCAAATTGAAGTTTTAAATATAATTTTATTCCCACAACAACCCATATACTGTATTTGCATATAAGCGACAGGTCGGTATCAGGCATGGTCGGCGCATTCAGCGGTCAGTCAGTAGTCGATATTAGTCACGTTTGATAATATTGACAATATGCATGACAGTTGATATGCTAGTGAGGGTGTGGGAACTTGTATAGTAAGTAATCTATAGAGACAGGGGCCTTAGACGGTTCTTTTTAACTCTTTGGACTCATCGTCCTAGACAAGGATTGCTTGAGGCATAGGTGCCATCAAAACAATTTTTTTCGACCTTTATATGTCCCACTGCTGGGTGTGCACTGACCTGTGGGTCTGCTGTAACAAGTGAGAGGGACTTATGTTATAGTCCACCACGCTTGCCTAGTGTGGATTGGTGGGCATCATACCTTCGAGGAATTATGAGATACTCTCAGGCATGCACGGCGATATAAAACATCGTAATCAATTAAATATCACAATATTTTCCATCACCGTGGAGCAGCGATGAAATGCACACCGGCATCTCCAGCATCGGAGACCGCGGTTCTTACCATTCGGCTATCGCTGCTCAGCAATTTTTTTTTTTTTATATAAAACACCAGCAAACAGGCATACGGGCCACCTGATGGTGAGTGGTCACCGTCGCCTATGGACATCTGCAACACCAGAGGAGTCGCCTATGCGTTGCCAGCTTTGTATTTAAGGGCTTTTTTAACGCCTTTATTGAAGAACCCCATGTCGTAGCCCAAAGTAAATAAAGATAGTGTAAACATTACACATCCAAAACGCAGCTAAACACAGCGACAGAAAACGTGCGATTCCGATGCTGCGTCCAAATTGGCAAAACACTATGCAGCATCGATACACACGCAAACACATACGTAGCTAGTGTGACTTTATACCTAGTGTAGTTATGGTAACATTTCCATATTAGCTCAAACAAAAAAAAAACTAGCCTTGAAACTATAATTTTTTTTTTCTAAATAGGCATTCAACCAACACATAAGTGTCAACGCAATGCTTATTATAAAATATATTAAACCAATTTATTTGTCAATAATTTTCTTTTCATTCCATAGACTTTTATAGGCCTCTCTGTAACACTTACCGGATCGCCATGTTATTATGAATCAGTGATAGCAAAAAGAGCTCTTAACCCATCGTAATTTGCCGTCAGTGTTATGGCGTATATGGTGTATGGATTTCAATGACATCAGCGATGGTTTATGAAATAAATCAATTAATAACTCCGTAAGTTGAGGCTCCGAGAGTAATAACTCTGGAGCGCAGAAATAAGGAACGTAGTTCACTACTAACATAAAATAGATAAGCGAGTTCATAAAGATATTTCCTTTATTTTATTTCAGTTTCTTATAATCGGTTCGGATTTCTTAATCTATATTTTTGACGTGACAATGTCTAATAAAGCGATGAACACCGGCTGCACGCACGAAAAAGGATGACTCATTGTAACGTTACGCTTGTAACGCTTGCCTGCGCCGTTCGTCAACTGTTTATAAAGTGAAGTGATTAATGTGGTTTTCATTGTTTTGTTATGACGTTGTCACGTTAAACTATCGTCCGTAACATAGACCAAACATTATTCTTAGTCTAAGGTCCGTAAACTCGTAAGTACATTATTCTTAGTCTAAGGTCCGTAAACTGACTTTACAGACAACTAATTTTTTTCATCAGGTTGTCTACGGATATCTATTATGTAAGCTCTTTCCTTGCTTTTGACGACCTGTGAGGCGCAATGGTTACCATGCCGGACTGCCAATCGAAGGGTCCCCTTTGTGTGTGTCCATGGTCCCCACGACATGGGGTATATGTACCCTACTGTGTGGCTATGAGTGTGAATCGTTTTTTATTTATTATTTATTTATTTTGGTGTATATTTATTTTGTATCTTTTTTGCGTAGGCACAAATGGATAACTATTTTGTTCTACCTCTTGTTAAAATACCAAAAAAGTTTAGATGTGAAAAATTTAAACTGTAATTATAAATAGGTACGTATACATTTGAACTGAAATCCATCAACCCGCATTGGATCAGCGCGGTGGGGTGAACTCCATTTCTCCCCAATAATGGGTTGTCCCGTGATTAGCAGTTGCAAATAGGGTTGCAACCATACGCTTGAATAAAAGATGTATCGTGTTTTGGCATCTCTTGGGAATCTTATAAACGTAAAATAGTTTATTTATTTATTTATTCTTTAATTGTTTACCTAAAAACTAGGCTAATAATGGGCAGACTTAATGCCTAGTGGCATTCTCTCCCATGTGGTTTATTGTCATAAATTCATAGAAAATTATTGTTTGTATTACTTATACTATAACGTACTTCTCATAGTAGCAACCCTATACTTGCACGTAATAAAAAGGTAAAGAAAATTATCAACTACTTAATGGGGATGGACACTATTAGCTCGGATTATACCTAGGAATTATTCTCCACTGCAATTTTTCATCGCCTGTCGTCCACCGTTAGGAATGGGAAGCATGTATGAAACCGGGAATTATTCCAGATTCATTTTATACGCATTGAATAGCTTCGCACTGCTTAATTCAAGCCGCGGTGGCATATCTACAGCAAAAACCATACGCCTGTCAGTATTTAATTATAGTATTCTTAAGCGTAACGCCCGTTTTTGTTTTGAATTAATATTGGATCTGGTTGGAGGTTTCCTTAACTGAACGTGATCCACTCGTTACGTGTTAATACGATACGACGATTTTTTGCAGTCGTTTCATCTGCGGAAGTATGTTTTCAGAACGAATAATATTATTACATTTATATTAGTTTTTCTAAGTCTAGAATTATTCCAAATATTTCTGCTGTCTTTATTTGCTAATTTATTTCGGATTATTTTACGAATTTATAGGATTAGCGACAATGAATATTGATGAAACTGCTGATTTAGGTATCGCCTAGATTTGTTTAGACTTGTGCATATGATATGAAACCAAAAAAATAATAAGAAATTTATCGAACAAGTGAATTGATTTTTCTCTACAGTGAAGACAGAAAGCCCTATCATGCTAGCAAGGTGAGTTCAGCAAAGTTTCAAAAAAAATATACCTGAATTTGTTGCTAATTTGTTGCTAATTAGTTGCCAAAACGACGATTTTGTTGCTCGAGCCGATCACGAGATATCGCGCATAATGCTACCTTGATATCACGGTAGCAAGGTCACTCTATAAATTACACACTTTTCCTTTGACAATAATGGCAAATTTTGTTGCTAATTTGTTGCTATAAGTGGGATACGGAGAAACATGTTTTTTTTTTATTTTTTCGCATTTTTCCTGTTTCTGCTACCTTGAAACTGATTTCCTGTCCGACAAAGAGTGCCTCGAATTTGTTGCTCAACAGGAGAGCACTCATTTAGACATAAAGAACCAGCAACAAAATAGTCGGAGCCGATCGGCCGATTTTTTAAACTTTTTTTTTTCAATTCCTGCTATCTTGAAACTGCTTTGCTGTCCGACAAAGAGTGCTTCGAATTTGTTGCTCAACAGGAGAGTACTCATTTAGACATAAAGAACCAGCAACAAAATAGTCGGAGCCGATCGGCCGATTTTTTTTAACTTTTTTTTTTCAATTCCTGCTATCTTGAAACTTGGTTGCTGTCCGACAAAGAGTGCTTCGAATTTGTTGCTCAACAGGAGAGTACTCACTTAGACATAAATAACCAGCAACAAAATAGTCGGAGCCGATCGGCCGATTTTTTAAACTTTTTTTTTTCAGTGCCTGCTATCTTGAAACTTGGTTGCTGTCCGACAAAGAGTGCTTCGAATTTGTTGCTCAACAGGAGAGTACTTATTTAGACATAAAGAACCAGCAACAAAATGGTCGGTCGGCCGATTTTTAATATTAATCAAACATAGCTAAGGACCACCAGCAGAAACTGGCTTTCAAATAAAAAAAACCTGCAAGGAAATCGGTCCATTCGTTTGAGAGTTACTATGCAACAGACAGACACACACACAGACAGACAGACAGAGATCGACGTCAAACTTATAACACCCCTCATTTTTGTTGGGGGTTGGGGGAGTCACAGATTGTATCATAAGATTTCGCAAAATCGACACAAACCGTTAACGTCATCTGCCCTTACGTGTAGCGGTCCCCAACGCGACGACGCTTGGAAAATAAAAATACTATTTGAACTTACATTATATATGTGAAGATAATAATTATAATAGGTTTAAAATATTATTTGTTAGTTTTTAGTTTATTTTTTGGGTCGGGGGTTTTTAAAAAAAATAATTTTACTTTTACTATGGGTTGCCTTAATCGTAAACTTGATAAACATTACCGAATAAATATCAGTAGTCTCTGCCGGTAGGACAGGTCTCGATCGGTAGGACAGCAGTCGGTAGCGTCTACCGTTTTTTTTCGAGTAACGGAGAAAAAAATATTGCAACTTTTCTTAGAATTAAATGAAATTTCATCCTATAGGATTAAGGAAGTATTCCCCACAACTGCTAGGAAATATTTACATAATGATTCCAATAGTTCTAATAGTTCCTATTATTTGGAGAACAGTTCCCATGTTATGGTCAAAGGAAAAGTGTGTAATTTATAGAGTGACCTTGCTACCGTGATATCAAGGTAGCATTATGCGCGATATCTCGTGATCGGCTCGAGCAACAAAATCGTCCTTTTGGCAACTAATTAGCAACACATTGGCTACAAATTCAGGTATTTTTTTAAAACTTTGCTGAATTCACTAAATCTCAAGATAGCAGGAATTGAAAAAAAAGTTTAAAAAATCGGCCTATCGGCTCCGACTATTTTGTTGCTGGTTCTTTATGTCTAAATGAGTACTCTCCTGTTGAGCAACAAATTCGAAGCACTCTTTGTCGGACAGCAAACCAGTTTCAAGATAGCAGGAATTGAAAAAAAAGTTTAAAAAATCGGCCGATCGGCTCCGACTATATTGTTGCTGGTTCTTTATGTCTAAATGAGTACTCTCCTGTTGAGCAACAAATTCGAAGCACTCTTTGTCGGACAGCAACCAAGTTTCAAGATAGCAGGCACTGAAAAAAAAAAGTTTAAAAAATCGGCCGATCGGCTCCGACTATTTTGTTGCTGGTTATTTATGTCTAAGTGAGTACTCTCCTGTTGAGCAACAAATTCGAAGCACTCTTTGTCGGACAGCAACCAAGTTTCAAGATAGCAGGAATTGAAAAAAAAAAGTTAAAAAAAATCGGCCGATCGGCTCCGACTATTTTGTTGCTGGTTCTTTATGTCTAAATGAGTACTCTCCTGCTGAGCAACAAATTCGAAGCACTCTTTGTCGGACAGCAAAGCAGTTTCAAGATAGCAGGAATTGAAAAAAAAAGTTTAAAAAATCGGCCGATCGGCTCCGACTATTTTGTTGCTGGTTCTTTATGTCTAAATGAGTGCTCTCCTGTTGAGCAACAAATTCGAGGCACTCTTTGTCGGACAGGAAATCAGTTTCAAGGTAGCAGAAACAGGAAAAATGCGAAAAAATAAAAAAAAACATGTTTCTCCGTATCCCACTTATAGCAACAAATTAGCAACAAAATTTGCCATTATTGTCAAAGGAAAAGTGTGTAATTTATAGAGTGACCTTGCTACCGTGATATCAAGGTAGCATTATGCGCGATATCTCGTGATCGGCTCGAGCAACAAAATCGTCGTTTTGGCAACTAATTAGCAACAAATTAGCAACAAATTCAGGTATATTTTTTTTTAAACTTTGCTGAACTCACCTTGCTAGCATGATAGGGCTAAGACAGAAACGTAAGGAGCACTTATTCAGCCAGCTGAAGCGACCTAAATACTTTTGGCTACCTAATATAAAATTATAACTCGTGCCCAGCTGAGAGATAGTGGGTAAAAAAATTGAAAAAATATACCATCGAGTACCTAAATTTTATTCTAATGGGACAAAAGGATAATTTTGTATCAAGTATCAAGTAAGAAACCGAAAACAAAGAAAAGCCGCGTGAAATGCCCACCTTACTTATTTGTATCGCCTCTATAACGCGAGGCAGGGTGTCTCACTGCACGGTGAGGACAAAGAGCTGATGAAAATGTAACAGTTGCGGAAAGAGTTTATGATGACTGCTTAGAATTATTGCCGTGAGCACTTTGACAACCTGTGTGGTCTAGTCATTTGTAGACAAGGTTGGAACAATGGACACTTTCAAAGTTGTAAGTTAGTTGGCGATACTAATTCAAATAATAAAATAAAAATTAGCATTTAAAATTCTGTTACGCTCAAAGCTAAAAATTAAACGTCTATAGATGCAGTGGCTCCCGATAAAATGACAGATGTTTTATCAAGCAAGCAAGTTTACTAAATTTCTAAGTGTTTAACAAGGAGGTGACCTAAGCTCTTGGAACATGAGGTGTGGGATTCGATGGACGTCTAGGAATACTTCACAAGAGGTGAGGAAATACAATGATGGAGTCTTAATAGTAAGAATGTTCCTTCTTTAGATACCTTTTATGTATCGGGGGAAACCTTCAAAAGGTACCCGACATCTTGGGAGAGATACCGGGTTATGTGAGATTTTTAATGAACTAAAACCTCCTTGGTGGCCTTTGCGCTTGAGGAGAACTTGGTATCTCCAAAGGATCGTACCAGTGACCTCCACGAATGGCACTTCAAAACGGGCCCACATTGAGGTTCAAACTCCTATTCTCGCCACTCGCATTTCATTTGAGAAGTAATACTCAACGAAACAATAAATAAAAAAATATCTAGTATAAGCAGCTGTGTATTTAAGGCCAGAGTATCTAAATGTGCGCTAAGCAAACCCATTATACTGACAATCAAATGAACAGTTTTTTTTAGCTTTGGACTCCTGGATTAATTGACCTTTCTGTATCAATTAATTACTCGGTACCTCTGCATAAATAACCTTATTCTTTGCGGAGACTTACATTACAAGATATAAGCGGAAGCGATTTATGCTAATGTTTTAATAAAAATCGACTCTACGTAGTTTTAGATTTAAATAAAAAAGCTGTAATTGCTTTGCTAAAATATTATTGGCATTTTTGATTGTGGGTTGATAGAGATGCGGGTTAGTAGCCAACTCACTTTCGAATATTTTCAAACCACCTATAAGGCCAAAGACAAGGTTTAACGACTGTTATCTATTAATGACAACTGGGAGTGACAGATTAACATATCAGAAGAACGATTACGCGCATGAAATGTTTGCCAGTACCTACCGGTCACCTATCTAATACCCGATCGCGCCTGTTTGGCTTAGCTGCGTAGACTTGCGTTCTACTCCAGGCGCCGCGCAATGCATGGAGCACCATGGTGGTGTAAAATCCCAGCTTCCCTAATAATTGGAAGATATTAAAAATTGCTGCAATCACAAGTAGAGCATCTAATAAATGTCGAAATGAAGATGCATCAAGTCAATTGAATTACAAAAAAGCAACTTCAAAAACCACTTAAAGTTTCTTACTTGGACCGTATGGATAAATAGGTCTAGATCATGTTGACAACAAAATTGCTAAATTGTAACCGTCAGCGTAGCCGGTTGATTTATCTCCTTTCCATCGCTTTTCTACTTTCAACCTTACTTAAACTAATTAAAGTTGATTTTCTCTCAACATTCCTGTCTAATTTGAAGGTAAATTGTAACAAACAGTGATGTTGATATATTTCTCCTATTCAATACTGATGTGGTATTTGAACTTGGTGCATTTTTTACTAAGCACCTTACATTATATGAGTTAATTATCCTAAGTAGCGGTCCTTCCTGTTGTAATAACTTACAATTAATAAGACATTAAGAGTGACTTTTCCGATTACCGGGCAATTTATGTGGCCACGGAGCTATGTTCTGTATCTGAGATATGCCGCGATAGGTCCTTACTGTCGTGGAGACTTACGCGCCATATTTTTCAAACATATGCGCGTTCTTTTTCAATAACTTATTGACGTTGATGCACCTAAATGAGAAGTTTATGAGGTTAATTCTGGGATTCTTATTTTACGAAATACAATAATGTTTGTAAGTAAAAGTAAGAGTTTTGATCTGTTTATAATAAAATAGTACGCTCTAACAGATTGGTTAGGCGATTTGTTATTATCATGTTACTTTCATTTTTCATAGGTTTAATATCTATATAAAACACTCTCAATTATTGCTAGCTTGCCGGCATAATGTTTTCAGGAGTGCTTATCGGTTTCTGATTCGCAGTTTACCGAACTCCTTTCATATTGGATGAAGGAGAAGAGTACCATAGGCCTCGTTGTCTATGATTAGTAAAAAAAATAAAAATAGAATATTATCTACGCTTGCCAGTATGGCGGCGGTTGCATACGAACGGTACTTACGTCGACTAGCGTTCTTTGGCTATGTTCGAAAATATTCTTATGTACTAATCTAAAACCCATCAAAAACTACAAGCGGAACCTTGAAGCGGCAGACTGCAGTCTGGAAGAACGTCCAGGATCCTGTGACTGGATATAGGAGAGGTGGCTTCGATTCAAGAATTCCGTAAGTACGATATGAATACTTTATGTTGGGGGTGTGGGCAGTAATTGAAGTGTTTCCACTTCCCAACAGTGGGCTTGGGCTATAATTACGCGCCCGCCCATCCACAGATTGCAAAACGGGATATAAATAACAGTATTACCTATTTAACCTGTATGTTATTAGTGTCATATATCTTAAATCTAGAACTTTAAGCATTGCATGATTATAAAACTGAAATTGAAACGAAGGAGGAATCCGAATAGCTTGAATTTCTAGTTATTTTGTGTAGAAACCTTCATATACGAGTCAGACTTTCCTCCGAAGTATTCTCTACAGCAATCAGAAAATAACAAGCTTCTACAGCAGAAAGCTCTAGTGCTAGGTCAACTAAGACTGGAGGATCAAATCTTGAGCTCCAGTAATGAGTTAGGTTATTAATCGTAACAAGAGCACTGCTTAACGTTTTCTAAATTTCGCCTTTGTATTACTTGGAGCCACAGGGCTTTCGTGACTTCCCAAAATGGACACATCGACATCAATCACATTTCTATATCAACAATCCTTCCTATTAATTGTGCCCTTAATCAAATTGGCCAATTTTGAACATCATTTAGCCGTCCCAGGATATACTACAACTTTTAAATTATGTTCACTAATGACTGTGTTCCCATTCCCGAACTTTTATTCCTCCCCATCAACAAAATAACAGGTTTAAGCAACATGATTGTTACATTTGTCTCCATTAATTGCAACCATCGGTACACCCATAAACTTGCATTCGTTAAGCTTGGACCAATCTAAATTAAACTCTATATTATTTCCTTTAGGTTCAAATTCATTTAATGTGTTCTGGATGCGATTAAAACCGCCGAACAGGTGAAAGCGGCGCATCCGAGAGATAACCTCTGCACCCGGCGTTGCTCTCATGCCGGTTGAACTGTATAAATAACGTACTTGTATGTAAGTAACCAGATATACTGACTCTGGTTCCATTTTGACCTTTGTACTGGGTAATAATTCTAATATAACATTTGGACTAGGCAAAGAGTTAAGAAATGTATTAATGACAGGTCATTTCTCCTGATTAATTTCATTTTCATTCATTCTGTTATTTTTACTTGAGCGGAGTGTAGACGAGCATGTAGGCCATATGATTTTAAGTGGTCGCTGCAGCCCTTGGACATCTACACACACCTTCAAGCAATCCTAACTCTTGCTTGTGGTTATATGCACTTACGCTGCTACTCTGAAGGCTGAGTGTCTGGCGGGCAACTGCAACTTTTCACAATAGCTGCAACCCTTTTTACGTCCCACTGCTGGGCACGGGTCTCTGTCGGTCGGCGTGGTCAGGAGGCCTGGAGCTTACTCCACCACGCTGCTTTAATGCGGATTGGTGGAGATGCGGGTTAATGGCCAACCCTTTGTCGAATGTTTTCAAACCGCTCATAAGGCCTTCGACAAGATTTAACTACTGTTATCTATCGACAACAACCGGGACCGATGGCTTAGCGTGCCCTCCAAAGCACGGAAATGCGCATGATTTTTTTTTGCCACTAGCGGTCATCCATCTTACATCGTCACAGTTGTATACATCGCTTGCGTTCTACGCTAACCGCCGGGCCATGCGGTTGGATGAAGGGCAGAAGAAGTAGGTGCAGCGGTGCTACTGACCCGGTCGAATCATTAAAATTCTATCACCTACTAAACATATTGTTGCAACCCTTTTTATGTCCCGCTGCTGGAGACGGCTTTCTTCTCATAATTGAGATCTGGAGTTTATTAGTTTGTGGATTGACTTATACGTAACTATAATTAAAGTATTATTTTTACTATTCACAATTAGGCTTTAGCGTGAACAAGGGTTTCAAAGATTCAAAATAGAAAATAAAAATACAGACGCAAAAGTTGGTAAAGACTAATTAAGACACAATTTGCCACACTTCCTTTCCTTCCTTCATTCCTCAGGGTTAGTGAAAATGGGTGTAAGTCACAGAAAATTATTAAGAGAGGCTAACACCACAGAACATATTATTTTAATATGTTCTGTGGTGTAAGTCTTACTACTCCGAAGGCTGATGGTCGCCGCCTCTGGCCGGCAACTCTACCATACCACAGAAACACAACAAAATTGCTTCACGGCAGAAGTGGGTGCATTTTATTATAAAAGAAAATCAAACGGTTAATGACAATGTTCTTCGATTCAAATGCTTATTAAGAAAAAACCTTAATAGTCTTAAATGGGTTTAAAGAGGTGTCCAAAGCCTAAAAGAGGCGTAATTAAAACGCTTTTTCCGCTCTTGTCCGAAACATGCCAAAAGAGTGTTCTTTACGATTGTAAAACCAGAGCTTCGGATGTTAGCATGGATACCATTAGCCTTGATTTAATTAGAGGTAAGGTCGAAGAATTCGAAGGCTTTTATAAGAATTTGCTTTAGGTACTGTTTTGTTTCGGAATTTGAATGTGCTTAAATTCTTTGAATATTAAGAATTCTTTATAAGTCATTCACTCATTAGTTTTGTTGCCAGTTTTCACGTTCAATTAATTAGCATTGTATTACTATATAATAATTTAAATTAGTTATTTTTTTTTTAATTTAACACTATTATAAGATTTAATAATTATAATTACGTTGTCAGACATTTTTAGGGTTCCGTACCCGAAGGGTGCCAACGGAGGTCTTTAGGGTTCCCTATCATTCTCTTCGGTTTATTAATAAGCCTCCGCTGTCCTTCCGTCTGCCCGTCTGCCTGTCATCAGGCTGTATCTCTTGAACCGTGATGGCTAGATACTAGAAATTTTCACAGTTGATGTATTTCTGTTGCTGCTATAACAATAAATACTAAAAAATACAATAAAAAATATATAAGGGGGCTCCCATACCATAAACATGATTTTTTTTTAGATAATGGTACGGAACCCTACGTGCGCGAGTCCTTGCACTTGGCTGGTTTTTCCATCTGCATCACTTTCATACATTTTCACTAAATATTTATAAACACTTTATCGTGTACTAAATCCAATATTAAATATAATCTTGTATATTAATGTCAAAGTAACGAGTTCTATGTTCTCTAGTTAGAGTCATCTCGTCACTATATCTTCACTTTAAAGACACCCACCCATTATATCTTCGAAATGTTTCTTTTCTGTGGAGACGCTTTAATCGAGTATCAATTTTCTAGTTTGTACTTCGAGTGCATTTATTCAATTTATTTTCTCATTAATTATTCACAGTGCTTCTATATTAAGTTTTATTACTTCTCGATATTGACTACATTGACTCTTAACACTTTTTTGTCTGCCAATCATAATTTCAATTTTAATGAGCTCGTCATTGTCACTGCAATCCTTTAAAGTCACCAAAAAGCGCATACCGAATTAACATCCCAATTCAAAACTGTCCGTGTCCTCTTTAGGAAATCATTTAAAAATATCAACTGCACACGAAAGAAATTAAGATTCGAGTGGCAGATATAAAAAGAGAAAACATTATCTATCACTACACAGGAGGGTACACCTCAACGCGGGCGAAACGCTTAATTAACAAAATTCGCTTTGTCCGAAACACATAAAATTTTACGAGGATCAAGATCTCCGAACAGTGGCTCGAACCGCCCGTGCGAAGACATGCCATATTCTTCACTGGAATGGCCTTTAGGTTTATACTTTATAGATTTATTGTAACATTTTAGTTTTAATATACTTTGGGCACAAAAGCATAAGTCACCTCGAATCAGTTGAATAAACCGCCTGTAAAAGAAACAACGGATTGCACTCCGGTAGTGCCGGCAGAAGTGAAAACTTGAACATTAACGTTGTGTATTTTTGATATTTTGGAATGGTTAGGGAATAATTTCGCACGAATTGCTTTTATTATCAGTATTATTTTCCATCTAGGATTTTCAGTAGGTTTTCATCTAGTATTTTTATAAAGTACTCACTAATTTTTTTCAATATTTGTTCGTCACTTTTTTCATAAATAGATGCACTTTGTTCAATGGCCATATTTTAAATACTTGATATAAACGAATTTTACAAGTATAGACAGTCGACCCGTCAGCTGTCACCCCTCCGTCTTACGAATTTTCGATCAGGCCACGTGTCCTGACGCGAGTTTAACATTATTTACCCATCCCAAAAAAAGTGCACAACGCCGCTAAAGAAGTTTTCACTTCAATAACACAAAACTTATGGCTAAACTCAAGGCTAAATGAATCAGTTTAAAACAAAGTTACGTACGTTCAGCAAAACTTCAAAACATAGGTACTCCAGTACCTTGGGAGAGGTACTGCGCTATTCGTGAATCTTACCACACTAAAATCCTTTCTTTAATATGATACGATGATAAAGTACAGTCACCTGTAAAGATAGGTCAAAGTGTACGTTATATGTTTCGTAAACTCTGTCATTGATTTTTTGATAGCTTTCCAAACAAGTCAACTGACAATCTAGTACCGTAAGAAGAATTCTCTGAATTCCGATTACGTGAACCAAATTGAACTGGAAAAGATAGATTTGATCTACTTTAGAATCGTAAAATTGGGTCAAGAGAGGAATGGAGTGCATTAGAAACTTCAAAGGTTCATGAGGAGGATAATAACGTAACGCGTAATAGAACGATACCGTCTTAGTTGTCCGTATCCGAAACTTAGTGAATTTTCTGGCCTCATTTTTGGATAAGACTGAAGAAATTCTAGCAATATTATTCATTCAGTAGCCTAATGTCATCAATGATAACGCTTATCTTATTAATTTGTAAAAAAAAAACCGACCTGAGTATGCCAAAAAATGTTAGTATTTACGGACGGATGCGTACAGAGTGGCCTTTAGCATACTTACATGAACACGAAACTAACACGATTGAAGACTATTCCAGTCCTCCTAGATCCAAGCGAGAACAAAACAAACTTGCCAAGAAAAAATTGGAGCAGGGCGAGTATGGAAAATACACATAAAATTTAATAGGTTTTCCTTCAAAAAGTACTTACGTGAACCGCTTTCAGATAGGGCCATCGTGTTTTTGCGGTATGTTAATAACCCCGTGTGTAAAATGGCGGATTCGTACGGGAGCTGCGCTTGCGCACCGTAAATCATTCGGTGTTCCGGTTTTTGGGCCAATTTCGGACCGTACCTTCTGTTTTACTGCGATCTTCGCATTCTGTGAGCTTGTAGGTAATTGAATATATTAAGGATGGGCGTAGGATTTAATTTTTTTAAATAATTAATAGATAAAACTATTAAATTTTGTACTCGCATAAATGTTTATTTTCAATTTGACGACCCGCGTGGCGCAATGGTTACCATGCCGAACTGCCAATCAAGGGGTCCCGGGTTTGATTCCCGGCGATACAGGAATTTGAACGATGAGTTTAAATTTCTGTTCTCGGTCTGGGTGTTTGTGTTTCTGTCTTTTTATGTGTCCATGGTACCCACGACACAGGGTGTATACATATACCCTACTGTGGGGCTATGAGTGTGAAGCGTTATTTATTTATTATATATTTAATTTCATTTTGGTTTTCATAGCAATAATAGAATAGTTTAATAGTACCATTAAGTATAACTATTGCCAAAAGAGTCTGTAGGCAAAGTATGGTTCAAAACTTAAGTCCCACATTAAACATTTATATAAAGTTAAATAGAAAAAAAGAATTCAGAACGTTAAAGCCCTGAAAGATTAACAAAAATCAATGCAAAATTCCTAAACTTAAACATGGTAGTTACTACTTGTCTAATAATCCTAAATTCGCCAAAGTAAAATTTGAAATTCGTTATACAAAATTATGTAATTTAATTCATGTAAGTGACTACTTGTTTACCAAAATTTCACGCTAGAATATTACAACGCCCTGAAATTCTTACATTTTAACTCACTTAGGGTCTATTTTTCCATCCCCGAATAAAATTATTCGTGGAATAAATATTAGCGCCGCCATCGTTACACAAATGTATGACATATTATTATGAAAAGGATAGAAATATTATTAATAATAACGCTTCAGACTCATAGCTCCACAGTAGGGTAGGTATACCCTGTGTCGTGGGTGCCATGTACACACACAAAGACAGAAACACGTTACGAACACCCAGATCGAGAAATGAAATTTAAAGTCATCATTCAAATTTCTGTTTCGCCGGGAATCGAACCCGGAGCCCTTCGATTGGCAGTCCGGCATGGTAACCATTACGCCACGCAGGTCGTCGAGGTAATAACAGTAGGGATTGATAATACGACCCTTAAAGTTGTGTAAGCTTGGAATTTGTCAATACTTAATGTTTTGTTTGTCATATTATGTAAATATTAATATCCGCGTCAATGTAAGATAAACTTAACTGTTATGCTTATACTGAAAACTATATGTGACAAGTACGACTCACCATATATGGGCCATTTTGTCAAAACTGTTATAGGACATACTTCATAAATAAATTAATGGGATAAATATGTTTTTAAAATGTTTAAATTTAATAATAAATGTTAATTTAATTGATTTTAATTTAATTTTATATGACGGAGAATTTTCTATAACCGAGCCCTCTAAAATAGTGACGTTAGCAGGGCCAGCGTCACCAGCCTCATTAACATGTTCGTTCATTGCAGATGATAAAGCACTAAAACACTCTAAATGATAATAATAACTTTATTATAAAGTAACACGATATTACGAAACGAAAAGTCTACAAAATATACCCACTAGAAAGTTTTGAACAGAAATATGTTACTTATTTCCAAGATTAATGAAAGTAAATTAACACTAACTATTTAAATGCTAATTATTTTAATACAGAGAAAATAAAGGTTATCAATACTCACAAGTTAGTCCTCCCTGAACCCTGACTCAAAATTGTATGTGGCTCTGCGATGGCCATTTCGTTTTAGGAAACGTCATCGCAGCGCCGAAACATTACATCAACTATTAAAGATTACATTATAGAACGTTTATTTTTTAATAACAATTTTGAGCTGTAAAATCACACAATTAATTAATATTTTGTGCTAAGACATTTTCATTTTAAATCTAATTAAAACATTAAGTCATTTAGAAATAATAAGTAATAAGTTATTACTAATAACAGGTAATCGAAAAATCAATGCATTGCCATATTTTGTTTTTTAACATAGTTATTACTCACATGGCTATTTATCATTACTTAAAAATAATGTTATGAATTTAGGAATACTGTTGAAATAAATTTACTACAAAAATAAGTGGTTCCTAATCAAAGTAACATCAAACATATACTTCCGCTGCAAGAAAAGACATCACAAGATTCACAAGCCTAGTAAAATTAAAACATAACATTTAAAACAATCGTTTTTAGTATCTTAAAATTAATGTGGAGTCAATTTAATGGAGTTGCGCCGACACGGCCATCCTGCGTGACGGTGCGTGCTCTGTACCAGTCACGGATCTGAAAAAGTAAAATTGTTTTCCCTGAGCTAGGTATCTGTTTAAACATACCTACAATTATAATAATATACTGTCAAACGAAATATTATTATATTTCATCCAAATGTTTAACATAACGGCTTTGGTTTGTTGCACATTGTTATTATAACACAGAAACAGTTTACACGTAGACACAAAAATGCAAAGTGTCAAAAATATTGATGAATTGATATAGGAAAGTGAGCGCCGTTTGATATTTTATACAGTGCTTATGCTCCACGCATATTTGCACTTTTTTTTCAGTTGGAGCAAATAAATGCAATACTCATATTATTATTTTTTTTTATTTTTTATTTTTTTTTTAGTTGTGAACGATGCTATGGTACTGAGCGGTATTGAACGCCGTGGTCCATAGAGGCTCTAAAGGAAATGGGGAGTAAGGTCGATGCTGTGGCGCTGAGCAGTCTTGTATGCCGTGGTCCACAGGGGCTCTGAAAATTTGTTGAGATAAAAATTACTTGCTCACGGGATATCTATATGCTGTGGTGCTGAGCGGTCTCGTACGCCGTGGTCCACAGGGGCTCTAAGGGATTTGGAGAGGGTGGTGCTTTATGTAAAAGTAGGAACAAAGGAAGGATAAACGAAGTATTAATGGCTTTAAAAAATCTAAAATCAAGAACATGTAATAATTACAATCTACAGCTGCAACATACAGAAATGTGTTATACTGACCAGTTATTTTGAGCATCGAGCATCCCGGGTCCTTGTGACGTAGATGGCTGTTCAGGCAGTTCTTCAATTCCGTCATCAGGTTCCGCCGACACGACTTCCTGATCCCCCGGTTGTGGTGCTCGCCGTAACTGGTCATGAGCTACTTTTCGTGGACGGCCTCTACCACTCACACGCTTTACTGTGTAACGATTATTGTCCAGCACTTTGTAAATCTCATAGGCCTCGCTATACTTCAAGTCCAGCGAAGTTTGATTTCGGGGATTATTTTTTATTAGCACATAGTCTCCTTTCCGAAATGGGTGTATCTTTGCTTTGCTTCTGTCGAATCTTTGTTTGTCATAAAAAGCAGCAGCTGTCATTTTCTGCTGCACATGTTGTTCTAGTAAGGCAAAATCTACGGATTCATTTTCTAGATCGACCAATTTTAATAGTGAAGGTGGCACGCAATTTTGACGGCGAGTCAGTAGAGTTAGTGGTGCAATTCCTGTTACTCTGTGCGGGGTGCAGTTGAAAGCAAGCTGCAAAATCTCCAAAGAAGTTTGCCAATGTTCAGTGTCATAATTCTTAATTATAGTTAAGGCGTTCTTTAGTGTAGCCATTAGTCTCTCTGCTTGTCCATTCGCTCGGCTTACACCTGGTGATATTGTATGTATGTCGATCCCAAAATGATTACAATAAACTTTAAATTCACCAAGAAATTCACGGCCACCATCAACTACCACCTGTTTTGGAGTACCAAAGAGATGTACGACGCGCTTTAGGGCTGCAAGACTGCTGCTTTGACTCTTATCATTAGAATAGTTTAGCAATACATACTTCGTATATGCATCAATGATGACAATAACATACTCATCTTGCCCCTCGGAATTCTTCGTCCCAAGCTTGCCGGTAACATCCATGTGGATGACTTCAAACGCTGAGGTTGGTTTTTCAATCGGGTGAAGCTGTACCTGAGATGCGCCAGAAGGTGCTTTAGAGGATTTACAAATTACACAATTATCAACAAATCGCCTAATAGTTGTGTTCATCTTATCAAACCAATAAGTTTGCTTAAGTTTCTGAAGGGTTTTCTCCCATCCTGGATGCTGTAACGCAGTGTGAAATGAATTTATCAGACTCCACTGGAACGATTTGGGAACTATTATCAATTTTTGCATTCCAAGTGTTGAATCGAGTACCTTTTTCAATATACCATCTTCTAGAACAAATTCAGCTTCTGTATCACCACGACTCATTCTGTCAATTATTGGTCGAAGAACATCGTCACGCCTTTGCTCAATTTGCAACCACTCCATGTCTTTGGTTATGACATTGATAGCCAGCTCAGTTGAAGGATTCCTACTAAAAAAATCTGCGTGCTTTAGGCGGTCCCCCTTTCTGTACTCAACTTCAAAGTCATAGTTTTGTAGGAAGGCCCACCATCTATGTATCCGAGGCAATAGATCCTTCTTATGCTTTGAAGCTTTGAGAGCGTTGCAGTCGGTTATGACTTTAAACTTTCGGCCATAGAGGTAATGCCGGAAATGCTTTATAGCTCTTACCACCGCCAAGGTCTCGAGCTCGTAAGAGTGGTAGCGGCTTTCCGCTTCGGTGGTCCGCTGGCTCATGTACGCTACTGGATGTTGGCGGCCGCCGATAATCTGGGTCAGCACCGCTCCGTAACCGATGCTGCTGGCGTCCGTATAGAGCTCGATGGGTGCATTTTCCTGGAATAGAGTAAGGGTAGGCGCAGTAGACAAGTGTTGTACAATAAAATTACGAGCTTGGTCATGTCTCTCGTTCCACTCCCACTTTGCATCATTTTTGGTAAGTTCATAAAGCGGTACCATTATACGAGAGAAATTTGGGATGAAGCGTCTGAAGTACCCAGCAAGACCGTTAAATTGTCTAACTTGTTTTACGGTTTTTGGAATCGGTGCCTTCGTTAAAGCCTCCACCTTTCTTGGGCTCGGACTAACCTGTCCGTCTGCTATTATATTACCTAAATACTCGATGGAGTGTTTAAAGAAGGCAGTTTTCTCAATATTTATCGAAAATCCAGATTCTTGTAAAGCAATTAATATGCGTTCTATGTTAGATAGACCCTGCGCAAATTCCTTACATTTAGACAGCACGTCATCAACGTAAACTTGGCAAATCGGTTCAGACTGACCAGCTACCGAAATCAGGAGAGGACCTAAAGCCCTATTTATACATCTCTGATAGACAGAAACGGCATTACTCAGACCAAAGGGCATTGTCAAATATTCATATAATCCGTCTGGTGTGCAAAAAGCTGTTTTCTCAATAGAACTTTCTGAAATAGGGATTTGATGAAATCCAGCTGCCATATCAAACGTGGAAAAGTAAACCCCTCCTGCTAGCTGGTCGATCTGATCGGAGATTATTGGAAGCGGGTAGTGATCTCTCAAAGTATTTCTATTTAATTCGCGGTAGTCCACGCACATACGGTCTTTGCCATTTTTCTTTTTAACCAAAATAATCGGGCTAGAAAAAGATGACTTACTCTCTCGAATAATTTTATGTTCAATTAAATCTGCAACTATTTCACGCACTTTTTCCCGCTCAGTTGGACTTAACCGATATGGCCTGCGCTCGACAAACTTGTTCTCGTCTTTTAAGCGTATCTCAAGTTCACCCGTGTTGACACGTGAGTGAGGATAGCCACGAATGAATAAATGTTCAAACTTATTCAACAAAAATTTTAACTGATTGATTTGATCATCATCGGTCAAGTCACAATCGATTTTATCGAATTTTTCACTCAAAGACCGCATATAATGGACGATTGGCTGATGAACTAATGTAACACCCCTGGAATTAACGATCACGCTCAGATTTGTGCCTTCAACTAGATTCATGCCAATCAAAATATCTGAACAGATCTCATAATCCGGCACAACATGAAATAAAAGTTCTACATTACATCCTTCAAAGAAACAAACAGTCTTAAGAGTTGAAAGGGAAACTATAGTAAATTGACCTAAACCTTTTAAGTATTTTACAATGTCACTTTTTTTTCCAGGCAATTTAGCCGCTAGAGATTCACGTATTACTGAGCATTCAGCTCCACTATCAAACATTGCATGTAATTTATAATTTCCAATATTTACAGAAATTAAATTAAATTTAGGTTTACCTACACAATTTACAGAGGCATTATTAACAATAGCATTTTCTCGTTTATAACAGGTCTCATAAGTATGCCCTGCTCGTGAACAGAACGTACATAACTTTTTACCAGATATTTGAGGCACAGTTTTTGAGGCATTATTATCTAGCTGACGCAGTTGAGGCACTACAGCGTTGTTTCTGAAACGACAATCTCGAGTATCATGACCGGGTCTTTTACAAACGTGACAAAAAGTAGGCGGTTTGTCAGAGAAACGAGGTCGTTTAATGTTAGTTTGTTGCATACCGGCTACATTAGATAAGGGTCTTTTAGTACTTCTTATAGAAGACGCGACGGAAATTAATTCGGGTACGGATGCAGCCTTTACGTTCAACAACTCTATTCTCAATCGCTCATCCCCGATACAACCGATTACAGCCTCTACTGCGTCATCATTTGATAGTTTATCTTTAGTAATACGCCTCCATAACACCCAAGCTTGTGATAAAAATTGCGCAATGTCTTTAGTGTGATCATAGGTATGTTCTCTAAAACGAGTAATATCCCGCGAGTATCGACTTTCAGGTTCAAATGTTGTTACCAGAACATCACGTAATTCTGACCACGTGGTGGTAGACACGAGCCACTGGTCAACCCACAATTTTGCGCGACCTTTTAATAAACTACTGGCTTTCATTCTTACTTCATAGTCGCTCAAATTATAGGTTTCCATGGCTGTAGTCACATGCTGACACCACTCTCTAACACCAACATTTGAGTCCGGATCGTATGATGGTAAAAATACATCATTAATTCTAACCTTCGGATCAGACTGTGTGGCTATACGATCTGACATGTGTTTCATCATCTGCAACATTTGTGTAAAAAACTCGGCTGGCACTCCGTTTACAGGAGGTACCGAAGAATCAGAACAATTTTCACTATGTGCAATTGATGGTCGAGCAGAAGTGGGTAGTCCCGCTTCTGATGACGGAGAATTTTCTATAACCGAGCCCTCTAAAATAGTGACGTTAGCAGGGCCAGCGTCACCAGCCTCATTAACATGTTCGTTCATTGCAGATGATAAAGCACTAAAACACTCTAAATGATAATAATAACTTTATTATAAAGTAACACGATATTACGAAACGAAAAGTCTACAAAATATACCCACTAGAAAGTTTTGAACAGAAATATGTTACTTATTTCCAAGATTAATGAAAGTAAATTAACACTAACTATTTAAATGCTAATTATTTTAATACAGAGAAAATAAAGGTTATCAATACTCACAAGTTAGTCCTCCCTGAACCCTGACTCAAAATTGTATGTGGCTCTGCGATGGCCATTTCGTTTTAGGAAACGTCATCGCAGCGCCGAAACATTACATCAACTATTAAAGATTACATTATAGAACGTTTATTTTTTAATAACAATTTTGAGCTGTAAAATCACACAATTAATTAATATTTTGTGCTAAGACATTTTCATTTTAAATCTAATTAAAACATTAAGTCATTTAGAAATAATAAGTAATAAGTTATTACTAATAACAGGTAATCGAAAAATCAATGCATTGCCATATTTTGTTTTTTAACATAGTTATTACTCACATGGCTATTTATCATTACTTAAAAATAATGTTATGAATTTAGGAATACTGTTGAAATAAATTTACTACAAAAATAAGTGGTTCCTAATCAAAGTAACATCAAACATATACTTCCGCTGCAAGAAAAGACATCACAAGATTCACAAGCCTAGTAAAATTAAAACATAACATTTAAAACAATCGTTTTTAGTATCTTAAAATTAATGTGGAGTCAATTTAATGGAGTTGCGCCGACATATATATTATGAACTATATATATTAATGTATTAAATAATTATACTTAACTTTTTATAATTCGCTAAAATTGTTACTAACAAACTATGGACATTTTATCCGAAATAAAAATTTATTATTATTATTATTATACAACGTTGGCTTTTTACTGTAACACCTAGTGTGTAAAGAAAACCATCGTACCATAATAGCTGCAACCCTTTTAACGTCCCACTGCTGGGCTCGTGTCTCTCTCCATTATTTTGGGGAGGCCTGGAGCTTACTTCACCACGCTGCTCCAATGCGGGTTGATGAAGATGCGGGTAAGTGGCCAATCTGTTGTCAGATGATGTCGGAACCGCACATAAGGCTTCCGACTTCGTTTAACGACTGTTATCTATCTACAACAACCTTAACCAACGGATACTCCAGTGTGGGTTTCGATGATGAGTGAGATAATTTAAATTTCTGTTGTGCATGGTACTCACGACCCAGGGTACCCTAGTGTGGGGCTATGAGTGTGTAGCGTTTAACGTACGAGTAACTACTCTTCGAAGTGGAAGACGCGCATGAATTTGTTTGCTACTAGCGGTCACCCATCTCACACCCGACCGCGCCCGTTTATCTTAGCTGCATAGAACGCTTCAGTTCTATGCTAACGGCTAGGCCATGTCCGCTTCTTGCGAACCATAATGCTACGAGTATCAATAAATTATCGATTGATGAGTTTATTAGGCAAAAAATACATTAATAGGCTTCTTTGCTTATTAAAAAGGACAAGTGGCTATAAAATAAGATACAAAAGCCGCAACTATGTAGCATGCGTGTGCTGCAATTAGTACACAAGCGCATACCGATACTGTGTGCCATATTTGGCTCACAGCGGCAGACTCATTTATCTTTGGATAACCGACTGACTCGTACTATATATTCGTAAGTCAGAAAATAATAGGTACTTATTTTTTTAAACTTTCACCTGGAAATTTCTATACGACAATATTGGATTTTCTAGTTCGAAAAGCTTTCATGGTTTGAATCTCACTGCTACATTAATTTACCTATGGCATGATTTAGTTCTATTATAAATAAATAATTCTTCACACTCATAGCCCCACAGTAAGGTAATTAATACCCTGTGTCGTGGGTACCATGGACACTTACAAAAGCAGGAACACAAACACCCAGACCGAGAGCAGAAATTTAAACTCATTATTCAAATTTCTGTTTCGCCGGGAATCGAACCCGGGACCCTTCGATTGGCAGTCCGGCATGGTAACCATTGCGCCACGCGGGTCGTCACATTATACTTGACGATCCTTGTGGCACAATGGTTACCATACTGGACTTACAATCAAGGGTCCTGGGTTCGACTCCTAAGCGTGATATAAATTGGAATTTCTGCATTCCTTTTAGCATCCCACTATTTGGGCACGAGTCGCATTATTGAGGAGGTCTGGAGCTTACTCCACCAAGATACTCCAGTGCGGGTTTTGAGTGAGATAATTTAAATTTCTGTTGTGCATGGTACTCACGACCCAGGGTACCCTAATGTGGGGCTATGAGTGTGTAGCGTTTATCGTATTTTGGAGGAGAGGTGAATCAACCTTTGGAGTAGGAGTCAAACTGTATAGAACCTCACTGTATAGAACCTGATGAAATGAAATGAAATGTAATGAAAATACTTTATTGTTAACAGTTTACATACATAGAATAAGATGTTTAAAATTATTATTGGACTTTTAAACCGTCTACCATATTCTGGCATAAAATATTATTAATTAAAATTAACTAAAAATATTTTGTTTTAAGATCCGATAAGAATAATAATAATATAATAAGGTTCTACATAATTTTACTGCCAGTCTAGTGGCTGTTTGCTTTAAGTTACATTGCATTGCTAAGAAAAGTTTACTACCTACTTTATTGTAAAAATAAATTTCTTTCATAGCGACACCTCTTGTGATAGCGATCTTCGATGCTATATTCAGCTCCTTATTTTTTACCATCAATCTAACATGACGTAAGGACATTCACTCACGTGCGAATGTCATTAGAAGATAAATGGAGTAGCAGATGAGCCTGCAGGCCACGTGGTGTTAAGTGGTCGCTGCAGTCCATGGACAACTACATACAACCTCAAGCAAGCATAGGTAAGTCTTTTCTGAGGTCGTATGCAGTTGCGCTGCTACTCCGGAGGCTGGCGGTTACCTCATGTAAGTGTGGCCGGCAACTGCACCCTTCCACCGAAACACAATAGAATTGGTTTACGGCTGAAGTGCATGCAACGGAGGTACTTTCCCGGGCGAACCATAATAGTTCTACCACCTACTTACCTACTATGTAATGTATTTTATCAACAATTTATCAATTATAATATAAATATTTTTACATATATATTATAAATATTTTATTATATAACATGAAAAAATGTTTACACTATAAAAACAATATTTACTTATTATGAAAAACCTCTTTTAAACGTATCTTAAGCGAAGTCGAAACTTCAAAAGCAGACCGTGTGTTGGTAACCAGCGCTCAATAAATCAATGGTAGCGGTCCCTTTGCGTTCATTCATGATGTACCTTCGAAGAAAGTTGAGTACGATCTTTCGAGAACTTACCGTCGAACTTATTACCGGTCAGGTCACCCATTAATAAGACGATTCTTTAGTTGTAATCCTTTTTATGAGCCGAACATGGCTTTGCGAGTGCAGCGGAATGCAAGCGTTCACACAACAGCTAATGATCGATCTACAAAGCCAATGCGGTCGGGAGTAAGGTGGGTGACCACTACTTTTATTATCAAACTAGCGGCCGACCGCGACTTCGTCCGCGAAGTTACTACTACATCAGCTACCTGCCAGTGATAGTCCCGTCAAAATCGGTCCAGCCGTATCAGAGATTGGCTAGAACAAACTGATAGACAGACAAAAAATAAAAACTAAAAACGGGTTGCACTCCGGTAGTGCCGGCATAAGTAAAAACTTGAACATTAACTTTGTGCATTTTTGATATTTTGGAATGGTTAGGGAATAATTTCGCACGATTTGCTTTTATTATTTGTATTATTTTTCATCTAGTATTTTCAGTAGGTTTTCATCTAGTATTTTTATACATTTTCTTTCAATATTTCTTCGTCACTTTTTTCATTAATAGATGCACTTTGTTCAATGTCCATATTTCAAATACATGATATAAAAGAATTTTACAAGTATAGACAGTCGAGCCGTCATCAACTGTCACCCCTCCGTCTTACGAATATTCGATCAGGCCACGTGTCCTGACGCGAGTTTAACATTTTTATCCATCCTCAAAAATGTGCACAACGCCGCAAAAGAACTTATCACTTCAAAAAAAGTTATTTTGCTATATGCACCGTATATACATTCATCTTTCATCACACTTCAATTTTCTTTATTTATATAGATAGATTTGTATAGATTACACCACATACACAGCTATAAAATATATTGTTACGTAATGTTACATTTCCCTTACAAATTGGAATCGTGTAGCGCATTCCTATTAGGTGAGCGAGATAGCTGATAACAGTTGCTGATAGTGTTAACAGAGTAATTTGCAATGCAGATTTTGGTTTTCGAAAAAAGAGTCCGGTTAAACAGAGCTCGTTTAATTTAACCTTATCTTAATGTTGGCGCTTTATTTGAACGCGTAAACTGCAATAAAGTGCACGGGAGATTATAATTTGATTCGGTGTTAACTTAAGGGCAAGTCTGTTATGGTTAAATGGGGCATAGTGAGGCATTTATGGAGGTTTTCGAAAAAGAAAAGAAAAAGAAAAAAAAATTTTTGTTTGATTAGTTTTCAAAAAAAGAACAAAAAATATAATATTTTTGTTTGATTAGTTGTCAAGAAGTTACTCAGATTCTAATAAATGTAAAATCTCACTAATCCCTACCAATATTATAAATTCGAAAGTAACTGTGTCTGTCTGTCTGCTACGCTCTCCCGCTTAAACTACTGAACCAATTTTAATGAAATTTGGAACACAGATAGTGTGGACCTTGGTAAAGGACAAATGATGATTTTTATCCTACGTTTTATATAACGGGTCCACGCGGGGGGAATAAATAGGTGATAAAATTCTTATGGAATATTAAATCGTAAGCCACGCGGGTGTCTGCGTGCGGATCACTAGTAAAACATATACCTAAAAATATAATTACACTTTACTACTATTACTACTACTAAATATACTTACATTACATTCACACACAAAGACAAAAACACAAACACCCAGACCGAGAACAGAAATTTAACTCTTAAAATTTCTGCTTCGCGGGGAATCCAACCCCGGAGTTTTCGATCAGTAGTAGTATGGTAACCATTGCGCCACACGGATCGTTAGTTAATGTTTCTACCTCCTATGTTTAGTTGATATTGAAGGACGAACATCGGTAGACCGTTCCGAATAACTTTTAAAGTAAAAGGATTGCAACGGCAATGAAATACACAACCGGGTCGTGTTATAATAATATTTATTTTACACTTTTAACAGTAACTAATCTAACATGTCTTTGCCTATGAAATTTACGTTCTTCAGTACCTACTGGTATTTTCAAATAGAAAAAAAAGTTTGGAATAGTTTAGTTTAGTATTCTAAATTCAAATTAATTTTGTTTTAAATACATGACATTCTTTTTACAAACTTAGTATTTTGTTTATTGATTAGCGTTGTATTTTCATTACATTTGAACATTTTTCGTCACAATGGATACTTTAAAAATTCGTGTAATTATGGAATATGAGTTCCGTCGTGGCACCAACGTGACACAAACTGTACGTAACATCAAAAACGTTTACGGAGAGAACTGTACAAACGAACGCACAACAAGTTATTGGTTTTCCCGGTTCCGTTCTTAAAATTTTCACTTGAAAAATGAAGCTCGTGGTCGTCCGGAGACTTTGGTCAACAATGATGAATTAAAGGCTATTGTGGAAGCTGACGAAACTCAATCTACAGCTGAGCTAGCAGCAGCTTTTGATGTTAGCATCAAAATAATTTTTATCCATTTGCGACAAATATGTGATGTGTACTGTGAAGAACTGGAGACAATACTGGAGAAGCTTGCACATCGGCAACCACTTTTGGTCAATCGGTCGTCCCCACTGCTCCTTCACGACAACGCGCGACCCCATACTGCACAACAGACAGTCTACAAGCTGCAAAAGCTGGGGTTGGAAGCTTTCCCTTATCTGCCATACTCACCAGACCTTGCACCTACCGACTATTACTTTTTCCAACATTTAGACATCTTTATAGTGGGTAAAAAATTCAATTTACTCAGAGAGAGACTCAGTACAAAATGCCTTTGAAGAATTTGTTGCCTCTCGTCCAGCAGATTTTTACAAGAAGGGCTTCTATAAATTGCCAATGCGTTGGCAAAGATGCTTCGATTGCATGGATGATAACTTTGAATAACAGAAATAAAAAAGTTAAAAAAAATAAGTACTTTCACTTATTCCATACCTACAAAACGGCAATTTCATAGGTAAAGACCTAATATACATATAAATGAATCCGTTTTTCCCTTGGTCACGGCATCACGCGAGAACGGCTGGACCGATTTCGCTAATCCTTTTTATTTTATTTTGTATTTGACAACGTCTGTCAGGTCAGCTAGTCAGATATACTTCACACCGCAACGGATTGACCTGACTTAAAAATGGCGACATACAGACAGAAGTGGGGCTGGAGTACATTTAGACTACATTTTAGCCGCGTAAACTTTCTCATTAAGGGGGGGGGGACGCTTATACTACGCCGACAGAGCCGCGGACAATGGCTGGCAATTTTTTTACTTATACCTATGTTTGTATGTTTTTTTGGGCTGTTGGTTTAGAGACTACATGAACCCTACTAGCAAGGGTAGACTTTGATTGTTATTTTTCACTTCAACTTAAAAAACGAAATAACCTTCTGTCCCGCGATCTCGAACCTCTGATCTTATGGCTGCAAATACTTAAAAAATACCATCGCAGATCAACGTTATCATCAGCAACCATCCCCTTAACTGAGGCAGTTTTGGAACGATCTCAAAACGATACGACAAAGTTATCGCAGCAATAAACATTTTGGTGTCGTCCACTGATTATCAAGTGTAAATAATGCCTTTAAATGTCTCAAGTGTAAGCGATAAATTATTTTTGAGCCGCGAGAGACAGAGATTCCGAAATGTGGACTCGTGAGCTTTGAAACTACTTAAAATATTATGCTGGTAGTTTTTGTAATGTTAAGAACGAAGGGCAGGTATTTTGAAAGCAACATTGATTGCGGCCTCGTAATTTTTTAAACCTTTTTTTTGTCCCACTGCTGAGCACAGGTCTCCTCTCACAATTGAGAGGGATTTAGGCCATAGTCCATCACGCTGGCCAAGTGCGGATTGATGGACGTCATGCTTTCGAGAAATTCTGTATTTCTCTCAGGCATGCACGGCGATGGAGAACAACGTAATCAATTAAATATCACGATATTTTCCATCACGGCGGAGCAGCGATAAATGCGCACATTACAAATTTATTTGTCAGAGATGCATGCCGAGGATTTGAACCCAGTATCGTTTGCATCGGACACCTCGGTCTTTTACCACTCGGCCATCGCTGCTCACTTATTTATTATTAATAATTACGCACCGTATCAGTGTTTTAAACGAGGTTTCTGAATGCAAATCAAACTCAACAAATCTGAGAAGCAAATTTAAATCGAAATCTTTTCGTGCACAAATCATGAAAAGATTTATAGGAACGCTCAGTATAACGGTTTAAGATACTTTTCCTCACATCCCGTTGTCCAAATCTAGGGTTGCCATCTCTAAAATTTGTAAACCAGGACAAGACGCGTTAAAACCCCGGATTTTACAGTCCAAAACCCGGACATTTCAACAGCGGGGGGACGGTGAATTTACCGAGTCAGTTTGTCGGTTGATCGCGATGTACGGGCACAGTGCGTGTGTCGTATTTTTTTTAACCCGGACTACAAATGAAGTCCGGCCCGGACGCTCCCCGGACGCCCTCTAAACTAGGACAAATCCGGGGAAACCCGGACGGATGGCAACCCTATCCAAATCCAATGGTGATTTATTCTTAAATTCGACAAATAAATAAACATTGAACCTATCCCTAGAGTGTAGTTTTTTTTTAATTTTCCACAAACCCAAAGTGACTAACTTCAAATAGACTTTTTGTTCGTTTTAGGCCCTTATATTAACAATTCAATAGATTCAAATGACGCTTTAATAACTGCAAGCTTAGCAACCCTGGCTCCCTGTTATATGTAAATTTGCAAGTCTGGCCGGAAACCCCAGCTTTGATTCTTCTTCGGTTGAAGAATGCAAAATCTACCGTCTACGTTCATTTGTTAAAACAAACCTCAGACAAGACTTACTTATGCTTGCTTGTGGTTGTATGTAGATATCCGTGTGCTGCAGCGACCACTTAACACCACGTGGCCTACATGCTTGTCTACTACTCCATTCAAATAAAATAAAAATAAAAACATCTGTTTTCCAATATATATTTTAAAATAAAACATTCTTATTCAAAGAGGCAATCTATAAAAACATAGTGAGCATAACCGCTTGGCTAGCTAATTACGTGGCACATAGCCGGCTATCCACGATCGCGCCGCGCACCCTATTCATTAGTCGTGCCGATAATGTGATAATAAATATACACGTACTATGTTCTAATATTTTAATCAGTAGCTAGTTTTATTCACGCGGTTGTGATTTAAAGGTTAAACATTTTCTTTTACCTCTTACATAATTATCATACGAATTTTATTGAGCTTTGGAGTGCGGGTAAAGACGTCTGACCCGGTAGTCAACTATTGTTTTTCTAAAATAAAAGAATCCTATGTTACTCCTTATAGGCTTAATTACTTACTTGCTACCTGCCAGTGAAAGTCCCGTCAAAATCGGTCTAGCCGTTTCAGAGATTAGCCGGAATAAACAGACCGACAAAAAGACAGACAGACAGAAAGCCAGACAGATAGACAGACAAAAATTGTAAAAAATATTATTTTGGTATATGTACCGTATATACATTACATATTTACATAGTAGTAAAAAGAGGACACCCCAATTTTATTTATTTGTACAGATTTTGGTCCTAATTCTAGTTAACTCGATAGTGCGGTGATATTTCCTGGTAAGTTCTACCATATATTACAAATAAAAAGAAATATTTTTGTGCTGTTCCTTATTTTTCTGACAAATGTGAACGAGTTCACTCTTAAAGCATCAAGGTATGACACCCGTCAGAGGAGTGGCCTTTACGGGCGAACCCCTCGTCCCAACGTCCATGCACAATGTGCGAAGGCACACACTGACACAATAGTTATACAACTATTGTGCCAGTGTGTGTTGGTGTCAGTGTTGACGGTGCATAGAAAATGACGTTGTTAATTTGAAATTAACATAATATTTAGAAATGTACGCGTCTGTAGCGATCATTAAGTACATTATTCTTAGTCTAAGGTAGCGATGAAAGAATATTTGTGAATGTGTGACAAAATTAAAATGTGTGCGTTCTTTCCCCGCACCAGATTTGGCACAAAAATTATGTATCGAAGCGAGGCGCTATGCCGTCTCTCCTGAAGGGTGAGTCAGTAACTTTGATGCTCTAAGAGTTCACCACACACTGAGAATTAGACCACTGCCGAATGATACATACCTATACAAATAACATTGTGAATGTTTTTCAAAAGCTCGCATACATTGTCCCGGTGTTTGCCGCAGCTCGTCAATGTTTAGTTTGAAAGTGAAACGGCAAACACAGTGTTTGTTTAGTCCCAATAAGGACGTGAAAGTCTGCCGAAGGTGCGTCCGGGGCTTAGTGCTTATTAACTTGAATTTGTAAAGCTTTTCTGCATCCATTATAAATATTAAATACCGCCGAATATTATTGGTGTTTTTTATAACGTTTTACACTCATAGCCCCACAGTAAGGTAGGTATACCCTGTGTCGTGAGTACAACACATACAAATAACAAATACACATACAAAGACAGAAACACAAACACCCAGACCGAGAACAGAAATTTCAACTCATTATTCAAATTTCTGCTTCGCCGCGAATCGAACCCGGGTCACTCCGATCGGCAGTCAGGCATGGTAACCATTACGCCACACGGGTCGTAATATGAAATGATTAAAAGAAGTCATTATAAGAAATTTATAATTAGCGTGCATGGCCCTGCGGCTGGCGTAGAATACAAGTCATCTACGAAACTTAGCCAAACGAGCGCGGTCTACCGCTAATAAGTAAGGGGCCGTCCATTAATCACGTGCTGTTTTTTAAGATAGGCTTGCTTGAGGTTGTGTGTAGAGGTCCGTGGGCTGCAGCGACCACTTAACACCTCGTGGAATATACGCTCTTCTGCTATTCTATTAATTTAGAAACTGGCCAAGTACGAGTCGGACTCACGCAGGAAGGGTTCCGTACCATAATTTATAAAAAATCACGTTTCTTGTAGTGTAGCCCCCTTAAATATTTATTTTATCTATTTTTAGTATTTTTTGTTATAGCGGCAACAAAAACAGACGGACGAATAGCGGAGGCTTAGTAATAGGGTCCCGCTGGCACCCTTCGAGTACGAAACCTTAAGAATATATTCAAAAGTGTTATACGGACTCTATTTTTCAAAAAAACCACTCGCATCGACTCAATATTATTATAATAAATCTTATTTTTCCCAGCGGTCAACGGACGTTGCATTCGAAGATTTCGCGGCCGATATTTTTATGGGATTCCAATTTGAATTTTATGGTTCGGGTGTCCCCGGGTCTCATGTTTCGGTCTGATAAAATTCCCGGGCGATTTATTGTGAATAGCTAGCCTTATCGGTTAGTCCGAGAGGCGATCGGAAAGTATTCGGTAACTAACGCGGGAAGAATTTTGTCGCGTGAATTTCTGGTTAGGGATCAACCATGCTGGTTTGAAATATGAGCTTGGGTAGGTGTGAGTTGATAATTTAGTGGATGATGATAAAGTTGTAGTTTACAATATATGAGTAAGAGAACCTGGTGAATAAAGCTACCTTCCACTTGTGATTTTTGTTACGGTGACTTATATGATTCGATGAAATCCGTAGACGAACGAAGGTTACTTTCCGTTTGTGATTTTTGTTACGGTGACTTACATGATTCGATGAAATCCGTAGACGAACGAAGGTTACAGACATAGCTCTCAAAATCTGCAAGCTAAAGTGGCAATGGGCAGGCCATATAGCTAGGAGGACTGACAACCGAGGGGAAAGAAAGGTCCTCGAATGGCGACCATGTCTCAGCAAAAGGAGCATAGGGGAAGCCGCTGGAATCAGAGGGCGCAGAACCAGACGGAGTGGCGTACCTTAGGGGAGGCCTACATCAAGCAGTGGCATGAAAGGCTTGTGGATGGATGGGTGGACTTGTATAAATATTAAGTAAGTAAGTAATACTGACGACGGAAAATTCTATGATATGCGATAGGACTATGCGAATTTTCTTGCTTTTTTTTCATTTTCTAAGCTTAAAGCCTAGGTACTCTTACTGGTTAGTTCGAGTGGCGATCAGAAAGTATTCGGAAATAATCTAGGAAGAATTTTGTCGCGAGTTATATTTGTGATACTTTGGGGGAGCTTCGGTGTATTTCAAACAAGCTTTTTATGAAAAACTCTACGTTTATTGAATGAAAAAAATTACAATGTATTTCTTAACGACTAGGGCCGTACCAAGAGTGTCATGTACCGTCCGCACACATCGTCACTTTCATTATGCACACAATGTCATATGCCCATCACTATAACATGCGTGAAGCTATATTTTCGGTTCGGATAATTGCTATTTTGAGTTATGCACATAGGAGTGAGTTGATTATTTGTTTAGTGGATGATAATAAAGTTGTAGTTTAGAACAGAAGCAGGCATGGCCTAGCAGCTAGCGTAGAATGCAAGCTGAGTGAAATGGGCGTAGTAGGGTGTGAAATGGGTGACCGCTAGTGGCAAATTTTATACGCATTTCCGTGCTTCAGAGGGCACGTCAAGTGATCGGTCCCGGTTGTTATAGATAAGAGTTAGTGGAATTCACTATTTTTACAAGAAGTTGAAGCTTAGCAGTTAAAGCTGAAGAGTCCGTTTGTTTAAACGCGCTAATCTAACAGTTATATAAAAAGTTATATAAAATAGTTACTTGTTCGAATTGAAAAATATTTTTGTGTTGGAAAGTCCATTTATCGGGAAAGCTTTAGGCTAAATAAGATCATGCTATGACTAATACCAAAGTCTACGCGGACCAAGTCGCGGGCGGCCGCTAGTAATATATAAAATTATTTATAAGTTAACTTGCCCAAAATATTTTCCGTTACAAAATCTCGTCAACGTTATAAATCTTCGTTGACAAAACATCACCATACCATCTACCGGGATGATTAATTTTAATCAGAACATGTACTGCTATCGTTAGCTTGTCAATGAAATGGATTTCTTACGAAAAATGAGTCTGAAGAAAAGGTACGATGATAAATGATTGTCCGAGCGAAAGTTTTCGCGTATTAATTGATTTTGGGTTCGATGGACGGGAGCAGGTTATTATGCGCGTGTTGAGCCAATATTTGATCAAATATTTGCCAAAGTAAAACAATGATGAGCTGTATAAAGATTGTTGCTATGGGCGAGGGCCATTGTTTGACAAATTGCTTGTCAAGTTATAAAATTCCGATCACAACAAAAATTTCACGGTCAATTCTGCCGTTATAATGAGAAAAGGCACATCTAACATTTTATAAATATGGAGAAAATAGAGTTTAAAGTTTTTATTGGTTTTTGGCGAAAAATATCGACAATAATAGTACTTTCGAAAATAGATGAATTAAAATAAATTCATTTTCACGATTCCTATAAAATTATTGAAATATAAGTTTTTATTTTATTTGCATTTAATAAATAATCAACATTTTAACGTAGCAAAAAAATGAAGTAAATTTATTAATATTACGAACAGAGGGCATAACTAACCGATTGTGACTTTTCAGTCTGACATTTTGTGAAAAAATATGAAATAATACAATAAAAAGGCATATTTATTAAAATGTGCCTTTTCACACTGGCGGGATCTGCTTCGTACCACTTCACGTCTAGCAAAAGAATTTTGGTAGTAAAGGCATAACTGCTAGTTGTGACTTTTCTTTTAAATTAAATAGGTCTAGTTGGTAAACTTTGAATCAAAGAGCACATCTGTGTTAATTATGCCTTTAATATTCAATGCAGGTCAATTATGCCTTTTCAAGTAAATAAATTATATTTATCGTGATAAAACTAAAATCCGCATCTCTGCATATGTGACCTTTTGACTTACTATAGGTCAGATGTGTTCTTTTTACGTACACTAATTTTAAAAGTGGCTCAGTTGTGCCTTTTAAGCTTACAGTATTTTTGTTTATCTTGTTCCTAAAATTGTACAAAAAATATTGGCAGATGGGCCTTTTTTCTGATTCCGAATATGTATATAACTCAATTTCGGAAAAAATGTTAGTTGTGCCCTTTTTCTTTATGACAGCTGAATTGGTATCAAAATGTTTTTATTGAGCTCTTTATTGAGTACCAAATTAATTGTTCTAATCTAATTGTTCAAATGCTTATCTTAATAATATTAAAATGCTGAAGATTATGTTTGTATGAAGAGTTAGGTACTACTAGTTCGAATGTATTTTTTTTGCACTATGCACTATCCAAATTGATGTTCTTGAACATAAAGCATGACGTTACGACTAACGGGAATGAGTTAATATATTTCTGATTTACAAGTCTCTAGCCACGTGGATGACGTCGCGGCCATAACTAGTTCTAATTAAATAATTTGACGTCACTTTTCGTTTATCCCATGTTAGAAAAATCTTTAAAATCCCTACTAATATTATAAATTCGAAAGTAACTCTGTCTGTCTGCTACTCTTTCCCGCTTAAACTATTGAACCAATTTTAATAAAATTTGAAACACAGATAGAATGCACCTTGGAAAAGGACATAGGATGGTTTTTATCCTACGGGAACCTATAAAACGGGTCCACGCGGGCGAAGCTGCTGGCGGAAGGCTAGTGTACCAATAAATCCAGGCTATATAAGCAACGAATCTATTTTTTGCCCATTTGGTTTCGAAATATGGTGTTTATTAGAATGTTTTAAATATGCCTACATAACTTAGGTATAATCTAGGTATAAACTAGGTAAGATTTTTTTTACATTATAGCATTGGTTTAAATCATTATGTTAGAATTTCAAATCTAGAACTACCCTAGACGCTAACTTTTAGCTTTTCTCACTCTACGATGGCAGTACCGTCAAACAGGCAGATCGATGTGAAATACAGACATACAGCTACAAGATCCATGGTTACCTTGTAGCAACTAGGGATGCGTTAACAAGCCTTAAGTTCAGAGCCCCGAGAACGTATACTATACTTAATGATACGAATAAACAACCATAAACGTATCTCATCATCGATATTGTCATTTTAAGTGAGAACGGCATGCTAGCAACGTGTGACCGAAGAGTTATGGTTGTACCGTCACCGCCCAATTTGCCTAAATTTGTCTTAAATACAAAGGATACTTATTGTAAATGCGTTAAAAACAAGTAACGGATACAGATATGCGCATTTTTATTAAGCGAAATGCTTAATGAGTTTCATTTAAATTTACAATATTGTACGCAAAAAGCGGAAATATTGTTTCCCAAATAGCATTCGACAACCGAAGATGTTTATAGGGTTAAGATGTTTTTTATCCTTTTTGTAAGGACGCGAGAAATAATTGGAATAGTGTATCTGTTTCGATTTAACCAACTACAGAAAGAAGGAAGTTCTTTTTTGTTGGGTTTTTAATTAGCTAGTATACAAAATTAAATGGGTAGATCCGAATCATTGGATTTAATTATTTGTCCTTCCTCTTCACGTCTCAATAGTACAACTAATTGACTTGATATTTTTGTATAGTTAGAGTTGGAGAGCTAGAGAGTGTAATTGACTACTTTTTATCCCAGGTATATATCTGTGGCCCTAGTGAAAAGGGATTTAAGTCTAAAACTACAACTTTACAGGAGAGGCAAAAAACACACGGCGCGCTCAAATTGCGTGTTTGTCCTCGTGTGACATTTAAACCGCCAGCAAAAGTAATACATGTGATGTTTTGTATAGGTAAACAGAGTATGTTCTTTATTATTATTGAGTTATTTTTTATGTAAAGTTAATAGTTTTTAAAATAATGACTTATACCTTCAACAAAATAAATTCCTCAAGGGTATAAAATAACTTATACCCCTTCACATATAAGTAAATTGAGAATTCGCTTATGTGAAAAGGAATACGCATTTGAATGAATTTTATGATAACCAAGTAATTTAATGAAATATTTAATAGCTCATTTTATAAGAAAATAGTGTTTAGCTGTGTACTTTAAGTCAACTTTAAAAAAAATTGAAAATTATGAAAAAAAATATCTTGGCGTCTTTTTCACTAAGATTTTTTACGTGGCGTGTGGTACATGTAGACTTATATGAACTATTTTGTGCTACTTAAACCCATATTTTAATGGAAATAAAACAAGCGGAATACAAAATTATATTTATTTTTTTAAATTTCTTGCGTATTTGAACAATACCAAAAAATAAGAGAAATTCACATCTTATTCTAAAGAAAAATCAGAAATTGAGATGAAAAAAAAAACCTGAAAATGTATAAATCTCTTCTTTTAGTAAAGTAGGTACCCAATCAAAGGATCTTTTACAATGTTTGAAATTATAGGAACAGTTAAAAAACATACTAAGAAACTAAAAAATTTAGAAAATCTCATCTTCGCTGTCATCATTTAGAAGAGGATGCTGATCTTTGCTATCATTACTTATTAAATTAGTATAAAAAGATCTGACACTGGGGTTTATAAGTGGGAGAAGACTAAGCAAGTCTTGTTTTTTCTCATTAGAAATTGCAATCGGCCCATCGTATAATTTGGGTATACATTCGGTTTCAAAAACACTTGGGAGCGGTGACTTTCCTCGTTTTCTTTGCAAATTCACTGTGTTCCATTCATCTTCGCCATGCATTTTGTAATGAAATTGAGGAAATTCTCCTTTTTTATACTTAAAAGCTGCACACTCAGATAAGTTAAACTTCTTCTTATTTTCATCAAATTTCTTTTGTTGCAGTGGCCCTTTAAGATAACTCGCAAAATCTAGAAATAATTCAGAATGCATTTCTACAACAGTAAATGGTTTCTTTTTACTACATGTTCGGACAAGTTGATACCAATCCCGCGGATGATGAATGTCCATTTGAGTTTTTTTCTTGGCCTTTTCAATTAACGCATGATCCACGTCACAGTCCATGTGAGTATGGCCTGGTACTAAAAAATTATGTGTTATGGTTTCCAAATTTGTATTATTATGCATAGCTAACAGGAACATGCAAACAACGTGAATATTTTTATTTTGGCCAGAACATGAGTCAGAATAAAATACAAGATGCTTTATCTCATCAGGTACGCAGTTCATTATGTAAAAAAACAAACAGGAAGCTACTTGATTTGCCCCTCTACCACCAATTCCTTCATGCCACATAAAACAATATACCTTATTAGAGGTACAGTCCCTCAAAGTCAAATTATAAGTCCATAATGGACGTTTGTAAAATGCAGCACCAGATTTAAGGTATGGTGTTGGCAAACATTGCTGTAAGTCAAATGACAAGACTAATGTATCCTTTTTTGTAATTGAAAGCGCCCGATCTTGAGATTTTTGATCATAAATAGTTTCTGCTCTACGTTGGTGCTCTATCAAAAGCTTTTCATTTTCTTCTCTCTCCGCACCTTCACTATATTTTATTTTCGTACCTAAAGTATCGCATTTCACACACGTATCAACATAAGGCGCCTTAAAAGATAGATTTTGGGCTCTGAAAACCCATGAGTAGATGGTGATTGATACTGGATTTTCATGCATCTCACAGTAAGCCTTGTACATGTCCTTAATAGTTAAATGGGGTGGCAAAAACTTTTTGTTTGTCTTCGATCGCCCATAATGACTTTCGTAAAGAGGGAATGACAAAATTTGAGCTTTAACATCTTCTAGCCTTTCGTTATCAATTTTAAAGACACTGGGTTTTTTCCCTCTTGACGATTTATTTATAATCAAATCACCGCTTAGTTTTAATTTATCTGTCACAGTTTGGACAAACTTGGGCGTTTCATCGAATGTTTTTAAAAAACAACCCTTACAAATGCGATGACACTCTAAATCCAACTTCAGGAAAAACTCGTTGGAATAATTCCTATTTTTGATTGTAGGCGCCATTTTTTGTGTTGCTTTTTCTTTTAACTTTATAAGGTTACTTATGAACAGTACACGCCTATCATAGTCACCTAAACTCCAATAACGATCAAAGATTTTTTTTCTAAACGCTTCAGGAATTCTTTCAGCACATTTCATCCTACAAGTTTCCAAACTTTTCATGTTCCTTTCTTTAACAGGTTTTCCGTTTTTTGTCTGGTAACTTTTTCCAAGATTTCTTTTCTTTTTTCTATTTTCTCTATCTTCTCTTCTTTCTTT
Source organism: Pyrgus malvae (assembly GCA_911387765.1). NCBI lineage: Eukaryota > Metazoa > Arthropoda > Insecta > Lepidoptera > Hesperiidae > Pyrgus > Pyrgus malvae. Next base: position 2,371,276 of record OU426960.1, on the reverse strand, counting down.
TGTACTTTTCCTAGGTTTACGTTTTCGACCCTGTATAACACCTTCTCTATCCCAAAATGACGTATTATTGCTCTCGTCTGAGTCTGACTGAGGAATAATAACATTGCGTCTTCCTTTTGCACGCCTATTCCGTATTGAACAATCCGAGTCACTTGCATCGGGTGTATTTGGTATGTAGTCATCACTACTTTCACCAGAATAATCGAGATCAGGGCATGGCAGCTTATCAACTAATAGAGAAATAATATCAAGACATATGAGATATGTTTCGTCGGAATCAGTAAATAATTTGTCATCTTTGTCGGGGTTCGGCCTTGGGGTAATATTTTGGGAACATCCAGGCATAGGAGAACATACTTTTGAACTGATTGGTGAAACGTTTTTTAAACATTCAAATATTGGGGCATAATCCGTAGAACATCCTGGCTTTGGAGAGTTATCCTTCGAAAATCCTGGCTTTGGAGATTGATTCTCGGTAAACAGAAAACAAGTAGGTACAGGTTCTTCAATTAAGCAATCCACGTCATTAACCATTTCCAGTTCTCGATGAACAAGATCTATCATTCGCTTAATTCTACCTCTACCAGCCATCCTAAAAAGAAAATAACTAACTTAAATAAAAATGTACAAAAACTATGTATTTAACCTACTTCATTAATCACTCTATCAATTAAAAATACATCAAAATCCGTTGCGTATTTTTAAAGATTTATACCTACTATGTAGAGATTTCCAAATAGTTACGTTCCTTAATGCATTCTTGTAACGTAATTATTAGGTGTAAAAAGGTACAATTGGACTTGAACCTGTTAAACTAACATTCACTACGACATAAATTACAAAAAATATGTGTAAAACGATCTAACTTACTCGCGTTACTGCAGCTCGTCGACACAGGTTCTGATCAGCAGGATGGGCGAGCGACTAACGGGACGCGGGCGCTATGCGCTCCCCACTCACCCGCACCACTCCCCCGCAGCGACGAGTTATATCGTTTCTCACGTAAAATGAAAGCTATTCGTAGGATACAACTAGAATTGTATTATATTACATTTATTAATTTCACAATAACATAATGTGAATACTGATCTCAAAAGAGTTATACTTGATTTTTGACATTTATTTTGGTGAAAACAAATTGATGTCTAGTAATATCATTACTCACTAAGCCACTTAATAAGGACCATCTGTTGTTGTATTGGTAAACACCAATTTGATAAAAACGTAGGTAGTTTATGTTAATTTAGATTAAAAAACACAATTTTATTTTTTTATTTTTCAGTTTAAAACAATACGAAAGTACTTGAATCCGATTATTGTAGTTTTTTTCGTATTAGTTAAACCCATATGCACCAAATAACTTCTTTGTTTTTAGAGATAGCTTAGATCCGTTAACACCAAATGATAGAGCATTTTTTTCTGATCAATTTGGTATATTTAACTAATTTTCGACAAAAGTGGACTTGTACCCCTTTTCACTAGGGCCACAGATATCTCAATTCTATGGCAAAAACAGTAATCTAAGCGAGTGGCGCCGCGGGCAGAAAGCCAATTAAGAATATGTAGAAATATTTATAAATTCTGCCACGAGGAATCCAACGCAGTTGGAACTAAATCTCAAACTAAAGTTAAATGTTTGGGAAATACTCAAGAAAACAATAATGGCTTCTAACATTCACATACTCCTTACACAGGCTAACAATTAAATTATTTACCTAATAGAATAGACTATTACCAAGCCGACGTAAACGTTCGCCAATGACAATAACTTACGGAAAACTTTAATTATATCCATCTCCTTTCCACATAATTATACTTAAAACGACATTATTTTAAGGATAGAGTTTCATAATTAAATCTGTTAGACTAATCTGGGAGCACGGTAGTGCCCCCGCCAAGACGAGCTAAGCAAGCAAAGCACTACCCTACCTTTTCTCGAAGCGCTTGGTCTTTTTTTTGAGCCTTTATAATTTGAGTTCGAATTATTCCAGATCAACAAAATTCCTGGAATATGTTATCAATAATGAACTTATTAGACATATAAAGTATTAATTGTATAGCTCTTATACTTCAAATTTTATTGATGTCTGATACACCTTGATATTGTCACTCACTGATATGTCATAGATGATAATGAAAATTCTTAGGGTATTTCCTAATGTCATAGAAAGCTGAAATTTGGTGTATAAGCTAGTATTATTACACAAACAACAAAAAAATTATAAAACTTGTAACTTTTATCTCCCAACCCCTTAAACTAGTGGATAAAAATTTGTATGAAACCCGCAATTTTGACGTTAGTGTCTAGGTCTTATCTGCCACATATTTTGAGTTAGGTGTAGAGTTTATGAAGTTAAAACTTGTAGAGTTAGGGCGTGTAGAGGCTTGGCTCTACATGAAATCTGATAACTTTTTAACAATGCAAGTCATATTATTATGGTCTCGTCTTGGCAATATTTTACATGAAAATATGTAGTATGTATGAAAGGATGGTTATTACCCACTGGATTTGAAAGCTCAGCAAAGAGAATAACTAACAGAATACCATCATTGTATTACCATTCAGTCGCGTTCATTTGGGTGTTTCTCCCATCACCCCATATAAAGGTTAGACCACACCATAAGACAGTCTTACTTAATTAGGACTGATGTAGAATGAACTTCGAGTCAACTGTGGCCACAAAAATTGCTTTTGCGTTAGTTTCCGTGGTTGTTGTGTTTCTTGATTCGTTTCTACGAGTATTATTAATTTTACAAACCTGGATATTGAATAATTGAAAACTGTCAATTTTTTTAGTACAAGAACAGCTTAAACCACCAACTAATAAATACGTATTACGAGCGGTTTATACGGAAGTGATTAGTAAAAGGAAAGAGTTTTTAATCAAACTTCATTTATTTATAATCAACTATTTATACTTAACTATGAATAATTGTGAAATGTGTATAACGAGTGTAATGGTTTTTATTAATTTATAATATGCCCTTAAACATGGTATTTCACAATCTCCAGCTGAAGCGATATTTTGCTAGCCACATCAGAACAATGGCGATCTTTTGGTTAAGATATTCGAATACCAAACCAAAGTCCGAGTTCAGAGTTCTGGCCCAGAAATGCTTCTCACATGGCTATATTGTTTTTATTACCTCTACGTTTTTGAGATTTTTTGAAATCCTTAGAAACATTAGTTATCATACCTGAGAATCACACAGTTATACATATTTTTTAAATACAAATTTTCCCAAGTATACCTGTTCATAATATCTATTGGCCAGCGCAGTGATGTCTAAAATATTACTATTAAATAAATGAATTTATATTATACAAACGCTTTTTATTTTCTTGTTTTATGGCCCCAACAGCAGGGGCATTTATATAAATGGTCCACGACTCGTGCCAAAGCTGTCATCTTGAGTAAGATTTAATTATCAGAATAAATTAATTTTCGCCATATATGTTACCACGTGGGATTTTAATTAGTTTCTTTTGTTGTTATGAACTAGAACAACCTTATTTGTAATTTTATAACAGCTATAAATTATTGCAATTAATATGTCATTAATTCGATCAGGATATGACTTGGATGTTTTGAATTTGCGTAGATACGTAAAATTTAGTTTTGTGATTTACAAATAAATTAAGGAGCAGTTTTAACCTCATGGTTAACACACTGGACTTTCACAACGTAAGCTCTTGTGCGATTTCCGGGATACTTTTACAAAGAAACTTCATTTATTTATTACTAGCTCTTCCTAGTCTAATGTAATCTGTAGATTTCTAGCGTGAGGAAATTCTATCGTGTTTCGGTACGTGCTGTTGCCGGCTTGACTTATGAGGCGAATATCAGCCTGCGGAGTATCAGATCAACTGCATACAACCTCTAGCGTGAACATAATAAGAATCAAAATGGGTGCAGTCATTATTGAATTAGATGGCTGCTAGAGTCATATTATTATTATTTTATTAAACTTTTACATGGCCGCATTCCTTTTAGATCATTCATTCGTAATTTTTTTTTGTTGATAACTAAATGGGCATCTACAAATTTCATACCTTTTTTGTTATCGGGGGGAACCTTCAAAAGGTAGCCGGCACTTTGGGAGAGGTGGACTGGATATGTGGGCTTTGCTTTGCTGCCTCTGCGCTTGGTGAGGACTCCGGGATCTTCAGTGGATTGCACCGATGTCCACCGCGCGCGGCGCCCAGCACGGGCCCATCTTCGAGCGAGCAGATGCGCTCTCCTGCACCCTGTAGCGCTCACGGCAGCATGCGGCCACGCACCCACCACAGTCCGGGCTGCTGGCTGGACGGGTCGAGCTCCAACTCTCACCATCCGCAATCCCGGAAGCCCCCTTTAAGTCGCCTCTTACGATCACGCAGGAGATAACGTAGCTCTATTCTTAATCGCGAAGCTACAGGGACTTCTTTCATCTACTACTGCTGTGTGGTCCACATCGTTTCAAAAATCACCTCACTCGATATTTTTTCTGCTACTTAACAAAACACATGTCAACACTGTAGTATGTGTATGGCATGTTTGTCGTCAAAAAATGTAACATCACCTCACTAACTAGAAGCATACATTACTATGATATGAGACGACCTTTATTGTTAAGCAAAACGGTCATGAGAGATTGAGGCAAAAGATACAGAGGCCCGTAAATAATTTAATTTATATTTAGTTTACATAAGTGTTCATAGAATTCTAAAATATGGAGAGCTAGACTGGATTATTGCAGTGAAATTATTAACATAGTAATTATTTAAAGTTTTCATTCGTTTAGTTTAGTATTTCTACTTTGATATACGAGTACTTGATACTGAAAAAATGGTTAAGAAATGAATTTATTTTACAATAAATTTAATAATGTCATAATCAGTTGATTTAATCTGATTGTTTTAATCTGATATACTATGTTAGCAAATACATATAATAATACAATAATGATCTTAATATAAAATATAAGTAATACTTAAATAATGTAATATTACTTATATTTTATAATATCAAAATATAAGTAATAGTTATATTTGTTAAGGAGTACGAAGCCGTGAACAGTGCAACCTCTTTTATACCATCCGCAACTATTTTATTGTTTCGTCTCACACTCTGAAAGTGAAAGAGATTACTACAGATAGTGAAAATGAATGTGATGAGCCTGACGAAGAGTTAAGCGCAGGAATAGCTGTAATAGAACCAATAATGAGATGGAAAGATATAAAAAAGACAGATGAAGCATATTTATGGAAAAGTGCTATGGAAAATGAGTATTTATTACAACTAAAGAATAAAACTTGGGAAATTGTTCCACGACCAAAGAAACGAAAAGTTATTGGAAGTAGATTTGTATTTAGTACCAAAAGCACTGGCAAGAAAGTACGCCTCGTCGCAAAAGGCTGCTCTCAACGGCCAGGGGAGGATTTTCATGAAACTTCATCTCCTGTTGTAAGATCGTCATCAATAAGACTCATAGCTGCTTTATCAGCAGAATTGGGATTAGAAATCCATCAGATGGACGTAGTAACAGCTTACTTGAATGGTTCACTCGACGAAGAAGTCTATATGGAAATTCCTGAACAGCTAAGCGAAGTACTAGAGAGATTACTTGCAAAAGAGAAAATTGGTTCCCAGAAAGAAATTATAACTGACAAGAAGATACTAGAGACAGCTAAGCGTTGGAAAAAGGCTCTTGATGAATGTTTGGATAATGTGTGTTTGTTAAAGAAATCTTTGTATGGCTTGCGTCAGTCAGGATTGCAGTGGCATAAGGAACTTGTAAGAAAGTTGAATGCTATAGGTTTTACTGCATTGACACAGGATCCTTGTGTATTTCTTAAACAGAAAGACGAACAAATAATGTTAGTAGGTATATATGTTGATGATATGATTATATCTACAAATGACGATGTATGGATGCAAGATGTAAAGAAAGAGTTATCGAATGCTTTTGAAATGAAAGATATGGGTAAGATATCTACTTGTTTAGGAATTGAATTTAGTCGTGATAGTGAAGATAGAGTATTTTTAAGTCAGAGATCATATATAAATAAAGTATTAGAGCGTTTTGGTATGAGTGAGTGTAAAGCGGCGGTCACACCTATAGATGTGAATGTTAAGTTAGAAAAACCTGAGTATGCTAGATACGATATAATGACAGTGTATCCATATCAGAGTTTGATAGGTGCGTTGATGCATTTGGCTGTATCAACAAGACCAGATATTGCGTATGCCGTGAATTATTTAAGTCAATTCAATACAAATTATGATGTTGAACATTGGAAGGCTGCGAAACGTGTGCTGAGGTATTTGAACGGAACACCAGATTACGGGTTAGTGTATGAAAGGTCAGGTTTGCCTTTATTTGGCGTGGTTGATGCAGATTGGGGAGGGAACACGATAGATCGTAGATCGTATTCTGGATTTGCATTTATTTTAGCAGGTGCGCCGATCAGCTGGGAATCGCGTAAGCAGCGGAGCATTGCTTTATCAAGCACCGAAGCAGAATATATGGCTATTTCGGAAGCTACAAAAGAAGCCATATATTTGCGTGATATTTTAAATGTCATTGGGATTGAATGTGAGTGTGTGAAACTGTTCAATGACAATCAAGGTGCGATTAAACTTGCTCAGAGTAAATGTTACCATCCTCGCACGAAACATATTGATGTAAGGCACCATTTTATTCGAGATATGTGTGAGCAAGGAATAATTGACCTTAGGTATTTGAGTACTGACCGAATGCCTGCCGATGTTTTGACTAAAGGTTTGAGTGGATCAAAGCATCGTGAATGTCTGCGTATAGTCCGGCCAACGAGACGAGATAAAGAATGTAAACAAACGGACCGTTACCAAGTTACTATTGCGAGAGCGAGCAATAATTATCTCTGTCCTTATCACACGTATGCAGTAATGGCGTCAGTTCGTCAACGACGGCTTTTGTTGCCTGTTTCGTGGTACAGGAAAGCAGTCAGTACCACAGTTGTCAACATTTGGTCGCGTTTTGACGGGAAGTCGAAAAAGACATGATATTGTGCTCTTGTTTTATTTTCATGTTATTGGTATAATTTTGAGTAATATCGGATAAATTTGATGGCATTTGGTTCGATATAGGTTAATTACAGTGCATGAGTGTTGTGAAATAAAATAACAGTGCGAAAATATGTTTATACAGCTTGCCTCCAAAATTCCATTGGTCACGTTCTGGTAAAAAGCCATCGCTTTACTTGAATTTATGACTGACTTGACTGACTGATTACTGACGACTTACTGACTTTACCTATTATTACTCGTCCAGGTATAACGAAACTGGCAAAAACGTGATGTAAATATTGTTACGCCCTATGGGTAATAAAATACCGTTTGCAACGTAGAAGTTGTTTATTGTCTCCTTATACAAAAATCCACTCAACAGAATCCAAATCACCAAGCACAATCACTATAGTCAAATATCTTCGCTGTAGTCGTCGAAATAATTCTTCCTTGTTGCTTGGAGTGATCGCTTTGATTTCACTTCCGGAACTAAACTATGTCCTGTCGCGGCCCGGTGCGTGCCTTACATTCTTACATACGGCTACCCACGGTTCTCTAGAATTTTCTCGAACTATCTAATACAATAGGCCCGTCCCGAACCTTCCTTTATGTTACTATCGCAATTATAGTTATGTACAGTCATAAATAATAGCCGCGGCCCGCGATGTAGACAACCTATACATGTACGCATGTATTAATCCTTATCTAAATAAAAACGTTAATTAACTTCGTCAATTCAGATTAAAATTGTACAAAATGTAATCAAATAAATACTTTAGAAGATGATATTTTGTTTTACCATAAATCATAACATCCCCCGGCGCGCATTCTCATCGCGCATCTATTTTTTGCCTTTAGTACTTAAATGGGTTTTTGTAAAATAAATTTTAATGTATAACACTCACGCTCGAGCGAAGCTGGGCCGGGTCGCTAGTATATGCTGTGTATATAATTTATTCAAATAAAAATGTTTTGAACCCCTGAAACTTTGTTTACATTTTTTATCACGTCTCGTTGGCCGGACTATAGTTTAGGTATGATGGATGATTGTGGGTAAATGTTTGAAGTGCATGTTCACTACTTCGAGGGGAGGTGTTAAGGAGTACGAAGCCGTGAACAGTGCAACCTCTTTTATACCATCCGCAACTATTTTATTGTTTCGTCTCACACTCTGTCACTAAGATTGTCATGTCGGCTATCTGAATAAAATAACATATTACTTACTTTAAAAATGCGCTTTATTATTAATATCCCTTCAATATTTAACTTAATATAAAATATAAGTAACTTTAAGTCTTTTAAAGTAACTTTTAAATCACTTTAGTATAATTGTGTTCTGAAAAATAAATAAATGGAGTTTTGGCGGGAAGTCGAAAAGGACTTATTGTGCTCTTGTTTTATTTTTATTTTCTTGGTGTGTTTTTGAGTTATATCGGATAAATTTGATGGCATTTGTTCGATATAGGTTAATTATAGTGCACGAGTGTTGTGAATTAAAATAACAGTGCGAAAATGGGTTTTTTCGGCTTGGCTCCAAAATTCCATTGGTCACGTTCTGGTAAAGAAGCCATCGCTTTACTTGAATGTCTGACGGACTTGACTGAGTGATTAATGACAACTTACTGACTTTACCTATTATTACTAGTCCAGTTTCACCGAAACTGGCAAACTTGATGCAAAAATTATACTTGACGCTGGCAATATGCAGAGTTTGCGATGCCATAATTGAAGAAACAAACAAATAAATAAATTTTATTTAATTTATTATTTACTGTCATAAATTGTAGATATTAGTTATAAAATCCCTCGTGGCTGTAAGTTTTAATCGTTGTTTAATTTTTATTTTATGGCTTATTCAAAGTTTAACTGTTTTACACCGGAACCCTGAACTACCGAAGTTTTCTATACGTATTATCGTGGTTTAATAAATTGAGGATATAATATATTTTCGTTGCAACGGTGTTTTGGGACACACAGGCTGTTCTACATAGATATGAATCCCGTATTTCGTAGGAAAGTGGCAAATTTCTCACAGTTTCGTTAATTATGTACGTGTAAGCAATACTTCTATATTTATTGATTTCACGCTATGAAGTTGTAATTTTTTTATCTTATCTGTAAAATGTTGATGTACTCGTGTCTTCAATGCAATTCATCTAATAGTTTGTTAAAACTAACACTTTTTAATTCGCATTCGTTAATAGTGCGCCATAACGTCTAATTTTTATTTTTATTGCATTTTTATTGACAGGAAACGATACTTAAATAATTTATCGAATCTTCTCATGCATAGTTTAAATATCGAGTGCTACTACTATACTGGCCTACTCACAAAAACGAATTTTCATGTTGCGAATTGCGACAAAGTGATTTTATATTGCCGTGTAGAGTGTTTGCTTCGCAAACCACAGAACATTATTAAGACAGGTAGAACGGCAATAATGCGCCGTTTTTATGAAGACTGGTGTCGCCGATCAAGCCCCGCCTTTCACCTCCATTACATGTGTACTTAAATAAATACGAAGCTTACGCACATATTTGCAATTTCAAATCTAGCCAATCTTAGCGCCGCACAATCACGCGATTTCAAATGAACGAATCACACCCAAGCACGCACACAAGCATGCATATCGTAAGCACGATCGCGTGTTTCTGTAGAGATTTTGGAGTTTTGAGCGTTTGCTCAAAATTCCTTGGCGCGTCTGGCCCGCCCACATTTCCATTCTACTCTTTTAATATGTTCTGTGTCGCAAACCATACAGTCTTAAAGATTTCAATTTGTTGTACTTACCAGCTTCCAGTAACCGAATGATTAAATTTGGCGTTTTGGCGGGAAGTCCGAAAGGACATTTAGTGCGCTTGTTTTATTTTCATTTTTTTCTTGGTGTATTTTTGAGTTATATCGGATAAAGTTTATGGCGTTTTGTTCGATATAGGTTAATGATATTGCACGAGTGTTGTAAAATAAAATGACACTACGAAAACATGTTTTTTCGGCTTGCCTCTAAAACTCCATCGGACACGTTCTGGTAAAGTAGCTAACGCTTTACTTGTACATCTGACTGACTTGACTGACTGATTACTGACGACTGACGACTTACTGGTTTTTTCTTTGACTACTAAGTGATGAAAAAATTATACTTGACGCTGGCAATGTGCACAAAGTTTGCGATGCCATTATTTAAAAAATAAATCCTTTTTATTTTACTTTAAAGTCAACTTAATCATTATTATATCGAAAGAATTCCTCAGGCTTACTATTACTTTTAAAGTCGTTGCGATTTAAGAGTAGGTAACCACCTCAACAAAGCAGAAAGCTGGTGAATTGTTACTACTATTAATACTATAAGGAGGAAAATAAAACTGAATGAATACAAATTTTGGAAAACCCGTACCGGATCACCGCGTTATTTATTACCAGAAGATTAGTTTTTTAAATCTAAAATATTTTTAAAACTCCTAATAAGAGTGCAACATCCAGAAATCGAGATCATGACAAAGTCAGGCTACTTTGAAAGAAAAAAAAAATGGAAAGGAAAAAATACTATTATTGCGAGACATAAAGCTCGCCGCGCGCAGAACGCGCATCCGGCGGCTTTTTACGGACGCGCACGTTTAATTTGTCTCCTATTTGCCGGCGGCCCTCTGTCACCGCTGCGCGTCTGGTGCACTATCCGAGTACTTGGTAGACATTATACTTACTCCTATGGATGCCCCATAGGCATGATGACACTATTGAAGGATCAGAGAATAAATAAACGATTATACAGAAAAATATATGCTAAAAAAGTTCTAAAATATGATCCCGTTTTAATATAAACAATAAGATGAATAAGATTTTCAATAAAATAAAAGTAATAAATACAGCAATCGGCCATGTTATCTGAAACGCCAATCAAAAGGAATGACGTCACGTCTCAGTTAATGTCATCGTGTTGCTTGAAGTTTGACGAGCAAGCCGACGCCATGACACCTACGAGCGTTTTCGCGCTTAATTCAAATTACATAGCAGAAAATACATTAATTTACGTTAAAAGTTGAGTTTATTGCTGAAATAAACTTTTTTTCGAAACTAGGAGACGTGTACCTACAATAAGGAAAGGTATTTGAAAATCTGTCATCATGCCCATTGTCTAAAGCAATAATATAAGGCTTTACAGTTATCCGTGCACTAAGTTCTACTGATACCTGGCCTTTACTCGTATGAGCAGAGCTTCTTAGTAGTATGTTCTTGGACTTTGAGCTCTCCTGGTGAGATTTAATAATGCTCTTCTTTTACATAAAAATTATCTCCATTTTTACAAGCTTTTATTTAGTTTCACCTGTCCCGTGGTCTGTCTGTAATAAAATATTGCAAGTTAAATTTGAGCCACTTTCCGGTTTTTAATTGAGATCAAATTTAGCATGCATTTACAAATCGGATAACAATGCAATATTATTATGACAGAAAGCTAATCTGATGGTGGAGCTGGAAGGTGGCCTTAGGCACTCCGTAATTAAACGACGCAACCCCATCGAGTTTGGGCTTGTTTAATTCGTCTTGACGAGTACTTTGATACTAGACTATCTGAAAGGTGGCCATAGGAACTCCGTAATTAAACGACGCAATCCCATCGAGTTTGAACTCGTTTCAACCGTCTTGACGCCCCTTTGGTGCCCCCGGTTACCATCTAGTAACCGGGGTCTGATAACGGAGCTGGAAGATGGCCATTTGAGTCAAAGTAGCATCAAAAATACTAAAAAGATAAAAAAAAAATAAAAGAAAAAATCTTTATAAGAACAAGCTTTTATTAAAAAAAGAACCAAAAAGTTAAAAATAACTTAAATCTGATAATTTTATAAAAATAAGCGTGTTACATTGTGATTGCAAAAGAAAAATAATGAATAAAGTAATATGCTAAATGATTTTTAATGTTCCATGAAAATGTAACACGCTTTTATTTATAATAATAATAATTAATCATTTATTGCCTTTAAAATAACATAAAAAAGTACAAAAGAGGTATAATACCACTTAAATAAATTAAGGCAAAAGAATATGACTCAGCTTTGCTGCCACAGGATCGAGACCTTGTGCAGCGCTGTTTTTCAGTCATACCCTTTTATCCCTTAGATTTTATGCGGGAGTATGTCTGTGTCCGCCGCCGATTTACAATATTTTTTTTATATAATTACTTTTTATTGTAAATCGGCGGCGGACACAGATTATAAAATTATCAGGTTTCAATTATTTTTTAACATTAAAGTGCCTTTTTATTAAAAGCTTGTTTATAAAGATTAGCAGGCTAAATATAAGGTGAAAGTTTCAGGGAATGGATATCTACGCATATCCTTGAGCTTTAGTCTAAACATTCGACTGTCTGATTTGTATATATTTTATGTGAACCGGACACAATAGGCGATCCGCGTGGTGTTAAGACTGTTAAGCTATCACCGTTATCTATGGCTGCAACCCTTTTGCGTCCCACTGCTGGGCACGGGTCTCTACCCCTTATTGGGGAGGCCTGGAGCTTACTCCACCACGCTGCTCCAATGCGGGTTGGTGGAGATGCGGGTTAGTGGTCAACGCGCTGTCGGATGTTTTCAAACCGCCCATAAGGCCTTCGACAAGGTTTAACGACTGTTATCTATCGACAACAACCGGGACCGACGGCTTAACGTGCCCTCCGAAGCACGGAAGCACGCATGAAATTTTTTGCCACTAGCGGTCACCCATCTCACAACCGACCGCGCCCGTTTGGCTTAGCTGCGTAGACCGTTAGCGTTCTACGCTAGCCGCCGAGCCATGCGCGCTTCACGAGCCATGCGCGCTTCATGGCATGTCTATGGACACGGGCAACTACAGGGAAGTCGCCATAGCATTGCCGGCTTTAAAGAGAGCTAGCTGTTTTTACAGCTTTCTATGTAGTTCGTTTACGTAAAGCGGGCAAAAATACTTTTCCACCAAATCCAAAATAATTCTTTTACAGCAGAAACGTGTGTAAATTTGTATTTCCATAAAACTAAAAGGAATTTTAATAAGTTTAGGCAATATTTTCATTCAATCAAAGTTAAATCCAATTTTGCACAAGAATCGTAAAAACGTCTCGAATCTATTTAGCCTCGGACAGTGTGCAATCTCACGATATATTTATACAGCTTCTTGCTTCGGTTTCCATTTGATCGGCCGGCGTCCTCAGTGAGGTCATTAATTAGGAAAATGTCCCGATGTGTCTGTCTCTACGATCCTAGAATGGATTGTTTCAACTAAAAAAAGGGGCTTATTGCGAGTCGTACTCATCCATGAAGGGTTCTGTAGTAAAAAACGTATGTTAAAGATATATTTCTTCACCAGCAAAAAAACTTTTCTTTTTTCATAATGTTTGTACAAATGACAAAGTTATATTTGCGGTTTTGGACATTTTATATAGTACATATCTAAAACTGCTTACATGTATGCAGAGCGTCTAAACAATTTTTTGTTGTAAGTTTTAATTGAAATCTACAGCACATTTTACAATTTTTGATGTGTTTATCTTTAATACCCTTGGCATATGCAAAATAAGTTTTTGTAGTGGTTTTAGGAGCCTAAACGTCTTTAAAAAACTTAAAAAACACTTTAAATTCACTAAAAATCAAAAAAATAAATATCAAGTTTTAACAAAACAAAAAATTGTCTTCAAAAGATAACTACCAAAACAAATTAATATGTGCTAAAAAGTAAAAAAAAATATTGTGTTCTCTTCTACAATTTAATCGTCAACTTATAATATTATGTACTACGATCTGTATTTTCCATATAATTTAGGTACAATTATTGTTATTTTTGGAGTCGGTGTCAGTGTCTCCACTTCACAGCTCCCCTCCCATCTAATTGAAATACTATAATAATATACATTTTGCATTAAAATTTAATTTGTGCATATTCCCTATTATTTTGGAATAAAAAGCTAGAACAAGCGTATGATCTGATAGACGTGATAAATTATAAGGGTTCCTTTTTGTCATTCAGCCATGGGACCCTAAAAAATTGTCTCAACTAGTTCCTTAAAGGCAATTTCCCGCGCACAGCCTGTTATTTTTAATTAATCATTACTAAAGTAACTTTTAATTAGCGTTTAGATTGTTACTGCGTGACAGTGGTTAGTTTTTTATAGTTCGGAAGAAGTGGATACGTGAAAGACATAATAATATGAATTTGTAAGTTGACGGCGTACTTGTTTTAATTTAGCTGTATGTAATAAATACACTTTTTACAGTTCTCAGTCTACTAGGTGGCCGGGTTTATGAGTGATCTGATTTACCCTCCAACATAAATAATGGCTGCAACCCTTTTTGCGTCCCACTGCTAGGCACGGGTCTCTACTCATTATTGGGGAGGCCTGGAGCTTACTCCACCACGCTGCTCCAATGCGGGTTGGTGGAGATGTGGGTTAGTGGCCAACCCGCTGTTCGGATGTTTTCAAACCTCCAACATGCCTCCGACAAGGTTTAACGAATGTTATCTATCGACAACAATCGGGACCGACGGCTTAACGTGCCCTCCGAAGCACGGAAACTCGCACGAACTTCGCCTCGAACTTTAGGTACTTACATTTCTCTTCATTAGTGCGGTTTAAAACTAGCGTATTTCACAGCGCGTATACGGTCGTTCCGAAAACGCGCTTACACACATTTTTGTAAAATGTCAATTCTTGATGTTCGACGACTACACGCGCTTCGAAAAGCAAACAAAAGACGCTCGAACGCGCCGAGAGGAGTTTTGGCGGGAAAAAGACATATTGTGCTCTTGTTTTATTTTTACTTTCTTGGTGTATTTTTGAGTTATATCGGATAAATTCGATGGCATTTTATTCGATATAGGCTAATTATAGTGTTGCGAATTAAAATAGCAGTGCCAAAATGTGTTTTATCGGATTGCCTCCAAAATTCCATTGGTCACGTTCTTGTAAAGAAGCCATCGCTTTACTTAAATGTCTGACTGACTTAACTGATTGATTACTGACGACTTACTGACTTTACCTATTATTACTAGTCCAGTTTCACCGAAACTAGCAAAAACGTGATGCAAAATTTATTAAATACTTCACGCTGGCAATATGCAGAGCTTTTCTTTTTCAATTATGGCATCGCAAACTCTGTGCATACTGCCAGCGTCAAGTATAATTTTAGCATCAGTATTTGCCAGTTTCAATGAAACTGGACGAAGTAATAACAAAGTCAGTAAGTCGTTAGTAATCAGTCAGTCTAGTCAGTCAAATGTTCAAGTAAAGTGATGGCTGCTTTACCAGAACATGTCCGATGGAATTTTGGAGGCAAGCCGAAAAAACATGTTTTCGCACTGTTATTTTATTTCACAACACTCGTACACTGTCTTTAACCTATATCGAGCAAAATGTCATCAACTTTATCCGATATAACTCAAAAATACACTAAGAAAATGAAAATAAAACGAGAGCACAATTTGTTCCTTCAGACTTCCCGCCAAAACTCCTATGCACAGCTTGCGATGCCATAATCGAAAAAAAATATGAGTACGCTGCACTTCCACTAAATTTTGAGCAGTCATGTTAAGAACGCAGCAGCCTACACATACAAAATAAACGTAACAGTCAAACATTACGTTACCCCGACATTATCATCTCAGCCCTTCGACTAACACGACTAATTAGTCGCACCCACCTTAAACAAACAGTTTACACACTAAATATTCATGTCAACTGCTTCCTCAGAAGTTCCGGGAGTCGTGAACACAAATATACACTGTCAACTAAGAATTTAATTCATGTTGACCATCGCCTGCGGTAGTTTTTTCTGTTGCGGACCACACACGATGTGTCGATTAGTATAAGGCTGGTGACAAACGCGTTGATAAGACGTGTTGATACAACGCCATGCAATGCAGTAATGCAGTTTAAAGTATCGTGGTGTAAGAGCCTAATGATGGCTTTTAAAAAACATTTTAAATACATTTTTAAGCTCAAAATTAACAGAAATATGTTAAGATGGTTGGATACTTTCTGGCGATGCAGATGTATTCCTACTAATATTATAAATTCGAAAGTAACTCTGTCTGTCTATCTGCTATGCTTTCCCGCTTAAATTAGTCCCGCTTAAAGTAGTCATTATACATGGTGGAAGCCGCTGGCCTTCCACCATGTATAAATCATTCAATGAGTAATTGATTACAGACGATCAATGACCATATTATTATTTTTCATCTAAATTGAGTAGCGAACGAGTATGCAGGCTTCGTGGTGATAAGTTGTCGCTGCAGCTCCTGGATACCGATGTACACTACTGCTGCTCCCATTTCTTTTCATTTCAGTGGACAGTGGCGGTAGCCGGCCAGACTTGTTGTAGGTGGTAGAACTATTATGGTTCACCCGGGGAAGTACCAACCAGGTAATGTTGTCAGCATTCTGGGCACACACCCTCAGGGCAGTAATTTGGATGCGATTTTTTACATTAATTAGTTTACCTATACTTTTGTTTTTTGTATTAGTTTATTTATCATTTTTAAATGTTCACCTTTTATTGTTTTATTTTTATTGTTCATAAAATGAAATAAATTATTTTCTTGCTAGAACTAAAAAAATGGGTATTTACAATTATTAGCAGCAATATTTAGCAGCGCTACTGGACGAGAATTGGAGCAAGACTCAAGCTTGCTAATGATTGTGTTACCACCAAAAATAAAATTTAAAATAATAGTTAAAGAGTAGCAGTTTATAAAGAGGAATACCCTGCATTAAAACGTGTGAAAACCGCCTTTATTTTTCTTAATGATCTCGGGCAATCTCATTCCGCGATAAAAAGATGCTCATTTTCGTTGTTACATTTCCTCGGCATGCGATTTAGTCTAAGCTTTAATTTTCTTCTTATAAGGGACATTCCAGGACGCCTTTAATAGAAATAACAGTTTTTAATACCAGAATAGATCGTCAGGTATGCTTATGTACGGCTGATTGAGTTATTCGTACACAAGGGGTTATTACGTCCTTAGATGATACGTAGATATGACCAGTTTAAAATTTTAAGCCGGATAAAATTATTTAATTTATAAATGAATATTACCACGCATGGGCGTAACCAGGTTCTTGGCCAGGGGGCAAATTTATAGGTTCTTGGTAGGGGGGGGGGGGGGGGGTGAATGTGCCTTTCATTTAACACGAAGACACGCACAAAAAATTGAAATATGTATACAAAGGAAATAGCAGGAGATAGCATATCTAACTTATTCTTTATAGGTTTCTTTTTTCATTTGGGAGATCTTTTGTGATTTTGAATCCCTGAACCTGTACCTGGATCCAGGGGGCAGCCGCCCTTCCTTGCCCTCCTTGGTACGCTCATGTTATCGTTTTTCAATCGATAAAATTATTTGTATAGATCATAGATTTTAAATTAATTATATAAATTTAAAAAAAAAAAAACTATAAATTGAATACAATGAAACTGATAAATTAAATTATTGTTTTGAATTATTAATTAAGTAATTATTTTCATTTTATGTATAATTGTTAATTATGTTATTGTGTTTAATACATAAAAGTAATATTTTAAAACTGTGTTAGTTAGTGTAAGTGGTCTGTACAAGACCGTTCTAATTAACAATAAATAATAAATAAATAGATATAAATCTATTTGTTAAAAAAAATGAATAATGTATGCAATTAGAATGAAGAAAGCTTCAATATAAAGTTTTTCTTTGAAGTATTTTTTTATGATACATACAGGACAGAAACTACTGCAAGGATTTGTGTCATATTTCTTACCAGTGATTATAAAATTATAATGTTAGGAATGGATTCAATGATATCCACAACACTGAAATATTATGCATTATTTCATTCTAAGAAATAATTTTAGAGAATCCCCACCCACATTGTAGTATTGTACTGGAGCAATCTTCAAGCCTCCAAAATGGTTATGGGGATAAATCAAGTGCCAACAGTACCCACTAGCGGCCCAGAAATGGGACCCAAAACTCTGCTGGCTGACATAAAACCGTACCAATGATCACATGAATCAATATTATTGGACAAATATTCCGGTAACAGCTAAATAATACCATGATATCATCAGTAAACCTTTTAGATAATCGGGACACAGCCAAACAATACGTTATTTTAACGCGAAGTAAAATAAATACCATTCACTGAACGAAAAACGGACTTTTTCATTTTACGTAAACCGAGCCGAGTTTAAATTTTTAAGCCAGAACAAAAATTGCTCAAATTTATGCTCTCGATCCGCCATGTTTCAATGCGCCCGCGCAGCCCAAAAACGTGCGCTTTAAAATAAGAACACCTCTTAAATAAGTTACGAGTGCGCATCGACAATTTATTGTTATACATTGAGCTTCTCTCAGAAAGAAAGTTTCGAATAATTTAAAACATTAAAATTGATATATTAACGATAATATCTGGGAGAGTGCTTTGGTACAGTTAGAGATGTACTATAAAGTTACAAGTGACACGGGGATTTGTTCTAACCATCTTCACTATTTAAGAGTCAATTCGTAGACTTTCTAAAGTATTTCGAAGCTTCTTCGGGTATCAAACCGAGGAAATAATTATTATGAATGCAGCTCTTTGGAAAAAATACTTTATCTATTATAGTTTGACAATTCTTTATTCTTCTTGTACATACCAACAACATGATATTTCGATAAGATTACTGGAATGGCACAGTTTAAATTTATATTATAATGTACATTTAATATTTTGATATTAGATGGATATTAAAATTTGCATTTAAACTATTTTATTGTTTAGTTCGAAGTAACAACGACTCTATTGAATATTATAATAGGTTGGTGTTTCGAGTTCACATCGAAAGTCAAAGGAACAAACACAACTATATTATTATTAAAACAGTACATTTCCCAGTGAGTAGGCACCAACAGTTACACTTGTCTGCAGAATTAAATATAGCTCTGCCCCGCGGGCGCACGTACGCGACCTGCGGGGACATCTGCCGACAGAGTGGTGAGAGCATAGTGACGAGCTGAGCGGAGAGCGGATTTGAGCTTACCACTGTTAACGATATTAAGACCAGCATCATTAATTGTGACAACGACACAGTGATAAAAGCAAGTTTTTTTTAAATAAGTGAATTTATTTTAAAAATTGACAGTAGTCCTCGCCGACGGATTTACTCAAGTTAAAATACTTTGATACGGATTATAAGGATTAACGTCATCACTATAAGGATAACGATAACGTAAGTAAACAGCATGGCAGGACCACACTAATGCACGTACAGAAACAAAGATCTATACACACAATTTGAAAAGATAAAAAGCCCATTAAAATCGACTGTTTTCCCCTTATTAGGAGTCAAATTTTAGACCCTAAAACACTGTCTATTGTTGTAAATATTTTTTCAATCATACACGTCGCGGTCATAAGTCCACCATGCTCTCCAAGGCGGATTGGAGAAACGCATTAGTGAAATTGTCAGATGTTTTCAAACAAACTGTTAAGGTCCCTCCGACAGGTTTTCGGTCCATGCCATTCTGCACAATGTTCAGGGCCGTGTAATCTTTTATCTGGTCTGTCATAAACATAACCATTTCACCGCGTCCGTTTCCCTATACGTGTAAATCGACTGCTTTCTACGCAGTCGCAGAGTAAAGCATGCTTCTAACTGATTTATGGCATTTTAATTGCCGTTCGTCGGTAATTGACGACCCGCGGGGCGCAATAGTTACCATGCTGGACTGCTAATCAAAGGGTCCCGGGTTCGATTCCTGGCTGCAACCCTTTTCGCGTCCCACTGCTGGGCACGGGTCTCTCCCCATTATTGGGGAGGCCTGGAGCTTACTCCACCACGCTGCTCCAATGCGGGTTGGTGGAGATGCGGGTTAGTGGCCAACCCGCTGTCGGATGTTTTCAAACCGCCCAAACAACCGGGACCGACGGCTTAACGTGCCCTCCGAAGCACCGAATCGCGCATGAATTTTTTTGCCACTAGCGGTCACCCATCTCACACCCGACCGCGCCCGTTTGGCTCAGCTGCATAGATCATTTGCGTTCTACGCTAGCCGCCAGGCCATGCGCGCTTCATTCCGGGTTCGATTCCTGGCGAAGCAGAATTTAAATGATGAGTTTAAATTTCTGTTGTCGATCTGGGTGTTTGTGTTTCTGTCTCTGTGTGTGTCCATGGTACCCACGACACATGGTATATCTACCCTACTGTGTGTGTGGATATGAGTGTGAAACGTTATTATTATTATTTGGTTAATAGTAGCCTTTATGTTCACAAATCTTAATATTTTTTGTTATATTGACGGTAAATCGCTTCGCTTACCACTGTGCCCTAGCGCCACGCCGTGAGCACGTAGGGTGGCAGAGCGTTACAAATCATACGTAAGACAACGCTCAGCGGCTTCTATTGCTTTGATTTAGCGTACTTCCCGAACGGGGCTACTATTCGTTTCGAAATACTGTTTGGCTGTATTCTGTACCTATTATAGGTATTAAAGCAAAGTCCCTGTAGCTTCGGGATTAAGAATAGAGCTACGGTATCCCCTGCCTGATCGTAAGAGGCGACTAAAAGGGGGCTTCCGGGAATGCCGACGGTGAGAGTGGGAGCTTGACCCGTCCAGCCAGCAGCCCCGGGAGGGACGGCGGTGTATGCGTGGCCGCATGCCGCCGTGAACACCTGAAGGTGCAGGAGAGCACATCTGCTCTCCCGAAGATGGGCCCGTTATGGGGCGCCGCGCGTGGAGGACACCGGTGCGTTCCTATGGAGATCCCGGAGTCCTCACAAACGCAGAGGCAGGCCACCGAGGGGGTTTTAGTGCGGTCAAATCCCACATAACCCGGTATCCTCTCCCAAGGTGTCGGGTACCTTTTGAAGGTTTCCCCCCCGATACCAAAAAAAAAAGGTATTAAAGCAAAATTTTAAAGGAATATGTGAGTATATAGAATGACGTGGTATGAAAAGGTCGCTTCTACTAACCTCAAGCAAAGTTTGAGCCTTTTTTTAAGATCATGTGAGATGCAATGCTGCTCTGAACAGACCCATGCCCAAAATTGAAACGCAAAAGGAGAAGCAACCATTATTCATACGCCCTTAGAATAATTACAATTAAATTATAGAAACCAAGTTCGCGCGTCCTAATTGAAGTATGTTGATTCAAATTGTTTATTTCAATACATATTTACATTGTAACATGTTATTAAGGATTCTCTGCCTTTTGCTGTAGCTTGCGCTGTGTTGCAAAAGACAGTTTCTTCCCCAAGTGATAGCTTATACTAATATTTAAATATGTTGTGCCATTAACGGCACCAAACGCCGGGCCGCTCCGAAAGACTTAAGGTTTATCAAAACACTTTTTTAAAACAAAATAAATCTAATAAAATAACTTTTCACAGTGTTTTCAATATTTTGTAGTATTTTTTTAGTAAATTTGCTCAAAATAAAAATATTTTGTTTGTCAGATGTGACAGCTGTAGGAATCTATTTAGTGCTTCAATATTGACAGCGCGCTTGTATGAAAACATTCATTCTATACGTATGTATTCTAAGCATACGCCATTTAAATTTTTTTACAGTATATTATAGATTGCTTCGAGTCAGGATAGCTTGATTTAATCTGTCTCATTTTGGATTTAATCATCCTGGGATTGAAAAGGATCTGCTTTCTATCGATAACCAATAAGATTCCACTGAAATTTGTCGAAAACAGATTGCAATTTTTGTGTTCAGTCTGGTTATTTTTGTCCATATCTTTGCGAGTCTTCACGGTACCTACAATACAGGTAATACTTGAATTACTTAATTAGTGCATGTGTACGCTACATGAAAAATATATAAATATTAAAAAAAAGATCATTCAGCCACATCTGATTAAATGCCTACCTAACCAAAACACCGTCAGGCTCCCATTCATCGTTTCTACCGTTACACGCCGCACTCTTTGACCTACGATCGCGTATGACTATGAGATAACATCTGTATATGCGTCACACAATATGTGCATGAATTCGGAAACCTTACCCGACTCACCCACATCCGCTGACTAAACAAGAGGTACGTGCATCCGCAAACCTATTTCAGAAAGCCATATTTTATTTGAATAACTGTGCTTTACAAAAAAAAATCGAAAATTCTTTAAGGACTGTTTTTTTTTCAATTATGACATTGCAAACTATGTGCTACTGCCAGCGTCAAGTATAATTTTTGCATCAATTTTTTGCCAGTGTCAAGTATAATTTTTGCATCATTTTTTGCCAGTTTCAATGAAACTGGACGAAGTAATAACAAACTCAGTAAGTAAGTCGTCAGTAATCAGTCAGTCTAGTCAGTCCAACATTCAAGTAAAGCGATGGCTACTTTACTAGAACGTGTCCGATGGAATTTTGAAGGCAAGCAGAAAAAACATATTTTAGAACTGTTATTCTATTTCACAAACACTCGTCTACTGTAATTAACCTATATCAAACAAAATGCCATCAACTTTATCCGATATAACTCAAAAATACACCAAGAAAATGAAAATAAAACAAGAGCACAATATGTCTTTTTCGACTTCCCGCCGTAACTCTTAAGGACTGTTTGAGGCTGCAACCGTTTTTGCAGAAACTCAAGCGATGTAAGCTAAGCGAAACGGGTGCGATCGGAAGTAAGATGGATGACTGCTAATGGCAATAATCACATACGCGTTACAGTGCATCGGTCTGAAGGCTGTCGGTCTTGGTTTTTATCGATATATAACAGTCGTTAAATATTGTCGGAGGCTTATGGCCTGTTTGAAATCATCCGATAGCGGATTGGCCACAAACCCGCATCTCTACCAATCTGCATTGGAGCAGCGTGGTGGCGTGAGCTCTGGCCTCTCTAATAATAAGTCAGTTATTGTAACTTGCCCAGCATAGTGAACTGTAGCCTAAATCCCGCTCTTTCGAAAGTAAACGTGTCACCCAGTAGTAGAATATAAAAAAACTAATCATGGCCAAGTGCAAGTCGGACTCGCGCTCGAAGGGTTCCGTACCATTATCTATAAAAACGACAACAAAATCACGTTTGTTGTATGGGAGTCCCTTTAAATGTTTATTTTATTCTACTTTTTAGTTCACGCTTCACGAGATACAGCCTGATGACAACGGACGGACGGACAGCGGAGACTTAGTAATATGGAACCCTAAAAAGGTTGAAAAGAATGCATTATGAGTGTTAGCGAATTTTTGTTTATGTAGTTTTTTTAGTTTTTTAGTTTTTTAGCGCATGCCAACAGATATAACAGAGCCCTATAAAGAGAATACCCTAACTTATAACAGAGTGAGTACCCTTTTCTTACTTAGTATTCTTTTTTTTAAGAACAGAAAAGAAAATATTTTATTTGCAAAAATATGGGTAGCAAAAAAGGTTTTACAAAAATATTTAGATCGCCATATTTACCCTTTAGGGTGTACACATTTTATTGTAAAAGTTACTACTGAAATTACAAACTTATTATGAACAGTGAACACTAAAATACACATGCAAATACGCACGCATTAAAGTACAGTATACTTAAAAAATCTTAATATATATATAAAAAGTAAAGGGTTTTCTTTGTACGTAAAGACACGGTTTTCTCTATTATCACTAACTCCAATCAACTTCCCGTTGGGGTGGTAAATACCCCTTAGTACGTGGTGATAGATGATAGTAAGGGAGTTTGATCGCGGTGGGTGGAGTGGGGAGCTGATGATGGAAGGTAATGCGACGGTTAGGATTTGAGAGCAAATTCTTTCAATAAATGGGGTTTTGTTCGAAATCTTACATTCCTGAGATGGTCCAGCTGTCACCAAGTCAAAGTCTGATGATGGGATCCCAGAGAAATCGAAGGGAACATACAAATTTTATAGCACAATAATTGATTTTCATATTTTTACTAAAGCAAAACAGGCATTTGTGTATAAATATCATCATATCATGTTGCTGAGCTGATGATTGAAGGTACAACTCCTCAACGGTTAGGAGCTGAGAGCAAATTCTTTCATTAATTTATACGTTCAGGTGGACTGACAGTAGTATTCTTTCAGGCTATAAGATGGCTATTAGAAAACATGATTATAAAAGGTAAATCTCTTTAAAGTTTAGATTAAACATGCGACGTATTTTAACCGGAGCAACACCGGGTTTCGCAGCTAGTTCTACATAATTATCAATTTAGCTACTTTTTTGTACAAAAGCGGTATATAATTGTTTAGATTTATTCGCATCCAGTACAAACCGTTACTGTAACTGGAAGACAGTTAAAGCTACGTAACTCTTTATGAGCGGAAAGCACAAAGCGGAGGAAACGCAAAAACTCCAAGAAATAAAAACCGCACACTTCTTTCTCTACAATGTCAAAAAGTACGTGCCTCGCTTGCCGATGAACGATTGCCTGATTGTGTCTCACTGAGAGGACACTCGCGATGTATTTAGGTTTATTTCCTAATACTAAACCTAATAATCACTAGTCATTTTTAGGCAGAATAGGTACAGTATTGAAGCGCGCATGGCCCGGCGTCGCACTTAAGGAGGCTGCGGAACGTGAGCGGGAAGCTTATGCCAGCGACAGCCCGCTCCGGCGACGACGTACCGGGGAAAGAAGGCGGCGCTATGCGCACCTTCTAGCCCCACCCTAAAGAGTGTAGATCTAATGTGATGGGCTTTCGTCGAAATGCCGTGGTAGAATGCGCAAGCGATCCCGCGACACTTCAATCTGACGCTGACGGATCCGCTGGGTTTTAGTGGGTATTGTGGCATCATCGCCACCGAGTCCCACACGCCTCTGGTGCAAGAGTCCCAGAGGTGTGCGTAAATGCATTTCCCAGCGTTAAAAAAAATGGCCCGGCGGTTAGCGTAGTATGCAAACGATCAAAAAAGGTTTAACGACTGTTATCTATCGACAATAACCGGGACCGACGGCTTAACGTGCCCTCCGAAGCACGGAAACGCGCATGATTATTATTTTTGCCACTAGTGGTCACCCATCTCACATCCGACCGCGCCCGTTTGGCTTAGTTGCATAGATCGTTTGCGTTCTACGCTAACCGCCGGGCCATGCGCGCTTCAATATTATATTATACATATAAACACATAAGGCGTCATTGTCACCAGCAGCCGCAGGGACGACGAGGACATTGAAAGGGAGCGCAGGGCTGGCAGGGCAGCAGCCAGACCTGACTGTCTCATTCAGAAGCATATTCGGAAGAAGTCGCACTGGGGTTGGAGAGGTAGGACTGGTCCTATTAACAGCCCAACAAGTGACTATCCACAATTATAGTGTGAATAGTAAACCCAAAGTTTGTTTTTATTAATTAGGTACCTACTAACAATACTAACGTAGTTATAAAATGAAATTGTTAATAACTTATACTAATATAAATATGGACATTAGTCTGAAATAAATATTTCATTATTATTATTATAAAACTGGTTAGTGGCCGACTTGCTTTCGGAGGTTTTAAGCCGCCCATAAGGCCGCCGACTAAATTTCATCAACTACCATTGATCCGCAAAAATTGGTATTGCTTACCTCCTAATTAGGAAGGTACTAGAAATCACATTACACACCCGACCGCGATCGTTTCGCTTAAGGCTATCTGCATTTCAAGAACAGAAAGCAGTTATTTTTTGAAAGTGTCTTAAATGCTTTGAAAAATAATTGTGTTTTCTGTCAATACGCATGTCTTAGCAATACGTCAGTGATAGGACAGGTTCCTTAGATTCGCGATGTGTTGTTTTCTGTGAAACATCAGATTGCAGATAATACCACAGTAGAAATTTTAATCCATTGTCACTTGTTCATGTGAATATTATTTGAATAAACAAATAGATTCAGCGATTTTATCAAAATTCAAAGTAGGGCTATATCTATTTTTATCAGTGTTCGGAACAGAATTGGTTATTACTTGGTGATTGACCATGGTGACTTTCCAAGACAAAAACATTTTTTCAATAGCTTTCAAACAAACAAAATCTTCAGATTTTTAATATTATTTGCATATAATACATTCCACCGGTTTTCGCTACTTTCACACAGCCAAGGGTAAACATATATTTCCTATTCATTACTTTTCCGTTATACAATGGTTTTGGTAGCATGCTGTTGTAAATCTAACGGTTGCAAAATTACCAATCCTCGACTTTTAACTAAGGTGTACTTGGTGTGTGTGATGCTAGTGAGTTGTGGGGCTAGTAGAGTTTGGGTGTGTAGAGTTTGTAGCTTGACTCTTTAAGAGACCTTATAACTTTTTGACACAACATACAAATATGAACCGGACTAAAAGGCAGACGGGCTGCGTGATGTTAAGCGATCATGCAGCGTCGTATATTAGAGTCATGACGACCTGCGTGGCGCAATGGTTACCATGCCGGAATGCCAATCGAAGGGTCCCGTGTCCGATTCGCGGCGATATAGAAATTTGAACGATAAATTTAAATTTCTGTTCTCGGTCTTGGTGTTTGTGTTTCCGTCTTAGTGTGTATCCATGGTACCCACGACACAGGGTATGTCTACTCTACTGCGGGCCTATGAGTGTGAAGCGTTATTTATTGTTATTATCTGAGCATTGCCGGCTTTAAAGGAGAGCTTTTTTACAGCTTTCTTGATATTATAGTCGACTAAAGGATTGGAAGGATTTCTCGTAATTTACAGGTTCGTGGTAAAGAGTAACGTGCAAAGCGGACTGATTATATTTTTGTTGCTTTTATACGTACTCGTACAAATATAGAGGTGAACACGGAGTTTCTAATAACACACACCTCCTAGAGGAGATAGCACGAAGTATCGCTAGCGTGAGTATAGGTGAGCGTGATCACACTGCGCTAACTAGTAGTGCACCCTTCAGTGCCGCCAGTTTCTCTTAAAAAACGTCATACTACCGACACTTGAATAAGTTCCTTACTTAAAGCATCAAGGTATGACAGGTATGACACCCGTCAGAGGAGTGGCCTTTACGGACGAACCCCTCGTCCCAACGTACATGCACATTGTGCCTTCTAGTTATTCAACTATTGTATCTGTCTGTGTGTGTTGGTGTCAGTGTTGACGGTGCATAGAAAGTAACGTTGTTAATTGAAATTGACATATGAAGAAATGTATGCGTCTGAAAAAAATTAAATGTGTGCGTTCTTTCCCCGCACCAGATTTTTCACAAAAATTATGTATCGAAGCGAGGCGCTATGCCGTCTCTCCTGGAGGGCGAGTCAGAGTCACTTTGATGCTCTAAGGTTCCTTATGATTATGATAACAAATCCTAAAACAATTAAAATGTCTCATCCAAATTCTGGTGAGTTCACACTATTCGATGGCGACACTGGTTCTGGTACAAATAGTCGCTTAGGCACCTCTACTATCGTTTGTTTTCTCTGTGGGAATAAATACATGAAACCTAAAACATTACTCTTGTTTTTGAACGGAAAAAAATAAAACTTTGCAAGTAAATTGAAGCATGAACGAATTTTAATACAGGCCACTGTCAGCGGAGTGATTAATGTATTTTAATAATTAGCAGTCTTCAGAGGCAGGCATATTATTAGCGTTTTGTTCGTTTTTCAGCATCTTGCTTCTTAAAATAATATTTGCTCAGCACATAAAAAGTAATCACGTTTGTTTCTTGAGACTTTCTTATTGCTGCGGTTTCTTACGTTTTTGTATGTTTGTAAAGAAAGCTCACGAGTATAAAGAAATACATATTTGTTTTAAAATTCATGATGTATATAATATTCTTCGATCAGCCGTGGCGGAGAGGTTGAAAAATCCGCGGTCTTCGACGCGACCGACTCCGTGTTCTAATCCTCGGCGCGCACCTCTGACAAAGAAATTTGTAATGTGCGCATTTATCGCTGCTCCACGGTGATGGAAAATATCGTGATATTTCATTGATTACGATGTTCTCCATCGCCGTGCATGCCTGAGAGAAATTAATCATTTCTCGAAAGCATGACGTCCACCAATCCGCACTTAGCCAGCTTGGTGAACTATGGCCTAAATATCTCTCCTTCTGAAATCCTTAGGTGATGCTGCAGCCCATATGGACATACAACCTCAAGCAGGTATAGGTAAGTCTTTTTCTGAGGTCGTATGCAGTTGCGCTGTTACTCTGGAGGCTGGTAGTCGCCTCATGTAAATGTGGCCGGCAACTGCACCTTTCCATCGAAACACAATAGAATTTGTTTACGGCAGAAGTGGGTGCAGCGGTGGTACTTCCCCGGGCAAATGATAATAGTTCTACCACCTACACCTTGTATCGTGAGTATCACGAACGCTCACAAAGACATGAAGACAAACACCCACACTGAGAACGGAAATTGAAAATCTTCATTCAAATTTCTGATTTCTGCCTTACTGGGAATCGAACCCAGGACCCTCCAAATGGCAGTCCGGAACGTTAACCATTGCACCATACAGGCCGTCAAATTCAATAAGATAATAATATTATTATTGATGTAATTGTTGACTGGCTTAAGAGCCAGCCATAAACAATTGCATTTTTAAATATTTAAACCTCTCAGAGAATCTGTTTTTAAGTTTTTACCATAATTATTGAAAAATATGAAATAAGAACACTAATTCCTTTATTAATAATAAACCGATTTTTGGAGACTTCCCGGTCACACTCTACGATGTTGAAACGATCTGTGAGGATTATTCCAGTCAAATTACTTCCTTTTTTTGGTTACAATGACGTCAGTATTAATTTAAATAATCCGCATCAGGACAGTGAGTGTTGGAGTAAGCTCCAGGTGCTCCCAACAATGAGGAGAGAGCTGTGCCCAGCGGTGGGACGTAAAATGTTTGTAGCCAATGATATTGTTACGACTTTGAGTACGTATATCTCGAAAACAAAGCCTGGTACAGAAAAACCCCAAAAACGCATAAGCAGGTATTAGGCCTACTATTGAACAGTGAAGAAAGTTCTCAAAAAGACTGATAAGAAAAACAACGATTTCTATATATTTCGACCGGGCGGCGAGTACGTTCCTATATATAGCGTACATGTATAGGTTGCTTACTTCGTGGGCCGCGGCTATTGGCTAACATAATGGAAGGTTCGTGACGGGCCTATGGTATTATGTAGCTTGGGAAGATTCTAGAGAACCATGGGTAGCCGTATATAAGATACGCACCGAGCCGCAACAGGACGCAGTTTAGTTCCGGGAGTGAAACCGAACCGATCTCTACCAAGCGACAAGGAAGAATTATTTCGACGACTACAGCGAAGATATTGGACTATAGTGATTGTGCTTAGTGATTTCGATTTTGTTAATTGAATTTTTGTGGAAGAAGATAATAAACGGCTTCTACGTTGCAAACGGCATATGGTTAATACCATACCGCGTAACAAAATTGTCTATGAATCTGTCCGTGTTACGCACAATGCAACATATCCTAATGTATAACCTGGGAATACTAATGTAAGACTGTTCCAATCCAAACGATATTTAAGACTTAACCTTTCTAAACGAAATCAATCTTACATAACCTTGTGCCCGACCGTTATTGTAAAGTAATCAAAGCTCGCGAATTGTTGATTTAACACGAATGATTGATGGCGGTTTTATATCGACCACCATTAAAATGTAATCGAGCCACCGCTGTGGCGTTTAACCTGATTTTAAGCCTTAGTTTGTTTTATTTTTTGAAAGTATGGGAAGGAATCGAGTTACGTATCAATATCAAACGATTTTGCGGTGTCGCCGCAGTCTTGGAAATGGAAAGATTGCCGATCTGTATGGTTTCGTGCGAAACCAATATTCACTCCCGATTCATTCTTATCTATCTCAATGTATAAAAATAACCTTATTTCTATTTAAACTTTTTCACAATCTATACATCTATACACATAAATAAAATTGCTACATACATGCATATAAATGTTTATACGGAACATATACCAAAATAATATTTTTTTACAAATTTTGTCTGTCTGTCTGTTGTCAAACGGTTGGACCGATTTTGACAGGACTTTCACAGGTTAGCTTATGTAATAAGGAATGGATTTGTAATGTTGTAATAAGGATGGATTTTGGGGGGGTCATGTCCCCTGTGACCCCCCTGGGACCGCGCATGCCATGCGGACGAAGTCGCGGGCGGCCGCTATTAGTCAATATATTTTTATGGAAGTGGACTAACAGACGTGGATTTAGCTGCTACTCTGAATCTGAATCTGAATGCCTCATGCAACAGCTTTCCACAGAAACACAATAATGGTTGCAGCGGTAGCAATTCTCAAGTTTTGTTAGCTCTTAAATAAATTTAATATATTTTAAAATACGAGTATGTTTTTAAAATGTTATTTGGAACCTGATGAAAATTGTGATTGACTCTTTAGTCTCTATTTAATGCATTTAAACGAGCAATTATTGTATATACCTAAATATATCATTTCAATCTCGGAAACGGTTCCAAAGATTTCATTAAATTTAGTACCGGGGGGGGGGGGTGTATTGTCATTTTATCCGTATTTTCAGAGATAAAGGACTTAAGTATAAACTGCAAAATATGACTCTTCCTGACATCTAGAGGGTATTAATAATGTGGCGTAGAATGTCGTCAAACGTCATCCGTCCGCCGTTCAAATAAATGACAATGTCGATTTGAAAGATTTATTTAAAAATTAAAGCTTTCTTGGTGGTATAAGCGCTCCTTGTATTGTGGTGTTACGTAGGCTGACTGCGGAGCTAGACTCGAGTTCAATCATGCATTTTGCGTTTTTTCTTGACCAATATTATTTTTATTGGGAGCTATTTCAGATGTCGTTGTTAAGAAACACTAAGCCAATGAATAATAGATTAGAAAAATAAATAGTTTTTACGAGCAACGCTCGGTCGTCCGGGTACCTACTACATGTGTAACTGACAAATAAGAAATTGTAAAACTTCTTTAACATCAATATAAATCCACATTGATTGGTTTCGGCCTTGCAAAAGTCAAATTATGTTAAAAATATCAATTCAAATCAAATTATTTTAAAGTATCAATTTATAAATGAAATCGCATTATTTACGTTAACGTATCTTACGTTACATAAAAAGAGCAAATTTTTAAATGCTATTCAAAAAAAAAAACAAAATCATTAAGAAATATCGATCATTTATTCGTTTCCTTATATCTCGATATGAATATGATTGTTGTTGAGTACTTAAGGCGCAGTGCAAAAAGAAAAAGTATAGAAACACGATTTAGTAAGATTAACAGTATTCATTTAATAATTACTAGATATAAGTTAACAGTAGGTAGTTAGTTCTAAATAATATGCAAGGGTTTTTATAAGTTTTCTGTTAGGTATTAAAATCGGAGCCTTCAGGCCCAATTTATAAATACACTAGCCTTTCGCCAGCGGCTTCGCCCGCGTGGACCCGTTTAATGGGTCCACGTAGGATAAAAAAATAGCCTATGTGCTATACCAGGCTTCATTGCTATATTAAAATCATAGGCGTTTAGCCAGTTGCTTCAACCGCGTTGACCCTATTACCCGTTTTCACGCAGGAATGAAGCATTTTCCCGCGGTAAAAAGTAGCCCATGAACTCAGGGTGAATGCAGCTTTCTAACGGTGAAAGAATTTTTGAAATCGGAACAGTAGTTTTTGAGTTTATACATTACAAACATACAAAAATACAAATCTTTCCTCTTTATAATATTAGAATAGATGTATGACAGCGGTTTGAGCACTGATCCGCATTTTTACCAACCTGCATTGGAGCAGCGTGGCGTAGAAACAAATAGAAGCTATTCTTTACTCTGCCATGCAGAAAGAATGAAAGTTAGGTTGTATTCTATATTTGTATATCCGTTTATTAAATTAATGCGTATAATGAAAAATTGTAAGTGCATTAAAAAGATAATAATGTATTTCATTCTACTCTCGTGAGAAGCTGTAACTTAACAGCCCTTACATTTTGATTCTCATATTTGATAACAATAATGTATTTTTTTAATATGAAAATATGAGGCGACTTAGCCTTAAAACTTTATTTGCGTATCGACAGAGATAATTAGTTTTTGAACAGACCTTTCTTTAACATAATGCACGTATTGGCACTTAAGAATATTTTTTATTCACCAGCTTGACAGAAATCATTTCGGGTATCTTTTGAAACAAATTATTTTGACTATAACCAACTTGTTTTATAACAAGCGATTAAGTCCAAGCGATTAATTTAGTTTAGTATACTCTCCAGTACCATATACCATTACTGGATGCATGAAATTTTCATTCATTTTCCGATCGTTTTTAGTATTTGTTAGAAAGACTGGTTATTCTATGCATTAAAAAAACCTCGCGAGCAGCGATGGCCGAGTGGTAAAAAACCGCGGTCTTCGACGCGACCGATCCCAGGTTCAAATCCTCAGCTCGCACCTCTGACAAAGAAATTTGTAATGTGCGAATTTATCGCTGCTCCACGGTGATAGAAAATATCGTGATATTTCGTTGATTACGATGTTCTCCATAGCCGTGCATGCCTGACAGAAATTCATAATTTTTCGAAAGCATGACGTCCACCAATCAGGCGGTCCGACCCACTGACTCACACTTTTCCAGCGGTGTAATACGAACTTTGCTTTCATCTCAAGTACGAAAGGAAATAAGGTAACCATGTCCCGGTAAAAGAAGCACAGGCCGTCCTTCAACCAGATGGACTGATGATTTGAAAAAGACAGCGGGAAGCTACTGGGTTCATAGTGTGCAGGACCGGACGGAGTGACGTACATTTGAGGAGGCCTATATCCAGCAATGGACTTTTAAAGGCTGGTAGATAGATGTATGAGAGGAGACCCAGGCATAGCAGTGGGTCGTATTAAATACGTAAACAAATCACATATCTACGTGTCTTTTCCGCGAAGACTCAAATAGTTTTTTACATCCTTTGCTAGTTTATCTGTTGTAATGCAACAAGTTCCTTACAACCGATTGTCGTAATTGAAGATGTCTGTCAGGGTTCACCAGGGTTCGGAGCCTTCGCATTTGCTAATGAAATTGAATATAAATATACCTATGTTATTGTTATGATTTGGGAAATAATTATTTATCATTTATTTTACTGGCAGAGGATAACTGAATTGATTTTAATGAAACTCTGCGTAATTGTTTTTGAAAATTACGAAGTGATTTTTAAGGATTCATTGACAAGCGTTTTATAATATTACTAAAGTGACATTCATTTACAATATTTTCAAATCGGCAAATCTATATCTATATAAAGCTGAAGAGTTTGTTTGTTTGTTTGAACGCGCTAATCTCAGGAACTACTGGTTCGAATTGAAAAATTATATTTGTGTTAAATAGTCCATTTATTGGGGAAGGCTATAGGCTATTTATCATCATGCTATGACTAATAGAATAGAATAGAATAGAAGAAAATTTATTTCGTCACACAAATTACAGCAAGAAACACAAATAACAAATATAATTAACAATTGTATGATGAAATCGGTTCACGCTCAGCCTATGCCGCAACGAGCCACGGCCACTGATTTTCAGTGTGAACTACATTTTCGTGCAGTTCGGATGGATGACGAACAGATTGCCTTAAGATTAAATATTGGACACAATATTGTAAACCAAAGTCCAAATACCAAAGTCCATGCGGACTTATATTTAACAAACTTATGGAAACGTAACATTGTCAAGCTTTCTTCACCGCAGGAATGGTATTGGTGGTATTTCCTTGCTCAGACCACGGAGTCCTAACCTCGGATAAAATTAAAGTTTTCTATGATATCAAAACGGGCAGTTTTTGGTGAAGAGTTTAAAAAGGCAAAATATGGTTCCTTATTTTGTTTTCTTTAATTTTCTTGGTGTATTTTTGCGTTATATGTTGATAGCATGTTTTTAAATAGGTATAGGTTGACTACAGTGCACGAACGTTTTAAAATTAAAAAACTGTGCAAAATATGTTTCTTCCCTCTTGCTGCCAAAATTCTAAAAGACGTTCTATTGAAGTAGCCGTCGCTTTACTGGACTTTACTGACTAATAATTTATTGGTCACTGATTTGACTTTGACTATTTTCTCGACCAGTTTCAATGAAAGGGACAAAAGACTGGATACAAATATTCATTTGACAGTAGTCAAATCAGTTAGTAGACGCCGTTCGTAAGAAAAAGAAGATAATTTAAACGGCTCCTCAAAACCAACTTTCGCAGCTTTTAATATGTGTCACATGTCAAAATTCTTCTCACAAGCTGTTTCTAGACCCATGACGTACTGATTACGTTAACAATGACATACCTTTCTTCATTCTAAGAATTATAATGGCGACACTTTCTACATTATCTCCTACTTAACCCGTAATAAGCAAACTTAAGAAACCGTCAACTCACTATATTTTATTTCTATTCATCTCTAACTACATAATTGCGAAGCAAGACACGTGTCTACAGTTTTTGCCACTTGGTACTGCAGAATTTCTTTTTGTAACCGCTCGCGCCAACACCATTTTAATATGGTGAACGCGGAAGGATAAAATGTAATACTTCCACTGATGCAATGGATTCTGTTCTCTCTATAAGTAAGGATCGGGGGTCGCTTAGATCTCCCGAGAAGTCTAAAAAATAATTTAAAAAATAGTTGTGTGTAAAGTCGGTTTACGGACGATAGGTTAACGTGACAACGTCATAACAAAACAATGAAAACCACATTAACTTTTGACTTCATTTTATAAATAGTCGACAAAACAGTTCACGTTTAGATGTAAGTTGTGTGCTGCCGCTGTCTTTATTCTCCTCCGACGCATAAGCCAATCGAGTGGAAGAGACATAAATGCGACGCGCAAAGCCGATCGTGCCTTTCACTCGCTCGTGCAGCTCTCTCGCTTCGATAGTAACGTTACAATGAGCGTAAGATTACAATGAGTCATCGTTTTTCGTGCGTGCAGCCGGCGTTCATCGATTTATTAGACGTTGTCACGTCAAAAAAATGTAATTTTTCCCAAATTATGATATCAGTTCCTAATTTATTGGTATCGTACCGCGGTAATACATGAAACATGATACGTCATCTAATTTCCATGGGAATATAATCGCGTTAGAAGATCCTTATTAACACTGGTAAAATACTTCTCTCATAAAATATTAATATAATTTTGTTTTAATTAAAATATACGTCCCAAAAGGTGTCATTCTGAATATTAAACATTCTGCTCTATGTCAAGTCACAGGTAAAGTTTAAAAGCTGGCCTCTCAAAAATACTCTATGTTTATACTGTTTAGAAAATAATTGAAACTTAATTCAGTTTTGTTATTAAATTATATTTCTGGGCAAATCATCGACAACAGAATCAGATGTTCAAGTCGTGGGTAGATTAGCCTCCCTGTGGTTTTGAATGTGTTGATATGATTATGACATTTTGCCTAATATACTAAAATCTCAATAAAAGCACCAACCATTAAAATAATAAAATTGATCATTTCCAGACAGAATATTATTTACAGTGCAATCTTAAATTAAAAAGGTAATAATAGTGGGTGGATTAGACCCCTGCCGCGAGCAACGTGTTAATAGGAGCAGGACATATTACCTAACAGATCAAATCTCTATAAATTTACGACGGATTATACGATATTCCGTCGGCGTAACATTCGGATCGGTGCGCCTTACATGGCGGCCATCTTGCCTGTTCTTGGACTAGACTGATTTATTGGTGCCGAGTGATCTGGATGCGTGGAATAGATCTGATATCTGTATGTATCTTACTGCGGTATTATTTGTTCCGCTTGGTTCTGTAATATAAGAATTTTTAAATCAGTGGTCGCAAAATATATTGAATTTTAAACATTTGTAGAAATATTTTTTTCAACCTAGCTTAATGTTCTGCTGTTAGGCATCTACTCTGGATTGAGAGGAATTTATATTATATAAATAACGTTCTTTCTATTTGTATGTCTGCAACCGTTTTTGCGCCCCATTGATGGGTCTTTCTATATAATTGGCAAGTCTTGGAGCTTATTTCAACACGTTATTTTAATTCGGGCTGGTCTTTATACTTTATACATAGCATCAGTATCAGAATACCCTTTTCACGAATATTCATGGATTGCAATACATAGTTTGTTTCAGTATTTTAATAAATGAGTCTAAGGTTTCACTTAAAAGAAAGAAACTGTTTTTGAGTATCAAACAAAAAAATAAGAAAAATCTTTTGCGATCGAAGTGTCTAGAAATTTCAATTCACAACAAGATATCGTACTGCTGATTTTCATTCCATACTAATCCGCACCATAGTTCTAATGTGACTGTATAATGGATTTCCTTATAAACGTCATTTAGTGTTAAAATACGCTAATTGCCGGGAAATATAAGGTGACAGCTGTTAACAAGTTCAACGATACATATCTAACCGGTCTCAAGTGGAGTCCACCCGTGCCTGAGTTTGGTCGGCAATTTTTTGTGTCCCGGCTAATATGTTATCCTCTTAAGGAAGTCCTCGAACGCATTTAGATCATACCATAGCCATACGAATAAGTGTAATTGAAACATGTATTTTATATGTTTACGTTAGGCGTGGTACTATTTTAAATACGTTACATACTCAAAGCGCAATTTGTTCTATTAATTAGGATATAATTCTTACTTAAGTAGGGCTCCTGTGTTTAAGGAATGGGGATAATTTACCGAAGGTGTGTTTCTGCTTATGAACAACGAATCGAATAGAGAAGTAATGAAATCAACGGGTCTGAAAATTAATTTAAGAACTTCATAGCATAATTACTCGTATTGTGCTTGCGTTTCTACGATTATATCAGGTAAAATTAACACATTTAGTATGGGAAGTATGGCCTCAAAATGAGCTTAAGTAGGTTTTTACAACAGACAAATTCTAGGTGTTTGGAACATAAGTTTTAAAATTAAAATTATGAGTATATTATCAGTAAATTGACTAGAATTATCAACAAACTATATAGCTTTAAAGATTGTAATGAGCAAAATAATAGTTTTGTAAAGAAAAAAACAGTTTTGCATAATATTATGTGTTTTACATGCCATGAAATTAATTTCATTCAACTAGTTATAAAAATATAAATAAGACTATACGATTCTTGAAATGAAATGAAAATATTTTATTTGCAAAAATATGGGTGAAAAAAAAAAAAAAGGTTTTACAAAATATTTAGAACTCCATATTTACCCCTTAGGGTGTACAAATATTAATTTAATTTAATAAACTAATTAAATTTAATGACTTAATTTAAACTTAGAGAAGACTTCTATTGGTTAGTTGTTCAGTGCTTTGATAATGTTCGGTTTGAGCCCGGTTGCGTTGGAAGCGGAAATTAAGCGGCGAGGAATTTGAAAAAAGTACGCATGTCATTTCACACCTTGACTACTTTTCTTACTTTTTTGGACTAAGAGCGACATCTCGGTGTTGAGTGGTCATTGCAGCCCATGTTCGTTATATTAGAAACGAATATATCATCCGATTATCTTAGTTCTCGCACCTCCTTTTTTTTGTGTCGGGGGGGATACCTTCAAAAGGTACCCGGCACCTAGGGAGAGGATACCGGGTTATGTGGGATTTGACCGCACTAAAACCCCCTCGGTGGCCTGCCTCTGCGCTTGGGGAGGACTCCGGGATCTCCTAAGGAACGCACCGGTGTTCTCCACGCGCGGAGCCCAGAATGGGCCCATCTTCGGAGGTTAGATGTGCTCTCCTGCACCTTCCGATGTTTACGGCGGCATGCGGCCACTCGCACACACCGCCGTCTTTCCCGGGGCTGCTGGCTAGACGGATCGAGCTCCGACTCTCCCCGTCCGCAACCCCGGAAGTCCCCTTTTAGTCGCCTCTTACGATCAGGCAGGGGGTACCGTAGCTCTATTCTTAATCCCGAAGCTATAGGGACTTAGTTCTTGCACCTCCTAGTCTTTAGTATTTATTACCTATATTATTATAATTTACTTTGTTTTCAGTTATTTTTATTAACAGTTATGAAGACAGTATGGCACAACGGCTACCATGCCAAACGGGTATCTTGGGTTCGATTCCCGCGAAGCAAAGGTTGAAATGAGTTTCAGTTTCTGTTCACGGTCTGGGTGATTGCCATGTTTTGTGTAGGCCTGGTACCCACGACACAGGGTATATATATCCTATGTGGGGCTAGTGTGAAAGTGTAGGACTTCCATTTTCAAGGTACGGTCACAGATT
The DNA here is from genome assembly GCA_911387765.1 of Pyrgus malvae. NCBI lineage: Eukaryota > Metazoa > Arthropoda > Insecta > Lepidoptera > Hesperiidae > Pyrgus > Pyrgus malvae. Next base: position 2,333,132 of record OU426960.1, on the reverse strand, counting down.
ACTAAACAGTTAATACGTTACGGTGACCTGCCTGCCTGCTCAACAGTGGGTATAATTAGTATCTTAATAGACCAGTGCCGATCATGTTGAAAATGGTAAAAAGGGAAACAATGGAACCTATTAGAAAATGTAGAGAATATAACAAAAATTAAAGGAAAAATAAATTACGGGCGATCTGAGGTCGGGAAGGGGGAGGGTTTATCTCGATTTCCGGCAAACCTACAGGTCCTATGAAAAAAAGTTAAATAGCAAAGATGTAGTTAATAAAAAGATCTACAACTTTTATATTTACACTTTTTTCACATAGCCTCAAAATTTACGTGAAATATTTAAATAACCATATTTTTGGTTTTTTATTTTTATCTTATATAAATAAAATTATTTTTTTACAAAATTTGGTGAAAGCTTACCTTTTTATGTTATGTAATTTTGAGCTATTTATTAAAATTTACTAAAAAAATTGAAAAAAAAAATTACTAAAAAAATCAAGTAACATTGATATACTTTGTTTTTCAAGTAATTTAAAAAGCTCAAAATTGTGCATATTTATTCAAAAAAAATTGTATTATGACTTGTGACTACGATCTAAGAGAAGTGTGCCCAATAATTTAAAAGGTTTGAAAAAAAAAACAATGCATATGATACAAACGTAGTCTCTGGCTATATTATCTACTAAAAGGTAAACGAGAAACAATTATTATCGTCTTTCACTTATCCAGGAGGCAACATGAACGGAACCTGTTCCGATTTGTCGCCCTCTGGTTTATATTTATCCCGCGAATCACAGATAAATTTAGTTTCTAGCGAAACATAGTAAAAAAGTTGCAAGAAACGTGGAATATCATCGTTACCGCCCGCTGCGGTGTTTCCGGTTGCAAACAGCTCGCAGCGTGATGCCTGATATGTCGCCGAGTGACTTATAATGTCTAAACAAGGCAGGTATGCATTTATTGTTAATCCCTGAAGCCCAGCATTAGGTGGTTGTTTGGTTGCTTGCTGGGGTTGCCAGCGGCCCCAAAAAAGAGGGCGGTGTGCGATGCCACACGCCATTGTGGCTCAATCACGCAAGAACCGACTAATGAATCAGGTTAAAAATATATGGCACAAACAGAGATAGATGATAGTCAGGAATACAACATAGACACTTTTTATCTCGGAAAATGTATTGTTCCCGTGGTATAAATGAGTACATAACCAAAATCGTCCAAACGAATTGGGCAGAATCAATGGTAGTTATTAAATTTAATATAGGCAACAAGAATGACAACGAGTTTTCCAACAACCTCTTCATGTAAGTTTGATTCGCGTTTGCCAACTTTTTCTCAGGCAAGTGACAAATACTACATAAAAGTTTATTCCTTTTATTAAAGGTATGATTCATGAAAACCAGGAAGCAATAAAACAAAGAGATGAAATCTTGAAAATATGTAAACGCGCGAAGCAGTAACTTTTATCGGTGTACGCGGGAACGACTTCATGATGTGCTGAAGTCATCACGAAACCATAAACTTATTATTACTTACTTAAGGCTCCATTTTGTGAACGAGTTTGAAGCCAATAATACTTGATTTTTTATGTTGTTAATCCTATTTGAAGTACCCATGGCCCGGTGGCAAGCGTAGAACGGAAGCGTCTACGCAGTTAAGCCAAAAGGCGCGGTCTGGTGGGAGATGGGTGACTGCTTTAGCGGCAAAATTCATGCACGTTTCCGTGCTTCGGATAGCACGTTAAGCTTTCGGTTGCTATCGTCAGATAGCATTCGTCAAACCTTTTCGGAGTCCTTATGGGCGGTTTGAAAACATCTGACAGCGGGTTGGCCACTAAGTCGCATCTCCACCACCTCACATCCTCCATTGGAGCAGTGTCGTAGAGTAATTAATCTACAGGCCTCCTCAATAATGGGGAGGGACGTGCCCAGCAGTGGGATGCAAAAAGGGTAGCAGAAAAGGTTCCCGGCGAAGTAGAAATTTGAATGATGAATTTGAATTTCTGTTCTCAGTCTGGGTGTTTGTGTCTTTGTGTGTGTCTATGGTAACCACGACACAGGTAATCTTTGTGTTGAGCTATGAGTGAATGAAGTTATTATTATTACTCTAAATCTATACTGTAAAGTAACGGTCAAACGATTAAAATTTGCTAAACCTTACATACTTAGTGTAAACATGACTTAAGTCATAAAGGATTGCCCTTTATAACATTATCTTTATGATTATAATACAGCTCGTAAACTTAAAGATTGCTTTTTAACGAGCGAAATGCCATCTTTTGACATTAATGCGAAAAACGACCACACCTGTCAATTTCGTTTCATACGCTGATTACAATATTTTGTTTGGAATGCCGTTGGATTATTTGAATACTTGCTTTATTCTTCCTCTAACCAGGTGGACTGACGACCTGAAGACGGCAGTGGGAAGCCGCTGAATTCGAAGGGCGCAGGTCCGGACAGAATGGAGAATGTTAGGGGAGATCTATGTCCAGTAATGGAATACTTAAGGCTGATGTGTGAATGGATGGATGGACTTGCTTTTAATACATTTGTACTAATGATGGGGAGAGACCTGTGCCCAGCAGTGGGACGTAAAAAAGGTTGCAGCCAGCCATTGCCAATTACCAATTCGCTCTTGGCCATTCCACTTTAAAGAGGACACTTGTGCCCAGCAGTGGGACATAAAATGGTTGGAAACAAACTATCCACTTTACCTATTACTGATAGGAAATCGCATCATTGTCACATACATTCAAACACTTTTCAAAATTCAATTCCCTTAATTGCATTGACAAATCTTTAAATAATATTCATTGCGTCCTAATCAAACTTCTATCTTTTACGTAACTCTAACTTAACTACGCTAATGATGGCTTAAGTACTATCCAACGCATCGATGCTTAGGCGTTAAATAAACGCTTTCGTTAAACAGTAGCGAGAATTCCCAAGACAAATAAATTTAATTTTCCTTCGCACATCCTATCCAGGTTTAGACTTTCCCAGCAGGTTCGGATCGTTGGTTCTCAACTTTTTTTTTTCAATTATGGCGTCGCAAACTCTGTGCAGCAGCGTCAAGTATAATTTTTGCATCATTTTTTTGTCAGTTTCAATGAAACTGGACGAAGTAATAACAAAGTCAGTAAGTTAGTCGTCAGTAATCAGTCAGTCAAGTCAGTCCAACATTCAAGTAAAGCGATGACTACTTTACTAGAACGTGTCCTATGGAATTTTAGAGGCAAGCAGTAAAAACATATATTAGCACTGTTATTCTATTTCACAACACTCGTGCACAGTAATTAATCTATATCAAACAAAATGCCATCAACTTTATCCGATATAACTCAAAAATACACCACGAAAATGAAAATAAAATAAGAGCACAATATGTCTTTTTCGACTTCCCGCCAAAACTCCTGGTTCTCAACTTAAAAGGTACCTGTAAGACTTAGGGCCTCTTCACCACCTTCAAGTAAAGTGACAAGTACGCTAATTATCGTTAAAGTCACTTCAATTTATTTCTTCAAGTAACTTCAATTTTAATTTTCACAATGTTCAAGTAGCACTAATCATATGATGAACTGACCCGTACTCATAGCTTTACTTTGCCAATTAAATTTACTTGGAACGTAACCAATCAACACTTTACTTGGAGATGGTGAAATGGCCCTTAGGGTTCTTCATTGACACTAAAGAAACTCATGGATTATAATTTCAGAGATAAACTATTAAATACGTTATGTATGGTCTTAGCTAAGGTTATCTCACCACTTTGTTTAATCGTTAGTTGAAATTTATGGTTCGATCGGGAAAAAACTACCGCTGCACCCACTTCAGCCGTTAACAATGTTATTGCTTCAGGAGTAGCAGCGCAGTGTTCTCGGTAAGTGTTTGTGTTTTCTGTGTTTAAGTGTGTCCATGGCACCCACGATATATATTCTGTGGTGCTATGAGTATGAAGCGTTATTTATTTAGATAAATGCCTTGAATAAATCTGCGTGATTCAAATTGTACAATAGGTTATTTACTGATGTTGCTCTGAATAAAGATTAGTAAAAAGTAGCACGTTAAATGCTGAAAAATAAGTATAATGGCGAAAACCACAAAGGTTGACGGCAAATAAGATAGTAGTAGCGAGAACCACAAAGGTTAGCCGCAAATATTTAAGATAGGTATAATATTTGCGTGTTTCCCGAAACTTTGAGAACCGCAGTGCAGTCGATAGCCGATCAATAATGCGCTATTCAAATTGCCACCTCACACGCCACCCTAAACGGTTTAAAGCTGCCCAATAGCTGGCTCCGTTTATTGGGTTAGCGATTTATTGCACTAACAAATTGCTCGACCAATAAACGCTGGACCGGTAATGTTTACGGGCTGTGAAATAAGGCTGGGTTTATGTTGCTATTGTCTTTGCGAAGTACAAGATAGTGCGATTGTATACAAGTCTGAGGCTCAGTAACCTAACTTTCTTAAGGCTAGGATGTCTCTCCATTATTCATCACTCGGCTCCAATACGAGTGAGTGAAGATGGGTGGGTCAGTTGCATGTTCATCAATAATGCCAATTATTTTAAATCTAACAGTAAATATTAAAGATTTTGGTTGTTTTCCAAAAGAAATTTGGTACTCCCTAAAATATTATTAAGAAAGATCTCGATGCTTTTCCTAGACCGTAAGTCATAGTAAGAGCATAAATATGTACATAATAACTTTTATTTCTTGATGTGTGCCAGAAATCGTATCCTAGTCACGGACTAGGGACACTATCTTGGCCTTTGGGCTATGACGGCTCTACCATACTTAATTTCTTCTTTAATATAAACTTTTTCTAGAAAGTTTGAGAACCGTAGCACAGTCGATAGCCGATCAATATTGCGCTATTCAAATTGCCACCTCACACGCCACCCTAAACGGTTTAAAGCAAATAGCTGGCTCTGTTTATTGGGTTAGCGATTTATTGCACTAACAAATTGCTCGACCAATAAACGTTGGACCGGTAATGTTTACGGGCTGTGAAATAAGGCTGGGTTTATGTTGCCATTGTCTTTGAGAAGTAACAGGTAGTAAAAAGGGAGTAAAAGGTGGTGCGATTGTATACGAGTCTGAAGCACAGTGAGCTGAAGCAACCCTTCTTAAGTACTGCTACACTGCTGGGTCCGGGTCTCCCCCCGTTATTGGGGAGGCCTGGAGCTTACTGGACAACGCGTTGCTTTAACGTGGCCAGCGGGTTGTGGTGGAGATGCAGGGTTAGTGGCTAACCCACTGTCGGGTGTTTTCACATGGCACATAAGATCTCCAAGAAGGTTTAAAGAATATTATTGAAGTTTTTGATAAACATCGATGAATTAAGGTATATACATAGATGTCCATGAACGGCAGCGACCACTAAATATCGTGCCATCTGGCATGCTCGTATGCTACTCTAATTAAGTTTAAAAAAATATACTTCAAACGCTGATCTTGGTCTTATGTAAGAGTCAAGCCACACTAGAGCTATTTTTAGCATCGTCGATGGGCTATTTAGTCGCTAAACACAGCGATTAAATATCCAAAGTGATTAAAACAAGAAAATAAAATCTTCCTATAAAATTCCTTCCTTCCTATCAACTTACAACTTTTCAGATTGTCGCGAGGTTTGCGTAAGTACCTATAAGTATTTAATTAAACCTAAATGAAAAAAAAAATAACTAAGCAATACTACTAAGTTAATACTCAATTAAATAGGTACTAGTTTATTTATACGAGTAAATCGCTCTACAAGCTTTTATGATCATATTAATTGTGTATAATAAGGTTATAAGTTGATGTTAAAATAGCTATCTATATTTACCAATATTGCAGTAGTGCATTAAAAATACTATTCATCTTGGATGATCCGCCGTATTGGATTAAGAATAACGTCACATAGATTATCTTATATTGTCATCCAAATTAAATGTGTATACAAAATTTCAGCTCAATCGATTGAAGATATCTGCTTCAAAATTGAGTAATAGGATTCCACCCGAACAAACATACATACATTGCAAATTAAATAAAAGTTTTTAAAAATAAAAATAAAGTGCGAAAGCGATCCAAGAAAGTCAGTAACGAGCAATGAACCGATGAACTATGAATGAAGCAGCTAGTAAGGCCTGGCCGTAAGTGACTAAGTGTCGCCAACATCTTTTTAAAAACAAGTGCGTAGAAGCGACATTCAAGATAAATTTGACAGAGTCAATAAAAGCTTTCAAGTAAATTCCACAGCTAAATTAACAACAATTGAAACTTAATTTAATTTTAATAAACAACAATACCACTTTCAGCGACCGACAACTCAAAAACAAAGCAATATTAATTTAAACAATATTGTTATGACAGGTATGACGAGCAGTGATTGCACGTATTTTGTTTAAATATTATGACGTGAATATCCCATGTTTTTAAGAGAGACGAGTAAACAAAACTGATAGTATTTTATACAGACAGTTTTATTAATAAACATCAAATTATTATTCGTCATATTATTATTTGTTTAGCAAGAGCACTCTCTAGCACCTAGTAATTTGAAAATTACGTATTAAAAATAATAATATATGACTTGCTTTAAAATAAAATATTTCCATCTGTGCACAACCGTGACTCTAAATGACTAACATTATGTTATTTCAATATTCTAACGACTTGCATCGCGCAATTCGTAGTGTTCCGGACTGACAACTGAAGGTCCCGGGTTGAATTCCCAACAAGGCAGAATTTGGATTAATAAGTTTCAATTCCTGTTGTAGGCAGAGTACCCATGTAACAGGATAGTATAGTTTGGCCTTTTATTGGTATCGGGGAGAGGGGGGGACCTTCAAAAGGTACCCAGCACCTTAGGAGAGGTTACCGGGTTATGTGGGATTTGACCGCACTAAAACCCCCTCGGTGGCCTGCCTCTGCGCTTGGGACGACTCCGGGATCTCCAGAGGAACGAACCGGTGTCCTCCACGCACGGCGCTCCAGAACGGGCCCATCTTGGGGAGAGCAGATGTGCTCTCCTGCACCTTCAGGTGTTTACAGCGGCACGCGGCCACGCACACACCACCGTCCTTCCCGGGGCTGCTGGCTGTACTGGTCAAGCTCCCACTCTCACCGTCCGCAACCCCGAAAGCCCCGTTTAGTCGCCTCTTACAATCAGGCAGGGGATACCGTAGCTCTATTCTTAATCCCGAGTCTATAGGGATTATGGAAAAAAATCTGCCGTTAGAAAATGCTTGAAAGTTTTTATCACTTGTCTCTCGGTATATTTTCTGTTTCAATATTTTGACGTGAATAGGCAGACGTTCTTGCAAAAGTCACGGATAACAAGTCAGGTAAATGTCAGTGCAACAAAAATTGAATCTTAGGACGTGCAATGTATAATGCATGTAGTTTTGCAAGATGCGTTCAAGATCAAACCGAATCAAAGCTGGGATGACAAATTGGCGAAAAAGTGTGTTGGTGTACTTTTTTTATTATAAAGCGAATCTCGAAAATACAGATGATTATTTTAAAGTGAGTAAAAACGTTACTCACAGTACATTTTTGGGGAGCATAAGAACATAAAAACTGGCCAAGTGCGAGTCGGACTCACGCACTGATGGTTCCATAAAATATTTATATGATGTAACTTAAAATTTATGGTTTTTGCAATTTTTCCCTTATCTGTGCTATAAGACGTTGCTTCGTACCAAATGTCAAGATTATGAGTACGGAAAATTTGCGGAAATGTGCGGCATAAACGGCTGTATCTTTCGATTGCACTGGTTTAGAAATTTGATTTTTTCACATATCTAAGGGGCAGTAGACCTGAGTGTTTGATATAAATTCCAGCTTGATACCTCCACGCGTTCCTGAAAAAAAGGGTCTTGACACACAGATGGACTGACAACAAAGCGATCCTATAAGGATTCCGGTTTTTTACTTTCGAGTTACGAAACCCTAAAATACATACAATTAATGATAACATTTTCTTTTACGTTACAATCTCATAGCTTCACAGTAGGGTAAATATATCCTGTGTCGTGGATACCACGTATTATGTATAATAATATAAATACATGAACACAAGTTCTAAACGAGTTCTGAATTAAGAATTATTAATAATAACCGAATTAATATATTGTAAATTAGTTTTAAAGTATTAAAACATTCGATTCTATAAAAACCTTCATTCGTAAGCAGGTTCTATTTGTTCGAGTTTACACGTTTTCCCACAGCTTATATTGGTCAATACTGTACTCCGTCAAACGACTAGTAGACACGCTAGGACCAAATGGTTCAGTCAATTGGATTAAGGCTTTGTACAAATAATCTGTAAATTTTATACCTTTATGTGAAATGTTGTTTCAAGAGAATGCCATTAGGCATTAAGCACGCCCTTGTGTGTCTTATTTTAAGGTAATACTAAAAGATTAAATAAATAAATAAATAAAGTAGGTAGTTAAATAATTAAGATTCCCAGATTAGAATAATCTGGCTAGCTGCAACTTTCTTTGCATCCCACTGCTGGGCATGGGTCTTTCCCCATTACTGGGGAGGCCTGAAGCCCACTCCACCATACGGTGCGGGTTGGTTGAGATGCGGATTAGTGACCAACCTGTGGGATAAGTATTTTCATATGACCCTCCAATAAGGTTTAACGACTGTTATCTATCGGTAACAACCGGAACCAACGGCTTAATTTTTCAGAAACACGGAAACACGCAAGAAAAAAAATTGGTGGATAAATTACGTGCACTAACGACTTTGGGGTTACTTTTGATATTAGTTTTAAGCCTATGAATTAAATTAATAAAATTTTGCCACTAGCGGTCACCCATCTCATACCCGACGCTTTGTGCCTGGCTGCTGGCCGCCGGGCCATGCGCCGAAGAATGAAGTGAAAATATTCCTTATCCTTGTATTTAGGTGTGTGTATTTATTTATCTTAGTGTGACATAAGGAAACCTAATGAGAAGCTATGAATATACCTACAGCAAAAATATTGAAATAAAAATGACCCTAAAAATGAACCTTGTGTAAACATTTTTTTATATTTTAACCGAATGAAGTGAAAAACACTTATTTAATCAAAATATTCACTACGTAGTATTTATTGATACAACAAACTAAAAGAAAACCCAATAACACTTCCGCAAAGTAAAAACAGGAGTAGCTAGAAGAAGCAAGTCAAAAGCGAAAGCTAGTGTTAGTTCAAAATGGTTTATTCATAGTGTGGTCAAGCATTCGAATATGCGCGCATGCAGCCATGACGTGTGGAGTGGCGATACCATCTCCGCACGATTTATGCACTTCTGAACTGGGTGTCGATAGTGGATATTTCAAATAATAAACCTATCTGCCAGCTATTTTAGAATCGTGAATATTTCGGACCAGTTGCATAACATAGGTACTGCATTATGGTGTATATTTTAAGGTATTTTAGAGATTTTATCTTAGAGATGCAGATAAGGTGCTAGAATTAAACAGATGGAACTTAAATCGTGAATTAATACTTTGTGTATTTAAAAACAGCTTTTTCAAGTAAGCGTAAGATAATAAATAATAATAAATAACGCTTCAACTCCTAGCCCCACATTAGGGTATTTATACCCTGTGTTGTGGGTGCCATGGACACATACAAAGACAGAAACACAAACACCCAGACCGAGAACATAAATTAAAACTCCTCATTCAAATTTGTGCTTCGCCGGAAATCGAACCCGGGACCCCTCGATTGGCAGTCCGGCATGGTAACCATTGCGCCACGTGGGTCGTCAAGATTTTTTGAATAAATGTTTTAATAGTTTAGTAGGTGGTAGAACTATTATGGTTCGCCCGGGGAAGTAACACCGCTGTAAAGGTGCAGTTGCCGGCCACACTTACATGAGGCGACCACCAGCCTCCGGAGTAGCAGCGCAACTGCATACGACCTCTGACAAGACCTACCTATGCTTGCTTGAGGTTGTATGTAGATGTCCATGGGCTGCAGCGACCACTTAACCACGTGGCCTGCATGCTCGTCTGCTACTCCATTCAAATAATAAAAATAAATTAAGTTTTTAACAAAAAAAATAGAACCGACTTCAAACGGTAAAAAATAAAATTGTTCAGTACCTACTTCTTCTTGCTTATGGTAATGACTCTTAAAACTATTTTTGGAGTCGGGCCCTTACTAAAATGTCGTACCATTCGTTATAAATGGGCACCGGCAGTACAGACAGTGGGACAGTACCTACTTCTTCTTGATTATGGTAATGACTGTTAAAACTATATTGGAGTCGGTGCCCATTCAGAACGAAAGGTACACTATATTTACTAAGACAGGACATTTTACTAAGGGCCCGACTTCAAAAATAGTTTTAAGAGTCATTACCATAAGCAAGAAGAAGTAGGTACTGAACAATTTTATTTTTTACCGTTTGAAGTCGGTTCTATTTTTTTTTTGTTAAAAACTTAATTTATTTCACTCTTTTTAGTAATTTTAATAATTCTGCACATATGTATAAGCATAATTGGAATTTTTTTCAGTTAATTTCTAAACGTTAAAGAGATACCTTTTATAATCATGTTTATCTAATAGCCATCATAGCACCCTGAAAGAATTCTACTAAGTCCACCTGAACGTATAAATTAATAAAATAATTTGCTCTCAGCTCCTAACCGTTGAGGAGTTGTAGCTTCAATCATCAGCTTAGCAACATGAGGTGATAATTACCGGACACAAATATTTGTATTATGTTAAAAATATGACTAAAAGAATGTGTGTGCCTATTAAATTTCAGTGTTTCCCTCGATTTCCCTAGTATCACATCATCAGATTTTGCCATGGTGACAGTTGGACCACCTCAGAAATGTAAGATTTCCAACAAAAAACCATTTATTGAAAGAATTTGCTCTCAACTCCTAACCGTCATAGTACCTTCCATCATCAGCACAGCAACATGATATGGTGATAATTATACACAAATACCTGTTTTGCTTTAGTAAAAATATGAAAATCATTTGTTGTGCTATAAAATTTGAGTGTTCCCTTCGATTTCTCTGGGATCTCCTCATCAGACTTTGACTTGGTGACAGTTGGAACACCTCAGGAATGTAAGATTTGGAATAAAAAACTATTTATTGAAAGAATTTGCTTTCAACTCCTCACTGTTGCAGTACCTTCCATCATCAGCTCAGCAACATGAGATGATGAATACTATGCACAAATATCTCTTATGCTTCAGAAAGTATAAGAAAATCAATGTGTGTGCCTATAAAATTTGAGAGTTCCCCTCGATTTCCCTGGGATCCCATCATCAGATCCTGATTTGGTGACAATGGGACCACCTCGGGAGTATAAGCATACGAACAAAAAAAGAATTTTGAAAATCGGTCCACAAACGGCGGAGTAATCGGTGAACATATATAAAAAAAAAAACACAGCCGAATACAGTACCTCCTCCTTTTAGAAGTCGGTAAAAAGTGTTATCACTAGTGTTTTAATTTAAGACACATTTTTCAACTTTAGCTAAGGTTATTTAGGTTTTTAATATTTGATTGTTATAAAGATCTGGTTTATTTCCAACTATTTTGGAATTTATTACATTTTATACTAAAATTGTCTAAATATAAACATTGTTACCAATAAAACCAAAAACAAAATTGGCCCTAAACATAAACCTTACGGAATGCCGCACTTAACACAGAGCTATTGAAATTAAAATTCTTCTACAGACAGCTTGTCTCCACGTAGAGTTTTTAATACATGACAAGCTTTAATAAGGAATTCTATCAACAATGTTGCGAGTACGAATGAAGTAGAAATATATTTATTCGTAGCTTCGTAGAAATATATTTTTTGTCAAGAACCTTCTTTGTACTATGAAAGAGGCTTATACTCGTATGTAAAGTCAAAAGCATTTTAAAGTAAAGTTAATGAACATTTAGCGTAAGCGTAGAAAGTTGAATATAAGTACCTAGTTTTTGTACCATTAAAGATTATGTCTCGTTTGCTGAAAAGTTGACGTAGATAATCAGAAAATATTCTTTATCGAAGCAATGTGCCTCAATTGAAAAGTGACCCAGGCATTAACGATTTACTTTAAAGAGGTCTATTAACACTAGTGTGATTGCAACAAAATTATTAGAAAATATTTTAGTGATAATATAGTTGTGTTACTTTCATAGCATTAGGCAAGTACTTATAAAAAAGTCAAAGCCAATTATTAGATTTTGGAGATGAGAATTAAATCATATTATCAAAGACAAAGACAAAGACTTTTATTTGCACAAATATGGGTGTTTACAAAAGGTGTTTTATACATTTGGTTCGCCATATTTACCTTCATGAGGTATGCAAATATTACAATAATTAAAAACTTAACTAATTAAAATTACAAACATAAAAATGTACATTGAAATAGTTTCATTTATTTTATTATATGTATACTACATTTATCTTTGTTTGTACCCATATTGGGCCTTTTAATTAATTTATTTTATTTATTTTTATTTTCGGATCGGATCCGATCGTCAGCTTTGGGTACCCATATTGCAGGGTTGTACACTGAGAGGAAAAAAAGCCGGCGGAAAAAAAAAACTCCCAGGTTTTTATGGAATTCCTTTATGTCGCTTTATCGTTTAGAAAATCAGTGACTGAGTAATATGCCTTTTCCAGTAAATACGTTTTAAGTTCCTTTTTAAATTCATTGCCCGCTTTTATTTTGAGGAATTCCGGTAGGTTATTGTATATTTTTGGTCCCATGCAAAAGACACTGTTATGAAATTGTCTTCTTTTAGAAGCCATTGAACAAAGTTTATTGTTATGTCTTTTCGATTTAAGCGTTTCATATTTAGTGATTTCAGCTTTGACCATTAAAGAGATCTCATAAATGTATAAAGAAGGGAGCGTCATTATTTTTAAATTGCTGCCTACAAGTATCCGTTTATTGCAACTGACATATTGTGTGACATATTGTGTGACAAATAACGTGAAGGTTTTCTGTTTTAATTGTTTCTAATTTGCGCTTCAAAACCACAATAAAAAATTGATTTAAATTTTTCAACAATACATAATTATATATATTCTAAACTGTTGTACATCACAAATACATAAAGTATAAAAATCACACAGTTACGTGAATTCCTTGACTAGATACAATGAAGGTAAAACAGGGCGTGAGATAAAAACGGTCAAGTTGGAGATATGTTAGGATGCTCAGTATGTATTGCCACGATTTTGCACAACTATTGAACACTCGAACAGTAGTCACGACAAGTGCCCTTGGCTTCGTGGTCGCCCTCACGCCTGAACTGACATGTCTTACCGACATAGATTAACGATGGAAAATCTTAATTGTAAAAAACCCTAGTAAAATATAAGGAAAACAGGAGACACAATTTATTTTAAAAATATTGATTAATTGAAGTTAAAGGTCAAAGTCCTAAAGAGCGCGAATAAAGATGGAATAGTTGAAGAGTTGTTACTATATTTTATAGTACGTAACGAAGAGTAGTTGACCGCTAGTGGCAAAAGTTTCACGTGCGTTTCCGTGCTTCGGAAGGTATGTGAAGCCGTCGGTCTCGATTGTTATCGATATATTATTATAACAGTCGATAAACGCAGTCGGAGGCCTTATGAGCGATATTGAAAACATCCGACAGCGGGTTGGCCACTAATCCGAATCTCCACCAACCCGCATTGGAGCAGCAGTATCTCCGGGCCTCCCCAATAATGGGGAGAGACCCGTGCCCAGCAGTGGGACGCAAAAAAGGTTGCAGACAAAGATGAGTAGCTAGGCGTCTACATTCTGAAAAAAATTATAAACTTTTTAAAAGTAGGTATTTAAAAATCATTCAACACCTCCAATAAATTCGTAAACATTGCAATGTTCAAATTCTAACTTTATCCAGATTTTTTTGCCTTTCGATGACAACCGACGATTATAGTGGTTATCGTTACTTGATTCTCGCTAGTAATATAACAGATCCCTTATGTATTTAATTGATGTATAGTAATAATATAGATCTCGATATTCCACCAATAATACTGAGGTGTAAACGAGTCAAAATATTTAAATCAATTCTGGTTCAAAGTTGTCCTCCACGGATGATTTCCTATTCAAGCTTCGCGTATGTTTGTTTCGCCATTCAGGTAAAACGGAGTTACAGCTTTTTGAAAATAATAATGGTTAATGGTAAACATGACACTTCTTATTTCATAAAGTATTCTTAGCAACTGATTGACGATACAAATAATTAATTGATGTCCTTCTACCAAGGACGTAGTTTATGAATAAATTGTAGAATCAAACCCACCACGATTCTATTTGCGCAGTGAGCACTTTGCCAGAACATCATACGCAAGACCAGAATTCGAATCAATTTGGAAGATTCGATTTAAAATTTGACTGAGAAAGAATATTTTCTTTGTGTTTCCACATTGTAGGGAGTTCTAGTGTAGATGCCAATATGAAGTTTTAAAAATAAATATTAAAGTAATATTTATTAATCTTCGCCAATAAGTAGATTTAATATTTATCCAAATAATTTATCCAAAATTAAATCGTCTACCTACCAGTAAACGTAAAAACTAATTTTAATCATGGAATTATTTGGCTAAAGCCACTACAAAATTATATTTAAAAAATGCAAAAATCGGTACGGAAAAATTGAATGGGTATAGTTTATTGCAAGAACATACTCTCAGATTATAGCGTTACGTCAACTCAAATATTCAACTTTCAAACGTGGAATCGAATGAAATTTTTAAATTTGAAGTCTTAATCCTTCGAATCTGTATGGAGGATACAATAAATTAGGCTGAATACTTTAGTGGACAAAATTTAAAAAAAGCAGAGCGCGCGCCCGCTGCGCCGAAATGCAAATAGCGGTGACAAAATTTCACAATCGAAAATTGCGCGTAGAATTTATGGCTCAATTTCGTCCGGTACACAATGTGGTGAGTCCAGAACCGAAACATCTGAGGAATCGAAGCGAATAACAGTTTCATGGGAGCACTGGCCAGTTTAATTACAGTGTCGATTTTTTACCGAACGCATCGTCCGTTTATGCGTATATGTTTGTTATTTACGAGCTGTACTTTTTGGGTTGACACCATATAGGTTGTGATGATACCTCGCCATTTCATCGGTGGAATCGCGATGGAACGTTTTTGGGGTTTCGTAACCAAGAATGGAAAAAGGAACCTTTATAGCATTACTTATTTTATTTGTCAATCCGTTTATCTGCTCCTTTGTTTGCAACGCAATTTTTTGTTTCACTGCAATTGAATTAAAAGACTTCACAAAAAACGTTTTCAGCGCATTCTTGATATATTTCACAAATGATAATATCGGATAAAATAAAAAAATTAACGTTTAAATTTTATCATGAAATTCGGCCTATTCATAGAAATCGAAAAACAAGGGTCTATTAAGGGATCTCTGAATTTGTTATTAAGTAATTATTAATACTAACTAATATATCATTTTTTTCTACAAAGAAATTACTCTACAAGTATTTTTTTAATAATATTAATGATTCGCACTCATAGTCTTACTAGAAATTGCTGTGTCAAAACAGTAATTTTATCTATCGAAAATTGAACCTAGAACTCCCAATCGGTAATCCGGCATGATAACCACTATGCTATACGGGTCGTTTAGTAACACAATAATAATATGTCAAGGTAATATGGAACCCTCTGCAGACGATTTCGACTTGCACTTATCCGATTTTTTATTTATTGCCGATTCGCGGTAGGTATATCGGGCGCAATTTGTGTATCGATTACCGGTAAATTTTCATCCCGAAATGGTGAACTAATGAATTCGTAATTGATGTGACTAAATTGTGAAAGCTCTTGTAATTGCAATATTTTTAACACTGTTGCAGTATTGTATCCAAAACTCAACACTCAGTTTTGGATCGGTTCTTCAGTATTCGGTATATGTATAATTGATATGATAATAATGTACATTTTTATAAATTGTGTTATTATTAAGTTTTTTTCTTTTATCTTTGTAATATTTGCATACATCATGAAGGTAAATATGGCGTACTAAATATGTATTAACAACTTTTGTAAACACCCATATTTGTGCAAATAAAGTTCTTTGTCTTTGTCTTTGTCTTTGTACCTCTTTTTGCATCCCAATGCTGGGCATGGATCTCTCCCCAGTATTGGGGAGGCCTGAAGGTTACTCCACCACGCTAGTCCAGTGAGAGTTGGTGGATATGCGGGTTAGTAGCCAAAGCACTTTCGAATATTTTAAAACCGCCCAAAAGGTCTGTGATAAGGTTTATCCACAGATATCAATCGATAACCGTTAGTTAGTGCCGCATATTTATTTATTTATTTTAACCCACAGCGTGCTTAATGCCTAATGGCATTCTCTACCAGCCAACTTTGGGTGAGCTTGTGGTAGGAGCATACTTAGTCAAAAAGAGAACTCGTTATGAGTTAAATACGTTAAAAATAAATACATATTTCATGCTTAATTAACAAAATATTACGTACATATAAAATACTAAATAAAAATAGTGAAAACGTTAACGTTGTGCATTTTTGATATTTTAGAATGGTTAGGGAATAATTTCGCGCGAATCATCTAGTATTTTCAGTAGGTTTTCATCTGGTATTTTTATAAAGTACTCACTCATTTTCTTTCACTATTTTTTCGTCACTTTTTTTCATTAATAAATACACTTTGTTCAATGTCCATATTTTAAATACTTGATATAAACGAATTTTACAAGTATAGACAGTCGAGCCATCAGCTGTCACCCCTCCGTCTTACGAATATTCGATCAGGGCACATATCCTGACGCGAGTTTAACATTTTTTACCCATCCCAAAACAGTGCACTTCAAAAATACTTATTACATAGAATACGTATTATACATAAGATATATTATGTAATAAATAAAACAAAATCAGATAAGCGAAAGATTCAGATGGCAGTAGTAGAACCACTTAAAAGGTCTCTTCAACACAGTTTTGCTTTTGGCTTTTCGAATGGTCTCAGGTAGGGTGTCCCATAATATTATAGCGTAAAATGTAATATCGGAAGAAGTCACTTTTATGTGACGTTAAATTTCATACTTCTCACAAAAAAAAAACTTCAAGTACCTAAATGTAAAAATCGAAAATAAACAATCATAAATAGATTTCATAACAAAAAATCGGTACCTGTGCTTTATTTGGTTTTTCCCATTTTACGCCGGGATTTCGAAAAGCGCTAGAACAGCTTTTTACAAACAACGTGTGCTCCTTGTCGCCCCACAGTCATGCTGCATAATGAATACCCTTGTACCTGAAAATATATTTAAAACAGGGCTGGAGTTTTTTTCCACCCGCTTTTTTCTCCTAGCCCATATATGTAGCGCACCCAAAGCGGATGACGGTCAGCTGATGGCCGTACAACAATGACAAACATCAAGTGTATATTATTACCCAGGATGTCAATAAACTATTTCATTTCATTTTTATTGCACAATAATTGAAAATGTGGGCACCTATACCGAATAACTGCTAATTAATTGAAAATAGTTCTGAACCAACCGGAGGACGCTATGTTTGCATACGCTGTACTACTTTTTCTTGCGTCACATTACTTACAAATATTTTTTTAAGTTAGTTTATACAGACGCTGATTACAAATAGCTATAGAAGTTACATGAAATTATAACCATTTAAGAAGATCAAAGTCTACACCTACTTATAGGTATATGAAAATTAATCCCTATTTTCCTTGGTCACGGCATCACACGTAAACGGCTTGACTGTTTTCGCTAATTCTTCTTTTACTGTGTTTGTTACTGCCATGAGACGGTTCTTATGAAAGAAATGTTTTAAAAATTACGCGGAAAGTTAGAAAATTTAAAAATACTTAACCACTTTAATATTTTTTCTAATGATTTTCTAATGTAACCTTAGCGTTTTTGACAATATAAACTTTTTAAATGTAATTTTATGGCGTTTGACATAGTATTGGCAGGATGCGTGCTGCAAATATCGTCAAAGCATATGCTTCAGTATACCATTGCGAATTTAATATTCATAGTTAAAACAGTACAATGTCTGTCGGGTCAGCTAGTCATTTAAAAAATTGATATGTAACATATTATATATGTAACGATATGTAACAGGTATATACCTACTACATATTCAATATTATGTACCTCTATGATCTCTATTATAACCAATACTCAAAACGAGATTAGAATAAAGTTTTGCCTACTTATCAGTATAATTACTTATCAATATTATTATTATAGTACCTACTTATTACTGTAATCAATAGCATTTTTGGAATTTTTGTTCGATTTTGTTTGCAACCGAAGATGACTCGAAAAACGGTAATGTTCTTTTTGTTACTTAGTAATTGTTGTACTTTGCGCGCATGACCCGGCGGTTAGCGTAGAGCGCAAACTATGCATCTAAGCCAAACGGTCGCGGTCGGGTGTGAGGTGGGTGATCGCTAGTGGCAAAAAAAAATTCATGCGCATTTCCGTGCTTCGGAGGGCACGTTACGTTAAGGCACGTTCGGAGGTCGATCCCGTTGTCAATAGATAACAGTCGTTAAACCTTGTCGGAGGCCTTATAGGCGGTTTGAAAACATCCGACAGCGGGTTGGCCACTAACCAGCATCTCCAACAACCAGCATTGGAGCAGCGTGGTGTAGTAAGCTCCAGGCCTGCCCAACAATGGGAGAAACACATGCCCAGCAGTGGGACGCAAAAAGGGTTGCGGCCAATTGTTGTACTTTACGAAGCTTTGAAGCACAGGTTGATACAAAATCTACGAAGATACGGATTTTTCATAATGTATGTTTTAAGTCAATTGTTCGTGTGTAAGCATTCATATAAACGCACCTATCAGAATATGTTAATCCAGTTTACACAATTCGCAGAAGCTATTAGTACAAGAAGCATTCGATCTAGTTTGCATGGTCCGTTTATATCAGAGGAAGTTCGACTAGTAAGGTAATGGGGCGAATTACGTTTTTCCGTGAAGACGATGACTTGATCACATTAACTGTCGTTACAAAATCCCAAGAATGAAGACTGAATTTTATTCCTTATGCGTGTAATCTTTGGTGCGCTTTAACGCTTCTACCATACGCGGTGAATGATAAGAGATAAGTATTAAATATCGCTATTAGAAAAAAAAACGGCAAATTGTTTGTAAAGTAGGTTTACGATCGAGATGTTTACGTGATAACGTCCGCACGAGAAAATCTCCATTCGTTTGTATGCCGCTAGAGTGAGAGAGACGGAAGATCGGTCCACTCACTCGAACGCTATGTCAGCCTCCGCTCGTGAGGATTCCGCGTGACAAGTTTCACGGAATGACTGGCAGCGCTCGAGATGAGACGGGAGATCGGTCCGTCTCTCTCTCGTTATACCTGCGATCGCGCTCGTGAGGTTTTGGTGTGACACAAGTTTCTGAACATGTCACCCGACTAAAACGATTTTAAAGACGTTATCACGTCAAAAAACGTAAACAAACACTTGAAATGGAATTTTAATGCTTTATTCATAGCTTCAAGCAGCTTTACGTTGAACTACGTTGACTAAATTGAACATGTTATACGTTATAAGAACTATTAACGAGTGAATACGATTTTTTTTCTTCTGCACCCTTAGCATATAAAATACTTACTTGGAAATATGTATGTACATCATGAATATAGTACTAGACGTAGTATCTTATTATTGCCTATAAAGAAGTCTAGGTATGACTATGAGTGTCCACATCTTGTTGATGTCCACAAATTGATTTTGCTATCCAGATATAACGATTGATCCAGCGATTAAAAAATAGTCAGTAAAATATTTTAAATATAAATAATAAGTGTTCATCCTTATCCATATACAGAGATTGATAATATAATTGACTTGACGACCCGTGTGGCACAATGGTTACCACGTCGGACTACCATGTTTACAGTAGGTACCCACGACACAGGGTATAATTGGTATGGTTGGTTGCAATCCTATTTTCATTCTTTCCTGAGCGCAGGTTTCTCCTTATATTTTTTTATTTGAATGAAGTAGCAGACGAGCATGCAGGCCACGTGGTGTTAAGTGGTCGCTGCAGCGCATGGACATTTACATACAATCTCAAGCAAGCATAGGTAAGTCTTGTCTGAGGTTGTATGCAGTTGCGCTGCTACTCCGGAGCCTGGTGGTCGCCTCATGTAAGATCGAAACATAATAGAATTGGTTCACGGCAGAAGAGGGTTCAGCGGTGGTACTTCCCCGGGCGAACCGTAATAGTTCTACCACCTGCAAAACTAAGCATTATAACTAAGCATTTGCTACCGCGCTGATTATATTACAACCCAACAACAACATAATCTTGCCACTATGCGCCAGTAAAACAAGTGGCTAAGCTGAAGCCAGTCAACACACTAATTATGCTAATTATGTTATTGCCAGAAACCTTCTGCAGTCTTCTTCGGGTTCATTAAAATTGTTGCAGAGTTCCCGCCGAGTGCGAAGTCTCCACACATAGGCCACATAGCGCAGCGCTATTTTGTAGCATTAAAACTCGCTTTATATAGATGTATCAGTTTCTATTTTAAACGAAGAATTTTAAAGAATAGTTTCTGTGTCGAAATTAAAGTACACTTTTATTGTAATATAATATACCTAATATAAATTTTCTATACAAAAATTTAGAACAGAGAATGTGACTAAATTTATTTCATCAAATTTTCAGGTTTAAAATATCAAGATTCAACCGTAGAATTTCCAAAGACGATGAGAACACTTAAATCAAATTAAGAATAAGTTGAACAAAATGTGTGGTGTTTAACATTACATAAAAAGAGCAATATAGTATAGTGACGTCACTATGTTATATCGCGGCTTCGCTTTATTAAAAAGGTATAGATAATATCTATAACTGATAATTTATTAGTTTTCTTCTTCTTCTTTTTTATAATCTGTTATTATTCTTTCTTATAATCTTTTAACCAATATTGTAGTGAAATAAAAGGGATTTAGGGATAAATTGGGTTTATTTAATAACCTAGTGGTTACAGAAAATATACTACACTAAGCGTATAACTAATTTTAAAACTAGTACACTTAATGTCCCTAAGACACTCGCGGAACGATAGTAAGATTATTAGAAGGTACTTCCTTTACTGGATGGTCCAGTGCACGTCCAGAATCTTCAGTTCTTTATTAGAATAGAATTCCACATTCGACAAATCCAAGCAATATTGTAGATATCACCAAAAGTCCATTATCCGCTCGCATAGGTATAGGTAGTATAAGGTTAGGTAGGTTTAGATTAATTTCACTTGAAAATACTTCCAGAAAGACTAGCAGGATATGTTGTTGAACCAAGAGAAGGAACTCAAAGAAAGAACCAGAAAGACAGAGCCCCCGTGTTCGGCCGTCCGGCCCTTATATATCAAAATCATTCAAATTTAAATTTACTTCTTCCATGGATTTCCTTTATGCATATTCTTGCATTCGACCAGCAGGTTATCCAAAGAGTTTCCAGTATCCATAATTTTAGCGAGTGTCGTAAATTAATTTTAAATGATAAATAAAACTAAATTAGACAAATATTATATAATTTTATTATTTGAAAATAACAACTTAAAATTATAATATAAAAACATGTAGCAGCCAAAGACAATATTATAATGTTTTATCTATGAAATTAAATAAGAAACATAAATGACAAACATGAGAATTTTGATAGGTAAACAAACATTGTATCAAAGTAATGAAGAAATAAGAAAGGAAAAGTAAATATAATAATAGAACAAAAGGATATAAGTTATAAAAAATGATAATGGAAGTGAATGAAGTAAGTAATAACATGTAGTGTATTAATAACACTACAATATTTACATTCTTATTTCTTATATTTCTATTCATAAATATGTATCACATATTATTTAAACTAAGACATTTCAAAACCGATAGTGTTGTTAAAAAGTCAATTTATATACAATTAACCGTTTAAGATTTAAATGGCTTCCGTAACTGTCAACTCCCAGATAATGTTCTAATCGTAATTCGTAATATTAATGTTAGTTCGTGCCAATTAAGAAGGCAAATTAAGACCGTGATAACATCCAGATATCATATTACACATCGAAACTTATACGGGGAACAGCGTAATGAGTTTCGAAACGTTTAATTGATGCGGACAGATGAGACTTAACAATAAAATATGACAGTGCGGGCCCCAATAATTCTTGTTTATGCTCTTCTTAAAATCGAACTCGAGGAAGTCACTTAACCTTTGAGCATTACAAAAACGAGCCCGGGAGCTTTCAAAATGCCTTAACAAAACAAAAAGCGTCGAGTGACATTCTTCGTTACAACTCTCTCTATACATGCATACGCTGAATCGGCGATCGAATCGTTCATTTAATCGAGTAAACTCGCTTCGTTCGCCTCGAATGATTTATTGCAGTGACACGTGTTTTTTTGTGCCATCGCGTACGCTTGCGGAAACAATTTTGAATCATTTATGCGCCCGCCGGCTCGGACCCGTATAAGGCGAAGCCCTGACCGGCCGCCGGTTTTCGGGGTTTTCACCTTAATTTTTGGGAATTGACGGCGCATCTTTTTAGGTTTTGGGATGAGAAATTGAATTGACAGTTACGCCACGCCTATTGCTTTCTTTTTAATGCTTTAAAACATTTTTTCTGATAACTTTTCTTTTTATGTTACCGACCAAACTTGCATTAGGTGATCAACTCACCACCATCAACACAACTCCATTATGTAATTAACATATCGTATAAACAATACTTTGGTGTATGTACTCGTATATGTCCATTGAATGCAGCGAGCACATAGGACCACGAGATACTCCTAAGTATGCTCGTCAACTATATTTAAAAAAGGCTCTCTTGCTCTCTGTATGTATATTGTCTGTCGCGTATACCTAATTTGTCGAATAAATTTATTATATCTTTACTTCTTTCTTCATTTATTTCATCCGTACTTATTTTGAATTTGAAATATGTAATTTGATGTCTGATAATAATATGCGCACACCAACAGAATAAAATTAAATGTCAATTGCATTTTTAATCTGTAATGTTTGTAACATATTGTATATAAATATTTATAAATATTTATAACGGAAAACACCAGAATATATATCTACCTATGTACTTCTTAAACGCATACTAATATTCTAGTAAATATTCATTACGAACCTTAGACTTTTGGTCACAGTAACTACTTTTTCAGCTTCCTCAAAAAAGTAACTTACGAGCAACTTTATTACTATCCATGAATTCAATTAAAATAAGACAAATTGCAGATAAAAATTCCGAAAACCGCAGCCGCCGACAGAGGGTTTCTTACGAAATGCTTATTAATTTTCATGAGTGCTGTGTGCTCCAATTTTTTGTCCAAAGAAACTCAGACTGGCCCAGTGTGAGGCCACACTAATTATACAATGACTACATGCAATCTCGTATCACCAAATTTCTATGCGGGCGACATACATTGCCAAATCGCTTCCTGAATCCTTTTCAGGATTAGTTTTAAGTAATCAATGTATGTTGTAATAATTTATGGGCAGTGGTTTTGTCGTTTGTGGTAAAAGTAAAGTTCGATCCTCATAAAGTTTTATGACACCAACACACAGTTTTGCTCGGTACAGATTGTCCTAAATTATGATAGCTATGTCGCTGTAATACGATGCATTATATGTTTAAAATGCTTTATGTGCCCGTGGGAAAGTAATTGGCTCAAAAATGTATCATCAATGGTCATTGCGATTGCCTTTTACTTATATTTTGGGATATTAAAGTAAAAATTGTTACGTGCGTAGGGGTCATTAAAGTTTATTAATGTTATAATATTTATCAGATATGGCTTTCACATTTTAAAGCCTTTCATGAAATTTGGCGTGTCTAGTTAATGTTTGGAGAAATCGTATACTTGATAAAAGTATGAGTTTGGTGTTTATTCGTTTGTGAATAATTATACGAAATATTTGACTACAATATTTTTATAATGCCAGATAATTGCGATTGAGTTAACGATTTACAATTATTTAGAATTTTCATTTTTATAAATTCGACTATTGACTTATATTGTTTAAGCAATTTGATTAATGTGTTTTATATAAGTATTTATTATTGAGCTTATAAGAAATAAAAAGAAATTTACGTTGATAGAAAGTATCTACAATATTTTTATTTTGCGTAATAACTTCATGTTTTTGTACAACATAATATCACACATTTAAAGATTTTTAGGTAATGTCGAAAATTGCACTGATGGCTCAAGATATTGTATCATTAACATTTTACTTCAAAAAATGTGCTTAAAAAACATTTATTTGCTCTTACATTATGATCTTATTATCTAGAGGTACATGATACATCGCTTTGTACATAAAGTTTCTGCCTAAGACCCTTCTTTGTAAGAGCCTGGTGCCTGAAGTAGGTTTAGAAAACCCTGAGTTTACAGGTCACCAGTGCCCCTCCGCGGACTGGTATTAGGTGACATAACTTAAAATTTGCAATTTTATGTAAAGATTACGTGAACTTTTAAAAATGCTATGTGATCTTAATTATTCTATTTCCATTCCGAAGCGCGCATGGCCCGGCGGTTAGCGTAGAACGCAAACGATCTATGTAACTAAGCGAAACGGGCGCGGTCGGGTGTGAGATGGGTGACCGCTAGTGGCAAAAAATTTCATGCGCGTTTCCGTGCTTCGGAGGGCACGTTAAGCCATCGGTCCCGGTTGTTGTCGATAGATAACAGTCGTTAAACCTTGTCGGAGGCCTTATGGGCGGTTTGAAAACATTCGACAGCGCGTTGGCCACTAACCCGCATCTCCACCAACCCGCATTGGAGCAGCGTGGTGGAGTAAGCTCCAGGCCTCCCCAATAATGGGGAGAGACCCGTGCCCAGCAGTGGGACGCAAAAAGGGTTGCAGCCCTATTTCCATTTCATAATAATTAAGTTACTCTTAATACTTCGTACGTCCTAAAAAGGTCTCAAGACTGAAAAGGGCTTCTCGGACTCGGGTTATAATCGGGATTATTCATTGTTGTTATGGTTATGATTACATGTTATCCTAAATTTTCTCGAAGGCATTTTGTGTTCACAATAGGCCTGCGTTGTCTTCATCTTTCTCATTTTTCAAGAGCAGCATTGGCAAATAAAAGTAGAAGAAAAAAATGACGTCAAAATTCTAGCGGTCAACGCCCCCCAAAACTGTAACGAGCCGAAACGTTGTCACTTCACAAAAACCAGTTAACCGGATGCAATGTCGACACAGACGGTGCAATTAATTAAACAATTAATCAGCAAATTGCCGGATGATTTGCTTTTTACCAACTGCGCTGCATTTAAGACAATTTGTCCAATCTGGATCCAGAACTGGTTCACTTGGTTCTGCCTTATAAGATTAATGCGGCTGTGCCTAAATGCTACATGCTGTGGTGATGTAAAAAATTAGTACAGATTGTAAATACAATATTATATACAGATATTTTATTTAATTTTAACTAGCGGCGGCCCGCGACTTCGCGTGGACTTTGGTATTAGTCATAGCATGATGTTATATAGCCTCGCCACCGGTGGCGCAGTGTCGCTGGACCGCACCGTAGTATGATGTAGCGTGAAAGATATATTATTATTATCTCCTTTAAATATCAGAAGCGATAAAAGTATCTATTTTCAATTAAGAATAAATTTATTACTACCATATGTGCATTAGAAATAAATTATCAGTCTTTTATTGTAGAAATGGTTCACTATTTTGACTATATTGGCTTACACATGAGATATAGACATATATGGTGGGCTTTTTGTAGGAATATTTAAGATAAACATTTCTATCATAGTACATTACATAATATGTGTAACTCTAGTAACTCTGTTTTGGCAGCGCACGCCAGAATAGCTCACAGATGGAAGATTTTTTCCTACTTACGAGTACTTGACACTTATCGTCATATTTTGGACACTTTACACAATATCTTTAGAAATTGTAGCCTATGTGTTATTCTGATATATAAGCTATATTATTGTAAAGTTCCATTCAGTAGTTTTTAAGTGAAAGAGTAACAAACATCCATACATCAATCCACACGCATCCACAAACTTTCGCGTTTATACCTTAATATTAAGTATGATATAGTGGCAAACTAGTAAATGTGCAATGGTGTTAGGATGTCGCTGTAGTCCATGTACGTCTGCACACAACTTCAAGCAAGCCAAAGGCTCTTTTATTAGCAGTTTAAAATAATAAATCATAATATATTACCTTATTGGTACTTAGCTAGTTAGCAGGAACAGCGATGGCCGAGTGGTAAAAAATCGTGGTCTTCGACGCGACTGATCGCGGTTTCAAAACCTTGGCGCGCAATTCTGGCAAAGAAATTTGTAATATGCGGATTTATCGCTGCTCCAAGGTGATGCAAAATATCGTGATATTTAATTGATTACGATGTTCTCTATCGCCGTGCATGCCTGAGAGAAATTCATAATTTCTCGAAAGCATGACTTCCACCAATCCGCACTTGGCAAGCGTAGTGGACTATGGCCTAAATCCCTATCACTTATGAGAGGAGACCTGTGCCCAGCAGTTGGACATGAAAAAGGGTTGAAAAAACTTAGGGTTTTTTTTAATTAATATTATTATGATTATTAATGGTTGCAATTTTATTGACATATTTTGATCTGGGACCTGGGGTAATTTAGGACTACTAGGGTCTTTTAATTTTGAATAATTCATTTTATAGAAAATTTTGTGTGACATTATTTTTTTTATTATAATGTACATATTGTATGCCCATTTGAAGCAGAAATATGAAGGTTGTTTAACCTACGAGTACATTAGATCATGTATTGTAATCATATTCTACAATAAAAGTGATTTAATTTTGATTTTATTTGGGACTATATTTTTTTTAAATTGAAATTTGAAATAGTTTATTAACATCCTGGGTAACATTATACACTTGATGTTTGTCACTGTTGTACGGTCATCAGCTGACCGTCATCCGCTTTGGGTGCGCTAAGGCTTATATGGGCTAGAGAAAAAAGCGGGTGGAAAAAAACTCCAGCCCTGTTTTAAATAAATTTTCAGGTACAATGGGTATTTATTATGCAGCATGACTGTGGGGCGACCTAACATGTAGACCTAACATTAGGAAGTCGGGACATAGTCCCTACTCGCCTTTCCTGTTTCAGGTCTCAGGAGGTTAATAATATTTATTGCAAACGCACACTCGTTGATGTCTTTTTCATGTCTGATGCGACGTAATAAATAAAATTAAATAGCATACATCGGACGCCTGTATCTGTAATCACGGACGATTTTTTTACTCGTCTGTAATGTAATAAGTATTTGAGCAATACTTTCGGAGATTTTAAAAATGAAATAAAAAAGATACTAAAATTTTAGTAACTTCTTATGATAAACTATAATTGTCTTTAAAACGATTAACACGATGTGATGCGTGTTTCCATTTTTTAACGAATTTCAATGTCGGGAAAATTCTCGAAATTGCAGATAAAATTAAATGGTTTATACACTGACTTGAGCAACCCTTATTCATATCAATAAAACCGACTAGTTTCTTATGGTCTGTTGTCATAATTTTTTTTTACTTATGCTATACCTAAGTATTAAAAAGAACCAAAAATTTCACTGCCGAGTTACGCACGAACAATACATTAGACCGTGTACACTATAGTTATGTTTTACTATAGCGGCTACCAACTACCATCTATCGCACGTTGCAATCCGCTACCGCTTGTTAGCGCTATCAGATGCTGCGTAATCAGTTCCGCGCGCGATTTGTGAACAAAAAATACAACAGAGAACTTATCTCTGCTGCTGTATGGGCTTGCTTTTGACGAGCTGAGATTGTGTCGCAGTTCAAGAAGAAAATAGGACAAATAGTGGCTCGAAGGCGCGTAGACATAGCGATGCAGTCACTTTGTGTGCTTAGATCTGAAAACCAAAAATATCTAAAATAATAATGGGATAGGGAAGTGAATGTAAAAGTATGTTTGTTTGTTTGTCCTTTATGGACGTCACGATTGATTTTATAGAATAACTAGCTGACCCCGCGAACTTCGTACTGCGTTTAAATATTTAGAGTGGGCCACCCTTATCACATGGGGATGAAAAAAATATAACAACCTATTCTCAGAGCTACCAAATGTGAATATAAAATTTCATCAAAACCGGTTTAGCTGTTTCGGAGGAGTATGGTAACAAACACTGTGATACGAAATAGTATATATATTTGTATATGTTGATAATTAGGAGGCTGGAGAGTGACATAGCCTACTAATTAGCTTGGTAACATATCTTATTTCCCCATTCTAACGCGAACTAAACCGCGGGACGCAGCAAGTAACCATCAAAATAAAAGGAGTTAATTTTTTCTTTTTTTTTATAGAATACTTGGTTGAAATAATTATCTCTAGGAAACATAGTTTGTTATTGTTTTACAGTGAAAATGTATTTTTAATAAGTTTTATTTTGTTATGATTAGTGTTATCACTTCTAATTTTAAGTGTAGTTATGATCTTTATTTTACTATTACTTTAACTTAATAATTTAGAAAATTATTTGAAAAATAAATATAATGCTGGTAAGTAGATAATTTGGATAAAAATAAGCAAGTAGCAATATTACTGGTAAATTAAAAAAAAAAACATCTCTTTCGCTTTACTTGTATTTTATATTTTTACTCTCTCCCTGTATTTAAAACCAGCACCCGTCACAAACATATTTATCAAAATTCCTAGACATTTTAAAATATTCCTTAGTATCATTATTAACTGCAGCACATACCTCCAAGTATTTTGGTGCACCCAAGAACCATTACTTGCAGAATTTAGGTAACTTATACCAACTCTTTTGGGAGATCATCGCCGCTACATTATTATTACCATTACGTAAGCAGAAAGTGAACCATGCATTTTGTTAGCCGGCTTTCGCATAGTAATTGATGTTGTCAATTATAGCGCTAAGTAGTACTGCATAAGTTAAAGACAAGAAATTTACATTTTTTTTCTTTATATCCTTTTATTTTTATTTGTATCGAGTAGACGAGCATACATGACACGTGGTGTTAAGCGATCGCTGCAGCCCTAGGTCATTTACACACATCCTCAAGTATGATAAGCCTTCCAAATGACCGGGTCATATAACATCTTCGACCCGTGTTCCATAAGGAGAGATACAAATACTAATATTTATTTATTTATACCCTGTGTCGTAGGTACCATGGATGCACACAAAGACAGAAACACAAACACCCAGACCGAGAACAGAAATTTAAACTCATCATTCGAATTTCTGTTTCGCCGGGAATCGAACCCGGAACGCTCCAATTGGCAGTCCGGCATGGTAACCATTGCGCCACGCTTCATATTATTTTCTTTCTTTATCCTTTATAGCGGCCGCCCGCGATTTCGTCCGTGTGAACTTTGGTATTAGTCACAGCAAGATGTTATATAGCCTAAAGCCTTCCTCCATAAATGGACTATTCAACGCGAAAAGAATTTTTCAATTCAAACCAGTAATTCCTGAGATTAGCGCGTTCAAACAAACAAACTCTTCAGTTTTATATATTGGTATAGATATTTTTTTTATTTGAATGGAGTAGCAGACGAACATGCAGGACACGTGGTCGGTAAAAACCCTAAAAGAAGAAAGTCGTCATACCCGATTGCTCTTATGATACATTTTCTTGCTAGTGATATACCTAATGACTTTTAAAACTATTTTGGATTCGGTGCCCATTGATTCAGAACGAAAGGTTCAAATATTATTTTACTAAGGGCCCCACACCAAAATAGATTTAAGAGATTTACCCGCTCAGAACAAATAAAAAGTATAGATAGAACGCTGCGAACAACGAAGTGTGGCCGGTTTAAACTACACCTAGCCGTGTGCCACATTACACGCAAACACGTAAAACGAAACTGCACCTAGTTTTGCCAATAGAATAACGCGGCCCATCGAGCATAACGTTGTCAAAAATATAAAAATTTACAATAAAAATGTCAACTTGTGTTGTGAAAGGGTGCAATGCATAATATTAATAAATAATAATAACAATAATGGGGTAATTTGAGTTATGATCGCAACATGTGTTCGTAGGTCGGTCAAAGCAAGCCTCACATTGTTGCTCACAGAGTTCTATCTTTATTTTTTATTTGATTTGAAAACTATTTTGGATTCGATGCCCATTGATTCAGAACGAAAGGTAAACCATTTTACTAACTCCCGCCTGACTCCAAAATAGATTTAAGAGTCATTAACACTAGCAAGAAAAAGTAGTATAAGTGCAATCAGGTAGACTTTCTTCTTTTAAGGTTTTTACATATCCAAATTACACAGACGCAGTTAGGTTTATTAGTTTTTTAAATAACCGTTTTTTTATTTTGATATACCCAGTGTCATTCTCACAATAAATACGAATCTAACGACACCTCTCAATTTACAATCCATCAAGCCGTTCAGGCCGCAGAACGTGCCAAAATATTATAAATATATTTATACATACTAGCGAACCAGGCAGACGTTATCCTGCCTTCAAGTATCAGAACTAATCTTAAGTTTAAGATACAAGCTATCCTATCTTTTAAGCTGGATCAAACTGCACACGGTGTGCAAATTTTATTAAAATCGGTTAATTAGTTTAGGAGTCCATAGCGGACGAACAAAGTGACACGTAATTTATATATATTTAGATCGTACATACTCTCGAAAAACATAACTCTCCTTCTGACGCAGTCCGGTAAAAAGGTATTTTATTCAAAAATACTAAAAAAAATGCTAAATGTACTGTGTATGGCATACCTAACAAATAAGAGCTTCAAAAAGCTAATTTATATTCATTTGGCAATACCCCATTTCAATTAAAGTCATGCTAAAACATTTATTCTGATATTGAAGTCATGATGATACGGCAAAAGGATCTGTTTTACAGTGATATCGTTTAGTGCAAATCCCGCTGTTATTCTGATTGTAATTACATCGTATTCGATGTAAAGATATTGTTGGCTCACAGCTCAGAATGCGGGTTTTTGTTAAATAAAAGATAAAACACTTTACAATTGCACGTATATTTCGTAGTTATGCAGTATACAAATCACATATGTAAATGTTTCAAGAACGAATAAACCACCAACAGAATAAAAATGGAGTACTTACATATTAACAATCAACTTAACTATTATTCCTTCAATCCTTTACTTGTTTCACTTAATATTTTATCTATACACTAACACTTTTACTAATGCTTTTCCTTAGCCACGTCTCGATCCCTCAGTGCTTCCAACACGAATGCTTGCAGCTTGTGGTCGGACAAAATAACGACAATTCATGTGACCGGAAGTTGGCTATGAATAACTGATGGAATCAAGATGGCGAAGGTGTCGGAAACGGAACAATCGAATTACCGCTACTAAAAATATCATAATAATACGGAATTAGCTAATACAATATTCTTCATAAATAAATAAAAGCTAACAGCTCGGCCATCCTGCTTATAGCGTGTCCTCACGCTTTCTGACAAGTACAAAAGTACTATAAATTTTCAAAAAAATATTACTATAAATTACATTCTTTAACACATTATTTAATTATCTGTATAATGTACAATGTAGTTTATGATAAATATAAACTTAAATAAAATAAAATAAAAACAAGAAATTACGTTCATTGTACTCAATAATTGTATTAATAGCAATTAATGCAGTAAATCATTATAATATATTTTTAATCATATTTTTAATTTCAAACATAAGCTTTCTCATTTATACTGTTATCTTTTTTTTATAAGTAGAAAGAACATTATTTTTATACACTACACAAAAATAAATTGGCCTTAGTTTATTTATCTTAAGAATCCATTACCCGTAAACAAGCAATAAATTACTTCATATTAACATCTGAAATGAAATGTCAGAAAAATCATCATGAAATCTCAAATAAAGTCATAAAATAATTATATACCTAATATTTGGATTTGTATTTGGAACTTTTACACACTACACAAAAATAAATTGGCCTAAGTTTATTTATCTTAAGAACCCATTACCTAATTATATAGGATAATTTGGATTTGTATTTGGAGTCGAATTAGTTACATAAACAAAACCATGTTCAATTGAAGACCCCACATGAGGGATACACAAAGGATCCCATTCCGAACTGGAAAAACTTATTGAATCTCGCCCTCGTCCCCTCCACCGGGGCACTTTCACTCCATCCCATTACTATATTATTATGGCCCCTAGAACTCCACTTAAAGCTTTAAATAACAACAAAGTCACCAATTCCACATTTCCCGTCAGACCTTTTGTCAATTTTTCTTTCAAAAACCCGATCAAATGTGTTTAAACGACTCGCTCGACTCAACAGCGAACTATTAAACTATATATTCTACTCAACCTTCATAGCAATCAACTCTAAAGCAAAATATAAACATGTCCAAAAATTCCTTACAAAAACTAATGCGAGACACCTTCTCACTCAGATGCAAGACCCAGTCCGCAACTACATTACCCATAACAGACAAATTTCACTTTATTATCATTTTATTTTCACAAAGCCGAGGATCGGGTCCAGCCCGAAAAAACAAGAGTCCATTTTCAAGAGGTGCATAATGGGAACAAACAATTTTATATCCGTGACCAATCCCTGTAATATGTGCAAGCCTCATGAAGGCAAACACGGCTAACTAAATATACAAGAACAACCCTTACTATCACATCAATCCGTGCAAAAATTTTCAGTCCTTGACTAAACAACTTTTACACCAATATCAGTAAAACCAAGGTACCTCAAACAAGTAGAGAAGCAATCCCTGTCTATTAAAACTGCCAAGCGAAATCGGCCTTTTTGTCCTAACCCTTACCGCAACTCAGTGCCCGCTTGCATTCCTATTGCCAGTCATAACCACTTGACCGCAATTCATAGTCTCCCCAATCCCCTGCATTTGTAGGCCCTTGCTGCAAGTGAATCCCAGTAAATGTTTACATCAAACTTGGACGCACAAACAGTTAATGCCGAACCTCTACTACTCTCGAGATTCACTATACTCCATAAGTATCTATTACATCCACCTAAGATAATTGGGTAGTTGACTGATTTCCAGAATATGCCACTTATAAACAAAACACGAACACAGACTACCCACCATCACATAAATTCAAACAGTTGGAATATCAAACATAATTAATTATTGATCTATCGCTTTCTAGTAAATCGAGTCCCACCAACATCCCGTACCAAAACACAGGCTAGCGACGTCACTAACCAGCACTTTTCTATCTATCCCCCGAGTTGAAACGATCACATCCCGCACATACACTTCTCAAATTTATATGTTTGATGTATAGACGCCTACTCTACAACAAAATTGCCAAATCCTCTACCAAAATCAAACCAGTTTAAAATATCAGTCAATACCCCAATTCCATCTCCCCGTACCAGAAATACATTTTACTCATAAACACTATTACAACCAAAAAAGGAGTTTTAAACAACTCTCATGTATGTACGTCCCACAATCTGTAAAATAACAGGCCACTGCTATGCAATATGAAAATACAACACCAGAGAGGATGCCATTAAATTAGTAAATCGACCGTCCATATCTTACACTTGCTTTCTACACCCCCGAGCAATCCATGTTTATAAACGCCTCCTTCAGACAAACTAAAAACTAGGGCAATAAAAATCAGTTCATGATTCGCTCTAAAATGCAAAACGGATGGTTACCAATTTCTGATGGGTGTACTTTCTATGTTCATCCTATCAATAATTATTAATGTCGAACTCCCAGTTATATCTATAGAGAACTAAGCAATCTGAAACACTCATCTACATCATAAAAGTCAATTGCTTCGCCAATAATATGCAATAACCTGCACTACAGCAACTTTAGCGGCCCTTCACACCTAACGGTACAATTGTATTTGTAGCAATACCTCTTCCTCACCTTTATCAGTTTGTGAATCTAATTTAAAAGACCTGAACCTATTCTGCTTTCAAACCAAATCAAAGCTAGTCTCGTCACACAAAGAACACTTTGCCGACATCTCGCCACAATGAAAAACATATTAGCGTTTTGCAAAGAAGGCTTTGGTACCAGGCTTCGATGAATACCGCTGAAGGCTTCAACCCTACATTCAATACCGTAAGTTTGATACACTTTACGATGTCCCACAGTGAAAAATAATTTCGCACCCGCCCAGGTTCGGTAAATTGGCCACTTGAACACCCACTTCGACTATAAGGTTACTTACAGCTCTCTACAAACATTGCCAAGCCCGACCAACTTTGGAAAAGAGCAGCGAATCATATCCCCCATCTTATACACATATTTCTGAATATTCTTCCACCTTCTTAATCCAGATTAAAATGGTTTGCTCTTTACACAAAGGATCAAAATCCAATTTAACTAAAAAAACTTCACCAATTTAACTAAAACAACCTACGGAGCCTACCTATTTCAACAAACTCTATTCCACCTTAACATGGTACGTATAACGCCACTGCGATTCAGAATTCCGCTCAACGCCGTACCACCGTTACATAATATGCAACCCCAGTGTGACGGGTGACGGGAAGAAAACAGCTTCGAAAACATCGCAGTACTTCGAATTCATATTCCAAACATTCAGCATCTGTGAGTCAATCTCAGGAGATAGAGACATCACGAACTCCTTCTCAGCGTTATTGTAGATCTGCAATTCCCCAGCACATTACCCCAATGAATGTCTGCTAGACCACAGTGCACGCATACAAAGCTCCCAAAAAGCAAGGCTCCCAACAAAGCCTCGTTATACTACAATTAGTTCGAAAACGAAACCCTAATGACTTATACACCTATCCCTTCCTCAAAATTCACACTATTGGTGAGAAGCGCATTGAAATCTGTGCGGTAGTTTGAGACTACCTAGTTCATATAGACAGACAGACAGAAAGACGCGTCAACGGGACTAACTTTTATACGTTAGGATTGACAAGAACTTATCTAAAATTATCTCAATTTCAAAATCCCCTTGACTACCACTACAACTCACCGTAGCTCAAATACATATATAAGTATATAGTATATAAATATTATTACAAAATAGTTTTTAATAATATAATTTCAAATAATGTTAAATAGAAACTTTGCACGCCAATGTTTATGTAATTCAATTTTTTTTCTCTTTTTTTTTGTAATTTTGCTCACTAAATTTTGGTTAATGTGAGACTATAATTTTCTAAAAAAACCAACTATTCATATACCACATTTTGGCAAATAAATAATTTCATTTCATGATTTCATTACATTTCATTTCAAATTACCGCTCAGATGCTGCTTCCCTCTACCAAGACGTTGCCGAGTTGCGTTGTTGGGTCTTGAAGGCCTCCTCTGCTAACCTTATCGCTCCTTTGCTCCTGAATAATCTTATGCCCTCTAACAGAGGCTTTCGATCTCCCTCCATCCTACGCATATCGCTGCTCTCCCGGGCTCACTCGTGCTCTACCTGAGCGTATTTTGGTCCTCTAACCTGGACTCCCTCCTGCCCGACCTGAGCGTCCTTTTAAGTCCCTCATTCCTGCTCGACCTGAGCGTCATTTGGCTCTTAGGCCTGGGCTTACGTGTGCTTACCTTGGCCCTGATCGTACCTCCAATCCGAGATAGTCTTTCTCGGGGGTATTCGTCCATAATATTATTATCTGCAAAATTACACATTTGAGTACATATTCCATTTTAATCATAATAAAAGTTAACAAAAATGCAAAGTGACACATTTGAGTACATATTCTATTTAAAATCGACTTTAGAATCGAAAAGAAAAAAGAGAACAAATTAATATAGTATTGAATTATCCAAAGCTAAAGAAAAACATCACCAGACTTTTATATGTCTATAATCAGACAATGGAATGTATTTTTCTCGAAAATGATATCATCGTAATTATCATCACCATCATCGTTGTCTTTATCATTATCACCATCAACACCATCATCATTTTTTTTCATGTTAAGCACCCCTAGGTGCAGTACAGCACCCACCACAAAAAGAATAATTGAGGATATGCAAATCTGTAAGCCATCATTTCTTAAACACTAAGTTTTAACCTTACCTTCATTGTATATCAAAGTCTTATGCTTGTATGTATAGATATCTGAATAAATTTACGACAAAAATTTACGTTACCAATGGAACTGCAAGACTAATACGAAAACATGATATTGGCACCCCCCTTGTAGATTGAAATTATGAAAAAAATACAGTGTTACCGAATTCACGAAATATTCAAATCTTTGCCTTACAATCATTTTAGGTCCTAGTTGGCATTGTGGCACAGTGGATACGTTTTCCTAGAATATATAGCGATTGCTGCCTGTAAAATTACATCAATTTACATGTAGATAAGGTAGAATAAGTGGAAAGTGTACATACTCGTATCATTTCAGCATTTTTTTTGTATCCTTATTATCGCAAAAAAAAGGATTATGAATTATGAATTATAAGCATCAAATAAATACTTTACTAGTTCTATGGTATCAGTTTTCATTCATATTTACAAAGGTCATTGTCAAATTTTAATTAATATGTGGATTATGTCGATGCAATACTAAATATAACGTGAGAACCCCATCATTTTTGTTGATGTTGGTAAAATAAGGTAGATCAACTCGAGCCATTGCATATTCATTCATCATATAAAAAAAGTAAAAAAAGTGGGTACCAACTTCCTGTAAGGGCAATAAATTTAAAAGAAAAGTCACATTTATAAAAGCCTCCATCAAAACTAGTTGTTCACATCTAGTGTACCACAGCTGTAAAAAGATATAATTAATCATGCATCTTATTAATCTAAAATAATATATAAATCTTTAACGCACTAAACATATAGTAATACGTAACATCCATTCTCAGGTCTTCAAATATTTATATCTAAGTCTATACACCACGGCGGTGTTTCCGATCCAGAGAAAAGAAATTAAGTTGATTTCATAAATTACGTATTTTCTTTCTTTAAATATCTGCGTTTTTTCATAAATTATTCATATTTTGATAAAAAAAAATAAAGTGAAGTGGGTTGATAAGTATACTGCAAATTTATTACAATAAAAGTTAATATAACATGTGGTTGTAAAATAATTGACGTTCACCCCTAAGCGTTCACCGGTTCGATATTCCAACAAATTCAAGAAACTTCAATATATCAGAGTATTTACAGAATTGGCCGTTGTGGACGTGAAAGAAAACAGTAAATTCTCTTATTATCCCACTTCTGAACTGTTGGCTCACAGCTCAGAATGCGGGTTTTTGTTAAATAAAAGATAAAACACTTTACAATTGCACGTATATTTCGTAGTTATGCAGTATACAAATCACATATGTAAATGTTTCAAGAACGAATAAACCACCAACAGAATAAAAATGGAGTACTTACATATTAACAATCAACTTAACTATTATTCCTTCAATCCTTTACTTGTTTCACTTAATATTTTATCTATACACTAACACTTTTACTAATGCTTTTCCTTAGCCACGTCTCGATCCCTCAGTGCTTCCAACACGAATGCTTGCAGCTTGTGGTCGGACAAAATAACGACAATTCATGTGACCGGAAGTTGGCTATGATTAACTGATGGAATCAAGATGGCGAAGGTGTCGGAAACGGAACAATCGAATTACCGCTACTAAAAATATCATAATAATACGGAATTAGCTAATACAATATTCTTCATAAATAAATAAAAGCTAACAATATTATACGCGATATGATACGAGGTGATGCTTATTTAAAAAAAATCTATCATGATTTTTGTTAAGTTGTTTTTGATACAGATTCTTTCATTAAATAATTGTTTTTTTCTTTATAAATATTGGAGAAGATTGGGTTTGCCGAAAAAGTGTTATTTGTCATTTTAAACTTAGTGGATAATTTGAGTCGATATAAATTTACCCACTCAGATCAAATAAAAAGTATAGATAGAACGCTGCGAACAACGAAGTGTGGCCGGTTTAAACTGCGCACCTAGCCGTGTATACACACATGACACGCAAACACGTACAACGAAACTTCACCTAATTTTTCCAATACAATAACGCGGCGCATCGAGTGAAACGTTGTCAAAAATATAAAAATTCACAAGAAAAATGTTGAATTGTGTTGTGAAAGGGTAAGTATTAAGAATAATGTTAATAAATTGGCGCATCATTCATGGCAGAAGTGGGGGCAGCGGTAGTTCTTTTTCGGGCGAACCATAAAAGTTCCACCATCTAAAAACAATAATTTCATTTAAAAAATAGTTATGAAGTAGAATTTTGTTATAAAAAATTAACAGGCGTCTTAACATTTAAAATAAATGTAATCTAATACGGATACAATTTTATTTCCTTAACCCATTTCTACAAAAAATAGTAAATATTTGTCAAAATGAATATTTCACGTGTCATCGCCAAAAGTGCTGATCATCGAAATGACTCACATTATTTAAACATTTTATGATCTGTAAAAACATTACCAGATATTGGCATAAACAAGTATGTAAGTATTCCGAAATAAATTTACATAAATGATTCATATCACATCTGTCATTTATGTAAATGCGCTTTTTGTAACTTATTACATACATTATTCTCTCCATGATTTTATTTAAGGGACCGTGAATTATCATAATAATTCGTATTACGCAGTTGGTCCTGACCGTGTTATTGATACAGATTTAGTTCGCCGGAAAAACCTTTTCAAAGGACATTACCTGTTTTGGATAAGTATAAGTAAATTAATTTTATTTTTATTTTGTTGTTAAGTTTTTGAAATTATATATAGGTCTGTACTATCTTTTTCGTTATGAGGTTTTTGAAATGATATGTTTTTTATTTATGTGGTTTCTACTGCCTGTTAACTTTACACATTTTTACATATCAAAATATGGCCGTTTGAATAAAAGAAAAACAATTGACTCGTAGTTAAAATGACTGCAAAAGCGTTGGCCATTCCTCGATCGAACAATCCGATTCTATCAATTACCGTTTGTTTGTAAAATAACATTTAATTTTTATAATATTTCTTCATTATGTCACTTACGTAACTTTCATTATGTATGATAGACGACTTCACGCCAGTTTATTAAATTTTAAAATAATACGGGAGTTTTGGCGGGAAGTCGAAAAATACATATTGTGCTCATGTTTTATTTTTACTTTCTTGGTTTATTTTGAGTTATATCGGATAAATTTGATGGCATTTTGTTCGATATAGGTTAATTAAAGTGCACGAGTGTTGTGAATTAAAATAACAGTTCGAAAATATGTTTTTTTCGGCTTGCCTCCAAAATTCCATTGGTCACGTTCTTGTAAAGCCATCGCTTTACTTGAATGTCCGACTGACTTGACTGACTGATTACTAACGACTTACTGACTTTACCTATTATCACTCGTCCAGTTTCACCGAAACTGGCAAAAAACGTGATGCAAAAGTTATACTTGACGCTGGCAACATGCAGAGTTTGCGATGCCATAATTGAAGAAAAAAAATACGACTTTGACTTACCTTTATTAAAAAAGAAAAAAAAAGCTTACGACCCAACTGACTCACGCAAACGCAATTCCAGAGTGAACCTTACTTACCTAAAGCCATCAGATACGCTCCAAACTTGCCTATCGCGACACCAGCGCCACCTAGCGGTGTTAGTTATCTGCCAGGATTTATTCGGTGCACACAATGCTGTTACTAATTTTGGTCTTGCGCCTAGATGTTTACTTTATCGGCGGCACTATCGCTTTGAACGCGGTTGCTATTTTGTAAAAGATGTTTTAATTTCGATTACAGTGCGTATGGGCGCATTCCAGCTAGGTTGAGATTAGCCTGTTTTATAAGTTGTTTTTAACAAAAGAATGTCGGTACATCTATGTATGCATAGTTGTACTATATAGTAGCCAGAAGTGATTATTTAAAGAATTTTTCATAATAACTTCTGGCCTATGATTATGAGAAGAATAGCTCTATTGCTTCGTCACCAAAACGGTCTCAAATAAAAATAAAACGGGTTGCACTCCAGTAGTGCCCGCAGAAGTGAAAACTTGAACATTAACGTTGTGTATTTTTGATATTTTGGAATGGTTAGGGAATAATTTCGCACGAATTGCTTTTATTATCAGTATTATTTTTATATATGAAGCGCGCATGGCCTGGCGGCTAGCGTAGAACGCAAGCGATCTATGCAGCTGAGCCAAACGGGCGCGGTCGGGTGTGAGATGGGTGACCGCTAGTGGCAAAAAAATTTCATGCGCGTTTCCGTGCTTCGGAGGGCACGTTAAGCCGTCGGTCCCGGTTGTTGTCGATAGATAATAGTCGTCAAACCTTGTCGGAGGCCTTATGGGCGGTTTGAAAACATCCGACAGCGGGTTGGCCACTAACCCACATGTCCACCAACCCGCATTGGAGCAGCGTGGTGGAGTAAGCTCCAGGCCTCCCCAATAAGGGGGAGAGACCCGTGCCCAGCAGTGGGACGAAAAAAAAGGGTTGCAGCCATTATTTTTATAAAGTACTCACTCATTTTCTTTCACTATTTCTTCGTCACTTACTTCATTAATAGATGCACTTTGTTCAATGTCCATATTTTAAATACTTGATATAAACGAATTTCATAAGTATAGACAGTCGAGCCATCAGCTGTCACCCCTCCGTCTTACGAATATTCGATCAGGCCACGTGTCCTAACACGAGTTTAATATTTTTTACACATCCCAAAAAGTGCACAACCCGCTAAAGAAGTTTTTACTTCAAAAATAGGTTTAAGAGTCGTTTCAAACAAGCAAGTTTTTCGGCGCGTTTGCCGAAACGACCCTACTATTTTAACAAACGTACTTACACGCGCGTAATTTTTGCACCTGGAAATGTCAAATCTTAACATACCGCGAGCACACGCGCTCTAAAAATACAAATGTATGTACGCGCTTTAAAACTGTCATCGGTTTCATGCAGTCAATTTTTTTATTTTATTTAAATGGAGTAGCAGACGAGCATGCAAGCCACGTGGTGTTGAGTAGTCGCTGCAGCCCTTATTACAACTTCAAGCAAGCATAGGTAAGTCGTGCAGTTTCGCTGCTAATCCGGAGGCTGGTGGTCGCCTCATTTAAGTGTGGCCGGCAACAGAACCTTTCCACCGAAAAACAATAGAATTGCTTCACGGCAGAAGTGGGTGCAGCGGTGGTACTTTCCCGGGCGAACCATCATAGTTCTACCACCTACATAACATAAATTGACAGTTCGATATTAATTTGACCATGTACAGGATCCTGTTTCAATTATGAAACAACTGTAGATTGCATTCTAAACCTCCCGTTCTATGGGGAGAGACCAATGAGACCTTGCAAGCGTCATCTCTTAAAAGTTACATTAAATTTAATCTTAATATTACCCATTTTAAATCAATCTCAAAACATATTGGCTTATTGAAGTCAATTTGTTTTGA
Source organism: Pyrgus malvae (assembly GCA_911387765.1). Lineage (NCBI taxonomy): Eukaryota > Metazoa > Arthropoda > Insecta > Lepidoptera > Hesperiidae > Pyrgus > Pyrgus malvae. The sequence goes on along the minus strand of OU426960.1, from coordinate 2,291,689 downwards.
GATTCACATCAAAGAAGAAACGTGCCGGATATTACTTAATTAACAGACCATTAAAACTCTTAAATTGAGACGTTACACCGTAGACCGTTCGGACGACGTCAACATGAACATGACATGACATCTATTCTAACACCATGTTGTAAACATTTATCAACATGACTGCGGAAGTGCAAATCGAGGAACGATTAATTATGATAACCAAAGATTAGGTGTCGAACAGATTAGACATGATAAACTCGTATATAGACAGTATAGACATAGATATAAAGCTGAAGAGTTTGTTTGTTTGAACTCGCTTATCTCAGGAACTACTGGTTCGGATTGAAAAATTATTTTTGTGTTGAATAGTCCATTTATTGAGGACTAGCTGTGCCCGCGACGTCGTCCGCGTGTATAAAGACTTTTATAAAATGGATTGATTAAAAATTAAAGATTATTTATTTGCATTGAATAAGTAGTAGGTAGATTATTCTTACATATAGTGAAATCACTTATAATACAATGTTCATATGTTCAGAAGATACCTAATGTATTTTTTCTAAATCCTTCAAACCTAAAACAGTAAGGAATGCTTTAAATGCTTACTGTACTGATCTTACTATCCACTTTTCTCACGTTTCGCTTTTCTCGCGCAATCAGATTCTCTTTACAAATATGTACCTCGTTTATTAAAGTTAAGAGATACTGCTGTGCCCGTGGCTTCATCTATGTTAAAAATAGTATCTTTAGTAAATTGGGTGAATTTATACTGCAAAGAATGTATAGACTCATTCTATATACATAGCTTTATCCTACTGCAGAAAAGAGGTGCACTATACAACTACTTGTAGTTGGGAGATAAAATTTCTAAACATACACGTGCTTAGGATTTAAAACAATCCGAAAAATAATTGTAAGGTCAATTAATAAACTATAGGTTTAAAACTTGCGGACAGCAGTTTGGTTATAAGTCATAACTCATATAACATTGTGAAAACTAAAGCAGAAGGTAGGGTCTCTACACAGTGTGCTATCTGTATTTGGAAATAAAGAATATTTCTATAAAGAATCTTTAAAGAATCCTTAATATCTCCATCAATCAACGTGTGTGGATGAGCCCTCAGCCCGTACGCAATAAAGAGACGCAAAAAATGAGTTAAGTTATCATTGGTCCAATTAACAATGTTCAGCATCATACGTATACGTACCTACCCAACGATGGGACAACCCGCGTGGCGCAATGTTTACCATGCCGGACTGCTAATCGAACTGTCCCGGGTTAGAATCCGGGCGAAGCAGAAATTTCAATGATGAGTTTAAACTGTTCTCGGTCTGGGTAGTTGTGTTTCTGTCTCTATGTGTGTTCATGGCACCCACGACACAGGGTATATCTACCCTAATGTGAGGCTATACGTGTGAAATGTTATTTTTTATTTTTTTTACACTATGTACTTACTTTTATTAGACTTAAGGCTTTTATTTGAAATTATCTCCATCGAATCACTTTGGAGAAGAAATGAATATTATTCAATAACGCCATCTACCGTATGACATGTAAACTTTGTGGTTGATAAATCGAATGTCAAATTACTAAATAGGTAGATATTGAGATTAACAGTTGGTTCACTAAAAGTTTAACTGTTCGTCACCTAGATGTCTGCAGTAGTCTCGTTTTGTTAAGGCTTTGTAGGTACATTCTGTATGAAGGTTTAGATTCCGTATCTTACAACCTTAATGCTGGATGCATTGAGATTGTAAGATTTGGATTTCGGTTCATCGGAGCTAGAGGCCTCCTCAATATTGGGAGAGCTCCATGCTCAGCAGTGGAATGCTAAAAAGGTTGCAGCTTGATATAATGTAGCGATAATAATCGTTTCAGCTGCAGCCTGTTCATAATCTTCCACCCCAAAAGAAGACTAATAAGCTGAGCAACTAACTCAATGGAGTCTGTGATGTAAGGTTTGGCGGCGGTAAGGCTCGCGATGCACTTATTAGGTACCTATAGTCTAGCCATTCTCGGCCAACGAAAGAAAATACAGTAAGCTGATGTAATTATATTTAATATAGTCGACAATATTAGTGAGAGTTCAAAATAATTTTACTTAAATTTAAACTTTTATTTATGGTTTTGAATGGGCTGTTACCGAAACTTTCATACAAATTCCCCAAAGTGCCTTTTAAGTTTATGTCGCGTATTGTGTAAATGAACATAACTTTTTTGTTTATCACCCGATTGATATGAAATACACACTAATGTTACGGAAATTCATTCAACAATATATCAGTAAACACATCCTTCAAAGAAGGGAAAAGCATTTGAGAATGAAATATTAAGTTAAGGTTAATTATTGTACGCTTGAGATACCAACTTTCGAATCCATTTTATTTGCTATTGAGGGGTAGTTTTGAAAAAAGCTTAAATAGAATTCTTACTATGTTAGTAAAGATTACAAATACAAAATTATAAGTATATTACTCTGCACAAAAATATTCTGTACATCAAGTTTCGACACTCAATTTTCAAAGAGTTTCTAAGAAAATTGACATTTAAAGGGTGAATTTCGGGAAATGGTGAAACACGTATTCTTTTATTTTGGTTAGAAAATATTTATACCAAATTTCAAGAAAATCTATTGAAAAAATCCAAGTTTTCCATACAAATTTTCATCGCTCATTTCACACCCTTAAAGGGTGATTTTTAAAATTATCTATAGCCTAAATGTTAGCGAGGACCAATATATATAAAACAAAAAAAGTTTCATCAAAATCCGTCCAGTAGTTTTTGCGTGAAAAGCTAACAACAGACAGACAGACAGACAGACAGACAGACAGACAGACAGACAGACAGACAATAATTTCAAAACTTATATTTTTAGCTTCTGTTACTTATAAAAAGACCCCTAGAAGTATTTTTTTTAATTTATATGCAATGTACAGAATTGACCCTGCTTACAGTTTTATTATATGTATAGAAGACTATAGGTTATATAATATCATGCTATGACTAATACCAAGGTCCACGCAGACGAAGTTGCGGACGGCCGCTAGTATAAAATATATACGAGGGGTATCAAAAATTTCATGTTTGACGAATGACTGCTGTACTCTTTTTTGCTATGAAATAAGCTCATTAAACCTCTTCATTATACCTACTCTTAAGTAGTAGAGTAAATGCACAAATTCTGAGGAAAAGCAAGCCACAAGCTTGCTTGAAATTGTGAGTACCTGAGTGATCATAGGCTGCAGCGACCACTCAATACAATTAAGTCAGCATGTTTGCGTTTTATAAATAAAAATTATATTAAAATGTATAAACAACACAATGACATAAATCGTTATATCATAAATATATGTATAGTGACAAGATGTATATTTTGTTTAAAATAAATAAACCGAACAAAAAGGCAGACGGGCCGCGTGGTGTTAAGCGATCACCGTCATCTATGGACACGGGCAACCCCAGGGGAGCCGCCTGAGCATTGCTGGCTTTGGAGGAGAGCTTTTTTTATGAACCATGAACTATGTGGTTCAACCGATAAAGCATGACTGATGGTCCCATTTTTCTCTTTCTTCAGCAGCAGCAATTTTGCATGCGTAGACATGATAGGTCTTACTTAAAGAATAGTTAAGTTCATTACCTCCAGCCGCCACTCAGTATCCATTTGCTTTTTTGTAACTGGGCAGAATCTGGGCAGAAATACTCGATATTGGGAGATACACCGGGCTCATGGACTCCACCTACGGCCTTCCTCAGCGCGCACAGCGGACCTCGGCATCCTATGTAGAACATACCGTTGTCCTTCATGCGCACGTCCTTGAAAAAACTTCATGGGCCCGTGGATCTTAGGCTTACGACGGTTGCGACAACAAATATACACAGTTGTCTTTCACGAGGTTGCAGGATAGCCGATTCAAACCCTAGCCGCAACCCTGTTTGTCCCCTGTTAGTTGGCCCTTACGAGAATTACAGGCAAAGGTTACCTACCTTAGATCGTATTCTGAGTTATACCAGTCCAGAACTACAGGGATAGCATCAATTTGTCTGCGTGCGCATTTCCAACTTTAGTAAAGACAAAAATCAAAATCAAAGCATTTACACGACCGCGGAAGTGCAAATGGTGGCACGATTAATTATACAAGTCAAAGATTAGTCGTCGAACAGATAAGACATAACATTTAAATGTTACTGTTATATCGAATGCGACGTGTACAATAAAGTTTATCAATTGTTCAAAGTGCATCTTTGTATCAACTCGGGTTGCTTTAACTCAGTTTAATATGCGCAGGTCGTAAGTGTAAACTGTTAGAGATTACGGCGTCGTGTAAAATGAATTGTAATTTTGTTTGTACATGATTGCATAGTTAACATTAAGGATTCGTATTTGGATTTGACTTCATATGTAAAATTACATGTCAACGTTGACATTTTCGAAGAAGCTTGTTGGTAAATTATAATCGCAGCGAAATGCAGAAAATTGTTTGTTCAATCTTTAATTAATTTATTCAGTTTGTGATTTCGAACGAAGTCAGAATAAGAGTAATAACTTCAAACGGAGAAGATAATAAATGAACTTAATATTTTGTCTCTGAATTTGTTAATTAAGGTGAGCTAATGTGAAAATAGTGGTAATATGATAATACGTACATATAAAGACAAGTCAAAACAAGAGACTATTGATATAAAATTTATTGTGCATAAAATTAAATTGATTTATTAAAAAAATGGTTACAGTAAAGGACTACATTGCCGTCGCCTGCTCTTGATTCTTATTATGCTAACTTTTAAATTTTATTAAGTTGTAGATTGATAAACGGCGACTAAAATGTGTACCTGACTAGGTGTGACTCTTATTTATCTTTGAATGTAGCTTACTGTTTTGTATTACAAGAAGCGCAGATGGTCCAGCGGCTGGTGTAGAACAAACAAACTACGCAGCTAACATAAAATGGGTGACACGGCAGCGGAGCGGAGGGCACATAAAACTATCGGCCGATAGTGATCGATAGATAGTATTTGTTGTCGGGGGCCTTTGAGATTGATCAAAAGCATCTGACAGCGTGTTGGCTATTAACCCGTAACTTCGCCAACCTACAATGGAGCAACGATGTGAAGCGGGCTCCAGGCCTCCCCAAATAAGTGGAAAGATGCCCGTGCCTAGAAGTGCCCTGCATTTAGACACTTTCTGAACAGACGCTCTCATAGGTTTTATGGGTAATTAGGTACAAACCTCAATTTAATGTATACTTACTGACTAATATCTACTCTATGATCCACCAATCAAAGCCTTGAAAGCTCAACAAAGGCAGCTAATTACAACACTGTCGCCATTGCGTCTTCATTGCCTTTCTGACTGATGACTAGACTAGACTAGACTTTCAACTCTGATGTGCCGCGGTCAATCGCCGAGAAAGACTAGGTGCCTTCAAAGAGCTAAGTGTAGGGCTGCCCACGATGCTAAATGTAGATTTACTCGAGGACCTAGTGAATTTGAATAAATTGGGCGATAAGAAGATAAAAAGTTTGTGATGTTTTCTGTATCACCGGTGGGGAGAGCATCTCTAATTCTTCAAAAAAAAAAAAAGGAAAATGGGTCAAGTAAAATATCGAACTCTGGAAATAAATATAGAACTGATTAAATGCATATTTAGTAATATTTCAGTAATTTCATGATTTTAGTATGGATTAGAGGGTGAAATAGATTCAAAATTGTAAAATAAGAAACGACATTCGACACTCTTGAGAGAGTTGTTATTTTTTTTATTGTTATTTTTGTTAAGATATCAAGCAAATGTTAACGACATAATTTTATGTACCTATTTTGACAACTTGAAGTAAGGGAAAACATCGAAAAACTTTTACAGTCCTATGTCGAGGACGATTTAAATTTGGGATTGCTCAACTGGGGGGAAACGTGTACCTCACATCTTAATATGACGTGCTCGAGAAAATCCGAAAATCCTCTCTCGGGCTCCCCTATAGTTTGCCATTTTCCTTGTCGCATCCACTTTAGTCCCAAGCGTGGGAAAGTAGTAGAGCATACATTAAACTCAGATGCTGCTGATGGACGGGTGACAGATTAAGGCGAACAGGGTGAATGCTGGTGAACTAATCGTGTAATAAATCATACGCTGGAACTTTGACGTTATGTTATGTAATAATTAGATTTTTGCGTTTTTTGCATTGATGTTGGTATGTAAATGAAATTAGTTGAGGAATATTATTTAAGGATTTACAATCAAAAATTAGATTTTATCTTACATTATTTATAAATAAATGGGTAGTGCCAAGCAGCAGTTCGGACATATTTTTAATACTACGAATATAAATATAGCTATATATAAAAGTTTCGAGTCACAGTACCATAGGTACTCCTCCGAAAAGAGGGCTTCCTTGGTTACGGTCGCGCGGTCGGTCAGAGTGGGAATCCAGCCAGCAGGCCCTGTATGTATGTATGTATGCAAGTATCTATCTACATATGTATGTATATATTATTGTTGTTTTTATACTTTTGTAGGGTTATATTTAATTTAATTTTTTTATTTTTGTACACATTAAATTTGTTTTTTTTTCACATCGTCTATCCATTCCTGGTGCTGAAAGACATTTCTTTTAGAAATGAACTACCCTTCTATTCTCTTCTTTTGTCGTGATTTGTCATATCTTTGTGTATTAAATAAATCTTCTATATTATAAAGAGGAAAGATTTTTTATTTTTGTATGTTTTTAATGAATAAACTCAAAAACTACTGTTCCGATTTCAAAAATTCTTTCACCATTAGAAAGCTACACTCACTTTTTACTGCGGGAAAATGCTTCATTCCTACGTGAATTCGGGTAATAGGGTACTATGATTTTAATATAGCAGTGAAGCCTGGAATAGCACATAGGCTATTTTTTATCCTACGGGGACCCATTAAACGGGTCCACGCGGGCGAAGTCGCTGGCGGAAGGCTAGTAATTAAATAAATTACATCTTTCAAGTAAAGCATACATTAAGCTTAAAATCCATGCCCATATCCCCAATAGTAGCCATTAGAGAAAGCAAATGACTTCACTTTAGCACTTGTCAATGCGTGGTACCGCCCAAAGCCGTTATGCAGACAATTGCATGAATTAGAAATTCTACGTGATGACTGTGGTATTTTATATCAAATTATGTTTTATTGATTGAGCGGCGATGGCCGAGCGGCAAAGACCGCGATCTCCGACACGGAGAACCGGAATCAAAACCTCGTCGCACATCTTTGACAAAAAAAATGTAATATGCGTATTTATCGTTGCTCCACGGTGATGGAAAATATTGTGATATTTTTTTCATTACGACGTTTTCCACGTCCGTGCATACGTGAGTGCCTGCACTGGTGGACTATGGCCTATCCCTCCTACTTGGGACCTGTGCCCAGCAATGGGACAGAAAAATAGTTGAAAGGTTGAAAAACGGTTGTTATTTGAAATATTATAAAAGTGAGCATTTTCTTTTAAAACTTGTACAACGTAGATCCGGACTTAAATTCCAACGTTTTTGTGTATAAAAAATTGATTTTTGAAGTGAAAACTTCTTTAGCGGCGTTGTGCACTTTTTTTGGGATGAGTAAAAAATGTTAAACTCGCGTCAGGACACGTGGCCTGATCGAGTATTCGTAAGACGGAGGGGTGACAGCTGATGACGGCTCGACTGCCTATACTTGTAAAATTTGTTTATATCAAGTATTTAAAATATTGACATTGAACAAAGTGCATCTATTAATGAAAAAAGTGACGAAGAAATAGTGAAAGAAAATGAGTGAGTACTTTATAAAAATGCTAGATGAAAACCTACTGAAAATACTAGATGAAAAACAATACTGATAATAAAAGCAATTCGTGCGAAATTATTCCCTAACCATTCCAAAATATCAATAATGCATAACGTTAATGTTCAAGTTATCACTTCTGCCGGCACTACCGGAGTGCAACCCGTTATTTTTTATTTGACGACTCGTGTGGCGTAATGGTTACCATGCCGGACTGGCGATCCTAGAGTCCCGGGCTAAATTCCCGGCGTTTAAGTACTTAATAGCCTGAGCGAGGTATTTAATCGCGTGAAATTTAAATGGCTTAAAGGTCTTACGTAAAGAAAGCGTTTTGTTAAGTGATTATTACAGCTCATGCGTATTTAACCATGTGCCAGACTCAGAACATAATAATATTATTATGTACATTGAAGCTCTAATTTCTGCTTCTGAAATTCTAATTTCTGCTGCACCGGGATCGAATCCGGTACCCTTGATTGGCTATCCGGCGTGACAACCATTGCGCCACATGAGCCGTTCCGTCTTAAGTCAGTTTCATATCAAAAACTACTTCTTTGCCATTATTACCCGTGTAAAATAATTTAAAAGCTCAACATATTATTATGCCAGGGGACCCGTGAAGGCACATTTTTTTTCTAATTATTGCATGTCGTAGAGTAATTTCGTGGCACAACACTAGCAATCAGCAGGCGACAAGTCCCGCCTGGCTGGAACATCACTATTAGATCCTCTGTTTACACAATTAAGATACTGGTTTATGTGAAAATCCTAGCCTTGCACGAGCACGCCGCTACCGCGCTGCCGGCCAGGGGTAGAAAACATTTTGTACGATTTTTTTGAATTTTGTCGCTTTTTGTTCCAGTATTTTGCAGAATAATCATTTATGAAATACCGATTCTTAGGTCTCACCGATTTGATTAATTTTCATGGTTTTTACAAGTAATTAGGAAAGTAGTTCCTCGGTATATCGGTACTAGGTAATGAGTTTTATGGACCAAAGTTCAGGATTATTTGCTTTTTATAGACAATGCGATCATTACGTAAATACAATTTTTATTTTGTATAAATCTTGTATAAATATATTGTGACTGTTGGATGGAAATTACACTCTTAATAACTGATTATTTTTAAATTAGATTAGGGTTGATTGTTCTGTTTTCCATGTCATTTTTTAAATATATTAATCGTTTAGTTTAGGCATATATACAATGCCTTTAACATTTACTATAATAAAATATTAAAAGAGCTCACGCACCAAAGGCCTGATTGCGGATTCATTTTAATATTAGTAATACCACTAACTGGTTACATAATCATAAGGGCAATCGAATATTCCCTTGCCCTTTGTCAGTGCCACTCCTGCACGGGGTCAGAAACGTTTATCCATTATTAAACCATACGTGATGACCGAAGATCTCTGTAGAATCTATAGTAGTAAAAATCGTGCTAGACGTTTGTGTAAGTCAGTATTTTTTACTTATTATTTTGGCATGTATATACATGCATAATATGTGTTTATCATTATTATTATTCAAGCTACACCGTTTTTCTAAAATTACTTTGATTTGCTTTCAAAGTTGAAAACATGCACACATCCATCCACCACCGCTTTAAATTTCTTGACTTTATTTTAATACTTTTGTCTCCTAAACAGTAAAACCCAATAAAACAAAGTTACAATGAAAACCGGATAAATTTTCATGTTCATTTAGGTTTGATAACTTGTTTGTCTACTTCAAAATCATTTAAACGATTATGTCACAGTTCACGAACGTGAATTTTCTGGTAACTGAACGAGTTTAGAAATTTTATGTCCCATTTCAACAAATTTACGGATTATAAAGCCGATTTATGGATTGTATCAACTCTTTACAATGTATGAAAATAAGCGAAGCCATACTCGGAAGTTAGTTAATTTATAGTATTGAACGTAAAGTCATGACGTAATAGCATACGAGCAAACGACAGCTAAATTATGCAGTTATAATGAATAATGTATCCACTTTGCTCACTTGATCAATGTTTAGCTTCTGTCAGTGAAATTATTATACCTGCTGTATAAGCAATATTTATGATTATGATACCTAAATAAATAATAATTTTAGAACACCTTTTTATTTTATATGCTGAAGTTTAATACGTGATACGACATAAAAATAATTAAGTTTACTTTTATATAACGACCTGCGTGGCGCAATGGTTACAATGCCGGACTGCCAATCGAAGGGTCCCGGGTTCGATTCCCGGCGAAATAGAAATTTGAATGATGAGTTTAAATTTCTGTTGTCGGTCTGGGTGTTTGTCTTTCTGTCTTTGTGCGTGTCCATGGTACCCACGACACAGGGTATATCTATCCTACTGTGGGGCTATAAGTGTGAAGCGTATTTATTATTATTATTATATTAATCATTACGAGTACTATTCACCTTTGTGAATGTAAATAGTTTGTATGGATTAACTAGTTTCTTGACACTATCCCTTTTTCGCAACTGTGCAAGCAAACCAATTCACTCTTGGCTAGCGTGGTGGATTATTATTACCTACATCCCTTCCATATCCAAGAGGAGGCCTGTGCCCAGAAGTGGGATGTAAAGAAAGGATTGAATACCTTTTTACTGTTTTATTGTATTTGTTAACATTTTATTTCGTTGTGGGTTGCAGAATATACTTACTCGGACGATAATTTACTTCGAGACAAGAAAAGTTTTAAAATTTTATTGATCGTCCATCCACCCATTCGTCTTCCATGTCATTCATCTGTCCCCACTATGCGTAGCGGTGACTACTTATTTTCATGATTTTTTACTACAACTCATAAAAAAGACAGTGTAGAGAAGCAGAAACAGCTTTTTGAAAGCTTCAAAAAAACAAACCAAAAGTTGCGCTCCCCTGAGATCGTGCTCGCAGACTTAATTTTCGCGAGTAACCGTGAACATGCAATACGGTAGCCGAATACTTCTGCACCATTAACAACAATACACCTCTTTATTTCTCCTAGAGAAATTCATTCGCATTTGTACTCAGCTTGAAGTATTTATTATGGGAAAACTTGATTGGAGGAACGGATTGTGGGATTTAATACTGATGGGAATTTTAAGTTACGTAGAGGGATGCTATAGCGCTTATATGTATACAAATATAGTGTGTTTACAACCTTTTAGGTGACTTTTTATAATAAAATGTCATAAGTCATAATATACAACGAGGCACCTAGTCCTTAGTGGTTATTCCCTGTAGCTTCGGGATTAAGAATAGAGCTACGGTATCCCCTGCCTGATCGTAAGAGGCGACTAAAAGGGGGCTTTCGGGGTTGTGGACGTTGTGAGTGGGAGCTCGATCCATCCAACCAGCAGACCTGGGAAGGGCGGCGGTGTGTGCGTGGCTGCATATCGCCGTAAGTATCGGAAGGTGCAGGAGAGCATCTGCACATCATCTCTCCCGAACATGGGCCCGTTCTGGGGCATCGCGCGTGGAGGATATCGGTGCGTTCCGCTGGAGATCCCGGAGTCCTCCCCAAGCGCAGAGGCAGCCAACGAGGGGGTTTTAGTGCGGTCAAATCCCACATAACCCGGTACCCTCTCCCAAGGTGCCGGGTACCTTTAGAAGGTTTCCCCCCCGATACCAAAAAAAAGTCCTAGTGGTTATTGCATCTCATAGTCATTTAATCATTCCTCCGTGTGACGCAACGATTGCCATACCGGACTGCCAATCGGGGGACACCAGGTTCGATTCCTGTAGAAGCAGAGATTGAAATAATGAGTTTCAGTTTCCGTTGAATTTAATTATTAAAATTTATTACAATAAGTAAATTTGACAACCCTAACCATTTCTTAAAAAATATAAAATCGCTATATTACATCTTAAGGCGTATATATAATGATCTCAATATTTTTGTAAAAACTTTTGTCACCTATATTTGTACAATTAAAATATTTGCATTTTAAGATTTTTTATAAGTAATCAACTGTATGTATAATTTATGTTATTATCATTACTGCGCTATTAATGAGTTGCATGCGGATCTGTGTTATCTATAAAAGTTTAATTTAATATTAATGCAATAATTTAAAACTAGTTACTTCCTATAACATTATGGTAGTAATAAGATAAATTTTATTGCGACATATTGAATAAGAAAACGGCGACCGACAAAGAAACTTTTAACCAATACTAATCATCTTTATTTATAGCTTATTCTTATGAATATAAATAACAGATTTATTATTTATTGTATTAATTTAACATAAATTTCAACTCAATATCGAATACGCCCACAAAGCAATGGCGAATCAAAAATCGTCATCGAATGTTATAACAAAGAATATAAAATTTACAATCACGAAATTGTTATGCGGAATATAACATAATTTTTATCGTCATTTATGTAAGAAGGCTGGCTATATTATGGGTCTGGATTGCGAAGTAAAACTTCGCTATAATTACAGTTTTTAGATGAAGTATTTTATTTGTAATTAATGTTCTTTTTATAAATAATTTTTTAAATGTTTTTTATTGTATAATAACTGTATATAGTTAGTATAATTTAATGTTAATTTAATTATTTGTGCTATGTGTAAGGGCTGGGTATTAGCCCTAGGTGAGTGTGGCGAGGGAGAAATAAAACGTCTCGCTTGAGTAGTTATACACACACTGATTTTAATTGAATATGGAAATATATAAAGGCCGCGCGAATGCAAAGCGCAGCAGTTTTATTTAACAATACATATCGTACGGCTTGTCCCGTACACTATGTAAATTAAAACAACAATAAATCTTGAGAGTTCGAAGAGGCTTCTTTTTAAAGGAGGACTTTTAAAAGGTACCGAGGTATTTTAGGACAGCCTCAGTGGCGTAGTGGGTGATGAGCCGACTGCGAAGCGTGAGGTCGTGGGTTCGATTCCCATCCAGAACAAATATTTGTGTGATGAACATGACTATTTGTTCTGTGTCTGGGTGTTAATTTATCTATTTAAGTATTTGTTTAGAATTATATAAGTATGTTTATCAGCTTTCTGATTACCATAGTACAAGCTCTGCTTAGTTTGGAATCAGATGGTGTTGTGTGAATTGTCCAAAGATATTTATTTATTATTTATTTATTTTAGGAGAGACACCGCGTTACGTGGGATCTGACCTCTATTAAACCTCCAAAGTGGTTTACTTGTAAAGGTTGACGTGGCCTGGATTGACAAGACTTGCAATGTTTGATTAATTTAATAAAAAATTAATAAACAAGCGTAAGTCAAAAAAATCCCTCAAAATCTGCAAGCTGAAGTCGAAATGGGACCGTATTGTTAAGAGTACTGACATAATAATATAGTTAGGAGTACTGACAACGTATGGGGAAGAAAGGTAAAAGGAGCACAGGCCTCCTACTAGGTGGTCTGACGACCTGCAGAAGACAGCGGATGCCGCCGTCGATCTCGATTGTTGTTTAGAAACCCGTGCCCAGCAGTGGGACGCAAAAATAGTTGCAGCCAGATACCTCACAGCTTTAATCTATTATCTATTATTAATATGTAAAGCTGAAGAGTTTGTTTGTTTGAACGCGCTAATATCAAGAAATACTGGTTCGAATTGAAAAAATATTTTTGTGTTGGATAGTCCATTTCTCGAGGAAGGCTTTAGGCTATGTAACATTACACTGCAATCAATAGAAGCGAAGCATCAGTGAAAAATGTTACAAGAACGGGGAAAATCTATACTATTTAATTGTTTGTTTGAACGCACTTATAAAATTAATAGAAGCGTTACTTTGCGGAACTCCATTGTTATAAAGTTATGTAAAAACTACTTTGCAACAATCCGCAATCAGAGCGTATGATGGTGTATACTTTTTTCATGCAATAGCACCTCCCTCACTCCCACATATGTAGGACACATGCACATGCAACAACAAAAAACATACACCAACATATGAACCACCACCAACACGTGTTTCGCCCCAATACGCACGCACTTATCTCAGAAACTACTAGTTTGAATTGAAAAAATATTTTTGTGTTGCATTCCATTTATCGGGAAGGCTTTAGGCTTTATATAACATCATGTTATGACTAATACCAAAGTCCACACGGACGAAGTCGCGGACGGCTACTAGTTTATTGTACATTTATAATAACATTTTTGGCATTCGGCCGAAATATACTGTTCAGGTACAGAACAACATAAACCAGAAAGTATTTATAAAAATCCCTACCACATAATTATAATAATCAAGAACCTGTGAATAAATAAAGCTATTGTGATTCATCAAACGCCTTTTAAATCTCACAGACTCAATAACTTACAGATGTCAAGATCCTAAAATATTTTAATGAGTTGTCAATACCAAATATTTTAAATCCACCAGGACGAATTAAAAAAACTTATCTCTTCTAATGTTATTTATTTACGCAGTTCATTAACCATGTCATGATAAATTTGGTAATAAATTACATTCATAAAATTCGCCGTAACTAAGTTCTAAATCAAATTTTTGGCACCTTATTAGGTTATGTTACCCCAGTTTTCGACCTAGGTGGTCACTTAGGCTTTATAGAAAAACATTAATTTTATTATTTAGTGTTGACAAGTAAGTTTATTCAGTACTGACAATGCAATAAATTTCACGCCTAAATTAAACGCATCCACACTTTCTAAGCTTTTAATATGTACTCGATGCAAATTAGTGTAAATACTCATTACTTATCTTAATAGCAGTCACTAATCAACAAGGAAATTATAAAAATGATAAAATGGTAATAAATCGTTGTAACACGTACATAAGTAATAGTTGCAGCCCGCGATAATAATTTTCTCGAACGTTGTCACAGCTTAGTGTATTTCACAGACTAGTTGGTAAAAAGAAAAAAATGCCTTTCTTGATGTTTACTGTTCACTTTTAGAAATAATAATAAATAAATATCATCAGGCAATTCACACAACGCCATTTGATTGCCAGCTGATAAATACCATAGAAATTGATTCGTAGGTATTTCAAAATGTGGTCACATGGAAATACTCGAGCGGAAACGTAAAATAATTTCCAGACATTGGTTACTGTTCACATTTTTAGTACCACAATAGGATTCCCTAAGGGATGAGTACTACAAACACACACAAGACAGGAAAACAACACCCAGGCTGAGAACAGAAATCTGCCTACCCGGGAATCAAATCCTCGATTAGCTGTCCGACATCGTAACATTTGCGCATCGTTGAATGTAAGATTGTCCCTGATTTGGGTTTTTACGAACAGCTTCCTAAGGTCATCGCAGATTTTGCATGACTGACGAATTTCGACCTCAAAAGATTTAATTTTAAGAAGTCAGTGACAAATTATGGACGGCAAAATAATATAACGATATCGCTCAATCGCGAGATGGTTACGACATGGAATGATTTATGTGATGTAATTTTGATATGCGCACATCCTTTTAACATTGGAATAAATTATTTATTCCTTAAATCATATTGAAAGTTAAACAAAGATTGTAATTACTTGCATTTATTAATAATATCAGTAGTATACCGTTCATCATTTTATTTTCGGGTTAGAGTAGAAAATGAAGAATTTGTAGAGGTAAATATTTTATTATTATACATAAAATCCACTAGTTGTCATTGCTCTCGGTTGTTCCAAAGATCTTATAACTTTTTATCAGTGAATGTTTTTGAAGTTATACTTCTTTTGGCGCGATTGAGAAAAATGATGAGAGTGAATTTTTTACGATGCGCGCGCACTCCGACAGAAAAAAGCAACAGTCTGAAGTTAGTTGCTTGATTGCTGTTGTTAATTGTACAATTAAACAGTGTGAATAAATAAAACAATATATTGGAGTTTTTATTAAATCAATTATATATACGACGGTGATAGATATTTGCTGACAATTTATTAGTATATATATTTATTTTGAATATTTGTGATAAGAGTGGTTTTATTAAACTGATTTAAGTGCATTTATAGGTTTGAGGTTAATTTTCAGTATGTATAATTTATTTACATTGTAAATTATTACATTATTATCTAATAAATATATATTTTTTCGTTTTGTTTTATTTTTTGCAGGTTTCTCTTAAAACAATAAGAAGTATAACTTCTAACGCGTGTACATAATTATTTTACAAATATTCCTTCACTGCAGTGGCTGTGCGCTTGTGGAATAGTTTGCCTCAAGAAATAAGACGGGCACAGTCACTGGATTCTTTCAAAAGACAAGTGAAGGATTATTATTTGGGTCAAAATACAAAGCGCTCTCTTTATTTCCATTAATTTCTTCATTCTCTTATATTCCTTACCATGTTATTTTTGTTGTCATTTTTATTTCCTTTTCTATAAAAGTGTGTATACTCTGTTGTCACCTGATACCAAAATATTTTGTACTATAGTTAATTCCTACAATAAGTTTTTGGTTGTCTGGAAGAGATCTCTTTTAGTGATAAGACCGCCAAATGAACACTAGTACTAAAACCACTGTGTATGTTTTTATGTATATGTTGGTGTACAATAAAGAGAATTTGTATTGAATTTTATTGTATTGTTTGTTACTCTTGGCACCAATTATAAATGAAATATTTTTCGGGGATCCTAAAAATACCAAAGTGTATATTTGATTTTAAATGTTCGTTGAATACATTATAGAAGCAATGTCGAAGCGACAAAATCATCGGCATTCACATAAAATCGATTTGGGTACAATTTACGATTGCAGAGATATCGATATAGAACACATTTGTGAATTAATATCATGTTTCGGACCACTTAGATAGACTTTTGACCTAAGATGCTATTAAGTACGATATTGATTGCATTCCAGAATAAGGCCTTTGACTTCGTTCTGAGCAAAGATGAGAATGTAGCAATTTGTTCGACATAAAAGTATTTTTTTAGTTTTGCGTATTATTTAAGTACAATAACCGTTACTTAAACTTTGAATAGCCAAACGAGTAGTTATATAACGAATTTAACTGGCTCTTTATGGGGAAATCGAAAACAAAAGCACGCACAGTAAAACTGTTGAAATACCTTTTTTGTATCGAGGGGGAAACCTTCAAAAGGTACCCGACACCTTGGGAGAGGATACCGGTTTATGTGGGATTTGACCGCACTAAAACCCCATCGGTTGCCTGCCTCTGCGTTTGTGAGGACTCCGGGATCTCCATAGGAACGCACCGATGTCCTTCACGCGCGGCGCCCCAAAAAGGGCCCATGTTCGGGAGAGCAGATGTGCTCTCCTGCACCTTCAGGTGTTCACGGCGGCATGCGGCCACGCATATACCGTCGTCCCTCCCGGGGCTGCTAACTGGACGGGTCAAGCTCCCACTTTCACCAACCGCATCCCCGGAAGCCCCCTTTTAGTCGCCTCTTACGATCAGGCAGGGGATACCGTAGCTCTATTCTTAATCCCGAAGCTACAGGGACTAAAACTGTTGAAATACCTTATAATCATTTAACCATTTCTATAAAAAAATGTGTTTAAAAAAAAAACTGGGCAACTCCCAAAAAATTCAATTAACGAAACTTACAATGGTTTGTACGATATTTGACTATACAAATAGTTTATATTGTATTATAATACTAGCTTTCCGCCAGCGGCTTTGCCCACGTGCACCCGTTTTATAGGTTCCCGCAGGATCAAAACTATCCTTTGTCCTTTCCCAAGGTCCACTCTATCTGTATTCCAAATTTTATTAAAATTGGTTCAGTTGTTTAAGCGGGAAAGCGTAGCAGACCGACAGACAGACAGATTGTCTTGGCAACATTTTACATGAAAATTATTTTCTTTGGATATTATGACGCCACTCATACATGAGGCGACCACCAGCCTCCGGAGTAGCAGCGCAACTGATGCATACGACCTCCGACAAGACTTACTTATGCTTGCTTGAGGTTGTATGTAGATGTCCATGGTCCGTAGCGACCACTTAACACCACGTGGCCTGCATGCTCGTCTGCTACACTATTCAAATAAAAATTAAAAATAATTCCTTAACCGGTCGAGCAGCGATGGCCGAGTGGTAAAAAGCCGCGGTCTTCTACGCGACCGATCCCGGGTTCAAATCCTCGGCGCGCATCTCTGACAAAGAAATTTGTAATGTGCACATTTATCGCTGCTCCACGGTGATGGAAAATATCGTTATATTTAATTGTTTACGATGATCTCCATCGCCGTGCATGCCTGAGAGAAATTCATAATTTCTCGAAGGCGTGACGTCCACCAATCCACACTTTGCCAGCGTGGTGGAGTATGGCCTAAATCCCTCTCACTTGTGAGAAGGAGACCTGTGCCCAGCAGTGGGACATAAAAAAAGGTTAAAAAAAACTGGTCTTAATTTTTCGTGCAAAAAATCGCCTACTTAAAATGTGCATTCTAGCTATGACCTTTAAAATACTAAACAATTAAATACTAGTTCAGAACTGGACGGAAATTATTTAATGTTTGAGATACTTTGCAATAACAATCACATAAATTAATATAATTTGTATCGATTTGGATAAAGATATTAAGACCCCCCGTAGTAGGATCAATAAAGTTCGACCTTCGAGTAATTTATATTTAATTGATTGTCTTCTTATAGTTTTAATGTTAGTAGCTAAATGGAGATGTTGTTGATAAGATACTTCCATATCTTCTAAATATATATAAATTACGCGTCATGTGTTTGTCCCCGATGAACTCCTAAACTACTTAACCGATTTTAATAAAATTTGCACACCGTGTGCAGTTTGATCCAACTTGAAAGATAGGATAGCTTATATCTCAATTTATAGTCGCAATATTATTTTATTTATGATATTTTAGGGCAGGACAACGTTAGCCGGATTTGCTCTGTTAGTAACTGTCAAACGTGTATTCTTCGCGCCATCGTCCAGAAGTTTGACATTGTCTGAATAACAATACATGTGTCACTATTTGTTTTATATTTTTTATTTAGCAGTAACATAAAAACTCTTTGAGATGATAAAGAAACTAATCCTCTTTCAATATATTTAAGGCAGGACAACGTCTGCCTGGTTCACTAGTAATATTATAGATATAGATAGATCGAAAGGACTGTTTCATTTATTTATTTAATCCGGAACGGTGAAGTGGAATAGATAAGAGACTGGATTAAAAAGATCGAAGCAGACGCTAGTGCGAGTCACAGAGGTACTGAAATTTGCACTTCAAGTACTCTGGACAAAGCGGATCAAAAAGAATGGTGAAAAGAGTGTTGAGTAATTTAATGTTGACACATTAGCCATCGAAGTTGGCGACGGTAAAACGATACGGTCGAATTTACGCAGACAGAAGACGAAACGAATTCAATAGTTATTAAGTCGTTGTAGCTTATTCAAAAGGTCCTCGTTTAATTCGGAGAAACACACCTCTGCATAGTCTATCAGCGGAAAAACAAGTGTTTGAATTAAGTATTATTTCACGACTTAACGTGCTCTCTGAAACACGGAATTGCACATTAAATTTTTGCCACTATCTTAGTCACCCAACTGCGCCCGTTTGGCGTAATTTGGCACGTTTGGCGTAAACGTGCTTCATGGAAATCACGCAACAAAAAACATCGTAATGAAATATGACAAAGTTTTTCCCCAGTGTGGAGCAGTGATACTACAGTACGCCCATAATAAATTACTCTAACTTAGTCAGAGGTGCGCGCAGTAATTTGAATTAGTGACCTCCGTTTTGAAGACTGCAGTCTTTCACGCAGCTATTTGAAGCAATATCTTACATCACAAGAAAAAGCCCAAAACCCGCAAGTATGAAGTACCATCGTAAAAAAATTAAATAACCATTCTTTTTATGGCAATAATATTGTTTTACAAGCCAAACACTGCCTACCCGCTGTGTTAAAATTTATGATGTATACAAAAATATTAAAGAACTACAGCTAAAGCAGTTTAAGATGTGCGTTCTAAAACTATTATTTTTGCATGTTAAATGGTTTGACGTGTGACGCAACGGTTACTATGCCGGACTGCTCGATTCCTGGCGAAGTTGAGTAATTAAGAGTTTCAGTTGCCTTCTAGATTTTCGTGTTCTATTTGTGTGTGTCCATGGTACCATAGGGTACAGTAGGGTACTGTGGGGCTATGACTGTGAAATGTAAAAAAATAAGAAATAAAGGGAATAAGTTGTGATAATTTCAGGTTTATTTTTCCTTATATAGATTCACTAGTTTTCCTCCCTTGCTTCCGAAAGCGTGGACTACTCGTATCCTATGTTTCTCTCCAGCCCCCAACTAAATCAATACTAGGTCAATGAGTAGCACTGTTGCGTCGTGAAATAATGACAAACATACAGACACACCTTTACATTTTTATAATATTAGTATTGATCAGCTTTTATTCGTGAGCTTAATAAACTCAGAATAAAAATTTTACTTTTAAAAACTAACACTTTGCTCGATTTTATTTTCGGCTAGCGCTGAGGTTACGCTGAAGTATATGTAGATACCGTATTAGATTGGAGTTGCATATATCGAATAAGGGCGGCAACCCTAACTTGCGCCTCTCGTCCTACGCTGCTCCAATGCGGATGGGTGGCGATGCAAGTTAGTGGCCAACCCGCGGATGTTTTCAAGCCGCCCATAAGGCCTCCGAAAAGGTTTAACGATTGTTATCTATCGACAACAACCGAGACCGACGGCTTAACGTGCCCTCCGAAGCACGGAAACCCGTTTTGTTTGCAGTAGCGGTCATCTATCTCACACCCGACCGCGCCCGTTTGGCTTAGCTGCATAGATCGCTTAGGTACGTTTTGCTCTCGGCCACGTGCGCTCGATCGTATCAAATCCATTATTACACGAAAATATTTATGTTTTACATTTCATCCAAAAACATAATACTATCTGGAACGCTCCATTTTATTATCTTTTGATGGCCTATAAAATATTTTAAAAACGTTTTTAGTTCTATGATATGTATGACATCTATTTTACTGCTTTTTTACTACCGTCCTAATTGTAATATTAAAATGGCGCCTGTATATGCAAAATACATTTCAAACATTATTCTATAAGTATTAAAACGTGACTGCCAAGTAGATAACATTTGACCTGTGTCCACTACACTACACAAGACAACCAGGCTTCGATCGGTTGTTGTGATTTTAATATTCTTTTTACTTATGAACCACACAAATAGGTAGACGGGCCGCGGCCGCGGCGATCTCCCTCATCTGTATTTACGGTCAGCTACAGGGGAGTCATCTAAGGCTTGCCGGCTTTGAAGGACTGCTTTTTCAAAGATTATTTTTTCTCATAAATAATTAATTTAAAAACAAAAACTTAATAAAAAAACCGACTTCAAAAGAAAACAATAAAAATGCACTAAAAAGTAAAATAAATAATTGCGTATTCTTCTACAATTTAATAGTCATTACAGCCAGCCAGTAGCTCTGCTAAGGGGTCGCCGTAGACGGATATGTGTTGGAGGACATCAATAGTCATTAAATTGTAAGTAAGTCTTACATTTTCTACTCATCAATATGTAGGTATGATCTGTGTTTACCATATAATGTAGGTACAGTTATTATTATTTTTGGAGTCGGCGTCAGGCATGGTAGGTTTGTAACTACATAAATACATAGTTATAGGTAAGATGTACTTGTTTCGCACCTGCGACTTGACGAGGCGAGAGGCGAGAACAGAGGCCTTAGTGTAAGTATGCACACGCGAAAATGTTACTATCGCGTTTGCGTTAAGAATTTAACTATCGACCTTATTCCATCATGACAGACTAAAAGCTTGCGAAGCTCGCTCTGCGTGTTCTACCGAATTATGGTGAGTGCTCCGAGGAATCTGTTCAAAACGATGCCGATGTCACCATTTCTTGATTGTACCACCAGACGAAGGTTAAAGTTCCACCAACACCATCTCGACTCGTGATGATGCTCCACACTCCACTTTGCACGCTCCCTTTTACCACGGACGTGTAAGTTATGGGACAACCTTCCAGCTGAGGCATTTCCGGTGAACTATAACATGGGGTTCTTCAAGAAAGCTGTAAAAAAAGCTCTCCTCCAAAGCCAGGAATCCTCGGGTGGCACCCCTGGGGTTGTCCGTGTCCATAGGCGACGGCGATCGCTTATCACCACGTGGACCATCTGTCTTTTTGTTCGGTTTATTTATTAATATCATAATCATACTAATATACTAGTGAACCAGGCAGACGTTGTCCTGCCTTAAATATATTGAAAGAGGATTAGTTTCTTTATCATCTCAAAGAGTTTTTATGTTACTGCCAAATAAAAAATATAAAACAAACAGTGACAGATGTATTGTTATTCAGACAATGTCAAACTTCTGGACGATGGCGCAAAATCAATGTTTGACAGTTACTAACAGAGCGAATCCGGCAGACGTTGTTCTGCCTTAAAATATCAGAAATAAAATAATATTGCGACTAATAATTGAGATGTAAGCTATCCTATCTCTTAAGTTGGATCGAACTGCACATGGTGTGCGAATTTTATTATAATCGGTTAAGTGGTTTAGGAGTCCATTGAGTACAAACATTGTGACACGAGATTTATATATATTAAGATATTATAAACGCGAAATTTTGTTACTCTTTCACGCAAAAACTACTGAATGGATTTTAATGCAACTTTACAATAATATAGCTACTCTGTAAGAAAGCTTATTATTGTATACCTCATATTTTAAAACAGGGCTGAAGTTTTTCTCCGTCTGCTCTTTTCTTCAGCTCAGCATTGCCTAAGCGCACCCAGAGCAGACAGAACAAAAAAAAATAACGTTCACTAAGAGTTTGTAAATGAACCGTACAGTGAATAAAGAATATTTCATTTCATTTCATTTCATATTTCATTTACATTAGAATAATAGGCTTAGGCTACAATTTATAAAGACGTTGCGTACCTAATAGTCTAAAGTATGACGATAAGTGTCAAGTAAGTAGGAAAAAATGATAAGATCAGACGAGGTTACCTGTAACTGATGTCCGATCTTCATTATACGAGCATCTCATCCTCATGATCACTTTTACGCTTATCTGGACTACTACGCTGCAGCAGCGTAGTAGTCCAGATAAGCACGACTACAAGTAATTAAAGTGATCATGAGGATGAGATGCGAAGTATAATCTACCATCAGCGAGCTATTCTGGCGTGCGCTGCCAAAACCACTAGAGTTACACATATGTAATGTATGATGGAAATGTTTATCTTAAATAGTCCTATAAAAAGCCCGCCACAGTATATATTTATACCTCATGTGTAATCCATTATAGCCAAAATAGTAATCCATAACTACAATAAAAGTAAACCTTTTCTAACGCGGGTGAAACCGCGGGGGACTTCTAGTAAAAAATAAATACAAAATGTCATGACCCATCAAGTTCTTAAAATTTTTCACTTAAAGTCCGCATGTTTATGTAAATGATTGAAATTAAAAATTAAGCTTGGCAGCAATCAAAGCACATAACACTGTGTTTTAAACAACGTCGTTTCATACTTTCAAGTTATTTTTCTCGCATTTTATTGGACACTAAAGATTCAATATGTTAAAACTATAATTATGCTAAACAAAAATCTGCTGTACATATAGTATATTATATTGTATTGTGTGGTAGTTTGTATTTCACGTCATTAAATTCTATAATAATTTTTTGTATGAATTTTGGTACTCTGGTAGAACTCACTAGCGGATCCAGGAGGGGTAGTTTTTTTTGTTTTGTTTTTGTTTTCGGGGGGGGGGGGACCTTCAAAAGGTACCCGGCACCTTGGGAGAGGGTACCGGGTTATGTGGGATTTGGCCGCACTAAAACCCCCTCGGTGGCTGCCACTGCGCTTGGGGAGAACTCCGGGATCTCCGGCGGAACGCACCGGTGTCCTCCACGACCGACGCCCTAGAAAGGGCCCATCTTCGGAAGAGCATATGTGCTCTCCTGAACCTTCCGATGCTCACGGCGACATGCGGCCACGCACACATCGCCGCCCCTCGCGGGGCTGCTGGTTGGACGAATCGAGCTCCCACTCACACCGTCCACAACCCCGGAAGCCCCCTTTTAGTCGCCTCTTACAATCAGGCAGGGGCTACCGTAGCTCTATTCTTAATCCCGTAGCTACAGGGACTCCAGGAGGGGTCTAGCTAGCGGTCACTAGCGGATCTAGGTAGATCAAATCCTCCACAGAACCATTCGGCCTCACCCTTGACAAACCTCACTCAAGCCTCAAGCCTCCCCAAACTAGGCTCGATCTGAATATATGTCATATGCATCAGCCCCTGACACAAAAAAATTTCTCCTCCACAACTTCAGCCCCTCCCCCCATATTGAAATCCGCCACTGGTAGAACTTTTATGGTTTGATCAGGTAAGTAAGGTAAACGTCCATAATCTCGTCAATGTACTAGTACTCGTCATTCTATAGAGAAAGGGCCATAAGATATACTTTTTCTATGAAACACCAGTACTGGGACACTGACAAAAACTGTCGATAATTCGGACGCACCAATTTCTGAAGTACCTAGAAGAACCGTAACGAAAGTGAAACGATAGAAAAAATCTCGATAGTTTGCACTGCTGCTTTATAGATGAGCTATGTAACTCTGGCCAACAACGACAACCGCACTTTTCCATCGAAAAGAAATAGAATTGCTTCACGGCAGAAATGGGCGCAGTATTTGTACTTACCCAGACGATAAAATCCAGAATATCCTTTCGTCGTGTAAAGCGTTTTAAAATCTTTTATTTAACTTGCAATGTATGTTTGTTCGGGTGGAATCTTGCTACTTAATTTTGAGGCAGATATCATCAACCGATTGAACTTAAATTTTCAGCCTTTTTATGTACGACTCCTGGACACAGGTCTCCTCTCACAAGTGAGAGGGATTTAGGTCATAATCCACTACGCTGGCCAAGTGCGAATTGTTGGACGTCAAGCTTTCAAGAAATTAAAAATTTCTCTCAGGTATACACGGCGATGGAGAACAACGCAATCAATTAAGTATCACGATATTTTCCATCACCGTGGAGCAACGATAAATGCGCACATTACAAACTGAAATGTGAAGCCGGGATCGGTCGCGTCAATTACCGTGGTTTATTACCACTCGGCCATCGTTGCTCGCGTTTTAATTAACACTATCTGAAAGAAAAATAAACAACCTGTTTATTAATAACTAGTGAGAAAATCCGCAGCAACAACATAGTTTAAGAAAATACTAAATAAGATGACTTAAAATCAGTTACTGCGTATGCAAAGCCCTCCTGCTGGGTCGAAGATTCAATATCGCCACCATTTTAATTCGTAAACAAACGTTAAAAATGCATATTATTATTGTTTCATAACCGATCGAAAGACAGTTAGTGGTATCGACGTCGGTAAAGTTGCAATAAATAGGTTTCGATTGATTTTTATTTTACTTCAAGTTGACCGCCTATTGCCGAAGGTTTTCGTTTGGTAAAATATTTTTTGTAGTCGCTATGTATCTAGGTTTCTTTCAACCTTTTTTATGTATGATTGAAGGCACAGGTCTCCTCTAAGTGAGAGGATGTAGGCCATAGTATAATGCTGGCCGAGCGTGGATTGGTGGACATCATGCATTTGAGAAATTATCAGTTTCTCTTAGGTATGCACGGTGATGGAAAACATCGTAATTAATTAATCACAATATTTTCCCTAACCGTGGAGCAGCGATAAATACGCACCAAAATTTTTTGTCAGAGGTGCGCGCCGGGGTTTGAACTCGGTGACTCCGTGTCGGAGACCCTAGGTATTACCGCTCGGCCATCGCTGCTCCTTTTTTAATTAACCGACTTTAAAAAAGGAGAAGGTTCTCAATTCAACTATATTACAGATTTTGATAGGTTAATTCTTTTTTTATTTGAAACCATATTTTATTTGGTAGTTGCGCGATAAACGGATGGATATTTTAAACGGCGCTGTCTCATATGAGCAGCACGTTTAGTAGATCTACCCATAATCAAACAAATTAATAGTACTTACTTCAAATTCACTAAAAATCAAAAAATAAACAAAAAAAAAGTTTTTTGACGTGATAACGTCTTTAAAATCGTTTTAGTCGGGTGACATGTTCAGAAACTTGTGTCACACCAAAACCTCACGAGCGCGATCGCAGGTATAACGAGAGAGAGACGGACCGATCTCCCGTCTCATCTCGAGCGCTGCCAGTCATTCCGTGAAACTTGTCACGCGGAATCCTCACGAGCGGAGGCTGGCATAGCGTTCGAGTGAGTGGACCGATCTTCCGTCTCTCTCACTCTAGCGGCATACAAACGAATGGAGATTTTCTCGTGCGGACGTTATCACGTAAACATCTCGATCGTAAACCTACTTTACAAACAATTTGCCGTTTTTTTTTTAGTAAATGGGCTAGTATATTAAATGGACTAATAGACGCATGCGTGATTTTAAGTGGTCGCTGTAGGCAATGGAAGCAAGCAATAATTAATCCAGACTGATATTGTCTAAGATCGCTTCTCCGTTGG
Source organism: Pyrgus malvae (assembly GCA_911387765.1). Taxonomy (NCBI): domain Eukaryota; kingdom Metazoa; phylum Arthropoda; class Insecta; order Lepidoptera; family Hesperiidae; genus Pyrgus; species Pyrgus malvae. The sequence continues at coordinate 2,265,466 of OU426960.1, read as the reverse complement.
CTAATGGTCGTCATATAAGTCTGGTTGATACTTGCACTGAAATAGTTAGTAGATTTTATGGTTCTCTATGGTAGAACTTTTAGGGTTTGCCCGGGGAAGACCACTGCACCTACTTCTGATGTGAATCAATTCAATCAATCAATTGCGTTCCAGTGGAAAGGTGTAGTTACCAGCAAGACCTTCTATCGAATCAAGGCGACTATCAACCTCCAAAGTAGAAACGCAATTGCATATAAAAAATAAAATAAAAAAAAATAAAAAAAATTACGACATCAAACAAGACTACATCAAGGTTGTAGTAAGTAGATGTCTATGGGCTTGTCTGCTTCTCCATCTAAATTCAAAAAAAAACTTCAACGGTAGTTTTTCTCCGGTCAAGCCATGAAGGTCTAATTTAAAACTGAAGATAAAAAAGGGAGCCAGTCATGACTTGCGGTGCCTGGACAAAGTCTTTTACAGTCAGATTTTAATATTAACGCAAACCGATACTTCGTTTTGCTTTATAGGCAATGTGCAGAAGAACCAATATCCTTTGGCGAAAGAAAGGAAATAAGAATAAGAATAATTTATTTGCGAAATGCACACATAAAAAGTTTTGGATAGAACATGATATATATCCTATTCTAAATGTTTAAAATGAAAATCGGTATGCGTGCACGACACAAAAGGGATCCTACTCAGCATTAAGCTGGAAGCTGAGGGCAACCAGCGCTGGTCTTCCGCAGAATCCTTTAAGTGAAGTCACGGCAAGATACAAGTACTACATAATAGTCAATTACAAAATAAACAACAGAAAAAAAACCAACGGGCAAACACATCAGAGTACTTAACCTAATGCAGATATGCATAAAATTGTAGCACAAATATTCATTATGTGAATGGACAGATATATTACTGTTTTTATAATTTCACACATAACCATTTGAATTCCTTTTAAATAATACTCGTGTCATGTTTTAAGGTTTCTTGGCTCTTTTGGTGTTCAAAAAGAAATTTTCTTAATTGAATTCTAAAACTGTAAATACGTGGCAGGTTCCTTATTGGCGGAGGGATATTGTTCCATATTGGCGGAGGGATATTGTTCCACAGATACAACAGAAAGATAGACCGCTCTCCAGCTAGAATTGAAAAACTGAATAAGACTAAGGGAAACCGTTGGGCTCAGAGGGTCTAGGAACTGATGAGTTAAGAGAAGTCTATGTGAACATAGTGAAAATTGGGTGGATATGCCGAGATGGATGGATGGTGAGACCCACGGTCTTCGACACGGAGTTACTGAGTATCCGGCTCGCAACTATGACAAAGAATATTGTTAAGTGTGTATTTATCGTTGCTCCACGGTGAGGGAAAATATTGTGATAATTTAATTTATGACGATGTTTCCCATCACCAAGTATGCATGAGTAACTCATAATTTCTCGAAGGCGCGATGGCCACAGTCCAGTGTGGTGGACTAAGGCCTAAATCCCTCTGACTTCTGAGAGGAGATTTGTGCCCAGCAATGAGACAGTAAATGGTTGAAAGAAATATGGATGGATGGTTCATAATTATCATCACCTACTTTTCATTTTAGTGACGGATTAAGAAATTCCTTTGCAAGTGTAAATTGAACAATACACACCCGTCGGAGAAACGTATATGTACACTTACGAACAAAAACTCCGAGACTCCGCTCCACTTTCCAGCTGTCTATTTCGCCGACATCTTAATAAATCAGCGCCATTTTCGGCGTAACGACATGAGTTTCTGGATGCCAGTACGAGGTGTAATCTCAATTAGGGCGATATGTTTCCTCGTTAAAATTGGTCGACTTGAATCATTTTGATGGTACAATCGCGTGCGTCAGTCGATTTGCTGAGTTTTCAATTGAGGTCTTTAGTGTTCTCTGCTTTATATCGAAGTTGTGAAGTTTGTCAGGTTTATGTGTTATTTTATTTTTAATAATTAAAGTATATTATTATATGTGTATAAAATAATATACATAGTAGGTAGTAGGAAATCTAAATGTAACAATTAGAAAAATTACGGTACTAAAATTATATCTGTATATCAATATTTTTGAATATTTATAAAAAATGTATGCATATGCGCTTATTATATTTTTTTAAATAATTTTAGGGAAGTATTTTGTAACAGTTAATATTTTTTAAAAATATAACATGAACCATTAATTTCCTCTCTTATTTTTTTCATTTAACTATTTAACGTTTTAAAATAATTATAAAATCGTAATTCAATGCACTTTTACTCTTTAAATTAAAACTTAGGATTTTTGGAACTTATTAACTAAATATTTTATTTTCAATGTGTAGGAACTATTATAATTCATGAATCGTCCAACGACCGATAATTGACTCTAATATAATTAAATTAAGAGAAACATTTATAGTGAAAAAAAGAAGTAACTTCGGGGTTTTTAGCTAGTGCATGAATATTGCTGTGGGCTAAATTGTTCCAATCATCACTAGTGTTGAAAGGTTACCTAATTTCATAGAGCAATAAATAATGAAAGTAAATTTTGGTAATTCAATTTGCGAATTTTTTGTGCTTGTATTGTGTATTTTATAGTTCACAAAAAATAACGAGAGATCGTTTAGATTTGTCCAAGTCGTTACTCGTATCTACAAATTTAAATCAATTTTAGAATGGAACAATAAATTCTAGAATTAAATATAGGTGCTTTGAATTTAAAGACTACCGTAGGTAAATTTTAAATGGTTTGAAGTATGAATATGTTGACTCCACTTTAAAAAAAAACGCAGTTCCAATTGTAGTATCCTTTGCAAGTATCCATCTGACGTGAACAGATTACGTAAAAAAACATAACGAAAAGTAAGAGTCAACATTCATTAAAGTCGAACCAATCTGACCAAAACGACAAACATAACTGACATACCGCATAAACATAAGCAGAAATCCATCTCGAGTCTTTAAAGAAAAACATAACATAATAATTTATGTTAGAAACCGGCCGCGCCACACATGCATGCGTAACACGAATCTGTTGCAAATTTTCCCGCCATATTTAGTTCGGAAATGCGTAACAGCCTCAATAAAGTAGGCTCCGGCGGTCGAAGAAGGCGAACTATTCCCATAGCACTTTTGCGGGCGACAGTACAACGCCCAATAATGCAATGCTTCCATTATATGCACTAACGAGCTACATTTCTTTTCGCCTGTACGCAACTATATCGGGGAATGACTGACCGTTGGCAATTCCGAAAAAATGATGATTTGTTGCCTCGTAGCGGCATGACTTCTCTTGAATTGAGTGACAAAAATCCCGTCAAAACACTCCTTTTTGCCGCTCCCTAAATGTAAAGTCGTCCGTATGCGTACGACCTTAAGGTTTTAGTGGAGGTTTCCGGACGTGTTTAAGGAGGTGTTGAATTGAGAACGGAAAGGGTTAATAGTATCAATTAAATCTCTTAAGGTTTTATTGTGGTCGCGCCTTATTAGGATAAGTACAGTTATGTTTAAACAAATGGGAGCACGGAACTACTAACCGTCGGCATATTTGCTCTGATTGCGAGAAATATTCCGTATACCTCGTTTTACGCCGTTTTTGGGTGTTTATTTAAATCACTTATTTACTTTTTTAAATTACCGTAAATACCCTTAAGCGAGTTACAGCCTTTTAAAATTTCCTTAAGCCGCACTTACACAGTGATAAAGATGTTGTTAAAATAAAGGTTTGTCATAAACGCTCTTTACTCTCGTAAACTTCGCTATAAAGTCCTCAGTCTAATTTGTTGAAGTGTTTAACGACAGATGTAATCATGCAACGCTAAATTTCAGTTTTTGTTTTAAATTTGGTTTCATTTCTTTACTAGCCTTTCGCCAGCGGCTTTGCCCACGTGGACCCGTTTAGTGGGTCCCCGTAGAATAAAAAATAGCCTATGTGCTATTCCAGGCTTCATTGTTATATTAAAATCATAGGCGTTTAGCCAGTTGCTTCAACCGCGTTAACCATATTACCCGTTTTCACGTAGGAATGAAGTATTTTCCCGCGGTAAATAGTAACTTATGTTACTCAGGGTGAATGTAGCTTTCTATTGGTGATAGAATTTTTGAAATCGGAACAGTAGTTTTTGAGTTTATTCATTACAAACATACAAAAATACAAATCTTTCCTCTTTATAATATTAGTATAGATAACCCAAGTTCAGACATCATTAGGCTTCCTACATCTTTTGCAATATGTAATTTTAGTTGACTTTGGTCAGAAACATTGCATGAAATAGGAGGTGTTGTTTGACGTTTTCTAAAGTTTCGTCACCAGTTTTTTATGAGCATTGGTTTTACAATTTGTCCATTTTTTAAATATTACCTAGAATCCAATACACGAGATATTATTATAAGATGATAAAAAATTATGAAGATTTAATAGTATTATCTCCTCCAACCCGCATTGGAGCTGCCTCCCGAATAATGGGGAGAGACCAGTGCCTAGCAGTGGAATGCTAAAAGGAATGCAGGCAATCGTATAATAACTTTCTCGTTATCTCATGAAAAATGGTTTCCTGATACATAATTATGAGGGTCTATGCACAAGTATAATACCTGTGTACACGTTACCTAAGAAGTGGTCAATCAGTGAAAGTCTGTAAACTATCTGAATAGGTCAAAAGATGCAGGAGGCCTTATGGTCGGTTTGAAAATAACATTGGAGCAGCGTAGTGGAGCAAGCTCCAGTCCTTCCTCATAGTGGGTATCGGACTCGTGCCCAGCAGTGGGACGAAAAAAACTGTGTTGCAGCCAAGCTATTCTCTAACGAACCGTGTGGCGTAATGGTTGCCATGCCGGACTGCCGATCGGAGTGTCCCGGGTTCGATTCCCGGCGAAGCAAAAATTTGAATGATGAATTTTAAATGTCTGTTCTCGATCTGGGCGTTTGTGTTTCCTATGTCTTTGTATGTGTCTATGGCACCCACGACGCAGGATATATATATCTTACTGTGAGGCTATGAGTGTGAAACTTTAATTTTTATTTTTATCTAAATAAACGAGTATTATCAAGACTTAAGAGACTTTAATACTCTTAAAAAAAATTCAAGGCACCGGTGACTTTAAAAGAATCCAGAAGTGCAAGCAAATATCAATTTAATACCAGATCAAACATTGACGTCCACCTAATTGAATTCTATGACCGACCCGAGGAATGCCTCTAGTCCTAATTAAATATGAATCAGCATATATTTACCCAAAGCTTAAAACAGACAGTAGTTCACAGTAGCATCACTGAATATTACAAAATGCTTCCTATCTATCATAATATTTGCTCTGCCCTGGCCAACTGAACTTCAATCTTATCAGCAACATATTAGAGCTGAAATTAGGTTGTCCAGATCATAAATTAGCCTCATATCGTTTGTATTATCGATTATGTGGAAGGATTTTCATGGAAATCAAGCCTTGAGAAATGCTTAACTTAGTAGTTGGTTATGAATATTAAGTGTTCTCGCAGTTTGTTCGTAAATGCTCGCCTACGTGCTTGAATAAAATTATGTTAGGAAAAGCCAGTGTTTTGAAATTAGTAAAGGCATGTTGACATACATCATAGGTTACACTTAAATGTCCCAGAAGCTCCGGGACTAAGAATAGGGCTTTGGTAGGTATCTCCTGTCTGATCTTAAGAGGCGACTAAATAGGGCTACCTAAGTTGTGGGTGGCTTAAGTAGGAGGTCCAACTGTACTAGCAACGTGCGCGTTAGGACGTGCGTTTAAGTCCCTGTATCTTTGGGATTAAGAATAGAGCTATGGTATCCCCCACCTGATCGTAAGAGGCGACTAAAACGGGGCTTCCGGGGTTGTGGGCGGTGAGAGTGGGAGTTTGATCCGTCCAGCCAGCAGCCCCAGAAAAGACAGCTGTGTGTACGTGGCCGCATGCCACCGTAAGCATCAGAAGGTGTAGGAGAGCACATCTGCTCTCCCGAAGATGGGTCCGTTTTGGGTCGTCGCGCATGGAGGACACCGGTGCGTTCCACTGGAGATCCCCAAGCGCAGAGGCAGGCCACCGAGGAGGTCTTAGTGCGGTGCAAATCCCACATAACCTGGTATCCTCTCCCGAGGTGCCGGGTACCTTTTGAAGGTTTCCCCCTATACCAAAAAAGGACGTGCGCTTAGACGGCGGTGTGCGAGTGACCCTGTGCGCTCACAAGCACTAGAAGTTGCAGGAGAGTATCACCGCTCTCTGGGACCCGTTTTGGGGCACCGTGCACGGAAGATATCGGTGCATTCATGGAGATCCCGAAGTACGTTCCAAGCACTGAGGCAGTTCACCGAGAGGGTGTTAGTGCAGTAATAATCTCACTCACATCAATCCCAAAAATTCTAGTAAGTACTTATATAATACTGAATACAAATAAAATTTAAAACGTATGGGTACTTTCTACTTTTCAGTCTGGCAATAAATTTATCATTCTTTGCTCCGTCTCTATCATCCGTCTCGAATATTTGGAGATATTTTTACTAATAAAATCTATGGAAAGATACTTAAAGGGTCTCTTTCACCACCTTCAAGTAAGCGACAAGTACGCTAATTGTCGGTTAAAGTCACCCGTAACTTCAATTTCAATTTCACGATGTTCGAGTAGCACTAATCGTATGATGAACTGACGCATACTCATAGCTTTTACTTTCCAATTAACTTTACTTGGGACGTTACTAATCAACACTTTACTTGGAGATGGTGAACGAGGCCCTAAGTGATACAATAACAGTAGACTTCTTCGAGTTCAATCAACATCTTTCGATTCTGGTGAGGACGTAAGTTTCACACTCATAGCCCTACAGTACAGTAGATATACCCTGTGTCGTGGGTACCATGAACACACACAGAAACAAAAACTCAAACACCCAGACCGTGAACAGAAATTTAAACTCATCATTCAAATCTCCCGTTCGCCGGGAATCGAACCCGGTACCCTCCGTTTCGCAGTCGGGCATGGTAACCATTGCGCCACGCAGGTCGTCAGTGTTACCATATCGGCCATCTAATATCCAACCATCCTTGATATTGCTTGGTTTTGTATTTATTATGTTCGAAGCACTTTTTTGAAGCGAGCGAACCAAAGACGCCTAAGATAAAGAATATAATAATGTATGTAAGTGCAAGGCGATTTGCAAGTGTACATAGAAAACTTTTAAATACAGGGGCCTAAAAGTCAAATTCGCTCATTTCCTCTAAAATGTTATAAGATTCTCTTAAAAGAGGATTCAGTATACTACAATCTTATATTGAGTTTGCAAGCCTTTGGTCACAATCTCTTGGAACAAGTATTAAGCAAAAATTTTTGTAGTTTTCATAGGTCGCAAACACAAATTTTCAATTTTTCCAAATGTAACTCTAAGTCAATGAAGGTAGAGTGTAATTTTCAATAACGAGTGTGTAGCTTTGTGTCTTACAGTTAGTACGAAAATGATCTGAAACCCTTATTTATAGTTTGAGTATTAAACTCATAATTTTAAAGAGAACGCACTCTCGGCTTAGTTTACGGCGGATTACGGAAATCATGTTTTATTATTATCTTGTTTGAAGATATCAAAGAAACACTGTTTAAATTGTGTTATGTGTGAGATAGTAAAGATGTTCTCATTGCTTTGGTGTGGAATCAAGTCAATCAAGCAAGTCGAGTAATGTCAGTAATACAACTAAAAGTAGGAGACCTGTGTAAGGTAATATTTAATATTTATTTTATGCATGTACACATTCATAGCCGAACGGACTTCGTGACGTAGAACATATTTAAAATCTCACACAAAACACAAGGTAACCTGTGTTTCCTTGATACCTTCAAACAAGACAAAAATTAGACATAATAATAATAATTGTTAAAGGTTCTTTTTGTCAATAACAGAGATTTTAGATTTTATTGTCAGTACACATCACAGTACATACAGAACCAGATCGGACTTCATGAAATAGAATATTATTAATAAAACTGAAAAATGATGATCTGTGCCATGACCGATTTCAAGAGTCAACTCAACTATAGGCTGTTTGTAATCCTACCACAGTTTTTGTTAAATAATATTTATATGGGGTGGATGTTGAGTTTTAAAAAATATCTATAATTGCAGTATTTGCCTGTCAGCTTCAGTGTTAAATAAGGTACTAAAGAAATTGTGCATTACTTTCCTTCAGCAGGTTAAGGTGAAATAAAAGAAATAAATTTTCATCACTGAAATTATATTGACATAAAAGTACGCATCAAAAACTGGCATGACCATTATAAAAAGGAATGTATAAACGTATAAAAATCTCCAACAAACGAAACAAACAACAAAATCAAACACAAATGAACTAATTTATAAATTACAAATAAAAATTATTCTAGACTATCTTAGAAAAATAGAAAAATGACTCATTAAACTGGCCTTAACTAGAAATAAATACTTATACAATTTCTGTTCAAGCGTTCTAATATTATACAATTTCTAAGTTTATTTGTACATCAATTTTGAGCTTCGTAATCGACTGGCCTTCAATCCCATTACTTAATTCTAAATACACTGGTAATACATTAGCACTGGCGTAGTTATAACTGGCACTATCAACGTCATCGTCAACTCAATTATATCCTATTGAAGGCAATATCCTTCCAAAATTAATATATAAATTACGTATAACTCTGGGTTGAATGACACTGGCACTTAACCATGTATAAGTAAAACATGATACCTTCTATAACCTTGAAGAAATATATAAGTCAGCTTCATTATAATTTATCATCATTCTGACTTTTGTTGACTTCTTTCTTTACTTTCACTAGTTTATTTCGTTATTCTTGAAATCAGAATCTGTTAATTTTATTTTCATTAATTTAGTTATTTGATATGAAATACAAATCTGGAAGATTTCAACTATCTTATTTAGTTAACATAGTAATACTACAATTGACATAAAATGTATTGTATGTTTTCTTAATTGAACATTGCCCGAAAATTTTGCAGTTTCATTTATTTCTAAAACCAATAAGTTCTATAAAATGTAAATAACAAGACAATTTCAAAATACATTTATGCAAAGATATTTCATGGCACACAAATATGAATACGCATTGTACTTATGTAATTGCAGACTTTAAAGCCGCTTATGAAATAGCGACATTTAAGATAATGACGCTCAGACAATTTGTTGTTTGACACATGTTTGACACACAATCTTATATCACTTGCCTTTTAACATTGTCACTTAAAAATACCTACTGTCTACATAAAACAACTATAACATTATGGTAGCAAGAACAGGTAATCTAAAAGGAAGGAATGTACAGATTACTTAAATACTGTATGGCAGAGTATTTTAAAAATAGAGCTTTAAAATTTCAACTTTAACTAACTAGGAATAAGAACCAAAATAATTATTTACACATAAATAGAGAACACGGATATTATTGACTCAGCTGTTAATACTACGTATTAATTTCAACCAGTCATAGGGACTTCTTCAGACCTTTTCGGAACGAGACTGAGATCCAGTGGATTCTTCATTATGTCTTTTCCATTTCCATCACTCAAATCGATACTAAGTTCGGGTTCTGAATCGCTAACTTCATCGTTTTTCGGACTTCTAAACAGTACAGCAGTAGATTTTATCGATAGATCTATAGGCTGATCTTGTTCAATAGCAACTCCTGCAACAGCTGGAGAATGCAGAAGTAAGTCACCTCCATGGCGGTTTGGCCAGGTCATTGGAGACGGTACTGCTCTCATAGTTTGCATTGGCGTGGTCATAAATGAACCACTTCGAGGTGAGAAGCTCGGAGAAGCAGTAACTCCGAACGGAGAAGGAGGAAGAGTGGGCGGTTTTTTTCTTCTAGCATCCTTATTTTGGTTTCTAATAGCGTGTAATCGTACGTCTTTTTCACTGCTCGGTGAAGATGCAGGTCTAAAAATGCTCAAGCCGCTGGTGCTTCTAGAACTATTGTCATCTTCTGGATCTGCTGATGATGCTCCAGAGTCGGATGGTGAAACGCTTTGCCGCGTGACGTCTTCTGTGAAAGGACTCTTTTCTGTATTCTTGTAATACTCTGCTAATGCAGCGGCTGGTAGAAGGTTTGTTGGAAGAAATGAAGGGTTTATCGACGAATTGAAAGTCGGCGGTGATTTACTAGTTTGAAGTTGTTGGATGTGTTGCTGTTGCTGTTCTTGTAAGAGGCAGTGTATCTTGAACCAGTTGGACCGCCTCCCATATCTGGAGCCCGATTTGGACATTCCGACGAGCAAGCACTTCCGTAGCCTGCAGGCTTTGCACGCCGTTCTGTTCTTCTTATTGATGACACATTCCCCGTTGTTTTTGCACTCCGATATCGAGGACAGGTTGTTGTACGTGCGCCCGAAGAAGGACTGTAACAAGAGAAACGCAATATTAATAAATGAAAATTAAAGAGGGGCAGTCGATTCACTTAAAAAACGACGACCAATTTCGTATACGCCTGCATTAATTTAAAGTAATATCGACAGACTTCTGTCGGTCTCGCATAAGAAATAGCAATTTATACGCCTTACAGTTAAGAGAGTCGTGTGGGCCCATTCAATTGGGTCCGTCCCAGCTCGGAATTAAAAACTACATTTTTCAAAAAGTCATCATAAAGAGCGTTACTCGGTGTAACGAAATCTGGGTCATCGCTGAGAAGGCCGTATCTCACGCTTAATATTGCAGAAGTACACATGCGTCCTGTTGCGTCTTTGACGTAAATAATGGGTATGTTTCGCGTGTTTTTTGGATAAATTTGGAAGTCACCCCGCTGCGATTGGCCCCGACTTTTTTCTTGCCCAATTATGCTCATACAGAAGTGTAAAATATGTGATTGTGTTACAGTTTCTCAGGGAGCGAGTGCGGTCGGTACGCTTTCTGCTGTAAATTACGATCTGTCACATAATTTCGGATTTCAACAATAATTTTGATTGCATATTGCATTTGATCGGAATTCTTTCGTGTCTTCTTACTAAAATTACATGTACCTAATTTGCATTTTGTTAAATCTAAAGTTTCACGCTTAAGTCATCATATTAATATGGAGTGAACCGCACCATTTTGAAGAGAATTTGTTGTTTTCTTTTTAAGAAAAATATTTGCAGTGTTTCCTTGCTATCAATTTTTGAAAAGTTAATAGATATTGTATAAAAAATTAGCTTAATCTTCAACTCAAAAATGTTTTCAAGATTTTCCTACCGGACTATGACATGCTTCAAAAGTGAAGTAGGAAGGCTTTATCTTTGATGAAATCCATATGTCTGAAATAATTTCATCAAAGATAAAGCCTCCATAGAGACTCAATAGTCTATCCATTATGCCTCGTCATTTCCTTACAAAAACCTCCATCACTCTGCAAACGTTTACAATTATTTGCACCGCATTTTCTCACGTATCCGGACGGAATGTAGAACGCACTAGAAGCTGCGATCGAGTACAATGAGGCAGATAGTCCATCTCTCAAACCAGCTCCGCTTAATTTGACAGGTATTATACTAATACAGTCGTCACCATAACCGTAGCAAGGCGTTTTCAACACCCACTGATTAGATTTATGGACTAGTCTCACTTAAAACTAGTAGCGATTGTAGCGAAATATGATATTTAAATACTATTTCTGCCTGATTTAACCTGATAGATGAACAAAATATTTATATTTTAAAACTATGTTACATAAAGTTAGATGTATATTTGAAATTTTGGATGGGATTTAATTGCTCAACTAAGGATCAGAGTAAAATTTGGAATATACTCGTAAATTTATTTTCTGAAGTTCGCAAGAAGTCTGAAACGGCGCATTGGTTATCACCGTGGTATACATTAGTATAGTCATCAAACTACAAGTAAAATCACTCGAGCAAAGCAGGGCCGAGTCTTTCATTAAAAAAAAACGGCAAATTGTTTGTAAAGTAGGTTTACGATCGAGATGTTTACGTGATAACGTCCGCACGAGAAAATCTCCATTCGTTTGTATGCCGCTAGAGTGAGAGAGACGGAAGATCGGTCCACTCACTCGAACGCTATGCCAGCCTCCGCTCGTGAGGATTCCGCGTGACAAGTTTCACGGAATGACTGGCAGCGCTCGAGATGAGACGGGAGATCGGTCCGTCTCTCTCTCGTTATACCTGCGATCGCGCTCGTGAGGTTTTGGTGTGACACAAGTTTCTGAACATGTCACCCGACTAAAACGATTTTAAAGACGTTATCACGTCAAAAAACATATAGTAAAAACAACCATTCAATGGGAAAAATATTAACCGATTCTTTGTCTGACAAGTGGTCAATTTAATTGAACCGGTCTCCATATAAGATAAACTTCGGACTAGAAAAAATGTTTAAATGGCGAATTTATTCGAGTACCCGTGAGTAATTGGATTAGGCAACTGATGCAGTTTTATTACTGTTGCTTAATACTACAATTGTATTTTTTATATTTTGTATTGTTTTTTTCAACCTTTTTTATGTCCCCCTGCTGGGCACAGGTCTCCTACTCACAAGTGAGAGGGATTTAGGCCATAGTCCACCACGCTGGCCAAGTGCGGATTGGTGGACGTCATGCTTTTGAGAAATTATGAAATTCTCTCAGGCATGCACGGCGATGGGGAACATCGTAATCAATTAAATATCACGATATTTTCCATCATCGTGGAGTAGCGATAAATGCGTGCATTACAAATTTCTTTGTCAGAGGTGCGCGCCGAGGATTTGAACCCGGGATCGGTCGCGTCGATGACCGCGGTTTCTTACCAACGCCAACGCTGACCAATTTATTTATACTTGTATTTTATTTTTCTTGTGGTTTTATTGTTCATTTACTATTGTTTTAGATTATGCAACATCTTTATGATTTTAGCATGTTAGTTTTTTAGCATTTTTTTTTACTTCCTAAGTTGTAATAATAACATAGATAGCTACCTCTGTAACCTCCGTCTAATACTCGTACTAAAACTTGTATTTTAGATGAATATGATCATAATATATAAATATGTTATAATATAAATGATAGAGTGAAAAATAGTACCATAAGAAATGTTACTCAGGTATCCCTGAGTAATATTTTACTTACTTATATCGATGTTGCCAAACTGGTATTAAAACTAAAGTGGAAATGGACAGGGCCCAAAGACTAGACCCAAATAGATGGACACAAATACTAACCAATTGGATACCTAGAGCAGTAAAACAAAAAAGAGGCAGACCACACAAAAGATCGAATGACGACATTGTCAAAACTGGCGGGAAGCTTTGGCCTAGACTAGCAAAGCAAAGAGTAAAGTGGAAAGAATTGGAGGAGGCTTTTACCGCACATGGCAGTCCTTACACAGAAAACAACTAATAATAATACTAACAACTACTAACTAATACCTTAATTTAAAAGCTACTAATATACTAACAACAATAACCCATAAAATAATAAGTAAATACAGTAAAACAAAAGTAAAATTCACGTCAACTGTGTAAAGGAATCAATAAAAGCTATTTTTTTATTATAATGATCATAATTTAAAGTTTTAAAATTGGTTAATACCTAATATCTTTTTCTGATTGAAATTGCGTGGTTTGACCGAAACACTCGCTGTCCCCATTTCTGCCTTGAAGTAAATCCTATCGTGTACATTGAAGAGATGGTCAAATGGCGAGAATTAGATTTTGAAGAGGCACTATTGCACAATCTTATATAAGACTAGCTGTGCCCAGCGGTTTCACTTGCGTTACAAAGGATCAGTAGCACGAACTGAATATCCACCATACTTACTTTACTTACGACTAATATTGCATATTTTAACATGAAAAAGTAGTTATTGACGTTACTGTATTATTGTGTTATAACTATCAACATAATGTCGTCTATAAAACTATAGTACATCACTTTGCTCTATTGTGAATCATTTCCGTAGAGTACGCGATACAAAGATTTATATTAGTATTTATTCACACATTGGATTACATTATTGAAATTTGTATAAGGATTATATTCTGTCTATGTTTATCAGGCATAATGTAGGATTCTAATGGTAAAAGGTTTTTTTTCAAATCAATCCAGTAGTTTCGGATCCGCGTGGACTTTAGTTTAAAAAAATATAAAATAAAAGTAGCCTAAGTTACTCTTTATTACATCAGCTACCTGTCAGTGAAAGTCTTGTCAAAATCGGTCCACCCGTTTCAGAGATTAGCCGGAACAAACAGATAGACAGACAGACAGACAAAAATTGTAAAAAATGTTGCTTTGATATATGGACCGTATAAATATTCATATGCATGTAGTAAAAAGTGGTTAATTTAATGTTACAAACAGACACTCCAATTTTATTATTTGTATAGATAGAAGATTATAATAAACAATAGATGGAACAACTATGGCCAAGTGGTAAGGAATGCTGCGGTCTCCGACGCGGGAGATGCCTGGTTCAAATCCTCGGCGTGCACCTCTGACAAAAGAATATTTTGTAATGTGCGCATTTCATCGTGATGGAAAATATTAAGATATTTAATTTATTACGATGTTCTCCATCGCCGTGCATACCTGGCAGAAACTCATAATTTCTCGAAGGTATGATGTCCACCAATCCGCACTAGGCCAGCGTGGTGGGCTATGACCTAATCCCTCTCACATGTTAGAAGAGACCTGCACCCAGCAGTGGGACATAAAAATGTTAAAAAAAAGAATAGATGGAATTTTTACATGTACTGTTTGTATTTTAATGACAGGTTTCTATGACTATGGGAAAAGTGTAATCTACTCGGGCGGAGCCTCGGGCGGAAATCTTCATACATAGTTGCCCATATGCTTAGGTCAACACGTCCCACATAGCGTACAGGTAATTTTAATTTATATTACAAAACAATTCCTCTAATTCACACTATTTTAAAGCTCACAATCCAACATAGACCAGAATTGACATAAAACTTCATCCTACGGTTCTCCTTAAGAAACAGACCCATGAATCATCTTTTTGTGGGTAGATCATAACATTGAAGGAACTATAAAAGCCGTTTGCCCTAACGGTTCCTCTGTCCACAAGTAGCAGAGTTATCGGGGTAATTTCGCAAACGCATGTATATGAGTCACGAGATTAGAAATTTGAGATAGGACCCCTTCGTTATGGGTGCGGATCGCGATACTGATATTGCTATAGAGTTAAGAAGGAACAGAAGTTAAATTATAATTAATGAGGCTTTAGTCTGACAGCTTCATACTTGGAATACTGAGAATCCTAGTTTGAGGCAAGTAATTTAAACACTTACAAAGCAAAGGTCACAAACACCTAGATCGCAAACAGAAAATTACTCATGTAGGTATTTTGCCCCACATTCAATCGAGCGATTTGCATGTAGGGAATTAAGTTTTTCAAAGACAAAGACAAAGACTTTTATTTGCACAAATATGGGTGTTTACAAAGTTGTTTATATTTATTTAGTTCGCCATATTTACCTTCATGAGGTATGCAAACACACAATGATAAAAATATAAAAGAAAAAAACTTAACTATAACACAATTACTTATTTTATTATTATTTTTATTTATCCCATATTGCGCCTTTTATAAATTAAAATGTTTATTTATTTGTATTTCGGATCGGTTCTGATTGTCAGCTTTAGGTACACATATCACAGGATGTTTGTACACTAAGTTTTAGGAAGCATTTAGTTTCACTAAGTTTCGTATAAACAAATAATAATTATTAAAAATAAATAATATATTAGCTTCCTTAATAACACAAACATCTTTCTAAAACTTGATAATAATAAAACTATATTAATGTATGAATCGAAAATATAAAATTCGCGAGTCACAGTTTGCGTGATATTGACGTATTACTCTGAAACGACTTAATTATGACGACATTTTAGAATTATGTATTTTTAGAAGGTCTGAGAATAGGCTTTTATCTACTTTTATACCCCAAAGTGATAAGGTTGGTCCACACCATATTATTTATTTTAGTTTTTTATAAAAAATATATGCAAAAAATACATACTACCCTAAAATTTTCACACTTTTACCATAAACCCCTATTTTTAATAGCCCTTAGTAGTTTAATCAAGAAAAGGTGGTACGGAGTTTACTGGGTCAGCTAGTAAATAGTCGCGTAAGCTCAGAAAATCAGGGAAAAACTACAAAATTAAATGGTATGTCTATCGTTTATAACTCTGTGGCAGCGACCCTCTAATTGAGCATCACTGGCCCGTACGTGACTTGATTCGGTTGTTACGAGAAGTATTACTGCGATAATTGTGGCCGGATACTTTTTTTATTGTTCGCAATGGTCCGTTGATGTGCATGAGATGCAAGGGTTAACTTAGATGAGAGTGCGTTGCAAGCATACATAATACGGAATCATTTAGTATTAACGAGAATAGAATGTATACATGATGATGTAATTATTATGTTACGGAATTTATGGTTATATATGTATACTAATTTAAAAAAAAAAACAAAATATTTTTTATTTGAATGGAGTAGCAGACGAGCATGCAGGCGTGTTAAGTGTTCCCTGCAGCCCATGGACATCTACATACAACCTCAAGCAAGCGTAGGTAAGTCTTGTCTGAGGTCGTATGCAGTTGCGCTGCTACTCCGGAGGCTAGTGGTCGCCTCATGTAAGTGTGGCCGGCAACTGCACTTTTCCACCGAAACACAATAGAATTAGTTCACGGCAGAAGTGAGTGCAGCGGTGGTTCTTCCCCGGGCGAACAATAATAGTTCTACCACCTACAAAACACTTACTTAGTAGTAAGTTGTACTTATACTTACAAATAATTGACGTTTTACATCATACCCTGTGTCGTGGGTACCATGGACAAATACAAAGACAGGAACACAAACACCCAGACCGTGATCAGAAAAATAATCTGATCATTCAAATTTCTGCTTCGCCGGAAATCGAACTCGGGACCCTTCGAACGGCAGCCCGGCATGGTAACCATTGCGCTACGTAGGTCATCAATAAATAAAATAAATAAGTAACGTATTAACATCATACCCTGTGTCGTGGGTACCATGGACCTCAAACACACAGACCGAGATCAGAAAATTAAACTCATCATTTCAATTTCTATTTCTCCGGGAATCGAACCCAGGACCCTTCAATTGGCAGTCCGGCATAGTAACCATTATGCCACACGAGTCATCTGGCATAGAAGAATAAAACACTAGAAAGTATCTCAAATAATCTTGACCTCGCCCGACATTGCTTACTTAGTTTTCTAAACCGTTTACACCCACACTAGCCGCAGGGCTAGCGCTTCGGTAGGTACCTATTATCCTCATGTGTTTTGCAAACACAAAGTTCAGATTTAAATATCTCTAGTGAGATCTTAATCTTATCTGTAATTACACGTGAGGTCAACGCTAAATTATTGTAATTTTAGTGTGCAAACATAATGTTTCGTGTTGGAGTATTCATACTTGAATCGTTTGAATCGTTAAATTAAGACATCATATAGTTTTATTACGATAGAGCCAAGTTTATTGTTTTTGGTCAAAGTTTAACCTTGCTTTTCGTATACATATACATTTCGTATACATATGCATTTCGTATACATATGCATTTCGTATACATAATACAGGTGCAAATTATTTTCATGAGGTTACCAAGACTACAGAGCAGGTGCGGTCGCAGCCTTCAATTTTGGGGGGAGTCACCAAGAAATTTTAGGAGGGGTCACTAAGAAATTTGGAGAAGAGGTGTCCCAAATTGGCTTGTTTCGCCTTCCGTCTACGCAAGACTGATGGATTTGGGGGGGGGGGGGGGGGTCACGTCCCCTGAGACCCCTGGGACCGCGCCTACAGAGTCTCTTCTTTTTCACAGGAAAAAGATATTAACCCTCCACCACACTGCTTCAACGCGGGTTTGTGTAATTGGGGGCCAGTCACCAACGTGTAGTCGGATGTTTTCAAACCGCCCATAGGGCCTCTGATAAGGTTTATCGACTGATGTTTATGAATAACATCTGTGACCAACGTCTTAATTAGCCCTCCAAAACACGGAAACGTGCATGAAATTTGCCTTTATCTGTCATCCATCTCACACCCGACCGTGCCCGTATTACTTAGATGCGTAGATGGTTTGCGTTCTAAGCGAGCGCCTGGGCTATAGCGCTTTGCAAATACAATCTTCTTTATAGCTTATGGGAGCGGAAGAAATAATCCTCGTCCCCACTTAAAGAGAGCATGGGAACAGAAACATGGGAGGTTGATATAAATTTAATATTGCAATCGTTTCACTTTGAATTGGCTTTTTTCGAATGAATAATGCATGCACGTCAGCTTCGTAACTATCTAGGTGTTGATGTTTGGACAGCTCTGTATAATGTCTACATTTTGTATAATGGTCTAAATATGGCTTATTTTAGGCTAGGTGCGTGGAATCCTAATATTTATGCAGGCAAAGCTAGCCGAATTATAAGCTACATTTTTTTTATTTTACATGGAGTTTAGGTTTAGTTGTTAAGCGATCACCGTCGCCTATGGACACGGGCAGCCCCAGGGGAGCCACCCGAGCATTGTCGGCTTTGGAGGAGAGCTTTTTTTACAGCTTTCTTGAAGAACCACATGTTATAGTCCACTCGGAATGCCTCAGTTGGAAGGTTGTCCCATAACTTACACGTCCGTGGTAAAAAGCGGACTGTGGAGAACCGCCACGAGTCCAGATGGTGTCGGTGTAACTTTAATCTTCATTTGGCGGTATAATCATGGGATGGTGATGTAGGCATCAATCTGAAAAGTTCCTCGGAGCACTCACCATAATAAAGTCGGTACAACACGCACAGAGAGCCTATATCTCTTCGCAAGCTATGCGGTTCTAGCCTGTCAGTCAATCATGGGTCGGTCGAAAAGGTTCCGCTTGCGACTAGGGCATACCAAGCAACATTTACTCAGTTTACCTGTGACACGCACTGTAGGTTGGTGCCGTATCTTCCCTTTTGTATTTATCTAAGTTGTATACTTATACAGTTTGAGAACTTAAGACAAAGTTGTCTTTGCCAGTGAAGGCGGTGCAGAAATGGGTGCAGAGGTCTAAATAAAGTTCTACCATCTACTGAAGTTGCCCATCTTCGAGTCAACTTAAACTAAAACGATCAGACAGGTCGTCAATGACCGTGAATTATTCACTAGACACTGTACAAAGTGCACGATGACTCATTTGAATAGAAATTGGTAGGATAGTTGTTCTACATACAAAGTGGTCAACATTACCAATGCAGTCAACGTCGAGCCGTTACAAAGACCACGAGCCAAATCGCTATTATTTTCACTTTAAGATGGTGATAACAGCTCCTTTGCACTACTGGTTAAGACTTTGCATTGTAACCCTTATTTTGATAGTGATAAAAGTTTTAATATCAGCAATTTATTGCTGTTTTAACTTATTATCTGAACTTTTGCAGTAAATCTCCAATCTTAATAATAAGGCAGTAAGTAGAGACGTAAAATACAGGAGATGTACAAAGTAGCAAACGATTATGATTATAATTTGTAAATTCTCATGTAGGGAGTTTTGGCGGGAAGTCTGAACGGGCATGTTGTGCTATTCTTTTATTTTCATTTTGTTGGTGTATTTTTGAGTTATATTTTGTTCGATATAGGTTAATGATAGTGACTTTAAGTACAATGGCAGAATTTTACAGCACGCGTGTTGTGAAACAAAATAACGTTTTAACAAAAAAAAACTGACTTCAAACTGTAAAAAATTATATTGTTCAGTATTTCGCATTTGATACTTTTCCTTGCTAATGGTAGTGACTCTTAAAACTGTTTTGGAGTCGGTACCCATTCAGAGCGAAAAGTACTCCATTTTACTAAGGGCCCGACTCCAAAAGAGTTTTACTTAAAACTGTTTTGGAGTCGGTACCTATTCAGAACGAAAGGTACTCCATTTTACTAAGGGCCTGAATCCAATATAGTTTTAAGGGTCACTACCAGTAGCAAGGAACCATTTTATGATGAAATTAAATAAACGTTAAAAACAATAACGATCACAAAAGTCCTACATATCTACTATTATTCTCAATCTGATTAGACTCCGTCTACTGTAATTTTCTACAGAAAAAAGCGCGGTCTGTACATCGTAATATTTTCCTTAATTTTCTTATACAAGTGTAAAATATTCTACAAACTTATTTTACCTTCTGCAAACCACAATTTACCCTACAAGTGAGTCTAAACAATTTCCATCTATTGAAAGCTTGTCGAGCGTAAATCGAAAGACGATTACTTAATTCGCACCCTTTAGTTCCCATTTGCATGTCGAGTGGCCCTCGTTACGTGCAAATGCGTGAACGGTTTAGAATGAAGACATTTTGTTGTCTGTTAGAATCGCTAGTAACTGTTCTACTAATTGAACCACATTACATAGCGTAACTAGTAGGATTTAAGTGGATAAAGTTGTTGTTCATGTCAAGTTGCTTTAATTTAAATTGAATAACTACTACTTTGTACATAAATAGTATTTTTATTGATTAGAGTCCTATCGTTCCTTTAAATATGTGTTTGTATATATGTTGTATATATGTTCCTTTAAGTATGTGATTGTATATGTGTTATTATATATGTATGTATGATTTTATTTATGTGAGTATGAATGTATCTATGTATGTTTATTATTTTGTGTATTATATTATGTATGTAGTTATAATATAATCATTACTCTACTATAACATTTTTTAAATTATTTTTTTAATAATTTGTTCCTGTAGCATGTTTATTATAAAAGACTACCTCACAATCTCAACATCACCCAGGGTCGACCGGGAGACAATGCCAATAGGCATTAGGTTTAACTCTTTGTGAATCTTAGATTTTAGGTGTTTCACATAATAAAAAATAAAAATAAATAAAACGATAAGTTACATTATTATGTGAATCGTTAATGTGTTTCGGTGGAAAGGTTACCACTGGGATTACAGCACAACTACTTAAAATTGGGTAGGATTTAAGTTTGGCTAAGGTTGCGTATTTTCCATAAAAACCTGGGAGGTTTATTTTCGTCTGCTTTTTTCCTTTCACTGTACTAACACCCTGTGAAATGTGATATGGGTACTCAAGGCCGACGATGCGGATCTGATCCGAAATATAAATGAATAAATATTTTAATTTATAAAAGGCGCAATATGGGAACAAATAATAGTAAAATAGATGTAAATGTACAATTTCGTAATCATGTTATAATTAAGTTTTTCTCTTTTATATTTTTATCTTTGTAATATTTACATACCTCAAGAAGTTAAATATGGCAAAATAAATTTAATATATAAACAACTTTTGTAAACACCCATATTTATGCAAATAAAAGTCTTGTATTTGTCTTTTTCTTTGCATGCGTATATCCATGGGCTGAAGTGACCACTTAACACCACGTGCCCCGTTTGCTACTGTATTTAAGTAATAAAAAAGAACATAAAACAGTCGTCAAACTTTATCGAATCCCTTTAGAACGAAACCGATTCGTCAGCGGGTTTATCAGTAATTCAATTAGAAGAGCTTAGTAGTGTAAGGCTTCCTAAGAGCCCAGAGGAATTAAAAAGGGGTTGCAGGTAAGCTAAGGATAGTCCCAGTAGCTTCGGGATTAAGAATAGAGCTATGGTATCTCCTGCCTGATCGTAAGAGGCGACTAAAAGGGGACTTCCGAGGTTGCGGACGGGGAGAGTGGGAGCTCGATCCGTCCAGCCAGCAGCCCCGGGAAGGACGGCGGTGTGTGCGTGGCCGCATGCCGCCGTAAACATCGGAAGGTACAGGAGAGCACATCTACTCTCCGAAGATGGGCCCATTTGGGCTCCGCGCGTGGTCCTCACTGGGACACCGGTGCATTCCATCGGAGATCCCGGATTCCTAGTTGCGCAGAGGCAGGACACCGAGGGGGTTTTAGTGCGGTCAAATCCCACATAACCCGGTATCCTCTCCCATCCCCCCCCCCCCGTCACCAAAAAAGGTAAGCTAAGGATTTATAGGTATCGAGTTAATTAGTAAATAAGTTAGTCCAAGACATGGTTTTTATTATCATCTTATTTATTTATATTTATTATTTTCTAAAGACGTACTTAACTTAATTACTAGCCTAGTATATACGACGCTTTGCTACTAATGTATAAATTAATAAATTAGTGCAAAGCTTTAGGTTGCGCACATATTGAAACTGGTTGCATGACAGCAATGTCAGTTCTGCTGGAAGTGGGGATAAATATGTAATAGTCACAAGCAAATCTGTTCATAGTTAAGGAACAGCCATCTCAGAAGGTTAGTAGTGTAAACTTATAAACGTGGAAATAGTGAGTATACACGTAAAACTTCCAATAATTTAGGTAATTACCGGCCACACTTACATGAGGCAACCACCATGCACCAGCCTCCGGAGTAGCAGCGCAACTGCATACGACCTCAGACAAGACTTACCTATGCTTGCTTGAGGTTGTATGTAGATGTCCATGGGCTGCAGCGACCACTTAACACCACGTGGCTTGCATGCTCGTCTGCTGCTTCATTCAAATAAAAAAATAAGGATACGTTGTAAATTTGCTTGCATTTATTTAATTAGAATATGAATTTATTCAATTAAATATCTTTACAATAATATTTACATAGGTACTTAAAAATAGTTATAATAAAAATAAACTAATTATATACAAGTAGAATAAAAAGAAAACTGTACATAAATGGTAATTACAAAAATAAATATTTATAAATAAAAAACTTCCTCTAAAATGTCCGTATTAGGCATGGTGCCTAAGACGCTGGCGGCATTTCCCCGTTGAACAACGAGGCTAAGCCTTTGGGCGAAATACTCGCCAGCTCTCAGATCACCACATGCGAGAACAAGCTTGGATGACATTTCTGACATGAATTTTTTCATGTCAGAAGACCACGGGCCCAAAGTCTCTACAGCAAGCGCCGCAAATAAGTAATTGTCTGATAAATTACTGTATTTACGGCGCTTGAGGAGCTGGGCCTGGTCGGCGGCGGACCCGGCCCTCTCCACAGTGTTGCTGATATGCGATGGGGCCAAGGTATCAACACAGGTAACATCCCATACCAGGGGACGCCCCAGATGCCACGGTACAAGAGTTACCCCATCAGGTCTCTTGCCATCGCTTCTTGATAAGCCAGAAGGTTCCAATGTAGCTGGCAAAGAAGCGGTGACAAGAGCCCGACGAACTAAATCATTAAGCGTACCGTGGCGATATAATCTGCCAGCGCTCCTGGTACAGGATAAGCCATGTCGGCCAAACCTGTCCACCTGGTGCCCACACGGACATAAATGAGGCTCGCATATTTTCGCACCGAGCCGGAGACCAACCACGATACGAAAAGTGGCGGGATCCAGTACGGTGCCTATATTTTTTGATGGAAGAGCTCGCAGCCAGTGACCCGACTCACTTTCGGCAACTGCTAGCAAACGAGCTCTATCAACGCTGCTAGGACATCGCTCAAGAAGGCAGGCATAAACAGATTTGACTGCGGGTATATCCCAAGTAGACTGCTTATTTTTGGATAAACTGTTGGTGTCCACATGGGGAAAGGAAGCCCTCCAAAGCTCCATAGCTTCTGTCAAGTACGCCACCCAAACATCTTCTATTGGGGTATATAAGATAGATGAGATGAGGGCGAGCGTACTATGACAAGAAGCCAAAAAGGCTGGAAGAGCCAAACTTCCCGTTGTGCGGACACCTAAACCTCCGAAGTTAATAGGGAGGGTTGCCTGCATCCAAGAGCGATCATCAAATTTTAAATTTAGAATTTTTGACAAAGAATCGTTCAACGTTGAATCTAAAATATTCGTGATCGAATGAAATTTCCAAATTGGGCAGCATCTTAGTAAATACATAAATTTAGGGGCGAAAAGGCAAAGGCGTAAAATGTACATAGCCATGTGAGGTTTTAAATCATAAAGACGTCCTGAAATCAAAATGAAATTTTCTAATTTTGAATTTATAATGGGAGAAACAGCTTCATCAAATATTGGAGCACCCAATAATACTAAATTTTCTTTTTTCATGACAGAAATATTTGGTGTTATTATGTTAAATTGTTCTAGTAGTGAAGAAATTTTGTCTGAAGATAATTTATCCGAAAATAAAATTTCACATTTATTAAAATTTAGACTTAGACCGATGTCATCAAAACGACGAATAATAATATCAAGGTCCTCCAATACAGATGAAGCAGTGCCTCCCAAAGAACCATCATCAAGGTACCATACATTAAATTTTGAATTTAGTTGATTGATAATAGGTTGTATTGCCAAACTAAAAATTACTGGGCCAAGAGGGTCGCCTTGCTGGCATCCCACGCAAGACTCGATTACATTATCTCCAAATAACAATTTTGACGGGGTGCCATAACTTTGCCACATGTACTCGAAAATTTCAGGCACTTCTTTTTTAATTTCTGATAGAAGAGCACCCCTATCTACCGAATTGAATGCGTTTTTGACATCAATTTTAACAAAAACGTCATAATTTTGGTGTAGTAAAAATGATCGAGCCGCATGCACTGCAGCCTCACAACCACCATTGACTCCAAAGCCAAGTTGCCGTTGTAAATATATATTTTGTTATAAACATACTTCATAATTAACAATATTTTAGACGCCATATTGCTGTAACGCTTGGGAATTAAAAATACAGTGAATAAATTACGTTTACGTTTACGCAATATGTAAAATGGGAAGAACGAGTAGGTCGTACTCCTGCGAAGGCAGAAGCAATTGTATGCGAGCCTAAAGCTGGGGTCAGTGGCGAGTTGGGAGAGATCTATGTCCAAAAGAAGAAGAAAAAGAGAATCTTTACAAATAAAAAAATGGAGTGTCCGTTTGTAATATTAAAATAACCGCTATTTACTACATGCATATGAATTCATATGAGATACATTTACCAAAATAACATTTTTTACAATTTTTGTCTGTCTGTCTGTCTATCTGTCTGTTTGTTTGTTCCGGCTAATCTCTGAAACGGCTGGACCGATTCTATCGGGACTTTTACCAGCAGGTATCTGATGTAATAAGGAGGAACTTAGGCTACCTTTATTTTAGAAAAAAATAAAACTGAAGTTCACGCGGACGAAGTCGTGGGCGGCCGCTAGTATATCATAAAAAAGTATCACATTCGAACCGATCGGTCAAATTAGTCGGTTCCGACAAAACTTTAATTATCGGGCATTATAATAAAACTAGGATTAGCATGTTACCACCTTTAGAGTCTAAAGTCTCTTGATTATCAATCAGGGACCACTTGTGCGCCAGTTTGCAATTCCAACTAGAATCGATCCGTCACCCGTCGTTAAATTTGTCAATAGCTAATACGATTAGAGGCGCACTGAGTACAAATTGACTATTTATGTATGACCGATAAACATACTATTAGTATCTTACTCCAGGATGGCTCACGCTTGACACTTATGGCAATAAAATTAAGGTCGATAGTTGATTGATTGACGCGCCAACGTTGAATGCAAATTGCGATCTTCTTGGCCGTTTGATATATTATAATTTTAATCCTTGTTTCAAACTATTAAGGTTCAAAATTGTGTAAGCACAGTGACGTCATGAAAAGATTAACTTAGCATGCAATAGTACCTAATAGTCGCATGATAAAAAAGGCGCAAAAAGATTTTAATACCATCAATGTGTGCACCATTTCCGAATACATAATTTGCACTCCAACATTACCGTACTTGGATAATCTCACTTCTAGTGCATTGAGTTGCTAAACAGCTAAAGAACTATAAGACAAAAAACGGTAAAAATGTATTAACAAATTAAAAATATAAAATGAAAATATTACATTCATTTAAAAGACAAAATGATATTGTGATGTATGTAATTTAGTCTATGAATATTTTCTTCTTCTTAAAGAATGTAGATTGACAGATCATGTCACTTCCGAAATAAAATGTGGAAAATCAATATTGTATTTTATTATGAGGCTACCCAAATGTGTATATTTCGGTGGTTTGATACCTTAAAGACTTCTCAGATATTATTTTTAAAATACGAATTAGATGTCGCTCTCGTCTGTTTTGTGTCTGAACTACAACTGCGTCAATCACATCAACCTCTATAATAATATCTTCTTAATAAAATTTTATAAGTAGTAATCATCATAGATGTTGATGTGAAGCATCAAACTCTACACTACATTGGGCAAAGAGCTTTTGTTGTAAGCAATCAATATCGGTACTGGATGAGTCAAGTTTTACTTGACAACTATCGTTCAAACTGGTTTCAATTGAAGTTTTGGCGGGAAGTCGAAAAAGACATATTGTGCTCTTGTTTTATTTTCATTTTCTTGGTGTATTTTTGAGTTATATCGGATAAAGTTGATGGCATTTTGTTTGATATAGGTTAATTATAGTGCACGAGTGTTTGTGAAATAGAATAACAGTGCTAAAATATGTTATTTCTGGTTGCCCCCAAAATTCCATCGGACACGTTCTAATAAAGTAGCCATCGCTTTTCTTGAATGTGTGACTGACTAGACTGAGTGATTACTGACGACTTACTGACTTTATTATAGCTTCGTTCAGTTTCATTGAAACTGGCAAAAAATTGATGCAAAAATTATACTTGACGCTGGCAGTATGCACAGAGTTTACGATGCCATAATTGAAAAAAAAACTGGTTTCAAGTCATTTTTGTGTCAAACGGTATTTATCAAAGTCGTCTGTCCATCCTTCTCTATAGTAAGATACACTATGGTCTCATAAAAAGGTTCTCGGAATTCAGTCTCAGAACGATCTCTACTAGACTATAAGTCCATCTGGAGCGAGAAGAATCCTCGTAAATCAGGCAATCAGATGCAACAAAGTTTCTAAGTATTGGTTGTAGCAAAAATAACGCTTCACTTCATACCGTTTCACACTCATAGCCGCACAGTAGGGTAAATCTACCCTATGTCGTGGGTACCATGGACTAACACAAAGACAGAAACACAAACACCCAGACCGAGAACAGAAATTTAAACTCATCATTGAACTGTTTCAAAAATAAGTATACCAAAATATTGTTTAAAAATGCAAAAATGCAATTTAAAAAAATCTCAGCGTATTCAAAGTCTGTAAGTTTAAAACTTTGAATCCACAATTAACCAACACGCATGTAATCTGTGTAACTTCAAATTGTCTTGCTGTTCAATGTATCTATCCATAACATTTAATTGAGACCATCCAGGATTTACCTTTATCTTTTCTCCATCCTTTATATTATTATACACGGATGGATAATATTTTCATTTATATCCATTTTAAAGACACAAAATGTCACACTTATTTTTTTCTTCTTCTTTCCTATGTGTAAAAATAAATTGCTGTTCGTTATTCTGGATAAAACTCGTGGCTAATTTTGGTCTTGAACATATTAATAGAAGTCTGAAACTGTAAGAGAATATGGAAAAATTGCGAAAATAATAGTAAAACCTATTATTTTTAATTTTATTTTCCTACATACTGTTGGTAACTGACAAACATTGATTATTCGCGCCATAGTCGAGAAGTTTTATAAAGCTTATCATATCTAAAGGTCAAAATAAAAATTGTAACCTTAGCCCAAGAGCGCATCGAGTGAAATTGTGTTAAAAATGACCATTTCCCAAACCTTATGACAAATGTCCAAAGAATTCGATTGTGCGTGTCGCGTGGGCGTGGCCCCCATTCTCACGGTCGTTGTATAATAAAACGCTTTTTCTTTTATAACAATTTTTTCGTACGCTTTCGTCTGATGGCGCATTTTATTGGCTCAGGTTAGGCAAGTCGTTGAGAAGTGTTAGAATTCTGTTATTGTTATGGGTTATTGGTTAGCACGCCAATATATATAATCAAGTTAGTGACTTGAATGTAATCGTTAATCATTCGGTTTGTATTTGGGATTATTATTCTTCTTCATTTTTGCTCCCTTTTTTGGAATCGATCCACCCTTTTTTGTCTACTAGTACTTTTGCCAATACTAGCTTACATAAGCTAACATAGAGTCTAAAACTAAGGGCATCAAATTGTAATCTAAGTATACTAATATAGGTATAAAGTTTCAACTTTATATCAGTTTGTTTGGTTGTTTGTTGAAATACTGGTTCGAAATGAAAAACTGTTTTTGTGTTGAATAGTCCATTTATTGGGGGAGGCTAGGTATAGGCTATATAACATCATGCCTAATGCCAACGTCCACGCGGACGAAGTCGGGGGCGGACGCTAGTTTTATTATATTAGTCGACCCGCGTGGCCCAATGCCGGAGTGCCAATCGAGAGGTTCCGGGTTCGATTCCCGGCTAAACAGAAATTTGAATGATGATTTTAAATTTCTGTTCTCAGTCTCGGTGTTTGTGTTCCTGTCTTTGTATGTGTCCATGGTACCCACGACAGAGGGTATTCATTACCTTACTGTAGGGCTATGAGTTTGTAACGTATATTTTATGTTATATATATTTATATTATTGGAGTAGCAGGAGTATGCAGGCTACGAGGTGCTAAGAGGTCACTGCGGCCCGTGGAGATATCCACTCACAACCGTAAAGCAAAGCCGTCATGCCTGTGGTGGAATGCAGTTGCGGTGCTAACCCAAATTTTTTAGAATTGCTCTACGTCAGAACTAGGACATATCGTCGTCGTTACATACATTGTTGTTGTCAAATGTAAAATCAGTACATAATATATTAATATTGAAAATTTGTACGCCCATTGTGGCAGAATAAGCGACACTACCACTGTATTTTTTTTCCATCTTATGTACCTTATTCGACAAATAAATGTGATTGATTGTTTTTCTATCAGAAAAACAAAAAACTATTACTTAGCAAAATTTACGTTAATACACAAATAAATAATGTTTATTTATTAATGTGTACATTTTACTATAGTATTATTTATTCAAGCTTATTG
Organism: Pyrgus malvae; assembly: GCA_911387765.1. NCBI lineage: Eukaryota > Metazoa > Arthropoda > Insecta > Lepidoptera > Hesperiidae > Pyrgus > Pyrgus malvae. The sequence continues at coordinate 2,236,621 of OU426960.1, read as the reverse complement.
TACTATTTGTAAAAAAAGTTAAATATTTAAAATTGAATATTAAACTAATTTAAAATAAATTTTTTTTTTCAATTATGGCATCGCAAAACTCTGAGCATACTGCCAGCGTCAAGTATAATTTTTGCATAAATTTTTTGCCAGTTTCAATGAAACTGGACGAAGTAATAACTTAATAAGTTAATAACAAAACAAAGTCAGTAAGTAAGTCGTCAGTAATCAGTCAGTCTAGTCAGTCCAACACTCAAGTAAAGCGATGGCTACTTTACTAGAACGTGTCCGATGGAATTTTGGAGGCAAGCAGAAAAAACACATTTTAGCACTGTTATTCTATTTCACAAAATGCCATCAACTTTATCCGATATAACTCAAAAATACACCAAGAAAATGAAAATAAAACAAGAGCACAATATGTCTTTTTTGACTTCCCGCCAAAACTCCTAAAATAATCTTATACATTCTGTATTGTCAATAGAGCGATCTAAATATATTTGATAATCGTATTTTTACCCGTATGAGTGCAAAAAATTATTATAATTTAAATTAAGTAGTCAGTAAGTACTATTGAAATGTTTTATTTGCCAAATTTCAACAAAACACGAAAATCTAATGCCACCAGTGGTCCTCAAATTTAATGTTGTAACAAGTTACGTAAGATAAGCCAAGAGATTTGCTCTTACACACTGTTGCAATAAAAAAATAATTGTATTCTTAAAACAAGTTGCCTCTGATTTGTGTCGAGTGTGCTTGATCTCAAAATTTGAGTACGTTGCTTATTTAATTTTATGTGTAACGAAATTGTGTAGTAAGATAATATACATATTTACCCTATTGTCGTCAGCGACCCATTACTTGTCTTTTCATAGAAAACGTATAACTTTTGGACAAAAATTAAGAAGACAACTTTATAAATGACTAGTACTAGGACATGACGATAATAGGGACGTTTATTCTAAGCAGATTGTAAGAAGTACAATTTTCATGTTATTGCTAACTAACGTTTTACACTCATAGCTCCACAGTAATGTAGATATAGCCTGAGTCGTGGGTGCCCTGGACACACACAAAGACAGAAGCACAAACATCCAGACCGAGAACAGACATTTTAAACTCATCATTCTAATTCCTGCTTCGTCGGGAATCGAACCTGGGACCCTCCAATCGGCAGTCTGGCACAGTAACCATTCCGCCACACGGGTCATTAAAGTAGTCACACTAAAAGTAGTGTAGTGTAGTAGTAAGATTATAGTTAAGTATAGTTAGTTTTGGCAAGCAATATTACTAACATGTTTTATTTTTTAATTTTAAATTTAAAAATAAGATAGAAACAAAACAGTTCTTAAGAACAAATAATTATTCAATTCTGATACTAATTTCTATTTACTAACAATTATTACGAGTTAGCCATTTTACATGTAAAAGTAAGTTACATGTATAACTTAAAATTAATAAAACTTTATATTATTTTACCGTATATGAATTTAATATTATTATAAGCATAATTCTAAATTTTATCTACTAAATAAATGCCACACTAAACATAACAGCCTATAAAATCCCTCAATAAAATGAAAAGAATTAATTAATATACAAAATTATTTAATGGGTTTTCTTGTTTTTGTAATTAATTAGTTTAAAACAATACTAATTATTTAAGAACCGCTTTGTTTCGTAAATAAATGATAATTTTATTCTGATCTTGGTCAAGATAGCAATAATATTGTAAATTTTATCATATTATAGTTGTAGGCTTACGTAATGTATAAATTAATTTTTAATTTTATACATTAATTTAAGATGACTCAGATCTGGAAAACAAAGTAGGCAAGTAACTGTATTTTAATTTGTATAACTTTATTTATATCTAGTAGTGTCCTTGTTAATATTATAAATTGAAAATCTGATTTTGCCTGTAACATTTTAACACGATAAGACAGAAAACCACAGAAAATGCTATGTATATATTTTTTAAATATAATCCAGTTTTTATTTTATTTTTCAGACCACGTAATGTGTTGCTGCAATCCATGGACATCTACATACAACCTCAAGCAAGCCGTCTTTTCTGTTATAAAGTCTTGTCTGAGATCGTACGTAGTGGCGCTGCTACACCGGAGACTGATGGTCGCATCATGTAAGTCTGACCAGCAACTGCACCATTCTATTAGAACACAATAGAATTGATTCATATCAGAAGTGGATGCAGCCACCGCTGCATGCTACTTACTTTAATGATTCGTTCGTTACTTCTCTTACCATGTGAACTAAAAACGTTCTACTACCTACTAAATACTAAATTTTCACTGATTATACGACAGTGAGTAGTAATTGGTATTAAAACGCGGTCTTCGACGCAACCGATACCGGGTACAAATCCTTGGCGCGCACCACTGACAAAGAAATTTTTAATGTGCGCATTTATCACTGCTCTATGGTGATGGAAAATATCGTGACATTTAATTGACTACGATGTTCTCCATCGTCGTGCATGCCTAAGAAAAATTCATAATTTCTCGAAAACATGATATTCACACCTCCGCACTTGGCCAGCATGATGACCTAAGTCCCTCTCAAGTGTGAGAGGAGATCTGTGCCCAGCAGTGGGACATAAAAAAAGGTTGAAAAAAATACGATTACAGTTTCTGTCGCACCTTCTCCTGACCTGGCGCCTACGCTTCGACCTCTTGATCTATGCAAATCATACGTGCCTATAATTTTTATACTTTTACAACGTGGTTCTTGCAGTACTCGTTTCCTAAGAAGTTACTTCACGTTAGGTCAGGTGCAATATAATATGAAATTTATGAAAATTATAAGCTTGGTTTGATATTATCTTGGGTGCCAAAATAAGGTACCTGCATAACCGATTGCTTTAGCCGAATGTATTATAATTTAAAAAGAAAGCAAAATAGATGAACAGAGTAAAGCGATTCACAGCATCTCTTTCCATTGATTTTTTTTAAATAATGGCATCGCAAACTCTGTGCATATTGCCAGCGTCAAGTATGTTTTTGCATCACTTAGTAGTCAGTCATAGAAAAAATCTGTAAGTCGTCAGCTATCAGTCAGTCTAGTCAGTCAAATGTTCAAGTAAAGTGATGGCTACTTTACTAGAACGTACCCGATGGAGTTTCGGAGGCAAGCCGGAAGAACATGTTTTCGCACTGTTATTTTATTTCACACTCGTGTACTGTCATTAACCTATATTGAACAAAATGTCATCAACTTTATCCGATATATCAAAAATACACCAAGAAAACGAAAATAAAACAAGAGCACAACGTGTCCCTTCAGACTTCCCGCCAAAACTCCATTCCGTTGATTGGAAGAGTTGACAGTAAGTAGATATAAGTCAGAGACTAATACGCTAGTATATACTAAGTCTATAATATAAGTAGACTGAGAACTATGAAGAATTAGTTCTCACTTTGTATAATCTTAGTATCAGGAGATGCAATAAAATATAATGATGTATGCAGACAGCAAAAAATTAACTCTTACTGTTAAATAAAGTTTTTTTTGACGTGATAACGTCTTTAAAATCGTTTTAGTCGGGTGACATGTTCAGAAACTTGTGTCACACCAAAACCTCACGAGCGCGATCGCAGGTATAACGAGAGAGAGACGGACCGATCTCCCGTCTCATCTCGAGCGCTGCCAGTCATTCCGTGAAACTTGTCACGCGGAATCCTCACGAGCGGAGGCTGGCATAGCGTTCGAGTGAGTGGACCGATCTTCCGTCTCTCTCACTCTAGCGGCATACAAACGAATGGAGATTTTCTCGTGCGGACGTTATCACGTAAACATCTCGATCGTAAACCTACTTTACAAACAATTTGCCGTTTTTTTTATTTAAGGTAAATTTGTTTGACAATAAAATTTGCAAGGATTTAAAATGTTTGAACGACTCTGCCATATTTTTTTTATAAATAAAGGACGCAGAGCCAATTAAATAAAACAATTCTTCAATTGTCAAGGTAAACTACTACTGGATCGTTAAAATTATTAGCTAAAACACAATTTATAATTCTTACTAATCAAGCAATTAAAAAATAATAAAAGTAAGTTCGCCCAATTTAGCTCAGCAACAATTTTTATCTAAGGGCCTCTTTCACCACCTTCAAGTAAAGTGACAAGTACGCTAATTGTTGGTTAAAGTCACCCGTAACTTCATTTCAATTTCACGACGTTCGAGTAGCTCTAATCATATGATAAAATGACCCGTACAGCTTTTACTTGCCAATTAACTTTACTTGGTTAGTGCCTTACGCAGGACCTCTTTTTTTGGTATCGGGGGGGAAACCTTCAAAAGGTACCCGACACCTTGGGAGAGGATACCGGTTTATGTGGGATTTGACTCTGCCTCTGCGTTTGTGAGGACTCCGGGATCTCCATAGAAACGCACCGGTGTCCTCCACGCGCGGCGCCCCATAACGGGCCCGTCTTCGGGAGAGCAGATGTGGTCTCCTGCACCTTCAGGTGTTCACGGCGGCATGCTGCCACTCATTCACCGCCGTCCCCCCGGGGCTGCTAGCTGGACGGTCAAGCTCCCACTCTCACCGTCCGCATCCCCGGAAGCCTCTTTTTAGTCGCCTCTTACGATCAGGCAGGGGATACCGTAGCTCTATTCTTAATCCCGAAGCTACAGGGACTGCCTTGCGCACAAATTAGATGATGGAACTTTCATAGTTCTACCAGGGAACTACCACCGCAGCACCAATTTCTGCTGCAAAGCCTATCTAAAATGGTTGTTGCCTAGACTAACATGAGGCAAGTAGTTTGTAGGTGGTAGAACTATTATCGTTCGCCCGGGGAAGTACCACTGCTGCACTCACTTCTGTCGTGAACCAATTCTATTGTGTTTCAGTGGAAAGTTGCAGTTGCCGGCCACACTTACATGAGGCGACCACTAGACTCCGGAGTAGCAGCGCAACTGCATACGACCTCAGACAAGACTTACCTATGCTTGCTTAAGGGTTTAAGTACATGGGCTGCAGAGACCACTTAACACAACGTGGCCTGCATGCTCGTCTGCTACTCCATTCAAATAAAATAAAAAAAACAACGCAACCTGACACTGTAAACTGCAAATGACCTCAATTAAGGCTCAGGCTTGGTAGAGATTTTAATTTTAACAACATGTGGCCATTATAATAATATAATATATATATAATATTATTATAATGGCCACATTATATAATATAATATATATAAGTAACACAGGGTAACACCTAGCGCGGTAGACAATGTTTCACAAAATAATAGTATGTTACAAGACTAAGTTTAGTTTGTAAAAAAGTTTGTAATGCTTTGTTGAAATAAAGATTTATTATTATAATTATTCAAAGATTCTAGACAATTCTCACAAAATAGAGTTTTGCGTAATAAAAATAAAACCGACTCTAAAAAAATATTATAAGGTAAAGATTATCGCAAGACATAGCTGATATCTTTTAAAATATCATTATGGTGCCAAGGTACATGCAATCACAAGGCGCAGCTTATATTTATTATTAAAATCAGTGAGTAAAAATAGTTCATTCACATATTAACACAATCGTGACCAGCACCTTTGCAGGTTTACGAGTGAATAAAGTTGTGAATAAAATATACATAAAGATAAACATTGTATTGCTATACTTAGAATGAGTAATGTGCCAAGATCTTAGAGCATCAAAGGTACTAACTCACCCTTCAGTAGAGAATTAGATAATTTTTGTGCCAAATCTGGTGCGGGGGGAAGAACGCACACATTTTAATTTTGTCACACATACACAATATTGTTTCATCGTTACAGACGCATATATTTCTAAATATGTCAATTTCAATTAACAACGTCATTTTCTATGCATCGACAACACTGACACAGACACACACACGCACTAGTTGTATATAACTAGAAGGCACATTGTGGATGCACGTTGGGACGAGGGGTTCGCTCGTAAAGGCCACTCCTCTGACGGGTGTCATACCTGTCAACATTGATGCTCTAAGGCCAAGATATAAATCGCCAAGAATGATAAGGACATAACTTAAAACCGCAGTTTATGGGATATGCAAAAATCATAGTGCGAAAATCACTTAATATTATTTTTTCTTTTCACAAATTTTATCTACCTCGCAATGATTTTGCTCCATATTTTAATTACATAACTATAGTCTTGCCTTGAATATTGAATTATTATTCATGGTGACACTTTCTTAATAACCGAACCTTTGAAAATTGAAAATTGAAAAATTGAACATGCTTACCTATAAAAGCCATGAAAGATTTACCACCAATATAAAAAAAAGATAGTGGGTATTTATTGCGTCGTAGGACTTCGCTAACAAAGGGTATTTTGGCCTAAGAGTGTTGCATAAAGCTCGATATTAAATGGTATGAAGAAACTTATTACATTCCACTGATTTAATTAAAACTTGGTGTATAATATAATGATAATCATTGTTGGTTCAACCGCAGTAGCTGCACCTATTTCTTGAATAAATCAATCAGGGTTGCCGATCAAAATTGCATAAGAAGCTCCCTTTAAGCAGAGCAAATGCATATTTATTACTACAGGCAATACGAGTAGGTAATTGAATTTTCTTAGGGTTACATTATGTCTATTTTTTTGTATGGGGGGGGGACCTTCAAAAGGTACCCGGAGCCTTGGGAGAGGATACCGGGTTATGTGGGATTTGACCGCAATAAAATCCCCTCGGTGGCTGCCTCTGCGCTTTGGGAGGACTCCGGGATCTCCAGTGGAACGCACCGGTGTCCTCCACGAGCGACCCCCAGAAAGGGCCCATCTTAGGGAGAGCAGATGTGCTCTCCAGCACCTTCTGTTGCTTACGGCGGCATGCGACCACGCCCATACCGCAGCCCTGCCCGGAGCAGCTAGGCTCCCACTCTCACCGCCCACAACCACTGAAGTCCCCTTTTAGTCGCCTCTTACGATCAAGCATATACCGTAGCTCTATTCTTAATCCCGAAGCTACAAGAACTAGGGTTAGATTATGTCCAAGGACTCATTTAATACCACGACGCACATAAGCTTATCTGCTACTTGGTTTTATAAAACAGCGTAAAGAATTTTATATGTACATTCGCATTTCTCTCAGACTTATATGAGGCAAGACCCAAGCTTATTTGAGGTTTTGTGCACGTGCCCATGGACTGTACCAACAAGTGAACACCAAATGGAGTACTTGCTCGTCTAATACTTAATTTTATAAAAGTAACTGAGTCATGAATACAATACATCCACATTTCTCTTAAAGGTGGTCACGCAGAAAAGACATAAATTGTTACATTTACGATTCGAGTCGAGGAAACGTCGCCAAGTGACATCACTGCGATAAGATGTCCATCTTCAAACGACTGTACTTCCGTATGGTAATTAGCATATAATAATGTATGAGATGTACGATAAACGATCCGGTTAGTCAAAGAAGCGCGCATAGCCCTACGGCTGGTGTAGAACGCAAGCTATCTAGGCGAAGCAGAAATTTGAATGATGAGTTTAATATTTCTGTTATCGGCTGGATTGGCTGGACGGATAGAGCTCGCACTCTCACCGCCCGCAAACCCGAAAGCCACCTTTTAGGCGCCTCTTACGATCAGGCAGGGGATACCGTAGCTCTATTCTTAATCTCGAAGCTATCGTACCCCTGAAACATACCTAAAATAAACATAAATACATAACAGAATAAGTACCAAATTTATTCGTTTCTCAAGATGTACTAAGCTGCCAACATGAAATGAATAATAACAATTTCATAAGCGTGTCATCGCGGTTGTAAAATATAAAGCAAGGTATTTATGGCGTATCATTTAATGATGACGCATTAAATCGAGATAAATTTCCACATGAGCATCGTAAACAAATGTTGCAACAAGTCATAGGTTGTTCGTAAGATGGAATAGATATGGGCTAGGAATCGATTGCGTGAGACTAGTCCTTCGGTCTTAGTTGTATACTATTGTAATAAATTGACGATCCCTGTGGCGCAATGGTTAGGTACCATGCCATACTGCGGATGGGAGGGACCCGAGTTCGATTCCCGGTGCAGCAGAAATATGAATGATGAGTTTAAAATTTCTGTTCTCGGTCTAGGTGTTTGTGTTTTTGTCTTTGTGTGTGTCCATGGCACCCGCAACATACCTTACTGTAGGGCTATGAGTGTGAATGGCTGGGACTGGCGTAGCTAAGGGCGAAGGGAATTGGGCACGGGCTGGTTTAAGACGGGTATTCGCTGCCTAGTTTTTTTTAAATTAAAACAATCAATGTGTATAAAACTGCTATCAATGTGTATAAAACTGCTATATGTTTTCATTTTCTTATCTATGGTGTACAATAAAGCATATTTGTATTTGTACAAAGGGACGTAGTAGGATTTATTGTATAGATAATTACTTTTTAAAAGCTTCAGAAATTTAAAAAAATAAGACAATACAACACATAGTGATAAGTAGTAGTAGTGATAAGGTAGAAAGATAAAAATTCAGCTTATCGGTGTGGTATAAACGTCAGAAATATTATCAAGGAAAATCGTGAAAATGAATAAAACGATACCGTTTACCAATACAGACAGAAATATTACAGACAAGAAAACTTTTGAATGCAATTATAATATTGTTACACAATAACAATAAATACTTATGATCAGTTAGCAGCAACAATTAAAAAAAACTCATGCCTTGTCAGTTTCGATAACCTCAGTCAAAACCAATACGCCATTCGTTCGGAAATTTATTTTTTTAGCTGACAAGCGCGTCACGGATGGTTAAAACGCGAGTTTTACTATATGTCGAACAGTATAAATAGTCATAAACATAATGAACGCGCGGGCAAGCATCCGATTCTACAATAAAGAGGTGCGTGGGCGGGGACCGCATTATGCAAGATGAAGCCAAGTTTTAATTTTGTAAAGGGAGCAGTCAGTTCTTGTTGACGATAGCTCATCAACAAAATAATCAAAACATCAGCAAAGTAAGAATTAATGTCCTATGTATGAAGGAAAATCAATATTTTTTTTCTTTTTGAAATCAGTTTTTCTTTTTTAAGACAGGGTTTACTTTTTTTTTCTATGCATGGTGTTCCAAAAATTAAAATATTTTAAAGCCAATTTTAACATAGGCTACGAGGTGAACACAAATGTTTAGCAAACGTTAGAAAAATTCATTGCTTTGTCCGTTTCAGTTGCAGGCTTATATATTTGACTGGTTTGACAGATTTCCTTTAAAAAAATCTCCTTGATTGTAAAATATTTAACCTTCTTAAAGGTCAAAAGGTCACCTCAACTTCAACGAAGGAAGACAAAAGGTTTCAACGTAACAAGTTAATATTATGACACCATATCGAATAACATTTAGTAAATTAAACCCAAAGATGAAAATAATACGATACCAATAAAACTATAATTAATCATAATAGTACCTACTTAGCACTGCGTCTTCCTTACATAACCCGCTCCCTAGACATTAAAAGAATTTGTCGTATGTCAGTGAAATGTCCCGTTGGCGGCCAACATCAAAATTTTGTTAATTAATTCAGCTCCCTCGTGCTTCTCGCTTTATATTTATTTACTTTTTATCTGTGGCGGGCACGAGTCGATAAAATACCATCTAGGTTACCGTATAATTCATAGGCTTTAGAGATTTGCTTAATTAATCATGTACCTCTTAAAATTTTAAATGCAGTGTTCTTTTTTAATATTGTATTCTGCTTCTTTTTCTCTTCATTTGAAAACTTTCTTTGTAGTATATTGGAAAAAAATGATTTTACTCTACGTCTGTAACTCTTTTAATTAGATTATTACGATAATTTTGTAATATTTGTTTTCAATTTATTATTAATAGCGTTTTGTTCAAATTTTTATTACCGTATATTGAAATTTGTATTGTATTTATGTAATCATGCAAAATATACTTAATTTTTATAGTAATTACATGCCTTACAGCCTTAGGGAAACAATGATCATCATAAGTATGATGAAAAATCACATGAAGGAATTGAAAAATGTTTAAATAACATCCGTTGCAGCTAATATTTCATAGCGCATTCAATATTTTTCACTAAAAAATATTTATACTATATTATTATATTTATTTAAACTTCAGTTAAAGTTTAACAGAAACACGTCACGTTAAATGACAGTAACAAAAAAAACTAATTTTGAAATTATAATCGTTAACGCGTATAACATAGACCATGCACAAGTTTCGTAAACCAAGAGCTTATGGTGGTCATTTTTTATTGTAAGGGTCATCGGACACAGGCGGTGTCGCACCGTACTTTTTATAGATTGTCGAGATTTAGTGCCTTCAGTGTAAGGTGCGGTGATAAATTTATTGACGCTTATCACGTGGTAATGGAGCGGAGACGATTTCGGATTTTGGAGCGTTTAGATCCGTATGGGAGTGCTTGGTACGGTCATTGACGTGATGACACAATATAAGGCATGACTTTTGGCAGGTCAGTTGAAAGAACAGTAAGTAATCTTCGTTGAAAGAAGATTACTGTTATTGTTGGTATTCTTGTTAAAAAATCTATTGTTGTAGAATTGGTACATGGAATGTCATACGTTGTATAGTAGACGATACTTTATTTAATGGAGATAGAGAGACAGGTGAGAGAGAGAGGAGAGGAGAACAGAAGGACAAAAAGCATGAATGTTATAGAAACAAATCCCTACACATCCAATGTTACAAGCAATATCGTTCACTGTCGTAGTATAAAAACTGTTACTTTTTAAAAGTTACGAACGACAATCGTTCCTTGCCTAAGTTATCTACATATCTACGCAGACTTAGCCTCGAAACCCCATCTTGCGGTTTTATACTTTCTTCAAGTTCTTTCTTTCCGATTAACACATGTTTTATATTATTATCCTTCATCTGGAGATGCTCACTAAAGCTAAGTATAAAACTTAGGAAATGCTGGACATCCAGTTAAAAATCGACCTTAGTGGGCCTCATGATCTAACCACGACCCGATCTAGCACCCACATTCTTAGATAATTAGTCTTTGTTGTTACTGAATATAATTTTTGGTGCATCGTTAAACTATTAAGTTGGTGATTTCTTAATTTTTTTATTGCAATCCACTGTAATATTAAGTAGAGTTTTATTTCAAAGCATTTCCTACTACATTACTGTATATTATTATAATAACAAACCCCACTTGTGGTACACCCGTATTCATAAATGTTATGAGGTCTCATAGTGCTCGCCAACGCAAAGGCGTTCATCTAAATGAATTCATAGACGATACCTGAATGAAGCCTGTTACTATGCGTTTGTCAAAATCGACATGAATCGATGGCTTGACATAACGAACGCACGTCAAATAGCGCTCTTTGCATAGCGTTGCCTGCTTACTTAAGCTACCTACTTGCTTGCTTCTTGAACACGGCTGTTACAGACTCACAGAGGCCATAAGAAACCACAGATAAGCAACTATTGTCACAAAGCACGTCAACTCCTAGTTCTATATCTGAGCGAATGCACATTAAGTAAAAACTTTATGCGCCCACAGAGAATCTACCAGCCGTTACAATTACTGCTACATATAAGTAGAGTCATAAGTAAAGTGTTATCTTAATGCAGTTAAGGGTGCAGCTTTAATGGTCACGACACGATGGTTTTGTCGTGTCAAGTCTTACATTTGATGCTGTCAGGTATAGATAGAGTTCTATGCATTGATTGTTTGAAATTTTAGGTGGTAACTATATGGGAAAATCTACTTGAATTAGAAAATTACTATCTGGCTCGTATAACACTTATAACAACCCTTAACCATTATTTGAATAATAAGTAAAGTGAAATAAGAAAATATTGATTGCCTTATTTGAAGTATAGTCACAAAACCGTATAGTTAAGGTATCTAGATTTATTTTAATTTAAAGTATATGACATAATAAAAAAATATAATTATTCTTTGTATAGTTTAAAGATATTGTATAAAATTTATTTTTAATTAATAAAAATTACCGATGTTGTTATATCTCTCTCAACCCTTTTTATGTCCCACTGCTGGGCACAGGTCTCCTCTCACAAGTGAGAGGGATTTTAGGCCATAGTCCACCACGCTGGCCAAGTGCGGGTTGGTGGACGTGTCGTGGAAGATGTCATTATATGCAAGTGATTAAATTAAAATATTAACGTATTTATTATCAGAATTAATTATAACAACTGCAAGGACTTGATAATTTACCTAACTTACTCCTAATACTCTTGATATGCTATCTATTGCTACCCATGATTATTGTAACTACGCGAATCTAGGAAGCAAATCGTGTCGTGAAGTGCAAATGGTGTTTTTAAAGGTTGGTTAGCGCAAGGTGTTACGCCCATACTGACGAGCGGAGCGATAAGATTAATATCCCGTTCCTACATTGTCGCTTGCTTTGTAGTACATTGCCCGGTAGGATCTGACCTTTCAGTAGATTTATGGGCTGGATCAAATGGAGAGATATTGTGTGGTACGCAATATTACATAAATGTTCGTACCAAGTCATCCATTGTAAGCGAGCGACGGAAAGCGACCCCGCGTGACATGATGTATTACAAAGAATCGATAGTCAATAGTATAGTAGTAATCGATTTTATCAACAAGACTACGTAAGAAATGAAAGGACACATTCATATAATTTTTACCTCTTACTCTCTGCAAACGATATTGTTGAAAATCTGTTCACCATTTACGTCAATAGAACTTTTTGCAAGATTATTAATTAGAAATATAATCTTCAATTCAATTAGGTATTTTTTAAGTAAACTTTTTTAGTATAGTGCTATGATATGTACTAAATATAATTTTCTAATTTTATAGTTGTATTCGAGTTTGAAGATCTCTAAAATTCTTAATGTCTTGTCGCCAGATTTTATAGACGTGATTCTTGTAATATTTAACTATGTTTCCGATCTGATGAAATCTTATCTCTTTATAGATCAGCAGCATTTCTTATTAAAATACATTTTTAGATTTTTTTAATCCATCCGCTCAGCTTCTCGCTTCGCTCGCTACCGTAGCCTATTACCTTTGACCGCAGTTCTGTGTCACACAGTAATGGCCGATGCTCGCGCGCAGATAACGTGAACTATCGACTTTCCCCGCTAGATTTTTAATTAGATTGCCTAGGGACATCTTCAACTAACGAATCTTCAAATATTGTTATCTTTTGGATAATGAGGCAGTTGAGTTGGGTGTTGTGTAATGAAATCTAAATGTAATGTTACTGAACGCCAGCTAGCGTAGAACGCCAAGCCAAACGGGCGAGTTCGGGTGTGACATGGGCGGTGGGTTTTTTTTGGTATCGGGGGGAAAACCTATAAAAGGTATCCGGCAACATGGGAAACTGTAGTTTTTATTCATTGTGCTACTATTTATCTTGGTGTCCATGCATCCATTAGCATTTATAAGTCCATTGTTGGAACTGGGCCTCCCTTAATATTCGACACTACGAAGTATTCACCACTACGGTCCTGCGCCCTTAGAATCCAGCGGCTTCCCGGAATCTTCTTCAGGTCCTCAGTCAACCTGGTTTGAGGGTGGCCTGTGCTCGTTTTGCCGAGAAGTGGTCGCCATTCGAGGACCTTTGTTCTCCATTGATGTCAGTCCTCCTAACTTCATGGTATGCCTATTGCTACTTCGGCCTGCAGATTTAAACCACTTCAGCCTGTAGATTTTGAGAGCTATATATGTCCTTTTTTGACCTTCGTTTGTCTACGTATTTCATTGTTACGAATTCTGCCTTGTAAGGAAATACCAAGCATGGCTCTCTCCATCATTACCTGGTGAATCTCGCTGAGTGAGTGCTAGTGTGCGATATAATAATAAATCATATATTATATATGCTCCCTAAGCTAGCAAAATCAGTACTACACTTAACACGAACCCAACTACTTTACTGTATAAACACTTTCTAAATTATGCATGTAAAATATAATTAGCGTTGGACCGCGGTTTACAAGTCGTAAAGATTACATCAGATAGAGCCTAATTTATCGAAGGCCGGCCCTATAATCAACCGGGTTGATACACATTGTAGAGTCAGTACAGTTAGCAAAAAAAGTTGGCTAAGTTCGAGTCGATCTGACATAAGATTTTAAAGGTTTTAATTATTAATATACATTAAAAGGATAGTTCATATTACTCAAAAGTAAAAAGTAAGAAGCGCGCATGGCTCGGCGGCTAGCGTAGAACGCAAGCGGTCTAAGCAGCTAAGCCAAACGGGCCCGGTCGGGTGTGACCGCTATTGGCAAAAAAATATCATGCGCGTTTTCGTGCTTCGGAGGGCACGTTAAGCTGTCGGTTCCGGTCGTTGTCGATAGATAACAGTTGTTAAACCTTGTCGGAGGCCTTATGGGCAGTTTTAATACATCCGACAGTGGGTTGGCCACCAACCCGCATAAGAACAGCGTGGTGTAATAAGCTCCAGGCCTCTCCAATAATGGAGGGAGACCTGTGCTCTGCAGTGAACTAAAAAACTAAAAAAGTTTCAGCCTTTATACAAAGATTCCTGTTAAAGAAAAACATCTGACGGTGTCTGACAGAAATATAAACGAATAATAAAAACATGTAAATAAGGTCTTTTACTACCTTCGCTCGGAACCCTAACGTTAAATTAAGGCTAAATACAGTATAAAAACTTTACCTCGCCACTTGTAAACTAAGAAACATTTGATCTAATTTGGTGTTGAATGTGATGTTATTTACTTATAAAGGATTTTGTCTTACTTTATTTGAAAATTCTTCGGGAAAAAAGTGCGCTGATCTAATTAAACTTATTTGGTCTGAGAATGTGTGAATGTTTGAATTGGAATTTGTTATTCAAATTGATGGTTGAATTCTGAATATGCATGCAGTACAGTTTTTTAGTATTTACTTATATGTATATTTATATTTAAATAGACGTTTTATAGGACCACATTATTTCGATTCTAACTAAATATCTTTTGAATAGACAGGTTTGACGTCAATATTTTGCATACTTTAAGAAATTATAAATTTATTATTATGGGCTGTTTGAAAACATCCGATAGCGGATTAACCACTAACCCGCATCTCCACCAACCCGCATTGGAGCAGCGTGGTGGAGTAAGCTCCAGGCCTTCCCAATAATGGGGAGAGACCCGTGCCCAGCAGTGGGACGTAAAAAGGGTTGCAGCGAGCGAGCAGCAGCGATAAATTTATTTGAATATATTGTTCGTTTTCACTACATTTTTTTATTTTATTAATTGTATATCATATTTATGACTGTTTCTTGACATAGTTTTTTATTATGTTAATTTCTACGAGAGAAATATTATTTATGTAGGTACCTATAATATTTTTACAGCTCATAGAAAAGGATAAAGAGGAAATAACAGCTATAGAAATATTAAGTAGTTTTTTCTTTTTTTCACAACCTTTTTATATCGTACTGCGACGAGCTGATCTCCTCTCAGAGTTGAGAGGATTTTTGGACATAGTCCACCACGCTGTTCACCATCATTTTGATTGACATCTTGCGTTGGAGAAATGGTTATATGACCCTTAGACCTCGCTGGAAGGTTATCCCACAACTTAAACGTCCGTAGCAAACAGGTACGTACAAAGTGTAGTGCGGAATAAGCCACGCCAATTTTGAAATGGTGGCGTAGGCATCAGTTTGAAAAGTTCCTCGGAACACTCACCATAGCAAAGTCGGCAGATCACGCAGAGAAAGCTAATGTCCCTTCTCAAGCTAAGTGATTCTAGCCTGTCGACGACGATTCGGACTGCGCGCTTTGGAGTTAAATAGGTGAAGCTGATATTTTAATAAGAAAATACAAATAGCGTTGTCAATTGCATGTCTTGTCTCTTTCTAAACAGATTGAATCTGTTCACGATCACGTAACAAAGAGGAAGATTCTTCATTAAATTTCTTTTTAAAACGTAACAAATCGACCGATAGTCTTTGGATAACAATAAATATTAGCCGTCAAAAATCACTTTCCGATTCGTTTCGAGTCTCAGAATCAATCATGAATATGTTGTGTTATAATTTTCATACTTCCCACGATTTGGTACAAATATAGGGAAAAGGCGAGTAGTGCCAAATCTGTGCTTTTTTAATTTGAATAGCGCAAACGAGCGCGCTCGGCCCGGCGGCGAGCATAGGACGCAAGCGATCTATGCAGCTAAGCCAAACGGGCGCGGTCGTGTGTGAGATGGGTGACCGCTTGTGGCAAATTCATGCGCGTTTCCGTGCCTCGGAGGGCAGACAGTTGCAGACAGCCAGCAAACGAGCATGCAGGTCATGTGGTTAAGTGGTCGCTGCAGCAAACCTGAGTCTTGCCTGTGGTCGTGTGTAATTATTGCGATGCTAACCCGAAGATTGCCTCATATATGTATGTCTTTTTTAATGGAGTAGCAGACGAGCATGCAGGCCACGTGGTGTTAAGTGGTCGTTGCAGCCCGCGGACATCTACATACAACCTCAAGCAAGCATAGGTAAGTCTTGTCTGAGGTCGTATGCAGTTGCGCTGCTACTCCGGAGGCTGGTGGTCGCCTCATGTAAGTATGTGTGGCCGGCAACTGCATCTTTCCACCGAAACACATTAGAGTTGGTTCACGGCGAACAGCAGTGGGACGCAAAAAAAGGTTGCAGCCAATGGTATAGTTTCTATAAGGAAATAAATATGTGTGATCAATTGTGCTAAAAAAAACATGCGCATTTTCATGCTACGGAGGGTAAGCTGTCTGTCCCGGTTCTTATCGACAGATAACAGTCGCTAAGCCTTATCGGATGCCTTATGGGTTGTTTGAATACATGCGACAGTGGATTGGCCACCAACCCGCCTAGGAGCAGCAGCAGCTCTGTGTCGTAAGATCCCGGACTCATAATAAAAACTTGTAAATAAGGTCATTTACTACCATCGCTCGGAACCCTAACGTTAATGTCTTTTTTTGACGGAGTAGCAGACGAGCATGCAGGCCACGTGGTGTTAAGTGGTCGTTGCAGCCCATGGACATATATCTACATACAATCTCAAGCCAGCATAGTTAATCTTGTCTGAGGTCGTATGCAGTTGCGCTGCTACTCCGGAGGCTGGTGGTCGCCTCATGTAGGTATGTTTGGCCGGCAACTGCATCTTTCCACCAAAACACAATAGAGTTGGTTCACGGCGGAAGTGGGTGCAGCGGTGGTACTTCCCCGGGCGAACCATAATAGTTCTACCACCTACAAAATGTCTGGTCGACAGATTGCGTATTGTAGCATAGTGATACTCATAGTATAACAACAGAACGACTGTAATTCAAGTCTTTGATTAGTACACCTAGACCAACGTTTTAGGCTAAACTTCTTTTTTTTCAACCTTTTTTATGTCCTACTGCTGGGCACAGGTCTCCTTCTCACAAGTGAGAGGGATTTAGGCCATAGTCCACTACGATGGCCAAGTGCGGATTGGTGGACGTCATGTTATCGAGAAATTATGAATTTCTCTCAGGCATGCATGGTGATGGAGAACATCGTAATCAATTGAATTTCACGATATTTTCCATCATCGTGGAGCAGCGATAAATGCGCACATTACAAATTTCTTTTTCAGAGGTGCGCGCCGAGGATTTGAACCCGGGATCGGTAGCGTCGAAAACCGCGGTTTTTTACCACTCGGCCATCACTGCTCAACTTATTTACTTATCTCAAACTTCGACTGTCAGCAAATGTTCAACCCGCTCACGCTATCTCTCTTTCCTTGCACTAAACCATACTTCTAGTAATTGTTTCCACGCCAATAGAATATAAACCATTTATTAACAATATTTCGGCTTGTCAGTAAGTCTATTGAAACTCGGGCGTGTCTCATCGGTAATTGGATATCATTATAGGGATTACGGCAGCCGATTCGGCTTAACTAATGATGAGAATCAAAAACGAATCCTCAGATTAATTTTTATGATATGGATATTCAAATTGGGGCTAGATCAAATTGATTGTAGTCAACGAACCTGTGAGCTACGTGGTACAAAGTGGTCACTCGTGAGTGATGACCCGCGTGGCGTAATGGTTAAGTACCATTGCGGACGGCCGATCGAAGGGTCCCGGGTTCGATTCCCGGTGAAGCAGAAATTTGATTATGAGTTAAAATTTCTGTCCTCGGTTTGGGTGTTTCCGTCTCTGTCCATGGTACCCACGACATAGGGTATATCTATCCTACTGTGGGACTATGAGTGTGAAATGAAATGAAATGAAATGAAAATACTTTATTATTGACTGTTTACATACATACAGTTAGATGTTTAACATTATTATAAGAGTTTAAACAGTCTACCATGCTCTGGCATACAATATTATATTACTTATTTAAATTAAAGTAGCTAAGTAGTAGTAAAATAGTTTTATTTTAAGATCCGCTAAGAATATTCTTAACGGATCATCGGCTTTTGATGCCTACTCACCACTGGGTCAATGAGAGAAAAAAAAGCCGGCGGAAAGAAAACTCTCATGCATTGTTTAAAGTTAATATTTTACGCGGAAGCTCCCCAAACCATTTTAATGCACGATTTAGAAATGTTATAATGTTTAACTCGTGCGCACTTAGGTCTAACCGATGTAACATGTTCTTGTAAAAAAAATTAAGTAGCGTGATTGCCGTTCTTGGCAAGGAAAGGTGAAGTTACCAACTTTCACATAAAACAATCTTTTGACAATTGAAACTCTTCCAACAGCATTCAAGCCAGGTAATTGTGCTTACTTTGGCCTTAATTGTTCTTTTGAATGGAGACCAGCCCACTATATGAAAATTGATTAAAAATTGATAAATATAAACAGCAAAACACGTCAGTCAGTACCTACTCGTCAGGAGAGATTTAGTAAACTTGGCTGCAGCCCTTTTTGCATCCCACTGCTGGGCACGAGTCTCTCGCCATTATTGGGGAGGCCTGGAGCTTACTCCACCACGCTGCTCCAATGCGGGTTAGTGGCCAACCCGCTGCGCGCGTTGTCGGATATTTCCAAACTGCCCATAAAGCCTCCGACAAGGTTTAAACGACTGTTATCTATTGACAACAACCGGGACCGACGGCTTAACGTTGCCTCCGAAGCACGGAAACGCGCATGAATTTTTTTGCCACTACCGGTCACCCATCTCACACCCGACCACGCCCGGTTGGCTTAGTTGCATAGATCATTTGCGTTCTACGCTAACCGCCAGGCCATGCGCGCTTTAGTAAACATAGCGATTACAATTTATTCACTAATTATCAATTTATATCACTCCCCTAAAATTATCTAAGCTTCCAGTTTATTTTAAATATAATATATAATAAATAATGTATATCTTTGGACAATTCACACAACACTATCTGATTCCAAACTAAGCAGAGCTTGTACTATGGTAATCAAGAAGCTGATAAACAAACTTATATAATTCTAAATACATACTTAAATAGATAAATTAACACCCAGACACAGAACTAGTCATGTTCATCACACAAATATTTGTCCTGGGTGGGAATCGACCCCAGTCTTCGGCTTCGCAGTCAGCCACTACACCACGGAGGCTGTCAATATCTATTGGTTTAAGGAATTTTGATGTACTTTTCAGTTATTTTTTAAACACTGCAAAAAAGTAAGAGAAACCGATTCACTAAACAACACAAGTCACTGGCGAAGAGTCCGTTTCATAACATTAATTTGATTTCGGACTTACAAAAATATTCGACGATCACTTTAAAGTAGTACATAACAGAGTACCTATTTACTAGATAAGGTAACAACACCATAACCCGACTCATCTCCAAGAGAAAATCCCAGCGTGTAGAGCACAAAAAAACGAAAGTCCTGCCTCGGGCGCTGACAATTATTTCGGTAGCCGCTACTACGTGTTATTATCGCTAGATCGCTATCGCATCGCGATACTAAAATGATAAATTACATATCGCCGTATCATTCTTAGACCCCTCATTTGTACGACGATAATTGTCTACAATGTTAATCATTTTTTGTGATGATGGGTTATTAAATGTTTCTGGTGCCGTTTTTTGTGAACGTTCTTTAGCGGCTAAACGATTTAATCAGGTGAATGTGGTATAGATTGAAAAGTTTGATGATAATTGTCTTCGATGGGAACTTTTGGAATGATTATGGATCTCTCTCAATCAGTTGGTATGTGATCTTGTGTGTGGCGTACTCTATTATAGTATGTTACTGTTAATAACGTTAGAATAACGCATCACATTGAAACAATCATACCTACTAAGATTCCCGGTGTCCCTGTGAGAACCACGGATACACAAACACCCAGACCTGAAATATAAAATTAAACTCATAATTTGACGATCCGTGTGGCGCAATAGTTACCACGCCAATCGGAGGGACCCTGGTTCGATTCCCGGTGAAACAGAAATATTAATTACGAATTTAAATTTCTGTTCTCGGTCGGGGTGTTTGTGTTTCTGTCTTTGTATGTTTCTATGGTACCCGCGAAGCATTGTATACCTACTCTACTGTGGGGCAATGAGTGTGCAACGTTATTATGTGCATCTCTAAAACATACAGCGTTTGGTGAAGAAGCTGTCTGCAAATTTCCTTATAAATTAATGAAAAGCATAAAAACCTTACCAGATTGACCATGGCTCCTCAAGATTTATCGTAGCCTCACCAGCAAGAGCATGGAGGTTCTGTGCTGTCAGTTGTCACTGTCAAGCTTCATAGCGTTTGCAAATTTTCATGTAACGAACAGTGAAAATTTTTCAAATTCGAAAATTTCTTGAATTAGAAGAAAAAGCGATAATACAAACGAAGTTTGTTTCGTATTTGCATACATTCATCACGAAATAAGTATTTTTTTGTAAAAAATGTGTGCTCAAACAAAAAATTTGTTGATCATAATCGTACATAGTGTAGGTAAAACATGCCGCGATCATGGCCGCGATGAAATCTTTAATTCCAATGTAAGTGCATTATACCTACGCAGTTCTGCATATAAAGAACAACAGGGATCTGGAATGGAACCTACATTCGTTTCAATAAACGTTCGACCTGAAGTAAGTCAGACGGAGTAAAAAGTGTAAAAACCCGCTCTGGTAAGTTACTTGTAGTGTTTAATTTCTCTATGAAATAATGTTGCGCAGTGCCAGAAGCCATTGTTGATAATGTAATAACATTATTTGTAACATTATTTTGTAAATCTTAATGAAAAATCTTGGCTTATATGGTTTTGTCTGTGACTGGTTTTTGTGTAAAGAATAAAAGGTAATTCTGTGTGGAACACATCCAGTCGATGTCTGCTACCAGAAATTACGGTCGGAGTGTCTAAAGCATAATAGCTGCTCTTTACTTTATAGTTTCAAGTTATGGTAACATGTCTATTATTCATATTTGCCTTCTTCAGCACAGATGTACAGAATAAAGTAATTGTGTGTACCTATTGATTACTATTGTACAACAAAATTGAAGAAAATTAATGCATTATTGCAAATATTCACAATTTTTGTTCCATTATTTCTTTAACAGCAGGTTAAAAAGATGCCACTCATTTGATTATTCTTCGACAAACAACAGTCATCACCATTAGATTATAAGCAATAAAAATAATAATAACATTACATTGGTGACAGAGTACTGTTTTGTTTACAAAATGTAATGTTGTAAATGACAGCTCAGCAGAGCAACACCTGTTCAGTGTTGCTTCAGCATGATTGTATGGTCAACTGACCATAAATAGGTGTTGGTAGCAAATAGACTTTACTACACCACAATATGTATACAAAAGTTCAACTGTGGTTATTACAGGAAACTTTACTGCTATTTACTTTGAACTGCCAATTCAAAACAACTATAAAAGTTAATTGTAAATGATATGAGAGTTAAGGGTGCCAATCTTAACATAAGAAATTTAAATGAAAGCTTAGTAAAAGCATAAAGAAATTTGATCCAGACCTACAGTGTTGTACAGACCAAATGTTACCCCAGCATAATTTTATATAGGTAGTAGAGCTATAACTACTATCCATGTTGATATATATTTTTTATTTGGGAAATCCCAACATCAACCCTTCTGCAATTTCAATGAATGGAAAACGTTAAGCACAGATAATTGGTGTTCTATACAGTGTGTAATACAATCAGTGAATTTACTGATCATTATGACAGTTGTACATATCATACACATAGTACCTATGTGCCCAATTTGAAATTGCTAAATTTACTCAATAGTAAGTGGATT
The DNA here is from genome assembly GCA_911387765.1 of Pyrgus malvae. Lineage (NCBI taxonomy): Eukaryota > Metazoa > Arthropoda > Insecta > Lepidoptera > Hesperiidae > Pyrgus > Pyrgus malvae. The sequence continues at coordinate 2,214,441 of OU426960.1, read as the reverse complement.
TAATGTATCCCATGAAATCATACTACAGAGGTAGATGATAAATGATTTTGTCCATCAGGACGTTTCCAAGATCAGTTACTCATGTTGCGGTAACAATGAGTACCTTGAATATGCTCAAATGGCCTAAACATGCCATCAGTGTTGCAGCTCTTGTGAATAGATACAGCTAAACAAATAAGCATTAATCACTTTGTCCATTGGGACTTGTCCAAGATAGGTACTTATGCTGCGGAAGCGAAGTACCTTGGTAGTGCGTCAGAGAGACCACCAATGATACAAGAGCAAGCCAAGCTAGCTAGACTTAGCTAATTGAGATCGGAGAGATCCTTTGAGCAAGAGAATTTTCATGCCAGGTTATGTGGGTGATTATCTCTTTGTCCATTGGGACAGTTCCAAGTTATAGTTGCGCATGTTGCGGAAACAATGCGTACCTTGGAATAGCTCGAGCAACACTTACAAAAGTGCCCCAATATCAAAATGTGATAAAGATGATAAACCAACAAATAAAGTTTTACTTGACTGTAATGCTGGCTAGAAAACATAATTCAATAGCATTGCATCTGCGGAACCCTACAAATTACTGCCAATAAAGTTGCTTGTGTTAATGACTACATCTAAAATCTGGAGAAAAGTTTATTGAACTTTTAAACAAAAACAGATTTAAACCATTTTTCTAACTCTCTAGATACAGAAAAGAGATAAGTCTAAATAAGTAAAACCTCTTAAAAAATCAGATGGTTGAGAGCCAGAATTGGCAATACAAAAATGTAGCTAGACTACTAATAGCACTAGGTATATGACTCACTTAGAAGTGTTTTATATAAGTAGTCAAAATGGGTTCCTAATTTGAGTATTATTCTGCCTAATCAAACAGCTTGATGATTGGCAGGTTGTTACTTGCTGTTACAGCAGTACTAATTGAAGTTATAATGTTCTTTCAAGATCATCTCACCTAATAAGGGTTATGATTAAATGCCCATCTGTAGAAGTTGTACATACTACATCAGCGTCAGTAGTCTGTTGGTAGTAGCAGAAGCAAGCTAATAGAGTTTAAACAGATATAAATAAACTGACTAAAATTAGGAGGCACTTTTGTGATTTCTCCACCAACCAAAATTGGAGCATCTTGGTGTAGTGAGCTCCAGGCCTAACCTATCATTGGGAGAGACCTTTACCCAGCAGTGGGAAAAAACAATGATTGGCAGAGACCCGTGCCCAGAAGTGGGACGCAAAAGGAGTTGCAGCCATTGTGATTGACTACAAAATCATGTGTATGTAATTTGAAAAACTTTAATGCAAAGTAATGGCACAGCCTTATAAAGGTAATCAAACCTCACCCAAAAGTACACTGAATAATGTAAAATGCCACATCATCCAACAAGTCTTTAGGCTGAAATAAAGTAAAATTAAAAATTTTATCTTGGCAAATCTCATGATGATTCTTGTTCTATTTGAACTACAATACCCAATATTCCCATCTTATAAAGAAAAAATTTGGGGAGGGGCACCAACAACACTGCTCTCTATGAAGAGGAAATTGTACCTTTGTTAATAAACAAATAGCGGGTGGCAAAGAGAGTGAGATAAAATAAGCAGTATCATAGAGTGTGACATTGACAACAGATTGTGCACCTTAATCAACAGAAATTTATGTCCTTTGTATAGTACAGAATGGTATTTTAAATCTCAGGTAAAATTAATTGCAAATACATTTAACCAACAATTGAACTTATGTAGAAACATGGCACTCTGTTGTGTGTATTACCTTATGTCATGTTAAAATTTACATACAGCTTTCTATCAGAAGATTCAAAATTCAGATCCTGGGAGGCCATATATAGGTGGCAGACGCAGGTGTTATTAAAAGTGTTTCTGTACCAATTAACATCTTCATGATAATAATAATAATTTATTCACAAGTAACATAGACTCAAAAGTGTTATATACTTAAAAACTATGATGCCGTTGGAGCTGCCTCTTAGTGCACCAGGGAATCACATCTTTTGCGCATAGTTGCCTTTGCGAACATCTCTGATGCACTACAGAAATTGAAGAGGTTGCTTTCTGAACCTAATTTAATAGGTTGTTGTTAGAGTTAGAGCCTCAACTAAGACAGATTCAGCAAATCACTGACAAAATTTCTTTATTTTAAATACCTATATTAATTTTTTAGTTCTGTTCCTTAACTTTTTATACTTAAAAACCTTTTTCAAGGTCTATTTAAAAAAATAAAAAAAATATAATTGAATAACATCTTAAAAATTATAAAATTTAAGAAGTGAAGATCGGAAAGCAACAGAACACATCAATAAACATTTATTTTAAAAATCTATGGAAAATAAATACATGGTTTGTTCCATGTCTATTACTTTCAAAGCGAAATTTCGCGCACTCTGTATCAATACATAATCAAACATTATTTGATGTTTTAAAAAGAGTGATCTACTTTTCCTAAAGATAGCTAGCAACAAGCTTTCTATCTACTACATATAAACTATCTTTGATTTATGAAGTCGGATACTACAACCATCAGTTTATTAGAAAATATGCAAAAATACTTTGTTTTGCAATGAATATATTTAATCCAGTGACATCTCCATACATTTTGTAGGAGAGGATGGTTTGTGACATCGCTAACCATTTGACTCAATTTGACTAAATTTAAATTGATTTGAGTGGCGGAAGAAATCCTGTGTTTGACTGAATGAACAATTATCCTGCTTTCCAGGCGTGGTTTTGTGCAGTCTTTTTAAGGTATGCAATATGCAAACTGATTTTTTGTGTGAATGGTGTCCAAAACCCCATACATTTAGTTTTCATTGAAATGGCTTTTATAACCTTATACTTTTAATATTCACAAAATTAAAACTCTTATGTGGGAGATTTTTAGCACATTATATGAGATATTTTATTTACTTTGTTTGCATAAAAATATTTCAGAATTGTCACATAGCATTTGCCCAGAAACAGCACCTACCAGCAGATATCAGACACGTCTTCACCAAACGCTGTATGTTTTAGAGATGCACATAATATTTATGTTTTGCATTACAACAAAACATTTATTATGTGTTGAATAAAACATACAGCGTTCCAGTGTAACACTTGCTGGTGGTGAAGACACTATGAAGCTTGACAGTGACAACTGACAGCACAGAACCTCCATGCTCTTGCTGGTGAGGCTACGATAAATCTTGAGGAGCCATGGTCAATCTGGTAAGGTTTTTATGCTTTTCATTAATTTATAAGGAAATTTGCAGACAGCTTCTTCACCAAACGCTGTATGTTTTATTCAACATATAATAAATGTTTTGTTGTAATGCAAAACATAAATATTATAATCATTTAAATTTCTGCCTTGCCGATAATCAAAACCAGAAGGAGAGTCCTTGCCATCGGCCTACAAACATAGTGAGCAAGGATCCGAGCAAGAAGTTATTGTTAATTCTGAGCCAATATTTATTTGACATGAATCTTATTTACATTACTTAATCTATTGGTTATTATAGTTGATGCGATAGCAAGGATGTTGAATAAGATTCCAAGTGGCATGTAAAAGGATAATTTAGAAGAAATAATAGTTATTGTGCCCATGGTAGGTACCCATGACCTACCTACAGTGAGTAGCTATGATTGTGGATCGGTAAATTATATAATATAAATATATATATAACTATTAATATTATAAATTCGAAAGTAACTGTGTCTGTCTGTCTGTCTGCTACGCTTTCCCGCTTAAACTACTGAACCAGCTTTAATGAAATTTGGAACACAGATACAGTGGACCTTGGGAAAGGATATAAGGAACCTATAAAATAAGTCCACGCGGGCGAAGCCGCTGGCGGAACGCTAGTCCGGTAATAAGTTTCAGCGGAAAGATGCAATTGTCGCATAAGCTTACATGCGATCATCACCAGAGCAATCTCACTACTGAGACGAAATCAAATATGCTTGAGGTTGTAATTGGCCGCAACCCTTTTTGCGTCCCACTGCTGGGCAAGGGTCTCTCCCCATTATTGGGAAGGCCTGGAGCTTACTCCACCACCCTGCTCCAATGCGGGTTGGTGGAGATGCGGGTTAGGGGCCAACCCGCTGTCGGATGTTTTCAAACCGTCCATAAGGCCTCCGACAAGGTTTAAGGACTGTTATCTATCGACAACAACCGGGACCTCCGAAGCACGGAAACGCGCATGAATATTTTTTTCCACTAGCGGTCACCCATCTCACAACCGACCGCGCCCGTTTGGCTTAGTTGTATAGATCGTTTGCGTCTACGCTATCCGCCGGACCATGCGCGCGAGGTTGTAATTAGTAGATAGCATGGACTGTAGCTAGCTCATAAAAGTCTCTTGAAGGAAAACCGCGTAATGGTCTAAAAACTAGTCTGGCGATCTTGGTGCAAACATCCTATATCCTACGTCCTCTGTATTCTCTTTTTAATTAAATTATTATTGCATACCCGCTTCAACGCGCTTGTATCGTGACCAAAAAAATTAAATTTTGAAAAATCCCACGAACATCTTCGCTTAAAAACATAATAGACATCAAACGAACCGACCGCACTATCCGAAATCAATTCGATTAATTGGGTCAATTGGAATATCGTAAAAAATTAGTTCCCATGTCGATCAAGTTAGACGGCTCTATTAGATCTATGTTGCTGGTGAATTGTGGAATACGGTACTTTGTAAAGTTCCTACATAATTTTTATATCATATCGCCAGAGTTGTCATGTATAGAATGCTATAGCCCTTGGCCATTTATTATTAATAATGAAAATGTGTTTAAAATCGATTATAGATAGGTGAAAATATATATTAGGAATTATATTTTTATACAGATTTAAAGTAATTTTGGGAAAACAAATATTTATTAAATTTAAATTAACAACGTTAGTTTTTTGTGCTAAAGGAAAATTGAAATTCCAAACGTCACGATATCAAAGGATTTTTTTGTCAGTTATATTAGATATAAGTTTTTTCCAACCAGTTTTTGTCTACTCAACAACATTTAGTACTATCTGCTAGCGATGTGTGAGTTGTTAGACATATAACTTTGAGACAATATAGAAAACTGGAAGATATTTCAGTGGAGAATAAGTAGTGCCCTTGTACAAACATTATTTGTAAGTTTTTCTTATTTGTCTTTTGATTTAGTGAACATAAATTAAATAAATTTTCGATGTATCTTTATAAAGTATTTCTACACTGTAGGACAGCTGTTGTTTATGCAAATAATTTGCAGATGTAAATTTTGAGACTTCGAAAGGAAGTCAATTATCACAATGCCTGATATCACACATGGTCAGCATCATCATCGGCTAGCACAAACGTACTAATAATGGTGTATATTGTAATTACTTCACCGTTGTGTGCACCCAGTCATTAGCGGGTATTCATACTTGAACTTGACAGCTAGGTGTTATAAAGTAAGCATACGAGTAAGTTTATAATAGTTCACTTCTTACAGTATCGTGATTTAACAGAGTATTTCTTATAGGATTTTTATCTATCCCTTAAAGACGTGCACATTAGCAAAATCATGTTATTCGCTGCAACCCTTTTTTCATCCCGCTGCTGAGCACAGAGGGTTGATTTTGTAATTCTAAAAGAAATTATTTCAATCAAAGTAAATGAAATAATTTCTTTCAGAATTACAAAATCAAGGGGCAGGTCTCTCCCCATTATTGGGGAGACCCAGCTTATTCTATCACGCTGCTCCAAAGCGTGTTGGTGGAGATGCGGGTTAGTGACTAACCCGATGTCGGATGGTTTCGAACCGCCCATAAGGCTTCCGATAAGGTTTAACGACTGTTACTTATCGACAACCACCGAGACAGACGGCTTAACGTGCCCTTCGTAGCACGGAAAATAAAAAATAAAATATTCGGTTTATTTGGTAAATCTTCGCGAAGAGCCCAACGTGTGCACTTCATCGATTTTAAGGTTCAATGTGGTTATGCTACTGCAAAAATATTATGTATGACGACCAGCGTGGCGCAATGGTTACCATGCCGGACTGCCAATCAAAGGGTCCCGGGTTCGATTCCCGGCGAAATAGAAATTTGAATGATGAGTTTACAATTACATATAATTATCGTAGATTTTTAGCAACAAAGAGTGTGTTATAAATTTTATGACCAAATAACTTAATTAAATGCTTGTAAAAGGCCGTAAAAACGCATAATATATTCGTACATTAAGCAATGTTTACGAGGTAAGGAAGACCTACCTTTTGCACCTTGGAGAATGTAAAAATATTGTTAACTAGCGAACATGGTAGACGTTGTCCTGCCCTCAAGTATCAGAAATAATCAAGTTTAAAGTACTTAAAAATACAAATATAGGCAAAGCAAAAACCTCTAATAATATTGCGACTATAAATTAAGACATAAGCTATCCTATCTGTCAAGTTGGTTCAAATTGCACACGGCGTACAAATTTGATTAAAATCGGTTTAGTACTTTAGGAACCCAAAGCGGAGAAACAACGTGAAGAACAAACCTGAGGTAAAGTTTATTGTAAATATAAATATCACGGCTGTAGTCTCCGCCGTGATGTCACCGCGACCGGCGGCGGGAGCTCATGACTAAGGTCTTCGGTTAGGACCGAAACTAGTCGGGCATCCCCGAATAAAAAAACCACATGAGTACAGCCGTGATATTTATATTTACAATGTTAGTTCACACTCACAATTCGTTATATAAGAAAAAAGTTTATTGTTCTTCTTCTATCTTCGTAGTTAAAAATTACGAGTTCACTTAAAACTACGAGGTTCTTGGTTTGCAAACATTTAATCTTGTAACTCATAACTCGTAAGGCATTTAAAATGCTGTAAAAGGTAGTCATGGGAAGAAACCCATAAAATTGAACGGTAGTCAGCATTCCCTTAATTTGAACCTTTTCTAAATTCAGACCAATAACCATCGCCCAGTAATCTTATTGATGGCGTTAAAAACTCTTTCACACATTTATTGACCATTAAACTTGAATAAAAACCGCGTATAAAATTAAGCAATTATTGTATTTCACGAATTAACACAAATCACAACAAAGTTGATGCCTGATCTAAAGCAAGCAGCGAGAAGCTAGGTGAAAAGTGAACTTAGTAATATAATAAATATAATTCTTGTATATAGCCCATAGCTACTCTGTAAGATAGCTAGTTATTGTATACCCCATATTTTAAAACAGGGCTGAAGTTTTTCTCCGTCTGCTCTTTTCTTCAGCTCAGCATTGCCTAAGCGCACCCAGAGCAGGCAGAACAAAAAATGATCGGATCTGATCCGAAAAATAAAAATAAATAAATAAATAAAAGTAATTCTATAAAAAGGCGTAATATGGGAACAAATAATGATAATAATAATATAATAAGTATGATATACTAAGTAAATCTATTTCAATGTACATTTTAAATTTTGTCATTAGTTAAGTTTCTAGTTATTGTAATATTTGGATACTTCATGAAGGTAAATATGGCGAACCAAATGTATGAAAACGCCTTTTGTATACACCCATATTTGTGCAAATAAAATTCTTTGTCGTTGTCTTTGAACCTTAAGCCAGCCTATGTCATATGCAAAATGCGAAGAGCGCTGAAATACGCAGTTTACCACTCTTCACCTGCTTCCAAAAGTGTACAAAAAATTCACAAGTAAACAAATCTTAAGAAGTAAAGTTTTCAATTCCAAATGAGCACAAAATGCAGTACTGGAATGGATTTTTTTAACTTACGTACTATTTTTAATGAATTAAGACAAAAAACTTAACGATCTTTCTTTTTAAAAGCTTCATAATGGCTATTCTAAAGAACTTAGCAAGAGTAGCTTGCAATATTATCATAGTTTCTCGCGTATCGCTTACCTAGTCAGTAAGACAACACAATAACACGGTACTTTTACGAGTGTTTCCTTAATGCTTTCCGATCATACATCAGCATTAAATTTGTCAAACTGTAGGTGTAACTTGGTTTTATTAGTGTCGAGATGATTTTCTGGTAGTTCATATTAATATTTTAGTATTAATTAAATTTATTACGCAGTACACATAACTAAATGCCTCGATATGGGAATGACAAAAGCCGGAAATTGTATAGGTAACAACGTGTTTTAATAAAGTTTTTATTTAATTTTATGAAGATTTTTTTCTTTTGTATCATTTATCGCCGTAAGTTATTTTCATTCTATATATACAAAAAGTTTTTTAAAATTAGTTAAGTCAAAGTGGAGTAATTTAGATTAATCTGAGCATTAATCCAATATAAGTCAATAATAATAAGTAACGAATCTAAGAGCGTCGATGGCCGAGTGGTAAGGACCGCGGTCTCCGACGCGGAAGATACCGGGTTCAAATCCTCGGGGCGCACCTCTGACAAAAGAAATTTGTAATGTGCGCATTTCATCGTTGCTCCACGGTGATGGAAAATATTGTGATATTTAATTGATTTTGATGTTTTCCATCGCCGTGCATGCGTGAGAGAAACTCATAATTTCTCTAAGGTATGATGTCCACCAATCCGCACTAGGCCAGCGTGGTGGACTATGGCCTAAACCCCTCTGACTTGTTAGAGGAGACCTGTGCCCAGCAGTGGGACATAAAAAGGTTGAAAAAAAAAACGAATCTAAACAGTAGTAGACGTTTTAATTTTGACAAATAAGGTGCGATTTTATTCAAAACTAATTCATTTTTGCAACAAATTACTAAAACAATTACATAATTAGTAAAGTAAGTAGTAGCGTAGAACGCAAGTGGTCTATGCAGTTAAGCCAAACAGGTGTGGTCGGGTGTGAGATAGGTGACCGCTAGTAGCAAAAAAATTCATGCGCGTTTCCGTGTTCCAGAGGGCATGTTAAACCGTCGGTCCCGGTTGTTGTCGATAGATAACAGTCGATAAACCTTATCGGAGGTCTTATGGGCGGTTTGAGAACATCCGACAGCGGGTTGGCCACTAACCCGCATCTCCACCAACCCGCATTGGAGCAGCGTGGTGAAGTAAGCTCCAGGCCTCCCCGCTAAGGGGGAGAGACCCGTGCCCAAAGTGCGTGAAGCAAGAAAGGATCTTATTAATTTTACATAATAATATTAATTCAACCATTTATCAATTATAATATATTACGAGTAATAAATTAATACAACTAATAGCTCTACTTCTAATTAAATGACACTTGTTATAATGAAGGTGATTTAGACTGGCATTACGGAAACTAGAATCTTTACTCACTATACATATATAAATATCGTAAACCTATCCAACAGCCTTTATAGGTCCACTATATGACATAAGCTTCCCATAATATTCGTAACCCCTTCCGGTTATGCGCCCTGTGATCCAGCGGCTTCCCGATATATTCATCAGTAACCTGGTTAGAGGGTAGCCTATATTATTTTTGCTCAGACGTGGTCGCCTCAATCATAACAAAATATTAGGGGCCTTACTTTAAGCTAACTGTCCGAAGTATCATGTATTTTCGAGAGATAATTTTGTAAAACATTGAAGAATTATAAGTGGCTTTACTTTAGAGTGATGCATCCGCAAAAATAGGTCAAAAATGTGCCGAAAAATAGGCGAATCTTCGAACCTTAGCGCTTAGAGTAGCCCTTCAGGTCAATACGTTCAGGTAAATTTTTAACCTATACATACATTTATAACAGTAGTATGATTCAATAGTATTATTCTCCAATAATATTCTACACCTAGTGCCATTACCATACATTTCAAATCTTACGTGGAAAAGTCAGGCAAAGAGCAAAGCAAGGCATGATTTATCGTATCTGTGAACCATATCGCTTATTCGCCAAACAAGCGGAACCGCACGTACGCGCTAGTCCAACTAGTCCCGCGGCGGTTCTAAAAGACTGCTAAATGAATTAAAAAGGCCAAACTCAATTGGATTTATTCCCACGGTGAAGTAGGCTTGGTATATTTGACATTGAGACGAGTATATAGATTAATTAGCGATTACTAGTTTGACGCCAGCGAAACATTCGCGTGCATTTAATTAATTTAATTTAATGACAACCCAAATTTGAATTTGGCAAAATGGTCAAAAGACCGAGATGCCATCCGAAAAAAAAGTAATAACAGACGACTTTTGTTTTCTCTGTAAAAAGTACTTCATTCTTTTGTTGTTTAATATTTTTAAATGTGGAACGAACTACAAACATTTGAATGGTCGGAACTACGAAGGAAATTTATTAGAAAATATATTTTTTATTAATTTTATGGATTTACTATTAAAATGTTTACTTTTCTGAACATCTATGGCTGGAGCTCTTCAAAATGTAACCCATTTTTTATGTGCAGCTATGGTTCCGTAATCAGTGCTGCAGTGGGACAAAAAATGGTTTGCGCTATTAATTTATGTATGTATAAAGATTGCGTTGTGTAATAATAATCATTGCGTCTGTTGATCATTTTGGTAATTTTTTTATCATCTTTTGATAATTTTGGTAATTTAGTTTTAAACTTTTATAAGTGTAAATAAAAAAGTTTTTTTCTAAATTTAGTAGCGTTGGCCGAGCAGTAAAGACACGCACCTATGATAAAGAAGTTTGTGATGCGGTGATGGAAAATATTGTGATGTTTAATTTTATTGATTAAGATGTTTTCCATCACTGTACATTCCTTTTTTAACGGGGGGAAACCTTCAAAAGTACCCGAGCGTTTTGGGAGACGCCGGGTCATGTGGGATTTGACCTCACTAAAACCCCCTCGGTGACCCTCCTCAGCGCTTACGGAGGACTCCGGGATCTCCTGAGGAATGCACCGGTGACCTCCTTGCGCCTGAGAGAAATTCATGAATTGGAATATACATTTCAAGACATGATTTCCGCCAATCCGCACTTGATCAGCGTGATGTACTATGACCTAAATATAATGGTAATTTTATATATATTTACTAGTACCTGGACGCCCGAGCGTTGCTCGGATACAAACAATTTATTTACTTGGTTTATTTTTAAGCAAAACATTCATTGACTTAGTGTTATTTTACAAATCCTTTTAAAATATCTAGCTCCCAATTTAAAAAAAATTGTCACAAAAAATAAAAAATAAATCACAACTTGTCTACTTGAGATTTGAACCCGGGTCTCTAGTTCCGTAGTCGGCTTTCGTAACCATTCGAGCAACAAAGCATTAATTCCGTTGACGAAATTTTTATAGAGGTCTTTCATATCGACATTGTCATTTGTTTGAAGGGCGGAATGACGGACAACATTTGACGACTTTCTACGCCACAATATTATTAATATTTTCCAATAGGTCAGTAAGAGTAATTTTATATTTAACTGCATAAACATTAAATAAAACGACAATTTCTATCAATAAAAATTTGTGGATCGATTTATCATCCCCACAACCAGTGTACTAAATTTCATCAAAATCTTTGGAGCCGTTTCCGAGATTCAAAAAATATATTTAGATATAATACAAGAATTGCTCGTTTAAAGTTATTAGATATATACTTTAATAACCCTAGAGAGGAGATCCGTGCCCAGCAGTAGGACATAAAAAAGCATGTAGCAATGACAATAATACGCATATGGCTGTAACCCTTTGTCCCACTGCTGGGCACGTGTCTCTTCTCTCCCCATTATTGGGGAGCTTACTCCACCACGCTGCTCCAATGCGGGTTGGTGGAGATGCGGGTTAGTGGCCAACCCGCGGATGTTTTCAAACCGCCCATAAGGCCTCCGACAAGGTTTAACGACTCTTATCTATCGACAACAACCAGGACCGACGGCTTAACGTGCCCATTACGCATTTCTTTATAATTAATATTTTAAGTTCCTTTAACTCTTTTTCTATTGTTGCTTTATTTTTACAATTTTATTTGTCTTCATAATATACAACATCGCATTATTGATCATCCTAATAAAATGTAACATGAAAAGCACAATTTCAATGAAATCCCTGACACTCATAACACAGGTTAAATCTTACGTTGAGTCTCAGATTTCCAAGGAAAATTACCCCTATAACCAAACTGCTTATTTATATAGTACCTATGTTGTACTTTATAAACATTATTTAAAAGTATGAGCTAAATAAAACTAATATCATTTTCCAATATTTTCTAAGTTAGTTACTAAAATGAACGACTTTTACTTTAACATTTCTACACATAAGTTACGACACACATGCAAACGTGTGGACACGGTGACCTCACGCACACACAAACACATTCACCTGTAGACCCACTCGTGCCGTGCCTACTGTCAACCGTTAGGGTGCGGTCATATTGGTTTAGTTTTAATAAAGATTAAACAGTAATCTGTGCTTACTAATAATTAATAATATTATGATATTATTAAATGCGAAATGTTGTATATTTGTTGTTCAATCACGCCAGAACAGCTGATGGATATGTGTTTATAAAGCTTCTTTTTATCTCGGAAAAATGCACTGTTTCTGTGGGATCGATTCATATAAATTTAAATCACTCGTTACAGAAAACGAATCAGATGCAAATTAACTTAAAAAAAGCTTTTTAAAAGCTAGAACCGTAAAAAATCGATATTAACACACACAAAGAAGCAATACTCTGTTGCCTTAGCTTATTTTTGTACAGATAATTAATTAGCTTTACTTCTCTAAACTCTAAAACAACCTTTATTTTGTATTCTTGTATATTGTTTGAGTAAATATTTTATATAAAAAAATATTCTGATAATATTTCCTAGGACTGCTTAGTAGGTACTATTTAAAATATGAGACCAGTTAAAATTTGTAGGGAATTGCTCTTATGTCTTTAATAATATAATCTTCTATACTATGAGTACTTATAAAAACAAGTATCATTGCATAAACAACTCATCTTCTTACAAGTCATACATTCAAGGTCATATCGTATAAAATAAATTTTCCGTAATTAAATTTACATACAACAAAAACATAATTAAACTGAATGTCGCAAAAAATCCTAATCTATTTTACACGTCAAAAACAAATGTAGGACACGAGTTTCCTGATGCGATCATTTATAAAAGAAACCACACTAATTAAAGACATGATTATAGATAGCAAAAAATGTAAACATTCATGGCAATGTTCTACTAGTCGTAGGCTGTCTACACACGTGCCGGTAAACATGAACGATATTTTTTTAAACTGTAATAATTTATAACGTTTGAACGAAACGAGTCAACATTTGATTGAAATGTTTCTAATTGAGACAAATCGACGATGTCATTACTGAAAAAATCACATTATTTTTTATATGCTCATACTTAGGTGAAGGATCATTTTCACCTTTTATTTTAATTGTTTCTTGTGTATTGAAGTTTGATAACTTATACTCGTACCTGTATCATAAATAAAAACTATAAAGGAATTTTGAAAACAAACTAACGTGAGGTGATAAAAAAAATTAAGGTGTGTCTTGAACAGAATCATAAGAATTTATTTGAAATAAACAACCTAGTGCTGAAACATATTTCTATAATATTACGAAAATATTTTTATGTTTACGCTTTACACCCATAGCCCATAATAGGATTCCCTGCGTGGAGCATACCATTAACACACAAAAAGTTAAGAACATTTACACCCACCCCAGGAAAAGAAACCAAAAATCTTCATTCAGGTTTCGTAGCCGCTGGGAATTAAACTCGGTCAGTCACTCAGTTTTTGAAGCGGCTACCGGTTCGTACTTATCCAGCCTTAGCCGTAAACTCTGACATTCAAGCACACATGCGCTTGCATCGATGGAGCATCTCTACGCGTCACCTGTCGACTCCACCGCGACCTCCCATCCTCAACGTTATTAATACACTATTGGTCAACACGCACACACCCAAACCATCCCCATTCAAAACCAAACCTTAGCCAAACACAATAAAGTTCAAATTCGATTGTAGTCACGGTATTTTACAAACGTCTACGCGCACACTGCAGATCGAAGGTGTCGAGGCATGCATGTGTGTACGAGGCATCGCTTTTGAATGGAATATCGTCCATACCATTTTGAATTTGAACTGTATCAGCTAAGCAGTTGGGTCGGGGTTAGATTGCACTAGGAAGTAAGATTGGATAGAGCACGACGAAATGTAGCACTGAGGTCGTGGGAAGCCAAGCCGACCGGTGATTCGGTTAGCTATAGTTATATTATTTTCAGAGCTATAACGGTATGGTTTTTGATAAGGCGTTATATGGACGACTAGATTATTCTTTTGAATATCGAGATTCAAATTTGTGGCGGAAGTTGGTTTCTTTATCGATATAGGTCAGATTTAAGTGTGTGTTTATGATTTATGGTTTTGTAGCAGGTTACGAGAGTAGAAGCCGATTTGATGATGTTTAGAGTGTTATGATAATTAATTATTTTCGCGGTAATGTTATTTATAGATTTCAATCGGCAAAGATCAAGGGTTCTGTCAATATCTCTATGACATTTCTATATTATGGATTATAGTAATGTTAAATAGATATTTGGAATACCTAAAAAACCGAAAATGAGCTAATCTTTCAACGATGTAAAATCATACATCTTAGGAACTGAAATGATTTTCTTACGTGAGGTTATTTTCGAAATTTTTGGGTTTTTAATATAGTTTTGTTTTATTTCCTTTTTGCTAAAATTCCTTATTTGTATAATTAGGTCATTGCATCCTTTATGAAATTTATGAAATATAATATAAATAGCTGTTTTAGAGTAGTAAAAACCCAAGAGTAAAAAAACCGGGTTATGTGGGATTTGTACCACACTAAAACCTCCTCGGTGGCTTGCTTATGCGCTTGGAGAGGACTTCGGGATCTCCAGTGGAACGCACGGCGGTGCCCTCCGCGCACGGAGTCCCAGAACCGGCCCATCTTCGGGAGAGCAGATGTGCACTCCTGCACCTTTCGATGCTTACGGCGTGCGGCCACGCACACACCGCTGTCCTTCCCGGGTGCTGGCTGGACAGATCAAGCTCACATTCTCACCGCCCGCAACCCAGGAAGCCCCATTTTAGTCGCCTCTTACGATCAGGCAAGGGATACCGTAGCTCTATTCTTAATCCCGAAGCTACAGGGACTAGGATTATTAATTGTAATTTGATACTTCTACGGATGGGCTGACGGACGTACATACAAACACAAAAGATAATATGAAACCCGAAAACGATTTCTTACCTTGTCATCGAGACTTAAATTATATGCCACCTTCACTTTTAACTACATACCTACCTCTAGTGATGCAAGTACTTAATATCGTTTTAAACTATTTATATGTTGGCAAATGATGGTCATGATAATGTGATGCTTCACACTCAATTACTCATACGAGCATTTATAAATAAACATTTCATCACGTATCTAGTAAACGAGCGTTTTGTTTAATCTTTAAACTGGCTATAGTTTCTGTTTGAATAGAGTGTAGTAGTAGCATAGTGTTAGGTTCACAGGATACTGGATTCAAACGAAACAAAATTATTTGTTTGATAAAGAAGTGAACCACGTGAAACGAAAACTTCCGATAGTTAAGATTTGGAGTTATTCATATAATATACTAGCTATGCCCCGCAGTTTTACCCGTTAATTCTTTTTAAAGTATCCTATTTTACTTCTGATAACTCTAAGAATATATGTACAAAGTTTCATGATGATCGGTTCAGTAGTTATCGCGTGAAAGAGTAACAAACAAACTTACTTTCGCATTATAATATTATTAGGATTAAGAAGTAGGATTAATAAATCATATATAAAATGTATAAATATTAAAATAATATGCAAATTTTTACTCCTACTTTCTCTTCAGTGCCTATTTTCATCCCTTATTTCAACTCCTTTAAGCCTATTTTTGACGATAAAAACTGTGATATACCCTTTCCCAATCCCTTAGAGTTACTTTCACATTTATTATATTTTTATGGATAAAGTAAATTATATTTTATTATTCACATAATTAAAAGCGTATGGTTTTCGTTGATTGGAATTAGTAAAACAACTATCTTAAAAAATATAAGCTGTCGCAGGATGCGTAGTAGATCGTAAACACCTTTATCACAATACAAGGAACATCTGCCTCATGCAAAAAATAATAGTTTAAGAAAGGAAATAAAATGAATTAATCAGAAATAAACGTAGGTAGGTTTAATAACACGCACTTACTACTGAGCGTAGATCGTATTAAGACATAAACACAGACTTTTATTTTAAGGGGCTTAAAGAGATACTACACTACACAGAAAAAAGAGAAAAAAAAATTAACACGCCTCCTACGAAAAATAAATTGAAAAGTAAAAGTTATCTAAACGTATAATCAATATAGATCTGTGAACGCAAAAACGAACCGCTTCCCGTTATCAATCATTAAGATTATTATTATGATCCAAACGTTGTAATTATTTACACCGGTTCTTAGAGTTCAGCTTAAAGAAATTCTATGATTAAATAGACAAATCTAACTTTGTCTATTTAAACATTGTTATTTATTTATTTATTTGTATCACCTTAAAATAAGGGTTACAGGGTAAGACTTTATGTCTAATGGCATTCTCTGCCAGTCAACCCTGGGCGATGGTGAGAACTTACGGTAGGTAGGAAAATGTGTAATTTAAAAGTTATTGGTATAAAAATAATTAAAATTTTAATTTTAAAAGTTAATTATCTTTAAAACAGTAATATTGTTTTACACTCAGCACTTCACAGTAAGATTCCCTATGTCGTGTATATCAAGAAATCCAACATTAAAATTTATGCCTCGCCTGAAATCGTGGTTATCACTATGTAATGGGTCGTCACTAAATAATTTTGCTACCTTGTACATAATTATTAAATATACTAAAACATTCAGTCTAGGTATAGAGATTTATTTCCACTCTGAGGGGAGACACGTGCCCAGGTAACACAATCTCAGAACGCAAACAGTTGTTTTTAGTCAATAGTCAATTAATGACTATTTTACTTACTATCATCAAACTGAACTTTTATTCTTAGTAAAAATCCTTTGCAATAGGGTTTTTCTTCAATCCTTTCTTTTAATACGGAACCAGTTAAATTAAACGAACAACATCAAATCGTGAAACCATTTATTTTCCCGAAAGGTAAAAAAGAGTTATTACCTCGATGAAATGGCTCCATTTTAATAACCTTTTAGTTGCATTACGGTATAAATTATACAATTAGTGGCAAACATTAATACGCTAATGATCGGTTAGAGTATCGATACTGTTCTAAAGGTATTTCCACATTTACGCGACGGACCAAATTCATACTTATATGATTTGATTAGCACATTAACACATTAAAAAAATAACAAAAAGTAATCACAATGAATACATAAAATGTAGTAAGGCAATGCTCCGGCTGAGGTATAAACGCCCAATATAAATCTCAAAATATAAAAAAATCAATATGTGGATATTTATAATCCTAAAACCCTTAACTTCGCCTAACGATTCAATTTTGTGGAAAAACCGGAAATATAAAACGAAAGTAATCAAAAAATTTTCGTTAATATTTGTATTTTCATTTCAATACGAATTATTTTTGTAGTAAAAAACTGATAACAACGTTCGCATTTTCGTTCGAATTCGAACGAACGTTCGAACCCCGTTATGGCCAAGCCTTTAGACGTCTATTCCGTTTGATATTCGCCGCTGCTTTTACCTAATTACTAGATAAAATTTAATTATTAATTTTTCTTTCATCAATGCGGTAATTTTGAAGATCGATCCATCGATAACAATCTAAGACTGAATTTTAATTTTGTCTATACAACCATAAACCTAATTGAGTCATTTTTATAGGAGAATGGTTGTTTTATATTAACAGTGGTTTTATATTATATCTATACATAGTTATTTGCTATACCTACCTGATCAGACGATCGCCATAATAACTTTGTAGTAGTAAGTAGAGATAGGTAGGACTCGTTATAAGTTTACATAAATATAGCATTCGAAATTGCATAGTTAATGATAAATACTTACACCTTAGTTTAGATTATTTTATCTAAATATCATTATCTATTAAATATTACTCTTGTATGTGTACCGGGGTGGTGTGAGTACCATAACTCCTCTACTATGGGTAAATCACAGACTTATATTATAATATATATAGACTTGTAATATAAGTCTGTAGGGTAAAGTCAATTATTGTATTCAGAGTACCTATCAAGCTTCTTTTTGGAGGGCGGTCTGTGCTCCTTTTTCTGTGACATGGTTGCCATTCGAGGACTTTTCTTTTCCATCGGTAGTCGGTCTTTCTAACTGCCCATTGCCACTTCAGCTTGCAGATTTTGAGATACCTATATGTCGATGATATTCGTTCGTCTACTCAACGTTTCTGATTCTATCGCGTAGAGAAATACAAAGAATAGGCCTCTCCATCGCTCGCTGAGTGACTTGAAGTCTATGGAAAAGCCTGACGATAAAGAACCACGTCTAATCGTCGTAGGTCACCAGTGGCACACACTCGCTGTTGTATTACTATACATGTTTTGTTTCGAAATAAACCGCACAAGAAACTTTATTATGATAGGTTAAGACATCCTGGTTGATGCATCATTAATAATTCAACCGCAAGTCGTATCAAAGTTTTTTTTGGTATTTCACGCCTATATCCAAAAGTTCATTAAAACCAGTTTTAATACTACATTTTTTCACTAAGACGTTATTTAATACATCATTACGTCTTTCATAGATAAAAAGCAGAAAAAACACTATCGAACTATTATTCACCTATTCTGATCAACTCCGTGTATTATAATTTCGAAGCGGACATGACCCGGCGGCTATCGTAGAAAGCAAGCGTACTAAATAGCTAAGCGAAACGGGCGCAGTCGGTTGTAAGATAGGTGATCGTTTGTGGCAATTTACTAGCGTATTTCAATGCTTTGTTGAGCACGTAAAGCCGTCGGTGACGGTTGTTATCGATACGATATATCGGAGGCCTCATGGGTGCTTCGAAAACATCCGACAGCGGGTTGGTCAGTAACTCGCATCTCAACCAACCCGGAGCAGCGTGGGGAATAAGGTTCTAATTCAAGGCTTCCCCAATAATGAGAGAGACGCTCTCAAAAACATTGAGATTAGGTTTGAAGTTAAATTATCATAGACGGGTTTTAGGCCTTAGCATATTTTTTGTATCGAGGGAAACCTTCAAAAGGTACCCGGCACCTTGGGAGAGAATATCGGGTTATGAGGGATTTGATCGCACTAAAACACTCTCGGTGGCTGCCTCTGCGCTTGGGGAGCACTCTGGGATCTCAGATGGAAATCGGTGTCCTCCACGCGCGGCGCCCTAAAACGGGCCCATCTTTGGAAGAGCAGATGTGCTCTCCTGCACCTTCCGTTGCTTACGGCGGCGTGCAGCCACGCATATACAGCTGTCCTTCCCGGAGCCTAGTTGGACGGATCGAACACCCATTCTCACCACCCGCAACCCCGGAAGCCCCCTTTTAGTCGCCTCTTACCATCAGTCAGGGGATACCGTAGCTCTATTCTTAATCCCGAAGCTACAGAGACTAGGCCTTAGCACCTAGTGCGGATTGATGGATATCATGCCTGCGACATTTTTTCTGTAAATCTGAGGCATCAGTGCGCGCGGGGTGAACTAGGGTCCTCTACGTCAGAAATCGATATCTTCACCACTCAGGTCACGGGGATTTTAAACACCAACTTAAGTGTCATAAAGCTTAAAACACCTTTATTGTTCAAAATATATTGCTCGCGTAAATCATCTCCCGACAGGACAGAGCAATTTTAATTTGTACCGGACGCTGAGTTATTACATAATAAGCAATAAAGGTCGTAGGTTCGAGTCCCGTTCGCCTTGATTTTTGATATTTCAACGAGTTTACGAGTATCTCTCTATTGCTAAAAGGGTTTTTGTGTATCGGAGAAAGTGGGACTTAAATTATATAATGGGTTATTTTGATCTCTTTTATCGAATTGACCTTAAATATTGGTTTAAAATAAACCAATTTATTCTCAATTCAACTTTAAAACAATTCGGAGAGTAAAATATTAAAAAATAATAAGTAGTAAAAAAGATAAAACTATTCTTTCAAAATTTGTTATCTAGCTATGTTGTATAAAAATGTTTGTATTTTTTTATTTCTTCTCGATAAATCATGTTTTGTATGATAGATGATAGATTAATGTCACAGTTCATCATATTACTCGTAGAAGAGAGGGTAGGGATCTTAATATATACCTATAATTTTTAAAACCGATATTTTTACTCCATCACAAATAAATCTCGTACTCGTATTTTCTTGGTAAGAAATGTGCAACAGTATTTGAAGCTGGTACGCTCATCTTTGTCTGAAAAACTTTAATTACTAGGCTTAGAATAATTACATAATAGAAACCAAGTTCGCGCTCCCAAATTGAAGCATTATAATTGGTGCCATTAATGGCACCAAGTGCCGGGCCGCTACGTAACATTTAAGGTTAAAGCCGAACGTTTCACGACACTTTTGGAAAACAAAAGTAATCTAAAAACACTGAAGTTTTTAATATTTTGTAGTTAAATTGATCAAAATAAAAATATCTTCTTTGTCAGATGTGACATCTGTGTGAATCTATTTAGTGCTTCAATTTTAACAGCTCGCTTGTATGAAGACACTCATTCTATACGTACTTATTCTAAGTTTAGGCTATCACTGCTACAAAATACAAACTTTATTAATGTACCATTTTATTTACTCGTTGAAAGTAGTCCGTGAAAACGCCTTATCGACCCAGTCAGAGGTCACGAGCCAACGAAATTGGGGTGTTGAGTAAATACGGGTAAGTAATTATTATAAGAAGGTCCACATAATTTTGCCTCATATCTGTTTTCTCGAAATCCGCCATTGTTTATTGCTAATTGCTTTATTGACGGCTTTTTGGAATAACCGAATTAAGTGATTATTGAAGCGATGTTTAAAGGGCATCTGTTTTAAGAGCTTGAATATTTCTTATGGAGTAATATTTTGTGCGGAGCAAAGAGCAGATCAAATCTAAGTTAATGTATGTCTAAATTTTTAAATTACCAACAATAGTTGTAATGTGTTACAATTGAACGGCGATGACCGAGTAGTAAGGACTGCGGCCTCCGACGCGTGAGATGCTGGGTTCATCAACGTAATGTGCGCATTTCATCGGGTAGATATACCCTGTGTCATGGGCACCATGGACACACACAATGAAAGAAACATAAATACCCAGACCAAGAACAGGAATTTAAACTCATCTTTCGAATTTCTCTTTCGCCGGGAATCGAACCCGGGACCCTTCGATAGGCAGTCCGTCATATTAACCATTGCGCCACGCAGGTCGTCGAGTTACTGTTTACTTGTTATACTTACTGTTTTGTCATGCAAATAACAAACACAACGAAATTCTTTCCTCCATTTCCGTACTTCAAACAATCTAACATTCATCCAACAAACTAGATTCCTAATGACAAACGAACATAAAGAGATTACAAGCACTTAGTCGGTGAAGAGCTCATTAGTTGAGCACACAATCGGATGGGTGTGCTAACACGCGGACGTGTTTACACCTTGACCACTTACGAATCCGTTAAGGTGGATGACCTGGAATTTCGAAAATTGGGTAGTTTTCAAATTGATTGAAGTAAGCGCACTAAAATGGACTAAGAAAGGTTAATTGTTATAGTCCCTGTAGCTTTTGAATTAAGAACGAGCTACGGTATCCCCTGCCTGATCGTAAGAGGCGACTAACAAAGGGCTTTCGGGGTTGTGGGCGGTGAGAGTGGGAAATCTGTCCAGGCAGCAGCCCCGGGAAAGACGGCGGTGTGTGCGTGACTGCATGCCGCAATATCCAAACCAAATCCCACATAACCCGCTATCCTCTCCCAAGGTGCCGGGTACCTTCCCCAAGATACCAAAAAATGTTCAATGGAAAAGTTAAGGACGGTTAAGGCTGACTCCAATAAATCTTTTCACCTATGATTTCCATGGGCTCCAGTAACCACTTAACGCTACGTGGCATGCAAGTCACAAGCTTGACTGCTACTCCATTCAAATAATTAAATAAATAATGTAATTTAAAAACTAAAAGACAAGCTTTTGCGAAAAAAAATAAGAAACAAACCTATTTATTGTAAAAAACGTGTAAATAGAAAGTTCATAGAATACTGCATGATTCAGAAAATTAGCAATAACCATAATATCATATCTGTAGAGAATATGATATGTCATATGATATTCAATTTTGTTTCGCTATCAAGGTGTGGTATGCATTTTCAATATTCGTATGAATTCTCATCGCAAATGAAATAATGTTTGAGTACTTACATTTTTTACTAGGCTTATTTAGCTTACAATTTCTCTAGCCTTAAGTTCAAGCAATATCGTTAAATACATAAACAGTAGCAGAGTTAATACACACAAGTGCCCGCAGACTTTTACATTGACAAACATTTTCTAATGTCTTTAGGTATTAGCTTTAACGAATGCACGGAACGATTTAAGCTAGGAAGAAATAAGCTTTCAAAAATTAATATGGGATTTTACGTATGTTCTGATTGGAATATTTAATTGTGCATGTTCATTATCTATTTCATGTGAAAACACCTAATATTACTTAAACACCAAGCAAAAAAACCTGGTACGACGGTTAATATGAACCAAGTACATAACAATACTAAAATTAATTATGTAAGAAGCACAAAGGATATTAAACTTTATTGCCTTCGTGATAGAGTACGCAATAAATTTTCCAAGTCTAGCAGCTCTTCCTGACAAATTCAATGTGAGCTTACTGCCGATGCTGACTGAATGATTCGATTGCTTATGCTTGCGTGGAAGTTCAAAGAGATGTTACAACGCCATTTATTTGGTGTGTTTTTATTAATAATAAATGTTTAAAGGTTGTGGCGTAGCACGGAAGCGAGCTAAGCAAAATCCGTTTAGAAGCAACTTTTTTGCGTCCCATTGCTTGGGACGGGCCTCCATCCATTATTAGGGTGAAGTAAGATGAGGACGGAGGAGGATTAGGAGGACACGTTAAGATGTTATCCCTTTTGTAATCGATAGATAACGTTGTTGGAGGTACTGAAAAACATTGACGGCGGGTTGGCTACTATCCCATATTGGAGCAGCGTGGCGCTCCCTCTCTCAGTTTCGAGGAGGGAGTCATGCGTAGCAGTGGAATCCGAAATTGACTTAGATGGCGTTAGCCATGGTTTGTATTTGGGTTATCAACCATTCGTGTCTGTAAGGTTTCGTAGGTATATCAGTATACAACCTTTAAGTTTTTAGTTACGTAGAAAACCAAAATTTTATTCCACTCAACATTAGACTTAACCAATATTATGAGTAATATCAGCTCCATAACCTTCCAACAGGTGCTTCAGAGCACGGGGACTCTCGTGAAATGTGAAATCTGATAGTTCCAGCTTTTTGCTGTGACTGTACCTTCTATTTTCACTTTTTACTGCGACTGTACCCGAGTATGGGAATATGTACGACTTGTTAAACTACTGTTTTGTTCTGTAGATAACTTCACTTTGACTGAATGTTATGTTCACTTTTGTTCAACATTGTGGGAAAATGGTGGAATCTGGTGAATTCAGTGTTAGATTAAGATGTTTAAATTATTTGCGTGCTAAACTAATATATATACTTTTCTTGTTGAAAATACTAGAAGTGTCTGTTTAACTAGCGCACATCAATTGACTGACAATCGAACGGCTTAAGAGTATTGAGGAGATCGATTATACGTTTTTAGAAATCAATTAAAATAGTTTTAATCTTATTTATTTAGATGAAGTAGAAGAGAAGCATGCAGAACACTTGGTGTTAAATGGACGCTGCAGTCCACGAATATCTGCACCCAACTTGCCGAACTCTTTCCTAAGGTTCTGTAAAGTTACGCTGCTTTTCAAGAGGCTGGTGGTGACCTAATTTAACTCTGTCTATCGTGAAACTGAACCTTTCCATCAAAACACTACAGAATTCGGTAGTTGACACTATGAACAGGAAAATTCAAAATTTATACCTCGAAAAGGTTGTACTAATTTACACTTAGAAACCAGGATAATTGTTAATAAATTTTTTTAATGATTTTTATTTCATTTTAAATCAAAAAAAATTAAGTCAATTGACTATACCATGTTGTGACGTCATTAATATATTTCTCGTACAAAATGTATGAGAATGTCGCGTTTTGACAGCTCATTAAAAGTATGTCAATTGATTAGGCAGTCAACTACCAAATTGCTACACGATAGAAATCGATGCAGCAGTGGTACTTTTCCTGTTGAAAAAAAAGTCCTACCATTTTTACCTATGATATTAGTATTTTCACGTAAAGAATGTACGCCATATTGCTTTTAAGGGTGTACAGACTCCCTAGTGATAAAAGTACCAATTCTGATTTTTATTCCCAAAACCATTATATTTGATATATTCTCTTCTTTCATTTTTCATTTCTACTTAAACAGTTTTTAGCTCATATAACGTTTATGGGTCCATCAAACTTAAAAACTTGAAAGTATAATTAATATTGTACTGCTTTACATCGATATCATAATAGAATAAAAAAGTCTCACAGCCAAAAGTTTAATAGATTATTTTTTCTTTACTTAATTTCATTTTATTGTCCCCCTTAATCCAACGGTATAACTCTAAAGTTCTTTTGAAGATGCTCACTATTTTTAATAACACCGATTTCAGTAATTGCTACATCTATAAAAAAGGTGTTAGTGTGTTCGTTACACTTTATTACACGTGTATACGATGTATCCCAAACGACATGTAAATCCCTGTGGATGATAGAAAGGTACTTGTTATACTACTGACTAGATTAGATAAACGAAAGTAGGTGTGTATGTATGTTTTTCCTTTTCCTTTTTTATTAATTCACCTTTTAAGCATTTTATCCCAGTAAATTATGTTTGGATTGGGGGGTTTGCTCAATTTTATTAAAACACAGCAAAGGTTAAATCAAAGTTCCTCTTCGGCACGATGAAGCGGATGCTATTTGAATTAAGTTTGCTTTTAAAGTCCTTTCCTGTAGAACTTTGAGGATAACTAGAATATCCATATATTCGATCTGTTGTATTATTTTACAATTCATGAGCACTGTAACAATATCGGCATAGTATCTATTAAAAGGTCCTAGTCTATATTTTAAATAGATTTAGATTAAGTAAACGTCATAGAGTCTATATCCCTGATGATGCTCTGTTTTGGGGCGTAATACGTGTTGGTGATGGTACGTATATTTTTATTCATGGTATTTTTTATTGTTGCATGTGCCTGTTTCCTTGTGGGAGGGAATTGCTACTGCATGAAAAAGTATACATAATAACACGGTTTGAATGCAGATTATTGCAAAATACTTTTGACCTAACTTTAAAATAGTATACTCCCGCAAAGTAACCCCTCATATAAATTAATTAAAATTATTATCGCCTTGAAAAAGAATAGATGTATTTTCACACCGACTATATATTATGTACTTCGAAGGTTTTGAACTACAATTTCTTCTGAGTCCTCAGTTGCATAATTCCCTCCCTACCCATCCCTTTCTAGCTCGTCGCCAACCTTTGTCAATGTGACAGTGAAACAGATTAAGCCAATATTTACGATCAGAACTGACCTTTTTTCTTCACCTCTCACAATTCTCGACGAATAGCGGTTATTGTAATAATTCTGTATTTAACCAACGTATAAATCTATGCTTTGTTGCCTGTGATTGAGAATTTATTGCCCCATGAAAAATTAATATCGTTTTAGTTGAACGGCTTGGTATTACGTAAATGTAAGGGACCCAGAATACTAAATATGGATTTGCTCGAGCGTCATGAGATTACAGATTGGATGGTTAGGAAAATAAAAAGGTTTTCCATTTCATTAGTGAAGAAAGCGCATGCAGATTTTCAATCTTTATATAAAAATTTATAGTTTATATAAAACGAGTGCAATAAATAATTTTAAAATATTTTATTAAATGCATATCAAATTGCAGTAATCTGGCGATTTTAGTATCAATTAAGTAGGCGCAAACATAACTGCAACGTGAAAAAAAATCGGCACTTTCCGGAAAATAACATTGAAACTTTTAGGTGAAAATGATTGTCAGATATTTTAATGTTTCTGTTTTGAGAACCAAAAGTAAGAAAAAATATCCAAAAATTTTTGGCGTTAAAGAGCTTTGTTTTATAGTGGGAGTACTCAACAGGATGCAAGGCCTTATATAAATGAGACGCACTCTAAATAATACAAATCCCCTCTTGGGCTCGCCTTCTACAAGGTGTGTTTTGATGACTGACGGTTTTTCTGTTGAAGTAGGCTTGACTTGGCTTGAGTAATAGATTTTTTAATGATGGTAGTGAAGGTGATTTTATGGTGTAAGTGTGGTATTACACATGTCAAACAGCAATAGTGTTTGTACATTTGTGTACTTTTTTCAAGGTTAACGGCTTTACGAATCTGGGTATTAAAATGATAGAAGATGAAAATTTTAGTGTGCAATGAAGTTTTCTTTTAGAATAATATTAAAACCTAAATGATTCAAACAGGTGAATGGCACCCCTATACCCATTTTAATTGTTTATCTTCGATAAAAAGTGTGGCTGCCGGCCATACATAAGAAGACCATCAGCCTTCGAAGCGACGCGGGCGCTACATGCGATCTCAGTCAAAAGCTTAATATTATTATTATTATACATAGATGTTCATGGGCTGCTAAGACCAATTTTCCTCACGAGGAAACCCACTGAACGGTTATTTATATTTTATGCTAATTTACATAACATTATGGCGTTAGTCCATTACAATTATGTTTACTTAGTGTAAATGCGGGTAATAAAAACTCATCATTACATTGTATAGTGACTAATTAGGATTCGAACAAAACGACCTCGGCTCACAGGTAGACCATGGCGCTAACCGGCATTCTTGGACTTTATTAGATCAAGATTATCATGGCCACCTGATATGATATGCGCTCATTATAAAACATTTAAATAGGTATTATACGCTTGCATTTGCTGTTATTATAAAGAACGAACGAAGCGCGCATGGCCCGGCGGTTAGCGTAGAACGCAAACGATCTATGCAACTAAGCCAAACGGGCGCGGTCGGGTGTGAAATGGTTGACCGCTAGTGGCAAAAAAAATGCGCGTTTCCGTGCTTCGGAGGACACGTTAAGCCGTCGGTCCCAGTTGTTGTCGATAGATATCAGTCGTTAAACCTTATCGGAGGCCTTATGGGCGGTTTGAAAACATCCGACAGCGGGTTGGCCATTAACCCCCATCTCAACCAAACCCACATTGGAGCAGCGTAGTTGAGTAAGCTGCAGGCCTCCCCAATAATGAGGAGAGATCCGTACCCAGCAGTGGGACGCAAAAAAGGGTTGCAGCCATAAAGAACGTGTTTTAAGCATCTAATATAGTAAACGGCTTTAAAGTAATAAAAAATAGCTGTTTTTAACTGCAGCGTTTCTGCAAAACTCTTAATTACTTTTATTTGCGCAATATTTCTGGGTTGCGCTCTTATATTCACAAAGCTCTTATCAGGGTTTTATTTATTTATACCTACAATAAATTCTTCATTTACCCATCAATAATGTTTTAATCAATAAAAGTAAATCATTTTCTAGACCATAGTTCTCATCCTCATCATCTTTGTGATCAAAAATCTCATCATCATCTTTGTGATCAATTTGATAAACTTTTACCATTTCTCCAAACTGTTTTCGAAACAGTTATAATAATACAAAAAAAAGAACCTAATTAATACCTATTTTTTACGACAATGGCTAAAGGAATTAATAACATTCTCAATACATTAAAAGTAAAAGACTTAGAACTATTCCTGTAGTATGTGACTCAGTTATGGAACATCTTTATTTATTTATTTATTAATTTAAAACTTTATTACACCACTTCTCAAAATAACTGAAAGGTGAAATAAGGTGGACTTAATGCTAAAAGGATTCTCTGCCAGGTCTACCTTTGAATCATACACCTTTTATAATGATTTAATAACCTTTCAGAAAGTCATAAAAATATCAAACTCTCCAAACAGCTTTTCTTTACTGTTATACCATTCTGAGAATCATAATTCTGCTGTAAAATGGAAAAATATTTTCATCGCATCACCTTTATCCGCTCTTTAAATGACAAATCATAAACGTAAAGGCACACACTGAATTGAACACTAAATTAAATTTCCCGACCAATAAATAATATTAAAGCTAGAAAATAAATCCAAAACCGATTTCAAATGATCGATTGCCTGACACATTACCGTTCCGCAAAATCGATGATCGACAGTCGATATATCGAATCGAATAAAATATCGATTCAGTGAAATCATCTTAATCCATTGTTGGGCTGAATTATAAGCGGACCCTAGAAATATATTACTATGAACGATTCGTCTTAGAAAGACTTACGTTATAGTTTCTATTTTTGAATTGGTAAGGTTAAAAATCGTTTGATTGACGTGCCGTCGTGAGATGACACTGAATAACTATAAAATAAATCGTTCTGGTGCGATAGGTCTTATTGTAATGCTTTCAGGACTATTTTCCCTTGATATAGGGTTAGGAGATTCTAGAGGAGTTATTTGCTGATTCCTAACACGGCAGTTATTAAAATACAATGCAGAGAATAGTCCAGTGTGTGACGTCGGCGGAGTTGAAAGCCTTTCAATGGCGATATATCCTTCGGTTTATTCGTAGGGTTGCCATTTTGTTCAGATTACTCTACGATACGTAATCCTGTGGTATTCAAATCTCAATGGTTAGGTGGTCGTTAACTATGCATTTTGTTAATTTATATTTCAGAAAACCTAATGTAAATTAATAAATTAGTTGATTAATTAATTAAATAAAAATTAGGTAATAACGTATGTAAGTGATATTATAAAACAGAGAGTTAAACGTACCATCAGCCTTTAAAAGTCCACTGCTGGACATAGTCCTCCTCTAACATTCATACATGCATGTACCAACCCATACAAAATACTCATACGAAATTGTTCACATCTGAAACGACAACAGTAGCATTTTCTAGTGCTAGTAGTAATATGTTATCAATTTATATTACTAATATAATATTATTTATTTATTTATTCATCCAAAACATGTGATTTACAGGTAACCCTAAAACATTACATGTATCTACTTAAAAATAACTTACAAGCTAACGTAAATTGCTTACGCTATCGTAAAAGAGATCCAATTTTTTATGTTAATTTATGTCTGTGTGTAATTTATTTTTTTATTAGTCATATCTTCATGTAATGTGTCCTTAATGTAGGTAGTGTAGGTCTAAAATATTCTCGTTTTAAATGACTTAGGTAATTTAATAACAAATAAAGATTACGTGTCTTAATGAAATGTGTCTTATTTTGTTGCCAACCCTACACCAGCGCGTGCCCATTCAACGCAATTTGTAAGCGGCGCTCGCCGTCGGGCAAACAAGGATCAATACTGCCTGCACTTATCTAAGCACAACCTATCAAAATACTCGCTTCAACGTAACCAATTACCATCGATTATGACCTTTATTGACCACCGAGATTGTCATTTGAATAACCGGACGATGATGTCCAAGATATTGGAATACGTTAAAAGATAAAATTAGAAGTAAATTTGCTAAATGCTTTGAATACAAAATAGACGCAGTTACTGTTGAAACTAGCGTATGATCGAATTGCTTAATTGCTTATTTACATACTAACCGTACTATTTACCCAAGAATATAACAGTGACTCGGAAACGTTATGTTTGATATAAAAACATAAGGCTGTCAGAAAAAAAAACTTTTAAAAATTATCTATTCACTTAGCAAAACCTCTTATTTCAGTTATTTGCAATAACGTAAATAAGATTTGCAATCGAATTTTAGAAGTTACAGAAATATTATATAATTGTTACATTTCTTCAATGAACTTTGTTAATATTTATAATTAAATTTTTAACATTGAAATTTTATTGACAGTTAAAATAGGCTTTCAATTAAAATTCAGTTTATTTTATTTTAATAACTTTGTCGAATTTGGTGAAAGGTAGAGCTAGAAGTCATCTTTAAGGACTATATTTTTTTTCAAACAATTATTATTTGGCCACACTCTATATGTATCAACAAACAGATCTGATAGTTTCTTAAATATTCGTTAATAAATTAAAGTTGGGCTTAGTATAAACCACTAAAACTAACCCTGTTTAAGTTTAATTCCATCCATCTATTCATCCTTCCATCCACCAGCCTTTAGAAGACCACTGCTGGTGGTCGGTCACCCTTGATACCCGCCATTCCGTTCGGTTTTGAGCCTTCTGAATCCAGCGGCTTCAGACAACCTGTGCTCCTTTTCCCTAGACATGGTCACCTAAAGGATCTCTTAACAATTAGTAAACATCAGACGATCCCCTTTACGAAGCGCGCGTGGCCCGGCGGTTAGCGTAGAACGCAAACGATCTATGCAACTAAGCCAAACGGGCGCGGTCGGATGTGAGATGGGTGACCGCTAGTGGCAAAAAATTTCATGCGCGTTTCCGTGCTTCGGAGGGCACGTTAAGCCGTTGGTCCCGGTTGTTGTCGATAGATAACAGTCGTTAAACCTTGTCGGAGGCCTTATGGGCGGTTTGAAAACATCCGACAGCGGGTTGGCCACTAACCCGCATCTCCACCAACCCGCATTGGAGCAGCGTGGTGGAGTAAGCTCCGGGCCTCCCCATTAATGGGGAGAGACCCGTGCCCAGCAGTGGGACGCAAAAAGGGTTGCAGCCAGACGATCCCCTTTAAGCAGCATCAGAAAACAAAATAAGACCTGCATTTCGAAGTCACGCACGATCAAAACAACATTGTTTATTTATACCCCACGACGCGATTTGTATGCTTATGCGATCCCATCGACACCTGAACTCAATACGATTTAACATCCGACAAACGTGCGATACACATTGGCGATTCCTAAAGCGAATTGTAAACGCCATCATTTAAATAGACTTTTTATCGCCTGATACCAAAAGGACCTATGTAGCTCTATGTAAATTGAATATCTGGCTTTATGACTTACGAATAAAGTTTGAAATCCATTGCTGATTGGGTATAGGATAATAATTAGACTTGAAGATGACGGCACTGCACGCGTCTTCAATGAATAAATTGTCACTTGTTATTCTCAACGCGCCGTGTTATGTAAACTGAAGTAGATTATTGGGTCATTGTACTTACTATTCGGTTCGTTTTTCGTGTAAGGTCTGTAATCGGTTTGGATTTCGCAGTTTTATTATGTTAGGTGATAGTAATATGTTTTATAACACGTCGTACGTAATGAATGAACGTGAGGAGAGGTATGGTATTTTTAACACGCTTATATTAGCTTGACCTGTATGGATGTATGTATGTATGTAACGGAATCTTTTAACTTCATTTTCACCTACTTCTAATCGTCTGTTTAACTTGAAAATTTGCACAGTGGTCAAGGGCCGATGAAAATGCAATAATATGATAAAAAAATCAAACTAAAAAACTAAAAATAAATAATGTAGTTTAAAAAACTAAAAAACACGCTTTTGTGAAAATACGAAGTAAAAAGTAAGAAAAGAAAATAAGAAAAAATGTATTTTACTGTAAAAAAGCGTGGGGTGCTTTTTGAGATACTATTGACACCATGCATCCCACGCTTTTTTTACAGTAAAACACATTTTCTTCTTATTTTTTTACTTTTTAGTTCGTATTTTCACAAAAGTGTGTTTATTTAGTTTTTTAAGCTACATTATTTATTATTTATAAAAAAAGGCGTTCGTACATAACAATTAGTTAAGCAACTATCATAAGAAATAGAAATCAACTACGTAACATAAGTCATAAGTCCTGTGACAGGACTTGTCTTTTTTGAGATTTAAATGTATGGTGATAACAATGAATCTTATCACGTTTAGTGGAAAAATTGTTAAATGTAAATATGTTACTAAAACACGCATTGTTTCTAGAATTTTCTAGCATTCACAAAATTCCGAATTTCTCAACGAAATGTTTCTGATAAAAAGAACTAATAATTTTGTTCTAACCATTACATTGACGTCAACTGGTGTCAATAATGTCAATAGTAATCTTTTGTATTGAGCTTAAAAGCATCACAAGTGCTTTGTTTAGTCTAATCCAATTAAATTACCATAAAATAAAACACTTCCATAGCTGGAAGACAATATATTTGTATTCCTATTCGATGGTGGCCGTCGATTCGATACTAAATAATCGATATCCCCAATAAAGTACGTACGTGTATGCATTCGAAATTACCCGACTTGATAAAAAGACCATCATGGCGTCATCTGTACGTTATTTACGGCAATAAACCGATAAAGTCCAATGAAACCGCAGATAAAATATCGTAAAGTGGAAGAAGTCTTATTTTATTGGGTCAATAGTTTTTGGATCTATGGAAAAGTTTAGAAAATTATTACATTTTCTGTAATAGACGCCAAAAAGATCTCATTCAGACGTACGCATCAAAAATGTTGAATACAAATTAATTCAAAAATAAGTTCTATACTACAGTATTGGTAAAAAATTTCAAACTATTACTATCGGCACTTCCAAAATTATTTATATTTTATTCTAAATATTTATGTAAAACCTTTTTTAATACCCATATTAAATTTGTGCAAGTATTTTTTTTATATTTAATATTTCTTAAAAAAACTTGAAAATCAAGGTAGATTTACTGATGGTCACCGCATGTAATTCTGGCAACCACACCTTTCTACTGAAACAAAATAGATTTGTTTCACGGTAGTAATAGGTTCAACGGCATATTGCACAGATCAGATCATAAAGGTTATCCCACATCTAAAATACAATGTCTTAAGAGAACTGACTAATAAAATAAAAAAGGTATTTGCCTTTTTTGAAACAGAACTATTTCGCACGTCTGTATACGATTGACTTTACCTAATCAAGGGTAAATAGATTTCCAAACGCCATTACAGGCGCCCAACGGAGAATCGATATCGATTCTAGCGCGGTTATCGATTGAACGCATCGGATGATTGCCCTAATGACAATTTATGCGACTAGAATATGTAAACGAGGCATAGACAAGTAAGTGGTCGGTGTAAACGGACCACCCGGGTGACGGTCATCGGTAAATTATCTCCGTTTATGACCGTTTAGATATCGGTTATTAGGTGACGTGAGATTTTTTATTGTTGTTGTTGAGAATGTTAAGCGTTGGAGACCCGATGTAGTGCACTATGCATTTTATTACCATTGTATTATTGGTTATGCTTTGTATATAAGACAACTTTAATAAGACGCAGCTGTAAGCAATATTATTTTATAGTTCATTTCTTAGAAAAGAGCACTTAGCATCACACGTTCCTTTTTTTATAATTTTCTACGTAAGCAATGCATTTTTTTTCTAAAACGACATACTAAAACCTTACGTGTTGCGCTCCTAAATAAATAACATAGATTTTATTTGCATTTAAATTCATTAATTCAATTGACATTTGATACAAAATTAAATGATAGCATCGGTAGACTATGGGCTAATTTTTATTTATTTGAATGGAGTAGCAGACGAGCATGCAGGCCACGTGATGTTAAGTAGTCGCTGCAGTCCATGGACATCTACATACAACCTCAAGCAAGCATAGGTAAGTCTTGTCTGAGGTTGTATGCAGTTACGCTGCTACTCCGGCGGCTGGTGGTCGACTCATGTAAGTGTGGCCGGAAACTGCACCTTTCCACCAAAACACAATAGAATTGGCTAAAGGCAGAAGTGGGTGCAGTGGTTCTTCTCCGGGCGAACCATAATAGTTCTACCAACCAGACAAATATTTCTCACTTTCAAAATATTATTGATTGTGTTATTACCGAGAAAAATAATTGATAATGCCAATATGTATTTAATATCTGTACACGGAGCATCAAATGGTTTAAAATTTATTCTATAAATAAACTGAGAGAGAGAAACTCCAATAAAAATCTAACTTGGATAGTTCATGTACGGTCATCTATAATAATTTTGCCTGAGTTGCGCAATTATTACAATCTATTTGGACAACCAATACAAATGTGTATTTGAGCAATACATAACCTACTGCAATTACAAATAAAAATGACAAAAACACAACTACACATAATCGTGGTAAAACCAGGAAAACACATGAAATATTTCCACTAGAAAATTGTCTTCGCGAAACAATTTAGCGGCCAGCGTTTTGCACTTCGCTAGTGAGTAATATGGAGGAATTTTAATTGCTTACACGCGACATTACAATGAGATGAGTGGGAAATGGTAATTTAATGTCTAGGAAACTTTCAAGTCGGTAGGCTTCTTCGTTTTGACCTAAGTACGTCGTAGGCTTAGAATAATTACATTGTAGAAATTAAGTTCGCGCGCCCAAATTGAAGCATATTGATTGGTGCTATTGATGGCACCAAACGCCGCTCCGTAAGACTTAAGGTTAAATTTTATCACAACACTTTTTTAAAAACAAAAGTTGTCTAATAAAATAACTTTTCACAGTGTTTTCAATATTTTGTAGTATTTTATAGTTGATTTGGTCAAAATAATAATATTTTGTTTGTCAGATGTGACAGCTGTAGGAATCTATTCAGTGCTTCAATTTTGACAGCGCGCTTGTATGAAGACACTCATTCTATATGTATTTATTCTAAGGTCGTAGGTTCCTCTTTTATCTCACGAATGCCGGGTTACCGTGACTGTGATACCATTCGTTACCGTGGGTATACATTCAATCACTTCTACATTATAGGTAATTGTATGTTAAAGAGGAAGTTGTTAAAAAAATCAAATATTAAAAATATTTTGTTAATTTTTGAAATACAATTATTCTCTTAGTAAACGTAAATATTTTTACAGTTATTGGCTCTAAATGCATTTATGGACTAAGGGCTTAGCTAAGATAAAAGAGCTGAAAGAAAAACTCACAAAACAAAAAAAAATCGCTTTTCTGAAAATAAAAAATAATAAGAAAATGTATTTTACTGTAATAAAGTACAAGTAAAATATATTTACTTTGTATTTTTACAAAAGTACATTATTTATTTTTAATTTTTTAGTTGGATTTTATTTTCATATTATTGCATTGTCATCGGCCCTTGAAGCTGGTGCAAATTTTCAAGTTAATCAGACGCTTAGAAGTAGGTGAAAATGAAGTTAAAAGATTCCGTTACATACATACATAATAATATGTATATTACGTTACATACATATACTTATATGTATGTATGTATGTATTTACATACACATATTCTTTAGTTGGGAGCTACTTCAGTAGATGGCGTTATAAAATCATTTGTTTTCATGCGACCATCGCTCGGTTATCCGTGTACTTTTATTTAAATGTAAACCCATTACTCCAGTGATAGAGTTATTTTCTCAAGATGTATGCACGCTAATGCACTAGTAATTAAGTAGTATTTAGCAACGGTAGCCACGCGCCCGCGCAAGAATGTGGAGGCAACGGAATGCGCTGGTTCCGTAAGCTTGTCCGTTTTTAGGGTTCCGCGGTAGAAGGAAATAGGAAAAATATGGAGGACTTTTATGTCTATCAATCTACCAAGTGGTAAACGTTAAAAAGTAATCGAAAAAAAGTAATTTAGTTCATAAAAGGGGATGTCAAAATAATAAACTTTGTCGTCACTTTCAATTCTATGTATCCCGTGAATTTGTGTGTGTTCGTGTCTTTGAATAGCTTTGTGGTATCTAAGATTTACATAATTTTAGTATAAGGTATTGATAGAGTTATTATCTTATTTTTTCAGGAATTCTCCAAAGAAACTTTTAAAAATTTCGAATCTAAATTTTTGCTGTAAGCGAGTTACGCACCTATATTTCAGAATAGATCTTCTTCTTGGTTTAAACTGCGTTGTAGAGTGATATATTAGAGACAAAGACCTTTTTGCATGAATAGATCATCCAACAGATAAATATTTTTTTCAATTTGAACCAGCATTTCCCAAAATATGCGCTTGCTAACAAACAAACTCTGTAGCTTTATATAATACTAGCGGCCGCCCACGACTTCGTTCGCGTGGACTTTCATAGCATGATAATGGCATAAAGCCTTCCTCGATAAAAGGACTATCCAACACAAAATTAAATTTCAAATTCGAACCAGTAGTTCCTGAGATAAGCGCGTTCAAATTCAAACAAACAAAAAAAAATTTAAAATATATAAAATTTTAAAATATTTTTTATTTTTATTTAAATAAAATTAAATGCTAATTAACTAAATTTCATAAGAATTGAAATTGGAAGTGGCGTCCCAACAGAAACTACATTAAATATGGAACTTTATAAAAAAAAATATGCCGTGGTACGGAACTTAAGAATAGAAATCGATCTCGCACTTAACCATTATATTTTCTACATGTAACTTTTTGTTGGACCCTAGACAACATACTGTCGCATATGTGGAGGAATTTACCTGGACTATCCGTTTTTCAGACAGGATGATTACGTATTCGTTGATGGATGTTTTGTTTACCTCCTTAGTTTTAAATAATAAGTTTTTAAGTTAATTAATTAATTAATTAATTAATTTATTGTCACTTTATAATATAAACATTACAGGTTTAAAACCCAATGCGTTTACATATTTATAAATTTTGTATGTACTTGCCCGCTGCTCTGCAAAATACAGCAGGCGGCGAGTGAAATAGATCTAGGCCAGGTTCCGCAGCCAAAACACCGTTGAGCATCTTCAAAGCACGTAAAAAAGGCGATTCTCTCACCAATACAGCAGGGCGGAACTGCATACAGACTTGTCGCCGATCATATTATACGCTCTTAGGAACGTTCAGCGAAACACGTTCCTACGCGCATGGTCTCTGGCGGTTAGCGTCGAACGCAAGCGATCTATGCAAGTAAGCCAAACGGGCGCGGTCGGGTGTGAGATGGGTGACCGCTAGTGGCAAAAAAAAATTCATACGTTTTTCCGTGCTTCGGAGGGCACGTTAAGCCGTCGGTCCTGGATGTTATCGATAACAGTCGTTAAACCTTGTCGGATATCTTATGGGCGGTTTGAAAACATCCGACGGTGGGTTGGCCACTAACCCGCGTCTCCACCAATCCGCATTGGAGCAGCGTGGTGGAGTAAGCTCCAGGCCGCACCAATAATGGCGAGAAACCCGAGCCCAGCAGTGGGACGAAAAAAGGGTTGCAGTCAAGATTTTAAATACCTTTTGCTGGCTATTTTATCTTCAAATTGCAGTTGGCTGCAAAACTGCTGGGTGTGTCTCTTCGCATATTAATGTGGAAGCCTGGAGCACATTCCACCGCGCTGCTCTAATTTTTTGGAAATACCTACAAGTTGGTGGCCAAACCGCTGTCGGATGTTTTCCGCGTGTTGTCTGCGTGTTCTACTGACTTTACTGTTCTACTCATTTCATACATTTTATTGTGATATGAAACATGTTTGGTATCAGTAGTACAACATCAATAACGTAATTATTTATAACAGGCAATACCTACTTACGATACCATTACTATTAGGAGTATCAAAAAAAACCGCGATGCATAAAGATGTTTATTGTTTATTCACTAACGCGAACTTTGATCTACTTCAATGCACAAAATCATCTCGTATCAAACAAGGTGTCAAAGAGAAAGCCGTCAAAATCACACGTACAACAAAAGATTTGCTGAACTAACGTTTTCAATACGACACGTTACCAAATTTTAACATCGTTAACGGATCAACACTTTCTTTTCTATTGTCCGTCCGTCCGTGGACAGGGCGTCACTATGTCGATCATTGAATCGATTCTGAATCGAGTCGTGATTAAATCGAATACGAATTATTGCAGCGATGCTCAACGTTTTTTAGTGTGGGATACAAGAGTTTCAAAATTATTGTAAATTGATTACTACTGATGACTGCATAGCGTAAAATAAGAAATTAAAGAAAATTATTTTTGATTCAATAAAAAATTGGTTTTGAACTTAAATATTACACTAAAGTAAAAAAAAAATTCTCTAGCAAATTGAAAGGAAGGAGAAATATTTTGGTTTTAATTTTAGCAGGTATGTCACAAGAAATGTTGATGATGTTTTATTAAAATTTTATATCAATTCATAATATTATGAAAGTTTTAACGCACATGAAATGGGAGGTTCTATTTGCTTTACCTAAAAATCTTTTAAACTTACGCAAATAATTGATTAAATATCAATTGATATTGAAAAGAAAAAATGTCTTGCCATAGCAATAATCTGCACAATAGTTAAATAAAAAAGAGATGAAGGTATTCCACTAATCTAGAATATTCATGTTCTGCTTACATTTTGAGCATTCTATTGCCAAAAGAGTAAGGTTTTTCTAAACGTTAAAAGGTCAAACGTTAATAGTTCATTACTTTCTTCCAAGGTTTGAGTACCACTGTCTAGCAAGTATGCACTAACGGTAGTGATTTGTGATTTTCGACCGCTGATTAGGTCTATTGTTGGTACTGGGCTTTCAAATAGACTGCTCATTAAAAGTTCGCTACGTTTTGTAAGTTTCCTCTCTCATTATGATCTGTGAACGTTGAAAGTCAGGACTATAATCTTTTACGTGAATGAATTCGTTAAGTTTTTGTCACCTGCCGTCTTCATTATTAAATGTTTTTGAGAAGTGCAATGTTACGGTTCGTTTAGCGTAACTGTGTGATAATTAAGTTAATTTGTTAGAGAAATATTCCATCTGTCAATTCGTTTTGAATCGGCAAATTTCGAATACTATGTACTACAAAAAAGTTGAGCCAAACTCCATTATCTTATTACGGGAAGTTATAGTAATACAATGAATTTGCAGTTTGAATACGATGGCTATTTGATCATAACGTTATATGTTAAAGCACTGTTATTTTACTCTTTTTTTAACCTTTTTATGTCTTCTGCTGGGAACGGGGTCTTCTCTAACAACTGAGAGGGATTCAGGCCATAGTCCACCACGCTGTACTAGTGCGGATTGGTGGACATCATACCTGCGAGAATTTACGAGTTTCTCTTTGGCATGCATAGCGATGGAAAACATTGCACTCAATTAAACAATATTTTCGATCACAGTGGAGCAGCAATGAAATGTGCACATTACAAATTTCTTTTTATCATAGGTGCGCGCTGAGTATTTGAAACCGGCATCTTCCGCGTCGGAGACCGCAGTCCTTACCACTCGGCCTTCGCTGTTACAACATTCCGTTACTGATTTTAACCTCTATAAATGCCATCAACTGTTTTCAATATAACTCAAATTTAAACTGCAAAAATTAATATAAATAAAACTATGTAGGTATATATACCTATGTTCATGCAGTTTTTCTAGTTCTCTTATCTTGTTTTAATTTTACCCATTCTAGATTACATAAATACTCGAAAATTGAAGCTAAATAGAACAATTCTATAACTTTTTCTATTAATAATGCATTCTAAAAAAGTTTAAGACATAAATACTCAAAAATTAAAGCTTAATAGAACAATTCTATAACTTTTTCTATTAATAATGCATTCTAAAAAAGTTTAAGAATATGGGAAACAGTGAAAATATGAAAAAAAAAACGATAAAAAATTAACAACACCGTAAACTCTCATATTTTGGTTAGTTAGTACCAAGTTAGTAACCAAGTTTAGTTTAGTGTTAACATGTATTTTTTTAAATAAACTGGTATAGTTTATTCTAAATAAAACTATACAACTTTATAACATGAGTATAATATCTTCTAAAGCATTGAACTTTAACAACCATTACCCACTGACACGATATTATTATTTAAATTACGATATCGAAATTATAACAAACGCTAACAAGCTGTCTCGTTATCGTTCCACTTAACTAACTATCGAAATAAGTGTTGAATAGACTCTTTTAAGAACTGGAGTACACTATATTTTAAAATGTGTATCTTATTTAGTTCCAATCAACTTTTTAACACAATCCAATAAAAAACCGATTATATTTTACTCTTTTAAAATATTACTTGATGATCTATCATGAACATATGAGAAAGGTATTAGGGTTTATGACTAATCAGGCATTTCTTCATACTAACATTCAATCCTCTTTTTATTTGTTGGAAGAGATTTAGGACAACATAGAGACAATAAAGCGATTGAAGATAGGGATCATACAAGTTATTTTCGGTGAGTTCTATTAAAACATAGTAATAGTTCCTCTTAGCCTCAAACAAGAACTAGTACCTATCGATGACGCCGTCACATGTATTCATTGTTTGTAATGCTGAGAGTTTTAGACCGCCTCTTTTCATTCAGCTCAACTCAACGCCCATAAGGATACCTTTTTTTGGTATCGGGGAGAAACCTTCAAAATGTACCCGGCATCTTGGGAGATTATGTGGGATTAAGTGGGATATGCACCGCTCTAAAAACCCCTCAATAGCCTACCTGTGCGCTTGGGGAGGACTCCGGCATCTCCAGTAGAACACACCGGTGTCCTCCACTCGCGGCGCCCCGTACTGGCCCATCTACCGGAGAGCAAATGTGCTCTCCTGCATCTTCAGATGCTAACGGCAGCATGCGGCCACGCACACACCGCCCGCGCCGTCCTTCCCGGGGCCGCTGGCTAGATGGATAGAACTCCTACTCTCACCACCCGCAACCCTTGAAGCCCCCTTTTAGTCTCCTCTTACGATCAGGCGGGAATACCGTAGCTCTATCCTTAATCTCGAAGCTACAAGGACTCCATAAGGATACCTAAAACCGATGATTGCGAAAATTTGACGTTTATTGAGGTAATATTTGTGTTCCAAAAATGAATGTAGTGATTAGTAAGTTATGAGTTCCCATTTACCCTTTACTTTTTACCCTTTTTCAAATGTCACTGTTCCGTTTAACCATCAAGTTCTACCACACACGGATTTTACTAATATTACGCCTTAAGGCCTTTTACGCCTTTTACCATCATTACTTTGTATAACAACTAAGTAGATACTCAAAATGTGCTCTGTGACATAAATAAAAGCTTAGTGATACTTAAATGGACCTTACGAGGCACAGTTATCATTATCACGTTCATAACTGCAACTTATAGTACCTAATAACGCCCACCAAATTAAAATTTCTCGAAAGTTTCCGAAAATAACAGTGATGGTAATACCATCGAAAAATGTTTCAAATTGTGCAATAATGGTCATCACTACCACGTTATGATTATGCGTTATCAATGTAACAAAATCGATTCACTCGGTAATGAAATCGATTATTATATCGATAGAAGTTGTTTTAAATTGCGGTCCGTTTTTTTTCTTGTTTTAATGTCATATAAAACTTGACTGTTAAAATTCAATCAGTAGTATTTAGTACTGTCGTTTGGAAGACAAGAGCTA
The DNA here is from genome assembly GCA_911387765.1 of Pyrgus malvae. Classification (NCBI taxonomy): domain Eukaryota; kingdom Metazoa; phylum Arthropoda; class Insecta; order Lepidoptera; family Hesperiidae; genus Pyrgus; species Pyrgus malvae. The sequence goes on along the minus strand of OU426960.1, from coordinate 2,173,179 downwards.
ATAGAATTTTGTTTCTTAATCTACTGAGAGCTCATTAAATTTGATATCTTTAGGAGTGAAGTGGTAAGTTATGTAAGTTTATCATCAATTTATTTAACAAGATTTGTTTTTTTTAATAGAGAAACAGATGTTTATGTAGAAATTTAAAATTAAATGGACACTGCAGTCCATGGACAGACACACAACCTCGAAAAAACGGGCAACATCATGCTTGTAAAGGCCGTTCTGTTATTCCGGAGGCTGACAGCTGCATATACCATACATAAGTCTGGCCTGTAACTTTCCTTTACCTAACGTACCTTTCCACTAAAATACAATAAAATTATTAGAATACGACAGAAATATGCATTAGTGGTACTTCATTGATCGAACCACAAAAGTTCCACCACAAACAAACATTAAGATTATACTTAATGGCTCGTATACGACTGCGCAAAATAATCATTGAGTATCTACCTATTTTTCTCACAAACTTCAGTTCCTTATAATATTACCATTTTTCGCATTTTAATTTAATATCAACACTGCAATACATTTTATACACATTGAATAATTATTGCTTACCAAAACAATTTTATTTTTTCAATAGTTGCTATGCAATTGGCTGCAACCCTTTTTGCGTCCCACTGCTGGGCACGGGTCTCTCCCCATTATTAGGGAGGCCTGGAGCTTACTCCACCACGCTGCTCCAATGCGGGTTGGTGGAGCTATGCAATTACAGTGAAATTATTAATTTTCAACATCGCACAAGGCATTCCACGTACTTTGCTCATACATACATTCTTTACATTTCCATATTTCTTGGAGAAACTTAAATTATTAAATATTTCTAGCATCCCTGTCGTAAATACCGTCCACAGATGGTCTTGGAGGAGTCAAACTGGGCAAATATATTACGGTTGCACGATATATCAATAGTTTCTGCCATCATAAATTGACGTAGGCTTTCGAGGGATAAATTATCTCATTGGTAATATACATGGGGATCTAAGGGTATGGTACACTCTCATTATAATTCCGCTAACACGAGAGCCTCCTGGCAAGTTACATGTTGGGTGGGTTGTTGTTATTATGGGCATCTTGTTTTGGTTCAAAATACTGAAGATTCCTAAAATAGAAAAGAACATTGTAGCTATACTTAATAGGTATTAATTCATACAGATGGTTATAAGGGATAAGATTGTTTAAGTCTTATTGAAATGTGGAAACAAAAATGCAATGCATTTTTGTCTGCGTATTAGGTACATTAAATGCAATGCATTTTTATGCCTCTGTTAAGATCATCTATGCTATTGTCGATGTCGATAAATAATAGAAAATCTTGTCGAAGGTTTATTGAGCGTTTTTAAAATTTTACAGCAGTTTTTAAGATCAACATGATAGAATATCGTAAGCCTCAGGCCTATCCAGTTGTATAGTTTATGGCGATAGTGCGTATACCTAGTAGCGGAACGCAAAAAAAGGTTTGTAGTTACTTGCAGTAATTTTTTTAAAATATTGAAACTCGATTTAATTAGATTTTAGTTTCATATATTAAATTTTATTGTTAAAAAAATATTAGTTACATTTTAAGGCAATAAATGGGATTAATAAACGATGCATATACCTAGGATTATTATAGAGGCGAGCAAATAGGACTTACAAATTTCAACATAAACTTGATAACCGAACGGACCAATCCCACTGAGGGGTACTAGATGTGGCACTGAATTTATAGTCCGTTCACAGCAGGCGAGGGTACATCGCGCACGCGTTTTTATGGTAATGGAGTGGCGACCGTCCAGTGCGCCTGATGAGTGGTCATTGCCGCCATGAACATCGCCGTGTAGTTGTGTGATGATAGGTGGTCGTTCCATCACAACTTGGAAAACAGTTAGAACAGAACATTAAATTTTATTATGTATGAACCATAAAGAAATTTAAAAAAATCATTATTTATCTAAGCTATTTTTATTTCTTTTTTTTATATATGAATGGACTACGAGCAAGCAGGCCACGTGGTGTTAAGTGGTCGCTGCAGCATCGTTAATATTTGCACTCAACCTACAAATTTTGACGACCCGCGAGGGGTCCCGGGTTCGATTCCCGGCGAAACAGAAATTTGAATGATGAGTTTAAATTTCTGTTCTCGGTCTGGGTGTTTGTGTTCCTGTCTTTGTATGTGTCCATGGTACCCACGACACAGGGTATTAATCACCTTAATGTGGGGCTATGAGTGTGTAACGTTTACAACCTCATGCAAGCATAGGTAAGTCTTGTCTGAGGTCGTATGCAGTTGCGCTGCTACTCCTGAGGCTGATGGTCACCTTATGTAAGATTGGCTGGCTGCCATGTTTTGGGTGTAGGTATGTTGTGCACTTGGAAGATAATCTTACGAGTGTAATATATAAAGTTCAAATTCATTGAAGCGCGAATGGCCCGGCGGTATGCGTAGAACGCAAACGATCTATGCAACTAAGCTAAACGGGCGCGGTCGGGTGTGAGATGGGTGACCGCTAGTGGCAAAAAAAACTTCATGCGCATTTCCGTGATTCGGAGGGCACGTTAAGCCGTCGGTCCCTGTTGTTGTCAGTAGATAACAGTCGTTAAACCTTGTCGGAGGCCTTATGGTGGTTTGAAAACATCCGACAGCGGGTTGGCCACTATCCCGCATCTCCAACTCCATCTCCACCAACCCGCATTGGAGGAGCGTGGTGGAGTAAGCTCCAGGCCTCCTCAATAATGGGGAGAGACACATGCCCAGCAGTGGGACGCAAAAAGGGTTACAGCCAGCCAATATAAAATTCTCGTGTCACAATGTTAGTTACCATACCTCCGAAACGGTTTAACCGATTTTTATAAAATTTTATATGCATATTCAGTATGTCTAAGAATCTACTATCTATTTTTCATATCTCTAAGTGATAAGAGTAGCCCACTCCAAAAATCTAATGGCGGTACGGAGTTCACGGGGTCAGCTCGTAATATTATTATAGTTTTTCATTTACAGATGCAATCAGATACTATTGTAAATATCGTTAGTTCCACGGACAGATCATTATCTAGAACAATTTATCTAGAGAGACGATAGTAAAGCAATAAAATTTTCCAATTCTCTTAGTATTCCACGATCATGAGCCGTTAGCAGTACTTGATCTAATGGATCTCGTCTCTCCCATGTTGATACAGTGCCAACACGTTCAGTGAGTAACTTGGAAATAAATAGATTTACGAGGACGATAGCGACATCTGGAGGATTTGTATGCACTTAAATAAAAGTATTGAAATTAACGAGAACGTCTTCCACTACTCATATTATGCGACGGGAGCCCGGGTTCAATTCCAGACAAGGTTGAAATTTGAATGATGAGTTTAAATTTTTGTTCTGGGTGTAAATAAATAAATAAATAACGTTACACACTCATAGCGTGGACTAGGATTCCCTGTGTCGTGGGTACCATGGACACACACAAAGACAGAATCACCAACACTCAGATCAAGTACAGAAATTAAAAATCATCATTTCAATTTCTGCCTCGCCGAGAATCCAACCCGGGACCCTCCGATCGGCAGTCCAGCATGGTAACCATTGCGTCACATGGGCCGTCAATCGGTGTTATTTATATATTTGTATTCCTATTTTTGTGTGTGACCATGATACCTGTCAGTAATTGTCAGGCTATGAGTGTAAACCGTTAGTATTTATAATTAGTTTGCAACAACAACAAAAGTTGCAAAGACAAAGACTTTTATTTGCTCAAATATGGGTGTTTACAAAAGGTGTTTAAATATATTTAGTTCGCCATAGTTACATTCTTGAGGTATGCAAATATCACAGAAATATAAATTTTAATAAGAAAAACTTAATTATAACACAAATACAAAAATGTACATATCCCGGGTTCGATTCCCGGCGAAACAGGAATTTAAATTTCTGTTCTCGGTCTGGGTGTTTTTGTTTCTGTCTTTGTGTATGTCCATGGTACCCACGACACAGGGTATATCTACCCTACTGTCGGGCTATGAGTGTGAAGCGATTTGTCATTATCGGGCACCCATCCCACATATATGCAGATAAACTACATGTACGGGTAAGCTACGTACGTACGTCGCCCGTTTTCTATACCAGTCACAGGGTATATGCATTTTATTAAAGGTGACTCACTCCCTATTGAAAGTCTGGGTGAGGTAGCGGCACGAGACCAGGGTTTGTTCGTAATGGGCCGCGCTCCAAGCGTCAGATAGCACATCTGGGGCCGACACGCTTGTGTTACTAACAAGACTATCTAGTTAGTAACACAAGCGGTTTATCGGTTTATATGTCCAAGGTGGGTGGTGTTGTTGTTTATACTCTTATATATAGCACCTATTTCAGTGGCGTTGCAGTAATTCCTGTCATGACACAATTGTATTATGTTTTGATAGAAGTCATAAAGTAAGGTAAAAACTACTTTGCAACAATCCGCAATCAGAACGTATGATGGTGTATATTTTTTTCATGCAATAGCACCTCCGTCCCTCCCACATAGGACACATGTACATGCAACAACAAAAAATATACACCAAATATACGTACCACCACCAACACTTGTTTCGCCCCAAAACAGAGCATCATCAGGGTTATTGACTCTACGACGGTTACTCGCAAAGCTTTGCGTATATACGTATGTATGTTGGTGTATATTTTTTGTTGTTGCATGTGCATGTGTCCTATGTGAGAGGGAGGGAGGTGCTATTGCATGAAAAAAAGTATACACCATCATACGTTCTGATTGCGGATTGTTGCAAAGTAGTTTTTACCTAACTTTATAACAATGGAGTTCCACAAAGTAACGCCTGATTCTATTAATTTTAATCGAATGCGAGTATTATTTTTAGGAGCAGTAGTACAAGTAGCATACGACCTGCAAGAATACTTGAGCCTAGCTTGTGTGTAGATGTACAGTAAGGTGCAAATGTGATGTACTTAGCATTTTCAAAACACTATCGCGTATACTTGTTGGTCGCATAAATGACTTTTACCATGAGCAGCTCACATTAGATAAGAATTCTTCTTCTTCATTGATTTCCCACTACCTTAATGTTGACTGATAGAGAATGCTTTAAGTATTAAGTCCGCCTTCTATCCGATGCTTTGGACGGTAGAAAAGTTTAAATAATAAGAATCAAGCATTCAAAGCAAGCGTTCTCGACCAAAAGAAAATTCAGAAAAAGTTACACACTCAGTAAGGTAATTATACCCTGTGTCGTGGGGGGTGCCATGGACACATACAAAGACAGGAACATGAACACCCAGACCGAGAACAGAAATTTAAACTTATCATTCAAATTTCTGTTTCGCCGGGAATCGAACCCGGGACCTTCCGATTGGCAGTTTGGCATGGTAACCATTGCACCACGCGGGTCGTCAAAAGAGTCTACACATCTTTTAAACCCTGATTGTTCATGTACATGGCCTGCAGCGACCACCTAAAATCACGTGGCTTTCATAGTCGTACGCTACTTTATAGACACACTGATTCACGGGCGTAGCCAGGTTTTAGTATCGGGGAGGGTTCAAGAAAATAAAACGACAGTCAGGTTTTAGTATCGGGGGGGGGGGGGGGATAAAACGACTAAAAGTACATAAATAATCCTTATAATCATATAGGAAAATTGAGAATGCAAACCACATATTTTAGAGTAGGAATAGCGATGAGATATGCCCCTCGCCCGCATCTTTATTTTAATTTCAAAATTTATTTTAATTTATTTAAATAATAATTTATTTATTTTAATTTATTTTAATTTTAATTTTTAACCTTTCGGGGGGGGGGGTTTAAACCCCCAAAACCCTCCCCCTGGCTACGCCCGTGCACTGATTTAACCTTTACTGTAAGCATAAATAGTATAAGTACATATTTCTTTAAACAAAGCCCAAAAGAACCAAAAACTGCCGAAGTAATATAAATTTTACACGAGCCGGCAGTAGGACAAACCGCAACACTTTACCAACGCGTTTAATTCGTAATTGCGATGGTCGCACGCCAAATTTCGCCATAAATTATTCATTGCGCGCAACCACATTATAAGTCATTATATCGAACGCAGTCCGCCATCTTAAATTTCAATACGTTTGACCACTTTTCGGTAAAAGTACGGAAGCGGCTCTTTTTGAAATTTAGGAATTATAGCGCTGAGAAAAGACAAAAAATATTACACTGCAACCAACAGAAGAAATTAACAGAAGGCTAAACTAGTGACTAACCATAGCAGCAATAGCCTAGTGGTTAAGAATTTGTTCTCCGTGGAGGTCTTTAGTTGAAATCCCGGCGCAAACCTACGATTAAGAAATTTGTTATATGCGTGTTTATCGCTGCTCGCTGCATTTAAAAATTATAATGTTTTTTTGTTTAATTGACATAGTCTTAAGCTTAAGCAACAAATGTTTTTAAGTAATTTTTTATTTCATTGGTAGAACTTATTAGTAGATATTTTGAACAGAACTGTGTTCATATCTGCCGTAAAGCAAATTTAGTATATTTTGACCAGAAAGATTCCAGTAAGTTTCCATAGTAACGTGATGCGATCATTAACTCTTGGATTAAACTTTGGACTAACTTTAAATTGACCTGAACAAGCCTTGAGGTTGTATATATCAATATAATTTTACTAAAACTTCTTAATTTCACTAAATTTCACTACACATAAAGGTATACCAAGCATGGATAACGAATATTAAATGCGAACCAAAAAAAAAGTTTAACATTTTGTCCGGTATTTCGTAATTAAAGTGTTCCTTCATAAATATTCTTCAAACAAAATAAACACGCAATTCAAACAATAAAATTCAAAACATGTCTAATAAATTTGCTTCATGAAATTATCAAACAAAAATTCCAAAATGAAGACCCTCGTTCGAATTCAAGGTGGTGCGTCCAAATTACGCAATTAGAGTAACGATTACGCACCGCGCGTAATTTCATCAAAATCGGTGCAATTTTAATGCCCTCGTAAATAATTTTCACTCGATGCACCTTTAATTCGGGCTGGTATAAATTCGTAATGCGGGCCTTCTGGCTGCATGGGTTAAGGGACTTAATTATCTTAGGTACCGACTTTTTAAATTTACGGCCTATATGTAGGACATTGGAGGATGGTAATCTTAGACTACGACGACCCGTGTGGCTCATGGTTACCATATCTACCGATCGAAGGGTCTCGAGTTCAATTCCCGATAAGGCAGCAAACTAGACGATACCTAGTTTTAATTAAAATTTTGTTGTAAGTCTTGGTATATTACTTGTATGTACATAGATTGCTTGCATTTAACACAAGCCTTCATAGAAGTATTTTATTTATAAATATTTTATATTTTGTGTGTTTTTAAGAATATTTTTACTTTAAGTTTTGTATATATGTATATATAGCTTATTAAGTTAAGTTCTAAGTTTTGTATATATGATAATCACATATTTTATTGTATATAAATAAAAACGACCTACACCAGCAGGAGTGTACAATCTGTTTTGTTTAGATGGAAAGGTGCAGTTGCTGGCCAAACTTACATGAGGCGATCAACAGCCTTCAGAGTAGAACTCCATACGACAGGTCGGGATTAAGCATAAAACTACGGTATCCCCTGCCTGATTGTAAGAGGCGACAAAAAGGGGAATTCCGGGGCTGCGGGGGTGAGAGTGGCTCGATCCGTCCAGCCAGCAGCCCCGGGAAGAACGGCAGTGTGTGCGTGGCCGTATGCCGCCCAGAGCGCCTGAGAGTGCAGGAGAGCGCATTTGCTCTCTCGAAGATGGGCCCGTTCTGGGGTGCCGCGCGTGGAGGACACCATTGCGTTCCACTGGAGATCCCGGAGTCCTCCCCAAGTGCAGAGGCAGGCACTGAGGGAGTTTTAAAGCCGTACAAATCCCACATAACCCGGTATCCTCTCCCAAGGCGCTGGGTACTTTTTAAAGGTTTCCTCCCGAAACAAAAAAGACAAGACTTATTTTTGGTTGTGTTGTGTGTAGATGTCCACGGCTGTAGCGACCATCTAACGTCATGTAACTTGCATGCTCGTCAGCTACTCCATTCAATTAATAAAAAGATGCATGAGTCATAAAAACAAAAAAATATTTTTCGTTACAGGTGAGATTCGATCCCGGACGCCCGCTTGCTAAAACCGCTACAATACATTAAATTAATGATTAAGGCCGTACACATCGTCAATAATTTGCAATAACGACTTTCATATACTACCGAAAATTAAAACGAACGCGGTATAAATTATGTTACGTATCACTTTAAACGCTAATTTTACGAATTAGGCTGTTTAAGCACGGAGCGGTTTGAAGCGGTGCGTTAAAAAGATGAAGATGAAATCGCTCACAACAGTCACAACCCTTTTCACATTATTGAATTCTTCATTCAGAATCAATCTCAACTCAACAAATGGTAAATATAATAACAACACCGATAGGAAAATTCATAAAATCGTCCCACAAAATTTCTCTATCTTAAATTGATTTGGCAAGTAAATATTTTAGACGAAGCATGCATAACATCGGAAGCTCCACTAGCCTTTAGATCGTACTTTTATAATATTTTTAGATAAAATGATGGTACTCTAGGCTGACATCATTTTTACAACAGTAAGCAGTATAATTTAAACTGCATGGTAAAGTGGCAATAGGTCATAATTATTGTTTGAAGGATGAATAAAACCGTAACTGGCTTTATATGGCGCAAGATGAAGAGAGGAAAAAGCGAATAGTGGAGTCCTAGTAGTGGACTTCAAAGGCCGACGGATTGATGAATATAGTGTAAGCAGCCTTATCCAGAACCAGAGAAATATAACACCAAAATACATAGAAATAAGGGCGTTAGCATATTATAAATCGCCTCACGCCCACTCATTGTCAACCGGCCGTGTTTGTTTTAAGTTCATTTGAATAAATACTTAATTATGTTAAACATGTAATCAGGCTTTTGGGCATTTTAATAATAAATTGTCTAAAACGGACAGACTGTATGGCGGACGCAATGTAAATTTAAACGTGACTAGTGTTTAAATGTTTATTAATTAAAAAGCTTGAACATAAGTACGGTGTTGGCAATATTGGATATTCGAAGAATTTGTAGATTAGTACTCGTAGATTTGTTAAGCCACAACGAAAGGTCGGAATAGTATCGAAAATAGTGATTCTTAAATTGAAAATGGAAATTAAAACAAAAACTCTTAAGGGTAACTCTAAGGATAGTTTCCTAAGCTGAAGAAGACAGAAGGGCTGAAAGTAGTAAAAAATAAAATACTCCATTGTCCAACATGAACAACGGATAGTGACGCCACATGACCACTATGTAATGTGGCCTTTTTTCTACCCTTTTTAACACTCTTTTATTAGCTTGACCTGTATGTATGTACATATACGAGTTACGGAATCTTTTAACTTCATTTTCACCTACTTCTAGGACTGTGATTAAGAAAATTTGCACAGGGGTCAAGGGCCGTTGACAATACAATACAATATTGATACATTTTTGTTGTGTCATTATTATTGTAATGTTTTTCCTCACACAAGAAATTTCTAAGTCAAAAGTTTGTCGTGGTGTTTCTCGGATCTTTATTAATCGGCAATGGTTGCTCCGTTTGCCAAAATATCAAATTACCTAAATAAAATGTATGAATGGATTTTGTAGTTTTTTTAACGGTTTCTTCTTTAGTACTACTTTATTTATTGATTTCATATAATATAGTAATATAAACATCACAGATTTTAAAAACCCAATGCATTTATATTCAAACTTACAAATTTTGTACTAACCTACCTGCCCGCTGCTCTACGAAATACAGCCGGCGAAGGAAGAAATATGTCGAGGCTAGTGTCCGTAGCCAGGATATCATTGAGCAACATCAGGGTGCGGACGAGCGGTGATTCTCTTAACAATACCAGCCTGGAGTGCGGAACTGCAAACAAGTTTTGTCGCCGAAGTCCGCCGAACATGAACGTTCCTAGGGACTCTCAGCGATATAAGTTCCAACACAAAGGGGTTACAGATATTACCCTTAATTAATTGATAAAAATACAATATATTATTATATAGAGCAAGTACGATTCTGTTAATCAAGACACAAATTTCAGCTAATGACCACTCATTAAAAGTCGACTAGTTGCTTTTATTAAGGAGGACAGGCCAAAGGTTAATTACATCTAACACACATAAAACAACTCCATTGGTCACTTTATTACGAATATAAAATAAAAGATACAATTCCAGTATTACAACTTTCTTTCCCATAAACATCATATTTAACAAACGACTTTGTTTTAGCTATAACAATTAATTTATATGATTTACAACAACATGGAAATAAAAATAAGTAATCAGAATTTATTGGACCCATAATTCGTATTAAGTAAATGTATGTTTGGGACCTTTCGAAAGCCAAATTTTCTCGGATAACCTTTGTTAGGTTGATAAATTGCTCAATTAGGAACTCTAATGCGAGAGAACCATACTATTAAGTACAAGTCTGATATAAGGCAGCAGGCGATAAAATGGACGTTGTAAAAAATCCTACGAAAATATTATTTTTCAATAATGTTTAAGCCTACTGTAGGGTATAGGCTTCTCTCGTTACTGGAATTAAAACTATTGTTCACGCTGGGCAAGTCTGAATTGCTACCAATTCAGACGTCAAGACGTGACATGCCCTGAGAATAACAGAGTAAGTATCACAAATGCATCCACTCCTGCTGTGAAGCAAATTCTATAGGGAACAGTGCAGTAAAGAAGGTATATGAGGCGACTACCGGAGTAGCTGTTATACTGCATACAAAACACTCCAAACTCTGGCTTTCTTACGTGTTATTGCATGGGCTACAGTTGCCAATTAAACAATCTGCATGCTCATCATTTAAAAAAATGAGCAACCAATGATATAACAAAGTGGTACATATGAGCCGCTTTAAAAACAATAGCCCTTTCAAACGCGTTAGCTCATTTACTATCTTGATGTGTGTCGCATATAATTGCAAGGCATTCGGGGGACGATTTTATACTTATGTCATGACTAAGTATTTTTATTTAAGATATATATAAGTGAATACAAATTATAATACGAATATATTATTTTTATATTGTACGTTTATTTCGGATTTGACAATTTTTCTGACTGTACGTCACTATCATTTCAGTTGTTCATAATAGGCTTGAAAATGACCTCGCGGAGAGTGTCGAAACGTCGCCAAATAAAAGATCTTAATTCATTCATGTTTTTTTTTAATTTGCTTGATTAAAATCCCAATGTACACGTTCCAATTGGTCAAAAACCAAGAAAAAGGTTGATACAGATAATTTATTTAAGATGTTTCACACACTTCACACACATAGCCCCACAGTAGGGTAGATATACCCTGTGTCGTGGGTACCATGGACACACACAAAGACAGAAACACAAACACCCAGACCGAGAACAGAAATTTAAACTCATCATTCAAATTTCTATTTCGCCGGGAATCGAACCCGGGACCCTTCGATTGGCAGTCCGGCATGGTAACCATTACGCCACGCAGGTCGTCTGTTACTGGCAATCTATCATATATAATTTGAGACTCTTACTAGCGGTTTTTTTCCGGTTTTAATTTATTGTCAAACACTAGCCTAAGCGTATCTGGTAGAGTAATACGACACTAACGTAGCGTAGGCAGAGTTGTGTAAAGCGACTTGCTGCCTAATAAATTGGGAGAGTGACCATGCGTGACTCGAAGCATCTTAATCGGAATTATATATTAGTGTAAATCATCAGAATATTTTACCGCACCCTGATCTGCGCTAAAAATAATGGCCCGAAATAACTTAGACGTATTGTATTTCTAATGGGTATAGATTGTTTATTTCCATAATTCCTGTTATCCTATCAGTATTCGATAGATATTTATTATCACCATTTTGACAGTATTTATTTTTATAAATTATAATAAATAAATTATAATAGTTATATTTCACAAACTGTTTTAAAATTTGCAGTCTACTGAGATCACTTGTAATTAATTATATTTTAATTTTGAAGGTACGTTTATAGGTTTGTTTTGGGTAACAATTTACCAGCCTGATTTGTTTGAAGGTACTAGAGTTCTTGCTGACTTATATATTTTTGTTTTATTTGTTATATTAAATTTGGAATTAAAGACTTTACTTTTTATAAGTAATAATAGTTTGCAAAAATTTAAGGATTCTCCATATTTACCTATATATTTGTTACTAAAGTAAAAATTAAATCATGTTTAGGACATGATATTAATACTCAACATAAATATTACAAAAAAAAATATTTCTATTAAACCACACACTTCCCAGCTCAAAATAAGAAATGCATTAACACTTGCAATATCCCTTAACACTTCGGTATTAAAATGGTAGATAACCAACCTCATCGGAATTCCGAGACCCGTTATCGCATAAGGCGGCTCGCGCACGTCAGAAAATTCAATCCGGCGACATTACCGCGCGACAAAAAGTCGCTAAATTGATTCGGAGTAGCAAATTGCGGGGCGACTCGCTCCGATGATTTGCTGCTGTTACGTTTCTTGATGGGAATGAGGAAACATTGATATAAGAAGGCAATATCTTTTCAATGGTGAATTAATTTAACAATATTTAAAAATAAATAAAAAGTTAATTATAAAAAGAAAATTCCATTTAGTAATTGTGCTTGTGGCATTGTGCCCAGAACGCTGGCAGCGTTTCCCCTCTGAACTAGTAATAACCAGTAATGGTGGATGTGTATTGCTGAAAGTTGAAAAGCACGAGAAAGGATTTAAAATGTATGGTTAAATTAAATATCGCCAAATTCCTAAGTATCGGTATATTACGAGGCAACTGTGAAGTGAATGTTGAGAAAATGTAGGTTAAATCTTGACGCATGAAGCTTTACTAAAAGTTAAAGATAATAAAGATTAAACTCATAGAACTTGGGTAGTGACTCTAATAATAATAATTTTAAAACTGTATTACTAGGTAAGTATTTTCAAAATAAAAAAGGCACTGAATTGGGGCACAGTTTCACATTTCTCAAATATTTTGTTTTTACATTATTGTTGTTTTCAAAAGTTCACAAGAAGACTCAGTTAACAGACTCTACATAATTTTATCTATAATTTCATTTACATTTTAAATGTTCTCTGAAATATTGATATTTGTCGATAACTCAAAAATTCAACTTTTGTTTTATCCTGAAACCGGATAGCAACCGAAACATGGCAATAGCAATCAATGCACTTCCCTTCACACGTAATTGGAACTAGGCGTCGCATGGCTCATATCTCGTATGTCATTAATCATACAACATAGCATGTGAACGATTGCACTAACAATAAATTTAATAATAATAATTTGAGACTAGAGGAACTTCTTGACCATAAACATGTTATTTTAAGAATAAAAAAATGGTTTGGGAAAAGTACCTAATAAGGAGTTTTGATGATATTTTTGTTGTTATAATCTTAGTTTCTTAGCAGGCAGAATGTATATAGTCCCTGTGGCTTCGGAATTAAGAATAGAGCTACGGCATCCCCTGCTTGATCGTAAGAGGCGACTAAAAGGGGGCTTCCGGGGTTGCGGGCGGTGAGAGTTCCCGCTCGATCCGTCCAGCCAGCAATTCAGAGATCCCGGAGTCCTACGCAAGCGCAGGCCGAGCAGCAGGCAGAGGCAGGCCATCGAGGGAGTTTTAGTGCGGTACAAATCCCACATATAACCCTGTATCCTCTCCTAAGGTGCCGGGTACCTTTTAAAGCACCCCCCTCCCCCATCCCCCCGCTCGCTGTGGAGCACCGATAAATATAGATATATATATATAAATAGCATGTTTCTTAGTCAGATACCACTGTCTTTACCACTCCACTATCAATCGCTAACACATAACAATAATTTAAATATCATACTTAAACATAATCCTCATTTTTGCTACGTGGTATTCCGTCAAAATAAGTCTGGGTCCAAACCAACAGACGTACGGTCCCATTCAAATTACATGTAGGCGTAACAATATTAATAATACATTTCACACAGAAAGCTGTGTCCAATTTTCAAAAACAAGTTAACCACAGGTGCTCTTGTTTTGTTTTTTCGGTATTTTAGGGTCCTTTACTCGAAAACGATAAAAGGAATCTTTATGTCCGTATTAATTTAGATGCATTTTATCTAATAAATCAAGTTGAAACCCTCGATAAAATATTCTTAAAAAGTATTATGTTGTCACTCGCACATTTTGCATTGCATTTAATTCGATTTTCGTGCGTAATTTTGTCATTGGTTACATTATGAATAATGATAATGATGACGATGATAATAAAGAATGAAAGCATCTCATATAACGTACAGTTTTGGGAAATAAAATGTATCGAACAAAAATTATCACTCGTAGTCGCGTATCCGGTTAAAAAGACCATGATAAGGGTTCAAAGATAAAAACAAAAAGATATCTCTGAATCAAGTGCTTGACTTAGTATAAGACTTCAAAACAACAAAAGGAAAAATTGAAAAATATGTGTAATAAATAGGTGTAACTATAAAAAAGCTAAATGTCTAAAGATTTTTCTTACATTTCAGAAAAAAATGATTTATTGATTCAAAACACATTCGAATACAGCTAGTCGCAAAGGCCCTGTGATAGGTTCGAACCCTGTGTTACAGGTACCCAGCTCATCCACCGGGACAGTAAATATAAATCAACTTATTACGAGTTACAGAAATGTTTTTACTAGTATTTTATTTTTATATGTACTATCTGAGTTTAATGATTTCTCAGTTTCATCATAATTTAATTTTATGAAAAGAAAGGTATCGAAACCCGTAGGATAATTCGTGTGACATAAAATCCTGAGAATAGTTTCACATCAAATCAACCAATTAAGAAATTAGTAATTACATTATTTTTTACAGTAACCCATTAAGCACCGATAATAGCAGTAACGATGAAATCCGTAGACGAACGAAAGTTACCGACATAGCTCTCATAATTTGCAAGCTGAAGTGGCAATGGGCAGGCCATATAGTTAGAAGAACCGACAACCGATGGGGAAGAAAGGTTCTCGAATGGCGACCACGTCTCGGCAAAAGGAGTACTGGCCGCCCTCCAACCAGGTGGACTGATGACCTGAAGAAGACAGCGGGTAGTCGCTGAATTCAGAAGGCCCAGGACCGGGAGGAGTGGCGAACGCTAGGGGAGGCTTATGTCCAGCAGTGGACTATAAAAGGCTGATGGATGGATGGATGGAATAGCAGTAACCGATTATTTTTTAAGTAAAGTTTAAAAACACCTACTTTACGGTAACTTGTAACTCCCTAAGAGCTATATCACTATCTCTTTCATCTTTTTCTGAAATTGTTTTCCCAAAATTCATTCCCGATAATTTTCATACACAATTATACAGCATCCTCGATGCATAAGCTGATTCGCGCTTGTCCAGTATTTTTTTAAATAATAATATCTCATTTTGTGTACGATAATTGCGTAATTATTAAATCTCATGTTCACGCTTTTTATTGGTTTCCGACTTGTTAACGGAAAAAATTGAATTTCCAGGAATGATTTAATGTCAACAAAACATAGATTTTTAGAACACGTATTTCAGCTAGCATATAAGTCTTAATCCTACTAATATCATAAATGCGAAAGTAAGTTTGTTTGAGCAGCGATGGCCGAGTGGTAAAAGCCGCGGTCTTCTACGCGACCAATTCCGGGTTCAAATCCTCGGCGCGCACCTCTGACAAAGAAATTTGTAATGTGCGCATTTATCGCTGCTCCGCAGTGATGGAAAATATCGTGATATTTAATTGATTACGATGTTCTTCATCGCCGTGCATGCCTGAGAGAAATTCATAATTTCTCGAAAGCTTGACGTCCACCAATCCGCACTTGGCCAGCGTGGTGGACTATGGCCTAAATCCCTCTCACTTGTGAGAAGGAGACCTGTGCCCAGCAGTGGGACATAAAAAAAGGTTAAAAAAAAGTTTGTTTGTTACTCTTTCACGCAAAAACTATTCAACTGATCATCATGAAACTTTGTAAATATATTCTTGGAGTTATCAGAATTAAAATAGGATACTTTAAAAAAATAACGCTGGTGAAACCGCGGGGCACAGCTAGTCACATATAAATCTAATGCTGAATTGACTATAATTATTTATCTAAAAAACTCTAAAAAAATACTTTCTTACTAACCTTTTCTTAATTTTTGTTCCCACGTTTTCAGATGTAAAAAACGACAAAGGCATTTATTTTAATTGAATTTATAAAGTTGGTAATTCCAAGGAGTATAACAACAAACAAATATTATAAGTATTTTCAAAATATAACTCCAATGCGAATCTAAAGACCAATGCAATTAAATTCTTATGATTTTTAAAAACTTACATTCTTATTACCTAGCTTGTCTTGTAGTTTTTCTTGTTTTTGTTTAAAAAAATAAAAAAATAAAGTAAGATAAAATAGCTTTTGTAGGTGGTAGAACTATTATGGTTCGCCCGGGGAAGTACCACCGCTGCACCCACTTCTACCGTGAACCAATTCTGTTGTGTTTCGGTAGAAAGGTGCAGTTGCCGGCCACACTTACATGAAGCGACCACCAGCCTCCGGAGTAGCAGCGCTACTGCATACGACCTCAGACAAGACTTACCTATGCTTGCTTGAGGTTGGAAGGAGAAGACGGCAATACGACCGTTCTCTCCCTCCCCCCGGTGGTGGCCTGCAGGTTGGAGGTACGGGGGTGCCTCCACCTGCATTGCACAGGCCATCACTGATGGACAGGAATGACCCGGCGCTCCCGGTCATTCCTGTAGCCTCCCCATAAGGGGAGCGTGTAGGGCCTGCCAAGATAGGCAGGCAGTCGCCGACGATGTTGTGGAAGCAAAGGCTCTGCCGATTTCCCACGACATCGTCACGATGGCGATGGAGGAGCGCAGTAGGGTTTAGTGGGTATACCCCTGCCTCGTAACGGCAGGGGGGAGTCCCACACACCTCCCTCTGTCCCCTCGACAGAGGTCGAGAAGGTGCGTAATAGCATTCCCTACTTAAAAAAAAAAAAAAAAAAAAAAAAAAAAAGGTTGTATGTAAATGTCCTCGGCTTCAGCGACCACTTAACACCACGTGGCCTGCATGCCCGTCTGCTACTCCATTCAAACAAAAAAAAGCTATTACCTGGTCAATTTATTTCCTTTCAAATTGAGATCAAAAATCCCTTTTCTATAAAATTTCTATTCACATAAACAAAATAATAATCACATTGTTTCGTATGTATAGAGCAAGATAGCGATCTCATAGATTGATGGATACGATCAGGTCGCGGGGCTATTGCCATTCAAGCGTCAATCTCACTCGATCTAAATGGTTCTGTATAAACGTTCTAACACGTTTGTATGGATCCGGTCGTCTATGGGCTAGAGCTTGAAAGTACCTATATGTTTCTTTAAAAGACGTTTACAATTATATGTACTTTAAGCATTTAAAAGAGTATAATTACGTTGAAAATAGTTGAGATATCCACAGTAAATAATCTCAAGTGCACACAAATAATTCTAAATTCAGAACTATTGGGTTTTTGATTTAGTATTTTCTAAAACTTTTCATTATACAGTGTCACATATTAATTGAAAGAATCAGTTGTCTAAAACAATAACGTAAAAAGTTGCAGCAAATTTTGTGCATGAAAAAGTTTGAATCGCTCTCCTGTAAAGTTGAGTTTGAGTTGAGTTGAGTGAATTTTGCGTATAGATCGATATTCAAAATGGAAGGATTATAATAATATGACCACGATTTAACGGTCTAGATTCTAGAATCTACATTTTGTTTTTAAAATAATATACAGTACATCAATCCAAACATTCACCCATCCGCCTTTTTGAGGACCGCTGGCTAGACATTCGCAACTAACATTTGCGACTCAATCCGGCCCTGCGCCCTCTAAATCGATTAGAGGATTCCTACCTTACAGTGTAGGCATAAAATAAAATAGGTTATAATATATTAAGAAAATGTACAAATTTACTACCTAACCATATATTTTAAATAAGTCGTTCGCTGAAATATAAGAAAATTTTCTTACTGTATATTATGACGTAACCTCCATATTACTTAAACAAGTTATAAATTATATATATATACCAAGAATACATATTAAAAACTTACTAATTTTATTTAATTTTATCATAGTGCAGGCGTATACGACAAGGTTTTTATCATAGTGCAGGCGTATACGACAAGGTTCCAGAAGACTTAATACTAAATTAATAGTAAGTGAAGATAATAGTATATCTTACAAGCAACGTTTTTATCATGTAATCTTAGAATCAGATTAGGACTTTATATCGTTAAAAGACATACGATTTTATTTATAAAGCTTTCTGACTAGACCCTTGTAAGAACCTAGTGCCTGAAGTCGATTTAAGAAAACTTAAGAGTCATATAAAGAAGAAAAGCCTGAAAATGTATTTACCTTACAGCCTTCACAAGTAAAAGCACCGAAGTGGAAGCCAGCTGCCGGCTCGCCGCACACCTTGCATTGTTGGTTCATCTGGAATAAATAAAAAATCAACATCATATTTTTATCATCACTTTTTATATTAAAAAGGAATGGCAGACGAGGATGCTGGCCACAGGATGTTAAGATTTAACTCAGTGGCAGCTCATTGACTTTTGTTGATTTTACATTACACGATAATGTATACGTCTCGGCAAAAAGAGCATAGACCGCCAACCAGGTGGACTGACGACCTGGGAAGCCGCTAGATTCAAAGGACATAGGATCGGATGGGATGGTAAACTTTAGGGGAGGCCTATGTCCAGCAGTGGACTATAAAAATCTGATGGATTAATTACGACATACGAATACGTATACGACAGATCTAATTTCAAGAATATTTTATTTAAAGTGCTCTTATGTAAAATATTATGAAATTGCATATTTTTTTTTAACTTGAGATTTATAATATTATCATTTTATCATTACTAATTAATTTTAAGTTTTTTCTAAGTTTATATAGAGTGGCAAATGGGCATGCAGGCCACGTGAAGTTAACTAGTCGCTGCAGCCCATTTTATATCGGGGGCAAACCTTCAAAAGGTACCCGGCACGTTAGGGATTTCGGGTTATGTGGGATTTGTATCGCACTAAAACCCCCTCGGTTCACTGCCTCTGCGCTTGGGGATTTCCGGAATCTCCAGTGGAACGCACCGGTGTCATCCGTGCGGCGTCCAGCACGGGCCCTTTTTCGGAAGAGGAAATGTGCAATACTGCACCTTACGGCGGCTTACGGCGGCATGCGGCCACGCACACACCGCCCGCCATCCTTCCAGGGGCCGCTGACTGAACGGATCGAGCTCCGACTCTCACCGCCCGCAACCCCGGAAGTCCCCTTTTAGTCGCCTCTTACGATCAGGCATACCGAAGCTTTATTATTAATCCCGAAGCTACAGGGACCAAGAATTAAAACACCTACAAAATATTTTGTAACTTAATTTTGCCTTTTGCTGTAACCATCTTGTAATCAGATAAAATTTATCGCGCCTGTTCCTATATATATTTTTCCTGACTTACCAGCCTTTACCCTTTATTTGTACTTCTTGGTGTGAAATATTTACTTTGATGGTGTCATTTTTGGAAATACCTACCAGGAAGATCCGTGATATAAGAGCAGTTTTTATAGCGATTTTAGAGAAGGGTTCTTACACATATGACTTCGTAATTTATGACTCACGACTATGACTTCATCTAGAGCAAAATAGATAGTGGGTCTGAGTTTTATTAATCATTATTTTAAAATGTATTTCTATACTAATATTATAAAGAGGAAAGATTTGTATTTTTGTATGTTCTTAATGAATAAACTCAAAAACTACTGTTCCGATTTCAAAAATTCTTTCACTTATAGAATGCTACATTCAGTCTGAGTAACATAGGCTACTTTTTACTACTAAAATGCATTCCTACGTGAAAACGGGTAAAAGGGTTAACGCGGTTGAAGCAACTGGCTAAACGCCAATGATTTTAATATAGCAATGAAGGAATAGCACGTAGGCTAATTTTTATCCTACGGGGACCCATTAAAACGGGTCCAATACCCATCTCGAAAAAAGTGCACAACGCCGCTAAAGAAGTTTTCACTTCAAAAATTGTTTTCCCTCTCCAGGATCTTATATTTAGATTTGTTATAATAGCCATTTTGTCCCAAGCTCAAAATACCTACTTAGCGCATTTTTCCTTTCATCCTTTTCCTATTACGACTTGCTAATTTTACGGAAAATACCAGTGACGCGGTTATATCAATAGAAATAACGAACAAATCATCAAACAAATCATCAATACATTTACTACTCAAGATGTTTACGATTACCACTCACTTCTCTACCATAATCAAGGTGACTGATCAAACTTCACGTCATCAAGTTTAATTTTGACAAACAAATTGAAAGGCCGAATTGGTTTGAATGGGACCGCAAGAGGCCTCTCAATTAATCTCTGACTAAACTAGTTAAATACGCATTGAACATGCGTGGATTAAAAACATGGGAATGTTGCAAACTAAATTAAGTTATGACATGGCAAAACATGGTGTTGTAAAGCGGCGTTTATACTTGCAGTTCTGCCTAATCAAATTTAGCTACAAACTTTATTGGTATTTGTTTAGCTTCCTTCCCTTCAACTCTTTTTTATCCCATCGCTGGACTCTCTTTCTATTATTGACCCAATGTGAATTAGTTGAGATACCAAATCTTTCTCGCGATATAATACAACCTACATTGCATTTTATTTTCTGAAAACGTTGAAGTCGATCGTTAAATCTAGATTCGCTTATGCCATTATTTCATGTGCATTTCAGAGTTAAAAGTTAAAAGAGAAAATCTGGTTATCGAACTCTTCTCACTTAGCGGAGATTTCATGACCCAGAAACAGCTGATTTAATAACTTTCAACTTTCAACACTTGAATTTTAACTAGTTTTCCATTATTATTTTTTTACTTTTTATCGTTAATCTAACAAAACATAGGCAACTCTTTCCTGTACTTACTCGTATATGAAAGTCACTGGGAAGATAATTTGGACGGTAACATATTATTCAATCATCCTACATCGAACATAAGAAGTGGGCAGTAGCAACCAACAAACTACGAGTATGCCCGAAGGCTAGTACAGCTCGAATAAAAATATTATTCTATCTCGATGTGAACGCCCTCTTACGGTAGCAAAGATTAATATTATTTTTACCCAATGTGGACGCACTCTTACGGTTACGTTCGACCTTCGGTCATACTTCATGTATTTCGAGTATTATTGTGAAAGTGACGATGTCGACGACGAAAACTTAATATTTAGGGTTCCGTACGTCAAAAATAATTTATTATACTTTAATGTAGGAGTTTAAAATTTCAGAGCCAGTTTAAAAATAAATAATTGCATCCAAAGTTGATAAGAAATTTTCAAAATATTTTTTTTGTAATTGAATTAAAGTTTCAAAAATCCGTTCGGAAAGAGAAAGACACGTTAAAAATGTCTAAAATATATCATATTTTCGTATTTTGTTATTTTTGATATAATATATTGTTTCTAACTTTACTAAATAAAATCACTATTATTTCCGTTTTGAACAAACGCTGTAATATAAACCTTAAGGAACCCTTTGCGCAAGAGACTGCCTGACACTTGGCCGTTCGTTATATTTACTCTTCAAATTTTAGAGCACGAGTCATCCAGTCCTTGCCTCGTGAATCACAACACTCGAGAAGGTTCGGTGAATTCGGTCCACTCTACATACCAATTATTTACTATCGTTGCGTGTATCCTTGGTATTTTTATATTTTACGTAACCTTTGGAACTGGGTTTTGGTTTAAACTACCGCGGACGAACCGTGTGGTGCAATGGTTACCATGCCGGAATATCCGATCGAAGGGTCCCGGGTTCGATTCCCGGCGAAGCAGAAATTTGATTTTTTTTCGACCTTTTTTTGCCCCAGCCGCTGGGAACAGGTCTCCTCCCATTGATTAGTGAAATTTTAATGATGATTTTAAATTTCTGTTCTCGGTCTGAGTGTTTGTGTTTCTGTCCTCGTGTGTGTCCATGGTAACCACTACACAGACATAACTAGTTTGAGGCTATGAGTATGGAGCGTTATTTATTCATTTTGAATAAATGTGTGTCATTGGTTTTAAGCCGTAATCGAAAGCCTAGAACTTGAACCATCTATTTCCTCTGAGAGTTTTTGTAGTCTGTCTATAATAGTCTTGTCTATAATAGTCTTGTCTATAATAATATATAAAAGTCTAAATTTTAAACTCGCGTCAGGACACGTGGCCTGATCGAATATTCGTAAGACAGAGGGGTGACAGCTGATGACGGATCGATTGTCTATACTTGTAAAATTCGTTGATATCAAGTATTTAAAATATGGACATTGAACAAAGTGCATCTATTAAAGAAAAAAGTGACGTAGAAATAGTGAAAGAAAATGAGTGAGTACTTTATAAAAATACTAGATGAAAACCTACCGAAAATACTAGATGAAAAATAATATAATAATAATGATGAAAAATAATATAATAATAATAATAAAAGCAATTCGTGCGAAATTATTTCCTAACCATTCCAAAATATCAAAAATACACAACGTTAATGTTCAAGTTTTCACTTCTGACGGCACTACTGGAGTGCAACCCGTTGTTTTTTTTATATTAATTTATTGTTAATCTGTCTACAGTTCTTCTTTAAAAGAGAAAAATGAATTAGGTCATTGTCTACCCTAGAAAAGCAGAGTCTGGTAGATATAAGATATCATTGAGAAATTTTATATAACTTTTAGGCAAGGACAACTAAGTATTCTTACAGTGTTATCCTTCATGTTAAGCAAGTGAGAATTCCTCTGGCCTCTTAGGCAGAGGTAGTTTTTGAATCTGGGATACATTTTTTGGATTTACATTAAAATATTGTTTCACACTATCATAACTCTGAACGCATAACATCAATTCACTCACTGGCCCACATTAGTATGGGTCATGGACACACAGGAACACATAAAGAAGAACAGAAACTACTTATAATTCAAATTTCTGTTTCACTAGGATTTCAATCGTACCCTAGCCGTTGCATCATAGTCGTACGGTTCGTCAAAATGCATTAGTATTAGTTACTTACTATACTTACGTTCTTTATAACTGTTAACCTAATCCTTGTCAAGTGTACGTAACGATTCTGCGTACTAAAATGTTTATTTTCGCAGCTAGTTCGCCTAACATGCCTGTATGTTCTTGCGCAAAATAAATATGAGTCGTGGTTAGAACAACGTATGGTTTTAAGTTAAAGTTTCTTACGCATAAAAACTAAGAAAATGCACATTTTACGGCAACGTTCACGATGGAGCAAATCATATAAGTAAGAATAAGTAATCCTCATATGATAATCTGTAACTTGTACGTCGTAGCAACAGGACCCTAGCATACCACTGGCGGACTTTTCACCAACATAAGATGCCTATCACTATCTTTTCCCAGCAAAACTTACATGGGGACCCATAAGCCCCCTGAGTTGTAGCGCTAGTGAATAAGATGCATAAGTGTATGGTTGATAACTTTTTTTTTCAATTTATGAACACTGGCTATGAACCCACCAACTAACTGTTTCTAATTTATAACTAACATTACTAACTATTACTACATTAGTAATTTATGAACCCCTTCTATCACAATAGACGAACTAAATTCACGATGACATTCTGTACCTATCAACCTTTTGTGTTGATGATAAATATAATATAATGTTATCTGCTTTTTACTTGTTCACCTCTCAATATTATATATAACACAATTAAATGATGGTACACAAAACACGTAATCAAAATCTCAAAATCTAGAAAAGTAAAAGATAAAAAAGAAACGAAAAGAAATCGACAAGCAAACCTGGAATAATTGTCTCTCATTCGTCATTGTTTAAGATAAATATCAGCGGGTCGAGGTGATTGCACTTCATTTGTCTTCTGTTTTTGGAAACGATATCATATTGCAGATTCAGAGCGAAGAATTTGTAAGAAATAAATAATAATTTTGATTGCAATTATAAAAATGTTTTTTTATAGGTAGTACTTTCAAGGTCGACCGAACCGTGGCACCCATTTTCCATAAAGCATAAAGCAAGCCAGTATGCTGATATAAAGCGTCCAGCGTCCAGCGGCAACTGCACACAACCTCAGGTACCTAAGAATCAGCCTTACTTGAGGTTGCGTATCGTCTGCTACTCCATATAAATAAATTTTAATAAAGTTGACTTTAATTTAGATTTTAAGTATTGAGTATTCCATAAGACAAGTTTAAACTGAAATCGATCTGATGAAATTGTCTTGTACCTATAGTACATTGTATCTTATATTTTCAAACCGCAGATCTTATAATATGACGTCATAAAGTTTGTCTCATTCTAATTATGTAAATAAGAAGGCAAAAGTGTGAAAGATAACAAAAATCAAAGTTCTCGAAGGCATTATTTATGTATTCTGGCACGATACACACACTTAGCAATCATAGTGAGTAGCCATAGTCGACTTGAACCCCTCTAATCTTGAATTTCCAAAAAGGCTTATGTCCAGCAGTGCGACATTAAAAAGATTGAAAAAAAAAATTCATACAACCCAATATAAAAAAATACCACGCTGATAATCCAAATATTAAAACTAGCAATTGCATGAAAAAGGGCCATCATATACCTTTTTCCTCAGAACTTTTACGGGATTTGCCTAAAGGGTTTTAAGGTTCTTCCAAAGTTAACTTCCAAATGACATCGCGTGTCGACAATGTGTACTTTGCTAAACCGATTTCTCGTCCAGTTAACATAACAAGACCAGAATTTTTTCAAAAATTAAATAAATGTCCAGTAATTACACGTTACGTTAACCATGGCGTGACTGGGCTCTGTTAACACAACTTTTTTTAACTGTTTGTGTAAGTTCTGCGATTTTGAGAATTTTCGCTCTTTCGTTATTTTGGATAAGGACCGTTGCAGTAGGTTTTTATAATGTTGACGGATTAAATGCAAATTAATAAATTGACAACTTTCCTTTACTTTACCATATGTAGACAAAGCCCAATCAAATTGTCACTGGCCATGTTAAATTATCAAAAATAAAATTACGTAATGTTAATGTAAGGTATGACGACCTGCGTGGCACAATGGTTACCATGCCGGACTGCCAATCGAAGGGACCTGGGTTAGAGTCCCGGTGAAACAGAAATTTGAACGATGAGTTTAAATTTTTGTAGGGTATATGTATCCTACTGTGGGGCTATGAGTGTGAATATTTATTATTATTATTAATAAAACCATTGCCTATTAAATTACTCGTGACACTTAGTAGCTCATTGAGTGAATTCACTGGAATTGCACTAAATGTTACAACTGAAAAATAATTGAATAATGCGACGTAATATACATATATTATTACTAGCGGCCGCCCGCGACTTCGTCTGCGTAGACTTAAGTTTTTAGCCCCTATAGCCTTCCTCAATAAATGGATTATACAACACGAAAATAATTTTTCAATAAGATTAGCGCGCTTAAACAAACAAACTCTTCAGCTTAGTATTATTAATATAGATTTTTAAGTAGGGTTATATTTTTATGCATACATGATAATTTTTAATTTAACATTATATTTAAGTAAGTATTTAAACCACGTAGTTCCAAATAACCCGCACCCCCTTTCTCTGTTATTTTAACAGAATAATGACTTTTTGGAATTATTTATTAATTTTATCAAGCAGCTGCACTAATTTATAAGAAATTATGTTCTAAAAGAAGATTTTGATATAGGTAATAATAAATAAATAAAAGGAATTTTGAAAACTCTACAACATATAAAAAATACAGTTTTCTAAACTAAACGATAAAATTTTCTAAAAATCAGTACAGACTGAATAAGTAAAGGCTAAATAAATTGTACTTAAAAAATTAAAGGTAGCGTTATTTCACCAGCACCGTTTCCACCCAGTTCCGTCCGTCGACAAACAAACGGACAGCTGTTATTACGTACGTGATGACGGATCGAACGCGCCCGTGAGTGCAGTTATTTTGCCACCGGGATCTTTTGAAAATTTAACGGGAATATTCGAATTTCTTATTTGTATCTTTATCTTACCATGAATTTTAACTCTTATATTACATTAGAATAGGGCCGTGACAAGTTTGTCAGAATTGCCACAGCATTACAACATGAAACCCGGAGTTTTGGCGAGAAGTCGAAAAAGACATATAGTGCTCTTGTTTTATTTTCATTTTCAAACTCAAACTCAATAATTTTTTTTGGTGAATAAGATTACAATCGGTGGAATAGTACCTACTCTTAATAATTATCTGCATGTATCCTGCCACATAAGTGGCTTACAAACATGTGATTTGAGGCAATTACTTTTGCAAAATGGTATTTACTACATTAAGATATAGATAAAATTTAAAATATAAAAAAAAGAATAATAGAGATTTCTTGGTGTATTTTTGAGTTATATCGAATAAATTTGATGACATTTTGTTCGATATAGGTTAATTACAGTACACGAGTGTTTTGAAATAAAATAACAGTGCGAAAATATGTTTTTTCATCTTGTCTCCAAAATTCCATTGGTCACGTTCTGGTAAAGAAGCCATCGCTTTACTTGAATGTGACTGACTTGACTGACTGATTACTGACGACTTACTGACTTTACTTATTATTACCCATCCAGTTTCAACGAAACTGGCAAAAACGTTATGCAAACATACGTAATACTTGGCGCTGGCAATATACACAGAGTATGCGATGCCATTATTGAAAATTGAAACATGAAACCCTGACGTAAAATTCTAATTAGCAACTGAGTTCTCAGTTCACTTTGCGCTATGTTTATTTTATGTTAGGTAAGAAATACAGCATTCTCCTAAGATACAGTAATAGCCACGCTCATGAATTAATTCAAACATTATACCAATAATATTGAGCCGTATTTCAGCTTACATATTTTCTAATTACCATCAAAATTAGTAAATCTAATCAAATTTGGGCATAATTTATTTTACAGTTCATGACAGATTTTCTGAAGAATATCCCCAACCGTTCACGACCAAAGCGTTTAACAAGACAGCCCGTGGGCTTTTAAATGAGTTGTGGCCTTATTGTAAAAAATCAAAAATAATATCAAGTAGCGTTGGTTGCAAATCTGTAAATCGGTTGTTTTATAATATTTTTATTTATTATATTTTAGCTATTTTTAAAGATTATTTAGATAATGCTCAAGAACGGAGATTTTTTTGGGAAATTTATCTTTTAGAAAAAAAACCTACGGAGCATTTCTGTAAGCTACGCTTCAATAGCTGTTAAATCTAGTAATTTACATATTATATTTACAGTTTTATCCTAGAAATATTAAATCTATTACATATATAGTACAAAAAATAGTCTCATACCAAATAAGGTAAATTCCGTAATTTTTATCGTTTATACACTCTTTAATCTCATCATAAGCCATGGTAAAGGACTTTATTAACAGTCCTCATATTCTACAACAGAAATATTACATGTCAAACGTATTGCTTATTGTAATAATGCATACTTTGTTGTTTTGTTGTTGTTGACCTTCAAAACGACAATGCAACATTGATACGACAGTTCTTACAAATATAAATTATTTTCGTCGAAATGAAAGAAAGATTAAATTTATCTCTAGCGAGTGATTTTTCAAGTACCCCCTTAATTTGTTCATCGATCGATTCCTGTCAAAGTCACGTTTATAAATCGACCGTATGTTATCAGCCATCTTGGGAAACGAATGAAATGATATATCAAAGTCCCGAATTTGGGTTGCCATCTCAATAATTTTATCAGATTTGTTTGGAGCCTAATTAAGCAATTTTTGGACGTGGTTAAGCATTCTGGTTCTCGTATTGATTCTTTTTTCAGTTAATTAACATATTGGTTGATAATTTGTAAAACAGGTTCATTAGTTTTATTATATTTTGAGCACAATAAAATAATTATGTCAAATTTTTATTTGGGTCCGAATTCAGAACCTGATATGACATCAAAGTATGGGTATATTGATTATAGGTGGGAGAACTCTCTTCACTAGAACAATTGTATTGAGTTTTGTAGGAAATGTATGTTTTGGTAGAACTATTATCGTTCGCCCGGGGAAGTACCACTGCTGCCGTGAACCAATTCTATGTATTGTGTTTCGTTGTAAAGGTGTAGTTGCCGGTCACACTTACATGAGTCGACCACCAGCCTCCGGAGTAGAAGCGCAACTGCATACGACCTCAGACAAGACTTACTTATGCTTGCTTGAGGTTGTATGTAGATGTCCATGGGCTGCAGCGACCACTTAACACCGCGTGGCCTGCATGCTCGTCTGCTACTCCATTCAAATAAAAAAAAACTTAACACCACGTGGCCTGCATGCTCGTCTGCTACTCCATTCAAATAAAAATAAAAAATAAATGTGCGGCTGACATACATAGACGAGAAGACCATCAATTGGAAGTGTTAGCGGAACACGAACTGAGGCAAGACTCCTGTGTCTGCCTGATTGCGGTTGTGTGAATTGTGGGAATGAATCTCGCTCACACAAGGCTATAACTAAATTAAATGTAATACATAGAAGTTACTCGTATCTCTGAGCAGGTGGAAGTGGGTTTAAAGTGTCTCATACGATCAGCTGTCACGTGTGATCCCATGGTCCTATAGCCATACTGTTATCTCAATTACTGGTCGGAGATATTGATGACCCGGTCTTTTGGAAGGCTTGCATGAAGACAATGGCCCAACATTTAGAGCCTTTTTGAGACATTTAATGTTGTTATTTGATTACATTATGTTATGTGGTTATTATTATAAGAATAATTAAAATTTAAAGATGACTAGAATTTAAAGATGATGATTGACAGCCTCCGTGGCGTAGTGGGTGATGAGCAGACTGCGAAACGTGAGGTCGTGGGTTCGATTCCCACCCAGGACAAATATTTGTGTGATGAACATGACTATTTGTTCTGTATCTGGGTGTTAATTATCTATTTAAGTATGTATTTAGAATTATATAAGTATGTTTATCAGCTTACACCATAGCATTTAGCACCATAGTACAAGCTCTGCTTAGTTTGGAATCAGAGGGTTTTGTGTGAATTGTCCAAAAATATTTATTTATTATTATATTTATTAAAGATAACAAAACTTTACGCTATTTAAATACATGAAAAACATCCAACCTAAATCAACCCAAACTAAACACGGAAGCTATCTCCAACGACCAAATCAGTCAACTAAGCATTCAACAATTTGCTTTGTACATCCCTCACTATTCACACGTTGCGCGTAAAAGGCGCAAGATTGGCAAGTCCGGACGCAGCAGCGCATCACGACATAAAAGGAGGCCTGGACCAAATGCGGAGGCCCTACTTTGCATGCACGTACTCAAACACGGACTGGGAATTGTCTCACGTACGGTCGGAATGATGGGTCCTAGTGCGGTGTGTTTATAAGGATTCGGTTTATAAGAACGACACTTTAAAAAAACTGTTAATTAGCTGCAACCCTTTTTGCGTCCCGCTATTGGGCACGGGTCTCTCCCAATTATTGAGTTGCCCTGGAGCTTACTCCACCACGCTGCTCCAATGCGGGTTGGTGGAGATGCGGGTTAGTGACAAACCCGTTGTCGAATGTTTTCAAACTGCCCATAAGGTCTGCGACAAGGTTTAACGACTGTTGTTTGTCGACAATAACCGGGACCGACGGCTTACCGTGCTCTTCGAAGCACGGAAACGCGCATATAATATTTTCACCCATCTCACACCCGACCGCACCCGTTTGGCTTAGTTGCATAGATCGCTTGCAATCTGCGCTAACCGCCAGGTCATGTAAATTAAATATTAATTAATATGCATTAATTAAATGCGTTAATCAAAAAAAAAAAAGATTCTTTACGAAAACAGCAGTTTATTTAGTTAAAAAAAACATTAAAAGTGATCAAAAAAAAACCTTGAAAAGGTGGTACGGAGTTTACCAGGTTAGCTAGTTCCGATAAAATATTTTGGCAATTCAACTAATTTGGTTGAAGAATAATATTTTTATCATAAAATTGAGCAGCAATAGACTAGTGGTAAATACCATGGATTACCGGGAAAACTCCGGGAAGCCCTTGCGCGAACCTCTGAATGCCTCTGAGTCACTCTTTTACGGTCAGAAAAATAATATTTTAATAATATTACAATGTTCAGTTTAAACGAAAGTACCACATAATGCTAAGTATACACACAGTCCACGGACATCCAATCACGTGCAATGTTGTGGATTGTACATACGTTTTGGCCCTTAATCCGCTAGCCTATAAACGCACCCGCACACCAGCTCATACGTCATCGTCAGTTTTCCGATCTAGTTCCGCAGTTATCCAGCCAGTAACAGTTGAATAAATTGAATTTGTTACACAAACACTTTGCGTTTATTTTTCTGCGAGAGGTTGTCTAAACGCCAAGACACGCTTGCAACTTAAACTATCGACGATCAGTTGCTTTTTAGAAGCTAAATGACCCTTCCTTACGATATATTACGATTATAATCCTTACGACCAAGCTACATGAGCTATTAAAATATTGTTGCGGGGGCATTTCCTAGCCAAGTCACACTAACTTTTAGCATTGCCTATCGGCGACTTTGTCGCGTTTTAAAAGGTAAACGCAGCACACTTAATAAAGCTAAAAACTCGCGATTCCGCTGACGCGCTCGAGTTTACGTAGTCAACGCGATGCATACGCAAAATCGCCCATCGCCGATGCTAAAAGTTAGTGTGACTGGTTGTTAAAATCGCTAAAACGCGCGATTCCGATCCGCGCGGCCAAATTGCCAAAACGCGGTACAGCAGAGGGGCCACTCTGTACGCCCGTATCCGAAACTTAGTGAATTATCGGGTATAATTTCTAGACAAGACTGAAGAAATTCTTGCAGTATTATTCATTCAGTAGCTTTATGTCATCAATGATAACGCTTATCTTATTAATTCGTGACAAAAACCGATCTGAGTATGCCAAAAAAGGATTCAGAAAATGTTAGAACTTACCTACGGACGGATGCGTACAGAGTAGGCCCTCAGCATTGAAGCAAACGCAAAATCGTCGATCGCCGATGCCAAAAGTAGTATGGTACCTAGTGTGGTTTGGCCGCAATCGAGGCTGCGGTAAAAGTTTGTGATGCTTTTAGGAACGCAAATATGATTGATGGTTACAAGTAACGTGTTTGAAGAGGGATTATGTATGGGTAAGATTTTCTATTTGTTAACAGTTTAAGTGCTAAAAGTTGCTGAGAGTTATACGGAAATATCTTATAAATTGATTTGTTTGAGCACTACAAAAAGCTCTTACGACTGCCTGAAACCCTTTTTGCGTCCCACTGCCGGGCCTCCCATTATTGCTGAGGCCTGAAGCTTACTCCACCACACTGTTTCAATAAGGTTGTTTGTGATGTGGATAAGTGGCCAACCCGCTGTCAGATGCTTTCAAACCGCCCGTAAGACCTCCGACAAAGTTTGACGATTGTTATCTATCAATAACAACCGGGTTCGACCACTTAACAGTAACTACTACTTAAAGTATTTTATTTTTATTATTGACCTATAGTTCGTTTTTAACTTTTTCACGTTACACACTCATCGACCCACAGTAAGGTAATTAATACACTGTGTCGTGGATACCATTAAAACGTACAAAGACAGGAACACAAACACCCAACCGAGAATTCATCATTCAAATTTCTGTTTCGCTGGAAATCGAAACCGGGACCCCTCGATTGATAGTCCGGCATGGTAATCATTACGCCACGCGAATTCTGTCTATTGCAATAAATTTGCTTCGAACAAATTTCATTATCTTCCCTCAATCATCATTCGATCACACTTGTTACCGATGACTTATCGTGCCCGTAGGCGTAGCGTCAAAAACGCGTCTGAACTTTGTTATCAGCGGTCATACATCTTACTACCGACCGCCCCCGATCAACTTATCTAAATAGATAAGTAACCTATTGCGCCAGCGTTTTATTACTTAAAATTTTCAAGTTATTTAAATCATATTCGTAACCAAAAGGAAGTCCCCTACCACCTGTCTGCACCGACCCAGTTTCGACGCGAACTCGATAGCCACAATAAATTTCGAGTAGGCGTTCCGATCAGCCGATACGGCTACCAGGGCATACTTGGCAAATGTATGAAAAAGTCATTAAGGGATTAAATGGTGATTTGCGATAGTGCCAGTCGAGCGAAGTGAATTAATAGCCCTCAGTTTGGGTGAAGTAACGGAATTTTTGTGGACTCTGAATTTTCTGAACCTCGATGGGTGTATTTTTACGCATGGAACAATTCCTTTAAGAAGATTTTAACGTTCGCGTATATTTTTTTTCATTAGATAATTAAAACTTCAACCAGTGACTAGAATACCTTTTGGATTTTATCCAATAGAATTTCATTTGTTTTTCTATACGCTTATCATTCAATAGCATAAAGATTTAAATGCTTAAGTAATGTTGATAAAAAAACTGGCTGGCTGGCTGCAACCCTTTTTGCGTCCCACTGCAGGGCACGGGTCTCTCCCCATTATGGGGAGGCCTGGAGCTTACTCCATGTCGGATGTTTTTAAACCGCCCATAAGGCCTCCGACAAGGTTTAACGACTGTTATCTATCGACAACAACCGGGACCGACGGCTTAACATGCCCTCCTACTTAAGAAGTTTTCAATACCTTTGAAATAACAATCAGATTTGATGCTTGCAAAACAAAAAAAAACATGAACTCCCATTTTTTTGACAATACAGTATAATGCAGAATAGACTTTGTTGGAATAAGGTTAGAATAATAAACCACTTTTATACTGAGAGTGAGAGAGTTATACAACGTTAAGAGCTAGTTCAATTAAGATTATTAATTCACACACAAATGAAAAATTGTACCAATCAAATTATTAATCCAAAAAGCTACTTTCCAAATAATTTACATGTTTAATTCTCTTTTATTAATTACAATCATGAAAATCGATTACCATCACGAAATTGTTAATGATCAATATCTGATATTAGAATTCATTTGGAAACATGGTAATTTCGTTTACAAGAATAACGAATTATCAAAATGTTTTGCATAAACCACAGTCAACGAGCAGCATATTTCATAGAGGCGTAAGTTATAACGTTCTATTCGTACTTCTATGATTCTAATTGTATGTAATCCGAGCTACAGTTTCTATGGGTACTTGAAATAAGCACTGACATATTTTTAGGTACATTTTACATTATTATACCTATAGATTATTTAGATAGTATGGTAGAGATACAATTGCATCATTAATTCATTATTCCTATATACAAATAAATAAAGAGATTAAGGGCCTCTTTCACCATCTCCATGTAAAGAATTGATTAGCTACGTCCCAACTAAGGTTAATTGGCAAGTAAAAGCTATGAGTATAGGTCAGGTTCTCATATATGATTAGTGCTACTCGAACATCGTGAAATTGAAATTAAATTTACGGGTGACTTTAACCGATAATTAGCGTACTTGTCACCTACTTGAAGGTGATGAACGAGGCCCTAAATATCTAAGACGTCTGGATTTAACTTTATGAATATTATTTTTTGTAAATAAATCTATTTCTGCTATAATTGGCTCATGTTTTATTAGATTTCATTGTGTCTCTATGTATTCGTAGCTTGTTGATTACAACAGATAGTCAAAGAAGGTTGTAGATATAACTAACGGATTCCGATATCTGTCCGAATTGAAATCTAGAGATAAATAACATTTATCAGTAACCCATTAACATCATCTGGGTATCCTTGTTATATATTATAATAACATATGTTTGAGCATAGAACGGAACGCAAAATTACGTCGCGAGTCCTTATTGGTCCACGTATGAAACCGTATGAGGTGGAGTGTCACATACACGGATAACGAATTTTTAAAAATCAAATTTGAATTTTGTAATACATATCATTATCATTGCATCCATGTCACTCGTTGTAACTTGTAACCGAACCTGAAAGTAAAAAGTTTGAAACAGTACAGTCGCTTTTATTCGACATCCAAGCGCCAACATAAACAAGTGATCCTTCTGAACCGAATACACGATAGAAGCACGCAAACTACGACCTGTGGATTATTGCAAGGACAACCGAAACGAGGGCTCGAGGACCTGGTCTGGACTTGGAAGGCAGCCGACGACAAGACGCGCATTACGGTACGGTCAACCTATCCACGAACCATCCACCCTTATTTCACTTGTCTAATACTGTGCTGTTCAAATATTTCAGTGTTCGCTTGTGAGATTCTACCGCGCAAGAATCCACTGCAACGTGTGACGAGACGTGCTATCTAACGTAAGTACTCCTTATTCTTACATTCCTCCAAAATGGCAATGAATCGTGATAAGTCTCCACAATTAGCGCCAACCGATGAGAAGTTGGAATTAGTGTTGCGCGAATTAGCTAAGAAACGTGGCACACTAAAAGGTAGATTAACTAAATTCGGCACTTACGTTAATAATTTCGATATAAAAACCGCAACACCACAAAATAAATTAGATTTAAAACTACGCATTGAAGGTGCCACGAATCTTTATCGCGAATTCAATAGTATTCAGTCTAGAATAGAAGAATGTGTTAAGGAATCGGATCTCGATGATCAATTAACGCAAAGAGAACAGTTCGAGGACTGTTATTACAGTACAGTGTCGCAGGCTGAATTATTATTGAGTGAGAGTGGTAGTTGTGGTGGTGAGGTCACTAATTGTTCAAAAATATGCGCTAATAGTCAATTACGAGCTATTAAATTACCTACCATTACATTGCCATCCTTTGACGGGTCATACGAGCACTGGTTGGAATTTCGGGATACGTTCCAATCACTAGTACACGATTCAAACGAAATTACAAGTATCCAGAAGTTCCACTACCTTAAATCTTCGCTAAAGGGTAGCGCAGAGCTAGTGATTGATGCCTTGGAGTTCACATCAGATAATTATTCCATCGCATGGGAGCTCCTACTAAACCGTTATAATAATAGTCGATTGTTAGTGCATAATCATATTAAAACTATTTTTAACATTCCCGCATTAACTAAAGAATCTTATGTTTCTATTCGAACACTATGCGACACCATTCTCAAAAATCTACGTGCACTAAAAATCCTAGGGGAGCCGGTTGACTCCTGGGATACGTTAATTATTTACATAATGGTATCTAAGCTCGATAAAACCACTGAACGAGAATGGGAGCAGTATAGGGGCACTTTAATAAACAATAAAGATCCTAAATCAAGGTTAAAGGTTGATGATTTGATTAACTTCCTTAAGAATCGGGCAGACGTACTAGAAACATTGCAAAGTTCACATAGTTCACTAAATAGTAACACGAAGGATGTAAAATACTTGAAAAACAACATGAAGTCGGCCACCAAATGCAATGTTTCCACTACTCGACCGCACGAACGTCACTCCGCACCTAAGTTATGTACTTTATGTAAGGGAGACCATCAACTGTACGCTTGTTCGAAATTCATTGACTTTGACTTGGAATCAAAATTGAAATTTCTACGCGATAATAAACTGTGTGAAAACTGCATGAGAACAAGCAACCACACAGCTGAATCATGCAAGTTTGGAGGCTGCCGCAGGTGTTCAAGAAAGCACAATTCCTTAATTCACTCCTCAGACTATGTAAATCATTCCAAGCATAGTACACAATCAACACCGAACACTAGCGGTTCCCTTACGTTGCACTCGTCATTCGATAAGGATCGGCAGGTACTGATGAATGACGCGTGCGCTGGCCTAGCGGCGACATCTAACCCCGCACCACACGTCGCCCCCGTAACTGCAGTATGTCATGCAAAAAATACACACTTAGATAAACGCACACATCGTTCATTACTACCTGTCTTGCTATCAACTGCACTTATTGAAGTACGGAATAAACATAATGGTTATTTACTGGCATTAGCGTTGTTAGATAACGGGAGTGAACGTAGTTTTATAAGCGAATCCTTTAGTAAGAAATTAGGTTTAGATTTATTACAGTCCACTCACGAGATTAGAGGTGTAGGTAACTCTGTGACACAATGTAGTAAATCATGTAACATTCAAATAAAATCGCGCATTTCTTCCTACACTACTAGTCTACACTGCTTTGTTTTGTCTGAGATATCGTCTACACTGCCCGCTGTACATTATGAACGCGCTAAGTTTCGTATACCTAATAGTATACAGCTGGCAGATCCGCAGTTCCTTGATTCCCGAAAAATCGATATCTTAATCGGCGCAGACAAGTTTTGGGAATTATTAAATGATGGTAATATAAGGTTACATAATGGACCTTATTTACAAAATACCTACTTAGGCTGGATAATATCGGGACCTATCGTATTTAACTCGCGCAACGATAGCATTATTCAGTGTAATTTTTCACAATCAATAGACGCACAATTACGTAAGTTCTGGGAAGTCGAAGATCTGCCTCAGGAGCGGGATACGCGCACAGACGCTGAGCGTGCTTGCGAAGAATTGTTTACTCGGACCACGACGCGCAATGCCGAGGGACGGTTCATAATTAGTATACCTCTTAAGTCGTCACCCGACCTTTTAGGCGAAACGTTTTTGCAGGCTGAACGTCGCTTTCTAGCACTAGAAAAGCGATTACAACGCACGCCAGCCTACAAGAAGCTTTATACCGACTTTCTCCATGAATACGAGAACCTAGGGCATATGACTCGCGTATCGACCTACGGAACCCACCATTATTTTATGCCGCATCATGGTGTATTCCGCGAACACAGCTCGACGACTAAACTTAGGGTTGTCTTCGATGCTGGAGCCGTGTCAAGCACAGGTATCAGCTATAACGACCTTCAGTTGGTAGGGCCGCCTATACAAGGTGACTTAATTTCAATTATTTTACGCTTCAGGCAACATCGGTACGTCGCATGTGCAGACATTGAGAAGATGTATCGGCAGTGCCTGGTTAACGAACAACAACGCGATCTCCAGCTGATCCTGTGGCGCGACGAGCCCACGCAACCGCTTAGCATCTATCGCCTTAACACCGTCACCTACGGTACTGCTTCCGCACCGTTCTTAAGCTGTCGTTGTCCTAAACAACTCGCAATCGAATGCACAGATGCCGAGGTGGCTAGAATAATTAATGAAGATTTTTACGTAGACGACATGATCACGGGTTCCGATGACAAAGAGACGTTAATTAAATTATGCAAAGCAACAACTAAGGTTTTACAAGCTGGTTGTTTTCAACTGCGCAAGTGGATGTTTAATTTTACATGTGAACCCGCGACCACGTCGTCGACGTGCGCTTCTAATCAATTAATACTCGATGAGAGCGCAAATCATAAAACATTGGGCATAGGTTGGCTTAATGATAGCGATGAGTTTTATTTTAACACGCAGTTTGATTCCAATAGTAATCAACCTATAACTAAACGCATAATTCTTTCACACGCATCTCAAATTTTCGACCCTTTGGGAATTTTAAGTCCATTTATTTTAACTGCAAAAATGCTACTACAGAAACTGTGGTTAGTAAAGTTAGATTGGGACGATGCCGTACCTAATGACATCGCATGTCATTGGAAACGGTTTCTCTCGTCACTGTCGTTCTTAAAAACAATTAGAGTACCGCGCTATGTTATGGATACTAAATCTAGTTATACAGAGTTGCATGTATTCACTGATGCCTCGCAAACCGCATATGGTGCGTGCGCCTATATAAGAACGGCAAACACTATTAATCACACCGTTAAAGTGCGTTTACTTTGTTCCAAAGGGAAGGTTGCGCCGCTGAAAACTATCAGTATACCACGTTTAGAACTTCTTGGTGCCCTTGTTGGTGCGCGGTTATATAATAAAATTCGAAATTCGCTCCATTGCACCTTTGATCACGTAATGTTTTGGACGGACTCGACTATTGTTTTGGGTTGGCTGCGTATGCCGCCAAGGTTACTAAAAACCTTCGTTCAAAATAGGACGATAGAAATTCACGAGTTAGCTAAGGAGCTCCCATGGCGTCACGTAAGCGGGAAGGAAAATCCAGCTGACCTGGTTTCGCGCGGGGTTTTGAATCTGGAGGAACTCTCTTCTTCGAAATTATGGTGGGAGGGGCCAGATTTCCTCCGCGACATTGAATTTCACTGTCAAAGCGTAGCACCGTTTTATTCAAACGATAGTCCGTCGACCGACTTGCCGGAAACCAAGGGTAGTGACGTCACTGCGCTAGTAGCACACGATACGTCCAATGGTGAGGATTTGTCGTCAATTGTCAGGTTTGAACGATTCTCTCAGTTCAGCCGGTTAAGACGCTCAACTGCATATATGTTACGATTCGTACATAATACACGAAATAAATTAAATAAGCGTGTGGGTGTTCTTACTGTCGATGAACTGAGAGACGCCGACAAATTGTTGATCCGGCTGTCTCAGCTTGAATCCTTTCCGGCTGAGTACGATTTAATATTCAAAAATCGCGCGTTAAGTAATAAATATAATTTAAGTAAATTAAATTTATTTATTGATGGTGATAAACTTTTGCGTGTCGGTGGTAGGCTTGACAATTCATCTATATTCGACTACGACAAGAAGCATCCGATTTTATTGTCAAGTAAACATTATTTCACGCAGCTTCTATTTCGCCACGAACATAAAACGTTGCTACATGCTGCTCCGCAGGCGCTTCTCTTTCACCTTCGTGAAACTTGGTGACCGGTTGCTGGCAGGAATCTCGCTCGAAAAGTAGTCCACGATTGTGTTGTGTGTAAGCGATTGCGAGGTAAATCGCTTACTCCTCTTATGGGAAACCTTCCCAGCGAGAGGATTACGCCTATTTTTCCATTTTATCGATGCGGCGTGGACTATGCTGGCCCAG
Source organism: Pyrgus malvae (assembly GCA_911387765.1). Classification (NCBI taxonomy): domain Eukaryota; kingdom Metazoa; phylum Arthropoda; class Insecta; order Lepidoptera; family Hesperiidae; genus Pyrgus; species Pyrgus malvae. The sequence continues at coordinate 2,134,258 of OU426960.1, read as the reverse complement.
TGCTCGTATTAAACAGTAAGGGAAGGGGTGCTAAAACTACGAAGGCTTATATCTGCATATTTATTTGTTTAGTTACACGCGCTGTTCATTTGGAACTAGTTGGTGACCTTTCCACTAGAGCTTACTGTCTCACGCTAAATAGGTTTATTTCACGAAGGGCGAAACCGGCCGAAATTTGGTCTGACAACGGCCGGAATTTGGTCGGACTTAAAAACGAATTCGCACAATTTTTAGAACGTTGTAGTTCTGAAATTATTGATTACGCTAATGAACAAAACATAAAATTTAAATTCATTGTACCATACGCTGCTCATTTTGGAGGATTGTGGGAGGCAGGAGTACGCTCTTGCAAGTACCACCTACGCCGCGTGGTGGGTAATGCTCACCTAACATACGAAGAGTTCAGCACAGTGTTAGCCCAAGTCGAAGCTGTCCTGAACTCACGACCTCTGACTCCTATGTCATCCGACCCGAACGACTTCCTTCCACTTAGTCCTGCCCACTTCCTGGTTGGCCGTACGCTCACTGCGCCCGTCTGCGACGACCTGGTGGATGTGCCCACGCCTAGACTCGATCGATACCAGCGAGTGGAACAACTTCGGCAGCACTTTTGGCGACGTTGGTCAAAAGAATACGTATCCGAGCTGCAGACACGGACAAAGTGGAGGCAGAACACGCAAGAGCTTAAACCCAATACGTTGGTTGTCATCAAGGAAGACAACTTCCCTCCGCTACGCTGGCACCTTGGACGAGTCGTCAGAAACATACCGGGGAAGGACGGCATAGCAAGAGTAGCCGAGCTACAAACTGCATCCGGGCTTGTGAAGCGAGCCTATACGAAGATTTGCCCATTAGTTGACCCTGACGAGACTGATGTTGGAAGCCAAGGGTTCCAAGGCCGGGGGCATGTTTGAGCATAGAACGGAACGCAAAATTACGTCGCGAGTCCTTATTGGTCCACGTATGAAACCGTATGAGGTGGAGTGTCACATACACGGATAACGAATTTTTAAAAATCAAATTTGAATTTTGTAATACATATCATTATCATTGCATCCATGTCACTCGTTGTAACTTGTAACCGAACCTGAAAGTAAAAATTTTGAAACAATACAGTCGCTTTTATTCGACATCCAAGCGCCAACAACATAAAAAGTTAAAAACTTGACTGCTGCACCCATCTCTGCCATAGAGCTCGTTGTTTTTTTGGTAAAGAAAGTATATGAGCCGATCATACACACTCGTACATAAACTTTTTTTTTATTTGAATAGAGTAGCAGACGAGCATGCAGGCCACCTACATACAACCTCAAGCAAGCATAGGTAAGTCTTGTCTGAGGTCGTATGCAGTTGCGCTGCTACTCCGGAGGCTGGTGGTCGCCTCATGTTAGTGTGGCCGGCAACTGCACCTTTCCACCGAAACACAACAGAATTGGTTCACGGCAGAAGTGGGTGCAGCGGTGGTACTTCCACGGGGGAACCATAATAGTTCTACCACCTACAAAACTGCATACATAAACGTGCCCAGAGGTTGTGGAGATGTTTAAGGGCTACTGCTGGTAGCCTGCATGATCATCTGCTTCGTCAAAAAATCTTTAGATTATTATCTACAAAGATATTTAAATTCCATACCGACCGAATACAATTTGAAATTTAGCCAATTTAATAAATAAAGCATCCTACAGATGCGTGCTGCGAGTGATGCGAGATAGGTGGTCTTTCCCGCTGGGACGGAGAGTCCTTTTGGACTTGTGTGTTTACCCGGCGTACACCTCTGACAAAGTAATTTTTAATTGCGTATTTATCGCTGCTCTACGGTGAGGGAAAATATTGTAAACAAGGATGTCGTGCGCGCCTGAGAATAGTTATAATTTCTCGAAGGCAGGATATCCACCAATCTGCACATGACCAGTGTGTTGGATAATGGCTTAAATGCCTTTCACGTGCGAGAGGAAACTTGAGGGCATAAAAAGGTTATTAACAAAATAAATCGCGTTTAATTTTCAACGCGGTATTTTTCTTTACAATATTATAGAACAATTATTATTAAAAAACATTTTAAAAAATGGCTGGCCAGCTGCAACCCTTTTTGCGTCCCATTGCTGGGCACGGGTCTCCCCCTAATATTAAGGGGGGGGGGGGGGGGGCGGGGGCTTACTCCACCACGCTGCTCCAATGCGGGTTGGTGAAGGTGGGGGTTAGTGGCCAACTCGCCGTCGGATATTTACAAACCGCCCATAAGGCTTCCGACAAGGTTTAACGACTGTTATATATCGACAACAACCGGGACCGACGGCTTAGCGTCGGAAGGTACGCCACGGAAACGCGCATGAAATTTTTTGTCACTAGCGGTCACCCATCTCACATCCGACCGCGCCCGTTTAGCTTAGTTGCATAGATCGCTTGCGTTCTACTCTAAAAATACTATAATACAAAATTCGTTTATTCATTGTCGCTTTAAAATGCTCACTTTTTTTAAACACGGTATCTGCGTGATTAATTAAAATGACAGCTGATGTGAATAAGAGAATCGAACCAAAGTGTAATTCGATGTTCGGATCAAATGATCTTGTAAAATAATCTTGTTTTAGAACGGCAATTTGCACATTTTTAGCTAATTGATGATGCTCAATTTTTGTTTTGTACTTTATTGAGGCTAATAATTTTATTTTATTTAAATTTATTTCTTTGTATGCTTTATCTACGAATCACAGTAAGTTTATATATTTCATACGAAATATATCGCATTTCTGATTAAAATTCTTTTGACATTTATTTTTTATTTGAGTTTTTTTCGACCATTTTTAGGTTCTGGTGGCCGCAGGTCTCCTTTTGGAAGTGCGTAGTATGTAGGTCATACCGTTCGAAGGTATCCTCGCATAGTAATAATAATAATTAATTCAAGAATACCTATGACCAGCTTCCCATGGCACAGACATTTTACAAAAACGGTTGTTACATACCTACATACATTAATACTCGTATATTCGAAACGACGAGAACAGAAATAATAACTACAGCAATTTTTATTTAGTAAAAATGTTTTTAATATGCAAAAAATATTTTTTTATATTGATATAGTTTACACAAAATATCTACTAATAGTAGGAAGTTTTTCAGTGTTATACAGCATACGGACAATAAACTGGGTGTTAATCTTAATATATATATTTCTCATGTACATGTATATGTCACTGAACACCTACTAAACGACTGGACGGATCATGATATTTTTTTTGGTTGTGTTTTTTTGCGTCTTTTGATTTGAGAAGGGGATTGAATTTGAAGGGGATTTGAGAATTTTGGTCCGCTGGAAAATGTTTTTTAATATTTTTTTATTTATAAGTATATTTCCCATATAAATTGTTCCTACCTGGCAAAAGTCTGTATTTCGTGCCGTATCTTTCTAAACTTTGGGACAGTCAAAATAACAGGACAGTTCGTATGTAATATTGTTTGTATTATATTTTTGCTTGACAGAAACATGAAATCTCTTTAAGATAATAAAAAAAACCTCTTTCAATACTTTTAATGCTGGACAATGTGTGCACCCGGGCGGAGCTGTGCCACATCACTAGTTGTTAGTAGATCATTGACACAAACCTTTTCTAGTGTATTGACAGTTGTAAAGTATCTTGGCATTATAATAACCTAATTGATATACCTTTTTACACTTACTTAATTTCAAGTCCATTACAGTAAAGAATTCTTCTTCAGAAACAGTTGATCGGTTTTTATTCTGCAAAAAAATATATCTACGTATTTGTGGTAAACAGATATTTAAGTTTGGTATATCATAAAATGACTAGAGCATTAAGCGATGTATATTTATTTCTGTAACGCAAAATCTAGTATCTATATAAATAAATTGATGTTTATCAATCAAATTCAATGAAGCGCGCATGGTTCGGCGGCTAGCCTAGAACGCAAGCGGTCTATGCAGTTAAGCCAAACGGGCACGGTCGGGTGTAAGATGGGTGACCGCTAGTGGCAAAAAATTTCATGCGCGTTTCCGTGCTTCGGAGGGCACGTTAAGCCGTCGGTCCCGGTTGTTGTCGATGGATAGCAGTCGTTAAACCTGGTCGGAGGCCTTATGGGCGGTTTAAAAACATCCGACAGCGGGTTGGCCACTAACCCGCATCTCCACCAACCCGCATTGGAGCAGCGTGGTGGAGTAAGCTCCAGGCCTCCCCAATAATGGGGAGAGACCCGTGCCCAGCAGTGGGACGTAAAAAGGGTTGCAACCAATCAAATTCAAAGCAACACAGTCATTCTGATTAAACCTTAGGGAGTGGTCCTAAATAATTTTAAATTGTACGCTGCAGGTAGAAAGAAAGGAAGGAAAATATTTATGTTATATTAGGAATATAAAATACACACTCAAAGAATGTCATTTTTATCCGGTCATCCTTTTAGGTGCCCGTTTGGGCAAAACCTTGATAGAAACTCCACTTTTGAACTTATTTAAAAATTTAACCGTGAGATAAATATTGTTTGTTTGGATAGAATAAAAGAAAGTAACCATCATTACTAACTAAGTTTCTCCTTCAAATATTCTTAATGCCATATTTACTCAATTTTTGCATTAAGAAAATAGTAAATTAAATTAAAATACCTAGATTTAGCATGAACTATCTCAACGAAGCATGTGTGCACATTTTATGTTAATTTATTAAGATTATCCAGGCAGTTCACATCGTGACCGAATCCGCAGTTGGACTACGACAAGCCAATCAATCAATCAAGAGGCGACAAATGTCGACCATTGGAAAATTGAGTGACGGATACCCTACATGGCGTATCTTGCACATGCTAATAGCTTGAATAAATTTACTTGGGAATTTTCTACTAGCTTGGCTTCGTGACGAATTACAGAAGATAAACGGTATCATCGATCACGTTTAACGGAGCGTTTCAATGCTGTTTTTAAGTTACTTTTAAGTTTTTCATGTAAAACATTTGGCCGCTACTCTTTTTTGCATCCCACTGTTGGGCATAGGTCTCTTCCCATTATTGGGGAGGCCTGGAGCTTACTCCACCATGCTGCTGATGTTGATTGAAGATGTGACTTAGTGGCCAACTCGCTGTCGGATGTTTTCAATACCGCCCATAAGGCCTTCGACAAGGTTTAACTACTGTTATCTAGCAATAACAACCGGGACTGACGGCTTAACGTGCCCTCCGAAGTTCGGAAACGCGCATGTTCTTTTTGCCACTTGTGGTCACCCATCTCACACCCGTCTGCGCCCGTTTGGCTTAGTTCTATCTATGTTCGTCGTTTCATCGTTTGCGTTCTACGCTAACCACCGGGCCATGCGCGCGAATAAGCGGTATTTTCTAAAAACGAAACCTAACGAGATCGATTTACTGCCCCCGAAAACCACAGCATACTCCAGTTTCCAATATTTAAAATATATATTTAGGTATATACAAGGATTGCTCGTTTAAAGGTAATATATATATTTAATAAGAAAGGTGCTCAGATATCTAAGTTACAAGCTGCCCTTTCCACCGAATTACAATGGAATTTCTTTGCAGAACTGGGTACAACCGTGAGACTTCACCAGTACATTTAAATACTACCACCTCTTAAAGAGGGTGTATTATTTTTTCATAATTTATTCCATCGGTTTTGCTTATCGTAGAATAACAGCGACATGCCCATATCGATTGTTAGACCTTACAATGAAGTATTTAAATACGGATGCCAAACAAGAATAACTTAATAAACCGATCCTGTCAACATCGTAATCATCCCTTGATACCAATTATAGCAATTCACTGTTAACTTGTTAAAATTCTTCACAAAATTGTAGTGTCATAAAAACGATTTTACAGAAATCTCATTAACGCGTGTAGAATATGGCACTTATTACAATTAAATTGCGTATTGAAGATCGCTATCGGTAATTGAGCTGATACAGACATCAAAGGACAAGTTTCAGGGTTCTGTAGTAGTCATCATCAGCCCACATCAGGCTCCTGCTGGACATATGCCTTTTCCAAGGCATGCAACAGATCCGATCTTCGGATGTACGCATCCAGCTACTTCCCGCCACCCGGCGCAGTTCCCGGCGACCCACTACGTAAGCCTAACCGCTCTCTCCTCTCTAAAAATCGCCTTGTCCAACGATTGTCGGCTCTTCGACAGATGTGACCAGCTCACTACTACATCATCTTGCTGGCTCTTAAAACTATAAAGCTATGTCGATGACCTTAGTTCTTCTCTGGATTTCCTTATTTCGGGCACACACTGAGCACAATTCTCCCACTGAGCACAACTCTCCATTGCTCGTTACGCGACTTTGAGCTTGGGAGCTAGTCCGCTACTGTCAGTGTTACTCCATATATTTTTGTCTGTATTTTTTATTACGACAACCAATTAGTGCAATGATTACCATGCCGGACTGCCGATCAAAGGGTCCCGGGTACGATTCCCGGCGACGCAGAAACTTGAATGAAGATTTTAAAAGAGATATTTGTAATATTTTATACAAATGGATTATACTTGATACATTATTGAATGCTTTTAAAGTAGCATAATGATGTTACAAATCATATTATGTTTTACTCACATATTTTAGGTAAGTAGTCATTATAAGCCCTGCGACAGCCTTGAAATACCTAAACCATCAATCTTGTCAAACTTTTTGCGTAATCCCCTAAACTAGGAGCTATTTAAAATGACATTTGGGCTCGAAATCAATCTTCGTATATCAAAGTGGTAAGAGAAAACAATTACAAATGAAGGGCTTAACCAAATTTAAGAGTGAATACGCTACAAGTTACGAGGGAAAGTGCTGACAGGTTGATGTTACCGCGCCTTGAGACAGGCCTATCAAGCCGTAATTACAGACTGTATAAAGAAGCGGAATTATTCGTACCGAATCAATGATTTACCTCGTTATAGGATTGAGAACTATATCCGAGATGTCCGTTTAATTTCGTTTTAATATTAACTCTGTACATGGCTTTGTTTGGGCTTCCTAATGAACTTTGACCCTAAAATACCTAGACAGTTTTTTAATTATTTATCTGTTGTAAGAATCTACAAATATTATCCTTATACCTAACTCAATAGATTACGATTTTACAATCCTTTTTAATATACTGATGCAGGGCACAAATCTACTCTCGGAGGAGGATGTGGATAGTCCACCACGCTATTATAAATGTGAAAATGGGTTTGTTTGTTAGTCCTCTTTCACGTGACAGCGTTGATATGGATTATCCAATTTTTAAGGTACAGAGGTAGGTTAGAGAGGGGGCTAGAGAGAGACATAGGCTACTAATTATCAGAGGCCTTAGTGTAAGTGTGCACACGAGAAAACGTTACTATCGCGTTTGCGTTAAGAATTTAATTATCGACCTTATTCCTTTCAAATTAAGATCTATCTGTCCAATTTTAACTCTGACGCAGTAGTAACGTTTGCGCGTTTACAAACTCACACTAAGGGCTCTGAAGAAAATATCTCATTCCTATATAAAAAAACAACGGGTTGCACTCCGGTAGTGCCGGTAGAAGTGAAAACTTGAACATTAACGTTGTGCATTTTTGATATTTAGGAATGGTTAGGGAATAATTTCGCACGAACTGCTTTTATTTTCAGTATTATTTTTTCATCTACTATTTTCAGTAGGTTTTCATCTAGTATTTTAATAAAGTTCTCACTCATTTTCTCTCACTATTTCTTCGTCACTTTTTTCATTAATAGATGGACTTTGTTCAAGGTCCATATTTTAAATACTTGATATAAACGAATTTTACAAGAATAGACAGTAGAGCCATCAGCTGTCAGTGCTGTCACCCCTCCGTCTTACGAATATTCGATCAGGCCACGTGTCCTGGCGCAAGTTTAACATTTTTTACTCATCCCAGTGTACAACACCGCTAAAGAAGTTTTCACTTCAAAAACTTGTAGTATTCGAGGGCTTCTTTATTCTTTCTAACATTAGTAGCTTACACCCGTATTCATAAACAATACAAATTGAGGTCTCATAGTGCTCGCCAACACATAGAGTCATAGACGCTAATTCATAGACGATACTTGAGTAAAGCCAACTACTATAATATACCCGTGTGGCGCAATGGTTACCATGCTGGACAGCCAATCGAGGGGTTCCGGTTTCGATTTCTGGCGAAACAGAAATTTGAATGATGAGTTTAAATTTCTATTCTCGGTATGGGTGTTTGTGTTCCTGTCCTTGTATTTGTCCATGGCACCCACGACACAGGGTATTAATTACCTTACTGTGGGGCTATGAGTGTGTAACGTTTATTTATTTATTATTTATTTGTCAAAATCGGCATGAATCGATGACTTGACATAACGAACGCACGTCAAATAGCACTCTTTGCATAGCGTTGCCTGCTTACTTAAGCAAGTATGCTTCTTGAATACGGCTGTTAGGCTTTCCTCTGATAAATAAACAATCAAGACATGAAATGAGATGTTTCAATCTTGGCTAGATATTGTACACCATCTCAAAAATACGAGAAAAAACTCATGAATCCGAAAAAAATACTTAAAATTAGTTAAAACATGTACTTTTTCGGTACAAAACGATTTAAATCAACTATTTTCAACATTTTTCAATATGGTGGTACAACTGATTTCACTGTCAAGTGGTTGTCACCGATTATTAATTTCAGTTGTCAAAATGACATATTACCGCCATTATGTTTTTCTAGTATACCTATTGTGTTGCAATTCTAACTTAAAATTCTTGTTTTGTACCAATAACCTCAGTCGATTATATTATAACAAAATGCTTAGTAAAAAACAGCTCAATATTATATTTGCAATTTTCTTATATGGTGTACAAATACCTGGCCAAACGTCCATACATTTTGAAACATCTCCTTTATACGTGTAAGTACATATAAAATGAGGGCATTTTATTGCGCTCAGGGGGAACCGACCTGATTGCCTGTGAATCTCGTTGAAGGGTTACAAGGTAGTGATTTTGACTCGCGTCTCGACGTCAGACTGACGTTTCACGCTCCGAGTGTATAATTGATTTTTGTGGATTTTACATTACACGGTAATGTATACGATTGATGGAAGAGCACGAAACAATTTTAACTGGACTTATGATAAAATAATCTATGAATCTTTAAACAAAATAAATGATTTTTAAGAGGTTAAGTTTCAGGAGGTTTAAATAAATAAATAACGATTTACACTCATAGCCCTACTGTGGGGTAGTTATACCCTGTGTCGTGGGTACCATGGACACACACAAAGACAGAAACACAAACACCCAGACCGAGAACAATAATTTAAACTCATCATCCAAATTTCTGCTTCGCCGGGAATCGAACCCGGGACCCTCCGATCGGCAGTCCGGCATGGTAACCATTACGCCATGCGTTTCGTCAAGGTTGAAGTTTATAAAAAGTGTTATGAATAAATTTACGTCAATAATTTTATAAGACAATTTTAAGTTTTCTTTTCTTAAATGGAGTAGGTAGCAGGCAAATGGACATGATTCTACGTGGTGGTCGCCATATGTTCATCCACACTCAAACTCATGCGAGCTTGAGTCTTGCTGAAGTCTTATACGTTACGCTGCCTGCTACTCCAGAGACCAATAGCCGGAAATCGCACCGCAACACGATAGAATTACTTTGCACCAAAAACGGTAGGTGGTACTTCTCGGTGGGGTTTTGTTTTGTTCACAATTTCTGTAGTTATAACTGTCTCCGCAACGCGAAGGTATGTTTGTCGTCAAAAATACATGAGATAACCAACAGCCTTCGGAGTAAGAGCGAAACTAGATATGAGATGACACAACATAAGCTTACGAGTTTATAGGTTAAATGTAAATTGTAAATTTCCATGCGCTGCAGCGATCATTTGGCCGATGATCGCTGCAGCGCATTGCATAGGACAGCCTCCATGGCGTAGTGGGTGATAAGCCGACTGCGAAGCGTGAGGTCGTGGGTTCGATTCCCACCCAGGACAAATATTTGTGTGATGAACATGACTATTTTGTTGTATGTCTGAGGTATTCAGAATTATACATATAAGTGTGTTCATCAGCTTTCTGATTACCATAGCACAAGCTCTGCTTAGTTTGGAATCAGATGGTGTTGTGTGAATTGTCAAAAAAAAGAAAAAATAATAATAATTTGATTGGCCAAGAATGGTTAAACTCTAAAAGTCTGGTCTTGCAACTCCTGCGTGCGTCTAACTGCTGGGCACGGGTCTTCTCATTATTGGAGAGGCTTGGAGCTTACACCACCATGCTGCTCCAATGCGGCTTAAAGTCTACCTTCGCCAAAACGAACTGTAATATTGAATGTTGTTAGAACTGTTTTCTTTTGTTTAAGAATTAGAAACAGACTATTGCTTTGTGGGTGTCAACATATTGGTGTTACCTTACAAATGTTGCTGCTATACTTTTCACGCTCCCATCTGTAACCACATTATTCACGGTTACGCTCCAAATTTTGACTCCTGTCACGTAAACATAGAACACTTACTTAAGATCTGTTCACATACGAATCTTACTAAAACTTGTATTATACAAGTGCATCGATGTGCGATCGGTAAAGACTACGGTCTTCATGACACACACACACTCCACCCTCCACGGGGATGTAAATATTGCAATATATATATTTTTTTCTTTTCAAACTCATCATTAAATTTGAGAATATGCCCCATATTAAAAAAAAACTTTTTTTGAAAAAAAAAATTCAAAATTTAAATTACGCGTAACTATCTTCAGGATATTTTGTCAAATTTAAGACGGGTAACTACATACATACATAATCTTATTCTTTTTTCGTTCAGAAATTTTCTCATAAAAAACGAATGCAACCATTTTAAAATAAGCCGCACGCCTGACTGTTTTTTTTTTTGTTTTGCTGCGTTGATCTCTTGCATTGTACGTTAGCCACAGGGCCATGCGCACTACATTGTATTCTGTTAAATTGTTTTAATAATAATGCCTCAAAATGTCTGTTAAAGCAGTCGGTGTGAACAGTTCTCTACATATTATAAGCAACACCAAAAAATTAAAACAATACGTATATTAAGATTTGTATAGAAAAACAATCGTACCGTTCTGGTCTTGGGGTCATCGACCAATATTGGACGCTGTGTTATATGCACCAGTTTTAAAAAATATGACCAATTATCAAACCAAAATAGATCTTACTAGCATAGTCATAAATACAAATTTGTCGTAAATAGCGATAGGTTTTTCTTAACGCAATCTTTGCATATGCTAATGCCGTTTGAAGAAATTCGCTCTTGTGAGTTACGGGTTTGTTCTTTGGTAGTTAAGTTGTTTAGCCAGTTACTATATACGGCTATTTATGTTGTCAACTGGGCACTATACTTTCAAGAAAAATAATCAAATTAATGGGTGGAACTTTCATGAAACCGAAGAGGTACTCGTACTACCGCTGCCCTCATTTCTAGCTGAAAGCAATTCTATAATTTTGAGACTCCGGAGTAACATCTTTTCATTGGTACTTTCCATATATACTACTGGGTCAAGTTAACATGACACTTATTGGGAGGCTACTCGCCCCGTATCCGAAATTTTGTAAATTTTCGGACCTCATTTTTGAGTAAGAATAACGAAATTCTAGCAATATTATTCATTGAGTGGCTTAATGTTTGATGAAAATGCAAATTTTATCAATTCATGAAAAAAGAAACAGTCTAAATATGCCAAAAATGATTCCGAAAATATTAGAAGTAACTGACAGATGCATACAAAATAGTCTTGTTAATTTGGCCGAGTATTATGTCGTATTTAGACCGAATACCTACTTGATTTTGTGTAAATGTCTATGGGTTCCAGCGACCACTTGACACCAGTTGGCTTCCCCATAAGCCACTTCAATTATTATTTGAATTAAATAAAAGGCAAAATTTAAAGCTTTGACATGTACAGGTCTTTTTTATAAAACCATATTTTATGTGTTTATTCATCATTTAATAGCCAGTACCGTACCGTTCGATGCACCGTTCGAGCAGCGATGGCCGAGTGGTGAGAATCCACGGTCATCAACGCAACCAGTTCCGGGTTCAAATCCTTGGCGCGCACCTCTGACAAAGTAGTTTGTAATGTGCGCATTTATCGCTGCTCCACGGTGATGGAAAATATCGTGATATTTAATTGATTATGATGTTCCCCATCGCCGTGCATGCCTGAGAGAAATCCATAATTTCTCGAAAGCATGACGTCCACCAATCTGCACTTGGCCAGCGTGGTGGACTATGGCCTAAATCCCTCTCACTTGTGAGTAGCAGACCTGTGCCCAGTAGTGGGACATAAAAAAAGGTTGAAAAAAATAGCCAGTACCGAGATATATGAGGGATTATTAGTCTCTCAAAATTATCATATTACTGACTCCATTAATTAACTCCTAATTTAGTTGATATTCTGAAATTTCTGAAAGCTGTATCTACTGGTATTAAAATCGAGACTCAAGAAAATGTTAAAGTCTTAAAAGAATTCAATCTAAACTAATTACCTTCCGTGAAGGGTTCAACTGCCTTTTTGAACAGGTTATCTGCAAACAGTTTTTGGATATGGAAATTCATTAATCAAAATATGCCTGCCAGATTCAGCGAGATGCGTCTTTCACAGAGACAAGAAGGGCAAGAAATGTTCTGGAATATTTTTAAATTATATTTCTATAAGTCGTATCGTTTAAGAATCGTTTAACTTCGTGACAAATAGTCCTCGGCATATGTCTTTCCATACTATCGGGTAGTTGATCTAATACTAAGTTGTGTAGGGCAGGGCTAGTTGAGTATTTTTTTTTAACTTGTGCGGATATAGCTCCTCAACGATAATCAGTTTGTTTTTATGCAGTGTTTATTTGATTTTGATTGATTAGTTATTTTCCCCTCTGTTAAATAATATATTATGATATGTACTTCTTATGAGTTGTATTAAGAGACTACCGCTGTTTAAATCCAGAAAGTTAATCATTCTCAGCGCACCCATAGATAAAGAGAGTTAAGTTTGTGATCGGGCATAGTAGTCTCTGTAGCTTCGGGATTAAGAATAGAGCTACGGTATCCCCTGCCTGATCGTAAGAGACGACTAAAAGGGGGCTTCCGGGGCTGTGGACAGAGAGAGTGGGAGCTCGACCCGTCAAGCCAGCAGCCCCGGGAAGGACGGCGGTGTGTCCATGTCCGCATGCCGCCGTGAGCGCCTGAGGGTGCAGGAGAGCACATCTGCTCTCCCGAAGATGGGCCCGTTGTGGGGCGCCGCGCGTGCGTGGTCACCAGTGCGTTCCACTGGAGATCCCGGAGTCTTCCCCAAGCGCAGAGGCAAGCCACCGATGGGATTTTAGTGCGGTACAAATCCCACATAACCCGTTTTCCTCTTCCAAGTTGCTGGGTGACTTTTGAAGGTCCCCCCCCCCCCCCGATACCAAAAAAAATACTAAAAAAGGGATCCAGCTAAGTATTACTAGAAATTGCCATCTCAAATACCTTCAAAGTCGTAAAATTATTGAATTTCATTATATTCTAATCGCATTATTTATGGCACATCCATAAACACCTACTAAGATAACAAAAATAATTGGACCGTTAATTTTATAAAAGTTAAAAGTGAAAGCATATTCCGCATAAAACTTTTAGTTTTAGCTGTAATTAAGTTGATTATGAATAAACTAAGGCTAACTACGAAACTTTCTAAATATAATCTTCTGATTTCTTATAAGACTGATTTTATATCTTATTGAATTTCGTACTAAAACACAGGTAGGTACTTCATTAGATATTAAAATGAAGACAAACGAGATCTAATCTCAAAATCCAATTTAGTAAAGTACTCGTATCTTCTCTAATAAACTTATACGAGCAATTCTACTATATAGGTTAGGTACTATATAAGATAAACGACCATTATGTCATCAGCGTACTAGTATCATCATTTCGTAGAAAAACGGCCAAGAGTTATAATTTTTCTATAAATTACGAGTGTAGGGAAACTGTCGAAACTTGACGATAACAGGGACGTTCACCTTAATTTGAATCTCAAAAACGGCCGAACGATTTTCATGAAATTTTTGGTTTTTTTTAGGATTTTTGGTTATGTAATAGAGCTATGGTACCCCCAGCCTGATCGTAAGAGGCAACTAAAAGGGGACTTCCGGGGTTGAGGGCGGTGAGAGCGGGAGCTCGATCCGTCCAGCCAGCAGCCCCGGGAAGGACGGCGGTGTGTCCATGGCCGCATGCCGCCGTGAGCGCCTGAGGGTGCAGGAGAGCACATCTGCTCTCCCGAAGATGGGCCCGTTGTGGGGCACTGCGCGTGCGTGGACACCAGTGCGTTCCACTGGAGATCCCGGAGTCCTCCCCAAGCGCAGAGGCAGAATCTCACATAACCCGGTATCCTCTCCCAAGGTGCCGGTACCTTTTGAAAGTTCCCCCCCCCCCCCCCGATACCAAAAAAAGGTACTGCTGGAGGTGCTGGAGATTGAGTCTCCGCCGCGATGGCACCACAAACGGCGGGAGCTCCTGAAGAAGGTCCTCGGTCAGGACCGAAACATGTCGGCATCCCCGACAGACAAATATTAGTGTGAGTACAGCCGTATTATTCATAACTACAAGATTAAGTTTTAATGGGGTTGGTTTAGAAAAGATTACATTTTAAAATGCATGTGTGCAATCGATACGTCAAGTATATACCTAATTATGAAATAATCATAACGACCGTCAAATAAAAACAATCTGACCTTTTGCTCTTCTTGACAAAACTAATTAAATTACCTTAAACTTTGACTGACATCTCCACATATTTAAATTGGCAATGATTTTAATAACCTCTTAGTACAATGACGACGAAGCCGTAATGATAAATGGAAATTTCAAAATACCTCACCAAACATAAATGAAGATGGTAAAGAGCAAAGTGATTAAATCCACTGTTCCCAATCGGTAGCAAAATCAGATTCTATTTGCAAGCCGCCCATACAAACCTTAAATGACAGCTTATTCAAATTTGATGCAAGAAATTATTTGTGTGGTCTTACCCAGATTTGTAAGCGATAGGCGATGTTATAAGATTCTTGCTTAGAATCTGCTTGTGAAAAAGAACCTAATATTACCTGATTAACATTCATATGAATACTATTATGTAGTATAATAATTTATTTCAGTATTTATTACAATAAAAGGAATTGCGTATAGACTACAAAAAAATTATCTTAAAATTTGGGCAATTATTTCAGGGTTGTGTAATTTTGATAAACGTCTTCGTTAAACAAAGTCCGTGATTAATAAAAATAACAATATAATTTTTTATCCTTTTTATTACAGTGGGCAGTTAGCAGTGGGACGCAAAAAGGGTTGCAGCCAAAAAAATATACCAGTAAAGCATCTAATAAAACTTTTACTAACAATTTTCTAACTGATATTTAATTTTCTATACTTATAGAAATATCAATTAGAGAATCGAATTAGATTAAATAATAGGGTATGTGAATTACAGTTACGAGAAGCGATGTTTAGTCCTTTGTTTGAAGCTAGATATTGATAGTAAAACAACTGCCTAAGAATAACTTGGTATTTGCATTATCTTACGATACAAGATGGCCGCGTCATCCAATTATAATTAATTATTGGGGCTGTCAATTAAATATCAAATGAAGCTTGATTTTTACTCGATACCCCGTCCTGATGTAACCTATGACTTGATAACTATATAGTTGAATAGAATCGGGTAGTTAACAAGAACTGATCGTAAATTATTAAACATGTCATCCATTTTTTTTAATGACATATCGACAATAGATGGACAGATTTATGCCTTGATATTTAGTTGCAATAGTGTGAATTTTCTGCAACCTAATTTATGGTTCATATTACAAAATGCAGTAATTTTTTATTTTGTTATGAATATGGGAGTCTTCTTTGACTAGTTTTTATTGAGATGCTGTTTTTCAATTTTACAAATCGATAGTCTATTAACTGCAACCTTTTTTGCGTCCGACTGCTGGGTACGGGTCTCTCCTCATTATTTAGGAGGCCTAGAGCTTACTCCACCACGCTGCTCCAATGCGGGTTGGTGGATATTAGGTAAGGATATGTTTATAACTTATAGGCTTGTAAGTAAAATAAAAAAAATATATCTTTAAACCGATCGTTAGGAACAGGTAGTCTTTGTTATTAAGGAGTTTCTGGCAATACTGATGATCAACAGTTATGGAATTTAAGGTACCTACTTCAAATTTTTATTACATTAGATACTTCGATTTCACTTTCATAAGGTAAGTGTTCGAAGCACAAAAAATTAAACATAACAAAATTCTAAATTCAAACGTAATGGCTTGTTAAACAATACGCAATCTTGGTCAGTGATCTCGTTTCTAAAAGCTTACATATGTAAACTTTGCCCTCTGACTGCTTGGACTCCTTAGCACCTTTCACTGACTCTTATTACCTAGGTCGTAGAGTTGAGAACGAAAGATTGCAGGGTTCTAGGCGTGTTTGTGGTCAAATTGTACGTCAACACGAAGACAGAACAGCAATAAGCAATGTTTGCGGAGCGCTCTTTATTCAGATGAGCGCTTTACAAACGGGCTGTAAAGTTGAAAATTTTTTCCGTGTTTGAGCGGTTTTTGTTTAAATTGTTCTTATTTTGATATTCTTGAAATATTCATGATAATAAGATTAAATAATATTACCTATCTTTATATACCTATCTATTTAAATCCAATATTTTATCTAACGTTCTTTGTAGAATATTAAAAAATACCAAAGCCAACTTATGTAAGTAATACTTAAAATGCAACAAATTATACTCTACAATCTACATACTAGCAAAGTTGGGACTTTTACAATGTAATCACATGAATTTCAAAAATTTGGATGATTTTTCTCATGAAATAGTTTGTTATAGGTATTACAATAAGCAATATAAAAGTATTTATATTAATAAAAATATTTTTCAAATAATACTATGTTACACTATAATAAACTACATTGCAGGCAGTTAACAAAAACCACTTATCAACTTTATTTTACGTCTTTTCTTAAAACGCCGCGGTCAAACCGCCCGTCTATCCTCTACAAAGCTCCACCGACCGAGGCTGTGTGAAAAACCAACAGCCAACATCATAACGGCTAAATGGGTCAACGAGCGTTTACCGATATGCGATTTGCGCAAACACAGGGCATTCCGGAGAAATTTAGATTAGTGGGTATGCTGGAATTTTGGATTAGCGAGAAAGTCTAGTTGGTGCTATGGAACTTGTAAAAAGTGAAGGTATTCTTATAAGTTCCTCACTTTCTATGCTGAGATTGCGGTTTTAAAGTCAAAATACACCCAAAGATAATATAACCTATATTTGTAACTTAAAAAAGGGTAGTCCAGGCGGCACCTGCAAGCAAGCGATTTACACAGCTAAACGAAACATGTGCGATTTTGTGTAAGATGGGTGACTCCTACTGGCAAATTTCATGCAAGGAGCATGAAATGTGATATTTTGAAAAAAAAAAAAAAGATAAGTTGTTAGTTCTCAAATTGTGATTAAAAGTGGTCATTTCTAAAACCTCTACAAAAAAATTAACGACAAATAAAAATGAAATAAATGAAATGAAATTAGTCTGTGTAAAATACCAACAGCCAATATCGTAGCGGCTAAATGGGTCAACGAGCGGTTACCGATGCGGATTTGAGAAAACACAGAGCATTCCGGAGAAAAGATTAGTGGGTACATAGGAATTTTGGATTAGCAAGAAAGTTGGTGCTATGGAACTTGCAAGGTACAATTGTCATGTAAGCAACTTCCGAAGAGTGGTGATAGATCGACCAATATGCTTGTAACCTACTTAGTCTTAAACCGGAACGTCCGGATTTGATCATGAAAAACACCTCGAAGAAATTATTTATGTGCATATACACAGATCTGCATACCAACCCACATTGGAGCTGTGTGGTGGAGTAAGCTCCAGGCCTCCCCAATAAGGGGGAGAGCCCCATGCCCAGCAGTGGGACGCAAAAACAGGGTTGCAGCCAATACAAATCTATGACCCTATGAAATTAAGTGCAATAAACGACTGCGCATGTGCTGTTGTGGGAAAAGTGTTTTGATTGGTTTAGAACAAATTTTGACGTCTGCGCACAAATCTACGAGAGGGAGTTTTGATTAAGGATGGAAGCAGGCATTGTCCGGCGGCTGGTATAGAAAGCAAGCGACCTACGCCGCCAAGCCAAACGGCCAGAACCAAAGGACCAGCCCAAGGTTTAAAACCTAGGAGGGTTATTAATTTTTCACTTGATTTTTATTATTTCGTTGAAAAAAAGATCAAAAGTGAGGAAATGAAATAAAAATTGACTATTACTATAATAACTAACGAGCTATTTTTGTATATCTCGGAAACGGCTCCAGCGATTTTGTTGAAATTTATTACCTTGGTTTCGGAGGTGATGAATCGATCCAGCTAAATTTTATTTCGAGAATTTTTAAATTATTAAAAATGATTTTCAGCGACAATCAACTTAAATACAAACTGAAAAATACGACTCTTCCTGACATTTAATGGAGAGTATTAATAATATTGTGGCGTAGAACACCGTCAAACGCCATTCGCCAATATAACGTTCAAAGAAATAACAATGTCGATTTGAAAGACCTCTATAAAAATTTCGTTTTTTCAATTAAAGCTTCCTTGGCCGAATGGTTACGTTTGCTAACTGCGGAACTAGAGACCCGAAGTCGAACCTCAATCAAAACCATATTGCGTTTATTTTTTTTATTTTTGTGATTTTTTTTTATTGAGAGCTATTTCGTTCGCCATCTAGCGTTGTTAAGTAACACTAAGCAAATGAGTGTTTCGTTTGAAATGAAACTAAGAAAATAAATTGCTTTTATCCGAGCAACGCACGGTCGTTCAGGTACTTCTTATTTAATTATCTTATGGGTATATATATGACCTCTATATAATTACACTAAAATTAAAATGAATGAAAACTCAAATCAAAGCTCATTTCATACAAGAACAAGGTCATCGACGATAAGAATCAGAAATCACAATTAGAGTCAAATTAATTCGTATCACGTTTAATCAGTCTTTCAATAAGCCCTCAAATCGATACGCTACATATCGATAAAAGCATTGAATAAAACCGCACCGTAATCTGTCAAACTGGATCAAAACGAATGAAATAAAGTACGAATCAAAATTAAAATACTAAAAGCTTCCAATACTTGATTCCGTATGACTTTTTCCAATTACTCCGACTGGAATATTATAAAGAGCCAGAGTTACTTGAAATAAATAAATGTGGTTGCAACGCTTTCTGCGTCCTACTGCTGGGCACGGGCCTTTCATAAATTATAGGGGACAGGCCTCCCCTATCTTACTTAGAGGGTTGGTGGAGGAAATACATAAATGATAAAAAAGTAATTATAAAAAATACAGATAAATAATAGAATAGAAGGTGCTTGTATTCTCTTTCTCTGTTTGAGTCCATGGTACCCACGACACAGGGTATATATACCCTACTATGGGGCTATGAGTGAGAAACGTTATTATTTTTTAATTAATAATATTGGGGAGGCCTACGTCCAACAATGGACTTTTTAAGGCTGATGATGGATAGTATGTGGTAAAGGAGTATGGAGATATAGATCGTATGGAGGGTAGTAGTAGCATAGCGATCATGGCACCTCATAATCCTCAAATAAATCCAAATAAAAGTTAATGTCAACAACTATGTGGCCGGAACCCTTTATGCGTCCCACTGCTGGGCACGGGTCTCTCCCCATTATTGGGGAGGCCTGGAGCTTACTCCACCACGCTGCTCCAATGCGGGTTGGTGGAGATACGGGTTAGTGGCCAACCCGCTGTCGGATGTTTTCAAACCGCCCATAAGGGCTCCGACAAGGTTTAACGACTGTTATCTATCGACAAGAACCGGAACCGACGGCTTAACGTGCCCTCCGAAGCACGGAAACGCGCATGAAATTTTTTTGCCACTAGCGGTCACCCATCTCACATCCGACCGCGCCCATTTGGCTTAGTTGCATAGATCGTTTGCGTTCTACGCTAACCGCCGGGCCATGCGCGCTTCGACAACAACTATGTACATGACCAAAACATTTGTATCTTAATGCCACTATCTACATATTAATTTGTACATATAGATATATAAAGATAAGATGAAAATTAAAATGAGGATCATTACTAAATTTATTTGAAATATTTATCGATTAAAGTTGTATAACTTTAAATACAGAATCCTAAAATTAAGGACCACCCAAATTCGCAAGTAATGCAATGATATGAATAATCTTGTCGATCGACACTTTCAGTGGTCGCTACAAGTTTGGGCGTTATATTTAAAACACGATATTCAGAATTTCGTACATAAAACTCTCTCCGCTATCTCGCTTTGGACGACTTGGTCTCATGGACATCTACACACGACCTGAGGCAAGCGTAAGGCTTGTCCTGTGTTTGTATGCAGTTGCGCTGCTATTCCGAAGGCTGATCATCCTCAAGTAAGTCTGGCCGTCACCTGCATCTTTCCACCAAAACAAAATATCGTAAAATTGCTGTACGCCAGAAGTGGGTGCAGCTGCGGTGCTTCCCCGGTCGAACCCTTAAAATTCTACCACCTTTTTTGGTATCTGGGAAAACCTTGTAAAGGTGCCCGGCACTTTGGGAGGTTACCGTTTATGTGTGAGTTGTACTGCACTAAAACCCCCTTGGTGGCCTGCCTCTGTGTTTGGGGAGGACTCCGGGATCTCCAGTGGAACGCACCAGAGTCCTCTCCTGGGCCCATCTTCGGGATAGCATATGTGCTCTGCTGCACCTTCCGATGTTTACGGCGGCATGTGGCCACGCACATACCGCCGTCCTTCCCGGGGCTGCTAGCTGGACGGATCAAGCCCCCCTTCTTACCGCCCACAACCCCGGAAGCCCCCTTTTAGTCGCCTCTTACGATCAATCAGGGGATACCGTAACTCTATTCTTAATCCCGAAGCTACAGGGACTAAAATTCCAAAAATGAGGACATAGAGTTGCTAGTTTTTATTTGTTTTAATAATTACGTCACTTGGTATTAATGTATTCAATGTAAGTTTCGTTAAAACGTATACGTATAAAGAAAGGTACACCCTCACATTAATAAAATCGATTTCAATCCCGATATTTCGACTGCAGCGGTCGATTTTTCTTTTACCATCCGATACTTGGTTACAATTACTGGTCATTTATCACTTGAAGCACCGACCGAGGCTCCAATTTCACACTACCGGTACGAACTTTGGAATTTACGATCCAAATTTACCGGTTAAATCAATGATCGATAAATATGCAGTGTTCGATGCACCGTCAAATAAAGTTTCGAATTCAGAGCAAAGAATTCAGTAACACATATTTAAAAAAAATGTTGTGTGTAGAAAAAACAAAGATGATTGCATCAGTGGCTTAAAACATGTTTTAATTTTTGAATTATTTTATTTTATTTGCATTAATTTATTACAACTTTACATTACACATTTCTAAAATTATAAACGTATAATTCTGTCATTATTTTTTTCTTTTTATGCTCCATATATTTTTAAACAATTCACATAACCGAATCCAATTTACAGATTTGTGATGTAGGTTATTTTACATGTAAGCAATTTTTAAAAACGAGGACGATTATTATTTGTTTCAATAAACAGGAAAATTGAGAAAAACAGCAGAACAATAGAAGAAATATTATCATTATATTATGTAACCTCTAAATAAATGGGAAGAATGGAGAAACATGAGATGTTTCATTAAGACTTTTTCACCCATTTCATTTCTTGTCTACTAAATAAATAAATAAAGTATCACTCACTCACTCACATTTATAGCCCCACAGTAAGGTAGATATACTCTGTGTCGTGGTTGCCATGGATACACACAAAGACAGAAACACAAACACCCAGACCGAGAACAGAAATTTCAAACTCATCTCTTGTCAACTGTTTGTAATTTAAGGGAATTTGAGGACAATACCTCCACAGTTCACACAAAGCAGAAATTTACTCGAGTATCGAGTAATTTAGTAACTAATCGTGTTTGAACCGCGAGATTTATATAGTTAAACGAAGCATCCGCCGTCATACTATTCTTAACTAGCTGACAGATGTTATACTGTCTTAGCTATGATATTGAATTCTAATTTTAAATAAAAAAATATGATGGTTGAGTATTCTTAGTTTTATTTTATTTATCGCGCAATTTCCTCAATTTTATTTAATAAAAACCTTCTCCTGACAATAATAAACACAAAAAAATCATCGATATCGACCCAGCCGTTCACTTGCGATGACGTGACCAAGGGAAATAGGGATCCATTCTAAATGACAAGTTTATTCTTAACAAGCCGTTAGATCTTCCAAGTACCACAGCAGGCCTGCTTGCATATTTGCGCGTTTACAAAAAAGTCGATTAAATAGGACGATCAACATTTTAATTAAGAAGAGTCACTTCTTTTTATACTTCCAGTAAAACAAGAATGCAATTTGTCCAACTGGCGTAAACAGAAAGATTCTATTTAGCTTATAAGGTTAACTGGCTGGTTCGAATAAGGTAAGGCACCAATAAACACGTTAGATTCAGTAAACTTTCACATTGGCTCATCCGATTGCATAATTGGATATTAGTTTAGTAAGGTTGTAGGATATGCTGTTGACTACGTACTGTGGAAACGAAGGTTTTATATATTTGGTAATTCATAATTTATATAACCAAATTTATAACCCACAGCTTGGTACAGTACTCAAAAATTCGACACAGTGTTGAGAAGGGTTTAGGCTATAGTTTACCACAACCACCGCCCATCTACCAGCATGGTAGCAGCGTGGTGGAGTAAGCTGCAGGCCTCCTCAATAATTTAAGACTAGTGCCCAGCAGTGGCACGCAAAAAAGCGTTCCACTGCTGGGCTCGGCTCTCTACCCATCATTGGGGAGGTCTGGAGCTTACTCCACCACGCTGCTGCAATGCGGGTTTGTGGAGGAGGAAAATATTGTATTCGTAATGAAATAAAATTAAAACTGCAGCATGTTGCTGTGAAAAAAGACTGCTAAATTCGCAAATGCCATCTGGGGTCACGAGAGCGCGTAGAAGCCACACATTTTGACTGAGATATACGAGAGTTGGTGAAGTTAAGAAGACTTAGAGCGTGTGCATTCAAGACCTTGACTCTCCATACGATATCTTTTTCACATGGAAACCATATTCACACATCTTGGCAACATCATGTTCAATATTATTATTTTTAAACACACAACACCATCTGATTCCAAACTAAGCAAATAAACATACTGATATTTATTTGCTTAGTATGGAATTGTCTCTGTTATTCTTTGCTGCTTCTTACTATTATTTCTTCTTACTATTATTCATTCTTCTACTGTTTTGAATATATTTACAGTACCTGTTTATTGTTTAATGCACCCTACCCTCTAATTTTGAATTGTCTTATATATATTTCCTTCTCGGTTGTCTGGAAGAGATTGCTGTTTGTAGCAATAAGACCGCCTTTTGCTTTCGTTTTAATGTATCTATGTAATGTATGTTTTCCTTGTGTTGGTGTGCAATAAAGAGTTTGTATTGTATTATTGTATTGTATATAATTCTAAATACATACTTCAATAGATAAATTAACACCCAGAGACAGAACAAATGGTCATAACACAAATATTTGTCCTGGGTGGGAATCGAATCCACGACCTCACGTTTCGCAGTCGGCTCATCACCCACTACGCCACGGAGGCTGTTAGGATTAATATTACGAAGTTATTTCATAACGATCCCTTAGATTTTCGAATAATATATGGAAATAAGTGTCAAAATGGTTCGTTTTACCTAGATGCAGCATGTATGATTGTTGATCCGTTCTATAATATGCATAATGCGTGTAGCAAATATGTTGCTTTTTAAGTACTACAATTTATGTGGTGCCCATAAAACTAGGATGACCCGGACAGGATAATTCTGATGAGATGTTATGAGCGTAAAAGTTACGACGAGAACAGGGTCGTTAAAATCGCGAACTTATACCGAGAAACACTGAGTAAACTGCGTGTAGTATGTACAGGATGTTAAGGAAAATGTCAGTATGTTGTAAGTAGAACAGTAGTGGCGGTATAGGGATAAGACAATGAAATCTACTGTCCCAAGATATGATTCTATTTATAAAAATAAAGTAGGTATGAGTGTGTGCTCTGTTTTAACGGACGTTTCATGAAATTTTCCATTTATAAAATTTTCATAAAATTTTCCAGTAGTAAAAATATATTAAGAGTCTAGTACATTTTTTTTGTTCTGAATAATAATTTAACATGTATAAATTATTGTTTTCGGCAAATTTTTACATACAATTTTATGTAATTTGACGACCGCGTGCCAGCACTGGGCAAAATGTACTGTATTCGACGCCAAGCGATGAATATTATATAAGTAAAATGTCTATTTCTAGTTTGGGTGTTCGGTCCTAGACTTGTTGAGAACCCATGGTACCCACAACGTAATAATAATATATCCTAGCTTGGAGATGTGAGCTTGAAAAGTTATGTCACATCTAGTAAAAATATAGTATCAACAATGATAGCAACTGATTTAAATTTAAATCGGATTAAATAAAAACTAATTATAATAAGTCGATTAAAACATTAAGATACGCGATCTTTCATCAATATCGTTTAACGGATTTCCATAACACCCTGTACCTCGAAATTTTGATCAGCACACACGATTTGCGCCCATAAGGCGCATTATTTACGGACTAGTTTTCGTCGATTGCGGTACGTCAATGCGATTATCGCATCGTGTCTCAATTCCTATGCGAATTGGAGTGATGATATTATTCCTATTGCTAGTAACCACCCACGTTAATTTGTGGTGCAAAGAAAAATGTTGGGTAGACCTCGACGGCAATTTTTTTTGGATTTTACTGAATTTTGTTTTTTTTTCATAGTCAAGATTGAGATTCAAGCTTTTTTAACTAAAGACTCCAACCATTTTTGCGTCCCACTGCTGGACACGTGTCTTCTCTGGGATTAAAGTTTGGCAAAGGGAGATCTCCGACCGGACCAGGTGGTCATGACCGGTGAGCGGCCGCGCTCCTACTGAATCATTTCGGAGCTTGTATATATGCTCGGATATTCAGAAAACTTCAATAGCGTGATTCAGGAATACCCGTGGCGCCATCTCTTGATGAGTAGCAGAAGGTCGCTACATCAATAGAGCTACGGTATTCCCTGCCGGATCGTAAGAGGCGACTTAGAGCGTTCACTAGCGGTCACCCATCTCACAACCGACCGTACCTGGCTTATCTGTATTAACCGCTTGCGTTCTACGCTAGTCGCCGAGCCATGCGCGCTTCGAATATAGCTATACAAAGATTAATACTTTCAAATCGCCATCGCCCGCTTCTTAAAGCTCATCTCAGAACATCTTACAACGTTAAGCCCAAGTTAACATTCTCACCTATTTGTAGACAAGCGCATGTTGACATCAGCTGGACCTGCGGCGAATAGGCCACGCTTATATGGAGAAGCTTCAAACGACTTTGTAAACATTCTGAGAACGTACAGTTTATTGGTATAAGCTCAAATTAAGTTGGGTAATGTGGTCTTTGTATGTCAACGTTTTAAGACTGTTTACCCTGCATGAATTAAGTTTGTTGGTATAAGCGGTTACAATTCAGTTTGCAAATTATGATCAGTCTTAGGCTGGATTGCACCGTAGTCCTGGTTATAGTTTCGGTCAAAACTAACTTTAACGGTAACTTTAACGACGACATAAGAATTTAACTATAGTGTGTTTCACCATAACTTTTTTCTTGATTGTTAAAATTAATAGGCGGTGAAGTTAATACTCATTTGATTTGATATTTGACCATAACAATAGCTTTAACCGGTCAAAATCGAGCAGTTAACGTTACCGTTAAGTTATGACGTCATTAGAACCATAGCTTAATTGGTGCAACGCAAATGTTGCAATGGCGATGGCGAGGGTACATGTTATTATACCCTGTGCTGTGGGTGCCATGCACACACACAAAGACAGAAACCATGATCAAGAACAGAAATTTTGAACATTTCAACATTCATCTGCTTCGGCGCGCGAATCGAACCCGGGACCCTCCGATCGGCAGTCCGGCATGGTAACCACTACGCTACGAGGGTCGGGAAAAAATGCAAGTTTGCAGTGTGCGTCTCAGTTCAAAAGTAGAATCTCATTCTCATAATCTGATGACTAAATGTTCCCTGTGAAACAAGAAAATGCACATCCTGCCTCAGTCCTAACTAAAACCTCCGCTTTGGTAAGAAGCGACACCCGAATGCTGTCTGAATTTCCAAAGGCTTCAAAAGATGATGATAACTTCACAAACACAAAAACCAAGGTACATTAAGTAAACAGCTAAAATTCCCATTATTTCCAAAACAATCGTTTCATTATTCTTCTATTAGCATAATCACATTTCAATGCAAACATCTAATTAGAAATTCTAAGCGCCGAAAACCTTATTAAAAGTTACACATAAAACACCTT
This sequence comes from Pyrgus malvae, assembly GCA_911387765.1. Taxonomy (NCBI): domain Eukaryota; kingdom Metazoa; phylum Arthropoda; class Insecta; order Lepidoptera; family Hesperiidae; genus Pyrgus; species Pyrgus malvae. The sequence continues at coordinate 2,107,726 of OU426960.1, read as the reverse complement.
AACTATCGCAGTGATTTATTTTACGACTCTAAACACGAATGCCTTGTATTTACTTACAATACAAAACGATCAAACGAGATGCTCTACATCTGATTGCCGATGACGTCATGTATATAAATATTTTTTTATTGTTTCTTCTTAATAGAGTCAGGAGGCAGACTATCGCGTAACGTTTTGGTGATAAATAAATATTAGGTTTGTGGTTAAAAAAACTTTGTTAAAAATTTCGTGACTAAATGTACTTTCAGTTCACGTGATGTTAGGTCCATATAAATCTAAACACACGCTTAAATAAGATTTGAATATTTTCTGAGATCTCAGTCAGTTTTATTAAATCTATTCTTAGAGCTACGGTATCCCCTGTCTGATCGTAAGCGACTAAAAGGGGTTGCGGGCTGTGAGAGTCGGAGCTCGATCCGTTCGGCCAGCGGCCCGGGAAGGACGGCGGTGTGTGCGTAGCATTAATGGTCTTTAGCAGACCATTTAGGTGGCTTCAATAATAGATATAGTAGGTTTTCGGAAATAATCTATATTTTTAAGCACACATTTTTGATTATTACAAAATTTACAGTGAAAAAACAAAGATATTTTAAATAAAATTGACAATTAAACGAAAAACTAAAAAGATCAAAATAAACAAAAAAGTATTTGCTTCTACAGAGGCCACAACACCGCATATCGCCGAGGCATCGGAAGGTGCAGGAGAGCATATTTGCTCTCCCGAAGATGGGCCCGCACTGGAGATCCCAGAATCCTCCCCAAGCGCAGAGTCAGGCCACCGAGGGGGTTTTGGTGCAATATAAATCCCATATAGCCCGGTATCCTCTTCGAAGATGCCGGGTACCTTATGAATGTCTCCCGCCCGATACAAAAGGCAGTTTTACAGCTATTTGAAGGTTGATGGTTGCAAAAATCAAGATCAATGACCAGCAATAGCACCTTCCACCCTAAATTCACTTGGAGCCTTGTAAGTTCTAGCTAGACGTTTTAAGAAAGAATTTTACTTCTTATATTTTTAATTAAGTAGATGCGTACAACGACAACAATTAGAAGTACTTTTGGCTCACATTGTCATACCAACAACCCTTATTATTTCATGGAGTACATTACGCGAAGCGCGCATGGCCCAGCGGTTAGCGTAGAATGCAAACCATCAATGCAACTAAGCCAAACGGGCGCGGTCCGGTGTGAGATGGGTGACCACTAGTGGCAAAAAATTTCACGTGCGTTTCCGTGCTTCGGAGGACACGTTAAGCCATCGGTCCCGATTGTTGTCGATAGATAACAGTCGTTAAACTTTGTCGGAGGCTTTATGGGCGCTTTGAAAACATCCGACAGCGGGTTGGCCACTAACCCGCATCTCCACCAACCCGCATTGGAGCAGCGTGGTGGAGTAAGCTCCAGGCCTCCCCAATAATGAGGAGAGACCCGTGCCCAGCAATGTTTTCCGTCGCCGCACAGCAGATCATAGATCATACCATCAATATACCTACAACGTAATTTTTTATATTTTAAATCTATGAAACAATTATATATTACACATACATACTTTTATACGTCATGTTTTCTTATTTTTATAATATGGCTTTTCTCTGTTCGTACAGAAAAATATTTCATGCGCATGTTAAATATACACGAGAAAAACACCAGTTACTATTATCACTAACATCAGTTAAAATAAGATATAATCCGCATTTTATGATCTGTACAAAATCGCAATGGGTTTCATATCCCTAATGTATTAAAAGACCGCGATACTAAAGAAAAAGAATACCGCAAGCGGAAATAAGACTCAATTCGTCCCAAATTTAATCAGTAGCGTTCCCAAGCTTGCACTATGCGTGTCCAATTGTATCATTTATCAAAACCGACTCCTGGTCTAAGCTACACACGATCTCGCCACATTCTTTGCGTGTCATTGTGTCCTTGCGTTCATAGATTTAGAGTTTATTTTTGAATTTATTATTGTTTTTTATCGTTGTACTCGCGCAAGTTTTACGTGCGGTCCAGTCAACATTATGGCCATACAATAAAGTTCAATTTTGTTTGTTTGTTTGCTTTTTAGTTTTGTTCGCACGCCATTGTTTATTATACTAGTGTCACGTAAGGACAGATGTGGCGTAAATACTTATTAATGATTTCGTTAAGCGAAGGTGATGTTTCGAAGAAACTTTTCATCATTTTTTACTGCGCGGTTGCAATTTAGATAAGAATCTTGCGGAGGCTTGGGTTCGATCGCGGGTCAGTAAAATTGCGTGTATGATATATGGTTTTATGATACGTCCGATGTAGATTTTGGAGCATCTTGAATTTTTATGCAAATTCTTTTATGATTGATTTTTATCTAGAAGGAAGTGACAAAGACAAAGACAAAGACAAATGATTTATTTGCACAAATATGGGTATTACAAAAGTTGTTTTATACATTTAATAATCCGCCATATTTACCTCAGTAAGGTATGCAAATATTATATTATAGGTATATTATTAATAAATAAAAGTACTGACTAAAATCTAACTTAGAAATTTTAATTTATTTAAGTATTTAATTAACTAATCATATTGATTTATATTTATCCCATATTTGCGTTTTTTTTTTTTTTTTTTAATTGTTTTTGGTAATTATTTATACAGTATTTTATCGGCGTCATCGGCTTTGGGCACCCAATTACCTGGGTTTTTATACACTGAGAGGAAAAAAAAGCCGGCGGAAAAAAAAACCTCCCAGGTTTTTAATCCCGTATTCCCTCACGAAGTTAAAGTTCATCGTTTAGAAATTCAGAAACCGAGTAGTACGCTTTTGTAAATAAGAACGTTTTAAGTGCTCGTTTAAAATCACAATTTGTTTTAGATTTGAGGGATTCAGGTAAATTATTATATATTTTTGGTCCCATGCAAAAGACGCTTTTATGGTATTGTTTTGTTTTTGACGCAATCGAACACAATTTTTTATTATATCTTTTTGATTTTAGGATTTCATATTTATTTATATCTTTTTTTACCATTAAGGATATTTCATAAATGTACAGAGATGGGAGTGTCATTATTTTTAAATCTTGAAAGTGCGGCTTACAAGAATCTATCTGATTAAGTTGACACATAGAACGAATGCATTTCTTTTGAGCTTTAAAAACCGTTTGGATTCCCGTTGCGTTACCCCAGAATATGAGTCCGTATCTAAGAGTTGCACCCACATATGCATGATATGCACTAAGGACAGCTGTTTTGTTTACTATTTTTGATAATTTATATAATGCAAATGAAAATTTATTTAATTGTTTGCAAACATGTTCCATATGGGACTGCCATGTTAATTTATTATCTATGTATAGACCTAAGAATTTAGTTGTGTCCGTTTCAGATACCGTCTTTCCTTTATAGTTTATATTTATAGGTTGACCGTATGATACTCTATTTTTAAAAGTCATTATATTGGTTTTATCAAGATTAATTTTTAAATTGTTGTTATTTAGCCAGTCTATTAATGATTTTAGTGCATTGTTTATTTCGATTTCATAATTACTTGTGTTATTATTCGTAAATACAACTGTACAATCATCGGCAAAGAGTATCATCGGCTGTTTGATGACTTTAGGGAAATCATTAATGTAAATAAGAAAAAGTAATGGACCTAAAATGCTTCCCTGAGGCACACCATAAAGTACAGTCCTAGTATGAGAGTGGAATTTCTCCTGTGTGTTTGTTATATTATTGATTTTTGTAATTTCTGTGACTTGTTTTCTGTTAGTTAGGTAAGATTTTATTAATTTTAAAGCATTATCTCTCACTCCATATTTTTCTAATTTGTCAATTAATAGTTTATGGTCCACGAAATCAAATGCTTTTGTCATATCCATGTACAGTCCTACCACTTGTTTTTTATTATCTAAACTAGTCATTACTTTTTGCAAAAAGTTAAATACTGCTATATTAATTGATTTATTTTTCCTAAACCCTACCTGTTCATCTGCAAAAATAGAAAACTTTTCAAAATAGGAATACAAGTTATTGTGAAGTACTCTTTCAAATATTTTAGAAAATATTGGTATTAATGCAATCGGTCTATAGCATCCCATGTCCTGTTTGTCCTGTTTTTTAAAAATAGGCTTTATGATAGTTACTTTCAACTTGTCTGGATATGTACCTGTTTCAATACTTGAATTTATAATATAAGCCAATACAGGAGCTATTATTTTTGAGACCTTTTTAATAATACTGGTACATATGCCATCATACCCCGTGCTGTTTGTATTATTTAAATTGTTTATAATTGTCGTTACTTCATCAGTGGATGTGGGTTTCAAAAATAGAGAGTTATAATGATTGTTACTAATTTGGTATTTTACATTATTAATATTAATGCTACAACTATTCTGAATTTGGTCAATAAAATATTTATTAAATTCTTGGGCAATTATTTGAGGGTCGCTTACTATAGAATCTCCTACTTTAATCTGTTCAATATCTTGTTTAGGAACGTTAATAGTGTTATCATTTATTATTTTCCATGTAGCTTTAGATTTATTATGAGCATTTTTAATGAAATAGTCATTTTGAGACTTTTGTGTTAACTTTATGATTGCTTTTAATTTTTTCGAATAAGTTTTAAATCTGTTTTTTGATACCGAGTTTCTAGATATTCTACATTTCCAAAGTAAAGATCTTTTTATTTTTGAACATTTTTTAATACCCTTTGTGACCCATTTAGGTCGTTTCTTAGTCGAAATTTTAACTTTTAATATAGGAAAACAAAGGTTATAAAATAATTGAAACGTTTCGTGAAATGTATTGAACGCAGTGTTAGTGTCTTTACTTAAATAAACATCTTTAAAGGTTAAATTTCGCAAACAATCGATGAATTTAATTACATTTTCAACACTATAGTCGCGCTTGTAAGCATACCAATGTGTAACGAGACAATTCCTTTTCACCGGGCACTGTAAGATCTGAGCTGTATGATCCGATAACGCAAGTTCTACTACAAATGATTTACAATCTCTTATGTTGTGGGCAAAATTATCAATACATGTTTTACTACAAAGGCGTGTTGGTGTCTTTATGCATAGTTTAAGATTAAAATAATCAAACATTGCTTCAAATTCCGATGTTATTTTATTTCTTTTTAATATATCTATGTTAAAATCGCCACACACAACAACTTTTTTGTTTTTATAGCAGATCTTACTAAGTAAATTTTGCATACTATTGAAGAAGCAATCATAATCGGATATTTTATTTTTTGGCGCTCTATATACACAAATAATAATAATTTTATGTTCTATAAGTTCGATAGCACTACATTCTAATTTATTTATTATATTAAAAGCTTGTATTTCCTGTATGTTACGAAATTTGTGTCCATTGCGAATTAATATACATGATCCTCCGTTCCTATTATTTCGCAAACTGTACGATGCAAGAATATAGTTTGATATATTTAAAAAGCAAGTATCTGATTGGATCATGTTGTGTTCAGTAATGCAGAGAACATCAATTAAAATTCTTTTATCACTAAGATTGTTTAAGCAAACAGTCAACTCGTCCGATTTACTTATTAAGCCATTAATGTTTTGATGTAGTATGTTAATTTTTTTATACACGAAAAAAGTTTATACATCCGTCTGTTTGAGTTTGTTTTTCTTCTACGTTTGACCTTTCTGTTTGAGTACTTTTGTCTCTTTTTATGAGCTTCGTAACGCTTTTTTTATTTTTCTGATTGAAGGTCAAAAACCTATTTTTGTAGTCTATATGTAATATTTGCCTCAAAAGTAATCTACAAATATTAAGTGTAAACTGTTTCCCTTTTGCAATAAATCGTTTGTAATCAAGATCTAAGTAATACGCGTGTTCAAGTTTCGTACATGCAAATTTTAAATCATAGTTTAATTTACGCTCATTTAAATATTTATTATACGGAACTTCACAAAAGATCACATTTGTGTTACTTTTGTCCTGGAGCCACTTGTTAACGCCAAGGCTAAATTTGTAGGGATTATTGTCATTTGTACCACCTATCACGATGACGTAATCATTTTTATTTAGGGACAACAACTCTTTATTACAAGTGGGTTTTTTGAAAGTAAAATGTGAAGTAATTAGAGTTGATTCTCGTAGGTAATAATATTATTTTGTCAATTATTAATTTGACCTTAATTACCCTTATCTTTTATGCTTGAACTGTGCCCTTTAATTTTTCCGTGTTTTTTACTTACAACTCATAGGCGAATGGGTACACATCTAGAGCTTGAGAAGATCGTGTTCTTCCGCCCGTCCGTCAATTGTGTTGCGTGTGATCAGCTTTATTTAGTGTACTTAGTAGTTCTTTTAATATTGTGAAAATAGGGTCTTGGACACTATGCACAAAAAAATTCAATAACCTTACCTTAAAAAGGTTGCACTAAATCACGCTTGGAAAGCAATATAATTGTTAATTCTTTTTTATACATGATTTTAATTACCGCTTAAATCAATAATAATGAAGTAAATTGACTAGATATATATGATAAGTGACGTCACTTATCATTTTCTCATACAAAATGTATGGGGATGTCACATATTGACAGCTCATTAAAAGTATCTCAATTGACTTGGTAGTCCAAGACCGGATTTTAATAGAAATCAAAAACGAAAACAACTTCATAATTACATAATATGATCAGAAATACATTATAATCCATGATTTCTGCCATTACTAGTACTGTAATACTACTAAGTAAATGTTGAGTTTCAGGCTAAAACAACACAGCGAGTTTTGAGACTTACCAACATTACATAGTAGAAAAAAAATATGACGAGCGACATCCAAAGTTACGCCATTCGATCTATAAAATTTACTTAATGTCAAATTGTATGTTTTGGTTTCCTTTTGTAAGGCAACCGCACCATCAGTGCATATTTCTAACAAGAGGACAATAAAAACAATTTCTACATGCCTCTTTCGTATTCGCGCAATAACTTGGAGATTTATGATTTTAAATCAACGGGTAGCACAAAATTTGGCTCTCGTATAATATATGAAGTAAGCTATATAAACGGGCTAATCTTTAAGTTACTTTGCTTTGAAATTTTGAGACGAAACCATGAACATTAATTTTTTGATATGACCGCAACCCTTTTCGCGTCCCATTGCAATACCTGGGGCTTATTGCACATCTGCTCTCGGATGTTTTCAAACCTAAATAAGTCCTCCGACAAGGTATATCCTCTGTTATTCGTACATGAAATTTTGGCGATTAGCGGTCACCCATCTCACACCCGACTGCACCCGTTTGGCTCAGCTGCATGCATAGTAAGCTTGCGTTCTGTGCCGCTTCTGCGGTGCACCGAGCCGTGCATTCTTCCACTACTTTATGTGCCTTTTAAGTGGTACGCATTTCTCTTCTAACAATCTAAATTGTTTTGAATTCGAGCACGATACCGCAATAAACTAAGTTCCACGCTCATTAGGTAGCTTACATCTCAATAGATTCCATTAATTATTAATTTATACCGAACCAATTTAAATTATGTCTTCTTTAAAACATTCATTAGAGGATCGTGGATACTGCTCTTTATTTCAGTTCTTTGTAAGTCATTTCATCAATATTTATTGTGTTTCGTAGCTTATTTATTGCATAGTAAATATTTGGTCGAATAAATTGATGTTAGAAATGTTTAATGGACAATTAGTAGATAATAAAGACTTGGCCAACTATACTGTGGGGTTGTATGTACCTTTTTTTTGGTATCGGTGGGGAAACCTTCAAAAGGTACCCGACACCTTGGGAGACTAAGGGTTATGTGGGATTTTACCGCACTAAAACCCCCTCGGTGGCCTGCCTCTGCGTTTGGTGAGGACTCCCGGATCTCCATGGGAACGCACCGGTGTCCTCCAAGCGCGGCGCCCCAGAACGGACCCATTTTCGAGAGAGCAGATGTGCTCTCCTGCACCTTCAGGTGTTCACGGCGGCATGCAGCCACGCACACACCGCCGTCCCTCCCGGGGCTGCTAGCAGGTCAAGCTCCCACTCTCACCGACCGCATCCCCGGAAGCCCCCTTTTAGTCGCCTCTTATAGCTCTATTCTTAATCCCGAAGCTACAGGGACTACATAACTTTCAGCTGGAAAACTATTCTATTGTATTTGGATGGAATAGTGATGTTATCGGCCACACTTACATGACGCGAATATCAGCTCCAGATATAGCTACGTACATATTATTATATGTATGTAACTGCAAACAAGACTAGAATCTTACTGCCCCACCTTGTTCATATTTGGCACAGGAAGATCTCCTGCGAGGCGAGGTTATCATGCCCGGGGAGCGGCTGCGCTCCTACTGAGTCATTTTGGAGCTTGTGTTATTAGGCCGGATATTCAGAAAACTTCGATAGCGTGATTTAGACTACCCGTAGCGCCATCTCTTGATGAGTTACGGAAGGTCACCACACATAGATAAATTTCGTCAAAAATAAAAAAACTGGCCAAGTGTCAGTCCAACTCGTGCACAAAGGGTTTCGTACGATTATCTTTATAAACGGCAAAAAAAGTTTGTTGTATATAACCTAAATTCTTTTATTCGGTTTTTAGTATTTCTTGTTACAGTGTCAACAGAAATACATCATCTGTGAAAATTTTCAATTGTATAACTACCACATTTCATGACATACATATAGCGTGGTGAACAGCAGAGTTATTGGGTCTCGTTTTACCCTTTGGATACAGAACCCTAATAAAACGGCATGCAGTGGTGCACAAAAAAAAATTATATAACATTCTTAAAATTAAATGGTTTCTCAAAATAGAAAATAGTTAACCTAACTAAAATTAATGGAGATGATAAACAGAAATCCATTCATGGAATTGACTAAAAGACATTTATTCTCGAAATTTGGTCGGATTAGGTTGATTTGTTTACTGACTTTTGTTGACTTGAACATTGCCTAACGTTATAAGGAAAGATCTACATAGTAATATAAAAAGTAATGAAACTGTTTCTAAGGATGCGAAATTTTCCTTATAAAACGGGGTTTCCTATGAGTCTTTTAAGCAAACAATTCTAAGAACCGTGTACATTTTTTGTATTATTGTAGGCTTTTATGAAGCGCGTCCTTAGTTAAATGGCGTACCTTTCGTTCTGAATCTATGCGCACCGACTCCAAAATAGTGTTAGGTCAATAGCAAGAAATTACCACTAGCAAGAAAAAATATCAAATGCCAAGTATGATAATAATATGTAGGTAAGTTTATTATTTTACTCCAAAATAGTGTTAAGTCATTAGCAAGAAATTAACACTAGCAAGAAAAAGTATCTTATGCCAAGTATGATATATAAGTTTATCATTAAGTAGTTTATTATTTTCTGCTTTTCAGTTTTATCGGTGGTTTAAATTTTTGTTAAAAACTTATTTAATTTGACTCTATTTACTACTTTCTGACTTTTTTAATGTTTACTTACGTTTTTTTAATAATTCTGTATTGTTTAAGCATAATTGCAAAATTGTCCAACAACTTTTAAACTTTAATAAGTTTTACCTTTTATAATCATGTTCACTTGAACGTATAAATTTTTGAAAGTATTTGTTCTCAACTCCTAACCGTTGAGGAGTAGACATTCCATAATCAGCTCGTCAATATGATATGATCGTAACTCTACAGAAATATCTGTTTTGCTTTAGTAAATGTTTAATAATATACTGTGCGTACCTATAAAATTTCAGTGTTCTCCTCGATTTTTTCAGCGTGGCGGACTGTGGCTCTCTCTCTCAGTTCCCTTCTCTCGGAACCTGCTCGTATGCCTGGCAGTCAGACTTATAAAAAAGGTTTAAAAAAAACAACGGGTTGCACTTGAACATTAACGTTGTGCATTTTTGATGTTATGGAACCACCTTAAAAGTCACCAACTAACCACATCTTCTTTTCGAATCAATCGGGTACCACTTAATTACTGTATTTGATGAACGACAAACATTTAAGGATTTGTCGTTTTAAATACTGTTTCTTCTGTTCCGCCTTTTAGCTCATGAATATTATGATAAAAATAATGAGATACGTCGGAAACGTACAAAGTAGTCGCTTATACTAATGAATATTGAGAGTCGATTCGGTCATTTAAATTGGTTCAACTTTGATAGACGTTTACATTACTTCGGTTACTTACTGGTTTTCGTTAGATTAATTAAGATAATGAGAGTTGGTAGTGAAGTGCCATGCATTAAATGGTAATGCAATAATGGTATGAAATAAACTTATAATATTATAAATAAATAAACGCTACTCACTCATAGCCACAGACTAAGATTACCTGTGTCGTGGGTACCATGGACACATACAAAAATACAAAGACAGAAACACAAATACTCAGTCCGAGAATAGAAAATCAAACTCATCATTCAAATTTCTGCTTTGCCGGGAATCGAACCTGGGACACTCCGATCGGAAGTCCGGCATGGTAACGAATACGCCAAACGGGTTGTCAATTATTGTGATGTATTAAGCAATTTGTATAGTACTCGTAATGTAGGCGGTACCAAGTGTTATCTACTTTTTTACATGAGTTTATTACAAGCTTTTTAGAGGTATGTCTGTATTTATTATAATTAAAATTACTACCTTTTACAATAATTTTAAAACTTAAGTCAATGTTTACTCATCCTACTGAATCTATCCACCCCTATATATATTGTCATAAATTAGGTACCTAACTTCCTTGTGAGCTTAAGCTGATAGACGTTCTGGTTAGTTGACGTCACAGCATGTAATTCTGCTGTTGTCACAGCATATAATTTTGCTGTGGTGAAGAAGTGAACCGTAATATCTGAGTATCCGCTATTAGACAACATTAAGAAATAAAAAACCCCGCTTTTCTGAAAAAAATAACTAAAACGTAAATAATAAGAAGAAAATGTACCTATTTTATTGTAAAAAAAAGCGTTTCAAAAAAGTGTGGCATATCGGCCTTCTAAATAAAATAACAGAGCGTTACTTCATACAAAGTATTTTTCTGAGTTTTTGTGAAGTTTATATCCTTATAGGCTTGAGCCTTTTAACCATTTCACGTAATGTAAATTCCTGTTCGCTTTGAACATTTAAATTAAAAAAATAAAGTAATAATAAATAACGCTTCATGCTCATAGCCCCACAGTAGGGTAGATATACCCTGTGTCGTAAAAGTATAGCATAGCATTGGCAAAAGCCTCCCAAAATCAAACAAAACTTCAAGTACTAGTTTTTATACTCTTATGTTAACTCAAACAATTCATGCTAAACCAATAACTTTCTCTTCTATAGTCCGTTTTCCCATTCGTAAATCAGAATTTCAACATTAACGTTTCAAAATATCGTACAAGCGGCAAACCCATTTAGACTAGAAATTAGTTGTACGAAACCATAATTCAGAGCGAATCGCTAATGATTATGTGTATTCAAGAAATATTGTGTATCATTTACAACTCTATTACCATTTCTCGGTACGAATACAAATGTATCGGTATTCGTAATAGTTCGTATCTGGTTCGTTAGGCGGGCCTATAGGTCGCAAGAGTTATAATAAATACTGGATGTGAACTTAGGTATTTGATTCTACATCGTGGTAACTAGGTGAGGTTGCACTAAGTTACGATGGGAAAACCTTCGCTACTATCTTCGCTGGACTTATTGAGAAAGCGACTTTGAATAATAGTACCACAATTGTTGATGAGCTGAATAGAGATTCTCCACTCCAGCTAGAAGTTTAAGAGAGTGGTGTAGGAGCACAAATATATCCTGAAAGCGTTTATGTAAAAACAACTGTTGGAAAATGAATGAAAAAAGTTAATAATTCTTGTCATATTAATTTTTTTACCATAGAAAATTAAGAAACGTTCTTCATAATTTGTTAATCTTTGTTTAAAATAATTTTAAGGTTTCTTAGATCCCTTCCCATTTATCAAGCACCTTTACCATTTAAAAGGCACCAAATAAAATTAATATAAAAAGAAAATATGGTAAATATTTCTTGGGTAGTCCAGTAATTTTACCTATTTATTTATTTATTATTTTGTAACCACCTAAAACTAAGGGCTACAGGGTAAACTTAATGCCTAATGGCATTCTCCACCAGTCAACCCTGGGTGATGGATAGAACTTAAGGTAGGCGGACGGATAACAATGATTTAAAAATAACTATTATATTGGATATATTAGGTATTAAAGATATAGATCTATCTATGTATTAAAGATATAAATGCGATAAAAAGAAAGACGGATATCATTAATCTTAGTAAAACAAAATGTTTTCGTAACACCAGTAGCAACTATAACAAAAAATGTAATCATAAGTGATCATAGAATAAACCAATGTAGCACATACTCAAAACACTGACAATGACACACAAAGAAAAATGATAAACAAACAAAAAATAAAACGCAAGGAGCTAATTCAATAACAGCTGGACACAAAGATTGTCGTTATATCATTAAACATTATGCTCAAAGTAAAAAGCGTTAAGTGTAACAAAACGAGTTTCGCTAAAAAAATGCATGAATATTTGATCCTAAACCAGAATCATTAGTCAAAGTTTTTTACTGAGTCCATATCTCAAGGCACCCGTCGACGTTCGTGACAATATCTAATTTCAATCTTTCGACCTTGAGATAAAGTTCTAAATCAAATCATCGAAAAGATTCTAATCTTTTATGTCACACAATCGTATTATTCTAACAATTGTCCCGAGTCTACCGGTATCTGGTGATAGTTCTCCGTGACATCATTAATCAACTAGATCTCATGCGGATGGCTTTCTTTTGATCGAATCACAAACTGCGTTCTGATTGTAAACTTTGGTGGCTTCCTTGCTAACGATACTACCATCTTTTCAAACGATTGTCGTATCTATGTCTTTTGTATTATCGTCTATATTACTTTCAATCTTATCATCATTAATAATCAAACATGATCCCGTATTTACCCTTGGATTTTCACCTTCTTATGTGGGAATATTCAATTTGTTTACGTCAACTGTTTTTGTTCAATTGACGCTTAAATTCTTAGAATGACTAATGATATCAATTTTTATGGAAACTTAAACAAACTGTTCTGAAGCAATGGTAGGAAGTTCTATCATAGTTTAACGTTTAGCAAAGATTAAATATAGGGTGAGAGAGTTCGATAGTAAGCAACTGAGCGTATTGTACAAAGTATTCAATGGTATGTAATTTTCTTGAATCCGATCTAGAAACCGCTTGATATTCAAATAAAGGGAGATTACCATAGCCTTATAAAGTATTGGAGCACAATGCTGTGGACCCGTCGATCACAAATAAGGCTTCCGTGTCAGTTGCTAGTTTATCAATCACGGTTTCTTTAGCCGTTCTCTTTATGAGACCAATGGATTGGATCAGATACGAATCGTTCGTGAGTCTATCTCCAATGACGAATAACTCAATCGATTCCCATAAAGAGTTGGCCGGGAATAGAATCGAGACTAATTTATGTTTATTTATGAAGATTTCATAAGGGAGAGTTGGTTCAGTTGCATTACTAGTCAAATTGTCTCAGGTTAGGACTAACTCACACAGGCTACATTTGTTCACACATATTTTAACAAATTTTCTTGGGTTGCATTACTTTGTATTGACCTTACTCTTACAATTGACAAATTAACCAGCTATGAATATATTTTGGAAAATGATTTAAATGTAATAGGTAATATTCTCACGATATTTTTTATGAAAAATATTTATATTATAGCATTTGCTTTTTTCCAATTATTTTATATTAATGATTATAAAAATAAACTGATTAATATAAAAATTTGAAACAATTATTTTAATCAACGCAAGCATATCTACATACGTTTGATAAAGATAATACTGATTAAGGTAGCTGAATCTAAAATAAAGAAAAGTTTGCAATATTTTTTTTCCTTTTATATTTATATCATTGTATATTTGCATACCTCATGAAGGTAAATATGGCGAACTAAATATATATAACAGCTTTGTAAACACCCATATTTGTGCAAATAAATGTCTTTGTCTTTAAAGATTTCTTTGCAAATTGTACTCGTAGCAACTTAGTGAAGCTGAGTGCATGGTGTTTTCACTTATAGAAAGCCCGTGCCCAAGAGTAAGAAATTAAGCGGTTTTTTATAAATAATCGCTTTTGTAAAAGTTTTGTAGTATATTTATGTGTAAACATTATGTATCAGTTGTAAAAACAAAAGTTATTTTCCGTATGACAAATTAGATCTGCATTAAAAGTGGTACACCTGAGTTGTCATCAATATTTCCTTTTCATTTCCAGATCACGATTGCGCGATCCAAAGGAAGCGCCGCAGTATTTATGCTATTAAGCTCCGATATAGCTTTTGATATCCTTTTAGCTGCAAATGATTAACTGTTGGTCAGATGCATGATATAACTCGTTGATACGATTCTGCCGCTAATTACGTCAGCTATGAATGAGATAAGCATTCAATAACCACTATTTATTGAAGTGATGATTAGCGATAAACTTTTATAAATAACCCTTCATTTTATCTTATCTGTTTATACTATCTTTTATTGCTGATTGACAGTTTTATCTCAGCAATGTTGAGCAAGACCTTTTAAGGTAAGCTAAGGGTATTAAAACCCCAGTCTATGGGTACATTCCATGCCAGAACATCTTTAGTAGCGATGATCGAAGGAGTTTAAGATATTAGCCTGTATCTTCAAGATTATCTTATTATATGTGATATCCTCAAGACTTCAAGACAAGGTAGACAGTTAACTTTCATCGTTCTGTCGGGGAGGTACCACAACTGCACCTATCTTCGACGTCCAAATTTATTGTCTTTCGGTAGGAAGTGTCCAGTTTTACATACATACATGAGGCGGCCAACAAACTCTTGAGCAACAAGCTTACAACCTGAAACTTTGTTAATAAGCCCAACGAGTTTTGACTCAGGCTTGGGTTGCTGCGACCACTCAACACAAAGTGGCGTGCGTGTTCCTATTCTACATTAATAAAAAGTTTATATTTATTTTCTAGTACAGTGAGCCCCCGGTAATCCGGTCTCTATCTAATCCAGCGCCCCCTGTAATCCGACATGTCTAGTACACAATAATTTCCTAAAAGTTATTATTTTTTGTAAGTTCTTCAGCATTAATGACGTTAATTTTATAATAAAACTTAACTCTCTATTGTGTTTTTTTAATTTACTAAATTCGACATGCATAATGAAGTATGTTTTGTACTTCAGAGTATGTATAACATATAGAATCTTTTAATTGGATCTGTAATTTGTCGGATTACAAGGTACTCTTTCGTAAAAAATCCGAACTATAGGGGGTCTTAGGTAGTACTGTATAATCCGACAAATTCGATAGTTCGAAACTGCCCCGCAATACGTTTGTCGGATTATCGGGGGCCCACTGTATATCATTTTAGTCCCTCTTTAAACAAAATCTTTAAAAGTTTTTGAGAATTTAATATTATACATTTCTTGATAAATATGCCTATACTTTTTAAATGAATATGCTTCAAAAACCGTACTAGTATAATACTATGCATACATAAACCGCTCCAATAAATTAATGGTGAAACCATACAAACAAAAGCGAATAAAACTCAAGGATGGCATTGAACAAGATGTAACCATTAATCCTTTGGTTACCAAACTTATTTGGGAACGATGTGTATCACTTTTTTCCTTACACAATAGGGGGACAATGGTTGGTATTGTGCAAAAGTTTACCAACATGCGACAATGTGACGCGTGATAAATTTTACAAGTACCTTTATAAGTATCCCCTTTGTAAGTGGTTGTGTACAATGCCTTATTGTAAGGGCTCGGTGATACTGTGAATGCGGGTTGTGACTGCTTAGGAGGTTTTGATATTATTTTTTGGTTGAAATCGGATTTCTGTTGTTCAAAAGGAATGATAATATCCGTTTATAAAATAAAATAATAATTTGTACTCTTGTACGCTCTCGCGTTGATGTCGTTTGCGTAGTGAAGCAAACGACATCAACGCATATTGAAGCTTATGTACATACGACGACCTGCGTGGCGCAATGGTTAACATGCCGAGCTGCCAATCGATGGGTCCCGGGTTCGATTCCCGACGAAACAGAAATTTGAATGATGAGTTTCAATATCTGTTCTCGGTGTGGGTGTTTGTGTTTCTATCTTTGTGTGCGTCCCTGGTACCCACGTCACAAGGTATATCTACCCAACTGTGAGGCTATGAGTATAAAGCCTTATTTACATATATTTTTATGCTACGATTCTGACCGATTCTTAATTCCCAGGAGAGTGTGAATATGTATCGCGCAATGGTTATCGTGCCGAACTGCCGTTCGGATGTCCCAGGTTCATTTTCCGGTGAGCAGGAATTCAGTTACGAGTTTGAATTTCTGTATTTGTAATCCAACCTTGTGTGTGTTCATGGTACGCATGTTATAAGAAATAGTAGTAGTAGTAGTAGTAGGAACGATGGAGTAAGGAGAAGAGTTAGTATGTTATGAGCACCTTTATGTAAATGGAAAATTATAAAACAATTTTAAACAAGAAAAACGTTAACAGTTTTAACGTGTGAAGTCACAGCATTTTAAACGACAAATTGGACTAATTCACCGTGCCCTCCGGCGGCAAACTTCGGCATTATCAGAGGCGAAATTATTGTAATCTGTCCAAAATACGGCTCATTAGGAAAGCATCATCGCGGCCGTTCACTATTATAATGCCATTACTGATCGGTTTCAGGGTTTAATCCGCTTGGACCCAGTGGATAACACCTCGCGTAGTATGTTATATAATTATAATATTTTTAAGACTTTTACGTTAAAAGTAGTCGAACGTCTAACGTGGTAGTTTATATAGGTACCAATTTTAGGTGGTGGTATTGCGATGTGTCTTATGAAACTTTTTAAACAATCTATCAGAAACCTGTTATAAGAATAACAGTGTTCCAGAAAAACCGACAATTTTGAATTTTTAAATACCTAGATAAATTTAGAAGCAAGAATAATCAAAGATTATTTGGGTTCGTTATGAAAAAAGTCATAATAAACCCAAATATAAATACTCGCATACATATAACTTTAACATATTGTTTTTCACGATAAGTGACTCCTAGATTTCTAATTATTTCACAAATTTCAAAAATCACTATGTTTTTCGACATCGTAAGTCCTAGAGTAATTTCAATAAATTTGCACATGTCATGTGGACGTCTGTCAGCCACCACAGCACGTAGTCGAGGCAATGCGATATTTTTAATATCAATCACAGTCCAAATGAGACAATCAATTCAGTGTCTATACAAGATTTTTAGCAGTTAGTTACTGATCTAGTCTTAACCCAGGCCCAACAGTGATGATAATAGTTTAGGCTATTAAGAATATATGTCCTGTACACAATATCTACTATATTATTATGTAAACACAGTCTTCAAAAAACGCTAAGTGGAACAAACCCATTGCCCATAAACTGGCTTCCCGCTAATACCCTGTAATAACAAATTTATTCGTGGGAAATGACTGCATCTAGAGCAAGTGTTTATGAAGGTAGGAAGCTCTGCCGACACTGGTTTCCGACACTTTTATTGAACTATATAGTTAAGCTCTTGCTTGAAGCTTAAGACAGTAATAAAAGTATTTTAAAATGTTATATTCGAATAGCTCGAATGTTAAATATATCTTACATTTATATGTTGATTGAAAGATTATATTGATTTGACGACCCGTGTGGCGTAATTGTTAACATGCCAGACTGCTGATCAGAGGGTCCCGGGTTCGATTCTCGGCGAGGCAGAAATTTTTATGATGAGTTTAAATTTCTGTTCTCGGTCTAGGTGTTTGTGTTTCTATCTTTGTGTGTGTCCATGGTACACACGACACGGGGTATATCTACCCTACTGTGGGACCATGAGTGTGTTTTCTATTAGAATGGAGAGGGATTCAGAACATTGAATCAGGACTTTGAGAAATGTTTGTGCAACTCTCATGTGCGCGGATAATGAAAACATTGACGACCCGTGTGGCTAAATGGTTACCATCCGGCACTACCAATCGGAGGGTCCCGGGTTCGATTCCCGGCGAGGCAGAAATTTTAATGAGTTTAAATTTCTGTTCTCGGTCTTGTTGTTTGTGTTTCTGTCTTTGTGTGTGTCCATGGTACACACGACACAGGGTATATCTACCTTACTGTGGGGCTATGAGTGTGAATCGCTATTTTTAAAAAAAGTAATGAAATATAACTATTTCTGTGACACCTTACCATGAAACGGCCATAAAAAAAATCGCAATGAAAATAAAATGACAATAATTAGACGCAAAAAGGCAAAAAAGTTTCAAATAAATTAAAGTTTATATCATACCATAACAAAGAATCCATTCAAAGGTTAACATGAAGAGCAATTTCATTGTTATTCATACAACCATTAGGACGCCACGTCAAATGGAAATCAGTCGATTCGCATCAATGACATTTATTGGCGAAAAAACTTGACAAAAGTCATCGGACACAAGAGTTGTGTACGAAATCATTCCGTCACGGGTATGTTGCTATGAAAGTATTTTCGAAATCACATGTTTTATTAGGGTTCCGCATTTTTTTTATTTGAATGGAGCAGCAGACGAGCATGCAGGCCCCGTGCTGTTAAGTGGTCGCTGCAGCCCATGGACATCTACATGCAAACTGAAGCAAGCATAGGTAAGTCTTGTCTGAGGTCGTATGCAGTTGCGCTGCTACTCCGGAGGCTGGTGGTCGCCTCATGTAAGTGTGGCCAGCAACTGCACCTTTCCACCGAAACACAATAGAGTTAGTTCACGGCAGAAGTGGGTGCAGCGGTGGTACTTCCCCGGGCGAACAACCTACCTACTTTAATTTAAAAAAAATCAAATTTGAAATTTTTCAAAAAATTCAAATTCAAACTAAATTTTATCTATTGACGACCCATGTGGCGCAATGGTTACAATTCCGGACTGCCGATCGGAGTGTCCCGGGTTCGATTCCTGGCGAGACAGAAATTTGAATGATGAGTTTAAATTTCTGTTCTCTGTCTAGGTGTTTGTATTTCTGTCTTTGTGTGTGTGTCCATGGTATCCACAACACAGAGTATATCTACCTCACTGTGGGGCTAAGAGTGTGAAACCCCACCTCGCTCGCAATGGGATTCCTTGTATCGTGTACACGTATCGACATACACAAAGACAAGAACACAAACAACCCAACAAAAAACAAAAATTTAATATCGTTTTCCAAAATTATTACCTCGCTGGGAATTGAACCCAGGGAGAAGCGTGTGGCTGAAAAACATCGGTGCGCGGAATCTCGATCCAGTTTCAGCAAAAGGCTGAGTCACATCCTTTTGCCTTAGTACCTACTAATTAAATTGTCTGTGTATGTGTGTATGTAATTGCACCGTTATAATTTTATAAGTGTGAGGCAATACATGATTTTATTATTATTATTTTAAAAAAACTGTGTGAAGTTGAGAAAATGTAAACTCTTTGAAAATCGTTGCTATCAATAATAATTAAAAAACCAACAGTTTATAGCTGCGCAAATTAATTTAAAGTAATTATAGCTACTTATATTATATCGATGAATTATAGGTACTAACATGCCTACAGAACCTTCGAATTGTGATTGTATCTTCCTTTGTCATTTTTTCTTTAGATTTGGAAAGTCACTGTGGTTTGTTGTGGGTGACAAATATTTGGTTTGAAGACCTCTTGTCACGTCTCGCAATGTGCAGGGCGAATGTGATTGGCAGCCCGTTATGCTTATAATGTTTTGTGAGAATGGTAGTCTTATAAAAATAAAGTGAATTTCACTTTTGTAGTTCACAGCAATGACATCAAGGAAAAATAGGGTATGTGTATGAAATTTTCTTTCGAACACTGTGCTTCAAACGCTTGAAATAATCCCTGTTGCAAAAGAATAAACAATTCGTTCGGCTATTAAAGAAGACGCATATATCATCGCATTTCAAGTAAGGAGCGAAGAAGACATGTTGTATACGCGACAATTTGGACTAATAATTGTAATAGGTTACCATCTAGCAGCAGTTTAGACAGAAAGTAACACCAATGTAAAAATTTCTGCGGTCAAGCAAGCAATGTACACGGCACCTTGGGAGAAGGGACACCGGGTTATGTGGTATTTATTTGTACCGCACTAAAACCCCCTCGGTGGCCTGCCTCTGCGCTTGGAGAGGACTCCAGGATCTCCAGTGGAACGCACTGATGTCCTCCACGCGTGGTGCCCCACAACGGGCCCATCTTCGGGAGAGCAAATGTGCTCTCCTGCACCTACAGATACTTACGGCGACATGCAGCCACGTACACACCGCCGTCCTTCCTGGGGCTCGATCGAGCTCCCACTCTTACCGTCCGCAACCCAGAAAATGTCCTTTTAGTCGCCTCTTACGATCAGGCAGGGGATACCTTAAAAGACTTTGGCTTGCTTGACGCTGTAGAATGATTTGAAAGTAGTAGATTCCCATAGCTCAGAGCTTCTACTAAATATTACACACCCTGAATGCTTGTATGATACTCCATGTTTTAAACAATAAAAAGTAGTACATTGAAATCGCGTAAGCTACGATTCCGATTTAAGTGACTCGCTTGTTTGTCAGTCTATTAAAAAACGTAACAAATCTCAACACGGTCCCATTCTTGACACTCTTATGCAAATATGAAATCCCCTATTGTTACCCAATGAGATTACCCCATATTCGATTACCCTACATAGCAATCAACAACGAAAATTATTCATGAGTGCTAACCGGTTGTTACAAAGGTGTTCGAAGTATATTTCGAGCAGGGTTAAATAAGTCCATTATTCGAATATTACGCCACTTAGTACACAAAGGGGGACAAACCAGAAGTCAATTTTGAACTAGTTTTTGGGGACATAAATTATTAGGTACACAATGAGTTTGACGTAAGGTCGAGTAGTGTTTGGGAACAGTTTTTGTACGTTGATGTGTTATTTTGCTGCTGGTAGTTTATGACTCTGCGTGTTATTTACGGTCGAGTGCATTAATGTAAATTATGTCGTATTGTTCTACGTTTTTTGTAGTCCAGAAACCCTTAGCATTAGAGTTAATTAAATAATAAAAAAAAAATTTTTTTAAATATTTTAATGATTAGGTTCTCGGATTCAAAAATTACGAATTTTTTTTGGAATTTTTTCAACCGGGCAACTAAACAAAGAAAAGCTAAATATTTAATCCAGGGTGAAGGAGTTTTATAATAAAAACTACGGGCCTGAGTATAACCGCCGTATTAGCCCTTAGTATCATTTAACAGGTATAATGTTTGCCAAGTCGAATTTTACAAGCGTAGGCTTCTGTAGGTATACTTTTACATGACTTTAGTTGTAGAATTTTTCCAAAATAATAGTAGCCTAAGTTACTCCTCATTACATGAGCTACCTGCCCGTGAAAGTCCCGATAAAAATGGTCCAGCCTTTCTGAGTTTAGCTGAAACAAACAGACCGACAGAAAGACAGATAGACAGACAGACAAAATTGTAAAAAATGTTATTTTGGTTTATGTACCGAATATACATTCATATGGTTGTAGTAAAAAGCGGATATTTTAATATTACAAACAGACACTCCAATTTTATTTATTTGTATAATGTATGCATATACGTATATAAGTATAGATTGTATAAAAATATCATACGAATGAGTAAAAATAGACAAAATACACAACAGACAATTTTTCCGTAAAGTTGGGTGTAAATGTCCATAGGCTTTCACGACCATTTAAGGCTTATTCTCTTGCATATACATTTATCTCTTTACTTTATAAAAAATCATGGTGAATCAAAGATTATAGTTTGTTCTGCGAGAAGACGTGTGTCCAAAAGTATTGTCAACTAAAAAGCGAATAGATGAATTTAAACACTTAACTTCTCAAACACTTAAATTCTCAAAAAATGCATAAACGCACCGAGCCTAATACCATTAGTGGCAAAGTCATAAATAGTCATAAAAATTAGAATAGAATTACAATTAACGAAGGCTGACGACTAGCAATTAGTCGAAAGGTACATTTGAATGGACCCCCGAGGCCTACAGCTATTTATAGACCGATTTAAATCGATTAGCTAGGTAAGTATAAAAATATAAAACTATTAGGAAATGCATGCGGTGTAGGCGAGAATAGTTTACAGCAAGAGGTTAAAGAAGAAAAACTTCTAAAGCGCGCATGGCCCGGCGGTTGGCAAAAGCAAAACGGGCGCGGTCGAGTGTGAGATGGGTGACCGCTAGTGGCAAAAAAAATCATCCGCGTTTCCGTGCTTCGGAGGGCACGTTAAGCCGTCGGAGGCCTTATGAGCGGTTTGAAAACATCCGAAGGCGGGTTGGCCACTAACCCGCAACTCCACCAACCCACATTGGAGCAGCGTGGTGGAGTAAGCTTCAGGCCTTCCCAATAATGGCCACCGTGCCCAGCAGTGGGACGCAAAAAGGGTTGCGGCCAACTAAAACTTTTACTGCACATTTTTCTTAAAATTTTAAATACAGCCTCCGTGGCGTAGTGGGTGATGAGCCGACTGCGAAACGTGAGGTCGTGGGTTCGATTCCCATCCAGGACAAATATTTTTCTGATGAACATGACTATTTGTTCTGTGTCTGGGTGTTAATTTATCTATTTAAGTATGTATTTAGAATGATATAAGTATGTTTATCAGCTTTCTGATCACCATAGTACAAGCTCTGCTTAGTTTGGAATCAGATGGTGTTGTGTGAATTGTTCAAAGATATTTATTTATTATTTCTGTATAGGTATTCAAATAGGTGCTAGAATAGAGAACTTGCATGATTTTTTTATTGTATCAATCACAGAACATTATTAACAGAAGTTAGAATGGAAATGTGGGCGGGGCAGACGTCGCCAAGGAATTTTGAGCAAACGCTGAAAACTCCAAAATCTCAACAGAAACACGCGATCGTGCTACAATATGCGTGCTTATGTGCGTGCTTGGGTGTGATTCGTTCATTGGAAATCGCGTGATTGTGTGGCGCTAAGATTGGCTAGATTTGAAATTGCAAATATATGCGTAAGCTTCGTATTTATTTAAGTACAGACGTAATGGAAGTGAAAGACGGGGCTTAATCGGCGACACCAGTCTTCATACAAACGGCGTATTATTGCCGTTCTACCTCTTTTAATAATGTTCTGTGGTATCAATCGATTCTACTCGTATGTGGCATAGGGATCAAATGTCCATAAAGGACCACATGAATTGGAGCATCCCGAAAGACAGAAATAGGTATGAGCCAAGGTCTTTATTAAGTAGGTAATGTGATCTTAGTGTGGTTTCACACCAGCGCGAGAGTATTTTTACACGCATACCTATACGGTCGTTTCGGAAAACGCGCACACACGCGCGCTACTTTTAGTACACACCAGAAAATGTCAAATCTTGACGTATCGCGGTCATGCGCTTCAAAAATAAACAAAAGACGCGCGAACGCGCCGAAAAATGCGCTGGTGTGTAACCACACTTAGACTTATAACTTTAACTTAAACATTATCTTTATATATAATATATAATATAACAAAAAATTGTTTTGTTTGGTTGGTTGGTTGCAACCCTTTTTACGTCCCACTGCTGGGCACGGGTCTCTCCCCATTATTGGGGAGGCCTGGAGCTTACTCCACCACGCTGCTCCAATGCGGGTTGGTGGAGATGCGGGTTAGTGGCCAACCCGCTGTCAGATGTTTTCAAACCGCCCATAAGGCCTCCGACAAGGTTTAACGACTGCTATTCATCGACAACAACCGGGACCGACGGCTTAACGTGCCTTCCGAAGCACGGAAACGCGCATGAAATTTTTTGCCACTAGCGGTCACCCATCTCACACCCGACCGCGCCCGTTTGGCTTAACTGCATAGACCGCTTGCGTTTTACGCTGGCCGCCGAGCCATGCGCGCTTCTTTTTTAATACCAATAAATGAACACCAATTATTATTATCTATCTGTTAGGTATTACGTCATTTCAAGGCAGTATTTGCAATCAAACGGCGATCTCAAAATATTATAATTATTCAAATTACGCACGGGAATCTTCATAATCGGATTTGTACATAACGTGTCAAATAAATAGAAAACAATTTTGAAAAACATATGCAATGAAATTTTAATTCTATTCCAAAAGGTTAAAGTTAATTTTGAAGAGACAGTCAAATGAGATTATGATCTTGATTTTATTTGTTATAATGTTGAAAATGGGTATCTTTCACGCTTGGGCCTACAGAACTGATTCATAAATGGTGTGTTCTACTTATGGCCTTGTCATAGATGGCGGTTACTGATTAGAATTTCGGTGCGCTTGCCGGGTTCGCCGCGAATTCGTCAATCGTTGATTTTCCACAAACGAATAAAAATCTTTTTAATAGGTGCCTCACACAGCGGATACTTTTGGATTGAGTTTATTGATTAGTATTTTGATTGTACAGAAAATTTCCGATGACGTGACGTGACGTGTGTGTGTGTTTATAAATTTTACTTACTTACTGTCCGTTTTCAATATTCTAAAGCTTCACATATATAATAAATTTATATATCTGGGCATATTTTTACTATCACACATAATAAATCGTTATGTTTGATAATTCTATTCGTACCATCACCTTCCATTCTTTATTATGGCTGACGACTTTCCAAATACTTCTTTAGTCTACTGATGCCTCTATCTCCATACTGTTGTTGTTGTTTGCAATATTAGTAGCCAAAATGTATGTTCGTTTTTTCAAAATGTTGTGACAAAAATCAATAAAATATTTTTTTTTATTTAGAAAATTATATTGTTAGTACCTAAGAAAAATTACAATTACATTAGGTATAGAAACCAAATTCGCGCACCCAAATTGAAGCATGTTGATTGGTGCCATTAATGGCATCAAACGCCGGGCCGATCCGTAAGACTTAAGGTTAAATTTTATCACAACACTTTTTAAAAACAAAAGAAGTGTAATAAAATAACTCTTCACAGTGTTTTCAATATTATGTAGTATTTTATAGTAAATTTGGTTAAAATAAAAATATTTTGTTTGTCAGATGTGACTTTATTTAGCTTCAATTTTGACAGCGCGCTTGTATGAAGACACTTATTCTATACGTATTTATTCTAAGATTGTTACTTATACCAAGTGCTACCTATATGCTATGAGGCTTAGTAGTATTAAAGAGTCCAAAGTGGAACAAATCTATCACATATCAACCGCTGGGAGTAAATTGAGCGAAAGGCTGATAGCAATCCATTAATATCAACACTAGAGGTACCAATTTATGATTTTAAATGTGCCGATTTATATATAACGAATTAATTTCCAGTTTAAAATATTTTTATTAGTATATTAATGAATTGCCGAAATACCAAAAAGAAAAAGCTACGGGATTTGAACTAAACCTGTCGATTAAGAACTTGTTGGTTTATAAATTAGGCTTCGGTATTATAATTTGGAACAAATGAGTTTTTAAACGGTAGATGTTAATCCGTATTTAATGTGGACTGGGCTGTTGCCTTGTTTTGTTGAAATATATAAAAATTACTACAATACCAAGAATATCTTATTTACATAAGAATAATATTTTATATTATAATTTAATAATATTAACTGTTTTTTTTTTATTTGAATGGAGTAGCAGACGAGCATGCAAGCCACGTGGTGTTAAGTGGTCGCTGCAGCCCATGGACATCTACATACAACCTCAAGAAACACAACAGAATTGGTTCACGGCAGAAGTGGGTGCAGCGGTGGTACTTCCCGGGGTGAACCATAATAGTTCTACCACCTACTGTAATAATAGACAGTAATTCCGTAAAAGGACTTAGGTATTCAAGTCAAACTATCCATCCTAATTTGCGTGATTAATTTTTAAACGTACAATTTGAACCTTTTTGACCTATATTTACAAATAAATGGATTGAATTGAATTGAAATAAACCAAACCAAATCAAATAAAATAAAATTTATTTGGTTTTATTTAGTATCATGTCGTATCCATAACTTTTTCAAAAACATCTTATGTTTTCTGATAAGATCCCGTTATATTTTTAAACATAAATAACAAAGCTTCTAGATTATTCGAAAAACAAATATCTGGAAACCATTAACCAGTAGCTATTAAAGATGTGATAATCAAATCGTAATTTTCATGGTTCCGTAACTCCAAAGCAAAAGAGAAACCCTTGCAGGATCAGTTGGTTATACGTTTTTCTGGCTGTTTATTTGTGTGTGTGTTTTTGTGTTGTGATTTTTTTTCTAAAGAGCGCATTGTATAAATTTAGATTTTATTGCAAATTTTCATTTCCTACTGCTGGGCACAGATCTTTTGCCATAATTGGGAAGGCCTGGAGCCTACTACACCAAGCTGCTCTAATGCGGGTTGGTGGAGAGATTGAAATTATTATATAGGAATAAATGTGGGTACTTGAATAAAAGATGTGACAGATGTGGAAAAAATACCCATAAAAGTGAATCCTCCTCTGACAGGCGATCATATTTACTATGAAACTTGTAGGGGCGGGCAGTTACTGCCCCTGAACATGGCTGGCTGGCTGCAACCCTTTTGCGTCCCACTGCTGGGCACGGGTCTCTCCCCCTTATTGGGGAGGCCTGGAGCTTACTCCACCACGCTGCTCCAATGCGGGTTGGTGGAGATGCGGGTTAGTGGCCAACCCGCTGTCGGATGTTTTTCAAACCGCCCATAAGGCCTCCGACAAGGTTTAACGACTGTTATCTATCGACAACAACCGGGACCGACGGCTTAACGTGCCCTCCGAAGCACGGAAACGCGCATGAAATTTTTTGCCACTAGCGGTCACCCATCTCACAACCGACCGCGCCCGTTTGGCTTAGCTGCGTAGACCATTTGCGTTCTACGCTAGCCGCCGAGCCATGCGCGCTTCACGTACTACGTACTAAATATCTTATTGCAGAGCTAGTGCAAGAAGTTATAAGAACTGAAAATACCTACATCGAAACAATCTTTAGAAGTCCATACAATTTTCCATACATAGAAGTACAGAACCCTTGTTGTATCAATCAGACCTACGCTTGTCCAGTTTCAGAGAAAGATATAAACAAAGTAGTCCTATCAGCTCTACAAATCTCCTAGATCTAATTATTATAGAAATAAAATGTTATATTCTTTTTAGTAGAAGTTTTATAGCTTCATTGAATTGTTGAATAAGTTTCCAGATTGTAGTCGGAGATCGTAGAAGTTTTGTTTACCTACCGCATTGAGATTTGTGGATAACACATGCGTTTAGATTTCCCAATATTGCTTTGGTTTAAAATATTTTTGAGTTGATTAAATTTTTTAAAATGTTGATTGTAGTCGGGTTGAATTGATTGTACTTGGATGGTACTAGTTTTTGGAAATCAATTAAAAAAGTTAAAAATATTAGGTAACAGGCTATAAAAATATGATAAAATGGTTTGGTGAATGAAGGTAATGTGACGTAATGCGAAAAAGGATGACACATTGTATCGTTACGCTCATTGTAACATTACGATCGGAGCAAGAGCGCTGCACTATGGCCTTGGAATGGCCTATGCGGCCGAGGAGAAGGAAGACATTGTAGATTTTATTTCCCTCCTTCTATGTATCCATACAAAAGAGTAATAATTCAATAAAAAATATTCATTTATATTGGTAAAATTATGCAATCATTTCAACAATGTTTGGTTATGACGTTGTCAGTTTAAACTATCGTGCGTAAACCGACTACAGACATCCATCCATCCATCCATCAGCCTTTTACTGTCCACTGCTGGACATAGGCCTCCCCTAACTTTCGCCACTCCTCCCGGTCCTGGGCCTTCTGAATCCAGCGACTACCCGCTGTCTTCTTTAGGTCGTCAGTCCACCTGGTTGGAGGGCGGCCTGTACTCCTTTTGCCGAGACGTGGTCTCCATTCAAGGACCTTTCTTCCCCATCGGTTGTCGGTCCTCCTAACTATATGGCCTGCCCATTCCCACTTCAGCTTGCAGATTTTGAGAGCTATGTCGGTAACCTTAGTTCTTCTACGGATTTCATCATTACGAATTCTGTCGCGTAGAGAAATACCAAGCATAGCCCTCTCCATCGCTCGCTGTGCGACCCTGAGCTTATGGAAAAGGCTAACTGTAAAAGACCACGTCTCAGCGCCGTAGGTCATCACTGGCAACACACACTGCTCGAAAACTTTCGACTTCAGGCACTGAGGTATTCTGGACAAGAAGACACTTAAAGACGAAGAGACTACAGACAACCAGTTATTAATTACTTACATACATGTTTTTCTAGTAGGTGCCGAGTAACTTTTAAGATCGAACTTTTAATTATTCTAATTGCTTCGTCCCGCTCATCACAAGTGAAATAATCACTTGTTCTAACTATACAAGCAAAAAATCGAGGTAATGTTACAAAAACGAACAAAAAGTCGATATTTTAGAACGAGAATGCCAGATTTCCTGGATACGCAACTAACATTTCGGAACATCACGAAAAAATGATCTCCAGTACATAATAGCACCTTACGATTATTAGAGCTATTATAAATTGCCCACATTAGTCTATAGTTAGTATTAATACAGCCGTGTCAAGACGTGAGTCATCTAAGTGGTCAATTATGGACAGTGAGGCGACCCGATGCTTTCGACACTTTAGAAGATCACCTTTTTGTGTGATACAGAACATGTATGTAGACCATCTAATTTAGATCAAATTCTTTTATATGTAATCTATTCATAATAAATTACGTATTTAATATTGTACTGATGAGCATATCGACGGCAGAAAACGTAATTGGCGTAAGTAACAAAAATGTCGTAAATGAGTTAAAAATACAATTAGATTGAAAAAAGTCTTGCATTGATTGGTCTTATCTACATAATCAATGTGCCTCAATACGAAATGAAGACTCTCCACTCATTAGGTACGTAAATGAATAAGAAATTGCTGTAAGTTCTGAAAGTCGGGAAGTATGACTCATCTTTATTTTAAAATATTAACAAAAAAATTAACATCGTAGGTGGTAGAACTATTATGGTTCGTCCGGGGAAGTACCACCGCTGCACCCACTTCTGCCGTGAACCAATTCTGTTGTGTTTTGGTGGAAAGGTGCAGTTGCCGGCCACACTTACATTAGGCGACCACCAGCCTCCGGAGTAGCAGCGCAACAGCATACGACCTCAGACAAGACTAACCTATGCTTGCTTGGTTGTATGTAGATGTCCATGGGCTGCAGCGACCACTTAACACCACGTGGCCTGCATGCTCGTCTCCATTGAAATAAAAAAAAAATAAAAAAAAATAAAAAACCTTACATTTGTAAACCTAAATGAAAAAAAAATGTGCAAAGAATAATCTTCTTTGGACAGATAATTTTCAAGTTATGATTTTTTATATTTTGTTTTAGTTATTCGGTTCTACTGATAAGTTGGAATATTGCTACCAACATGAATTGAATTTTCTTCTGGCAATTCCGGCAATTTTGGAACTGTATGGTTTTTTTTATAATTCAAAATGATAAAGTTTTAGGCTACTAATTACAATTCTAGCCGAGTGCGAATTAATGAATATTTCTGCTCAAGAGAAGAATCTGATAACTTTCAGACATGGATAAAAATAATTTCAGAGAGAATATCTGTGACCGTTTTGTCAATATATTAACGTACCCGTAAGATAGTAATTTGAAACAGTTTGTTGTGTGTGTTTGTGAGTCCGTCTTTTTGAGTATCAATCGTTTACACGACACAATGAATCCTTATATGTACCATGTAGAAAAATACGCGGTTGGAATTCTTAACCGCTGACTTATTCATAGCTATATTATAAGTTTTGGATGTGCCTGATATTGGAGGCTATAATTTCCCTTAATCTTATCCTCCATCATATATAACAAAAATCGTATTCTCTATGACTGACATGATACAAAAATAAAACACTCAAATCAGGAAAGGAATCTAAACGACCTTAAGAAAAGGATTTTAAATACCAAACTTGATTACTAAAACGACATCCAAGAAATTAAAGTAACACAAGAAATACAAAACAACAGACTAAGAATAAAAACGATTCGAATTCTTTGTAGCAATTGACATTTCTAGCATTCGGACTGCCTCACCTACCAGCCAACGTTTTAATTAAAATGGTTTTCTCCAATTAAAGCAGAACCCCAAACACTTAGATCACGCGGCCGCTTAGATCGGTCATCGCGTCGATGTATAGCCTTGTCGCAATGTTAAGGGGCAGTTTGTAATTGAATTTTATTTCATTTAAGAACTAAGTATATCTTATTTATTATTTTACGAATCGTGAGTGTAACTTAGCTTAGCTTCGGACCTGAACACGAGGTCCTTCCTTATCCGCCGTCGTGGTCTTCTAAACTAGTTGGCACCCGAAAATTTATTTATATAAAATAACTAGAAATAACTAGATATTTAATTCTATGTCGGGCGCTGGATATACGAAAAATATGGCATAAAGCGCCCACGCTTTTTTCACAATAATAGGTACTACTAGTGGCTGCCCGCGAATTCGTCCGCGTGGACTTCGGTATTAGTCATAGCATGATGTTATAGAGAAGCCCTCGGGTGGCTCCTCTGGGGTTGCCAGTGTCTATAGGCGACGGTGATCGCTTAACACTACGCGGCCCGTCTGCCTTATTGTTCGGTTTATTTGTAATAAAAAGCCTTCCCCAAGCCAAGCGTAGTCGTCGTTACGCCGCGGCCGTAGCCACCGCAGCAACGGAATTCGGGTCTCGAAGTACTTCCTCCTACCCGGGCAGTCTCGAGGGGAAGCAATAACCGCATCCTTCTCCGTTAAGCCGTTCCTGAGATTAGCGCGCACAAAGGAACAGACAAACAGATAAACAGACAAACAGACTATAATTCTAAAAATCATTGTTTGTACTATTATGCTAATAAATAGCCCTAGTGACAGTTTTTCTCAAATATCTTCAATGTACAGAAAACGACTTGTTACAGATTTGTTATATGTATAGAAGATATAGATTATTATTGTTCATTATTATTTTAAGCTTATTTTAAAAATTATTTTTAACCTTTTAGTTTCATGTGCTTTAAAAGCGTGTTTTTTAATTTTTTAAACTATAAATACCTAGGTATATATTTTGTATCAAATATAAAAAAATAAGAATGCAAACGCAGACGAATAAAGTGTAATTCAAAACAGTAATTCAAATCTATGTACTCTGTGTCACTTGAAAAGATGTTACCAACCGATTCCTATTTCATCGATTCCTAAGCGCGAAGTCGTGCATAAAACCGAGCTAACCTTTCCGAGGTTTTCGAGGCCTGCATAAATAATGCAACGATTTATAATTCTTTGACAGGTAAGCTAGAAACATACTCACTGAATTTAAATTGTAAATAAGTCGCGCTTAAATAATGTACGCGTTAACATGTTATACAAATGACATAGGTAATATTTTCGCATTGTCAAAAAATAGAAAAATTAAAGTTCTCTGTTTGTTTAGCATGATAAAGTGATATTGTTAAACAAAGATGGAACCTTCTCGTGTTCATATTTCTTATAGTGAATTTCACGATGCACCAGACCAATATCCTGTCTATAGGCTAAAATGCCGTTTGTTTTGGTAATAACATATTGGTGTTAAATACTATTTTATCTAATTATCATAAAAAACATTACCATTATTTTACACACGTAACAACATGGAGTACGGCCACAATCACAAATAGTTAATTATTTAAAACTCATTTTAAAAGTTGATTTAAATAATATCTTTAAAAGTCATATTTAATCAATCAAAATCAATATAACTAACAGAACAATAATAATAATATCAATTTATTTCAGACATTTTTTGAAGGTTTCCCCTAGTAGAAAATGTTGGTTAAAAGACAATGTTGGTAGGTCTATTGGTATTTTGTTGAGTAGTAAGCACAAAGACTTAGCTATATTATCTCAAAAAAAAAATGTTCCGCTAGTTTGAAGCCACCTCAACGGAAGTCTTCACGAAGAAAATTGTCTCGTTCTATAACGGGATCGTTGGTTTACCTATTCTCACCATAAATTTTATAAACTGCTTGAGATGGGATGTAGTGGACCCGATGACATGGTTTTCGATACTTAGATAAAAGTGGTGCTTTTGAATAGAAAATTTACAAAGATAAGTTATAACGATATCTATCAATTGACGACCTGTATGGCGCATGCCAGACTGCCAATCGAAGGGTCCCGGTTTTGATTCCCGGCAATACAGAAATTTGAATAATGAGTTTAAATTTCTGTTCTCGGTCTGGGTGTTTGTGTTTCTGTCTTTGTATGTAGCCATGGTAACCACGACACAGGATATATCTACCCCACTGTGGGGCTATGAGTGTGAAACGATAACGAATGATTCACACAAAAAAAAGATTTTATATTTAATTAGTTTTGTTTTTGTAACAAGCATTTTTTATTTTATTGCTTTATCTAATTAATAAAAATAAAACAAATAAAAAACTGCATTAAAATTTAAAGATCGTTTATAAAGATCGTGATTTCACGATTAAAAATTTTATATTTTAAGAATCGCACATCGCAATCATAATTTTTAACTTTGAAAGCTTTTGCTTCAACATACTTTTAATTACACAAAACTCATTCATTAACTCAGAATTAACGATTGAAAAAGTAGCCACCATTTTATGTTAATGGTATCTTTTGTTAGTCGATTTTATGCTTTCAGTAGAGCAGTGCACAATGCCACTGTCAAGTCTAAACATTTCAATCTAATTTAGGTCCGTTTTGGAATCAGATAAGATCAAGTCAGTCAGATCGAATATAGCGATAGATGTCTTACCAGAACGTATCTTATGGAGTTTGGAGGCAACTCAAAAGCTATGTTCGGCTTCAATCGTCTATGCGTCACTACTGGGCACGGGGCTCTAGTCTTTGTAGCTTCTAAATTAATATTAGGAATACGGTACGGTAAAGGGGGCTTCCAGGGTTGGTAGCGGAGAGAGTGGGAGCTCGATTCGCTCAGCCAACAGCCCCGGGAAGGACTGCGGTGTGTGCTTAGCCACATTGAGGAGGGTGAAGCTTACTCCACGACGCCGCTCCAATGCGGGTTTGTGGATGTGCGAATTTGTGGCCAATCCACTATCAAATATTTAAAAACCATAAGGCCAAGGAAAAGAAAAAACGAATGTTGTCTATCGATAACTAGGTACCTGGACTGACAGATTTACCATAACTCTTTTCATACGCAACCACGTTTGTCTTAGCAGCGTAGATTATTTATTTATTTATTTATTGTTAATTAGAACGATACATTATTTATTATTATTGCCGTTCTACCTCTGCCGCCGCGCCGGGCGCTGCGCGCTACCCATTCGCCTCATTATTTTTCAGAACACTTTAATAAAATCGTTCAACGCCTTAATCACTGTAATCAACCTATACTGAACGAAATGCCATTAAATTTTAAATTAAAAAAAAACTAAAACTACCAAGTTTCGGCGAATACTTTTTATTTTAATCAACAAGTGCATATTATGTTATTTCTATTATGGTTAGCGATATTGTTGTTGAATATATTGAACAATTATAATGTACATATTTGCATGTAATTGTAAGAATGATTCGGTGTTACCTTTAACATTAATTTGCATACCCTGGTGGGTTTAGATAAGAGTGCTTTATTATGTGTAACAACTGCAATGTACAACATACCTTATCTAGCAAATAAATAAAATTGAATTAAATTGAATTGAAGTACAAGTATTCGCCTTAACGCGTTAGAAAGTGCGCAGTGACCTGCCGGGTGAATCTTCGTTAGAATTGCACTGCACTTTGGAATTAGAACTTGTCTGTTACGTTTACTATTAGTTCGATAATGTTCTTAGTTTATTTACTGGAGATTTAAGTATTATGAAAAGTTTGCGAGCCGTTCATTTAAACACACATACGCATTGTCTCACATTAGGATTCCTTGTGTAGTGGGTACCATGGACACATACAAATATATGAACACAGGACGGATGCTTTAGCGTTTTGGGAAATCAACTATTGAGAGGTAAAATAAAGATTGAAATCTTGTTTTAGATATGGATTTCATTTAATTTTAATCCAATGTTCACGTCATGGTAACGATGCTTTCTGACGCAGGTAAAACTGCGGGGTACAGCTAGTGATGTGGAAGGGCATAAAGTACTGATATTTATATCGACGGGTGCATATTAATGGGTAAGTGAAGTTTTCTTTTTATTACAATGGCTGCAACCCTTTTTGCGTCCCACTGCTGGGCACGGGTCTCTCCCCCTTATTGGGGAGGCCTGGAGCTTACACCATCATGCTGCTCCAATGCGGGTTGATGGAGATACGGGTTAGTGGCCAACCCGCTGTTGGATGTTTTCAAACCGCCCATAAGGCCTCCGACGAGGTTTAACGACAGTTATCTATATACAACAACCGGGACCGACGGCTTTACGTGCCCTCCGAAGCACGGAAACGCGCATGAAATTTTTTGCCTCTAGCGGTCACCCATCTCACACCCAACCGTGCCCGTTTGGCTTAGCTGCATAGACTGCGCTAACGCTAGCCGCCGAGTCATGCGCGCTTCTTTATAACAGTAATTGGTTTAAAATATCGTGTTCTACAACATGAAAAAAAAATGGAAAATCACCAATTTTTTTTCAGAATCACGTAAAGATCTTACTTTTTTGTTGTCGTTCAGTCAGTTGTCTTCAACTACATCAGTTTTATAAAACTGCATGGCATACGAGTATGTAGATAAGGGTGACTACTCCAAGCCACACTCTATCTAACGCTGGGCTTGCTCATAACCACAAGTTTGGAGCTTCCTCCGCCACCCTGTCCAAACATTTATCTGATGTTTTTCAAACCTCGAGTTTAGGCTTCCGCTCCCGAGAACATGAGACTAAACGTTAATATTTTCCGATAAATATCTAATCACCTATCTTAACTCCGACCTTTTTTTTGATATCGGGGGAAAACCTTTAAACCCGGCACATTGAGAGAGGATACCGGGTTATGTGGGATTTGACCACACTAAAACCCCCTCGGTGGCCTGTCTCTGTGCTTGGGGACGACTCCGGGATCTCAGTGGAACGCACCGGTGACCTCCACACGTGGCGTCCAGAATGGGCCCATTATCGGTAGAGCAGATATGCTCTCCTGCACCTTCCGATGCTTACGGCGGCATGCGGCCACGCATACACCGCCGTTCTTCCCGGGGCTGCTGGCTGGGTGGATCAAGCTCCCACTCACACCGTCCGCAACCCCGGAAGCCCCCTTTTAGTCACCTCTTACGATCAGGAAGGGAATACCGTAGCTCTATTCTTAATCCCGAAGCTACAGGGACTATCTAACCTCCGACTTGGATTTCCTCAGCTTAGCAATTACTTATAAGCCGCTAGATTATAATATTATTATAATTATTAACACGAATTTATAATAGCAGATTTTTTTAAGTAGGTAAACATTATGATATATAAAAAGTGTGATTGAGATTATGGAAAAGTCATCTAGACCATTAAGAACTGTTTGTTTAATGTCAATATTATTAAAAACTATTTATTTGAAATGTTGATCACAGATAACATAAATTAGCTCAACAGCGGATGAAACCTATCGTACAATAGATGATTTTTATTTTTATTTTTTGCAATGTGAAAAATGTCCACTAATCCGCACTTGGCCAGCGTGGTGGACTATGTATGACCTAAATCCCTCTCTCTTCTGACAGAAGACACAGGGCTCTACTACTTAAGTCCCACAGCTGGGCCTGAGCCCTGGACTTAAAAAAGGTTAAAAAATAGAACAAAAACTCAAAGCTCATAATACTTAAGCAACATACACAAAAAGGAATCAAAAGATCATAACATGTGTTCCTACTTTCAAAACTAATAAACATTAAACAATGGCTGTGCGAGATATTCTTAGTAGAAAACTTAATTAAGTATTAATTGTTATTGGTACTTAAAAGATAATTAGCAATGTGTAAACTGTTGGGGGATATTATTGCTTATTCTTACTCTGGTGGTCTGAATGGTATAACGGATACGTTTTAGCGAATGAGATTGAATTACTTGTAAGCTTGCATTTACAAAATGTTTGATCAATTATTTTCATACCATTAAAAGTTTCAATGTAGCATGATTTTAAGAAAAATCTAATTTAAACTTAGGTCTAACAATTATGACAAAATGTACATATTATCAAAGAGATTTCAATACACAATTTAAACGAATCTGAACTAATAAAATCTTAAGCAACGTCCGCCAAGTATACATTTAAACTGTATTATTTCTGCCCTCAAAAAACTTACCATTTTTATTTTCAAAGACAAAGACTTTATTTGCACAAATATGAGTGTTTACAAAAGTTGTTAATACATATTTAGTACGCCATATTTACCTTCATGAGGTATGCAAATATTACAAAGATAAAAGAAAAAAAACTTAATAATAACACAATTTATAAAAATGTACATTATTATCAATTTAATTTTTATTTTTATTTGCGCATTATGAAAATTTAAATTTTTAAATTTTATTTCTTCAAGTATGTATTTATTTAGTTGTTTATTTAATTATTTATTCATATTTATCTGTACTTCGGATCGAATCCGATCATCGGCTTTGGGTACCCATATTGCAGGGTTTTTGTACACTAAGAGGAAGAAAAGCCGGCGGAAAAAAAACCTCCCAGGTTTTTATGGAATTCCTTTATGCCGTGTTGTCGTTTAAGAAATCAGTAACTGAGTAATACGTCTTTTTCAGTAAATAAGTTTTAAGTTCTTTTTTAAACTCAACAGCAGTACTGTTTTTGTTAATTATTATTAATAAGCATATCGTAAAAACAATTCATAGCTATATTAACATAACCTAGATACTATAAGTTTAATTATCAAATTTATGTTTGCGTTTAAATTTAATACAAAGATGGACGAACACGACTATGACAAATTAATTGCCATAGTAATATGAAAATTTGCTTACGACTTTGAATTCTGTTATGCCTGCATGTAGGACGTGGTGTTAAGTAGTTGCTGCAACCCATTAATCATTTTATTTGGTATCGGGGGGAGAAACCTTCAAAAGGTACCCAGCACCTTGGTAGGATACCGGATTATGTGGGATACTCTGGGAACTACAGTGGAACGCACCGGTGTCCTCCACGCGCGGTGCCCCAGAACGGGCCCATCTTCGGGTGAGCAGATGCGCTCTCCTGTACCCTCAGGCACCCACGGCAGCACGCGGCCACGCACACACCGCCGTCCTTCGACGGGTCGTGCTCCCACTCTCACCGCCCGCAAGCCCGAAAGCCCACTTTTAGTCGCCTCTTACGATCAGGCAGGGGATACCGTAGCTCTATTCTTAATCCCGAAGCTACAGGAACTTTGATACACACAACTTCAAGCAAGTCTGATGATTGCCTCATGTAAGTCTGGCCGCCTTACTGAAAATGCATATAACATTAATTTGGGGGGTTTTGGCTCTTGATTTTTTTTTTACTATCTTGTTGTATTTTTGAAATATATCGGATAAATTTGATGGCATTTTGTTCGATATAGGTTTATTATAGTGCACGAGTATTGTGAAATAAAATATCAGTGCAAATATATGTTTTTTTGGTTTGCCTCCAAAATTCCATTGTTCACGTTCTGGTAAAGAAGCCATCGCTTTACTTGAATGTCTGACTGACTTGACCGACTGATTACTGACGACTTACTGACTGGTCCAGTTTCACCGAAAGTGGCAAAACGTGATTCAAAAATTATAATTGACGCTGGCAATATACAAAGTTTGCGATGCCATAATTGAAGAAAAAAAACATTAATTTGTATCACGGCAGAAGTGGGTGCAGCGGTGTTACTGCCTTTACGCCGCGTAGTTGGTTAAAAATCACAAAATTCCAGAGTTTTATAGCTAACACTCCGATGATTTAGACCACACGTCAACGCACCGTATAATTATGACTAACACACAGATATGATAGAGTTTCATTACGCGGTACTCAACTGCGCTTACATTTCTGCTTTGATTATCGTATAATTGTTTTGTTTGATGTACACACAATTAGTATTCTACTTGGGGGATCTTTGTCTTTATTACTTGCAGAGTTTGATTGCAGGTCAAACTTGGTTTTATTAAGAGGACAGTGATGACCGAATGGTTAAGGCGCCGGACACCCACATTGAAAAAAAATGTAAATCAGCCGTTTTACTACTAAATGAATTCGGATTGCATATTTGAGCGTACAAAACAAAAGCTATACCTATTTTTTAGTCAAAAATTAACCGAAGGGAAAGAATTGCCTTCGAAGAGCAACTAATCTTTAGCAAAAAACATAGGTCACCCTCCAAAAAGTTGGAATGACGCTTTGATGAAGACAATGGGAAGCCGTTGGATTCAGAAAGCTTTTGAATGAATACAATGGTCATTGGTAAATAACACAACTCTACACAAATAAATAACGCTTCACTCTCATAGCCTCACACCCACAGTAGGGTATATATACCCTGTGTCGTGGGTACCATGGACACATACAAAGGCAGAAACACAAACACCCAGACGAGAACAGAAACTTAAACACATCATTCAAATTTCTGTTTCGCCGAGAATCGAACCCGGGACCCCTCGACTGGCAATCCGGCATGGTAACCATTGCGCCACGCGGGTCCTCAACTCTACACAAAAAGGTGTTGACTTGGATATTTTTGCTAATTTTTTTTGCTAATTTTAATGTTTTCAAGTGTCTAAATTACGAATATATTCCTGAAAGTACTGAATGTGCTCTTGAATTGAACTGAACTTACTTAAGTTGACTGAATTTACTTAAGTTTTATTAATGTTGTTATACTAGACGGTCGCTTTATGACTTTATGACCAAGTCTGGTTAGAAGTATCCGCTGAAGTAAACATACAATGGTTTGCGACAAATAGTACAGTGGTACTTCCACTGTAAAACCGGATACCTATAGAGTATATAAAAATCTCGTAGGCATTTCTTGAATAACCTATAAAAATTGATAATAATGCAACTGCACAAAAAAAATACTGTCAGTGTATGTAAGAAAGAATGAAAGAAAGAAAGAAAAATGATTTATTTGCGCAAATATGGGTATTACAGAAGTTGTTATATATATTTAAAATCCGCCATATTTACCTCAGTAAGGTATGCAAATATTTTTGAAGAAATAAAAAAAAAGTATTTTTAAAGAAATAATAAAAAAAATATGTCTGTCTGTCTGTGTTATACATATTTATAATAACGGTCCGAGACTTCATCCGCGTGGCTTTCAGTTTTAGAATTTTTCTAAAATAACAGCAAATCAGTAAGTTACTCCTTATTAAATAAGCTACCTGCTAACGAAAGTTGCCAGTATAAGTCCCTTCAAAATCGCTCCAGCCGTTTCAGAAATTAGCCGGAACAAACAGACAAACAGACAGACAGACAAAAATGGAATTGTTGTTAAAAATGTTACTTTAGTATGAGTATCGTATATACGAGTACATTCATATTCATGTGGTTCAAAACGTTTATTATTAATTTTATTTATCTGTATAGATTTAACATAAGTAATTAAGTTGTATGTAGTTATTTTTTATATCTACGATGTAGATAGTTTTGTTTAAAAAAAATTACAATAATAGTAGGGTGTCCCTACACTGTTTTATATTTACTGTCTTGAACCATATTCTATTCTGCAACTATATTTTGCAACTAAGTCATACATATATGGTAGGCTGTTTTCCAACATTTAACGTTCGAAAGTGACAACCGGACGAGCGGTTTTGTATGGAGGCTGTTTTACGATCTTTTCTATTGCCGTGCGTTTGTTAGTGCATACGAATTGCATTCAAGTCTTTGTGTTACATTGTCACAATCTTTCCGCGGTTTCACGTACAATAACATGTGGAGTTTAGGGCTTGGCGTAGAAATTCTGTGATGTAACGCTGTCTTGAAATCGCGGTGTTAGGAGAAATGCGGGTGAAGACTTTTGGCTATTTTCCATCTTGAGAAACAAATCATATACTGTCGTATATGCTACCGCTTAAGTCACACAGCCCACCTGTCTGTCTTTTCAGATCGGTAAAGTAAAGCTTATTTTCCAAAACATCTTTACGAGTATACAAATGTGATAAATACAATTAGAGTCATTTAAATATTATTTAAGTGCGATATTTTGATTTGAGAGAATCACTTTTTGCTTCTAGATGCAACGCCTCAGCCACCTCTGAGTCCAGGCCTTTTTTGGTATGGGGGGTTATGCGCTTGGGGACACTACGGCATCTCCAGTGGAACGCACCAGTGTCCTCCACGCGCGGCGCCCCAGAACGGGCCCATCCTCGGGCGAGCAGATGTACCGTCGTCCTTCCCGGGGCCGCTGGCTGAACGGATCGAGCTCCCACTATCACCACCCACAACCCCGGATGCCCCCTTTTAGTCGCCTCTTACGATCAGGCTAAGAATACCGTAGCTATATTCTTAATCCCAAAGCTTCAGGGACTTTGAGCCTAGGCCTAGGCATCTTTTTATAAGCGTTCAGGATAGAACTTGGCTGGCTGGAATTGGCTGCAACCTTTTTTGCGTCCCACTGTTGGGCACGGGTCTCTCCCCATTATTGGGGAGGCCTGTAGTTTACTCCACCACGCTGCTCCAATACGGGTTGGTGGAGATGCGGGTTAGTGGCCAACCCGCTGTCGGATGTTTTCAAATCACCCATAAGGCCTCCGGCAAGGTTTAACGACTGTTATCTATCGACAACAACCGGGACCGACGGCTTAACGTGCCCTCCGAAGCACGGAAACGCGCATGAATTTTTTTGCCACTAGCGGTCACCCATCTCACACCTGACCGCGCCCGTTTTGCTTAGTTGCATAGATCGTTAGCGTTCTACGCTAACCGCCGGGCCATGCGCGCTTATCAAAATTAAATCTGACAAATTAATCGTCTATGTATTTTTGTTTCAATAATATACGTACCTATGTTAGTTATATGTGAAATTCACGATGTAATGGTTAGTACCATTTCTGGGTACCCAATTTAAAATAAATTAAATATAACCAAGCAATCATGTCGTGAACGAGACACACATTTGAATAACGAATGAACGAACAAAGGAACGCTAATGTGCACGAATCGTTCAAATTAACTCATCTGTCACTAAAATGTTGGGATTTTGACAGTTCACGTCAACAACGCGAGCGTGCCTTGAAGATGAGAGGTAGAAAAAAAGTGACAAGTAAAAGCATGGTTTGACACCTGGAGGTTCTGTGATCTTCTGAAGGTTAAATTTATGGACTGATATTGATTTAAAGGCGCCATTGATTAACTGTTATTACTAGTAGACTATCATTAATTTTAAGACATTCTCGTATTAGATTATTTATTTAAGCGGGTACAGATCCTGTGAAATATAACAGAAAGTTTTGTATTATTTAGGTCATTCTAATTTTCGTATAACTTACATCCATTCTAAATAACCATAGGATACGCCTAAATTAGATGCCTAAATATTTAGGAGTTGCTTAGAGGAAAAACACGTTTCACTAACCCTTAAGTCACGACTAACGACGATAGACATAACCTAAAATTGTGACACTGATTTGGGATGGCGTAGTGCTTAGGTGCCCCTAAACTGACACATGTGACAGTCGCTCAAATTGATAATAGATTGACGTACAAAACCATGGAAAACTGTCAAAAAACTAGGCTACTCATAAGATAGGACCAACCTATTATTCATCGATTGTTGAAACGGAACTTTATGCTAAGCAATGCCCTAAATTAGGAGTTACTTAATAAGGCACTCACTTGTTCGCCGTTAGTGAAAACGGGCATTAGTGTTATTCTTTAACATCTGCAATAAATAATTTTGTAGATATTTTTATATTGTTTCATGTTATTCTAAGTTTCGTTTATTTAAATTATCGTTTTTCGTAATATTTCAAATAAGTCGTTATTGTAAATCGCAAATGTAATACTAATTATAACCATATTTTTTCGTTACTGCAAATGGGGAATCGAACTCCGACCGGACCATCGGTAGTGGTGCTCAACTATTTGTTACTGGGCTATTTGGACATATTATTTACAGCAAAATTTTATGACTTATGCATGACATTTTTATTAGTAGTACTTTTTCATATATTACAGATGGTTCTTTTCCCTATTTCTATAGTTTTGGAAAGAGGAGTTATTATGTACTTTCCTGAGCGATCGAAGAAAATTATTGTTTATCTATACAAATGAATAAAATTGGAGTGTCTGTTTGTAATATAAAAATTACCGCTTTTTAATACATCTATATGAAAGTATGTATCGTGTATATATACCAAAATAACTTTTTTTACAATTTTTGTCTGTCTGTCGGTCTGTCTTTCTGTTTGTTCCGGCTAATCTCCGAAACGGCTGGACTGATTTTGACGGGACTTTCACTGGTATGTAGCGGATGTAATGAGGAGTAACTTAGGTTGCATTTATTTTATAAAAAAATTACAACTAAAGTCCACGCAGACAAAGTCGCGGGTGGCCGCTTGTACTATATTTGTATTATATTTGAAAAAAAAAACAATATTCTTACTAAATGCAAAAACAATATTTTATTATACATACGTAACATAATACAGCCAATTAACAGCTAATTTAATTTTTATAGTATATTTTAGTATCGGATTGTAAATGTTATTACGACTCACGACCACATTCATTGAGATTAGACAATAAATAATAAATTCTAATAAAATTTGGCTTTGTATTTTAAGCTTACATTTATTTAATTTTGTTTTAATAATTATGTCACACTTATTATTATTATTTTGGTTCAAATCTCAACCATCCTCATTGCTGTCCTTTTGGGACCCAGGTCGACCGTTTGGGGCACCATGGTCTTTCTTGTTTTCGCAATGCCCCGGTCGCTTCTCTCGTCACGCTGCATTGAATGATATTATCCGGAGGGCTCTTGTCACCGTCAACGTACCGGCTCAACTTGATCCGAATGGTATTGTGCGTGGCGATGGCAAGAGGCCAGATGGTTTGTCTTTAATACCCTGGATGAATGGAAGGTGCCTTGTGTGGGATGCTACTTGCGTCGACACTTTGGCACCTTCCCATCTCCACATGTCATCCAGTGTGGCTGGCTTGGTGGCGACCGACGCTGAGATACGCAAAGTGCAGAAATATGCAGCTCTAGCTGAGGACTACATATTTCTGCCCTTGCGTTGAAACGATAGGACCATGGGGCTCAGATGCAATTTTTTTTATTAAGCACTTATCCAGACGATTGATCCAGGCTACAGGTGACCAGAAGGCTGGCACCTACCTCGGTCAAAGAATAGCTTTGGCTACTCAAAGAGGTAATGTTGCCAGCATTCTGGGCACACACCCTTTTTTTTTTTTTTTCTCGTGGGGAAATCCATCATGTATACCCCTCTGTTACGAGGGCAACAGATAGGTTATGCCGGACTCCAACCGGCTAAAACCCCACGGTTTCCTCAGCACACTTTTTTGTGAGGTTCACGGGTACGCTCTCGCATTCTTCCGTGACCTCATCAGCGTAAGTCTTAAGGAGCCATCCGTCAACTTTGAGGGGGCGCACACACCCTAGGACAGTAATTTGGATGCGGTTTTTTACATTAATTAGTTTATACTTTTATTTGTAGTTGTAGTTTATTATTTAATGTCAGTTTATTAATTATTTTTAAATGTATATATTTTTTATTTTTAATGTTAATTTGTTGAATAAATACATTGGTTATAAAAATAATAATAATATAATAAATAAACGTTACACACTCATAGACCACAGTAAGGTAATTAATACCCTGTGTCGTGGGTACCATGGACACATACAAAGACAGGAACACAAACAGACATAAAATAACAGATAAAATTTAACAAAATTTTAATTTCTGTTAAATTAAATCTGTCATCATTCAAATTTCTGTTTCGCCGGGAATCGAATTCGATTCAATCCCTCGATTGGCAGTCGGCAGTCCGGCATGGTAACCATTGCGCCACGCTGGTCGTCGACTTATTAAGAATTGCTTTTTTATTCCTTTATCATTTCAATTTATGTTTTTTGGGAAAA
The DNA here is from genome assembly GCA_911387765.1 of Pyrgus malvae. Taxonomy (NCBI): domain Eukaryota; kingdom Metazoa; phylum Arthropoda; class Insecta; order Lepidoptera; family Hesperiidae; genus Pyrgus; species Pyrgus malvae. Next base: position 2,063,672 of record OU426960.1, on the reverse strand, counting down.
CGGTCATATAATATGAATAATACTTCTTACTAATGGTTATCCATCTCCAACATTCGCCATTGCATTCTACGCCACGCCACGCATTGGAGCAGCCTGCTGAAATATGTCCCGGGCTTCCCCAATATTGAGGGGAGACATGTGCCCAGCTATAGGAGGTAAAAAGAAAGTTGTACCCATTCTACGCCAGACGCAAGGCAGGATTCGAATCCCATTCTGAACAGAAATTATGCGAGCTTGTAAAAAAAATAGTTTCTTATTTCAGAAGCGATAATAATATGTTTTTGTAAGTTATGTAAAAACTACTTTGCAACAATCCGCAATCTGTGTATACTTTTTTCATGCAATAGCCTGTGTCTATTGATTTCTATATATTTTATAATATTTTTTTGTTTCTTTCATTTTTTTAACTCAAAAATGCTTGGTTTAATTTCTACCGGTATTCTAAATAGTGTATCTAATGATATAAATTATGTAGTATCAACTTATTTTTCTATATTTCTTTTGTTAGTACCTAATATCAAATCGATTATGTAGATAAAGCCAAAAATACATACAAAAGCGTATGGCTTTTGTAAGACCTAAGCTTTAGTACATGAGCAGCGACGACCGAGTGGTAAGGACCTCGGTTTTCGACGCGGGAGATGCTGGGTTCAAATCCTCGGCGCTCACCTCTGATAAAAGAAATTTGTAATGTGCGCATTTCATCGCTGCTCCAGGGTGATGGAAAATATTGTGATATTTAATTGCTTACGATATTTTCCATCACCGTGAATGCCTGAGAGAAACTCATAATTTCTCAAAGGTATGACGTCTGCTAATCCGCACTAAGCCAGCGTGGTTGACAATGGCCTGAATTCCTCTCACTTTCACTCACACTCTCTTGTTAGAAGGGACCTGTGTGCAGCATCATTAATCACATAGGACATCACACACAGGACACAGGAGACATCGATAGGTTGAAAAAAAAGCTTTAGTACGAATTTTTTTTTTATTTGCGAACGAACGTCATTCAGAACAGACAGAACTATTTCAAACAACTGCTCAATCTTCAGCTTACACTCAGACAGACAACATTCACTGACAAGCGAAACATGAGAGATGTAAATCATGTTAGACCCATATCTTACCCATCAATGCCAGTTTCGAAAGATAGGGCACCGACACAGTGATCTGGTCGAATCAATCAACGATGATATTATGTGCGTTTCTTATTTGATAGATGTAATTTGTTAATTGTGCGTTAAAAATGGTTCACTCGTATGAGGTGTACACTCGCTCGTATATAATGTTTAATTATGAAGTAATGCGGCATGCGCAGCCACAGTATTCAAATAGCACAATGCAAAGACAAAGACAAAGACTTTTATTTGCACAAATATGGGTGTTTACAAAAGGTGTTTTTATACATTTGTTTCGCCATATTTACCTTCATGAGGTATGCAAATACTACAATAATTAAAAACTTAACTAATTACAAATTACAAACATAAAAATGTACATTGAAATAGTGTCATTTATTTTATTATAATATTATGTATACTACATTGCATTTCTATGTTATGAATATATTCTGCTGTTTTATTTATTTATTACACAAATATATTATAAACGTTGTACGTTCGTTAGTATTTTTTTTACACGCTTTTTATTAGCTTCACCTGTATTTTGGATGTTTGTATGTTTGTATGTTTGTTTGTAACCGACTTCTTTGGGCGCGATTTTGACCCACTTTAAACGGCCAGATTTAGTTCAAACTTTGTAGATTTATTGAGGACCGATGACAATACACTAATTTGATAAAATTATTCCATTTTTCAATTTGCAAAATATGATTTTTGTTAATTTATATAATTTTCTGGTTAACTTGAAAATTTGCATAGGGGTCAAGGGCCGATGACAATGCAATAATATGAGAATAAAAATCCAACTAAAAAATTAAAAATAAATAATGTAGTTTAAAAAACTAAAAAACACGCTTTTGAGAAAATACGAACTAAAAACTAAAAAAATAAGAAGAAAATGTATATTACTGTAAATAAAGCGTGGGGTGGTTTTTAAGATACTATTGACACCATGCACCCCACGCTTTATTTACAGTAATATCACACTCTTAGCCCCAGTGTCGTTGGTGCCATGGACACATAAAGACAGAAACACAAACACTCCGACCGAGACTATAAATTTTAATCCCAAATTTATATACATATTTAAAGTACTGCTGCGCCGGGAATCACACCCAGGTCGACCCTCCGATCGGCAGTCCAACTTGGAAACCAACTCCCCGCGAATCGTCATAGTTAGTAAGTTGTTAACTTTCACGTGTGCTAAGAATTTTGTTTTATTTAAACTTTACTATTTTCTTATTGTTAAGCAGCTATAAATTCGCACATTCTTTAATTAGAGGTGCTCACCGATATTTAAATCGTACGTAATAAATTTATGTACGTGTCGAAGACTGGTGTCCTAAACAATCTGCTGTCGTTGCAGAGCTTAGTTATGTAAAATCTGTGATTTTGGAAGTAAACGTAAAAATCACGTTTGTAAAACAATGTCAAAATGTATCATTTCCAAAGTTGTAAACTATTGTACAAGATCCCTTATCGTCAAGTGTTGGTCCGTGCGAACCACAGGTCACCAGCGTCACCTCGCTCTGACGGAACACGTCACGTCACGTCAAACCAGCGTGTGAACACTTCTAGTGCAACGCCTCCGGCCGTGATTTAATTTAAATTTGGAGCGAGGTTCGAATATGAGTAATTAGTTTTCGGCTCTTAGCTCCAGTTGTCTGTTAGACTGATATTAGATACATATTTTTTACCTTTCTTACCTATAGCTGGTACAACTTGGATAGTACCGGCCGGCCACACTTACATGAGGCGACCACCAGTCTCCGGAGTAGCAGCGCAACTGCATACGACCTCGTACAAGACTTACCTATGCTTGCTTGAGGTTTTATGTAGATGTCCATGGGCTGCAGCGACCACTTAACACCACGTGGCCTGCATGCTCGTCTGCTACTCCATTCAAATAAAAAATAGTAAGAGGAAGGGAAGAAAAGGTAAGAGAAAGGTGTTGTGTAATGTTTGCTTTGGAACTATCGAATTAAAATAATTGGAAACTGAAAGTCGTCAGTTGAAGACACAAGCCACATTAACAGCGCGATAATACATACGTAAAATCCGCAGCTTTAATAGAAGCTACGAGTAGAATGTCCTTCTACTCGTAGCTTCAATACCATACTAAAAACTGTTATGGAAGACTGTACGGCCTTAATAAGTTAGTACGGACTACGTTTCTTGTGATGGCGTGCAGTGTCGGGAACGAAAAGACATCAACGCGGTTAGGTATCTGGCAGAACTTACACGAATGGATGTCGTTGCGCCTTTGAGTCTTAGAAAGAATAATCATAGAAATAATAATAGAATAATAGATATAATATAATAGAAATAATAATAGTCATAGAAAGAATAATAACCTAATCCGTTTAAATAATAACTAATAATTTTGATACTCAAAGTTGATACATAACAATAATATGAACTTTATCGTTGAAATGCCTAGACGAGTAAAGCAATGCTTTACTTAGGAAAAATATATGTAAACATATGTTAGCGTAATGTACGACTCTTCTCAAGAAACTAAAAATGTAGTGGGACCGTTCATTAAAGAACAATATTTCAGTATCCTCGGAAAATAAACTCAAAGGGAGTAAAATAAGGAATAGAAAAATCAGTTTCAAGTGGATTTTAAATAAAATTTCCAGGGAATATTTTTTCATAGTAATGATCCTTTCATCTCCACCAACCTTGGAGCAGCGTAGTGGAGTAAACTCTAGATCTACGCAATGATGGGAGAGAGACCCGAGCCCAGCAGTGGGACGCAAAAAAGGGTTGTAGCCCAATGATCCTTCCAGCGCAGCTATTTCAACTGTACAAAAAACATTTAATTAATTTATTTTTGACGACCCGTGTGGTGCAGTGATTACCATGTCGGACTGCTGATCGGAGGGTCCCGGGTTCTATTCCCGGCGAAGCATAAATTTGAATGATGAGTTTATAATTTCTGTTTTTGGTCTGGGTGTTTGTGTTTCTGTCTTTGAGTCCATGGTACCCACGACACAGGGTATATCTCTACCCTACTGTGGGCCTTTGAGTGTGAAACGTTATTAGTTTAGAAATGTTAATTTAATCCGCAGTGCTAATAGTGTCTCACACGATCAGCTGTCACGTGTGCCCATTATCAACCCATTCTGTTATCTCAAATATATAATGTACTTTTTTTAAAAGAGTGCTGCTGGGAGTTTTTTCCGCCACCTTTTTTCTCTCAGCTCAACATCTAGCCCAAACGGGCACCTGAAGGCGATGACCGGGAAAAAATGACATTCATTAAGCGAATAATTTGTATTCCTAATATGAAATTTATATTTTTTCTTTCTTTCGTCTTTTCTTTTTCTTTATTCTTTTAATCATTTCTCAAACTACACATCATTATGACATAACTCCGCTATAACTTTAATTATAATGCAAACTCCAAGCAACCGGGTTGTCGGCAGCCTGAATCTTAGACGAAGATCAGTGTATTTCTCAATTCAATTTACATAGATATTATTTTATAGCTACAGGTCAAGATTTGATCAAATATTAACCATGGCCCGGCCCCTCATATAAATGCCGTTGTAAATACGATACTAAATGAGAAATACAGATGGGTCTGTTATTGCGCTTAAATGATCTTTTTAATATTCAGGCAATGAATGCATTTTTGTATAGGCTTTGCACATCTTCGGCGAGGTTTTTAGATAATATAGTTGAGGATCAGAGTACAAATAGGACAATAATATGTCTAATACACCCTACCCACAAATTTCGAATTGTCTTTTATATATTTCCTTCTAGGTTGTCGGAAGATATTGCTATTTGTAGCAATAAGGCCGTCTTTTGCATTCTTTACGTTATACTTACATTATATTGTTTGTATTCTTTGTATTTGTGCAATAAAGAGTATTTTATTAGTGTGTTAAAGCTGGATAGTTTGTTTGTTTGCTTGAACGCGCTAATCTCAGAAACCACTGGTTCGAATCGAAACATTATTTTGTGTTGAATAGTCTATTTATTGGGGAAGGCTATAGGCTTTAAAACATCATGCTCTGACTAATACCAAGTCCACGCAGACGAAGTCGCGGGCGGCCGCTTTTACATATAAACATAATTATTATCTTTACAGCATTAAAATATTTTATACATAGACAGTTTGTTGCAATCTTATAATATCCTTGTATTCTTTAGCAAGAAAGTCTTAATAAATCCAAAGCATCACGTGTAAGATAAATAGAAAAATAGTATATTAGTCATATATAATACGAGCTTTCATTTAGAAAGCTCATAAAACAATAAGTTTGAAAACTCGACTGTTGATATCAAAAATAATTCTTATGTATCTTTATTTTTTATGTTCGTACACAACAATGACTCACGGAATCCCAAATGGCAAAATACACCGCAATTCAAAGTAAATAATTTGCTGGGTTCATGTATAAAATAATATTTTATATGACAATAGTACATTAAAGTATGGCATATGACGTCACCAGAGCAGCTACCGGATGAGAAAAGATCACGTACGCGCAAACACACGATAGTTATCGTGCTTCATGGTTAATTAAACTTGGTCTTAACTTGTTTGTGGAGAGGCCTCAGTTAGTCGAGATTTAGTTTGAGTTAGTGAAGTAATTTCATCTTAGGGTTTTCTTTGGTAATTTTTATTACAAATTCAGACTCAAATAACTGCGTGTCTGCAAAAAGATTGGTACGAATTGATATACATTGGGGAAAAAACTTAAATCATTTCGACATCCATCATTTATGTAAATACTAGCGGCAGCCCGCGACTTCGTCCGCGTGGACTGTAATTGTAGAATTTTTCTAAACTAAAAGTAGCCTCAGTTACTCTTCATTATATCAGCTACCTGTCAGTGAAAGTTCCGTCAAAATAGGTCTAGCCGTTGCAGAGATGAGACGGAACAGACGGATAGACAGATAGACTCAAATTGTTAAAAATGTTATTTTGTTATATGTACCGTATATACATTCATATGGATGCAGTAAACGCAGTAAAGACCGCGGTCTCCGACGCGGGAGATCTCGGGCTCAAATCTTCTGTACGCACCTCTGACAAAAGAAAATTGTAATATACATTTCATTGCTGGTCCACGGAGATGGAAAATACTGTGATATTAAATTGATCACGATCGTCCATCGCCGTGCATGCCTGAGAGAAACTCATAATTTCTCGAAGGTATGATGTCCACCAACCCACTAGACCAGCGTGGTGGACTATGGCCTTAATCACTCTCACTTGATAGAGGAGACTTGATGTACCCAGCAGTGGGACATTTAAAGGTTAAAAAAACATCAAATGCTCAAGTCTGCAGTCGCTTGGAGACTCGTCAATTGTTTAAAAAATATTTATCACTAAAAAAATTATAGCCAATCTCACTACTAGCTGAAGGCAAAACGTTTTACAAGACACTCGTCCCTTCACTGTCCAGTATAACAAAAGCCTTAGTGCTTTAGTCCAGTATAACAAAAGCTTTAAACCATTTACCATAAAACATCCGTCATAGAAACGCGTAAAGTCACGCAACAGTCGAACTATAAAACCAGGCATTAAAGAGAAGAGGTGAAATGCCATCGGTGACCGCACACACCCTGCTGTAAAAACCTTAGACTTTCTACTTTGTTCTGAGGTAGCGGTACAAAAGGCAGAAGGAAGCGGTGTGAACATTTTCTTTTTAACAGAACTAATATTATTATCATGCTTAGAATTGAACATGAGCCTTCATAGCAATTCTTTTTGCTTTCTTCTACTGGACACAAGTTTCTCCTCATTATGAGCAGGCCAATGTCTTACACCACCACACTGCTCCAATGCTGGTTGGGAGAAATATGGATCATCAAAATCGGATAGCCTCACGCGTTTGGCTTCTAGAGTAACAAAAATGAATACATACACATATACTTTTAAACGCGAAAACCTTACGTGTATATGCGTCGTGCAGTCGGGTAAATGGTTATTTTGTAAATGGTAAAAAGTATATGGGAATTTCCAAATACAACGATGAAACTGTTCACAAAAACAGGTGTGATTTGATGAAATGAATATTTTCTCTAAAAAAGAAACCACAAGTCTAAGCTGTTCAATATTTAAAAATAAACTAAGCATATATAAATATTATTTTTATAGGTATGTATTTTTACTTTTATTAGTTACAAAAATATTATTTTTTTGGGGTTGAAACAAACGCAGAAACTTGTAACTTACGCCACACAATGTTATTACATAAACACTGTTCCAAAGACTTCAAGATCTGTTCTTTAATTATAGACGTTGCACATTGAAGTGCTATAATAATATAGAATATTTATTTGTGTGCAATTCGAACTGTGGTAAATGGGGATATTAATAGAATCGTGAAATACGTTTAGATTGTTCATAGAATGCAGCAATTAACGCAACTAAATGCAACGGGCGTGGTCAAGAGGCTACTGCCGGAAAAAAAGGATTTTTTATGACGACTGTTGACGACCATTGACGATCCGTGTGGCGCAATGGCTACCAAGCCGGACTGCTGATCGGATGGTCCCGGGTTCGATTCCCAACGGGTCAAAAATTTGAATGATGAGTTTCACACGTTTCACACTCATAGCCCCACAGTAGGGTAAATATGCCCTGTGTCGTGGGTACCATGGACACACACAAAACAGAAACACAAACATCCAGACCGTGAACAGAAATTTAAACTCATCAATCAAATTTCTGTTTCGCCGGCAATAGAATCCGGGACCCTTCGATTGGCATTCCGGCATAGTATTGCATTTACTATTGCGCCACGCAGGTCGTCAACTCACCACGCAGGTTGTATTCGCTAATTCAACATTTAATCAAGCTGGAAGTGGTCAGCATTCGTATTAGGATTGAATTAACTTTATCTACTACTCTCGTATCTCTACTCGTTTGCTTTTCCAATAAAATAAATAAATAAAAAGCAAAGCTGTTACTACCTCAATTAATTACGGATTCAGCTAAAAATGGAACCCAATGCCCTTTCAATAGGTTTATAATAATATGACGTGTATGACCTTAATCTAAACAAATCGTCAATATATCGTAAACAAAAAAATTCAAAATCCTCCGCCCAAAGTTGGTATTTAAAGTTTAATTAATTGATCTTATTTATTAATCTTACTGATATTGGAAGAGGTAATTTTTTGTATGGATTTTATTTGATTAATACGTTCACAAGTCATGGCCGTATCGTTAGATATCGCGTAAAACTGGTTAAGCACGGATTGGATATAGAAGTAAGGGTTCCGTATCAAGATAAAAAAACTGAAAGACTAGATTTTTCATATAAGAATTGCAATTTATGATGTGCTTTTTGTTATTGATGACTTGGAAGATTTTACCGGACCACCGTAGCGTTAGGACGGTTCTATTGCCTTGGGTTTTATTACCGGTGAGTCAGTTACTATATTAATTTAAATTTCTGTTCCCAGCTTAGGTGTTTCTATCTATGAATTTCTGTTTCTTTGGGTGTTGTCTGGTAACTGAGTCTTAGGAAATCCGGGTATGGGACTATAAATTCAAACCATTGGTACCAATAGTTGAGTCCCTGTAGCTTCGGTACCTATTTAGAATAAAGCTACGGAATCTGCTCGTAAGAAGCGACTAAAAGGGTGCTTCCGGGGTTGTGGGCGGTGAGAGTGGGAGCTCGGCCAGACTGCAGCCCCGGGATGGACGGCGGTGTGTGCGTCGGCGCACGCCGCTGTGAGCGCCTGAGGGTGCAGGAGAGCGCATCTGCTCTCCCGAAGATGGGCCTGTTCTGGGGCGCCGCGCGTGGAGGACACTGCTGCGTTCCATTGCAGATCCCAGAGTCCTCCCCAAGCGCAGTTTGTTTGTTAGATATTTAATGAAAGCAATTACAGTACTATAGTGCCTATGTATTACTTAAAAGTAATAGTGCTTTCTGTAGTAAATTGAAATATATGGCCGTCTGGGAATTAGTCAGACCAACAAAACAGCGGAAGCTTACAGAGGTTCCGTCTTAGCTTCCAACAATGGAATCCTAATAAAAAGGAGAAGTTACATTGCATCAGGGTTATTCATTAAGTGCTCAAGAAACTTCATTAAAAAGTTTGTATAGATTAAAAGTAATAAGCTTAACGCACGATATTGTCGTAAAAAATCTTATGTGCGACTTCTTATCGCTTTTTGGTTCTTGTGAACGAAGAATAAAATTGCTGATGACGGAAACTAGCGTAGAACGCAAGCGATCTTAGCAACTAAACCAAACAGGCGCAGTCGGGTGTGAGATGGGTGACCACTTGTTAAAATTTCATTCGCGTTTCCGTGCTTCGGAGGACACTTTAAGCCATCGGTCGGTTGTCGTCGGTAGGTTGTTGTTTTCAATAGATAACAGTCGCTAAGCCGTTATGCGAGATTTGAAAACATCCGACAACGGGTTACCCGCATATCCACCATTCCACGATGGAGTAGCGTGGTAGAATAAGCCTCCTCTATATTTGGAAGAGATTCATGCCCAGCAGTGGGATGCTAAAAAGCAACCATTTTATGATGAAATAGTACTCATTCATAATAATCATTTGAGTTATTTTTATTTTTTGCGTCGTACTTGGATATTTTGAGCGCTTTTTCTTTTTTAGAAAAAGCTTATAAAAACTAAAACTTATACAAGTGTTACCTTTCATTTTAGTACTTGTAAGGTAACACTTGTATAATTTTTAGTTTTTATAAGTTTTTTTCTTTTATAAGTGTAACATGTCATAAGAATTATTAACTAAGTATTAATAATACTTATGACATGTTAGTACATGTCATAAGTATATATTATTAATATTCAGTTAGAGTACTAAGTGTAAAAGTTTTATTATACGCAAGCTTTGCGTAGGTATACAATCAATGAAAACTGGCCGCAAAGCCTTAAAAAGTAAAATCTGGGTTAGTAACTACTACTAGTAGTACCATCCCTGTTTCCTTGTTTACTTTTTAAGCCTCTGGTTCTATATATAACAAGAGAAAAATCACATTAGTTTGTCGCTATAAGTTTATGAAGGAAAAAAATACTTATAAATTTACTAATAATCAAAATATATGTCATATATTTACATGTTTATATCCCTAATTGTCACGATACAAAAGTTATTTGGTGACAACGGCTTAGCCGATGGCATAAATATTTAGTTATTACGATCATTAATATCTGGAATGGCCATTAAAGTTAATTCCCTCCCTGCGGCACTGAAAAGTTTCAATTTATGGACAAAACAATAATAATTAATATCAATTTGTAGTTCTAATTAATTATAATAAGGTAATATTGTCTATTATAAATGAGAAGAAAGATTTATTTTTGTTTTGCTGCTTGAGTGCAGAACCAAAATTACAACACATACATTTATTTTGTCCTATGGTTTGACACTTTACACGTGAGCACTTTAGCAGCGATTTACGCCTTAATCTACTAGGCTGGCCGAATATGAAGATACCAAGATGTAATTGAAGCGCGCATGGCCCGGCGGTTAGCGCAGAACGCAAAGGATCTATGTAACTAAGCCAAAAAGTCGCGGTCGGGTGTGAGACGGGTGACCGCTAGTGGCAAAAAAATTCAGGCGCGTTTTCGTGCTTCGGAGGCAGTTAACGTGCACGTTAAGGCGTCGGTCCCGGTTGTTGTCGATAGATAACAGTCGTTAAACCTTGTCGGAGCCTAGTCGGAGGCCTTATGGGCGGTGTGAAAACATCTGACAGCGGGTTAGCTACTAACCCTCATCTCCACCAACCGGCATGGGAGCAGCGGGGTGGAGTAAGCTCCAGGCCTCGCCATTAATGGGGAGAGACCCGTGCCCAGCAGTGGGACGCAAAAAGGGTTTCATCCAAGATGTAATTGTACCTAATCACCACTAAACAAGGATGAAAACTGATTAAAAATCTTTATTAGTTAGTTACAGGTTCGTGCCGGGGTTTCCACTAGAGACTTCTGTGTTAGAGTCCACCGTCATTTATCATTCGGATATCGCTACTCCTTTTATAATACAATATTTTATTTCCTTAATGACATAGTCATATAAAACTGGGGAAAACGGTAACATAATGGTAAGAAAATATTATAGAAACTCCGTGATAAAACAGTAATTTGAATAAATCAGAAAGAATAACTGGACGAATGATGAAACCGAACACCCAAAGAATTTTAATACCCAACCAATACAGTTTGAATAAATAAAAGATACCCAATACTTTAGACCCATTAAATGAACGCATTTGTCACTTAAATTTATTAATTGCTGCTTAAGACGACACTTGGGGCTAATAAAAATTTATTACATGATAATTTTATAATAAACACGTAAACCCTTAATAAAATGCTTTCAAATAATAATGAGAAATAAAATGTCGATACTCGTTTTGCAATGTTTACCACGCCCGACTGTCAATCAAGGGTTCGATTCCCGGCGAGGCAGAAATTAGAATGGTGAGTTTCAATTCCTGTTCTAGTCTGGGTGTTCGTGTCTGTCTTTGTGTGTGTCTATGGTACCCACGACACAGGATATGGAGCTATGAGTGTGTAACGTAATTTATTTTTATTTGTTACTTTGCTATTTTCTTGAACGAGATTACAAAAAAGTATTGGAAACTTTGGAACAATAAATTTATTTAATACAGAAATGTCGTTTTCTCGAAATGATATATATTTTTTTTCTTATATAAGACAATAAGACAGACATTATGAAAGGATGTTAGTTTGTTTGTCCATTTTTCAGGTCGCAACGTATCGACGGGGGCTGAAAAACGACAAAGGCTACTTTTTACCGAGGAAAAATGTCTCATTCCTTTAGTAAAAAAACAAGTAGCCCACGCGGGCAGAGCCAAGGAAAGAAGGCTATTCATGTTTGAAACTATGTTTCCATTAAACTGACAAATACATTTTGGCAGTATTCCAAAATTATATATCATTGAAGACCTGTTTTCTGCGCACACAAGATAAGGTAGTAGACACATCTGTCGTAAAATTGTCTATGTACAATGGCTGCAAACCTTTTTGCGTCCCACTACTGGGCACGGGTCTCTCCCCATTATAGGCCTGGAGCTTACTTCACCACGCTGCTCCAATGCGGGTTGCTGGAGTATGTACTATGTACAATACACTACAATTATACAGTAGGTACTTACTCTACTAAGATTAACTCAGTGCGATTTTAATTTTTTGTATGTGTATTCATTTACATAAAAACATGAAAAATAAATTTTAATTCGTGACCTGAACACTAAGGAACCACAATTCAAATAACTAATATTCGTTGACATTTACGATTGAATTTTAATCAAATTCAAAATTTTTATTGTATTTAGATGAATTGCTACAAAAGGTCAAACAAATTTTGTTGTTGATTTATTTGTCAATTTTATTGTTATAATTACTTAAATGTAATATAATACATTTAAATCATTATAAACACCTAGAATACGGAAATATAAATCTAATTAATATTTTGCAGTTGCCAATAACTTAAGTTATCATCAAAATTAATATCTTTCCGGATATGAAACATGATACTGTTAAGTCTACATAAAACAATGAAAATATAATACGTTTTTAAGACCTTTCTGCACCCAAAAAAATTTCATATACTGTTGATTAGCTACCTACAATTGTTTACAGAATAGGTATTCAAGTAACCTAATTAAATCAGTCATTTGATTATTTACAACGCATATTGCGTCTTTTTTAAGTTTTTAATTTACGTTTAATCGGATTAATAAATAAATATAAATATCTTTGGACAATTCACACAACGCCATCTGATTCCAAACTAAGCAGAGCTTGTGCTATAGGTAGTAATCAGAAAGCTGATAAAAATACTTATGTAATTCTAAATACATATACATAAATAGATAAATTAACACCAGGTACAGAACAAATACCTAGTCACACAAATATTTGTCCTGGCTGTGAATCGAACCCACGACCTCATGCTTCGCAGTCGGCTCATCAACCAGCTGATTAAGATTATTGGCATGGCATTATGGTATGGCTAATAAAGATATCAAATGGTTTACTGTTAATACCATTTAGTTTGAAATTTATTCCAGTTTGTTAAATTCAAAGAGAAGATCAAGACATTTATGTAGATATATTATTACCATTAAAACTTAATTGAGCAATGGTAAAATATACATACAAGGCCGCACATACAAGAAAAGTAACTAATAATAATGTTGCTATACTGAGTCCAATCCGTAATCAATCATTTGTTGATTGTGATACATCTGACATATGTTAGGGATCACTCGAATAAATATAAATAATATTGCACTTGATTATAACATCTATGATTGATTTCAACTGTTACTATGCGATAATAGGGTCGAAAATACAAATAGGTCCTTTTGGAGTTATGACTTTTCGTATTTGAGGGGATTTAAGGCTATAGGTTTCTGGAGTTTCGCTCTTTGACCCCTGATCGGTTTGAACTGTAAGGTTGGAGCGTAATCCATTTCAGAAGATTCGAATTTGTATAGAAATGTTTAGCGAAATTTCATAATATAGAGGCCTTTTCTGGAGCTGATTTTAGATTGAAAATTACTTTTTTTAGGTTATCTTAAAGATCGATCTATTTTTTTATTAACTCTTAAGTAGTGTCTTCCAAAGTTATATTTGTTACGGCTATTTAATGGAGAGCTTTTTATTATTTGTATATGTTTAGAAATACGACTATATTTTATCACGGCAATTTGAAGTTTAAATAGGTATCTTAAAAATTTACATTAAAAGTATATTTATACAGTTTTTGTCTTTCGAAGGTTTAAAATATGCATCTGGTACTATTCATCAGTCAAAATATATGGAATCAACTCTACCAAAACAACTAACGAAATACGAAAAAAAGGATCCATGACAAATCTTTAAAATTATTTATTTACTTAATAACAAATTGAAATGCTCACATTGCTCCATTTAATAGAAAAAAAATACAAAAGTGACTTACATTGGCTGTTTTTTCTGGCAAATGGTCACCAAAACTCCTGTACGTTGATAAGAAAGTTACGAATTTTTCACTCAACTGTTTTGTTAATCATCTCATTTTGAGCACATCACTAATTTAGAACACATGTCTTGAATCACAGATATTGAGTCCAGTATTTGACTAAACTAAATAGAATTAAAAAAACTTTAAAAAATTCGCGAATGCCGCGCGATTTCAAAATTGGTGCGCGCGCGGTCCTGCGTACGCGCAACGCAAATCGCGCGGTTCCTTTTTCAAACCGTCCCCGAAGCTCACTCGGATGTGGCCCGTGTGTGACTGTACAATCATCTTGCACTTCACGATCACCGAAGAAGACACGTTCGCCGTCCCGCTCCCCCATGCGCGCTCCGTCTACACCTCTTCCCTTCTCTCTTATTATCAGAGGTTAAACCGCGCTCATCTGTCAGTCGGCAGTAGTCGGCACGCGGGCACCGGGTGGGAAGGTCGCGCACACGATTTACCGTTACTTTCTCTATGCGTTCGTTCCATAAAACACGTACGGTATGACGCGCGGCTATTTTGTCGGCTCGTCGCTTCTCCGTAATTTATTTGTTTGGTGCCGAGCGCAGGTGCCCCTCGATATTTTATTGATGGTTAGTTGTTTTGTAAAGGGCTTGCAGGTCGAGTAGCGGTTCCCATACACACCATATATACAGCATATTATTATGTAGCATTTCGTAAAAACAATCCCAAGAATGTGGGTCAAAGTTTGTCTGAATGTCAGAAATAATAAAGGCGGGATGACATTTTAACGATCGATAAATCGCACGCGCACGCAAGCGAAACTAGAGCGTTGCCGAAATTGTCGGAACGGCGAAATATTTTATCACGGACCAATCGGGTGGTGGCAAAATGACATGAACGCTAGATCATTCGTTTAGATGATCGGCGCGCGCGCAGCGTAGCCCGCGATTGGCGTGTCGGCCATAAGCTCCGCCTGTACCGTTATAGGGGGCATTGACTGCCCTCTAAAAGTGGGGGTTTTTAGATCACCGCGTAAGAGGGGGATCTGTGACATATGCCATTTATTCGCTAATTAATTCGCTCTGTAGCGAGTATCGTCGGACTTGTGCAAACATATCGAGTGATCTCAGATATTTGTCCAGCTACCGTTTCGCTCGTAGGTTTCGATTGAAATACTTCTTGTTTTTTTGAGTCAAGAGCATTGTAAACAAGGCTTATGAAGAATATGCATTATTATCTTAACCTTTTAACAATCGACCATCTTGTTCTGGTACTCAGTAAATATTGTTTTTTATCATATTTTTATTTTATGAGCTAGTAATACGCACTCAAAAATTTTGCATTGCAGAAGGTATAAAGATATCATCGATTTATAAATTCATTTTCATAGATACGTAATATAATTTACAATTAGTGAATACCAAACAATCCAAGAAATGACTTAGAAAAGATATATTACGAGTAAATTAAAATTAACTTGACTTACTACCCTAATCTGGCTAACAACCGGGACCGACAGCTTAACGTGCCCTCCGAAACACGGAAACGCGCATGAAATTTTTGCCACTTGCGGTCACCCATCTCACACCCGACCGCGCCCGTTTGGCCGAGCTGCGTAGATCGCTTGCGTTTTACGCTCGCCGCCGGGCCATGCGCGCTTCCCCTACTACCCTAACCTACTCGTACCTTATAGACATAGCTATAAACTTACGTTAAATAGTTAAATAAATATAAATAACGCTTCACACTCATGGCCCCAGAGTAGGGTAGATATACCCTGTGTTGTGGGTGCCATGGACACAAACAATGATAGAAACACAAACACCTAGAACCAAGCCAGAAATTTTAAACTCATCATTCAAATTTCTGTTTCGCCGGGAATCGAACCCGGGACCCTCCGATCGACAGTCCGGCATGGTAACCATTACGCCACTCGGATAGTCCTTTGTTACGTTATTTTTACGAAAGAAAGAAAGAAAAAATACGTATTATATTAGGAATACAAAATATTCGTTTAATGAAATTTAATGAATGTAATTTTTTCCCGGTCATCGCCTTTAGGTGCATGTTTGGGCTAGATGTTGAGCTGAGAGAAAAAAGGCGGCGGAAAAAAACTCCCAGCAGCACTCTTTTATAAAAAAAGTACATTATATATTTGTGATAACAGAGTGGCTATGGGCCGATAATGGGCACACGTGACAGCTGATCGTGTGCCATTTTAATGACAAAACTCCGGATTCTTGATTACCTACTGTTACCTTTTTGGAGGAATTTTGTTGTGATTTTTTCTGTAGAAGGTTACCTATTCCATACTAAATACCTTCCTATGGCAAGTTCATAAAAAACCGAAACTAAAACTTCATGGGAAAATGTCCATCGGTTCATGACTTAACACCACGAAGACTGCACTCGTCTGCTACTTCACTTTAAAAAAACTTACTGTACTTAAGGTAATAGGTATACCGTTATACGTTAAAACTTTTCATACAATACCTTTTTTGGTATCAGGGGGAAACCTTCAAAAGGTACCCGGCACCTTGGGAGACGATATTGGGAGAGGATACCGGGTTATGCGAGATTTGTACTGCACTAAAACCCCCTCGGTGGCCTGCCTCGGCGCTTGAGGAGGACTCCGGGATCTCCAGTGGAATACAGCGGCGTCCTCCACGCGCGACACCCCAGAACCGGCCCATCTTCGGGAGAAGTGCTCTCCTGCACCTTCCGATGCTTACGGCGGTATGCAGTCTCATCGCCGGAAACCCCGGAAGCCTCCGTTTAGTCACCTCTTACGATCAGGCAGGGGATACCGTAGCTCTATTCTTAATTCCGAAGCTACAGGGACTTTCATAATACCATTTAACACAAATAGTTCGCAAAGTAGAACGTGTTAGAAGTGATTCTTTCCAAAGGCTCTACATTGGTAGAGTTCGGGAAAATTAAAAATCTGTTGATAATCTTAATATATATAATTCTTCTGTGAGTGTGTATGTCACTGAAATCTTCCTTAACGGACAGATTTTAATGAATTTTTTTGTGTGTATTCAAATGGATTCGAGGATGGTTTAGATTCACAATTTGGGCCACTGGAAATGTTTTTTAATTACTTTTTTACTTATTTAGTTTTCCCAAATAAATTGTTCCTGCCTGTCAAACGTTTTGTATTTCGTGCCGTGTCGTTCTAAACTTTGACACAGTCAGAATAACTGGACAGTTCGTATGTCATTATTTGTTTTATATTTTTGTTTGATAGTAACATGAAGTCTCTTTAAGATAATAAGAAAACAAATCCTCTTTTATTACTTTTAAGGCAGGACAACGTCTGCGGGGTCCACTAGTAATTAATAAAATAATAACAAATAGTATCGTTAATTATTTTCCAGCTATTCCAATTGAATGATAAATGTAGATTAGATTATGGTTCAAGTAGTTCTAAACGATTTGAAGTAATGTACTTATATAAATTGTAGGTACTTGTTGTAATGTCAGCCACAGGGACATGATGGTCATTGATGAAACATTAAAACAACTCCCGGGACCAGACACCGGGACCTCAAAGGACTAAACACTAACATCACTAACAATAATAATAATAAAATTGTTTAAAAAATACAAAATAAAATTACTAACACACTAAATAAAAAAAATCTGGGGCAATTAATCGTGACCAAAAAAAAAAGAAAAATAAAGTAAAAAGCAAACAAAATATCTTGACGCAAGAAAAGACACGGACGCCAAGTCTGTGGAGTTTAACTGTTGTAATAATAATAAGTCAAAAAAGTAATGTACTTCAAAATTATATTATTCAAATTCAAATAATTTTGAATTAAGAGATTTAATTTAGTTTTTATGTTTAAAATTTTACTTCCTGAAGGCAAATATGGCGAAGTAAATATGTTTAAACTATTTTTGTGAAAACCCATATTTGTTAAAATAAAAGTCTTTGTATTTGTCTTCCAAGAAGCTGTTAATACTAGAACCATAAATACTCACCTCACACGACTACAACCGCGCGTCCCACTACTGGGCATGGGTGTCTCCCCATTATTGGGGAGGCCTGGAGCTTACGCCACTAGGCTGCTCCAATACGGGCTAGTGGCCAACCCGCTGTCAAATGATTTTAACCGCCCATTAGGGTGTCTTTAAACATGGTGTAATGACTCTTATCCATCGATAACAACCGGGACCGACACCGTACGACCGGGACCACAGCTTGACGTATCCTTCGAAGTATTATATTAATAATAATAATAATAATAATAAAATAAATTTATTGCCAAGAAAAACACAACGTAAATATTAAATAATAAACATACCAAACACAATACAATTCAACACACAGATATCATTCTTTTTGGCAAAAGGGAGCGGCTCAGCTTGTGCTGCCTCAAGAAAGAACCCTGGGCAGCGCTGTTTTTCAGACGTCCCTTCTCCCTATGATGTAGTGCGGAAGTTTTGTGATAGGTTCCCCTGCCACTGCCTTTCAACGATAATATTATATAACACAGGAAAGAAAAAAAAGGAAATAATGATTCGTAGTAAAGATAAAAAAGTAAAATAAAAAATAAAAAAGGACTAATAATACATGCGAAGTAGACTTGCGCGCAAATGTGTGTGTGTGTGTGTGTAAATAGTAATGCAGATCAATTGAGGGATATTAAATTATCTTATTGTAAAAGTATTATGTATAAACGCGCATGAAAGTTGTTCCACTAGCGGTCACCCATTTCACACCCGTTTGGCTTAGCTGCGAAGATCACTTGCACTTTAAGCCGCATTTATATTATGTAATAAAATTAGTGTCCTGACACTAGTTTCTTCAACATTCACGTGTAAGCATCAGGTTTATACAATGCATCTATTAGTTTTGTTATGACACTAAAAAACTTTCGAGTTACGCGCAAAGATGAAATTAATGTCATGTAGCTAATTTTACAGTGTAAAGGTGACGTAAAACTCTAGTGTCGCGAAATAACTTGCGTCCAAAGTTAAATAAACTAAGGAAACCTCGAGGTCGATGGAGCCATATTCACAGCGATACTGGTAATATTGTAAGTAGATACTGCAACAAGTTTCAGGAAATTAATTTCACTATGCATGCCATTAATTTCGTAATATAAATTCGGCCTTAAACTATACGCCGGGCCATGCGTGCTTCGTCAACTTCATTCACATACTCATAATATTAAAACCATCGAACTATCCATTACATCCAAAAACTCTCATGAATGAACGAAAACATAATTTATTTGTTTGTTTTACTAATTCAATTGCGTCAACGATAACGAATATAATATTCGGCGCGTTAATGAAATCTGCTGGCACGGTAGTGCCCCGGCCAAGACGAACCAAGCGAAGCGCAAGAGCACTACCTACCTTGGATTTGAGTTATGTCAGATCAACAAAATTCTCAGGATATGTTGTCAATAGCAGATTGTTATATAACATATAAAGATTTAAATGCATAGCTCTTATACTTCAGATTAATATCAAAAATTATATTATTATCTGAAAAACTTTGATTTCGTCGCTGACTCACTGATGGTCATCAAAATTCTTAAGGTATTTCCTTATATCCTAGAAAGCTAAAATTTGGTATGTAAGCTAGTATTAGTACACAAACAACAAAAAAAATTATAAAACTTGTGACTTTTATCTCCGAACCCTTAAACGAGATGTTGGAAGTTTGTATAAAAAAATGGTTATAAGCAACTTACAAAAAGAAATAAAATCCCACCAAAACATTTTCATGTAAAATGCTTCCAACAAAAGATCATAATATGACTCGCACTGCCAAAAAGTTATCAGATCTCATGTAAAGCCAAGCTTCTCTATAACTCTTCATGCCCTTACTTCACAAATTTTACACTGTGGTCAAAATATGTGGTATGGCCGTTTCATTACTACAAGAACTATTGTATAATAGAAAAGTAATGAACAGTGAATTATTATTTTACCTTAAACCTATGTGAGTCTACGAAATGGTAACGTTTTGACAGTGCAAGTCATACGGTCTCGTCTTGGCAACATTTTATATGAAAATAATTTTGGTGGGATATTAATGTAATATAATCACGGTCGGCTTCGAACACCCACTGGGACATTGCGTATTCATAGGTCAAGAAGTTGGATTCCAATTAATTCAATGAGATTCCAGAATTGAACGGTCTGGTTGAAACATTGAACCTTGCGTATTGGAATGTGGATAAGAAGGCAATTTCCTTTTTGTAGGCATTTGGCATTCATTTGAAGCCTATTCATCGTTCAAGGATGGGTTTCGTAAGGAAATTGAAATGATGACCCATTTGAGACAGACGAGACTGGAAATGGTATCTAACTACCATGTGTGCCCAAAATAATGTATAAGATTAAACTATCTTTCCACTCGCAGTTCCACTCGCGTGAGATTAGATTTTTTTCCCATAGAAATAACATATTTTTCCTTAATAAAGCTATGTCACTTTCCAGCCCCCTGACTATCTCTATACAAAAAAATCCGTTGCACCTAAACTACGCGAAAGGAGGATAAACAGACGAATAAACAAAAATACTTTCACATTTATAATAGTACCCGGTTGACCGAGCATTACTCGGATAAAAACAATTGCTTTTTTTCCGAGACTCATTGACTTCGTGTTACTTAATAACGACATCTACTGAAGTAATAATAAATAATAATAATAAAATCTATTTATTACTTTTAGGAAATTGTAACACTTGTGACACTTAAACTAACATAACAATTTTGCATAATATGCATAATAATACTAACTTAGGCAAAAGGGCGTGACTAGCTTTTCCGACGCATGTACTTGGTCCCAGTCCAAGCTACAGGCTTCGGGATTAAGAATAGAGCTACGGCCTGATCGTAAGAGGCGACTAAAAGGGGGCTTCCGGGGCTGTGGACGGTGTGAGTGGGAGCTTGATCCGCCCAGCCAGCAGCCCCGGGAAGGACGTGGTGTGTGCGCGGCCGCATGCCGCATGCCGCCGTAAGCATCGGAAGATGCAGGAGAGCATATTTGCTCTCCCGAAGATGGGCCCATTCTGGGCGCCGCGCGTGGAGGTCACCGGTGCGTTCCACTGGAGATCCCGGAGTATTTTTCCTTCGATACAAAAAAGCTATTAAATTTTACTTCCAATGTCAAGTAGTTTTAAAAGTTTAGAGGGTGAATTCTACTAGAGTCCTATTAGTTCTAACTAAATTCCTATAGTTTCATACAAATTTCAAAACGAATACCTTAAGTATAAGTAAATGAGCTTAACCTACTTGCTTCAACAATTTCCACTGAGTATAGCTTTTTGTGTCAAATTCCACTTTCAAAGTTCACGTCCATTCAGTGAATCTCATTGAGTATTCTAATAAGAATATTAAGTGGGACCGTTAAAAATACCTTTATGAATTATGTTAATAATAATATATGTACGTATAAAATTACACACTTGTATTTACACTGAAATAAAAAATCTATGTTTTTAAATGTTAAAATATCCTAAGGAAAATCAGGCTTTTGAATGAAAATATTGAGACTTCACAATCATAGCCTAGCATTCTATGTGTTATTGTGAATGCCACAGAAACGAATAAAGGCCGTAACTAGACGAACGCGACCTAGATATGAAAAAAAAAATTCAAAATTCCATCAACCCGCATTGGAGCAGCGTGGTGGAGTAAGCTCCAGGCCTCGCCCAATAAGGGGGAGAGACCCGTGCCCAGTAGTGCAGAGTTGCAGCGATGTCTCTCTGGGAACCGAACTTAGGACCTATCAAACGTATAGATTATTTCGTCGTAGGGGTCTCCTTTTGTAATGTACCCAGTTTTTGGCTAAATCTATTAACTTTTTAGAGTACAATGTTGAAGCAGTACAAGTAATTTGGTAATGGGTGTAAATACTTTTGTTGATTTGTTTCAATGAACATAGACTTAAATCAATTTGAGATTTCAAATTGGTCCGTTAAAGTTGCGATGTATACTTATTAGAATTGTGTTATGTTATCCTTACTTAATATTATCGAAAGTAACTCTGTCTGTCTGTCTGTCTGCTACGCTTTCCCACAGAACCATATTTAATGAAATTTGGAACACAGATAGAGTGGACTTTGGGAAAGGACATAGGATGGTTTTTATCCTACGGGAACCTATAAAACGGGTCCACACGGGCGAAGCCTCTGGCGGAAGGCTAGTATTTTCATAATATAACGTATCAGTTCTTCTTATATTCAACAGATGGCAGTAGTAGTGCACATTCATCTTGCAGTGATTAACGTGGTTTCTCAAGCCTTCTTATAACAGCAAATGTCTACTATTTACTCGGAATTCAAGCCGTAATTTACCACGCTGGCCAAGAATCTGCGTTGGATCGATCAAGCTTTCAGAAATTTCATGGTAACGTTAAATATAAGCAGCGATATATATGTCGCAGTCGGACTGTATATTCCGCCGTATTACATTCCGGCTAGCTATTTCCTAAAACAGGGCTGTATTGTAATGCGGCGCACTCTCGTTCAGCCGGATTGCAATTCAGCTAAATTAGCGAACGTTGTATTGTACCTATGAGCTCTTCGCGTTCGTCAAAGTGGCATAATATCGTGCCGCCCAATTGTCTATATGTTACAGCCAAAGTAATAAATCCGTATATTACCTATATATTATCTAGCCATTATTTATAATACATACCTACTCAATTTAGATAAAGTGATAATTGACAATGAATTAATCACCTTAACTAACAATTTTATATATGTATAATCTTCCAAGGCTTGGATAATGTAATAAAACAAGTGGCTCTGTGACATCTCCGGCGCTGCGGGAAGACCACTGCCTCAGCCCCAGCGTAAGAAAGCGCGGCACCTGCGCTTGCCTTCGCAGCTTAGGCTTTTTGGTCAGCCGCTACGGCTCTCTTGATGCGCTTTCCTACGGCGGGCGGGGAGTGGTCTCCCTCCGCACCTCTGGCTTTTTATATACACTCTAGGGGTAGTACAGACAAAACCACGTGGATAGTGGGGTGCTCTGATTCGGTTTGGATATTTTTCGAATATAAATAACTATAGTGAATATGTGTTTCAAGGATATTGTTTAGCTCAATCACACCTGCGGTCAAAAGTAGGATGGGTGGTCATTAACCAACATGTTGTGCAGTCATAAGAAGTTAATAAAGCTAAGCAGTATCAAGTGCAGTCAAAAGTAGGATGGGTGACTTAGGCAACATTTTACGCGGTCATAAAAAGGATGGGTGTCAACAAAGCTAAGCATAGTCGAGTGCGGTCAAAAGTAGGATGGGTGGCCATTCAGCAACATCTAGTGCGGTCATAAGCAGGATGGGTGTCAATAAAGCTCAGCAATGTCGAGTACGGTCATAATCATAAGTAGGGTGGGTGGCAACGAGGCTTCATTACATTGAGGCTAAACGTGAGCCTACATATAGTAGAACGTATCGCAATAACAATCCGGCTAATCGTGGACCCGCCACAATACAGAACGGCCCTGTTTTAGGAACCGGCTAGCTGTAATGTTATGCGGCCAATTATACGATTCGACAACATGCAGGATTCGGGATCAAGAAAAAAGCTACGATGTCCTCTGCTTGATTGTAAGAGGCGAATGGCACCATTGCGACGCAGTTTTATTTCACACTATGCCAAGTACATTTTAGGTACATCCTGGTTCAACATTCCATCTCACGGATTAGATTTACCATTTTACAATGATTTAGTAGTATCAACTAGCGTTGTAGCTCTAAATGTCGATTGCATTGTTTGCTTATTAATCAATTATACCGCTAATGATTCATGACGGCATAACGTGATTTGGATTTCAAATAAATGTTATTTATTCAGATTTAGCCAATGTATATACCAATGTATATTCCACTGAATTGCGCATGGCCCGGTGGTTAGCGTAGAACGCAAACGATCTATTCAACTAAGCCAAACGGGCGCGGTCAGGAGATGGGTGACCGCTAGTGGCAAAAAAAAATCATAAGCGTTTCCGTGCTTTGGAGGGCACGTTAAGTTGTCGGTCCCGGTTGTTGTCGATGGCTAAACTTGTCGTTAAACCTTGTCGGAGGCCCTTATGGGCGGTTTGAAAACATCCGACAGCGGGTTGGTCACTAACCCGCATCTTCAGCAACCCGCATCGGAGCAGCGTGTAGAGTAAGCTCCAGGCCTCCCCAATATTGGGGAGAGACCCATGCCCAGTAATGAGACGCAAAAAGGGTCAGTCGGTCAGTCAGCCATATTTTACTGAATTGTAATCTACATTATTCAACTGGGGAAGTACCACCGCAGCTTCCATTTCAGATGAGAATCATTTCTATAGTAACTATTTCGGTTGAAAGGCGGGGTACCGGCAAAACTTTCTCAGCCTTTTTATATCCTGTAGGGAGAACTCCGGGATCTCAAGAGGGACGCAGCGGTGTCTCCAATGAGTGAGTGTGCAACGTTTATTTTAAAAAAAAGAATTTGTGCTTGTATCCCGTTCTTTTTAAACAGGCTAAGATTTTTCTAAGAATGTAACTAAATTACAAAATAAATAAATAACGCTTCACACCCATAGCCCCACAGTAAGGTATTTAATACCCTGTGTCGTGGGTTCCATGTACACATACAAAGACAGGAACATAAACACCCAGACCGAGAACAGAAATTTAAGCTCATCATTCAAATTTCTGTTCCACCGGGAATCGAACCCGGGACCACTCGATTGGCAGTCCGGCATGGTAACCATTGCGCCACGCGGGTCGTCAAAGTCGCCTTTTTTTTCTTTGGACAATTCACACAACACAATCTGATTCCAAACTAAGCAGAGCTTGTACTATTGTAATCAGAAAGCTGATAAACATACTTATATTATTCTAAATACATACTTAAATAGATAAATTAACACCCAGACACAGAACAAATAGTCATGTTCATCACACAAATATTTGTCCTGGGTGGGAATCGAACCCACGACCTCACGTTTCGCAGCCGGCTCATCACCCACTACGCCACGGAGGCTGTCTTTGTTCTGTACATGCATTTTTATAATAGACCTTTAAACACCATGCAACGACGAACATCACTCAATAAAATTTACAATTCTTTTATTAATGCCGAGATAACAGAAAGTAATAAAATGCATATGACATTCTAACGTCTTTATTAGTTTAAAAAACACAGGGTCGTATATAAACGTTGGTATTGTGAATAAATTAATTTTTATTATGTTTATACTGGCTTGTTACCTGACGTTGTCTAAATTTTGCTATTTAGCGGAATAGGGATTAGAATGAATAATTAAATTTCTGTTTCCAGTCTGGGCGCTTTTGTGTCTTTATGTATATCCTTGGTACTTACCATAAGTCCCTGTAGCTTCGGGATTAAGAATAGGTCTACGGTATCCCTTGCCTGATCGTAAGAGACGACTAAAAGGGGGCTTCCGGGGTTGCGGATGGTGAGAGTATGAGCTTGACCCGTCCAGCCAGCAGCCCCGGGAGGGACGGCGGCGTGTGCGTGGCCGCATGCCGCCGTGAACACCTGTAGGTGCAGGAGAGCACATCTGCTCTCCCGAAGATCGGCCCTTTCTGGGACACTGCGCATGGAGGACACCGGTGCGTTCCAGTGGCCACCGAGGGGGTTTTAGTGCTGTACAAATCACACATAATCCGGTATCCTCTCCCAAGGTGCTGGGTATCTTTTGAAGGTTTCCCCCCCGATACCAAAAAAATGGATCGTATGCGGCTGAGCGTGAAGAGTATTTATATTTTATTTTCGCGTATAAAAACAGACATTATACCAGCAGACGAGTGTTGAAATTGCACCGACACCATTGTGGACTTGTGTCGATCCTCCACAGTCCGCTTTGCATTAAGATTTTTGATACGGAAGTGTAATCTGAGGTTTACCAGTGGATGACATAAGTTTCTTCAAGAAAGCTGTAAAGATTGCTCTCCTTCACAGCCAGCTATGCTCAAGGGGCTCCCCTGTAAATACTCGGGTCCAAGGCGATGGTGATCGCGTAACATCACGCGGCACGTCTGCCTTTTTGTTCGGCTATTTTCGATTTCTATGTTACATAAATAAATAAAAACATTATTTAGTATTAACACTTTGTTTTTATGCAATTATTATAATATTTTATAGATGCAGTAAAATAATACCGAACCGATAGCTGGCGTTATATTATAACACATTTAAAATGTCAAGTGTCAGTTTAATTGGTTAATATTAATTTAAAAGTATTTTGGAGACTAAATTGAGAGGCGCCAAAGGTCAAACGATTATGCCCAGATGGTATTTGTAAAATATTATGATATTAAAGCTGCAATTTGTTAATATGTATAAATATTGTCGACGTTTTATTATACATAAAAGTGTAATATCTAATAAAGAATGGTGAATTTCGTATTCCGAATAGACCAATGTCATGTAAGTTTAAAAGATACTACTTAGGTAAATTTTTTTTTTTTTGTTTATTTATTGAGGATTATTGATACAAAATACTACTGCAGTAGTTCGTTTTGCACTGCACTTTTTACACAGACACATCACATGTGACAAAAATTCACCACGATAAAGAAAAACTTACTACGACTTATTTGTTTTCAGTTTTTTTCAGCCCATGCATATTAGTTCTAGCTCGTACGTCCTTTCAACTTAAACATATAATAAATAATATATAACGCTTCAAACGCATAGCCTCACAGTAGGTATATATACTCTGTGTCGTGGGTACCATGGTCACATGCAAAGACAGAAACACAAACACCCAGACTGCAGTAATCACCCTAAACACTAAAACAGATACGTTTTTGAATTGGTAAAACACTTAACTTAGTATGTAAACTTTTAAAGTTGTAAAAATTATATAATAATAATAATAGTAATAATTTGTAAAAATGAATAGGTAGGTACTAATTATTAATTCTGTTATAAGCTTCTTTCATGAAGCCCTAAATATTTGATTATTAAGCTGTATTTAAAGATAATCTAAAAAGTCCAAGAAGGCGTCCTTAATTTAATATAATGTAGAGTAATTTAAATTTGCAACAATTTTGAAATGACGAGGTAAATAGCATTGAAGCTTTAATAATATCCCGCATAAAAATATCCCGCCAAAACAAATATGTAAAAAAACTAATTATTTAGTAAAAAAAAATTCAAATTTACGTTTTCAAATTTATGCAAACACCCATTAAACTATCGATACGCTAGCGCCACACTAGCTAACACATTCATAAGTTTCATAACGCACTCACTCATATTGCACGCGCTGCAAGTCATTCATACGGATGGTTCGCTGCGCTGTCACGGCGGCGGCGGCGCGCGCGTCACTCATGATGATGTAGTTCACAGGTCGTCGGGTAGATGGAGTTAGTTGGTACGTTTTATGGTTTGGTGGAAATAAAAATATAAATATAACGGCGTTGCAAATCTGAAATATTTATGTGTAACACTTTTCGATAAAACGAGTAAAACTTTATGGCAGGCAGAATGTAAGCCGATTTTTGTAGTTAAGTATAACTGAGTGAAATGTTAAGATAGATATTCAAAAAATAGTTTTTGCAGTCGATATCTATTAAAAAGTGGTTATTTAAAAAGTTAATTTCGATTAAAACTTCAGATAGGAGGTTTTGAGTTTGCAACGACGATAAGATATTGTGAGTTTGTTTGTTATAATGGAGAGGTGTAGATGTAGATACGTTATAGTCGCCCTAAAATGAAATCTGTATATAATGTAGAGATGTTACATTTGCCATCTATCTCTTAAGAGAGGTAGTCACTACTTATAAATTGTTTTTAAATTCAATTAAAATGGAAATTTTAGTATTATTTAGGAAGTCACGATTAAATTGCTTTCACGAGCAAGCTAAAATCAAATAAAACTATTAACAATTAAATAGATTCGTAACATGACTCCTTTATATATAGTAGGGTAGATACACCCTGTGTCGTGCATACCATAGGCATACACAAAGAATACAAAGGTACGCAAACACCCAGACCGAGAACAGAAATTATAAACTTATCTTTCGAATTTCTGCTTCGCCGGAAATTGAACCCGGGACCCTCCGATCGGCAGTCTAGCATGGTAACCAATACGCGACAAGGGTTGTCATGAAACTTTAAAATATTAAAACTGGCACAGGATAGTAAGTAAATAAATAGTTATACTAGAGCTTTCGACATTTTGACTTAAGTACATGACTTATGTACATGGGGAAGAAATCTATATTATATAAAATGAACCCCTATTTCCCTTGGTCGCGGCATCACGCGTGAGCGGCTGGACCGATTTTGCTAATTCTTCTTTTTTGTGTTTGTTACGAATAAAATAACAAAATTCTGCGGAAAATTAGAAAAATTAAAAATGCTTAACCACCATATTATTATTTTTTATTTAAAATTCGAATTCAATATTCATAACGTTTGTCGTGTCAGCTAAAATTACTATATAATATAAAATAATATACTATTAGTCAGTAGATAAAATTCGTATAAAATGATATCCGAATTTCATGCGGCCGAAGTCGCGGGCAGAAAGCTAGTATTAGTTTAGATGTTACCCAGCTGGCACTCCTTTAGAAATAAAATACAAATTTTGATACAGATTTCAAGGAATCACGTAGAGTTCACTGGAATTCGGAGTAAAGGGCGGCCATGTCATTAATTTTGTGGCGGATCTCGCTCCATATTTTATTGTTGTCGGATTCAATGTTGGCTAGGGCTTCCAATACCGGGATCCCGGTATTAGCCAATACCGGGATCCCGGACATTTTTTCGACTTTTTCAATACCGGTATTGAAACGTTCAATACCGGGATCCCGGTATTAGTAATTTTATTTTAATTTTAGTACAAATCACAAAATAATAAACTATCATACCGCACGTAGACATTTTTATCCATTTATTTTATTTTGGAATCGGTATATCAATGATTGTAAGTCCAAAATCAAGATAGACTGTCTGTAATGATGAATTACGGACTACAAGCGGATATTAAAAGACGTCTCTGTGATCAATAGGTTTAACACCGGTAGTGATCACAGACTAGTAAGAGGCTCTTTAAATATAGATCTTCAGCTCGAGAGACGCCGTATGTTGAAGTCTACGCTCTGACCAAATCTCCTTCAAATCGAAACGGGCTCTAATGAATTTCAGCTTGAACTGATAAATCGGTTTGATGCCTTGGAACCCGCCGTGGATTTTGACGAGGACTATGAAAATGTGGGTTAATGGAAGAAGGTAACAGGTTTTGTCGGACGAAGCATAATGGCCCCTGTGACAGCGTTTATGGACTACGAGAAAGCTTTTGACTCGATCGAGACCTGGGCTGTTCCGGATTCCCTGCAGCGATGCCAAGTTGACTATCGATACATCGATGTGTTGAGATGTTTATACAAATCAGCCATTATGTCCGTCCAAATCCAGAACCTCCAAAAACAAGACCTATCCAGCTGCACAGAGGCGTGAGACAAGAGGACATTCTGTCACTGAAACTGTTTACCTGTGCACAGGAATATGTCTTCAAGTTTTTGGACTGGAAAGGACGTTGCATACGCATAGATGACGAATACATCTCACATTTGCATTTTGCCGATGACATAGTCCTTATGGCAGAATCGCTGCAGCAGTTGCAGTTGCAGGAAATGCTGTCAAGCCTAAATGAAACCTCCCGACGAGTGGGACTATAAGAGTGGGGCTTATAATTATTTGTTATGCATTCCGCCAACAAGTATAGAAGCGAAAAGATCGTTTTCTGATAAAAGCCTAGATAATCTTTCTCTCCTTTGAACGCAATTTCAGGAAAAAGAGCCTAAATAATTAAAGTTTTTTTTATTATTTGCTTTTTTTATGTTTATTTTTTTGTAAATGTTAACCGAAGTAAATAGGTAAAAAAATTATATTATTAATTTATTAAGATTTCTTTTGTTGGCTAGATATTATCTGTTGATTACGAAGTATGTAGAAGTATTTATTTTCACCGTTGTTGTCTATCTTAGATGTTAAAACCCAAATATTGTTGAGATTCTTATTATTTACAGAAATGTTGTTAGACAAGTCTTGTGAAATTCTATAATAATAAATATGATTACTCATAATTTTAGATAACGCGAATTATGGTAAAAAAGACGGATCTAACTGACACTTAATATTATTATAAAAAAATATTTTTACATGTAAATAATCGATGATTTTACATTAAAACTTTGTTTTTTGATATTACCAGAGAAAATACCTTCTAAATACGTACTTCCAAAAAAGAATTACAATTCTGAAAAAATATGCCTTCTTTTTTCTCAATACCGGTATCCCGGGATCCCGGTATTGAGAAAAAAACATTCGGTATTAATACCGGTATTGAAAAAATCCGGTATTCGAAAGCCCTAATGTTGGCTGAGGAGAATAAAAATTGAAAAAAGTCGCTCATTTTTAGAGTTGCGCAAGAGGCGGTTAAAACCTCTATAACGAAGTTTATTTATTTTTCTATGTTTTTAAACAAATAAAAATGTAAAATGAAACAAGACTGCGAAAAAATATGAAGGTATAATAAATAATATAAATAATAAACGCTTCACACTCATAGCCTGTGTAGTAGATATACCCTGTGTCGTCGGTACCATGGACACACACAAAGACTCAAACACAAACATCCAGACTGAGAGCCGAAATTTATACTAATCATTCAAATTTCTGTTTCATCGGGAAACGTACCCTCGTAATTGTATGGTAAGCATTTCATAAAAAGCATAAAGCCACGCGGGTCGTCAAATTCCAGCTGAATCCAATTCTGCCGTGAAACAATTCTATTGTGTTTCGGTGGAAAGGTGCAGCTGCCGGCCAGATTTACATGAGACGACCATCAACCTTCGGAGTAGCAGCGTACTGCGTACGACCTCAGACAAGACTTAGGCTTGTTTAAGGTTGTGAGTAGATGACCGATGACCCTTCACAAATTACGTATTGGCGGCGGATGGGGTACAATGACCTCTTTACACCACGTTGCCTGTATGCTCGTTTGATACTCCATAAAAAAACTAGCAAAGGTAAAAAGAGCTAAAGCTGTAGTCCACCAGGTCTGTGGAGTTTGATGGAGTTTACATGCGCCAGTCACGGTTTTTATCGATATATAACAGTCGTTAAACCTCGTCAGAAGTCGTCATAGCTGGTTTGAAAACCGACCAAGAGCTGGCCCTTATACGCATTGTAGCAGCGTGGTGGAGTAAGCACCAGGCCTCCCCAGTGGGAGACACGCATAACACAGCAGTAAAACGGTAAAAGGCTTGAAGTCATAAATTCTTACTAAAACCTTGGTATTAGAATCAACTCACGCTTGACCAAAATATTTAACTACGAATATTCGCCCACGCGACGTTACATTTTTTGCGATCCCAATTTGATTAATGGTTTCGCCTTGTTTTTATTCTTTTTGTAGTTTTATCGTTTTTAGTGCATCCCTTCTTGCTAAATCGTAGGATCTTTTTGCATTGTTACGATTTTATTTATCTGAGTAGAAAAGGATTCTGTGTCTTTGAGAATTTCGGTCAGTGATTTGTCAAGGACGAAATAAAAAAGTTATAAGTTAAAAACCCGATACAGCTACATGGATGAAGAATGGAGTATGGTAATTAGTGAGTAATTAGTGTCCGAAACCGCATTTGCCTTGCCCAGCAATGTAGCTCATTGCTTAAATTTCTCTCGCCTCCAAGAGGAGACCTGTGCCCAGTAGTGGGATATAAAAAAAGGTTAAAAAAAACAAAATACTCAATATTAAAGTCCGTTACTACACATTACATTTTGATGTCCGTTTTCACTAATGACGAACAAGAAAACGCCTTACTAAGTAACTCCTAATTTAGGCCAATGCTTAGCATAAAGTTTAATTTCACCAATCGATGTAATAGGTGGTCCTATCTTAATTTAATTTAATTTAATTATTCTTTATTGCACTATAAAGAAGTACAAAGGGCGGACTTAATGCCTAATGGCATTCTCTGCCATTCAACATTTAATTACAAAGTAATATCTTATGAGTAGCCTAGTTTTTTGACAGTTGTCCATGGCTTTCTTCGTTAATCTATTATCAATTTGAACGACTGTTACATGTGTCAGTTTAGCGGCACCTAAGCACTACGCCACAAAGGCGCTCTTTGTATTGTGACAACGCCATCCCAAATCGGTGTCGCAACTAAGTTTATGTCTAACCTTACCTGCTTTTTTCTTCAGTTATGGCATCGCAAACTCTGCATATTGCCAGTGTCAAGTTTAATTTTTGCATCACGTTTTTGCCAGTTTCGGTGAAACTGAACGAGTAATAATAGGTAAAGTCAGTAAGTCGTCAGTAATCAGTCGGTCAAGTCAGTCAGACATTCAAGTAAAGCGATGGCTTATTTACCAGAACGTGACTAATGGAATTTTGGAGGCAAGCCGAAAAACCCTATTTTCACACTGTTATTTTAATTCACAACACTTGTGCACTATAATTAACCTATATCGAACAAAATGTCATCAAATTTATCCGATATAACTCAAAAATACACCAAGAAAGTTAAAGTAAAACAAGAGCACAATATGTCTTTTTCGACTTCCCGCCAAAACTCCCTTAGTGAAACTTGTTTTTCCTCTAAGCTCCTAAATATTTAGGCATAGGATTTAGGCATGTCCTATGGTTAGTGAAAATGGGTGTAAGTGCTCGTAATTCAAGTTCAATTCGTCAATGGCTTTGGATGCCAAAAAAACAACAAAAGAAAGCACCGAACCGTTGACGTTGTCACAGACATTGATACTAATCTAGAGCAATATGTTTCTGACAAAATAAAAAAAGTAACAAAGCGGTAAGCACCTTGACGAATGACTTAAAGTCACACATTTGCGATTTAAACTTCTAGTATCGTCATACAAAGATCTTTGACTCCCGATGAAACATTCATGCAAAATTAGCATTTATTACGGAGGGATTAATATTGTTTTGAAATGCGCACTTTTTTGCAGTAATTGTATAGCATTCTGTACAGACAATTGCACTGAATACGTACACAATAAGGAATAATGGAATCATTTGACACGATCTCTCAAAATATTGTTAGAGCAAATGTGCAATGTTTGAAGTGGGTCTAAGTTATAAGACCTAGCAGGGGTTACTGTATTTTAACTATGCGCTTTATGGTATTTGTAACGTTCTATATAGTTGGAACAGTCGTCAATAGGAACAGAAATTTACTGAAATGAAGTTAACGAAATAAATTTAAGTAAGTTTAACGAAACATATTCAAGCTCAGTATGAA
Source organism: Pyrgus malvae (assembly GCA_911387765.1). NCBI lineage: Eukaryota > Metazoa > Arthropoda > Insecta > Lepidoptera > Hesperiidae > Pyrgus > Pyrgus malvae. The sequence goes on along the minus strand of OU426960.1, from coordinate 2,030,347 downwards.
ATACGATAGTTCTAAATATATATTTTTTTTTTTTCAAATTTTCTGATTCGCCGGGAATCGAACTTGGGACCCTCTGATCGGCACTCCGGCATTACGCTAACCATGATAACCATAACACCACGCGGATCGTCAATGAGGACAAACAAGATCAACTATCGATAAAATGATCGATAGTGTTTTACCATTAGCTTACATCAACTTCAATTATTAAGATTTACAATGAACATCAGGTACTCAATGCTGTGATGACCGCCTAAGCACACATCTGACAAAGACATTTGTAATGTGCATATTTATTGCTGCTGTGATGGAAATTATTGCGATATTTAATTAAATACGGTGTTTTCCATCATCGTGTATGCCTAAGACATAATCATTATTTCTCGAAGGCATAATGTCCACTAATCTGTCCTTCGCCAGAGGAGACCTGTGCCCAGCAGTAGGATACAAAAAAAGGTTGAAGAAACTCGCTACGCTATCGCTTACTTCAACCCGCTTCCGCCTATCATTTATAAACGTACCGAAACTGCAACGTTAAGGACACAATGAAATGTTAAGTGGGGGGTCCAATGGGCCGCAGAGCGTGCTTGAACAAAAACGTGTCAATATTGTGAACAATGTTTTCGTCCGCTTTGTGGCCAGCGAAGATAAATTGTTATCGCCATTCACAAATAATATAGTATAATTTGTTGGGATTAGGTCGGCTGCAAGGGTAGTGTGGATAAGGGGATACGGTTTATGTAGCATGATCAGAAATAGAATAAGCATATGACAAGGATATTTTTATATGTATATACAATATATCATATTCAACGACTCTATGATTTCAAACTCAACAAAAAACAAAGACCCGTGTGGCGCAATGGGTACCATGCCGGACTGAAAATCGGAGGGTCCCGGGTTCAATTGCCGGCGAAACAGAAATTTGAATTATAAGTTTAAATTTCTGTTCTCGGTCTGGGTTTTACGACACATGGTATATCTATCCTACTGTGGGGCTATGAATGTGAAGCTTTACTTATTTATTTATTATTTTCTCAGTCACATCCACACAACTCTTTCCCCCGCTACCGCATCCTAACCGCGCAGTTACCGTCACCGCCTACCGAAGCATCTGTTTATTGACGGAACTAACGACTCTACCACTGGCTGAATGGTAGAATGGTACCAGGTGCCGATTATTATCTCTGTTTTTTGTCAAGGGAAAAACAATTTTGGAATCAAGAGCTCTTCTTAAAACCCGCAATAAGATAAATCTAACAAGACATAAAAACTAACTGCTTTTCGTATTACTTGAATTCTTTTGATGTATAAAAACAATAAAAAATATTTAAAGGACGATTTTCATTCCTGTTATATTTACAAGGTTTTCATAAAATCGTGCAACCTTTTTTTACGTCCCACTGCTGGGCATGGGTCTCTCCCCATTATTGGGGAGGCCTTTTTTTTGGTATCGGGGGGGAAACCTTCAAAAGGTACCCGACACCTTGGGAGAGGATACCGGGTTATGTGGGATTTGACCCCACTAAAACCCCCTCGGTGGCCTGCCTCTGCGTTTGTGAGGACTCCGGGATCTCCATAGGAACGCACCGGTGTCCTCCACGCGCGGCGGCCCAGAACGGGCCCATCTTCGGGAGAGCAGATGTGCTCTCCTGGACCTTCAGGTGTTCACGGCGCCATGCAGCCACGCATACACCGCCGTCCCTCCCGGAGCTGCTAGCTGGACGGGTCAAGCTCCCACTCTCACCGTCCGCATCCCCGGAAGCATCCTTTTAGTCACCTCTTACGACCAGGCAGGGGATACCGTAGCTCTATTCTTAATCCCGAAGCTACAGGGACTTATTGGGGAGGCCTGGAGCTTACTCCACCACGCTGCTCCAATGCGGGTTGGTGGAGGATTACGATAGGTAGCAGCCATAAAATTGCAGTAGGTATGTCAATTTTACTAGTAGGACACTAATCTGCGCGGTACCTATCCTGACCAATATGTTTATTATTTTTGAATATTTTCGTATATTAGGTAATTTTACAGGCAGTGACATCAAAGTTAATAAAAATCTTTTTTGAATGTAAGGGTCCTAGGTTGTGTAAGCGACGTGCACAGTAATATCTGAATAATTTTGCTGTTTTTTGTTATTATATCATTAAAAGTTTATGATAATATTGTATTATTTATTATAGATTTCTGCTAGGAATGCAGTATAATATACCAATAACAAAAGTGTGCAAGATCGCTAACGTTGAACGCAAGCGATCTCTGCAACTAAGCCAAATGTGCACTGTCGTATGTGAGATGGGTGACCGGTAGTGGCAAACAATTCTTGCGCGTTTCCGTGCTTCGGAGGACACGTTAACAGCCCAGCAGTAGGACCTAAAAAGGGTTACAATCCTATACGGACAAAGTCCGCGAATGGATAGGAGTTCCTGCGGACTTATTTTGGGCCTATTACAATAATGGTTTATAACACAAATTACGTATCGGCGGCGCGGCGCACCGTTATAACAAGCAGCTTCTGTTAGCTATCTAATTAAGATCTACAAAGACAAATACAAGACAAATGATTTATTTGCACAAATATGGGTATTACAAAAGTTGTTTTATACATTTAATAATCCGCCATATTTACCTCAGTAAGGTATGCAAATATTATATTATATTATTAATAAATAAAATTACTGACTAAAATGTAACTTAGAAATGTATTTAAGTATTAAATTTACTAATCATATTATTGATTTATATTTATCCCATATTTGCGTTTTATTATATTTTATTGTTTTTGGTAATTATTACAGATACTTTAACTCAGTTGTGCGCGCGGCCCTATGTGTGCGTGGGCTAGTAATTATGCAGCTTTAATTTGTGTGACAGTGACGCGGCCATCGTCGTCCGAGCAACTTCGCTGTACCTCTTGTCACGCACACAAAGTCACTGTGTATTATACAGGTTTACCCACACATAGCGCCGCGCGCACAACTGAGTTGAAGTATCTATAATACGCTATTTTATCAGCGCCATCGGCTTTGGGCACCCAATTACCTGGGTTTTTATACACTAAGAGGAAAAAAAAGCCGGCGGAAAAAAACCTCCCAGGTTTTTAATCCCGTAATCCCTCATCTATAAGACAAACAGACGTAGCTAAACATCTGTTGACACAGACGTGTAACTAGCGACTCTACTAAACTACTAACCGACCAGGTGTCGATTGTTATCTGTTTCGTGATAAATGCATGATGTTCGCGATAATATTAGGTGATATTTATTGATATTGTTCTCGAGAACATAGGTACTAGTAGGGGTTGAGTTTTGTGAGACATCGGCCGTGACGTTCGATTTTGCGGTTGATGTTTGTTATAACTTTAGATATTTTCGTTGGAACTACACCAATAATTACTTACTATATCCAGTGCACATATTTTTGATTGAAAAAAAAAATAGATTTTTTAACTAAATTCAATGATCCTACATAATTCCTGTGTTTAAAAATTAAAAAGAACACATTTTCAACTTTTTTTTTACTGTCCCACTGATGTATCCACTGATTCCATTCTATATTATTATTTTAGAAGGATTTAAAGCCAACCCAGATTGTTCCTGCAGATTGAATGAAAAAAATAATTATTATTTTTAATATGTCCTTCTAAGTAGGATAGGCTTTTTCTAATTACTCCAATATTTTTACAATGAAAAGTAAAACGTTAGCTGAATAGCGTTAAATCAAATTGGTATAAATTTTTATATACTACTTACTTAGTTATATTTAATATACATTGACGACCTGCGTGGCGTAATGATTACCATGCCGGATTGCCAATCAAAGGGGCCCAGGTTCGATTCCCGGCGAAACAGAAATTTGAATAATGAGTTTAAATTTCTGTTCTAGGTCTGGGTGTTTATGTTTTTGTCTTTGTGTGTGTCCATGGTATCCACGACACAGGGTATTATCTACCCTACTGTGGGGCTATGAGTGTGAAGCGTTTATTTATTTATTTTTTTAAATATCCATTATAAGTATTTTTATAATTATTCAACTGTCTAGGTTAGAATGTTAGGAATTTTTGCCTTCAAATACAGTCAGGCCAAATATTAGGTACTACATAAGGTCCAGTGCTGAATACACCTAAAGGCTGAGTCGGCTGGAGCTTTGGGCGGCATATTTTAGGAGGCGGAAAATTTGTCCTAAAATTACCTGACCTCACAGCGTACAAAGGACTTTCATTAATTTCAGAAGTCAGAAGGGGGGATGCAAAAATTAAATAGCCTGCTAGCGGCAATTTTCTGAATCCGCCACTGGTAAGTTCGAAGAGATCACATGGCATCTACCTCCCTACAGGACTGAGAGGGTATTGTAATCCTTGCCTATGTAGTATAAAATATCTTGGGATTTGTGCCTACGATTTAGGACTAGGATTTCGCTACTTCTTGCAGATAAAGAAGAACCTAGAGAGGTTATTTTTTATCTTCAAGAAATGTATACATCTAACTTATTGAGTTCAAAACCGGTACCAAATATAAGTATGTATAGATGTCACCAATTAATTTTTCGCTGCATACGTATACGTAATAAAATGAACATCAATAAACAAAAATACGCACTCCATTTCAGTAATTCAACACCTTTTTCCAGCATCTGTTTATCACGGATCTATAACGACTTCTGCGCAGATGTCGATTAGTATCTCAAGGGTGACTGCTCTCAAATGCTATTGATCTATTTTTTTATGTCTACGCTACTATATTGGTGTAATAATCTGGTGTGTGTACGAGTCGGGATCGTGATTTTTAAACTCATAAAATTCCAAACAATACAAAGAAATATCAGTATATTTTAAATGGAATAGTAGACAAGCCAGCGATGGCTTAAAATCATGAAGTAATCTGCAGCCGTGGACATTTACACACAACCATGGGAGTACCGAGGGGAGGGGCAAAGGGGGGGGAGCAACTGCCCTTCTCCCAAAAGCCCTAAATAAGCCCTTCTCCCTCTACCAAACAAAAAAAATTGTAGTGACCTTCCGCTACTCAAAAAGAGATGGCGCTACGGGTATTCCTGAATCACGCTGTCGAAATTTTCTGAATATCCGACCATATATACAAGCTCGGAATTGAGTCAGTTGGAGCGCGGCCGCTCCCCGGGCATATACACATCCTCAAGGAAGCCTGAGTCTTGCCTGGGCTACCTTTCCACCAAAACACAACAGAATGTCTTCACGTCAGAAATGGGTGTAGTGGTGGTACTTTACGCTTCAAACCATACAAATTTAAATAAATAGGTGGTTGACCTATGAAACGTAAAACAATACTTAATTGTGTTTCAATTATTTTTGTAGCCAGGACTTGTTTCTTTATTGATAATCCAACAGCGCCTAATATCAATATTATTTTCTAGCATTAGCTTTAGCATTAGTACAGTCGTTTATATTTATTTTGATACGGAGTCAAGCCACGTAAGCTCAACACCCTATTTTACCAATTATATTACGGGGTAAAAGGTTTCTATAAAACTGATTATTAATTTAAGGTTACGCTTGATGTTTTTTTTACATTAATTTATTTTTATTTCCGTCTAGTTCGCATATCCTAGGCACTTAATAAAGCGTTAAAGATCTTATTGCATTTAAGTAAGCTTTACAATTATAATTTACAATCATAGTTTTCCATCAGGTAACTTTCACATTATTAATTATTATAACCTTAAGTTGATAAAGATTTTTATCTTAATCCTAATAATTATAATATTTATTAGTACATAATATATTAGAATTGTATCTGTGTAACGTATAACATGTTATTATATTCACTATTCTATCTGTGTAAATATTTATATAATATGTATGAAAGTACCTTAATATTATAAATTTATTATAAACTAGTAAGTATATTAGTATTACTATACATCTGTACACCCCTACCCTTTTCATTTCTCTATTACCATGTTATCTACCCAATGGTTGTCTGGAAGCGATCGCTGCTTTAGCGATAAGACCGCCTTTTGGTCACCACTGCTGTTTTTATGTTGATTTTTTTTATTGTTTTTTTTTGTGGCGTACAAAAAAAGAGTATTGTTGTTGTTGTTGTTGTTGTTGTTGTTGTAATATGAATTGATCACTCTTATTTGGTTTATTATTTATATCAAAATCCAACAGTTGCAAAAAGGCGACACTTAAAAACCCAACACACTGTGTTCATAGGGGAGTTTTTCAACATTTTAGTCACAGTGTATACGAACGCAGTTGCAGAGACAGTAGGCGATAAATTCCGCGGCTCTTACCCTGCCTTTGTCAATTTTGTATTGAGGACGTCCTATTGTTGGATGGTAGTTCGATTTTGCTCGGATTTGTTTATCTGTGGTATAAAGTAGGAGAGGAGCGCGTCTATATCTCACACGATCAGCTGTCACATTTGCCCATTATCGACACATAGCCATTCTGTTATCTCAATTATATAAATTTACTGTTTTTAAAAGAGTGCTGCTGGGAGTTTTTTCCGCCACCTTTTTCTCTCAGCTCAACATCTAGCCCAAATGGGCACCTAAAGGCGATGACCGGGTAAAAATGACATTCATTAAGCGAATACGAGTGTTTTGTATTCCTAATACAAAATAATTTCTTTTTTCTGTTTTTTTATGATACATTGGATTATTAAAAGCCATCGGTCACAACATTAACCAGCAGTTATTTGTATCCTGCAACGATGCGTTCTGGTATGTTATTTCCTTTTCTTCTGGGAAATTAAATTCATCTAGGTTTTGCTGTAAAATTTAGGTACATAAATATTGTTTGCATATATTATTTCTAGCCTCATTTGTAGTGAGGGCAAGCCCGGATGACGTTAGTTATTCCCATTTTCGACTTTCTTAATATCGCGGCCGCGTTCCAACTGACTCATTTCGGAGCTTGTATATATGGTCGGATATTCAGGAAACTTCGATAGCGTGATTGAAGAATACCTGTAGCGCCATCTCTTGATGAGTAGCGGAAGGTCGCTACAAATTCATCTTTAAAAGAAAAGTTTCAGGAAAATCAGTTTGAAATCCCTACAACAAGGTCTCTTTATAACATGCCACACGATACAGTTTTCAAAACTTATTTTAATTCTATTTCTAAACGTGTCACCCCCTCATTCAACTATTAATTGTTTATTTAGACAGACCACAAATTATTGATAATTGTTAAATTTACCTAAACTAGCACTAGAGAGTAAGATTGACCATCTCTAAGTATTACGTCAAGGCGAAAACTTTAACCGCTGACAGCGCACACTTCGCACCAACCGTATGTCCATAGTGTGTTCGATTTTACTCGCCCATACTCAACAATACGCCTTCGTTAGTACGCAAAACACCGCTTTTCATGTTTGTGCGTTACTCTAGGAACTGAGCCGACGTTTATGAACCATCAATCATTACCGTATTAAAGTAACAAGGTTAAGGGATCGGCTTCTCGAATGTGTAATTTGTTTTAAGCCTTCATGACTTGGATGGTACGTGAATTTGTGGGTATTATGTTGTGAAGTGATATGATAGCAACCTGTCGTAGGTATGCTTTTAGTTCACTGACCCTTGTAAAGCTTTATTATGGCTAGATTAAATCACTCGAAATTAGAACAATTTTATAGTTTCATCATATCATATGGTTTCTATAATTTTTACACCTTTGAGCAGAGCTTCAAATACCGCTATAAAATCATAACGTTATTATCTACTTGTGCCCATATCGTTATAAAAAACATAACGTTTTACAAGTAAACGTTATTTTAAATTTAAACTCATCATTAAAATTTCTGTTTCGCCGGGAATCGAACCCGGGACCCCTCAATTGGCAGTCCGGTATGGTAACCATTGCGCCAAGCAGGTAGTCAATTCCATATATTTTTCATTCTATTCTACAAGCGTTGAAGCTCATGGCCCGGCGGTTAGCGTAGAACGCAAACGATCTATGCAACTAAGCCAAACGGGCACGGTCAGGTGTGAGATGGGTTACCGCTAGTGGCAAAAAAATTCATGCGCATATTCGTGCTTCGGAGCGCACGTTAAGCCGTCGGTCCCAGTTGTTGTCGAAGTTGTTGTTGTCTTGTCGGAGGCCAGGCGGTTTGAAAACATCCGACAGCGGGTTGACCACTAACTCGCCTCTCCCTTTGGCCACTAACCTGCATTGGAGCAGTGTGGTGGAATAAGCTTCAGGCCTGTCTAATAATGGGGGAGACCCGTGCCCAGCAGTGGGATGCAAAAAGGATTGCAGCCTACAAGCGTTACGACAGTCGAATGCCACTCGTCTAGGCCCGGCTTTTCTAATTATTGGGATATGATGGGGACTTTTTCAAAGTTCACCACCCTGGCCAAGTGCGCCAATGAAATCATTCAATCTGTTTTAATACCAGAATATAAACAAATACTATGAAATATCCTGTACGGTCGGGGGTTAAGCGAGTATTGGTAACAACTCGCATTGGAGCAGATAGGTCTCACTTAAACAGTCCCTGTAGCTTCGGATTAAGAATTAAACTACGGTATCGTATCGTAAGTATCGTAAGAGGTAACTAAAGGGGGGCTTCCGGGGTTGTGGGCGGTGAGAGTGGGAGTTCGATCCGTTCAGCCAGCGGCCCGGGACGGACGGCGGGGTGTGCGTGGCCGCATGCCGCCGTAAGCATGGGAGGGTGCAGGAGAGCATAGAATAGGCCCGTTCTGGGCGCCGCTCGTGGAGGACACCGGTGCGTTCCACTGGAGATCCCGGAATCCTCCCCAAGCGCAGAGGCAGACCACCTCTACGCTATTTAATGCGGTAACAAATCCCACATAACCCGGTAACACCTCTCCAAAGCTGCCAGGTACTTTTGAAGGTTTCCCCCCCGAAAAAAAAGGGCTCACTTAAACATGAGGCCCGAAAATTCACGATCCGGTGATACGGGCGTGCAGAGTAGGCACCGAGTTGTTATATTGATTCGTTCGAGTAGTACTTTAACGTATTAATATACAAACAAACCCCAGTTCCCAGCACTTATGCAACGTTTCAAAGCAGCTTAACCTTGGCCTGCCGGTGATTTACTTCCTTCCACGCGTATTACCATAACTCCGCTGTGACTAACGCCTGCGTCGCATTATACAAACTAGATTGTACACTTTCTAGCTTTGACGTTTCTATAGCAACATAATCATCGTGTAATTCTTGTGTTCTAAAAAATAGTCGGTACGCCAAAATTCATGAATCAAGGCCAACAAAATGTATTTTTTACGTTTACATACCCTGTAAATGTATGGAATATTTATTTTATTCTCGCCTGCAAGAGATTGCAAATATTAAGTTATATGAAAAACGTTTAGTGACGAATGTTTGCAGAATATTTGGCGTTTGAGTTTTATTATGGTCGTGTCCTACTGCTGGTCAGGGTTTCTCTCTATTTTTAGGGTGTTTTCTGTAAGTTTTGCATTACCTAAAATTATCTACCTTATTTAAGCATACAATATTTGCTATGATGTTAAATTTAGTATTATTTCATAATTTACATTTTACTTATAACGTTCTATTATCTTTTAAAATTTTAAAAGAAAACAAAGCCGACAGAGAAAAGAAGAAGAAAAGAGAAAAATCTATTTTTTTCGCGGTAAGCTTCCCAAACCTTGGTCATTTTATATACTTGGTGAATAGGCTGTAATAATGCATTTGTACTGCTGCTCCGAAGGCAGATGTTAGTCATCTCATGTGAGATGATAGGTCGGTTTCTAAGGTTCACAATTATTATCAAACTGAGCATACTTTCAGATTATCTATTAAATCCAAATTTAGGAGGCGTATCTAACAGTTAAATAGATTTGTCGCGCCCCGGGCAACAATAATGACTTTTTAAATAAGTCGATTGTTACAAATATGTTTCGAACTTTATTTATTGACTCCAAAAACCAGCACATTTATAAACTCAGACTATAATAACAGTACCTTATCATGAAGGAATAAAGTTTAAAGTAGATCAACGGAAGTACAATAAAGTGAAAAGGTAACTTAGTTTTAAAGTACTTTAAAGTTCTTTTGGTTTTGTGAAGTATCTTACGCTTCATAAATAAAATTATCGAACAATTGCTCTACAAAATGCCAGCCACCCTAGTTAACCCATAATGCCGAGGGGTGAAAATATTTTGACATTTATTAAGTTCTTTGAAAACGAATTTTAAAGAGCGACTGGATGTGGCTTCATTGTAATACACACTCACATGAAGTTTCAAAAAGAAAATTGAATTACATATTTAAGTAAATCTATGATGAATACTTGCCGTCCCTTTACTATTAATAATAAAAATAATAATAATTTTGAATACATGCAGAATCGTGCGAAAATTCATGCAAATTGACGAAAATGACATAGGTCCTCACAATATCACATCATCTATATCTATTTAAATACCAAAAACTGCTTTTACTTGGCTCACGCCCGTAATTTTTGTTAAAACCAGCCATAGAGCTGAGAAAAACCAATGTTTCTGTAAAATAATAATAATAAAATAAATTTACTGCCAAGAAAAACATAACGTAAATATTAAATAATAAACATACCAAACAGAATACAATTCAACACACAGATATTATTTTTTTGGCAAAAGGGAGCGGCTCAGCTTGTGCTGCCTCAAGAAAGAGCCCTGGGCAGCGCTGTTTTTCAGACGTCCCTTCTCCCTATGATGTAGTGCGGGAGTTTTGTGATCGGTACCCCTACCACTGCCTTTCTACGATAATATATAACATAGGAAAGAAAAAAATAATAACATGAATTTTTTTTTCAACCTTTTTTATGTCCCACTGCTGGGCACCGCTCATCACCGTGGAGCAGCGATAAATTCGCACATTACAAATTTCTTTGTCAGAGGAGCGAGCCGAGGATTTGAACCTGGGATCGGTCGCGTCGAAGACCCCGGTTTTCTACATTAAATTAACCTATGAAATTATTTTAAATTTACTTATAAATATGTATTATGATAAATCAAAAACATATCTATTTCTATTCTGTAGGTTGTCTTGTTTCATGTTTATGATTTAAGTAGATTTTATTCGAAGCAAACTGTTTTAGATAAAAAATGGCCACCTCCTTTTAATGTCCTGACAGTCCCAAGTCTCCTCATAACGAAAAAGGATTTATGCTATAGTACTAGCATAACAATAGCATAGCAATATACTATGTTGTCCATATACACATAGGTAGACATGATGCTTTCGAGTTTGGCTGCAAGGCAAGCTCGAAAAGAGTCAAAGGGACAAGGGTCCTGGCAAGTATCTCTCCCCATTATGTATCATATTACTAATAATATGATACATAATAATGGCCTAAGCCTGGAGCTTACTCAATCACCCTGCTATAATGAGAGTTGATGGAGGATGCTTTCAATAAATTTTATTGAACTATTACATACGTTAAGAGTTCACACAGTGTCATTTCTATATTTTTTATATCTGGTCCCCTCAGAGAGACAGTAGCATAAATCTAAACACATCGTCGGTTCCGAATACAAGAGGAGTGGCAGCTTACAAAGACGATGATTTGTTAGCAACAAACCCCATAAATAAATTCAAAGTATAGATTCCTCGAAAAAATATATTTATTATGGTTACTTACTGGGAACCATTGATAAGATCGGAGAATTAAAATCGAAATGTGTCTATGTCAACGCGTTGTAAAGTTATGGTTTTGGAGTGATTATTTAAGAAAGCTGTTAATTTTTTAATCACAATCTGGCTTTATATGATTATTGCTGAAATTATCAAGATTGAGAGTATCTAGAGTTGTATATTACTTTCTTTATAAAATAATTTCAATTTTAATGAAGGATTAATAATAAGGCGAGTATGTAGAATTGTATATTGCTTTATAAATAAAATAATTTAAATTTTAGTGCAGGGTTAATAATAAGGCGAGTATGTAGAATTGTATATTGCTTTATTTATAAAATAATTTCAATTTTAATGAAGAGTTAATAATAAGGCGAGTATGTAGAATTGTATATTGCTTTATTTATAAAATAATTTCAATTTTAATGAAGAGTTAATAATAAGGCGAGTATGTAGAATTGTATACTGCTTTATTTATAAAATAATTTAAATTTTAGTGAAGGGTTACTAATAAGCCGAGTATGTAGAATTGTATACTGCTTTATTTATAAAACAATTTCAATTTTAGTGAAGAGTTAATAATATGGCGAGTATGTAGAATTGTATATTGCTTTACTTATAATATAATTTCAATTTTAGTGAAGGGTTACTAATAAGCCGAGTATGTAGAATTGTATATTGCTTTTTTTATACAATAATTTCAATTTTAATGAAGGGTTATTAATAAGGCGAGTATGTAAAATTGTATATTGCTTTATTTATAAAATAGTTTCAATTTTAGTGAAGAGTTAATAATATGGCGAGTATGTAGAATTATTTCAATTTTCCGCGATCCCGGGTTCAAAGCACTGGGTTGTACCTCTCTGGAAATATTTTTTTATGTAGCTATTATCGCTATCTACAGTAAGGAAAAAGTTTGTTATTTATGATATTTAAAAAAAAACATTAATTCAATCACTAATCGTAGCTGGACGCCGACATTGGCATCTCGTCTTAAGAACATCTAAAGTGACTAATAATTTATTTCGTAGTTATCTTAATCAAAAGTCAATAGCAGAATGATATTAAATATGATTCAGAACAGTGATTCTCCGTTCAAAATATCTTGGCAAAGTTCCAATAGCTAGACTACTCGTGTCAAATTATGCAAATAGCTTCGTCGATAGCTCAAATGTGCTGCGAGCTATTGTAATGCAGTGACTAAGTGCGTAATGCTCGCCGAATGGCTCCGACTAGACAAAGACAAAGAATATAATACAGAACAGAAGATTAAAAATATTTCACGAAGAATATTCATCACAGGTATAAAGATCTTGAGCAGCGATGGCCGAGTGGTAAATAACCGCGGGCTTCGACACGACCAACCCCAAGTTCAAATCCTCAGCGCGCACCTCTGGCAAAGAAATTTGAAATGTGCGCATTTATCGCTGCTCTATGGTGATGGAAAATATCGTGATGTTTAATTAATTACGATGTTCTCCATCGCCGTGCATGCCCGAGAGAAATTTATAATTTCTCGAAAGCATGACGTCCACCAATCCGCACTTGGCCAGCGTGGTGGACTATGGCCTAAATCCCTCTCACTTATGAGAGGAGAGTCCCACAGTAGTGGGACATAAAAAATAAAGATTTGAAATAAAGATCTTTGAAATTAATGGAAAAGTAGGTTCCGCTTTGTTTATATTGGTAAATAAATCATCAATGTTGATTAGAATAAACATATTAGTCCATAAGATAGTAATTTACAACGAATAGACTAGCTGTAATGAACATAAAAAATTGTAATGGACAGTATTTGAAGGACAAATCAGTGGATTCAATCATCCAGTTATCTACATTGATGATTCTATTATCTAAAGGAATATTAACTAAAATGAGGGAAATCATGACTACACTAAAGGAGGTTAAAAATTGATTTTAAAAACGCAAAGCAAAATGTGTTAAAATTTTATAACTGTGCAATATACTAACAAGAAAAATTACCAAAGAGTTTGAAACAGAAGTGTTTTATAAACATTGATTCTTTTGATTCCAATAGCTAGACTACTCGTGTCAGTTTATGCCAATGAGGAACGAATCCCCCTTACGGAAGGAGTTGAAATACCTACAAGAAAAACGTGCCATACCTACACTCGACGGTAATTACAAATGGCGGATTCGACTAGAGCTGTTTCTGTTCGGTCGATAGACATTATCGATAGTTCCATTTTTGTTACAAATAGGTACACTGGAAGTGATCATCTATCCTAGGGCTTGAATATCGGTTTGTAGGTAAATTAACAAATTATAATAATATAAAATAAAATATAAAAGTTATACTTCCATTCAAACCATCAGTAACTCCGAGGTGTGATTAAAACGATGGGCTAACACGTTAAACGTAGTTAAAATTAAACTAATGCCACGTCATACTAACGTCAGAGTTTATAATATTATGCAAAAAATCACGAATGATTCTCTCGCTCACAATTGCGAATTGATGATCTTGTACGGTCTGATGTTTTGTATGTCTGCTGGTATGGTATGTCCTTTTTTATCAAGGTTGTGTTAGTACACAAAATAAAATATCCAAGATATTGATAATCACATTTATTTTACTTTATTGAACATTACCTTTATTTTTAAAAACAAATATGTACCTAAAAGATAATAAAACATAATAGGGAGGTATAGTTGCGTAAGCTTAAGGTACCTATTATAAATTATCTGGACTCCTGAAGACCTCTGGTCATTAACAATTTGTATAAAGGTAGGGACCATACAAGGGACTAAGACGAATGTCCTTAAAAAGAAAGCATAAATTTTACTCAAATATCTACCTGAAATAAAAATGGACAGAGTTTCTGCATTTTTACTGACAAGCAGAATGACACATAATAATTGTTGGGGATGGCTTATATAGAGTTGACTCTCTCCTTATTAGCTACGGCTTGGCTAGGTTGCAGGGAGACGTCAGTATGGCATGGTGGCAAGGCTCCGATTGGCTAGCTGGCTGACGCGTTCGGTACATTCGGCCATCCTGGAATAATTGCTCCTGTAATGGGAACAGACCGTAATGGTTAGCATCTGGAACAGATCATTATGGCTCTTAACTTAAGGCTGGCTGACTCATGACTGGCTGAATAATGGCTGGCTGACTAATGGCTGGCTATTAATATTAAAGCCTGTTTTAAAATTTTATCTTTATATTTCCGTTCAAGATATATACCTACATTTTAAATATAATAAGATGTCTGTAAGAACTATACAAACAGGGCGCTATCCAAGTACCCTAACTCGCACTGGACCAGCTTGGTAAACTATATGGCATGTACCTTCTCTAGTCAGGAGAGACCAGTGCCCAACAGTATAACATTTAACCATAGTAGGTATATGAGTAGATTGATTTATATCGACTATGTATAGCTACCTTAAGTAGGCGGCGTGGTGTTAAGCGATTACCGTCGCGTCCATATGCGATGGTAATCGCTCGCGAGCAACCCCAGCTCGCTCGCTTAACACAACGCCTATACATATACACGCACACACACATAACAATAATAATATTATAACAACAATCATATATATGTGAACAATAAATTGTTAAGTAATTAAAAGAGCACACATCTTTCTTACCAATAAAGTTTGTGATGGTAGGCCATCATCACGTAGTACTATATTATTCATTGTTCTGTCGAAACATGAATCATCAAATTGAAGGGACAAAAATATACATGTTTTCTTGTAGTGTTTATATTTTCAGACTCTTCAATCACTGGTGACCTAAAACAAAATACACATAATGTTAGTTATGAGAGGAATGTCCAGCAGTGGAACATTAACAGAAGTTTAAATTTTAATTTGCTGATACAACTAATTATTCCAGTTATACAATTGTGAAAAAAACATATTTCATAAGCCCGATATTCTTTACCCTTTATCTTATGTATGATAATTTTATCGATATGGGAGCAATCAATACCGCAACACTATTTTTCATACAAAATGTTTTTATAAAATTGTATAGTGAAATAATCGTAAATATAAATGAAAATGAAAGGAAACGTGATCCAATATCTTTACTTAAGACTTTTAGCAAACATTTCATTTGTAAATTTGTAGAAATCAGGGGTATTTCGATGAAATATGCAGTACGTACCGGCGTAATGTACATGATGCTGTTTTTTCCCTCTTCTGCCGCCGCACCCAATAAAACTGCACTTTGGCATCTTCTTTTACACTACTTCACCTTTCTCAATATAGGATTTGCTAAAAAACACCACAAATAACGAAGAAATTCTAAAAAAAACTATCCACAACAAAGCTCACTGACAGCTCAAGTACCACATGAAAGGGTAATAAAAAATGGCGAATCGGCCGCAAATAGGTATTACCATGACGTTACAGAAAAATGTTGCCAAAATTGGCACGTTCAACATTAGTGCTATCTCTTATCGCATGAGTAGATAAACATAAGTGAGAAAGACACAGAAATATGTTTATAAGTTCTTCATCGGATTATGATACAAAAGTATAAGCTACGCTTTATATAGACAACTGTTTCAGATCCATAGGTATCATTATCAAAGGTTTATGCAAATAGCTTCGTCGATAGCTCAAATTTACTACGAGCTATTGTAATGCGGTGACTAAGTGCGTAATGCTCGCCGAATGACAGTCAACAGACAAAGAGTAAAATGTAAAACAGAATCTAAGCTCTTGTAAGCAGTAATTTAGAATAGAATATAATTTATTTATTTCACCTTGAATAGAAGAAAATTTACAAAAGATACAATAAATAAATAAACACAATTAGTCAGTAACAAAAACAAGCAATAAGATACAAAATAATTTAGCAAGAACAAATAATTGGCATTAAACTATGTAGATTATTATATTGATTTAAGTATATAAACCAAAGGTGAAAAAAGATTAGAAGAGAATTTAGATATCAGACGACAGATGGAGAGACAAAATATGACGTTATATTACATATAATATGGATGATCTTAACTTTTTGATCGTGCAAAAAAATAAATATTTCGAATATATTCCTTTAGAAACAAACAAACAAAAAGATTTTTGTAGATATTTACAAAGCTACTATAACTAGTTCGACATGTCATGTAAAAACTGAAGCTTTCATATTATCACCAGTTCAGTAAAAAAGATTTTTTTATTAGCAGATTTTAATACAGACCAAGTAAGAAGTAGTGATTGTAACCCACGGGATTCTAAACACAACCTCAAAGCTAAAATCGTATCAGTACCGCTTTTACTCTGAAAGATGCCAGCTTCTTTATGTAACTTAGTTCGGCAACCGCACCTATTCACAAAAACACAAAAGAATTCCTTAACGTAGCGAGAGAAGTGAGTACAACGATGGTACTCACCCGGTGAACTGTGGAAGTTCTACAGCCTACAAAACTGTCACATTGACTCACAAAGGTACAAAAACAAAACCTAAACCTTCTGCGTACTTAATCTTTGTACAAGTCATTACAAATTCACTATTAATAATTTATCTGGAGCCGGCGTGGGCGGCACCAGTAGACAATGCAGCGTTGCCGATTTTTATTGAAGCCGTGTTGCAACCGGCCTGTCGCCATGCATGATGGCTGTAAATCTAACCAACGAGCCCTGGATTCAGATAGTAGTTTGGGGCAATGTTATTGTTTTGGTCATAGCTTAAACGTACGCACGTGGCTTAAGTTTATGTAAATGGTTTGATGTTAATCTCTTTTAATATTTGCATACCTCATGAACGTGTATAAATCAAATGTATTTGGCAAAGGGAGATCTCCCGCCGGGCGAGGTGGTCATGCCCGGGGAGCGACCTCGCTCCGTCTGACTCAATTCGGAGCTTGTATATATGGTCGGATATTCCGAAAACATCGATAGCGTGATTCAGTCACATTCACATTCATCTCTTGATGAGTAGCGGAAGGTACTACATGTATATGAACAGCTTTTTAAGCATCCATATAGTGCAAATAAAAGTTTTTGTCTGTGTCTTTAAACTTAAGCAATTCCGTATGCAATCAATGATTTTATAGGTATTCCTAATAACAATTTAAGTTACCTACTTAAAATTTTTATATTGCTTGTAGTTGTTCTAAAATATACGTTACAGTTTATAATAATAAAGAACACAAGATTTTTTTCTTCTTGTAATAATAATAACGATTCACACTCATAGCCCCACAGTAGGGTAGTTATACCCTGTGTCGTGGGTGCCATGGACACACACAAAGACAGAAACACAAACACTCAGACCGAGAACGGAAATTTAAACACATCATTCAAATTTTTGCTTCGCCGGGAATCGAACCCGGGACCCTCTGATCGGCAGTCCGGCATGGTAACCATCGCCACGCGGGTCGTCAAATTAGTCAATTAGTCAAAAAAGTAGTCGCTTGTGTTTTTTTAAATTTAAAATGATTTAGTAAATATCACTAATGCTTGCACTTAATCTGCCTATCACCCAAGCAGAAGCAAAGTTAATTTTGTCAAGTAAGTAATAATTTACAAGTCATCGTGGTCATTGCAGTTCATGAAAATCTACACAGCCATAAGCTCAAGCAAGACTTGAGTCATTTCTGGGGTTGAATTGTTGCCCTGCTAATCTAGAGGCCTGCTCATAGTTTTGTCAAAGATAGACAAAAAGACACTGGAATAGCTTTAGAGGAGAAATGTGACTTAGACACTGTACCTTACAGCCAAAGCTTACAAGTTCTACTAACTACCACTTATACTTTGGAAATGCGTATTCCCTCTCACTCACTTCACTTCACGTCACTTTTTAACAACAGTGAACTGTTTCGGGAATAAGTAAATAAATATCTTTGGACAATTCACACAACACCATCTGATTCCAAACTAAGCAGAGCTTGTAGGTACTATGATAATCAGAAAGTTGATAAACATACTTATATAATTCTAAATACATACTTAAATAGATAAATTAACACCCAAACACAGAACAAATAGTCATGTTCATCACACAAATATTTGTCCTGGGTGGGAATCGAACCCTCACGCTTCGCAGTCGGCTCATCACCCACTACGCCACGGAGGCTGTCGTTTTCATATCAATGAATGAAAGGAATCATAGAGTCACAGCATAAAACTAAGGACACCTGCATACATACATACAATCGTCAATACGAAACATTAATTGAAATTTATTGTATACCAATCTCACTTTCAAATACTCGCCATCATATATCAACAGCGGAATTATTCATAAGTCGGTTTCAAATTGTTTAGCGCCGATTCGAATCGGTCTAATCGAGAGATGAATCGAATAGGATCGATCGAATGAATCGATTGATTGATTGTCGTCGCATTGAGTGATTTATTTGAGCGATCGAAACGAATGATGGACGTGGTCAGTTGGCGTAATTTATGCGATTTTGAACTTAATGTATTCGAGTTGTGAAAGAGTTTTGTAGTGGTTTTGTATAAAAGTATTGCATTTATTTAAATCAAACGTTTGTATTGTAAAACTAGTTTATTTTGTGTAAATACCTGCAAAACATGGAGGATGGGCTTTGAGATAATTTCGATCGCAAGCTAAGCTAAGCGGTCTCGGTCAAAAATAAGACTGATACTTGTAGGTCCAGCAGGGCTCCCCATTTTCATACTTTTTGTTTTTCAGAAAAGTCCCTCTCCCTATCTGTGTCGGCCTTTTTTCGGCATCTTTACAGAAATTGAAGACATAGTATGTCATGATAAACATCCTTACATCACAAAGAAGACCAGTAGTTGATCTCTGCAACTCAAAACATCTACAAAAAGAAAGCACTTTAATATCATTAAAGTCAATTGCGTTTAAAACAGATGATTACTTGATGATATTCCACTTCAGTGTTGATTAGTAAAAACTGTTCATATTACTAAAACTATCAGAGCAAACGGATGTGGTGTAGACTGCAAAAACTGTGTGACTTGCAACTCTGAGATTAGGATCAAAAAGGTCAGACAGACATGACGACAGAGATATAGTACAAAGATACGACTATGTTTGTAAAAACAATCACCAACCCGATACAAAATTACCCACGTTATGTAATTAAATAAAGTAAAAATTAGAAAATATTGAAGAAAATAATAATGTAGCTCGGTATTAAGAATATGAGCCGATTGCCGTAGCTGCTTGACGTTAAGCGGTAAATAAAAGGAATTATTGTAGTAGCAGACTGCTAGATTGCGAGGTCCAATTGTCCAATAACCGGTCCGGGTAGGATTTGCCATTCTATCCGTGTGCTTATTTACTAGTCCATTTAAATAAAAATAAAAAACATGAAATAAGTAACACATGATTGGTGAACTTTACAATAATCGTGGTAACACTTGTATAACTCTTAGAAGATTTTAAAACGAAGGTTTCCTTCGGATGTTATGTCTGAGGTGTGCACCGAGATTCGAAACTGTTATATAGATGGGGACATCTAGATACTGTAAAAATCTACTATACATGCTAATGCAGCTAAGCCAAAACGCGTGCTGTAGGGTGCGAGTTGGGTCACCATTAGTGGCAAATAAAATTCATAAGCCGACCCGCGTGGCGCAATGGTTATCAAGCCGGACTGTCAATCGAGGGGTCCCGGGTTCGATTCCCGGCGAAACAGATATATGAATGATGAATTTAAATTTCTGTTCTCGGTCTGGTTATTTGTGTTCCTGTCTTTGTATGTGCCCATGGTACCCACGACACAGGGTATTAATTACCTTACTGTGGGGCTATGAGTTTGAAACGTTTATTATTTATTATTATTTATAAGCGTTTCCGTGCTTTGGAGGGCATGGCAAGCTGTCGGTACCGGTTGGTATTGATAGATATTATCAGTCGTTATCCGCTACTTGTTAGCAACACCTTACGCTCCTCAAGCCGCACTCGATAACGCATAACTTGCAAATACATAATATATTCAACCACCTTCTTGTACTGTATTTTTTTGTAAGCGTGATTATTAGCGGTGATAATACATTATGTATATTACACACGTGTTTCTAGTTTTCTCAATAAGTGTTGTGATATAGTGATGTCTTTACAGAAATAAAGTCATAAACCGTAAACATTATCAGAGGTCTTGTGGGCTTTAAGAACATCCGACAGTTGGTTGGCCACTAAAACGTGTTAGAGCACCGTGGTGGTGTAAGCTCCAGGCACATAATAGGGATAGACCTGTGCCCTGCATTTGAACGTAAAAGGGGTTGTTTCCTAGCCTATAAAATAAGCTAAATAAACTCAATAAATACACTATGTAGTCAAAACAGATGCATCTTACTGGATTATAGAATAATAATATCGAATACGAGTATACTTTACTGTACAGACGTCATAAGTCAGGGTCATAACGTACAAAAACATGTGGTATTTGTAAATTATAACACGGCGGTGCTAATTCAAGATGGTGCACGGATCACGCGGGCGAGCTTCAATCAGAAATCAGTAAGGTGACCAAGGAGTTTCAAAAAACGGGACAAAATGGACAATCTGTGAATTATTGTAGTTTTTTAATTCTACTATTTGTACATTAAGAGTGAGATTGTATATTAAGAGTGAAGTGTCATTGTCAGATAATTTGCAATTTTAAGATACACAGATTCTTGGGAAAAACTTAGAATTTTGATAAACTAATATATTACAGTAGCAAAAATGGCTTTAAGGTTTATTACTGGTGCCATATGCACATTAAAGAAAATTCCATAAAGTATAAACTTTTAAATTGGTATAATCCTTGCTGTGTAGGCTAAGCAAGCTAAATAAACCCGTAAACTTTAAAGCAATAAAATCTTTGTTTGAAAATTAGTAGGTTAATTAGTAGGAAAAGGAGTAGGTATGCGGTATAAAAACGGGTATGAAAAATGAAAAGTAAAAAAGTATTCCCTCTTTATTATTAAATCACTTCGAATTAATTCAATTTCTACATCTGTAAAAACTTAATTTTTCTATAAACAAAAATTATGAAATAAATTATCAAGAGATCATGCCAGGAATCCATTATATTTGCAAAACCATGGACTCCCTTTCAGAAGACATCAAGTGCACTAATGTCGGGACATTAAGATTAAGGACACATCTAGTTGCTTTACCGGAGATCGTGTTTTTTATACCACTATTATATTTTCAATGATTGCAAATGGAGTACGAAAGGTTACAGCAGTCTGTGTCAAATGGATGTGGTATTTAAAATAATAGTTTGACTTTACGTAAAGATTTTTTTCTGATTTAATTTCTTGATAAGGATCCTCACTTTGTGTATGATATACTTCGCTTTCTTCTGTTAATACCGTCACCGAGTTTTAAGTATAATATTAAATTGTTACTTCGACTACCCTTCTTTCTTCAAAATATAAATTCAACTTCAATAAAACCTGTAATTAAAATAAGCGTGTTCAACAAAACTTGGCTGTAGTTCATCAGGTTCTACTTACGTAATATTTTAAAATTTAATATTATAGGCGCCTTTAAATACCGTCAAGTAAAATCAAAAAGATGCGATTGCCACCCAGACAATCCATCATACATCTACAATCCATGCACTGCTTACGTTTTCTCCTCATATTTATATTATTGAAAAACGAACACTCAGCTTTTTCACTTGGAAGTGTCTATCTCAAAGCCGTTTTTAAAAGTCAATTTCTTCATTTTTAATTTTAAAGACGTTGGTTACCGCATCCAGCGTTTCGCAGCCCTGGTGCTATCATTATGAGCGTACTCACAATCGGTCACCTTGACTTTTCCCGATCGGTATGAAATAATTTGACATAATACCGCATCTAGACATCATTATCATCATTACGGCAATAACCTGACTATTCCGATCTTTTTGTTCGACACCTCTGTTTGAGAATGGTTTTTTTGTGGTAGAATGTTAGAACAAATTTTAGTTTTATTTGCTAAAAAATTAAGGATCTTATGATTTATTTGTTTTAGAGCATCATCTATAAATACATATATGTTAAATAGTCATAATTAGTCACACCAGAATTGGAGAAAGGTGTGACTGATGGGACAAACGTTGTTTTTTTAATAATTGTTAAACATTTAATTTTGTTGTGCCTATCAATCAACATCCGTTAATGATAAAAACCAGACAACTAAGTCCTAGACTAGAGTGACAAAATCTGCTAACATTTTCTAAAAAAAAAACGTCTTATTGGTGGATTACTGTGGTGGAGCTTTAGCTAATACATCTATGTACCTCAATTGATATCATTAAAGTAACTGAACATAGATACTATAAGCAAATATTAGTATGTAATTCGTTTTTGTTTTGTGTGCTTTTATGTTGCAGCATGTTAGAGCAGCGATGGCAGAGTGGTAAAACCGGCGGTTTACTACGCGATCGATCCCGGGTTCAAATCCTCGGCGCGCACCTCTGACAAAGAAAGGAGATGGAAAACTGTGGGCCAAAATGTAAGAAGATGCGATATGGTCTAAAAAATTAGTCGTATTTTTTTATCTTGTAATTACAAAAATTAGGTCAATTTTCAATCTGGGAGCAGAGAAATAAAAGAAAGATAGTTTTCTAAAATTATCGATTAATGTTATCGATTTAATATTACAAAAAGAAAACATTTGGATTTAATAAATAACTCAAAGAAATTAAATGCAATATAAATACGTTTATGATACTCAATTATAGACACATTATTAATAAAATAAATAGCTAAGGAGCAAAGTAATTACTGAAAACCAATATTACGATTATCGATTTCATACATATTATAATTGTATGACTATCGATTTTATTTCTTTATAGTCTATGTCGTTGTCATGACAGTTGTTTGCTTATTGTCATTTGTCATTGCTTTGAGCAATAACTTGTGGTGTTTTCCGATGCGTTTTGAGTGCTTTTGTGTTGTATTTTTATTTCGACGACCACGGCTTTGCATTTTATTGATTCTGATTATGTAGGCCACATGATGTTAAGATATCACTACAACCCATAGACACCGACATCCAACCTCAAATACGATAAAAGTCCTATCTGAGGTCATACGTGGATGCGTTGCTACTCATGAGGACTGAGTTGGTCACCTTAAAGTATGGTCGGCATCCACCCTCCCAACCGAAACACAAGAACTTGAAACAAGACTTGCTTCACGGTGGGTTATGAGGGCGGTGGTGGTATCTCCCCGGGCGAACTGTACAAGTTCTTCCACCTGTAAGTTTCATGTGCTTGTTCGTATTTGCGTTGGCAAAGATCTGTCATTTTTACGGACATGCAAACGTCATGATTTGAAAACTATAGGTACAAACATCATTGATCACAGTTGTATAACGCGAATGTGAAATTGTTAACTTGGAAACACTAGCTAGGCACATCTGTCATCTTCATCATGATTTACTGTAATTAGCGTTGAATCACGTGAATTATTATCAATAATTCTCTACTAAATATAATAAACACAAATCAATACTAGTGTTTAAGACAGCTGTCAGTTAAAGATTGCAACATAACCTTATTTTTACTAAAACTCTAATTGCTCTAATTTAATCAGATTGTAAAAATGTACAGAATTTTCAGCGAGGGACTTTTAAGTCTCAAGCTATAAATTCACATCAATTTCATCTCTTTACATTTTGGCCCAAGTTAGTATGTAATCGTTTCCATCTCCTTTGTGCGAATTTATCGCTGCTCCACGGTGATTGAAAATATCGTAATATTAAATTGATTCCGATGTTCTCCATCGCCGTGCATGCCTGATAGAAATTCATAATTTCTCGAAAGCATGACGTCCACCAATCCGCACTTGGCCAGCGTGGTGGACTATGGCCTAAATCCCTGTGAGAAGGAGACCTGTGCCCAGCAGTGGGACATAAAAAAAAGGTTGAAAAATAAAATGCCTCACAGACTGTTTTTTAGTCCAACAGTATATCCAAATTAAATATACTTACAAAATTAGATAGGAAATATCATATCAAAAATTGTGTCAAAAGAATAAAATATAATGTGATTAACAGAATGTGATTAACAGAACTTGAGCGCGGAGTCGGGTGTGAGATGGGTGCGCGCTAGTGGCAAAAATTTCATGAGCCTTTCCGTGCTTCGGAGGGCACGTTAAGCCGTCAGTCAGTTGTTGTCGATAGATAACAGTCGTTAAAGCTTGTCGGAGGCCTTATGGGCGGTTTGAAAACATCCGACAGCAGGTTGGCCACTAACTCGCATCTCCACCAACCCGCATTCGAGCAGCGCGGTTTAGTAAGCTCCAGGACTTCCTAATAATGGGGAGAGACCAGTGCCCAGCAGTGGGACGCAAAAAGGGTTATAGCCCACAGAATTTAAACTTAAGCATTACTGTACCGCTATCAAAATGTTCCAAGCAACAACAGTCTCAAGCTAAGCCTTTGAACTTCTAAACTCGCATCAAATACAGCTTACAAGATTTCACCTCGATCTATTATAAGCCGTATAAAGCACCTACTGTCACTTTCGGCGTATAATTTTTTGTCCAATTATTCGGACAAACGTATCGTTCTCATAAATAAAGTTTAATGAGCTCGAGCGTTCGATCGTTGCGTATTAATCATTCGAGTGATTGGCGTTAACGTGAACATTATGGGTGTTTGGGTGCGTGATAGTGTAGCCACCAAGTTTTACCAATATATACATCTACAATAAAAATCACAACGGCTCTTCATCTCTCGGAACTCGGAATCAAATACAATTTTTAACCATTTAAAATTAATTTCCGCACAGAATCCGTAAAAAAAACCCATCCGTCCGTTGTGAAATGATGTCCATAGTGTAGGTATACTATTATTATTTTTGTCAGTGGGCTATCAGATGGCTCAGTAGATTGTTCATATCTTGATGAGCAATCTACTGGACTAAATCACGAATGAATAGATGAAAGATTGGAGAATCCTAATGACAAATGGCGAATATTAGCATCAGTTATAAGCTCAAGGCTTCCCCAATAAAGGAGCGATCCGTACTCAGCATTAGTATTGGAGCCAATGTCAAATTTCATACGCATTTATGATCCTTGGAGGAAACACTGTGACTTCAGTATCAGTTGTTATTTAAAAATAGTAGTTATACCTTTATGGAAAATTGGTGGCTTAAAAATATTGGAAAGTATTTGTATTTCTATTTCTATTTCCATTTCCATCATGTCATGACACCTGTTGTTTATAAAGAAAACTGAATGGAAGAGAATGAAATTAATAAGCATTGTGTGTCCATTGCTTATTGTTACGTCTTTATGTAAACAATGAAATATAAATAAATAAAATTTAAATGCTTACATATGATTTCCATCTTTTTATTTTTTTAATTACCCAGAGAACTTGGCATATTTTACATCTGGTGTCCCATCTTCTTTTACTCAGCCCGCTTTGACCCTGTATCTCTGCACTGCCCCTAATGAAAGTGTATTCTTCTAATAGCGTCATTTATCACTGCGAATTGCTGGACGCCATTACAACATATCTGACGTTTTCCTGTTGATTATCTTAGGCTTATTCGCTTGAAAGATTATTTCACATAACATACTGTTTAGCATGTCACGTTATTTAGAGTATAATGTACAAAGGGTGAAACAAGCATGGCGGTCGGGTGTATGATGGGTGACAGCTACAAAAATTTTATGTGCGTTTTCGTGCTTCGGATGTCATTAGGCCGTCACCGCGTTAGTGCCGGTCTTCTGTTAAATAGCATTCGTTAAACCTTCTCGGAGTGCTTTTATAACACCTGACAGCGGATTGGCCACCAACCCACATTTGTACTCCACCAACCCGCATCAAAAAGAAACCGTACAATCCGTCATAAAAAAACAACGGGTTGCACTCCGGTAGTGCCGGCAGAAGTGAAAACTTCAACATTAACGTTGTGCATTTTTGATATTTTGGAATGGTTAGGGAATAATTTCACACGAATTGCTTTTATTATCAGTATTATTTTTCATCTAGTATTTTTATAAAGTACTTTCTCATTTTCTTTCACTATTTCTTCGTCACTTTTTTCATTAATAGATGCACTTTGTTCAATGTCCATATTTTAAATACTTGATATAAACAAATTTTACAAGTATAGACAGTCAAGCCATCAGCTGTCACCCATCCGTCTTACGAATATTCGATCAGGCCACGTGTCCGGACGCGAGTTTATTTTTTTTTATCCATCCCAAAAAAGTGCACAACGCTGCTAAAGAAGTTTTCACTTCAAAAATAAGTTGACTACAGAACCCTTTATGACCGAGTTAGACTCGCACTTGGGAGGTTTCTATTGAACGAGGAGACCAAATAATGTATGACAACCCTACTCACGTACACTACATACAAAACACACGTGGGTGTGACACTCTAACGCACTTGTTTATCTAAACTGTACCATCCGATGGTTTTTATGTAACCTTTAACTGACCCTTGCTGGTCGCCACACAAATTCGAGAGCAAATCACCTGTCACAATAATACAAGCACTTATCCCTTCATAGTGAAGGGACTGATTTTCTATTCTTGATCACGGAAAAACAGACACAGCGGTTAATATTTTACAGTTGAAATGTATGTGATGATGATGATGATGCGATGATGTCGCGATTTAAATAGTAAGTGTTACTTACAGTTTAAATAAATAAATATTCCATAAATTCTCATATTCCATGGATACACAAAAAGACAGAAACACAAACGATCAAACCGAAAACAAAAATTTCTAATCAGTATCGACGGGAATCGAACCCGGAACCCAGATCTGCGGTCTGGCATGGCTACTATTGCGCCACACGGGTCTTTAAATCTCACCACGTATCGTTGAAAACGGCCCATACTAAGCGGCCATATATATTTTTTTACTTGTTAAGTCACCAGGATTCTGAAAAAAATATTAAAAACATTATTGGATAAAATAAATAAAAAAACTAAAATTTTCATATCATATTTTCTAGTGTGTTTTTAAAAAAACTTTTTTTTTTCATTTTATAATTTATGATTTGCAATTTGGTAATATGTATATATTTAAATGTATATAATTTATACATTTTACGTTAAAATAAAAAAATAAAGTGTATGCATATTTCCTGTTATGGCATAGCTATGGCTATTATGGCTATGACAAAAGATGTCGTAGCCAAGCACACAACTTGTATCCAGCGTACGAAATCCATTATTTGTGATCAACGATTTTCACCGCCCTAAGCACGCATTTTGAATATAAATTGGACTTTACCCGCTCCATAATGTGCCGTGACACAATTTATAAGTTGGAAAGAATGGCTCTAATTGGATATATTTTATGTACTGATTTTGTAACTATTCAGTAGGGTTATAGAATTAGTGAGTCGCTAACTCGGTTAGGTTATGGGTTACTAATTTGGTGAGATAAGGGATAGCGGCTTACTTTTGAAGAATAAAATCAATACAAAGTAGTCTCGAACTTACTCCTAAAAGTAGCTGTTTATAGCATCTAAAGTACATTGATGGTTCATGTTCTATTAACATGGTACGAGATCAACATCATCAATGGTCTGTAAGCCAGGCGCAAACTCCCGACTGATATCTCGTAATGCTTCAGAGAATAGTACCATGAAGCGTTGTGAACGTCAGCTGCGGCTCGAAGGGCGAGTTGAGGAGTGATAGCTGACCCAAACGCGTAGTAATTTTTTTTAAGTCATTTTTTTATTTTTATTTGAATGGAGTAGCAGACGAGCATATGTATAACCTCAAATAAACCTCAAACAAAAAATCATTTACTCTCGATTAAAAAAAACAATTATAGATAGCTTATCTTGAAGAAAAAATATTGTCAGCTGCTCATAAGGTTGTGAATCAACAAAAAAATTATCAGTGTTATATTTACTATTAATAAATAAAAAAACTATTTTCCAGATAATTTGTTTTTCTAAATCAAATAATAAATTATTTAATTGAGTCTCTGCAATCAAATTTTGGACATTCTTTTAAATATTTAGGTATAGATTTTTGCTGAAGGTTGACTGCTATATTTGAGTCTTATACTTTTAAGTCAGGTCAGGACTACTTCTTCCGGTTTTATTGGTTAGTACAGTATAATCGAACGTCATTGACTGGGATAAACCCAACAAAGCCTCGGTATCATAGCCCTGTGTCAGTCCCCGATGTATCTACTTAACGCTAGCCGTCGAGTCGTGATGATAAAACGGTAACAGACCACCCATTTGCCGGCCGACGCACCTCGCGTATAACTTACGTTATGGCCACTTGATAGAATATTGTGGATAAGACAGCACTTACAAGAGATCTGTGTTTTGTCCTAGATTTTTTTCTGTTGGAAATACTACAATTCATGTGACTAAAATACTATTCTCCGACGTGCAGATACCTGGTTCAAGTCTCGATTCGCACATGTGACCAAAGAACTAATTATGGGGGTATTTGTCTATTTTCCGCAAGTGGCTTATGATAGTATTTTACTACGATTTATGTGTAGCGACCTTCCGCTACTCATCAAAAGATGGCACCACGGGTATTCCTGAATCACGCTATCGCAGTTTTCGGAATATCCTACCATATATACAAGCTCCGAATTGAGTCAATCAAGTGGGAGCGCGGCCGCTCCCCGGGCATGACCACCTCGCCCGGCGGGAGATCTCCCTTTGCCAAACTGGTGACCCCGGACAAGAATACGTCCCTTCTGACCTTCATCAGTCGCACCTTCACTCCCTGGATGGACTGCAGCATCACTTCAACAGCTCGTCAGGGTCATCGCAGTGCATCGTGATAACGCTTCCTGATACTAATCCAGCTACCTCCTGCGACGTCGTGGACGGCTCGAGTACCCACTCTACTCGCATTCTCGACCTCCGGTCTGAGCAGGGGGTGATGTAGCGACCTTCCGCTACTCATCAAGAGATGGCACCACGGGTATTCCTGAATCACGCTATCGCAGTTTTCGGAATATCCTACCATATATACAAGCTTTGAATTGAGTCAGTTGGAGCGCGGCCGCTCCCCGGGCATGATCACCTCGCCCGGCGAGAGATCTCCCTTTGGCAAAACGTGACACGTTCTGAAGGTCTGAAGATGATCAGGTAAGTACCAACTAGTTCATAGGAAGGGTTATAGTCAGAAAGACGTAGTTTAGAAAGTAGATTCATTTTAGGTCGGGTGCTGCAACGTGAAACGTTCTGAAGGTCTGAAGATGACCAGGTAAGTACCAACTAGTTCTCAGGAAGGGTTAAAGTCAGAAAGACGTAGTTTTGAAAGTAGATTCATTTTAAGTCGGGTGCTGCAACGGGACACGTTCTGAAGGTCTGAAGATGACCATTTAAGTACCAACTAGTTCTCAGGAAGGGTTATAGTCAGAAAGACGTAGTTTTGAAACTAAATACATTTTAGGTCCCCATTTTAGGTTCCCGGCGAAACAGAAATTTGAATGATAAGTTCAAAGCTCCGAATTGAGTCAGTCAAGTGGTAGCGCGGCCGCTCCCCGG
Source organism: Pyrgus malvae (assembly GCA_911387765.1). NCBI lineage: Eukaryota > Metazoa > Arthropoda > Insecta > Lepidoptera > Hesperiidae > Pyrgus > Pyrgus malvae. The sequence continues at coordinate 2,000,348 of OU426960.1, read as the reverse complement.
GCATGAACACCTCGCCCGGCGGGAGATCTCCCTTTGCCAAATATGTATCACAACCTTTATTAAAAATAATACTGAACTATAGATATCGCTTATTTATTATCTGTGTGTAAATGATTTACATTTATACTTTTTGTAGGTGGTAGGTCTGTTAGTTTAATTACATAGGTACTTGTTTTTAATTTGCATATTGAACGCAGCCTTATCTTGCTAGAATGCGCCTTGTTATTATGCCTCTTTTAAGTTCTTCTTATTGTAGGCCAAAATGCCTCGGTACTTTATTACTTGGTAAAATTGTCAAATAATGTATGTTTTCTCTGCAAGTTAATTGTAAATTCTTTAGAAAAAATAAGATCTTAAGCCTCAAACCTTAATTTTAATATTTTTTTCCTCTTCATATAATAAGGATTTTTATAATTTAAGACCTGTCGTGTCTACCCATTGTGCTCTCTTCATCGCCCAGGGTCGACTGGCAGAGAATGTCATTAGGCATTAAGTTTTACCCTGTAGCCCTTAGATTAAGGTGGTACAAATGTTAAATAAAATAAATAAATATAATTTTAATGTTTATAGCGGGGAAGTACCAATTCTGCACCTACTTCTACCGGGATGCAATTCTATTATATTTCATGGAAAAGTGCTGTTGCTGGCCAGAATTACAAGAGGCGACCAACAGCCTTCGGAGTAGCAGTGCAACACGACCACAGGCAAGACTGAGGCTTACATGAGGCTATGTATAGATGTCCATAGACTACAGCTACCACTTAATTCCACGTGGGTTGCAAGTTCGTCTGCTACTCCATTCAAATAAAAAAAATCTAGACCTGAGCCAAGTTTTGAAAGGCGCATCCATACTACGCCACCTAACGCTCTCATGTATATCATTGTAATTGGATTAAACGATTCTTTCTGTTATTGTTTTCTGCAGCCGCCCATTGTTCTACGCTTATGTTTGTTTGTTTGTCCGTCTGTGTGCTAATAAGCTCTAATGTAATTCAATATTTCATCCAGATAGTGACGCATTGATCTAAATAGTCTCGATATAATATTACAATAGGAATAAGATTACTTAGGCGATTTGTGGCATTGTCTCTGGCAGAGGGTATAAGTCATGTTCGATACTGACCCGTTATTCTTACTTTTTAATAGAACTAGCTGTGCCGCGTGGTTTTGTCTACGTAAGAAAGGGTTATGGATTCCATTTACAACTCAAATTTTATTCCTTATTTTAACCTCTTATGTGTACACAGTACTAACTTTGATTGACGCTTCATAATTAAATAACGCTTCACATTCATAGCCCCACAGTAGGTAGAAATACCCTGTGTCGTGGGTACCATGGACAGACAAACAAAGACAGAAACACAAACACTCAGACCGAGAACCGAAATTTAAACTCATCATTCAAATCGAACCCGGGACCCTTCGATTGGCAGTCCGATATGGTAACCACTGCGCCCCACGGATCGTCGATTTCATGAAATTTCAAGTTTGTAGCACAAAAAATTAAGAACTTTCTTAGAAATGTGAAGAAACCTTAGACGTTTTTAATCCAGCCCTGTTGATAAATCCATTTTTTTTACATGTATGTATTTTTGTCTCATGATAATCATTGTAAATGTAGGCTGTTTTATGGTTAAAAAGACACAAATGCATGCAAGTAAAATCGTTTCTATCTACTATCCGTGTTGCATATTAGTTAGCTTTCATTCCGGACTACCAATCAGGGTCCCGGATTTAGGAATGCAAAATATTAGCTCAATAAATGTAATTTTTTTCCTGGTCATAGCCTTTAGGTGCCCGTTTGGGCTAGATGTTGAGCTGAGAGAAAAGGCGGCCGAAAAAAACTCACAGCAGCACTCTATTTAAAAAACAGTACATATATATTTGAGGTAACAGTATGGCAATGGGTCCATAATGGGCCCACGTGACAGCTGATCGTATGAGACTAGTGTGGGGTACAAGTATTTTACGAATTCTATATACTAATAGTAATTAAAGTGATTACGGGACGATAGCCGCACATAAAAAAATCGGATATGGTCACATTTTGAAGATGCCGCACATCTGCACATCTAGTGCAGAAAAATAAACATTTTAATATTAAATGAATTTATTTAATAAAAAAACAACAATTTTATTTTCAATAGTATTGTTCCGATCTGTCAAATATTTGTTATTAATAATTCGTTTCTCATTCAAAACTATGACAAGGGTGAACTATAAAGCGTCTGTCATAACTTTTTTCTTCGAATGGCGTCTTGGTCGTTTGATAATTTTGCATGCCAAATTTGGGATGTCATGGCATACTTTTAAATATTTTATTTAATGTTAGTATAAAAAGTCGACATGTTACAAAATTAAATAAATTATTTTATGGATAAACTCCAGTTCTAACTGAACTTACAAAATATGCTATTTGACATTCAAATTTTCATTTAAAAAGTTTCATAATTTTGGTGCTAAATGTAGATGTGTGATAAACAGTTATAATAAGTAAAATCAAAATAAAAAATCTGTCATTCGTAGATTTCGAAATTCCTTTTTATGTGATTCCTTTTTTACACGCTTTTTATTAGCTTCACCTGTATGTTTGTATGTTTGTATGTTTGTAACCGACTTCTTTGGGCGCGATTTTGACCCACTTTAAACGGCCAGATTTCGTTCAAACTTTGTAGATTTATTGAGGACCGATGACAATACACTAATTTGATAAAATTATTCCATTTTTCAATTTGCAAAATATGATTTTTGTTCGATTGCGTTTATAGAGCTACAGCTATTATACGACTGTTATAGATCAAACGATCTAATAACGAGTATTTTAGCCACTTTAATTCAGCATGTGCCAAAAGGTGGAGTAAAAGTGCTAAAACATAGTGCTGTAAACGTTTATTCGACGTCCTTAAAGCACACATTAGCAAATATTGCCAAATAGTCGAGATAACCGCTATTACACGATAAATGGGTGTTTAAAGAACGGTTACTCGGCTCTTATACGATTAAAGGCTGAGTAATCTAATTACTATTCGACTATTTTGCTGCTTGGGTTGCTCATATTTATGTAGGGGAGTAGACTATTGGTGCTCAGTAACCGAAAACGTGTATGAGATATATAAAGAATATAAATAATTTGTTAAGTCGTAAGACAGGTGAAATTTTATGAAAACGTAAAAATTAAAAAAATATGTAACCTTGTTATGTAACAAGCCTAATGATAGATAAAGATATTTTTGAAAGAAAGAAGAAGGTTCTCAGTAACCAGTCCATTGCTCGTGGAAACATCATGGAAAGAATAAATAATCCAAACTAAAAAGTAGAAAATAAATAATAGTTTAAAAAAACTAAATAACACGCTTTTTATAGAAAACCGAACTAAAAAATAGAAAATAAATTTTAATGAATTTAAATTAAGAAAATAGTGTTAAAAATTTCAATGAATATAAGTTAATAATAGTGTGAATAAAAAAAATATTTTATTTAAAAAAAGCGTGGGGTGCTTTTTAAAATATTATCGAAATGATAATCACTCTACTCATATCTGTCAATAAAATATTTATAACTATTGACACCATGCACCCCACGCTTTTTTTAAAATAAAATATTTTTTTTTATTCACACTATTATTAACTTATATACATTGAAATTTTTAACACTATTTTCTTAATTTAAATTCATTAAAATTTATTTTCTATTTTTTAGTTCGGTTTTCTATAAAAAGCGTGTTTTTTAGTTTTTTTAAACTATTATTTATTTCTGTTGAATAAACGTGAATTTTTCGCTGGCGACACACTAGTATTTAATTTAATGACAAAATTGTTATTTATTTATTATTACTACTACTTATTTAGTAGCAAAATTAATTCATGCTTCATTTTTAATTCACGTTAACGTTACAAGAAACTAACTAACAACAACTCTACAGTTTCGCCAATAAATTATCAACCATCAAGTTTCATCGTAATAAAATCAACGATTAAGGATCATTACAAGTGGTCCACGAAATACCGTACAGCATCGAATCGGCACAAATTACAGATCGGTGCTATATTATTATCGGAGCCTACGATGCTAAATGTGAATTTACTCGAGTGTCATAAAGTTCTACTGCATTTTACAGATTGGGCGACAGGAAAATAAAAATACAATAATGATATTTCCGTTTTGTCAGTGAGAAGAGCGCCTACAGGTCTTTATAAATATTATAAAAAAACCGGCCAAGGGTTCCGTATTTTTTTTTAATGAAGTAAATAAAAATTAACGGTTTCGCAATTTTTCCTTTATTTGTGCTATAAGACGTTGCTTTGTACCGAATTTCAAGATTCTGAGTTTGAGTGTGCTTGCGAGTGTCGAAAATGCGGCATAAACGGCTGTACCTTTTGACTGCGCTAGCTCAGAAGTTTGATTTTTTCACAGATCCAAGGGACAGTAGACCTGAGTACCTATTTGATATAAATTCTAGCTTAATACCTCCGCGCGTTATGAGAAAAAGGGTCTTGACAGACAGACGTCTTGACAGACGAACGGAGAGCAATGTGATACTACAAGAGTTCTGTTTTTTACTTTCGAGGTACGGAACCCTAAAAAGGAAAAATTGAGCAATAAAGCAATATAAGGGAAAAATAAGGGAAAATATCCGAAATTCTTAGGGTTTCAATATACATGGCTTTTTTTTTATAATTGTAGGTGTTTTCAAATGTTCGCATGGGATTCCTTAAATCTCACTCGGATGCGCTCGTGGTATTCAAAAATCCCCTGTTGGGCTCCGGCACTATAAAGCATAAACGATCGTTTACTGCTTATTTAATATCTACAATTTTGACGCTGCTTCCAGATGAATTTTGAGGGCCGAATTTACGGTTGGTGACCGATTTTGCACTAGAAAGCTATAATTTTAAAATGGCGTTTACTTATATGGTAAAATACGAGCATTCAGGCTACGTGGTGTTAAGTGATCACTGAAGTCGATTGATATCCACACATAATCTCCAGCAAACCAACAAACAAGTGATGTTATATATGTAACCTTTTTTTTGGTATGGGGGGGGGGGCCTTCAAAAGGTACCAGACACCTTGGGAGAGGATACCAGATTATGTGGGATCTGACCGCACTAAAACCCCCTCGGTGTCCTGCCTCTGCGTTTGTGAGGACTCCGGGATCTCCAAAGGAACGCACCGGTGTCCTCCACGCGCGGCGCCCATCTTCGGGAGAGCAGATGTGCTCTCCTGCACCTTCAGGTGTTCACTCACCGTCCACATCCCCGGAAGCCCCCTTTTAGTCATCTCTTACGATCAGGCAGGCGATACCGTAGCTCTATTCTTAATCCCGAAGCTACAGCGACTTATATATGTAACCTAGGCTATCAACAAAAAAGTATAAAAAAATTAACTAGTTTAAAAAAATAACCTTAATTCAAAGGACCAGTTTGTACTAAGTGAAAAAATTAATAAACATATTGATAATTTATTAGGGACGCCTTACTCCACTGCTGTGCTCCAATGTCGATTGGTGGACATGCGGATGAGTTGTTGTCGGCTTTTCAAACCGCCCATAAGGTTTCTTCGAGATCTTTTGTTAAAAGTACCTTTCGAAGCAAAATTGCATAGGCATCATAAATAACACACACATATAAAATAACACACTATGTTATACAATATGGAAAATTTGTTATTCAAACTCACAAATCTAATATACAATGAACGTAATAACGCCCCTACAGAACCTTGAACCGATAATTTCACGTTTGCATAATTAATACACTCACTATCCTAAGATCTGAATCCCACACGCCATGTCTGAGTAAACAATATAATCCAACATATGGGTCTGATTGTTCCATGATTGATCCGACTGATTTCATTCGCGGAGGTCACGGGACCGTGGGAGCTGCGCGCGGTGTATCCATTTTGTTCGACCTTCGGTTATTGGCTGGTGTAAGCTGAGCTTCGGATCAGAGGTTAGGTGCTCATTGTGCAAAAATAAGCTTGCGTGTAAGCTATTTTGTGTAATTGGTTCTCAACATGATCGAGTTTTGGAATGATCTACTCTCTATGGTAAGATAATAAATATTACTTTAAAGAACTTCCATTCGCATCAAGTTTATTTTTAAGTTTTCCGAAACTTTCTTTTAGTTTATTTTGGGACATAAAGTAGTTCATTGCTTGTGGCACTACTACTTCGCTTCGCAAATCTTTGTTTTAGATCGGTTCCAAAGTAGCGTATATTTCGACGCGTATACGGTTGTTTCGGGAAACGCAGATGCGAACTACTTTTGTACCGAAAAAAATTCGCATTAATCTTAAAAAAAACTTGTAAAATTACTTCACACTCAACAAAGACAGGATTCTCTGTGTCGTGGATGAAATTGAAACACCATCACTAGAGAGAACTAGAGGTAGAACTTTTATGATTCGCCCGGGGAAGTACCACCGCTGCACCCACTTCTGCCGTGAACCAATTCTATTGTGTTTCGGTGGAAAGGTGCAGTTGCCGGCCACACTTACACGAGGCGACCACCAGTCCCCGGAGTAGCAGCGCAACTGCATATGACCTCAGACAAGACTTACCTATGCTTGCTTGAGGTTGTGTGTAGATGTCCATGGGCTGCAGCGACCACTTAACACCACGTGGCCTGCATGCTCGTCTGCTGCTCCATTCAAATAAATAAATAAAAACAATCTCACTCATCAGCTAAAGAACCGAAGCCAGTATTTTCGAATAAGTCACCATTGCGCCATACGTTTCAGCTAATAAGAAATTAGAACGCTTAGATTCATAACGAAACTTAAACAATCAAACTTTAACCTTCGTAATTATATCTTTCTATTAATGTGCATTTACATACGATTTCGTGCCCGTTGTAGGTGTTATTTGATTTGTATAATTTGAGTAGGCTCTCAAGATTATTATTTCAGATGCGCCATGAGTAATTTATGTTTGTTACGATGATTCACAGAGCATGTAGGTCTAATCTAATTTGACACGCTATTTCGTTGTAATATTATTTTGCTCTCCGACGGGGAATCGAACGTCGGTCTCCCTCGTGACAGGCGGGGATACAGATAGATGAGCAGCGATGGCCGAGTGGTAAACAACCGCGGTCTCCGACGCGACCGATCCCGGGTTCAAATCCTCGGCGCGCACCTCTGACAAAGAAATTTTAATGTGCGCATTTATCGCTGCCCAACGGAGATGAAAAATATCGTGATATTGAATTGATTACGATGTTCTTCATCTCCGTGCATGCCTGAAAGAAATTGATGATTTCTCGAAGCATGGCGTCCACCAATTCGCACTTGGCCAGCGTGGTGGACTATGGCCCAAATCTCTCTCACTTCTGAGAAGGAGACCTGTGTCCAGCAGTGGGACACGAAAAAGGTTGAAAAAAAATTATTTTGTTGGAAGCATTTTATAAGTTTCGTGACCAAGTTGATGTTTGAGCTTTTGTAGGTTTTTAGCACTTTTAAAAGCTTAAAATGCGTATGAAAGAATGAAAGCATAGAGTTTAATTAAAAATCATGTGGACATATAATGGGAGAGGGGTTAAATATGAGCATTTTCGCAGGAGGGATTTGCCACCTCTTTTCAATTCCAAAATTTACAAATTGTAATGATATTCCAAATTAGCATAGGTAACATAATGTTAGCAAAACCATTGTTTTGTCATATAATGACCTAATCTAAGAAAACTTTTTTGTAGGTGGTAAAACTATTATGGTTCGCCCGGGGAAGTAGCACCGCTGCACCCACTTCTGCCGAGAACCAATTAACTCTATTGTGTTTCGGTGGAAAGGTGCAGTTGCCAGCCACACTGACATGCGGCGACCACCAGCCTCCGGAGTAGCAGCGCAACTGCATACGACCTCAGACAAGTAAAGTCTTGTCTGAGGTCGCTTGCTTGAGTTTGAATGTAGGTGTCCATAGGCTGCAGCGACCACTTAACACCACGTGGCCAGCATGCTCGTCTGCTACTCAATTATAATTTAAAAAAAAAACAGAATCGCCCAGTGGAAGGGGGTCATGAACCCGACCCTCTCCGGATCCACCACCGTATGCAGACCACGTAGTGTTAAGTGATAGCTTCAGTCTTCAGCTCGTATGTCCATGGTAACATCTACACACAACCTAAAGCAAGCCTGAGTCTTGCCTGAGGTCATATTATTATGGTACTCTGCTACTCCAAATGCAGGCCGACAGAGGTAATCATAGGAGATCTACTAACTTACATTTTGTCTTAATGTAGTGAGAGACACATGGCGAGGGAGCTACACGTAAAAAGAACGGCAAAGTGTCATGTGCCAGATTTCAGTAGGCCATCATTTTAGCGCTTATAATTTTTTGGTATCAAGGTGAGGGAGGGGGGAGGTGTCACTAAGAAATTTGGGGGAAGAGGTGTCCCAAATTTGCTTGTTTCGTCTTCCATCTACGCATGACTGATTTGGGGGGGGGAGGGGTCATGGCTCCTGTGATCCGCGCTGATCCTTGAAAATTATGTATTTTATTTATATTTGTTAATACGATATTTCATGCTAATATCACGTTTTTGCGCTTATGCTAGCGGTGAAAACTTTAATCTTCCTTTCAACTTTTTGAAATAAAAACCATGTCGTATCATTGCGATGACTGTACAAATCATTCGCAATGCCATAAGGGTCACGTAACAAATTGATTTCTACAACCGTCATCGAAGCCGTCCTGTCAAATCAATATTTGCATTGAGCAACTGAGGTGTTGATGTGTTGGCCAATGACGTTTGAGTGATAAGCGGGAAATGGGACGGCGGATGACCTTTAGATAATTGTATCCTTGGTATTTCACACCTCTTGGGCTTAGGGAAACGTCTTCGTTATTTGGGTGATTGTTGGTAAGCTTTCAGGCAGGCTTTCAAACGTCTAGCTTAGTTTTGAAAGGCACTTAAAGGTGGTGAAGATCACATAAGAAGACGATCAGAAAGCTAAGTAAGTAAGAAGTAACTCAAATTATACAATAAATTCCCGAAACTTTAGAACTGTCATGCAAATCCCGAGCTCCTCCTGAGATTGAATGATCAATAGATAGATGAGATTGAATAGTCAAAAAGTTACATTATTATGATTAAAACTCCATATAAGATAAATCTCCCAAGAGGTTTATTAAATAAATGTAATAACGAATAGGATATTGATCGCTTTAAGATAATTTAGCGAAATATGTATAATATATTCGCACTATCAACTATTTTAAAAGTTTAATGATATTATATTACTTTACGAGGACCTCTTTCATCACCTTCAAGTAAATTGAAAAGTACGCTAACTGTCGGTTTAAGTCACCCGTAACTTAAATTTTAATTTCACGATGTTCGAGTAGCACTAATCATATGATAAACTGACCCGTACTCATAGCTTTGCCAATTAACTTTACTTGGGACGTAACAAATCAACACTTTACTTGGAGATGGTGAAAGAGACCCTAACTGTATTTGACATTAAATTGAAATATAAACTATTTTCACTTCAATTAAGGACGCGTTTCCAAATCACACTAAAACTTTCAAAAATAAGCATTTTGTCGGTACATTTTGCGGCAAAATGAAAGTAAAGCAAATGTAACTAATAATTACCACAGATAGATTACTTCTTCATCTATAAATGGTACAAACTTATATTCGCAAATTTTGGTCAATTTAATTGTAAAAAATAATTTCCGGTGCCTCTCAACGCAAAATTAACGATATCGTGTTGAGTTTAGGGACATTTCTCTTCTATTTAATAAGATAAATTTATGTATTAAAAATATTTTAATGTAAGCAGAGATAGTTCTTTTTGTAACTCAAAAAGGTACAAAAAAAACTACCAAAATGTTGCAAAAAGTCTCAGAAAATAAATCACATCTAGTTTTTCCACAAATTTTGCTATAACGCATGAATCTTAATGGCTTGAAAATAAGGGTTATTTTACTTGTCACTGTCTTGATTTATTGCACAAATATTTGCAATGAAATATTTGCGAATAAAAGTTTGTACCATTTATAGATGAAAGAAGTAATCTATCCGTGGTAATTATTAGTTACGTTTGGTTTACTTTCATTTTGTCGCAAAATGCACCGACAAACTGCTTATTTTTGAAAATTTTAGTTTGATTTGGAAACGCGTCCTTAAAAAAGGATTTCTCTATTTAAAAAAGGGTATCTACCAACCTCTGGGGACAAAGATACACTAAGATGCAATTTTAGAAAACTTGCAAATATTATTCGACTCTCTATTACAGGTAACGATAAAAATAATTATTGAAGTGAAAACTTCTTTAGCGGTGTTGTGCACCTTTTTTGGGATGGGTAAAAAATGTTTAACTCGCGTCAGGACACGTGGCCTGATCGAATATTCGTTAGACGGAGGGGTGACAGCTGATGACGGCTCGACTGTCATACTTGTAAAATTCGTTTATATCAAGTATTTAAAATATAGACATTGAACAAACTGCATCTATTAATGAAAAAAGTGACGAAGAAATAGTGAAAGAAAATGAGTGAGTACTTTATAAGAATACTAGATGAAAACCTACTGAAAATACTAGATGAAAAATAATACTGATAATAAAGCAATTCGTGCGAAATTATTCCCTAACTATTCCAAAATATCAAAAATGCACAACGTTAATGTTCAAGTTTTCACTTCTGCGGGCACTACCGGAGTGCAACCCGTTCTTTTTTTTAAATGATTTTTCGTCAGCTTTATTTCTAATTCCTAGTTCTAAAACACCAGGAAGTTCATAGAAGTTGTTCGAAATATTCCACATAGCTGTATAATTGACCATTATAATACACATAAGTGCTACAATATATCGTGTGAGCCGGTCGCATCTTTGCCCTTTCGCCGCGTGGGCTGCTCCGTCTGTAATGTTTGTACCAGGAGAGATAAACTTGGAGAAGGTATTCTCCAAAAGTGCGGAATTATTAAATAATATGTATATGAATATTATTCGCTGCAATCACGTACGGTTAAAAGTTTTTTTATTAATTAATAAACAAGAACCAGAGTGGCTGCTGGCGTAGAATGCCAGAGATCGAGGCAGCTAAGCTAGCGGGTGCGGTTGGGTATGAAATGGTTTACCGCTAAAAATATCATACGCCTTTCTGTGCTTTAAAAACGTGTTTTTAAGTTTTTTAAACTACCTATATTTTTTGTATAGAGATAGTTTCGGCGTTGGAGAATGACATGGGCTGTTTTTTTATCCGGAGAAAACATTATTTATTTATTTATTTACTGTAACTTACCAACTGACACTACAGTTCAGAAACCAATACCGCGTTGGTTTCGTATACTAAATCAAATCAATACAAATTCAAATCAACTTAAAAATACTTAGTAAGTAACAATATTATATAAATTTCAATATCAAAATCAGGATATTATATTATAACACAACAATTAATTCAATACAATAAAAAAAACTAATTTATACTTTTATGTCAAATTAAAATTAAAATTACAATTAAATGTATAAATAAATAATAAACCAGTAATTTCATTCCTATGGCAAAAACGCGTGGCACCCGCGCGGCCGCGGTTGAAGCGGCGCGCGGAAAGCTAGCATATTATATAATACATTGTTTTTGGACCCAATTGTAACAAGTTAAAGATATATCTCCTAAACTGTTAGGTATAATCCTACTACTATTATAAAGGCGAAAGTTTGTAAGTATGGCTGTATGGATGTATGGATGTATGGATGTTTGTTACTCTTTCACGTAAAAACTACTGAATGGATTTGAATGAAACTTTACCACAATATAGCTTATACATCAGAATAACATATAGGTTACAATTTATAAAGATATTGTGTGAATTGTCCAAAATATGACGATAAGTGTCAAGTAAGTAGGAAAAAATCTACCATCTGCGAGCTATTCTGGCATGCGCCGCCAAAACCGCTAGAGGTACACCTATGTAATGTATGATGTTAATGTTTATCTTATATAGTCCTACAAAAAAGCCGGTCCACGGTACTTCAGAAGGGACTTCACTTTATGCTAATGATCCTCTCTAACGCGGGTGAAACCGCGGGGCACAGCTAGTAAATAATATTACAACATTAAATAAAATATCAGTTAGTTCGTTAATCAAGAAATCAAGTTTTTAGTTTTTGTCTCTATTAAATCAATTTTTTTATATTGTGTGATTATAGAAACAATAAAAGAAAATGTTTTGAATTTAAAATATAGCAAGATTGTGAAAAATATATATACCTATATATATAAAGTTATAAGTAATTACATATACCAAAATAATTATATTTTCCAGGCCCAATGTTTTAGTAGGTACCTATTTTTTTCTGATTTCCTGGAATAGAATTAATCAAGGAAATGAATATGTAAAACATAATAGTATTTAAGCTATGTTGTGGATGAGAAATAAACGAATTATTATGTATCTCATCCTCAGATGAACGGGTTGAAGATGGTGTTTTATTATATTACTAGCTGTGCCCCGCGGTTTCACCCGCGTTAGAAAGAGAAGTGAACCAAACTTTACAGGATTACTCGTTGGACCAATCTGAAGATTCTCCGAGAATTTCATTGAAATCGGTCCAGCCGTTTCTGAGTCTATAAGGAACATACATACACACTTTCTCTTTTATAGATATGATTATGATTATTAAAGTCGTATTAATTGCGTTGTTACCCATGGCCAGCAGTGAGACGTAAAAATGTTTTCAGTCAAACCTTAAAGTAATTACAGTACGTAAATGTACATGAAAAGATATAAATTAATAGTTTTTCCTCTTTTTTTCTAACATACAGAATCTTAATTGTGAGAAAGTTGTATATTTTGCATTCACTTTGATAAACATAAAACCATATACATATATGGATTACTAGCTTCCGCCAGTGACTTCGCCCGCGTGGACCCGTTTTATTCCCGTAGGATAATAACCATCCTATGTCCTTTCCCAAGGTCCACTCTATCTGTGTTCCAAATTTCATTGAAATTGGCTCAGTAGTTTAAGCGGGAAAGCGTAGCAGACAGACTTTTGAATTTATAATATTAGTAAGGATAATACCATTTCAAAAAGAAGAGTTAGGGTAGGTTAGTTAACATCATTAAAGTAGATTAGGTATACAGTGAAGTTAATAGAATATTAAATATTGTTGGAAAACATCATCATACTTTGAAGAATGAACTAACAGATTGGATGTGTGTCATTGTTGTACGACCATCAGATGAACGTCACCTGCTTAGAGTCTATATTGACCAAACCTTGGCAAAAATGCCTACCGCCTAACGGCGGAGTGAAATCACCATGAGGCAGTGATCCTCATGAGTCTGCCCGGGTAAAGAGGTTGTTCCTCGCTCCCGTAGTCCCATACGTTTGAGTACTCAATGTCTCGCGTAGGAAGTCCCTGTTGTTGTTGTTAGAGTCTATATACGAGATATAAGCCTTATGTGGGCTAGAAAAAAAAACGGTCGGAAAAAAGCTCCAGCCCTGTTTTAAATAAATTTCAGGTACAGATAAAAGCATGCCTTCACTGTGTTAACAAAATTGTAAATTGAAATATTGGGAAATAAACAAAATTTTTATTTTGCATCTTTTATTTCGCAGCTCCATGTAGGATTCAAACTTGAAACACATCCGTAGGAGTGGCGATCGTTCAGAGCGCGGCGCAGCCTGGTATCTAGAGATCTAGCAACTGTAGGGTCTCGGCAAAGCTTAAATGTAGCTTTTTTCGTGTTAGTATTCTTAGACAAATTTATAATAGTTAATATATTATATAATACTTAGTAATATAATAGTTTTTAAAAGAAAAATATGCCTAGCTTTGTTGCGTAGTACCTATACTTAATAATGAATGCGCACGCCCCATAATTTAACTCTCTCCGTTTCTTTTTCACAGTCCTCTCAACATCTGTAAGTAAGTATTTAAGTAGGTAAGTATGCATGATTAGATCAAAAATTGCAAACCGAATTTCCCCACTTTCCAATTTGGTTGAGCTGAACTACACAAAGGGTTAAATAAAAACGATTATTAGAATTTTTCCAACGACAGTTTTTATTTGTTTTAATGTGAACTCCAGATTATTGCATTAATTTCGTCAGTTTAGTTTTGATCACACTTTTAAAGTATTTTGCCTGCTTTATTACAACGTTTTTCAATGCTTCTGTAGCTACCGCTTTTAATGGTCGATATAAGGTAGGTATAACCATATTGTGACTCCTAAGTCTTTAGTTTAGTGGAGTAGGACAGCCTCCGTGGTGTAGTGGGTGATGAGCCGACTGCGAAGCGTGAGGTCGTGGGTTCAATTCCCACCCAGAACAAATATTTGTGTGATGAACATGACTATTTGTTCTGTGTCTGGGTGTTAATTTATCTATTTAAGTATGTATTTAGAATTATATAACTATGTTTATCAGCTTTCTGATTACCATAGCACAAGCTCTGCTTAGTTGGGAATCAGATGGCATTGTGTGAATTGTCCAAAGATATTTATTTATTTATTTATTTATTTAGTAATGGTTTTCATATTTTGCTCTAACTTACGTATAGGTGGCGCTAGCGACATAAACTTTATTAAGATATTAAAGAAAACAAACACTGTTGCTGTCATGATCAAAGAATAAATCAAAATAATAGAAGAACATCGTGCTATTATATCGAGATTGAAAATTAATCGACGTCGCGTCGTTGGTTATGATATTTTTACCGTAAGATGATACTCGTATGGTGTTCTTACACCGTATGACGAAGATGTAAGGTGAATACATTATGCACTGTCTGGTTTGGGAAAAATGTGTGGTCGACTTTGTTATCATATGTGCTAACCGCGTTTTGGGAAGGTGCAGAAATGGGTGTATATCAAGGTTAATACTACATCAAAATAGAACAAGCGAAGAACTCCAATCTTTTAGTAATCTCTCGGGATTTAGAGGGAGGGGCTATTGTCAGCATAGCCCACATTATCCAAGTACAGGTTGATGGACATTATTTCATATACAAAGGTGTGTGCACAGAACATATTACCTATTAAAAGAAGTTAGAACGGAAATGTGTGCGGGGCAGACACGCCAAGGATATGAGCAACGCTCATATCTCTATAGCAACACGCGATCGCGCTGCGTGTAATTCGTTTATTTGAAATCGCGTGATTGTGCGGCGCTAAGATTGGCTGTATTTAAAATTGCAAATATGTGCGTAAACTTGATATTTATTTAAGTACAGATGTAGTGGAGTTGAAAGGTGGGGCTGGATCGGCGACACCGGTTTTTATATGAACGGCGCATTATTGTCATTCTACCTCTTTTAATGTTCTGTGGGTGTGTACCGGGGGTTGAACTCAGAAATATCGCATCAGACGCATGTATACGCCATCTCGATTTGTTCGAGATGGCGTATAGATGTTCATAATATGTAGACACTACTTGATACCTCCCAGGTCTTTACTGATTCGCTAACTTTATTTTCTACCTTGGACCAACTTTAAGGTCCATTACGGTTTGTTTTACTTACCTATAAAATTCCGTCCCACTAAATATACAACTTCATCAGTAGACTCATTTCCTGAATAACTTTTATGACTTGCTTGATATCGCTCATAAAGTATACTATCCGGTAGTATACTGACAAAATTACACAAACAATGTCTTTTTAGTAGTATAAAATATATATATAGTCCTCCTCATCGGTTTCGATGACGGCGACCCTATTTTAGCTATTTACGAGAGTGAGCTCTTATATGGCTGGCTAAACCAAACTTAGTTTTAAATATCCGGTTACAGGTGTGACAGCATAGTTCCAGTATAAAGTATGATAGATGTGGATAGAAAGTCGTTATATATTTAATATCGACGTTCCTGCTTGTAAAATATACTTACCTATAATTTGTTGCTACACTTATGTACACAGTTGAACTGCTGCTACTACAGAATAGGCATGATGACACTATTAAAGAATCAGAGAATAAATGGTTTTACAGAAAAATATATGCTAAAAAAGTTCTAAAATATGATCCCGTTTTAATATAAACATTAAGATTAATAAGATTTTCAGTAAAATAAAAGTATTAAATACAGCAATCAGCCATGTTATCTGAAACGCCAATCAAAAGGAATGACGTCACGTCTCAGTTAATGTCATCGTGTTGCTTGAAGTTTGACGAGCAAGCCGACGCCATGACACCTACGAGCGTTTTCGTGCTTAATTCAAATTACATAGCAGAAAATACATTTAAATACGTTAAAAGTTTATTGCTGAAATAATCGTTTTTTCGAAACTAGGAGACGTGTACCTACAATAAGGAAAAGTATTTAAAAATCTGTCATCATGCCCATTACTCTGTGTACTAAATAGGCGGAAAAGTCTCAAAACTATGATGAAGACATTCCATTTTACGGATCGACTCTAGTTGTAGAAGTAATGTGTACAGATAAGCGCGTTTGTGTGCGTAAGCTATTGAAGCGTTTGCAAAGGAATCTGAATATCCGACCTATTTGACGACCCGTGTGGCGCAATGGTTACCATGCCTAACTGCCGATCGGAGGGTCCCGGGTTCGATTCTCGGTGAGGCAGAAATTGAAATGATTAGTTTTAATTTCTGTACTTGCTCTGGGTGTTTGTGTTTCTATCTTTGTGTGTGTCCATGGCACCCACGACACAGAATCTTTGTGTGGGGCTGTAAGTGTGTGAAGCGTTATCTCTGTATCTAACAAAAAAACTATAAAAAATATTACCTTACTCACACAACTGTTTTACGTTTAGTTGTCATGCTGACGTTACTTGACACTGATCGTTCTCGAGGTTACGAACACTACAACAATGTGCCTCACGCCTCACAACATACATAGCCAAACGGAATTCGTGAAATGGAACATCTATACTGAATTGACGGCTCAAACATTGAAGACCTACGACGTCATGGAAAAACTCATCCACCGGACTTGGCTGCAACCCTTTTTACAACGCTTTTATTACTTTCACCTTTTTTTTTGACGCTGGGAAATGCTTTTACGCACACCTCTCGATGTTCCCAAGGAATTCGAGAGGCGTGTGGGACTCGATGGCATAGTGCCATAATACCCACTAAAACCCAGCGGTACCCTCAGCGCCATTGGTTGAGACAATATGGGATCGCTTGCGCATGCTACCATAGAGTCTCGGCGATATCCATCAGATTTGGGAGTGCCCCGGGTACAAATTCGGTACTCCCAAGTCTCAGTGGGAGGGGGAATACATGGAAACCCAACCTCTATGGCAGAGGGAGGAGCTGCGCATAGCGCAGTCTCCTTCCCCCTGGATATCTTCGGCGGATAGGGTCCGCGAGCGCATCAGCTTCACGCTGCCTTTCTGCCGCCTCTTTTGCTAACATTACTGTCTCGCAAAAGGAAACCATGGCCAACCAACACCTCGCGCTGTCGAGCATGGCGGTAATGACGCTCGGCAGCGAGAGGTCCTCCCCTAATATAGATGCGAGATCTTGACGCAGGGGCTCCCAGGCAGGGCAGCTCATAAGGGTGTGCTGTGCTGTATCCAGCGGCGCATCACACTCGTTACACTTGGTAGTTGTCTCCCGTCCAATCCGGTGCAGGTACTTACCGAAACAGCCGTGCCCTGTAAGCACCTGCGTCAGTCTAAACGACAACACATCGTAGCGTCTAGTTATCCAGCGCCTAAGACTGGGACGAACTGCCTCGACGGTTATTGCCCCAGCGACAGGGTTCTCAAGTACCGCCTCCCATCTTTGTAATAATACCTCATCGGCAAGCTCCCTAATCCGTCTAGTCTCTTCTATTGATGGCAACTCACCCCTAGCCCTGGCACCCGCCCGGAATTGGTATACCTCTGAGAGCACTCGAGCATGTAGTTCCCAGGGAGGATCACTTGCCAAGAGAGTGGCTGCTGTCCACGATACTGTGCGGTAGCCACGTATTGCTCTCAAGGCTATAACCCTTTGTGGCCTTCGCAAGAGGTTCTTATTAGAAGAGGTGAGAGCATCAACCCAAATAGGTGCACCGTATAGTGCCATACTCCTTATTATACCTGAGTATAATCGACGGCATGAGGAATCTGGACCCCCGACATTAGGTAGAAGTTTGCCGAGAGATGCGGCTGCATTTATAAGTCTAGTGGCGAGCTGCGAGAAATGGTGGCGGAAAGTCCATCTTCCGTCCAAAATTAGGCCCAGGTATTTAATCTGAGACTGCACCACTACTGGAGTCCCATGAACCCTAATTTGTGCCCTGCGTGGAGCCCCCCTATGTGGTCCATGGAATAGAAGGGCTTCAGTTTTCAAAGCTGAGACCTTTAGGCCCAGCATGTGGATTCTGTCCACTACGAGTGTGGTTCCTACCTCAGCCAAGCGCGCTGCTTGTTCGTAGCTTCCGCCTCGGGCTGTCACAAGAGTGTCGTCTGCAAAGCAAATACTCTCATCTCAGGAAGAGTCGGGCACCGTAAGAGCCAATCAAACCCGAGGTTCCACAAGATTGGGCCCAGAACTGATCCCTGTGGAACACTGCAACCGACTGAGTGACGGTTATAGACGACCCTTGGGCCCCTCCCATAGGATCCCTCGGTCTAGAAGATAGGCTTCCAGTAATCTTCTTAGGTAGCTTGGCACTCTGTGATAGCAAAAGGCTTCCCGCAGCGTTTCAAATGGAAGACTGTTGAAGGCATTCGAGACATCCAATGACACCACCAGAAGCACGTCTCCTTCTGCTACTGCTTCAGTTGACAGCCTCTTTAGGGCGTATGTTTGTGAGTTTTTCTGAGGTTGTTTGTAACTTTACTTTGAACTCGATTTTGACCCACTTTCAACGGACAGATATAATCCAACTTTGGACACTTATCAAAAATCGGTGGCAATATAATAATTTCATGAATTAACCCAATTCCGAGAACGTGAACGTTTTTTTTAAATAAATCGAACTGAAAAGTGAAAAATAAATATGTTTAGAAAAACTAAAAAACAAGCTTTTGAAGCACATCAAACTAAAAGTGTGAAAAATAATCCCTAATAAAAGCAGAAAATAATAATGAAGAAAAAATACTAGTATTGTTGTGAAAGAAGCGTAAGTTCAAAGCATTCATTGATTTATTATTATTATTACACTATAAATATATTATTATATTTTATTATATTTGCTGCTTTGTAGAACACTGGCTGCAAATTTAGTCTCAACATTTATTCTAATGATCGCGGAAACGTCTTCTTTTAACATTTATTTCGTTTAAAGTAAGCATTTCCTGGATCTTTTCACAATCATTCCAAGTCTGAAGCCGCTCAGTGTCCATACAATGCGACGCGGCACATTCCGGCGTTCCATTGACCAAGGATAGTGTCGGGGTTCGATCCCTCAATGGGATGTTCCATTCATCGGGTGAACAGTGGCTGTGTACCCGCCATTTTCTTTCTTTGTTTTTCCTTTAATGGAGATAGATTAAGAAGGATTAAAGCAAGTTGTGTATGAGAGATAGGTTTTAATGGTGAGTTAAAATCTGTGTGATTTTGTTTTATCTACGACATCCAAGACAAGGAAACTAATTGTTGGGAAGTCATTGTCGTAACTTCGTCGTTACCCTGAGTTGTGACTATTAAATGCACGGATAAATAAACCCAAAATGCACGGAAAAAAGCACTTGTCACATCTTGTCACTGAAATTTGAACCAATCGGTACTTCAGGATAATCAATGCGCAATCAATGAGCAGCGATGGCCGAGTGGTGAAAAACCGCGGTTTTCGACGCGACCGAGCCCGGGTTCAAGACCTCGGCGCGCACCTCTGACAAAGAAATTTGTAATGTGCGCATTTATCGCTGCTCCACGGTGATGGAAAATATCGTGATATTTAAATGATAACGATGTTCTCCATCACCGTGCATGCCTGAGAGAAATTCATAATTTCTCGATAGCATGACGTCCATCAATCCGCAGTTGGCCAGAGTGATGGACTATGGCCTAAATCCCTCTCACTTGTGAGAAGGAGATCTGTGCCCAGCAGTGGGACATAAAAAAGGTTGAAGAAAAAAATGCGCTATGAGAGTCGTCATTAAAATAAGTATCTATTTTTAGAATTAATAGTTTAAATGGAGAGTTCTGTCGGTCGGAAAAATAAAAGTTCAATATCATCTTAAATATTGGTCATCATTGACAATATTAATAAATTTCTTTCATTAAATTGTGTTGATCTTCAGAAAGTAAACTTTTATGGTTCAAATGAGGAAGTACTGAGGAAGGAAGTGAGAGAAGTGAAGCAATTTTGTAGTGTGTTGTATGTGCATGTTGGTCCTGGGTATTTTAAAAAGTAGTTTTGCTTTTTAGAGTTATTGAAGTGAAAACTTCTTTAGCGGCGTTGTGCACTTTTTTTGGGATGGGTAAAAAATGTTAAACTCGCGTCAGGACACATGGACTGATCGAATATTCGTAAGACGGAGGGGTGACAGCTGATGACGGCTCGACTGTCTATACTTGTAAAATTTGTTTATATCAAGTATTTAAAATATAGACATTGCAAAGTGCATCTATTAATGAAAAAACTGACGAAGAAATAGTAAAAGAAAATGACTGAGTACTTTATGAAAATACTAGATGAAAACCTACTGAAAATACTAGATGAAAAATAATACTGATAATAAAAGCAATTCGTGTGAAATTATTCCCTAACCATCATTCCAAAATATCAAAAATGCACAACGTTAATGTTCAAGTTTTCACTTCTGCCGGCACTACCGGAGTGCAACCAGTTGTTTTTTTTTTTCGCAAAGGAATATTGTTTGAAGTAGGTAATAGACGTAAAATTATGATAATATTCAAGTAATACGAAGCCATTTCGTTTGGGTTAAAGGCAAGTAAAGTTTGCAACCACCTTTGTTATACGATGATGATTTAAACTCTATGTGTAGTAACAAACAGTTCTGAATGAGTTTCTTAAAATATCTTGGTCTAACGCCTACACATGACCTAACAACCTAAAATGCCCGTTCATAACTATAAATCTAAATTTTAGTGCTTTCGTTACTATTACTAGCACTTACTGCGCATAAAATTTGCGTCGAGGCAGTATTATTAAGTAAACTAATCCTCTGTCTGTATTTTAGTTTTTTTAAATGGAGTAGCAGACGAGCATGCAGGCCACGTGGTGTTAAGTGGTCGCTGCAGCCCATGGACATCTATATACAACCTCAAGTAACCATAGGTAAGTGTTGTCTGAGGTCGTATACAGTTGCGCTGCTACTCCGGAGGCTGGTGGTCGCCTCATGTAAGTGTGGCCGGCAACTGCACCTTTCCTCCAAAACACAATAGAATTGGTTCACGGCAGAAGTGGGTGCAGCGGTGGTACTTCCCCGGGCGAACGATAATAGTTCTACCACCTACAATTTTTTTACCAGTGGGGTCGAAGGTCGAATGTAAAAGTCCTCATGGATGAGTACTGACCTGTGAGTTAGAAGATCTGAAGTTTACTCTACTACTCCATTAAAATAGTAGTTTGGTGCCAATTTGGATGTGACTACTCCCCGTCGGATATTTTGGACATAAGTATTTAATTAAAATTAAATATATTCAAGCTCAATCCACCAAACTGTTTCCACCTACCAACAATTTCTCACCATCACCATGGGTTGACGGGGAGAGAATGTCATTAGGCATTAAGTCCGCCCATTGTTATCCTAGTTTTTTTAGGTCATAACAAAAAAGAATAAATAAATAAATAAAAAATAATATATATTTTTAAATCCGCCCGTAAGGTCTTCGACAAGATTTTTTATCCCTTTTTTTCGATGATAAACACTGCACGTTACACTGGTCTGCCATCTTATTTACAACGGCAGCCTTTTGCTTAGCTTTATGTGCACACTTTTGTAGAGTTCAATAAAATTTAAACATCTAATCTAAACAATTAAATGAAATTGGAGTGTCTATTTGCAATATTAAAATAACAACTTAACTTAACTTAACAATTTTTTCAACCTTTTGTTATTTCCCACTGCTGGGCACAGGTCTCCTCTCATAAGTGAGAGGGATTTAGGCCATAGTCCACCACGCTGGCCAAGTGCGGATTGGTGGACGTCATGCTTTCGAGAAATTATAAATTTCTCTCAGGCATGCACGGCGATGGAGAACATCGTAATCAATTAAATATAACGATATTTTCCATCACCGTGGAGCAACGATAAATTTCTTTGTCAGAGGTGCACGCCGAGGATTTGAACCGGTCGCGTCGAAGTCCGCGGCTTTTTACCACTCGGCCATCGCTGCTCCACTACTTTTTACTACATGTATATGAATATATATATGGTACATATACCATAACATTATTTAATAATTTTTGTTTGTCTGTTTATTCCGGCTAAACTCTGAAACGGCTGGACCGATTTTGATGGGACGTTCTATATTCTATATTTTAGAAAAAATCTAAAACTAAGGTCCATGCGGACAAAGTCGCGAGCGGCCTCTAGTTTAAAATAAGAAATTAAACACTGATTATAAAATATAAAAAATAGGTAATACGAATCCTAATGACTCTTAAAGCTTGAAGACAAGTTCAAATTTAGTTAAAACTATATAATCTTGTAACTGGGTTATTTTTTTAAACAAATTTAAGTACGAGTAGCTAGGTGAGTAAAGGATTTAACAGTTTTGTAATCGATCACTATGGTTAAAAAATATTTCCCTTCTGAATTTAAACACATTGGAAATAAAAGTAATGGTCGAAATAATATAACACTATACCTGTAAACTTGCAAGTAGGATTATTTTTAGGATTTATTCACCCATTTTCACTAACCATAGGATACGCCTAAATTAGATGCCTAAATATTTAGGAGTTGCCTAGAGGAAAAACACGTTTCACTAAACCCTTAAGTCACGACTAACGACGATAGACATAACCTAAAATTGTGACACCGATTTGGGATGGCGTAGTGCTTAGGTGCCCCTAAACTGACACATGTGACAGTCACTCAAATTGATAATAGACTGACGAACAAAGCCATGGACAACTGTCAAAAAACTAGGCTACTCATAAGACAGAACCAGGGGTTTTGGCAGGAAGTCGAAAAAGACATATTGCGCTCTTGTTTTATTTTCATTTTCTTGGTGTATTTTTGAGTTATATCGGATAAAGTTGATGGCATTTTGTTTGATATAGGTTAATTACAGTGCACGAGTGCTTGTGAAATAGAATAACAGTGCTAAAATATGTTTTTTCTGTTTGCCTTCAAAATTCCATCGGACACATTCTAGTAAAGTAGCCATCGCTTTACTTTAATGTTGGAATGACTAGACTGACTGATTACTGACGACTTACTTACTGACTTTGTTATTACTTCGGCCAGTTTCATTGAAACTGGCAAAAAAATGATGCAAAAATTAAACTTGACTCTGGCAGTATGCACAGAGTTTGCGATGCCATAATTGAAAAAACGGCAAATGTTTGTAAAGTAGGTGTACGGTTCACGTACAGATGCTAAGTCAGCATTTGGTTTCCATCATTCAATGCATTGTCATATTAGCCAGTTCACATCATAATCGCGTCCGCGCATAACGTGTGTTCTCATTATCATTTCAGTCATTTACATAGCAGTTTTAACATTAAATCAGTGAAGAACAATTTATCTATTTTATTTTACACATCTCGTCTGGTGTACGGTGCGAACCGTACATCAAGTTGGTCCTTCGAGCAACTACTTGCGGGACCGTGTGCGCGCGTCGTGTAACCTAGTCGGGCGACGGTCCACGTGGTGAATCAGTGTGGATTGCAGTGGTTACTTACAATAGCAGCAGTAGCCATACAGCCCACACCACATCAGACAGCATCCAGCAGCAGCAGCAGCAACAGCATCCCGCAGCAGCATATAACGGCATCCAGCAGCATCAGTTACAGCAGCATTCAGCATCAGAGCCGTAGGCGTCAATACAAGTAAGATCTTTCCATTTGTTGATTACTCTGAATCAGAAGTATGGAGGACCTGTACGCTTCGCAACTAGAAATTTTTGAAGCAATTTCTAACTTATTGCGAAATTTTAAAAAAGATAGTAAGGAGCGTAAGACCGCTGATTATTTTCAACGTCGCTTGCAAAACTTAGAAGCACTGTGGTCCGATTATCAACACAATCACGATCGGATCATCACAGTTGGGAGCAGAAGTCATGCATACTTCGTTAATTCAGAGTATGAAAAGACTCGCGAACTGTACACCTCGTCGAAATCTCTTCTGAGTCAACGCCTCATTGCATCAAGGCAAGGCAAAGAGATGGAGCCCATCGATACTGATTTACCGGGTCCCTCCGATCCGCCCGCTTCAGAGGCAAAGATAACATCCGTGAAGTCTCATGGGTCCCATAGCAAACTTGATGAAATGATGCGTAGGCAATTAGCCAATTTTAAAGCATTTGACAGAACAGTGTCCAGTATAGATGTTAACGTTCTTTCCGAGAAGTGGGAATTCGATGACGCATTAAGGTCGTTGCAAAGTAGGTGGTCGGTTATAGATTCCCTACATTGGGAAATCGAAAGTGAGATAGATGGAGAATACATAGATTACGAGGATAAGTTTAACAGGTACGAAATTAAATTTAACAGTTTGAAGAAAGAATTAAGCAGTAAGATGTGGTCCGAGAGTCATCGGGAGAGGGCTACCCCTCAAGTAGATGTTCCTATCTTTAGCGGAAGTTTCAATAGTTGGGTATCCTTTAAAGATTTATTTACGGAGATAATACACAAAAACAGATCGCTTTCCAATTCCCAGAAATTACAATACCTAAAGGGGAAGTTACGCAACGAACCTGAAAAATTAATTCAGCATCTTCATGTAACTGGTGAAAATTACCAAGTCGCTTGGGATATTTTAAATCAGCGATACCATAACTTGAAACTAATTTTTAATTCGCACATAAATGTCATATTGAATTTGCCGAACATGCATTTACAGTCAGCAGCAGGTATTAAAAAAATCCACGATACAACCAATGAGTGTTTAAATGCGGTAAAAAATTTGGGGGTCGATATATCTAATTGGGATCCTTTGATTGTTTACTTAATTGCTCAAAAATTAGATTCCGAATCGCATAAAGAATACATCGAATCATTGAAAAATCCACGGGATTTACCATCACTACAAGATTTTTTGGACTTTTTAGAGTCTAAGTTCACCGCCCTTGAAGCATTAGAAGTAAAAAAATATCAAACGAATATTACACAAACAGATGTAAATACAACAAGCAATATAATTGAATCATTAATTAACAAGTACAGTAATTTTACCCGCTTAATCAGAATACTTGGGTGGGTAATGCGAGCCATTACGCGGAATCAGCTGAAACAGCCTTACTTGACATGCAAAGATTTAGAAATGGCTCAAATAAAAATAATTAAATATGTTCAAGAACGTGAATTCGCTGAAGACATAAATCACCTTAAAAATCAGGGACGAGTACATTCTAACAGCCGATTGTTATGCTTACATCCGTTTTTAGATAGTGATGGATTGTTGAGAGTCGCTGGTAGACTTAGTCACAGTAACCTCGATTACAATATGAAACATCCTATAATTATACCGAATAAACACGTTCTGACAAATTTATTGATAGATTATGCACATCAAAAAACACTTCACGGTGGCGCTCGGCTTACACAGTCATGGCTTCGACAACGGTACTGGATTTTGTCCGGAAATCGAACCGTCAAAGGTCGTCTTCGAAGGTGCGTCGTATGCAGAAGGCATAGTCCTAGCAAACATCAGCAATTAATGGGTAACTTACCTGAGTCAAGAACGAATCCTACAAGACCATTTTATCATACTGGAGTCGATTATACTGGCCACATTGACATCAAACTGAGCAAAGGTCGTGGTGTAAAAACATCAAAGGGTTACGTCGCCCTCTTTGTTTGTATGGTCACAAAGGCAGTCCATCTTGAGCTGGTATCAGATCTCTCCTCATCTACCTTCCTAGCTGCACTTCGACGACTAGCCGCAAAAAGAGGCACTCCGCGACACATTTATAGTGACAACGCGACTAATTTCGTTAAAGCAAACAGGACCTTATCAGAGGAATTCATAGACTTGAGATCAGTATTTGACGAACATTTCTTTACAGAAATAACTGAAATGCAAATTGAGTGGCATTTTAATGCACCGTCGTGGCCCAGTGCAGGCGGTCTATGGGAACGATCTGTTAGGAGCCTTAAACACCATTTACGTAGAGTAGTCGGCGAGCAAAAACTAACGTATGAGGAGTTCTACACGCTATTGTCGCAAATCGAAGCGTGCTTAAATTCAAGGCCACTTTGCGCCCTATCAGAAGATCCAGATGACATCGATTACCTAACACCCGGACATTTCTTATCTAGTGGACCCAATCTCACGATTTTCGAAACAGAAAGGGATGAAAGAACACGTTGGCAATTAACGCAAAAAATATTTAATGACGTTTGGCGTAGATGGCGTTCTGAATACCTCGTACAGCTATCAGCTAGGTGTAAGTGGCAAAAATCCCAACCTAATATAAAATTAAATGATATTGTCATCATTCATGAAGACAATCTACCGCCAGGCAAGTGGGCACTAGGCCGCGTCGTTGAGATTCATCCCGGAGCAGATGGACACGTACGTGTAGTCAGTTTAAAGACAAAAAACGGAATTTTAAAGAGACCAATCATTAAATTATCAGTGTTACCAGTGAAGTCGCATGAAGATGAAACCGTGAAACCTGAAACGAGGCATAAACCCTCAAAAACAACTATACCTAAACCTAAAATATGTAGCATCTCAACTATCTTCGTGTTTTTGAGTCTTCTATGTCTAGCATTCGGTTCGTTCAACATCAACAGTTTAGAAACTAAAAAAGGATTCTATTTTGACAAGGTAGCTAACATGCAGATTGTAAGAGATAATTGGAAGGTCATAGTGTATTATAACATGGAGCCGTATTTCGATGGTCTGGCGACTTTTGAAAAATACTACGAATCCTTATCTAAATCGTGTGAAAATCAAAAAGGGGACACACTTGCATATTGCAACGTCATACTAACACAAATGAGATTAGGTTTGTCTGAACTTCAATACTACGACCGCATGTTACTCGATCAGCAATTCTCGGCGTACGACAGACGTCGCTCGAGACGAGGCCTTATCAACGGTGTAGGTTACATCGCGCACTCGCTATTCGGAGTATTGGACGACGAATTCGCAGAAAAGTACAAAAGAGATATAGAGCTCATAAACAGCAATGAAAGACACCTGGCGCTTTTGTGGAAAAATCAAACGTCTGTTATAGAAGCAGAGTACAATGTTTTGAAGAGAATGGAAGACTCTATCAATAGGGAACACAAGATCATAAATCAGAAAATTAACAACGTTGAAAAAGCGACTAACGTAATCACATCGGAGTTACAAAAATTGGATACAGTCAATGATTTTTTACTAACGAGCATTATCGCAAGCAATATGTTATCGAAGTTAAGCAGCGTCCAAGAAGCAATTATAGATATTATAACGAACGTTTACAATGGCAAGCTTAACGTTCATTTGTTGACTCCGGGGCAACTGCAAGACGAATTGAATATCATCGCTGGGCAGCTTCCGTTGGACCTCTCACTTCCTATTGCCAACATTCAGACAGATTTAAAGCATATTTATCACCTGCTGCGAGTAAAAGCGAGAATGACTAAATCTTACCTTATCTTCGAAGTTAAGATCCCGCTTATCAGTAGTGAAAGTTTTGAGATTTATAATGTGATCCCGATCCCTCAACAAATTGGTACAAACGCTATTAGTATAACACCCGTATCAGAATACTTAGCCATCAATTTGCAAAAGGATACCTACTTACCGTCTCCAAACTTAAAAGATTGCCTTAACTCGGAACCGAACACGTACCTGTGTCCCAACCTGGGACCCGTTTTTCATCTGCAAACCGACCACAGTCTTTGCGTAAAGCGATCCGACAATCAGACCTGCGTTACAAAAATTACTCCATGCAAGGACATGTGGAAGAAATTAGAACCATCTAATACATATTTGTACTTTATATGCAATGAGAAACATGTGCGAATATTATGCAATGAAAATATTTCATCAAAAGGACTCAGCAAGGCTGGAATACTCAGCATGAGTGAGCAGTGTATATTAAAGGGCGAAGGTTTTACAATTTATTCACAAAAGGAACGATCAAGTGACCTTAAGGTGCAACCAAACATTTACACCCACAAGCCTGCACCTATTAATCACGTCCTAAACATATCGGTGAATCTATGGGACCCTGGAAATGAAACAAAGGTATCAGAAAATACACAGTCTGATCTAGAAAGGATCAAGGAGCAAATAGAAAAAATGAAAAATGAAAGCCCATTAACTGAACGCATTTCCTATCACGATGTGCACCATTACATCGCTATATATTTGGTTGTCGGCACCATCATAATCTTCGGAGTCATTGGGGTATGGTGGCGCAGGCGTCGTGTGCGCCGCGCTCCTCTTCAACCAGAACCAGAGTCAAGTTCCCGGCGTCGTAGTGAATGTGGTAGTGTTAGTGTCAGTGATAGTGTACTCGGTGTTCAGTATAGAGCGGGTAGTGCGCGTTTTGTAAATAAAGCGTCGTCGCCTATTACTCGAAAACCGAATCATAAGATCAATAATCAAAACTTGAATGAGGACACTTAGAGACATTAACATAAAATACTTAATTTTATAAATAAATAATTTTTATATTGTAATCATGTCATTCACTTCAGCCATTATCTGATGATTATCTGTAGGGATTTCATTGCACCATTGCTTGAATCATTAAAATAATTGTTAGTCATTCATGCAGCTGTTATTATTGTTATCATTGTCATATTATCCAGTCTCACAGCACCTCTTCTCAGGGGCGGGAGCATGTACGGTTCACGTACAGATGCTAAGTCAGCATTTGGTTTCCATCATTCAATGCATTGTCATATTAGCCAGTTCACATCATAATCGCGTCCGCGCATAACGTGTGTTCTCATTATCATTTCAGTCATTTACATAGCAGTTTTAACATTAAATCAGTGAAGAACAATTTATCTATTTTATTTTACACATCTCGTCTGGTGTACGGTGCGAACCGTACAGTAGGTTTACGATCGAGATGTTTACGTGATAACGTCCGCACGAGAAAATCTCCATTCGTTTGTATGCCGCTAGAGTGAGAGAGACGGAAGATCGGTCCACTCACTCGAACGCTATGCCAGCCTCCGCTCGTGAGGATTCCGCGTGACAAGTTTCACGGAATGACTGGCAGCGCTCGAGATGAGACGGGAGATCGGTCCGTCTCTCTCTCGTTATACCTGCGATCGCGCTCGTGAGGTTTTGGTGTGACACAAGTTTCTGAACATGTCACCCGACTAAAACGATTTTAAAGACGTTATCACGTCAAAAAAAAGATGGGACCAACTTAGTATACATCGATTGGTGAAACGGAACTTTATGCTAAGCATTGCCCTAAATTAGGAGTTACTTAGCGTTCCCTTGTTCGTCGCTAGAGAAAACGGACAATTATAAAGTTTCTTTTATTAACAACTATAATGAAAAATGCAGAAATTCCAAACTGATTAAAGGTATACACATGATATCTCCGGCATTCTTATCGCCACCGTGTCGTTTGGAGTTGCGAATTTATCAGGCCATAACGGTCACCCTTTGCCTCACAGCGCCACCTGGTGGACTAAACTGATAATCCGAACACTGTACGCATTAATCTACATCCAGATGATAACCGTCCGAACCGTTTAATCTTGTCGCGCGCCTCTTTGAATAGAGCTTTGTGGTCGACCCACACTGTATGGATTGTCAAGAGCTGTTTTTCTGTGTGAGTGAATAGCTGTCATAAATTACTACCTTTTCACGAATGTAATGATTTTTATCAGCGTTTGTATCCTATTTTCAAGGTTTATTTCGATAGCGGATTTAGAAAATCCATTGACCTACTATAAGCACAAAATGTAGTCAGGCGTGAGATGGGTGACCGCTAGTGACAAAATTTTCAACATGTTTCTGTGTTTCGGAGGGTACGTTAAGCCGTCGGTCACTGTTTTATTGGTAGATAAAGTTCTCAAACCTTGTCGGAGGCTTTATGTTTGGTTTAAAACCAAACATAAGGCCTCCGCTTCAGCACCAACCCGCATGGGGTAGCGTTGTTGCAGCCTGAGCCCTTAGTGTAAGTATGTAAACGCGCAAACGTTCCTCCGGCGACCGAGTTAACATTGGACAGATAGTACTTAACCTGAAAGGAATAAGGTCGATAATTAAACTCTTAACGCAAACGCATTAACAACGTTTTCGCGCGCGACTTACATGGCTAAGGGTTCACAATGATCACACGTAACAGCTATAGTGTGGACCAACCTGCCAGCGTGCGTTACATGGCGCCTTCCATTCTCAAAGCACGCGCTATTTATAAAGCCGGTGCTAACAAGACTGGGAGACAATACACGAGAGTGCAACGACCAGACTTAAGGATTTTTTAACACCATTTTATTAGCTTCACCTGTATGTTTGTGAATTTGCGAGCTTGTTTGTAACTCTCCCTTGGACTAACAGCATTCATGGCATATAAAACTAAAAAAGTGAAAAATCTAATACCTTTAAACGAGCAATTCTTGTATATCTAAATATATATTCAGAATCTCGGAAACGGCTCCAAAGATTTTGATGAAATTTAGTACCCTGGTTTCGGGGATGATAAATCGATCCACAAATTTTTATTGATAGAAATTGTCGTTTTATTTAATGTTTATGCCGTTAAATATAAAATTACTCTTACTGACATCTATTGGAAAATAATATTGTAGCGTAAAAAGCCGTCACATGTCAACCGTCAATCCGCCCTTCAAACAAATAACGATGTCGATATGAAAGACCTCTATATAAATTTCGTCAATGGAATTAAAGCTTTCTTGGTCAAATGGTAACG
This sequence comes from Pyrgus malvae, assembly GCA_911387765.1. Taxonomy (NCBI): domain Eukaryota; kingdom Metazoa; phylum Arthropoda; class Insecta; order Lepidoptera; family Hesperiidae; genus Pyrgus; species Pyrgus malvae. The sequence continues at coordinate 1,969,449 of OU426960.1, read as the reverse complement.
AAAACTGACTACAGAGCTAGAGACCCGGGTTCAAATCTCAAGTAGGCAAACTGCGTTTTTTATACTTTGTGACATTTTTTTTTTAAATTGGGAGCTAGGTATTTAATTATTATTATATTTTTTTTTAAATGTTTGTTAAGTACACTAAGTCAATGAATGTTTTGCTTAAAAATAAACCAAGAAAATCAATTGTTTTTATCCGAGCAACGCTCGGGCGTCCAGGTATCCAACTATTATTTAAAATACGCTTAAAACAGTAATGAACGAAGATACTGTGAATATAGCGTTGGCGCTTTGTCCCTTATTTTTCGTATATCGAAAATAAGCTGAATATTTAAAAAATATATTTTTAACGTTTTAGTTTGATGTGCTTTATAAGCGTGTTTTTTTAAAACTATATTTATTTGATGCGAGGGTTTCCAGAAAAATGGCATTTTGTTCGTATTTTGTCCATAAATGTTACATACCTACTAAAATGCTGAAAGTAAATATTTTATTTCACTAATTTATCTAGAGTTTTTTTTTTATTTCAATACATGATCATCTTTATTTCGCTAAAGTGAAAAACAAATGGCCTGCAAATGCAATGGTCTGAATACATTGGTCTACAAAAATCTTATTTTATGCTAAATCAAATCGGCTTGGGAAGTTGAAAAAAATACAGAGACTTACTCTGTATTTTTTTAGTTGCATACAAATAGAGGGTATTGACTATTGATAATAATCATATTACCGAAAATTCAAAATTTTCCTATTCATTTTCTATTCACTATTTTTATCTAAATTTTTTCCTACTATCCGCTCATGTGTGTGTGTGTGTCGCGCTAGTCACGTTTGGTATAGAGAGCTTTGCATCTCACGGAAACCCTCGCATTAAGGATTATTAGACCAGCATGTAGGCCACATGGTGGTAGTCCATGTAGCTTCGGGATTAAGAATAGATCCTATGGTCGTAGGATCTGCCTGATCGCAAGAGGCGACTATAAGGGGGTTCCGGAGTTGTGGACCGTGAGAGTGGGAGCTCGATATGTCCAGCCAGCAGCCCCGAGAATGTTGGCGGTATGTGCGTGGCCGCGTGCCGCCGTAAGCATTGGAAGGTGCAGGAGAGCACATCTGCTCTCCCAAAGATGGGCCCGTTCAGGGCGCCGCGCGTGGAGGACACCGGTGCGTTCCACTGGAGATTTTGGAGACCTCCCCAAGCGTAGAGGCAGGCTATCGAGGGGTTTTTAGTGCGGTCAAATCCCACATAACCCGGTATCCTCTCCCAAGGTGCCGGGTACCTTTTGAAGGTTTTCCCCTCGATACAAAATGCCATAATACACACAATCTCAAGTATTCATATTTAGCGGGTCAGCTCCCTTTCATTCATGACGTGTACACTGCACACTACTGCACACTATACCCACACTACATCAAGACATTCAAGGGACAATTTTTGAACTGAAATTTCATGCCATTATTATCATTGGTTAGAGATACGTATTCCAATGTTAGCTTCGGGATTTCCAGCATTGGAATTCGATATCCTAACCACTATTTAAACTATCGCTGTTTTGCATTATATCTGCTTACGAATTGTCGATGTTCGCAACAAAGTTTATTTTACTCAAAGTGTATTTTACTGTAAAAAAGCGTGGGTTGGTTTTCAAGATACTATTGACACCATGTACCCTACTTTTTTTTACAGTTAAATATATATAAACACTAAACGTTCTATGTTGGCGAAATAAACGCTCAATTGAGTTGCTCTGAAAAGAGATTTATTCTCGTCACACCAAGTACATTTTATACTACGTAAGATATTAAAACACATTACAAAAACTGACCTGAAAAGATAAACAACATTTAAGCTATTATTTCTCTTACTTTATATTATTTCCATCTCTATTTTACTATAATAAAATATCTTCATTTCAATTTTCAATTATCAATTTAAGTTGATAATGTCACCATAAAATAATAGACCGTACTCTCTAGCATACGTTATTGATATCAAACCTCTAACATCAAAATTACAAATAATATAATGAAGGTCGATGAACTTCCTATTCATATATTTTCTTCATATTTTTTACTTTTTAGTTCGTATTTTCACAAAAGCGTATTTTTTAGTTTTTTAAACTACATTATTTATTTTTAATATTTTAAATCGATGTTTTTATTATTGCATTGTCATCGGCTCTTGATCCCTGTGCAAATTTTCAAGTTAATCAGACGCTTAGAAGTAGGTGAAAATTTAGTTAAAAGATTCCGTTACATACATTCATATATACAGGTCAAGCTAAAATAAGCGTGTTAAAAAGAAATAAATTTTCTGTCTATTTCCAAATAAAAAGGCAGAATTAAAACAAAAATAGGCAAGAAGCAATTAAGAGATAGATAGCTTCTTCGAAACGACTGCCCATTAAAAGTAATGCACTCAATATCAATCGGAGCTCTCAATAAATGCCCTTAATTTCACTTTTCTGCCGAAGTGCAAACGCATATAATCCTAATTACCATTATAATTAGACCCATTAATACAATAAAAGACCGCAAAGTGCGAGTCGCAATTGCATCTGGATGGTTCCGTTTCTTCACGTAAGTTTTCCTAAGTTTATAAGCCTAGCTTCATGCTTACTTCCCTTCTTTTATTAGTTTTTTTATCCCAAAAAGTTACAGATTCCTTAAAATTTTAAAGATTTTTTAAACATTTTTCGTTCAGTCATTGCTAAATACGGCACTACTTTCAGCATTGAGAAATGGTGGCATGGCTTTTTTTGCGAGTGGCGATGGCCGAGTGGTAAGGACCGCGGTCTCCGAGACGGGGAAAATCCTCTGCGCGCATCGCGCATGTAATGTACTCATTTCATCGCTGCTGCACTGTGATGAAAAATATTGTGATATTTAATTGATTACGACGTTTTCCATCACTGTGCATGCCTGAAAGAAACTTATAATTTCTCGAAGGTATGGAACCAAGACCTTCGTGTCGGTGTCTTAACCACTTGGCTAGCAAAAAAGGTTAAAGACGTAAAAATAGACAAACAAACAGGACTACAAAATGATCTTATAGAAGTTTATTTTTATTCTTTTACGGTACCCTGTTAAAACACATTTCGTATCCTCCATACAATTTGCGCTAAATAACTTGCAAGTTACAAGCAAAATTTAACCTTATGACTTGGCAATAATGATTTCTGTAAGAACCTTTTATCTGCCATTTTGTCGATGCCCTTATCGAAAACGATAGTTACATTCATTTCTCAAATATAACCATTACGAGCACCTGATATCGGAGAGTAATACACAGGGATTTTAACATTGTAAAATTTATTTATTACGAATTTGACGAGCCGGACTGCCGAGCCTTCTAGGTGTAGCTTCAGGATTAAGAATAGAGCTTAAGAATAGAGTATCCCCTGCCTGATCGTCAGAGGCGAGTGAAAGAGGTCTTCCGGGGTTGCGGGTGGTGAGAGAGGAAGCTCGTTCCGTCCAGCCACCAGCCCCGGGAAGGACGGTTGGTGTGTGCGAGGCCGCATGCCGCCATGAACACCTGAAGGTGCAGCAGAGCAAAACTGCTGTCCCGAAGATGGCCCCGGAACTAGAACAAGGAATCCCGGAGTCTTCCCTAAGTGCAGAGGCAGGCCATCAAGTGGTTTTTTAGTGCGGTACAAATCCCGCAAAACTCTGTATCCTCTCCTAAGGTGCTGGGTACCCGGTTTTGAAGGTGAAAACAGAAGATTCTATTCGCAGCGAAGAAGATTTTTTTATGATTTTCTAATTTGAGTTTCCTAAGAAATCCCAAGCTTTAATTAATATTGCTTACTGCGAAACTTCTTGCGAAAAAAAGCAAATACAGCAGTGTAAAAATCAAAAACATTTTTACACTGCTGTATTTGCTTTCAAAATGTTCTAATTTTAAGTCAAGATTTTAAATATTGCTGTCCAGTCTTTGCATCAGTGTGTCAGATGTAATGAATGGCAAAAATTGCGACCATTTAGCAATATCAACATTTTAGTAAATGGATTAAATAATTCCTAAGATAGATTATTAGTTTGTTTGTGTATCTCCAGTTTAATAACATAAATAAATTCAGTCGATATCGATAAATGTGGCCGGGTTTTAATAGTACTGATCATTAGTGGTTTGAAACGAAAATATATTTTTGTATTTATAGAAACATAAAAGCAACCAGGTGTTAAATTAATATTGCAATCAATACTCCAAAAGTACTTAAGTGCAAACTCAATTGTTAATTAATTTTACGAAGTCAGCAGCTGTAAAGCTGCCTGTATTTTTGTTTAAAAGAAAAATTAAGTACCTTATTTAATAAAAAGCTTCCTTAATTAAAGCCTCTTTCTATTGGGGTAGCTAATTGCTGCAATGTAACCTTTAAACCTGCAGCCCATGGACATTTACATACAACCTCAAACAGGAATAGGCAAGTCTTGTCTGAGGTCAAACGCGATTACGCTGCTACTCCGGAGGCTGTTGGTCGCCTCATGTAAGTACTCGTATAACCGGCAGCTGCACCTTTCCACTGGACCACAATAAAATTATTTCACGGCAGATTCAGGTGCAGGTATCTTCTAGTTTCAGGCCTCCAAATTTTCCACCTAAGTTTTCATCTTTGTGGATGGTGCCGAAATTTACCTTCGTATTCTAATGATTTTGAAGCGGTTTTTAGGGTTCCGTAGCCAAATGGCAAAAAACGGAACCCTAATAGATTCGTGATGTCTGTCTGTCTGTCCGTCCGTGTGTCACAGCCACTTTTTTTCCGAAACTATAAGAACTATACTGTTGAAACTCGGTACGTAGATGTATTCTGTGAACCACACTAAGGTTTTTACACAAAAATAGAAAAAAGCAATAAATTTTTACTCAAATTTTTTTTCGTCAAACCCTTGTGGGATATCCATGGATAGGTCTTATAAAACGATATTGAGGTTTCTAATATAATTTTTTTGTAAACTGAATAGTTTGCGCGAGAAACACTTCCAAAGTGGTAAAATGTGTGTCCCCCCCCCCTGTAACTTCTAAAATAAGAGAATGATAAAACTCTGATATACGATGCAAACTTCCACCGAAAATTGGTTTGAACGAGATCTAGTAAGTAGTTTTTTTTAATACGTCATAAATCGTAAACCACAATTTACCTTTCATTCAATCTTAATGCAATGATTTCTATGGATAATCGAAGGCAATGATGTAATTCTGTTGCCGCTATTGTTATACAAATACTAAAAATAGAATAAAATAAATATTTAAGGGGGCTCCCAAAAAATAAACGTGATATTTTATAGATAATGGTACGGAACCCTTCGTGCGTGAGACCGACTCGCACTTGGCCGTTTTTTCATTGACTAAAACCACGGATTAATCGTTTTGTCTTAAATGAAAATAGCTAGCTAGATATTTTTACTGCTTACGAAATTTCTTGAAAATCGTTAGAGTCGTTTCCAAGATTATATATAAGAATTGTTCGTTTAAATGTATTAGATTATATATTATTATAATGTATAAGATCCAGCTTATTAGACAGCCTACTGTTACTGAAATATTAAATTTAGAATTTCGCTTAAAAGCCACCAATTTACATGAAGCTCAGCCGAATAGAAAGCGTGAGTAGATTTATTATAGGTACCTACATTCCAGAGATAATAATTCACTGAAAGTGTCAATGGTCGTCCTGCGTTTTTCAATAATAACAATAATGATATTCAGTTAATAAGGCGGCGTCGTGAACTTGGGGCAGGCGGCATCACGACAGGGTTGAGGCTTTTACACAATGGTTATTATTATAAAGCTAATAAAGTTGAAAAAAATTAAATCATTTAAGGTCAGGGCCAATCGATTTGTCTAAAGTTTATTGCATTTATGGGTCATGATTTTGGAAAAAAACTTGCTGATTAATTTTCAGGTTTTAGAAATTGAAATGAAATGGATGGAATATTCTTTATTCACTGTACGGTTCCTTTACAAACTCTTAGTGAACGTTATTTTTTTTTGTTCTGTCTGCTCTGGGTGCGCTTAGGCAATGCTGAGCTGAAGAAAAGAGCAGACGGAGAAAAACTTCAGCCCTGTTTTAAAATATGGGGTATACAATAGCTTACTTTCTTACAGAGTAGCTAATTGCACGGAATTCTCGACTAGTGTGGAACAAAAAACTTTTTGGTAAAACGCGCCTATTATGTGCTGACTGATGGAACACTTTTTCTCTACTCATCCAATAAGACCTAATTTTTATTAGCGTTTAGAAAATAATTTCCTTTTTTTGTATTTTTTTTTTTCTCCGAATGAAATATAAATTTTCAGTAAGTTGTTTATTATATATTTTATTTTAAAGTAATTTAAATATTCGTTAAAATAAGGAACATTTCTTATTTTGATGCTTCTTATATACTTTTGAACATTCTATAAGAATTTTATAATCCCTGTTTGTTGTTCCTAACCCTGCTTAATTTTTAAATGTTTAAACTTCTTAATCACTTACGGCTGACGCTGCGATGAGATTTAAGTATTTTGGATATTTTTAAGACAAGAGAATGTCTATTGGGTTCACTAGTTATGAGGGAAAGTGATTAAAAAAACAATTGTTATTAATTTTTAAAATATGCACTGTGCACAAGCCCTTACTTCCGATGGCTAGCCCAGCGTTCACATCGTAATTCAAATTCCATATTCGAACGGCGCTCCGTCAATGTTACGTTTCAAATTCGATTGGTGCTGCGAGTTGCGACATGCGATTTTGCCAAGACAAACGTGCGTTTTTCAAAATCCTTATAGTTTCTCTGTAAAATAGAGTTGCAAACACAATATTGATTCAGGATTCCTGACCAATCATGAATCAATATTGTGTTTTTTGTGTGAAGTTAAATGCAGTGCATGGCTATGTTATTCGGTAATAGTTGATATCTAACAAAACGACGCAAGGCAAACAAATAGAAAAAAGTATGCCATCATTTTGTGATGGAGTGCATTTCGTACATATACGTACGTAATAAGAAACTCGTCATAATTCCAGGTACTGAAATATTACGCAACGAAATTTTACGAACAACAAAACAGCTTTAAATCGTATAAGTACCACAAAACACACAAAAATGAAATTAAACCCATCAACTTGAGGAGTCACTCAACCCACATGTCAGAATGTTAACCGCCTGTCAACCGTTATCAACCGCCCGTCAACCGCCCGTCAACACTGCGTCAGATCAACCAATTTGAGACCCTTCCTTTCTCCCCGACATTGGTCGGTCGTGGTATTGCGGCCAAAACGTTATAACTCATGAATGTTTTTATCCGAGCAGTTTCACGCTTCTGGTGATAAATTTACGTCGTTTTGCACTTGTCTCCCTTTACAACGGTCGTGGTCCGATGGATCTTGTTGAGCTGATTCTGTGTCAGTCAGAGCTAAATATAGTTTATGGCCATACTTATCAAAATGTTAAATAACGAATCGCAAATAAGCGTAAGCGTTTGACGTAGAACGAAGCGATCTACGCAGCTAAGCGATACGGGTGCAATCGGATGTAAGATGGATGACCACTAGTGACAAATTTCATGCATGTTTTCGTGCTTTCAAGGGAAAAGCTAGCAATCATCAAGCATAGGAGGCTTTACGATTTGTTTGAAAATATCTGATTGCGGGTTGACCACTAAACAGCTCCAGCAACTCGCATTTAAGAAGTTAGTACAGTTTCCCGGCTTCCTCAATTATTGGGAGAGATGACTTCAAAAATGGATTACAAACAAATAACAGCAATGAAAGTTGTTAGATTTTGATTTTTTAAAAATTATGCCGCCACGGAATCGGTAGGAACTTAGACTTTTATATGTAAGTACCCGGATGGCCGCGCATTGCTCGGATAAAAACAATTGATTTTTCAGAGACTGATTGGCTTACTTAACAACGCCATATTCTTCAGCTCCCAATTAAAATTAGAATTACATATACTCGCCAATAGATATCAGGAAGAGTCATACTAACGAGTAGGATGTAGTCATAAATCACGAGTAGGAATGTCTTCATCAACACATTTCGTACCATACCTATTTGAGATTTTAATATGTTTTTCACTGGCCCTCCATAGTGACGATATAATAAAATAATCAGCTTTTACAAAATGACTGCGATGTTCGTTGCTCTCCTTTCAGAATGTTTCTTCCCAAGCACGTTAAGAAGATCCCACACCAGCGATTCAAATAAAGAACACGTTACCACACGAACTCTAGTTCCTTATAGCAAAGGTACATAAAATATTATCCAAGTTTTATTATGCAAATAATTGCTAGAGGCAGCGTCTTCATGGCGTGGTCACAATATTTCTTTCTGACGTTGATGTGATCTGTGGAAACGCAAAATATTTGAAACTTGGCACTTTCGAAACTAAACCCTATGCATCAGGAAATAAAATTCTTTATGACGGCATTTCTAATGTTGGAGCTGAAATAGGAAGACCACGTAAAGTTTGTAGTTGGTTAACGAAAACGTATTGCAATATCGACCTTCATCCATCAAGATAAGGATCAACTAACTTGATTGTGGCAGTAAAAGAAACGTGGTGAAATAAATACGACAATGTTCGAAGTCATTATCGAGGGTGCACCACGTTTTCACACTTTGTATGGACTAACGGTGCCTTCAAATTAAGATGTAAGTTGCATGAATGCGACGTTATTTATGATTTATTTGTGAATGGCCTTCTAGGAAAACAGCAGAAGCTTCTTCCTGATCGATAATGGTAGGGAAGTTATTATTTATATTAATAGGTTTAATTGTATTCTCAATTAAAGAGATAGAGGCGTTTGAGGAGAATGGTATATAACTTGTAGTATCGTATGACAAGGAATCATTAACGAGAGATATCTAATAAGGCATACTTAGATGAATGTCAATTCTTTGTGGGAAATGCTTAGGTGAAGTTGTTGTGATCAGTCAAATATCGTTTAGGCTGTGGTTTGTCTAAAAGAGTATTTCGGCAAAATCCTTTTAAACGGAAAATCATGTTCATGATAAATTTATGAGTGTTTGAAAACATGATAAATAGCTAGGTTTTGCCCCACAGCCTTCTGGCTCGTCTTGGTACTACCGTGGCCTCGGATTTCACTGTGACTTCATTTTTATAAACAATAAAATGTTACACACTCATAGCCCCACAGTAGGATAATTAATACCCTGTGTCGTGGGTACCATGGACACATACAAAGACAGGAATACAAACACCCAGACCGAGAACAGAAATTTAAACTCATCATTCAAATTTCTGTTTCGCCGGGAATCGAACCCGGGACCCCTCGATTGGCAGTCCGGCATGGTAACCATTGCGCCACGCGGGTCGTCTATATAGTCGATATAGTCTTACAAAAAAATCAAAGTAATATCATGTCTACCTACTACTATCGTTATCATGCTAGACGAAAATCCTACTCATTCTTGAGAGACATATCGTAAAAGCAGTCAAAAAGAACCTATCATCACAATTCATCAATATTCTTCGTAGATATTAATGCTGTCACCACAATACACTGATTACGGTACCTTACAATCTGGTACTCTACCATCCCATGTTGTAACCCATATTATTATTGTATTTTAAGCAAAAAGGGTTATAAGAATAATTTTCTCTAAAATGCTTCATTGAATAAAAACTATGCAATAGATCTAGTCTCAAAAATATTTGCCTTGAGAAGTGAGTAGGATGAAAACAAGCAAAGACGGTTTGGTTTGATGAGACTATATATTTTGTGCTGGAAGAAATGGGGTGAATCAGTTACCCTAGTACCAATGCGTGTGTAGGCGGACTACATTAGTTTCCTTTAGTATGCTTTTACCTCAGCAAAGGCGATCTACCGCAGTGTAGATCATTCGTGTAGAGATACTCTGAATGAAGAGACTTGCGAATTGCTGTTCTGTTGATATAGAGCTTAAAAGATCAGATTAGACCATAAAGGTCTACATAGTTTATCAATTTGGTAAGAGGTGGATGGGTAAAAACTGGTTGCAAAATTCAAGCGCTTGATGATCCGTATGGCGCAATGGTTTACTTGCAAAAATGCCATTTGATGGATGCTGGGTTTGTGTCCTAGCCAGGCAAAATTTTATATATTTCCTTAGTCTGTCTATTTGTCTACTTATTTTTATATGTTTTAGTAGTGCTGTAACTGCCGACATGCATGAAGTATTTATTTATAAACTTTTTATTAGCTCTTTTCGAAACAACTATTTACTATCGTCGCGAACAAGGACATTGAAATTTATTATGTGAGAAAAATAAATGTGAGTCTTTTGGTAGGTATCATTTAAAATTTGCCCTATATCTGTCTCTTTTTCGCTCTGTGCGTATTAAAATACTGTCTTGTTTTAAATCTCCCAACGGCCCGAAGCAATTCGTTCATGTTTGGAGCACTTTTGATGAACGAACATTTCACACATTTTTAATAAGTGGTGGAACTTTAATGGCTTGACCGGGGAATTATCAGACTTATGCCCCCCCACACGTAACGACAAATCGTCTGTACAGATCTGTGTGCACAGGTTTAGTAAAAGTAACTTTGCGTTTTGGGGCGAAAGACGTGTTGGTTGGTGGTGGTACGTATGTTGGTGTATATTTCTTATTGGAGGCCATCCATACATTACGTCACACGAATTTCTGGACTTTTTAACCCCTCCCCCCGTCCTTGTCACATTTTAGAACCCTCTCCCCCTCTGATGTGACGTCACACATTTAAATTTAAGTAAAATAGAACATCTATACCGATACATTAACAATGTTCTTCCTTTGCCACTTAACTCCTATCTTGCACCCTGACATTTGTCAGTTCACCAAATGTCACTCGCAGTCAGCTCGCAGAATGCCCATAAATTAGAATCACGATCTCATTGCCATTGTTGGAGGTAATCAGGCATGTTTTGTGTTTAACTAGGAGATTATTCTGAGGTGCAAAGTTATTCTGGTTTTATGACGATATCAAAATGTGTATTGTTTAGAGGATAGCGTAGAACGCAAACGATCTACGCAGCTAAGCAAAATGGGCGCAGTCAGTTGTGAGATGGGTGACCGCCAGTGGCAAATTTCCTGCGCCTTGCCGTAATTGGAGGGCATGATAAGCCAAACTCCAAACTACATTTGAGCAGCGTGGAAAAGTAAACTCCAGGTATCCCTAGTTGTAGGAAGATACCAGTATCCCGTAGTAGTACGCAAATAGGGTTTTAGATAATAATGATATTATGTCAATATTGCATGGCTGCAACCCTTTCTGCGTCCCACTTCTGGGCACAGGTCTCTCCCCGTTATTGGGGAGGCCTGGAGCTTACCTCCACTACGCTGCTCCAATGCGGGTTGGTGGAGATGTGGGTTAGTGGCCAAACTACTGTCGGGATGTTTTCAAACCACCCATAAGGCCTGCGGCAAAGTTTAACGACTGTTATCTATCAACAATAACCGGGACTTCAGAGGATTTTTGAGGTAAGAATCTTTAAAACTGATACAAAATATCAACTTTTTTGTAATTACTTACATGACGGAAATTTAAATAATTTTCAACGGTTTGCATCCCACAATTTCCCTCATTGAGGAGGCCTTAAGCTTACTCCAAGCCTTATCTGCTCCAAGTAATAGTGATACCTTGTTTACTTCTAATAAACACCTTTAGCAACAATCATTTCCCGTGACGAAAATTCATGGTTTTGACATAATTTGTCACCAGGTGTCAAATAGGAAGCTCAATTCAACCATTCACTAACGGACACTACCTTCCGGTAGTATTTCTCACCAAAACAAGGCGATGATGCGTTTTTAATAAAGGACGGTCATCATTCTATCGCCATTAACTTAAATCGATCGCTGGGAATCACACCACTGTCTTTATTTTTATTGCTATCACAATAAGAAATATCGGTGTTCTGATCATAATGATAGTGTTGGTGCTATGAAGTTATTTCAGCGAAATTTGGAGTAACGGTGGATCAAGTGCTAATAGTAGAGGAGGCATAACGTAGATTCTCATCAATTGTTTTTGATGAGGCCGCGTTGTCTTTATAAGTACCTACTTCAGAAATTATTTGGCTTTTACTAAGTATCCCGTCTGTACGGTGACAGACATCAGCTCTTACGGGGAATTCTATTCAAATAATTTTGTGTAACATGTATGTTGATGGAAAACGTAATAAAATATTAAAATATTTTCTTCACCCAATAGCAGCTATAAATTCGCATATAGGTTCATTAGGTATTTGCGTTTGACGACCCGTGTGGCGCAATGGTTATCATACCGGACTGCCAATCGAGGGGTCCCAGGTTCGAATCCCGGCGAAACAGAAATTTGAATGATGAGTTTAAATTTCTGTTCTCGGTCAGGGTGTTTGTGTTTCTGTCTTTGTATGTGTACATAGTACTCGCGACACAGGGTATTAATTACCTTACTGTGGGGCTATGAATGTGTAACGTTTATTATTATTATATGTAGGTGCCCGTAGTTCTTCCATCGCGTTACGATAGAACGGACTTCCCGATTCCGAAACTTCTTATCATCCGACACGCTCTTCTCAAATTCGCCTTACGACATCTCTCTCTCTGTTAATTGTCATCCTGGTACATACATTTATTCGGTAGCTGCATATCAAAAAAAATAATTTTGAAGAAAAAGAAACCGAAGATGAACAGAAAATATCGTGACCCCCGCTTCTAATGTTCTGATATATCTAGCTAGGCTTGCCACTAAAAAGGGATGCAGTGAAATGTCTCAGGCGGGATGTTCCCATGACAATACTATCGGAACGATGAGAGTGTATCGACGCCCACTGCCCATGCGGCTGCTTGGGAGAGGGTTGTGTGGATTCAAGAGATACTTTTTTAAACCCTACTTATTTTCACTTTTTACCGTAAAACCGGGTCTTCGACTCGACCGATCCCGGGTTCAAATCCTCGGCGCGCACTTCTTATAAAGAAATTTGTAATGTGCGCATTTATCGCTGCTCCGCGGTGATAGAAAATATTTAATTGATTACGATGTACGTCCACCAATCTGCACTTAGCCAGCGTGGTTGTCTATGGCCTAAATCCCTCTCACTTGTGAGAGGATACCTGTACCCATCAGTGGAACATAAAAAAGTTTAAAAAAAGAATAGTTCACCACGCTGATGTTTTGAGTTCGACACATGTCTTTGAAAAATTTTGTGTATTTAGGAAATGAATAAAAAATATATTTAAAAAGAATAATAAAACCATTTTCAGATTTACCTGACTTCTGACAAGAAATAAATACATTTCCATTAAACAACATAACATTTTTTATCGATCCTGCTTCCTCTATTATATCAAGTAGCGATCCACTTTACTGCACGAATATTATACAATAACATTATTTCGGTCCTCTTTAGATATGAGTTTGAAGTTGGTATTTATTTATAAAATTTTATATTTGAAGTGCTTACAAAATAAATCCAAGTCAAATTTACGATTCCAACATCTTATCATTTAATTAAAAATAGATACATTTTAACAATACATGAAGAATCACACAGAAACAAAAAAACAGAAAAAAATTAAATGGTCGCACTTAAAAAACAAAAACAGTTATTTCAAAATTATGATACAGGCATATGGAATAAGTCTACATTTGCACTGTGGTGTATCAAAGCATTGAGCAGCCTCACCGCATTATTTTTTTAATTCTCTTGAACAGCATTAATTTCTCAATATTCAAGTACTTTTCCACTTTAATTTCTCTTCCTCATCCCTCTTACTCTTTCGGTCTCTTTGCTCTTGGATAGAGATCTTCTTAAGTCCGTTTGCGCATGCGCGTCTCGCGGACATTTTATTACATTTCCACATTCAATTCCTACCTTCTAAGTCCAACATTAAAATTCGATAGAAATTAAATATTATTAGGCATAAAAATAAAATGTTTAAAGAATAATTTATTGTTATATATAATGTAGTAGGTTACTATATGGACGAACATTTAATTTTTTTTTAGATTAGTTAATAATATAGAAGTATAACTTATTCATATGTATATAAAACTAAGTCGCGTTTGTTACTTGTGTACTCACACACACAAGAAATATTTATTTATTTATTTAAAACTTATAGTATAACCTTAATCTAAGGATACAAGGGTGTGCTTAATGCCTAATGGCATTCTCTCCCAGCCAACCCTGGGTGATAAGAGAAAACTTGTGGCAGGCGCATACTACGTTTAAAATTATATATAAATATATTGTATTATAATACATAAAATACATATACAAATACATATTATCATAAATAACTAAATACTAACATATATAAATATACATACCAATATATACATATAAATAAATATTACCTTTAAGTCAAATAAAATAAAATGGAGTGAGATAGCCGTTTAACACGTTAACTGCGTTACCGGACGTATATAGCCGGTAATGAACTCTCCCGCGGTGCGAGCGCCAAAATCTAGTTTTTTTCGCTCGTGCGGCGTCATTTTAGGTATGATATTCTGTGAGTTAAAAAGGGACAAATAAACATCATTGCTTCTTACATTCAGATGGTCTTATTACAATAGAAAAAAAGTACATAGCATATTTGACCTGTACGCACAGAACCAAAAAACTTTGCATTCCATGCGTTACCGGACGAATACGACTTGTATGTGTATGTCCGGTATCGCACTGTTGGCTAGGACGTATGCATTAGTGAGAAACGGATGTTATTATCGTTTAGACGTTTGTCGACATTTGTTAACAGTATCGACATTTATAAACAATAGGTACTTACTTTGTTACCTACTGGCACAGAAAGATCTATCAAAACATCGTTTGTCACCGCGTGCAGTATCTTAAAATTATTAGTTTAACTTATTTAAATATAATTTAAATATATAATATGTTCATTTTTGAAGCAGTCGGGTTTTTGTTTTTATAATAATAATTTAATTTCAGATTTTTTAGTTTTTTGAAGATTTTTCTTAAAATATAATAGAAATTTTAAGAAATGATATATACATATTTAAAATAGTCTTTTCACTAGCTTTCATTTAATACCCATATTGCTGTGGTTAGAAAAAAAAACAACCCCCCACTCCCCTTTTTTCAAATTTGCCATATTGCTGTGGTTAGAAAAAAACAACCCCCACTCCCCTTTTTTCAAATTTGAGGACGCCATTTTGAAAATTTATATAGCCTTTGTCACTATGACAATCCTAACAAATTCAACGACACCACATATGTTGAAAACCGTCCAGCCGTTTGGGCTGTGCGGAGCGCCAAAGAAATGGATATACTTACCCACATACATACATACATACATGCATATGCTCGAAAAACATAACCCTCCTTCTCACGCAGTCGGGAAAAAATGCCTAATTTACTTTATAAATAAAAGTATTATCGATAAATATTTGTTTTCTTATTTAACACCACTACTGTTTATCGACTATTTGAACATTTTCACCACTTCTTGTGCGCCACATGACATATAAGTCCGGTAAGACGTTTATACCTATAAGTAAAAAAATATTTGTCCAATTCTAGAACCAAAAGAAATGTATATAGTTCAAAGTTTTTAGATGTTGATAAAAGTTAAAGAATTGCCAGAAAGTAAAAATTTTATGAAAAAAAAAAGTTTTAAAAAGAATTGTGTACCGGACACATTTGTCTTGTTTCGCACTAGAAAAAATAACAGGACATGGCAATATTGTCCTGTACCGCACTAGAGTGGAATATTATGTTTTTGAGCTTCGCAGTAAACGTGTTAAACCGAAACAAAACAGATCCGTAAATGATTCAGTCGTTATTATTCAAGAGATGGTCTCGAACGAGTCTCTTGAACACGCCTCTACTTGGAGCTTTTCGAACAGTCTCAGGCAGGGTGTTCCATAGCAGTATAGCCTGAATAGTAAAAGAGTATCGGAAGAAGTCACTTTTATGTGAAGGAATGTCGAGCTTAAGATTATTGGAAGAACGTAAACCTCTGTCATGAGACGAACAGAGGTAGTGAAAGTTTTCCTATAAATATTGAGGAGAAGTTGGATCATGTAAAATAGAATACAGAACCAAGAGAATTCTAGAATTACGCCTCTGTCGAATAGTAAGCCATTTAAGCTGCTTTCGGTAACTGGAGATATGATCGTATTTACGAAGATTGAAAACAAATCGGATACAGTTGTTAAGGAGGCGATCTAGTTTGTCTAGAAGTATTTCATTAAGGTCCGGATATGACACATCACCATAATCAATAATGGGTAAAATAAGGCTATATACAAGCATTAGTTTCGTTTTGAACGGCAAAAAGTTTTTTAGCCGGTATAAGGACTGCAGGGAGCCGTTGACTTTCCGGCTAATTTCGTCTATTTGTGCCCGCCAGCTCAAACTACTGTCAAGCTTAAGGCCAAGGTTTTTGACAGTGTTGCTAATGGGTATTGTAACGTTGTCGTATAATACTGCAGGGAGATCTAAGATGTTGACTTTTGCAAGTAATCTGGAGCTGCCCATCAATATCGCCTGGCATTTCTTGGGATTGACGTTTATACCATGTGCAATCGACCAAAGTTTGATAGCGTTAAGATTATGGTTAATAATGGAGATTGCATCATGGAGTTCTTCAATTTTGGAGCGAACATACAATTGTAAGTCATTAGCATAGAGATGGTACGAACAGTCAAAGATGGAAGTGATGGAGTTGATAAACAACGAAAACAACAATGGAGAAAGAATACCGCCTTGGGGAACGCCAGCATAGAGATCAGCCCACTCTGAACATTTCTGTCCCAGGTGCACCGACTGCTGACGATCGCGAAGATAAGATGCAAACCACATTAAGGCACTTGGAGCGAACTTATTGTGGTGGGAAAGTATAGAAAGGAGTATATCGTGGTCGACTGTGTTAAAAGCGTTAGAAAAGTCGATAAGCACCACCACTGTGACCTGTCTGTCATCCATGCCCCGTCTGACATCATCGAGGACTTTGACAAGAGCAGTAGTGGTACTATGACCGGATCTAAAACCTGACTGATAATCGCTCAGTAGGTTATATTTACAGACAAATGAGGAGAGATATATATGTATTAAGCACACATATTCACGATGTCACTGAACTCCTTCCAGACGACTGGACCGATTATGACGAATTTTTTTGTGTGTTCAAGGGGATTTGAGAAGGGTTTAGATTCACAGTTTGGTTCACTGGAAAATGTTTTTTAATATTTTATTTATCTATAGGTAATTAATTAATTTCAATAATGAGGTTTGGGCTGTATCAGCCCAGGGTACTTCAACTTATGAAGATTGTTTGTACCCGTATTTATAGGTAGTTTTCCAATATAATTGTTCCTACCTGTCTAATTTTTGTATTTTGTGCCGTGTCGTTCTAAACTTTGACACAATATAACACAGACATACGGAATAACAGGACAGTTCTTATGTCTTTTTTTAAATATTTTTGTTTGACATTAACATGAAATCTCTTTAAGGTAATAAAAAAACCAATCCTCTATCAATATTTTTCATGCAGGACAACGTCTGCAGGGCCTACTAGTTCATATATAAAATCATTTCATTTAATTTAATTTCATTTCACACGAAAATTTTATATCCATACATAAAACGTACCCAAATGTGACCGAAGCACAAGATTCGCTCCGAGTTCGCACGCCAACGCACTCCATCAGTTAACTTCGCTACGCTTGAACTATATAAATGTTCCTGAGACATTTGGATTTACTACTGAATCATTTTAATTAGGCATTTACGGAATCGTGCGCGGTTACGAAATAAACTAAATTCTCTCAAACATTTCTCACGATAAAGAGAATACGCCCATCTTTTATTTGGATCTACTGATTTATAGCATGCTGTATAATATTAATTAACTGCAACCCTTTTTGCGGCCCACTGATAGGCACGTGTAGCCCTATTATTGGGGAGGCCTGGAGCCTATTCCAACACGCTGGCCCAATATGGGTAAGTAGAGATGCAGGTTAGTGGCTAATAGTCGAATATTTTCAAACAGTCCACAAGGCCTCCGACAAAATTAAACGCTTGTTATCTAACGATTGCAACCGCGAGACCGACGGCTTAAATTACCCTCCGAAGCACGAAAAAGCACATAAAATTTTACCTTTAATGGTCACCTGACCGCGCCCATTTGGCTAAGTACTTAAACTTAAATCTATTATACTGATGCGACGTGGAAGATAGACAAACAAACACACTTTCACGTTTATAATAAAGGAACGCGCTGGAACATCGAACTCTGTATCTCCTAGTCGTGAAACGAAGTCTTTGTCACTCGGCATCGCTGTTCACTTCGAAATTTAATAGACGTGGCTTTTTTGTACATTTATGAAAACCAAAAATTTTAAAAACCATTAGTGACACAAGCAATTTTATTTTCTGAAACCAGGGCAATATTATGAATAAACCGAGCACAGCCTACTAATTTTTCTCAATTAATGAGAAAAAATACCTGAATAATTACAATTAATTGTTTTTAAGCTATGTAAACGAATGTTCCTTTCTTCTGTTCTTGTTTGATATGTCGTCATAGCTCACTCATGTCACCTCTTCTTGATAAGTTATCTGCAAATTCTCCTCTCGATAGATTCTGTGAACATAAAAATATCGGTACTTAACTTAAAATCATAGTTTAAAAAGTCATACGTCGTGGAATCTTGCACCAATTCTAGCGCCTTCAAAACATCTGAACGGGAAAAAATTAAAAATCTATTAACTGTCATTGATACATGCGCCGAACAATGGATGACGTCAATTATTACTCATTCATGAAACTCCGGCACGATTTTTATCGTACAATCTAATCAATCACCTAATAAATTGCTTTAATCGTTCACTCATTCATTGTCTAAGGTCAGGCTTCTAAGCATAGTTCTTTGGTGATGTACGTGGGAATAAATTGTATTAAATAACGCATTACGCTTGAGTGATCCGGCTTGAAATATCAGGTGTATTTGGAATGTTTACGGTGTGTGTGCGGTAATCGCACTAGATAATATAGAGTGGACTGTATGTAAGATATGTATGTACCTATGTGTAGGAGATATGTTCAAGTTCTCGTTTAGCTAATAAATAATTCTAAACCACCAACCTTAACCTCCAAGTCGATCTGCAGCTGGTGGGTGCGCACGGAGCACTTTTATTGTTTGTTCGGCACGGCCGATGGGTCTTGAACACTATCTTGATTCAATACTCTTGATAGAGAGCGCACGGCGTTCTTCTCTTATTGCTCGGCACGGCCGATGGGTCACGATAGGAGAATTGAAGACTTCAGCACGGCTGAATATATTTAGTGCACGGCACCATGGTCTTCATAACACACCATCTTTTTACGATTGACGTTGGATGTCAATGTCGATGGAATTCTTTTTATAATTACTTACCAGCCAGTCACAAGGATTGAACATACCCCCCACCGAAATCACTGTGGTGATTTCCTACATGACTGTAAGTAATGTAAATGAATGAATAAGGTATCCGGGTACCTTAAAAAAGCTTACGAAGCTTGTGTAGAATGTTAAGAATAAAATTGCTTGTGTCATTGTGTAAAGTAAATATAACTTCTAACATCATTAAATAATAATAAAAAATAATAAAGATTAAATTGGCATACGATAGCGATTGAGCAAACTTTATTAAAGGTCTATTGCAAAGACTTTGTTAAATTATATTTCTGTAGCACAAGTCATCTCGCTTTAAAGTACGACCAGAAGATGACCATTTCTCTCTTTGCTGGAGAATATGTAAATACATTTGAAGGGACTGCCAACGTGACATCGATTAAATTGAACGTCTTCAATCATTGAAGTTCAATGCCTACCTTATACCTACTTAAGGATAGGTAACAAATTTCTTAAACTTCATGCATGAATTAAAAAAGTAATGAAATAACGAACCATAACAAATTATAAAATAAAAAAGCATATGCGCATTCATAATCACTTCTATTTTGTCAAAGAGAGTAACTAGTTCTTTAGACGTGACCGACCGAACACTTTTTACACGGTTGATGTGCTTTGTCGACCTTGCGTGATGCAAGTCTAAAGAAGGTAACGTACCAGTATCCCCTAACTGCTAAAAGATTATAATAAAAAAAACAGTTCTTTCATGTCGAGTTCAGTAAAGAAGAGGAGAGTAGACTATGCAAACATGAACGAGCAATCACCTACTACACGGTAGAGATGATACTTTGTGAATTTAATACTTTATCTAATGCAAGTGGATGAAGGTAACGTACCATCATCTGTTCAACACTAAATGGTTGAATTTTTTTTTTTTATTAATACTGAACAAATAATACTACGAGCATTATCATCCAGTAACACGTACTTAAAATCCTGCATGCATATTGTTTATAAAAATATTCCTTGAATTAACAAAAAAAACTTAAAAATAACCTTTTTCTTTCAAATAAACATTTTTTATGTAAATTTTATAAGTTTTACTTGAAATTATAGACCCCCACCCTGAGGAAATTGTCAGAGTCTACGAAAAATAAAAACTTAAGAAGCGATCGGGCCACGTACCTATTTTGCCACAACGAATATCTCAAAACTGTTTGCGAAAAATAGCAGTTACAGATCACGTTTATTATTTTACTAACACGGTTAGTTACGAAATATTTAAATGTATACAGCGAATTGTGTAGCCACGTTATAACTAAGGGAGCTATAATTATAATTGACAAGTCAAAATATTTTATGTTTTGTACGACAAAACATATAAGATTGCAAAATAGCACGGCTGCTCTACGAAAGGAAAAAAGATAACGAAGCCATTGTGCGCATTTATTGACCACAGCAGCTCAAAGTTGTGTAAAACCAGCAATAAGGCATTACAATAATCATTTTATTAACACGGTTAGCTTTGAAAAGTTTTAATATGAACAGCGAAGTAAAGAGTTTATCACCACGGGCGAGAATTTGAAAATAAATAACTTTTATATTTTGTATGACAAAACATAATAAGCTTGCAAAACAGCATGGCTGCTCTAAGAAATGAGAAAATATAACAAAGCGCATAGGGTCCACGTATTGGCCGCAATGCTGTTTGTGTCAAAATAGCAATTAGGTATTACACTAACAAGGTAAGCTATGAAAAGTTTTAATTTGTACAGCAAAGTACGTAGCCGTGTTAAAATTAGTTTAGTATCGCCACGGGCGATTGTTGGCGAATTAACATCTTTTATGTTTTGTACGACAAAACATACTTAGGAGCATCCGAAGCAGCGCGGCTGCCAGAAGTTGAAATCTAAAGATAAATAACAAAAAAAGTCAATAAAACTGGTGAAGCAGATCGACCCTGTTTTCCGCGATCACGTTTCATAATAAACATTTTTTCTTTCAACTGATGATCATCAGGATTTAATGAAATTACGCACGGCGCAGATTCCACTTCATCAAAACGTTTGAGAGTGTCTTCAGTGGTGTACCACACCATGGTTGTAGACGCTACAACACTAGCATCCGTGACATCGTTCGTCGACGGTGCAAGTAACTTACCGGCTACGACATACCTTAATGCGCCAGGTATATCTGAACCTAAAATGAAATTCTTTCCATCGTACATGAATGGAAACACATCACTGCACAAAATTATATCGATCGGCGACTTCTTGTGGAAATAAGGATTGGCTAAAATTAAATTTCGGTATTTGTTTATTAATTTTTTTGGTATTTTTACCGTAGGCACATATGAAGTAATGTTAGGCACTACAGTATCTATATTAAAAATTGAATTATTAGTGTGACACGATTTTATGACACAAGAGGTTATGCAATAATTTTTCACACTTTCCCAAGCTAATCCAAAAATATTAAAAATGCATTTACTCTGCGGTAAACCTAAATGTCGCAAACGGTCAATGGTTTTAAAATAAGATTGCTCGCTCGTATCAATCATAATACGACATGTTCGTTGGTTAAAATTATCCAAGAAGTTTATGGTTTCGGTTCCCAATTTTACATTAATAAAAGAGTGCAACGATGCTGCATGACAACTATCGTTCACAGCACTCGTACTGCACACACTCGCTGTTGGAAAAACGGCAGATGTCGGCACGGCCGAACTGATGCTAGGAAGAACGTCAACCTTATGCAGTAACGAATGGTGTGACTGCTGACAACTCATGCATCCAACATCACTCTTACAATCCCTAGCAATATGATTCATTTTTAAGCAATTGTGGCACAACTTAAGCATCTCAGCACGGCTGAGCCGTTGCGCAGCGGTCAGTTTATGAAACTGCTCGCAGCGGAAAATCATATGATTTTTACCACAATGCAAACAAGAAATATTACTAGAAGTTATTGACGAAACGTGTAAATGTTTTTGAAAAGCATCTGTTTTAATTGAATGCATCGGACACCTCTCATATTCTAATTGAAGTTTGTTCTCATTTGTATTGAAAGTACTACGAGTACTTGAACTAGCGTACGACGCTGAATCTGAATGGTCATAGGTTAATGATTCTAACTTTGAAAGCCGCTCATTAGAAATTTGAGAATCATTTAAAGTTGCATTAATAAAATGTTCATCGGATGTTTTTTGTAGCAAATTAGAATAAGCGAGTTTGCTACGAAAATATAATTCATCAAAACTTTCCAATTCTTGACTTCTAATCGAAATTTCAGGATTAGTTTTAAATTCGAATTGAAATATTTCAAAAATATATTCTGTAAATGACGTATGTAAATGTTCGATGTCATTCATACGTAAAAAGAACATTTCCCTATTTGATTCATCTTTTGACAGATCGTAAATCGTTTGCATTTCCTCGAATATGCATTCCTTTTTCTTAATTAATACGGTTAAGTTGACATCCATAGAGTCTGTACGGCTCTGTTCCTTTTTAGAAGCCATTTCGAAATAAGAAAAATGTATGAAGTGACAAAACGAATGAAATAAATGAAAACCAAACAAAGAAATGTCAAAAGAATAAAATAAATGAAAACCGAACAAGGAAATGACTATTGCCCCTGTATTGCCCTATGTTCTATGTTCGGCTCGAAGACCAAAAAAGACTCAATATTTGGCTCTAATGACCAAAAAAAACTTGTATATTTGGCTACGAAGGACCAAAAAAGACTGTGCGGTAATCGCACTAGATAATATAGAGTGGACTGTATGTAAGATATGTATGTACCTATGTGTAGGAGATATGTTCAAGTTCTCGTTTAGCTAATAAATAATTCTAAACCACCAACCTTAACCTCCAAGTCGATCTGCAGCTGGTGGGTGCGCACGGAGCACTTTTATTGTTTATTCGGCACGGCCGATGGGTCTTGAACACTATCTTGATTCAATACTCTTGATAGAGAGCGCACGGCGTTCTTCTCTTATTGCTCGGCACGGCCGATGGGTCACGATAGGAGAATTGAAGACTTCAGCACGGCTGAATATATTTAGTGCACGGCACCATGGTCTTCATAACACACCATCTTTTTACGATTGACGTTGGATGTCAATGTCGATGGAATTCTTTTTATAATTACTTACCAGCCAGTCACAAGGATTGAACAGTGTGCAAAATAGAAATTCATTTTTTGTTTTCGGGGAAATCTTTACAAGTTGCCAGCAGATTGGGGGAAGTACTGGGTTATGTGGGTTTGTACCGCACTAAAACTCCCTCTGTGGTCTGCCTCAGCGCTTAGGAATCACTCCGGGAGCTCCAGTTGATACTGACCCATCTTGGGCAAGCGAGGTGGCTCTCACGACATGACATAAAACAACTTTTTTAGTACCCATATTTGCGCAAATATATTACATATTTTCATTTTTTCTCCTTTACCCTCAGGTGCTTACAATGTCGTGCAGCCACGCACGCACAAGTGACCTTCCCGGGACCATTTGCTTGACGGTTCACATTAATGCCTCATAGGCTCATATACTCAATCCCGAGCTATAGGGACCAAGATAGAAACTCCTAGGTTATGTCAATCAATCTATGTTTAACTGGTTAACTCCTGGTTAAGTCCTATGTTTGCCAATTTTTGAGTTTTGTCTCTGAATGAGAAATGTTAATTACATTATGTAACTGAGAGTTTTGGCGGGAAGTCGAAAAAGACATATTTTATTTTTACTTTCTTGGTGTATTTTTGAGTTATATCGGATAAATTTGATGGCATTTTACTCGATATAGTTTATAAATTTAAAGTGCACCAGTGTTGTAAATTAAAATAACAGTGCGAAAATATGTTTTTTCGGCTTGCCTCCAAAATTTTATTGGTCACGTTCTTGTAAAGAAGCCATCGCTTTACTTGAATGTCTGACTGATTACTAACGACTTACTAACTTTGCCTATTATTACTCATCCAGTTTCACCGAAACTGGCAAAAACGTGATACAAGAATTATACTTGATGCTGGCAATATGCAGTGTTTGTGATGCCATAATTGAAGAAATTTGGTGATCTCAGGGCTACTGGAAGAGATTTCCAATGGAAATAAGTAATACCTTAATTATAATGTAATTTATGCTGCAAATAATGCATAGATTCATTATAATTATGTAGTTTAAATCTGTGTCTGTTGTCATCTGTCTGTCTGTGTTGAAATGTGGTGAACTATACTACTATTCTATAACAACTATACTTGGGGGACAAATATTTGGTTGCTTGCACGTTTATTGCCGTATTTTGAGCGATTTAAAACTAGCGACAGCAGTAAACACCTATTTTTACAAACCAGTAAGTTTTCTTCTACACCATATATGACGTAATGATATCTACGAGTATGACATGATATCGTGGGAGTTGACGCGTGAGTCACTCGCTCAACATCACGAACTAATTGTCTTGTTTCACTGGCTATGTAGTTAGTGGAATTACGTACGTTTGTTTACTATGGCGGATTTAGTTTGTAACGATAAGACGAGGATTGTTTCTAGGATGATTCATCGTCCAGGCGAAGTAAAGAGAACACACAGAGCAACGAATATTCATGTCGCTCGCACTACCGAGCGACGTGAATATTCGTTGCTCTGTGAGAGAACAAAACTGTATTTTTGTTTTGGCTTTAGGGTTTAAGGTTATGAAACTGTTAGTTCAGGTACAATTATTCTCGACTAGTTTTCGCCTGAGGCTGCACCCGCGTGGGCTAATCGTTTTTCTCATAAGAATGAGATATTTTCCCCGGGACTAAAATTAGACTATTTTTACGTTTATGATTACTTTTTATAACGTTCCACACTCATAGCCCCACAGTAGGGTAAATATACCTTGTGTTTTGAGTACCATGGATGCATACAAAAACATAAATACAGACACCCAGACCGAGAACAGAAATTCAAACTCATCATTCAAATTTCTCTCCCGGGAATCGAACCCTCGGCAGTCAGACATGATAACCATGACGCGACACGGGTCGTCATGAATGGAATAGAAGTGCAGACTATGCAGATATAGTGTAGAGGTCGCTACAGCCTTTGGATATATACACTCAGTATGTCCTCAACAAAGTGTTGGAGTCTTGACGATTTGGGCGGCTGGAGTCATCGTTCCACTAAATCTGGTAGCCACACCTTTTCACCGAAAAGGAAGGATTGCACCACAGCAGAAATGGGTGTAGCCTGGGGTTGCCCCGGATGAACGATTAAAAATGTGTCAGTTTTTCTTAATAAATAAACCAAACAAAAAGGCAGATGGGCCGCGTGGTGTTAAGCGATCACCGTCGCCTATGGACATGGGCAACCCTAGGGGAGAGGCGAGCATTGCTGGCTTATTGCAGTTTCCAGGAAAAAGACCAACCGACTAAGTCATCTTGTTGAAGTAGAATAGAATAGAATAGAATAGAATAGAAAAACATTTATTTCTTCTTAAAACTACAAAATGCATACAAATAAAAAATATCAATAGGGTCACAAACATAAAAGTGGCATTGTTGTAGTATTTGAAGAAAAAGGTCTGCACTCAGCCTCCTTGCAGCCAAAGACTACAACACTGATTTTCAGTGCAGCCTGTCGGTATTCGCGTAATTCAAACAGCAAGTGAAACCTTTTATGACTTATGACTATAAATAACTTGAGTTTACAAAAACAATTGCAGCTTACTATATATTTAAACTTAATCTATACATATAATAAATATGTAATAAAACTAAATAAAAGATAATCATTATTTATATATGTATAACAGAAACACACAAAAAACAACAACACAGGGCAGTTCAGTTATGGGGGTATAGGGTTTTTTTTTTATTAGCATTATTTTTTTTTTTTTTTTTTTTTATACCACTACCGTAGTTTACTTTGGGCATTCATTAAATAAAGTTTAAATTTATTCCTGAAACTACTAACCGATTGTAAGTCACGGAGAGGCGGCGGTAGGTTGTTCCAACATTTGGTAGCGGCATATTTAAAACAACCACGAAAAGCAGGAGCACAAAATGCACTCAGATTGAGCCTGAGAGCGGATACTTGTCTAATCGACTTAATTTTAAGGTCTCGACTCCATTGAAGTTTGTCATATAAATATTTCGGGTTTTTATTTTTAATTGTGCCGAACAAGAGAGACGCAAAATGCAACTGTTGTCGGTTTTTCATGTTAAGTGTTTTAGCACTGTTCAAATAAGGTGTTATATGCGCTCGACGTGGAATATTATAACAGTACCTGACGCAAGCGTTTTGCACTTTCTGTAAGAGACTCTGTGAACGCGCAAGAAGTCTAGGACCGATTGCAACATCAGCGTAATTTAATTTCGACAGCACTAAGGATTCACAAAGTTTTATTCGCATTTGAACGCTAAGAAACTCTCTCATTCGGTATAAAACTTTGAGACGATAGAAACAATTTCGTACCGTACTAATAACATGATTTTCAAATCGTAATGATTCATCCATAAGTAATCCAAGATTACGAGCTTCAGTTACTCTTTCGATTGCTTGACCCCTTACGTTCACTGATATATTATAATTACTAATTTTTCTTACTTGCTCTTTATTGCCTACTATCATATATTTACTTTTTTTGGGGTTTAGAGCTAATCCATGTAAGTCAGACCAGGTTTCTATACGTTTCAAATCTGCGTTAAGTTTATCAATGGCATTTTGAGTATCTTTTGCCTTAAATGATATATATAACTGCAGATCATCCGCGTACAGATGATACTTGCAGTACTTGATCTGGTCTATTATATCAGCGCTATAAAGTATAAAGAGAAGCGGTCCAAGAATTGACCCTTGCGGAACTCCTCTACGTACTGGCTTGCTCACCGACTCTTTTGACTTTCCATCATCACTGTTTAATACGACTTTTTGCGTACGACTGCAAAAATAACTTTCAAACCATTTAATTGCATCTATGCTTAGACCATAAAAAGACAGCTTGGATAGCAGTAGAGTAATATTGATACTATCAAAAGCACGCGAAAAATCAAGGAGAACAAGCACTGATCCTTCTCCAGCAGCCTGAGCAGTCAGTAGATTATCTATAACATCCACAAGCGCCGTTGTAGTGCTTTTTGACTTGCGGAAACCAGACTGGTTGGTTGGTAATAAATTGTTACATTCTAGATACTGTGTTAACTGCATACAGGCTAGCTTTTCCAGAATCTTTGACACATTCGGGAGAATGCTGATTGGTCTCAGATCCTTTAAGTCGACTGGGTTATTATTTTTAGGAAGCGGCTTGACTAGCGCTTGTTGCCATATGGTTGGGTAGGTGCTTGTCAAAAATGATTTATTAACAATGCATGTAATAACTTCTAAAGACTGTGGAAGAGTTAATAAAAACATTTCAAGGGAAATACCATCTTCTCCTATTGCATTCGAACGAAGAGAACGAATAACTTTGACAACTTCTAAGTCGCTTACTTCACGGAAGTTAAAAGAAGCAATAGTACTACATTTGTTAAACTCGTAATACGTAATTATAGATAGTGGTATGTCGGTGTTGCCTGGAACCTCAAGAAAATGGTCGTTAATTCTGTCGACATCATCAAAATTCGCAGGCAGGGAGATATTTGGTGCCGATTTTATCGATAAGTGTTGTTTTAGGTGCTTCCACATAACTTTGGGTTTGCTTATGTTGGAGTTAATATAATAGTTAAAATATGCCGACTTTTCACTGTATAACGCTGTAACTACTGCCCTTTTTAAATCTTTGTAATAGTTAATATGTGAATCATTACGACTTTTCAGTGCTTTTAAGTGTGCCTCGTCCCGTTCTTTTATCATTAGTTTAATATTATATGTTATCCACGGGTATTGATGGCGTTTGATACGGAGTGATTTAAGAGGAGCGTGACTATTAAATAATTCTTTTAATACTTTTGTGAAATGGTCAGCCATTACACTGACATTGTTAAGTCTAGCAATACTGCTCCAGTCTATAGCCATTAGATCTGCGTTGAACTGTTCTAGTACAATGTCCTTAATCGGTCTATAAGTAATTATTTTCGGTGTCTGACGCAACTTAGGAAATTTGAATTGACAACTTATAAATGCGTGGCTACTAAGATCTTTAATGTAGTTAACATGTATACGATATACTGGTGCATCAGTGCAAATGAGGTCTAAAATTGTCTCACTGTGGTCCGTAAAATGTGTTGGCTCGTTTACATGTTGCATGAGGTTTGTACACTTAAGGAACTCTGTAAGGGCTTTGTAGCTTGCACTGTTTTTATTATGGTAGTCTACATTAAAATCGCCTAATAACACAGTGTAATCATGTAGCCTAAAAGAACTCAATGAATCTGTAAGAGCATCAATAAAAATTTGTAAATCTAGCCACGGAGGCCGGTATGCTGTTCCGATCAGTAACGATTTTTCTCCAACTTTAATACTGAGCCACATCTGTTCGACCATCGTGACAACTGGGTGGGCCAGTACTTTTATTCGATAGCCGTCCCTAATGTAGAAACCCACTCCACCGCCCCGCCTGCGGACCGCAACCGGTCGCGGTACATGCCGCAACGTGTATCCGGGTACTGAAGGCGCACGTGCTTCTTCTCCACGCTTCAACCATGTCTCATTTATGGCCATTAAGTCCACAGAGTGGTGAGACATAGCAGCGATGAATTCATCGTGCCTCGTGGCTAGCGAGCCCGGATTTAAGAACCAACTTGAAACATATGTTTTGGGCTAGACATCGTAAATAAAAATAAAATGTATTGAAACCCTGTAACAAATAGGACTATTTGACATAATACTTACATTCTTCAAATAAATGCATTCATAACAATGATACAATACTAATAATGAAATTGTGATATTTGTACATATTAATACAGTTGTAAACATATCTGCCCGAAAACGACATTGACATTTAATTATATTAATTAAGTATTTTTTTATTTTATATTGTATTAATGGATATTTTTAATGAAAATGAATTTGTACATTGAAATTGTAATATTTGTACATATTAATAAAGTTGTAAGTATACCTGCCCAAAAAGGATTTTGAAATTTAATTGTGTTAACTGAACATTTTTTTACTTTACTGTGTTTTACATATTTATTTTTAATATTTATTTTGATTGTATATTTAATTAGTAGATAATTTAAAAGTATAAAAGAAGAGGAAGAACTGCAAAAATGAAATATAATAATGAAAAGGGTAAATCTTAAAGTACTATACAGGAGTAACTGGAGTAACTGGAGTGTCCGGAGTGACCGGAGTAGGGGGTTTAGCGGTGAGATGAAGTAGCCCGGCAATATCTGTTTCTGTGCGAACACGATGACTTTTTGATGTAGAATCACGTCGCATATAGATGTAGCCACCTTTGGTCCAGACATATTTCCATCCCATTTTGCGACCCTCCTGTCGCGCTTTATGAAAAAGCTGGCGGTTCATCCACGTGAGGCGCTCGTTTACATAAAATCGCCTAGGTTCCACTCCAGGCACGATATCCGCTGTATCTGCGCCCCTGCGCACCCGTGCAGCTTGTATTAGTTGATCGCGGACGGCGCGGCGCGTCAGACGTACAATGATAGTGCGCGGGCGCTGTTTCTCTTCCTCACTGTTGGGCTTGTCGCGACGTTTGCCTACGCGCTCGATGCTGACTACATCCCGATCGTCTAGAGTGACACCGATCTTTTTTGCCAACACCGTCACTATATGTGGGAGATTTTCATTTCCTTGCTCTTCGACGCCTGAGATCTCAATATCATTTAAGAGCCCAGCTTGATCGCGCTCATTAAGGCAGTTATTTATCTCGGCGGTAACGTCTAGAGCCGTGCTTCTCACGCTTTTAGCTTCTAACTCCATCAACCGCTTGTCGATAGTTGTTATTTTCATTTCAACACTAGTCAGTCTGTTATTAAAATCGGCCATAGTTGAGTTCAATTTTACTATTTCGTGACGAAAACTAGACATCTCCTGAGTGACGGATACCAATTCGGCACGTAGACTCTCAATTGACTGTGTTAAGTTGGTGACTGTGTGCTTTGGAAGAATAGCCTCATCGCTTTGCGCTTCTCCAACATCGCTATCTGCACTTTGCGAGCTGCAAGACTGCGGTGTAAGGTCAGTAGGAGGTTTTGCTTTACAAGCTTTACATATCCACTTTGCAGGTACTTTATTTTCATTAATTTGAGCACAGTTGCGATGATATATTGATTTACACTGTGAACACTTAGCGCAGTCTGAAGAAGCGAACCTGCCGCAATTGGCACATTTATTTGCCATTATGTTGTTATTATAAAATGAATGTATTGTTGCTATTATTACGCTTACGCTTTTTCGTGCACAAATAAGTTTATGGTTTACTGTTTTTACGCACTTTAAAAGTAAATTGAAATATACAACTGTCAAATCAGCTGGCTGTTACTAGAACAGCTGATGCACTTGATCACAACAATGCAAAAAACGGCACAACAGTTAAAAAACTTTAATTCACAACTATATTAAGTCTTTGCACTTTAGTTTTACTGTCTTTAAAACACAATATTATAGTTTAAATCGAATTTTAAATATTTTATGTCGAAATGTAGCAGCTGTCACCGCAGTTCGAACTACCCGAAGTAGTGATTTGTCTGTTCAGTTTTTGTTAATTAGGTAAATAAATAAATTATTTCTTCAGTACTTTTTTGTATTATTATTTCCTGACTGTAACCCTATTTGCGTCTCACTGCTGGGCACAGGTCTCTCCCCATTATAGGGGAGGCGTGGAGCTTACTCACCCACGCTGCTCCAACACAATCCGCATTGGACCATCGGTTGTAATTCTTTTCACTATGTACTTAATTAATTATATATAACATCTCTTTATATCAGTATGTTTATCAATTTTCAAACACTAGCGCAATTAAAAGAAAATTAATTTCGCAATGAAGAACAACACTTGAACCAGCTGAAGGGCACCGCGGTCTCATTAGTGACTAATCAGAACAAGCCTTGAGGTCTTTGTGTATTGGAGAGCGTTGTGGCCCACTCGTGGTGTTGACGCCCACGGGGGACATTATTGTGTGAGCTGGTGAGGTTTGGTATAGATATAGAAATCGATTTAGATTCGATATCTGGAAAAGTCGTATATTTTTAGAGATTTTTAAAATGTCACTTCCAAATTGGACTGTACAGAGCGACCACTATGGCGATTTGCCGTGCAAGTGTTCTGGGTTTGATTCAAAAAGATATATTTTTAAGATTTTTAAATACCTTTTCTTATTCTGGGTGTAAATGTTCCTGTTTTCTTTCCTGTAGCTATATTTCTATGTACATGTATCACCCATGACATATTTGGCAACAAGTTGAAAGTTTCAGTTGTGAACCAATAGTGGTTCACAACAGCTATAGAGCTGTGTATTTATTTACAATATTGTCCATAACTGTATGCACAAGCCAGAAGTATGTATGACTACTCCGTGGCTTAAATCTCCAAAGGGGACCAATAGGCCAGCAATAAGACGTTAAAATGGTTGAATAATGCTAAAAGCGCTTTAAAAAGGCTTTTCGATATCGTATCGAAAGAGAAACATGCTAGACCTACAAATCAAGAGCTGTTGGCCTGACAAGCATATCCGCACGCGTTCAGGTATTGGATTAAACTGTTCCCACTTTACAATTACAGTTACTGAACAGAATAATGACCCTTGTTACATTCGAATAAGACTCACTTACTACAAAAAAGCTGTCGTAATAAGATTTTTTTTACGTCTAATAGGCACAATAGGAATAATTAATCTCATCTCAAGTGAAGGTCGATCTTTAGTAATTTTTTAATTGGTACAACTTTGCTGGTATTGTTCGTTCTGATGATTTAGTTTTTCGATGACGACATCTAAGCTTCACTGAGTTGTAAGCCTTCCGCCAGCGGCTTCGCCCGCGTGGACACTTTAATGGGTCCCCGTAGGATAAAACATAGCCTATGTGCTATTCCAGGCTTCATTGTTATATTGAAATCATAGGCGTTTAACCAGTTGCTTCAACTGCGTTGACCCTATTACCCGTTTTCACGTAGGAATGAAGCATTTTCCCGCGGTAAAAAGTAGCCTTTGTTACTTGGGTGAATGTAGCTTTCTAATGGTGAAAGAATTTTTGAAATCGGAACAATAGTTTTTGAGTTTATTCATAACAAACATACAAAAATACAAATCTTTCCTCTTTATAATATCAGTATAATATTTAGAAAGTTCTATGAGTTATTTTTGAAATATGTCAGTACGTGCCAAGATACAATTACCCGTCAGTTTTACATGATACCTCCTTAATCAAAGGACTCCTGTATGTTTGTATGAAAGTCCTTTATTTCCATACTTGAAGTTTGGTATGGATTTAGTTAATAGTAAGTAAAGTTCCCTTAATAACTTATTGATTTTGCGACAAGGATGGACTGAAAAGTTTTTAAGGCTGTACCGAAGATTGTGTTGTATTGTTAATCTTTTGTGCTACAAACATGGTATTTTGTAAAAAAATTGTAGAGACGTAGATCATGGTAAGTAAATGTCCCTATTTTAGTTTATAAACTATATTATATTTTATCTCTTAATTGTAATAGGTATACCTAGTACAATTAAGAGATAAAATATGTACATAAAAATGAATTGCCGTTCATTAGTCTCGCTAAAACTCAAGAACGGCTGAACCGATGTGGCTAGTTTTGGTCTGGAATTATTAGTACAAGTCCAGGAAAGTTTAAGCGGTGAGAAAATATAGAAAAATTTCAAAATTCAGAGTAGAACAAGGTAATTTATTTTCCTATATAAACTGTTAGTAACTGTCAAACATAGGTTCTTCGCACCATCGTCCATAAGTTTGACATAGTCTGAATAACAATACATTTGTTTTACATTTTTTATTTGAGAGTAACATAAAAACTCTTTTAGATGATAAGTAAACTAATCCTCTTTCAATACTTATAAGGCAGGACAACATCTGCGACGTCCACTATTAAGGAATAAAAGTTGAAAAAGTGGCATAAAGGTTGCAATTGGGATCCATGAAATATAATGCAAAATCAAAATATGTATTTATAGTAACAAAAAAACATTATGATCAAGTATTATACTCTATTTCTTTGCTTTAATACTGTTCATAATGTTATTTTGTTCCTATAAATACATATTTGGATTTTACATAGAACTTGGCACTCATTTATATCTCCATTCATTTTACGGCGAAGCCCACAGCCAAGCACAATTTTTGTATTGAACTTGGCTCTCCTGTTTTACATTTATGTTATGGGATAATAATAACCTTACAATATATTGTGACCGTAACCTTAGTACATGCATGTAATATTAAATGTAATACTCGCACGTAGCGCATTATTGCAGTAAGGTTCCACGTGTCCTAGATGATGTTGTCAGAAACAAAGAACAATATTTTGCATTACTCATGTTACTATTTAAATCGCTGACATGTGAGGTAAAACATGTAATTTTATACTACGTGAACGTTCATGAAATTAAGTTGGTTGTAGTTTTAGAACGAGTTATGATTACAAAAACAGCATGAATATGTCAGTATTATACCATATTCTTGTTTATATTAAGTCATAGTCATTTCAATCAAATCAAATCAAATTAAAAATATTTATTTCATATTAGGAATACGATGTATTCGCATAATGAATGTCATTTTTTCCCGGTCATCGCCTTTAGGTGTCCGTTTGGGCTAGATGTTGAGCTGAGAGAAAACAGGCGGCGTAAAAAAACTCCCAGCAGCACTCTTTTTTAAAAAAGTACTATATATATGTAATACAATGAAACCTCGATACCTTTTTTCAAATCGTACCCGACACCTACCCGAAGATACCGGGTTATAATAATATGAGATTTTATTGCTCTAATACCCCTTCGGTGACCTGCCTCGTCTCGGCGCTTGGAGAAACTCAGAGATATCCAGAGGAACGCACTGGTGTCCTCCACGCGCGGGCCCAACATCCGGAGAGCGGTGGTGTTCTTCTGCACAGTAACTTGCAAGTGCTTGCGACGGCATGTGACCACGCACACACCGCCGTTCTTCCCGGGCCTGCTAATTAGACGGTTTGAGTACCCACTCTCGCCGCA
This sequence comes from Pyrgus malvae, assembly GCA_911387765.1. NCBI lineage: Eukaryota > Metazoa > Arthropoda > Insecta > Lepidoptera > Hesperiidae > Pyrgus > Pyrgus malvae. The sequence goes on along the minus strand of OU426960.1, from coordinate 1,935,023 downwards.
GCAAATCCGAAAGCTCCCTTTTAGTTTCCTTTTGCAATTAGACACTGGATATCGGAGCCCTTCTCTTTATCTTGAAGCTACAGAAAGTGAGATACTTGGAGATACGAAAAGCAAGTATTGTGTCAATTTCCAAGTTTGTAACATTAAGAAGAAGGTTCTCGTAGGCGTTCTAAAAATACAAAATATTTAATAGGTTTATCCTATTATTAGAACAAAATAAACCGGAATAAATGCAAAAATCATTTCGATTACCCAGTCCTAGTCCACAAATATGTATTATCCAGAGATTTAAATCGTATTATCCCATTCATATTCAAAGCTACTACACTATTTGAACCCGCGCCATACAAACAGGTACAAATTAAAATGGCCAAAGGAACATTTTATAGTCATTGCACCGCGTATTTTTCGAACAATCACAGTCGTATTTTGTTGGGCAGTTGCGTATTGTCTACTCCTGCGTAGCGTTTAGCATTCTACATGCCTCCTATGGAATTATATAGAGCTGACAATTATGTTATAATTAAAATGGAAACGTTTATTGATGACTGTTTACAGAACATTTGATGTTTGACTATCGACCTTTTTCAGGTATAAAATAATTATTAAAACTTAATTTGTATTATAAATAAATAAATACAAATATTTATTTACGAAATTATATACCGTACCGCACTTAAATGTTTGAGGTGTGCCACCTTTATCACTTAAGGGTATGAAAAATATATAGTAGCTGATTCTCAGACCTACTGGATATGCATATAAAATTTAATAAAAATCGGTCGAGCCATTTCGGAGGAGTATGGTAAGTAACATTGTGATACGAGAATTTAACACAGCAAAATCATCTATGTCACACTCTGTCCACCTGTAAACAATACAGCTCTAGTAGAACTATCTCAAAAATTGAAAGAGATCAAGCAAAATCAGACTTGTCCCAAGCACTTAAGATCGAAACTCCCCTGTAACCCACGATATGGTCTATAAGATTTTCTATAGCAAAATAAAGAATCGTATCTTCACCCAGGCGGCTACATACGCTAATTTACATAAAACAAATACCAAAGTCACGTTTTCAGTATAAAAATCGTAAGTTTGAAGCCGATATTTGTCGAAGGTGAGCTTTAGATAAGACCGGGTTTTGTCTTATAGAAATGTGTGGTTACTTTGTAGCAATGATGCCTCGCAATGATGGCTATAAGAAATATTCTCATAAATGCAGTAACTGTGTACCTATCTGTGTATTTTCTTTGGTATTTTCATACCGAATTCGTATTTAATCAGATTTACAGGAGACATTTTTGGATCGGCAATAACATCATAAATTGGTACATACACCTACAATGCGGAAGAAAGATGACGTCATGTTTGATTTGTACCTCCCTAAAGCCCTCAATTATTTCCGCACTAAGGGATTTTCGGGATAGTATCCCAAACGCGAATCCATTTTATCGTACACAAAGCCTCCGATAAGGTTTATCGACTACAATCTAACGATAAAATCAACGGAACCGACGGCTTATTGTGCCCTTCGAAGCGCAGAAAACTCAGAAAAGCGCATGAAATTTGCTACTAGTGGTCACCCATCTCGCACCCGACCGCATCCGTTTCGCTTATCTGCGTAGTTACATTACGTTCTATCCGTATGCTAGCCCAGCAGACGCGCGCTTCAACCCATTCACTTCATGTCCTAAGCTCTACAATAGGTATGAGAAAGGAAACCATTATTTTTTTGCATACTAGCCTTCAAAGGGTCTAAAAGTTAAAGGGTCCCGTAGAATAAAAATAGCCTATGTGCTATTCTAGGCTTCATTGCTATATTATAATCATAGGCGTTTAGCCTGTTGCTTCAACCGCGTTGACCCTATTACCCGTATTCACGTAAGGTAATGATGAAGATTTTCCGGCGGTAAAAAATAGCCTATGTTACTCAAGGTGAATGTAGCTTTCTAATGGTGAAAGAATTTTTGAAATTGGAACAGTAGTTTTTGAGTTTATTCATTACAAACATACAAAAATACAAATCTTTCCTCTTTATAATATTAGTATAGATATAGATTGAAATTTATGTAAAACGAAACCGAAAAATCACATAAACTTTGATATATATATCTTAATATATACAATTATGCTAAGCCGCGTTAGAAATTCTTAAAGAGCAATAGAAAAATCAATTTCCCATACTATTTTACATACGAATAAACAACTAAAACTAGATTGTTACAAATAAATCAGGCGTTGTTAAAAATTAATAGAATTCGTGATTCCGTGCACCCATAACGGTGGAAAAACGAGATGATACGAAGATTACAGTTAAATAAACAAATTCCGATTTGGTACAAGACCGTCCCCATTGGTACGGTCGGTAAAAAATTATAAAGCAAGAATAAGAAAAACTATAATAAAATCAAAATTTATTTTAAAATTGAACTTTTATAATCCATAATTATAATAATAATTGGTGTCAAATAATTATTTTTTTGACAAAAAATAACAACTTTTAGCTTCCTTTGATAAAAATATTTTTGGATAGCTTTGGATTTGGGCGGATGCAACCCTTTTTGCGTTTCACTGATAAACACGGTTCTCTCTCCATATTGAGGAGACCTAGAGCTTAATCCACCACGCTGCTCCAATTTGGTTTGGTGGAGATTAGTGCTTAATGACTGTTTGAGTTGATGAGATATACGACTTCCGACAAGATTTGATGTGCCCGGCTAAGCACGGAAACACGTTTGACATTTTGCTTCCAACGGTCAACCATCTCATACCTTTTTTGGTATAGGGGACATTCAAAAGGTGCCCAGCATCTTGGGAGAGGAGATACTGGGTTATCTGTACCGTACTAAAACCTCCTTGGTGGCCTGCCTCTGCGCTTGGCGAAGACTTCGGGATCTCCAGTGGAACGCATCGGTGTCCTCCACGCGCGGCGCCTAGTACGGGCCCATCTTCGGGAGAGTAAATGTGCTCTCCTGCACCTTCAGATGCTTATGGCGGCATGCAGCTACGGAAACACCACCGTCATTCCCGGTGCCACTGGCTGGACGGATCGATCCCACTCTCACCGCCCGCAACTCCGGAAGCTCCCTTTTAGTCGCCTCTTACGATCAGGCAGGGCATTTGTTCTGCATTTTAGATCGTTTGCATTTTACCGGCCACTGGACAAACATTTTTAGAAAATAACATACACCTCAAAACTGGGATTCCCTGTATCGTGATTAACAAAGACTCACACAAACACCCAGATTCATTGATTACCAGTCCAGCATGGTAACCATCGTGTCACACGGGTCGTAAAATTTAATTTAAAAAATATTCCCAAGATTTCATTTAACTTTCTTTGCTGTCGGTACGAATGAGGTGCGTCGGATTATTTATTCGCATGTAGATCGGCAATTGACAGGTCACGAGCTGACAGGTCCGGAGGTCCCGATAATTGTGCGCTTGTACGCAGTTATTGATATTGACGTTTTGCTCACATCTATACAAATAAATAAAATTGGAGTGTCTGTTTGTAATATTAAAATAACCACTTTTTACTACATGCATATAAATGTATGTACGGTACATTTACCAAAATAACATTATTTACATTTTTTGTCTGTCGGTCTGTTTGTTATGGTTAATCTCTGAAATGGCTGGACCGATTTTGATGGGCCTCTTACTGATAGGTGGCTGATTTAATATGGAGTAACTTAAACTACTTTTATTTTGGAAAAAAACTGAAACTAAAGTCCACGCGGATGAAGTCGCAGGCGGCCGCAGGTTAAAAAGTAAAGAGCTTGCAAAACTTTGCATAGTGAGGCGAAAAATTATTGGCTGCATTTTGCACTCTACTACTAGGCACGGGTTTCTCCCTCTTATTGGGTAGGCCCTGTGGGTAGGCCAAGCCTACCTCACTGTACCACGTTGCTCCAATGTGGGACGATAGCTAGTGAAACTACAACACGGAACAAGAACGGTTTAGCCAGTGTTGGACCACAGGAAAAAACCGGACAAGTGCGAGTCGGACTCTCGCATCGAAGGTTCCGTTAAATATTTTTAGTATATGATGTAACTAAAAATTTACACTACACTATACTCCTACAGAATAGCTTTTAGCTAGGTACATAGCAAAAAAAAATATTTATACTAGCTGTGACCCACGGTTTCACCCGCGTTAGAGAGGATCATTAGCATAAAGTGAAATCCCTTCTGAAGTGCCGCTGCACCGGCGTTTTTGTAGTACTGTTAAGTACTAAAGATAAACATTTCCATCATACATTACATATTATTACTAGTGGACCCCGCTGACGTTGTCCTGCCTTAAAAGTAATAAAAGAGGATTTGTTTTTTATTATCTTAAAGAGACTTGATGTTACTATCAAACAAAAATATAAAACAAATAATGACATACGAACTGTCCTGTTATTCTGAATGTGTCAAAGTTTAGAACGGCACGGCACGAAATACAAACGTTTGACAGATAGGAACAATTTATATGGGAAAACTACTTATAAATAAAAATAAAAAAAACATTTCCAGTGGCCCAAATTGTGAATCTAAACCATCCTCGAATCCATTTGAATACACACAAAAAAATTCATTAAAATCTGTCCAGCCGTTAAGGAGGAGTTCAGTGACATACACACTCACAGAAGAATTATATACATTAAGATTATACCTGTAACTCAGATTCTTTAAAACCAATTTCACCAGGCATTTACAAAGACGGGTCTTAGGCAGAAACTTTATATACAAAGCTGTGTACCCCTCGGATAAGACTTTTTTGTAAGAGCAAATAAATCATTTTTACTTTTTATATTGACATTTTTATATTTATATTTAGTTTTCGCAATTTTTCCATTATTTGTGCTATAAGATATTGCTTCGTACAAAAATTTCAAGATTATGAGTTTACGGGAAGTACCTTGTAGATATCAAGATCTATAATCCCTTGCGAGTGTCGAAAATTTGCAGAAATTTGCGGCATAAACGGCTGTATCTTTTGATTGCGCTGGTTTTGAAGTTTGATTTTTTCACAGCTCTAAGGAGCGGTAGACCTGAGTATTTGATATAAATTCCAGCTTGATACCTCCACGCGTTCCTGAGAAAAAGGGTCTTGACAGACAGACAGACGAACAACAAAGTGAGTATGAGGGTTACGTTTATTCCTTTCGAGGTACGGAACTTTAAAAATTACCCGGGGAACTAATTTCCTGAAGTTCACCGGATAGAGTTAAAAAAATGCTCGTGGTATAACTACTAGCTCCAAGTCTTCTGGTTATATCAAGGGTAAAAAAAATTAATCAGATACCACTGGCAATAATCTTTTAGCAATCTGAATACGATGCAAGCTGCATGCTTAATTTAGAAAGCTTTTATGAAAAACACTTTCGAAGCAAAACTGTAGTTAATTTTTCTTCCGTATGGCGCGTGAAATCTTTAATATTCTACTAGAAACATTAAATAAATAAAGTATGTACAGGCTAGTAATAAGCTTATTGTGAAAATCCTAGGCCTAGCCTATCTTGCCTGTAGCTTCGCGATTAAGAACAGGGCTACGGTATTCCCTGTCTGATCGTAAGAGGCGACTAAAAGGGCTTCCAGTGTTGTGGGTGGTGAGAGTAGGAGCTCGATCCGTCCAGCCAGCAGCCGCGGGAAGGACGGCGGTGTGTGCGTGGCTGCATGCCGCCGTAAGCATCGCAAGGTGCAGGAAAGCACATCTACTCTCCCGAGGATGAGCCCGTTCTGGGGCGCCGCGCGTAGAGACCGGTGCGTTCTACTGGAGATCCCGGAGTCCTCCCCAAGCGCAGAGGCAGGCCACCGAGGGGGTTTTAGTGCGGTACAAATCCCACATAATCCGGTATCTTCTCTGAAGGCGCCCGGTACCTTTTGAAGGTTTCCCCCGGTACCAAAAAAAAGCCATATTTAGATGCACTGTTTGAAAATTACAAATAACTGTAATTTCTTATAGACTCGAATTTTTAAATGTGGACCAGTTTCCAGAAACATAACATTCGTGTTTTACGTAACGAATGAACAAGACCGAGATAAAACGTATCATTACCACCAAAATACAAAATGATTTCGAAACAGAATCTCGCGTTGATGGAGTGCGTGCTTCAGAAACCTTGTTTGTTGAAGAGAAAAATAAATAAAAAGAAAAAACATTTAAGTAATACATGGAACGCATCCGAGGGAAAGTTCCGTTTCAAATTTAAATATTTGACTGTTCGAAATACGAACAATTATCTTGTTTGCGAATACGGAGCTACCAACTTATTTTTAATGAACCTCTAGATCTTATTGTTAAGAACACAAAGTTTAGTTTTAATGTTTTTGAGTGTCTTTATTAAATTTGTTGACGGTTGTGTAATTCACAGGGAGAAGCGCCGCCATATTTTCATGTCGTGAATAACTGTATCATTGGTTTGACGAAATTTCGTTGATTGCTTAATTATTACTTTTAACAGAAGTATAATACTTTAAAAATTCTGACAAGTTGATAAACTGTTAAACTTAAAAAGTCGTCTGAAAACTTTAATCCGACTTTAGACTCTATCTACAATACATTGGATTTATATTTGTTTAATTGAAATAATTGCTAGGCAAGAATAACTGTTGGTCTAAATAAATACTATGGTTTTTATGTAAAATGAGCATGCACGAGAAAATATACTTGAAATTAATAAATGATTGTATTCTGTAATATTTATTTAACGATATAGACCCCACAGCTGCTGTGACATCTTCATAACTGTTTATTGCAATCTTAAACCACCAAAACATGTTATAAAATTAATTGTTACGAAGGGAAACTGTAAAATATCATGTTACTTTTCGCAAGAGATGACAACCTTTAAGATTTTTCATAAAGATGTTATGAGTGGAAGTTTTGACATTACTGTTTATTTTTTACAAACTAATTGGGAACAAACTATTGATGGAGGTCAAGTGGTAAAGACCGTGTTCTTCGCCAAGGAGAAACTAAGTTCAAACTCCCGACGCGCACCCTGAGAAATTAATTTGTCACTACTCTGAGTGAGAGAAAATATTGCAATATTTTATTAATTATATAATAACTAGCCTTCCGCCAACGGCTTCGCCCGTGTGGACCCGTTTTATAAGTTCCCGTAGGATAAAAACCATCCTATATCCTTTCCCAAGGTCCACTCTATCTGTTTTCCAAATTTCATCAAAATTGGTTCAGTGGTTTAAGCGGCAAAGCGTAGCAGACAGACAGAGTTACTTTCGAATTTATAATATTAGTAGGGATAATTACGATACTTTCTGTCACCGTACATGCCTGAAAGAAATTCATAACTTCCGAAGGCATGATGTCCACTAATCCGCACTTGGTCAGCGTGATGGCTATGGAATAAATCCCTCTCAATATCCAGAGGAGGCATCAATGCCCAGCAGTGGGACATAAAAAAAGGTTGAAAAATTTTAGTACAGCTGAGACACCTCTCAGTCTAATATAAGATGATGAGGATAAATTTCTACATTCGATACAAAAACGTATATAATGATACCGGCATAATACCTTTGTTTTTATATTTCAATGATTAAATTATGTTCCACAAAACCAAAGAGAAAAGGAATGAAACGATTTAGAACATAAATTTAAAAACTGGAACATCGAATTCGAATTACGAATATCAAACGTGTACATCCGAGCACGATCAACCGCCCATTCGATGTAACTGCGTAGCAAAAGTTCTTATACTAACATTTTATTAATTTTTTACTCCTAAACCATAATTATTATTCGAATCGATTGATATTTCGAATCGACCGCAACGAAAACCGATTATTTTAATGGCTCTAAGGTCAACTCGAATGATCTCTATTCGCGCCTGAGCAATTATTTCGATGTGGTCAAACCGTTCTTTGTACATATTACGGTAATGCTATGTGTAATGATGATAATTGTAGTACAATCCACTAATAGTCTTATATTGTGAATGTGGAGAATACGTACGTAAACATAATATTGAATTAAGATTACTTTTTATGGGGCAGTGATAGCCGAGAATCTTGTGTCTAGATCTAGATATCTCTCTCCTGGACACCTCTAAGAAAAAAAAACTAATCATTACTTGCTTGCTTACGTCACGATGAACATTCGAGAATCACTTAAAGTTTTTTAAGTCATCAACCAATACTGATCCACTACCGACCATAAATAAGATGAGGCTATGCCTGAGCTCGCATACCTAACGTTGCGCTGTGCTACTCCAGAGGACGAATCCTGTAGTGCACCCAATAGCCACTACTTTCCACTGAAACATAAAGTGTTTCACGGTGTAGGTGCAGTGTTGGTACTTCTTAGCTTCAAACTTCAAACCAGCGTGTCCTATCCTATCCCAAATGTTCATACATTGTCTATCTTTCGACCGAATCTTATTAATGACTCTCGAATCTTTACTTAGCTTTACGATACATTCCAACTAAACTTCTTACTACAGTTTTTATCATCACCGCAACAACTATATTTACGTAGACATAAACACGAACTGAAATACGTCAGTATTACGCCACATTACGTTGTGGTCGGCGCTGACTTTGAACTGGCGTTTGATCGTGAATTATTCAATATTATTCGTACCGCAATGCTTTTTCAAAATTGTTCGGAATGTCGAACTAGAAGAGACTGGATATGGTAAAGGTAGATTTTATAAAAATTGTATGGGGTTATTACTGATCTGTGCTTTTAATTATATGTTCTTTCTCAAGATGTTCAGACATAAATTCGAATGAAAAATAATCATCGAATCAGATATGTAATAAGAACGCAAAACAATGTAAATAACCCTGTGCTCTAAAGTAAAATCTAAGGTAAATTTGAACTTTACAACGATCAAACTGTGATGCACGGCATATCAAATTTTGATGTGTGTAGAGGTTGCATGCTTATAATGTGAGAGTTGTACACATTTTACAATGAATAATTATTTTCCATTAACTTTTTATATTTGTGTCTTTAACCATGATACCCTATATTGATTCTTGCATTGTTAAAATCCCCATAAAAAGCTTTCGGTAAAGAAAGTTTCAGCCAGTACCTACCACACCAAAATTATATTATTTATTTTATACAATTTGACGTATCCAAACACTATTCCTTGTATCTCATCTAAAAACTTGGACGTCGAAGAGTATTAGTTCAGCGCCTGAGTTATTATAATAGATGGTATGTGTTAGAGTAATTATCCTGTAAGCGCATTATTTTATTGTGCATTAGACTTATATTTGTGGTGATCCTTCGCTTAAAACGAATAACCATTAGCAAAATGATTTTTTGGTAATGTTATTTTTAGCACTAATATTTTGCAGGCTAGATTATTTTGTAATAACTTGATATTTAATGGTCTTTTTTTCCAAAGTACCAACAATGTGATTCTGCTTCAAGTAAAAGTTTCTTATTTCTTTTAGGGTAAGGAATCTTTAAAGTTTCATATTCGAATATACCTAAGCGAAAAGAAAAAACATTATTTATTATCACACAATTAGTTTAATATTGAAACTAAATAATAGGCCAATTAAAATTAGCATCGCTATTATGCGAAACGTTTGCGCGCGGGTCAGGTCAGTCCCAACAAATTACAACAATATTAAACCGAGCAACGCTGTCAATGGACAGACAATTACGGTTGATTTATAATGAACGCGAAAAGTGGGGACTGGCCGTACAGTTTTGGAGTGAGCGTGTTCTATTATATATTTAAATTTAAAGCTTGTATTGTATTAAAACTCTATCGATCTGCATTTGATTAAAAATTTGGACAACTATCGATCAAGCGTTCAATTTGTATTGCATTGTATTGATGTTACGCCAGTAGAAATCGACACTAAAAAACCCTAAATTCGCAAAGCACGATGTAGTGCTGCATTTTTGGTATGTTGTTTGGATCAGTTAGGGTGATGTAAATCCCAATTTGCAACTTCGAAAAAGTTGTGCTCGCTGCGCACCGCGTGATAAACTGCGAAAATTTGGGACATTTTTCGCTTTTTGCTCTAAAAGTCATAAACTATGCGTTTCCGACAAGTAACATTCACTACATAAATGAAGCTAATTAAATTTGCAACAATTTAAGCCTAACCGCAGCTCTCTAAACCTTATAACAACTAAGCTGTGGCCTTTCAAAGATAGTCAGTTTTTCCCGAAAATTTTAAATTTTTAGTTTTGCTCCCGTTTTAAGCAAAATATTGGCAAAACCGCTCGTTCTATGAGAAGGTCGTAAAATAAAGTTGTAGAAAATTTAATTTTCTTTTATTAGAGCACAACATAATCACTCACAATCTGCATATCAAAACATAAGCTGGGAGTACCTCCACGCGGTGAAGGCGGTAACAGTGTAAACTGGCTAAAACTCCCATCAACTAATCAAAGGCCTTCAGGCTTATGTTTTGGTTTTGATTTTCGCACAAGATAGTAATTGGAAGTAGCCTACCCGGTAACGCAGGGGAGCAGCCAAAAAACTATTATCTTATTAACGCGAACGAAGTCAGGCTAAATAGTCATAAAAATATCGGTTCCACCGGGAGTCTGCTTTGTGTGTCGGCTGGCACTCAAGAAAGTGACAGTACAGTGGTAATTTTAAAAAAACGTGGCATCCAAACTCTTATTAACTCGAGTGTGGAGCGTGGCCTCAAAGAGGATGAACTTTTTTTGAAAAAGCTAGACGAAGTCAGTGTTCAAGATGCTTGCAGAAAGAGATTCACCGCTCGGCATAATATTGACGCATGTGCTCGTCGTGGAGGCGATCAAATTCCACAACCCCGCCCATCAACCTCTAGAACATCGGGCCCTATGAATCTTCGGAGCATTTGTTTCCTTTGTGCGGAGGAAATCACTGAGGAGTTTCTCCAGCTCCAAAACAAACTTCCCAAATCACGCAGAAATGAGGTGTTCAAAGTAGAATCAATGACAGTTAGGGAATCAATGCTCGATGCAGCCAGTCGTCGAGGTGATACATGGGGACGGCAAGTCATTGATCGTCTTACAGCTACTTTTGACCTCGTTGCATCTGATGCCAGGTACCATAAGTTATGCCAAAAGAAGTTTTACAGTCTTCCATTCAGCGTGCGAGAGAAGAAATACTCATAACCCAAAAATGTCCCAGAGTGCATGGAATACATATATTCCTATCTTTCTAATAACATGGAAGAATGCCAGTTTTCCTTGAATGAACTCATTGATCAAATCAAAGGCGAATACAAACCTGACATCAGAACTGTCAACAACCTCAACCAAGTTGAGGTTTTTTGAACCTCAACCAAAAAAAAAACGCCGAGTGACTGCAGCTTCTTAAACATTTAATTTGCATATAATATTTTTTCCTACTTTCCCAAATTTTGTACTTTTGTTAATTACCTATCCTGCAAATGAAAAAGTATTATCCTTTTTATGATTTTATATGCCCTCAGTTTCAATTCTTTAAAAATCTATTTCTACCTTCTTTTTGTTTATCAGATATTGTGAGTGAACTATTTGTCTCACAGACTCTGTTCTGTGCTCTAATGAAAGAAAATTAAATGCACTACAACTTTATTATACGACGTTCTCATAGAACGAGCGGTTTTTGCCAATATTTAGCTTCAAACGGGAGCAAAACTAAAAATGTCAATATTTCGGGAAAAACGAACCATCTTCGAATGGCCACAGTTTAGTCGTTATAAGGTTTAGAGAGCTGCAATTAGGCTTAAATTGTTGCAAATTTAATTAGCTTCATTTATGTAGTGAAGGTTACTTGTCGAAAACGCATAGTTTATGACTTTAAGAGCAAAAAGTGAAAAAAGGCCAAAATTTTCGCAGTTTATCACGTGGTGCGCAGCGAGCACAACTTTTTCGAAGTTGCAAATTGGGATTTACATCACCCTAACTGATCCAAACAACATACCAAAAATGCAGCACTACATCGTGCTTTGCGAATTTAATGTTAATTTCCACTGGCCTATGTGTGCATACTATCGACTAAACAGTCGATCGGCGACTGTCAGTCTCGCATTGTCATTTGAAGCTCATTTGAAGTCTCTTCACTCATTCTATAATATTTAAAAAACTTATCTGGCTGCTCTTATAGCTTCAAATGTAACGTATGAAATATTCCACACGATAATCTGTCACTGTATATAGGGTGTACACAGTATCTTCTTTTTCATATTTTTTAAATTCTATAAAGCAAAGCACAAACTAGGACTTTTTTGCTAAGTGACATTGTTTGTAGCACCTTGACTTGACTCGAGCGCTGCTGAAAGAAGACTATAAGAAAATTGAACATTGATTTTATCGATTGTATGCGCACCCAACTAAACAGTTTGATTGTGTAGAAATCGCGGGAAGTACACAACTCGACTAAACAGTTTAGTCGATGCAAAAGTTGTATGTATGTATGCGCTAGCCCAAAGGCACATTGTTTATATATAATTTTTATTTTTATTTTTTTACACCTTCTATTATTCCAAACGTATTAAAGTATATGATTTATCGGAAATGTATCTGCTCATATCACATTTGAAAGCCCGAAATGTGTGCATATTTTTGCTAATCAGTCTGTTTATCGTCACTTAAAAAATATTATTATGTTCATACAAAGAATTAGATTTTTTTCATTTTTGTTACTTAACACCTTCGTCCACTCACTCCTTCAATTCTGTAAGACTGCTAATTTCATTGGCTATTTAGAGCAAGCACATTCAACTTGCAAAACAAAATCCATACTAACCGCCATAGAACATAGTTGATTTATCACCACCAATTATTTATAGTCTGTGCTCATTCGTGTTATAATTGTTACGGGCCCAATCGATTTTGTAGATCGTTTTTTTATATGTTAATGGGACCACCCGATGAGAACGCGTTATTGGAGACATAAGTCTTGTCGCGGTTAGTGTAAAGAATGGAGGGAATTATTGAATAGAATAGAATAGAATAGAATAGAAGAAAATTTATTTCGTCACACAAATTACAGCAAGAAACACAAATAACAAATATAATTAACAATTGTATGACGAAACGGGTCCACGCTCAGCCTATGCCGCAGCGAGCCACGGCCACTGATTTTCAGCGTGAACCACATTTTCGTGCAGTTCGGATGGATGACGAACAGATTGCCAAGATTAACTATTGCACACAATATTGTAAAGTAGAATTAAAGGTTCTTAAATAAAATTACAAAAATTGACAAAAAACTAAACAATTAAGTACATTACATATATATTCCATCAGACGTTACTACACTGATTGTTTATTGGTATTTGATTGATTATTGGTAAGTATTATTTTCTTGTTGCTTCGGGCCTTTATGTTGCAAACAATTTGTTATGAGTAAGTTAAGCAATATCACCTGCACAATACTTTAGAGCCTTTATGCAGTTCCAATTGGCGCAGAAGGAGCGAAAAATGTTTAAGAGGCCGTATACGAAATTTTGCCAATTTCGCGGATTTACCTGATTTTACATATGAGATTTTGCAGTTGAAATACAGTATTTACATAAGTTTTATTCCTGAATATGACTGATCATTTCAATAATAATTTGATACATTAGCCGCTTTTTTAAGCTTGCGTCGAGTATTGTAATGCGAGTATTAGGTTACTTTAAAAGATTTTAATGCCAAATATTGTAAACTGAATTTTATTTATGTCTAATTATTTTTTTAAAGAATTTTTAAATTAGCCGAATTCAAATGCGATTCCTGACTCATTCTCATATCAAAATTAATTAAGTTCAATATTTTTTTACAATTTTTAGTATGAGAGTGGTGAAAAGAGATTTATGTTTTGTATAAGCGAATTTCACAGCAATACAAAGAATTTTTTCAATCCGTTTTGAAACAAAATACAGACATACAGATACAAAATGATCCGGAAGTATGTTATATTCTATACCTAAGTATTAAAACAAACATTCGCAAAATTGTCACCGTCTTCAGATCTATTATTTTGGCACTACGCAGAAGATGTTCGCTGAAACCAGCTGGATTTAGGTTTTTGTCCTCTGGCTGCAACACTATTTTCGTCCCACTACTGGGCACGTATCTGGAGCTTACTCCACCACGTTGCTCCAGTTCGGATTGGTAGAGGTAGAAATGCCCTCTAAAGATTATAATGCAAGTGTTGTTTTTGTTCATGGTAGTATAAAAATGGTTTAATAAATTAATTAATAATAAAGGTTTCACACTCATAGCACCACAGTAAGGTAGATATACCGTGAGTCGTGTGTGCCATGGACACACACAAGACAGAAACACAAACACCCAGACCGAGAACAGAAATTTTAAACTCATCATTCAAATTTCTGCTTCGCCGGCAATCGAACCCGGGATTCTCCGATCGGCAGTCCGCCATGATAACCATTGCGCCACAGGGGTCGTCAACTCACTACTCAACGTCAACGTCAACGTTGGCTTTAAACTAAGTGAGTTGAACCGTTTTTATTCATTATAAATATTATAATGCAAAGTGTATGAATATCGATGATGGCATGTAGTGAAATTCAGAGTATTTGTAGCGGCTATATCTATAGGTATCTGCCGTGAAACAATAATAATTGTTATTATAATGATAAAAATGTCTTATATTTTTAATTAAATATTTGTTATTAAAATTTTAGAAAATGTCTTATATTGTTAATTAAATATTCGGTTTATTTTTGTGTTGTGAAAGCATTTCATTGATCAAAGTTAAAACTTATTGTAAACAAATATGTCCGCCGTTATGTCATACAACTTCCGGTTAAAATGATATAAATAGGCTTGTGACGACGCATTTGAGATTCGGTTGATAGAAGTGCAGTCAATCAGATACCCTGAGTGTAAGTTTGTAAATCTAAAAGAGAAATAAATCCTTGAAATAATTGAAAATCGTATAATTGCTAATAAATATATTTCCATGAAAAAGTGCGGATACTGACCGAATTGATATGACGTGATGGTTTATCAAACTCCGGAGCATCTGCAAACGACCTCAGAGACAACTCGAGACCTTCGTTAAATAACAACTCGTGGCCTACATGCTCATCTACTTGCTAAACTACATTTGATAGGAAATGGTTGAAGCAACTATTCAAGCTCCTACCATCTTCAGTAAACCATCGTCAGTAAGAGTTGATCAAAAATTATTATTCTCATCATGTAAAGTAGTGATAATTAATATACACCCACGCAACTTGTACCCGCGATCTGACCATCGGACTCGTTGAAACTGATTATAACTAGTATTTATTGTGGGAAACAGTTTCATGGTGGTTTGATTACCTACTTATTTAGCTTTTTTTCAACCTTTTTTATGTCCCACTGCTGGGCACAGGTCTCCTTCTCACAAGTGAGAGGGATTTAGGACATAGTCCACCACGCTGGCCAAGTGCAGATTGGTGGACGTCATGCTTTCGAGAAATTATGAATTTCTCTCAGGCATGCACGGCTTTGGAGAACATCGTAATTAATGAAATATCACGATATTCACCATCACCGTGGAGCAGCGATAAATTCGCACATTACAAATTTCTTTGTCAGAGGTGCGCGCCGAGGATTTGAACCCGGGATCGGTCGCGTAGAAGACCGCGGCTTTTACCACTCGGCCATCGCTGCTCATTATTATTATACTGATTATTATTATACTGACTTATACTGCACTTATTTAGCTTAGCTTAGCTTTAATTTCAATGGTTTAAAAGGAAGGTATGTCAAAAAAGTTGCCGTTCCAATGCAAAAGCTAGGGTGTGATATAGACAGCTAAGTACGTGGCATTTGAGTTTTAAGTATCGTTTTTTTATCCAAAACAAAAGTAATTTTAAATGTTTCATTAACTCTTCTATTCTTTATATTTATTTTTAGTTTAAAAATGTGGTTTTTACACTAGGGTTTTGAAGACAAAAAAATTAAAGGTCCATGTCAAATTATTGATGACTTTAAAAATAACTTAACAACGCTAGCTTAGTGTGTATTTTATCCGTTCCATATAAATAATATTCCATGCTAGCTGTCGCCCGCGACTTATCCACGTGGACTAGTTGTGGAGTTTTTGCCCCTATAGCCTTCCTCATTGAATGGACTATTCAACACAAAAATATTTTTCAATTCGAGCCAGTGTTTCTGCTTTCGATTTTATATATCAATTTCTTTGTCAGTGTTGCGCGCCGAGATTTGAACACGGTATCTCCCATCGTTGCGCGCCATCGTTGCTACAAGTAAATATACTTATCTGTATAATAATCTCTTATCCAAATCCAAATCAGAGTAAAGTCCTCAAAGAATGCTTTTAATTCATAGAAAACACCATGACTCAGTGTTGGAATGTTATGGCGCTATAATACTTCATTTAATCGATAAAATTAATATCCATTACCGTCTTAGCAACACTGCTACATTCGTTTAATATTTGTAATAAGGTAATAAAATAATGAAAGTCGATTGTAAAATGCTATGAATGTAATACTGATACATTTCCAATTATTTCTGCAGCTTTAAAGCTTAAACGTTTCAAGAAGTTCAAATTAAATTATTAATTACGAATAATTGCACCTTCTTTTGGTAGGGTGCCCAATACATCATAAATATTTGGGACAATGTGGGTAATTTACTTTATACTTGGATAAGTCGACGTTTTCTAATAAAGTTTGAAGTTACAGAATGAATTAATTGTTCCAATGATTAGATCTAAATTTTTTTTCAAATTATGTTTTGGTACTTTGATAAACTGCATGTAGGTTAAAAGAAGAGAAGAGTTTAATAATTTTCATGTAAATTCTAATATCTTTGACTATCTTTGTGTTATTTCACAACCAAGCTGATATTAATGAGTGATTATTAAGTATTTTCCAACAATGGACTATGACAAGCTGGATGGATGGATATATTTTTATGATATACTGTAATATTCTTCTTCAGGTCTACTATGAGATATTGCTTCTTACAAAATTAAGACTGCCTTGTGATATATATGAAATTAGGACAACGAGAAAGATGTAAGGATAATGAACATACAGCAACATACCGTTTTTCGACTGAGTTGATTAAATTTTTTTTCACAACGAGATATAGCATAAATTCACCAATTATTTGACATATATTTTGACTTGACGCCTTCAGACAATTCAAGAAAATAATTTTGACCGACGGATATACTGTCACACTGCGTGAGGTAAGCCGTCACTTAACTTTAATAGGCACTTTAGTTCACTTTAAAATATTTCTTTTTTTTTCATAGCAGGTCATTCCTCACAATACTTCCTACCGTTGTGCCACTACAATAATGATAATTACCAACACGCTGCAAAATCAATTACAAATTGCTGGTAAATTCAATTACAAACGATTTAATGGCTATAGGTTGATACAATAAGATTCAGTGAGGCCTATGGGATATTAAGTCCTGAGATGAAAGTTTTATAGCATACGGATAGAATCTTTATATTTATGCGTGAAAGCTGATAGCTATGCTCTGAACTCGATTAAAGGAATTGAATATGACATGCGCATGTAGCGATAAATAATAACGTCTCTGTAAAATGTTTAGAGCTTCTAGAAGTTCGCTTAGGCCCGAGGAATAAAATGCTAGCAATATAGATAGCTGATCGCGTTCAGCCAAACGTAGTGTAGGACGCCCCCCTGGAAGGTGGCGCGACGCTCTGCGCCGCGTGGCGGGAAGTAACTGGATGCGTAGAGCCGAAGATCGGGCTCAGTGGCACGCCTTGGGAGAGGCCTATGTCCAGCAATGAACTGATATGGACTGATGATGATGATGCTGATACATAGCTGAGTAAAACAGTTATAAAACAACAGGAAGATAGAATGCCCAAAAGGTGCAGTTGATGGCCAGACTTAAATGAGCGAAACTGCATACGAACTCCGGTAATATCAAGCTTGCTTGAGGCCATGTGTGGAAGCCCATGGACAAGACCATGGGTAGAAGCGACCACTCAACACTACGTAATCTGCATGCTCCATGAGCGCAAGCGACTTTTTAACATCATGAGCTCATCTGTTACTCCATTTAAATATTTTTTGTCGACTTTGTTTGTTGGGCACAGGTCGCCTCTCGAAAGTGAGAGGAATTTTGGCCATAGTGCATCAGGTTGAAGCGTGCATGGCCCGGCGGTTAGCGTAGAACGCAAACGATCTATGTTACTAATTCAAACGGGCGCGCTCCGGTGTGAGATGGGTGACCGCTAGTGGAAAAATAAAATTCATGCGCGTTTCCGTGCTTCGGAGAGCACGTTAGGCCGTTGGTCCCGGTTGTTGGCGATAGATAGCAGTCGTTAAACCTTGTCGGAGGCCTTATGGGCAATTTGAAAAAATCCGACAGCGGGTTGGCTACTAACCCGCATCCCCACCAACCCGCATTGGAGCAGCGTGGTGGAGTAAGCTCCAGGCCACCCCAATAATGTCAGCCAGCACCAGGTTGGTCAAATGCAATCCGCATGTGGTTTCTTGCCTTCGAAAGATTATGAGATTATCTCTGGCATCGAAAACATCGTAATTAATAAAATATCAAATTTATATAAATAAAAAAATAACAATTCAATTTCAAAGAGCACCTAAACCTAACCTACAAACCTTCTGCTATAAACAAGTCTGAGAATTTCCGTCCGTTTGTCTGCTACCGTGTGCGCGCAATCTAACCCCAACCGCAACTGATTTGCGAAAATAAAACGACACCGGATTACAGACGGCGCCTGGCTAATGGGCTAGTGTTGGACGTGGGAACGTTATGAATTATCGATTTTTAGAATTATTTTAGAATAGGTAATAATATGTTATTTGATTGATTGTTATGGTTCACGTTAAAACATTACGTTTTAAATACTTTGTACCTATAACTAACTAGAAACGTATAACGTACAGGCTAATAAAATTGTTTCATATTTCGCTGTATCCAGATATCAAGTTTTAAGATATAGTTTGTAGCTATACTTACACGGTAAATTTATCATTGAGATTATAAAATTTATTTCTAAATACCATTTATCAAAGAACTTACACTACTAATATACCTCAATCAGGTATTAAACTTACATTTTTCTTAATAAATATTAAAAAAGGAATTAAGTAGAAAATTTAAAAATCCATTAGAATTGCGATAGTCGATATTTATATAAAATTCGGTATTTTCAAAGAAAATTATCCTTACTTTACAGAAATATTAGCATCGATTTTACTTCGAACTTCTTCTTTGACACTCAGTGAAGGTTTCCGCTGTAATACTTAATCACACAGAATTATTTCATCGACTTCAATATTCATCGATATCGATAGATCCACTCTCCTATCACTAGTTCCCAGATGATCTTCCATGTAATCATTTGTCTACTTGACTAAACTGAATTATATTATTTTTTTATTATTATTTAATGCGCTCGAAATAATTGAAGGCTGGCTTCTGTTCTAACTCGCCTCATTTCTTGGGGATTACGAATCATTGTCGTTAAGGAGACGTTTGTTAAACTTTGGATGGTAATCTATTTCATTTTGTTTCTTAAATCTATTCGCAAGTTATATGCCTCCTGTGAAACATCTATAGGCGCGGGTAAACCGGATTGTTGGTGCAGTTACGTGACGGCGTGGCGACGGATCGCCACACTCAGTTGTAGTAAATTGAAATTAATATTGAATTTTTGTATTCAATGAAAACAAATGTTAAATTATATTTATGATTTACCATTATATATGGGATAAGACAGTGTTATAAATAGAGCAAATATTGAATTCCTGCCAAAAATAATTTTATATAGAGCCAAGCTAAACTCTATGAGCTCTAACTCTATAAGCCCTTACTTCACAAACTACTCTGTAGTCAAAATTCATGGCAATCAAGCCAAGTTCAACTGCATACACCCTTGATGCCATTCATTAAGTCAACAAATCAATTACAACAAAAGATCAATAAATATGTATTAACATTTATTGTGCACTATTATTGGCTCTTACTTGGGGCAGTGGGAACAAAACTTGATTCCCTTGATTATTAAAAAAAAAATTGAATTTTCAAACTCAACTGAGGAGCATGTGGAGCATCCCCTTAACAATCGTTATTATATTACTTGGCAGAATCACACACAGTGCATCATACGGAATTGGTTCGCGTATTTGCTCTGCGCAATATATTATTTGTATCACTACTATTCAATTGTTCCTCTGCTTAGTTTTTTATGATTCATTATCTTGATAACATTGTAAAATTCCAGGTATGTAATAATCTTAATATATAAAACAAATTTTATGCTAAAACGCTAGACAGTCATAGCCACTTGGATACCCTGTGTCGTGGGTACCACGGACACACATAAAGACAGAAACACAAACACCCAGATCGAGAACATATATTTTGATTTCTGCTTCGCCCGGAATCGAACCCGGTACCGGCAGTCCGGCATAGAAACCATTACGTTTTCATGGGTCGTCAAGTTATGTTACGAGTAGTAACACCATTTATAACTCGAGAACGGCTGAATCACTTTGTATGAAATTTCATATTTTAGATATATGTCTTCATTCGGATTAACATAATGTGTATTAGATTATAATGGGGTACGAACAAGGGTACAGAACCCTTCGTGCGTAAGTCCGACTCGCACTTACTTGTTCTTTTCTACAATTTTTTCGGTTTGTTTGGTCTTGCATGTTTAGTCCTTATACTTAAGAGGCCGCATACGAAATTTTGCTGTCTTCGCTGATTTAACTGATTTTACATATGAGATTTTGCGGTTAAAATATAGTATTTCCGTAAGTTTTATTGCACAATATGACTGATAATTTCATTAGTAGTCTAAAACATTAGCCACTTTCTTATTACTTTGTTTGCTTAAATTGGTCCGTGACCCTACTGATAGTGCGAAGTAGTATTTGCCACTTCGGAGACCGCAATCCCGGAAACACCCACCAATGAGGTACAAACCCCATGTAGCCCGATATCCTCTCCCAAGGTGCCAGGTACCTTTTGAAGGTTCCCTCCCCCTTCCAATAACAAAATAAAAGGTAACATAGGGCATACTAAATAGTACTTAATGCCATCAATTATTAATTAGTAATTATGCAAATTATAACCATAAATTTTATTCCATACTTGCAAAAAAGGTGATCTTGAAAAATCATATCCATTCTTTTTCAACGCCCTCAATTCGGACTTCGATAAATCTTAACCGAAAGCGATTTAGCATGAAAATAATACAGAACATTACTCATACACCATGATACCGATAAATAACGTACCAAACCAAAAATGCATGCTGCCTGAACTTTATAGTAAAGAAAATAAGAGCGATTTTAGGTTGAATGTCAGCTCGTGGCAACACTAATAATAACATGTAAGACGAGTGCTCAAAAATGTTTCTATTGAACATCGAAACACAAATTCGTGCTCTCTCATAAGTTTAATTAAATATTTATTCGTGTAGGGCGGAGCCGCTCCGCCCTACCATCGATATCGATATTGTTTTCGAGATTTGAGATTGTGAGGATGGCCACGAAGTTAGCTGGAATGCAAAGTGATCCTTGTTTGTTGTATTTCTATTACATTATGTTTACCTATTTAATTTAGTTTAAGATATTGTTTGAGATATAAATGAATAAATAACGCTTTACACTCATAGCCCCACAGTAAGGTAGATGTTCACTGCGTCGTGGGTACCATGGACACACACAAAGACAGAAACACAAACACCCAGATCGGGAACAGAAATTATCTCTATATAAACTCATTCAAATTTCTGATTCGTCGGGAATCGAACCCGGGACCCTTCGATTGGCAGTCCAGCATGGTAACCAATGCACCACGCAGGTCGCCGTATGTTTAACATTACGAGCACATAGACGCTCGACTGGTCAAATCATATACATAATATTTTAGCTATACACTGAGAACTACTACGATTTACTCTGCTTGTTAGAAAATATAACACCATTGCCTTAAGTTGACCCTCTGATTTCAGTACAAGTTTCAGGGAGATTAAAATGATTAAATCCACATTTTTATAAAACGTAGAAGTCTGACCCAGACTCAAATTCTTTTTTAAAACTGATCAAATACTTGCGTTGTTTTACAATTTCTGAGTTATGCTATTCAGATACTACTACTCAATTCGTCTTTAGTAAAAGGTGTATGTATTATTTTAATAGCGTATTGCAAAGACTAATTTTTTTTAATTATTTTCATACTAGCGGCCGCCCGCGACATCGTCCACGTGGAGTTAGTTTTAGAATTTTTCTAAAATAAAAGTAGCCATAGTTAATCCTTATTACTGCCTAGCCAGCTACCTGCAAATGAAAGTCCCGTCAAAGTCGGTCCAGCTCTTTCACTGATTAGCCGGAACAAACCAACAGACAGACAAAAATTATAAAAAATATAATTTTGTTATAATGTACCTTATATACATTCATATATATGTAGTAAAAGGCGGTTATTGTAATAACCACACTCATCATTATAATAACACACACTCCAATTTTATTTATTTGTATATATTGCAAACACTCAATTTTTCAACTTATTTTCATATCACGCACACATAGTGCGATATTTCCTTATAGATAGATAGAAATATCTACAACGAAGTAATTTTAATGAATCATATCACAAGTGAATTCAAGTGATTGATAACAACATCTGAACTTTTCCCGCATCAAAAATTTGGTTTAATTTGTGATCTGGTACTTACCTTATGGACCATAATTAAATCGGTTTCTAGCAATACTTTATAATATGTGTAGCAACATTTTATTCATTCGTTGTTCATTGTTGTTGTTCGTCGTTTCGAGCAAATTGGCTGACGGGCCGAATGATGGTAGCTCTGTCATCAACTGTGTGCTGCCATATTTAAAGCACACTTAAGAAAAACCCAAACCTCTAGCTTCCTGGCCCCACTAGGTCCGTCCTCCATCGGCCGCATTATCCAGCCGAGCTAAAGGTCAAGTGTCGACACTTCGATACTCATCGCTCTGCGCTGTCGGTGAAATTAAGAGTGACTTGTTCCTCATTTTCAGATGTGGTGTGACGTCACACGGATATCGAAGGATTTCGTAATCGATGGATAATTCGAGATGTGTAAAAATTATTGCTTGATAGTATTGAGCTTAAGTCATATAAAACAATCCCATATTGAGTTGATATTACTGCGTTTTTTTAAGCGCACATGGCTTCAAGGCTGGCGTATATCGCAAGCGATCTTGGCAGCTAATCCTACTGGAAGCCGTCGAATGTGAGATGGATGACCGCCAGTGCCAAAAATTTCATGCGGGTTTCCATGCGCATCGCAAAACTTATGAGCGAATGAAAACCTCCGACAGAGGTTACTAACTAATCCGCATCTCACCAACCCACATGCTAATAGCATGGTGAAGTAACAGGCCTCCCAATAATAGATACCCATGACCCTCTCCATCGGATGGAGAGGGCTATGCTTGGTATTTCTTTATGCGACAGAATCCGTAACGATGAAATCCGTAGATGAACGAAGATTACTCACATAGCTCTCAAAATTTGCAAGCTGAAATAGCAATGGGCAGGCCACATAGTTAGGAGGACTGACAACCGGTGGGGAAGAAAAGTCCTAGAATAGCGACCATGTCTCGGCAAAAGGAGCACAGGCCGCCCTCCAACCAGGCGGACTGACGACCTGAAGAAGATATCGGGAAACCGCTGGATTCAGAGGGCGCAGGACCGGACGGAGTGGCGAACATTAGGGGAGGCCTATGTCCAGCAGTGGATTTTAAAAGGCTGATGGATGAATGGATGGAGGGACCCATGCCCAGCAGTGAAACGTAAAAATGGTTGCAGCAATGCCAGTAATGTTCATTTAAATGCTGATGGATGGATGGATGAACAGAAGACGTATCACGTAAATGATATTGATTTCATGGTAAATGTCTCATTCATTCATTTCTCATTTCTCATTACAGATGACCCGTACTGTGTAATGGTTATCGTACCTACTGGAATGTTGATCGGAGGGTCCCAGGTTCGATTCCCGGCGAAGCAGAAATTTCAACGATGAGTTTTAAATTTTCTGTTCTCGGTCTTGGTGTTTGTGTTTCTGTTTTTGTGTGTGTCCTTGTTATCCACGACAATACCCTGTGCCGTGTGTTTTTGGTATTTCGTTTATTACATTACAAAAGTACGGTTGTTGAACACACATACATGAGACGACTATCTGGCTCCATAGTAGAAGTGCAACTTACACAAGACTTCGGATCTTACTTTAGATTTAACGTAGATGTTACTAAAGAGTACGTGGCCCCCGCACTTGTTTTTTTTTAATTTTTTTTTATCTCCCACTCAGGAGTGGGTCTCCTATAGGAAGTAAGGAGGATTTATGCCGTAGTCCACCTCGCTGGCCAACTGCGGATTGATGGACAACGCGCCTACGAGAAACTATGAGTTTCTCTCAGGCATGCACAGTGATGGAAAACATGGTAATTAATTAAATATCACAATATTGTCCCTCACCGTGGAAAACCACGCACTTTTTTATTTGGACAGAGTAGCAGATGATAATGCAGGCCACGTGTCGATCCGTCTAAGAAACGAACTTTACAGATAGATTACCTCCACGATCTCATACTTTTCAATTTGAAAATTGACGACCCGCGTAGCGCAATGATTACTATGCCGGACTGCCAATCGAAGGGTCCCGGGTTCGATTCCCGGCGAAGCAGAAATTTAAATGATGAGTTAAAATTTCTGTTCTCGGTCTGGATGTTTGTGTTTCCGTCTCTGTGTGTGTCCATGGTACCCACGACACAGGGTGTATCTGCCCTACTGTGGGGCTTATGAGTATGAAACGTTATTTTTTTATTTAATATCTTTACTTATTTGTAATAAAATATTACAGTTGTTGAATTACCATCCGCCCAATTCTGCCTGTTATGGCATGCAAAATATATAAATGGAATTGACAGTATACGATTACTAAAATCAATTCCATTTCCAGCGTGTGGCCTAAATTCTTCTCAACTTCTGAGACGAAACCTGTGCCTAATTTTCTGTTGATTATTATTTGCGGGCTTTCTACAGCAGCCGCAGAGCCATCTTGCATTATAGAATCGTGTCGCAATCAATTGATTTGGGGTCCATCTCGAGTTTCGCTCATTAACATCACAATTGAAGTAAGAATATAATCGGACCCGCTTGAGAGCTGAGCAAACGACGCATACGCATAATTAATGTGATTATTTACGTAATTTGGTGCCGTGCGTGCTTGTAGTGGAATTGCCAAGTTCTTAAAAATTAAGCAGAATATTTTTTTAATAAATAATTTTAATAATTTTCAAACAATATCAAAATTAATAGCTAGCCACGCTTACATATAATTAATATCTTGTAGTTTCTCATCTAAACTGCAGAATGTGTTCTACCTCTGACATTTTTGCGTGTTGAAGGTTGAGTATCAATATTTATATTTTATTACTATATTTAGCTTCTAGTATATTATTTAAAAAAATCGCTCTAGCATGGATTGCTTACAGTCAAGAAGACCAGTTTTTAGATTTATAAAATAGTTTATAAAATGCCAGTTACTTAATAATAAGAAATGCATAGGTATAAAATATTTTTTGCACGTTTACTTTGCCGGAAGCAATCCGCTCTTGGTTAGCGTGTTGGACTATGGCCTAAATTCCTCTCACGTCCGAGAGGAGACCTATGCCCAGCAGTGGGACATAAAAAGGCTGACAAAACTCTTCAGAAAATATTTGTGATAGAAAAAGTCTGAATATTGTATATTTTCTATAATAAGTTATTATAGCTTCAAACTCGTCGTTATTAATTAATGAACTTGGCTATTTTGATAATAATTAATGTGTTGGAATGTTTGTCTTACCGATTACGCGCTCCTCAACCTATTCTAGTTTTTGATGGGCACTTTTGTTTCAACATCATAGCCAACATGGGATTTCTTAAAACAATATTGTTTTGATAGCGACTGAAAGTTTTGTTATGACAAAAAACTTATTTGATGAAAGCTTGATCAATCAAATATGCAGGCCACGGACTTCTGAGTAAAGCTCAGTCATAAGCCCGTAAGACATAAAATAAATATATATTTTTTTTGGATTTTTATATTTGTTTAATTTTTTATGATGAGGTAATAATATTATAATTTTTACCCCTCTATTACCAACCTGTGTTTTTAATAACCTCATGAAAAGGCAGTACGGAGTTCACCGGGTCATCTACAATTATATAACTCTCAGGCATGTAATATTAAGGAAAACATCACAATGAAATATTACAATGTTTTACCTCATCGTAGAATAGCGATAAATACGCACACAACAAACATATTAGTAAGAAATGTGCGCCAAGATTTGAACGCGGGAACTCTCACTTATACTGCACTAGTGGCTGCCCGCGATTTCGCCTGAGTGGAAGTAGTTTTAATTTTTTCTAAATAAAATTAACACTATGCTTTATTATATCAGCTACCTGCTAGTGAAAGTCCCGTCAAAATCGGTCCAGCCGTTTCAGAGATTCGCCGGAACAAACAGATAGACAGACAGACAGACAAAAATTGTAAATAATGTTATTTTGGTATATGTACCGTATATAAATTCATATGCATGTAGTAAAAAGCGGTTATTATAATATTACAAACCGACAATCCAATTTTATTTATTTGTATGTGTATAGATAAGCCACTCGTCTTAGATATTTAATTTTTTCTATCGCTGAATTTCATTTGGTTACTTATGTAAATTAGGTTTTTGTGCTAAAATACGAGTAAACGTTCGAATTCACCCATAAACCGTGATTGGTGAGGTAAGCATAGGGTTAGCCATTAAAAATCTTCAGCGTTCCGATAACTTTTCAATTCGAGGCAATTAAAATACCTAATCTCAGAAATGATTGGGCAATCATAATTTCTTCTGTATGAAGTTCGTTATTAGCTTTTATGGGTGTGAGTAGCAAATCGATTAACTCTAACGTCGATAAAGCGAGCTTAATAAATTGAGTAATTTCTTTGTCCCATAACTTTTCATAGTAATCAAGATATTTGCTTAAGCCCTGCGTCCGACTACTGAGAAGGTTTCCTTTGCCGTAACTAGGGGGGCATGAAGCTAACTATACTTTACAAGCTTATTCACTTACAAGCATGAAGCTTACCATACTTCACTTGCAATAAATAAATAAATAACATTTATAAATAATGTTTCACACTCATAGTCCCACAGTAGGGTAGATATACCCTGTGTCGTGGGTACCATGGACACACACAAAGACTGAAACACAAACACCCAGACCGAGAACAGAAATTTAAACTCATCATTCAAATTTCTGTTTCGCCCGAAATCGAACCCGAGACCCTCCGATTGGCAGTCCGGCATGGTAATCATTGCGTCACACGGATAGTAACACACTTGCAATGTACCTATATTTGTTCAAGTTGTCTCATACAAAACAATTTTTTGAAGCAGATTTAAAGATGTCTTATTATTGAGCTGAAATTTAGTTATTATTGAGACACATTTAGTTGACAATGCAATTATGTACTCAGTGTTGTAAATTCAAAATGGCCGCTGCACCGAAATTGCTGATTATATTTTTTATACAAAACACACATTATCTACAGATTACTACATTATCGACAGGGTACCTATCATAATATAAGAGGGTTTAAGTAGTAGAAAACAATACACCCTGAAAAAAATTAAACTAATGTGACCGCCACCACTTAAGCGCGGAAAAAAATTTGTAAAACACACTAATAACAATATGGATATCAAATGAAAGGATTTAACTTTTATACAATACGATACAAGAATAAAAAAAAATGCGCATTTCAATATAAGATTGGTGGACATCAAGCCTTTTATAAATATTGTGTAACACTTTTAAAAATATGTAATAATATATTTAAAAAAATATATTTAAAGAAATCTCCATGCCATAGAGCAACGATAAATACCCGCGGCAATGAACCCCCGAGAAAACAGTGGCTTAACTACTCGGCTATCTGCTTCCTCATTTGTTTCTAATAAACTGAAGTGTCAGGTTTTGTTCTAAACGCTTTATTGCTTCAAATTTCTAAAAACGCGATTTCTTATCCACGCTTAAGAACATATAATTTACTCGTAACTAATAACCGATTAGCTTGAGCCTAATTGCCCCGTCTTCAATGAAGTTCAGAACGGCCACAGCAGGTCCCGGGTCGCGGGTCAGAAAGCGCAACCTCTGGGTCTCCACACACAATGTGAGATGGGCACGTGCGATTGTTGAATAGCCCATAGTGTTGTGAATATGAGCATATGCTTAAAAACCTATAGTTTTCTAAAACATACGATTAAAAGTAGTTACAGAAGTATTACGTAGCATTTCATTTCAAAAATTTTTTATTCTATTAGAATAGGTTTCATAACATGTAAATAAAACAAAAAAATACCGCTATTGGTAGGTTTAGGTCAATTTTTTTTTTGGACAATTTTTCTGCTTAAATTATTTATTGCTATTGTGATTGCTGAGTAATTTTGAGCTGAGTATAGTTTTCTACGACATAATAATAAAGACAAGTTACTAATGCAATTGAAATAATGAACGCAAAGCTAATTGTACACTTACCCAAAAGGTTTTACATAGTTTTACCCTACGGGAGAGCACATCTGCTCTCCCAAACATGGGCCTGTTCTGGAGCGGCGTGCGTGGAGGGCACCGGTGCGTTCCACTAGAGCTCCTCAGGTTCAGAGGCAGACCACCGAGGGGGTTTTTGGTGCGGTACACACACACATTACCCGGTATCCCCTTCCAAGGTGCGGGGTACCATTTGAAGGTTTCCTCCCGATACCAAATAAGATAGTTTTATAGCTGATATCGTCTTTCATCTCGACCTGAACTCTACAATTGAACTCGACTAGAATGCGACTCGAATTCGACTCAAACTCATGTCTTCGAAGCAGAGGTCCCTCAAGGATTACTGTTGTCGATACGTCCATAATACCTACCACAATAGGTATTCAAAATTACGGTTATACGACGTGTGAAGCGTTGGTATTACATCTTTTGTACGCACAATGCAGTTTTGTACAATAATAATAGCACATCTCGTGAACCATCCGTTAATGAGAGAGTGCAAGGTCGTAACATCGCAAACCGCTGTGCGACTTATCTGTGCCTGTGTGAGTATTGTATATAGGTACTGCACATTTGTTGTAAAGTACAGTCCATATGCTGCGTTGCAAAAAAGTAGCGATGGCCGAGTGGTAAGGACCGCGGTCTCCAACGCGGGAGATTCCGGGTTCAAATCCTCGGCGCGCACCTCTGACAAATGAAATCTATACATATAATAAATTTGTAACAAGTCGGTTTCTGTACATTGAAGATATTTGAAAAAAACTGTCACTAGGGCTATTTATTAGCGTAATAGAACCCAAAACAATGATTTTTAGAATTATTGTCTGTTTATCTGTTTATCTGTTTGTCTGTTTATCTGTTCGTTTGTGCGCGCTAATCTCAGGAAAGGCTTAACGTAGAAGGATGCGGTTTTCACTGATGTATTGGTATTTTTTTGGATTAACATTTAGGATTAACATTTTTGTTTTATTTAAATCGGTTCACAAACAAAAAAGTTACGTCAATGTCAAGGATGAAATGGATGAACGCCTGCTGGCTGACTCTGCGCAATGAATCAGCACTCCGGTGCTAATGCATTTAAATGCATAATAAAATAAAGAATTACGTATTTCAGCATTTTCCAAAATTCACCCTTTAAGTGTCAATTTTTTTTCGAAATTCTTTAAAAACTGATTGTTGAGATTGATTTATAGAATATTTTTGGGAAAAGTATTTCACTTGAAATTTTGTATTTGTAATCTTTATTAAAAATAATAAGACACCTATGTAACCTTTTTTCAAAAATCATCCCTTGGTAGCAAATAAAAAGGATTCAAAAGCTGGAAAGTGAAGGTTAGAATGATTAACCTTAATTTTATTCCCAAATTCTTTTCCCTTCTTTGAATGCTGATTTACTAATGTATTGTAGAATGAATTATCGTAACATTAAGTGTGTATTTCACATCAATCGGTCCATTAACAAAGTTATGTCCATTTAAACAATACGCGGCATAAAATTGAAACGCGCTTTGGTAGATTTAGATGAAAGTTTTGTTAAAAACTGTTTAGAAAACCATAATTAATACTTTACAATGAAATCAAAATTATAAAATAATTTGTGGTTCCGAAGATAAGAGAGGGAGGTCAAACGTAAGATGAACTTTTATCAATATCGTCGACCATATTAAATAGAGATCTGTGTGATCAGGGTAATGCTTCGTAGGCCGAGAACGGCTAGCCTACAGCCCCTACAGGTATAAAGCGCACCGCGAGCCCTGCCACCGAGTCTTACAGAAGACTCCTGAGCCCTATAGAAGAGGTCGATTGCTCAGCTTCTTCTTGGAGCTACAATTGGAGATACAAGCTAAATAGCTGCATCCTTTTAACGTCTCGCTCCTCTCCTGGGCTTCCCATTATTGGCCTGGAGATTACTTAACCACGCTGCTCCAATGCGGGTTAATATGCATATTGTAACTATTAAAGAAATTCTTACAAAGGAATCTTTATTAAAGCAACGGAAGAATAAATTTAAGTGTGTAACTTTTGTAAGAGAATAAAGTTAATGCGAGCGGTCACACCACAAGTTTCGAATAATTACTAACATCTCTTATTATTCTGATAGCAAGTTTTCAATCACTTATGCTAGATTTCATCTCTAAATATTTTAAAAAACCATACATATCACCATATATTCAAAGAAATCCTCAATACAAAATGTACAAAACCTTAACAAAACGAGGCTACTGCCGACATCTATGTTCATATTCAGAACTATTTAGTGATCTGTTGCAAATTCGCTATATCGACAATTTAGTTTAAACGCTATACGATAGATGTCGTTGTTATTCATTTATTCACATTAATTGCTTTTTACAGGTAGATTTACAGGTGGTGAACTAAATAATCATTATTTTACCCAATAACGCTATCACAAAGTGGATTGGTGGAGATTATTTCAAATAATTAATTACGAGTATATTTACTTAATAAAATATCTAATTTAAAAAATTAACAACTTAGAGAGCTTTGGAACTGGCGCTGATATTGTACTCATTGTGGTAGAGCATTATGGAGGCGCGGCGCGGTGGTTACATCCACATATTATGGAGGGGTCACAGGGGACATGACCCCCCCAAAATCCCTCACTCATGCGTAGATGGAAGGCGAAACAAGCCAATTTGAGACACCTCTTCCCCCAAATTTCTTAGTGACCCCCCACCAAAATTTCTTGGCGACCATTGCCCAAAAATGAAGGCTGCGACCGCGCCTGGACTCGCGTGGCGCAATGGTTACCATGCCGGACTGCCAATCGAAGGGTCTCGAGTTTGATTCCCGGCGAAGCAGAAATTTCAATGATGAGTTTAATTTTCTGTTCTCGGTTTAAGTGTTTGTATTTCTGTCTCTGTGTGTCTCATGGTACCCATTACACAGTGTATATTTACCCTACTCTGGGGCTATTTATTATAAAAAAAGTTTATTTATAAAAAAGTGATTTCGAATAAAATAATAAGCAATTGTCGAGGGTCTAATAATTTTTTTATTGAAATGAGCAGACGTTTTCAGTGGTTAATTTAATAAGAGCTATTACATACATACGCAGTACTGGCACTGGTGTTACACTAATATGGTAAAGCGTCACGGCAGCAGCACGGCATGGTGGTCACGCCCAGAATAATATTAGTAATCGATATAAGTATTTATTTCTGATGCTGTGTGAAGGGTTGTTAATAGGACCAATTGACTCTTAATCGCGTAGGGCCTGATCCTCTCACGCTGCTCCAATTCAGGTTGATGACGTCTTCATTGTTAGTGGCCTAACTGCTGTCGCAAGTTTTAAATCGCTCAAAAGACCTCCATTAAGTATGAACGACAGTATGTTAACGACAATTGCAACCAACGTGTAAGCAACCAAGAATTTGACTCCCAACTACTAACCACGTCTGACATAGCGTAGACATTTCACCACCTTTCTGCAACATATTTAAGTTACATAATGATAATGAATCTATGCATTATTTGCAGTACAAATTATTTTATTATAATTATTCTTTCCGCGGGCACAGCAGTCCTATCTAAACACTTTAAAAACAGGCTATTATAATACGTTTAATTTGTAAAGAGAAACTGATGATAACGACTGAAAAGTCGATATTATAAGAGGAGTACAGTAAGAATTGTAAGGACTCAGGAAGAATGTATCTACTCAACATAATAATATGAACTTTTGTATCATATGTAATTTCATAAAAGGTAACAATAATCCAAGGGACAGTGGAGGGCAAGCGGTCACGAACGAAATTGCAACCTCATCAGCCACGACCACTCTGTCAAGAGTGAACGACTAAAGAGGAGGAGGAACAAATAATCCAAGCCTAATCAAGCCTTTTGTACAAGTCTTTATCTACGCGGACGACGTCGCGGGCACAACTAGTTTGTAATATGCATATTTTATCGCTGCTGCAAGGTGATAGAAAATATCGTGATATTTAATTGATTACGATGTTTTCCATCGCGTGATAGAATAACTAAGATAACGGTATAAGTTTACACCGATAACCTATGAAATTGTAATGATCCTTTCTAAATCCTGTGAAATCGTAGGGTGCAGCTAGCAATAAATGAATAAAGCACCCATAAGCTCAATCTCTGCAGTATATCATTTCATGTCATAAATAATAACGTCATACCCGTTTTAAAAGAGTTTCGTATCACGAAAATCGACTTCATCATTCTTCACGTGAACGTCGAGGCCATCCAGCTCCTCGACACTACGGACCAAACCAGAAGATTCAAACGGACAAAACCATGTGAATTAGTGACAATATTGTGTACTGTTAGAAAAAAAACGTTACTTATAGAACACAAGAACAGTGTGTCATAAACTTAATTACTAAGAAGTGATGTATCAGTGGACGTACATTTCAATTATATCTCAGTAGTAGTTTAAGTTATCGTCAAATTACTCATTGGTTATATCAATTAGGCTAGATTATCGTAATATCTATACAAATAAATAAAATTGGAGTGTCCGTCAGTAATATAAAAATAACCGCTTTTTACTACATGCATATGAATGTATATACGGTATAACATTTTTACAATTTTTGTCTGTCCGTCTGTCTGTCTGTCTCTGAAATGCTGGACTTATTTTGACGGGGACTTTTACTGGCAGGTGGCTGATGTAATAAGGAGTAATTTAGGCTACTTTTATTTTATAAAAAATCTAAAACTAAATGTCCACGCGATCGAAGTCGCGGGCGGCCGCTAGTCATATATATAAAGTACTACTCATGTACTCTATACTACAAAAAACCGGCTTCAAAAATATCCCTTTTGCATCGTTTGGCATAGACCGGTTTTTCGCTAAAAAGCTTAAACGTGCCGTCTTACTTTAACACGTTCAAACCATTCGAGGGTCCTATTGTCAAAAAAATCATACTTATAACCGATCTTCGCATTTTTCACTACTAATACTTGAATATGCTGAATCCGAGACCGACGTAAAAAACCACAAAAGCATCAATATGGTGACCACCACGATATACCTAGTTCTCGTAAATAACAATCATACTTCCCTAATCGTACCATGTGTGTTATACCACCTTCAAGCATAAAATCAAACTGAATAGAATAAATGTAGACATCATAACCCTCAAGGTAGTCAATTTATATCATGAAGTTAAACACAAAATCATGAACAAAGTAACTGACGGTATAATAATGCAACATAAACATTGTAACCGTGATCGCTTTAGTATAACCACGAAGTCGTCCAATTAATTAAATTTTAGCGGCAATTAAGTTTAGCGAATGAAGATGTTAGATGCACTTTGAAAGGTGAACTTGAAAATGGCATTGAAGTTATTTTGTACGTGCAATGTGTAACTTGCTCCAGTTTTATATAATACTTTTTTAAACATATACCTATATATATTATAGAACTCGAATACCAAAACAACTCCGCTTTTAACTGCGCAGTGTTCAGTAATAAAGCATAAAAATTCTATAATAATAATAATAATCATAATTCCACCATTCTGCTTTGGTACAGTGTGATCAATAAAGCTACAAAGTGTTCAAAATATCCGTACCCCGCGTTGGTAGTAGTAAAGGAAATTATTACATTTTCAGACAATATTTTTTATATTTATATAATCCCCTTCCCTCTCGGATCTCACAGTGAACAGACGTGTCATTTGTTGCAAGCTTAAAATCTAAAACATTTAACAGTTAAAATAGCTAACCAATGTAATAATTATCTTTTTGCATAAAATATATACAGTGCCGGATGTACGTGCGTAATAATTTAGTGAGATTATCAACAAAAACCGTAAGTCATCCTTTATTTCTCGCTGAGCGCACGCGTCGACGACGCAACGTGTAACTGCAGCGGCTACCCGCTCGATACTGTTACTGACTGACTGTCTTATCTCTGAACGAGACGCGTGCAGAGCAGTCGCTATTACTATGCAGCGCACGCCACCCAATATCAAACCTGCGACGCTCGCATCATCTACACCGAGCGCGTTGCATCGCCACTTGTCAGAACCAAACATTAGCGCTGATAATATTGACACGGAGCAATTAGACGTAGACCTGCCGAAGCAATCTATACGCCGTACGAAAAGGAAGCGTTCAGAAAATGAGGATGATGATAAAATAAATATGTTTATGCAGGAATTAAAACAGATGTTCGAGGAACTCAAAAACCACCAAGAAAAAAAAATCGACAAGCTGTGTACAGCCGTAGAAGACATCCGATCCTCAGTTGAGTTTCTAAGTCACAAATATGACACTCTTATGGATAAATTTGTGAAATTGGAATCGGATCGTAATGAAGATGTGAAGTACATCAAATCGCTTGAGGATAAACTTGAGAACCTTGAGCGGGGTGCCAGATCAACTTGCCTGGAGATAAGAAATATCCCCGTCTCAAAATCAGAAAACAAAAGCGATCTTCTAAAGGTTGTGACTAATGTGGGCAGTGCTCTTAAAGTGGACATACAAGCGCACGAAGTTAAAGATGTTTACCGGATCAAAACAGCTAAAGAGGACAATAAAACGATTATTTTAGATCTCTGCAGTAATATTTTAAAAGAGAGAATAATAGATTCGCTGCGTAAATTTAATAAATACAATAATGGCTCTAATAAATTATCCACTGAACACTTGAAAATCCCCGGACCTTCTAAGCCTGTTTTTATATCGGAAAATCTCACCTCACGAATGAAACGTGTGTACTTCTTATCCAGAGACTTTGCTAAAACAAATAGTTATAAATATTGCTGGCTATCACATGGGAAAATTCTCCTTAGGAAAAAGGAAGGTGATACTCTTATTCGAATAAATTCTGAATTGGACCTGGAAAACCTCAAAAAAAAGATATGACTAAATATCACAATGTTCGTTAGTCAATGGTTTTTGTTTATTTTATTCAATGAGGCAAAGGAAACGTGTTTTGCTGCATACATTATTTCACAGCTATTTAATGTACATCTCCTAATAATAATTAACAATCTCACACATATATACACACCACTTACATATACACACCACACACACAGACTATACAAGTTTTTTAATGTTTTAGAACTAGCTTCTGTTGATAATAATTTAATCTACAATTACCAGCGAAATTATGCTTCGAAACCAATAATTTTTCATAAATTTTATATGCTTACAGCTTACGGTCATGTGTTTACTTTTTATCACTCGGATTATGGATGACATGCTAACATTAAATACTGCCCTCGAGCAGTTCTCAGTATCCAAATCATATCTTTGTCCACCAGAAGAATTAGGAACTTATATTGACAATAATACAGACACATTTTTTAAAATTCTTCATTTAAATATTCGAAGCATTAATTGCAACTTTGACAGTCTCCTTGTTCTGATGCAAAGAATAAAATTTCATCTTGATGTCATTATATTATCTGAGTGCTGGCTAAGTAAGTGCCCTAATGTTCCGTGTTTGAATGGTTTTGAAAAGTTTGTGTCTACTTTCTCAAATCAAAATGAGGGTGTTGTAGCCTATGTAAGATCTAATCTTCAATGCACAGTAGATATTACTACTAATATTACTGAAGCTAACAGCCTTATTTTAAAATTCCCCAACGAAACTGTTGTGTTTGCATTGTATAGGTCTCCATCTTATAAAAATATAAATGTTTTCTTAAGTAGTCTGGATAGCACTCTTAGTAATTTTACTGCCTTCAAGAATATCATAATAGTTGGAGATATCAATATTAATATAATACCGGGAAGTAATGATACCAATGCAGATAATTATCTAGATCTTCTTGCGTCACATGGTCTACTCCCTGCTCACCAGCTCCCAACTCGGCTAAACAATTGCTTGGACCACATTATTCTTAAATCTTCTAATTCTGCTACACAAACCACGTTTGTCCTAGATGTTGATATCACGGATCATGCCCCTGTTTTATTTATTTGTGACAGTAAAGTTAAATTGCAATCTATAAATCGCACAGCTGTACGGCTTAACATGAAGGATATTGTGGCTCAAATAGAACAGACCGATTTCTCCTCTGTCTCATCTCAATTGGATCCCGACGTAGCTGCTAACACATTTGTAGCAATAATTTCTGATGTTGTAAATAAATACTCTCATACTGTTAAGGTTTCCAGTAAAACCCGAATTATAAAACCCTGGATAACTCCCGGCCTCCTTAGGTGCATCCGTCATAGAGACAGCTTGTATCGTAAACACAAAAAACACCCTCATGATTTATCATTAAAATTGACATTTACCAGATACCGTAACTTCTGTAACAATTTATTAAAAAGATTGAAACGGCAATATCAGCGTAACGAATTTCAAAAGGCTAATAGGAACCCAGCTAAAACATGGAAGCTAATCAAGAATATTGTTACTATTAAGTCGGATAAATCACACTCTGATAATTTACTTACACTTTGTGACTTTCCTTCGGCGTCAGTAAACAGAGTGAACAATTTTTTCGTAAATGTAGGCAAGAGCCTTGCTGAAGACATAAATCCTTTGCCAACCCATGAAGTAAATAAATTCTGTTCTACTACTTTACCGCCTTTAAAATCCATGTCCCTACTCGACACGGATCAGAAAGAGGTAGGACTCATTATTAATAATCTCAAAGACAAATGCGCTGCTGGTTGGGATTGTATACCGACAAAAGTAATAAAAGCAGTGTCCCACATTGTTGTGCCAATTCTTACTGACCTTTATAACCTGTGTCTAGCTCGCAGTATCTTTCCCAATGCTTTCAAAAAGGCTTTAGTACATCCTATATTTAAAAACGGAGACAAAAGCAATGTTAACAACTACAGACCGATATCAGTGCTTACGACTCTATCAAAGATTTTTGAAAAGATTCTAAATAATAGACTTCTTAAATTTTTAGATGAAAACAACATTCTCTCTCAAAATCAATATGGTTTCAGAGCTGGTAAATCAACGGAAGATGCTGTTCTAACACTGACCAATAAAATCGTTCTAAACTTTAATAATGCACTCAAGACGGCAGGTATCTTCCTAGATCTTTCAAAAGCCTTTGACACAGTTTCGGTGCCTAAGTTAATAAATAAGCTTGAACGAATTGGTATAAGAGGTGTTACCTTGGAAATTTTTAAAAGCTACCTCTCAAATCGTACGCAATCGGTAGTTATAGGTAATCATACTAGTCTCTCTGAAATTGTGCCTTATGGAGTCCCCCAAGGTAGTGTTCTTGGACCTACCCTCTTTCTTATCTATATTAACGATCTCTGCACGTTGCAGATTCCAAATTGCAACACCATCAGTTATGCTGATGATACAGCTCTTATCATTACTGGTAGGAACTGGGAAGAAGTTCGCCAATTTTCTGAAAATGCTATTAATGTAGTTATAAAATGGTTGAACTGGAATCTTCTCACCCTTAATGTTGAAAAAACTAGGTATATAACATTTGCCCCTAATACCTCTCTACAACCTGCTCCTGCATTCACAGTTCGGGCCCATGGATTATGTAACATGGAATCAGTATGCTCGTGTAAAGCTCTCGAACGGACTTCTAGTATGAAATACCTTGGCGTAACATTAGACAGCTCATTAACATGGAAACCGCACATTGCATCTGTATCCTCACGCATCCGCAAGCTTATGTTTGTCTTTAAAAATATTAGGAGCTTAGTTGATTATGACTGTCTAAAATCCGTATATTATGCCCTTGTTCAATCAATCCTATCTTACTGTATAACATGCTGGGGCGGTGCACCTAAAACTACTATGTTACGTATTGAGAGAGCGCAGAGAGCCGTTATAAAAGTTATGCTTAGAAAACCTATTCTATACCCTACCCTAGAATTGTACTCATGCTGTAAATTACTTACTGTTCGCCAGTTATTCATTTTGCGAACAATTCTACGGAAACATTCTGAGTTACCTTTTAACCAGGATTTAGTAAGCACAAAACGCAGAACTCGAGCTCACGTAGTGTGTGCCACAAAACGATGGCGCACGGCTATAGCGAAACGTCATTATTGTTATCTTAGTTGTTCACTCTACAATAAAATTAATAAATGCCTATATATTTATCCCTTCAACTCCAACGTATGCAAAAGGAAATGTACAGAGTGGCTTTTAACCCATTCTTATGACGAAACAGAAGAACTTGTAAAGTCTATTACCTGAATAAATTAATCACATATCATACCCATTTACACAACACCACTAACACACTACATACACATTTCACACACAACTTTATGCCTTTTTTTTTCTTCTCTTTCTCAAACAAAAATATTCATACTTATTATAAGATATTATGTAATTTGGTTCCCAAAATATCTGTCTAAATCAATGTAAACCCTGTATCATTGGAGGGCGTTGATCACTGCAACGCAGTTTATAACTTTTGCAGGATCATCGTTTTCATGTTGTTTTTGTAAATACCCTAAGTTTTGTATGCCAAATAAAGTTTATTATTATTATTATTATTATTAATTACCATCAATATATTGCAATAGGCGCAAGGAAAAATTATAACTTCGCTACTGTCACCAGTCACTTTAATATTATTGCGAATAAATAACAGTTCCTTAAAGTAGAATTGTAACGTATACTCCATTGGACTACAATCTATAACATAAAAATGCTTCATCAATGATGAAATATAGTTCAGGCTAAAATGTTAATAAATTATATGTGTATTTATTTTTACATCATAATTTTAATACTCAAGTTCACTCCATTTTGTTACAGACTTAAATTGTAATCTAAATAGATTGATGTACAAACAAACTGCATTAAAGTATTAAATATATAACAAACGTGATGGTACCAGTCGTGACTGCGCTAAGGTCAGCAAATCCCATATTGAATTAAGAATCGATCTACGATATCGATTTGTTTATTGAATTTTGAGTATCGATGATCTAATTTTGTAACGATCATGACGAACGGTTGAAGAGTTATAAAGAACTAGATGTGACTGCCATTATTAAGTTCCTTGCAATAATAAATGTCAGTCAAATAAAAGCGATGTATTTGAGCATGTATTATTGGGATGTACAGTCGGGGATGAACCACGATGACCACGTCTGGATGAGATAATCATTAGTCTCAAAAGAAGCAGCATAACTTAATAATATTTACAAGTCTTATACACTAGTCGATCGTAGATAGTAATAACAAGTAGATACTCATAAATTTCCAATGAAATTTTCGCCGCCAACAACTCTGTTTTTGGCCGGATACCAGGTGGTAGGTGATAGTGATGATACAAATAAATACTTAAATAACTACAGCGAAATATAATGATAATAGACACGAGCTTGCTTGAGGTCGAGTCTATAGGCTTTCATGATCACTTGACATAATATGTCGCATACTCATTTGCTACGTAATAAAACAACTTTCCAATGTAATTTGAGCTTTACCTGTTAAGAAGACAACAACCGACGTAAATGTTAAGAATGGGCATGATGACAGATTTTTAAATACCTTTCCTTATTGTAGGTACACGTCTCCTAGTTTCGAAAAAAAGATTATTTCAGCAATAAACTCAACTTTTAACGTAAATTATGTATTTTCTGCTATGTAATTTGAATTGAGCGCGAAAACGCTCGTAGGTGTCATGGCGTCGGCTTGCTCGTCAAACTTCAAGCAACACGATGACATTAACTGAGACGTGACGTCATTCCTTTTGATTGGCGTTTCAGATAACATGGCCGATTGCTGTATTTAATACTTTTATTTTATTGAAAATCTTATTAATCTTAATGTATAAATTAAAACGGGATCATATTTTTGAACTTTTTTACCATATTTCTTTCTGTAGAACCGTTTATTCTATGATTCTTTAATAGTATCATCATGCCTATTATAAAATACTGTTATCTATCGATAAAAACCGGGAGCGACGGCTTGACGTGCCGTCCGACGCACGGAAACGCGCATGAATTTTTTTGCCACTAGCGGTCACCCATCTCACACCCGACCATTTGGCTTAGCTGCATAGACCGCTTGCGTTTTACGCTAGCCGCAGAGCCATGCGCGCTTCACGCGCGTGATGTTTTTATTATAATACAAACAAATACCTAACTAAACACTGCAAAAATTATGAGATAAGACGCGAGCCTATTGCTTGAGGTCGTGTCTATAGGCTTTAAGGACCACTTGACACCATGTAAGTCGCATACTCATCTGCTGCTTAATAAAAAACTTTCCAATTTCATTTGAGCCTTACTTTTTTTTAAAACTGCAGCCGACATAAAGATGACTGTATTTAAATAATCAATATACTTAAAAAAATATAGTCATCTAGGTTCAATACTTGTAGATTCCTTTCTCTTTATAATTTATTAAAGGAAGTAGGTATAAGAAATAGGTCGATGCGTCCGCCACGACTCCTTAAAATTACGTCAGGTAGTAAAAAAGCTAATTTTATTTTTCGTAGATCATTTTTATTAGAACTTTGGTGCAGACATTTTATTAGTAATTTATAAGACTTACCAGTTACGTGAGCGAATTTTTGTAATTGGTGGAAAAAGTAAGTCATAAAACATAATTTTTGAAGTGAAAACTTCTTTAGCGGCGTTGTGCACTTTTTTTGGGATAGGTAAAAATGTTAAATTCGCGTCAGGGCCACGTGGCCTGAACGAAAATTCGTAAGATGGTAGAGGAGACGTGGAAGATCGACCTTCACCGATCTGATAACTCGATGAGACATATTTTTTATCAAATATAATTTATAATCATGTAACTATTATTAAATTATATATTATATATTATTATTATTATATTTATTTATATACAAGAGTGAGGTGATGAAAGAAAATTGAATAAAATTAATTATATTAAAAATAGCTATGAATACTTTTAGATGGGCAAGTTATCATAGTCATGTATGTTTATAAATTTTATTTGATAAAACATATGTCTCATCGGGTTATCCGATCGGTGAAGGTCGATCTTCACCGGCTCTTATTTATTTATTTAATTTGAATTTGAAAAAACTAATATTAGAGGTAACTAAAAGTACTTAGTGCACCTATTGTGATAAGATTAAATACAAATAATATTTAGAAATTCAGTTAGCAACAAGATACAAATATTCATCTTGAAACAGATTCTAAATACTCAATTTATTTCAAGCATCTGTGGCTTATAATAGATAGATACACCTTAATATTAAAACAGTCATTATATAAAATTAATCTGTATTAAATTATACTGTATTAATATTCTCTATAATAATATTCTATAATAATATTCTCTACGCGACAGAATTCGTAGACGAACGAAGATTACCGACATAGCTCTCAAAATTTGCAAGCTGAAGTGGCAATGGGCAGGCCACATAGTTAGGAGGACTGACAACCGGTGGGGAGGAAAAGTCCTCGAATGGCGACCACGTCTTGGCAAAAGGAGCACAGGCCGCCCTCCAACCAGGTGGACTGACGACCTGAAGAAGGGAAATCGCTGGATTCAGAGGGCGCAGGACCGGACGGAGTGGCGAACATTAGGGGAGGCCTATGTCCAGCAGTGGACTTCAAAAGGCTGATGGTTGGATGGATGGGATATTAATATTTACACATAAAAAAATAAAACAACATAATTACGTACAGTTCGGGTAACTTTGAACATTAATTTTTTTACATTATTTGTATTATTAAAACTGATTTCTATTTATGACACCTTTATTTTATTGAATTAATAGTGTCCTTTTGAGTTGGTTTTTCTGTCTAACAAAATTTGCGGAAGAAACAACAGAACTACCCATAATTTCCCCTAAAAGTCGAATTCAAAGTTATCATGAGTTTTGGGTAACTTTGAATAATTTTTTTAGAATGTAAAAAACCTTAATATTTTAAGGTTTAGGTAAAACAATAAGAAGGTATTATTAAATTTAAAAACCTTATCTATAAAAATGACATATACACTGACGTAAAAAAGTAACAAATAGATCGGTTTTGCCATATGAATCAAAGTGGACTAGTTTACGATTCCAAATCAGAGCTCAAAAACTTCCAGCAACTTAACCATGGAAAAGGCGGGAATTTTCAGAATTATGGCATTGACAGTTTATTTCTTTAATTTTCATTTGGTATAAAAACATTTTGGCAATCCATTTAACACAGTTATTATATTGAAACATCAAAAAGTTTCGATGTAATAAATTGTTAAATCTTTTTTCCAACTTTGTTCAAAGTTAAACGTCAATTCAAAGTTACCCGTAATGACTGTAGTTTGTCTATGCATATTTCATACCTTTAGGGGTATTTTTTTTAAAAACTCGAGGTGATATTAATGTCACCTCAACCTTCAAAGAACGTAGAGACAATACATAGAGAAAATAAATATAATGAAATGAGATAAAATGAGAGGTGATCCACAGACTGACTAAAACTCTTATTTTTGAATTGTTAATTTCTTGCTAAATCTACAATTCCTTTATGCTTATATAAAAAATATACGTTACACACTCATAGCCCCATATTAAGGTAATTAATACCCTGTGTCGTGGGTGCCACGGACACATACAAAGACAGGAACACAAACACCCAGACCGAGAACAGAAAAAACTCATTATTCAAATTTCTGTTTCGCCGGGAATCGAACCCAGGACCCTTCGATTGGCAGTCCCGTATGGTAACCATTACGCCACGCGGGTCTTTTAAATTAATATTTAATTATTTATTGAAAATATACTGAATGCCATAGAATACCTTCTCATTGCTGTACTAGATCAATAAATTGGAAGTTGATCGTGTGCTTTGTTGTCATAGAAAGTACATCGGTATGCGACGTGTAATACCGGAATCCGATTAATAAATATTGAAATAACAGAGCACTTACATGTACCTACCTCTACAGCATCTTTCGTAATAACGTCAAAATATTCGTAATATTTTGTGTAAGATCTGACCTTATCACCAACCCGTACTCGGTCAGCGTGGTGGACTGTGGCCTAAATCATTCTCAATTCTTTGAGGAACTATGCTTTTTTTAAACCTTTTTTATATCCTACTGCTTGGCACAGGTCTCCTTCTCAGAAGTTAGGAGATTTAGTCCATAGTCTACCACGCTGGCCAAGTGCGGATTGGTGGAAAGGTTACCTTACACAAAATATTACGAATATTTTGACATTATTACGAACGATGCTGTAGAGGTAGGTACATTTAAATGCTTAGCTGTATAATATAACCTGATAATACCGTAGTAACTATCAATAAAAATTTAAACCAACTTCAAATCCCATCAACTGAAAAAGAACAATCTCTTCAAGAACAATCGAAAAGACCAAGAACTTTCCAAAATAATATGGAATACTTTCAAACATACAAACTGAGAAACAAAAATACCTAATACCGAGCACAAAAAAAGTAATTCC
Source organism: Pyrgus malvae (assembly GCA_911387765.1). Lineage (NCBI taxonomy): Eukaryota > Metazoa > Arthropoda > Insecta > Lepidoptera > Hesperiidae > Pyrgus > Pyrgus malvae. The sequence goes on along the minus strand of OU426960.1, from coordinate 1,891,126 downwards.
GATAACATTACACTTACGTGTCGAATTGACTACCACCTGGTCTGTTTTGAAGTCGGTTAAAAACAGTATACTCATATCCTATGCCTTCGAAATACCGTACAGTGAATAGTCACCTTAACAAATCAATTCGGCTGCTCTTCAACGTTTGGTTTGCTCAGTTTATTTTGTCGTCCATAATTGTCGCTCAAGTGTTTATACGGCTCTATTAAGGCATTCGATATCGAAATATGTCGTGTAATGCTTCTATCTCCCTTGTTGTGTACTTTGAGACACAGCTCACACTGCTAACTTTCTCTAGAACAAATATGTAGGTAGATATAAAAACATTGATGAATTAAATTGTATGTAATGAAATTTTTCATTGCATTTATTAGGTGGTTCTTGGTTCGACGGTAAAAGTATGCAATATTTGTATTACAACAACAGTTAAACATCGGCTCGCGGTATCCTATGAAATCTGCTTGTGAGGTTAGATTTTTCTATTTCTTAAGTTACTCGTAGATATTTTGGTTCTATTTGTTGTATTCATAGTATATAGATATATATGTGTGTAATTATTAACATTTTATATGATTTTAACATCAATCATCAATAATTGGAGTCTCGTGCCCAGTGCTAAAAGAGGTTTCACATAGAAGGATTTAAAGGTGAACGTAGTTTCTGGTTTTTTCTTTAGTCACAAATCTTTTAAAGTACTTATATCTTAACATATTTAAATCTCAGCTTAGCAACAACTTAGTTACATAGCCTCGCGGCTAATTTGCGGTGACTAGAAACGACAAAGTTTAAGTACTAATTACTTTTACTTCAGCCGTTGCATTTTAAGTATGACCATTGGTTATGTCGATCGCCGTTTTGTGTACTAATGTGACAGTTTGTGGCTAAAAATAATTAGCGAAAGGTAAAAGCAGTGGAATGGAAAACGTTTTGTGAGATCATCTAACTGAAGTGAAAACTTCTTTCGCGGCATTGTGCACTTTTTTTGGGATGGGTTAAAAATGTTAAACCCGCCTGACACGTGGCGTGATCGAATATTCGTAAGACGGAGGGGTGACAGCTGATGACGGATCGACAGTCTATACTTGTAAAATTGGACATTGAACATTGAACAAAGTGACGGAGAAAATGAAAGAAAATGAGTGTAATTAAATTTAAGTTTATAATTATTGCAATATTTGCATACCTCATGAAGGTAAAGATGGCGAACCAAATGTATAAAAACACTCATATTTGTGCAAATAAAAGTATTTGTCTTTGTTAAAATGGAATTGTGAGTAGAGCAGACGCGCCAAGGATATGAGCAACGCTCATATCTCTACAGAAACACGCGATAGCGTTGCGATATGCATGCTTGTGTGCGTGCTTGAATGTGATTCGTTCATTTGAAATCGCGTGATTTAGCGACGTTAAGATTGGCTACATTTTAAATGGCAAATATCTGCGTAAGCTTCATATTTATTTAAGTATAGATGTAGTGGAGGTGAAAGGTCGGGCTGGATCGACGACACTGGTTTTTATACGAACGGCGCATTATTGCCATTCTACCTCTTTTAAAAAGTTATGTGTGTGCCTCAGATATTAGTATAGACATCAACTATTAAAAAACTAAGTTTAAAAGAACTATATAGATTTTCTTATTTGGACTTTACTGTACTAAAATCAAACCGCATAGCTGCTAACCGACTACAATAGAAGTGAGTTCATTTTATAGAACACCCAAACTAGCGAGTAGCCGAAGCCCACAATGCATTACTAAATTACGGTGCCTGTAAATCATCCGCGCATTGTGCATAGTGGTGAACAATGGGTATCAACGACGAGAGCCTCCAGATATGAGTAGTGGAGCATTTATGAGGTTTTACAGCTAAGACTTTATCTTAGGTTTGTTTCATACTAAGCTGTTAAAGAAATATATTTTCATATCACATGTAATGAAACAACGAGTTTTGATTTCTGTTTTGCCAGTCGAAACAAGACAATTTCAAATCAATGCGAATGTGTCAGTTAGAAACAACGTTGTTTCTGCCCTAGGGGAGGAACCACGTTGTTTCTACCCGGCACCTTCATTTGTTTATTATTTACATCTTTATTTCAAGTCTGACAGAATCGCATTGACAACTGTCGTTAAATCGTTGTCAAAAGATATTACTGCGCTATTTGTCTGAAATGAAACTGGCTACAGAAATCAAAACTCGTTGTTTCATTACATGTGATATGAAAAATACAGTGTGTGGCTCGGGATGAAACAAAGACGATTTCAGACCAGGGCGATCTCGAACTCTCGCCCTCGTCAGAAATGGTCTTGTTTCACCCCTTGCTACACAATATATTATTGCTTAGATATACCAACAGCATAGTATACAAGACATTTTAAAATAACAATGAATACAATGGTAGTATATTATCAGATATACATGACAATTATAGGTTCGTACAACATTCTCTTAATAACTCATCTTAGAGTGACGTGTATTTGCTTATAATAATACTTATCTAATACCTTTAAACGAGCAATTCTTGTATGTATCTAAATATATTTTTGGAATCTCGGAAACGGCTCCAAAGATTTTGATGAAATTTAGTACACTGGTTGCAGGGATGATAAATCGATCCACAAATTTTTATTGATAAAATTTGTCGTTTTTTTAAATGTTTATGCAGTTAAATATAAAATTACACGTACCGACATCTATTGGAAAATATTAATAATATTCTGGCGTAGAAAGCCGTGAAACGTGTCAACATTTGACAATCCACCCTTCAAACAAATGACAATGTCGATAATTATGAAAGACCTCTATAAAAATTTCGTCAAAGGAATTAAAGCTTTCTTGGTCGAATGGTTACGAAAGCCGACTACGGAGCTAGAGACCCGGGTTCAAATCTCAAGTAGGGTAAGTTGCGTTTTTAATTTTTTTGTGACAATTTTTTTTAATGGGAGCTAGGTATTTCAAAAGGATTTGTAAAGTAACACTAAGTCAATGAATGCTTTGCTTAAAAATAAACCAAGTAAATAAATTGTTTTTATCCGAGCAACGCTCGGGCGTCCAGGTACTATAAAAGTATAAGTATAAAAATAAAATACAAAATCTAAAGTTTAATTAAGGTGAGCAGTTCAATTTTATTTTACGAAATTAACAAGTGGGATTTTAGTTTTTTCTTATATAAGTAACAGTTGAATCATGAAATATATCAATATCGTCAATCAAAGAACGTACTCGGTTATAATTAGCGCGTACCCTGGATGAAGGAGATTTTTTGTTGAGTCTCGACACTGAAAACTTTGGTTAGAGAAAGCCGTGGAGTATGGTAAGGTATTATTATTATTTATTAAATAATAAATAAATAATGGTAAGGTACGTTTATATTTATATTTTACAGCAGGTAGCTGCAATCTATGTTGCCAGATGTAAGTTTCTTCAAGAACATGACATGCAAAAGCATGCGGGGCTTAGGAAGGTCCACATGTGTGGACCTTCCCAAAGTTTAAACGATCCGGTAGGTCCTGCTTCTTAGTCCCTGTAGCTTCGGGATTAAGAATAGAGCTATGGTATCCCCTGTCTGCTCGTAAGAGGCTGAGGAAAGGTTGCGTCCGGGGTTTCGGGCGGTAAGAGTGGGAGCTCGATCCATCGGCAGGTTAGCATGCCAATCGAAGGGTCCCGGGTTCGATGCCCAGCAAAGCAGAAATTTGAACGATGAGTTTAAATTTCTGTTCTCGGTCTTGGTGTTTGTGTTTCTGTCTCTGTGTGTGTCCATGGTACCCACGACACAGGGTATAGATATACCTATAATATCTTGGGAGAGGGATTTGACCGCACTAAAACCCCCTCGGTGGCTGCATTTGGAGAGGACTCCGGGATCTCCAGCGGAAATCGGTGACCTCCACGCGCGGCGCCCTGAAACGGGCCCATCATTGGGAGAGCACATGTGCGTACGTAATGTGATACTTACGGCGACATGCGGCCATGCACACACCGCCGCCCTTCCCGGGACCAACGGCTCAACGTACTACCCGTAGCACGGAAAAATGCATGAATTTTGCCACTAGTGGCCTCCCATCCCGACCGCGTCCCCGCGTCCGTTTGGCTTAGCTGCAAATCAGTTCCGCTCTTCGCTAGCCACTGGACGACGGTCAGCTGATGGCCGTACAACAATGACAAACATCAAGTGTATATTATTACCCAGGAAACTATTTCATTTCATTTCATTTCACTGGGCCAAGTGCGCTTTAGTAGTTCTGTGTACTACCTACTTATATTTATTAAAAGAAGATATTTTACATTCAATGTTTATCAATTAAATGATTCCTTAAAACTGTCAATAAGGAGAAAAGGTTTCACGTTAGTAGATATTATATCAAGAAAGGTTACAGGTGTAATAAAGCGCCACATTCACAAGCCAATATAAAGCAATAATGAGGCTGCCCCATAAATACCGCGGGTCGCAGGTCGCGGGGCACAATTAATAAATTAAGCCGCGGTGCGTTAACGCGGGAATATTCATGGCCGCCGCTGCATGATATATGCCCGGGAATATGCATAGAAAATAGCCAGGAATATGCGCAGGCACTGTTGGACTGAGAACAATGCTGGACTGACCGGTGTAAGAATACTTAGTTGCAATTATTGCTTGCTTTAATTTTACGATAGCATTGTTACTTCTTAGAGTTTAGGGATGTAAAAGTATTCTTATGTTACCTACATTTCTGTATTCTGAGATATAAACATTCAGTCAATATAATTTGTAGATCGTGCCCTCATTCATAACGTCTGTCATTATTCACTTTTTATTATTTTATTAAACAGTATTGTAAAAATTGTTACCACTGTTTAATAATATGTATGTAGGTCATATATGTATATATTAATATTTTGTATATATTAACATTTTATCCCATTAGGATCTTCTGTTCTTGAACGTGTTTATTATAAAAGCATACCTCGCATTCTCAACATCACCCAGGGTTAACTGGAAGACAATGCCAATGTGCATTAGGTTAAACCCTTTATGAATAATAGCTTAATGTGTTTTTCACATAAATAAATAAATAAAAAAAGAAACATTAATTCCTCTTTCAATAGATTTAAATGCAAATATTGTCTAAGTCGTATACCTACCCCAAAGGATTTAAATTTATTACATCCCGCTATGACTCTGCAAAGCTGTTCTTGATTTTCTTTTAAATATTTCAAAGTTTTTTGCTTATGTTTTTGAATACGTGACCCTGGAATCAAACTTGATTATTTTTGATACTTGTAAGTATCAAGTTATCAAGTATCAAGTAACAAACATTTCTTAGTGGATCGCAGCTATCTATATCGACCCGCGCTAGAATTTTTTTTTATTATAAAAACTCATAAGCAATCGTATAAGCCGTTGGTCACTCGATTACTAATACCATTACTAAAACCATTCAATCTTGTAGACTAGTTGACAGGACATTGACAGGACTTCGAATTTCACGAGAATAGTCCTGAAATCGCGATACAGCATTCTTACGAACTTTTTTAGGGTGCCGGACCTCGAAAGGAAAAAACAGAATCCTTATAGGATCACTTTGTCCGTCCGTCTGTCTGTCAAGACCCTTTTTCTCAGGAACGCGTAGAGGTATCAAGCTGGAATTTATACCAAATATTCAGGTCTATTTTCCCTTGAAGCTGTGAAAAAAATCAAACTTCTAAGCCAGCGCAATCAAAAGATACAGCCGTTTAGGCCGCATAATTCTGCAAATTTTCGACATTCGCAAGGGAATCAAAACCTACACGGTACTTCCCGTGAACTCGAATCTTGAAATTTGATACGAAGCAATGTCTCATAGCCATAGCATAGATAAACGAAAAATTGCGAAAACCGTAAATTTTTGGTTACATCATTTATTTCAAATATTTTTATTTATGCTCCTCTACAATACAATTAATGCAATTCACATAAATTAATACAATTTCCATATTGTAATTATGAATTTCATTTTGCAACAAAAATACCATAACTATGACTCGATTGTCGAGATCGGTGAACATTTACTTTATACCTACAGGTTTGGACGGAACCCTCGGTGCACGAGTCCGACTCGCACTTGGCCGGTTTTTTTGATATATAGAAAATCAATCTAAATAAATAATAATATGATAAAAAATAGTTTAAAAATGCATTTTATTGTAAAAAAGGCGTGAGGGAGCGGGAGGTAGTTAATTTGAAGTCATAAGGCTCCATTTACTGTCTATCGATGACCCGCGTGGCGTAGTGGTTACCATGCGGGACTGCCGATTGGAGGGTCCCAGGTTTGACTCCCGGCGTAGCAGTTTGAATGATCACACTTTCATGAGGCGATGGTCAGTCTCAGGTATTGCATCCCAACCTTACTCTATCAATTGAAGTTTCAAGCCTGAAATTGGCTGTATAATTCCTTTAGTTGGAATGACCACTTATCCCTGCGGCATCTTATTAAATAACACGAAGGAATATGAACATTTAAAACCGAAACCTTCACGCGTTCCATAAATAAAGGCAAAGACAAAGACTTTCTTTTGCAAAAACATGTGTGTTTACAAAACTTATTCATAATATGTCATTCCGGGTAACTTTGAATTGACGTTTAACTTTGAACAAAGTTGGAAAAAAGATTTAACAATTTATTACATCGAAACTTTTTGATATTTCAATATAATAACTGTGTAAAATGGATTGCCAAATTGTTTTTGTACCAAATGAAAATTAAAGAAATAAACTGTCAATGCCATAATTCTGAAAATTCCCGCCTTTTCCGTGGTTAAGTTGCTGGAAGTTTTTGAGCTCTGATTTGAAATCGTAAACTAGTCCACTTTGATTCATATGGCAAAACCAAGCTATTTGTTACTTTTTTACGTCAGTGTAGATGTAATTTTTATAGATAAGGTTTTTAAATTTAATAATACCTTCTTTTTGTTTAACGTAAAACTTAAAATATTAAGGTTTTATACATTCTAAAAAAAATTATTCAAAGTTACCCAAAACTCATGATAACTTTGAATTCGACTTTTAGGGGAAATTATGGTTAGTTCTGTTGTTTTTTCCGCAAATTTATTTTGTTAGACAGAAAAACCAACTCAAAAGGACACTATTCATTCAATAAAATAAAGGTGTCATAAATTGAAATCATTTTTAATAATAAAAATAACGTAAAAAACGTTCAAAGTTACCCGAATTGTACGTAATTACTTTAATTAAACTGCAGACAGCATTTAGACAGACGGAAACAAACAAGATTCTATGTAATGAATATTTTTTTCTTCTATTGTGTACTAACAAAGAAATGAACACACAATTCAAATGAAACACTTAAGTACGTCGGGACGCCATAAAACTAGGTTACCGATCTATATTCTAATGAGTAACAAGCGGTTTAATTACGTAAGCGTCGCTATACTAATTCCGTGGTACAATTGGATTACAATCGATACGAATGCGTGGTCACGCCTCTATGGCGCCCACGCGCTGGGTACAGATGATCCATAATACAATTATAGATGTCGGTGGTAGAAGGGCTTTGGTTGATCAAGTTTATTAGTACAATCCCTGGAGCCTCTGAGAGGCAGCTTTCTAAGATATTAGCGATTTCAATCAGCGCATTATACGCTTGTAAATTTTTGTTTTTGTAATCGCGTATAGGTGCTATGCTAATTATCGTTTACCACACCTTGCTTATTTGCTTTTACGGTTTTTTTAACCTTTTTTATGTCCCACTGATGGGTACAGGTCTCCTCTCACAAGTGAGAGGGATTTAGGCCATAGTCCACCACGCTGGCCAAGTACGGATTGGTGGACGTCATGCTTTTGAGAAATTATGAATTCCTCTCAGGCATGCACGGTGATAGAGAACATCGTAATCAATTAAATATCACGATATTTTCCATCACCGTGGAGCAGCGATAAATGCGCACATTAATAATTTCTTTGTCAGAGGTGAGCGCCGAGGATTTGAAACCGGGATCGATCGCGTTGAAGACCGCGAATTTATACCACTCGGCCATCGCTGCTCAAAGCGACTATATTTTACAGTTATATCAATCTATATATCATCTGCGACAGATACCTACCCTACACTGATTTGAGTATAAAAACGCCGGAAAAAGTCGGTGTACAAGCATGTGTTTTTTTAAGTCCAAAAATTTGCACGCGTTTCTACGCGCTTCTGCGCGTCGGCTGAAACTAGAAATTACACGCAGAAAAATACGCTGATTTGAAACCGCTCTAACGTTGGACATTGAAGGCATCTACATAACTTCTTACTTATAAAATATACATATATGCAGATAACAAAATTTTTTTTTGATCATGTTGTTTGACGACCCAAATGGCACAATGGTCACCATGCCGGACTGCTAATCGAGGGGTCCCGGGTTCGATTCCCGGCGAAACATTTGAATGATGAGTTTAAATTTCTGTTCTCGGTCTAGGTGTTTGTGTTCCTGTCTTTGTATGTGTCCATGGTACACACGACACAGTGTATTAATTACCTTTCTGTGGGGCTATGAGTGTGTAATGTTTATACCTATAAATAAAATTTGAGCTTGGTTTTGTTTGGCCATGGCTGGCAAGGGCAACCAACTCCTCCATTGATACTACAAAAATGTAAATAATATTTCCCATGAATACATGCATTCTTACTGGAACCTGACATGTCCTGTGTTTTTACACAGATTACTGTGAGGGGTTATTGTGCTCTGTTGCCCTTCTATCCTTATCTATTCAACTCGTTAACACACAGCCCCCACTGCCCACGCCGCGCCACGCTTCCCAGAACGAGACGATCCAAATCAAATGCGCGCACTATACTTTCAGATGTGCACACGACCGCAGCCGCCTCATACTGATCAGCCCATTTGGATCTCATGATTAAAGTGAAATGTCGACTGATAATGATGATTGTGCACTGTTTCATGAATTTCAAGCCTTATTTGTAGGATCTTTGCGGCAGCAGGTTTTTTTAACACGCTTATATTAGCTTGTATGTATGTACCTTCTTCAAGGCAAACTTAAAAAACCAATTTTCGCGCTATTATTTTATTCACAACACGCATGCACTGTGATTAACCTATATCGTACAAAATGCCATCAAATTTATACGATATAACTCAAAAATACACCAAAAAATGAAAATAAAACTAGAGCACAATATGCCTTTTTCGATTTCCCGCCAAAACTCCTCAGCAGGTTTTATGTGCTCCGACTCCTTCGGCTCAAAAATTGACGCATACTTAACAGGGAAACAAGTAGTAATGGAACATTCCCAAATATAAGTGGTATGTTGTATGTAGGTGGTACAACTATTATGGTTCGCCCGGGGAAGTACCACCGCTGCACCCACTTCTGCCATGAACCAACTCTATTGTGTTTCGGTGGAAAGGTGCAGTTGCCGGCCACACTTACATGAGGCGACCACCAGCCTCCGGAGTAGCAGCGCAACTGCCTACGACCTCAGACAAGACTTACCTATGCTTGCTTGAGATTGTATGTACATGTCCATAGGCTGCTTAACGCCACGTGGCCTGCCTGTTCGTCTGCTACTCCATTCAAATAAAAAAATGTAAACTTCCCCTGCCTACACCTAACCATACAGCTTAAATCCCAAATTCTAGGAGAGCCCTGCTCCAAGCAGCGCTTATTTTCTCTGTTTATTTACTCAACAGGTTGGTAATTACAAAAGACTATAAGATTATTATCCAGGCTATGTAGGTTATTAATACATAACAATAATATTTATCCTTAGAAAAATGTATTCTTTATATGTATAAGAATTTGTCGGAATACACTATTCCTTAGGTTGTAGTTGTTTTAAGCTTCTCTTTTTATACATCACTGCTGGACACAGGAGTAACACAAGAAACCCTAAACCCGTTTTGCCTACGCAATTCTAATGCATATTGGTAAATTAGATTACAACTACTGCAATATGATGTTGATTCTAGAAAACTTTATGTGTTTGAAGACTGCAATATTATTTAAATATGGTATTTAAATGAGTACACATGCTTTCCTAATTACATCACGCACATGTCCAGTGTGGTGGAATATGACCTAAAAACCTTTGCCTTTTGCGAGGACACTAGTGCCCGGAAACACTGATGATGAATTAAGTGTCCAATAAATCACTCTAGAATGTAACATGTAAATATTAGACATGAAAATAAATAACGTTTCACACTCATAGCCCCACATTAGAGTAGATATACCCCGTGTCGTGGGTACCATGGACACATACAAAGTCAGAAACACAAACACCCAGACCGAGAACAGAAATTTAAACTCATCATTCAATTTTTTTTTTCGCCGGGAATCGAACCCGGGATCCTTCGATTGACAGTCCGGCATGGTAACCATTGCGCCACGCAGGTCGTAAAAAAACTTAAGACAGAATCTCAAATAACAAAAGTAATTACTAATCAATTAATTAGTAGCAACTAGTGTACAAGCACTCTTAATTTATTATTGGCACAAAATAGGTGTTTTCGAGTAAAACGCGATTGCTTACTAAGTAAGTAGCTTTCATTCGATAGCATAGTTTAAAACCAATAAAGTCAATGTTAGACATAAAGATCTGTTTCTTTACGTCCCGTCTGTTCCGTTTTATGTACGATTAGCTTTAAGTACGGTTTTATGTGCGTTTAATGCTAAATCTAAAGTTTATTAATTTTCCTTTGAAGCTACCTGTGTTAATTCTTAAAGCAGAGTGGTTTTGCTATGTTCTTATAGTTTTACTTATAAAATAAATTAAAATTAATGACATTAAATTTAGCTCGTTGCGAGGTTCTTACTTACTTACCACTCACAATACTAAATTGCTGATGTCTTACATTTTCATTTTCAAGACTTATTCCGACCGGTTAAAAAAGGGTTGATTCAATATCAATATCATAAAACTTTGGCGCTCATCTGTATCTTTTTTTTATCAATAGCCTATTAAGAAAACAAAAAAAATATTCACAAAAGCACTAAAGAAATGAAGTAATTTCCGGTTAAGAATTACGTACCCAAACTAGGTAACGCATAGTCGGCACATTAACTGACTCGACAATTTTAAATGTATTTATTATTTCGTTAATTATAGGCTTTTAATATACTTTTATAAAGCTGAAAAAACCCAGAATTTATTTACGTTATTTGCAAAATATCTTTGTACTAAACATTTTAAGAAAAAATTATGGAAATTTAGGTTTCGTGAAAAAAAATGTATATTATTGTTACTGTTACAATTATTTGGTCTTTTATTTCTAAAATATTTTACTATCTATAAGTTTTATTTGATTCCAATTTTTTAATCGTCTATTCGGAATCTACAAAATTAATTAACTACAAAATCTCGTGTGTAAAATCAGGTAAATCAACGAAATCGGCAAAATTTCGAATACGGCCTCTTCAACACTCATCTAATCAGAAGTCCTATTCTGCGCCAGCGCACGATCGCATCGCTATTCGATACGCGTCGCGCAGCTCGTGTACACGCGTATATAGATCATTATATTGTTCAGTATTTAAAGGGCGCCCTCTATCGTCGGTGCTGGCGATGTGAGCAGAATTAAAACGAAGCGAGTCAGAATTAGACTGTTGGTTGTTACGTCAGGTAGCGTAAAATGTGATTATAGCTATCGGCAATGATATTATAAATAAATTACGAAAACGTATGTTTATCAAAATTCAGGCCGCAAATTCACAAATTTATTAAAAGCGACACAAGTCAAGTTTTTTTTTTTTTTTTTTTTATATGTATACCGAACAAAAAGGCAGACGGGCCGCGTGATGTTAAGCGATCACCGTCGCCTATGGACACGGGCAACCCCAGGGGAGCCACCCGAGCATTGCCGGCTTTGGAGGAGTGCTTTTTTTACAGCTTTCTTGAAGAACCCCATGTTATAGTCCACTGGGAACGCCTCAGCTGGAAGGTTGTCCCATAATCTACACGTCCGTGGTAAAAAGGAGCGTGCAAGATTACGCGCGACCTGAAGTATTACTTTTTATTTTATTTACACTAGAAATCTCAGTGTTGTGGGTAACGTGGACTTGAACAAAGACTAGAAAGCAAGCACCCGGTCCACGTTAAAACACTATAATTTTTTTCTTCACTGGGAATCGAACCCGAGACCCCCAATCTGCAATCCCCTAGTAAGCTTACGTCATACTGGTCGTAGCTAATGTTATTTTTTTAGTATTATGAACGGCAAATGATTTATATAGTATACTACTAATAAGTTTGCATTCGCTTATACATTTTATTTGTTTTCTTTAAACGTAGGTAATAGGTATTTATAAAAAGTTCCCCGCGGTTCCACCCGCGTTAGTAAAGATCAAATACAATATATAAATACTTTTTTTAATGCGGCAATAAGTGGTATATGTTCTCTCCAGCCTCTTAGCTATTTCCTTGCACAAAAACATTCCATAAGATTCACTTCATTGCGACGTGAAAGTAAGATAAAGAAACACACACTTTCCCATTTATAATATTATTAGGGAATAGTGAAAAATAAATAAATAACGTTTCACACTCATATCCCCACAGAGGGTAGAGATACGCTGTGTCGTGGGTACCATAAACACATACAAAGACCGAAACACAAACACCCAGACCGAGAACAGAAATTTAAACTCATCATTCAAATTTCTGCTTCGCCAGGAATCGAACCCGGGACCCTACAATCGGCGATCCGGCATGGTAACCATTACCCCACACCGGTTGTCAACTAACAAAGAAACTAGATATTTTATCCGTAACATAATAAAATTACAGTTTTATAGTTTAATATTTATAATGTGCTCTTCATAGACAGCAGTATATGTCTAGCATAACAATGAGGCAACATTAGAATCTGAATTAAACTGGATATAATTTTATTTTGAGTGTAGGTACTATTTAAAGATTTAGCGCTATATTTTTTAACTGACGGAAAGTTGTTTTACTTAAGTTAATTATTATGGAGATAAAGTCAGAAATTCTGTTCCTGATACAGTACAGTCTAAGAGAATGGCTGCAATGCTTTTTTATGTCATTTCTTCTTTTCTTTTTTTTCTTGTTTTCTTCTCATTTTTTACGCACTGCTGGGCACGGGCTAGCCCGGTGTTGGTTTTTAAACCGCCTATAAAGCCTCTGACAAGGTTTAACGGCTATTATTTATCAATAATATATTGTACCGACGGCGACGGTTTAACTTACCTACCTACGTAATTTTTTCCACTTGTGGTCACCCATCACACACCCGACCGCGCCCGTTGTGTTTATCTGCGTATATCGTTCTAAGATAGCAGGACCATGCATGCTTCATGATGGTGTCTGTTTAACAGAGTAAATCCTGTAGATTTTTTATTATTTATAATACTCGGCATAGACCAACATGGTGGAGTAAATATGTAAATAAATAAATAAAATAAATCAGTGGGACGCAAAAACGGTTTCGTCAATGAAAATAAAAATTTGTTATTAGATTTAATTATTTTAGATAATATCTCAAAATGATATATATTGTTGTATACATTTGTATACAATCCTACTTTACATACAAAATGCAAATTGTAATAATCTAAGCGCTCCCGTAGCCCTACAACGAATGAAGTCATCAGTTACCGGTCAATCAGTTGATACATATTAACTAACGTCGAGTTAGAATCACTGGAAACGGCATGTAAAAAAGAAGAAACTGATTGTACTGGATATGATATGCATTACTTTTTTTTGTTAAAGGTGTATTATTTGGTTTAATTAATTTGGAAAAATTAAGTATACTTACATTTTACGCTTTCAAAATAGCGCATGGCCAGTGTGGTGGATATCTCAAACGATGGAAAACCTATAGCTTCAGATCAGCTTCAGACAGCATTTACGAGAGGAGACCGGTCGGTGCGTCCAAGATAATTTCGCGTAACTTTTGATCTTCACAAGCTTGATAAAAATTTGATTTCTGAAAGTCTCTTACTCTTTTAAATTAACAGAAAAAAATTTAATGATATAGATTATAAATAAATAATAGCGAAAGAAACTTCTATTTAAAAACTTTTATAAAAGATACCATGAATACAATTTATTTCTTGAAACTGGGTGCTATTTTTATCATTTATCGAAAGACCAGTAAAATTACTTAAAACCACCGCGTCGAAAGATCAATTGCGAGCAAACCAAAATGGCAGACGCGCCAGGAATACAAGCGGCCAATTTATCAACGATCCCTATGAGATCCGACTTAGTAATGGTGCCTTCGCCAGCCTATCTCCGTGCCATCAATCAAAACAACAGGATACACATACACACATAGCTGGCTGGAAAAAAATATGTATCCTCGCCAGAAAAAATAATTAAAAAAAAAGAAAAAGCGCGCGATTAGGGATTCGTCGTGCGCAAGCGCAGAGCGGAAACGGCACGTAGAGGAAACGTCAGAACGCGATACGATTTCGAATTTCGAATTTGGAATCGGACTCGAACACGGGATGTTTGAATGGCGTGGCGTCTAATTTTTTTATTGTAATGGTTTTTGTTAATAGGTGTTTCGGGCGTGTTTTATTTTATTTGTCGTTTCCTTTGTGTTCTGTTAAATTGTTTTTCTGTGACGTTTAGTGGTAAGTTTATTGGTTGACAATAATTTGCTTTTTATCAGGACATAAGCGTTCAAAAAGCTTAATTGAAAAGCTTTGAGCGTGTATTGTTTTTAACAGAAAGTTAAGAGAGATTTGTTAATATGTACTAAGTTTTCTAGTGTTTAGTAGTATTAAATACTTATTATTAGGTGCCTAAATAGGAATCTTTAGACCTTTATAAATACATTTATAAAGTAGAAACATGAATACATAATATTTTAGGAAAAAGGAATATGATAATACATATCTATAAGCGAAATTATTTAAAAGTAATTAAATTTTGCAGGTGCCTCAAAAACGTTGCATCAAGGCTTCAAAAAACTTGTAATGACCTCAATTATTAAGTTACAAAAATTAATGTTGATCGAGATTGGGGTACAAAAAATAAATGTGGGTTCAAAAAAAAACTAATAATAACACCAGTACCGGTAGCTGACTAACGATTATAATGAACTAAATTACATACTATTTGGAGCTTAGTTGCCCAAATGGATCAGAGCTAACCGGATTTAGGATAGATTTAGGTAGTTTTTGGGATCCATTTTAGGTTTTTCATAGCAACGCCATACGAAGGCTTTTTCGCTAGCTTGTTGCGTCCTTTTTGAGTCCCACTGGGCTCAAGTCTTCTCACACCTCTTTACTCTCATAAATTTTAAGAGGAAGTAAAGTATATGTATATTCAATCACGTAAATATATTAAAAGTAAACATAAAAAAATCACTTGGCTAGCGTGGTGGACTATGGCCAAATCCCCTCGCTTGTGAGAGGAGACCTGTGCCCTGCAGTGGGACATATAAATGGTTGAAAAAAAAAAGATATAGACGGGAATATTACTGAGCTTATTGCAATCACCTTAGTAGCAAAACGAGCTTCTCCCTTTTTAAATAGTCTTAGCTTCCACACATAAAGGTTGAAAAAAAAAACATAAAAAAACAATCAAATCGTACAAGATTATTTTAAATAGACAGGTACGTTATTCAACTGATTAGAATTGAAGCGTACTTTTTAAACTGTATTTATTTAGAATATTTTGGTTCTGCGGAACCACGATTCAAAAAATCGAATCCAACCATACATCGAATGCAACCATAAACAATTTCCAATATTCTAATTTCGAACTGCAACCTGAAATGGCACGGGGCAGAGATAATTGATTTTTTTCTTAATCGGGCCGTGCGCAAAAAGCTTATTGCATTTTATCTTTTAAGTCTGCACAATTTTTATAATTAGAACAAAATAAACACGGCGCGAAATCGTTTTCTCAGTATTTTAGGTCTGATTGGATGATGTCAGCCGCAGAATAATATAGGTTAAAGGACTAACTTTTTGTTTCGTACCCAAAACTCCAAAAAGGTACACGACCGTCATTGTCTTATAAAATTGATGATATCTTATTCTGTAGATAAATTATTGATATTTTTATGATTGATTCTTTAAATGTTATTCGGCGAAGTTGAGTGGAATTTTTAGCTTAGAATAATTACAATTACATTATAGAAACCAAGTTCGCGCGCCCAAATTGAAGCATTTTGACACGCCGGACTGCTCCTTAATACTTAAGGTTAAATTTTTACATAACACTTTAAAAAAAAAAGAAGTCTAATAAAATAACTTTTCACAGTGTTTTCAATATTTTGTAGTATTTTATGGTTAATTTGGTCAAAATAAAAATATTTTCTTTGTCATATGTGACAGCTGTAGGAATCTACTAGCTGTGCCCCGCGGTTTCACCCGCATTAGAAAGGATCATTAGCATGAAGTGAATATACTCCGCAAATTTGATCATTATTTTATTCAAAATTATCTACAGCATTACGAATGAAGTCCTCGATCTATTACCAATAATATACTGTAGGTACGTAACCGCCGTGCTGCACCGACGCAGTGTCGTTCAAACATAATGAGTACAACAGCCCCAGTTCAAAGTAGCCTGAGTTATTCCTTATTACGTCAGCTACCTGCCTGTGAAAGCCCCGTCAAAATCGGTCCAATCGTTTCATAGATTACCGGAACAAATAGACAGACAGATAGACAGACAGACTAAACAAAAGTAGCCTGAGTTACTCCTTATTACATCAGCTACCTGCCAGTGAAAGTCCAGTCAAAATTGGTCCAGCCGTTTCAGAGATTAGCCGGAACAATTAGACAAACAGACAGACAGACAGATAAAATAAAAGCAGCCTGAGTTACTCTTTATTACATTATATACCTGCCAGTGAAAGTCCCGTCAAAATCGGTCCAGCCGTTTCAGAGATTAGCCGGAACAAACAGACATACAGACAGACAGATAAAATAAAAGTAGCCTAAGTTACTTCTTATTACATCAGCTACCTACCAGTGAAAGTCCCGTCAAAATCGGTCCAGACGTTTCAGAGATTAGCCGGAACAAACAGACAGACAAACAAAAATTGTAAAAAATGTTATTTTGGCATATGTACCGTATAAACATAATGCATGTAGTAAAAAGCGGTTATTTTAATATTAGAAACAGACACTCCAATTCTATTTATTTTTATAAGGTAGATGTATAGATTTAGTGCTTCAATTTTGACAGCGCGCTTGTATGAAGACACTCATTCTTTACGTATTTATTCAAAGGTCAGTAGTTTTATTAGCCAAAATTCGATCTTATAAATAATAAATTTTAATTATGATAGATTGTATTAACATGCATGAAATTTGATGTGGATGAGTGAAGTAAATCAAAGCATTTTGCTTTGGATCGGGGTTTTACCGATCACATTTAAACTTTTTGTAAAGTTCACACTTACATTATTTAATTGGAGGTTGCGTTTTTTGCTTTTTATTCGGTAAACCGGAAAATTATGTATCTTCCACCTCATCATAGGCCTCATACGTCTGTGACAGACGATACATTCAGTGTCTGAGGCAAGACTTTTCGTGGCTAAATAAGCCTATACGAGAGCGGCATGGCTTTCCGCACGCTCTGCAGGTAAAGGTGGAATTAGTGACTGGAACATGCATATTTATGTGACGTTTTTGTCTTTTATCAGCGAGACCAGAAAACCAGACTTCATCGCATTTTTTACGCCCATCGAACACACTCTTTCGCCATTTGTTCCTATCTTCAGCAAGCTTCTCCCAGCTTTGAAAATCGATGTTAAAAGCAGTCATGTCCCGCTTGGCGCAATCTTTGAAACGCAGCATAGGTCTCCCTACCCCTCTCTTGGCGTTTGCCATAGCGCCAAGCAGAACACGCCGCGGTAGACGAGAAGGGTCCATTCGGTGCAAATGCCCTAGCCACCGCAATCTCTTCTGTTTAAGCATGGCGGTGAAGCTAGGCAGCTGTGCAATTTCTAGAACCCGCTCGTTTGTGACTCTGTCCTGCCATGCTATGCGCAGAATGTTTCGAACGCAGCGCATGTGGAATATATTCAGTCGACGTTCCTGTTTTGCATACGATGTCCAGGTTTCAGCTCCGTACAAGAGTATGCTCAAAACGCAAGTTTGGTAGACAATCATCTTGGTTTTTGTGGTCAGGTGTTTGTTGTTCCATACTCTTGTACTCAGCCTGCCGAACATGGTCGCTGCTTTGCCAATACGTGCATCGATCTCAGCGTCGAGCGTGAGATTGTTTGACACAGTCGACCCCAAGTAGCAAAACTTGTCGACTACAGTCAAGGAAACGCCACCAAGCATGATATTTGGTGCTTCTGCGCCTTGAACTAGCACTACAGTTTTCTTAGAGTTAACAGACATTAAGAACAGAGTACACGCGTGGGAAAATTTATCAACAATGTCTTGAAGCTCACTTTGAGAATTGGCGACAAAAGCTGCATCGTCAGCGAACAGTAGGCTATCAACAAATAAGTCTTCGCGGTTCCGTTTAGACTTGAGAAGCGAGACGTTGTAAAGCTTCCCGTCAGCCCTCGTGTGCAGGTGGATACCCTGTTCATCATTGCTGAAAGCTTCTTTAAAGAGCAATGAAAAGAAAATACCAAACAGGGTAGGAGCCAACACGCAGCCTTGGCGAACACCTCTACGCATATAGAACGGCTCGGATGTATTTCCGTTAAAAACAACAGAACCTTTCATGTCCTCGTGAAAAGATTTAACGAGGCTTAGGAGTTTTGGAGGGCACCCAATATTGTGAAGTGCAGTAAAAAGACCCTCCCTACTTACGGTGTCGAAGGCTTTGTTAAGGTCTACGAACGCCACGAATAGGGGTTTTCTCTGCTCTCTACACTTTTCTTGCAGTTGACGAAGTGTAAAGATCATATCTATTGTGGACCGTTGGGCGCGAAATCCACATTGTGCTTCAGGATATACACGGTCTGCGAGTTTTTGAAGTCGGAATAGGACTAGCCGAGCAAATAGTTTACCTACTATACTTAAAAGGGATATTCCGCGATAACAATTACAGTCACCGCGGTCACCTTTGCCTTTGTATAGGGTAATGATGTTGGCATCGCGCATATCCTGTGGTATATAACCCGCTTCCCAACATTTACACAACAAATTGTGCAGGATAGGTAATATACACTTGAGCTTGATAATTTCAACATGGGTGCCATCGTTTCCAGGACTTTTTCCAGTTTTAAGCTGTTTGACAGCCTTGTGGTATTCCCCTAGAGTAGGAAGATCGTCTAACTCAGTCCAGGTAGCTAGTTTGGGCATGCGATTTGCAGCTTCCGGCTTTATATTGACTGGTGCTGAGTAGAGATCGGTATAGTGTTCTACCCAACGTTCGAGTTGGCGTTGGTTATCTGTTATAACCGTGCCATCTGCTTCTTTAAGGGGGGCTGTTTTTTTAGGCAAAGGGCCGAGGGCCTTTTTGATGCCAGCATAGACACCGCCAAAGTTTCCCACATCTGCGCACGATTGAATGCTCTGGCACAGTTCGGTCCAGTACGCATTTGCGAAGTGCCGTGATGTGCGCTGTAGTGCAGCTTTAGCTTTCGCAAGATCTTCGCGTGACTTATGGGATGGGCTCATACGGTGTCTTAGCGCAGCTTGGCGTTTGGACTCGAGCAGGGGTGTTATGTGTTCGAGGTTATCTGCAAACCAGTCCTGGTTTCTGACTTTCTGGTGTCCGAAAGCCGTAACAGCCACTTCTGTCAGCAGCTTTTTTACTTTGCCCCATACCATCTCAATAGGAACGTCATCGTCCCAAGTGGCAGTTTCGTCGCGTACCAGCTCTTCAAACTTTTGGACCAATTCATCATCCCTGGTTTTGGACAGATCGATCTTCTTCCTACCGGGTAATTTCGATGAATGAATCTTCTTGTGAGTGATAGCAATATGAGATGCCACCAGGGAGTGATCTGTGTCGCAATCAGCGCTATGAAAAGAACGCGTGTGTAGGGTCTCGCGGAGATTTTTCTTTTTGGTAAGGATAAGATCCAGTTGATGCCAGTGACCGGAACGAGGATGTTTCCAGGACACTTTGCGGGATGATTTGCCTTTGAAGTAGGTATTGGTAACGCACAGTAGGTGTTTAGAGCAAAGCTCTAATAAGCGTTGTCCGTTTTCATTTAAGTTCCCGATACCATGGTTACCGATACAATCTGGCCAAGCAACGTTGTTCTGTCCTACCCTAGCGTTAAAGTCTCCCAGAATATATAAGCGGTCAGATTTTTTTAACCCACAGAGAGACTGGTCGAGCTGGTCATAGAATTGTGTTTTGGCTTCGTCAGTTGAGGATAATGTTGGTGCGTAAGCAGATACGAGTGTAACGTATCCGCAGTAAGTATTTAATCGCAGCAACATAATGCGTTCCGAGATGCCGCGAGGAGCCTCAATGGATGTTAAGAGGTCGTTGCGGATTGCAAAGCCTACGCCATGCTCGCACACAGAGCCACTGTCCTTTCCTTTCCAGTAGAAGGTGTAATGTGTCTCGCGCAAGGAACCCTCATCAGGGAGTCTAGTCTCTTGTAGAGCACAAACAGCAATGTTCAGTCTGTTAAGTTCGGCGTCAATAGTGGCAGTTTTACGCAGATCTTGTGCGTCAATAGAAGAGCCTCCACAGGAGTCAGGGAGGCCTGTCCTCATAGTTCGGACATTCCATGTCGCAATTCGCATGGATAAGCGGTGTTGGTTTTTGTTATTTTTATGCCTTTTAGTCGCAGGTGTTGAATGTGACGGCGCCGATTGTCCAGTTGTAGCTGGTGCTCTCTACACCCTAAAAGAGCAAACCAGCACCGGGGCGGAACAGTACCTTATTGGTTGGGGGCTGCCCAACTTGGAGCGGGCGGTAACTGATCAGTGGGCCTACGATGGACCCTCCCACTGACGGAAGTGACCCCTGGCGCCTGCACTTACGCCCATATGTGCAGACTTATAACCGGTGACTGCCACTTCCCGTGTTGGTATCCGCATGACGCGGGTGAAGTAACCTCTCCACAGACACTGCGTTGCCTGGGACGCAATTAAGGAAAAAAACGCAGGGCTGCCCAGGACCTGCGCCACCCTCTCAGCCTCACTAGCTTGGTCCGCAGGAACGACGAGTCGATACGTGCGGAGCCAGGTCGGCTGCAGGAGTCTGCCACACTAAGAGCTCTGCTACACGTGTCTGACGGAGACCCCGATCCGGGTTTCAATGTGGAGTTTTCCTTCTCCAGGACCCTAGTGTTCGGGTCAAATATTTCCTCGGTCGCCTCCTACGACCCCCACGGAAAGATAGGGGTGGTGCTATTCTGTTCTGCCGGCACCACACAGCGCGTCTTCTCATCTCATCTTCCACCTAAGCATTAGATTAATGCCCGTTAAATTATAATTTGGTTTTCAACAAATCAAGTACTTAAAAAAATAAGTTTACAAAAATCTCAAAGATAGCATAATAATAAGTTATTGTCCTATGCTTTGAACCCTGAAAATTTCTATCACATTTCTATTAGGTATATGAAATTTATAATTTAGGAGAAAACTCACTTAAAGCAACTCACTCAAAGCAACTTAAAGTTTCATTTTCGTCAATAACGAAAACATTTTAAACTAAAAAAGAAATAGAAAACTAACGAAATAGCTGATTGAAAAAATCATTATTCGATGAAACGAATTCGGAACAAACTCTTGAAACGGGTAGGTACCTTCTTATAAGTAAATTCTTTCTTTACTTTTCTAAAAGCATTTCAGCATCTCTTATGTACCTTTTATTGCTGGTGTTCTTGATGTACCACTTTCTTAGCCACAGGCTAGATTTACTGCTATTTAAAGGTGTATTACAGAACAATCACGTTTTTCTATCTGTACTAAATAAAATAAAATAAAATAAAAACCATCGATTTGCACTCCGGTAGTGCCGGCAGAAGTGAAAACTTGAACATTAACGTTGTGCATTTTTGATATTTTGGAATGGTTAGGGAATAATTTCGCACGAATTGCTTTTATTATCAGTATTATTTTTCATCTAGTATTTTCAGTAGATTTTCATCTAGTATTTTTATAAAGTACTCACTCATTTTCTTTCACTATTTCTTCGTCACTTTTTTCATTAATTGATGCACTTTGTTCAATGTCCATGTTTTAAATACTGATTAATGAATTTTACAAGTAGAGACGTCATCAGCTGTCACCCCTCCGTCTTACGAATATTCGATCAGGTCACGTGTCCTGACTGCGAGTTTAACATTTTTTACCCATCCCAAAAAAATGCACAACGTCGCTAAAGAAGTTTTCACTTCAAAAATAACGTTTCAAAAATAACTCATAGCCAGCAGCCCCCATGGCAACCACAATGCATGTCTGGTAGATATATGTGGTTGCCATGGGCACACACAAATATAGAAAGAATAAGATACAAGAAACACAAACACTCAGACCGAGAGCAAAATTTTCAATCTCATCATTTAAATTTCTGCTTCGCCGGCTATCGAACCCTGGACCCTCCGATCGGCAGGCAGCAGATTGGTTGGATTTTTGTTGCCTATTCAAACAAAAACTTCTGAATGGATGAGGATGATAGATTATAGTCTAAATATCAAATACTTTTGCTTCCTAGAAAAATGTACTCTTTCCGTGGAATTAAATAATATAATCCTATAAACTCAAGCCGAGCAAAGCTCTAGATCACTGTAGAGTAGTATTGTAATACTGAAATTGGTTTACGAAATCCCTCAACCATAGCTTTCTCATCTTCATTCTTTATTTCTTTATTAAAGTGTGTTTACAACACCCTTATACGAGCAACGACTCGACATGCCCAGTCCCTACAATCAATACGTTCAAAAACATTGTCAAGTATACTTGATCCTTAGTTGGAATCTTAAGACCTCCTTCAATCCGACCGACTGTCTTTCTTAATCATTTTATCATAACGTTCTAAGTGGACATTCTATACAAAGAGTTCGATATGAATTGCTTCACACGGGAAATGTGTGGTGTTAACCATATTAATGACATATATAACTTAGCGCTGTTTCGTAACCAGCTTATCTGGATCTTCCTCGCCCTTTTTGTCTGTTGAAATTATGGATATTGGAGGAAGTTTAGATGGTAATTCTGAGGTCAAGATGCAGTGGTAATTTTTTCGTTGTGGGCTGAGGAAACTATGCTGTAAAATCTTTAGCGCGTCCGTCACCGTGAGAATAATAGTTCGGGATAGCTGATTTTATGATTAGATTACCGAAATGTGTAGTACTAAATTGAAAGCGACATTATGTACGCTAATATAATTATGGATCAGTAGAAATTTGATATTGTAGTGACTGTCTCTAGCAATGTCTTCTGTAGTATGTCGTTCTGACATTGATGGTAAAAAATGGATGCGTGTACTTATGTATGCGCGTGATAAGTTATACTTCTTAGGCATCATTAAAAGTAGTTTATAATTAAATGTAAATAAATAATTACAATAAAAATATAAACACAATTTTTTCTCACTAATATTTACGAATAGTAAATAATAACAATCAGAATATTCACTTTGTATCATTACTGAATATCATTTATTAGCACATATATGCATAATTAGCCCTTGTATGAAACTAAAACACGTGTTCTGAATGTATAAACTATAAACATGTGGATAAATATTATAAATATGAAAACAGTGATCAGAGGCGTGCTAATTTGCGCGAAAATGGAGGACTGACTAATGGAGGGAGGATGGAGGATGGAGGTTCTATTTTTACTTTGTTGGTAGCTTTTGCGGGCAACTTCAGCCTGTTACTTTTGTGTTACGGTGATGCGCGCGCATCTCAACATTTTCTTGATAAATGTTCTTGACCGTTCTTGATAAATATTCTATACAGCACAAAATATTTTTCCTGAGATTAGCAATTTCAAACAAGCTTTAGCTTTTCTCTTCAGCTTTGTAATAATTAAGTATTCTTAAACTTCATTTCTACTTTTTGATGAAAAACAATAAGCATGTATATATACCTATAGCATTAATGGCTCTCCACTTGGAAACATATATTATCTTGACGCTATTTACCATCAATTTTAGAAAATTATCATTTCATGTGTGTAAGCATGTGTTGTTTACTTATAATCACGGATAAAGCAGAGGGTATCAGTAAGTCGTTTATAATATAGAAAGTGACGAAGCGTTCCTGACCTGACCTAACCCTAAACTTATGTTGGAATCAAACTGTGGAGTTCTACTCAGCTATAAATAAAACTATAAATAAACGTTACACACTCATAGCCCCACAGTAAGGTAGATATACCCTGTGTCGTGGGTGCCATGGACACATACAAAGACAGGAACACAAACACCCATACCGAGAACAAAAAAAACTCATCATTCAAATTTCTGTTTCGCCGGGAATCGAACCCGGGACCCCTCGATTGGCAGTCTGGCATGGTAACCATTGCGCCACGCGGGTCGTCAAATGGTCGACTATTATAGCTATGGTTGAAAATAATTGGCTACAACCCTGTCGCGTCCCACTGCTGGACACGAGACTCTCCATATTAGTTGGAGGTTACTACGCGTAATGCTGCTCTAATGCTCGTTTGTGGCGATAAATGAATAGGTACTCATTTAGTGATAGCAAAAGGTTAGATGTAAACTGCCCATAATTTTCAGCAATCAGATAACTTTAACTGAACTAACTTTAAAAAATGGTTAAATAAAAGTAGAAAATTTGTAAAAAATGTAACTTTTCAAATGTATCTAGATACCTTTATCAATGTTTCCTACTACATATCTTGTTACTAATTTGCTCACCAAATTCGTATTTTCTGCCAATGGTCTTCGCCTGTACCCAATCGTATGTTTCTAACTTAACTTATCAAAACAATTCACACCTGCACTATGCCTAATATATAGCATCTGTCAACATAACGTAATAACTGGTAGTTTGTGAATAATTGTCTATAGTAGGGAAACTCATGAGCCTAAATGTGGATTTACACGAGCGCCTCGAGGACCAAGACCATTTGACTGATTGAGCGGTAGAAAGATGAAAAGGTTATACGAAGTTTTGTAATTCCACCGAATTAAATATTTAAAAATGGGCAGGTGAAATATTGAAATTGTTAGTGTAATCTGACGATATTAGTATGGATGACAATGATTGGATGGTCTCAAAAGAGCGAAATAAAATTATCATTTCGGAATTCTGGGGTGGGTGTGACTTATTCTGTTTTTTTTTTTAATTTAAAAATGATTCATCAAACGGTGACGGTAAATACATAATATTCTAATCTGACCATTTTCATAACTAAGTTAAATATACAAAAACTTTTTTTTTTTATTGTGGAGCTTAACAAGGTGCCAGGTATAATAATCTGACGCGCTCGAAAACTCAAAAAATCCCCTCTTGGGAATACTACTACAATCAGTGGCAACTCTGATATAAACCAGTGTCACTGCTTCAGAATTGCGGAAGAGTGGTACCTTCAGCTATTTTCGAAAAATCATCAATACGAGTAGTTCGTTGCGTGTTCAATGGTAAATTGTAGTTATTTATAACTGTATAATGGTCAACATTCTGTAGTAAAATGTCGAAAGCCCTGTCACACGATCGTCAACACCTTCCATCTTGGCGATTTTATTTTGAAGCAAGCCAAGAATTCATCGCACAAATATCGAGAAATGGATTATGTGCTTATTTATAAATAGCAAAGTTTAGTGGCTCTCTACATCCCTAGCATTTTTATCTAAATGTAACAGTTTGCTTCATGATATTGGAAAGCGATAGCTCAAGCCCTGTTATTATGAAATTTATTTATCTCTTGTTATAATGGAGAAGGAAATCTTATGAAACCCACAGGAGTCATTTATTTTTTATGTCTGAATGTAACCAATAATCTTTTTTTATCAGAGAGGAAACTTAGCCTGACAAAGGTACTAGGCATATTGGGAAAGATGCCGGTTTATGTGGGACTCGCAACTCACTGAAACATCCTCTAAAACCACGCATTCACCATCGACCTTTCTGCTTGCTCGCTGGGTGCTGGCTGGACGGTGCGGGCTTTCACTCTTACCACTCGCAAACCCAGCTGGCCTACTCTAAGTCCGTGCGTCCGTAAAAATTATCTTGAATTTTCAAGTTTTAAATTTGTAAAGGATTGAAATCTAGTATATTAGAATCTTAATTCTCTTAATGACTTTAGTGTACACTAATATAACCATTAGGTAAACTATAAGAAAAGGCTAAAAAAGCTGCAGCCAATTTTCGTATCGTACCACCGCACTTAGAGTAGACGCTAAAAAATCCTCTTTACCATCAGGCAGAGGATACCTTTAATCCAGAGGCACAGGGACCGGCAACCAATAAACTTGACAACCGGGCAAGTGTGCAATGGTGTAAATCCGACAGAATATATTTAAATGAGACACAGTACAGCAGATGTTGCAGATTGTATTAGAAAGTTTGAAATAGATTTTCTTCTCTGACACCTCATTATAATCTGATTACAAGAGCCGAGATACTGTTAACGCTTAACATTTAAACCACAGAGTTTATTTGTGTAACTAGTCTGCGGCGACAACGATATTACATACAAATGAATTATTTTATATTCACGACTAAGAAGTCTTGGTAATTGCACCAAAACACATTCATTACGCCATTAGAGGAATAGTCACAGCATTGATACTTTTACGGTTAACATACCTAATAATCAAAGGGTTCAAATTTTAATTATAAGGCGTGCCGAAAATACTTGGTGATACTATCATGGTTTAAGCATATAAGTTCCACCGCTGCACCCATTTCTGCCGTGAAATGATTCTGAATAACTGGCATGAGGCGACCACATCCACATGAGCATGACCTCAGAATAGACTGAACTGCAAGTTAGGTCAAAGTCCTTAGGCTACAGCGACAACATAACATACTCGTTATTAATTTTATTTGTAATTTTTGTAACGTAAACAAACTAACATGAATGCAAAATGTCTTAAACTATCAAGTCCTCGTAGTCCAAGTTCAGAAACAATCTCATTGCGGTCGTTCGCGTTGACTGCGGAAGTGGAAAAATATAATCCATTTTAAACATTTGTCGTGTCGTGTCATCTTTCGCGTAATGGCTGCGGTTTACCAGCTTAACTGGGATTAAGATAGAATTCTTGTAACTTTTATTATTTCTTTCTAAGACACTGCAGATTTGGTATATTTTTATATCGGAGCTGTCTCTTTTTCCAGGTATCACTGCTGTATAGAGTTTTTAATTGCTACTGTTTTAACTACTGATTTTTTAGCATGGCTATGAGTGGCATGTCCACGCTGCGGCCCACGGCATTATATCCTAATGGGCTATGAAAGGGCTAAAAAAATCAGTGGCAACTAAAATATGCTGCGTGTACAAAGACAAGGACCAAATCACTCAGAACAGCAAAATTCATGATTAAAATATTATTATTTCTCCCGCTGGGAATCGAACCCGGGACCTCACCTTTTATGGTACACCATTACTGACAATAGCGTCATACGAATCGTCATTTAATGTACGATGTTGAAATACCAGACACATGTTATTATTTTCATCTCTTGCTCTCCTTACGAATATTAAATATCCCGTTCTATAATTCAAAGAAATAGAAATAAAAATATGTTGTCTTGAAATCAAAATACAAATCTGACAATTTTTTTTTTGCATCGCGCTACAAAAGTGGGGTAAACTTTTTCCAATATGCAAAATACTGCATTTCTAGTCATATCTAAGTATCAAATACAAAACAATTATCATTCAAGCCATTGATAAAATTTAATCCTTTTACAAAACGGTCCAACACGTCTGTATCCTAAATCCTTTTTGTCGACACAAGGGCGATTCTACCCTCTAAAATTATTTCAACTTTTATTTTAAAATGAATAAGGATGCTTTTTGAGTACCATTGAGTTTAAATAGTTTTAATTCTCATGAGACATCTCAATGACAGTTTAGAGCTACTCATTCTTATGACAGATTATGGGATATTTATGACTCATTATGATTTTTTTCCGCCTCGCCACGGGTGTAGTGTTAAAAGTCAAAATTAGAATAACAGATCATTTACAGGGTGTTAAATTAATATTAAATTTGTTTTTGTTTAAATTTTAAAAATACCTATCCGACAACTCAGTTCACTATTTTAAATTGCTTACTGATTTGCCTGTGTTGGAAATAAAATTACTAAGAGTTATTTCATTATAAAAATAAATTTTCATTTTTAAAGATATCTGACTTGTAATCAATGAAAAATAAAATTATATAATTTATATCGGCATATAATTCTGCTCTACGTCTCGATAATTTTTAGATTTCCAGTTTCGAAAGCAAACTTCCATTCCTTAAAAAGTAGTAAAAGGCAAAACAAATAATTTTCACCCTGAAATAACGTTATTCTATCTATCATCAAAAAATCATTATGACCTATTCTTATACCCGCTAAAAATTATACACAAAAAATTGTCAGTAAAACCGTTTCAGAGAAGTGTGACCAAAAACAGAAGATTTTTATAATACATACAGCTAGAAAACCTGTAGGTATCATTAGCTTATAATAATAGTACTAGTACATTCATAGAATTTCATAACAATCAGCCTGTATATCTACAAAATATTCCAAAATTAACAATTCGCTATGAGACAATAGAAGCTAACCTTCTTAGAAGCAAAATGTTTTGACTTTAGCCATATTTTTTTCGAAACCCTTTGTTCCGGTGATAATGACTGGTTTGTAGCAAAAGGGAGCATGATCTGTATTTATTTAAAAAAAACATTTGTGTCTTTCCTTGTGTTAAATTTGAATAATGTGGGTTGACATTTTATCTAATTGTTAGTACGAGTAGCGTGGAATTTTTGCGGTTAAACATCTTTGATTTAATTCTTTTCGACTGCATTTATTTCTTATTGAGTTGCATTATGTACAATAACAGACTATTCATTTGAAAAACCAACCTCAAAGAAATTAAAAAGACAAAAATAATTATACTTAGAAATTAACTTTTATGAACGGATAGATGATTTTTATTTAAATAGGTGGAGTAATTTTCAAGAATTGGATCAATCCAAGTTCGAATTTCAAGATGCTATTTGAAAAGATTTTTAGCTTTCAAACATTATTTCTAATTAAAACTAGAATTAAGAAATTAATAACGATAAATATTGCAAGGTAGGAGGATCGCACAATATGATGGTCAGTATCCAACAAATGTGTAACTTTTTGTGTAAAAATAACTTTCCTGTTTAGTCTCACTATCTTATTAAGTTTGGTTTTTTTTTTATGTACGCAGCCCCAAAAACAATTTGTAAATGGAGCAGTCTCAGCCGAGTGGTAAGGACCACGGCCTCCGACGCGGGAGGTACCGGGTTCAAATCCTCGTGGCGCACCTCTGACAACAGAAATTTGTAATGTGCGCATTTCATCGCTGCTCCACGGGGATGGAAATTTTGTGATATTTAATTGATTACGACGTTTTCCATCGCCGTGCATGCCCGAGAGAAAATCATAATCTCTCGAAGGCTCAGCATAGTGGACTATGGCCTAAATACCTCTCAGTTGTGAGAGGAGAGACCTGTGCGCAGCAAAAGGACATAAAAAGGTTGAAAAAAGAACTTTAATAGGTTGACCGGGACAGTTCTACCGCTGCAGAGTAGGTAACAGAGTAGACAGTGGCTTACTCTGTAGGTACTCTTCCGTCCGTAAATTCTAACATTTTTGAAATATTTTTTGGCATACTCAGATCGTTTGTTACTTCACGAATTTATAAGATTAACATAGTCATTGACAACACTTGATTTTCTTCTGTCTTATTCAAAAAATAAGGCCAGATAATTCATGAAGTTTCGGCAATGGGCGTACAGTGGGCCATCTTGGTGAATATTCAGTGAATTAAGTCAAGTTCAGTCTGTTGCAGGTCAGACTTACATGAGGCGACCATCAGCTTTCGGAGTAGCAGTGCGACTGCATACAACCACAGGCATAACCCGGGCTTCCTTTGTTAGTCGTAAAGTCGTAATCGTAAGAGGTGACTTAAAGGGGGCTTCTGGGGTTGCGGGCGATAAGAGTGGGAGCACTATCCGTCCAGCCAGCGATCCCGGGAAGAACAGCGGTATGTCAACAACAACAGGGACTTCCTACGCGAGACATTGAGTACTCAAACGTATGGGACTACGGGAGCGAGGAACAACCTCTTTACCCGGGCAGACTCATGAGGATCACTGCCTCATGGTGATTTCACTCCGCCGTTAGGCGGTAGGCGTTTTTTGCCAAGGTTTGGTCAACACTACGACCGTCATCCGCCGGCCGCACTTGGCTAGCAGCCCTCCTAATCGGAGGGTTCAGCTAGCCGCACTAACTCCCGTGGGAGCGGCTTCCCGTCAGGGGGCCGAGCGTGAAGGGGCGCGATCCCCCGGAGATGGGAGTGCGGGCCATTGTCGGCGCGAAGGTACATGTTTCGCGCCAGCAATGCCACAAACCTCTCCACAGTCGGGACCTTGAGATCGCGCGCGATCACGTCATTACTCACATAACGGGGCGCCTTTACTATCGTCCGTAGGGCGATGTTTTGTTGGCGTTGCAAGCGATTACGTGAGGTTTTACTTGCGTACGCGTACCACGCCGGCGCGGCGCCGCGTACGTCATCCTTGATCGGACATAGGTTTGGTAAATGCGCAGTTTAGTACGGGTTGGGAGCTGGGATGACAACACCGGTCGGAGCATCGCTCGGGCAGCCCTCGCCTGGGTCAACGCCTCGTCATGGTCAACCTGGGAGTTCATGCGCAGCGAGCGATCGATGGTGCATCCCAGGTACTTAACTTTGCTTTGCCATTCCATCTCCTGGTCGCGGAGACGCAACGGCGGCGGCATGATTCGCTTTCGGCTGAAAAGTATAGCGACCGTTTTACCGACATTAACGGCCATGCGCCACTTATCCAGCCAGACGGGTAAAACATCCAGCAATCGCTGCATTTTCTTGGCGGCTAGCTCGGCTCGACGGGATGACGCGAAGTATGCGCTATCGTCAGCGAACAGCGCCAGCATAACGTCATCTTCCCACTCCTGTAGGTGACCAGCCAGGGTGGGGATGTCGTTTGTGTATAGAGCGTATAGTGTGGGTGATAGACAGCTTCCCTGAGGAACACCTGCGCATATGGGCCGCGGGCTAGAGGCAACGCCCTCCACCGAGATGAAAAAGGACCGCCCCTCTAAAAAGGACGCTATTACCTTCACTAGCATCGCCGGCACGGGGGTATCCAACAGTTTGTAGATGAGCCCTGGATGCCACACACGGTCGAATGCCTTCTCTATATCGAGAAAGACACCGACAGTGTGTCGCTCGTAGTTGGACTCTTCTGCCAAGTGATGGATAACCCGGGTCAGCTGCAGCGTTGTCGAGTGACCGGCGCGGAAACCGAACTGTTCATCCCTTATATTAAGTGATTGAGACAGTCGTCTCAACGCCAGCCTCTCAAACAGCTTAGCTAGTGTAGGTAACAGCGTTATGGGGCGGTAATTGGTGGGGACCTTGCGGTCCTTGCCTGGTTTCGGGAGGGCTATTACCTTGCCCGTCTTCCAGATGGTCGGGAAGTGGCCCATGCGCAGTATGCCGTTAAAGAGCCGAGTCACTGAGGACAAGGCTCTTTTAGGGAGTCTGGCTAAGGCCACGTTCGGGATGCCGTCAGGGCCTGGCGCCTTACGCTTAGGTAGGCGTAAGACGACCTTCCGCGTCTCAGAGGGAGAAATAAATTCCACCCCTTCGAGCGACGGGTCAGGGCCACTGAGGAACTCCCCTACACGCTCCTCCACGTGCCGGTGGTGTTCGGAGGCGACAGGGTTGGCCGACAGAGGTATGTGCGTGGCCGCATGCTGCCGTTAGCAGCTGAACGTGCAGGAGAGCACATTTGCTCTCCCGAAGATGAGCCCGTACGGGGCGCTGCAAAGGAGGACACCGCTGCGTTCGCGTTCCATTGGAGATCCCAGAGTCCTCCTCAAGCGCAGAGGCAGGCCACCGAGGAGGTTTTAGTGCGGTACAAATCCCACATTACCCGATATCCTCTTCCAAGGTGCTTGGTACCGTATGAAGGTTTCCCCCCGATACAAAAAAAGGCTTGTTTGAGGTTATTTGTATATGTGCAATGTTCATGGGCTGCAGCGATCACATAACATCACGTGGCCTGAATGCTCGTCTCTCTAATGTTACACCGTTACAATAAAATAAAATGTATACTTTATACCATTGCGATTCACATCGACTGCCAGTTCAATAATTGTGACCTATACAATTCCAACTCTAAATTTAAATTGCTGCACTTCAAGTCCACATAAGTACAAAGTAATTGCGTATGCCAATAGAAACGTGAGAAAAACGCCTTTTATTAACTATTGAAGCTAAGGACCTGGTCTCATGGTAAACGAACTAAGATTTTATTTTTGAAATATTTAAGGGTAAAAATTTTCAGCAGCAAAAAGAACGAGATAAGACTGAGTGATTGATTCGTAGTTAATTATGGCCTAAGTCCTTCTAGATTCTCTAAGGAAGCTGGTGCCTATAATATGACATTAAGAAAGGTTGATGCATTGACATTAAGAGTGTATATCCCATTTGTTGTTTTCGTCCCCCTTTGCATGGTCTCAAACGATGCAACGAGGAACTTTATTTGCTATAAATTAAAATATAATTATCTATTGCTTATATCAGTATTAAATAATACACCCTTTATTATTAACAGAAAGTACGTCTACTATTTGTGATTTGGATAGCTTGCAAAAAAATAAAAAATAAATTGTTTTGCACGCTCCTCAGCCTGAACGGCTCGATGGTTTTAGCTTGAGAGGTGTCGTTAGATTCGTATTTACTGTAAGAGTGACACTGGGTATATAATAAAATATAGGCTAGAAATAGAGGCTTAGTATATTCAGTGTGTATACCTATATTACACGGCTGACTTTCTAGAATGGGTCCCGACTGCCACAGTTTTTCGTGTATTTAAAAACATAGTTAAATATACGAGTACAATGAGCTTCTGTTCTTAAATTTACCTTTCCTTAAAAGTCGATTTTTAAGTTAAGTGCAATCAGGTATGACTACTTTCTAGTTTTTAGGTCTTTACATTTCCAAATTACACATGAACGCAGTCCGGTTTTTTTTAGTTTTTTAAATTACCGTTTTTATTTAATTAATTTTAATAATTAAAATTATTTCTTTTGTTATTTTAATGTAATGTGTTGATATCGCTTCTCGCTTTTCTCTGACGGTAACACAACTCGGTAATGAGGGCCGGCCGATTAGAGAACCGAGTCAGAGGTCAAAAGTCAACCGCTTTGTCGGCGACACCGTTGTTAATGTGCAGGTGACCATCCAGTGCAATAGACAACATACACCTCTACGCAATCAAGTCGTGATTGAAGATGATACTGATCTTGATCTATTATCCAAAAAACGGGCTAAATGCCAATCCTAACTGCATACAAAAAGTCTGTACATTGAAACAATACATAAAGAAAAGAACTGAACTGAATAAACCGGACATCTTTATTTTATTTGCTATCAATTATATGATTCAGAATTTTCAGATTTTATCCTTTACCTGTGTTAAAATGCTTGTTTTGTTGTAATGTCATTTATATTAGTCTATCACTTTTTTGGTATGATTTTTGTATTAAGGAACTGTGGACCCAGCGTGTAATTATTTTAAATTGATGACATGAAAATAAATTGAAAATAAAGAAAATAAATAAATTGATGAAATGGACAGAAAGACAAACAGACACACAAACCTTTAAAAGTTGGTAAAATTAGTACCTATGTGGGTAATTAATGATGTTTTTTTATGCGCGCTGATTCGCATTCTCTACCAGTCAACCTTTGGCGATGGTGGGAAATTCTACACCAACCGCAGGACTTAAATAAAAATAAATTAGGTACTTCTCTATCGCGATCTATAATCGCTAACGTGCACCTAACAGAGCAATCGTTATAATATGCAGATGCGATTCTGATTTGAATAATATATCCGCCCATTTATTTACTAATTGCATTAAAGACTTCAGAGATACTCGTAATTAGTCGTGGTGATACTAATACCACTAAAATAAATTGAGGTAGTTTTTTCTAAGGACAAAAGTAAAGTCTATCAATGTTGGTACCACTTTCGTAATGTAGATTTTTTGTAGTTTATTTCATCAAATTAAGCACAATGTTACATAAATCAATCTCTGCCAAACTGTGAAACAGTTTGTCGGCAGTAGCTCTCGTGGAATTCTATTGAAGTACTTAATTATTACTACATATTAACGATATCATAAGGTAAGATAATAAGTAATCTTAATATTAGGTACTACAATTTAGATAAACTTATTTTGACATAATAATATCGATAGTGATTAAAAAAAAGTTAAATGAAAAAACTTTAAATATCAGCAATCAGTTCCACTATAAATTTACATACTGTTTTTTTTGTTTCTGAAGTAATGCCGGCCAATCTGCACCTTAAGCTAGCGTCTGAAGTCTACGTTTCCTTATGGAGCGTGGGACGCTCTATGACATTTTTTGGTATATCAAACAACCCACGCATTTTTCACAATAATACTAGTATTTTCTGTTCGCTATTATTTTCTGCTTAAGGATAACAATGATATTTTAAACTATTATATATTTTATATTATTAAAGATTTTTTGTTTTATATAATATCATTGAAGGATAAGCTTAAGGATAATTTTTCACTTTATAGTTTGGTGTGCTTTTTAGTTTTCTTCGTTCTATAGTTTTTTAAACTATATTTATTTTTCATTTTTTAGTTCTTGTCGTTGAATCCTGGAAATTCTGTGATAATTTTATCCCATTATTGTATAGCTGCCGATTCTTGATAAGTACCTATGTATACAAAGTTTGAATTTAATCTGTCAGTTCAAAGTGTATTCAAATGAACTTGTTGCATACAATTCAAGTGTAATTCTGAGAGGAAAGTGAACAAAATTTGCAAGAATTGTTTAGGCTGTTTTACTAATATCGATATTTGAATTTTATTCAACTCTATCAAAATCACAAAATTAGAAATATGTTTTAAATTTTCAAATTAATTTCATTACTTATTTCTCTAGTAAACTTTACTTTAAATAACGCTTCACACTCATAGCCCCACAGTAGGGTAGATATACCCTGTGTCGTGGGTACCATGGACACACACAAAGACAGAAACACGAACACCTAGACCGAGAACAGAAATTTAAACGCATCATTCAAATTTCTATTTCGCCGGGAATCGAACCCGGGACCCTTCGATTGTCAGTCCGGCATGGTAACCATTGCGCCACGCAGGTCGTCGATACATATTTACATTACAACTTTAAATTACTTTACGTTAAAAGTTTTTGCTCACATAGTCTAAATCTTTTAACATCACCCACCCACCCACCTTTATAAGTCCACTGCTGGACATCGTCCTCCCCTAATATCCATCACTCATTCCGGTCCTGCGCCCTTGAATCCCGCCGTTTCCCGCTGTTTTCTTTAGATCATCAGTCCAAGAGGTTGGAGGCACCTGTGCTTCTTTTCCTAGCCGTGGTCGCCATTCGAGGAACTTTTTTCCCATCGGTTGTCATTTCCCCTGACCTGCCCATCGCCACATCAACTTGCAGATTCTGAGACCATGTAAGTAACCTTTGTTCTTCAACGGATTTCATCGTTACAAATTCTGTAGATAGAAAAATACCGAGCATAGCTTTGTCCATCTAGATTTAGTAAGCTTCGTAGGATTTATTTCGTAGTTTGACGGATAAATTATCATCGTATTGAAACACACGACTTTTATTGATTTACAAATTTAATACAAAATATTTAAATATTTGCATACGATTTGCTTTTAAAGCTAAGAAATAACAATAACAATAAAGCCGATGTAACATATTCACCCGGTGCTTCTACATTTAGAGGCAGAAGGCGTGTTTGGAATAAGTATGCATTCATTTCTGAGAAGTTGAGAAAATTGGGGTTTTTACGTTATTGTTTAACTTTGTTTCTAACTCTTTGTTTTGAAAACATGCATCAATATTGATTTATAGCTATAACTAGCGTAACATAAACTCTTTTTCTATAGGAATGAGATATTTTTCTCGGTTAGATAGAATATAAGCTATGTCACCTTCAAACTATCTAAATAAAATACCAGGTCAATCCGTAGCACCACTGCGACGTAAAAGAAGGAGAAACAAACAAACAAGCAAACTTTCAAAATAACATTAAGGGCCTCTTTCACCACCTTCATGTAAGTGACAAGTACGCTAATTGTCGGTTAAGGTTACCCGTGAATCCAATTTCAATTTCACGATGTTCGAGTAGCACTAATCATATGAGAAACTGAACCGTACTCATAGCTTTTAATTGCCAATTAACTTTACTTGGGACGTAACTAATCAACACTTTACTTGGAGATGGTGAAGGAGACCCGAGAGAACAGCTAGTTTACCTGAATTAATGAAAGTTAATTTATCAAATTTTTATTTCACTTAACATTTTTTAAATATTTTTGTCAATAATCGTAGCCTCTGTAAACATGGAGAAGCGTTGCATACCCAGTTCAACACGTAATGACTCAATCGGCGGATAGCATCGGGAACAGCGCCGCGGATCACGGGGTGATGGGTTAACTATTTAATACCGCTGTAATAGTGTTCAGCGCTGAATGATGTTTCGTAGAGAAACGTTGCTTGATCAAATAATTAGGTAACTTTAAGTAATGGCTGCAATAGGCATGATGACACTATTAAAGAATCAGAGAATAATTAATGGTTTACAGAAAAATATATCCTATAAAAGTTCTAAGATATGATCCCGTTTTAATATAAACATTAAGATTAATAAGATATTCAATAAAATAAAAGTATTAAATACAGCAATCGGCCATATTATCTGAAACGCCAATCAAAAGGAATGACGTCACGTCTCAGTAAAAGTCATCGTGTTTGAAGTTTGACGAGCAAGCCGACGCCATGACACCTTCGAGCGTTTTCGTGCTTAATTCAAATTACATAGCAGAAAATACATTAATTTACGTTAAAACTTAAGTTTATTGCTAAACCGGAGGCTGGTGGTCGCCTCATGTAAGTGTGGCCGGCTCATGTAAGTGTCGCGTAAACAAAAACCAAGCACTGTCAAGCCAATAGAGCTTCATATACAATCACAGGTCGTGGTCGTGCCAGCGATGCAATATTAATTATTCGATGTGGTGGGCGATAGGCATATTAGGAGGCGACAACAGATTAACTGCTTAATTAAGATCCGACTTAACTGTCAAGTGTTACTCAATCTGCTTGTTGGCACAGAGTTAAGCTTAATCTAGTATAGTAGTATTGTAGACTTTTGGCTTTCTAATTGTAATAATGTAGTTTAAAAAACTAAAGAAAACGCACTAAAAAGTAAACAATAAGAAGAAAAATTTTTTACTGTAAAAAAAAGCGTGGGGTTCATGGTGTCAATAGTTATATATTAGTAGAAGGATTATCATTTTGATATCTCAAAAAGCACCTCTTTTTTATAGTAAATTAGTTACATTTTCTTCTTATTTTTTACTTTTTAGTTCATTTTTACACAAAAGCGTGTTTTTTTTTAATTTTTTGAACTCCATTATTTATTTTTAATTTTTTTGTTTTTTCTTGACCCCTGTGCAAATTTTCAAGTTAATCAGAGTCTTAGAGGTAGGTGAAAATGAAGTTAAAAAATTCCGTTACATACATACATATAGGTCAAGCTAATAAAAATAATAAATAACGCTTCACACTCATAGCCCCACAGTAGGGTAGATATACCCTGTGTCGTGGGTACCATGGACACACACAAAGACAGAAACACAAACACCCAGACCGAGAACATAAATTTAAACTCATCATTCAAATTTCTATTTCGCCGAGAATCGAACCAGGAACTCTTCGATTGTCAGTCCAGCATGGTAACCATTGTACTACGCAGGTCATCGTGCGTGTTAAAAAGGTTCAAACCTTTTTTTTATTTAGTAATATTGATGTCAATCAGTCTCATCTACACATGTCTGAGTAAAGGAATTAATCTCATTACTTACTTCCATTTTTTTTACTTCCATTATTCTACTGACTTAGATATCAACGCACAGTCGAAACTACTGTAAGTACCTAAAAACTTGAAATTTGGTACAGATGTTTCTTTCATGATGTGAGTGAGCACTAAGAAAGGATTTTAAGAAATTCAAACTCTAACTAGTTGAAATACGTGCATGAAATTTATATGGATTTTTTTCATTTCTGAACTCAGGTATAGTATGAAAATAGGTATATAAGTATAAGATTACAATTAAAAATTATCTGTGTAGAAGAAATGGTTAATATTGCCCCCAAAGGTATAAAATGTGATAAGGAAATTATCTCATTTCTAGCCATAGCCGTAGAAGAATTGGTATATAGGGTCCTGATTTAAAAAAAATGATCTGCGTCGGCAAAAATGATAAGAATTAAAAGTACGGATTTCAATTAGGACACATGAAACCGGTGGAGTATATTCACTTCATGGTTCTTTCTAACGCGGATGAAATCGCGGGGCACAGGTAGTGTAAAAAAAAACTTATAGAACCTAGTACCTCGCAAAATTTTGTAGTTGAGGTCTCATGGGTCTCTCCTGGGTTCAAATGCATTTAGCGGTATAATAAGTGCAGTGTTTGTAAAAAAATCTCTTTAATTTTCATGAAAACTTCTTTTCTGATATGTGACACAACACCTTTTCATTGAAATGCTAATAAAAATCTGTAAAAGTGCTACTGCTTGCCTGTCCGTCTGTCTAATCGTATGGCGTAATCCACAAATCAGATAGATCACAACTAAGTATTTTTTGGCTATGGCTGCAACCCTTTTTGCGTCCCACTGCTGGGCACGGGTCTCTCCCCATTAATGGGGAGGCCTGGAGCTTACTCCACCACGCTGCTCCAATGCGGGTTGGTGGAGATGCGGGTTAGTGGCCAACCCGCTGTCGGATGTTTTCAAACCGCCCATAAGGCCTCCGACAAGGTTTAACGACTGTTATCTATCGACAACAATCGGGACCGACGGCTTAACGTGCCCTCCGAAGCACGGAAACGCGCATGAAAATTTTTTGCCACTAGCGGTCACCCATCTCACACCCGACCGCGCCCGTTTGGCTTAGTTGCATAGATCGTTTGCGTTCTACGCTAACCGCCGGGCCATGCGCGCTTCATTTCATCATTCAAGTATTTTTTACTTGACCATAATTTTTAATTTTTAACATGATGAACAGACCTCCAACACATTCATCTTGGCTGACAGCACGGTTCATTTTCTATCACTCTAATATACGCTTTAACCGCCGCCTGTCGGTATTGAAAGCAGAGGTGATGTATGGAATATTTGGCATTTTTCCCGAGTCAGTGATCATTGATCATTATTAGAGAACGCAGTGTTGGTTGGCCCGGTACGGTAACGAGATTAGATATCTTTTAATGGAATTGACAATTGGTCTATAATGTTTGTTATTTAAAAATTGTATTAGTCAGTGGTTATTGTAGAACGCAAGCAAACTACGCAGCTTATCATGATTTTCGGGCCTCATTTTTGGATAAGACTGAAGAAATTCTAGGAATATTATTCATTTTGTAGTAAAATGTCATCAATGACAACGCTTGTCTTGTTAACTCGTGAAAAAAAAACAATCTGAGTATGCCAAAAATGATTCCGAAAATGTTAGAACTTATGGACGGATGTCTACAGAGGTCCTCACGTGTAACATGCGTGATCGGAAGTGATAAATGTCTCGTGCTTCATACTTTAAATTAAATATAAAGGCGTTAATAACGGTTGTTATCTTGTTAACACAAAGTTGAGTAAATTATGATATGAAGAAGGATCCACGGGATCACATTATTCTCCGTCTCTCTGTCTGTCTGACTCTTTAACAAGATCCATTTTACTCAAGAACTTATAGTAACTAAAGAATGTATCAAGAAAATAAAGTCAAAACAAAGGTACAAATTTAACTATAAAATAAAAGGTGGTTTAAATAATGTTTGAATTTAAATAATAAAGGAGCAAAACGAATGTCCTTAACGAGAACACCGTTATCAAACTAAATAACAGTTCAATTATGTTGATGTGATGTAACGATCTGACGTCAACTCGTACTAGCATACACTACACGTGAACATGAGGAAGTTAATCATTCCAGTACTACTTTTATTTACACCGATCGTGTTGGTTGCCCAGTACTAAACAGTTTGGCCACATTAGCTTGGATTCCGGTGACTGATACAGAAATTGTACTTTTAGGTAGAATCAACCCAGGAAACATTATGTATTCCGATTGTATTTTTTAGTGCAGGTATGCCTTTATTAAATTTTAAATGGATACGGTTGAGCCACAGAAGTCCCCTATCTTCGGGATTAAGAATAGAGCTACGGTATATCCCCTGCCTGACCGTAAATGGCGACTAAAATGGGGCTTCCTGGGTGGAGTGGGAGCCCGACCCGTCCAGCCAGCAGCCTCGGGAAGCGGTGTGGACGCATGCCGCTGTGAGTGCCTGAGGGTGCAGCAGAGAGCATTTGCTCTCTCGAAGATGGGCCCGTTCTGAGGCGCCGCGCGTGGAAGACACCGGTGCGTTCCAATGGAGAACCCGGAGTCCTCCCTAAGCACAGGGGCAGGCCACCGAGGGGGTTTTAGTGCGGTACAAATCCCACATAACCCGGCATCACCTTTCCACCGTATTACATCACAATTTGTCCGAAATGGAGGAACAATGGTATCAACATCGTTTTTTAAGTTTGATGGCGCATGTGGCGCAATGGTTGCAATACCGGACTGCCGATCGAAAGATGCCGGGTTCAATTCCCGGTGATACAGGAATTTGAATGACATTTTAAATATCTGTTTTCGATATGGATCAAATATACACGTTTCTGTCTTTGTGTGTATCGGGAAATATTATGAACGTGTTTAAAAATCTATACAAATAAATAAAATTAGAGTGTCTGTTTTTAATAGTAAACAGCTTTTTCCTACATGTGAATTTATACATATACCAAAATAACATTATTTACAGTTTATGTCTGTCTGTATTAGTATAGA
The DNA here is from genome assembly GCA_911387765.1 of Pyrgus malvae. Taxonomy (NCBI): domain Eukaryota; kingdom Metazoa; phylum Arthropoda; class Insecta; order Lepidoptera; family Hesperiidae; genus Pyrgus; species Pyrgus malvae. The sequence continues at coordinate 1,850,089 of OU426960.1, read as the reverse complement.
TAAAGATATAGATGTACTTATACTGCGTGCCTTTGTGACGAATAAAGTTATCTTTCTTTCTTTCTTTCTTCTTCTTTTTCTTCTTGATTGAATGAAGAACTCTATGGTCTCTGCTCCAATTAGTTCCAGTACGGGTTAGTGGCTAAATATGACGTCGAATTCGTTATAAGCATCAACAACATCCAGGTACGACGTCTCAAGGATATCAAGGACACAGCAAATAAGTAACAAGTACAAATATTACAAAGCTGTGAATCCATATGCAAAAAGCATGTATGACCACAGATATGCTTACCTGATCGTTAATGGAATTTCAGAAATTACTAGAAACAAACCACTTACCAGGTCTATACCTATTCGCACCAAAGGATTCTGTTTTACAAGCACATTATGTTCCATTAATAGTGTAGATTTAGTAAACTAGAGCCACCGCATACATTTGACTTTTTTTATATTAACAACCCGAACAAAACGGCAGACGGACAGCGATCATCGTCGCCTATGGACATGGGCAACCCCAGGGGAGCCTGCGAGCATTGCCGGCTTTGGAGGAGAGCTTTTTTTTACAGCTTTCTTCAAGATCCCCATGTTGTAGTCCACTGGGAATGCCTCAGCTGGAAGGTTGTCCCATAACTTACAGGTTCGTGGTAAAAAGGAGCGTGAAAAGCGGACTGTGGAGGACCGCCACGAGTCCAGATGGTGTCGGTGGAACTTTAACCTTCGTCTGTAATCATGAAACGGTGACGTAGGCATCATTTTGAAAAGTTTCTCGGAGCAATCATCGTAGTAAAGTCGGTAGAACACGCAGAGCAAGTCTATGTCTCTTTGCAAGCTAAGCGGTTCCAGCCTGTCTGTCAATCTTCGGTCGTTGACGATTCGGGCTGCGCGCTTTCTATCTCTTATCGGTGGAATTGGAGTTCGATGTTGCACTTTTTAACTCTTTTTCGTCCTACTACTCGGATCTTCTCGGAACTGTGAGGGATTTAGGCCACAGTCGACTACGCTGCGGATTAGTGGAGATCCTTCCTTAGAGAAATTATGACTATATCGCAACCACATACGACGATGAAAAACATCGTAATTAATTAAATATCATTTCATATTTTCCATCACTATGGCAGCGATAAATACGCACATTACAAATGTCTTTATCAAAGTTGCGCGCCAAAGATTTGAACCCGGTGCGTCCGTGTCTAAGGCCGAGGTCTTTACCGCTCGGCCGTCGCTGTTCTATCTACAGCTATAATATTTCACCGTTGAGCTCCTAATTTTTGCTCGCATTGGACAAACAATCACAAATAATGTGAACAGACACGTGCCCAGCAGTGGAAAAAGAAAAGGGTTACACCCAAGGCTAATACTGATACCTACAATTTTACAGCCAATCCTTTTTGACGTGACAACGTCTAATAAACCGATTAACGCCGGCTGCACGAAAAAGGATGCCTTGTTGTACGTTACGATCGGCGCTTGAACGTTACTCGTACGTTGAGACTAGAGCATTCGACTAAGCCGCCGCCGTTCGTCGACTGTTTATAAAGTGAAGTGAAAAGTTAATGTGATTTTCACTGAATTTTATGACGTCACGTTAAACTATCGTCCGTAAACCGACTTTACAGACAACCAAATCTTTTAATAATCTGTATGAATTGGCTGAATTATTCTGTATCTTCAATCTGCGGAGACCCTTACACTGCTGGATGCGGCACCGGGGCCAAATGCCAAGCATCGCTCTAATCTTGCTAAATTTGATTGACATTCCACTTAGTTCGACCTTGCGAAATCGATTTAATCTAGTACTTAGTGCTTAAACTAGCTTTTGATATTACACGCGCATCTCTTGTCTATCAAAGTATTATTAAATTTAAACATATTATGTTTGATTATACAACAAATTTTGATCATATTATAAATTCACGAGCGGTTAGTTAATCAGAATTAATCCTTTAAAAATATCTACTTTATATTATTACTTAAGTAGTTGGCGCAAATTGTATGTTTCGTAAAGGATAACATGAAAAAATGTGGAAAAGAGTAAATGGGAAATAACAAGATGATACTACTAATACAAAACAAGACAATACAAGATATCCACGAGCTACAGCGACAGTAGATATCTATAAAAATTGACAATTCAAAAATCTTTCAAAATCAGTAGGTAATTGCCTATCGAGTCCCTGTAGCTTCGGGATTAAGAATAGAGCTACGGTATCCCCTACCTGATCGTAAGAGGCGAATAAAAGGGGACTTCAGGGGTTGTGGACGGTGTGAGTGGTTGCTCGATCCATCCAACCAGCAGCCCCGGGAAGGGCGGCTATGTGTGCGTAGCCGCATGTCGCCGTGAGTATCGGAACATGCAGGAGAGCACATCTGCTCTGCCGAAGATGGGCCCGTTCTGGGGCGTCGAGCGTGGAGGACACCGGTGCGTTCCGCCGGAGATCCCGGAGTCCTCCCCAAGCGCAGTGGCAGCCACCGAGGGGGTTTTAGTGCGGTCAAATCCCACATAACCCGGTACCCTCTCCCAAGGTGCCGGGTACCTTTTGAAGGTTCCCCCCCCCCCGAAAAAAAAAAAGAGGTAATTGCTTATCGATTAAAAGTCTGTAACCTATAAGTTTGTCATCTATAAAAACATTTTAAAATAAACCACAAACTTTTTTGGTGTTGTTCAAAAAAAAGAAAGAGCGTTAAAATATTAATTTCTTGGAATACAAAATATTCGCTTAATGAATGTCTTTTTTCCTATCGCTTTTAGGTGTTCGTTTGGGCCGAGAGAAAAAAGGCGACGGCAAACACTCCCTGAAGCGCTCTTTAAAAAAAGTACATAATACATTTGAGATAACGGTAAGGCAATGGGTCGATAATGGGCACACAAGACAAGTTATCATGTGAGGCACTATAAGCAAAGGTGATCGCATATTATAACGCAGCCTATCTACTTGTTTACTGTGTAAAGTAATAGCTGCAACCCCTTTTATGTGCCTCTGCTGGGCACGGGTCACTCCTCATTATTGGGGAGGCCTGGAGCTTACTCCACCACGCTGCTCCAATGCGGGTTGGTGGAGATGCGGGTTAGTGGCCAACCCGCTGTTGGATGTTTTCATACCGTCCGGCTTCCAACAAGGCTTAACGATTTGTTGTGGCTTCTGTAGAAGATAATATTTTTTGTTTATTTTGATCTTTTTAGTTTTTCCTTTAATTGTCAATTTTATTTAAAATATCTTTGTTTTTTCACTGTCAATTTTGTAATCAAGAAAAATGTGTGCTTAATAATACCGATTTTTTCCAAAAACTATTATATCTATTATTGAAGCCACCTAAATGGTCCGCTAAAGACCACGATTATTATCTATCGACAACAATCGGGACCGGACAACAAGCGGTCATCCATCTTATATCCGACTGCGCCTGCCAGACCATGCGCGCTTCACATTATATTACATGTAAAGTAATATATTAATTATAAATTTGACGACCCGTTTGGCACAATGGTTACCATGCCGGACTGCCGATCGGAGGGTCCCGGGTCAATTCCCAGCGAGGCAGAAATTTGAATGAGGAATTTAAATTTCTGTTCTCGGTCTGGGTGTTTGTGTTTCTGTCTTTGTGTGTGTCCATGGTACCCACGACACAGGGAATCCTAGTGTGGGGCTATGAGTGTGTAGCGTTATTTATTTATTTATAATATTTTATTATTATAGTAAATCTAAGTCCAGCTCTAAACCAAGACCTTAGACCTAGAAGGTTCCATATGTTCACGCCATTTAAAAATAATAAATGATTACTTATCTCGATTATCGATGCAAATCTTCCGATCTACGAGGATACGAGGAAAAACCTTGTTTTCTGTATAATGCTCACCATTTGCAACACTGGCCGATATATTAATGTCATCTCCATAATGTAAAGATTTAATTATCATTATAATCCACGTACTGTATTTTGTCCATAGTTATCCTGCTTGAGATTTTTTTCAGATTTACTTGTTAGATTACTAGCAGCAGCTCATTAGTTCGTCCGCGTGGACTTTGGTATTAGTCATAGCATGATGTTGGACTTTTTTTTCAACCTTTTTTTATGTCCCACTGCTGGGCACAGGTCTCCTCTCACAAGTGAGAGGGATTTAGTCCATAATCCACCACGCTGGCCAAGTACTGATTGGTGGACGTCATGCTTTCGAGTAATTATAAATTTCTCTCAGGCATGCACGGCGATGGAGAACATCGTAATCAATTAAATATCACGATATTTTCCATCACCGTGGAGCAACGATAAATGCGCACATCACAAATGTATTTGCTACTGGTGAGGATTTGAACCCGAGATCGGTCGCGTCGAAGACCGCGGCCTTTTACCACTCGGCTATCGCTGGTAAATGGACTATCCAACACAAAAGGATTTTTTTCAATTCGAATCAGTAGTTTCTGAGATTAGCACATTCAACCAAACAAACTCTGCAGCTTTATGTATTATAACCTTCCGCCAGCGGCTTCGCCCGTCCCCGTAGGATAAAAAATAGCCTATATGCTATTCCAGGCTTCATTGCTACATTAAAATCATGGGCGTTTAGCCAGTTGCTTCAACCGTGTTTACCCTATTACCCGTTATCACGTTGGAATGAAGAATTTTCCCGCGGTAAAAAGTAGACAAAGACAAAGAAAAAGACAAAGACTTTTATTTGGTAGTAGCCTATGTTACTCAGGGTGAATGTAGCTTTCTAATGGTTTTTAAAAGAATTTTTGAAATGGGAACAGTAGTTTTTGAGTTTATATTAGTCGTAAGATTAAAGAACACCGCTCGCATTGGAGCAGCATGGTGGAGTAAGCTACCCCAATAATGAGAAGAGAACCGTGTCCAACAGTGGGATGCGAAACAGGGTTGCAGCCAACCATACAATTTTAGACCAAACCTAATTATGAGCTGCCGAGCGAATGATGACTTCTTTCTGTGTATATAAAAATAACGCTACACACTCATAGCCCCACAGTAGGGTAGATATACCCGTGTCGTGGGTGCCATGGACACACACAAAGACAGAAACGCAAACACCCAAACCGAAAACAAAAATTAAAAATAACTATTCAAGATTCTGTTTCGCCAGGAATTGAACCCGGGATTCTTCGATTGGCAGTTCGGCATTCCAAGTTCAAAAACCAGATACATTATTTTTTAATGAAACAGAAACAGAGTTTTAATGGAACAGAAAATCTTACAGGTAGCCTGATATTACCTGATATTACCCTTGCTGTCCATCAGCCTACATAAGACCCCAATTGGTCAAAAGCATCTACCAACATCAGTACCCAAGAACCCAAACGGTCACGTTACTTAGCTGTTTAGTTCTTAAAAGACAAATAGAATGCCCCAACGGTCCAACCTCAAACCGAAACCTTTCAACCCGATATCTGGAATCGTAAAGATAAACCTGATGCAAATATGGTTGCAAGCAGGTACTATCAATTAACGTTACACAACGCACCGACAGACAGACGGAATCCGCTACATTTGTAGTAGATAACGTCTCCAATAAATAACTGCGGCCAACTGTCCCCGTGTCAGAGTTCAAACTTGTTGAGGAAGCGGCGCTGGTAATGATCACCGATTTGTTTTATGTATATTTTATTATGTACTAGCTATATTCAGTATATAAAATGCACAGGGCCAAGCGATCTTTGCAGCTAAGCCGAATGGGGGCGGTCGGGTGTGAGATGGGCTTTAGAAGGCACGTTAAGTCGTCCATCCATCCAAGTTGTTATCGATAGATGACAGTCATTAAACTTTGTCGAAGGCATAAAATTATGGGAGGTTTGAAAATATTCAACGTGGGTAATAAGTGTTTTAAAAAAATCATGCCATGCATGGACATTAACGTGATATTTTTGTCATAGTAAATCAATAGACTAAAACCAGCCAGATCAAAGGCTCATTAAGTGGGTAATTTAATTTATTTTATTTTATTTCCAATAAACGAAATAACGAAAGCTAGTGGCGTGTTGCATCTAACAAGTGGCATGGCGATAGTGCTTGTCACGTCTGTAGAGAGCTTTATGTTTAGCTTCCACTATTATCAGCGATAAGATCCAAGCGATCAACATTTAAAATATTGAAAGCACAAAGTTGGTCACTTGAGGTGGTATATATGTAGTCTTATTTTGTTTGCACTTTTTTCAACCTTTTTTTTATGTCTCATTGCTGGGCACAAGTCTCTTTCTCTCTTATTCTCTCACATATGAGAGGGATTTAAGCCACAGTCCAACACGCTGGCCAAATGCGGATTGGTGGACGGCACGCTTTCGAGTAATTATGAATTTCTCTCAGGCGATGGAGAACATCGTAATCAATTAAACTTTGCATCACCATGGAGCAGCGAAAAATGCGCACATTACTAACTTCTTTGTCAGAGGTGCGCGCCGAGGATTTGAACCCGGGATCGGTCGCGTTAAAGATCGCAGTTTTTACCACTCGGCCGGCTAAAATAGTCATCTCTCAGTTAATTTGCAAACAAAACAAGTAACAGTATTGAACACAGGCTTGCTAAAGACAATGTCTAGAAATCCCTAGGCTGCAAAACATATTCTTTTTCCTATCGTGAACATACAAATATATTCTCTAACAGTAAAGCTACAGCCTTATCCATACATTTTTTTACCTCAAAACCATATATAAAGTAATTGCTCTGATTGACTGAACGGTCCCCTATTAGGAAAAAGGCCTAAATGTGAGTAAAAAATTGGAAGCATACGCTTGCTGGACTAACGTCTTATTGCCATATTTGGCTGAATTTTAATCTGCAGGCACGGAACGCAATCCATTACTTAATTGGAGAAAACCGAATATACTATTGCGGAATAGAAGATGCAAAAACTCACATTCCGCCGATTCTCAATAGGAAAACTATCTAATGATACTAAATGACTTATATTAAATTTAAACAATTAATAGAATTAGGCGTTACTGTGCGGAACTCCATTGTTGTAAACTTAAGAGACTCTACGATGGTTACTCGCAAAGTCACCAAAGTCGCAAAGACTGCAAGTAACCGTCGTAGAGTCAATAACCCTGATGATGCTCTGTTTTGGGGCGAAACACGTGTTGGTGGTGGTGCGTATGTTGGTATATTTTTTTATTGTTGCATGAGCATTTATCCCATAGATTTTTTATATACTATGTACAAAGTCATAATAAGTCTACGATATCTATGATGTTATATCCAATGTGGGAGTGAGGGAGGTGCTATTGCATGAAAAAAGTATACACCATCATACGTTATGATTGCGGATTGTTGCAAAGTAGTTTTTAACTAACTTTATTAAATTTTATATGTGCATGTAGTCAAGGTTATTGTAAGGTATTTGAAGTATGTAGTATGAAGTATAAGGCATGTACATATACTCAAAATTATGCTCAGTTTGGATGCTATACTTAAATAGTACTTCATGAAAAGCATCTGGTTTCAAATAAAAAAATATATATTAAAATTGATTCACACTTAAAAAAATCTGAGGAAACTAACTTGTATAAAAATACTATAGAATTGAGTACCTCCTGTTTCTTTTGTAGTCGGTTAATTATACGGAATAGATGATGTAGGCCTCCCACTATGATAGATTTATATTACACTTAATTTATTTATTTACTTATCTGGTTTGCTTCCCGGGTTTGATTCCCAGAGGTGCAGAAATTTTGATGATGATAAATAACATGTCCCCGGTCTGGATGATTGTGTTTCTATCGTATCTTTGTATTTATTTATAGTACCCTCGTCGCAAGAATCTAATCCTAGTTTGGAGCTACAAGTGTGAAGCTGTTATGGCTAATCTATTCTTTGTTAGTTTATTTTGAGTATAAAAACCAAAATTTTAAAAAGACGATTTAAATAGCCTATCACATCCGCATGCATGCAAATATCACAGAAATAACCAAGGTCTATAACAGTATTGAACATAGCAGTGTGTAAAAATGACCATCTCCATAATCATCGAGGGAAATGTCAACGGGTGGCGAACATGTTACTGCATGCATTACGTATGCAAAGCGTACAGTAGGAGAGCCAGCGATGCTGAATGCGGACGTACTCGAGTGTTATTGGACCACTATAACTTGCTAGGTTAAGTAGTAGAAACAATAATGATATCTTTGAAGACTGCAAAAAAAACGTAACTTAATATTTTGGCAAAATGGTAAAAAATATGGTTCTGGGAAGTACCGTTTTAATGTCGGGGGGACGGGGGGGGGGGGGGGCTTCAAAAGGTACCCGACACCTTAGGACAGGATACCGGCTTATGTGGGATTCGAGCGCACTAAAACCCCTTGCATCTGCGCTTGGGGAGACTTCGGGATCTCTTCAGTGGAATGCACCGGTGTCCTCCACGCTTGGCGCTCATCTTCGAGAGAGCAGATGTGTTCTCCTGCACCTTCCGATGTTTACAGCGGCATGCGGCCACGCGTACACACCGCCATCCTTCCCGGGGCTGCTGGCTGGACGGATCGAGCCCCTACTCTTACCACTCGCAACCTCGGAAGCCTCCTTTTGTCGCCTCTTACGATCGGGCAGGGGATACCGTAGCTCTATTCTTAATCTACAAGCTATAAGGACTTCAGGGAAGTATAACCCTTGCTGAGAAGCAATTACATTGTATTTAGGTGTAAAGGTGCAGTTGACGTCCAGACTTGCATTAGGCGACCATCAGCCTTCAAAGTAGAAGCGCAACTGCAAGCAACCGCAAGCAAGGTTTAGGCTTGCTTGAGGTGGATTTTCATGGGCTGCAGTGACCACTTGATACCATATGGCCTTCATGCTTGTCTGCTAATACATTTATATAAAAAAAACACACAGAAACTTTAAAGCGCAATAAATTAATAGGGGATGATTTTATTACGTAATGTGGTGCTTTTAAGAATGAATATGAAAAAAAAAATTAAGTTGGTGAAATTATTCCAAAGTTGATTCCAAAAATCTCCACTCGGGCGTCCTTACTAATACAGGTATGCAAACTACATAGACGTCGCTCATTGTGTTCATATGTCAAAGGACGGTGCAGTGGTTGTAGTGGCTCTGTTAAATAACAAAATAAATAAACGTTACATACTCATAGCCCCACAGAAAGGTGTACCGTGTGTCGTGGGTACCATTGACACACACAAAGACAGGAACACAGACACCCAGACCGAAAACAGAAATTTAAACTCATCATTTTTTTCTGTTTCGCCGGGAATCGAGCCCGGAACCCCTCGATTGGTAGTCTGCCACGCAGTTGCCACGCTGTTCGTCAAGCGGGCTCTGTTGTATGATGTATTACGTAACAATCTTTTGATCTCTTAGACAAGGAACTATTTAAATGATTCGTGGTACGTCCATGGTACCCATGACACAAGGAATCCTGGCGTGATCTGTGTATGTGTAGCTTTATGAAAACAAAAAATAACATAGAATTTTAAAAACCTTTGCATCGCATCTAAAATACCGCACAGGTTGCAACGGTTAGCAGATTTTAAATAACATTATGCGCTTGAGTAAATCGTTTAATCTCAACTTGGGCATCTTTACTAATACAAGTATGCAAACTAGATGTCGCTCATTGCGTTCATATGTCAAAGGACGGTGCAGTGGTTGTAGTGACTCTAGTGTATGATACGTATTACGTAACGATCTTCTGATCTCTTGCGCAAGGGTCAATTCTATGACCTATAAAGTAGAGTCACTGAACAGCGATAAATACGCACCTAATCAATTTATTCGTGAATGATGCCTGCCGGGTTTTCAACCCAGGACTGCCGGTCTCCCAGCGGAGACCGATAAGTGTCCACTGTCTAGTCCAGTGTCCAGTCTCCAGTGTACTAAACGCTACTACATAAATGTATCATTTATCAGTGGGAAAGTTTCGTGTTTTGATCTACCTTTCATGAAGCAATTTTATTGTTTTTTTTTTTAATGGAGTAGCAGACGAGCATGTAGGCAACGTGGTGTTAAGTGATCGCTGAAGCCCATGGACATCTACATACAATGTCAAGCAAGCATAGGTAAGTCTTGTCTGAGGTTGTATGTAGTTGTGCTGCTACTCCGGAGGATGTTAGTCGCCTCATATAAGTGTGGCCGGCAACTGCACCTTTCCACTGAAACACAAAAGAATTGGTTCACGGCAGAAGTGGGTGCAACGGTGGTACTTTCCTAGGCGAACCATAATAGTTAACCAAAGTTAAACCAAAGACTTATCGAATGCAGCAAGTTTTAAATCTATACTAATACTAGTGGCCTGGCCCAGCTCCGCCCGGATGCAAACGTTGTCTTGCCTTAAAATTATTGAAAGAGTATTTTTTTTCTTAAAGAGATTTTAAATTACCGACAAACAAAAATATACAAGGTACATACGAAATGTCTTGTTACTCTGGCTGTGTCAAAGTTTAGAACGACACGGCACGAAATACAAACGTTTGATAGGTAGGAACAATTTGTGTATGAAAACTACTAATAAATAAATGAAATAATTAAAAAAAAAACCAGTGGACGAAATTGTGAATCTAAAGCATTTTCAAATTATCTTGAACACACACGAAAAATGTTTATCATAATCCGTCTAGTCGATTAGGAACAGTTCAGTGACATACACACGCACACAAGAAATACATATAAATTACTAAGATTGTAAATGCGAAACTTTGGCACTCAATAACGGCTGAACGGACCAGAATGAAATTTAGCTCTGTGCTAAATTTAGACAAATTTTACTTGCAATACACTATTTTTATCCAGAAATGTATGTTTATTAATTGTACTTGTGAGTATAATAGTATAATCAACAATCATATTGTCTCAAAGCACCCGAACGAAGCCGAGCTGGATCATCAGCAAATCTATATAACAAAAGCTCGATACTGCTATCTCATCCAATCCAAATAGAATACCTATAAACAGAAAATCAATTTGAAATTGCTGGATTCACCTGCCTTTAAAGCGCTAAAGGGCACAGAGGGCGTCAGTGTCGCGCCACTCGTGCGCAGATCGCGCCGGATAACTGCTGATCGCAGATCGCGCGATAACGCCAGATAGCCTGCGTTCCCACGCCGCTAGGGTAAGATATGTGGTGATTTACATTTTGTTTGAAACACGCACTTTCTTTTGTCTTAACAAAACGGGTAACATATTATATTATAATTAAAACCTAAGTATATCAGTAAGTAAATAGCAATAACTTTGCTATTGTATTTAATTCTTTTAACGACTTTTAACTTTTTGACGACTCGTGTGACGCAATGGCTACCATGCCGGGCTGCTGATCGAAAGGTCCCGGGCTCGATTCCCGGCTAAGAGGACATTTGAATGATGAGTATAAAATTTCTGTTCACGGTCGGGAGGTTCGACAGCCTCCGTGGCATAATGGGTGATGAGCCGACTGCGAAGTCGTGGGTTCGATCCTGGGTGTTCCAGGACAAATATTTGTGTGATGAACATGATAATTTATTCTGTGTCTGGGTGTTAATTTATCTATTTAAGAAATTTGAATCCATAACTGTATATAAGTAAGTAAGTATATAAGTATGTTTATCAGGTTTCTGTTTTTTTTTTCAACCTTTTTTTATGTCCCACTGCTGGGCACAGGTCTCCTTCTCGCAAGTGAGAGGGATTTAGGCCATAGTCCACCACGCTGACCAAGTGCGGATTGGTGGACAGCTTAGTTTGGAATCAGATGGCGTTGTGTGTGAACTGTCCAAATATATTTATTTATTTATGAGCGTTTGTATTCCTGTTTTGTTTGAGCGTGTGTGTCCATGGTACCCACGACACAGGGTAAGATCATATAGATAGATCTATACCGTACTGTGGGGGTATGAGTGTGAAACGTTATTTTATTTATATTTTAATCACGATAAGATGGTTAAATGTAGGTCAGCGGCCTTTATGTACCTTAGAAAAACAGCTGCTGTCACCTTGAACCTGGAACGTACGTAATTATATTCTTAGGCTAAAAGACTAAATGTTAATCACGTGATCGATTCCTTGATGAGAAATAATGGCCTAATTTATCTTAACTTAGCTTTTATTTACTTTTACTATTATAGTGACTACAAATTATGACAAAAGCCAATTCAATTAAAAACTGTTACACAAATAACTAGATTCAGATTTTAATGCTTTGTTTAGTTTATAATGTGGATTATCTATACAGAAAAAAACTTCTTTTATCATTTTAATAATATTATATCTGAAAGGATGTCACTCACTTCCAAATAAGGTATCATATTGATATATTTCTAATTCTTAATAATAATAATAATAATTCTATTCAGTGCGCAATAAGTCAATATCATACAAACGTAAAAGGTGTTGACAAGGACATCATAAAAGCTCAATATCGAAATGCATTTATATCGTCTATCAGCGAACAAAGTAAATGACATTATTTTTAGCCTCGACACGATTTGTGTTTAATCTAAAAGATCTAACGTCTACAGGCTGATGAAATGTAGATTAAAAAAGATAGATATTCTTCATTTTTTTTCATTTCATAAAATATATTTGTAAAAAAAGACATATTATTATGAGCAATTAACTTTTGTATGAAATGTTTAGCTTTGTTCAATAACTACGCAATTGTCATAACTCATAAACATGTACATTATATATATTTAGTACTTATTTCTAATTAAATAAAACACTGTATAAGCCCGGTCCTTGATATTAGTGTGCTGGATAACATATTATTAGTATATATACACTGTTATTTTTTTTATACCAATTAAAATATAATAAAACAAACAAAAACATCCTGTGTGTACAACATCGCAATCGCAATCCACTCGGCACTCAGCCGTCAAAAACGCAAAGAAATACTTTGATATCTCAATTCGTCACACATTTAGCGCCTTTGACTTAATTTGGTCGCATTATTGGGATATCAAAGAGCGCCGAAAGCGGTCAACTTCAAACGACGCCGCACTTTATCAGTCAATAGATTTTATTGATTTTGTATTGTGGATGTATTTGTTGCGGTCGGAGTTTGGAACGCTCTGTTGTAAACTTTTAACGCGTTTATAAATACCTAAATGATTAATATACTGATACTACGTTTTATAACTTAATATTTCTAGTAGAAAAAAAATAATGTTTTTGTTTAGGTATTTCCAATCATAATATGTACTATAAATCGTTATAAAGGGAACATGTAAATGAAAGAAAAGTATGATTTCATTAATATGTTTGGATAGAGCATTCATACAAAAAACATCTTTTAATTTTTAGTTTATTTCTTTGCTATGTTAAACACATGAGATGAATTTAAGTTTTTTTTTTATTTAGGTACTTCCTTTGTATTTATTTTACTTATGGTTGAAGTTTCAACTTTGATTTATAATTAATCGGGCTAAGTTCTATGATTTACTACCTTTACAAAACTGTGCATTGCTAATTTACTTCAATTATTCTCTACTAGAGGTCCCCGGTTTCAACCGTTTCACCCGCGTTAGAAAGGGTCAGTAAATTATCAATTTTTATTGTAGTTATGGTTCACTATTTTGGCTATAATGGCTTACACATTAGATATAGATATATACTGTGGCGGGTTTTTTTGTAGGGCTATTTAAGACCAAAATTTCCATCATACATTACATATGTTTAACTCTAGCGGTTTTGGCAGCGCACGCCAAAATAGCTCTCAGATTGTAGATTTCTTACTTACTTGACACTTATCATCATATTTTAGACAATTCACACAATATATTTATAAAATTTAGCCTATGTACTATTCTGATGTATATGCTATATTATTGTAAATTTTCAATAAAATACATTCAGTAGATTTTACGTGAAAGAGTAACAAACACCCATACTTACAAACTTACTCGTTTATAATATTAGTATGATTTCACTAAACGAATTGTTACTTGATTCAAGTTTAAATGATATTGTGTTGAATAATAAAGTAAGAAGTGAAAATTTTACAAAGAAATAAAGTGATTCACGAATTTGTGAAGTTCATAAAGAAGCATAACAATTTATGCATTATCTACTAGGCAATTTTTAAAACTCCTGACATATAAGTCTCTCTGCAACATTGTCTGGGCGTGATCCGATTCGACCTGCTCTCTCCCATCGCTTGATATTCTCGTAATTAGTGTGGAGTTTTGTTTGGGATCGATCGCGATTCGTTCTTTATCAACTTTTTGCTCCGATATTGATCTCGTTTGAGGTAAGATCAGGCTTAACTAAGCAAGGGTATCCTTTAAAGAAAATTTAAAGAATATAAAAAGCAAAAGTAAAAACATTGTTCTAATGTTGAAATGGATTACATTTACCACCAAAAAGTAAAGATACCTGTGTATTACTTAAACATTGCGTAGTAAAATTTGGTCAAATATTATAATAATATAAGATTATGGACGAAAAATAAAAAAAAAGTACTAATACTACGAGAAAAGATAAAAAAGTACTAAACTAAAGAAAAAGAAGTAGCAAAATACACTTTGCGATTATAAATTTCATAAAATATGCAAGCAGTTCTAACGGTGCGACAAGTTTTTTTTTTCGTAATTCTATACATTAGAGAGCCAAACGTTGGTATGAAGATGTTTTTTGTATAGATATCGATTTTAATTTAAAGCTGGTTTGTATTAATTAAACTTTTTATTAGAGATTCTTTTTTCAGCATTTTTAGTAAATCTGTCCCGCAGGCGGTAAAATTAAATCGGGCTTTCCGCTTAGTAATAAAACTACTGATGTGTCCAAAGAGCATTTAATTAATTATAATGAACCTTTCTAACGAGAATAAAATCAATTACTGTAATATAATATGCGTTTATTAAAATAATTGAAATCGCCACATATCCTAGCGGCGTGGGAACGCAGGCTATCCGGTGTTATCGCTCGATCTGCGATCAGCAGTTATCCGGCGCAATCTGCGCACGAGTCGCGCGACACAGGCGCCCTGTGCCCCTTAGCGGTTAATGGAGCCGCAAGTGAATCTTGCGGTCTTGAATTGAATATCATTATAGATATTTTATTTTAAGTTAATGGGATGATAATAGTTACTAGATTTAATGGTTCTCGATTTTGATTATACTGAGATAGAATCTGTTGACCTTGAAGGTAATAAGCGTAACTCAATTTATAACTCTACATACTCTTGCGCTACACTAAGATTCCTTGTGTCGTAGGTACAAAGAAAACACAAAAGACAGAACACCCAGACCATGAACATCTTGCAATGAATTGACCCTGGGACGCTTTTTTTGGCAGCCCGCGATGGTAATCATTGTGCAACAGAAATTTTCGTTTTATCAATCAACTAATAGATCCCGCAGACGTTGTCCTACCTTAAAAGTATTGAAAGAGGATTAGTTTCTTTATCATCTCAAAGAGTTTTCATGTTACTAATAATAAATAATATTAAACACTTTGAAATCGCCACATAACCTATCGGCGTGGGAATGCAGGCTATCCGGCGTTATCGCGCGATCTGCGATCAGCAGTTATCTGGCGCAATCTGCGCACGAGTCGCGCGACACTGGCGCCCTCTGTGCCCTTTATCGCTTTAAAGGCAGGTGAATCTGCGACGGAGTCTCCAATTGATATAGCCTTATTCTTTCATTGAATTTTATATGGTATTGAAGCGAAATAAATGCACGCGTAAGTGCATACTGAAAGTTGCGTGCATTAAAATGGTTTGGGGAGCTTCCGCGTAAAATATAAACTCTAAACAATGCCTGAGAGTTTTTTTTCCGCCGGCTTTTTTTCTCTCATTGACCCAGTGGTGGGTAGGCATCAAAAGCCGATGATCCGTTAAGAATATTCTTAGCGGATCTTAAAATAAAACTATTTTATACTTTAATTTAAATTAGTAATAAGTATAATATTGTATGCCAGAGCATGGTAGACTGTTTAAACTCTTATAATAATTTTAAACATCTAACTGTATGTATGTAAACAGTTGTACGGGCTACGCGCGTACAATTGCAACGATCAGCGATTTACGCCGATCGCTAATTTATTTTAATACTTAC
Source organism: Pyrgus malvae (assembly GCA_911387765.1). Taxonomy (NCBI): domain Eukaryota; kingdom Metazoa; phylum Arthropoda; class Insecta; order Lepidoptera; family Hesperiidae; genus Pyrgus; species Pyrgus malvae. Next base: position 1,834,099 of record OU426960.1, on the reverse strand, counting down.
GTTATTTTAGTGAACTGCAGTGACTTACCGTCTCTCGTCGCATACGGTCATTAAGAGTACCGCGTCATTTCACTCATACTTAGTTAATTTAGTTTATATTCCATTAAGACGGAATTATAGATTTTTACTTAAAATTTCTCTTTTATTTATTACTTTATAATAATTACGGTTCAAACCCGTACATTGGTCCTTCGAGCTTCGGTAAAGCGGGATCATAGTGCGGTACGCGTAAGTGATTTCGTTTACCGGACCCTATAGACATACAGTTCTCATCAAGTGTAAGACTATCTTTAGTGCTGTGCCAACAAGTTGAGCTGCGGATTAAGAGCTGCAGAGCTTGGACGTCAGTTAAGGGTTCGAGCATTTATTAAGGCGCAGGGTGATCACAAGTAAGATCTGTCCATTTTGTTTGTACCTACTTTAGAGGAAAGAAAATTATTCATAACAATGTCTTCGGTTAGTGACATCTTAGCTAACCAGCAGCAGCTGGCATCGGCGATTGAAAACATTTACACCAACTTTAAGAAGGATGGTGCCAGCCGCAGGACTGCCGATTATGTTAAGAAACGGCTAGATTTATTGGATAGGTATTGGTTTGAGTATGAGGCAAGCTATTCGCGATTGTCGGGGATGGAGTTAGATGTTAGTACTCGTGATTCTATTAATAAGGATCTGGAGAGGACGAATGAGAGGTATTACACGAGTTTAGGCATTGAGTGGCACTTTAATGCACCTTCCTGGCCATCAGCAGGCGGTCTGTGGGAAGCCGCCGTAAAGAGCTTAAAATACCATCTTAAGAGAGTGTTAGGTGACCAGAATCTTACGTTTGAAGAATTTACGACTTTGCTTACCCAGTTAGAAGGATGTCTTAACTCTCGCCCACTTTGTCCCCTCACGGAAGACCCCGACGACCTGGACTTTTTAACACCTTCTCACTTTTTATCCAGTGGACCCGTTTTGACCCTCTACGATACGGAGAAAGATCTGAGAACCAGATGGCAGCTGACTCAGAAGATATTTAATGATATATGGCGTCGTTGGCGTGAGGAATATTTAACATCGCTTACAGTAAGAAGCAAGTGGAGAAAGCCACGGACGAATATTAGTTTAAATGATGTTGTCATAATTAAGGATGACAACCTCCCGCCCGGGAAATGGGCACTAGGTCGCGTGGTAAAACTGCATCCGGGAGCAGACGGCTTAGTAAGAGTTGTTACACTCAAAACAAAGAACGGTTTTATGCAACGTCCTGTTGTCAAGCTTTCAGTTTTACCAGTGAACGAGAGCGATGGAAAGGAAATGCATCGGTAAGCACTCAAGATAATTTTAATCAACTACTAGAAGATCAGAAAAATGTGTCCAATAAGCGTCATAGATCAAAGAAAACATACAGTTTTGTTTCTCTCTGTATGTCTTTAGTTTTATTTTTTATGACTATTATATCGTCCTCACATGCGGCATACTATAACATCACACCTTTGCCAAACAACAATAGTCTCTATTTTGATAGCATTACGAATATGAATTTAATACGCGACGATTGGCGACTCATCGTCTACTATGACATGTACCCGTACCAGCAAGGAAATACTGCGGTAGCTCAGTATATCAAATTTCTAGAAAACACTTGTACTCAGATAAGATCACAATTTAATTGCGAAGGTATCCTGTTGCAACTAAGGCACGAGTTCTCAGAATTGAAACATAATAACCTTATTATGATGCATCGTCAGGACAGCGTACGAGCGAGGCGCCGGCGCGGTCTCATCAATGGCGTGGGCTACCTAGCAAATAGCTTATTTGGTGTCCTAGATCAAAGCTTTGCCGAAAAATATGAAAAGGATATTAATCTTCTTAGGGAAAATCAGAATCATTTAGCATTATTGTGGAAGAACCAAACGTCAATTGTAGAAGCAGAACTTAATATTTTAAAGCGCACTGAAAACGTAATGGATAAACAGCATAAAATTATTAATCAACAGCTTACTAACTTAGAAAACTCTATGAAGATATTTAAAACCAATTTAAATAATGTTACACTATTTAGCGAGTTCTTTACGTCCGCAATGATTGCAAATAACATTTTGTTAAGTTTGAAAAATACACAAGAAACTTTGATGGACACTCTCACAAATCTGTACAGTGGCAAATTAAACTTTCATCTTATAACTCCAGACCAGTTAAGAAAAGAATTGAATATTATAACAGGACAGCTACCTAAAGATTTATCAATACCCATTGAAAACACAGACATAATGGCTATATACGATTTACTGACAATTAAGGCAAGAATGCTCAGTGATTATTTGTTATTTGAGATTAGAATACCCCTGATAGGCAGAGACAGATTTGAAATATTTAGACTCATTCGCATCCCTCAAAAATTTGAAACCAAGATGATAAGCATAGTTCCAGTATCGACTTACGCCGCTATCAACTTACATAAGGATATTTTAATTCACGTAACGGAAGACGATATGAAGTTATGTTTGCAGCAGGCCTCAAATAGAATTTTATGTCACTTGAATAAACCTATATATCATATTAAGGATGATCAGGCTCTGTGCGAGACCAAATTACATTTAAGGACTTGCAAGTCAATTATTCAACCCTGCGAAAATCAATGGATTCCATTAAAGGAGATAAATAAATATTTCTTTTATTGTTGTGACCAGTGTCAGCTGAAGCTACTGTGCGGCGATCACGTTACCGTCGTGCGAATGACCCGAGCCGGCCTTTTCGTAATTGTAGAAGGCTGCATAATGAAATCAGCTGATTTCTACATGTATTCGCAGAGTTCGTCTTTTACTAACAAAATTAAGATTACATCAGAATTACAACTGCCTGCTATACCTCCTATAAATCACGTTATCAATCTAACCATCCCCCGACTTTCCGACATAAGCTCAAACTCTTCAATACCTCTAGAGGACATAAAGGAGCTACAAGTCTTAAAGGAACAGATTGACAGCATGAAGAAGAGTGAACCCTTAGCTAGCCAGGTGACGTATCATGACGTTCACCACTACACGCTCATCTATAGCATAGTAGCAGTCATAATCGTAGTCGGTACAGTGTATGGATGCAGACGTTTGCTTCGGGAGCGTCTGCCGACGGCAGCGGCGGCGGGGGAGGCAGCGGCGGTGGCGGTGGCTGCTCCGACGGCGGGCAGTGCGCGCACGGCGGCGGCGCCCCTCCCGGCGGCCCCGGGACCGCAGGCCGCAGCGCGTGCGCAGCGTGGTGTTAGTGATAGTGTTAAGTGTTCTAGATTCAATGTAAGGGAAATGTCCAATAGGGCATATTGTGTTAGTGAAAGTGAAAGTGATAGAATTGAGAGTGCGCGAGTGTCTAAAGTAAATCGAAGTGCGTCTCCGGTAGTGCTTCGTTCAGTGTTTACTTCCTTTGACAATTAAGTGCAGTTAAATTTTAGTTTAGTTAGAATTTAGAATCATTTCATAATGCCCTTCACCTTGTTATATCATAATTAACCAAACCATCGGGTGCATGCTAGATTTAAGAATATTGTTTCACCTTGTTAGTTTAAGTTCACAGGGTCGTTTCATCTACTAATCTCATCTTTTGCCCCCGGGAGCATGTACGGGCTACGCGCGTACAATTGCAACGATCAGCGATTTACGCCGATCGCTAATTTATTTTAATACTTACGTTATTTTAGTGAACTGCAGTGACTTACCGTCTCTCGTCGCATACGGTCATTAAGAGTACCGCGTCATTTCACTCATACTTAGTTAATTTAGTTTATATTCCATTAAGACGGAATTATAGATTTTTACTTAAAATTTCTCTTTTATTTATTACTTTATAATAATTACGGTTCAAACCCGTACAACAGTCAACAATAAAGTATTTTCATTTCATTTCATTTCATTTCATTTCAGTTATGTTTTTCATAATATCAAGTTGCAAGCTATTGAGCGTGAGCATATCTAGTTGGTTGTGTCAAGTGGTCGCTGAAACCCATTGTCATCTATACCAAATCAACATAAGCAAGCCAAAAGTGGATTTTACTAGATATCTCTCACTACCTACTTCCTATTGGTGCGGCGTGGTAAAGAGAGCTCTATTTAAAATTAGTTCTACGACTGGTATCTATCGATAACAACCGGGATCGAGGGCTCAACATACCCTTCGAAGCATGGAAACTCATATTAATTTTGCCAGTAGCGTTCGTCTAACTCACACCCGACCGCAACCGTTTCGCTTAGCTGTATAGATTGTCATTCGTGCTTCAGTGTACCTATAGCAAAAATGGGTGCAGCCATAATGATTTTGCGACTGACAAAGAAATACGTCCATACGGCTATGACTCAAGTTGATGAATGGTTTGTTTGGACATTTTGTATTAAACGCAAATACGATATTAATTAAAATAACCGTATATTGATTAAGTACCAATTTCTTCAACGCTTACCTAGGAATCCAATATTCAATCAACATAAACACCAATTAATTACATAGGCACAATATCATAGCTCGAACCTTAAACATTATTTTACTAAAGGGCATGTAATAACAAGAAGTTATGTAAGAAATCACACGCTTAGAAATAAAAATTATGTACCTAACTCAAAAATCACGACTTCTGGGAATTACTCGCGGTTTGTCCACCGCCGGCACCGCCGTCACCGTCCCGTCACCGAAAACGAGATGAAGGCGCGGCCGCGGCGCCAAAGTAGCGTACATAATTATGTACATTTACTATGTCCGCGTGTCCACCAGGCGCTGGGGTGACGGGTGTTCGGTGGACACGCGGGCATAGTAAATGTAGGTATATACCGCATGTATGTATGTATGTACATATATGTATGTCTTAAAATCGATGCGAATTAAACTCGTTCTCGTTAACGGTCTTACTATTATGGACTGTTTTCGCTTTATTTTTTTAAATATAGATAATTTTATCTTACAACATAACACTTACTTATTGTAATAATAATAATAATAATACATAAGTGAATAAGATTTTTTGGGCCTCATCTTGGGATCTTATTAATATAATAAGATAGATAATTTATATTACCAATCCGTAATATAAACACACATTCATTATAAAGCACAGTTTAAAAAGTCTGTAAAAAAAACTTGTGACCCATATATTCAAAATAATTAATTAATTAATTAAAGTTGTTATTCGCAAAGCAGCCAGCACAATGACTACCCAATACTATTAATTCGTGAAAAAGCAAAAAATCTGAACAGACCCCTAAATACTCTAATTTTTTTTGAAAAATCGGACGGATGCGTACAGTCTTAAATTTGTACGAGATGGTCAAACAGTTCCTAAAGGGAACAAAACGACCGAACGAACGGATGCGAAAATAGTAGGCCATCGGAATTGCTTTCACGTAGAATTGAGCCAAGCGGGTGGTACTTATTCTTCGCTCGGATCATTCAAGTTTTATCACCTCCATATTTTTACAACAATAAACAAGTTTTCCAAGCTTAAGGTAAAATTAAACCGATAACTATGTTTGTAATGGCTATAATAACGCCCAATGATGGACTTTCGTCGAATCGAATATGAGTTTTAATCACTATAAAACCCTCATAAAGATTATGGTTATGATCTACGCTTTCTGAATTATTGTTTTGCGGTGTATAATCATACTTTTTTCTTTTAATTCAATGGATTTAGTACAGCAGACTATCATGAAGGCTACGTGGAGTTAAGTCTTCACTGCAGCCCATCGACATCTACAAGCAAGCCAGCAGTTGAAACCAGTTGCGATGATTCTCCAGAGGCTAAAACACGACAAAAATTGTTGCGGTGGTGGTACTTTACTGGTCTAATTTTAGTTACTTAACTTTTATATTTTTTCATTTACAAAATTATTTTATTTAGGCGATACGAGGTTAGACGCACCATCATAATGCAAGTAGTAAATACACACCTCCACCGACCCGCATTGGATCAGCATGGTGGAGTAAGCTGCGGGCCTCCCCAATAGGGGGGAGAGACCCGAGCCCAGCAGTGGGCAAAAAGGGTTGCAGCTGCTCATAACCGCTCACAATCAGAGCTCCACAGTAAGATACTCTGTTTCTGTCATGGATATACCCAGACCTCCAAAAACCTCTAAATTCATCATTTAGATATCTCTAACGCTGGGAATTGAACGCAAGATCTCTTGCACGTCATACCAGAGTGGTGACCACAGCGCCATACAAACGTCAATTTTAAATCACAGGTCTAATTATTATTTTAAAAAACTGTCCTAACTGCAAAGCAGTCATTGCTCCATCTTTATATATTAATAATATTTATTACTATCTTCTGATACCGCAGTGAAAGATATCTATCGCAGCGATCAACATTCCTATCGCTGCCCGTCATGCGCACGTGCCGACTGATTTGTCGCTCTGTCGCTGTCTGTCGCTAACAGTGACATCATAAGACAAGTCATAAACGATTATACACTTCGTTCTTTGTTTGGAGATGTTGTGGTAAACAATTTTGGTTCTACATTTTTTTAGAATATGCATTTTAAAACATCTCGTAGTACTAAAATGTTTTGTCCTGAATTCTTCTCTATCTTATATTATACTATAAAATAAAAAGTCATGTGGTGTGGTGGGATACCGGATAGGAACGAAGTTCCTTATTAAATATAAAAATATTAATTTTAAGTTCCAAGTTTAAGTTTTAAGGTATAAAGAAAATAATTATTCGGGTAAACATTTTTTTAATTATGATTTTTTTATCGATAAAAAGCAAAGAAACAATTTTACAAAATTATCTTAACTTAAAATAAAGGTTATTTTATTTATAATAATAAATCGTCGTGATACCGTACTGTTCAATGCAAAATAAAAAGACGAAACGAAAATAACTGACTTGCTTTCTATGAGAAAGAGAGAGACAGACAGAGAAAAACGCGCACGCCACATAGCGTTATTTGGAACTCCGTGCCACACAGCATAGCAAAAGTGTCGTTATAACTTTTCGTCTTATTTTTTTCCGTCTAGATCCTTTCGTAACGCGCGATTCTTCCAAAAAAAACGTGTTATAGTACCTATTACTTAAGGCCAGACCTTATTGTAGAAAAATTGCCTACAACTTTTTAAGTGACCCACTACTTGGCACGGGTTTCTCCCTGAGGAGGCCTGGACTTTGTGGAGATTGCGGATAAAAATATTTTCAAACCATCCATTAGGCCTCTGACAAGGTTTATCGACTGTTATTTATCCATGTCAACTAGGATCGACAGCTTGCGGCCGCGTATAAAATTTTTCACTTCCGGTCAACCATGTCACACCCGAATGCGCTACCTGTGCAGGTCGCTTGCGTTGTACTACATGTTAGAAATACAATTTTTCTGGTTTTGTGGTAAGGACGAGACTCTTAAAATATTTATTTATAGTCAGCTTTTAGTAACTTAAATTAAGACTCATCCGCCTACTCTGATGACATGCACCAACCAGTAGTACGAAATGTGAATTTAAAAATGACCGGGTACGTGTGACATCATTGCTAAACTAAATCGCAGATCACGTTTGTAATTATTATTAGTTACAACTATATTATTAGTTTAGAGAAGCTCTGTAATCAGGCAAATGAAGAAATGAGTAAATAACATGACAATGTAGTAGTCTTCTGATGTGTCGATATGTTTTTTGTGGAATTGAAATTAACTTACATGTTTCTTTAACATACTAGCCTTCCGCCAGCGGCTTCGCCCGCGTGGACCCGTTTAATGGGTCCCCGTAGGATAAAAAATAGCCTATGTGCTATTCCAGGCTTCATTGCTATATTAAAATCATAGGCGTTTAGCCAGTTGCTTCAACCGCGTTGACTCTATTACCCGTTTTCACGTAGGAATGAAGCATTTTCCCGCGGTAAAAAGTAGCCTATGTTACTAAATAGGCGGTAAATGTAGCTTTCTAATGGTGAAAGAATTTTTGAAATCGGAACCATAGTTTTTGAGTTTATTCATTACAAACATACAAAAATACAAATCTTTCCGCTTTATAATATATCGTAAGTATAGATAACATTGAAAAATATTTTATTTGTACGCATGTCATTGTATGCACGTTACGTGTACTCATTTTTGATCCATAGTCGTGTTGTAACAGTAACACCACAATAGTAGCCACCATAATAGCACCACATAGGGTAGATGTGTCGCGGGTACTTTGGACATAGACAACTACACGAACACAGGACCGAGAATAGAAACAGAAACTTATTTCAATCTCTGCTTCACCGGGTAACGAACTGGCTAGATTATCTCAGCCTAGTCCCTGTAGCTTCGGGATTAAGAATAGAGATACGGCAGGTGCACATCTGCCCTCCCGAAGATAGGCCCGTTCTGGGGCGCCGCGCGTGGAGGAAACCGGTGTGTGCCAATGAAGATCCCGAAGACCGGAGTAAGCGCCCAAGCACAGAGGAAGGTCCCCCCTCGATACCAAAAAAAAGGTTATCTCAACCTAAAGTTTAGTTTTATTATTTATGTATAGAATTTATTGTTTTTATTTTGTATCGTTTTATTTGTATTTTTATGTTTGTTATGTATTAATTTGTAATATTATGTTATATATGTATTCATTTGTATTTGTTGAAAAGTTGTATAAATAATGAATATGTTTTTTTATGTTGATAACTATTAAGCTCCGTCGTCCGTTCTCAAAATATCTTGTATGCAAAATTTTAACCAACTTGGAAGTCTTTAAGCTAACAAAAAATTTTGACTAATATTATAAGCTTGTCAAAACGGTACGGTACGGTAAATTTAATTTAATTAACTAAAATTATAATAACTTCTACATTATTATTATTTAAGTCTACTGTATTTTAATGCGTGCGTGCGCATTTAAGTGTTTATTGTAAATAATTAGTTTTTAATTTAAATTTAAATATATAACTTACCAGTCTTCCGCCAGCGCCTTCGCACGCGTGGATCCGTTTTAAAGGTTCCCGTAGGATAAAAACCATCCTATGTCCTTTCCCTAGGACCACTCTATCTGTGTTCCAAATTTCAATAAAATCGGTTCAGTAGTTTAAGCGGGAAAGCGTAGCAGTCAGACAGACAGACAGAGTTACTTTAGAATTTATAATATTAGTATGGATAATATATAGCTTTTAAAATAAAATTTGTACACCCTAAAGGCGATCTAAATATTTTTGTTATTGTAAATAATTAGTTTTTAATTTAAATTTAAACATATAACTTACCAGTCTTCCGCCAGCGCCTTCGCACGCGTGGATCCGTTTTAAAGGTTCCCGTAGGATAAAAACCATCCTATGTCCTTTCCCTAGGACCACTCTATCTGTGTTCCAAATTTCAATAAAATCGGTTCAGTAGTTTAAGCGGGAAAGCGTAGCAGTCAGACAGACAGACAGAGTTACTTTAGAATATATAATATTAGTATGGATAATACATAGCTTTTAAAATAAAATTTGTACACCCTAAAGGCGATCTAAATATTTTTGTAAAAGCTTTTTTGTTACCCATATTTATGCAAATAAACTATTTTCTTTTTTTTCTTATTATTTTCTTTTCAAATCCATACTAATATTATGAGTGTGAAAGTATGTTTGGTTGTTTGCTTATCCTCCTTTTAGGTTCAACGATGCTACGGATTAACCAGATTTTTGTATAGAGATAGTTTGGGGATTGGGGAGTGACACAAGATACTTTTACCCGCAGAAAATGTCACCTTCCAAGGGGAAAAACCTGTAGCCCAGGCAGCCAAAGCAGCGGGCGGAGAGCTAGTAAAATCAAGTATGTCTATGAGTGACTCAAGTAACCACAAAGGATTGGAAATCCAAATCCATCACTATAGGTGCCAAGTAGGCGGCGAGAAATTGACAATTGTAATAGTTCAGTCAATAGGACGCTATGTTCCTGTTGCCTTTCACTTGGCAGCTCCCCGGCTCAACATCAGAACCTGCCAAAGAGTACATACCACGGTGACAGGTGACAGTAAGTGATATCAGTTCACTTTATGGTGGAGTACTGGGTCTGCTTGCGAAACGTGGGATTAAGAAATAGAACTTCAATTGCTTGGCTGAGGAAATGCCACCGCTGCAACCATTTTTTGACGATCCGCGTATCGTAAGGGTTACCATGCCGGAATGCCAATCGAAGGGTCTCGGGTTCGATTCTCGGCGAAGCAAAAATTTGAGTGATGAGTTTAAATTTCTGTTCTCGGTCTGGGTGTTTGTGTTTCTGTCTCTGTGTGTGTCCATGGTACCCACGACACAGGGTATATCCACCCTACTGTGAGGCTTTGAGTGTGAAACGTTTTTATTATTTATTTATTTCTGCCGTGAAGCAGTTCTATTTATGTTTCGCTGGAAAGGTGGTCTCTAGAATAGGAATAGAAAGAATAGAAGGATTAGGAATCATATATGTATAGGTATATTATGTATTATGTGTGACACGTATAGAACCCAAGCGCTGAGGCAGAAGTTGTAGTGTGATAAAAATTTAACATAACTCAGTATCTCTCCCAAGGCGTCCGATATCTATTGAAAGGTCCCTATACAAATTCAAAAAAGGCCTCCTTGTTAATGGAGACAGGCTCGCACTCAGTATCAGGACGCAAAAGCTGTTTCAGACTACAGGATCTTGTTAAGTAATTGAGATAGATTTAATAAATCGAAACCCGATAGAATTGCTTCACGGCAGGCATGGTGATCAAACCATGAAATACACTATTTAGAGTCCCGTGTCTTAATTATCACTGCTAAATTTCATTCTGATTATGTAGGTACATTACAACTTTATTATGCACTAGTGGCTGCCCGCGACTTCGTCTGCGTGGACTTCGGTATTAGGCATAGCATGATGTTATATAGCCTAAAGCCCTCGGGTGGCTCCCCTGGGGTTGCCCGTGTCCATAGGCGACGGTGATCGCTTAACACCACGCGGCCCGTCTGCCTTTTTGTTCGGTTTATTTATAAAAAAAGCCTTCCCCGATAAATGGACTATCCAACACAAAAAAAATTTTTAATTGGAACCAGTAGTTCCTGAGATTAGTGCGTTCAAACAAAGTTACAAACGAACGAACGAACAAACTCTTCAGCTTTATTATTGATCAATTATAGTCGACGTGTGGGAACTGTACGACAAAGCGTAAACCCTATTTCGTACAGTTTACCATATTGCCAGCTCATCTTATGTTGTTGTTTTTTTTTTTCTATGTATTATCTATTTTTCTTTTCATTTATAAGTTTCATGTTATCATTTAAGGGACTGTAAATTATAAAACTTCACCATAATTTAACAGAAACCGACTTGTTACACATTTATTATATGTATATATATGTAGGGCCTATACATATAACATAACACAATGCGAGGTACAACGCAGAGCGAGCGACTGACCGCTCTACGTGATCCCGAATAAAGCGCTGGCGTATTCGGTGTGCAACGATTGTAGAAACACCATGATAATAAGGAGACTTTCCGAGAAAATGATATGATAAGGGATACCGCGAGCATATAAAAAAGTTAAAGAAATTAGACCATTGATATATCGAGGCTGCCTTAATCCACGCCTGTATAACAAATTACAACCAAACGGATTTTCATACTTTTGGTAACTGTTTAACGACGCCTCCTAATATTACGATTAACCGGCAAAATCAAATGCCAAGTAAAATTTCAATGGACAATAGTTTTGAATAGTGCATATTTTAGGCACTTAATGAATTTGTTCTTAACGGAGAGAATTGTTTTAATTAAATAAATTGTCAAAAAGAGAATGGAGATTTCAACGATGGACGATTTTGATGCATATATTTGATTTGTAAAATGTCGAACCTCTTATACTATAAGTAGTCAATGTGTTTTCATTTAAATTCACAAGTCCTTATATTGTTTAAGTATGAAAGAAGGATCACAGGGGAAAATTTTCGACTTCCTTTAAAACTAAAATGTTTTCAAGATTCCGAATGCCCATTGCCTTTTGGTCACCCTACAGCCGACGCGTGCCGACTCCCAAACTGCAACCTACCGCGCACGCGCGACCACTACCGATATGAATTTAAATCGGATTAACTATACTACCTTTTTATAGCCGGTCCAATATGGCCGCTGATAAGTCCGCGGCGACTGACACTTATGCGAGGTTCGGAATTTAAATCGGCCTCTTCACTTCCCCTGTCAAAGATATACATTTTCTATGCTAAGTTGGGCTGTTGGGTTTTAGTGTTCCTCGAAAGGAATAACGAACTCTTATAGGTTCCGCTAATGTGTGTACGTTATATGTCTGATCGTTTCTCTTACTTTGTTTAAATTTAGAATCCTAACAATTTGAACTTAAAATATTAAAAACTCTTATGTAATCATGGCAACGAAATCAAAGACACTATGAATAAAGCCTATAATGTATATTTATGAAAAAAACTAAAACTTATAAGCTACAGCCTCTGGATCTAGAATCATGAAGTTTGTAGGAAGCAATGGCTTATAATGTCACTACAGAAAGAGATTTAAAATGCATGAATTAGTCATTTGCATGATTTGACTGCATTCGGAAAGTACTAAGACGACCACACCCATTTCTGGCGTAAAGTAATTATATCGTAAGGTTGTCGGGCAGGCTTGCTTGAGGTTATGAATAAATGTCCATGGGCTGTAGCGACCACTGGACACCAGCTTCATGCTGGTGTCCTATTCTAAAAGAAACCCTAAGAGATTTTAAATTAATATCCTTGCTGCAATTTAACAATGGTAACGGAACCCTCTGAGTTTTTCCTTACTATTACACACAGATTATATAGTGATTTTAAAGTCATAGTTCGTTGACGATATTTGGACAGGAAATGATGATGATGGAAACAATTTAAAACGTTTACGTAACACTAGTACGCGTTCTCTACCGACAGTCATTGACAGTATATTGGGATTAAAAACTCGTAAATAGGCTTGAATGACTTACAATGTTGACAATAAAAAGTTCTGGCATAGGACACTTAAACTTTTAAAGATACTTTAAAATCGGAGATATATATACATACGTGTATATTATTATATTGTTAATATCAACAATAAACTCATTGATTTCGATCGCTATTCTGGAATGGTGCAGTTTCGAGACAAGTTAGTGGAACTTGTATAGAAAACTTTCAATTTTCTTGCTCTTATTCAAGTATGTTGCCTGAGCTTTAAGAAGATGAGATTTTTTTGGCTTAAATGTGTTCATGACAGAGTAACAGAATAAAATAGAGTTATAATAGTCGACCACGCTCATCATTTGAGATCACATGCCTTTCATACAATTTTAGAGGGTATCAGATACACGGCTTTTATTGTTTACTGAAATTTGAAGTGTTATTTATATTATTTATAGTACCTGGACGCCCGAGCGTTGCTCGGAAAACAACAATTGATTTTCTTGGTTTATTTATAAGCAAAACATTCATTGGCTTAGTGTTACTTATCAAAGCCGTTATATGATTGCAGTTTTCCTATTTCTCTTAATTCTATTAACAAACATTTTGTTTCCACCTCTTCTTTGGACCCTGCAATCAGACGTCAAACCTTGGATTCTATTGCTTCTATCCCTTCCACCCCAGTTTTCAGTTTTTCTACTATAGATCAGGATAAAATAAGGAAGGTAATATCAAATATTAAGTCGAGAGCGGTTGGGTGCGATAACATTGGCAGATCAATGGTATTACCGGTAGTGGAGAGCCTCCTACCGGCAATTACCAATATCATTAACTGTTCTCTATCATCAGGCCAATATCCCACAATTTGGAAAAAAGCATTTGTTCGACCTCTCCCTAAGATTTCAAAACCTACACTGCCTGGTCACTTTCGCCCTATCTCAATTCTTCCTTTCCTATCTAAAGTTATGGAAGCCTGTGTACATGAGCAAATCTCATTTTTTATTTGTAAACATAACCTACTGAGTGTACACCAGTCTGGGTTCCGTCCCGGTCATAGCACTACTAAAGCCTTGATTAAAGTTACTGATGACATCCGCAAGGCTATGGATAACAGGAAAGTCACTGTAGTGGTGCTTATTGACTTTTCAAATGCTTTCAACACAGTCGACCACGAAATTCTCCTTTCCATACTTTCCCATTATAATTTTGACCCAACTGCTCTCAAATGGTTTTCTTCCTATCTTCGTGGTCGTCAGCAGTCTGTCTGCCATGAACAGGAATGTTCTGAGTGGATGGACGTTAATGCTGGCGTCCCACAAGGCGGTATACTATCTCCTTTGTTATTTTCGTTGTTTATCAACTCAATCACTTCCATTATAGACTGCTCGTACCATCTGTACGCCGATGATCTCCAGTTATACGTCCACTCTTACCTTGACGATCTACACGATGCCTTCAGAGCGATAAATCGAAACCTGGAAGCTGTAAAAATGTGGTGTTTGCATTACGGTATTAAAGTCAACCCCTTAAAGTGTCAGGGTATTCTTGTAGGGAGCACCAGGTTATTGGCTAAAGTCGAATGGTCAAAACTACCTGCCATTGTTTACGATGGCAGTGTAATACAGCTCTCTAAGACAGTAAATAATCTTGGTTTGTTGATCGACAACTGCATGAACTGGCAACCTCAGATAACGGAAGTTTGTCGAAAGGTTAATGCAACTCTTCAGGCCTTATGTCGGTTTAAAAACTTCCTACCCCAGCATACGAAGCTAACATTGGTATACACACTAGTTTTGCCCATAATTGATTACGCAGATGTGTCATACCCTGATATAACCGAAAATTTTCTAGATAAACTAGAGCGCCTTCTCAACAACTGCATTCGATTTATTTTCAATTTACGCAAATACGATCATATATCCAAATTTCGAAGCCAGCTCAAATGGCTTACAATTCGACAAAGGCGTAACTCTAGAATTTTAATGGGTTTGTACTCTGTCTTGCACGACCCATCTTCTCCGGAAAACTTTCAGTACCTCTACTCTGCCCATAACAGAGGATTACGTTCTTCAAAAAATCTTAGTATCATTCTTCCTCCACATAACAGTGGATTTTTCCATCACTCCTTCACAGTTCAGGCCATACAGCTCTGGAACACCCTACCCGAAAATATAAGAAAGGCACCCAGCAAACTGGCATTCAAGAAATTGGTCCGAGAGTATTTCTTGAGCATCCCTACCACAGTCTAGTATTTTTTACCAACAAGAGTCCTATTTATATTATACATGTAGTCATTATAATATCCTTCCAATATGTGTATGTAAGTATGAATGTATGTATGTATATATGTATGTATGTATGTGTATATGTATGTATGTAAGTATGTATGTATGTATGTTTATATGTAAGTGTTTATATTTATTAGTGTACGTATTTCATTATGTACGTAGTTATTACATATTGTTATTTTAATTCTTCGTTCTTTTAGCCTGTTTATTTTTAGAAGCCTACCTCGCATTCTCAACATCACCCAGGGTCGACCGGTAGACAATGCCAAGAGGCATTAGGTTTAACCCTTTGTGAAACTTAGTTTAAGGTTTTTCACATAAAATAAATAAAATAAAAAAAGCCTTTTGAAATACCTAGCTCCCAATTTAAAATAAAATGTCACAAAAAATAAAAAACGCAACTTGCCTACTTGAGGTTTGAACCCAGGTCTCTAGTAGTCGTTCGTAGTCAGCTTTCGTAACCATTAGACCAAGAAAGCTTTGATTCCATTGACGAAATTTTTATAGAGGTCTTTCATATCGACATTGTCATTTGTTTGAAGTTGACGGCTTTCTACGCCACAATATTATTAATATTCTCCAATAGATGTCAGTCAGAGTAATTTTATATTTAACGTCATAAACATTAAATAAAGCGACAATTTCTATCAATAAAAAATTGCTGGATCAATTTATCACCCCCGAAACCAGAGTACTAAATTTCATCAAAATTTTTGGAGCCATTTCAGAGATTCAAAAAATAAATTTAGATATATACAAGAATTGCTCATTTAAAGGTAAATAGAGGCTGAGTTTCTGCTAGGATGTCAGAATTATTAACGCTTTGCTTATGACCGTCGAATCATGAAATAGATATTCCAATTCTAAACATTATTCAATATTCACTTCCCAAATATAGAAACTTAAGCCTACTAATTCAAAACTAGAGCCCACGACCTTTTGTAAGTCAATGTTACTTACGACGGCTTAAATATGTACATTTAAATGGCTGTCGGCGTAACAGTAGCAACAAGAACAAAGCTGCCACAAATCCATCCGACGTGATTGTGGAGCATTATTCTGTCGAGGTAAGTGTGCTACTGTAGGCGATTAAAAATAAATAATATAAGGTAAAAATACTATTTTCTTCCTGAACCCATTATTTCTAAGGCGTGAGAGATCAACAATCAGTTAAATTTATGTAGGTTTATATGTATTAGTAATTTTATATTTGTATATGTTACATTATTATCTGTGCCTGCGACTTCGTCTGCGTGGTATTTAACAAAAAAGTTATTTAGTTTATTTAGTACTTTTTCATTTCTGCATTTAAATTTAATAATTAAAGTAGCCTAAGGTACTCCATATTCTATCAGCTATGTTTATTTTTGTACTATGTTATTAGTTTGTACGTCCCGTCAAAATCGGTCCAGCCATAGTCGCGTTGTCCTACGAAAATCACAATCACATATTATTAAGGTTGCATTGCGACACAACCTATATTTGTAATGTAGGTTTGATTCAACTTGCTCTAAAAAGTTCTCTTGTCACTTAAACCCACGGAGTTGCAAATAACGCGCACTTAAACCTAATAATATTTTTTTCTTTTGTTTCACCTCATTAATATAGAAGCTCATAATGGGTTATTATATCGTTTCTCATAAACAGTCGATAGTGTGACAAATTAGAGATTCATCCATACTTGCATACAATGTGTTGTACTGGACTAGTTAGTAAATACAAATTAACTTGCACCCCGTGTACTTAATTTGATTCTTGTTCAATTGTAATAAAGGCCAATAAGATCGCATTTTAGTGTTGCAGACTGCAAGCAATGACGGTGATTAGAAATTAAATCTTAGGTGAGTGTTATTACGTTGATCATGTAAAGTAGGTCCTACATTTCGGAAAAGAAAAAGTTTTCATTTATATTCGTTTAAAGAATTACTGCCCGGGTATCTGGCCCACAAGAGTTTATTTCGCCACAATGCTCCAATACGGATAACGAAATTAGTAGCCAGTGAAAAATTTATACCGTAATAGGTACTAGTTTCTTTAGCAGTTTCACGTGTAAATAACAAGTTCTACAATACATGGATTATTTTCTTAGTACTAAAATGCTTTCGTCTCACGCTATCTATCATACTAATATTATAAATGTGAATGTCCGTTTGTTTGTTACATTTTCATGCGAAAACTACTCCATATATTCTTGGCGGTATCAGAAGTAACATAGGCTAAATAAAAAAAAACGGTGAAACCGCAGGGCACAGATAGTTTTTTAATAAAACTGGTGTAATGAAACTAATGTACCGTCTCGAAACTATAGTGTCACGAAAGAACTTGCTCCCGAAGTGATTAAAGTACGTAAAAGCTTCGAAGCCGATGAAGCCATTGTCAGAAAAATACTGTTTTTCGAATTTCAAGACACTATTATTTAAAAAAAAATAAAGTGCTTCAATCAGTTTCATGAAATTAATTTTACCGTACATGTCATTAATTTCGTAATTAAATTCGCCTTTAATATTTAACCATTTATCAGACTTAAATTTGACGCTAGATTTCACCCATCATAGCATCGACCTTGCAAATCATTACTGCAAAAAATCGCTTGCTTGCTAGCTTCCGCACAAGCCTTTGACAAAAAACACAACGGGTTGCAACTTGCACTCCGGTAGTGCCGGCAGAAGTGAAAACTTGAACATTAACGTTGTGCATTTTTGATATTTTGGAATGGTTATGGAATAATTTCAAACGAATTGCTTTTATTATCAGTATTTTTATATTCATTTAATTTATTAATTTTCATATTAATATTCATTTTCTTTCACTATTTCTTCGTGACTTTTTTCATTAATAGATGCACTTTGTTCAATGTCCATATTTTAAATTCTTGATATAAACAAATTTTACAAGTACCTATAGAGTCGAGCCGTCATCAGCTGTCACCCCTCCGTCTTACGAATATTCGATCAGGCCACGTGTCCTGACGCGAGTTTATCATTTTTTACCCATCCCAAAAAATGCACAACGCCGCTAAAGAAGTTTTCACTTCAAAAAATTACCGCCAGTCACCAAATCCAATGCAAAATACTCACTACATTCCATATCAAAACCGCTACACGCAATCGGGACGAAATATAGTTCCTCCCTGCACATTTAAACGATCATAATGTGATAACAATAACAATAGCGCCTAACACTGCACCTAACCAGCATTTTCATTATTAAACACACGATTATCCAACGCTCTATAAGGTGAAACTGCTTATGCATTTTGCCTTACAGACCAATAGGGCCAAATACGGTCGGATTTTATCATACAAAAGATAGGACGGCGTAATAATATGCGAAGTTGATCGTCTGACGATTAATAAAGTTTGTTAACACCTTCATAGCCATAAAATTGCCGGTAAACAGAGGTAATTATGATAATCAAAACATGATAGCATCTGTTTGTACATCATATATTGGAAAGTTATGCTGCTCACATGCTGTGTACGGTTTGGGAATAATGCAAAACAAAGGACAGTCGCTTGATAATTTTCTTATGACGAAGGTTTCTAATGACTCGGTTGGTTTGAGTGGTATCCATCCATCCATCCATCAGCCTTTTACTGTCCACTGCTGGACGTAGGCCTCCCCTAACGTTCGCCAATCCTCCCGGTCCTGGGCCTTCTGAATCCAGCGACTACCCGCTGTCTTCTTCAGGTCGTCAGTCCACCTGGTTGGAGGGCGGCCTGTACTCCTTTTGCCGAGACGTGGTCTCCATTCAAGGACCTTTCTTCCCCATCGGTTGTCGGTCCTCCTAACTATATGGTGGTATGAGTGGTATATCTTATGGGAAAACTCTAAGATTTTAATTATTTGTTATTAACATTTTTATAATTTTACACCTCATATGACTATATTTAGTGACCAATTTGTAATTATTTGGTTGACGTATGATTTTTTAAAATTTGTGGAAGCTGTAGTTCTTTTGACGAAGTTTCTGCTATTTCGATATTTCTTCTTATTCAGGGTTTCAATGTTAAACCTATTGATAATTTCACAATATTTTATTATCTGGTTAACGTTAAACTGTGTTACGCTAATTGTTATCCCAAAAAAATATCCTATGTATTGGTATATTGCGAGCCTGAATATATATTTTAGGGCTTATTGTTTACGCATAACTATGTTCATGTGTGTAATTTAAATTGTCGTCTGGTGATTTTACTACCAAGTTTTCCTTAACGCTAATAAGGCTCATTAGCTGCAACCCTTTTTGCGTCCTACTGCCGGGCACGGGTCTCTCCCCTTTATTGGGGAGGCCTGGAGCTTATTCCACCACGCTGCTCCAATGCGGGTTGGTGAAGATGCGAGTTAGTGGCCAACCCGCTGCTGGATGTTTTCAAACCGCCCATAAGGCCTCCGATAAGGCTTAACGACTCTTATCTATCGACAACAACCGGGACCGACGGCTTAACGTGCCCTCCAAAGCACGGAAACGCGTATGATTTTTTTTTGCCACTAGTGGTCACCTATATCACATCCGACTGCGCCCGTTTGGCTTAGCTGCATAGAACGCTTGCGTTCTACGCTAGTCGCCGAGCCATGCACGCTTTATTGGGCTAATTACAAATTAATAATTATACTCTTTAAAAGCGCATCTCCGATCCAATTCTACAGACTTATGGCGCTAGGACTGTGACCTTTTAAATTTAAATTTGAATATATTATTATGAATATTCCACCTCGTTACCATGGCAACGGATCCTATTGTAAGCCCATGATCACAATGGTGACAGTGACGAAGGTGGTTGAGGTGGGCGTGGCAGCTACCGTGCTACTCATTTGCATAGGATCTAGTACCATTTTTGACTTTGAAAAGGAGGTTCTGAACTTAACCTGCATTTATAATAATCATTTAAATGCGAACAACTCTGATGTGATATTGCATCAACCTGTTTAACTTGTACTATCATTATTACGACTTGATTTTTGATGACCCATGGCGCTATGATTACTATGCCGGACTCCCGATCGAGGGCCAAACAAGATTAGTTGGTCGTATAACTTGGTTGTTCTTCTGAAGTTCGGGTATTCCGGCACCAAGCAGATGTGTGTTAGTGGCCAACTCCCTGTCTTTAAACCGCCCGAAAGGCTTTCGATAAGGCTTAACTTGTCCTCCAAAGCATGGAACGCGCATAGCATTTGCCACTAGCGATCATCCATCTCCCGACCGCGCTCGTAGGTTATTGTAACAGTTAGGCTGCACCCATTTCTTTCGAGAAATAAATTTATTGTGTTTTGGTATAAAGTTGCGATAGCCAGCCTTACTGATATTAGCGACCATAAACCTCCGAAGTCACAACGCAACAACTACACTGAACTTAAGATCAAGTTTTTGAAGTGAAAACTTCTTTAGCGGCTTTGTGCACTTTTTTTTTGAGATGGGTAAAAAATGTTAAACTCGGGTGACAGCTGATGGCTTGACTGTCTATAATTGTAAAATTCGTTTATAATATCATGTATTTAAAATATGGACATTGAACAAAGTGCATCTATTAATGAAAAAAGTGACAAAGAAATAGTGAAAGAAAATGAGTGAGTACTTTATAAAAATACAGATGAAAACCTACTGAAAATACTAGATGAAAAATAATACTGATAATAAAAGCAATTCGTGCGAAATTATTCCCTAACCATTCCAAAATATCAAAAATGCACACGTTAATGTTCAAGTTTTCACTTCTGCCGGCACTACCGGAGTGCAACCCGTTGTTTTTTTTCTATGACTACTAAGCTATGCTATGCTAAAATTATACTTGACGTTGGCAATATGCACAGAGTTTGCCATGCCATTATTAAAAATATAATACACCCATTTCTGTCGTGAAGTAATTGTTGTGTTTTGGTATAAAGTTGCGGTAGCCGTCCAAACTGACATAAAGATACTGTAATCCTTCGGAGTCACAAAGGCTCACATCACATCACAACAACTATACTGAACTTAAGATCGAGCCTTGCTTGAGATTCACGGGCTTCAGCGATTACTTAATATAACGAGCCTGCATCTCGTCTGATACTCAGCAGTACTTAGTGTTTTTGATAGTGGATGCATGGTCCCTTCCGTTCCTCCGTAGTTTCTAAATAAACATAAAATATTTGCAAGTACCCATTTATTAATTGCATTTAACCTATATAGTGCAATGGTTACCATGGCGGACTACCATTCAGAAGGTCCTGGGTTCGATTCCCAGCGACGCAAAAGTTTGAATGATGACTTTAAATTTATGTTCTTTGTTTGGGTGTTTTTCTGCTTTTGGTTGTCAGTCCATGGTACCTTATCCTTGGGGAATCCTAGTATCGAATTACGAGTATGAATCATTTATTTCTTAACATGCACTGACTTCTAATTGATTTATTCCTGTCTCATATTTCTTACGTTGCAAAGTGCACTTTTGGGTACATAAATTGACATGACAATGGTTTAGAGTTGATGCCAAATCAACAGCAATAAAATAATGTCTGTGGTCATATAAACAACCAGACACGCTGTAATATAGTGTAAAAACACTTTAAATGGTTTAACGACCTCTACATACAAAGTTAAACGATAACAATGGAAAAATCCCCAAACGCACCCTGATCATAACACAAGTATTAGTGTGAAGTAAGGTACTTGTCATATCGCTTGTCAGAAGCATAGATATTCTTTCAACTCTTTTCAACGTCACATTTTCTTTTCCGGAATTAAGAGGGATTAAGGACTTTGTCCACCACGTTAGCTAAGTATGGGTTGGTGGACAAGAAGCCTTTAAAAAAATTGTGTAACTCTCTCATAAATATCAAAGTAATAAAATGTATCAATGTTTTCCCTCTACGCTGTGATAAATAGGCACATATTAAATTTCTTAGTGGTGCGCGGTGGGGTTTGATTTGGAGACCTCTGCCTTGCAGACTGGTGTCTTAACCGCTCGGTTATCGCCATTCTAGTTAGCATAGCACAGCTATCGTTTAAGATTAAATATCGTAGATATGAAATGAATACAGCAAACAGTATCCAATGTCGGTGTCGAATAAATACTGATTGTGTTTTTTTATTCATAATTTATATTCTCAGCCCAACCTCGCTTAGTAATGTAGTTTTAGTTAGAAATATTAGTTAGTTAGTAGTATTAGTTAGTAATAGTTGTTTTGTGCAATAATTGATATATTGAAATACGTTTCGTGACGATATGTAAACATAGATATTAGATGAACGACTTTAACTCGCGTTTACCTTCGGGGGACACCTACTAGTTCGGACCGTACCGAGGTACGCTCATAGGCCACGATCGGTAACTCCTTATCGAAGATATAATTCATAAATTATAAGTATTGTTTTCTTACACAATAAGTTTTTTTTAATTTAATGTAGTAGCAGACGAGCATGCAGGCCACGTGGTGTTAAGTGGTCGCTGCAGCCCATGGACATCTACATGATTTACATACAACCTCAAGCAAGCATAGGTAAGTCTTGTCTGAGATCGTATGCAGTTGCGCTGCTACTCCGAAGGCTAGTGGTCGCCTCATGTAAGTGTGGCCGGCAACTGTACCTTTCCACCAAAACACTATAGAATTGGTTCACGGCAGAAGTGGGTGCAGAGGCGGTACTTCCTCGGGCGAACCATAATAATTCTACCACCTACAAGTGATTTGACCGGGTACCATCGTTGCATCGATCATTGCCGCTATTATTTTATACAGTAGTATAAAATTATTTATACAGTAATTATTATTTTATACAGTAGTATAAAATAATAGTCTATAATTTGACTCATAAAAGTTATAATCAAAGCGAAGTATAAAATATATCGCCTACCGTTTACTATTTTATGGTCTGACACATTTTTCATTACATTTCCCGTCACGTCTCACAAGATCTTGGTGAAAAAAGCGCGGTTAGCACGCGTGCGACGGCTCAAGTGCCCACAGAATTGAAAATTGACGTCGAGGTGTCATACGTGTATAGTAATTCACATTCTTCGTTTTTTTTTTGTTTCTCTACCTAAAGCAGTGTGAAAGAGATCGCAATTAGCGTTAAGGGGCCGTATACGAAATTTTGTTGATTTCGCTGATTTACCTGATTTAACACATGAGATTTTGCAGTTAAATTACGGTTTTTCCATAAGTTTCATTGCACAATATAACTGATCATTTCAGTAATAATCGAATACATTAGCCACTTTTTTAGCTTGCGTCAAGAAATATAATGCGAAATTTAGGTTACTTTAAAAGATTTTTAATGCCAAATTTTTATGGCTAATTTGATATTTTTTTCAGGAAACGGATTGATTATGAACTGAAGTGTATTTATTTCAAATGAATTTTATGAAAGAATACTCCAATTTGCCGAAATCATATGCAATTACTGGCCCTTTTTCTCTCAAAATTGACTAAGTTCAATGTTTTTTTACTAATATTTTTTTGTATGAGAGTGGCAAAAGGTGGCTCATTTACTATGTATGTGATTTTTAGAGCAATACATGGCATTTTTTTCGATCTGTTTAGATTTTAAAATGATCCGGAAATATGTAACATTCTTTACCTATTATAGTAAAATTTACAAAACCATCACCGTCTTCAGTAAGCAAAACAACGTAATAAAAATCGAAAAGTGGCTCATTTAATAGTTTATTATTGAAATGATCAGTTATATTTTGCAATAAAACTTATGGATATACTGTATTTTGAATGCAAAATTTCATGTGTAAAATCAGCTAAATCAGCGAAATCGGTAAAATTTCGTATACGGCCTCTTAAGGCCGCCTGTTGTATACAACAGGCGGCAATAAATTTTAATAAATTTGTGTTTTATGTTGTATTGCAATAAAGCGTGTGTATTTGTATTTGTAATACACATTATTTGTACCGAGAAACGCGCATGGCCCGACGGCAAGCACTGAACGCAAGCGATCTATGTAGCTAAGCCATACGAGCGCGGTCGGGTGTGAGATGGGTGACCGCTAGTGTCAAATATTTCATGCGCATTTCCGTGCTTTGGAGGGCACGTTAAGCCGTCGGTCCCGGTTGTTATCGATAAATAACAGTCGTTAAACCTTGTCGGAGGGCTTATGGACGGTTTGAAAACATACGACAGCGGGTTGGCCACTAACCCGCATCTCCACCAACCCGCATTGGAGCAACGTGGTGGAGTAAGCTCCAGGGCTCTCCAATAATGGGGAGAGACCCGTGCCCAGCAATGGGACGCAAAAAGGGTTGCAGCCATTCTTTATACCATTGCGATGTTTTGTCACTGTCTACAATTATCCACGTTCATGTGCTAGTATCCGGTAAGCATTGTAATTTTCTATTCGTTTATGGTGTTATGGTGTAATTCCTGTGGTCCAGCTGCTGGTGTAAAGCGTAAGCGATCTACGCAGCTGAGCCAAACGAGCGCGGTCCGTTGAGTGATGGGTCACCACTAGTGGTAAATTATATGCGTGTTACTGTGCTTCGGAAGGCACGTCAAACCATTGATCCCGGACGTTTTTTTATAGCAAACTAATAATAATAACTGGTTACGGCCAAATTAACAGTCTTCTTCTAAATATAAGTATTCAGTTTACCGTGGAGTAGGTAAGGCAGTGTCGTGAATGTAATTCAAGTTTATCTGTACTGTTAGGAAATGTACTTCAATAATAAGGAAAGCATAATCAAAGATTATTACAGCAACCTTATTTAGTATTTAATTATTTAATTATAGGCGGCAACCCTCCGTTCTATTACTAAGCTTATTGCAACCACCTTAGTAGCAAAACGCCAGCTTCTCCCTTTATAAAATTAAATAGCCTTAGCTTCCACACATAAAACTATGCTCTCGTTGATGTCGTTTAGTGGACCGAATATCCCTTATTTTTCTACGCATGCTATACATGAAAAAACCGATCCTTTATTTTGGTAAAATATTTCAACTTAGATAAAAAAGCTTTTTTTTTTATAGATGAATTCCCACACATATTTTTTTTTTTTAAATATGTTTGGACAATTCACACAACACGATCTGATTCCAAACTAAGCAGAGCTTGTATTATGGTAATCAGAAAGCTGATAAACATACTTATATAATTCTAAATACATACTTAAATAGATAAATTAACACCCAGACACAGAACAAATAGTCATGTTCATCACACAAATATTTGTCCTGGGTGGGAATCGAACCCACGACGTCACGTTTCGCAGTCGGCTCATCACCCACTACGCCACGGAGGCTGTCAAAGTAATATTTGGAGGAGAGATCTATATTATAGAAATCTATTGTAGCTATGATAGCTAGGATTACAGTTTTTTTATGCGTAAAAAAAACTATGGAAAAAAACGTAAAAAAAATGCGTAAAAAAAACTTCTCCACTATGGGACCATGGGCTTCTGACATAAAGAAATTCATGTCACAAATGTCGAACAGACTTGTCCTTGCCTGTGGTGACCTGAGGGCTGGCAGCTCGACTCAGTCTAGTCGTACAAAGGGGCAATGCCGCCAGTGTCTTGGGTACCATGCCTCACACGGACTTTTTAGATGAAGTATTTTATTTATAAGCCTTTTTATTTTTTTTATTTTATATTTTTTTTATTTTTACTATAAGTTTTGTATGTATTGTTAAGGTTAGTTATTAAGATTAGTTCTAGATTTTTGTACATATGGTAATTTAATCTTGTACATGTATATGAAATCTTTTAAATAAATACATTACATAGCAGAAAATACGTTTTTTTTTATTAGAAAAAATATACACCACAGACTTTTGTCCGTGCCATTTTTTGCTTTCGTTACAATTATTTGCGCGTTCTATATATAACTAGAATTATAGAAACAATAAGCTCCAGTGCATATATACGTGTTTGTTTTTTTTATCTTAATTAGATTGGTTCTGTCCGAGGATTGTCCTGGGTGTCGTTAAATCTGGTGTGGGCCCGATGTGGCAGTCCACGGTCCCAGGAGTTATCCCAGTGTTTTTCATATTATTTCATAGTCTCTGTGGCTGATGGCGGTTGCCAGTCACTCTTAGATGGTGGTCGTGCTTGCCTCTGTTGCTTTTATGATAAACGCGCCAACGACATCCTAACTTACGTCTGTGTACTAACTACAGTCTCCTGTAGTTGCCGGTTGCCTCCAGTATGCCGGGTTATTGCAACAACTGCATGAGAAACGCTTCCTTTACAGTTTAAAATTGGTATATTATTTTTATATTTGTTATATTTTACGATGCAAAATCTACTGATAATTGACTGATTTAAAAGATACGTGTTTTAGTTAATGAAACTAGTTAAATTAAACCGCAAGACACGATTTTAAAACACAGCCTAGTAACGACATCCAAATAATAGTCATCAATTTTAAGTGCGAGATTTAAATATGACTTCCGTATGCGCATTTCCTAATTATGTAAAGAAATGTCATTATATCACGATATACCGAAATACTTTGGATTTCAATGAGAACATTAATATTTGTAGATCCATTACGCTCTGCTCCCATATCGATTCGATCGCAAACAGAAATACGATATTTTTAAGGCTGATCTCAATTTCAAGTGAAATTTAGAGCAGAGAATTTCGTCATTTATTTACATAATGGATCAGATTATTGAAGAAACGAGTGATTTATAATTTCATCATCAAAAACTTTTCTTTAACCGAATTAAAACATGGATGACTCAATCTGGCTTTTGTCTCATAACTTTTTGTAGGGTAAACCAAGTTTGATGATTATTTTCTTAATTTCAGAACTGCTGCTTCTCGTGTAGTCCAATTTAAATTTGAACTAGATTTGATGTGTAGATTTTGAGTTATCCTTAATAACACCTAACATCATTAACTGTATGTATTTATTGTTTATTTGGATACTTATAGCTTTTTTTGTTTAATTTCATACATCACAGATCAGACCAGATTATCACAAACTAATCAGTTTTGATTGTTCTTTCGGATTGAGATTCATAATAGGGTTGAGGTGATATGTCACCCAAACGTGGTGATAATCTGGTCTGATCTGTGATGTATGAAATATGATCAAAACTGTTCCCGAGGATCTTAAAAATGAATCCGGTTTCGGACTAACACATTAATTGGCTGCAACCCTTTTTGCGTGCCATTATTGGGGAGGCTTGGAGCGTAAGCAGCGTGGTGGAGTAATCCACCACCCTGCTCCAATGCGGGTCGGTGGAGATCCAAATCAATTAAGATACTTTTAATGAGCTATCAAAATGTGACATCCTCGTACATTTTGATGAGAAAATGATTTATGACATCACAAATTATTTATAGCCAACTGACTAAATCTTATTGATGTCAATTAACTTAATCTTATTGATTAAAAAGGCAATCAAAATCATGTATAAAAATGAATTAACAATTATCCTGCTTTCCAAGCGAGCGTGCAATATTTTAAAGATTGATTGATAGTTGAAATTGGTTTAAATTTTGTTTGAACAATTCATAATTAATATTATTTAATCACGAACATGCAGAGAAAGAATTTATTAATGACACTTGTTTCTGTCAGGCTATAACATTTATTTCAGATGGAGATCAGCCATCTTTTTTTTTATTACGTTTCACACTCATAGCCCCACAGTAGGGTAGATATACCCTGGGTCGTGAGTGCCATGGACATACACAAAGACAGAAATACAAACACCCAGACCGAGAACAGAAATTTGAACTCATTATCAAATTTATGCTTCGCCGAGAATCGAACCGGGGACCCTCCGATCGGCAGTCCGGCATGGTAACCACTACGCCACACGGGTCGTCAAATGAAAGTAAGTTCACAATTATGACTAATTTTACTTCGGGTTAACGGACTTTACATGCCTTTTATAAATCCGTTGACACTGCCATTTGCCTGTAGGTAGATATTTCCAATCACGTACCATCAGATAAGGTTGCAATCGAACGAAAGCCTACTCTGATTCATTATTTTAAAAATGTTTGTATTTCAAATTCCAATGGTCGTACATAATATAGTGGTGCAGGTATGTTTTGATTTTCAAGTTTTAACATCATGACCAAATATTGTAACAAGTTCTCTATTATTTATATGGCTGCAACCCTTTATGCGTCCCACTGCTGGGCACGGGCCCATTATTGGGGAGGCCTGGAGCTTACTCCACCACGCTGCTCCAATGCGAGTTGGTGGAGATGCGGGTTAGTGGCCAACCTGCTGTCGGATGTTTTCAAATCGCCCATAAGGCCTTTCGACAAGGTTTAACGACTGTTATCTATCGACAACAACCGGGACCGACGGCTTAACGTGCCCTCCGAAGCACGGAAGCGCGCATGAAATTTTTTGCCACTAGCGGTCACCCATCTCACACCCGACCGCGCCCGTTTGGCTTAGTTGCATAGATCGTTCGCGTTCTACGCTTATCGCCGGGTCATGCGCGCTTCGTTTATTTATATAAATTTCCAATTATTATTTTTATTATTTCGAGTGAAACCGAAGCATTTTTTTCATTTAGACGTAATACTATAATTATTTCCTTTACTATAAAGCGGCTATAAATGGGCGTACTTATGCGAATAAAATTCTTAGTTATGGCAACATTTTTGTCTTCCATTGCTGGACGTGGTTCTCATAATTGGGGTGGCATGGAGCTTACTCCACCTCACATTTCAGTATAGGATGCGGGATGGTGGAGATGCGGGTTAGTGGACAACCCGCTGTCTTAAAGCCTATAACCATAATGCCTCCGACAACGACTTTAACGACTGTTATATATCGATAAAAAACAGTACCGGCCTAACATACCCCCGGCACACGGAAACGCTTATAAAGTTTGTCACTAGTGACTGCGCTCGTTTCGCTTAGCTTTGTAGATCGCTTGTATTCTACGCTAGCCAACGAGCCATGTGCGCTTCTCTATATATACATATACTTAAACGTTCTAACTCATATTACAATACTAAGAAAGGTGGTACAAGTAGGCGAACATTTGCGGTACATCGGCGCATGGATATTGCAAATGTACGAGTATGTTTTGTTTATGCTAATTCGATACAAGTGTGAGAGTTCAAACGAACGCTACATGTGGGCTTATATATGAGTAATGAGTAGCTGCGAATAGTTTGGACTTCGGTTAATTGTGAACCATATAACCATAATCATGTATGAGGTAATCAAAGTTTAAAAATATTTTTGTTATTTTCCATCCATCCATCAGCATTTTTCCACCGCTGGACATAGGCCTCCCCTAATGTTCGCCACTCCATCCATATATCTCCTTCAGTTTCTCCTTTTGGCCACCTGGTTGGAGGGCGGTCCGTGCTCCTTTTGCCGAGACGTGGTCGCCATTTGGACCTTTCTTCCCCATCGTTTGTCAGTTCTCCTAACTATACGGCCTGCCCATTGCCACTTCAGCTTGCAAATTTTGGGAGCTACATATGTCAGTAACCTTCCTTCACCTACGGATTTCATCGTAACAGATTCTGTTACGAGGAGCAATTTGAAATTTTAGAAATACAAATATTTAGAATAAGAATAAGAATAATTTATTTGCGAAATGCACACATACAAATTTTTGGATAGAACATGATATATACTATACTAAATGTTTAGAATGAAAATCGGTATGCGTGCACGACACAAAAGGGATCCTGCTCAGCATTAAGCTGGAGGCTGAGGGCAACCAGCGCTGGTCTTCCGCAGAATTTGTAATAATTTGTTGGAACTTTTCGAATAGAGAAGTACAAATTCTGCGTCCACTGCTGCCGAATTGCTTCTGTTGTATTTCAGTGGAAAGGCGTAGTTGCCGGCCAAACGTAAATGAGACAGCCTACACAGTAGCAGCATAAATACGAATTTAGGAAAAAATTTGGTTTGGTTTAGTTATTGTGTCCATGTCCTGGAGAGATGTTTAGATGACCAATGTCCATGTCCTGCTGCGATCACTTAACACCATGTGCTCTTTTTGTTTTATGGAGTGCAAGGAGAAGAGCGCGTGTATGCACGTATGCAGGAACGACCATGTTATTATAATACGCGCATATAAATACGCACGTTTGAAACCGCCCTTAGTTTCTGAACACAAATTTTAAGACATAACTTCAAAAGTGCTCAAGTTCACAGTTTAAGTTCATAATCGGAGCGCGGTCCGTGGGTTCGATTCCGGGGGAGGAGGTTAGGTTTCGCATTGTCTTATCACGCGCGTTCAAGGTTGGGTCTAATGAATGAGCGGTGAATGCAGTGGGAATCCTTCTGATAGCTTGAGAGGTCAACCTTGTAATATGCTTATGTTATATTGCTAAGCTAGAAGACTTTCCAGTGAATTACATTTTTTAAATCACGCCATTACAAATGTATAGTTGATAGCGACCGCCCGGGGCATCGTCCGCGTGGACTGTAGTTTTTGCCCTTGGCTATTAATAAGGCTATCCTTTGGAATATTATGGAATATTCAACACACAAAGATTTTTCAATTCGAACCAGTAGTTACTGAGATTAGCACGTTCAAACTCTTCAGCTTTATATTATGACGTGTTTGTATAGATTTATACACTCTGAACCGACTCAACTGATATTTGACAAAAACATCACTATTTGTCCAACAAAAAGAGCTAATACAAATTCTTGCAAACATACATCAGCCAAACAGTTGCAAACCGTATTCTAAAAAGTTTAAAATATTAACTCTCCCATCCATCTATATATTTGAAATGGCCTGTCACGCCCGGTCAAATTTACACAAATACAACCTTTGCAATGGCACTCGCCGCAAAAATCAAATATCACTACCCGCGTCACACTTAGGTATATTTAGGAAAAGTCCACAATACCGTGCCATCCAAATCTATAATAAAATTCCAGACTCTATTAAAAATATAAATAAAGACAATTTTTTAAAAAATCGGTTAAAATCATTCCTAATACACAAATGTTATTATTGTGTTAAAGACTTCCTTCAAGACAAACTTCAAATGGGTGAAGAGTAATTATGTAAATCGTAATAAGAAAAAAAATTATTAATTCAATCTAAATTGTAACAAATTTTTTTTTAATTATTTGTGTTTAATTAATATAAAATGCAATGCCTTACCCAAGGCGCTTTTGTTATTCGAATTTATTGTGTAACATTTGCATAGCATTAAATAAATAAATAAACTAGAAATATACATGAAATAAGGGTAAATGACGAGGTTTCTTTAAAACTACTTTTAAGTTATCAGTTTTGCATCTTTATTTGGTACACTATTCCGCACGGATAAAATGACATCCCCAAACGATGATAAGATAATAATACGATGAAATCTATGTGAGATATTTACAGCATTTCTATTACTATTATTTTCACGTAATGCTTCCTCTATACTTCCCTTACAACAGAACGGTTCCCACCAACCTTGTGCGCTTTCCCTATCGCCAAACTTGAAGCCTCCAAATTGAAACGAATCCCACGCCGTCCTTATACAGAGCTGCTAAAACCTCCTAATCCGACGCGCCTCAGATGCATCGCGTGACTCACTTGATTAATTTACTTTTGTTACAAGTACTCTAATCTCATTCAAGTGAATGTTGCGAGAGGTGAGTGGTTAAAACTACAAGAATTTAGTTTTTCGAGAACCATATTGGTAGAAAAAAATAACTAAAAATTCCTGTCAGTGAAATTCCTTAGTACCACTTAGACCACGTTATGACTTTCGACCAAATTTGTTAGCAGAATATATATTGAAAACAACTTAACGGTCGCCGTTTATGCAACATTTGCATAAAATAATAACCCAACGTAGTTATCAGTGAGTTGTTAATAAAAATTGTACCTAAATCGTCGAGTTCTTACAAAAATTGTTTTTTATTTTTCGAGTCTTATAAACTTACTTAGTTTGTAATTTACACTCTACTCCAGACAACCAGTAACGCAGTCCGAATCGTCAACGACCCAAGATTGACTGACAGGCTAGAACCGCTTAGCTTGCGAAGAGACATAGGCTCGCTCTGCGTGTTCTACCGACTTTACTATAATGAGTGCTCCGAGGAACTCTTCAAATTGATGCCTACATCACCATTTCATGATTATACAACCAGACGAAGGTTAAAGTTCCACCGGCACCATCTGGAGTCGTGGCGGTCCTCCATAGACCGCTTTGCACGCTCCTTTTTACCACGGACGTGTAGGTTATGGGACAACCTTCCAGCTGAGGCATTCCCAGTGGACTATAACAAGGGGTTCTTCAAGAAAGCTGTAAAAAAATCTCTCCTTCAAAGCCGGCAGTGCTCATGTGGCTCCCCTAGGGTTGCCCGTGTCCGTAGGCGACGGTGATCGCTTAACACCACGCGGCCCGTCTGCCTTATTGTTAGGTTTATTTATATATAAAAAAACCGTGCTTGTGAGTACTTCGAATGGAAAACAAGGATATAACACATTTTTTACCAGCTGGGAATCGAACACAATACTTCATGTATGGCACACCAACGTGGTAACTGCTCCGTTCGAGTTTTCTTTATATTATCTTGCTCGCTCATCCATTTCTAGGTTTCATAAAGCACAAACACTAATATTATAGTAATGTAGCTGTTTGACAATTTCTCGGGTAAAAAAGTGTTACCAAATTTTTTATTATCATTCCTAAGAAAATGGTTGCAATTTTTGATCGTACCTCTCGGAGTCGAAGTAGAATTCGCCCGCGTGGCGTGGGCGCCTTACGAAATTCGGTTGATGACTCATCGGTTATAGTAGATTTATAGTTTATCGGGATCTGGTCTGTGAGAACAATTACAGCTAGTCGTAACTTATTAATAGGTTCGCACTTCGAAACTAATTGGGGTCGGATTTGAATTTCATATTGCCATAAATGCAAAGGACTTTATTGAGGAAGTAAGCAATTAATTAGGTCTGGTTATCAGTAAGTACAACATTTATTCATGATTCGTTAGTAGTCTCGTAGTAGACGTTTTAATTATGTTACAAAAATGATTGAGTGATTTTTCGTTAGATTCAAACATATCAATCAATTGTATTTATACGATCAGGGCCACCAGATATACTCCTGTCTTAAAAGCACAACACATAGCAATATAAAAATAATAAATCAAATTAAAAAACAGAGGATAAAATACGCCGAACCTAATAGCCGGACAGACCAGCCAGTTTGGCCGGACATTTGGGTAGAAAGGTCGGACACCTTACATTTGTGTCTCAGTATTAATAAGTACGACAAAAAAACTGCGGCACTGCGGCCTGCGGGAGCGGCCAACAGTCGACTCGCCTGCGCTCAACCACGCTCGGCGCTCGCTTGTTTGCGAAATGTAAAAAGCCTAACAAAAGCCTGACAAGCCAGACACCGTTTGTTTTGGCCGGACACGCAATCAAAAAGCCTACCTATGTCCGGCTTTATCCGGACGCCTGGCAACGCTATTCACACTCATAGCCCCACAGTAAAGTAGATATATCCTGTGTCGTGGTTGTCATTTACGCACACAAAGTCTGAAACACAAACACCCAGACCGAGAATAGAAATTTTAAACGTATCATTCAAATTTTTGCTTCGCCGTGAATTGAATCGGCGATCCGGCATGATAACCATTCCGCCACAGGGGTCGTCAATGAGTAGCTATTTACTTTGATCTTGAGGAAATTCAGTATAATTATATATGTTTAGTACACTCAAAAACCTTTGTGATATTTTGTTTTTTAGCGGTTAGCGTAGAATGCAAGCGATCTATGCGACTAAACCAAACGGGCGCGATCGAGTGTGAGATCGGTGACCGCTAGTGGCAAAAAATTTCATGCGACTTTCCGTGCTTCGGAGGGTACGTTAAGCCGTGGGTCCCGGTTGTTGTCGATAGATAACAGTCGTTAAACCTTGTAGGAGGCCTTATGGGCGATTTGAAAACATTCGACAGCGGGTTGGCCACTAACCCGCATCTCCACCAACCCGCATTGGATCAGCGTGGTGGAGTAAGCTCCAGGCCTCCCATAATGGGGAGAGACCCGTGCCCAGCAGTGGGACGTAAAAAGGGTTGCAGCCAATCGGAAGTACAGTACAGTACACCGAAATAACAGGAACAGTTGTTAAGCCTTGTCAAAGGTCTTATGGATGGTTTGAAAACATCCGACAGTGCGTTTGTCATTAACCCACATCTCCACTATCCTAGGAGAGCGATGAAATAAGCTCCCAGCCAGACCTCGCCAGGCCCAGGTCCAGCAGTATATTAAAACCTGCATTGTAGTCAAGGTATCAGTATAAT
Source organism: Pyrgus malvae (assembly GCA_911387765.1). Taxonomy (NCBI): domain Eukaryota; kingdom Metazoa; phylum Arthropoda; class Insecta; order Lepidoptera; family Hesperiidae; genus Pyrgus; species Pyrgus malvae. The sequence goes on along the minus strand of OU426960.1, from coordinate 1,799,757 downwards.
CGCTGCTGTACCTACACTAATATTGCCAAAAAAGTGTAGGTTTAAAGATCATCGACTGACTCGCATCTCAAGCTGACATCTCAGATGTCTGTTTGCGTGCTGTTGAACCCGGCGCGCTCCATTCACAGCGCAAATAACAAACTTTGCCTGCGATAATGGCTTTTGATGTTCTAGGGTTGCTATGAATGACATCTTGGCGAAGAAGAAATATATTTAAATATTTTGTCATTTTTTTATTTTTTTCATAATACTTGTAAATTTATAATTTTTATAAATATTAAAATAAACATTTTTCTAAGCTTTCTCACTGCTGGTCAGGTCTGCACACAGGTCTCTTCTCACGTTCGTCAGTGAGAGGAATTCAGGCCATAGTTCACTACGGTGGCCAAGTGCTGATTGGTTGACATCATGCCTTGGAGAAATTAGGAATTTATCTCAGTCTTGCACGGTCATGAAAAACATCGTTATTAATTTAATATCACAAATTTACCGCACCGTGAAGCAGCGTCTTTATTTATCAATAATACCGATCTTAAAAACCTCCAGTACCAAAATAAAATTGATGCTAAAGCAGGACTTTAAAATTAAATTACTTTAAATATGACAAGCGACCCCTGATTCAATTGTTTACATAAATGGGAAAACAGGAAAAAAAATTTTTGAGGTGTAGCAACCCTACGAAACTGGAGACGTGTGTGTCGGACTAAGTGCACAGGAGCCAATGAGAACACTTATTGACGTCTGCGAGCTACAAGTGTCTAGGTCTTAGGTTACCGTGTACAGAAATAGATTCTATTGTTTTACTTTATTTAATCTGATATTACAATGTCACTTCAGAGCATCCCAATCTCACTCTTCCTTGACAGCTTCTCCATTCAAATATACGATAAATATCTACTACCTTTAAACGAACAATTCTTGTATATACCTAAATATATTTTTGAATCTCGGAAATGGTTGGAGTCAGGGTACTAAATTTCATCAAAATCGTTGACAATTTCGACCTAACTAGTTCGGCACTGGTTTCGGCCTAATAAATCGATCTAGCTGGATCGATTTATTTTTAGAAATTTTAAATTATAAATAAATATTTTTAGCGATAATCAACTTAACTATAAACTGAAAAATACTACTCTTCGTGACATCTATTGGAGAGTATTAATTATTAATATTGTGGCGTCAAACGCCGTCAAACGCCGTCCGCCAATACGACGTTCAAAGAAATGACATGATTTGAAAGAGCTCCATAAAACTGATGCGAAACTAGAGACCCGGGTTCAAACCTCAGTCAAAACCATATTGCGTTTATTTATTATTTGGGAGCTACTTCAGATGGCATTGTTAAATAACACTAAGCATTATGAGTATTTCGTTTGAAATTAAACCAAGAAAACAAATTGATTTTATCCGAACAACGCTCGTTCGTCCAGGTACTATGTATAAAGGCGAGAAGTCTTTGCCCACTAGTGGACCTCTACAGGCAGATGTATGGGTGAAATCCACTAACAGTAAATCAGTGGAGTCAAGTGCAGTCGGTCGCTCTCGCAGCGCCATGTCGCACATTGTGATGTCAATCATTCACGCACGCGACGCCACATCGCTGATGATCTGCATACCTTAGAGCATCTTGACTGCCAGCCAGCCGTCAGTAGCCGAACAGATCTGACAGTCGCTGGCAGGTCACGCGTTCCTCAGTTATTTCTTTATATTTCGATCTATGTCTTTGTTACAATTAAGTCATTAAACCAAATATCAAGTAAATAGTCTTTAAGCAAAATGTTCATTCATTTTTTTATTCGGTCAGAGTATTGGTTTTCATGTTTCCTTATATAAGGGTTACTCACACAGCTAAGTAACCGTAATATAACCTCTTCAAAATGGGTGAGTGGCATAATGATAATGGGATTTCAACCGATTATATAATATCGACTACGAACCCAACTTAACCTGGTATTGTCCGAGTTCCTAAACAAGTTACAGTCTATATTAGCTATATTATTATGAGTAATTTTTAATTGTTCTGCTTGTGTTGGATATTTATGCTACAATTAAAGTACTAAGTCCTTGCACCTCAATAAAAAATAAGCATTTTAATCACCTTTACTACTCCCTTGACGGACACCTACGTTGCTCTATGCTTATCGCCAATCATCTACATACAGATGGCGCAGAAACGGGAAACCCTCTGCCAATAAACTCTTGACACCACATTGACTTTGTTTATTCAAATCGTGAAAATATAGCGATGTATTAGTCTATAGAAGGGGAGCTCAAGACGCTAAATTGGAATTTACTCGAGAATCGTATGAACTTTTTTTTATTTAAATGGAGTAGCAGACGAGCATGCAGGCCACGTGGTGTAAAGTGGTCGCTGCAGCCCATGGACATCTACATACAACCTCAAGCAAGCATAGATCGTATGCAGTAACGCTGTTACTCCGGAGGCTGCATGGTGGTCGCCTCATGTTAGTGTGGCTGGCAACTGCACCTTTCCACCGAAACACAATGGAGTTGGTTCTCGGCAGAAGTGGGTGCAGTGGTGGTACTTTCCCGGGCGAACCATAATAGTTCTACGTTACCACCTACAAGAACTTCATGAATGTTGCAGGTAACATGTGGTAGAGAAAAAACAAAACAATGTCATAACTATCATATTCTTTATAAATTAACGCTAATAGAGGCAATTAAAAAGATTAATGCAAAAATAGACTTCAAAATACAAGAGCCCTTGAAATAGAGTATCAATAATAATAATAATAAAAATGTGACAAATAAAAATTATAATATAAAAATAATACTAAAATTTTAGCGTGAAGTAAACAGGATGGTCATAAATTTAGAAGGTAATTTAGGCTATTTTTGATGTTCCCGAGTTCGAAAAAGTCGTTAATTTTTATTATATCAAAAGAAAAAAGAAACTTTCCAGTTAGACTATTTTGAAAACTGTGACTGTATTTATTTATTAATATTACCACCTCTATAAAGGCCTTAATATTGTTGAGTTACACAATGTAAAGTCGTGCAACGTATATCTTATCTTAATCCAGGTGCTTGAGCGAAGCCAAAATGCACTCTAGGGCTTACTATTAGGTGTAGTGGGTGATATTGAATCTGTTTATTCAAAGTGAGAAAATATAGCGATAGCGTTAGCAATAACAATAAATTGGTCGCTAGTTTACAATTGTATTGTTTTCGTCACTGATGACTTTATGTTGTGTGGATGTGAATTGTTTTATTGAAAAATATATAAAAGAAAATAAATAATGTGACTAAATTGCTTACGGTGAGTTTGCTTTTGAATTGTTACTTACGGGATATATACCACGATTCACTTTGTCGAATCGTTGTTGAATCGTGGTATATATCCCGTAAGTAACAATTCAGATATAGTGAACAACCGCGATAGTCTCAAACAGTGTGTTTGCTTTTGCCATGAATAAAATTATAATAACAGAAGTATGGTGGATGGCTCTAACACTTATACGAGGGTTGACTTACTACACATATTTACACATTTATATATTTATTTATTTAAAACTTATAGTATAACCTTAACCTAAGGATACAAGGGTGTGCTTAATGCCTAATGGCATTCTCTTCCAGCCAACCCAGGGTGATAAGAGAAAACTTGTGGCAGGCGCATACTACGTTTAAAATTATATATAAATATATTGTATTATAATACATAAACAAATATATAATATCATAAATAACTAAATACTAATATATATATATAAATATTAATACAACATGCATGCCATTACATACATATAAATAAATATTACATTGCAAAACATTCATTGACTTAGTGTTACTTTATAAATCCTTTTGAAATACCTAGCTCCTAATTTAAAAAAAAATCACAAAAAATAAAAAACGCAACTTGCCTACTTAAGATTTGAACACGGGTCTCTAGCTCCGTAGTTAGCTTTCATAACCATTCGACCAAGAAAGCTTTAATAATTTTAGAATGTTTTTGTGCACAGTGTCCAAGGCAAGGTTTTCACCATTTTCAGTACACTGCAGAAACATAGATAGAGAAGAAAAAGTTAGACACCCCCTAGATCCACATCACTAGCACCACTGCTGGAGCTGAAATAGGAGTATCCTGGACTGAATTCAGATTTTAATATTTCAAGAATTTGGCGTCAAAAAATTTATTGATAACAGTAGGGAAGCGCCTTATTATGTAGCTACCTATGTTTCGCAATATGACTATGATTCTAATAATTATAAATTTAGGTTAAATTATTTTGCAACAATACAACAATCCTCTCTCCTACATAGCAAAAATGAACATAATATGTGCATATTATATGCAACAACAAAAAAACCCTATTTTGCGTCCCACTGAAGAGCAAGGGTCTCTCCTCAATGGAGGCCTGGATCATACTCCACCACGCTGCCCAAATGCGGGTTAGTGGAGAATATGTGATATACCTACACTAACGTAAAATATTTATGTAGTTTTAATCTTATTTATAAGGATTAAGTTCCGCAAAGTAACACGTGATTCTATTAATTATGTTTTCAAATGTGTTCCAAGATTGAGATTAAGATTATTTGTAATAGTTTTACTTCTTTTTTAACATGCTTTTATTAGCTTGACCTGTATGTATGTATGTACCGGAATTTTTTAACTTCATTTTCACTTACTTCTAGGCGTCTGATTAACTTTAAAATTTGCTCAGGGGTCAAAGGCGGAAGACAATGCAATAATATGAGAATAAAACCCAACTAAAAAATTAAAAATAAATTATGTAGTTTAAAAAACTAAAAAACACGCTTTTGTGAAAATAAGAACTAAAAAGTAAAAAATAAGAAGAAAATGTATTTTACTGTAAAAAAGCGTGGGGTGGTTTTTAAGATACTATTGACACCATGCACCCCACTCTTTTTACAGTAAAATACATTTACTTCTTATTTTTTTTACTTTTTAGTTCGTATTTTTACAAAAGCGTGTTTTTTAGTTTTTTAAACTACATATTTCAAAATAGATTTGAAAACCAATATTATAAATTCGAAAGTAACTCCGTCTATCTGGCTGTCTGCTTTTACGCTTAAACCACTGAACCAATTTTAATGAAATTTGGAACAAAGATAGAGTGGACCTTAGGAAAGGACATAGGATGGTTTTTATCCTACGGGAACCATTAAAACGACACCCGCGGGCGAAGCCACTGGCGGAAGATTAGTTATAAATAATACCAAATCCATTCCCAGTCTGATTGTCTATTACTTGTCACTTGACAAAACGTCAGATAAAAAGCAGACGATATTTAACTGTCGAGATAGCATCGTGTGGATCTAGTTACTTCAGTTTGAAATATTGTAGTTCATAGTTGACGACCTGCTTAGCGTAATGGTTACCATGCCGGACTGCCGATGGGACGGTCCCGGGTTCGATTCCTGGCGAAGCAGAAATTTGAATGATGAGTTTAAAATTTCTGCTCTCGGTCTCGGTTTGTGTTTCTGTCTTTGTATGTGTCCATGGTACCCACGACACAGGCTATATCTACTGTGGGGCTATGAGTGTGAAGCGTTATTATAGTTGTGTAAAGCAATTGTATTGTGTTTTGGTATAAAGATACCGTTACCAGTTAGGCTAATATGATGGTTGGTCGCCCTGATGGTCGCCACATAATTATGAGTCTGCAATGTCTTAATCGCCTTCGGATATGCACACGACTGGAAGACTCAAAATTGCTTGAGTTTGTATACATCTAAAGATCTAGTTCCGTAAAAGAATATGAACTACATATACGATATAGATACGAACGATTCAAATAGAACATTAGACAGAGAAAGGAATACCGAATCGTGACGTCACTTTCCTTTGTCGCAGTACAAATTGCCTAGTAAACCTACGTTTTGCTAAAATGAGACAGACAATAATCTTCTCAGGCAAACCTAAGGCTTTCTTGACGTCGTGTGAAGATATCCATGGGCTGCAGTGATAACTTATCAGCAGGTGACAGCAGCTGCATGCTTTTCTGCTACTCCAGGGTTCGCCCTTGAGCAACCTCGAATTCTTCGAAACTAAACCAAATTAGGTTCGGTTCGAGTCCTGCATCAGCGCCCCACCCCCTACCTCGTAGAAATTTTTTTTGACCTCCTCCAAACTTTCCAGCCCGCACCTGCCCCAACATAAAATCAAGCCCCCACTAAAATCCTAAATCCGCCATGATAAGGTATATATCACATATATTACATGCAAAAATAAAAAGAATTTGGTCGAACGTGACAGGCAGTTTCAACAATTTGCCGGCTTAGTAAACAAACTTTTTCGCTTCATTGTACTCGTATTAGTAAAGATGAGTCACTTCACAAAACGGAAGATTAAAAATAGGCGATATTTAACTGTCAAGATAGCATCGCGTGGATCTAGTTACTGCAGCTTGAAATATTGCAGTTCACAGCTGAGTCGTGTGTAGGTGACTGTACTTGTGGATTCTGACAAGTATACTGCTGTGGTTTGTCAGTCATTGATGCAGTAATCTGTTACTAATATCATTCATTTATTATGAAAAGAAAGAAAAGAAAAAATATTTATTTCATATTAGGAATACAAAATATTCGCTTAATAAATGTCATTTTTTCACAAATATTTTGAGCAGCGATGGCCGAGTGGTAAAAGCCGCGGTCTTCTACGCGACCGATCCTGGGTTCAAATCCTCGGCGCGCACCTCTGACAAAGAACTTTGTAATGTGCGCATTTATCGCTGCTCCACGGTGATGGAAAATATTGTGATATTTAATTGATTACGATGTTCTCCATCGCCGTGCATGCCTGAGAGAAATTCATAATTTCTCAAAAGCATGACGTTCACCAATCCGCACTTGGCCAGCGTGGTGGACTATGGCCTAAATCCCTCTCACTTGTGAGAAGGAGACCTGTGCCCAGCAGTGGGACAAAAAAAAGGTTGAAAAAAAATATACAAATATTTATTATACAGTAAGGTTATGGAATGACAACAGTTAACGTACGTGTCAGTGAGGAATATGGCGCAAAGAGAGAGAATGTTGTACATTAATTCAAGTTTTTCTACCTATGCATAGACTTGTATAAATAGGCGACTTCAATGCGAGATAATAATTAAAATAAAAACGGGTTGCACTCCGGTAGTGCCGGCAGAAGTGAAAACTAGAACATTAACGTTGTGCATTTTTGATATTTTGGAATGGTTAAGGAATAATTTCGCACGAATTGCTTTTTCAGTATTATTTTTCATCTAATATTTTCAGTAGGTTTTCATCTAGTATTTTTATAAAGTACTCACCAACCCTTACAATCGATTAAAAAATAAACAATCGATTTCGATGTTACAACACTACTCTCGAACCGTCTTACGGTTTTTCGATCAGCACACGTGACCTCGCGCGAGTTTCACAGTTTTTACCCATCCCACAAAAGTGCTCAACGCCGCTAAAGAAGTTTTCACTTCAAAAAATATTTATTTATTTATTTAACACTTTATTACACCACATAAAAATGGTATAAAAGGCGGACTTAAGGCTAAAAGCATTCTCTACCAGTCTACCTTTGGGCGAAGCAAAGATTATTGTTCATTCAAAATTTATACCGTTAAAAAGGTTGCACTATACCATACTTGGAAAACAGGATGAAGTATCAACCACTTCATTTTATACATGATATTTATTGCCTTTTAAACCAATGATAACTTAGTCAATTGTCTATAATTTTTGACGTGATAACGTCTTTAAAATCGTTTTAGTCGGGTGACATGTTCAGAAACTTGTGTCACACCAAAACCTCACGAGCGCGATCGCAGGTATACCTAACGAGAGAGAGACGGACCGATCTCCCGTCTCATCTCGAGCGCTGCCAGTCATTCCGTGAAACTTGTCACGCGGAATCCTCACGAGCGGAGGCTGGCATAGCGTTCGAGTGAGTGGACCGATCTTCCGTCTCTCTCACTCTAGCGGCATACAAACGAATGGAGATTTTCTCGTGCGGACGTTATCACGTAAACATCTCGATCGTAAACCTACTTTACAAACAATTTGCCGTTTTTTTTATAAAATATGTGAGAGGATGTCAAGTTTTACCAGCTCAGTAAAAGTATCTGAACTGATTTGGTACTTCAATACTGGATTGTAATAGTAAATAATAAATAACGCTTCACACTCATAGCCCCACAGTAGGGTAGATATACCCTGTGTCGTGAGTACCATGGACACACACAAAGACAGAAACACAAACACCCAGACCGAGAAAAGAGATTTAAACTCATCATTCAAATTTCCGTTTCGCCGGGAATCGAACCCGGGACCCTTCGATTGACAGACCGGCATGGTAACCATTACGCCACGCATGTCGTCATTGTGTTATTTATTCCATAGTGTTATTTATTCCAATAAAAGACATCAACGTGAGCAGCCGCGTATTAATTTTAGAATTGTTTTTCTTATAAATAATATAATAAGTTTTTATAGAGCAAAAAAGTCACTTTCAAAGTCAAATACCAAATGAAAATGAATAATAAATTATGCTATAGCTACAATATTGATAAAGTGTAAGACTTAAAAATAATACTCAACTAGGCAACACTCAATCTAGTCCTCGTAACTTCAGGATTAAGATTGGGTCTACGGTTGCGACATAAATTAAAAACAAAAAGGGAGCTTCCGTGGTTCTGGGTCGCGAGAGTGGGATCTCCAACCGTCCATCTATCTCCGGATAGGATGGCTGTGTGTGATGCCTGTGTTTCTGTCTATGTGTTAGGCTGTGAATATGTAGCATTATTTTAGGACAACTAATTCCAGAAATAAATCTACAGCACACATTTTATATTTATTCATTAATTAATTCGGCGGTTAGCGTAGAACGCAAACGATCTATGCAACTTAACCGAACGGGCGCGGTCGGGTATTAGATGGGTGATTTTTGCCACAAGCAAAAAATTTCATACGCGTTTTCGTGCTTCAGAGGGCACGTTAAGCCGTCGGTCCCGGTTGTTGTCGATAGATAACAGTCGTTAAGCCTTGTTGGAGGCCTTATGGGCGGTTTGAAAACATCCGACAGCGGTTTGGCCACTAACCCGCACCTCCACCAACCCGCATTGGAGCAGCGTGGTGGAGTAAGCTCCAGACCTCCCTTATAATGGGGAGAGACCCGTGCTCAGCAGTGGGACGCAAAAAGGGTTGCAGCCAAGCCAAGCTGTTTATTAATTATGCACTCACAGAATAAGCACAAGAAAATTAAGACTAAAGGAAAAAGTCTTTACAAAGGTTTTATTTCTACATAAACAGAGAAAAAAAATCTTTTTTAGACACCCAAACTGAAACACCTAATCTACCTTAAAACTAGTGACGAGATTCTTATTATGCTCGACAGTGCCGAAAATAAGTTAATCATCAAGTAAATGTTTCATCAAATAATGTGTAGGTTTGGGATCCCGCAAATGAGTTTTGTTAGATTGTGTTTTGTAACGATCAAGATGAGTAGATACCTCAGAGCAACGACGCCTTTGATGCCCGTCAGTGGCTTTGCGCTCTACTTCGTTACACTAGATACTATTTGAAAAATTGGATGCGGAGAAATAACGTCACTTTTACGCACAAAAGAAACATTTTTTTTGTGCGTTTAAAGTGACGAAACCGATTTCAAATAGTTTTATATAACAGTAATTTTTTTCTCTAACATGTATCTCAACAGTCAAAAGTTGTTCCGAAACATGTATTAACTTCAAAAAAACTGTGTTCTAAGTACGGCTCCAAAAATCTTTAACAAACTACTGTATTGCATAAACAGATAATCTACATCCAGATGAAATTAAAATATATTTTAGTAAAGAAAGTATTATACAATAACCAGGACTGTAATTTTTAATCTGACTAATTGTAATTTTTTAAACAATGGTTAATAGTGTATGTCATGTATGTCATCATAGGGAGGGAGGTATGACCTCTTTTGTTGTATAAAATCCGTGATTTTGTACCCTTTTCTATGGTTAATAATATCAAATTTGATTAATCTATTTGGATTTGTATGTGGAAGAACTTTAGTGTTTCGACCCGAGAAGTACCAGCGCTGTTACGCCTGGCTACGGGTACAAACAATCTTTATAGGTTGAAGTACCCTGGGCTGATACAGCCCGAGCCCCTTTATTCAAATAAAAAAAATATGCCGTGAAGCGATTCTATTGTATTTTAGCGAAAAGGTGCAGCTGCCGGCCAGACTTACATGAGACGACCATCAGCCGTCGGAGTAGCGGCACAACTGCATACGACAGACAAGAGTGAGATTCACCACTCAACCTCAAGAGTGTGTAGATGGCATGCACGTTCGTCTGCCACGTTTTGAATAAAAAAATCGAGATAGAAAGGCCGGTAAGATCACTGCTTGACAACGGCAGGCATCCTTCGTTGCTCTACGATACCCACAATTTATCGCGAGGTCACGAGACCTCTGCGCCAGTGCATTTGAAATTGCGCGTCCCATTATACGTAAAGGTCGAAGTTACTTATTGATTATATTCAAGAGATTAATATTTCAGTTGACGCTCTGTTATGTTTTGTGAGAGGCTGTCAAGGCTTTACCTCGTTTTGTGTATTTTAAAGCGATGTAATCATGTTTGTGTTTACGTCAAACAACGTATGTGGTCCGCGTGACCTACTTTTCTTGACCTTATTGTTGACGTTTGGAAATGAAATTGATTTTTAATTTAAAAAAAAGAAGAGTTTCTCAATTTGACTGTTTTATTTATAAAATGTTCCCACAGAACTTTTTGTAGTGTAGGTATATAAAACCGTCATCAAGGATCTAGTAAAATCGAAAATAAAGGTATCAAACTTACCCGAGTTTAACGTAGTCTGTTTTTTTTTAGTTTTTTTTATAAGTTTAAATACGAATCAAGCACATTGGCGCTGCGGCATCAAAAGTAATAATAGTGGATGAAATAAAATATCCATTTATAAAATTCAAGATTCTTGAAAAACAGTGGTAAGCAGCGATAGCCGCGAGAGTCCTCAGTTCAAACCTCGGCGAGCACCTCTGAAGTCTGAAAGAAATATGTATCATAGGTTTGTGATTCAACCGAGAACTATCGTTACATCGATCTTTGTTATGCTATGAAACAATCTTATTGTGTTTCGATGGAAAGGTGTTGTTCCAGTAAGACCTACGCGAGACGACCATCAATCTCCGGAGATGCAACTGCAAATGAGACACATAAGACTTAATCAGGTTATGTGTAGATATCCATCCGTGAGCTGCAGCAACCTAAATTTAAACAAAATAAAATAACTACTTATTTCATCCAACGTACGATAAGAACCCATCCATGAAACACATCGGCCATTGGACAGGAGACAAGTGTGAATGGATGGCAGGCAAGGGCGCTCAGTGAGGCCTCATATCGATCACGACGAGCGCGTCATTTGTCGAAATGCCGTGATGTGTGGACGCGGGGCTATGTAACCGCGTGGACACACTTGACTCTTTCCGTAGATGTTTTTTTAGTATCCCTCCTATATTAATATTATAAATTCGAAAGTTACTCTGTCTGTGTGTCTGTCTGCTATGCTTTCTCGCTTAAACTACTGAACCAATTTTTAAATAAAAATTGGAAAACAGATAGAGTGGACCTTGGGAAAGGAAATATGATGGTTTTTATCCTACGGGAACATATAAAACGGGTCCACGCTGGCAAAGCCGCTGGCGGAAGGCTAGTTTTATTATATAGGTACAATTTATAAAACATTACAGAATCACTGAATTCTAATGCGTTTATAGCTGTTCGAGGCATTCTCCTGCTGCCCTGCGAATGAATTTAGAATGAAGCTATGACTAGATTAAAAGGGGCTTTATTTATTTTAAATATTTAGCAGACGAGCATACAAGCAAAGTGTTGTTAAGTGGTTTAATAGTGGATGGGCTATACACAGATAAAGATTACAGAAAGTCTGAGAGTTGCCTGGGATCGTATACAATTAAGTACTTAATGGAAAAATGGAAAGTTCTAGTAATAGAAGTAAATTTTCTAGAGATATACTTAAAATATGACTACTAATTGTGACATACTGTATGGACACATAAAATTCAGTAGGTATCAATAACACAAAAATGTTTTAAATCAGTTCAAAAATGTACGGTTCATTACTGACAGCTTAAAATGTCATATTAATTAATAAAAATACATAAACTCTTAATCAGTATGTAATCAGTAATATAATATTGAGCTAACAATTCAATTCAGCGACTAAAACATATTTGTAGCTCAACCTTTAGTCCATTGAAAATCTAGTAACAATGGGTTCAAAATTCAAAGTTCAATTTTAACCTGACTCGCTCATTGTGGCCGGGCCCTTAGGCGATGTTGCGTGCGAATGTGCGCGCTGATACATAGTGCGCGCGCATTCATACTGTGCGCATTTGTTCCGCGCTAAACGCGTATCACCTTTACACCTGGGGTTGGTTCATGCAACACTGATCTATTGTGGCATTATCTTTTGTTTTGTTAGTTTTATACCTCTCATTATAATAAGCAATGGCAAAAATTTGCTCTAATTAAAATTATGACTTTAACTATGATATCGCAATTCACAGAGAAAAGTGACCTTCTAAGAATATTTATTTGTGTATTTTTTAAAATACGTTTAAATACATATATGTATTTTAATTTTTTATTTATATTATAACAAACTCAGAGGATTTTTTTAAATAAAAAATTAGTGAAGTATAGGAAAAAAGCATTTTGTTTCATCTAAAGTAATACATATTCCTGATTTATGCTCACTTCTTCCAAATATTGCAATATTTTTTATGAGTTGTAGTAACAGACATTGCACATCGCATGGTGTTATTTATAGTCGGTGCAGATCATGCACATTTATTCGTAACATGTCTGCATTATTTTATGAGATCGTATACGTAATGCAAATGCTTTTAAACATAAAATCTCATTGCTACTTAAATAGTAAGTGGTAGAACTACTAGGTTCGCCCGGGGAAGTACCACCGCTGCACCCACTTCTGTCTTGAACCAATTCTATTGTGTTTCGGTGGAAAGGTGCAGTTGCCGGCCACACTTACATAAGGCGACCACCAGCCTCCGGAGTAACAGCGCAACTGCATACGACCTCAAACAAGACTTACCTATGCTTGCTTGAGGTTGTATGTAGATGTCCATGGGCTGCAGCGACCACTTAACACCACGTGGCCTGCATGCTCATCTGCTACTTCATTCAAATAAAAAAAAGTTTTTAAACCCAAACTTTATAAAATTTGCAAGTTCTGATTATGATGTGATATTTAATATGTTTCCAGTTGACTTCTTTAAGTTTTTTCTTACTCGCTCTATATTACATACAGCGCTCCAAGCCCGCACGCGTAGTCGCGATGCGAGCCATCCGCAGGTGTCGGACGCTATCGGGGGGTCATTTTTAACCCCCATCCCGCCACGCATGTCCATTGGGGCTGACTTGAGTTAGAGCGACTATTTGTGTTAAAGGCGCAAGGAGACATATTTTATACGGATCTACGCGACTGTCGATGACCTTTGACTGGTTTATTACATTATAGAAAAGCGATCGGCCTATCCAATTCGTCTGAAACCATTGCATATTCTATAAATTACCCTATTTTCCATACCACCCGGCCAAAGTTGAAATTCCAATGGCAATATTGTTTCGTGAGGTCCTCCACAGTCCATATCCTTCACAGTCAGTATTATTTTTCATCTAGTATTTTCAGTAGATTTTCATCTAGTATTTTTTTATAGTACTCACTCATTTTCTTTCACTATTTCTTCGTCACTTTTTTCATTAATATATGCACTTTGTTCAATGTTCATATTTTAGACGACCTGCGTGGCACAATGGTTACCACGCCGGACAGCCAATCGAAGGGTCCCGGGTTCGATTCCCGGCGAAACAGAAATTTGAAAGATGAGTTTAAATTTCTGTTCTCGGTCTGGGTGTTTATGTTTCTGTCTTTGTGTGTGTCCATGGTACCCACGACACAGGGTATATGTGAGTACTGTGAGTCTAGGAATGTGAATCGTTATTTTATTTTTTAAGTACATACTTGATATAAACGAATTTTACAAGTATAGACAGTCGAGCCATCAGCTGTCACCCCTTCGTCTTATGAATATTCGATCAGGTCACGTGTCTTGACGCGAGTTTAACATTTTTTACCCATCCCAAAAAAGTGTACAACGCCGCTAAAGAAGTTTTCACTTCAAAAAAGCAAAGATGTAACTCTACGATCAACAAAATGAGGCTGGTTTTGTAAACATGTGTGCGTGCACGGAAGTTATGATACTACGAATTACCCCATTATTCATTATGTAATCCACTTTCAGAACACAATTCAGCATTTTTGTCGTAAATTTTGATTTTTAAGACAACGTTTTGCTTCGCCAAGATATTCGATTGGCAAAGCAAGGTGCAGTTTCAATTTAAGTACATATGTGCATGTAATGTACGAAGACGGTGATGTGCAGTTGAAACCGGCCTCACCTCGTTATTCGCAGAATTCTATGTATACGTTTTTATATAATCTGAACACGATGTATGATTTGTAGGACAATATTATAGTTAACGTATTTCCCGTCGACTATAACATGGGTGTTCTTCAAGAAAGCTACAAAAAGCTCTTTCAAAGCCAGCAAAGTTTCATTGAAAGATGAGTTTAAATTTATTTTCTCGGTCTGGGTGCTTGTGTTTCTGTCATTGTGATAACCATGGTACTCACGATACAGGGAATTCTAATGTGTTTATAGATATTCATGTATACATATACTAGCTGACCCCGCGAACTCCGTACCGCGTTCAAATTTTGGGGTGGGCCACCCTTATCACTTAGGGGGATGAAAAATAGATGTTGGCCGATTCTCAGACCTACTCAATATGCTCACAAAATTTCATGAGAATCGGTTAAGCCGTTTCGGAGGAGTACGGGAACGAACATTGTGACACGAGAATTGTATATATAAGATTACTAAAATAATAAAATTCATAATTAATACACTTAAAAAGATTCAGAACAGAATAATTAACTGAGCGAATTTTATTAACTTATAGTTCAGCGTATAGGTACCTTATTTTATTACAAGCTACGACACCAATATAAAATCACATAAAATACACATCATTAAAAATAAAAAGCCGAAGGATATAAGTTTACAAATTGACACAATCATTAAACCTCATTATAAGTATCGTTGATTGGAAAGAAACCGCTGATACGAATCGGCCAGATATTTAATACTTGCCGACTTCCTCCGATATTTTAATAAATACGATAGGTATGATCTTAAATACTAAACTGTTACCTCAACTTTGCTTTTACTTAATGCTTTTTTTAAATAAAGTTTACTGATATGAATGCAAAGCTTTGGGCTATTGCGTAAAAATTAAAAAAACGCAATTTACGCTGTATATAATATAAATAAAAATATAAATATCTTTGGACAATTCACACAACACCATCTGATTCCAAACTAAGCAGAGCTTGTACTATGGTAATCAGAAAGTTGATAAACATACTTATATATTTCTAAATACATACTTAAATAGATAAATAAACACCGAGACGCAGAACAAATAGTCATGCTCATCACAGAAATATTTGCCCTGGGTGGGAATCGAAACCACGACCTCACGTTTCGCAGTCAGCTCATCACCCACTACGCCACAGAGGCTGTCATGTGTAAATATGTAGTCTTATAATTTCAGCTCAATAGGAGAATGATAACTGCTCAAAAAATAATTTGCAAGTCTTAAGCATTAATTTTAAAGTACGCATGACGTCGCGGCTAGCGTAGAACGTAAGTGATCTACGCAGCTAAGCTAAACGGGCGCAGTCAGTTGTGAGAAGAGTGACCGCTAGTGGCAAAAAAATTCATGACTTCCGTGCTTCGGAAGGCACGTTAAGTCATCGGTCCCGGTTGTCATCGATAGATAACAGTTGTTAAACCTTGTCGGAGGCCTTATGGACGGTTTGAAAACATCCGACAGCGGTTTGGGTGACCAAACCAACAGCAGTCAGCCAACAGAAAATACTGGCTTAGCCACGCAAAAAGTTTTGGATTAAGAATATTTACGTTAATGCCTGTCTGATATAAAAAGCAAAAAGATATAAAAAGCAGGAGACCTGGAGCATACGTGGAGTAGTATGCTCCAGGCCTCCCCGACACTGGGGCTTTCCACAATATCAGCGAGCAAGCAAAAAGGGTTATAGCCAAGCATTATTTGAATGCCTGTAATATACGATAGCCAATAGATATCTTTATACTCGGAGATATAGGTAGCTAGCTCATTAGGTATATCTTACTTTTCAGATCATAAAGCCCGTACACTCATCCAAACTATCGCGTTAATATTTTTTTTCAACCTTTATTATGTCCCACTGCTGGGCACAGGTCTCCTCACACAATTGAGAGGGATTTAGGCCATAGTCCACCACGCTGGCCAAGTGCGGATTGGTGGACGTCATGCTTTCGAGAAATTACGAATCTCTCTCAGGCATGCACGGCGATGGAGAACATCGTAATCAATGAAATATCACGATATTTTCCATCACCGTGGAGCAGCGATAAATTCGCACATTACACATTTCTTTGTCAGAGGTGCGAGCCGAGGATTTGAACCTGGGATCGGTCGCATCGAAGACCGCGGTTTTTTACCACTCGGCCATCGCCGCTGAACATTTTAATAGGAACACAGATTCCGAGAAACTTAAGACGGTGCAATATTTATTGGAAAATATGTATTAGTAAGGCAAGGGTACCCACGGCGATCTGAGCCCACCCCCAGCTATAAATTAGTGTACTTAATTATTAATTTCTTTAAGTACAAGATAAGATATATTTGAACAACCTGACTGGAACTGCCCAGGTCATATGTAACACAAACGATTTTATTTATTTTATAATTCCTACAGAGTAGGTTGACGAGAGAGGCATTAGACTACATTTTTCACTTTATTCGTGGTTATTTTCATTGGTAGCCTAATAATGTGTAGATTTAATCCATGAATATCTAAGAAGAAACATCTAAAAATTATTTGTTGAACTGTGTGATGTCCGATTTTTTAAATCGTCCTATATTAACAACCACAATAATATGACTTTTAAAGATAAAGATTGGACATGACCAGCGAATAACGTACTAGTTGTACAATAAATATACGTGAAAAAATTAAAATAATTATTATTAATATTATTACTTAGTACTAGTTTATTTATCATTTTTAAATGTTCAAATTTTCTATTTTTAATGTTAATTTGTTGAATAAATGTATAAAACAGATAAGCCACAATATCAAAATATGTCACTTATGTCAGATGTGATGTATGACAACTTTACGGTACAAACATGTAACATGTAACAATAAAATTATGCTAAAATATGCTTTAAAAACAGTGAGTTTTGTCAGTACGTGAAATGCATTGTAAGTAGCTACCATGATAATGACATGTGATCTTTACTTTCGGGCCTGTCAAATAAAAACTTTTACAGTTGAAACATAATATTGATTTTATCATCATTCATAATAATTGGTCGTAAAAGTAAGAGTAAGGAGTAAATTATAGTGTCTAAACCAGTTCTCTGAGCGACAACAGCTTAGTTGTTAAGACACTTTGCTTGGAACAATGGGGAGGACTCCTTGCAATATTTCATGATTATATTCATACGATGTTTTCTATTATACCCTGCATCTTTTAACTATTTACCAACCCTCACTTGTATAAAGTGGCGGAATATGACTTAAGTCCCTCTTGATTAGGAGAAGAAATATGTGCCTCCTCAAATAAGATTAAAAAAGGTTAAAGAAATACCTACTAATATTATAAATTCGAAAGTAACACTGTCTGTCTATCTATCTGTCTGATACGCTTTTCTACTTAAACTACTGAACCGATTTTAATGAAATTTGGAACACAGATATAGTGAACCTTGGAAAAGGACAAAGAGTGGTTTTTATCGTACGGGAACCTATAAAACGGGTCTATGCGGGCGAAGGCACTGGCGGAGGGCTAGTGTATACACATATATTTTTGCATATCTCAAGAATATATGAATTTCCTCAGGTATTCGGTATTAATATAATGCATTACAGTGTACTCGTTCGATTTTCAAACCCGATTTATCTATGGCTGAGATACTCTGCGTCGCCTGCCTGTAGGACGGCGATGCGGGCGTCTCCGTGATCGTAGCAAGAGATTACACCGGCACAAACATTGTAAATTATATTTATTACGTTATATTCGGCCAGTGATATTTGTTTAACCCTATCAAATACGAACACGCCCCCGAGCGTGTTCTCTTTTGATTTCTCTTCTGCTCGTGATGAAATCGTATTGTTGCTAAGTGTTGGGCGGTTGGATGTTTTAAGAACAGTGATGTTAAAAAAATTGAAGCATTTTTATTAGAAGACTAAAACACAAAAATAAATTTTTGAATGACTTAAAAATATGCTAGAACATTTTGACGTTTCAAATTGAACATTAAACAGAGAGGGCAATATTGTGACTTGGCACTTCCTTGCATGTATATTAATGAACTAGGTTTTTTCGTATAAAGAAATTCTACGTTGTTTAAAAAAGCCTCTGATGTATACCCGAAAAATTCTAGAAATCCGAATAGACTAATGGTGTACTAAAAAGTACCAATACATCTAAGTATCACAAAAACTGCGTAGGAATGTGTATTAAATAACGCACTAATGACATTCTAAGTTTGCCCTTTTACTTATCTACTATGTATATAAAAATAAGTCGGGTTTTCCTTCCTGACGCTATAACTCCAGAACGCACGAACCGATTTCCACGGTTTTGCATTCGTTGGAAAGGTCTCGGGCTACGTGAGGTTTATAGTAAAGAAAATTCAGGAAAAATTTCATACCAAAGTTCACGCGGACGAAGTCGCGGGCGGCTGCTAGTTCAAGTATAAGTTGCAGAAATAGCTAGTCTCGAAAGCCTTCTACTCCGTTAAAAAAATATTAACAACAAAAACCTATAAAATCACTAGAAATGACAATGACAGTAAATAATACTTATATAAATAACTAGCTGTGCCCGCGACGTCGTCCGCGTGTATAAAGACTTTTATAAAATAGATTGATTAAAAATTAAAGATTATTTATTTGCATTGAATAAGTAGTAGGTAGATTATTCTTACATTATAGTGAAATCACTTATAATACAATGTTCATATGTTCAGAAGAAACCTAATGTATTTTTTCTAAATCCTTCAAACCTAAAACAGTAAGGAATGCTTACTGTACTAATCTTACTATCCACTTTTCTCACGTTTCGCTTTTCTCGCGCAATCAATTTCTCTTTACAAATATGTACCTCATTTATTAAAGTTAAGAGAAACTGCTGTGCCCGTGGCTTCATCTATGTTAAAAATAGTATATTTAGTAAATTGGGTGAATTTATACTGCAAAGAATGTATAGACTCATTCTATATACATAGCTTTAACCTACTGCAGAAAAGAGGTGCACTATACAACTACTTGTAGTTGGGAGATAAAATTTCTAAACATACACGTGCTTAGGTTTAAGCAATCGGAAAAATAATTGTAAGGTCAATTAATAAACTATAGGTTTAAAACTTGCGGACAGCAGTTTGGTCATAAGTCATAACTCATATAACATTGTGAAAACTAAAGCAGAAGGCAGGGTCTCTACACAGTGTGCTATCTGTATTTGGAAATAAAGAATATTTTTATAAAGAATTTTTAAATAATCCTTAATATCTCCATCAATCAACGTGTGTGGATTAGCCATCAGCCCGTACGCAATAAAGATGTGTTGTGTGATGTGATGTGTTTCTGTCTCTATGTGTGTTCATGGCACCCACAACACAGGGTATATCTACCCTACTGTGAGGCTATAAGTGTGAAACGTAATTTTTTTTACACTATGTACTTACTTTTATTAGACTTAAGGCTTTTATTTGAAATTATCTCCATCGAATCACTTTGGAGAAGAAATGAATATTGCTCAATAACGCCATCTTCCGTATGACATGTAAACTTTGTGGTTGATAAATCGAATGTCAAATTACCAAATAGGTAGATATTGAGATTAACAGTTGGTTCACTAAAAGTTTAACTATTCGTCACCTAGATGTCTGCAGTAGTCTCGTTTTGTTAAGGCTTTGTACATTCTGTATGAAGGTTTATATTCCGTATCTTACAACCTTAATGCTGGATGCATTGAGATTGTAAGATTTGGATTTCGGTTCATCGGAGCTAGAGGCCTCCTCAATATTGGGAGAGCTCCATGCTCAGCAGTGGAATGCTAAAAAGGTTGCAGCTTGATATAATGTAGCGATAATAATCGTTTCAGCTGCAGCCTGTTCATAATCTTTCACCCCAAAAGAAGACTAATAAGCTGAGCAACTAACTCAATGGAGCCTGTGATGTAAGGTTCAGCGCGAGCCTTATCGCGATGCGCTTATTAGGAACCTATAGTCTAGCCATTCTCGGCCAACGAAAGAAAATACAGTAAGCTGATCTAAGTATATTTAATATCCATCCATCAGCCTTTTATAGTCCACTGCTGGACATAGGCCTCCCCTAACGTTCGCCACTCCTCCCGGTCCTGGGCCTTCTGAATCCAGCGGCTACCCGCTGTCTTCTTCAGGTCATCAGTCCACCTGGTTGGAGGGCGGCCTGTACTCCTTTTGCCGATACGTGGTCGCCATTCGAGAACCTTTCTTCCCCATCGGTTGTCGGTTCTTCTAACTATATGGCCTGCCCATTGCCACTTCAGCTTGCAAATTTTGAGAGCTATGTCGGTAACTTTCGTTCGTCTACGGATTTCATCGTTACGAATTCTGTCGCGTAGAGAAATACCAAGCATAGCCCTCTCCATCGCGCGCTGAGCGACCTTGAGCTTATGGAAAAGGCCAACTGTAAAAGACCACGTCTCAGCGCCGTAGGTCATCACTGGCAACACACACTGCTCGAAAACTTTCGACTTCAGGCACTGAGGTATTCTGGACGAGAAGACACTTTGTAATTTCCCGAACGCTGCCCAACCGAGTTGGATTCTACGAGTTACCTCTCTCTCGAAGCTGGACTTACCCATACGGATCGCTTGTCCCAGGTAAATGTACTCGTCGACAACTTCGAGAGTAGCGCCATCAACAACGACCGGTATAGGTGTGACATGGACGTTAGACATGATCTTCGTCTTGTCCATGTTCATCTTAAGACCCACCCTTTGTGAGGCGCTATGGAGGTCACCTAGCATAGTGCTGAGCTCTTCCAGGTTCTCCGCCAAGATTACTATATCATCGGCAAATCGAAGGTGTGTGAGGTGTTCGCCATTGATGTTAATACCCAGCCCGTTCCACTCCATCAGCTTGAACACGTCTTCCAAAGCAGCGGTAAACAGCTTCGGGGATATAACATCCCCTTGTCGTACTCCGCGCTGCAGTGGAATAGGTCCAGTGCTTCCGTCGTGAACTCGGACTGTCATAGTTGCGGCTTTGTACAAACACTTCAACACCTCGATGTACCGATAGTCAATCTGGCATCGCTGGAGAGACTCTAGCACCGCCCAGGTCTCGATAGAATCAAAGGCTTTCTCATAGTCCACATACGCAATACATAGCGGCAGGTTATACTCCTCGGTCTTTTGTATAACCTGTCGCAGCGTGTGTATGTGGTCCATGGTACTATAGCCTTTTCGGAATCCGGCTTGTTCGGGAGGCTGGAAGTCGTCTAGCCTGCGCGCAATACGATTAGTAAGAACCCTTGAAAACAGCTTATAGACGTGGCTCAGAAGCGCGATGGGTCTATAGTTCTTCAAAAGGGCTCTGTCACCCTTTTTGAAGAACAAAACTACCACGCTTCTGCTCCACGCCTCCGGGACAGTTCCGCTACTGATGACGGTATCGAACAATTTTTGGAGCGCCACTAGGAGGGGTTTCCCTCCAGCCTTCAGCAGCTCTGATGTGATACCGTCATCTCCCGGTGCTTTGTTGTTTTTAAGCTGATTAAGGGCCCTTCTAATTTCGTACAGGCTGACGTCCGGGATATCTTCGGTATAGTGTCGGGTCAATTTGGCTCTCTTATCGTTTACCACATCGGTAACGGGAGCTTTTGAGGAGCTGTACAACCGTCCGTAGTACCTCTCAATTTCTCTCTGAACTTCAGGCTTAGACGAAACTACAGCGCCAGACTCAGTCCTCAACCTCGTTAACTGGCTTTGCCCTACACTCAGATCTCTTGTGAACACTTTTGTGCCTTGGTTGCGCTCAATAGTGTTTTTGACGCGCTGTGTGTTGTGAGCACGCAGATCGCGTCGTCTGCAGCAAGAGATCTGTTTGTTGAGCTGCCTGTATTTCGACATTGAAGACGGAGACCGGATGCATAGTTCACGCCTTTCCTTTATAAGACCGAGGGTTTGTTCAGAGAGCACTTGGGGTCTACTACTGGAGGGGGTCTTAAAGAACTTGGACCCTACCTCGTGGACGGTTTGTACCATCCTGGTGTTGTATTCGTCCACAGACTCGCATTTTTCTAGGCCCGCGAAACGATTTCGCAACTCAAGCTGAAAGTTCTCGGAGCCCTGGATTTGGACAGGTGTTGGTCGAAGCGTAGACTTCATTAGGCGTGACCGTTCCAGCTTGATGTTGATATTTAATGTGCCTCGTACCATTCGGTGATCACTTCCGGTTTTAAACCTGTTGATCACGGAGACATCATTAAATATGTGCCGTTTGTCTGCCAAAATGAAGTCTATCTCGCTTTTCGTGGAACCGTTGGGACTTATCCAAGTCCACTTGCGATGAGGCTTCTTCTTGAAGAAGGAGTTCATCATAAAGAGGTTCTCCTTCTCCAAGAAGTTAGCAAGCAAGTGGCCTCGGTGGTTCCGTTGACCAAATCCAAAGGGCCCTACCTTCTGCTCGTCGCCGTCTCGCGTGCCCAGTCTTGCATTGAAATCCCCCATCACCACCGTGAAATGAGTCTTAGAGGCATGTATGGCTCTACTGACGTCCTCATACATAGCCTCAACCTCATCGTCTGGGTGTGTCGCGGTCGGTGCGTATACCTGTATGACCTTCAACGAATACCGTTTTGATATTCTGAGTATAAGGTACGCTACCCTTGCTGACACACTTTCGACTTTCGTCACGTTGTTGACGAGGGACCTGTGGACGAGAAACCCGACACCACCTTGGGACAGATGTTCGCCCTCCCGGTGATAGAATAAGTTACCGGATTTAAGGATTACCGTGTCCTCCCCCTCTCTTCGGACTTCGGATAATCCTATGATACTCCAGCGTAACTTATCTATCTCTGCTTCCAGCTCATGTATCTTCTCGTCGGTTCTCAGTGTCCTGGTGTTGTATGTTGCCAGGTGCAGAGGTCGTTTTCTTTTGTGACAGCCAAATCTCTGCCGGAGATTCTTAGCACCCCCTGCCCCGCCGTTACCATGGCCGCTGTATATTTAATATAGTCGACAATATTAGTGAGAGTTCAAAATAATTTTACTTAAATTTAAACTTTTATTTATGGTTTTGAATGGGCTGTTACCAAAACTTTCATACAAATTCCCCAAAGTGCCTTTTAAGTTTATGTCGCGTATTGTGTAAATGAACATAACTTTTTTGTTTATCACCCGATTGATATGAAATACACACTAATGTTACGGAAATTCATTCAACAATATATCAGTAAACACATCATTCAAAGAAGGGAAAAGAATTTGAGGATGAAATATTAAGTTAAGGTTAATTATTGTACGCTTGAGATACCAACTTTAGAATCCATTTTATTTGCTATTGAGGGGTAGTTTTGAAAAAAGCTTAAATAGAATTCTTACTATGTTAGTAAAGATTACAAATACAAAATTATAAGTATATTACTCTGCACAAAAATATTCTGTACATCAAGTTTCGACACTCAATTTTCAAAGAGTTTCAAAGAAAATTGACATTTGAAGGGAAATGCTGAAACACGTATTCTTTTATTTTGGTTAGAAAATATTTATACCAAATTTCAAGAAAATCTATTAAAAAAATCCAAGTTTTCCATACAAATTTTCATCGCTCATTTCACACCCTTAAAGGGTGATTTTTAAAATTATCTATAGCCTAAATGTTAGCGAAGACCAATATATATAAAACAAAAAAAGTTTCATCAAAATCCGTCCAGTAGTTTTTGCGTGAAAAGCTAACAACAGACAGACAGACAGACAGACAGACAGACAATAATTTCAAAACTTATATTTTTAGCTTCTGTTACTTATAAAAAGACCCCTAGAAGTATTTTTTTAAATTTATATGCAATGTACAGAATTGACCCTGCTTACAGTTTTATTATATGTATAGATTATATAATAATTAAAATGTATAATTACATATAATAATTTAAATGTATCAATAAACATATTTTGTTTTGAAACGTGTAACTGACATTTTCCATTATTTGATTATTCAGTTTGATTTGATTGAGTTGATTGAGATGGGTGACCGCTAGTGGCTAAAAAAATCATGCTCGTTTCCGTGCTTTGGAGGGCACGTTAAGCTGTCGATCCCGGTTGTTGTCGATGGATAACAGACTTTAAACCTTGTCGGAGGCCTTTTATGTGCGGTTTGAAAACATCCGACAGCGGGTTGGCCACTAACGTTCGTGGTCCGTGGTAAAAATGAGCGTGTAAAGGGGACTGTGAAGGACCGGCACGAGTCCAGATGGTGTCGTTGGAACTTTAACCTTCGTCTAGTGGTATAATCATGAAATGGTGATATAGGCATCATTTTGAAAAGTTCTTTGGAGCACTAACCATTGTAATGTCGGTAGAACACGCAGAGTGAGCCTATGTTTGTCGCAAGCTAAGAAGTTCTAGCCTGTCAGTCAATCTTAGGTCGATGACGATTCGGACTGCGTGCTTTTAAACGGAGTCAAATGAGTAAATTTAATAAAAAATTTGTTTTAAATTAAAAAGTAAAAATCTCTTCGCGATTTGTGTCAATTACAATGGCTGGCTGCAACTCTTTTTGCGTGCCGCTGCTGGGCACGGGTATCTCCCGTCATTAAATTGGGGAGGCCTGGAACTTACTACACCACGCTGCTCCAAAGCGGGTTGGTAAAGGGTCAATTACAATATTTATGTTGAAATAACGAGGGCTTTTAGAGCGTGGTTGGTTTTTTAAACTATTTACACTCAATTCCTTTGTAGTATTTGGACCAGCAGCAATGTTGTCCTTCACTCAGCTTGACATATGTACCGAGGTGTCCGATCGGGACGCTAGCGGCATCTCGACACGCCTTTTACCGCCACAAACACTGTGCCGGCAAACACGACGCTCCAATGTTTGAACGCTCCGCGACACATTTCTGTGTCGGAACTGTCGCCCCAGTATAGTTAACGCAAAGTCAATTTGAGTATGGGTCTTGATGATAGCAGAAGGTACCCTAATCCAAAGCACTAAAACATTCCACTGTGCTTTTGTCATCACCCACGGTAGAGGAAAACGTTGTAAAATTCTTTCAGCAATAGAAAAAGTTGTAATGATATATTGTTGTCATAATAATATGTTTTCTGTCTTTACGTATTTTGCCCTACATTGTGAACATAAAACCAAATTTATCTAAAGTCTTACTTATATAGACATTTTTCTTTTAATTTTTATTTTCTTGTAAATATAGACTTTGCTTGCGTAATTATACTGATATAATTGCTAGCACAAAATATAGACTCTCTCAACACATAAAAAAAGTTCTAAACTATAGAAAAAATACAACCGAAAATAATAAACAAAACCCATCTGTAACTGAACAAATGGTTGTATTTTGTAAAATATTTCTTATCTTTTGTTGAACATAAACTTAAAACGTCAATGAACACAAATCATTTTGCGTCAACCATACTCTCTCTTTAGGTTTGCTCAACGCATGGGAACAATGGGGTTCCGTACAAATTTGTTGTGTACCGATACTGGCTAATGACATTCAATCACGTCCACTTTATAGCCCGACGATGTTTGCTTTCCGTGAAGCTTGCGAGTCATCTGGTTCAAATACCGCCGATGGAGCAATCAAACAAATTCTTCCTACCTTACTAGTTATTCCCAGAGATTTTTTTAACTGGTATTGAAATCAAAATCAAATCAAAAATATTTATTTCATATTAGGAATACAAAATATTCTCTTAATGAATGTCTTTTTTTCACGGTCATCGTCTTTAGGTGCCCGTTTGGGCTAGATGTTGAGCTGAGAGAAAAAAGGTAGCGGAAAAAAACTCCCAGCAGCACTCTTTTTAAAAAAAGGTACATAATTATATAATTGAGATAACAGTAGGGCAATGGGTCCATAATGGGTACACGTGACAGCTGATCGTATGAGACACTATAAACCCACTTCCACCTGCTCACAGATGCGAGTAATTACTAAAACTATATATAACATTTAATTTAGAAATAGCCTTGTGTGAGCGAGATTCATTCCCACGCTCCTTTATCATTAAGATAGTCCTTAGTGTTATAATAAGCCTTACGGCACAGGATTGTTTGACTGTCTTCTTAAAAGGTTTTAAAGGCAGGGATTGAATCTTTATTGGGATGTCCATCAGGATATATAATAAAATCCCAATAAAGATTCAATCCCTGCCTGCCTGCAAGGGAAACACTAACGGGGATTTCAACATAAAATATTAATAATAAATATTGGTCTTTTCCTTTGGGAGGCCTAGCTTTCCACTAGTGTGGGTTGGCATAATAATATCATATAAACATCGTATCATTATAATAAGGAAATGATTTCCATCACCGAATGTTTGTAATAATAATAACGTTTCACGCTCATATCCCCACAGAAGGGCAGATAAACCCTGTGTCGTGGACACACACAGAGACAGAAACACAAATGCCCAGACCAAAAACCGAAATTTAAACTCTTCAATTAAATTTCTGCTTCGCCAAGAATCGAACACGGGACCCTTCGATTGGCAGTTCGGCATGGTAACGACAATTTACAAACATTACGACACGCGGGTCGAAGTATGTAATATTTATCATAGAGATTTTAAAACTTTTAAAATTTATTATAGCAGTGTGTTGGTGACACTTCAGGCCTCTCCATTTATGGGAAGACCATGTATGTCCAGCAGTGTTTGTTAAAGGAGCTTTCAACACTTTATTGCATAATTATATAGTTGCAATTATAAGTTACTTACATAACAATAACACTAAGAGGGTGTTGCAGTTTTGTTGTTTTTGTAGGTCAACCGATTCACGGAAATACTGACTATTTTATTGGGTTGAAATAATTATATTTATATTATTTTTTATATTTTATTATTGACTATAATATTATAAACGTTTCAAATGTCACGGTGTTTAATTACATCAAATGTTTTATGACTTTCTTATCATTTTCCCAGTCAAAGAATTCCTTTAGTGTGTTAAAACATTTATTAAATATTTTTTATAACGACAAAAAATATTTTTGTATTTTTTTCATCAACAATTTTTTGTGATTTCGGAACACGTTGTATTGTACCAATGCGGGAAGGAGCTTCAGGAAGGAAGGAGGTTCAGAATACAAAATGCCATGAGCCCATTAAAGTAGACCATTTGAATTATTAAAATTAAATGCAGGTAAGTAAGTGGTACAACTAGGTTGCTCCTGTTTCTAAGGCAATTCCTTTGTGTTTCGGCGGAAGCGTGCGATTGCCGGCCACAATTACATAGACAATCATTAACCTCGACGTGTTTGAGATTAGGTGTAAATGATGCTTCAGCGATCTTAAGTAGGAGATTAAAGTTGTACCTACCACTGTTTGCTACTTAACATTAGATTTAGGGAATACATCTCTTTTTACGCGACTCCTCGTTCATTCAATATTACATGCAGTTCAATCATTGTATGAAGCGCGCATGGCCCGGCGGTTAGCGTAGAACGCAAGCGATCTATGCAACTAAGCCAAACGGGCGCGGTCGGGTGTGAGATGGGTGACCGCTAGTGGCAAAAATTGTATGCGCATTTCCGTGCTTCGAAGGGCACATTAAGCCGTCGGCCCCGGTTGTTGTCGATAGATACAGTCGCTAAACCTTGTCGGAGGCCTTATGGGCGGTTTGAAAACATCCGACAGCGGGTTGGCCACTAACCCGCACCTCCACCAACCCGCATTAGAGCAGCGTGGTGGAGTAAGCTCCAGGCATCCCCCAATAATGGGGAGACACCCGTGCCCGTGCCGTCAATTTAAAATATTAGAAACACAGTCGTCAACTTTTGGGCGATTGTTCCATCCATCGACCGATCATAAAAGCGTACTCCACATTAGATAAACACAGGCTCATTGCGTAGGCCGCTGTCAACATCGGCTACCGGGACTGGGGCTGCCGCTAGCGTGTGCACGTTACCTTAGGCTGTCTCACCATTGGAGTATATCCATAGCTTCATTATAGCTTCACATAGCTGAGCATTAATGTTAAGGGTTCAACGAAACATTTTAATGGTGAAATAAACTAATTTTTGAACACTATATATTTTATAGCCCACCACCAGGATTCCCTGTGTAGTGGGTACCATGAGACAGGGCAACCCGCTGTCGGGTGTTTTCAAACCGCCCATTAGGCCTCCGACAAGGTTTAACGACTGTGATACATCGATAACAACCGGGACCGACGGCTTAACGTGCCGTCAGAAGCATGGAAATGCGCATGAAATTTTTTGTCACTAGCGGTCACCCATCTCACATCCGACCGCGCCCTTTTGGCTTAGCTGCATAGACCGCTTGCGTTCTACGCTAGCCGCCGAGCCATGCGCGCTTCAGCTTATATAAAGCCTATATAAGTTGAAATAAACTTTTAACAGCTTAGTGCCCTAAGAGGCCTGGAAATAAGCGCCTAGTAATCTCCCATCAAACTACTGATCTCACCCAATATTGCTGAGCGGCGTAGATCGTTTATATTGAACAAAACAGAGCTATGCGCACTCTATAGCACATCTCTAGTGGATAAGTGCCCTTAATCGCTTATATCAACCTGTCGCTTGTTTTCTTAAGAAAAACGCTATATTCACACTCACCTCGGCGCACTTCACTACTGTTCGGTTATTTACTGAGAGATTTAGAGATTGCGTTCGAGAATTTATCTCACAGTTGTTGAGATTTGAGACTGATGTTTTAATCATCGTGGTTGGTATACACTTAAAAAGGTTTTAAATCAACTTGGTTTACGTACTTTTTGCAATAACTGATGTGTTTGAAATTTCTGGTATTGTACGTTATTTCTGAACGCTACCATAATCTACTCAAAATTTTATTGTGAAATGTAAAGGGTGTGAGAAATGCACGTCAAACTATAAGAATTTTTACACTTACAGAATTTCTCTTTTCAAAATTTTGGATAGGTATTAATGGCCAAAGGCTGCTTTTGATAATTTATCTAAAATTACCTGTATGTTATTGATATAAGCAAGCAAAAAGTTGTCGATAGATAACCAAAGGGCTTTTGGTAATATAACTAAAAATTACCTGTATGTAATTGATATAAACCAGCAGAAAATAGTGTGTGTACATGTCTGTGCGCCTTAAAAAGCCAGCAGAAGGCTGCAAATTTTTTTTTCGGCGCGCGGCTGGTCACTAGAAAGTATGTTCCTTAACACGAACTTACCAGGTTTGATTCCCGGCGGAAAGAAGAGATTGAAATGATGAGTTTCAATTACCATATTCAGTATGGGTATTTAAGTTGATGTCTTTGGATTTGCCCATGGTATATCGACACAGGCTATATCTACCCTTGTGAGGCTATGAGTGTGAAACATTATTTTTTAAGGCGTCCATGCCGCTCGTCTACCCATCCGAAGCCGAAACAAAACCAGCTATTGTCGTAAAAGTGTCATCGCATGTGGGATGACACCGTAAAGACGGATCGTGGGCGCGGTAGACGCTGATGGCTTCCTTATGGCCTGCCAAGAAATATAGGTTACAAGGCGGTCGAAAAAGGACAGTTTAGTTTGGAACGGATCTACGTCAAGTTGGTAGCATTTGGATGGTATGACCGGAGAAGTACTTGCCACTGTTTTATACTTTTCTGTCGATAAGCAATTCTATCGAATCGCGCATGGCCCGGCGGTTAGCATAGAACGTAAACGATCTATGCAACTAAGCCAAACGGGCGCGGTCGGGTGTGAGATGGGTGACCGCTAGTGGCAAAAAAATTTCATGCATGTTTCCGTGCTTCGGAGGGCACGTTAAGCCGTCGGTCTCGGTTGTTGTCGATAGATAACAGTCTTTAAACCTTGTCGGAGGCCTTATGGGCGGTTTGAAAACATCCGACAGCGGGTTAGCCACTAACTCGCATCTCCACCAACCCGCTTTGGAGCAGCGTGGTGGAGTAAGCTCCAGGCCTCCCCAATGATAGGGAGAGACCCGTGCCCAGCAGTGGGACGCAAAAAGGGTTGCAGCCAGCCAAGCAATTCTATTGTGTTTTAACGTAGTGATAGTTTTTGATATAATTATGATTTTCAGATATAATTAGCTGTTTGAAAACTTCCAACATCGACTTAGGCATTCAAAAATATTGGAATATGCAGCATTGTAAAGTAGTATCAGGATGCAAAACAGTAAGAGGCAACGAAGACCTACTTTTTTGTCCAAAACTTTATTATGTAGCTTTATTATTATATATATTAAAGGTTCGTGAATTTTGTGTGTGTGGGCGTTGATTGTTCAGGAACCAGATGCCGACATATATTCAATGTCTGTTTCCAATTTTATATCTTTATGTATTCGCCACTTTACTTTTAATAATTAATATATTATTGTATAAAACTATTGTCTTCAAATTTATATCTGTTTTGTAATAATGTTAGCTTGCGATGCGCTTTGGCATTGCTGTAAGTATTGCAAGCATGTTTTATGTATAAAAAAATAAAAATAAGCATTATTACTAGTTTTATCTCCACCAACCCGCATTGGAGCAGCGTTGTCGACTAAACTTCACCATAATGAGGAGAGATCCTTGCCCATCAGTGGGATACAGAATAGGTTTCAGGTAACTAAATATTATTTACCATTTATTGTAAGTAAATCAGTCTTACAAATTTTTTTATTTTGTTGAATATTGTAGACCTAAGTTGTCCTTAACCTTATCTATTTAAATATTTTTGTCTGAAACATTGAAACGAAATTCTAAATATTGGTGATACGACCAAAACCAATGCTACAAAAACTTATTTTATTGTTTTGCAAATCTTTAAGAGCGTGACAACACCAGAGCGATAAACAAAATAATATGTGAAGGGTAAGCTCATGTATGCCAAGGGTTCAGTATATAATAACGACCCGTAGAACTCACTAGTTATTTTCCCGGAGTCATTTAAAAGGTCTCGGATCCGATTCCCAGCGATGCAGAAACTTTTGTGAAGAGTGTTAATTTCTATTATTGGTATGGGTGTTGCTGTCCTTGTGTTTATGTGAGTCTATGAAAAGCACGGCACAAGGAATCCTATAAGGGTTAATAGTGTAAAGGGTTATTAAAAAAACGGGTTGCACTCCGGTAGTGCCGGCAGAAGTGAAAACTTGATTATTAACGTTGTGCATTTTTGATATTTTGGAATGGTTAGGGAATAATTTTGCACGAATTTCTTTTATAATCAGTATTATTTTTCATCTAGTATTTTCAGTAGGTTTTCATCTAGTATTTTTATAAAGTACTCACTCATTTTCTTTCACTATTTCTTAGTCACTTTTTTCATTAATAGATGCACTTTGTTCAATGTCCATATTTTACTTGAATACTTGATACAATCGAATTTTACAAGTACAGACAGTTGAGCCGTCATCACCTGTCACCCCTCTGTCTTACGAATATTCGATCAGGCCACGTGTCCTGACGCGAGTTTAACATTTTTTACCTATCCCAAAAAAAGTTCACAACACCGCTAAAGAAGTTTTTACATCAAAAAAACCTACACCTGGAATAGAGTCAAAAATGTTTGAGGAATGTGTTTTACTTTGCGCTCAGCCTTTTACAAATACTTAAGCTACATAAAAATAAAAATTATGTATGAAGAATTATGTATGAAAATAATGTATGAAATGAAAGTAACGTAAGTCTTGACTAAATTCTGTACCTCGGAAGTGTTCTACCTTACGGATCCCCAAGCACATCGTGGCCACTTTGTCCAGTGGTCGTGTTATGGCCGCGATAATATAAAATGAAATGCTCCGCGATTCGGTGCATTTTCTTTTTCTCCCTCAAATGAACACGTCGCCGTATTTGCATACAATGCAGCGGGTGCAATACGCGCCTCTGACGGCTAGTAGGATGCATTGATGCTATATACTGCATACTTTCTACTCTATACTTCTTTAGCTAACTTTTTTACCTTTTTTGTATAGGGGAGGGTGACTTTCAAAAGCTACCCGGTACCTTGGGTACCTTGGGAGAGTACTTGGAAGAGTAGAAAGAGAGGGAAGAGAACCTATTGTACAGCACTAAAACCCCATCCTTGAAGCGCGCATGGCCCGGCTGTTAGCGTAGAACGAAAGCGATCTATGCAACTAAGCCAAACGGGCGCGGTCGGGTGTGAGATGGGTGACCGCTAGTGGCTAAAAATTTCATGCGCGTTTTCGTGCTTCGGAGGGCACGTTAAGCCGTCGGTCCCGGTTGTTGTCGATTGATAACAGTCGTTAAACCTTGTCGGAGGCCTTATGGGCGGTTTGAGAACATCCGACAGCGGGTTGGCCACTAGCCCGCATCTCCACCAACCCGCATGGTGGAGTAAGCTCCAGGCCTCCCCAATAATGGGGAGAGACCCGTGCCCAGCAGTGGGACGTAAAAAGGGTTGCAGCCAAAACCCCATCCTTTATCCGTCCATCTATGGCCAGCATTGGACTGATAAAGGCTGAAGGGAGGGAGAGTGAGGAACAGCCCCGTCAGTGGTCTGCCTGAGAGGCCTCGGAACTCTTCAGTGGAACGCACTGGTGTTCTCCATGCCAGCGTCCCAAACTAGTCCATCAAAAAGAACAATGTACCCCTGTCGTACCATGTCAATGACCTGACTAAGGCGAGCTTTAAAACCATGCCAAAGGGTGTCTTAATCTATCTATACAAATAAAACAAATGATCTTGAAATAAATACTGTTTTATTTTGAGATTAACGCAATTGTTTGTGACTTCATCTGACATAAATGTGCACCTCTGACAAAGTAATTACACATTACGAGTACCTACTTTGTCAGACGTGCACGCCGAGGATTTGAATGGGTTGGGATGGGATCGGTCGCGTCGAAGACCGTGGTTTTTTACCACTCGGCCATCGCTGCTTCTATTTGCGACAATCTAATATTCAATGTTTCCAAGCCATTATCAAAATAGAACCGGAAATAAAAAATTGTCCTACAAAATGATCGATCAAAGCGTTATTGTAATAACTTGATCGATCATAGTTAAACTTTACCAAAAAAAAATGAATAGTGGCAACCCAGAATCGTTTAACAAATTTGTTCATACATTTATTGCATTAGCTATTGCTGTACAAATCGATCATTCGTTTATTGACGGGGCCGTAAATTGATTATTTAGTAATATTTAACGTATATCAATGTTATTCATAAAAACACAATAAAAATTACTTTGCACTGAATTAGTTGATTTATTTTCTTAGAATAAATAAATAAAAATCGCTTCTCATTCATAGCCCCAGAGTAGGGTAGATATACCCTGTGTCGTAGGTACCATGACCACACACAGAGACAGAAACACAAACACCTAGACCGAGAACAGAAATTGAAACTCATCATTAAAATTTCTGTTTCGCCGGGAATCGAACCCGGGACCCTTCGATTGGCAGTTCGGCATGGTAACAATTGCGCCACGCGGGTCGTACCTATATTCGTTAGTCTAAGCCGAAAAAGTATACATTACACCTATATAATTTTAAATTCTTGAGTTGTAGATTACTAGACCTACATATAACGTTATGGTGTAAAAGATCTATGTTTTCTCACTTAAGAGAAACGGGCGCGATTAGGTTTTAGATGGGTGACCACACGTGGAAAATTTCATGCAGATCCTTGCTCCGAAGCTCAGTTAATGTCTTCGGTTCTGATATATATAGATAAATATGCGATTTGAAATAAACCCGTACATAGCGGTAGCACGCAAAAAGCGTTGCATAATTTTATGAATAAAAGATTAGATTATAAATATTAGAACATATTACGTATAATGAAACTTTTCAAGGGCATGAAAACCCCCGCGATACATATTTACTTAACAGTATATATTATACAGCATCGATTACCGAGAGAGCTGTAAGAAATTTATAAATTAAAGATGATAAATTTTAAGTGATTTGGAAATTTTGCTGTGAGTTTACTCCACCACGCTGTTCCAATGTATATATTTTTAGGAACGGATTATGGTTAATCCCGAAACGAATTTTCAAACCGTCCATAGTGATTTTGCAAAAGTGTGAGGCCATGTTCACACACATGGCGACTTTTAATGATGCTCACTTTGCTATTTTTCTACGCAACGAACAGTTATATCGATAGAGTCGCGCATCGCAATTTCATCGCTGCAAAAGTTGTAATAAATAACCTTTTACACTCATAGCCCCACACTAGTATGTCGTGGGTACCATGAACACACACAAAGAGAGAAACACAAACAAACTGATCTAGAACAGAAATTTTAAATTCATTATTCAAATTTCTGCTTCGCCGGGAATCGAACCCGGGACCTCCGATCAGCAGTCAGGCTTGGTACCATTGCGCCACACGGGTCGTCGCAATGTGCCTTACGCTCTCTGTCTGTTCAGAATTATATTGATTTACATAATGCTCAGAATTTTGCACGTTTTCTTAGTTAAACAAAAACTGCTCGTTGAGTCAAAAAATATCGCACTAAACAATACCTACAGCTGTTGTCTGAACCTGTGACCTGCGAACAATCATGACTTAGAAACCCTCGTCAAAACACGTGTCGTCAAGACAGCTCAAAAACGTTGAATTGAAAATGAGTTAGTAATTTTTTAATCTTAAGTTTTGTCTTGAATATTGTACGATTTTATAGGTTTTTTTCATTATTACTTAGAAGCTTGGCGTTCGCCTTAATATAAGTCTGACCAAGACTGCACCTTTCGACAGAAATGCAGAATTAATTCACGGGTAAAATCGTTGCAGTGGTGATACTTAGTCTGTCGAAATACTACTTACTGTAATTAAACAAACAAGCTTTCTTTGAGAATTATTACATTAATGCCCGTTTTCAGTAACGACGAACAAGGGAACGCCTTACTAAGTAACTCCTAATTTAGGGCAATGCTTAGCATAAAGTTCCGTTTTACCAATCGATGTTGGTCCTATCTTATGAGTAGCCAAGTTTTTGACAGTTATCCATGATTTTATGCGTCAGTCTTTTATCAATTTGAGTGACTGTCACATGTGTTAGTTTAGGGGCACCTAAGCCACAATACAAAGAGCGCCTTTCTAGACCTAAGCACTACGCCATCCCAAATCAGTGTCGTAACTTTAGCTTGAGCAGCGATGGCCGAGTGGTAAAAAACCGCGGTCTTCGACGCGATCGATCCCGGGTTCAAATCCTCGGCGCGCACCTCTGACAAAGAAATTTGTAATGTGCGCATTTATCGCTGCTACACGGTGATGGAAAATATCGTGATATTTAATTGATTACGATGTTCTCCATCGCCGTGCATGCCTGAGAGAAATTCATAATTTCTCGAAAGCATGACGTCCACCAATCCCTAATAAATCCCTCTCACTTGTGAGAGGAGACCTGTGCCCATCAGTGGGACATAAAAAAGGTTGGAAAAAAAAACTTTTGCTTATGCCTAACGTCGTCAATCGTAACATAAGGGTTAGTCACACCTGCTGTTTCTCTAGGCAACTATTAAATATTTAGACGCCTAAATCAGATGCAGGTATACTATGGTCAGTGAAAATGGGTGTAAGTTGTTACATATTAGAGGATAGATAGAGAATGTTAGAGGATGAAAAAATCAACTCTAAAGCGTATTTAGAAAATATTGTTTCTACGTACGCTTTTAGACCAATATTCTTAAAAATATTTTCGATTTTAAACTTAATTTCAATTTGCATTCAACTATCGACAATCACACAAAAACTGCTCATTGAGTAAGCAAATTTCACGGAACAATACAGATGTCTGAACCAAGTTTGAACCTGCGACCTCAGAACAATGTCGCGACGGTTTCCAAGACGGTTCCGAAACCCTCGTCAGAACGCGTGACAGCGCGAAACAAGTGGAATTGTAAATTAATTAGATATTTTTTTACTTTAAAATTGGTTTTGGGTGTTGTGACCCCTTAGATGTAATTTTTAGAAGAAAACGATCAAATTCAATTGGCATGTAAGCTCACGATATTACAACTAAATCGCAATCAATCAGGGAGTCCTATTGAAGGTAGAACTAAATTTAGTGCTTATTATAAACATTAACATAGCCGTTCATTTTCATCAAACTATATTCTACCATGTTATTATTATGTTACAGGTCATTTGTAACATAATAATAATTGTAATGAAATAAGTTTGTAAAATTATAAAAATTGAACATTAATTTAATCCCAAAAAGGAATTTTGTATCTAGTGTTAGACTACTCCTCAAGTTTTTTTTTTTGTTAGTACGAATTTGCGTGCCGCTGACCGATAGAATAAGCTGGAATTATGTTTAGACTATAAGACCTATGTTAAACCTTATTCAGACAAATAAAGCTATTTAATTTGATTTGATCGATGAAAGGAAAAAAATATATTTATTTCTTTAAGATCTTTCTTTCAGCAATAGATATGATATATTTAAGGAAAGTAAATAAAAAATTGGCTATTATTTTCAAATTTGCGAGAAAAAGTATTCTCTGACATGATTATAATTAAGAAAAACACTGTGATCGCAATCTTACTCTTCATTTGTAATGTTTTTCCTCCTAGGTAAAGGATATGTACATACATACATAGGCCACTGAAACTATTTTCACATAAGCAATTTTCTGTTACTTGTGTATTATAAGATTTCGATTAATGCGCTTGGGGAAGTACACTGGGATCTCCAAAGGGCGCATTGGTGTCCTCCGTGCGCGGCGCCGTACGGGTCCATCTTCGGGGGAGCAAATGTGCTCTCCTTCACCTGCAGATGCTTACGGCAGCATGCGGCCACACTCCGCCGTCCTTTCCGGGGCCGCTGGCTGGATAGATCGAGCTCCCACTCTTACCGCCTGCAACCCTTGGAAATACCCTTAAGTCGCCTCTTTCGATCAGGCAGGGTACCGTAGCTCTATTCTTAATCATGAAGCTATAGGGTCTGTGTATAGATCTATTAAGCCATTTTAAAATATGCACGCTCATGTATTTGTATACGTATGTAAATACATAATTCAGAGAACACACCTGCCGCGGTACGAATCTGTCTTCTTTGCGTCTTAAAGAAAAAGTATCCATACTTATAATCAATAGGGCGTAGCGCTGTCAAAATCCTAACATAAAAAACTGTTCCGTCTGTTTGTGTGAAATTTTAAGTCAAATTGTCGAATACCATTGTCCATGAATATTCAATACTGGTCCTATTTGTTCTCGGAACGTGTCGGAGTGGAGGTGAGAGGCCACATTTGCCGTGTTTATTAGTTTTCTCGGTTTGAACGGATGTATCGGAATTGAACTCAAATGTTTGGGGAGTAAGTGGGCCACCAATGGAACTTTTGTTGAACTTAGAGATCATGCTATTGAAAGAGTAAAAGAAACTTATTTGTTCAATGATTAAACAATGAAAAATATAATAAGTCCATAATAATATATACAATTGTGAAGAGAACGTGTGTGTGGTGGGCACTGGTCGGCATGGAACTCTCCCCACAGTTGAGGAGGCTTTGAGCTTACTCCACCAAGCTGCTTCAGTGCGGGTTAGTGGAGATGCGGGTTAGTGGCCAACCCGCTGTCGGATGTTTTGAAATCGTCCACAAGGACTCCGACAAGGTTTAGAAATTATGTTATGTTATGTCCTCTATAGGACTATATGTGGCCTTCTCAATACAGAAAAGTAACCCAGAACATACAAAAGTTTGGATAAAACCACGAAACCATTAAATTTCTTAAATCAAGAAACTGTGTAATATATTGATCTGTTAATAGGGCAGCTATAGTATGACCCTATCCTCCAAAAGCAATAAGGCAGGCCACACACGGAGCGTGTTCTCACGTAGATAAAATCGAGCGATTGATAAACGCCATGAATCAACGGTGACAATACTGGGACGGTTTATTGATCGAAGCGTGAACTCATTTTCGTGTCCCCATATAATAATGTCTTAAGGAGACTGTCCTAATTAATTTGGTTACTGAATGACAAAAAAAATATGTAACTTTTATGGGACCGGGGCAGAACCACTGTTCCACAAATTTCTTCCATTGCTTCACTATAATGTTGACTGTAGGTTTTATATAGGCGGTACAACTTTTATGATTCGTCCGGAGAAGTACCACTTCACCCACTTCTGCCGTGATCAATTACGACCAGACTTATACGAGGCGATCCTTTGGAGTAGCAGCGCAATAACATACTCGTACAACTTCAGTAAAAACTCATGCTTTCTTGAGGTTGTGTCCATGGGCTTCAGTGCCCACTTAATACCACGCTGCCTACATACTTACCCGCTAATTTGTTGATACAATAAAAATATTTGTGATGGGATTCTCGGTCATTACAGTTGTTAACGCTGCACTCTTTTTCATATAAACCTAATAACATACTATACTTGTACTGTATGATTTTATTTATCATTTAAATATCGGATAAACCGCATTGGATATAAAACAATAACCGCAACACTAAAATCCATATCATCTCATTCTTATCCTTACAAATATTATAAATGTGAAAGTGTGTTTGTTTGTTTGTTTGTCCGTCTTTCACGTCGCAACGTAACTATTATATCGTATAGTTTTTGTGTGTGGATATAGTGAGGAGGGTGGAGAGTAACGTAGGCTACTTTTTACCGCGGTAAAACATCCCCATTGGAAGATCAACGTTTTGTTATTTGGTAGATATTTAGTTCCGGATGTTGTTAATAGATGGCGTTAGTAAAATTCATTTGCAAGTTCTGAGTTCCTATTAAGCTTAGTTTCGCTATGATCATTAACAAAGCGCAAGGACAAACATTAAAGGTAGCGGGGGTGAACTTAGAAAAACCGTGCTTCTCCCATGGGGCCATGGACAATTATATGTAGCATGTTCGCGTGCATCCAATGCCCAGAATCTTTACATTCTATCCCCAAATGGAAAGACATATAATGTCGCCTACAGTAGCGTATTAATATAATGCTCTATTCTGTGTCCCAAGCCGTGTATGGCTGGAAACACTTCAAAAGAGAAAATCACACCCATTTGGAAAACATATCACACTTATATGTGCTCTCCACGTTAGTATTGCCTGTACACGTAAGCAGGATCGGTGGATCCTGCATCAATCTTCACCAGTACACTTCTATTGAAGTTAGCTTAAAGCTCCAGTATGTCAGTGTACGTACACTTTATCTGCGGTCAGCATTACCTCTGGTTCCTCTAAGTATCTTTTAATCGTGGAACTGTCACTATTTATGCACCACAAATGTGTCATGTATGATAAACAACTCATTGTTAATTCCCTTTGACCACGCGGGCGAAGCCGCGGGTAAAAGCTAGTATTCAAATAAAAGCGTATTCATTGTTTTGTATTTAATAACAAAGAAAAAACTTTAATTCAACATTAGCATTAACAAATTTACGAGCCGAATTCCGACCGATCTAAAAATTGTTAACTTTTATGCCGCAGTTAGTTCAAAATGGGTGCGCATTAAACTGTCCGGTTAATTTACGACTGTTCAGTGTAATAAGTTTTATTGTCTGAGCTAACGACTTGTACGTCTTCTAACAGAAACAAGTGAAATCATCTATCTGTACGTATGTTTAAAAGAATTAAATAAGAAAGAAATAAAAAATATAAAAAATATATAATTTTAAATATAGTTTTAACCGACAGTAATAAGCCAATACAGTTACTTTGGAATAGTCAATAAACAAGATAACAACAACTTTAATAGTTTACAAAATCTCTTGGTAATTCTAACAATATAATGTTGTTGTTGAAGCGCGCATGGCTCGGCGGCTAGCGTAGAACGCAAAACGTTCTACGCAGCTAAGCCAAACGGGCGCGGTCGGTTGTGAGATGGGTGACCGCTAGTGGCAATAAATTTCATGCGCGTTTCCGTGCTTCGGAGGGCACGTTAGGCCGTCGGTCCCGGTTGTTGTCGATAGATAACAGTCGTTAAACCTTGTCGGAGGCCTTATGGGCGGTTTG
The DNA here is from genome assembly GCA_911387765.1 of Pyrgus malvae. NCBI lineage: Eukaryota > Metazoa > Arthropoda > Insecta > Lepidoptera > Hesperiidae > Pyrgus > Pyrgus malvae. Next base: position 1,759,437 of record OU426960.1, on the reverse strand, counting down.
AAAACATCCGACAGCAGGTTGGCCACTAACCCGCATCTCCATCAACTCGCATTGGAGCAGCGTGGTGGAGTAAGCTCCAGGCCTCCCCAATAAGGGGGAGAGACCCGTGCCCAGCAGTGGGACGCAAAAGGGTTGCAGCCAATGTTGTTGTTACTGACCGAAAACTTTACCTAATCAGTTGTAAGTTTCAAGAGAATGAACTTTTTTGTAAATATAAAACGAATAAATAATTAATATTCTTACCGGATATCGCTTATTGATGCATTTTTTTTTTTTGTTAATGTGTTGACCTGACAGAAAAGAGGCGGTGGAAAAAGAAATCCGAGCAGCAATATTTTGAGTCGAGTGGCGACCACGTCGTGTCAAAAGGAGCGCAGGCCGCCCTCCAAGCAGGTGTTTTACGTCATCTAAAGACAGCGGGAAGCAGCTGGATTCAAAGGGCGCAGGATAGAGTGAAGTAGCGAACGTTGGGGGAGGCCTATGTCCAGCAGTAGACAATGAAAAGCTTATGGATGGATGGACGAATCTTTTGAGTCAAAAATAGTACATTTTACGCTTACCTCTTTATTTGAGGAAACAGAATGACAAGATTCGATATAGGGCATACGTTAGACAAACAAAACCAAAAGCTAGGCTAGTTACGACACGTTTTATAGTACGCGGTATTATGAGTGCGACATTGATGGATGCACTTGAGATATATGGCAGCATCTCGATCTCATTGTAGCATCGTTACGATTTATATTTATCACTCTTTAAATTTTAGGGCCTCCAAGATTTATGCCTGCTCGTGGCGCCTAGAGACAGTGGGCTTTAAAAGTTTTTGATTAATAGTATTTAGGAAGAGGAATTTTATTTTATTGACTTTTAATTATGTAGATATTGACATTGTAGTTGTTTATATCGTATTAGAGTAACTTTGATAGTTAGAATCGTGTTTGACAATTTAAACACAAATTACTCAACGAGAATTTTCCATCAGATAGTTCGACTTCATTTTTTATATTTTGGTAGGATCTACCATATTTATGGGTAGTACAGTTTCTGAATTAGAAGCACGCATGGTTCGAGAGCAGCAGCTAAACCAAAATGGTGCGGTTGGGTGTAATATTGGTGACCACTAGGTACTGACGAAAATTCTATTCACGTGCTTTGGAAGGCACGTTAAGCCCTCTGTCTTGGTTGTTATCGATAGATAACAGCCGTTAAACCTTGTCGGGAGACTCATAGACATTTTGTCCAAAAAAAAATTACTTCTTCTTTTCAACCTTTTTTTTTATGTCCCACTGCTGGGCACAGGTCACCTTCTCACACAATTGAGAGGGATTTAGGCCATAGTCCACCACGCTGTCCATGTGCGGATTGGTGGACGTCATGCTTTCGAGAAATTATGAATTTCTCTCAGGCATGCACGGCGATAGAGAACATCGTAATCAATGAAATATCACGATATTTTCCATCACCGTGGAGCAGAGATAAAATCGCACATTAAAAAATTACTACATCATTTTAAATGAACTGAAAATTGAAGCAGATGCACAAGTGAAACTATTTGCACATTAACCCTGTCCACAAAATGATCCATTAAACATTCTTGGACATAGTTTAAAGTTTAAAAGATTGCCTCAAGCGGACGATATAGGAAGAAACTATCCAACAGGGTCACAAGTCGTAAATATGAGGGGTTATCTGCAGTTACCGTTTGTCCGTAAATCGCGGTGCGTAGTCGACCCGGGTGGTCCTGATACCGCGCTGAAAATGAAATAGGGACTGAACAGGCTCTCTAATGAGATTTATAGGAGAATCCTTCGCAGTTGTTAGGCAATTAATTGCTTTGTACTGCCGCCTTTTCGATTCTTTGGTTAAAAACGTTTTTTATGAGGAGATAGGTAAATGAAGTTGCAGGTCGAGTATTATGTATACGAGGCCACCACCAGGTTTCGCAGTAGCAGCGACACTTACAGTATTATGTGTTGAAGGTAATTATTTGATGCAGGTGCGGTAGACACGTTTTTTTTTTTTTTTTTTATATGTAAACCGAACAAAAAGGCAGACGGGCCGCGTGGTGTTAAGCGATCACCGTCGCCTATGGACACGGGCAACCCCAGGGGAGCCGACCCGAGCATTGCCGGCTTTGGAGGAGAGCTCTTTTTACAGCTTTCTTGAAGAACCCCATGTTATAGTCCACTGGGAATGCCTCAGCTGGAAGGTTGTCCCATAACCTGCACGTCCGTGGTAAAAAGGAGCGTGCAAAGCGGACTGTGGAGGACCGCCACGAGTCCAGATGGTGCCGGTGGAACTTTAACCTTCGTCTGGTGGTATAATCATGAAATGGTGATGTAGGCATCAATTTGAAGAGTTCCTCGGAGCACTCACCGTAGTAAAGTCGGTAGAACACGCAGAGCGAGCCTATGTCTCTTCGCAAGCTGAGCGGTTCTAGCCTGTCAGTCAATCTTGGGTCGTTGACGATTCGGACTGCGCGCTTTTCAACGGAGTCAAATGGGTGTAGCTGGTATTTTGGTGCCCCTGCCCAGAGATGAGAGCAGTACTCCATGTGGGGTCTGACCTGTGCCTTGTACAGCGTCAGGAGTTGCCCCGCAGTGAAGTACTGCCTCGCCCTATTGAGGACACCAAGTTTTTTGGACGCCAATTTGGCTTTGTGCTCCAAATGACTCCGGTACTGCACTTTACTCGTAATGTCAACTCCCAAGATACCAACACTTTCACCGACGGTGAGCGCGGTACCCTGGAACTTGGGCGCTATAACAAATGGGGTTTTTTTAGCGGTAAACGCGCAAACTTGTGTCTTCGTGAGGTTAAACTCGACAAAGTTAAGTCGACCCCATTCCGAGACCCGCTCCAGAGAGTTCTCGACTTCAGACACAAGTTTGATTCTGCTTTCCTCCACTTGTGACCGAGAGGCATTGGCTCGACAGGTGTACAGTGTGTCCACCGTACTATCATCTGCATAGCAATGTATACTGCGTGATTGTTGCAGCATGTCATTGATATGCAGAATGAATAGTGTAGGAGACAGTACTGAGCCTTGGGGAACACCGGCGTTAATGGGTTTCATATCTGAGCAGCATCCGTCAACAACGACCTTAATCTGCCGCTCAGATAGAAAGTTTGCCACCCAGTTGCATAGCCTCAGGGGAAGACCGTAAGATGGAAGCTTCGCGAGAAGGGCCCTGTGCCAAACCCGGTCAAAGGCCTTTGCAATATCCAGGCTGACTGCCAGAGCCTCCCCGTTGCCCTCGACGGCTTCAGCCCATCGGTGTGTGAGGTATACCAAGAGATCACCGGCCGACCGGCCCTGGCGAAAGCCATACTGACGATCGCTGATCAACCGGTGCTTCTCAAGATACCTAAGGAGCTGCGTGTTTATAACACGCTCCATCACCTTAGAGAGCAGGGAGGTTATCGCAATGGGCCTGTAATTGGACGGGTCACTGCGGTCACCCTTTTTCGGTATTGGGTGTACTAGGGCTACCTTCCACGAAGACGGTACTTTACTAGTGGTGTAGGAAAGCGAGAATAGGCGCGTTAAGACGGGAGCCAACTCGGGAGCGCACGTCTTTAATACGATCGCGGGGATATCATCCGGCCCGCTCGACTTCTTGACATCGAGGGCTAGCAGAGCTCGTCTGACGGCCTTTTAAGTGATGACGTGATGTGACTAATGTTTAATTTCGTCAGTAATCATATTTTTTCATGCATACGTAAAACCAAGGCGAGACATCCGTAGCCTTAGTGGCTTTAGGATTTTAACTAGATACTATTTTGATAGCGCAAGTAACACTAGGTAAAATTTAATGTTAATAAAGGGCGGCCTTTGGACGAGACTTTGTGAAGTTCAAAGTATTTACTGAAATACAGCAGAATTTCTTCTGAGCAAAAATACTTGCTGAATGAACAGTTTAAAGCAGTAACAAACAAAATTTGTGGACAAATAAAATTCATGTATGTAACCAAATCTTTATCAAGGAATCAGCTACTAAATCATCATCACAATGCGGAGCATCTCAGGTTTATAGCTAATTCCATTCCGAGAGCACAAAAATGGCGGCGATTTACGATATCGGCACGCGCGGCATTCGTGCGCTATGCCGCGAAATGGCGACCGATCGAACGATAGGCCCCGGTCGAAAGAACGGGCGAAGATCGAATTTTGTTTATGGTTTGTAGTTTTATCCATGGTAAGGCATTCGTACTTTAAATCAGAACGGTATTATAATTTAATTTGTGCTGGAGATACTTTTCTTGGAATAATTTTTATTAAGTTTTAGATAAATACCTGTCAAAGACAACACAACAAGGGAAAATTTTCTACACTTGGTTGTTTTATAAAAATCCCAGTAAATGTTGTCGGCATCCTTATAAGCAGCAATAACCGAGCGGTAAAACAAAGATCTTTATCGAAAGTATTTATCGCTGCTCTACGATGACGGAAAAATATTGTGATATTTAATTGATAACGATTTTCTTTCCATCATCGTGCATACCGGAGAGAAACTCGTAGTTTATCAAAAGCATAATATCCACCAATCTGCACTTGGCCAGCGTGGTGGTAACCCAAGCTAGTTAGGCTCTCTCACTTCGACGAGGCGAGCTGTGCCCAGCACTGGGACCTAAACAGGTTGAAAAAAAATCTGTATTAGAGACAGCTTGAGAAAACGAAGTTTATAAAAAAAAATTGAAACGCTTAAAATTCACAGATCTAACCTCAAACCTATGTCAAGCGTTCGGCTACTAAATCATCACCACAATCCGAAGCACCTCAGGTTTATAGCTAATTCCATTCCAAGAGCACAAAAATGGTGGCGATATGCGATATCGGCACGCGCAGCATTCGTGCGCTATGCAGCAAAATAGCGACCGATTGAACGATAAGCCCCGTTAGTAAGTTCGATCTTAGCTCGTCTTCTATTTTATTAGGATTTCGTACCTCAGGTAGAATCCGATTGCTACAGAAAGAGACTTATGTTTTTCGGAGGTATTTATATATGTAAGTATGTAGATTTCTATATTCCCTGCTACAGCTTCATAGCTTGAAGTATTTTAAAGTACGAGGTATCCTAATATTTGTTGATAAAGTTGTGATTGACCGTTGTGGTCGTCAGTTAGGACGTCCATCATAAACTCAAAAATGAAAAAAAAACCGTGATCTCAAAGACTAAAATTTCGAACATGGAAAATAATAGATGGACATCATAAGACTAGAAACATTGGGCATTATCAGAGAAAATTAACATACACTACGTTGAGGATGGTTTACAACCTTGCTACTTTGCCTACTTATCTGATTTCCGCATACAAACAAGCAAGATAACCATTCATCAAACGCTTGAACAAATTGTTTCATATGATTGCATCTTAGTGTATTTAAATTTTAGAGATCCTTAAATATTTATACAATGATAGTTGGTTGGTTAGACATCGGTATCTCAAGCAGACACTCCGAGTTCAAAGCCTGGCACTGTTTCAGTCAAAGAACTTGTTGTGTGCGTATTTACCGTTGAGTCACGGTGATGAAAAATTGTATTTTATTATTCCATTGTAATATTTACCATCGAGACTTTTTTGTATCAGAGGAAAAACTTTAAAAGGTTCACACCTTGGGAGAGATACTGGGATATGTGAGGTTTCTACTACACTAAACCCGTCTCGGTGGCCTGATTCGGCGGTGATCTCCAGATAAACACACCGGTGCTTTTAACTTGTCCCACTCGGGCTGACCGCATTACCAGCAGCCCCCATCCTCTTAAGATTAGGCAGGGGAGCAGTCCTATTCTTAATGCTGGGTTACAGGGACTACGAGATTTGTACCTTTTTTGTATCCGAGGAAAACATTCAAATAGTACACCGTGGGAGAGATATCGGGTTATGTGAGATTTTTACTGCTAAAATTACTAAAATTAACCGTCAGCCTGTCAGCGCTTAAGGAAAACTCCGGGATCTCCAGAGAAACGCACTATTGTCATCAACCGTCAGGCCGACAGGACTATCATCCGGAGAGCTATGAGTATATTGATGTCCTGTACTTTCTTCAGGAAATATTCTGTCCTATATTAGTGATTGCGATAGTTTACGCCCACGTATAAACCGCCGTCCTTTTGGAGTAGCTTCCCGGATGGTTGGAGCTCCCAATCACGTCGACTGCATCACCGTTAGCCCACTTTCAGTCACTTCTTCACTTTCAATCAGGCAGGGTATACCGTAACCATACTAGGTTCTAGGAGATTTGTACTTTGAGAGTTATTTATAACTAGCGGCCGCCTGCAACTTCGTTCGCGTGGACTTTGGTATTAGTCATAGCATGATGTTATATAGCTGAATCCCTTCCCTGATAAATGGACTATCCAACACAAAAAGATTTTTCAATTCGAACGAGTATAACCCTGGAGCGGGCCCATCTTTGGGAGAGCAGATGTGCTCACCTGCACCTTCCGATGCTTATGGCGGCATGCGGCTACGCACGCACCGCCGTCCTTCACGGGGCTGCTGGCTGGATGGATCGAGCTCCCACGCTCACCACCCGCAACCCCGAAAGCCCCCTTTTAGTCGGTCGATAAGGTCGGGGATAGCGTAGCTCTATTCTTAATAAAATACCCTAGTCGAAACTTTGCAGCATTTACATACAATGTTAATATACAGAACCATTCACACTTCCGCATGCGCCAGCAGCCTTAGACCGCAACCTTCCTCTAACAGATAGCTTTCCGATCAAAACATAAAAAAGCTTATCTTACCAGTTGTTTAAATAAATCTATTACGATTTGTCAGAACGAGCTGTGATAACCTGCGACCTGACACTGGACTCAGTCACGACTCAGCCACACACTGCGAATAAAGTTAATAGAGACATTTACAATTATAATCTAGCATTTATTCAAATTTGTTGGCGACAACTTCACCAAATTGCTTCCTTGTTGAAGATCTGTCATGAATTTTTTGATTGTTAAGTTATTTGAATGTAATGCCTGTATGTAAAGAGGAATGTTTGGTGTGTTTAAGTCCACATCCATCTATATTCGGCATTCCGCTTCTGGACAAAGAGCTCCTCTAATGCCGGGAGCAGCAACGGCCGAGCGGGAAAGACCACGGTATCCGCCACGGACATACCGAGTTCAAATTGCCAGCGCGCACTTCTGACAATAAAATTTGATATGTGTGTATTTATTGCTGCTTCACAGCAAGTTTTCAATCACGAAATGGTATGATTGCATGATCTATCTCCACCCCACTTCAGAGAGGAAACCTGTGCGCAACAGTGAGACAAGAAAACACTGAAAAAAAATGGTCGCCAATTTTCCTTTGGTGGAAGGCACCTTTTGCCGAGACGTGGTCGTCATTTGATTCCGCGAAACCCAATTAAAAGTGACAATTATTAATATAATGAGTGAATTTATTAATTTTATTTCATCCTTAATTGTATATCACTTGCAAAGTTCTACCAGTTATAAATATAAAATTTCAGTTCTAAAATTTTCTTCCGAATGCCATTATTCTTCTGAGTATGCGCCATACTTCATCTCATCGCCAATCGCGTCCGTTTAGCTTACCTGCATAGATCGCTTGTGTTCTACGCCAGCCGCTGGACCATGCGCTTCTTTGCTTTAAGTGTTTTATTTTCTTTTTTGTGCATAGATAAAATCAATAAGTGGCACCTCGTGATTTGCTCCGTCGCGCGATATGCCCCGCGCGGACTGAACGCCATGTCGCGCGCTATCGCGTCGGATCGCGCACTGTGCGTACGGCAAATGTGGGTGCAAATTTACAATATTTCTGCATTATCTTCTAGTACAAAAGTCTTAGAAAGGATTTTTGATTAGATCATGCAAGTAGCATAAATTTTAAAAACACAACTTGACGTATTTGTTAAGCAATGAATGTTTGTTACCTTTTCAGTAATGTACTCATTTGAATAATAATACTTCAGAGAGCATAATTTTTGTCCTTCCCTATAAGTTATAACCCTCTGTTGCGAGCTATCTAAAGAAAACATTAGTCAGATAATGATTTTTTGGATGAATGCATTAGTAGTACCTTTCACCTTATTTTACTATGAGAAGACTTAACGAACTGTAGTTACACTTTCTAATTAAAACTCTAGAAGTAAGCTTAGATTTAAGCACTGCAAAATAAATCGTACGTTCCAGAATCAATTAATTCTGATTTAAATACCTATATTTTTAATGTCTAGAAGCGGTTAAACTTCAATTAAGTAAAAGACACATTTTAATTAAACCAATCCAATATTCAAATCGAATGCAATATTTATTCATTAAGATGGATATTTTACAGCTTTGCAACAAAAAATACCGTTTCTATATTTTATATAATTTGATAATTACTTGAAATGGAGCATCGTATAAATGTGGAATTAAAATAAGATCAATCATTGCAGCTAGAATGTCGTAGATTCGCTAATTAGTATAAATGTTTTTAGAAATATATACGTATCGAACTTTTGGTTCGTATACGGTTCGAGTTGAGGTGAACAGAAGTTCAATTCAACCAAAAGCATGCAAAACTTTTTTTATGAAATACATATTGCTTATACGGGTTTTAACCGCCCAGAATAGGTCCATCTTCGGGAGAGCAAATGTGCTCTCCTGCACCTTCCGATGCCTACGGTAGCACGCGTCCATGCACACACCACCGTCCTTCCCGGGGCTGCTAGCTGGGTGGACCGAATTCCCACTCACAGCGTCCACAACCCTGGAAGCCCCCTTTTAGTCGCCTCTTACGATCAAGCAGGGGTTACCGTAGCTCTATTCTTAATCCCAAAGCTACAGGGACTAGAATATTTGACCTGCCAGAATTGTTTATATAGCCGAAGAATAATCTTAATTGTAAAGTAACGGTTCTACACTCAAATAAAATTAACTATCTATCAACGAAACACTAAATCATATAGACAACCACTATCAGAGGAAATCGTACTCGTTTTAACCAATAACAATTCAACTCGATTTTAAATAGTCCATAAAATGTAATTTGATCGTCTCAGCCCGGTTGAAACAATGAGTTAGTTACGCGCAATAAGTAATAAAATATCATCAATTGAAATTAGGTACCTCATGCACTGGGCTTTAAAACGTTGAAGCTTTCTGAATAATACCGGTCGCTTTTAGCATGGAACGCATACGATGTACGCATCTTAACCTTAGAGCATCAAGGTATGACAGGTATGACACCCGTCAGAGAGGAGTGCCTTTACGGGCGAACCCCTCGTCCCAACGTGCATGCACAATGTGCCTTCTAGTTATACAACTAGTGTGTCTGTGTGTGTCGATGTCCGTGTTGACGGTGCATAGAAAATGACGTTGTTAATTGAAATTGACATTTAGAAATGTATGCGTCTGTAGCGATGAAAGAATTTTTGTGAATATGACAAAATTAAAATGTGTGCGTTCTTCCCCCGCACCAGATTTGGCACTATGCCATCTCTACTGAAGGGTGAGTCAGTAACTTTGATGCTCTAAGATCTGAACGCAAGCAGTCGGTTGTAAGGTGCGTTACCGCTAGTGTCAAATTTTATGCACGCTTCCTTATTTTCGAGAGCACGTTAAGACGCCAGCCAGTACCGGATGTTATCGATAGTTAGATAGAAAAAGTTTTTTTTTTAATAAAAACAGCGGAGTTTTTTAATACAGTGCGTAAATCGATACAAATTGGTTAATAAACACTATTACAGTTAACTAAAATTTTAAAATATCAATTACCTACACGAATTTTAGGTGATTTTAACAACGTTTTATTGATGGGAAGCCATTGAAGATATTATATTCGTGGAAAATTGAAATCATGGCCCGCTCTGAAGATGTCTATAGTAGCCTTGTTTGGCCCATTAATGGTTATAACGTTAATGTATATAAAGTTATGTAGGCCACCGGAAACCATTTATAATATTTTATAATATTGTCTAAAAGATTATTGGTAAGTAATAATATTTTATTTTTGATCGTAGCGTATCGGTCTCGAGGTGCCAGTGTATCCTACTTATCCTTTTTTTCATACCGGGAGAGAAACCTTCAAAAGGTACCCGGCACCTTGGGAGAGGGTACCGGGTTATGTGGGATTTGACAGCACTAAAACCCCCTCGGTGGCTGCCTCTGCGCTTGGGGAGGACTCCGGAATCTCCAGCAGAACGCACCGGTGTCCTCCACGCTCGTCGCCCCAGAACGGGCCCACCTTCGTGAGAGCACATGTGCTCTCCTGCATTTTTCGATGCTTACGGCGATATGCAGCCATGCACACATCGCCCCACTTTCCGGGGCTGCTGGTTGGACTGATCGAGCGGGAGCTGAGTGGGAACTCACACAGTCCACAACCCCGAAAGCCGTCTTTCTGAGGCCGTTAGACATTCGAACTCCATTTCTCCGTGATTGTAACTCCGGAAGACCCCTGTTAGACGCTTTTTATATCAGACAGGCATTAACGTAAATAATCTTAATCCAAAACTTTTTGCGTTGCTAAGCCAGTATTTTCTGTTGGCTGCTACCCTTTCTGCGCCCCACTGCTGGGCACAGGTCTCTCCCACTTATTGGGGTAGCCTGGAGCTTACTCCACCACGTTGCTCCAATGTGGGTTGTTGAAGATGCGGGTTAGTGGCCAACCCGCTGTCAGGTGTTTTCAAACAGCCTATAAGGCCTCCGACAAGGTTTAACGACTGTTATCTATAGACAACAACCGGGACCGACGGCTTAACGTGCCCTCAGAAGCACGGAAACGCGCATGAATATTTTTTTGCCACTGTCGGTCATCCATCTCATACCCGACCGCGCCCGTTTGGCTTAGACCGCTTGCGTTCTACGCTAGCCGCCGAGCCATGCGCGCTTTATTTTCTGTTGAATTTTCTGTAGGTATTCTAAAAATCGCACTGAAATTCCTCGAACGTGGTATATCCCGGGCGCTCTTGCATTCCGTGATTTACAGGCTTGCGTCGCGATGCGCGATAGCGGTTTACTTATTGTCGCGCGCTCTGATCGCTAACGACGCGGCGATACGCGATATCGTATTTATGCGCTGTCGTCGCTTTATTGCGATTAATATGAGCCTCATGCTTTTTTTCCATACCTTTTCCCGTACCACCTGTTCAGCGTTTGTTTTTGCGAGCTATCAATGGCGTATTTATGTCAGCCTGTTAGCATATTACAAGGTATTTGTGACTACATGCGATGCTTAAGGGTTATGGCTTTCATATATTATTTGTTTTGTACTTTATAGCTGGAGTTGGAAGTCATTGTTTTGAATTATGTTTTTCTAAGCTTTATCTTTAGACAAAATAAGCTCTTCATAATGCATTTCAAAATCTCAATTAATTATAAGTCTATTTTCAAATATTTATTTCATACGATCAGCTGTTACGTGTGCCCATTATGGACCCATAGCCATACTGTTAACTCGATTGTATTTTAACTCGATATATGTACTTTTTGAGTGCTGATGAGAGTTTCTTTCCGCCGCCTATTTTCTCTCAGTTCAACATCTAGCCCAAACGGGCACCTAAAGGCGATGACCGGGAAAAAATTACATTCATTAAGCGAATATTTTGTATTTCTAATATGAAATAAATATTTTTGATTTGATTTGATATATGGAATACAAAATATTCACTTTATGAATATCATTTGATGCGGTCATTGCCTTTTGGTGTTAGTTTAGGCTTAATGAGTCGAGCTTAAAAAAATAGACAGCGAAAAAACTCCCTACAGCATTCATATGAAAATATTCAAACTATTAGTTCATTTTATTAAATGGACTAAAACATCAACACAAAAAAAACTATCATAGAGTTTTATGTAATTTTTTACTTCAACAATAAAAGCTACTTTTTATACTTTTAGCTTCCAATTACCTTTTTTTACTCGTCCGTGCTTCCAATATGATTTATACTGTTAAGAACTTCGCTATTTACATGTTCTTAAATAAAACTTGTGCTCCAAGAAGCTTTTATCTTTTTTTTTATTAAAAAAAGACTAGCATTTTAATTCTTCATATAAAGGGTCAGTCACTACAGCACATGAATTCGAGTAAATTCCAGTCTTATTTAAGTCTAGCGGCTGCCCGCGACTTCGTGCGCGTAGACTTTGGTATTAGTCGTAGCATGATGTTATATAGCATATAACCTTCCCCAATAAATGAACTATTCAAAACGAAAAAATTTTTCAATTCAAACCAGTAATTCCTGAGATTAGCGCGTACAAACAAACAAAGTCTTCAGCTTTATGTATTAGTATAGATGAGCAGGTGGAGGAAGGGAAGGGAAGGTAAGTGCGTGGCCGAATGCCGCCGTAAGCACCGGAAGGTGCAGGAGAGCACATCAGCTCTCCCGAAGATGGGCCCGTTCGTGGACGTTGCGCGTGGAGGACACCGGTGCGTTCCACTGGTGATCCCGGAGTCCTCGCTCAGCGCAGAGGCAGCCACCGAGGGGGTTTTAGTGCGGTCAAATCCCACATAACCCGGTACCCTTTCCTAAGGTGTCAGGTACCCCCCCCCCCAAAGGTTCTCCTCCCCCGATACCAAAAGAAGGGGAGTAGGCACTGTTAAACTGCTGCTCCATAGACTAATGTATTTACACGTAGATACGGCAGTCGGCACCTATTTACTGAAACAGTATGGTATTATTTCACGGCAGTGGTGATATTTATTCGGTCTCACTTCCTAATAATCTCAGTGTAGTTGCTATTTAGCTTTTTAGAATTACTACTAGGAAACTGTCAGGCCCACATATAAGATAAGGCTGAGATTCTGTTCTAAGACAGGAGATGCGAATCCTTAACGGCAATTAGGCACAATTAAAACAATAGTGAGCGCACATCGGAAACGGGTGGTTCAAGGCATCGTCGGCCTCGGTCGCTGCCAACAAAGACGCATTGTCCCTTACGTTGGAACAAATCCAATATTGTTGGGATCGTGACCTCCAAATTCCATCCATTTGAATACCCCTGGCTAACCTAACCACCAAACAAGCCATAACCAACCCTAATATGAATCATCAACGTTGAAATTCGATTGTGAAATATTCTCAAATCCGAATGCATAGTCGTGGCGAAGTCTGAACTTTTCAGTCGTATCTATAGGACTGAGATTGGATTGAACAAAGATTGTCAAGTGGATATGACAATTAGAATGATTAAGGACGAATCGATACTCATTGTATACGACCTCAAAGAAAGGCGATGTGACGAATCCACGGTACAAGTCAAGGTTACGGAGCGTAGTAAGCTAATTAATTCGTCTGTGGTTTTACTGATCAGGAGACAGGGTCGGTGACAATTTTAATTGTTTGGATTAGCATTGAGTTTTGGCGTGTCTGCGTTTTAATGAGGACAACTCTTTGCTTACTCATGTCTCTGGTTTAAGAAAAAAAAATGTTAACAGTAGAAATTGGTCACTATTTTAAAAAACACTGCTTACGTAAATTGGATATGTTTTCTTCAAATAAGTAAACGCTACTTTTTCCTAGGTAAAAAGTAGCCCATGTCACTTTCCAGCCCTCCAGTTGTCCAGTTGCGACGTGAAAAAAGGACAAACAAACAAGCAAACACACTTTCAAATTTATAATAATAGAATAGATATCACACAACCACAAATAATGTTTTCAGCCTTGTACTGGATTACAAAGTTTGTATGCTTTTAAATTGCCTTAGTTACGTAGAGTATTATCTGCTATCTAGAGGTTGCCAGGCTCAAAAATCAAAAGGCCGGATACAGGCTCATCTTTAGCTGGACATTTTGCTCTAAAAGCCTGTACGGCTCTGTCCCTGTCCTGGTTTTTCAAAGAATAAAATAGTACTTTTGTCTTGTGTGTTTGCACGTGTAAAGCTGGCGTAAGTTTTTGTTAGGTTTTAAATAAACTCGTCAAAAGCTTGACGAAAACCGGACAAGCAGGACTTGTATAAATTTGACCGGACACAAACTTAAAAAGCCGGACATGTCCAGCTAAAGCCGGACTTCTGGCAACCATATCTAGGTGCGTAAGAAAAAAATGCAACCATCCTTATTAATTCAACCACAGACTGGTTTTTCAGTAGCTAAGAGGGCTATTTGTATTTTTTTAAATTTATGAGCATGGGTCTTCTTTTGGTAGCTAGTAAAATCAGGACTCATGAAAATATGAGATATGTATTTTAAGTAAATTTCTAGTACAAAGTGTTGCCTCACCGATGAACAAGTGACTAATACAAATATTATAAGCTAAAGATGCGAGCCAGGATTTAAAGTAGGACCTCTGCTGTAAGGGCCGCAATTCGGCTTTATATTTTACGTTGTCAGAAATAGATGCTGTATATACATTGATTGATTGATTTAATAAAAATGCGCATGGCCCAATTGGCGTCAAACCCAAGCGATCTACTTACACAGCTAAGTGAAACGAGTGCGGTGAGGTGCGAGACGGGTAAATGGGCAAATTTTGTTAGCGTTACCGTGCATCACAGACACCATCGCCGGCTGTTATAGGCAAGTAGCAGTAATTAATCCTTGTCGAAGGCTTCATTGCTGGTTTCTTTGCTTCTTCACCTACCCGAATTAGCACAAGCCAAAACCAACGAAAACGTAACATAACATAAGCTCCAAGCTGTCCCAAATATTGGGAGAGACCCCAGCAATGAAAGGCGAAAAGGAGTGCAGGCAATATATACATTTATCAGCGTCTTACTAAACGCAGTGTCATCCTGTGCGGTCTTTTGTTTACGAAACTATAAAAATACAAGACCGCAATTTATGCACGACTTCTTGGCACATGTGTCCGGGACTACATTATGCCAAACCGAACAAAATGCAAGCACAGAGAAAGCAGCTATACCACCTTACAATAAGGACCATAATCATGACATCAAGGCGGAGAACAATAAAGATTATGATAGTGTCAACTACCTTCGACACAAAGAAGTTATGAAATGGAAAGTATTAATAGTTTTAGCACCTACAATGTATAATAGAGTCACAAGACTCAATCGAATGAACATATCTCCATATCTATTTTGAATATGAATAGAGACATTTTAGTTGCACAGTGTTAAATATTTATAACGATGTTTTAAAATTGAAGTATGGTAGAAAACTTGTCCCATGTTTATCAGTAACAGTGATGGCTTAATCCTGAAGATTTACTACACCTCATGTGAAAGTAGCGAAACACAATATTTTTTTGCTAGCGCGGAAAACCTTCAAAAGGACCCCAAACTTTAGAAGTGATATCAGGTTATTACACTCCGGGATTTCCAATAGAACGCAAGAGTGTACACTATGAGCTGTGCCTCAACTAAACCAATATAAAGAGCGAAGTAACACCATGAGGTGCTTTTGTCGTGGCCATGCACACAGCACCGTACTTCCTTGGGCTGCTGTCTGGACGGTTCCACCACATTCGCCCGTGGTTCTAGACGTTCAAGCAGCGGACACCGTGGCTCATATTCTTAATCTTGAGCTATAGCGACTAGCAAAATTCTAACCAAAAAAGAGAATTTAGAATGTAGAATTAGTTTTTTAGAAAAACTATCGAAAAATACTGCATGAAGTATTTTAACTGTTAAATTTCCTATGTAGTAAAACATTTTTAATTTTCTATTTGATCTAAATAAAAATAAGAGGAACCACCGCTACAACCTTTCTTGCCGTAAAGTAACTCCATTATTCTTCGGTGGAAAAGTGCAGTTACTTAGCCTGACTGACATGAAGTGACCATCTGCGTAACTGAGCCCTTAGTGTAAGTTTGTAAACGCGCAAACATTAGTACTGCGTCCGAGTTAAAATTGGACAGATAGATCTTAATCTGAAAGGAATAAGGTCGATAATTAAATTCTTAAAACGCAAACGCGATAGTAATGTTTTCGCGTGTGCAAACTTACACTAAGGCTGCTGCACATGACTTCAGGGAAGTATTAGGCTTGCTGGTTGGGTGTAGATTTTCATGCGCTTCAGTGTTTACTCAAAACCACGTGTCCTGCATGCTTATCTGCTACTCCATTTTAATAATAATAATCATAGTTGTAAAAGAATTAAAAAGAACGCTTGTGTCTACAAGCTAACAATATATGGGATATAAAAATATATGTTTTTTAATCCTACTAATATTATAAACGCGAAATTATGTAAGTATGGATGTTTGTTACTCTTTCACGTAAAAACTACTGAATAGATTTTAATGAAACTAATACAATAATATAGCACATTACAATAACATTTAACATTAGAATGACATATAAGCTACAATTTATAAATATATTGTGTGAATTGTCCAAAATATGACGATAAGTGTCAAGTAAGTAGGAAAAAAATCTATCATCTGCGAGCTATTCTGGCGTGCGTTGCCAAAACAAAACAAAATGATCCTCTCTAACGCGGGTGAAACCGCGGGGCACAGCTAGTGTAGAATAAGCGATTTGATTTCAAACTTAATAATTTAAATTTAATAATGTCGTTTATATTTGCAGTTCAATTACTATAAAAATATTTTTAAATAACCTTCCTCAAAGGTTTTCGTAAAACAAAATGCTCTATACCAGTACCGGTAGCGACAAATATTAGTGCGCGCTAATGAGCAGCGGCGCGGCGTTGTATCGCGGCGGCGCGTAAATCACGCGATCCGTATCGCGCGATGTCGCGCGACATGCACGCGACGACATCGCTCCCGAAGCTCCCGAGATAATTGTTCAGTAGCTAGATGCAGGCTTGGAAATACCATTTCTTTTCTTTCTAATACTGGCAACGGAAGGGGACAAAATTATATAACGTGTATTTGTGTAGATGGTAGAACTTTAATCCCTGTAGCTTCAGGATTAAGAATATATGTGCCTGATCCTAAGAGGCGATTGAAAAGGGACATCCGGGGTTGCGGGTGGTGACAGTGGGAGCTCGAACCGCTCAGCCAGCAGCCTCAGGAAGTACGGCAGTGTGTGCATGGCTGCATGCCACCGTAAGCATCGGAAGGTGCAGGAGAGCACATCTGCTCTCCCGAAGATGGGCTCGTTCTGGGGCATCTCGCGTGGAAGACACCGGTGCGTTCCGCTAGAGATCCTGGAGTCCAGGAGCGCAGAGGCAGCCACCGTGGGGGTTTTAGTGCAGTACAAACCCGGTATCCTCTCCCAAGGTGTCGGGTACCTTTTGAAGGTAGGATATCAAAAAAAGGTGGTATAAATTTAATGGTTCGATTTTAACAGTACCACCATGCACCAAATTCTGCCATGAATTCTGTTGTGTTTTAGTGGATGGGTGCAATTCAGTGCCGGCCAGACTTATATGAGGCGACTATCAGCCTTCGGAGTAGCAGCGCAACTACTTACGACAGGCAAGACTTAAGGTTTTCTTAAGTTTGTGTGTCATCATGGGCTGCAGCGACCACTTAACACTATGTGGCTTGCAGGCTCGAATGCTACTCCATAAAAAAACGCTACAGACACTCATCGTCGCACACTAGAATCCCCTGTGCCGAGGGTACCATCAACAAGATATGAATACCAACACCCAGACCGAGAACAGGAACCGAAATTACATTCAAATTTTTGCTTCGCTAGGAATCCAATGCTTGATTGGCAGTCCAGCATGGTAACCAGTGCTCACACGGTTCGACAACAAGTATATGCAAGCAATTGTTTCGCATTTAATTGTAATTAGTACCTTAGTCACGTCACGAGGGAGATCTGTGCCCAGTCGTGAGATATTAATAAGGTTTTTTTGAAGTCATTTTTGAAGAAAAATAATAAAAGAATATCAACATCAAGACAAGGATACTCGGTGCCTCAAATGCAATAACAGAACACCCAGTTTTAAATAACATACTTCTCTCCCGAGTATTGTATTTAGAAATAAAAAGCGGTGTTAATAACAATATCGATTGCGTAGTGGCACAAACCACATTTTGGGCTCAACATCGGCGTTCATCTCTGAATACAATTTGTTTATTTAATGTATAATAAATACGGAGTATTTTGTACATCACAATTTCGGATGAATGATGACCCAGATTGCTCTTAGCAGGATTTGCCACAAACGGTAAGAATTTAGACTGTCGTGGGGGTTTTAAATCCATATATTTTTTTTTAGTAAGTCTGGTCAGTCAATTTCACCATTTACTAATTTGAACAGTAAGACTAGGTCGAGTAAATTGGCACGGTCTTTTAGGCTCAACAACTTGAAATTATTCAGACGCTCTTGATAAGATGGTAGACTCTTAATTAGATTATTGCCACAGGAAACGTTTTAGCATCGGCTCTATTCGTTTAACGTAGATATTATAGTGTGGGTTCCATGCTTGGCAACAATTATTTCACCATAATGTATAGCATACTTGTATGTCATCTGTCCGTTATTCTAATACATCTCACTTGACTAAAAGGTCCCCATGATAACCCTACCACTTTCTACGATCGATTTCCACACGACACGAATCTTATCTCCGAAATAATATTTCTCAAAACATACAAAAGATTCGGTTTCACACATAAAGTATCTCGTCTCCGAATAAAGAAAACTCGTAAATTTATTAACAAATCAATAAATAATAGCGACTCTCGATATGACATAGAAAATGCCCCTATATTTGCCACAGAAGATTCGCGTTTAGGTTTTTAAGAAATACAGGTGATTTTCGTATGTTTCGATGAACAACGGAAATATGCCTCGATACGTTATTGGTAGTAAAAGATATCAGTGTGAAAATAGAAAGGGTCTTTGTTTGACGATATGAAAAGTGTATTTTTGGACCGCACCGAAGTGCTAAGTGGTGCTTTTGATAGACTCTACACAATTGGCAAAGAATCTCTAAAGATTCTGGTTCCCGTTAATTTATTTGCCTTGATTGTCAAAAGATTCCATTTCAAAGTATGTAGCTGGTTTTTGGCGGGAAGTCGAAAAAGACATATTATGTATTGTGCTCTTATTTTATTTTTTACTTTCTTGGTGTATTTTTGAGTTGCATCGGATAAAGATGGCTTTTTGTTCGATATAGGTTAATTATAGTGCACGAGTGTTATGAAATTAAAATAACAGTGCGAAAATAGGTTTTTTCGGCTTGCCTCCAAAATTCCATTGGTCACGTTCTGGTAAAGAAGCCATCGCTTCACTTGAATGTCTCACTGACTTGACTGACTGATTACTGACTTTACCTAATATTACTCGTTCAGTTTCACCGAAATTGGCAAGAGCGTGACGCAAAAATAATACTTGACGTTGGCAATATGCAGAGTTTGCGATGCCATAATTGAAGAAATTATCGTTTATCGTTGCTCCACGGTGATGGAAAATATAGTGATATTTAATTGATTACGATGTTCTCCATCGCCGTGCATGCCTGAGAGAAATTCATAATTTCTCGAAAGCATGACGTCCACCAATCCGCACTTGGCCAGCGTGTTGGACTATTGCCTAAATCCCTCTCAATTGTGTGAGAAGGAGACCTATGCCCAGCAGTGGGACATAAAAAAGGTTGAAAAAAAAAAGTATGTAGCCGTCAAACTCAGAACGAGTTTCAGACAATTAAAACTCCATTTCATACAATATTCTTAAACAAAATACAGTATGAATATAATAATAAATAACGCTTCACACTCATAGCCCCACTATACCCTGTGTCGTGGGTACCATGCACACACACAAAGACAAAAACACAAACACCCAGACCGAGAACAGAAATTTAAACTCATCATTCAAATTTCTGCATCCCTCCGATCGGCAGTCATGTATGGTAACCACTGCGTCACAAGGTCGGACGTATACGGTATGCACTAAATATTTTAAATTGAAATATGGTAAAACTTTTATTGAAGCGTGCATGGCCCGGCCTGGCGGTCAGCGCAGAACGCAAGCGATCTTTGCGACTAAGCCAAACGGGCGCGGTCGGGTGTGAAATGGGTGACCACTATTGGCAAAACTTTTTTTTTACTTCTCTATGGCTTTTCAGGCTGTGGAACAAGGGTTGATATTTAAAATGTTCTGATATAAATTATAAATAGAAATCAAAATTTATTCATACAAGTTGGATCAATCGAACCATTGATACAAAAACTGTTACTTAAATGTTAGTTTGAAATACCGAAAACAATGCTCCGCTCTCACTGTCTGCCATATAATAAAAAATAAACAACATCAAACGGGAAAAACATCACAAAATTGATTATTACCATTAGCGATCGTGTCGAAACAAAAACACAGACAATATACACCTTAAAACTATACATATGAATGACTAATAAGTCCAGCACAACGTCTGTACGTTGTCACCCACGAATAATACGACCATAAACAGAAATCCACTCTAAAATAAGTCTTAGAATCTCAGCAGTAAAGTTCAAAGGATATTTTGTCGGAGGAATGAAAAAGTTTGCATTTGTTTACGAAATCTTTCTGGATTAATTGTCGGACACACGGACGGACGATCTGACAAATTAGATACAGCACATTGGATTCGAATCGATCGAGAACCTTTTGTTTTTAGAGACTTATTTGGGGTCGGCATGGTGTGAGATTTTATGCTTTCGGCGTTTTAAAGACGAATTTATCATAAAAATATAATTGTGGGATCGTACCAATTTAAAGACTTGCGTTTTGTGATTTGGACCATTCGTTATTTATATTTAAATGTTTCATTTTTCACTGAATCAATCGGTGATTTTTGACAAAATGCAGTCAACCTGCAGACTTGTTTTAAAATTTGACATTCTAATTTTTGAAGTGAAAACTACTTTAGCGGCGTTGCGCATTTTTGCGCACTTTATAAAAATACTAAAAGAAAACCTACTGAAAGTACTAGATGAAAAATAATACTGATAATAAAGCAATTCGTGCGAAATTATTCCCTAACCATTCCAAAATAATAATATACAAAAATGCACAACGTTAATGTTCAAGTTTTCACTTCTGCCGGCACTACCGGAGTGCAACCCGTTGTTTTTAGACCTCTCTCGTCCACGTCAAACTCTTGTATATTAAAAACTTTGCTAGCTTATTTTTATGTATAAGAAATATACATAATGAATGTAATTTTTAAACGTTCTGCAGTGCGAGTGTTACAGATAATATGATAATGGCAATCAACTTAATCAATCACACATTAAGATTAAAAATGCATCTTGAAGAACTTCAATACAAACGTGATACTTATTACTCGTATATCAAAGCCTGCACACACTTCATCAAAGTAGATCGTTTACGCATACAACTTTAAAGAAAAATTTAACAGTAACCTCTATGTTTATTAACCTGCAGTTATCCTTTAATATTAGGAAAAGTATAGTAGTCTG
This sequence comes from Pyrgus malvae, assembly GCA_911387765.1. Taxonomy (NCBI): domain Eukaryota; kingdom Metazoa; phylum Arthropoda; class Insecta; order Lepidoptera; family Hesperiidae; genus Pyrgus; species Pyrgus malvae. The sequence goes on along the minus strand of OU426960.1, from coordinate 1,738,186 downwards.
TCACAGACTGGAGCGCTCATTTTTGCCGCGAAGCCATTTTTCCTATAACAACGCTTGCGTTTGCTATACATACCCTCTGAAGCATGGAACAGCGCATAAAATTTGCCAGGAACGGTCTCCCGCGAACATTTAACTTAGCTCAAGTGAGGATTTCTGAAATTCGCCAACGCATTCGATAAACGCCAGACTCTATACCATACACTCCTCAATATTGTCTCGACACATATTATAATAAAGATAAGATTCAGTAGAGCTTCAGATACCATTAAATGGTATCAAATTGCAAAGTGCAAATTTTGCACGAGCGTGTTAGGTCAGACCGAGGCGTGGAAAGACGAGTATAGTCCGTGGAATTTTATGCCGTGAACTATTTGTAAATTGTAATGCGCTCACTGTAGGGCCGGGCCGGTTAACGTTGGTTTTGAAGATATTCATGTTTTTTTTTGTAAGAAAATCAGTGAAATTTAGTGTACCCTATTAATGTCTCTCTATATTAGTCCACCACGTTAGCGGGTTGGTAATGAAATCTTATATACATACTTGATAAAGTCAATATTTTTTCCAACCTCTTTATGTGCCACTGCTGGGCACAGGTCTGCTCTAACAAGTGAGAGGGATTTAGGCCATAGTCCACCTCGCGAGATTGCGGATTGGTGGACATCAGCGGTGGAGAAATTATGAATTTCTCTCAGGCATGCACAGTGATGGAAAACATCGTTATCAATTAAATATCACAATATATTCCATCACGGTGGAGCAGCGATGAAACGCGCACATTACAAATTTATTTTGTTAGAGGTGCGCGCCGAGGATTTGAACCTGGCATCTCCCGCGTTGGAGACCGTGGTCTTTGCCACTCGGCCATCGCCGCTCAAATGTCAATATACATATATGCTCAACATACGGTGATTAAACGAAGGGTAGCCTTTTTCTAAGATTATAAACCAACGCAAATATTTAAGAACTCAAAACATTCTTAATCTTTTTAACGAAGTACTTATTTACACCGTTATGTATTTCCTTTTTTAAGGAGTTGTTCTAGAATAAATTAATTAAATTTAAATTTGGGGATACCCAAGTAAGCTACCAAAGATCTCATATCAAATTTCAATTTTCCCCACAGGGTGGCGCCACTCTACGCGGCAACGAAGATTCCACGTGTCCATTGACCAACGTTACGTAAGCAAAATCTCATGAACATAAAAGTTTTAACAACAAGAAGCATTACCATACTTTTTTAAATTTATATTTAATATTTTTATTTTATTGAAATTAAACTTACCTACTTCATATTTTATTTTGATTGTCTATTTTATTAATTTATTGTTTAGATTGTAAAATAAAAAGATTTATACCAAATATTTGTTTTGTTATTTTACTGCTCTTAGAGACGAAATATAACCGAGAAGAAAACTTAAGATGGATAATAAGGAATAATTTCAGTCTTCCCATTTTGGTATATTAAAAGTAAATAAAATTAGCTATGTAAAGTCCAAAAAATAATATGTAAAAATATAGCTTAAAGTGGCATACATGTGAAGGTAATATAAGCATGTTAAAAATTGTTTCGAATCCTCAGTCTTCTCCCCTCAGAAATGTGCCTACAGTGCTCTAAATAAGTGTGGTTTGGTGTATTTCATGTTACAAAGAAACTTTTGTATGACAACTTTATACACGGATCACCGTGTAGTATTGAAATTGCTATGATTTTACTCACCGTGGAGCATTAATAAATAAATATCTTTGGACATTAATGCATTAAAACTGACCGAGCAATGGAAACAAACTCACCTTCACGCCTACACTTACACATTTGTGTATTAATTCCGTATAATTGTAGTCTCGGGTTATGTTACAGCTTCGGTTAATTGTTTCGAAATATCTATGGGAACTTGCGAGCATATTTGTTTAACGTATACTCTGAGATTATCAATGACCGATCGATTCAATTTTTCATCCCAATTATCTGATCGATTCGGAAATTTATACGCTTTTTGAGTTGAAGCTATTTACAAATATTGGTACATAAAATTCCTTAAACAGATACTTTCTCATATAAAGTTTCTACATTCCTAACTTCCAAAAAGTGTCGTGCCGTTGTATCGTTGAAAAGTAATTATTTCCTTGAAAACTTTAATTGAATTTTTCGTATTTTATAATTTGTTTGCTTTGATCGTTTCTTCAATAGCAGACTTCTTGTTGTTTGTAACTTGCAGTTGCTGGCCCATTTCAAAATTTTAAATACCAACCCATGATAATTATTATAAGGGCACCAAATAAATATTAGTATAATAAAAATAAAGCTTACAAAGTTTTTGGGAGTTTATATAATTTCAATAAGAAAAGGACACGTACCTATCTTATGTAAAAATGTTTTATTTTTAACCACATTTCTATTTTTTGTTTAAAATTATTATAAACAGATATGGTCTTATTGAAGCAACAACGTCTACACCACATTGACTGTCAAGCAATGTCAGCACGGTCAGTACTGTGGTGGTTGACACTGTGTGATTTTTACAAATGAGAGAACTTTCTTCTTTGAAGAATCACCCCGGCACACATTTTTGCCGTAATACAAATCTATTGCGTTTGTTTGTAAATTTGAGGCCTCTTTTTTGTGCCTCCAGAGTAGACGCGTAAATGCATACGACCAGCCATACTTGAAAGAGCTACAAAAAACTCTTCTTTAAAGCCGGCAATGCTCAGGCGACTCCCCTTGCTCGTGTCCCATGGGTGACGATGATCCTTAACATCACGCGACCCGTCTGCCTTTTTGTTCGGTTTATGTTTTAAAAGCTAGATGTTAGGTGCTTGGTTGAAGTACCAGGGCACAGCCACTCTAAAGCTCGGATACGAGGATATGAGCGGAGTTATGCTGAAGAGCTATTAAAGAAAAACTGAACAAATGTCCGCACGGTGACCAGGGTCATTACTGGACACTGTAAGCTCGGTTGATATATTATGTCGCTTAGACTAAGTTCAACTGACACGTGCAGATATTGTGGGGAGGAGAGCGAGACACCACGCCACCTCCTTTTAAATTGTGGTGCGCTAAATCACAAGCGTAGCATTCATCTAAGGAGGCACGTACTGCCAAACAAATCAGTAAAATCCTAAACTTTTTCAAGGCCATGGGGTTGGACAGTAATCTGTAACCTGGCTACGGGTACAAACAATCTTCATAGGTCGAAGTACCCTGGGCTGATACAGCCCGAGCCTTACTACTCAAATAAAAAAGGTGCTGGACTGTAGACACCCCTGATATCACGTGGCAGGTGTCGCTTACTCATTTAAAACGGCATACAAATCCGGTTTTGGACTACCAAGTCAATTGAGATACTTTTAATGAGCTGTCAAAACGTGATGTCCTCATACATTTTGTATGAGAAAATTATAAGTGACGTCACTTAGCATATATAGTCAATTGACTTTATTATAATTGATTTAAGCGGTAATAAAAATCATGTATAAAAAATAATTAACAATTATATTGCTTTCCGAGCGTGATTTAGTGCAACCTTTTTATGGTAAGGATTTTGAATTTTTTGTGCATAGTGTCCAAGACCCTATTTAAAAAAGCACGCACATTCACACGCACGATTTTCTGCACAAATCAATTAATGTAGTTCAATTCGTAAATTGGCTCTAATTATGAGAACTCTATTTCAATGCGACATAATATATAACTTCCTGTCATCAAGAATAGCCAAAATATTCCGGCTTGAAAACAAAGCGTCTTAACCTAGAGAGGACCTTGCACCAAATATAAATTACGCCTCATTATATTATCAGTGCAAATTATGTCACAGTGGATTCTCACGTCGCCATTGTGAGGAGGACCTTGGTGACTGGTGTATAGGCGTGCGAATTCTATTGTCATGCGATTATGTTGCATGATATTTTGAGCATATTGTCTCAATACTTTATGTGAGCGACTACGGTGAATGGCGATTTGTTTGAGCGATTTGAGTTTGATGAAGTTTTCTTATAGAACGAATCGTGAGTGTAAACTAACATTGTTAATATTTTTTTTATTTGAATGGAGCAGCAGACGAGCATGCAGGCCACGTGGTGTTAAGTGGTCACTGCAGCCCATGGACATCTACATACAACCTCAAGCAAGCATAGGTAAGTCTTGTCTGAGATCGTATGCAGTTGCGCTGCTACTCCGGAGGCTGGTGGTCACCTCATGTAAGTGTGGGCGGCAACTGCACCTTTCCACTGGTTTTTCAATTGGTTCACGGCAGAAGTGGGTGCAGCGGTGGTACTTCCCCGGGCGAACGATAATAGTTCTAACACCTCACAAGTTAATATAATTATCACGGCTGTACTCATGTGGTTTTTTTCGGGGATGCCCGACTAGTTTCGGTCCTAACCGAGGACCTTAGTCATGAGTTGACCGGAGTGTCTCCGTCGTGATGTCACCGCGACCGGCGGTGGGAGCTCATGACTAAGGTCCTCGGTTGGACCGAAACTCGTCGGGCATCCCCGAATAAAACCACGTGAGTACAGCCATGGTACTATTTAGATTACCAATATCTGTGGAAGTTAGATAAAAACGGCTAGCGTAGACCGCAAGCGATCTACTTGTACACATTATACCTGTATTTGTCTCTTGAGGACCCCTGTGAAGCAATAGCTAACATGTCGGACTGCCGATCGAAGGGGCCCGGGTTCGGTTCCCGGCGAAGCAGAAATTCGAATGATGATTTTGAAATTGCTGTTCTCGATCTTTGAATCTCTATGGTTGGGTATTTGTTTATGTATGACTCCAAAAACAACAATAAATTGTACCTACAGGTTAACACAGATCGTACCTACTGATGAGTAGAAAATGTAAGTTGATTATTAAATTGAAGAAGAATACACAATTATTTCTTTACTTATTAGTGTACATTAATTTGTTTTGGAATAGTTTTCTTTTGAAGTCGGTTTTTTGTTTCGTTAAATTTTTTATTTATTTTCAGATTTTTTGTGAATTTGAAGTGCACTAACAATTTTTTTGAATATGGGTAGACCTACGTGCTGCCTTGCTCATATGAGACAATGCCATTTTTTAATAAAACAGTTAGAAATTCTGCCACAGATCGCACCCTTACTATAAGCCGTTAAGGAGTTTCATTGATCATCATATACAACTACGACAATTGGCTGTAACCCTTTTGCGTCCCACTGCTGGGCACGGGTCTCTCCCCATTATTGAGGAGGCCTGGAGCTTACTCCACCACGCTGCTCCAATGCGGGTTGGTGGAGATGCGGGTTAGTGGCCAACCCGCTGTCGGATGTTTTCAAACCTCCCATAAAGCATTCGACAAGGTTTAACGACTGTTATCTATCGACAACAACCAGGACCGACGGCTTAACGTGCCCTCCGAAGCACGGAAACGCGCATGAAATTTTTTGCCACTAGCGGTCACCCATCTCACAACCGACCGCGCCCGCTTGGCGTATCTGCATAGACCGTTTGCGTTCTACGCTAGCCGCCAAGCCATGCGCGCTACGACAATAACTTGGCCATAATGACGTTACGGTAGGCGACTCAAATATCCGGATGGACTATAAAAGATTATTTCGAGGCTCCTAAAAATTTCATTTCATCAAATTCTTCAGAGTTCCCTTATTTAGTCATATACCCCATAATCAGAACCTAACCAAAGTCATATCAAACTAACCGTGGAGTACATCCTTTCTAATTAAAAAAGAATCATCGAAATCGGTTGTCGTGATCTTGAGTTATTCGTCCATTTGTCGCGCAGCTACTTAATGCGAATTTATAACTTATATCTTTTTTTATGGATTCCGTGGTCAGAACTGGACCATATTAAAATGAGACCACACGGGAAGCATCAGCTTTCAAATAAAAAAAGAATCATCAAAATCTGTTCACCAAGTCGAAAGTTCCGAGGTAACAAACATAAAAATAACATACAGTTGAATTGATAATCTCGTCCTTTTTTGATTGAAGTCGGTTAAAAAGAAGTTGTATGAAGCAATAAATCAAATAAAATTATTCTATATTGCTTACTTACCATTTATAATAAATTTTATACCTTAATTTAAAAAGACTCAACAGGACAATCGCAGGTCATCAGACTCCTTCACAATGCACACGAGCTCAAAAACTGTGTTAAAATATTAGGCTAATTAGTAAAAATTAATTTTAATTACTCGACTTTAATATGTCAATTTATTCGTCCGTAAAGTTTTTGATGAAGAAAAAAAGGTTGCTTTGTATGAACTAAAATTAGTACTTCAAATCTGATATAAAGACCCTAATTAAAAATTGTGAACATGACTTGTTCAAATTATATGCACTCTTATCTTTGGTACCCTTGTTTTGGGGTCTGAATAATTTTCGACGTTCAGGTAAAGTGGCGATTGTTATCAGTTAAGACTCTTGTAATCACGAAGGGATTAGGTATGTTTATAATTTGGCAAATTATGATTTTCTTAAATTTCATGCAACATGGCTATGGCTGTAACGATCCCAAAATTTTGTACGATAATCTTGTAAAATTATGCGGATATGAAGGCAGAGATCTTAAATAAGATCCGCGTCCTCCGCCAGGGGGCTGAACCCTCGAATGAGACGATCGGAGAGCTCGGTCGGAGAGCCAGATGGCGGGATCTGACGCGCTGGCGCAACAGACTGCGCCAACCGCAGAACGCGCGACAACGAGCCGTCGGCTCAATCTTGCCTAGCTGAAGAGAAAAGGTCTCGTCACCTACCGACTGACTCAAATACTGGACATGGCTACTTCGCTACTAGTATCTGAACCGCATTAGACGGGAGGTGTGTGCTGAATGTCATCGCCGCAGACACGATCAGGATTCCGCGCAGCACACGCTCGAAGACCGCCCATCTTGGAAATCCGAGCGGTGGATCTTGGTCCAAAACATCGGACCAGATTTGTATCCGGCGGCCGTCGATGTAGCGATGATGCGCTCTAGGAACGTGTGGGACTAGATGACCTCCTTCTGCGACACTGTTTAGTGCGCAAAGAAGGAAGCCGAGCGAGCCCGGGAGGGTGAAGATCCCGCTCGGCAAAGGAACCGCGGGGGCAGACGTAGATAACGTCCCTCGGCGCTAGTCCGTGTAGCTTCGGGATTAAAAACAGAGCTGCGGTATCCCCTGGCTGATCGTAAGAGGCGACTAAAAGGGAGCTTCTGGGGTTGCGGGCGGTGAGAGTGGGAGCTCAATCCATCCAGCCAGCAGCCCCGGGGAGGACGGCGGTGTGTGCGTGGCCGCATGCCGCCGTAGGCATCGGAAGACTATGATGATCTGACCTAACCTCTGATATGACCTTTACGCATATCTACGTCAACGTATGATATTAAGCACTATGAACCCTGCTTACTACTTTAAAAAACATAAAATTCGGTACCACAGGCGCAGACAAAAGACATGAGATGAACGTTATAAAATATTATTGTTATGAATTATAATGTTACCGACTCACTGCACTTTATTTAATACATATTAATGCGTTTAAATTTTACGACCTGAGTGGATAAGGTAGCGAGATATTAAATATTACATTTGGAATTGGTACCTGAATGTGCAACAAAAAATGAATTAATTTACAAAAACCGGGGCAGTACAAAAACTTTAAGAATTACGAATATTAAGAGAACATTGAAAATTTATGTTCTTAATGAAGGTTATAAAAAATCGGTAGTAGACTTCAATAAGTCGTCATTTTGAAAAAAATGTGGAAAGATCCACTAGACCATGTAGCTTCGTCTTCTTCTTCGGCTTCCTTATCGATAAGGCTGCGGTATCGTCGGTAAATGTCTTCCGGGGTTGCGGGCGGCGAAAGTGGTAGCTCCAACCAGTGGCGGTTCAAGGTTTAGGAATTACGAATTGCTCTCAAGCATGCACGGCGATGGAGAACTTCGTAATTAATTAAATATCACGATATTTTCCATCACCGTGGAGCAGCGATAAATGCGCTCATTACAACTTTCTTTGTCAGATTGTCAGTTGCGCTTCGAGGGTTTGAACCCGGTATCAGTCACGTCGAGGATCGCGGTTTTTACAACTCGGCCATCGTTGCAAGGGGCAGTAAAAATCCCAAATAACCCTTTTTCTCTCCCAACGGGTCGGACACTTTTTGAATATTTCTCCGCCGATATAAAAATAGGTAGGACCTAAATAGAAGACACAATAAAATTCGTTTCTTCGTTTCTTTAGGAGTTGCTTGTTGTTATGATAAACAATCTTAGCAATATTTTTAAAGTCATTTGTTAAAAACAATTATACACGGAAATTACTTTTGGTATGATCATTTGTTTTGAAATCATTTTATTATTACCATCTTAATTTTGAATTAAAAATTACACAAAGAATACAAACTTTGTTACGGTTCGATTCTGTCTACAATATGATTTTTTTCTCCGTCTGCTCTTTTCTTCAGCTCAGCATTGCCTAAGCGCACCCAGAGCAGACAGAAAAAAAAACGTTCAACAAGAGTTTGTAAAGGAACCGTACAGTTAATAAAAAATATTTCATTTCATTTCATTTTTTGGTTCAGCTAGATGTAATGATAGACGCATAAGTAATTCTACTTGTATCGATTATATTTTTTCTTAGAGCATCAAAGTTACTGACTGACCCAAAGATATTGGAAAATGGACTGACCCTTCAGGAGAGACGGCATAGCGCCTCGCTTCGATACATAATTTTTGTACCAAATCTGGTGCGGGGAAAGAACGCACACATTTTAATTTTTTCACACATTCACAAATATTATTTCATCGCTACAGACTTATACATTTCTAAATTTATCAATTTCAATTAACAACGTCATTTTCTATGCACCGTCAACACTGACACCGACACACACTAGTTGTATAACTAGAAGGCACATTGTGCATGCACGTTGGGACCAGGGGTTCACCCGTAAAGGCCACTCCTCTGACGGGTGTCATACCTTGATGCTTTAAGTATTTTTTCAAACGAGACAAGCGAAACAAGCACATACATACTAATAGGTACTCATCATAAGCATCGTTAGATAATATTACCGTGGTCTCGTGGCAAATTACAAAAGTTTAGGCTCCACAGCAAGAGCAAAAAATGCTAAAGTAAAGTAAAGTAATATACAACAGGTTCATAATGAAAATTTCTTTTAATTTTAATTAATTAGCGCGTCAATAACAATGAAACAAATTACGTGGTTTACGCAAACAAAGGATAAATATTTTCATCAAATATTATTTAAAATTATTATCGTTAAAATCCCACCTTTTTACGGAGACTTACTTCATGCTCAATGGTTTAGCGATATGAGATATTATTAAAACAGTCTAAGGTAAGTAAGCGGGTTGGCCACTAACCCGCATCTCCACCAACCCGCATTGGAGCAGCGTGGTGGAGTAAGCTCCAGGCCTCCCCAATAAGGAGGAGAGACCCGTGCCCAGCAGTGGGACGCAAAAAGGGTTGCAGCAAAGGTAAGTATAATTTTTACATCCATACTTCTACCAGGCGACCATCCATCCATCAGGCTTTGAAAGTCCTGGACTAGACATAGAACTCTCCTAATATTCGCACCTTCATGCTGGAATTCGCCCTGTGAATCCAACGGTATCCTGCTGTCTTTTTCAGGTCCTCAGTCTACCTGGTTGAACTGACGACCATCAGGAGAAGCAAACAATTGCTTATGACCTCAGACAAAATTTAGGTTCTGTTTGGTTGATGTTAATGTTGACCAAAGACGACGTTTTGCCTACATAATGTTGGTAGTCTGACCGGGGAACTACCACCGCTGAGCCGTTGCGTTGCTACTCCGGAGGCTGATGGTCGCCTCATGAATTCTGGCCGGCAACTGCACCTTATCACTAAAATACGATGGGTGAAGTAGGTTCCATCTCTACTACCCTGGTCGAACCATTAAGTCGTGGGATGATGGATTGATATCCTAATACCTTGTCAGTGGTGAAACTACCTTTCGACCAAAACTCGCTTAAAACATGCATTCCTTATCTCATCACTGCATAAAATATGTTGAACAATAATCTGTGCAATTACATGAGGTTTTATTGAAAAAGTCAATTAAAATTTCAGTAAAAAATGGCATTTGCGTATGTAGATTGCAAAGGCGATGTCCTTGCACCAAATCTTGGTTGAATTGTGTTAACTTTTTGCTGTGTGTTACGGTGTGTTTACATACATCCGTTTATTATTATCAGGAAGAGTTCTAAATTTAAAACGCATTTGAATAACTAGGAGCAATTCAATTATTGCCGATGATCCGATCTTAAAATATAACAATTTTAGTTACTTTAATTTTAATTAGTAATATAATATTGTATGCCAGAGCACGGTAGACTGTTTATACTCTTATAATAATTTTAAACATCTAACTGTATGTATCTTAACAGTCAACAATAAAGTATTTTCTTTTCTTTTCTTATTAGGGAGTATTCCGCCAATAACTCCAGACTAATTTTGCTTTATTTTTAGGTGTTCCATTGTTGGCGAAATCCGTCCTAACACTATACCACTCGAATGAAATATCCCTTATATGTCCTCGTCTGTCGACACTGCTGTAGAGGTTGGCATGGTTTTTATATAGAGTTATTAGATAGGGAGCTGGAGAGTGCCATAGGCTACTTTTTAACCCCCGGGGAAAATATCTCATTTCTACGGGAAATCACATGTAACCCAAGCGAACGACGCCGCGGATAGAAAGAAACTACCTTAATGAAATTCAATTGTTAAGAACAATTTAGCCAATATCCAGAATCCATACGGTTCATACATTAAAGAAATTGAAATTAAGCAAAATTATATCCTGGAACTAGTTGTGCCCTGCGGATTCACCTGCGTGTGTTCTGATCGGTTGGAATATTTTAATTGAAAGTTAAATATTTAAAGACCACAGAAAGATCAACAGGGTGGAATGTTTTTTTTCAACCCTTTTTTTTTATGTCCCACTGCTGGGCACAGATCTCTTACTCACAATTGAGAGGGATTTAGGCCATAGTCCAGCACGCTGGCCAAGTGCGGATTGGTGGACGTCATGCCTTCGAGAAGTTATGAATTTCTCTCAGGCATGCACGGCGATGGAGAATATCGTAATCAATGAAATATCACGATATTTTCCATCACCGTGGAGCAGCGATAAATTCACACATTACAAATTTCTTTGTCAGAGGTGCACGCCGAGGATTTGAACCTGGGATCGGTCGCGTCGAAGACCGCGGTTTTTTACCACTCGGCCATCGCTGCTCTTGAATGGTGGAATGAAATGGAATGGTTGAATAATAAAAACAATAAAAATACATTCAATTTACGTCACGACTCGAAAAATGATGTGTGAACGAACCCTTACTGCGATTGTATCGCTGTCTTCACGCGTCCGCCGGCTAAGGACAGATGGGAAAAAATGATTTTGAATCGTCTTTGTTTTAAAATCCTGTTTCAATTCTTCCTATATTCCTTTTCGACTTCCAAAAAATTCAGTTGATAAGTGCATATAGCTGCTGCTGTTGTACAAATCCAAAAATAGCAACACAAATAACTGACGGGTAGTGAGTACTGTTGCCTATGGACACGAACAACCCAGGTTGAGCACTGTCGACATTGTCAGCTCAGATTGAGCATTGTCAGCTTTGATGAACAACCCCATGTCATACTCGACTTGATGCATCAGTCGCAATTTCCAAATCTGAGGGAAAAATTAAAAGAATGGTGCCTTTTTTGAAATCATATTGAATCATCATGTTGAAGTATGGCCAATCTTTATCGATCACTCTCTCTTATCTCAGTGAAACACTTAATTGAAAAAAGAAAACTTCCATGCCGTCAAGTAACTCAAGAAACATCAGTTTTTTTAAGAGTGTGCCATGTTGCATGTTGCGTAGCATTTATTTGGCTTGGCTGCAACCTTTTTTGCGTCCCACTACTTGGCACGGGTCTCTCCCCATTATTGGGGAGGCCTGGAGCTTCCTCCACCACGCTGTTCCAATGCGGGTTGGTGAAGATGCGAGTTGGTGGCCAACCCGCTGTCGGATGTTTTCAAACCGCCCTGAAGGCCTCCGACAAGGTTTAACGACTGTTATCTATCGACAACAAGCGGGACCGATGGCTTAACGTACCCTCCGAAGCACGGAAACGCGCATGAATTTTTTTGCCACTAGCGGTCACCCATCTCGCACCCGACCACGGCGGTTTGGCTTAGTTGCATAGATCAAGAATTTATATGATTACAGTTAAATCCCTACATTTATTATTTTATCTCTATCGTAAGTCTATTTCCCTTCAAACAGAGCTTCACATAATTTCTTTACGGTAAGCTAATTTATGTAATAAAACGCTTCTAGGTCAAGTGCATGCGGTACGTCACCACATCGTGACACATGGGAACTACTCGTATAGACAATGAGCGGTACAATAAAGAGTGTATTGTACGGCGTCACGGCAGGAAGTGTAGCAATAAGTTTAAAAACCGGCTTAGTGCGAGTCAAAATCGCACGTAGAATTATGTACAGTCCCACTACAAGGCACGGGGCTCCCACGTTAATAGGGAGACCTGGAGCCTACTCCAATACACTGCTCCAAAACTTTAGTCAGTCTATAAATTAATAATGGTGATATTTCAATGTGAAGGTTGCCTTCGCCATGCATACCTTTTATTTTTATTTGAATGGAGTAGCAGACGAGCATGCAGGCCACGTGGTGTTAAGTGGTCACTGCAGCCCATCGACATCTACATACAACCTCAAGTAAGCATAGGTAAGTCTTGTTTGAGGTCGTATGCAGTTGCGATGCTACTCCGGAGGCTGGTTTTCGCCTCATGTAAGTGTGGCTGGCAACTGCACCTTTCCACCGAAACACAACATGAAGTTTTGCAGCGGTGGTACGACGGCAGAAGTGGGTGCAGCGATGGTACTTCCCCGGGCGAACCATAATAGTTCTACCACCTATAAAAAATACCTTCAATTAAGTACTATTGGAGTTTTTATCATTAAAAGATTTAAATTGAAACTATAGTACATAATACAACTTTATGACGCAATCAGCCATTTCTTTAACATAAATCTTTTTTATCGAAAGATTTGTCACAAAAATAACAGCTTTAGTACCCGATACATTATATCTCCGGCCGTTATAATACTCTATATATCGTTATAATAACGAATATCATCGGATATCTGGTTTCATACACATTTGTAACTTAGAATAAAGAAGCATAATTGATACTGTATCTGTTTTAAAAGCAATAAATAATCATTAAACTGGTTAGTTTATTGCCTGTGGGGTCAGTGGTTCTCAACTTTAGTTCAGGGCTAAGGCACTTGTTTCTTCAATCAATTTATGATTTTTAAATGAATTGTAAACTTTTGAAACGTGGTTCCACTAACATGCTTCTATCGGGGAATAATACTGCAGTACTTCGGGGAAGCAATTTACTTTTTTATGCAATTGAAGTAGCAGATGAGTACGCATGCCACGTGGTGTTAAGTGGTCGATGCAGCCCATGGTCTCCTACACACATCCTCAAGAAAGCTTCAGGCAAGTCTGTCCGGTACCTTTCCATCGATTTCGGCGGTTCCAACGTAATATAATAAAATCAATTCTCTGCAGAAATTGGTGCAGTTCAGCTATTTTAACAGTCAAACAATGAAAGTTCTACAAATAACCTTTTCATCCACATATATGTATTATATTATTAGCATGCGAAGTGGTACAACAAAAACATAGAACCTCAGACTAGTTTGCTTGAGTTTGGAATTAGGTGACTGTACATGACAAGAAAGAAAGAAAGAAAGAAAGAAAGAAAGAAAGAAAATACTTTATTGTTGACTGTTTACAAACATACAGTTAGATGTTAAAAATATTATAAGAGATTATGAGTTATGCTCTGGCATACAATATTATATTACTAATTAAAATTAAAGTAGCGAAAATAGTTTTATTTTAAGATCCGCTAAGGATATTCTTAACGGATCTAATGTTGCTTTACCGGGTTTTCTTAGGCGAGCCTGAAGCCTGAGTTTAAATCCCGGGTGATCCCGGGTCCCGGCCCGTTCACGTTACTCCTCCCACGAAAAAGAAGGGCAATGTGATGAGTAACCGACCGAGGACGCCTCCTGTAAAGCTTGGACCTAGAATCGAGTCGACTCAATGTTTAAATCCAGGGATTTACGGTGGATTGGAAGTGCATTTTACCTTAATTTTATATGAAGTTTGGATACCACTGGATCGGATAACCAGAGTTGCGTATATCTTTTTGTTTTCGACCAAATCTTTTGGTATTTTAACGTATTATATTTCAAGTCGAGTCGAGATGGATATCGCTTCGACTTTCAGAGCCAGTAAAATGCAACGAATGACATTATGGGACAGTTGCATTTACGGATTTAGGTTTGCTTATTTTTTAATTTCATAATTTCTTGTGTTATAAGTTGGAATCTTAAAGCGTACATAGCACTGCTATGGGTCCCACAGATCTGCCCACGGGTTTTTCCACAGTAGACCTTACTTCACTACGCTGCTCCAAACACCTGCATTGCTTCTTATTATGCCTGTAAAAAACTCATGGACTGTCATTTATTTATTTATATATTTTTACAAACACCTTGAACTAGTCATTACAATTGGCTATATTTACAGTACAATAAATGTCTACAAACTAGTTCTGGATATCTTTCAAACGTAATAGAGTCATAGACAAAAATATACATATAACGCAAATGGCCCGGTGGCTGACATAGAATGCAAATGATCTACCCAGCTAAGCAAAACAGACAATTTCCGTGCTTCAGAGGACATGTAAAGGCGTTTGTCCCGATTGTTGTCGATGGATTGTAGTAGTCAACCTTGTCGGAGGTCTAATGAGCGGTTTAAAATACCTAAGAGCAGGTAGATCACTAACCCGCATCTCCACCAACCCGAATTAGAGCAGCTTGGTTAAGAAGGCCTCCCCAAGAAAAAAAAAGAGCCGTACCCTGCAGTACCCATAAAAGTACAGATATTGTCACATAAAATTTTAGTTTAGTAATGAAAATGTAAATAACTTACTACTCAATAATAAAAAGACCAATTGTATTAAGTTTTCACCACCTAATGTTAAAGAAATTATTTTAAAACCACAATTGAATGGCGAGGAAATGAGCTTTGTTGATTTCAGCTGTATTTCTTGGATTAACTGTTGATTCTAGGCTTCAGTGGGGACCCTATATCTCTCGATTAGCGAATAGACTAAGTTCTGCCGTCTTTCAATGTGTCAAATGTCGATACAGCCAGACTGATCTTTTTTAGTTATTTCCATAGTATAACGTCGTATGGTATTTTACTGTGGGGAAATGCTGCTAATATCGACACAATATTTTGCAGAAGAGGGCTATTCGCGCAATTTATAAATTAAATTCTAGAGAGTCTCTGAGAGAAAAATTTAAGGAGACTAATATACTAACAATTGCATCGCAATATATTTATGAAAATATAATGTATGTTCGTAAAAATAAACACGAATTTATGACCTTTTTGGATTTACATAGTTCGAACTGTGTTTCGACAAGGAATGGCCACAAACTTGCATTCCCCAAGTGTAGGCTCCGCAAAAAGAGCCACTCTTTTATCGGGATGTCGATCAGAATATATAATAAAATCCCGGAAAGTGTTCAATCCCTTCCTTTGCACAGATTTAAAAAGAAAGTCAAACAAGTCCTGTGCCGCAAGGCTTATTACGATCTTAAGGACTATTTAATTGATAAAAAAGCTTGGGATTGAGCTGTAGTCCCACAAGGCGGTTTCTATAACTGATGTAATAGACTTAAATCAATCAAACTGCCAATGTTAACAGATAGCTGTGGGACGACATTGACACATGCGGTAGCTGTCACGTATGTTCCTTATCTGCCCATAGCTACTCTGTAAGAAAGCTAATTATAGTATACCTCATATTTTAAAACAGGGCTGAAGTTTTTCTCCGTCTGCTCTTTTCTTCAGCTCAGCATTGCCTAAGCGCACCCAGAGCAGACAGAACAAAAAAATGACGTTCACTAAGAGTTTGTAAATGAACCGTACAGTGAATAAAGAATATTTCATTTCAAATATTTTTTATGAATATATTATCATTACAATTTAACACTGACTTTGATTCCGTTTTCCACTTTTCTTTTAAATTTATGGTGTTTTCTGACGATCGAAATCACCTAAGGATCTGCGGCCACCCATCTGATTGCTAAAATTAAATGGTTGACTTAAGGTGCCTACGATGAACCTTGCCGAGTTCATCGGGGTAGGTTAATAACATCCAATAATACCTTACTTCAATCATAATTTTACAACCATCGTGTCATAGTTATTGAGTCAATTAACAAATAATGATCAAACAGATGATTTCCCGTCTTCAAACACAATAACAACTGAACATAAAACTTGTGGCTAAGGCACTAAAGGAAGCTTGTATCTTCCAAAACAAAACCAATAACTTGTTTTAATTAACCGAAGCTTCTATTATTCTGACAATTAAATACCTACGTTAATTTTAGTGTCTGTTTGTATAATGTCACGAGCCTTTTCGTCTGCTTGTTTTCTTATTTCAATACTTAGGTGATAGTCGAATTTGCTCTTTGTCGTAACTATTACTCGTGTTTATTTACTTATTTAACCATTTATGTACACAGATGCAATAATTACAGTTTTCAAGTAAAAGAAATATAGTACAAAGGTACTGCTTATTCCTAACAGAAATTTCTTCCAGCAGACCTGTGACTGGAAAACTGGATCTCAGTGGTTCAGTGTGTGTACGCAAAACATATATTAAGTAATATACTAAATATTAATATTAAACAATATATATATATATATATACAATAAATACAATATATACAATAAATACCTTTATCTATTTTCGAACAATTCAGTGGATCAGATTGGTTACTTAGCATTTTGCTCTCTTCTTCTTGGGGTGCAGAAATTTGAATGGGCTGCGATTTTCAACAAACTTAAAAGCATTTAAAAACGTTCTATAGCTACTCAACCCGCGTTTGTCCTAGGTATATGGGTTCGTATATCTCATATTGTGCCTTTTTCTGGAGAAAGACACGTGCCCAGCAGAGGACATTAAAATGATATACGATGTTAATGATATAGACCAAAATGAATTATAAAAGTTTCAAAATCTGTACAGCTAAAAACTATCCAAATCAATCATAAAAACGATATATCGTACATCGTACATCTTAATTTTCTAAGATTTCTAGGAGTCACATAAACCGTGTTAGTGTCAGAACAACTTTCATACAAAACTTATATATAACTTATAAATAATTTTAATTGCACAAATTGTTCAAAATTTAGAAGTTTGTGTGCGATACTTCTCACTACCATTTTGTATTGCTCTTGCGTTACCTTTCACTGGCAATCAGAATATTACGGGTATTTGCTTGACTGTTAGCGAGTATTGTTTGAACGAGTGGGCATCATTGTTATATACTGATGTCCGGAGGATGTGGGTACAAACCCTCAACTTAGCTTAACACAACTTAACTTAATAATAACTTATTTTGTTTTGGAACTCACTATATGTTTTATTAATTAAATAACTTACGGAGCTTCGCACCATTTCAAATAATACATTACTAGCTGTGCTCCGCGGTTTCACCCGCGTTATTTTTTTTTAAAGTATCCTATTTTACTTCTGATAACTCTAAGAATATATGTACAAAGTTTCATGATGATCGGTTGAGTAGTTTTCGCGTGAAAGAGTAACAAACTTACTTTCGCATTTATAATATTAGTAGGATTATGATTGTATATATATATATATATCACATTTGCCGTGATACAGCGGGCAAATTATTTGATTATGTTTACAATCAATTTTAGGAATTATAAATTTTTTCACATGCAGGAAATTTAATTGTCATTTCTAAAATAATAATTATATTAATATATATCCAAATTATTAATTAATAATTAAGATTTTTATGTCAAAAGAATTATATAAAACAATTAATTTCTATTTTAATTACTCAATAGTTAATCGTCAAGTCAATTAGTTAGAATCGGAAGAGTAAGATTAACATACAGTTTAATATCCTGCTACTGAGCAAGGTGTATTACATACACTACGCTGGCCCATTACAGGTCATAAAATATAAAATATATTTTGCCTGTAGTTTCGGGATTAAGAATATGACTATGATGTCCCCTGCCTGAACGTAAGAGGAGAGTAAAAGGTAGCTTCCAGACTTGAGGGCGGTGGGAGTAGGAGCTCTAGTCGTCCATTTAGCGGCCCCGGTAAGGGTGGCGGTGTGTGCGTGGCCGCAAGCGGTCGCAAGCACATGAAAGTGCAAAATATCGTAGCATCACAGGTCTCCGAATGATGGGCCATATGGTACGTTCCTCCAGCGATCCCGAAGTTCTCCCCCAGCGCATTTGTATCACTTGCACAACAGGTAGGACAAACTACCTTGACATTTTTACAGCGTTGGCTTATATGTATAAAGTTAGGTAAAACTACTTCGCAACAATCCTCCATCAGAACGTATGATGGTGCATACTTTTTTCATGAAATATCATCTCCCTCCCTCCCACATAGGATATATTTATACATAGGATATATTATATTTGTTCTTTCTTTACCGTTCAGAAGCGCGCATGGCCCGTCGGTTAGGGTAGAACGCAAACGATCTATGCAACTAAGCCAAACTGGCGCGGTCGGGTGTGAGATGGGTGACCGCTTGTGGCAAAAAAATTTATGCGCGTTTCCGTGCTTTGGAGAGCACGTTAAGCCGTCGGTCCCGATTGTTGTCGATAGATAACAGTCGCTAAACCCTGTCGGAGGCCTTATGGGCGGTTTGAGAACATCCGACAGCGGGTTGGCCACCCGAAGGCTAAGCTTCAGGCCTCCCGAATAATGGGGTGAGATCCGTGCCCAGCAGTGGGACGCAAAAAGGGTTGCAGCCTTACCGTTCACTTGAAAGTTAAGCATGCATTACCACCAACCCAACACCACAAGGCATGTTATTTCCACCAACCCAAACTCGAACAGCTTGTTAAACTATCTTGTGGGGTTTTGTAGGAGAAAGGCTATGATTGGAACTTGCAAATTAAGTTGTAAGAGGTAGAATTACCACTTTTGATGAGAGCTCAATTGGGAGTATCCATTATGTCCACTATGATATGGTGTCTCTATCCAAAAAACCTGTATTTAGCTCGTCTATCTTTGATAATGTAATAAAACCTCCAGACCCAATACAAAACGTTACGTGCACGTTTCAATCGACCGTTTGAATATTCAAAACCAATTAAAATATAACAATTTCTGTACCGTGTGTACTTTCCCATATATCTTTCTCACGTAAATCAATTTTAGATTCGCAATACTAAACTACAGTATGTCAAATTGATAAATAAACAACTGTGGAACGATCGATCGTAATCCTTTCACGGCAAGATCGGATCTACATGATCGATGCGCGAGCGCAGCCGCTTTTAAGCCGATTACGTCCAAAACGTTAGTGCACGACACGACATTACGACTTGACGATGGATAATTTAGTCGTTGGTTTGCAATTTTTTTGGATTTTATTCCAATTTTTTTATAACAATTTGGGCATGTAGGCTTACAGGTAGCATTTCGTTTCCAATTACTAAAATCTATGGATGTCTTCATGAAGCTTCGAGTTTTTTAAGTTTTATCTGTTGTGTCTTGTCCTTGCAGTCATGAGAATGGTTACTTGTTGTTTCAATATGGATTACTATAGAGTAATAGTCCGTCATACCCTCAGATGTTTTAGCTTGTCAATCGAAAGGTAACTTATATTTAATATTACGTTAAAACATTGATGAAAATTTGACCAATCAAAAAAGGATTTTAATTAATCAAAAACTTTACCTTCGCAAATTTTTCAAGGACCGGGGAACATAAAATTCACAACCTCTAGATGAAACACTACTAAAAACAGCCAGAAGTTATTATTATAGATAGAAATTTTATTTCAAATGAACAAATCTTGCCATGAAAACATCGCAACAAACTCTTTTGTAGTCTACGACCCGCAACATGGGAGGTTATCGTGTCGTGCTGTTTAAATATATTTTTTTAAACTTGACAAGTTAAATTGACAGCTATTGGCTTGGGCGTTAAATCGTATTATGTTTAAAAAAGATGTCTGTTTTTGTTGATTGCTCAGTTTCGCTACCGACGGAAATGCGTCCGTTTTATTTTTTGAGTTAATATATTATATCTGTCTGGTATTGGGAACCTTTAGAAAAGGTTTTAAAACTTACCATGTTCTAGTTCATTATGTTACTTTTTTATTTGAATGGAGTAGCCGACGAGCAGGCAGGCAACATATTGTTAAGTGATCAACCATAAAATTTCTACCACCCACAGAAATACAGATTTTTAAATTTGGCATACTAACAGTCAAAAAGTCAAAAGTCAAAAATATTTATATCATATTTGGAATACAAAATATTCGCTAAAGAATGAAACTATAAACGCTCGCAAATGAGAGTAATTACTGCATTTATTACATTCAATTTAGAAAGAGCCTTGTTTGAGTGAGATTCACTCCCACGCTCCTTTATCATTAAGATACTCCTTAGTGTTATAGTAAGTCGGTTGGTTGGTTTCAGGTATTACTACTAGGCACGGCAACTACTAATACTAGAACTAAAGTTTTGAAACTTTATTTAATGACGTTACATAGCCTATAGCCTTCCGCGATAAATGGACTATCCAACACAATAACATTTTTTCAATTCGGACCAGTAGTTCCTGAGATTAGCGCGTTCAAACAAACAAACAAACAAACCAATTTTTCAGCTTTATTAGATTTATTGGGTTTGTCAAAGAATTGTTATTCAGAAACATGTACACATTTACTAAAGAAAGTCTTATCGTAAGTGCACAACAGACAAGCAAGCACGCTTAAATATCTTAATTAACTATGTTAATAATAGGTTAATCTATGTTAATATGTATTAAAGATACAAAAAATTACATACCATAATAGCCTTTTACACATAGAATGCTACGAAATTTTGAAAGGGTATCAGTAATGAAAACTAATTTAATTTTAACTCTAAATGATAATTATATTAATGATTTTATTAGTAACCGCATTTACTCAACTTTGGAGTCAGACTAGTTTCACAGTCTCTAAGCAACCAACCGCGACGACTCATGGGGAAGGACCTCGTTCAGATCCCTAACTAGTACCTAGGGCTCGAAAAATTGTCAGGAAAAGGAAAGAAAAGAAAAGAAAATAAATGAAAATATATATTTTATTAGCACAAAGTATGAGTGAAAATGGTTTTACAAAATAATTAGATCTCCATACTTATCCAATACACATATTATTTTCATTAGGTAAAGATATTTATTTTGAGTTTTTGGCGCGGTTGGGTGTGAGATGGGTGAGCGCTAGCAAAAAAATACATGCGCGTTTCCGTGCTTCGGAGGGTACGTTAAGCCGTCGGTCCCTGTTGTTGTCGATAGATAACAGTCGTTAAGCCTTGTCGTAGGCCTTATGTGCGGTTTGAAAACATTCGACAGCGGGTTGGCCACTAACACGTATTGGAGCAGCGTGGTGGAGTATAAGCTCCAGGCCTTCCCAATAATGGGGAGAGACCCGTGCCCAGCAGTGGGACGTAAAAAAGGCTTTACAACGAGAATCGTTAGTGATGCTAAGCATGATTATTCTTACAAAATATTTAAAAAAATACACAGTAAACAAATTTTATTTTCATTAGGTGAAGATTTTCAGTATTTATTTTGA
Organism: Pyrgus malvae; assembly: GCA_911387765.1. Classification (NCBI taxonomy): domain Eukaryota; kingdom Metazoa; phylum Arthropoda; class Insecta; order Lepidoptera; family Hesperiidae; genus Pyrgus; species Pyrgus malvae. The sequence goes on along the minus strand of OU426960.1, from coordinate 1,716,436 downwards.
GTAATCCGGCTATAAACAATCATGCATAGCATCACATACGATTCTCTTTCTTACAAAATATCAAAAGAATATTGAGAATATAAAGCGGCACACACAGTAGCAATGGCAACTAGTGTACACAAGACTTACCTCGCCACTACACGCGGTAGCTCGCGGACAAATTGACGGCTACCGAACTGAATTATAACTACGCGTACTTACTACGATACCTGAAATTACTTAGGTACATAAGCTATTTTCATACTTAAAATATTAACATAATATCTGTTTAGGCGACTGATACTGAGTATTGATGTGATATTTAAGAATAAAATATTAGTAAGCCTTCCAACTGGCTACAATGTTCTTGAAAGGCCTCTAACTGATGTACTCTTTCGCTTCATGGCACAGCTTGGTGCAACAATCATAGCGTCATAGGTAGAGTCCTTATAACTTGTAATTATCACCAACTTTAAGTGATACTGTATTGTCTTGAAAGTAAGCTAACAGTACGAGCATTTTACGCATAATAGAACTTAGGGTTCGAGGGAAAACATACAAAATCATCTGAAACCGTAACTCATAGAACTTAATGTGTACGCGCACCAAATATAACGAACGAGATTATGAGCTTTCATCGCGCCGACACGCCGCTTGTTTATTTATTTCTTTATAAACCTTGCATTTAACAAAGGCAGCTACCTATTCCCTTATTTACAGTATAATAAGAGTAAAATTTGCTTGCATCACGCGCCCTAGCTGATGGATCTATAACTATGACGTTTCAATTTCGACGGAACGCGGCCGGCCTGCCCAAAAGGCAAAAAAAGCCCAATTGCGCCATTATAACTAGACCCTTAAAACTAGAGGTAAATAGAAAATTCTATGGCAGTTTTAATGGAAAGGGTTTCGAAGGGATCAAAATAGATTGGTCGGTAATGTGATAAAGGCAGACATAATTCGTATTTGATTTGGACCAATTAGTGATGCTTACGCGCGAACCTTGTGTTGTGGAATTGAGATGTAAGGTTTTTTCGTGACGTTAAAGTTTCTTTGATGAAAATACAGGGAGAAGTAAATTGACCTAGACCGAATAAAGCAGCATGTTAGGAACGGTGTATTCAAGTTATTGGGCAATTATTGGAACGTTATAAACGCAAAATTGGATATTATTATATCTAGGATTATCAAAGCAGATTTTTATATTATTATATTGTATCAATTAAATTAAAGCATGATTTCAAATAAACGAATTAATCAATCTGAAAAAATTAACCCGAATTTCTAAGAAAAAATAATTCACACCAAAACACCAAAAAACTTCAAAAGAGGACTTTTTTAAAATATTAGAATCTTAAAATTCAATAACATGGTGAAATTTTTATGATAAAAATACGCACTGGCAAAATTTAAAATTTGCAAATATCATTAATCAACGTAGTGGAAACGCCGCCACTGTGCCGCCGTATGTTTTCACGCAAACATGAAATTTTGTAACAGCCTATTACTTTGTATTTCTATAAAGATACAGTTCCATCCGTCAAAACCTACAATGCTCTAATCAGATATAAAAAGATTTAAAAAAATAGACATATGATTTGTAAAAGCGAATCAATTAAATTTGTCTGAGAGTAGAGTATCCAAAAACTGTAAACAATTTATTAACTTTATTAACTGACTTTTTAAATGACATTATATTTGGTAAAAAATTTGTAGATTAAAAAACTGACAGTTAGCAAGCTCACCACTTTCAAGCTAGCATATTTTTCTGCGCGTTCGTGCATCGTTTGTTTGTTTTTCGTTTTCGTTAAATTTCGTTATTTTTCGGCACGTTCGCGCGTCGTCGTTGTTTTTTTGTTTGGGTTATATTTCGACAAAAGCTCCGAAAAATACGCTTGTTTGAAACCGCTTTTAGTTATTGACGAGGGAACTACTTTCGCATTTCCATCTTATTAATTAATAGCTTTCAGGAATACAAAAATGTATTTTCTCTTCTACCTAGGTGCGGTCGCAGCTTTCAATTTTGGGGGGGGGGTCGCCAAGAAATTTTGGGGGGTCACTAAGAAATTTGGGGGAAGAGGTATATTCCAAATTGGCTTGTTTCGCCTTCCACCTACGGATGACTGATGGATTTGGGGGAGAGGGGGTCATGTCCCCTGTGTCCTGTGTCCCCAGTGCTAAACGCTAAAGATTGCAGCTGGCAGGCAGAAGATCATTTCTTTCGCCACCCATCAATGCTACGTTTCAGAAGGCTTCAGAATATGTTTGCAATATTTGGTTACTCGCCTGTCGCTCGTATAAAAATATACCTACTTATATTATGTCTTGTTAAAACTGTATGAAGAGAGTCTGATTACAGCATTGATTGTATTGTATTACTATGCCAATATACAATGCAACAATTAAGTCTCAAAGCATTGTTCGTAACTGTAATTAATTTATTTCGTGATTTAATATATTGTCAGTCACAACTAAAATAAACAAGAATTATCAACCTTGAGACAATGTCTCGTTTTCATTTTTGTTTCTAGCAAATTAATAACGGGGGTTGGCAACCATTGGAATAGGAAATAAAGGAACAAAATAACGGAACACAAAACATTCGACGCATAGCCCCGACCTTGTTTTAAACTGATTTAGTTACAAAGTTAGGTAAAAACTACTTTGCAACAATCCGCAACCAGAACGTATGATGGTGTATACCTTTTTCATGCAATAGCACCTCCCTCCCTCCCACATAGGACACATGCACATGCAATAACAAAAAGTATACACCAACATACGTACCACCACCAATAAGGGGGCTGGATCGGCCATTGCCTCACTTTGCGGATGACCGTCGTAGAGTCAATAACCCTGATGATGCTCTGTTTTGGGGCGAAACACGTGTTTAAAGGTGGTGGTACGTATGTTGGTGTATACTTTTTGTTATTGCATGTGCATGTGTCCTATGTGGGAGGGAGGGAGGTGCTATTGCATGAAAAAGGTATACACCATCATACGTTCTGGTTGCGGATTGTTGCAAAGTAGTTTTTACCTAACTTTATAACAATGTAGTTCCGCAAAGTAACGCCTGATTCTATTAATTTTGATTTAGTTACAATAGTATGCTTCAGGCCTATTTTGTTGCTCCACCAAGCTACTCAAAGCCTGTGCAGCAGAGTAACAGAGTAGAATGTTACATAACTGCCAATGAAGTTTCCGGCAAATTTAATGATGTAAAGATGATGATCGCATTGATCTACACAGCAGATTGGCCACTAACCCACATTGGAGCAGCTTGGCTGAGTACGCTTCAGACCTCCTCAATCATGATAATAAACCCAAGCCCAGTAGTGGGTTGCAAAAAGTTTAGAAGCCAATATATTTAATAACAGCGATCGCCCATACTTATCACCCCGCTTCTTTTGTTGATACGCTTAAAAACCGACACACACTGTTTCTCTAAGGATCTAAAAGCAGTACAATATGGCAAGTTAAATGGAAGCCATCATGGGAAATCCCGCTGGCAGCCCACCAAGCCATTTGTATTGACAGTGCGCCGACGCCGTGATCGCTTTGCGAAGTAGTTATGACTTGGTAGTTAGATATTTCTTTTTGTATATAACAGCTCTTGTACTGAGTATTTCTGCCGTGTGCCATGCGGGGCAGTTGCTGGCCACGCTTTTAAGAGGTGAACATCATCCTCCGGAGTAGCAGCGCACAACAAGGTAGCAATTTTGTAATTCGACCGAGGAAACACACAACAGATTACCGGGAAACAATCTGTTGTGTTTCGGTGGGATGTGCGGTTATCGGCCAGACTTATAGGTAGTCAAATATTCGACCTCAGGCAATCTAACTAGAGGTCGTGTGTGGTCCTCCATGGGCTGCAGCGACCACTGATCACTATGTGGCCTGCAAGCTCGTCTGCTACTCTATTTAAATAAAAAAACGTTTTATCTGACATCTGAGGTAACCGCAGTTGATATACAAAACTAATCACAAAAATGTTTTGGTAGATTGTTGAAAGGGCATGTATCGTATGTACGTATTCTTGAATTATTATCATTTTCTTAGCGTATTTTTTGTTTATAACTAAAAAAATTGGCGACATTTTGTATTTCTTTTGACATAGGTTATGATAGTACACAAATGTTGTAAAATAATATAAGTGTGCGTAAACATGTTTTTTTCTGCTTGCCTCCAACATTATTTGATACGTTCTGGTAAAGTAGCCATCGCTTTACTGGGATAACCGACTGACTAGTGACTTGACTAACTGATTACTGACGAGTGATTTGACTTTGACTAATATCTCACCCGGTCTCAACGGAACAAAAGGGGCAAAAAAGGTGCAAAAACCGGATACAACAAAAGTTCACTTGAAATTGACAAAAAATTTTAACGACCAAAACGCAAAGAAAACTACAGAAGAGAAGACAATGAAAATAAACAGTACCTAACCGTTATTATTTTTCTACAAAAATCCGCCACCAGTGTCGTGGGTACCATGGACACAAAGACATGAACACACCCAGATCCCATCCAAACACCCAGACCAAGAACACAAATTAAAGCTTATCATTCCAATTTCTGCCACGCCGGAAATTGAACCCGGAAGCTTGGATTGGCAGTCCGGCATGGTAACCAATGCACGACAGGGTCAGTATCTGTTTAGTAAAGTTTTTTCACAAAAATCCGTTACTATTACGGAGCAGTTATCACGAGAAGACGTTAATCGAGCCCGCATGATTCGTATCTCGGTCCGTGATGTCGCATACCATATTGTGATTCACGTGTCTATTGAGTTGCTCCTCTTTAGGGAGGGTATTTTGGAATCACTCGATTCATACTTCGATACGAAAGCTACAAAGACATATGCCGTTATAACTAACTTCGACTGTATCATAGTTGGGGTCGATTTTTTAATAACCAAATAAAGTTATTAGTCAGTTAATATTGGCTGCAACCCTTTTTTGCGCCCCACTGCTGGGCACGGGTCTCTCCCCCTTATTTGGGAGGCCTGGAGCTTACTCCACCCCGCTGCTCCAATGTGGGTTGGTGGAGATGCGGGTTAGTGGCCAACCCGCAGTCGGATGTTTTCAAACCGCCCATAAGGCCTCCGACAGGGTTTAACGACTGTTATCTATCGACAACAATCGGGACCGACGGCTTAACAAAGCTTAAATATTTTTCGCCACTAGCGGTCACCCATCTCACACCCGACCGCGCCCTTTTGGCTTAGCTGCATAGACCGCTTGCGTTCTACGCTAACCGCCAAGCCATGCGCGCTTCATGGATATCATTTTCATATTTCATAAGAGTGATGATGAGAGCGCTAACATTTATTTAACGAATACTTCCATCTGGGTTTTATCCCAGGATGGAAAGATCTATCAGTACTGCCACAAGAATATGAATACGGTACAAAACAGTGATAATACTTAAACCAGTTACGCTAGCAATTTAATTTTTATATCGCCGGGGCGTATAAAGGTGTCAATTTATAACCCGTTGCAGTTAGGATCTAAAAACTTTAGAATAATCCCCTTAAAGGTGCGAAACGTCAACCAAAAAACAGCAACAAAGGCGGACAGACAGACAGTTACAGATTAGACGCAACCCCCGTTTATTATAAACATATTAAGATATTATCTGATTCCATACAAAACTGCCTTTGAAATTACTCTTAATCCTATTCAATACGCATGTATCTTGACATGGCACCGAAATATGAACCTTAATACAATCATATAAGATATTTCAGTTATCAATAAAAATAAACCGTAATAGAGACATCTTGTAAAGGGTTGTTTAGCCTCCTTGCAACCGAATTCTAACCTTGTTTGCTTAAGGTTATGATAGACATTTGCAAAACAAGGGTAGCAGGATTTAAAAGTCATTTTTGCTTATAAAAATGTATTTATTCGCAGTAAGAACAATAGACCGTTTTAGCGAAGGGAAGTGTCTTGTTGTGCGTTTGCGCATAAAACCACTGATAGTTTGAACATGTCACATAAAAAGAAAAAAGTAAGGCCTAATAAGAACGAAATATGATGCGGAGACGTGAATAAAAATTGTTTTTTACCTGTTGATAGTTAACGTTTGAATGTAATAGTATGTGTGCTGTACTCTGTCTAACTGGTTGGAGACGGCCGAGCTTCTCCATCGTTCTGTTCATGTCTTCACAATTATAATACATATGCAGTAATGCTCATCTCATTTGTTAATAAGTTGTGATGAATGACAAGGGCGTCAGTTTTCGGTTAGGAAATAAGTAATAATAAGTTTTAAGACAGTATATAACCAAGCTGAGTGCTTTTAATTTTCGAACAGAATCCATTTTTCGCCGCAAGTAACAATGCGATTCAATATGCGTTTGTGTGCCTGAACAGTGCGAGGCTCGTCTCGACTCGTATGTCGCACTGGCGTTCAATCCATTCGTGAGGTATTGTCAAGCTTTTTTACTTTTGCCCTTTTGAAGCAAATTGACCAATTTTATGTTGATGCTAACATCGAAAGCTGCTAATTCAGCTATAGATTGAAAATCATAACATTCCCTAGTTGCCTTTAATTCATCTTCTGCCGCTTTGCTGCTACGACGGTACTCATACTTCATAATTATCTACTTTTATTTTCAACGTATCTATGATGAGGAAAAACGTACAATTATTAAAACAAAACGCCATCCATTAAACAAATGACTATTTTTTAAAATCCAAATTTCTTAAATAAAATAATTTGAAATTAGAATGCATGAAAGCAGAACGCTAACCAATAAACAAATGACTAATTTTCAAAAGAGCCATATTTTAAAAATATAAATAATTTGTAAAAAGATTTTTTTAATCATTTGAAATAGCCAGCCTACGGCAGAACGACAATTTTTATATACATGCAAAGACCTAATATTACTCTCAGTCAGTAAATCAAGTCCACAGTTTTAGTATTCACATTGTCTTCAGTAATAATAATAATTAATTCAAGCGATAATAATTGTTGTCTTAAAAATAATAATTGCGTGAAAGAAACAAAGGGTCGTGAACTCCGCAGATTAAATCTTAAAGACCGACATTGTAGATGTTCTGAATTGAAACTAGTTGGATTAAGTTAAAAAATAAAAGGAGCTTTGTTACCTTTGTGTTTTGAATTGTATTTTTTATAATTGTAACAAAGATAAGTAAGGAAAATAGATTCAGTATTTTATCATTAATTAGCTAATTTATTGAAAAACTAGAGGCCCCTCTTTCACCATCTCCAAGTAAAGTGTTGATTAGTTATGTCCCAAGTAAAGTTTATTGGCAAGTAAAAGCTATGAGTACGGGTCAGCTTATCATATGAATTAGAGCTACTCGAACATCGTGAAATTGAAATTGAAGTTACGGGTGACTTAAATCGACAATAAGCGTACTTGTCACTTGAAGGTGGTGAAAGAGGCCCTTAGTTTTATAATTTTGAGCAAGATAATACTGTATGTACCTAATTAAACACTTTAGAGGATTTGGGGAAACTTTAAGGTGTTAAATATAAAGTCAAGTTATTACTCAAGATGACCTGAAATCCTGTTAATTTTTTGTTACTTGATAGGTAAATTTAAGTAACAATGATCTATTAAAATATATCGTACTTTCTAATCAAAGATGTTGTTTTAAACTCTATGTTACTATAGAAGCTCAAAATTTTTAATATTATACATATTGAGTGAAGTCGCCGATTCCTCTTATAATTATCAAATAAAAATATTTTACTTTAAAATATTTATTTCAGTTATCATTTAACATACTTATGTTTGAAAGTATTTGCCTAATATTGAGATTGTAATCAAACTTTCTTGTATGAAATTCATCGTATAAAATCTTCTACAAAAACTTGAAATAAGTAAAAATCAGACATATAAATAGAATTACAAAAAATAATTATAACTTAATTAACGAAGAAAATCAATCAAACAATATGTATTTAAATAGGCAATGATTATAAAGTAAAAATATGAAAAAACACAGGCCCGGAGCTAACACAGTGTTTAGACTTGTCCCTGGCGGCCGTCATTGTAGCGATGTTGCACTCCGGGGACGCGTGGAGTTCGGTAACCTCCTTCTGCGACACTGTCTGTCTGTCTGTCATGTGCGCAAAGGAAGAAGCCGAACGAGCTCGGGAGCGTGCAGATCCCGCTCGGCGAAGAAGAAACCGGGGCAGACGTAATAACGTCCCCCGGCGCTAGTCCCCGTAGCTTCGGGATTAAGAATAGAGCTACGGTATGGGGATCCTGCCTGCCTGATCGTAAGAGGCGACTACAAGGGGGCTTCCGGGGTAGCGGGCATTTAGTGCGGTACAAATCCCACATAATCCGGTATTCTCTCCCAAGGTGTCCCAGGGTGGTTTCCCCCCTCCCCCCCCCGAAACCAAAAAAAAGGTACAAAACCACGTAAATAAATACTGCATAGTGGACACCGTCCACCACCATGAAGCGCGCATGGCCCGGCGATTGGCGTAGACTGTAAGCGATCTATGCAGCTAAGCTAAAGGTGTGCCGTGGATGTGAGACGGGTGACCGCTAATGGCAAAAAGTTTCAAGTTTCCGATTCAAACGAAACTCTATTACTAAGTCTCCGCTATCCATCCGTCTGTTTGTTACCTTACCGTAATACCGTGAAATGCGATACCTAGACAGTTCATACCTTTGGTTGCTACCATATCAACAAATACATAAAACATTTAAGGGGGACGTAAAAAACGTAATTTACACCATTTTTTTATATAATGGTACGGAACCCTTCGTGCACAATTCCGACTCTAACTTGGCTGTTTTTTTTTAATGAAACGAATTATTCTACTTTTTATTATTTTGACGACCCGCGTCGCGTAATGGTTACCATGCCGGTCTGCCGATCAGAAGGTCCCGGATTCGGTTCCCGGCGAAGCAGAAATTTGAGTGATGAGTTTAAAATTACTTTTCTCGGTCTGGGTGTTTTTTTTTTAAGATATACACAACTTATTGATCGTAATCCACTACAAAGTGTCGCAGCAGATTACGCCCTCCCCAAAACACTCAGTAAATATGTTCTACATAACAAATAAGGTAGGTGATATACAAATAATCGGTGAGTTTGTGTTTCTGTCTTTGTATGTGTTCATGGTACCCACGACACAGGGTACATAAACCATACTGTGGGGATATGAGTGTAATACGTTGTTATTATTACGAGTATCTATACTAATATATAAAGCTGAAGAGTTTGTTTGTTTGAACGCACAAATCTCAGGAACTTCTGGTTCGAATTGAAAAAATATTTTTGTGTTGGATAGTCCATTTATCGAGGAAGGCAAAGTCAACGCGGACGAGTCGCGGATGGCCGCCAGTTTCTAATATTTCTTCTATTTATATCATATCGTAAACCATCATACGAGCTCTGACACTGAATACAATTAACAAAAGCCAATAAAATGAAATAGGATGTAAAGTAATGCAAAATACACGAATGAACTATGATCTATTTGATTTGTATACTTAACCTTTTTAACCTTTAAGTTAAACTAGAATTCTATCCGTAATGATGTCAGCATTGAAAAAATCATTACCTGTATAAATAAACTGTCGGTGAGCAAGTCACTCAGAATAAAAAAGACGTTTAACTTAGCAGTTAGAGTTAGTTTTTATATAGTTTATTTCAATATGGTGTTTTTAAAAGTTAATCTTATATATAAAATTCTCGTGTCACAATGTTAGTTACCATACTCCTCCGAAACGGCTCAACCGATTCTCGTGAAATTTTGTATGCATATCGGGTAGGTCTGAGAATCGGCTACTATCGGTTTTTCATTCCCCTAAGTGATAAATGTGGCCCACCCTAAACATTTAAACGCGGTACGAAGTTTGCGGGGTCAGCTAGTATAAATGTATTATATTATACTTGAAGCGCGCATGGCCTGGCGGATAGGCGGTTATCTTTGCAACTAAGCCAAACGGGCGCGGTCGGTCGGGTGTAATATTGGTGACCGCTAGTGGCAAAAAATTTCATGCGCGTTTCCGTGCTTCGGAGGGCACGTGAAGCCGTCGGTCCCGGTTGTAGTCGATAGATAACAGTCGTTAAACCTTGTCGGAGGCCTTTTGAGCGGTTCGAAAACATCCGAAAGCGGGTTAACCCGCATCTCCGCCAACCGGCGTTGGAGCAGCGTGGTGGAGTAAGCTCCAGGCCTTCCCAATAATGGTGAGAGACCTGCAGCCCAGCAGTGGGACGCAAAAAAGGGTTGCAGCCATATTGTACTTATTGAGCAGCGACGGCCGAGCGGGAAAAATATCGCGCGACACGGTGATAAAGTGAATACTTTATCCTACTTCAGCCCCATTGCGCACCACCCACCGACATTCGGAGTGACGTGCGTATTTTTCGGTGACGGAAAACATTGTGATATTTTTTTTCAATCTTTTTTTATGTCCCACTACTGGGCACAGGTCTCCTCTCATAAGGGAGAGGGATTTAGGCCGTAGTCCACCACGCTGGCCAAGTGCGGATTGGTGGACGTCATGCTTTCGAGAAATTATAAATTTCTCTCGGGCATGCACGGCGATGGAGAACATCGTAATAAATTAAATATCACGTTATTTTCCATCACCGTGGAGCAGCGATAAAAGTCGAAGTCGAAGACCGCGGTTATTTAGCACTCGACCATCGCTGCTCATTGTGATATTTAATTACGATGATGACGATTCCATCACCGCGTATGTCTGAGAGAGTGGGAGTCTCGTTCACCATCTCCAAGTAAAGTGTTGATTAGTTACGTCGCAAGTAAAGTTAATTGGCAAGTATAAGCTATTAGTACGGGTCTGTTTATCATAATAATTATGATTAGTGCTACTCAAACATCATGAAATGAAAATTGAAGTTATGGGTGGCAATTAGCGTACTTGTCACTTTACTTGAAGGTGGTGAAAGAGGCCCTGAGAGTTACACATCATTTCTTGAAGGCATTACATCCACCAAACACACTTTGCCGGCAAAGCTGTTGCCTACATACCTCTCTTTTCAGAGAGGAGCAGGTCTCCCCAGTCCGCAGTCCACAAGCCCAGCGGTGCAACATTAAAGGGTTAAAAAATTATAAACTTCAAGTGGGGAATTTTCGACGCTTCTTTATTTATTTATTGCCAAAAACTGTTGAAAAGTTGAAGCGGAACCAGTGTTCACATGACCCAGGGTAGGGCACGGCAAAACACAATATATCAATTGAACAAGTGAAAATATATATTTAAAATATCATAACTTACGTAATCTAATTTAATCATTTGGGTCTATGTTATAGTTATGTCATGTCTAAATTGTCTAATTTGTAAATCTAACGTAACTATAATTTTTATTAAATTGTTGAAAACAACAGAAATGTTATATTTATTAATTGTTACGCTATACTATTGTGCTATATAGGCAATTAAGGGCCTATTTCTATACTATATGTATAGCATGGCGTTCACATTACGCGATATTATTATCGTTAACATTTATAGTATAGCAAGCTCAGTTGATCGCGATCTTTGAAGAGATTTAAATCTTTGAAAATCGAGATTTGAGATTTTTTAAGAGAATCGCACTAATTTATATAGTAGGTATAGTGAAGCGTATAGTAAGCCAATAATGTATGGTACAGTATAGTGTGAACGTGTCCATAACAATGTATGGTGCGCGATATTGTTGTGCTATGAGCTATAAACTATTTACTATTATATTATAGCGTAGTCTGAAAGCCGTTTTAGCAATAGAACGACCCGACCGACAGATGGACGACCCGCGTGGCGCAATGGTTACCATGCCGGACTGCCAATCGAGGGGTCCCGGGTTCGATTCCCGACGAAACAGAAGTTTTAATGATGAGTTTAAATTTGTGTTCTCGGTCTGGGTGTTTGTATTCCTGTCTTTGTATGTGTCTATGGTACCCACGACACAGGGTATTAATTACCTTACTGTGGGGCTATGAGTGTGTAACGTTTATTTATTTATTTATTTATTTTAATAGAAACAGATATTAACACCTACGTTGAACTTGAGCCTTGCATAAAGTTGTGTTTAGATGTCCATACACTGTAGGGCTTACCTAAGATCGTATACTAGCTTTTGCTGCCTCAATAAAATAAAATAAATCAAAAGAAAATCGTGCAACGAAAATTGACAAATCCGGAAGTAGCTAAAATATCACACCAATACATTTTTATGTGTGAAAAATATATTTAACAAGCTTTCCGCCCGCGGCTTCGCCCGCGTGGAATTCGGTTATATCGCGCTTTTTAGATTTTCCCTTGGGAATGAGAAGTTCTCCCGTGGTAAAACATTGCTTTACCAGGACTCAAAATACCTCCATACCAAATTTCATCAAAATCCGTTCAGCCGTTTAGGCGTGAAAGAACAACAAACAGACGGAGTTACTTTCGCATTACCATAAATACTACGATTAACCAAATTGTTCGTCATCCCTCGGGAATTCCTCATTTTCGGGGATTAATTATCGTATCATTTAGCTTCTAAGTTTACATGTGCATATTCCTTTGCAATATATTACCTTGTTTTAAACGACACACAGCGCCATCTATCACCGAACTGGTATGAAGCTAACAATATTTTTGTTTTCCCTCGGGAATATCAATTTTTCCGGGATAAAAAGTACCCTATTATTTAATCCGGACTTCTAACTTTACGTCTGCAAAATTTCAAAGCAATCGGTTCAGTAGTTACGGCGTGAAAGCGGAACAAACAAACAAACAAACAAACAAACTCACTTTCCGATTTATAATATTAGTAAGGATATATCGCATGTGGAACAACCGTAACTCACACAACAAACCAACTCCACGTTAAAATGTGTCAATCTTTTCATCAATATCAATTGTTTAAAATATAGAAATTGAAGAAAGTGTAAATTAATGAAAAAAGTGACGTAGAAATAGTGAAAGAAAATGAGTAAGTACTTTATAAAAATACTATATGAAAAAAATATACTGATAATTAAAGCAATTCGTGCGAAATTATTCCCTAACCATTCTAAAATACCAAAAATGCACTACGTTAATGTTCAAGTTTTCACTTCTGCCGGCACTACCGGAGTGCAACGCGTTGTTTTTCAGTTTATATATAAGTTGATTATCGCTGAAAATACTGATAATACAACAATTTCTAAAAATGAAACCTATCTATCACCCCGGAAACGCCCTGGGTTCTAAATTTCATGAAAATCGTTGGAGCCGTTTCCGAGATACAAATTATATATACATATGTATGTATATAGGTATATACAAGAATTGCTCTGCAATTAAAAAGTATTAGATGTGTTGCGCGAGGTCTCTACTTTCTTCCCCACACGTTTAGATGTAATGAGAAAAAAATAGTTTCTGTGTCATAATAATATAGGAAGCTTCCCCTTTTTATTAGATTAGATAGATTACACCACAACACATTACATCTAAGTTTAAACTGTGTAGTCGTAATACTTTCGGAATAAAACGATTGTGACATACGGATGAACAAACAGACAGAGTCAGACATGACGAGTCTATAAGTGTTGTAATTTTTGCCATTTGGCTATGAAACCCTAAAAAGCTACAAAATAAATAGTATGCATTCATTGTATAGGTAAATAATGGCAGTAGATTCGCAGGCGTTCGCGCGTCAGCGGTACCCCGTGCCGGACAGCGCAGATAAGCCGCAATTACCGCGCACAACGCGATTCGGCGGAACATTCCATGCGCACGCGCACGCAGTCGTGAACTTTGGAGCTGTCAGGTTTAATGTCTGCATTGCAACAACAACAGAACAGTGATCACAAAGACATTCAACAGCAGGATGGTTTGTATCTCGTAACACCACCAACTTGTCTTCGACCACCTATAAAATAAACTCCGGGGATGACCCAAGCCCAGCTGTGGGACGAAAAAATGGGTTACAGCCAAATACCGGATAAATAATGTTAGTAGATTTCTACAGGGACCTGAAACTTTACGTTAACAACTTTATGGTACTTTACTTTATTATTTACGTTTCCGTCAAAACAAACGGTCACCCATCTCACACACAACCGCTCCCATTTCGCTTAGCTCTCTATAAAACACTTACGATTCACGGGGTCATAATTTACCAATCGATATTAAACACAAATAATATAATATTTTAAATACTAACGATTCATAATAAGGAGGACATAGTAAAGAGTCATATTAGGTATGATCGTAAAGCGATTGACATTTTCTACATTTTCTAGTAGTCGTAAAAGACGCATGCAGTTATATCGTAACAAGATGTTTTACATCGCATATTTCCATAAATTTGCTTATTATAGCATGATATGTGCATTTAATTTTTAGAAGATTGGTTTTCTAGGTACTCGTTTCTAGTTCCAAAAAGGTTGTTTTGTAGGTACGTGATTAACATAATAATTGTAACTAGCTTGTCGCTAGCGAAACATTCGCGTGTATTTAATTAATTTAAATTAAAAACAATCCAACTTTGAAATTGTCAGAATGGTCAAAAGAACGAGACGCCACCCGAAAAAAGTAATGTCAAACGCCTTTTTTTTCTTCAATCATGGCATCGCAAACTCTGCATATTGCCAGTGTTAAGTATAATTTTTGCATCAGGTTTTTGCCAGTTTCGGTGAAACTGGACGAGTAATAAATAATAGATAAAGTCAGTAAGTCTCGCGTGTATTTAATTAATTTAAATTAAAAACAATCCAACTTTGAAATTGTCAGAATGGTCAAAAGACCGAGACGCCACCCGAAAAAAGTAATTTCAAATGCCTTTTTTTTTTCTTCGCAAACTCTGCATATTGCCAGTGTCAAGTATAATTTTTGAACCAGGTTTTTGCCAGTTTCGGTGAAACTGGACGATTAATAAATAATAGATAAAGTCAGTAAGTCGTTAGTAATAATCAGTCAGTCAAGTCAGTCAGACATTCAAGTAAAGCGATGGCTTCTTTACTAGAACGTGACCAATGGAATTTTGGAGGCAAGACGAAAAAACATATTTTCGCGCTGTTATTTTAATTCACAACACTCGTGCACTATAATTAACCTATATCGAACAAAATGCCATCAAATTTATCCGATGTAACTCAAAAATACACCAAGAAAGTAAAAATAAAACAAGAGCACAATATGTCTATTTAGACTTCCCGCCAAAACTCCGTCAAACGCCTTTTGTTTATAGGTACTTACTTAATAATTGTGTATTGATTTTTTTATTGATTTTTTTTTTGGCGGAAAGTCTGAAGGGACAAGTTATGCTCTTGTTTTATTTTCATTTTCTTGGTGTATTTTTGAGTTATATCGGATAAAGTTGATGGCATTTTGTTCGATATAGGTTATGACAGTGCACGAGTGCTGTGAAATAAAATAACAGTGTGAAAACATGTTTTTTGGCTTACCTCCAAAACTCCATCGGACTCTGGAGACAGGACGGATGACGGACATCATTTTCGTTCTGGTAAAGTAGCCATCACTTTACTTTAACATCTGACTGACTACTGACAACTTACTGATTTTTACGTAAAAATAAAATAATATTGAATTAAGTACATAAAAAAGTTCATTAATGTCAAAAGAATTAAAAATTAATATCGTCTCGAAGGTCAATATTAGCATTAACTATAGTACATTACATGAACTCTTTAATCGAGTAAAAGCATTTCTCAATAAGCCACTTATGTATTTTCTTTTTAAATTGCGAGAGTAGTAGATCTTTTAAATTATCTATCTGGTATTTTTACGATGACTGTTTCGTCTTTGATTTTAATATTATTATTTCGCCCAATTTTGAAGAAACAGGCAAAATCTGGATAAAAATGTTAACTTGTCATTGGCATACACAGATGCGATGCCATTACTAAAAGAAAAAAAAACTAGCCTTCATTAATACCTTATCCACGCACCTACAGTTAAACTTTTAGCACATCCAAGTCGAGGTCTAGGTGTTCTGCGATACCATCGCCGGCGGAACCCGTGGTCATCTTCGATCGCCGGATTCCATTCACGCAGAATTTTAGCCCATGTTTGATTTAACACCAATTATGGACTTCCTTGTTTCAGGGCCAGCTCAGTTTGAAGGAACAGTTAACGTTATTGAGAATATTGTTATGGAGCTTAGAAGAACTGAAATGAAATGAAATGAAAAACGTTTATTGATGACTGTTTACAAAAAATTTAGGTGTTTGCGTCTAACAATAGTATTTAAACAGTCTACCTTATTCAGCCATCCAATAATCACTAAATTAACCTACAGTTATTTATTTACTAAATTAATTACAATTATAACTTAATTTAAATTTTAAATTTTAAGTTTATTTTAAAGTTTTAAGAATCCGTTAAAATAAATTTTAACGGGACGTATCTAATGACAACAGTGTTCTAAAATTAACGGCTTCAACACGATAGATCTCTCCATAAATTAAAATAAATATTAAATAGTTAATTAACAAACGAACCTCCAATAATATTAAAATAAAATCACTAAAATCAGCGTGTGTACCCATTTCAATAAGTTTTCAATAATACTAAATTAACAATCTCAAAACAATTAAAAGACAAATAGCTAGCAATACACAACTAGCTGCAAAAAAGCAATGTATTGTGTCGCAACGCTTTACCTGAAAATAAACAATACGTTATATAAAGGCCGGTTAAATAACAATTATCGCTAAAAACAGTGGTCATAGAAAACTACCTCGAAGAACACCTATTTCCCAATACAATTTTCAGCTGACAATAATCAATAAAATGCATACGAACGCTCGTAATCGATTGTCTTGTCCAGAGACATGCATGACGGCCGAGGCATTGTTATGTTTTTTCCACATTTTCACAGTGAAGGGACTGTGTGAACTATGGCGCATCAAGGTCATCATTGTCAAAGGCTGATATAAGTACACAAAATTACTTTGCCTACGGTGATAAACAAAAACACTGTATTGTTTGGTTCTAAGACCCAGATTGCCTTGCAGATAGCTTTAGGCGATAAACATTAACTTTGCAAACGCAGGTTAATGTTCCAAGCGACTGTACGTTCCCGACTTTTTATACACTAGACATATTGTTTTACGGTTTTACTTATGACCTGGCCTTCAGTAGAATCTATTCAATAGGTACGACCATAAAATAAAACCGTATTTATGATACTTTACGTAACGCATGGAGCGTAATGAAATCAAATATCAAATCCATTTTTACCGATCGAATATACTTAATTCGGTAAGTTACAGCTCGTGGCATCGATATGTTTTTGAGAGTCATCTAAAGTGTATGTTTAGCTTAATAAAATCTGGCAATAAAATCGATTTATAAATAGTAATGTGAGAGATCAGAGGGATGTGTGGAGATCGAGTTAGTCAGCGGTGGGCGTAATATGGTTGGCTTCGATTGCGCGTTTGGTATTTATTGATTTGGTATAAATAATCGATTTAAGAGTATCATAAGGGCATGGAGGATGTAACCTGAGATGGTCCAACGATGAACGCAATTACAGAATAGCGCGAAATTGACGCAAGTACGGTACTAACAAAACTGGATATTCATATGATTATCTTTCATACGTTTTCCGATAGGTCGTTAAATAGTTCTTATTTAATTTGAACCTTTATGTTGACATCGAGTTACCCCACTATAAGATTCGTATAGACCGAGAATCTTCCGTATAATATTCCGTTCTGATACAAAAATCTTTTTTTATTTCAAATCAAAAATATTTATTTGAAAGAAGAAAGAAAGAAAATATTCTAATTCGGAAATTCATATTAGAAATCAAAATATTCGCTTAATGAATGTCATTTTTTCCCGGTCTTTGGGTGCCCGTTTGGGCTAGACGTAGAGCTGAGAGAAAAAAGTATGCGGAAAATAAATCCCAGCAGCACTCTTTTAAAAAAAAGTACATAATAATATATTCGAGATAACAGTATGGCTATGGGTCCATAATGGGCAGTGCACACTGGTACGTGCTGTTAAATAGTCGCTTCAACCCGTAAACTTTTACACTGTAGCGACTTTCCACTGCTGGCGCCACGAGTACTCCTGAATCACGCTATCGAAGTTTTCTAAATATCCGACCATATATACAATCATCGAAACGAGTCAGTTGGAGCGCGGCCGCTCCCGGGCATGCTTTACCAAAACACACATGTCATCAAAACTTGAGTCTTGCTTGATTATTTATTAATTTTTACTTTGCTCTTCTGGCAAACTGATAGTATATCGCTCCATTCTTCCGTAAACAGATCACAGTGGTGCATCCAGGAGAGCATCAAGAGCGGCTAGAATTCGGGGAATAGGGGAGTAGGCGCACGCATTTGTGTTATTACTCCACAGGCCTCACATATGAGTATGTGCGGCCAGCATTCGCACCTTCTCGAAACACAAAAGATTTGCTCCACATTAGAACGACTTCAGCCGACTACGAATGTTCTTATACCTACAATATAAATGATCCTTATTTAGTTCACAACGAATTACTGGAGCATCAAATTAGTAAGGATCTAAAACTCTCCGATTTTGACTATAATAATCTCACGCAAAGAAAACACCAAAACTTGGATTCGATAGTTTTACATGGTACTGGCATCATGCAAAGAGTGAGCAATGCCATTACCAAAAGAAAAAACGACAAAAAAAATATGTGCTCATAACGTAACGATTATTTACGGTCAGTTTTTATCAATCCAATTATAATTAAATTAACAGGTTTTTACTAATCTTATCAGAATTATCACGCTTGGTCATATCTCTTATGTTAAGGAGATCATTTGCCTAGAGGTTGATGACCTGACTACTCAATTATAAATGATGGTAATGCCTATAATTAAAAACAAGAAAGAACGTTCAGGATCACTGGGTAAGGTCCTGCATATAAAAACTAAGCATTCAGTAATTTGAATTTAATTAAATAATATATATATATCTTTTAATAGAAAATCGTTCTATTACCCCGAAATTTACAAAAAAAATATTATTTTTTGAACCGTTTTTTTTATTTTTTCTTCAAACCATGCTAATTGAATGACTGCATATTTACACAGTTTATGAAGTAAATGCATAACCTTACATTAAACAAAGCCGGATTTCGACATTTGAAATGTATCTACATAAATTGATGTAAACGCTGAACGCTGAGTTGAAAGGTGTGTGTTTTTTAAGACTTAAGCCATTTTTAGTTAAATTGAATTATAAGGTACCTACATATGCCATCATGAGGAGACAAGAATTTTTTTTTTAAATATTCACATATACATCTTCTAAATGTATAAAATATAGTCAATGTTATTGGGAAAAATAATTATGTGATATAGCCGTAAAAGTTGCCCCTATCCAAATCTGGCACATGCCGAATTTGTCCTTATATGAAACGAGTCAGCTTCACGCGTGAAGCGCGCATGGCTCGGCGGCTACCGTAGAACGCAAGCGGTATATGCAGTTAAGCCAAACAGGCGCGGTCGGGTGTGAAATGGGTGACCGCTAGTGGCAAAAAAATTCATGCGCGTTTCCGTGCTTCGGAGGGCACGTTAAGCCGTCGGTCCCGGTTGTTGTCGATAGATAACAGTCGTTAAACCTTGTCGGAAAAATATGAATAATCGCAAGTGCGTGAGCCGCTCATGACCCGGCGGCTGGCGTAGACTGCAAGCGATCTACGAAACGTAACCGAACGTGGTCGGGTGTGAAATGGGTGACCGCTAGTGGCAAAATACGTCATGCGCGTTTCCGTACTTTGGAGCCGTCGATGCCGTAGAGACGGTTTGAAAACAGGTTGACAACAGGTTGGCCACTAACCCGGATCTCCGGAACCAACCGGTATTGAGCAGAGTAGTGGAATAAGCACCAGTGGGACGCAAAAAGGGTTGCAGCTAGGTTTTTGTCTTAGGAACTTTACAAATAAACCTGTATTTTTGGTATCGAGGGGGGAAACCTTCATAAGGTAGCCGGCACCTTGGGAGAGGAGATAATGGGTTCTATAGGATTTGTACAGCACTAAAACCTTCTCGGTGGCCTGCCTCTGCGCTTGAGGAGTACTCCGGGATCTCCAGTGGATCGCACCGGTGTCCTCCGCGCGTGGCGCCCAGCACAGTCCCATCTTCGGTAGAGCAAACGTGCTCTCTTGCAACTTCAGATGCTTACGGCGGCGTGCGGCCACGCACACACCGCCGTCCTTCCCGGGGACGCTGGCTGAACGACTCAAGCTCCCACTCTCACCGCCCACAACCCCGGAAGCTACAAATTTACCTATTGACTACAATGTTACTTTCAAACAAAATGTGTTAACGTAATTGACCAGTAACTTTTTTACAGACACGAAGGGTCCGAATACTATTTTTATCGTAAAAAGCAGTTAATGTTTTAGAGTTCATGCATCTAAGTTTGTTTACAGCAATAAGTCGAGCCTTCATTCACTCACAGATTTGAACGTGAAGTATGAACGTATCGTAAGAATTATTTGATAACAATTCAACAATTTAACAACAAGCAGTATGGGAGCAAATTGTGCGAACACGAGAACTGCACTGTGTATTATGCGTGAGTGAATATACAATATTTTTTTCTGAAAATAAAAAAATAAAATTAAGTAATAAAATAAAAATACTTCAAATTCATAGCCACTTACAGTAGGGTGTCGTAGTTGTTATGGACACATACAGACAAGCACACAAACACCCAGATTAGAGAAAGATATCTAAATTAATCATTTTAGACATCTCACCCGCTAGGAATCGAACCAGGACCTCATAGCTCCGGGATTAAGAATAGAGCTACTGTATCCCCCCTGCCTGTCCTACGATCAGGCGACTAAAAGGGGGCTTCCGGGGATGCGGACGGTGAGAGTGGGAGCTTGACCCGTCCAGCTAACAGCCCCGGAATGGACGGCGGTGTTTGCGTGACCGCATGCTGCCGTAAACACCTGAAGGCGCAGGAGAGCACAGCTGCTCTCCCGAAGATGGGCCTGTACTGGGGCGCCGCGCGTGGAGGACACTGGTGCGTTCCTATGGAGATCCCGGAGTCCTCACAAACGCAGAGGCAGGCCACCGAGGGGGGTTTTAGTGCGGTCAAATCCCACATAACCCGGTATCCTCTCCCAAGGTGCCGGTTACCATTTGAAGGTTTCCCCCCCGATACCAAAAAAAAGGACCTCTTGCACGGCTCACCGGCGTGGTGACCACCGCGCTATCTCGTTCTCGTCGTTTAGCTTCATTTTGATATTTTTTTTTACATATTGTCATCACTTTAACAATGCGATTTTTGGAATGACCCATAAAAATGACAGATTATATTCCATAACACTATTTTTTTTTTAATTAATAACAATAACAGAGACAAAACTACTTTCCTAAAAACTACGCATATTATTGGAAAAATTATGCGTATTAAACATTACACAAGTATTCGTACTTCGAGGTTCGAATTACCTGAATAATTTATAAGTGAGGGGCATAATTCAATAATTAATCGTTATTTTAATCAGATATAATATTAACTAATGTAATAAAGAGGTACGTTACATAAACTTTAACCTCTGCTACGAAGATTATTATTAATTTCGCAATCGGCAAACTTTGTTACGTCCAGAAATTAGCCTTATAGGTCATAAATGCAATACGCCCATTATAATAATTTAAGCTTTAAATGAAATAAACGTTAAGTCCTTAAAATATTTAAAATCCAGTGATTCGGCCCGGTTTCGCTCGGGTGACTTGAGGTTGTATATATGATACGATATAATTATACTAATGCCTGTGTGCTATTCCAGACTACAATCTATCTCTATGCATAATTTCATCCGAAATCGTTCGTGCGCGTCTGATCAACAAACATCCATCCAAACTTTTGCATTTATAATATTAGTTAAGTAACACTCACGATTTTATTTATAACAAAATATTAGTATAGAATAAGTTTGATCATCATCAATCAATTCATTTCTGAAAGGTTCACGAATGGCGTCTCGGCAAAAGAAGCACTGGCCGCGTGGACTGACGGCCTGAAGAAGACAGCAGGAAGCCTCTGGATTCAGAGGGCGCAGGACAGGACGCAGTAGTGAATATAAGGGGAGGTGTGACCAGCAGTGCCCTTTTAAAGATCAGCCTGGATTGATGGATGATAGATTAAAGTAATATTAACATCAGTCGTAGAGCTGATAATCGTTGGACAAGACTGCTTTTCAAGTGGAGACCGCGTTTAGGCAAACGTTGTGTAGGACGCCCCCCTGCAAGGTGGCGTGACCATCTGCGCCGGATGGCGGGAAGTAACTGGTGGATGCGTAGAGCCGAAGATCGGGCTCAGCGGCACGCGGAGAGGCCTATCCAGCAATGGACTGATATTGGCTAGTGACGAGATTAAACTTAAGGTCCCTAATTTTTTTTATTAACAGTGGTATCAGACGAGCATATAAGAAATGCAGGATATTCACAAAACTTCGATAGCTTGATTCAGAACAGCAAACGCCATCACGCGAATGGCGACCGACGTGGTCGCCATTCGCGCCATCACGCGCGCACTTGCATTACAGAAGGTCGCCACACATGACAATACATGTCGTACGCACCGGTAACTTCCTTGCGCGGCGCCTCAAAATGGGCCCATTTTGGGTAAGCAATATGTCTCTCCTACACTTACCTGAAAGTTAAACTTATACATCAATGTCCTTCCCGAGGCCGCTAAGTAGACAGTTCAAGCTTCCACTTTAGCTTCCCGCAACCCCGAAGGCTCCCTTTCAGTCGCTGAAAAGCCGATTTATTTACTAAAGTTATTGGTCAATTAATATTATTGTTATTTTTATATGTCACAAGAGTAACGATGACAGCGCTAAAATTTATTCAACAATTAATATACTTATCAGGGGATTAAAAATGGACCCTAAAAGTCCCGTTTAGACTTTTAGACGGTCATGCAAGGATACCGTACCTTATATTCTTAATCCCGAGCTATAGGGGCTTTAATGTCCCTATACAATAAGAATACATTTTTACCAGATTTCGTATTCATTATACACGCCAAAAATTGAATATTCAAACTAGACACGCACAGTATTGCATTGTATAAAATTATAGGTTCAAGATGCGTTCCAATGAATAAAAATCTATTATTTCTATCAAGAAAACACAAGTATACTGCGGTCATCACTAGTCACATTACATAAAAGAGCGTACCTTATGGAACGATGAGTGTCCACGTATAAATATTGCAACAAATTAGTTTGTTTGTACAGATCTTACGACCGATAACCGCCTATATATAACCTAGTTAGCATTCGGTATGAGGTAGGTGAGATTCTAGACCGCTTCCTTTCTGAACTGTATCTGTGCTAGTCATGTTATAATTTCGAGCGTTTTTCGTTATGTCCATAAAGATTACAAAAAAACATAAGATATGGGAACAATCATGGACAAATTTATCTTCTCAGACATGCACGGCGATGGACATCATCAAAATTAATGAAATCAATATATACAAATACTAATATGCTTTATTGTACACCAAATTTAAAAAGGGTTAAATATAATGATCACCATAAAAAGCTTTGATACCACCAGAAAAATATAGTCTAAAATTACAATAGTATGTTTCCCGACTGCACTTCAAATTGTATTCGAACACCAAATGTAGTAAATGATCACCAAATCTTAGCGAGCAAATTAATGCGCTATTTCTGCTTAAATAAAACTTTAGGAAAGGGGGTTTCGGGGGAGATGGGGGGCGAAACCCCCGCCATAAAAATACAAAAAGGATTCGTCATTTAAAATGAATGGTTAGGTTGGACTTTTTTTAATTAATACAAAAAAGGAACCCCGCGCAGCGGGGTTCCGTCGACATGGTACCATTAAAAAAAGCAAAAAAAAAACAGATTCACCCCCCGAAACCCCCCTTTCCCGGAGGTTTATTAGGTATATACATACAAATAATAACATACAACATACATACATATTTGCTAATATAAATACAATAATAAATAAATATATATTTTATAGATATATAAAACACCATAATGCTATAATTATTTGACCATATATATTTTGATGACCTGCGTGGCGCAATTTTACCATGCCGAACTGTCAGTCAAAGAGTCCCGGGTTCGATTCCCGGCGGAGCAGAAATTTGAACGATGAATTTAAATTTCTGTTCTCGATATGGGTGTTTGTGTTTCTATCTCTGTTTGTGTCCGTCCGTAGTACCTTTCGTCCGTGATACCTACTATGGGGCTATGTGTGTGAAACGTTATTTATTTATTTTCCCTCACCGTGGCGCAGCGATAAATACACACTAATACATTTGTGTCCGAGACCGCGGATTTTACCGCTCGGCATTTGAATATAAAATATATATCTATTATATATCTATTCATTAATAAAAATATTTACAAACGTACTTTCACAATATTTAGCACCAATATTTTGTCAACGTCGGTCATTCCCATAAAACCCAACTAACCTACCTAACTCCAGCATATGCATTTAAACCGTCCTCAATTGGAGGGAAACGTCCTGTGAACAGTCGTAACCATCAACACGATAACGAATGGGTTGAAAGGTCCAAGGATGTCCTTATGATGTACTCGACGATGAGTATGAGCAGGTCTTACCGGATCGTACTACATTTATTTTTAGTTCTTTTTGAGCTTAGGCGTTGTAATGCAGTGCTGGGTTTACCAAATGGCTGAGTAGGCGGAAGCCTTCTTTTTGGTATCGAGGGGAACCTTCAAAAGGTACCGGCAACTTGGGATACCGGATTATGTAGGATTTATACCGCACTAAAACCTTCCTCGGTGGCCCACCTGTATGCGAGGTACTGCGGGATCTCCAGTGGAACGCACCGGTTTCCTCGACGCGCAACTCCCAGAACGGGCCCATCTTCGGGAGAGCAAATGTGCTCTCCTGCACCTTCAGATACTAACAGTGGCATACGGCCTCGCACACACCGTCGTCCTTCTCAGGTCCGCTCACTGGACGGATCGAGCTCCCACTCTCACCGCCCGCTACCCTGGAAGCCCTCTTTTAGTCACCTCTTACGATCAAGCAGAGGATACCGTAGCTCTATTCGTAATCCGGAATACCATAAGAATCGAGTGAATAAAGAAAACTATTCGCAAGGATTTGGGCAAAAACTAAGAAAAACAGCACATTACAATGTCGTTCAAACTTACGAGGTAATTTAATTTAATAGCCAACAATAACACAGCCATGAAACAAAAAAGCTAGAGTAATTTGATAGCAAAGTCTAAACCGCATCGAATATTATCTTTTTAGGATTCATAAACGTTAGTCTAGATCGTCGGGGGCATAAATAGAAAAGTGGATAGTTTTACGACACAATAAATAAGCATTAAATACGCGACAAATTGATTTGTAGCACCCGCGCACTGCCCGCGCGGTAGTCCAATGCGGACCAGGGTTTTGGGTTGTATAGGGACAATATGGGACTATTTTAGTACGATAGGTCGGAAAAGAAGGAATGTAATGTTAATATATTTAAGGTTTATGTAATTGTAGATATTATAGTCCGATTTTTAATGTAGTAGTATAAAATACGAGTATTGTTGATTAAAATCTTACTTTGAATTTAACGTTAGAAGTTCATACGACGATTACACACAAAGAGACTTTTCAAGAAAGACTATACGTTTGAAGACGCTCTACTTTGGAGCGAAACATGTGTTGGTGGTGGTAGGTATGTTGGTGTATATTTGTTTCCCTATCTGATTGGTTTGGTTTTCTATGTTTTGTCAATCAATGAGATAAACAACTTGCTTGATGTGCTAGCATAATACATATGAGTATATACAATATATTTTGATACATTTAGATATATATTATTTTTCATTTTTAAATATGTTTTACTATTAAAATTAAATATCATTATAGATACGATAACTTATATGCCCAAGCACCATAATAAAAATTCAACACAACATTTGCAAACACAGCTCCTTTGCAGTCCCATTCAAGAATGGCCACCCTCCCACAAACCACATCGCCACACAGACGCGCAATAAATAGCTGATATGACAATGATAACGTGAATAATTCCATAATGCCATATAAAATATGACGCGTATGGGGTTTCAGCCTAGCGGAAGGCAGGGCAATATTTACAGCTCATTGGCGAAGCGGCCAAAGAACAATTTTTCAAAGGATTTCACGCTTGTGCTAGGTTATATGCTTACATTAGTAATGGTTGTCTATTTGTAAGGATAAGTATATCAGGATCATTTTAATCGGTCCGTTCGTTGGTTGATAGCAGGCAAAAATTAGCAGATGTTGGTAGCAAAAGCCGACTAACAGGATAGGATAGTGCTATTGTGTTTAGAGTTACTTTTTTATTGCAATATGTGACTTTGTAAAGGACTTAATAACTTACTACCTTACTAATAAAAATGTTATAAGCCTTAAGTATAATAAAATCTGTCTGTGTGTCTGTCTGTTACCACTGAACCTATGAATATTAATGTTTGGAATACAGATAGAGTGGACCTTGGGAAAGGATATAAAATGGTTTTCATCCTTCGGGAACCTATAAAACGGGTCCACGCAGCGAAACCGCTGGCGAAAAGGTAGTTCAATTAATACAATATAATTGTAGTTAGGTTTTTCTGTTTTGCCTTAAATCTACTCCTTCAAAATGATATTTGCATGTCGTGGGTGCCATAGAGTCCATAGACACACACGAAGATAGAAACACAAACACCCAGACCGATAACAGAAATTTAAACTCATTATTATTTCTGCCTCGCCGGGAATCTAACCCAGGACCCTCCGATTGGCAGTCCGGCCATTGCTCCACACGGGTCGTCATTGAATTTATGATAAACATACTTATCGTACTGTCATTTCCACATTTATGATTCTGATTGGATATGTTTTATGACAGCGGCAAACGTTTCTATATTAAATTGAAATCGATGATGAAATCCGATTCATAGGCGAAGATAGATCATTTACGATATATCCTATTCACATCTTTTACTACCTTAAGAATCGTATCTTAAGAAATTGACGATAAAATCTACGAGAAATGTGGCATAAAACTTGGAGTAATATGACATCATTTTTATGAATTCGACTGTACTTAAATGGGATCAGATCAGATACTCAATAGTTGTAAAACGATACTAAACACATTTATGACAAGAATATGGATATAAAATTGGTTATTATTGGAATTGAGTCGAGCATCTCTCGTCAAAGACGTAGGTGTGATAGCCTTAAACAAACATTGTCAATAATCACTCGTAATAATGTACCTATTATTGAAAGGATTGTCAGCGCGGAAATTAAATATTCTTCTGAGAATTTCTTTCAGAATATAAAAACATTCAGCATTTTGGATACAAATAAGTACAGGAATAGAACATGCGGTAAAACATTAAAGAGTTTCAAGAAGTAAAAGAAATAGCATTAGTAACATTTTCAATTCAATGTCCTGATTTTACTAAATCCATTCAAGGATTAGCAAACGAGCATGCAGGCCAATATAAAGTAGTCCCTGTAGC
This sequence comes from Pyrgus malvae, assembly GCA_911387765.1. Lineage (NCBI taxonomy): Eukaryota > Metazoa > Arthropoda > Insecta > Lepidoptera > Hesperiidae > Pyrgus > Pyrgus malvae. The sequence goes on along the minus strand of OU426960.1, from coordinate 1,688,984 downwards.
TTTGGGATTAAAAATAGATCTACGGTATCCCCTGCCTGATCGTAAGAGGTGACTAAAAGGGGGCTTCCGGGGTTGTGGGCGGTGAGAGTGGGAGCTCGATCAGCAGCCCCGGGGAGGACGGCGGTGTGTGCATGGCCGCATACCGCCTTAAGCATCGGAAGGTGCAGGAGAGCACATCTGCTCTCCCAAAGATGTGCCCGTTCCAGGGCTCCGCGCGTGGTGGACACCAATGCGTTCCAATGGAGATCCCGGAGTCCTGCCCAAGCGCAGAGGCAGGCCACCCAGGGGGTTTTAATTCCCCATTTTAATTTAATTTGACCCTGGTCAAATCCCACATAACCCGGTATCTTCTCCCAAGGTGCCGGGTACCTTTTGATGGTTTCCCCTCGATACAAAAAAAGGCCAGTATAAAGTGGTCGCTGCAGCCCATGGACATCTACACACAGCCACAAATAAGCATAGGTGTGTCTTGCCCGAGGTCGTATGCAGTTGCGCTGCTAATCGGCTGATGGTCGCCATATGTAAGTCTGGCCGGCTGCACCTACTCACTTGAACACAATAGAATTGATTCACGTTAGAAATGGGCGCTGTGCTGCGCCCCAGGAGAACCATTAAAGCTCAACCACCTACCAAATGATCAGTACCAAGTGGCAGCTGTTAGTTCCTTAAGTCTACAATAAAACTAAATAATCTTTAATAAAATCTGTCATCAATAGTAAATCAACATTTCATATCTGAATATAAAAACCTAGTTATCAAATAATCTAAGCGCCAAACGCCAAAGTTAGGTAACACAGGTACAATAGTATCAGCGGGTAAAAAGCGCACAATACGCCGTGTGTGAACCGGGCCGCGCCTTGACCGCGCGACCGCACAGAATTGTGTGTGCTTTTAATCAATGATATAATGTTTTTAGAAAAAGAAAAAAATGAATCAATAGGATCTGTTATTTGTTTAGCTATCTTTTAAGACCCTTTTCTCAAGAACGCGTAAAATTATCATGGTGAAATCCATAAAAATACTTGGATTTATATAGTCTCTTGTAGCTGTGAAATATCAAATTTGTAAACAAATGTGATCAGATGATATAGCTGCTTATGTTGGACGCATACGGATATATCCAACATTTTGTGTACGGACGAAAACGTACGGCCATTTGCGAATTAATAAGAGAATTGGAAACCTCAAAGGTAAAACATACGTTTACTTCGCATACCTTTGTAATACGAAAGAACGGAAATTGTCTTAGCAGTGGGAAGATCTTTTGAGAGAAATATCTTATTTAAATTATGTACTTAGATTATCTTTTGAACTTAAACACTTTCCAACAAACGTGTACGAAACACTCGATAAACAACTCGCACTTTATCTGTTTTTTTAACAATACGAAATGCAATATTTTTCTTTGGAAAAACCTTTAAGTTTTTTGAATCAACCCTTTAAACTAACATTGCGGGCATCTGACAACGTACAAAAAACCGTTAAGTAGATAGCTTTTGAATCTCTAATATATTAAGTTTCTTCACAAGCCTATTTTCTAAGACATAGAAAAAATATATTATATATTATATAACATTAAGTTAAATTCGGAAACAAACAAACATCGCATTAAACTTAGAATAACCTTTGATGATAACGTAGTCCAAGTTATGTTTGCAACCTTTATCCTTATCTTGACTTATATTACTCAATTACATCACCACCTTTTAACATCAACTAAAACACGTTTGACTTCAACGATTCAAATATCATCGCCGAATTAGCGAAGGTGTGAATTGCGAAGCGATCCACTGATATCGTTATTCAACCATTGTTCGTGGTAAATTGTATCTAAAACATTTAAAAGCCGGCCCGAGGACGACACCTCTCATCCGAAAACTGGTTTCGTTATTTAAGACCTGTTGATTAATAACAAAACATTAGAACCGGATGACACCTAATAGCACCAAACATTGAAATCAATAGAAAAAAATCGTACCGATAGTAAAGACGTCAGTGATAATCTGAAGATAAATAGTGGCAAACGGGAATTATCAGAGCGTGATCGTCGGAGCCGCTGGCGCATTCACACCGAAGGTCTGTGATAAATCGACGACATTTATCTGAACGCGATTGTATCAAAATATTTTAGTCGATCTTCGGGATAAGTGTCAGATGGTAATGGAGCGGGCCTAGAGTTGCTCCCTGTGAGACCCCGCGTCTGAATGGAGACACAATCGGGCGTTTGTTACGTCTCGTGGCCGTTTGAACACTTTGAACGATTGTATCGCCGCCCGAAGATAAATTCCGGGTAAATGTAAACTTTAGGTAGCCTTTAGAGTGCTCAGTGGCCATTGACGACGGTGCGACTGAGTCGAATGCTGCCTACCATTATGTTACTGGATAAAGGGTTTGGACACACTTGAGCGTTTTTGTATTCAACTAATAACTGAAGACACGTCGTCTACTTTTAATAAAAATATATCCGTTAGCAAAATAACTATTAAAGTCTACAAGCATACGTTACTCCTTAATCTGCACGTATTATACAAGTTCAATTTATGCACCCAAATTTCTGATTTATTTTATCTAGTGCTAAAAATTATAAAGTGCATGAGTGCTGTCATACTACAGAAGATAAAAACCAAAAAGTTTATTAAATAAAAATGCAAATTTCTTCTTTTAAAAATCCTTAACTGGTAAAATACGTAAATGAATGAAAAAAAATTTGGTAAATTTTAAACTACTGCTGAAAGAATCTAAATTTCTATCAATCGACAAGAATGATATAGTGCGGTCGGAAATTACTTATTTTATACATCTGCTATAAATCTTCTTGTAAAATTCAATATAACGAGTAATCAGTCAGATATCTAAGTAATTAATATTGATCACAAGGTGGATTGTAATTTATTTTCTTACAATTCTCTACTCTACATTAATAAGTATATTAGTGTAAAATGATGTTAAGTAGTGTGTTCTGCTTCTCATAAACATATACATACATGCAACCTCAGATCAAATAAAAAAGTATAGATAGAACGCTGCGAAGAATCAAGTGTGACCGGTTTAAACTGCACCGAGCGGTGTACCCACATATGACACGCAAACACGTACATCGAATCTGCACCGAGCTTTGCCAGTCGAATGTCGCGCCGCATTGAGTAAAACGTCAAAAATATAAAAGTTTACAAAAACAAATGTCGAAATAAAAAGTTGTAATGAATAGTATTTTTATTTTCAACCTTTTTTATGTCCCACTGCTGGGCACAGGTCTCCTCTCACTAGTGAGAGGGATTTAGGCCATAGTCCACCACGCTGGCCAAGTGCGGATTGGTGGACGTCATGCTTTCGAGAAATTATGAATTCCTCTCAGGCATGCACGGCGCTGGAGAACATCGTAATCAATTAAATATCACGATTTTTTCCATCACCGTGGAGCAGCGATAAAATCGCACATTACAAATTTCTTTGTCAGAGGTGCGCGCCGAGGATTTGAACCCGGGATCGATCGCGTCGAAGACCGCGGTTTTTTACCACTCGGCCATCGCTGCTCAAAATAAGATACTTAAAAAAATAACGAGGGTAAAACCGCGGGGCTCAGCTAGTATACGATAAATGCAACATTCAAATATTTTTCAGGTGGTATTACTTTCATGGCTCTACAGGGAAAGTAACACCTACTTGGGCCGTGAAGGAATTCTATAGTGCTTCGATATAATGATGCGTTTGCCGTCCAAACTTTCATGAGACAACAGTCAGACTCCGAGGCAGCAGCATAGCGGCATCCGACCTAAGGCAGGACTCAAGCTTGCTTGATATTGTATAACGATGCCCGAGGGCTGTAACAACTATTTAACACTATAAAATATGGTCTGCACGTGGCCTTCCCTAATATTCATATTAAGTGCATTTCAAATATTTAAAAAAATGAGTTACTTTGAGTGATGTCTAAAATCAATTGCAATTGGTTCTTGAAAAAAAATTCAAAATGCAGTTGTTAAAAAGGTTGTTGCACTAAACCACGCTTGGAAAGCAAGATAATTTTTAATTTATTTTTAACACGATTTTTATTACGTTTTAAATCAATAAAAAATATTCAATTGACCATGAACGATAAGTGACATCACAACTCATTTTCTCATTACTAAATGTATGAGAACGTCACGTTTTGACAGCTCATTCAAAGTTTCTCAATTGATTTGGTAGTCCAAGACCGGATTGCATTGATACGCCTGAGACAGATTTTACCTCATATAGGTACGGCTTAACCACACTTATTTACCGAAAAACAAAAGAATTATTTCACATCGTTCAGCGTTAATTCTTTCCCGGGCGAACCATACCAGTTGTAACACAAACATTTTTCTAAAACAGCATATTTTTATTCTATTAAACATTGAAGCTAGAAGACTAATGGAAGAGAACTTTTTACCTCGTGCTTATGGACAATACAATCATTATTAATAATAAGCTGGAAGATTAAAGGTATTAGCAGACAATACTCATTGTTTAGTGAAACAAAAAGGGATGGAGTCACCAGTGTGAGGTTCACACATTGTTAAAATTCATTCTGTTACTTAAAAGCTGTCAGTAACGAAGAGAATTGCTTAAATTAATAATTTTCACTTGTCATATTTATGTCAGGTTCATGGTCAACATTTTCAGTTTAAAAGCTTTTCAAGCAAAAATCATTCGAATCAGCCCCCGTTGTGAATCGAACCCAGGACCACCTGCATGGCGCACCAGCGTTGTGACTACTGCGTCATATATCGATAACACTGTGGAATTAAGTAACTAATAATTACAAATTCTTCCTTTATAAAAATGGTAATAAAAGTATAACATCGCTTGGTCATTTTGCTAACATGAGATAATGATTTTAATGGGTGCATTGACAAGTACATAAGTGCGTTATATCGTTAGTATAGAGAGCAAATATAATTATAAAGAGGAAATATTTGATTGTTTGTTTGTTTGCATTGCATAGGCTCCAAAACTATTGAACCTATTTAAAAAATTCTTTTACCATAGAATCCTTTATTATCCCTGCGGAATATAGGTCATAAAGTATATTTATAAATCGTCAGGTATTATTTTGAAAACTTCGATTATAATAAATAATAATAATATTAATAATAAACATTACACACTCAGCCTCACAGTAATGTAATTAATACCCTGTGTCGTGGGTGCCATGGACACATACAAAGACAGAAACACAAACACCCAGACCGAGAACAGAAGTTTAAACTCATCATTCAAATTTTTGTTTCGTCAGGAATCGAACTTCAAATTCACACCGTATCCAAGAGGTTAGAAGTAACGGTGAGCATTATCTAAATGAATAACTTAGCAGGACTGGTGTGAGATGTGTGCTACACAGGTCGTCATGTAACCCAACGTGTGAAAAAATATCGATATAAAATCTTATCAGATATCGAACCAAAGCAGCACCATGCGTCGTATGTAGAGGACACCAAAGAGGATAAAATACGGAAGTTTATTCAAATTTCTGTTTCGCCGGGAATCGAACCCGGGACCCATCGATTGGCAGTCCGGTATGGTAACCATTGCGCCACACGGATCATCTATACAATGAAGGTATAGTATCGCCTGTTCATATATGGTTAAATTCACACCGTACCCAAGAGGTTAGAAGTAACGGTGAGCATTATCTAAATGAATAACTTAGCAGGACGGGTGTGAGATTTGCGCTTTTAATCATACTGCTGTAATAACTCCGGTTTAATAGAGAGAGTTGGGGATAGAAGCGGGCAGATAACTGGCATTCTTAAGCTGCGTTTATGGTGATGAAAGCGGTTTGGAAAGAACTAAACTCCTGTGTACATATATGGTTAAATTTACACTGTACCCAAGAGGTTAGAAGTAACGGTGAGCATTATCTAAATGAATAACTTAGCAGGACGGGTGTGAGATTTGCGCTTTTAATCATACTGCTGTAATAACTCCGGTTTAATAGAAAGAGTTGGGGATAGAAGCGGGCAGATAACTGGCATTCTTAAGCTGCGTTTATGGTGATGAAAGCGGTTTGGAAAGAACTAAACTCCTGTGTACATATATGGTTAAATTCACACTGTACCCAAGAGGTTAGAAGTAACGGTGAGCATTATCTAAATGAATAACTTAGCAGGACTGGTGTGAGATTTGCGCTTTTAATCATACTGCTGTAATAACTCCGGTTTAATAGAGAGAGTTGGGGATAGAAGCGGGCAGATAACTGGCATTCATAAGCTGCGTTTATGGTGATGAAAGCGGTTTGGAAAGAACTAAACTCCTGTGTACATATATGGTTAAATTTACACTGTACCCAAGAGGTTAGAAGTAACGGTGAGCATTATCTAAATGAATAACTTAGCAGGACGGGTGTGAGATTTGCGCTTTTAATCATACTGCTGTAATAACTCCGGTTTAATAGAGAGAGTTGGGGATAGAAGCGGGCAGATAACTGGCATTCATAAGCTGCGTTTATGGTGATGAAAGCGGTTTGGAAAGAACTAAACTCCTGTGTACATATATGGTTAAATTTACACTGTACCCAAGAGGTTAGAAGTAACGGTGAGCATTATCTAAATGAATAACTTAGCAGGACGGGTGTGAGATTTGCGCTTTTAATCATACTGCTGTAATAACTCCGGTTTAATAGAGAGAGTTGGGGATAGAAGCGGGCAGATAACTGGCATTCTTAAGCTGCGTTTATGGTGATGAAAGCGGTTTGAAAAGATCTAAACTCCTTCTCCTTTTTAGCTTTGCTGTAAGTATTCATTTCTATTATCATCGATGACTCGCGTAGCGCACTGGTTACCATGCTGGACTGCCAATCGAGGGGTCCCGGGTTCGATTCCCGGAGAACAGAAATTTGAATGATGAGTTTAAATTTCTGTTCTCGGTCTGGATGTTTGTGTTTCTGTCTTTGTATGTGTCTATGGTACCCACGACACAGGAAATATACAATACTGTTCGGAGGGTACATGAGTAGATATACCCTGTGTCGTGGGTGCCATGGACTTTGAGCCTTTGAGTGTAAAACGTTATTTTTTATTATTTTTTTATCGCCGCCCGCTCCGCTTGAACCCATAACCGCACTCTAAGTGCAGGGTCACAGGTTCAAGTACCGGACGCATACCAATTAGTTTACTGTATTGTCGTAGTTATTTCTAGTGATGGTGAAATTCATAAGCAATTGTACTCGCATGGGATGCTATGGGATAGGAATTAAATTACGATTTTGACATACTTCTTGCGAACAATGATTTACAGGAATTTATTTTTATGGTTACCAAAGCCTACGGTCAGGTAAAGGTTAGTCTAATTATAAGGAAAGTTATGTTGGATAGTATTCATTTATTACACAAGGAAATCGATGTTTCGAAAGAGCCCGACTCTGTTTATTAAACTGAATAACTTTATTCAAACCCTTAATACATAAATTTAAACTGGTGAATAACACTCATAATAGCTTTTAATTCAAAATGTGGTTAAGATGAATGCAATAGAGTTCCACTTTTAGGCAAGGATGTCTCTACATAAGGCCTTCACAAGGCTTCAAGACTGCTCATACGAAATTTGTCACTCATCTAACACATTATACACAAAGCACGAACTGTTATGTTTAAAGTAAATCTATTGATAAGAACAATAAAATCAAATTTTAGTTAAATTTTATACTTTACTACTACTACAAGGCTACGACAAGGTTTAACGACTGTTATCTATCGACAACAATCGGGCACAAAGACTTAACGTGCCATGCACCATTGCTACTAACGGTCACCAATCTCACACCCGACACGCCAGCCGCCGAACCATGCGCGCTTTATAGGTGGTAGCACGTTCATCGTTCAACCGTGGAAGCATCACGCTTCCGAATGTCCGGACCCCAAGCAATATTTCGGCCTCCTTGTTGGTTTTGTTGGGTGGTTGGTTAGGGTTGCATGAAATGTCCCTGTAGCTTCGGAATTAATAATAGAGCTACGATATCCCGTGCCTGATCGTAAGATGTGACTAAAAGAGGGCTTCCGGGGTTGTGGGCGGTGCTCCCACTGAGCACGATCCGTCCAGTCAGCAGCCCCGGAAAGGACGGCGGTGTGCATAGCTACATGCCGCTGTAAGCATCGGAGGGTGCAGGAGAGCACATCTGCTCTGCCGAGGATGGGCGCAGAGGCAGGCCACCAAGGCGGTTTTAGTACTGTAAAAATCCCACATAACCCGGTATCCTCTCCCAAGTTGCCGGGTACCTTTTGAAGGTTTCCTCAAGATATAAAAAAAGGATTGCATGTAATATCCATGTACTGCAGTGACCACTTATAACACCACGTGACTTGAATGCTCATCTGCTATTTCAATTTAAAAAAAGTCTTACGAGTTTTTATTCTGAAATGACAGGAAGAAATTCACATACTCACATAGTTCAATACCCTACGTATTACCCTCCATACTCGAATAGTCGTATCAAAGGGTCGCATTTAGATACAAATTAAGAAAGTTAGATGGACCGCGAGATAACGTCTTTACGCTTAGTTTCCGAATCTCACACTCATCTCGACATTCCAAACGAATCTCCAAACAATAACGTCTAATCTTTACAATTTGTCACCACAACGGTTGTTCCCAACGATTAACAAAAGACAGAAGGGTAAGCGTGTGCATTGTTTTTAGGGTTTCAGAGCCAAAACAGTAGAGCCTTTATTTAGTTTCTAATATTATTTTATGTCATAGTCACAGCCAGCTAATATACAGAAAAACTACTTAATTATATTATGGAAGCGCACACGACCCGGCGGTTAGCGTAGAACGCAAAAGATCTATGCAACTAAGCCAAACGGGCGCGGTCGGGTGTGAGATGGGTGACCGCTGGTGGCAAAAAAATCATGCGCTTTTCCGTGCTTCGGAGGGCACGTTAAGCCGTCGGTCCCAATTGTTGTCGATAGATAACAGTCATTAAACCTTGTCGGAGGCCTTATAGACGGTTTGAAAACATCTGACAGCGGGTTGGCCACTAACTCGTATCTCCACCAACCCGCATTGAAGCAGCGTGGTGGAGTAAGCTCCAGGTCTTCCCAATAATGGGGAGAGACCCGTGCCCAGCAGTGGGACTCAAAAAGGGTCGCATCAAATATGGAACTTAATGTTAATTGCTAAATAATGAAAGTAGTGGGAAAACTTGCATGATTTGGCCGAGGAAATACCACCGTTCCAACCATTTCTGTAATAAATCAATTGTTTAGTGTTTCGTTGAAGAGGTAGGTTCCTATTTCTATTTCTAAGGGCTGTAGGGACTACTAAACACACGTGGCCTGCAAACTCGTCTGCTGTCTGCTAAGCTAACGTGTTCAATTAATATAATTAAATAAAATTAAGCTAAGACTACTTTAGCATTCACATAATGAACCCTTCATTGTGTATAACGAAGCCTGTTCTTAGCAATTTTTTTGAACCTTCCAGTTAATTTACAATCGGATTAAAGCCCAGTTATACCGTTGTTTTGGTCACAAAGTTAACTGTCACAGAAAAGACTACTAATCACTTCCTTTGGAACTGTTCTATTTTGTGTTTATTATTTGTGGTCAACAGGTAGATTTACCGCACCACGTGCTGTGGTTTAGATATTGACGTTTTTCTAAAAGGGTTGGAAGGCTTTTTCAACTTCTGTGAATTAATACTTTTGGTGACCACAAAACCAGTCAATGGGCAATCATCTTGTTTGTGGTGTCGTATTTTGTAAACTTCTAATATTATTTAAAGTTTACTATTTAATATAATAAGTTTTATTCATCCACTCTTATTTTTGGTAGGTTTAGTGAATATGATTTCGGGCAACTGTACCGGTGATCTAAATTGAGATCCTATTATTTATTTTTAAAAAATGGTAAAGAGCATTAAGAAAAATATCGTGATTTATACAACCCTCATACGTTAGTGTAGAGAAGACCAACCTATATATAATACATATAATCCCTTATAATATAGGAAGTCAAATATTTACGCCGAAAGGGCCGATTTCTCACCGCCTACGCCTATAGTATTGTCCGACTATTTTTGGTTTGGTGGTTTACATATCCATCCACCCACCCATCAGCCTTTTAAAGTCCGCTGCTGGACAAAGGCCTCCCCTAATGTTCGCCACTCCGTCCGGTCCTGCGCGCTCTGTATCCAGCGGTTTCCCGCTATCTTCTTCAGGTCGTCAGTCCACATATATGCAGGTTTACATATATCCCACCGAAAATAACGCAGCATTATTATAGCTTAAAAAACAATGCTACGAAAAATATTAAAAATAAACTACGATAGTGTCTCACACGATCGGCTGTCACGTGAGTCCAATATCGACCCACAGCCATTATGTTATCTCAAATATGAATTTTTTAAGGGAGTGTTTTTCCGGGCACCTAAAGGCGATGGCCGGGAAAAAATGTCATTCATTAAGCGAATATTATGTATTCCTAATATTTTTTTCAACCTTTTTTTATGTCCCACTGCTGGGCACAGGTCTCCTTCTCACAAGTGAGAAGTTTTAGGCCATAGTCCACCACGCTGGCCAAGTGCGGATTGGTGGACGTCATGCTTTCGAGAAATTATGAATTTCTCTCAGGCATGCACGGCGATGGGGAACATCGTAATCAATATCACGATATTTTCCATCACCGCGGAGCAGCGATAAATGCGCACATTACAAATTTCTTTGTCAGAGGTGCGCGCCGAGGATTCGAACCGGGGATCGGTCGCGTCGAAGACCGCGGTTTTTTACCACTCGGCCATCGCTGCTCTAAATTCCTAATATGAAATAAATATTTTTTTCTTTCTTACGCTCATTCTAAAATATACAAAATGGCACCAAAACCGAACGTAGAACAAGCTTTAACTTTTTCGGCTGATGCGTAAGCCTAGACAATGCCAAAACAATACCGTTACTTACCAACCATTTAAATAGTGGATAGGCCACAAGTTACATAATAAAATGAATCTATTGGCGACATTTTTTACTGCGGTCATCGACCGTTCATTCACAAACAGCTCCCAGGATTCAAATTACTTTCAATCTTATTGCTTTCGTAATAAGGTTGTAATGTTTTAGGGACATTAATCAAAAAACATAATTCACATAAATTGAGAAGCTCCCTAAGTACTTGGTGTCGGATTATCAGCCCCTAAATGTCGTCCGTACAAACGATATGTTACTCGGAATGAGTTAATTCCGATATTAGGGTTCTTTGGGGAAATAAGCCATTGGAGTAAATAAATGCAGCATTAACTTATTACGTTATAAAATATTAGACTTAGAACTAATTGCATTCTTAAAGTTACAATGAATAAATCGGAATTACCCATTCACTAGTAATCTCCTTAACTATTAATCTACTAGTGTAACGAAAAGGTAACATAACTGTAAATACGAGAATGTTTGACAACCCTGGTCCTGGGTTACATTGCCAATGAGGCAGAAATTTGAATGACTTTAAATTTCTTTTGATGACCCGTGTGGCGTAAAGGTTACCAGGCCGGACTGCTGATGTCTAGGGTTCGATTCCCGGCGAAGGAGAAATTTGAATGATGACTTTGAATTTCTGTTCTCGGTCTGGGTGTTGGTATTTCTGTCTTTGTGTGTGTCCATGGTACCCACTGGTCCGGTCATTTACACTTCTGTGAGACAATGAGTGTGAAACTTTGTTATTGTTTGTTTGTTTTCTTGGTCTAGGTGTTTTTGTCTTTGTGTGTGTCCATGGTACCCACGACACAGTGAAACTTAGTGTGGGGCTATGAGTGTATGGCGTGATTATTAATATGTTATAAACGCAATTTACATGAAAGTTTGATCTATAATTTATAATCGGCTCACTTCTAAGAAAAACAGAATAATTTTCGAAGAGTCGATTACGTCATGTCATTTTGCAACGATAATAGTCTAGTGGCATGACAACGGTTTGCATTTGTACGCGTTGAGCCTCTTAATGTATTGATTTAGTTCCTCATAACGTTACAAGTAGCTATTCGTAATTATATTTCTTCGCTTTACTCTCGATATATGATATAATTACAAAGGTAGTTTCCCCTATCGTACAAGGCAAGTCTTTTGTCTTTACTTTTGGCTCAGTTTATTGTATTTACAAAAAGAAAAAACTCTCGGTGACATTATGACAGCACATCGAGTTGATATTAGCGCATTCCTTTTTCGTACGAGGCAAAGAACGCACCCTCTAACGCCGCATTATGCTAAAAAGAGGAGAAGCTCAAATCTATCACAGGCGGAAATGAATAGGACTGGAAGGAGAATAATGCCGCCAGATAATTATTTCTCCACTTTTGCTATCTGAAGATGAAGGTATGAAGACGAAATATACAAAATTGTCAAATAAAATCGTCAATTTGTTTAAATATCTGTCCAACTAATACTAGCTTTGACAGGGCCAATCCTGTCAATAAAAGAAAAATAAACCCTTACCTATATCATCACTAATATCTGTATCTCTGGCTGACCATCCATCTATCCGTCTGTCTATCACCAGTTTGTCTATAGTCACCGTGCTGGCTGGCTATTTTTTGCGTCTCACTGCTGAGCATGGGTCTCTCCTCATTATTGGGGAGGCCTGGAGCTTACTCCACCACGCTGCTCCAATGCGGGCTGTTAGTGGCCAACCCGCTTTCGGATGTTTTTAAACTGTTGATAAGGCCTCCGATAAAGTTGAATGACTGTTAAACTTGTTAAAGTTGTTATCGATAGATGATTACAACTAGGACCGAACGGCCTATCGTGCGCTCCGATGCACAGAAACGCGTATGAATTTTTGCAACTAGCGGTCACCCGTCTCACACCCGACCGCGGTCCGTTTGGTTTAACTGCGTAGATCTATGAGGTAAAAATAAAGCAGAATAGCAAAGGAATAGATTTGCGTTCAACGTTCGGTTTGAAAAATAATTTAGTATCTAATTAATAAGTTTATCAATTATTTTATGCAATAAATTTCCTAATCCGGCTGTTACCTACGAAAACATCTCTCCAAAAATGTTGGAACAGACAAAATAATATGCAAATAAACTGGTACTTAAAAGAAATCATGTCAAAACGAAGACAAACTTTAGCACAAATAAAAGCACTCACACAAACATTGGTATCTGACTCTGTGTGCATGAGCTTTGGATTGGGATTAGCAAGAAACGAAAATGATCAAAGAAAATTTGTACTAAACAAAATAATAGTCGATTTATTTTGATTTATAGGGACTAAAAATACTGTCCGCCAAACTGCTTTCAAGCAGTGTAGAGTAAGTTCCAGGCTTCCCAATTATGGGAAGAGACCTAACCTATGTTAAGCAGCTTGGCCTATGTCCAACAGTGGGTCACAAAAATAAAATAAATAAATAAATATTTACAAATGCCAAGTAACACGTTACAGTCTATGTCAGACCAATATTAATATTAAGCTTTATTATTTGAAGGCTTATCATTGCCTCTTCACTTTAATGTTGCGGTAGAATCAGCACTCGAAATAGTTAGTTTAGGAGAGTTGACACTTAGCGCAGTTGCAATGATAGTGCTGACACTTCAAAGTAAAGATACACTTTAATATACTCTCATATTCATATATGGTTGACACTTGAGGGATTGCTCAGTTGAGTGTGAAGATTTCCGGTATTAATAAACTTTGTAGGTGATGTAACAATTTTTAAAACCACCTAGTAATTTATGGTAATCCATGCTTATTCTTCCTTGTCGTATTCTTCATTAGGTCGTGTCCTTAGTGAAAATCCTTAGCGGTTCTTATGAGTTGCCTCTGTTTTCACGATGTTCGGCTTTTCTTAGGGCTTCGTCACCGAGACGAGTCCAGTTAGTGCGGTTACCTGGTCACACCAACGGCTAGGTGATCGACCGCGGGGTCTTTTTCCTTCGACCTTGCCCAATATTATCAGTTTGTCTAGGTCGTCCGGTTGTCGACGGGTAATGTGACCAAAATATCCTAGGATTCTTTGGTAACATATCTTTGAGAGTCACGTCACAATGAAGCGATCTTATGGATTAATTTTTTGCGTAGAGACATTTAGGAGGATGGAGAATGACATAGGTTACTTTTTAGTAACGCGAACGGTTAGTAGTTGTATATAGATAATATTATTTTATAACTATTCGTTGTAACTAAAATGTATAAGTTAGTATATCTGGCGCATATCTAAGTATCTTTCATTCGATACCCCACTAAGGTGCACGGCTTCATTGCCATACACTGGAATGCCTGTCTCAACAATTCATGAGATCTGGAGGTGGGGATAGCCGTCGTCGGGATGAAATGGACAGAATATGTCAGGATGAATGTAAGAAGGTGAAACTCTATGCTTTTACTAATTACTCCTTCGGCGTCCATCATCATTCCAGCTCAATCCTACCACATCTTTGTGCTAATCTACGAATAATTGCCAAGTTTCATGACGATAAAAGAATTGCAAGTGGGTGAAATTCAGATGATTAAATTTTATCACATCGTGAGATAGTTACAACACGACCCAATAAAAGCGTGTTAAAAAGCTTGCGATATGTTTTCGATAAATAATAAACATTTAAACCTGAACAAAAGTTATCAGGAACCCGAAAATAAAAATGTCGTTCAGCCACTTAACAAATAATTTAAACCAATAAATATCGAAGGCCCGTTATTCCATACTCCGGTACTACTATCTGGTGTAACGACGTATTTAGGTACAGTCAGCATAATAAATATACCGCCGAACACAGTACAGTCAGACTAATAAATTTATTGTAAAATTAAGACATATGAACGAGATCTAATCTCTCCCCAAAGATTTATGTTCCGAATAGATTTATTTTTTATGAAAAAGGTTTAGAATGTCGCCTCTATTAGAAATACGGTGGGATTCAAATTTGTGTCATTTTTTCTTTTTTCCTTTTTAATGTTGCTCGCATCGCATTAGATTGGTCAATTTGTTATGCGATTAATTTATTAGAGCTATATCGGTTTCTTGATATATTTCGTGATATATTGGGAGTGTGTTGTTGAGAAAACTTAGATACGTTACTAATGACTTGTCGTTATCAGTTTTATTGGAATTAGATGAACAATCCATTATGAAGCTTGTTTAGTTTAAGGTTGTTAACAAAAGCGTTTAACGCGGTGTGAGGAAGAAATGAGAACACAGTCATAAATAAATAATAATAAATGGGTAACGCTACACACTCATAGCCCCACACTAGTATTCCCTGTGTCGTGGGTACCATGGACCAAGTACAGAAATTAAAGTTCATCATTTCAATTTCTGCCTCGCCGGGAATCGAACCCGGGACCCTCCGATCAGCAGTCCGGCATGGTAACCATTGCGCTACACGGGTCGTCAAGTGAATAAAAGTTTTGCCTATTGATATTTTTAATCTCTTTTTTTTAATTCCAGGAGAAGAATTGAACATGATATGGCTTTGAAAAATTTTTGTGTAAGTCTCAAGCATGCGTAGTAATGGAGAAAATCATCACATAGAAATAAAAAGAAATCATATTAGGAACACAAAATATACGCTTTACGAATGTCATTTTTTGTTATGTTTAACTGAGAGATAAAAGCGGCGGAAAAATTATGAAATGGGATGGCCCATTGGGTGCAATATTTACCATGCCGATCTGCCAATAGGAGGATTCCAGGTTTTTTGAATTTGGAATTGAACAAAATTTTATCAAAACTCATCGTGGGTTTAAATTTCTGTTCTCTGGGTGATTAAGTGTAAGTAATCTGTGCCACAGAGAATCGAAGTGTGGGGCTCCGTGTGTAGCGTTTAAAAAATATATTACCATAGTTTCCCTCACCTCTTGAGCTATAATATGAATCCTACCACTTAAGTGTCAACACTTTTTTATCATCTTCATGCAATAATCAGCTGGAAAACAGCAGTGGAAACCGCGTTTTGGTAAACGAGGGGTGTAGGCAGCACCCAACACCTGGGTGCTGCGCGAAGCAACCTGATTAATAGAGCCGAAGATCGAGCTCCAAAGTGTGATTTGGGAGAAGTCCAGCAGTGGGCCGATACAAGGTGAAGAGAGAGAGAAAAGCTACAGCAAAGTAAGAAAAGGAGACAGTAGTGATATTGGAACAAACGGTCATCGATCGAATCATGACTCTTCTTTATGATGAGTTTAAATTTCTGTTCTCGGTCTAGGTGTTTGTGTTTCTGTCTTTGTGTGTGTTCATGGTACCCACGACACAAGGAATCCTAGTATGGGGCTATGAGTGTGTAGCGTTTATTATTTTTTTCCTTAATAATGCTCGCTATTTACATTTTAAGTGATATATGGTGGTATGATGCACGCTTCTAATTCAATAAGCATAATAATAATGCTAATTTGCCACAAAATAAACGACCAAGTAAAATGTTTTAGAGTTTTCTTTCGCAAGGTATCTGACTAGCTAGGTACGTTTTATTAATATGGAAATGAGCTAGAAAAATATGCACACATTATTACAACACATATGACTTCAACATGTACCTTAACTAGAATACTACGTTAGTGGAGATCTGTTTGTCTGTACATTTGCTGAAATATAAAAGTTCTGCTGCTGAAATATAAAATACCAATATTATAAAGAGGAAAGATTTGTATCTTTGTATGTTAGTATTTTTGTATGTTTGTGATGAATAAACTCAAAAACTACTGTTACGATTTCAAAAATTCTTTCACCATTAGAAAGCTACATTGACTCTGAGTAACATAGGCTACTTTTTACCGCGGGAAAATGCTTCATTCCTATGAGAAAACGGGTAATAGGGTCAACGCGGTTGAAGCAACTGACTGAACGCCTATAATTTTAGCCTGGAATAGCAGGACGGGGACCCATTAAAACCGATCTACGCGGGCGAAGCCGCTGGCGGAAGGCTAGTTTATTAATATAGTAATACCTACTCCTGCTGACGTAAGTATTTCTCATGTTGTCTTACACTCATAGGTATCTGCATAAAATAAAGTTTTTGAGATTTGATGGGTAACCTATTTTTTGTACCAATAAGGAGGGTTCGAATTAAATTTGAATTGTGGGTTCACATTCCATTGTGTTCACTTTGTCTTTTTCTAAAACGAAAATATTATTTGTTATAATTTGTGGTCGTTTATTACATAGCCTTGTAACATATCAAAAGTATATTTATATTGTATTTTTCAGATTACTAAACAATAAAGATTCCTTGAATACTTATTTGACTACGCTGATGTGTGCTATTCTGACTTGAATGAGGACCTTCTTAACAAGCTGCAACGTCTCGTTAATTACTGTATACGCTTCATATTCTGTCAACGAAAATTCGATCATATTTCTATTCATCGTCGCCGTCTTAAATGGCTTCCTATTCGTCAACGTAGACAGCTTCGCCTATTATCCACTCTTTTTACTGTAATTTTTGATCCACTTTCTCCGGAATACTTGAAATGTAAATTTCAGTATCTTCGTGACTCTCACGAGCGTCAGCTTCGTTCTTCTGACTCATTGGCCTTGTCTTTTCCTGTTCACCACTCAGGATTTGCATCAAATTCCTTCACAGTCCAAGCGACGCGCCTCTGGAATGCTCTCCCGGAACACCTTAGGAAATTGTGCTCTAAGCCCTCATTCAAAAAGGGTGTTTTTGCTCATTACATGGAGCTTTGCTCATAACTTTGGAAAACTTTGTATTATGTCTGTTATATTATCTGTATTTCAATATTTATATCTCTTCATATTTATCGCATATATGTTTTTATTTATTATATTTCACTTCTATTCTGATCCTTGTCTCTGCACTTCTTGAAGGTTAGCTGGTAGAAAATGCCAATAGGTATTAAGCTCGCCTTTTGTTCAAATTGTAAAATTTGGTCAGTAAAGAATTAATAAATAAAATAAATAAATTATTTAAAAGAGAGGAATGGAATATAATTAATATCGCTATTATTGCATTCATTATGTGCTATTATTTCTCGTCCCCTCAACTGCACAACTGTAGTTTGTTAATAATGTATACACCTAAAATATATAAAATAGTTTAAGTTTAATTTTATATTATTATTAGTGGCCGCCCGCGACTTCGTCTGCGTGGTCATTAGTTTTTCTAAAAGCCTAACTTACTATTTATTAGCTCAGCTATTTTATCCGAGTCCTTGCTAGTGAAAGTCTTGTCAAATCGGTCCAGCCGTTTCAGAGATAAGCCAGAAAAAACAGAGACACAGACAGACAAAACTTGTAAAAAATGTATTTTAGTATATGTACGTACCATATAAACATTCGTATGCATGTTGTAAAAAGCTGTTATTTTAATAATACAAACAGACACTCCAATTTTATTTATTTGTATAGATCTGAAACCCGTAATGTAGTATGCAGTTGCGCTACTCCGAAGGCTCATAGTAGTCCCATGTCAGCCGCATTTCCCGCCGTAATTGCAAGCGCAAGTACCCCATATTATAGTCCACTAGAAATTCCTCAGAGTTCCCATAACTTACACGTCCGTGGTAAAAAGGAGCGTGCAAAGCGGACTGTGGAGGACCGCCACGAGTCCAGATGGTGTCGATGGAACTTTAACCTTCGTCTGGTGGTATAATCATGAAATGGTGAATATAAATGGGTGCGGCGTTAGTGCCCGCTATAAATACTAAAGGTCCTTCGAACATTTTATTAAAAATGAGTGGCGCAGTCGGCGTACGCTAGTTTATAATAAATAGCACTATTATTGCATTACCACTTGTAATTAACCTGCGTGCAAAGCGGTTCGCGCTGCCATTTTTAAAGCACACCTTGTATGATTCATAGGAAATGAGTATTAAACGCCTCGTTTGGATATTACATTTAATTTTTTTTGAGCAGAATTATCGAGACAACATTAACGGAACCGGCTAGGTGTGAGTCTATAGTCCCTGTAGCTTCGGGATTAAGAATAGAGCTATGGTATCCCTGCCTGATCGTAAGAGGCGACTAAATGGGGGCTTCAGGGGTTGCGGGCGGTGAGAGTGGGAGCTCGATCCGTCCAGTCAGCGGCCTCAGGAAGGACGGTGGTGTGTGCGTGGTTACATGCTGCCGTAAGCATCTGAAGGTGCAGGAGAGAACATCTGCTCTCCCGAAGCTGGGTACGGCGCGTGGAGTACACTGGTGCGTTCCACCGGAGATCCCGGTGTCCCTCCCAAGCACAGAGGCAAGCTACCGAGGGGGTTTTAGTGCGGTACAAATTCCACGTAACTCGGTATCCTCTACCAATTTGCCGGGTACCTTTTGAAGGTTTCTCCCCCGGTATCAAAAAAAGGTGTGAGTCTATGTTGCAGAGGGTTGCGTATCACCATGAATAATAAGCTGCAACCCTTTTGCGTTCCATTGCACTAGTCTCTCCCCATTATGGCAGAATATGAGGAGGCCTGGAACTTACTCAACCACGCTACTAAAACGCGAGTTAGTGGAGATGGGGGATATTAGCCAACTCTCTGTCAGACTTACATGAGTCTAGTAGTGAGTGTGTCTACTAACTGCACAACCTCTGATAACATTCAGGCTTCCTTATCATTGTGTGTAGGTTTTTTTTTCTTCAATTATGGCATCGCAAACTCTGCATATTGCCAGCGTCAAATATAATTTTTGCATCACCTTTTTGCCAGTTTCGGTGAAACTGAACGAGTAATAATAGGTAAAGTCAGTAAGTCGTCAGTACTAAGTCAGTCAAGTCAGTCAGACATTCAAGTAAAGCGATGGCTTCTATAACAGAACGTGACCAATGGAATTTTGGAGGCAAGCCGAATAAACATATTTTTGCACTGTTATTTTAATTCACAACACTCGTGCACTAAAATTAACCTATATCGAACAAAATTTATCCGATATACTTAACTCAAAAATACACCAAGAAAGTAAAAATAAAACAAGAGCACAATATGTCTTTTTCGACTTCCCGCCAAAAAACCCGTATGTAGGTTATAGATGTCTGTCTGTAAATTTCTTTAAAATAGGTCAAATATAAAAAAAACGTAAACGAAGACGCCAGCTACAACGGTCATTAATCCAGTTTCCTTAACAGTATTTTTGATCCAAAATAACGGCAGTCCTAAAACGGTAAAGGACAGGCCCAAAAAAATGTTACGTCACGGGTCTGCAAGAAAAGAACTCGACCCTCGAAAAAAGTGTAGTACGAGCAAGTCCATTAAAAGCTTTTTACTTTTTAGGGTACCGTATTCAAATTGTAAAAACAGACTTAGTGTAACTTTTGTAACTTTGCGATATTTTGTGCGCCAAGGTTTGGGAAATAAAATTTAAATATTTTATTTTATTTACAATTTTTACACTAAAACAAAAAAATATAAAACTAAAATTATAACTAACTATATATGTATAATATTATACAAATAAAAATATAAAAGCTGTACAAATAATAATAATAATAATAAATTCCAAAATATTTTATCTACATTATGTGTTGTCCATAGCACAAAATTAAGATGTTTGTATCTCGGTATGTTTGAATGTCGTAATCCGGACTCGATCCGAAGGGTCTGGATTTGATTCTCGGCGAAGCAGTAATTTGAATGATGAGTATTAAAGTTCTATTCTCGGTTTAGCTGTTTGTGGTTATGTGGTGGGTATCCATCTTCGTATGTATTCACCACCGATACACACCCATCTATACACCCACGACACACAAACATTGGGCAGAGATAGCCCAGTAGTTAAGACTTCTATAGATTCCTTCTATAGAACTTCTATAGAAACCTGGAATGCGGGTTCTAACGCGAATGTTTTAAAAAGAAAATTTGTTCCTTGTAGCCTAAAAATATAACAAATATTCATTCATGTTAAAACCACCATCCTGGTAGATATAATTTTTTTTAATACTACTGAAGATGAACCCAGTTGTTTAAGAAAGAAAATGTAAAAAAGGTTAAATTTCAAAAAGGTAATCTACATGTTCTGCTTAGACTATTCTTATATGTCTTCACTTCACCCAATTAAAGAATTCGTGCATATAATAACAATAATAATAATTCGTGCATATCTATACTAATATTATAAAATCGAAAGTAACTCTGTCTGTCTGCTACGCTTTCCCGCTTAAACTACAAAACCAATTTTAATGAAAAATGGGACACAGATAGAGACGTGGAGCTTGGGAAAGGACTTAGGATGGTTTTTATCCTACGGGAACTTTTAAAACGGGTCCACGCGGGCGAAGTCGCTGGCGGAATACTAGTTAAATATAAATAACAGAAGAAGAGAGAAAAGAACACAATTTTTATTAATTTTACTAACTAAAAAAAACGATGAAACGTACGGCTCAATGGTTATTATACCGCTCTGCCGATAGAGGGTCCCAGATTTTATTCATGAGTCTCGACAAAGTTGAAATTTGAATGCAACTGTTTTAAATTTAAATTTCCGGTCTAGTTTTTTAATTAAATTTAAATATTAGGTACAATGTAGATCTATAAATACTATGTTAACAAATTACAACTAAAAATAAAAAGATAAGAACAAAAGAGTCACAATAATGTTTTGACATTTCTAGCACGGTGCCCCTTCTATTGAAATCCGACTCGTGCTTGACCGGTTTGATCGTTTACGCAAATTTCTTTTCTGCGAACTTTTTATGACGTGTCGGCTCGCTTTGCTATTTTTTGCAACTTTTACGCGATTTGCACAAATCATTGTTTGCAGTTAAAGTAATTGGCAAACGGGTAATGTGTTTTATTTCGGTAATTAAACAATTACTTTACTGTGTTTTACGCTTTCTTTTATTGTATCTGTATCGTTTGAAATTTGCGAACTTTACAACTCTTTGCAATTTTTTAACGTTGTAACTGTTTATTTTGTATTTTGTGTTGTTCTTTTTTTATATTTTGTTGGCTGGTGCCTCAATTTTATTATTGCCGGCATTATTTCTTTTATATATAGATTTTACCTTACTTATGGAGCTAATTTTATGGAGCCTTATATATGTGTGACCGGCAATCGCATATTTTGCGTCAATTCTTACGGCAGAATCGTATGATACGAGTACAGTAGTACTTCTCAGGTCAAAGTATGTGTGTTCTATTAGACGTACATAATATTTCGTATTTATTATTCATTAATACTCTTTTATACAACTTTTCACTTATAGCCACAGTAGGGTAGATATACCCAGTGTCGTGGGTACCATGGACACATACAAAGATAGAAACACATACACCCAGACCGAGAACAGAATTTAAACTCATCACTCAAATTTCTGCTACGCCGGGAATAAAACTTAGACCCTACTATCGGCGGTCCGATATGGTCACCATTACGACACACGGGTCGTCGAATTCGTAACTTGATTTGAATACTTTTGGTTAATTAAAATTTAAAATAATGCTCATTATAGTCCCACAATAGAATTCCCTGTGTCGAGGGTACGATACACAAAAATACCACCAAGACCGGAAAAAGAAATTTAAGCCAATTGCATTCAAATTTCAATGTTGTCGGGACTCGTGAATCAAATCCGGGACCCTCGATCGGCAGAGCACTATAATAACCATTGCACCGTACGGTTGTGTTCTTTGAAAAAGTGTGATTTTTCTCTCTCCTTCTGTTATTCATATTTAATATGCACGAATGTCCTAATTGGGTGAAGATATATAAGAATAGTCAAAGCAGAACATGCCTATTTTCATAACCCGCATTAAAAATTACTCCTAAAGACCTCCTAATGCGTGTTAATATGTTCGCATTAGAATAAATAGCAGTTACCAACTTTACATATTATAAATGTTACAGATATAAAGAATTTACTAAAGATATAGGTGATTTTATGTCTAAGGCTACTATCACATGATGCATTTTTGCTGTAGGCAAATTTGAAGTTGGCTATCATTGAATTAAGAAATAAATGCTTATTTATTCCTTTTGAGATTAATACACACATACAAATTATTTATCGTACCAATAATTATTTACATAATTAATAATTACCTTATTTATCGTAACTGTTCAGGTGATTTTTTTAAAACTATTTTAGCTTATCGCACTTTTTTACAATCCTCCTAATATTATAAATGCGAAAGAAAGTTTGTTTGTTACTCTTTCACGCGAAAACTACTCATCTGATCATCATGAAACTTTATACATATATTCTTGGAGTTATCAGAAGTAAAATAGGATACTTTAAAAAATAACGCGGGGGAAACCGCGGGGCACAGCTAGTAATAAATAAAGCATCAGAAAATTTTGTGTTAAAATAAAATCACCTATAGAGGTTTTACGTTTGACGACGACGTATGGTGGTAGCAATTATTATTGCATGAAAAAAATGCCACTTATGCCGTTTCGGTGAGGCAGCCTTCAGAGTAGCAGTGCATTCATAAAAATTTACATGCGACCTCAACTTAAATTAGAAGTAGATGTATCTTGCATTATCGCCTTTTGAGTTTTATTGTATTTAAATAGAGAAGCTGAGGAGCTGGAGGCCACTTAGTGCTAAGTCGCTGCAGTGCAACAACGTCTTATGTAAGTCTGGCTGGTTCTACCAAACCGTTCTATCGAAAAACAACAAAATTACTTCAAGGTAGAAATGAATGCTACTTTGCCGGTCGAATCGACTTCTTATGTAGGTCTGGCTGGTTCTGTCACACCGTTCCATTGAAAAACATCAAAATTGTTTCTAGGCAGAAATGAATGCAGAAGAGATACTTCGCCGGTCGAATCGACTTCAGTTGCGTTGTCTAATCGCATAGTGTAGTACCACCCTTAATTATGCACCGGCGCATCTAATTAATTATAATGCTCCGTATAATGTATAATGTCCACCGCATAATTTGCAGCATCCCGCGAGATATTGATTTATCTGCCGCGGAGATAAGCGGAGATATCAGTCACGTGTGATGCTGCAAGCTTATTAGACTGGTTGAAGGTAGGCTGTGGGCTGCTAGGGCAGACGGTAGATTAATTCTGTTTTGTTTGTGTCGTTTGTTTATTGTTGACTATCTGTGCCCTGCGGTTTTACTCGTGCGAAGAAGGAAATTATATTAAAAATTTGTTAAAAGTTTCATTTAACTTCGGGTGCTTTTTTTACCCCCTTAAGGAGTTCCAAAAATCCTCTGTTATTTTCCTTATGTTAGGTCAGTTCCCTTTTTAATATACATATTTTGATGTTAATAACTCATAGTTACAAGTATAAATATAAATAAATTATTCATTTGTTTCTCATAATAAGTCATCTAGATACCAAAATGTTACTCAAAAGAAATGTAAAACTCTACTATGAAATAATGATTTAAGCCTTCTTTACCACTTAGCGTGGATTAGAAGGTACCTATAAGAACCAAAGATTAGTGGTATCAAGAACAAAACCATGCCACAAGATAGTTTTTTCAATTCAATTCACTTAATTTTTTTACCTTATATCTTAATTTGTACTATTATTTAAAAATGTAGGTACTTATAGCAAAATTAAACGGCTTTCATTCAAAAATAATGTAGATTCGGAATCATGCACCATTATTTAATAAGTAGGTAATAGGTAAGTAGGTAACAATATTAATTAAAATTAACTTTCCCAAAAAAAAGTTTGATTCAAAATCCCACAACAGAATACAAACAGCTATACAATATTTATAAATTGAATAGTTTTTCTACCTTTCATTAAAAAATCATTGATACATTTTATTAAACCGTAAAATTAAGTGTACAGAAATACAAAATAAAAACTTTAAAATTTTATAAAAAAAAATATTTCCAATTTAAATCTCAAATGAAACTTTAATAGCCGTAACCAAAACTACGATCAAAACTCCATACCAGAACTGCATAGTGACAAAAGAACGGAAAAGCTAAGCATTAAACGCATCGCAATACATCAAACTATAAAGTTGCTATAATCGGCGCGATCTATAACGTATCGTTTCATTAATACTTAGATGCGCGCGCGCAGTGGCAAAGTTCAGCTCCCACCACCAAGCCTATACGGTAACGCACGGACGTTAGAGAAGGAGACAGATATATACCCGATAAATGAGGAATGAAAGAGACGGTGGTATAGAGAGATGTTGCGTTAGAACCAAGCCACGCCCCCTTCGTTCGACTGATGGTGACCACCTCCGGTTTGAGCATTTGTGCGCGTACGCCGGCCGAGCTGCACGCTCGGTGTCAAAAGACGCAAAGTTTCCGAATGAAAATGGAAAACATCGCGCGAACTTTGAATCAATAGTCGGTCTGCCGGTGTGTTGACTTGACACTGTTGAATCAACAGTCGGTCTATTGTCGGTTGACTTGACTAACGGCGAAAGTAGTAAATAGTAGTTGGTAACAGTGGTTAGCTTCAGTTTGCCTTTTCAGTTAGAGGCTCGCGAACTGTTTGCTGAAAGTGACTGTGACATTTTGAAAACGATAGTTGTTACTGTTAGTGCTCGGATTGACTCGGATTTTTGTAAGGTGAAGTGATTTGTGGGATTTGTTCGGCTTCCGGCTGCTAAACACCAAAGATATAAAGGTTAGTTTTTTTTTATTTTTGACCTTCTCGGTAGATAGATTTTTAGTCGTGGGGTTTCGGGCTTGTTATGATCTTATTTGTTCATCGCTGTAAAAATGTAGAGATAACTCTACACTCTAAATACATAGACAAATGCTCAAATTTTTGAAATTTTCGCAGTCAGAGATTTTGAAAATTGTGATAGACTTTTTCTTTCACGTAATTGTTATTTTATTCTGAGTAATATGACTAACATTTCTGTTATTTTTAGTGTTTTTACAGCAAATAAAAGGATCATGTATCTTAATTGCATATCATCGTTCTGTCCTATTTCTGGATGATGTAATTTTTCACATATTAAGCAAAAAAATCCATTCACATTAGTGTTCTTTTTTAATTTATACTGACAAAATATCCTCAAGTTATTTACGATAATCCAACTTAACACTAAATCTAAACTTTATACGAAGACTGCCAGATTCATTAAAATTAAACGCATATATCATCAATAAATTACATAAGAAAAGAAATCAATAGTTCAGCATACGGTTTGAAAGTATCAATCGTAAATATCAGAAAAAAAAGCATTTTTTCTATACCAGAAGCAATAAATCAGTACTTACTCTACGCATACGCGTATTGCTTTCTCCGTGTAAAAGACATCAACGAGCTCCATTTCTCTGAAATTCTCTTCCAAAAGTAGCTGTAATAGTTATTAAAGCTTAGTTGATTTTTTAAATCCGCTTAAACGTGCCTATTCTAGTTAATCCTAAACGGATTAAATAAAATCGCACGTTTATCGGATCATGTAGAGACTGTAACGTCTTCGGCTCTATCTCTTGACTCCATCTAAAAATAAAAGGATTAGGTATTTCCTATCTTATTCGGATTAAAATTTCGAGGCAAAACTGTTGATCAGCAAAAAAATTAGATTTTTACTCTTCAACATTTTTTTTAAATCGCATCACTCGTAGACTCTATTCTACAGTGAAGTTAAAATGAACATTAAATTTTTCGTTTATGTCAAGTCTTTCTGTGTTTTCTTTACTACTACATTGCAATTTAGATTTGCATCTGTAGGTACCTATATTAAATTTAAGCCTTTTTTTAAGCTTTCTAAACGGGTTAAATAAAATCGCGCGATTATCGGATCATGTAGAGACCGTAACGTCTTGGCTCTATCTCTTGACTCTATCTCAAAATAAAAGGGCTATTTCGTTTATCTCACTCTGATTAAAATCTCGAGGCACCGTTTCTATTTTTTACTTTTCAACAGTCGTAGAATTCTACAACGAAGTAAATGATGAACATTAAAATCTCGGTTTATGACACGCACACCCTTTTACGTTCTTTTATTAGAATATTGCCATTAAGATTTGCAATTCTATGTTTATTTTCTTTGTAAACGGATAAAATAAAATCGTTCATCAAGTAGATTCCTTAACTTCCTGCGCTCTATCAGTTGACTCTATCTCCCAATAAATGAATTAATCCCCTCATCTTACTCGAATTAAAATCTCGTGGTAATGACTCTACTTTTTATTTTCCAACAGTTAGTTTTCAGTAGCATTAACGGTAGGAATCTACTGTGAAGTTAATAATGAGCGTTGATTTTTCCGTTTATGTGTCCTTACACTCTTATATACAATTTCAAACTTATATTAAATTTGAGCTTCGGCTTACGTTTTCTAAAAGGATTAAATAAATGCGCGCGTTGGATCAAGTATAGAGTCCCATCTCCCAAAATTGGGTTTTATCTTTTATCTTACTTGCATTTAAATCTCTCGGCAAAACCAATATTTTTGTTGCTTTTCAAAAGTCCTTTGTATCTTCTAGTAAACTCTGCATTGCGGTTAATAATGAACACTATTTCTTCCATTTAAGTCTTCATTATTTAGATGCTCAAATTTGAACTGAATATAGATGAGATTCCGTTTTTAAGCTTCCTAAACAGATTGAAATATTCGCGCGTTAGCCGTAAAGTCTTAGACTCTATTTATTTATTGGACTCTTTATAGTACATCACAAAGACAAGAATGGATCTTCTTAATCTATCTAAAATCTATCTCAAAATAAAGGGGTTATCTGTATTCCAAAAATAAATGAAATATTTTGAATTTTTGAAGTGAAAACTTCGTTAGCGGCGTTGTGCACTTTTTTGGGATGGATAAAAAATGTTAAACTCGCGTCAGGACACGTGGCCTGATCGAATATTCGTAAGACGGAGGGGTGACAGCTGATGACGGCTCGACTGTCTATACTTGTAAAATTCGTTTATATCAAGTATTTAAAATATGGACATTGAACAAAGTGCATCTATCAATGAAAAAACTGGCGAAAGAATAGTGAAAGAAAATGAGTGAGTACTTTATAAAAATACTAGATGAAAACCTACTGAAAATACTAGATGAAAAATAATACTGATAATAAAAGCAATTCGTGCGAAATTATTCCCTAACCATTACAAAATATCAAAAATGCACAACGTTAATGTTCAAGTTTTCACTTCTGTCGGCACTACCGCATACCGGAGTGCAACCCGTTGTTTTTTTTATTTATTTTACTTTTTTTTATTTTATTTTACTTTTTATTTTCCTTTCTTTAAATCGCATAAGTGACTCTAAAGTAAAGTTTATACTTTCTATAAAGTTTTTCATTTATTTTTAAGTCTTTACATTATAGAATGTTTATTATGTAGATATTCAAGCCCATATTAATTTTGCGTTTTACTTTTCCTTAACGGTAAAATCGCACGTACCTATATCGGATCCCGCAGAGACAATAGCATCTTCGTCTGTAGACTCGGTCTCAAAATAAAAGCCTATCTTTTAACTGAACTCGAATTAAAATCTCTACTTATTTTTCTTTTAAACATTTCTTTTTAATAGCTTAATTTTACATTTCTACAATGAATGAATCCGTTTTTGTGAAACCCTTACACTTTTTTCGATTCCATTCTTGAAAATTAGATTTGTAATTTTATATGCAGCCTCCGTGGCGTAGTGGGTGATGAGCCGACTGCGAAGCGTGAGGTCGTGGGTTTGATTCCCGCCCAGGACAAATATTTGTGTAATGAACATGACTATTTGCTGTTTCTGGGTGTTAATTTATCTATTTAAGTATGTATTTAGAATTATACAAGTATGTTTATCAGCTTTCTGATTACTATAGCACAAGCTCTGCTTAGTTTGGAATCAGATGGTGTTGTGTGTACTGTCCAAAGATATTTATTTTTATTTTATTTATATTAAAATTGAGTGAAATTCCATTTTTACGCTTCCTTATTATCGCAATAGCTCAACAAAATGCCTTTAGACTGTATATTTATTAATTGGTATTAATTAAATATCCTATTTATTTAAGTACCGCATTAAATTAGGAAATATGAGATTAATACGTTAGCTTCATAATTTAATAAGATAAATAAATATAAAAAATATGGTTCAAAAATAGTTATTAATTACTTCGCTATGCGTAATAGCGACTTTAATTTTCCAAAACTATATTCATACGTGTTTGAAGTATAATTATCAAAAATTAATTTACATAAATTAATTATTACACTTTAATGGAACAGAAGATTTGATAAATATTTCGTTCTGGTCATTAAATATTTATTCTTAATAATACTTAAATGGAGATAGGTAGTACGGGCGTAGCGCAAAGCGTTAATTTCTAAACGTTGAAGATTAAAGTGCCTTTATACGTGAGAGTCCTTTAACTGAAACGGTTACTAAATACAATCATTACATAGAAATAAACTTTTACTTTTGTTTGTTTTACTACCAAATTTAGGACATTTTCTTGATGAAACTAAGTGTCACGACAGAAACTTTCAGGTAAGACATGATTTCAATTAACGTTTGTAATCCGCGATGTACCTACTTACATAAAAAAGATAATGTAACTACCTAATTAGATAAACTATTTTTCATTTTTAATAATGACATCGCAAACTCTGTGCATATTGCCAGCGTCAAGTATAATTTTTGCATCACTTTTAGTAGTCATAGAAAAAATCACTAAGTCGTCAGGTATCAGTCAGTCTAGTCAGTCAGATGCTCGAGTAAAGAGATGGCTAATTAACCTGAACGTGTACGATGGAGTTTTGGAGGCAAGCCGAAAAAACATGTTTTCGCACGGTTATTTTATTTCACAACACTCGTCATAACGTATATCGCAAAAAATGCCATCAACTTTATCCGATATAACTCAAAAATAGACCAAGAGAATGAAAATAAAACAAGAGCACAACTTGTCCCTTCAGACTTCCCGCCAAAACTCCTAGATAAACGAATTAAGTATAAGTAAAAGAAAATACAAAAACGGTGCATTTATTTTTTCTGTGATATCAGAAGTTGTATTATTTAGGTAGGTCCCAGTATTAGCAACGATAGCCGTGTTGTAGATATTTTTATTTGCCTACCTATTTACTGTATTGCTGATCTACACAGAAAGAAAACATTTCAATATTTTATTTGGATATCTTTTGGGCATAGTTACACGAAAAATCCTCACAAGCACGATGTTCACCGACCAGCATTTCAGAGTGGTGGCTATTATCTAAATTTCTCAATGTCGACAGACTTTAGTACGTGGTAGAACTATTATGGTTCGCCCGGGGAAGTACCACCGCTGCACCCACTTCTGCCGTGAACCAATTCTGTTGTGTTTCTGTGGAAAGGTGCAGTTGCCGGCCACACTTACATGAGTCGACCAGCCTCCGGAGTAGCAGCGCAACAGCATACGAATACAAATGCCAAGATCGAGAACAGAAACTTAAAAGCATCGTTCTAATTTCTGCCTCGATGTAAACCAAGCCCATTCTTGGTTGGGATTTAAACTGAAGCGGCTTTTTTTAAGGCTACGGCCTTAAATATTACATTAATTTAAAAAAATACAATTGTAAATAACTTTATTTTTATCTGCACATTTTATAAAAAAAATCTAAATCAAACAAATATATCACCATCGCCTGCGCAATACCTATTAATTATAAATATTTACGACCAAAAAGACAATCAGAAACTATATTCTATCTGACCTCCTTTAGAATCAAAATTGAATTGAACAATTCACCATTATGTTCGAAATAGTAGAAGTTATTAAAAACAAAGATAAAAACAATATTGTAGGGAAACAATATGGCGACGTGGGAATTTTTCCCACGTTCAATGAAACTACATAAAAACTGGATGTCATTTGTGTTATGGGCTTAAATAATGAGCATAGGATACAATGACGATTGTTAAATGTTAGTAGTTACGTTGTCGACAGACGAGCTGCTGGTCTGCGCAGCCTTCTGCTAACGTAAGCCTAATTTTGTACATGCATTTCATACATAAATGATTCAGTAGGTTCTATACAGCTAATATGGAAGTTTATAGAATTCTTAGGACGTAGTCGTAAGTCCCTGTAGCTTCGTGATTAAGAAAAGAGCTACGGTATCCCCTGCCTGATCGTAAGAGGCGACTAAAAGGGGGGCTTTCGGGGTTGCAGACGGTGAGAGTGGTCAGCTCAACTCATCCATCTAGCAGCCCCGGGAAGGACGGTGATGTGGGAGT
Organism: Pyrgus malvae; assembly: GCA_911387765.1. Classification (NCBI taxonomy): domain Eukaryota; kingdom Metazoa; phylum Arthropoda; class Insecta; order Lepidoptera; family Hesperiidae; genus Pyrgus; species Pyrgus malvae. Next base: position 1,658,004 of record OU426960.1, on the reverse strand, counting down.
GGCCGCATGCCGCTGTGAGCGTATGACCATAACCCGGTATCCTCTCCCAAGGTGTCCCCACCCCTCCCCCCGATACCAAAAAAGGACGTAGTCGTAGTCGTAATACATATAGGGATATATATTTATATGCATGAAATTTTTTGCCACTAGCGTATAGCGGTCACCCATGTCACACCTGACCGAGCCCGTTTGTCTTAGTTGCATACATCGCCAAACGTGCGCGGTCGGGTGTGAGATGGGTGACCGATACTTACCATTAAAACTACTTACAATATTGTAATTGCACCCCATTGCTATAAATTTTGTAAGTTTTAAAGAAGAAGGTGCCGTTGAAATTGCAACAAACTTAAAACTTATCGGTATAACGCACTTGTCATGTCATATCAAAGTATTTATAGTCATTTGATGGTACCCAAATATGGATTAAAAATATTGAAAAGTAAGAGAAACACATTTAAATATAACATACAAATTCCTTTTAAGTCACGTTGGGTTACAGTCATTCATTATAACCTACATATAGTGGTTTACTGTAACAATACTGCCTTCAAGTGACAAGGTTGCGAGTTAAGTGTACTTACCGCCATTGTATTCTATGTAACCTTTTCCAAAGCACAACCATATAACATGAATCATACTGCTACATTCCTATTATAACATGGCAAGGAAATATAACAAACTAGGGTTTTCATAACGACATATTAAGTTTTAATATTGTATAGTTGCGCGAGCAGCGATGGCCGAGCGGTAAAAACCACCGTCTCCTACCCGGAAATACCGGGTTGAAACTTCGGCGCGCCCTCTGACAAAGAAATTTGTAATGTGCGTATTCATAGCTGCTCCACGATAGTGTAATATAATAATATGTTTTCCACCACCATGCTTGAGAAAAATTCATAATATCTCGAAAGCATGGTGTCCACCAATCCGCACATGGACAGCGTGGTGGACTATGGCCTAAATTTCTTATTTGTGAGAGGAGACCTGTGCCCAGCAGTGGGACATAAAAAGGAAGAAAAAATAAAGTTGCGCTGTTACTTCGGATTGTTAAAAGTCCGTAAAAGTGTGGCCATCCACCGCACCCGCACCAAAACAAAATGTAATTACTGACCGGTTACAACGGTTAAACAAATATTAAAATTACAATTCGACTACTCAAAATAACGTACTTACTTTTATCAGTGCCTTATTTACCAATTTCGCGCATTTAACACATTCTTGCTCTATTCGAGTTTCATTTTCGTTGGCACATCGATTTCACTTAACGCGACGGAAAAGGAAAATATCAATTGTCACTATTTCAAAATGAGAACAGAATCCGATACGATCCCAATGCTATTTGACAATTATTTGCCGGAATGTTTACCAGGCTTGTTCTACTGGCGATAAGTTAAGCGATAAATCTTTAAAAAAACAAAAAAGCAGGGTTGATCTTTTTGTCTGCGTTCTGTATTCTTTAAGTAATCATTGCCTAAGCTCAAAGCAGATGAAACCGTAAAAAATCAATGTTCGCTTTATTTGTAAAAAACGCATCTTAAACCTTATAAAAAGCATTTTTATAATTTATAATGTAAAACATGTCGTACCTACCCATAGCTCTCACCATCGCCCAGGGTCGACTAGCAGAGAATGCCATTAGGCATTAATTTTTACCCTGTAGCCCTTAGATTAAGGTGGTACAAATGTTGAATAAATAATAAATTAAATACATATTTTCATTTAATTTCTTGTGAATGAAAAAAATGTGTAATGTTGTTTTGGATTGGATACTAAGAAGCTATGATCTAATGTGTTAACACATAAAAGCGAATCTTTTAGATTTTTCGTCAACTAAAAAAATTACTAATAGCGACTTGATAACGCCAGAGTAATAGATGCCATTAGGAACTGCCGTTAGATAGGTTCTGATTCGATTCCCAGCATAGGAGACATTTTTATGATTTAATTTATTCTTGGCCTGGGTTTTTAGATAACGGTCTTAGTCTACTTGATATTCCATTATTTGCTCTATATGATAGGTACATTAAATTATTTAAACCTCAGTATGCCTATATTAAAATTTACAGGCTGAATTTTAATAATTAAAAGTGTTCCAGTTACTGTTCACTATTCTCTCGCTACTCTCTTGGCTATGAAACAGCTGCCTAAAATTAGCACACAATCAATCATAGTCAACCGTTTAGGAGTTTCGAAAACTTCTTTTCAGCGAAACACTAATTGCTGACAAATTAGCGCCTTGCGACACTCGCTTTCCGAACTGTACCGGACTGGTGCAACGACTCGGAAATACTTCTTAAAATATATTAAATATTAATAATTTTGAATTTATCATTTTGAAGCGCGCATGGCCCGGCGGTTAGCGTAGAACGCAAGCGATCTATACAACTAAGCCAAACGGGCGCGGTCGGGTGTGAGATGGGTGACCGCTAGTGGCAAAAAATTTCATGCGCGTTTCCGTGCCTCGAAGGGCACGTTAAGCCGTCGGTCCCGGTTGTTGTCGTTATATAACAGTCGTTAAACCTTGTCGGAGGCCTTATGGGCGGTTTGAAAACATCCGACAGCGGGTTGGCCACTAACCCGCATCCACGAACCCGCATTGAAGCAGCGTGGTGGAGTAAGCTCCAGGCCTCCCCAATAATGGGGAGAGACCCATGCCCAACAGTGGGACGTTAAAGGGTTGCAGCCAATTTTGAACGATAACTCAGTTGCCATGCTGCTACGGCAAGCTTGGAAGAGGAGGCAAGAGAAATTGTGTCAGGGCTTGTAAATGAAATTGACTAGGTACCTTCCACTAAATTGTTTTTTTTCTGCGTGGCGTAATAGTTACCATGCCGAACTGCCAATCGAAGGGTCCCGGGTTCGATTCCCGGCGAAACAGAAATTTGAATGATGAGTTATATTTCTGTTCTTGGTCTGGGTGTTTGTGTTTCTGTCTTTGTGTGTGTCATAATGCAGTCACATGTAGCATCATTTTCTAAAAACTTTGAAGTAAAAATGTTAAAACATCAAGTAGTCAAAATTTTACAAATTCACACTAACTTCACACAAAAATTTCATGTGTGAATAACGTAGGTTAAATGCTGTTGTAATAATAATAAAACCAATTTTTCGATTAACAGCCAACAGTAAACGTTTTTCAGTTCCTTTTATTTCATTGCATTTCCTACCATTGTATACATAATATTATTTGCTCAAAATTCCATTACAGAAGTACCAATACGAATCCTTTACTTCGTTCCAACTATTCATCCAGATAGTTCTGCTGACATTTATCATAATGCTGTTAGATATAACATAGATACAGCATCAATACAATCGGAACAGCCGGTCCGACATCAGTGGGCCGATGTTCCCAGGTCAGTTCCCACGTGATGGCCCTAATGGCAACACGCATTATAATCGCTACCGGAGCCTGCGCATGCGCATGCGCTGGGAACGGACTAGTAGGTGCCACTTGCAATTTGTGCGGGTTTCGGTAGAGAAAAATTTTGCAGTAAATTTTCAATTCTTTTCTTAGGTAAAACTCAATAAATTCAGAGATTTTCACTGCATTCAAAATTGAAAGCCTCAATTCGTAATTCTTTTCCCCATAGTTTGTGAGGCTTGGAGCTTATGTACTCCACCACGGTTTGGCGGAGACTCCATAATAATATACAAATGTTAAAATTATTCCGATTTATTGACTTAATTTACGATTTTAAAACATTGATTAAATTACAAGAATTGTAGCCTATCTAAAGTGACTATGAAATATTTTCCACAACGTATGTAAGAGTGAGGACTATTTTCTAACTTTCTCATCACATATTGTAGTTAGACATAAATTAAAACATAATTAGTATTTCTGAATACTTCAGACCCAAGTACCCAAGATATAAATATAAATTTAATTTCGCTCAATTTATAATAATCTGTAGTACATTCAACGTTCCATGTTAAGTCAAGGGGGATATTTTCCGCGTTTCGAGACATTTGCAGAACAACTTCATTCGGAATCGTGCGCCGTGAGCTCCATGAGGTGAACACGCTTGGACTGTATTGATACCTTAGGAATAATATGTACTAGACGATAAAGCCGAGTGGAGAAACCCGCGGTCTTCGACATGACCGATCACGGATTCAAATCCTCGGCGCGTACCTTTGATGGGAATTATCATGACTTTTTGCGTCCCACTGCTGGGCACGGGTCTCACCCCATTATTGGAGAGACCTGGATCTTACTCCACCACGCTGCTCCAATGCGGGATGCTGGAGAATTTAAATTATTATTCGTAATTAATCTGAGCATATCGTTTCTCTATCGCCGTGCATGCCTGAGAAAAATTAACAATTCCTCGAAAGCATGACGTCCACCAATCCGCACTGGACTATGACCTAAATCTCTCTTCACTTATGAGAGGAGGACCTGTGCCCAGTAGTGCGACATAAAAAGGGTTGAAAAAAAGACGATTTTATGACTGTAGTCATAGAAACAGTGTAGTAAATGTCCGGTCTGAATCACATAATATCATCGTAAGAGAATATTAAAAATATATAAATTAAATTATCATTCCTTGTCAATCTCAAAGTAAGAAACAGTTTGGTCATATCCCACCATGCTTGTATGATGCCTTAGGAATTTTATAAGCTAGACTAGCCTATCTTCTATCATCACCAACCTTTTATCACCAAACTAATATATCTGATAGATGCAGGTCTTTTCTCCAAATTGAATAAAATTGAGGTCATACTGCTTATTGTTTACTAATAGTAATAGAAAATGTTTTACGACTGGAGAAAATTGTATTTACATTTCAATAAAATATGTCACTCAGTCTATTAAGTAAGTACATTGTACTTTTTAAATTTTATATTCGGTTTTAATAACGTTAAAACAGTATTATTTTTATGACTTTTCCTTCTTTAAATCAGTCGCAATTGCAAAACCACCCTTAAGTGATACACGGACGACATTCTTGTTTACGAAGCGAAAGCACAACATTTTATTAGAAGGTCGTGCTGTCCGCGCGTCCGTCACCAAGCGGTATGGCGGAATAACAATCAAATTTGTTCCGTGGCCTTTTTAATAGGCCGAAAATGGCCTTTTTAATAGGCCGAAATTGGCCTTTTTAATAGGCCGAAAACACAATCTTCAACAGACTGTAGCCAAAACATCATCACTGATGATATTAACAACACAGATGCTCCAGCAGGAACTCGTGAGAACCCAAACACAGATAAATGGACCGAAGCCCAAAGCCGTAAAAGGCAACGAAACAGCCCAGAGGCTGACAGAAGTCAAAAGCAATCCAAGCTCAGCACATATTGGCTCAGCCATCCTGTACCAACCTCAAACTCGTTTTCTGAGCTTGAGTCGGAAGAGAATAGCAAGGACTCTCAGCTCCAACCTACTGAAAGGACTCCCAAACCACCACCTATATTCATAGACAAAGTGAAAAATATTCGTCCCCTTATCAAATTGCTTGATGAAACCGTACAAGACCTTTTCGAGATAAAAGTTCTTCCCAAAGACCAGATCAAAATCCAACCCACAACATGCGAAGCCTATAAAACCATTGTCAAGGAACTGGACGCTAAAGGTACAGAATACTTTACTTACAAACCAAAACAAGAAAGAAACTTTAAAGCCATCCTAAAACATTTGCATCCATCGACTGACATAGAAGAAATAAGAGACGCTCTGGCCAAGCTTGGCCATGCTGCAAACAACATATGGAACATGAAGCAAGCTTCTACGAAAACACCACTTCATATGTTCGTAGTAGAACTCCAACCTAAATCAAATAACAAAGAAATATATGAGATCAAAACTCTTCTACATTGCCGGGTTAAGTTCGAACCCCCAAGACCAAAACGCACGATCCCTCAGTGCTCAAACTGCCTAGCATACGGACACACCAAATCCTACTGCCGTAGAAGTCCAAGGTGCATAAAATGTGCTGGAAACCATGCATCCTCTGCCTGTCAGCGTAAAGAAAGATCTGATGAAGTCAAATGCGCTCTTTGCGATGGAAACCATCCCGCAAATTACAAAGGCTGCACTGTATACAAGGAGCTACAGAAACACAAATACCCTCCGCTGCGAAACAGACCAATGAAATTAACCCAGGACATTGCACTGGCAGAAAGCCCAACCAAAAATATAAAGAAGTCACATACTGAACAAAGTGCATCCTATGCTAACGCTACTCGAAATGCCCAAAAGCAACACCAAACATATGAAATGCCCCCTAAACAACAAATTACCAAGGAAACACAGGAAAACCCCCCTCCGCATCAAGACTATAAATCAAACACTCAGACGCAAAAAAGTGAAGAACTACCCAGAAGTGGACCACCAACCAACGAATTCAAAGAACTAATGGACATGTTCAAACAAATGATGCAGCAGATGACCACTATGACAAATCTTTTATTAAGTATAATGACCGAACTACGCACACAGACTATGCACCGTGGGAACAACCAGGATTTTATTCGGGCGGAAAGCAGGCAGCCCAACCTGCCTCCCCGCGATTAGTTCCACTGAAACCCATTATCCTCGCCATTTGGAATGCAAATGGGCTGTTGAACCATACACAGGAATTAATACTATTCTTAGACGCATATAAAATTGATATAATGTTAATATCTGAAACACACTTCACTGCCAAAAGTCACCTTGTAGTGCCAAAATACAAACTTTATTACACAAACCACCCCGATGGTACAGCACATGGAGGTTCCGCGATTCTTGTAAAAAATAACATTAAACATTACGCCAATAATCCACTCTGTAGCAATGAGATTCAAGCCACCAATATCTCAATCGAAAGCACAAACGGCCCAATTTTGATTTCAGCCCTCTACATACCCCCAAAGCATAACTTAAAAAGTAAACAATATACATCATTCTTTAATCAACTTAGCAACAAATTCATTGCTGGTGGAGACTACAATGCTAAACACACGGACTGGGGTGCCAGAATTACATCTACTAAAGGACGCGAACTGTTGAAAACTGTTCAGCTGTTAAATCTCAGTATCTACTCCACTGGGGAACCAACATACTGGCCAACGGATCCAAAAAAGAAACCAGATCTGGTGGACTTTTTCATCACCAAAGGACTTCCAACTTCAGCTCTACACTGTCAGTCTACACATGACCTATCCTCAGACCACTCAGCTGTAGTGGCTAAACTGCACAACGATTTCGTTGAAGTGGCAAAACCTTGTAAAATCCACTCAAAAAGAACGAACTGGGATCATTTTAGGGAGGTCTTGGAAAATACACTGGATCAACATACTACTCTTAAATCTGATGACGATATCAATTCTGCTGTTGAGACCTTCAACAAGTGCGTCCAGTCTGCTGCCTGGGAGGCAACACCTCCCCCCACAATCACCGAAGTAATTCCCATGTACCCTCAGATAGTAATCGACTTGATACAAAGAAAGAGACAAGCCAGAAAGCAGTGGCAAGCTACTCAACATCCCAAAGATAAAAAAAACTTCAATAAGCTAATTAAGCAAGTAAAGAGAATCCTGGATGACATAAAAAACCAACAGTTTGAAAATCGCATGTCTAAAGTGGATGCAACTTCTGCAACAGATTACTCTCTATGGAAAATAACCAAATCCCTCAAGAGATCAATTTTATTCCAATCACCATTACGTCGGGACGATGGCTCCTGGGCAAAAAGTGATGCTGATAAATCAACATTGTTTGCTGAGCACCTGTCAAGGGTATTTACACCAAACTCAGCCACTGGCTCTACCAAGGTGGATGAGGTTATGAGAACACTTTCTACTACATATCAAAATGGGCCTCAGATTAAAAAAATCACCACTAAGGAAGTCTACTCAGCAATAAGGAAACTTAGCTTGAACAAAGCTCCTGGCTATGACCTGATAACAACAAAAGTCATGAAAGAACTCCCTCATAAGGCTATTGCACTCTTAACAGCAATTTACAACTCTATTCTGCAGAGACAATTCGTGCCTGCTCAATGGAAAGTAGCTGAAATTATTCTCATCCCAAAACCTGGTAAGAACCCAGAATATGTCTCATCTTACCGTCCTATAAGCTTATTGCCCGTACCATCAAAGATAATGGAAATACTTATCTTAAAACGTTTGGCACCAGAACTGTCCAAAACCAAACTCATTCCAAGTCACCAGTTTGGCTTCCGAGAAGCACATGGAACCATTGAACAGGTCCACCGATTGGTTGAGAGGATAAACGATGCATTTGAACACAAAAAATATTGCAGCGCAACATTTTTAGATATATCACAAGCATTTGATCGCGTGTGGCACGAGGGTCTATTATTTAAGATTCTGCAAGCCTTACCCATAAATTACTACCACATAATTAAATCATACCTTGAAGATAGACATTTTTATGTAAAACATGGAGAAGACAGAACAAACCTTTATAAAATTAAAGCAGGTGTCCCTCAAGGCAGCGTAATGGGCCCAGTCCTCTATTTAATTTACACCTCCGACTTGCCAACATCCGAGGATGTCCTCGTGGGAACTTTTGCCGATGATACCGCACTTATTGCAACCCATGAAAACCCAGTTACAGCATCAGAAATGCTACAGGAAAGCCTAAATGCAATTTCAACCTGGCTAAAAGACTGGAGAATCAAAGCTAATGAAACAAAGTCTGTGCATGTAACGTTCACTCTAAGACATGACACATGTCCAACCGTCGTACTAAACGAAACACAAATCCCTCAAGCCGAGAATGTGCGATACTTGGGTATTTACTTGGATAGACGCCTAACATGGAAAAAACACATCATCACAAAACGAAAAGCTTTAAGTGAACAGCTTCGCAAACTATACTGGCTCTTAGCAAGTAAATCACACCTGTCGTTAAATAATAAACTCCTATTATACAAAACTATCCTCAAACCAGTTTGGGCTTACGGAGCGGAACTCTGGGGAACGGCAGCAAACTCAAACATTGAAATTATCCAACGCTTCCAATCTAAAATGCTACGAACAATAACAGGCGCTCCATGGTATATTACTAACTCACAGCTGCACCGAGATTTAAAAATTACCCTGGTGAAAGAGGTAATCACAAATAAAATAAAGTCTTATTCTCGTCGCCTGGAGGGTCACCCAAACGAACTTGCTTGCAATCTTATGAACCCAAATCGCACATTTAAACGCATAAAAAGGAGATCGCCTCAGGACCTTCTCCCATTGTCGAAATAACATCACACACAATAAATATATGGATATGTCACTGGACATATACCATGCATGCCAATCAGCACCAAATACATAACCACCAGCTAAATGCCTAGAAGAGGCAGATCGCTAGGTTACGGGAGATTAAAAAAAAAAAAAAAAAAAAAATTTGTTCAACATAATCCAACAAATACGTATAAATCTTCATCCGTTGTAACTTGCACTTCCACTAACCCGTGTTGGAGCAGCGTGGTGGAGTAAGCTCCAGGTCTCCCAAATTTAATATCCCATTGCAGTTTTAGGAAATCTTCTTTAAGGTTTTGGCTTTACTCCAACACGCTATCTTAGTGCGGGTTATTGAACTCTATCTGAGGTAGGCTCGCCTCATTCCTAAGTATATAATGTTCCTTGTATAAATTATACAACTAGTTAATGGATCTGCCATTTCTGTTATTTAATCTCACTAATTTGTTCTTATTAAAAAATACAACACACTAATAAATATCTAGGATACAAACCTTATTTATGGATTAAACTTTCGAAATATTTTTATAGAATTTTTATAAGGCGACCAGGGAAGTCAGGATGTGACTTTATCCCCATGAGGCCACTACAATCATCTGATAAATTTAAAATTAATAAAAGGAAAATATTAAAGGATATTGCCAAAACTACTTTGGCGAATATCATCAGATAGCAGTAAATATTAAAAATATTTTTCACCTTACAACGACCCATTTGCTGACACTTTGCAAGTACTGCAACATACGGTAGGTACTATAGGAAAACAAAATTAAATGTTAATTAAAGCACGCCATCAAACAATAACAATTTCTCCCAACATCTATTAGTAAAACATCATTAGTTTTTTGTGTAACTCGTACCTTAAGTAGCAAGTGCTTTATATATCATTAATTACTTTGCGTCGGTCAGTTAACTACTATTAATTTTAATTAAGTCGAATCGAAACTTATTAGGAGTTGGTACAAGTGCAAAGCGGAAAGCAGGCAAGAACTCAACTTAGATTTTAAGCTAATCGAATAAGTCAACAAAATGTGTAAATTTTTAAAAAAATAACTCTTTTTTTCTACACTGCAATCTTTCTTTTTCAAGTTTTAAGTTTTGATATTGTCCAAAAAATATCATAATAATTTATAAAATAATATTTAAAAATCTAACATGAATAAGGTTGAAAATATCATCCTTACCGTCTTCCAAATCATGATTCATCAAACTGAAATATACCTACTACTTTCCACTAATTTTAATTTAATTTCCTTCTTTCTAACGTTTTCATTGAATGCAAAAAATAATACACAGTCAATGAAATACTTTTTCTGTTGTTTTTTTTTTTTTGTTTAAAGTAACTTTTTATTATTTCAAGGCTCTCAACAAAATGTGTTTCCAGCTATTAACAAAAAGCTATTCCAGCTATGAGCAAAACTTCATCACATAAATGAATATCGTTTTCAGTCCATAACTCACACCAGCGCCAAAGACGAAGATGATTTCTATCATTCGGTTCGCATGACCCCTTGCATCACTCACCAATCTCTAATTACGGGCCAGCAAAATTTGACGATACCCCTTACGAGCAACCAACTTAACAATGCCACGCACCGCACCAAAAATAAACCTTAACTACACAGGTGTGTTAGTAAAGAACTTTTTTAGAGCCGCACGCGTAAGTTGGTCAGAGGTGTTGATATTTAATTTGTCAATGTTACCGATGACAGCCTTGTTATTACGTTTCATGCTTTTTACTTTTTATGAAATCGTGGTTGAGTGGTGTGGTGTAACAGGGCCTTACGTTAAATGTCATGCGCGCACACATTTTTCACACATGCTTTTATTGGCCAGTTTAAAATCGGGAAATAAGTAAGAATTTCCTTTTAAACTGTAATTCTTACAACACTTTTGTGTGCCTAACTGTGCCTCAAAGCAGCAGATTTATTGCTTAAAAGTATGTTTGGCGAATATCATCAGATAACAGTAAATCATAAAAAGGCGTTTTCTGATAATATTTTGTTTCTAATAAAATTCTTATGCCTAAGAGCTTGTTTCACATTTCTAATAATAAATATCCATAAAACGGACATCACACTTATGACTACATACTTCAAATATTGACGTATATTAATGAAGCCTAAAGCCTTTTCAGATTTTATAGAAACATTCACAAGCAAACACAAAGGGAGAGTCCATATTTATAGTCATTCCATTTCCTTTAGTTTGAAGCGGGCTTTGTTACAAAATTTTAATTGCCTGTTCCATCCTAGAGTCCAGGTCACACGAGTTTAGCATTTTATTGTAACTGCCTGGGCTGTAACTTTTCAATTTTATTATGTCGTATCCTAGGCAATCTGTTGAACGGCCGCCTTACGACCCGTAGGCGCCATTACGTCTGCAATCGAAAAGCGATTGTTTAGACTCTACGACAAATTGGTCGTGTCTTACGGGAATAGAAAAGGATACGGTAACATTGGTAACCACCCACTCCCGTGTCATATGTTTAATATTTATTATATATTATACTGAATGGTGTTTTGTTATCATGCTAAGATGATACAAGTACGTATAAGAGTACCTTGTAACAAAGGAGAAAAAGTACAGAATAGCCCACCACGTGGATATCAGCTCCTCTTCAGCCCGTCGAGGATGTTGGAGGTGAGTCCCACACTCCTCCCCAACAGTGTGTTTGATAACTGTAACTTCTTTTAACTGTAAATCTTAATAATTAACTGTAATCTTATTACAGCACGTTCTGACAAATACTACAGGGCATACAATTTACCCCTCAAATAAATTTTTATCTTTTACACTAAGGAACTGTCATACGATACAAATATAATATATTGATGTGTAAAACGTGCTAAATCAAACGATGCTGTCACTGATGACTTAAAATATGAAACGTATTCTAAAAGAAACAAAGATTGATTAATGTGATCTGAGATACAAAGCAACAAAAAGTGTTAAAACTGAAAAACATAGTATTCTAACCTACAGCAGCGAACCATGACTTGGTCGCCCTACATTTTATTTGCGATAATATCTGAACCGGACATAAAAGTCTTAATTTTGGCTTTATCTTTACTTTTATTATTTATGACCTTAGGGTAAAATGGCTTGATGACGTCTGTGGATGTAACGAGGCGTAACACGCTAATTTAGAATGAGCTTTCCCCTGTGATCTAAGTTTTGAGGCAAAAAATGGTAGAAATTCTTATCTGTATCTTACAAGTAGTTCACTAAGCGTCACCTAACAAGTTTCGTAAAGATTTTCAACGTACACGTTTTTGTCTTTTTGACAGAACCCATGTTTTTTGGAAGCTCTAGTTAAAGTTACAACCTCTGTTTAACTGTTAAACATAGGTTCTACTAAAATCTCGTGTTTGATTTGATTTCATGTCTATGGTATACATGAACTAGATAATCGATATAAACAATCAATAATTTATCTCCCCAATAATAGGGAGAGCAGTGCCCAGTAGTGGGACGCAATCAGGGTTGCAGTCAGCCAATGAAAAATCACGAGTTATGATTTCGGTTGCAAATTTGAAATCTTTATTTGTAAAGTCAAAAAATTAAATTGAAATTTTGCTTATGGTTCTTTCAACACTTATTCTTTCAAACATAGGTCTGTTTTTTGTTTTGAGTTTTGATAAAATGAATTTAAAATAAACTTCAATAAATTAAACAATTCAAATGTTATTATTATCTCGAAGACGGAAAGATATAACAATTGAATAAAATATGTACAAGTGCATACCCAATTGTCTCCTTTTTTGGTCCAGTTCACAAATCACACATAACTCAAAGATAATTAGTTTATCGCCTTATTCATAAATACATTAATATTAAGTAGGTTTATAAATTCCGTAATTATGTCTTATCTGCTGGATTAAGATATTATTTTAACTACCTCAATCTATTTACGTATACGCTGATTTAGTAGTTTGTAAGAATATTCTTAGCATAGTCAGAGTTAGGTATAGAATAAAATAATATTTAGAGAAAAACCTTCAAGTTGATATTATTCCTTACTCAATTTTTTACTCAAAACATTATTATGAAGCAAGTAAGAATAGAGAAGGGTTACTATAACTTTATGTGTAAAGTAAAAGAAGTTATAATAATAACGACTTAAAAATAATTTATAACACATGGTTACGGAAGTTACCTATTTCTTCTGAAATAAATTATTAATAATTTAAATAAATAAAAATATTTATATGGATTAGCACATATCATAATATATATAGAATATAAATCTTATAGAACTGTAATACTTTTGTTTGTGACCTAGAACAGAACATTTTTTTAATTAATTAAATTTGTCTATGAACTGCATAACGCTTACGTGCTTACGACAACAAAAACCAAAATGGCGCAGTAGTAATTACGCCAGTTTGCCGTGCGGTTTTGGGTTTGATTCCTAGTGGAAGAAATATCTATCTCTGAATGGTAAATTTGAAAGTCTTTTGCTGGGTTGGATTTGTGTGTGTCTATGGCAACCACGACACAGGGTACCCCACTATGGGGCTATAATCTTACATTCTCAAGCTAAGTCGTGTCGCAGTCGTCCCCGCGATTGCTAAAAGGCCAAACGTAATAAGTAGCAATACGTCCAATGACATTTGCCATTGGTTTTCAATTTTACGAGCGTGTGTCGTCCGTCCTATGATTGATTCCCACAAACACACGGGCACGCATTGTGCTGTCAATCTGTATAGCACTGAGTGGCGAATCTATGATTTCTGCTTGTGATTTGTGAGTTAGTATATTAATTGTGAAATCCGTTGCGTCGGTTCTTTGATCGGGTAATTGATTGCGCGGTTGTAGGCTGATGATATATTTTGAGTTGTGACTTGAAGTTTCTTTGATTCATAGGTCTTATAAAGGTTTCATTTTGTTTCATCTTCCTATACCTTTTAAAGTTGCCAACTCGGTATTATGAGATTTTTCCTTAATTAAATAAAATACCTAATTATATCAGAGGAATAAATGACGAATTGTGGGAAAAGACTTATGCCTAGCCGCTATGTTTGTTTATTACGTAGATTAATTAAAAGAAATGAAAATTTGAATTTTGATCATACTTTTCGTGTCTATTTTTTAAAATTCAAACAGCCAATTGAAGACGTATTATTTTATTTTTATAATCATCTATAATGATGAAAGCTATCACCTTTAGACAATGACATTCTTGTGATCATATTAATTAAAATAGGGGGAAAATTACGCTATATAAAATTATATGATGATGTTTAAATTTTAATGATTTATGTAAGCAAGCAGACTAGACAAAACCGATAGGTGTTTTTAAAATTATAGTCTTAATTTCCTTATCTAAACGAGGTGAATCACAAAAAGAATTGCATTTCAAAACATTTAACTAATGTGTGAATGTGTAAAATAAAATATGAACTACCTAACTTAAATTTTAATCTTAATAATTACGCTTATCATAATAGTCTTACGTTTTGATGCTTTTAGATTATTTTAGTTGTTTATGATAATTGTAGTAGCAAATAAACTCGCTGTGAGTGGTATGAGGTCACTTTGGTACCGACGGCTTAGTGTCTGTTGAGTTTAGGGTCAAATACCTTTTGTAAACTATTCGTATTTGCCCATGTCAGGCTACCCCGGTACATTTAACTAAGGAAGAGTGGTGAATATAGACGGCTTTTTTCTCCATTTTCAATGTCCCGCTGCTTGGCACAAATTGACCTACAGAATCAAGAGAGATTTAATTTAAGCCTTGCCCAATGCTTGCCTATAAGCCTATGCCTAAGATATTTTTATTATTTTTCTTTTTCATTTAAATGAAGGTTACTAATGACACATTACAATGCTTCCTTCAAAGTGGAGACAGAAATAAATACTCTTTTCATATCACATGTAATGAAACAACGAGTTTTGATCTCCGTTTTGCCAGTCGAAATAAGACAATTTCAAACCAATGCGAATGTGTCAGTCAGACCCGGCACCTTCATTTATTTATTATTTACGTCTTTATTTCAAGTCTGTCAGAATCGCATTGACAACTGTCGTCAAATCGTTGTCAAAAGATATTACTGCGCTATTTGTCTGAAATATTCTTACTTCAACTGGCTTCAGAAATCAAAACTCGTTGTTTCATTACATGTGATATGAAAAATACAGTGTGTGGCACGGGATGAAACAAAGACGATTTCAGACCAGGGCGATGACAGCCCGAGCGAAAGCGTCAGGAATCGTCTTGTTTCACCCCTTGCCACACAATATACTATTATTTTATATCTTTGTATTTATATTCTATATCTTTATTTATTAATAAAAGTATAGTATTCAAAAAATAAAGAAAGTTTGTTTTTAATTTAAAGAATATGAAAATACAAACTATAAGTAACTAATATTTTTTTAAACAATCATTAAAGTCAATTTAAAATGATTATAACGCCACAGTATTTATTAATCTGCCTAATGATATATATAAAAAACCTAGAAAAATCCTAGACTTCTATAAAAATAAATATTTTGCCATCTTTTTATACCGTTCCGGTAGACTAAACATGAACTGTATTTAAATCTTCTTCATGGTTACTTAGTTACGTTAAATAGTTCCCGAAATGTTTGAAAATGTAAATCAAAATAATGAAAATCTTATGCAGAAGCACGGAGCCTCAGCTAATAAATAATGCCGTTTAATTTTCATTACCGAGAACCAATTTCATTATACTAAGAGCGTCGAAAATACGTTCAGTAATTATAATTCGGTCGGTAATTATAATATAATTCAGGGTAATTATAAATATGTATAGGTAACGCGGTTGTCTCTCGAGGTTACGAATTTCAATTAATTTTCTTTTTGTTTCATTTAAATTTATTTTTTATAAGCGTTTCGTCTTCGAGTTAGTCTTCCTGGAATGCAATGGAAATATTTTAATAATAATATATTGTATCATGATCTGAATTATTATCATGTTTTATCTTACAAGGTGTCGTTTAATTAAGCCTTAGAGTATTAAAGTTACTGACTCACCCTTCAGGAGAGATGGCATAGCGCCTCGCTTCGAAACACAATTTTTGTGTCAAATCTGGCGCGGGGGGAAGAACGCACACATTTTAATTTTGTCACACATTCAAAAATATTATTTCATCGCTACAGACGCATACATTTTTAATATGTCATTTTCTATGCACCGACAAGGCACATTGCGCATGGACGTTGGGAGGAGGGGTTCGCCCGTGAAGGCCACTCCTCTGACGGGTGTCATACCTGTCATAACTTGATGCTCTAAGAATTAAGCACATTTATTTGTTGGTGGTTGAGGTTATATTCAAGTTGCGATACAAAAGACATAATAGCTAAAAAGACCAAAAACTTTTACAAACGTTTTCATAAACGTACAAGTAGTATCAAAGTTAACGTCCCGAAGTCTTGTAAGAAAATGTAACATCGTAAATTAAAAGTATAACAATGGCGTTACAACGTCACGGCGACGTCAAGCATTCGAGTAATTACGGCAAGATCAAGGTTATTGTGTGGTGTTCGTTATAAGCGGTTGCGAAAAATAAAATTTATGTTTAAGTTTACTGAACAGAATAAAATTTTAGCCATGTTATCCATTTTTAACCTTTAGTACCTATTACTTGACACCGTTTTCTCTCAGAAACGAGAAAACATAAGGCAAAGCAAAGCGCAACTGAAACTTTAAAAATAAAAAAGAACAGATTCAAGATTTTTCAAGAAAAAAATATATATTTTTTTAATCTTATATTTTTTAAAGTGGCTTACCGAAAAAATCAGAAGGAAGAAGCAGCAAAGATCCGATTCCCAATGAAGCTAAAATTCAAGAGATAAATTTAAATTCAAACGCAATTCTTTGACCAAGAAATAAGTAACTAAAAATAATACGTTTATTTCAATCGCTTCCACTTTATCATTTGCACCAGACCCTTATTGCCCCTTGCCGTGCGAACTGGAGCGTCAAGTTTTTCACTCTTATCGTACAATACTGGCAACATTACACGCGTTACGTGCGAATTATACAATACGCATTTGTATCCATACTTGTATGAGTCATCGCTAATGCTTTATTGATTGGCGACAATAGTTAAGAAAAGTTGTTGTTATGGAGGACTATTGAGAGACGCATTGGAGTGTAAATACTTACACAAAGGCTTGGTTAGACTCTCTGTACCACACAGGTACCACACAGTGATTGAAGAAGCCACGATTTCTCCAATGTAGATTTTTAAGGGTAAGGGTACCCTTACCCTCAAACATCCACCAACCCACTATCGCATTACAAAAAACCATCCATTGCTTAGCGTGCTCTCCGAAGCTGGAACTAAAATTTTGCTACTTCCAGTCACCCATCCTATTTTTGACCGCTCAAGTTTCGCTCAGGTCTATAAATCGCTTGCGCTATGCACCTACCTCAGGTGCATGCGCGTTATTATGTAGAGGATTATACTAAAAATTGTATCGACAATTCTATTCAAAAACTTTACTTTTATTACCTAACAATTACTGACTGACTGATAGCTGATTTTTCAAAAATATAGAATTAGTAAGATCGATCCTGAAATGGTGGCACTATAATTTAAAAAAAACTATATAAGAAATAGACACTCTTAATAAGTCGAATTAGACTTATATCCTTTTATGATGGCCAACCCTAGCTTATCTACCACTCTGTTCCAGTTCTTCTCATTTAAGAGGACTGTCATTCTAAACACAGCCTAGGACCATTAGGAAGGTTGTTGTTTGATTTATTACCTGTAACTAGAAAATAAAACTCCGATTCGCACTCAACACTATATCGCACCAATAAGCGGCCATAATCACTCACATGTGAACACATTACGAGGGTTTTACCAAATGTCCTATACACCTGCTAAGTATCGTGATCTCAACACATAATCGGTTAATCGAGGTCTTAAGTGAAACAATGCGGGTAAAGGTGCATGTCCACTTTCCGCTATGATTACACCATGGTATTAAAAGAAATATGCGGTTAGCGTAGAACGCAAGCGATCTATGCAACCAAGCCAAACGAGTACCGTCGGGTGTGAGATGGGTGATCGCTAGTGGCAAAAAAATTCATGCGCGTATCCGTGCTTCGGAGGGCACGTTAAGTCGTCGGTCCCGGTTGTTGTCGGCAGATAACAGTCGTTTAAACCATGTCGGAGGCCTAGTGGGCGGTTTTGAAACATCCGACAGCGGGTTGGCTACTAACCCGCATCTCCACCAAACCGCACTGGAGCAGCGTTTTGGAATAAGCTCCAGGCCTCCCCAATAATTGGGAGAGACCCGTGCCTAGCAGTGGGACGCTAAAAGGGTTGCAGCCAGCCATTAAAAGAAACATAGGCACGGACAAAAGCTATTATATAAAGAGGTGATATAATATATATACTATTACATCACCTCTCTTGCTTGTTTTGTAGGTACATTTTTAAAGTCATGTTTTTGTTATCAAATAAAACCAAACAAAAGAAATCTGTAAAAAAAAACTTGATTGAAAGTTTTGAAATTTTTTATTGAAAAGATAATATTTCTCCTGACATGCCTGGTTAATTAGCACTACTAATTCTTCTAAGAATGTTGAGATTTAATAATGAGAAATTGTGTTCAATGGTTAATGTTTAGCTTCTTAGGCACAAAAAAGAGTACAGATTAAAACTGTCAGTTAGATAAAATATCATACGGGTAAATTCACTATGTAAATATAATAGTGTTGATGAATCTAAAGATAAAAATGAGTAAAACAAACAAGAGTGTTAAATAAAAAACGTGTGGTCGTTAAGTTTTACTATAAAATAAAAGTATTGTTTTCTTTAACAATAAAAACAGTAAACGGCGTAATGTGCCGAGAGCTTAAACAGAAAATGTGTCGAAATGATTTCGACCCCAAAATACTGTTTGATCAACCATTCGTAGAGTAACAAGTAGAAATGTAAATATCAGTTACAACATGTACGAGATTAGGGGCTAAAATTGCGTGATTATGAGTGAAGCTCAACTAGTAACGGTTGACTGAGAGCTTTTATTCTTGCATGCTAATTTGATCTTTACAGCTTGCATCATTAGTATAAAGTTTTCCTAGAGCTGTGTTTATTTGTTTGAATTGAGCCATCGTTACGGGCTACCGTTTTAATTTCATTAAATTATTATGACAAATATATTATTCAAGATCCCGAACCAGATGTCGAAGTAATTTTTAAGAACCTGTGCTTCAAGCTTATCGTTAATCAGTGGATCATAAAAAATTACTCCATACGGAATATTATCCCTTATTTTACCCCTCTTACCCCCTTTTGTTTTAGTTTCATATCGTTTTCAATAATGTATATCCAATATGCTATTCATATACTCATCAGTATCTACGATATGAATTATATTTTTTTTTTGCGTAGATACTGTGTTTTTATCACAGTCCTTCCTTATTATAAAAAAATATTAATCTCTCAAAATATCTAAAGTACGCGCACGCAAAACCCGACAAATAGATGAGATAGATTTATTGTCTCTTCTCACTTTTTTTCATCCAATTACATAACTATAATGGCAGAAAAAAATGGCTCTATTATTATTATTAAAACTGTCATTAAAATTATAAGTAAAAATCATCAAACATTTTATCTCACAATTTGACCCTACCCGAATGGCGTGATGGTATCGCGTGTACAGACAGCATAAAAGTTCAACCGTGAAATTGCATAAAATTACAAAACCGTATGTATGTTTTGTTGATTACGACATAATTTAAATTCAATGGCTTTATTGGTTTGAATAGTGAAGCAACGTTTTGTTTGATTGTGAATTCTGCGCAAGTTTTTGTGACAATAGATTTTTACATATCATCGGCACTTGTAACGCTAACTTTTGACACACTTGTATATTAAATTGACTTGATATTTCATTGGTACTTTGTGTAAAGTGAAGTCAAGCCACAATTAATTTGACTTTAATTTTCATTTGCAGATAACTGAACTTTAGTACTTAGATACCCGTAAGATTTAATTAATCTGCGAATTTATAACAGAATACTCATATATTTTGAGTTAAATTTAAATAAAATGTTTTAAGGTATTAGCAGAGCAGGCAAACCTGCAGTTTACTTGGTTCTAAGTGGTTGCTGTATATCATATACCTCAAGCGACTCATATGATTTCAAGTGACCACCTCATGTTACCGGCAAGCGTACCTTTTCACTAAAACATAACCGAATGGCTTCACTGCACTTCACGCGTGCACTGGGATAGGACTTTACAATTTCTACCAATCACGAGTGGGTGATGATGTTGACCCGCGTGGCGCAATGGTTTCCATGCCGTACTGTCAGTTGTGTGTCCCGGGTTCGACTCCCGGCCAAGCAGATATTGAAATAGTTAGTTTCAAAGACTAAGACAAAGTCTTTTACTTGCACAATTATGTATGGGTGTTTACAAAAGGTATTTTTCAACATTTGGTTCGCCATTTTTACCGACTTCCAAAAGAAGGAGGTACTGTATTCGGCTGTATGTATTTTTATTTTTTTTATATATGTTCACCGATTACTCCGCCGTTTGTGGACCGATTTTAAAAATTCTTTTTTTGTTCGTATGCTTATACTCCCGAGGTGGTCCCATTGTCACCAAATCAGGATCTGATAATGGGATCCCAGGGAAATCGAGGGGAACTCTCAAATTTTATAGGCACACACATTGATTTTCTTATTGTTTCTGAAGCATAACAGATATTTGTGCATTCTAATCATCTTCTCATGTTGCTGAGCTGATGATGGAAGGTACTGCGACAGTGAGGAGTTGAGAGCAAATTCTTTCAATAAATGGTCTTTTGTTCGAAATCTTACATTCCTGAGGTGGTCCAACTGTCACCAAGTTAAAGTCTGATGATGGGATCCCAGAGAAATCGAAGGGAACATTCAAATTTTATAGTACAACAAATGATTCTTATATTTTTACTAAAGCAATACAGGCATTTTTGTATAATTATCATCATATCATGTTGCTGAGCTGATGATGGAAGGTACTACGACGGTTAGGAGTTGAGAGCAAATTCTTTCATTAAATGGTTTTTTGTTCGAAATCTAACATTCCTGAGGTAGTCCAACTGACACCAAGTCAAAGTCTGATGATGGGATCCCAAAAAAATGGAGGGGAACATTCAAATTTTATAGTACAACAAATGATTCTTATATTTTTACTAAAGCAAAACAGGCATTTGTGTATAATTATCATCATATCATGTTGCTGAGCTGATGATGGAAGGTACTACGACGGTTAGGAGTTGAGAGCAAATTCTTTCAATAAATGGTGTTTTGTTCGAAATTTTACATTCCTGAGGTAGTCCAACTGTCACCAAGTCAAAGTCTGATGATGGGATCCCAAAGAAATGGAGGGGATTATTCAAATTTATGACACAACAATTGATTTTCATATTCTTAGGCATTTGTGTATAATTATCATCATATCAATTTGCTGAGCTGATGATGGAAGGTACTACGACGGTAAGGAGTTGAGAGCAAATTCTTTCAATGTATATTTTTTTGTTCTAAAACTTAAACTCCTAAGGTGGTCCAACTGTCACTATGTCATAATCTGATGATGTGATACTGGGCAAATCGAGGGAAACACTGAAACTTAATAAGCACAATATTATACATATGTACAGAATTATTAAAGTTACTAAAAAGAGTGAAATAAATTAAGTTTTTAACAAAAAAATAGAACCGACTTCAAACGGTAAAAAATAAAATTATTCAGTACCTACTTCTTCTTTCTTATGGTAATTACTCTTAAAACTATTTTTGGAGTCGGGCCCTTAGTAAAATGTCCTGTTATAGTAAATAAAGTGTACCTTTCGTTCTGAATGGGCACCGACTCCAATATAGTTTTAACAGTCATTACCATAAGCAAGAAGATGTAGGTACTGTCCCACTGTCTGTACTGTCGGTGCCTATTTAGAACGAATTGTACGACATTTTAGTAAGGGCCCGACTCCAAAAATAGTTTTAAGAGTAATTACCATAAGCAAGAAGAAGTAGGTACTGAATAATTTTATTTTTTACCGTTTGAAGTCGGTTCTATTTTTTTGTTAAAAACTTAATTTATAGTTTCTGTTCTCTATCTGGATGTTTGTGTTCATGTCTTTATGTGTGTCTATGGCACCCACGACACAGGATCCTACTGTGAGGCTAGAGTGTAAAATGTTATAACAAAAATAATAACTACACATATAATTCACCTGTCATTGCCTTATTTTCTGACGCTACCCCACAAACATGCGTGCCACATAGCACCAACACCCGCGTTCCCACGACCGATTGTTTATAATAAATGTTTCGGTTATTGTATTTGCTATCTGTGTTAATTTAATAAGACAATTGCTTTGTGCAATCCTATCTCAAAATGGTGAATATGATTTTGCGGATTGATTGTTTGTTTGTTTACCTTAGCTCGAAAAACATTCAGGGACTGCTCACATATTAAATGGATGGATTATAAGCGTATTATTTATTTACAATTTATATATGTAACATTAAAGATAACGTTTTCCGGTGTTTATATAGTTTTTTAAACAAACTCACCTGCCGCTCTGCGAAATACAACAGGCTATATAAAAGGCTACTTCGGAATCCAAAGTGACCACATCGTCAAGCATTGTAAGTGCTCGGACTAGCGGTGACTCCATCACAAAGTGAAGTCTACACATGGGCATTATATTCTTAAATCCAAATACATAGTTTATTCGTCTATTCTTGCCATACAAACATAATTAATATTAATACACGTAAGACAGAAGTATCCACAAGCCAAAAATAAATAATATGACCCTAATTTTATGCATTTCAATAAATCGATTTTTTTTTCCAAAATATTCATAAATATTCTTAAGTGTAGTAAATACCTTTACATAACTATTACATACTAGGTATTATAATATTATTCATGTATAGAAATGAAAATTCCTTATATATTTTAAATACTGAACGTACTGTATTTATGTTTTTGATAGCAGGAAACCTTTTTATTTTAGTTTTTCTATGTTAATCATTCTTAGTCAGATTATTTTACGTTGCTAACCGTACTAACGAGTAAAGCGTGCCCAGTCCTATGACCTTTGCAAAGCATATTGAAACTTAGCAATTATATAATAAAACACATATTTACATAACCGCAAACGACCTGAGAATCTATAGCGGGGCTTATCTTATAACATTTATCTATAAACAATAACCATTTTAATTCTGTGTGAAATTTGATCAGTGTATCACACCCGGAGATCGTAGATAATAGGCTTTGTTCGAGGTGAGGTCGTTTTGTTCTGGTTTCGCCTTCCTTTCTTTTAGTGAAGCGCTTTCGATTTTATATCACCTCTAATATTTGATCAGGAGATAGGAAAAATTCTTGTAAAGTTAACACTTTACAAGATAATTGCATCATTAATTAGCAAATTCTAATTTATAATGTAGAGGTCTAATCTTGAATGAGCCCTTGACTCTACTGTGACTCTTATTTGCATTTTACAATGTTTACCGAAGCAACAAGTATTTCGTAAGATATGCTATAGCTTATAAGCAAGCAAGTACATAAACTCCATACTAGTATTATAAATGCGAAAGTCTATTTGTCTTTTTTTTTATTTTATATGTAAACCGAACAAAAAGGCAGACGGGCCGCATGGTGTTAAGCGATCACCGTCGCCTATGGACACGGGCAACCCCAGGGGAGCCACCCGAGCATTGCCGGCTTTGAAGGAGAGCTTTTTTTACAGCTTTCTTGAAGAACCCCATGTTATAGTCCACTGGGAATGCCTCAGCTGGAAGGTTGTCCCATAACCTACACGTCCGTGGTAAAAAGGAGCGTGCAAAGCGGACTGTGGAGGACCTATGTCTATCATCTGTTTGTTTAATTGTTTGTCCTTCTTTTAGGTAATGATGAATCTGTAATAATTTTTGTGCCTAGAAATACCCCTGTAAAACATTTTCCAAAGAAAAAGATCCAATAATGTATTTGATCATTTCTAACGCGGATGGAACCGTGGTGCACAGCTAGTAATTCATATTAGTTTTGGTTCGATTGGTGTAGGTCTATATGTATTTATTATCTATGTAGATGTAGGTCTGTATGTATTCATCTCATTCATTGATGTTTAATCATTATAAGAGAAAATTCGCTTGAAATTTGAAACTCATATCGTTTGACCTGAGTTATTTACATATATTATTTATTTATTTATAATTGAGTTATTTACATCACATACATAAGCACATTTACATAAGCGCGCATGGCCCGGCGGTTAGCGTAGAACGCAAAAAAAAACTATGCAACTAAGCCAAACGGGCGCGGTCGGGTGTGAGATGGGTGACCGCTAGGGGCTAAAACATAATTCATGCGCGTTTCCGTGCTTCGGAGGGCACGTTAAGCCGTCGGTCCCGGTTGTTGTCGATATATAACAGTCGTTAAACCTTGTCGGAGGCCTTATGGGCGGTTTGAAAACATCCGACAGCGGGTTGGCCACTAACCCGCATCTCCACCAACCCGCATTGGAGCAGCGTGGTGGAGTAAGCTCCAGGCCTTCCCAATAATGGGTAGAGACCCGTGCCCAGCAGTGGGACGCAAAAAGGGTTGCGGCCGGCGGCCGGCGGCGGCCATTTACATCACACCCATTTTATAAATTAATCCACTGTGGTAAAGTAACTTTAAAGGTACATAAGGCGCCCTTCTGTAGGTATACGACATCGAGAACGATCTTCTTGGTTAATGTACCGAAGCCGATGGACATCAGTATCATCTATTTGCTGATCCATAAAAATGTTCTAATCAAGTAGCGTGGCAGTCAATAGTCAAAATAAGATGTTAGTGCGAGTTCGCGCGTAAAAGTGGGCGTTAACACAATCGTTCCGGAACCGCGCTACCGATGTTAAATGCTGGTAGAGCGACCATGACGATCTGTAAACATGGACTTCATAAAAGGGTCATTTTCATTTTCAATCATGGCATCGCAAACTCTGAGCAAATTGCCAGCGTCAAGTATAATTTTTGCATCACTTAGTAGTCACAGAAAAAATCAGTAAGTCGTCAGGTATCAGTCAGTCTAGTCAGTCAAATGTTCAAGTAAAGTGATGGCTACTTTACCAGAACGTGTCCGATGGAGTTTTGGGGCAAGCCAAGAAAACATGACATGTTTTCGCACTATTATTTTATTTCACAACACTCGTGCACTGTCGTTAACCTATATCAAACAAAATGCCAGCAACTTTATCCGTTATAACTCAAAAATACACCAATAAAATGAAAATAAAACAAGAGCACAACTTGTCCTTCAGACTTCTCGCCAAAAAACCATAAAAGAGTCTAGTCATACTTGCTTCTTCATCAGAATGCTAGCTGTCAATTATGTTATTATGTATATTGTTCATTTAAATGGAGTAGCAAGCACGCACAGACCACGTGGTGTTAAGTTGTCACTGAGGACGTGTACAATTGCGCTGTTACTCCAGAAGCAGATGTAATCTATTCGGCAGCCGCACCTTTCCGACGAAACGTCTGTGTATGTCCAAATTTTTCATCAAAATTATAACAGGCTCATTTAATTTTGTAGATAACTATTTTGCCAGGAAATTCTCAGAACCATTTTACAAAAAAAGCGTCAAAAATTTCTTGATCACATAAAATATTTTTTATTTTTTTCAACTAATAAAAACTAATAAAAACTTTTTTTTAACTATTCTAGCAACATCTTTTTATAAATTGATTTACACAATTATTTCTATTAAAAATAGTCTCATTAAAAGGAGCAGAAGCCGCCCTCGAACCGAATAAACTGACGACCTGAAGAAGACAGAAGGAAGCTGCTGAATTAATGGGGCACAGGACAAACATTATTATTAGGGGAGGCCTATGTCCAGCAGTAGACCTTTAAAGACTGTTACAACGGATGGCATAAAGATTTAAATAATTTTGATACGGATAGTCTTGGCGCTGTGTGGTCACCTACACCGTGGCGCTTTGTCCAACAAAAGCCGCTAACTTGCTATCAATCCGGAGGCCACATCTCGACGTGCTAATTTAGAAACCCGACTTTCCCCGCGTGTGTACAGAGCATTATCAGTCGCGGTTCTCTGATATTGTATCGATTGTTCGTATAACGGGTGTGAATTGACGTATAATACGGTGGAATAGTAAATGGTCTGGAAATGTCTGTGAATTGGTGTCGTAAAACTATAGGTTTTGTTTGTAGATATGGAATATAATTAGATGGAATTCGATGTTTGTGAATAGATTACATTTCCATGTATGATAGGGATAGAATCAAAGAACAGAAGAGATGGAAAACAAAAGGCTAAATACGCAACGACAATCTGTACCGTAACGCATTGTAGGGCACTATCGGAAGATGGATGGGTAATAACATTGTAGTAACAAAAATAAACTGCTACGAAATAAATGTAATCACTACTCCACGGTGATGGAAAAGATTGCGATATTTAATTAATTACGGTAATTTCCATCTGCATGCATGCCTGAGAGAAACTCATAATTTCTCTAAGGCATGATGACATGATGTCCACCAATCCGCACTTGGCCTGCGTGGTGGACTATGGCCTAAATCCCTCTTACTTGTGAGAGGCGACCTGTACCCAGCAGTGGGATATGAAAAAGGGTGAAAAATAAAAATAACAGTAACGAAATTGCATGATTCCGTTTGATTAAAAAGATTGCGAACAGCAAAGGCATTAAAAGAGATGGTCTCCTGTAATCTCTCCCGGTCTTCGGCGAACAGCCTCGGTTTTAATGACTTTATTGGTAAAAAGTCTCAGTGTTATGCCTTTATTTCCACCAGAAAAGAAAAGAAAAAATATTTATTTGATATTAGGGATACAAAATATTCACTTAATGAATGTAATTTTTTCCCGGTCATCGCCTTTAGGAGCCCGTTTGGGCTAGATGTTGAGCTGAGAGAAAAAAAACGGCGGAAAAAAACTCCCAGTAGCACGCCACATAGGCTTCAAATAGGAAAATATTGTCACAAATCGCGTCGCAATGTTTTAGTACTTGAAAACAACATAATATTCCTTTTAAAACAACTGTATGACCATTAGCCACCGTATTGAACTGCGACCTTTATCCTGATTCTGAGAGATTTGCGCCCAACAATGAAATAAAAAAAATTTTACAACAAAAACGTCGTTATAAAACTGAAATCGACAGACAGACCTACCAGGCAGCGTAATACTCTCCACATCCATGCATTCTTCAATGCTAAACAACAAAGGACCAGAGACAATTTACGCTTTCAGGACTTGCAAGCTTCCCCACGGCTCATCTATTAACGTGGTCGTAACTCGAAAACGTCTTTTGTATAGCTCCGGTGCTAACTGGACCGAATAGCAGCCGTTGTGGAGTTAAATTAGCATAGCACTTAAAGTGTTAGAGCCTGCGTGGGTGTGCGGCCACCGTCGTTTCAATTGGGGCAGATAGATTAAGAAAGAAAGCTGGATTAAAATTGCACCTGTATGGCAGACTAGCCTAGCTGTGCCACGCAGTTTCATCCGCGTTAGAAAGAATTTTAGAGAAGTGAATACTATCCGTAAATTTACTTACGGTTCCTATTGCATATTTTAATTTAAAAGAGTAGTTGTGAAATCTTCAGGTGTTTACGGCGGCATACGGCCACGTACACACCGCCGTCTTTCCCGGGGCCGCGCGCTGGATGGATCGAGCTCCTACTCTCATCGCCAGCGACCCCGGAATCCCCAGGGGATACCGTAGTTCTATTTCTGACTAAATATTGTAGATAATATTATCACTCTCACCCCTTTTAAACAAGAGCAGCAATGGCCTATGCTGTAGTAGGTATGGGCGGATTAGCATCTTCGTGATTTTATCTTTCTGGAACTTTTCATGTCTTTATGAATTAACCAAACACCCCAGCTGTTTTAGTTCCTTGTGATTTTATAAATGGGAAGTACATTATTAATAGCAACAATTAATCAAAATAGCTAAGTAATTTGAAAGCAAAGTTTTTAAGAATAGTTTTAATCTACTTCGTACTTCTGTAACCGTATGAATCACTAACCCTAAGCTCCATATTGTCTCCCTAAACACCTATAAGCTTAAATGTAAACTCCAAAAATAAGAAGATTATGCCTCCAAGCAAACGGATGCAGATCTCATAAGATTTTTAAATTTAATCCATTATAATCCCGTTATTTTTACACCGAACTGAATCTCAAAAGTTAAGGTTTAATTTTTTGGAAGTCATAAATCAGTCAACCCTTGTCACAGATTATAAAAGATTAACAGATTTTCTTTGTTTTTGCTAAACGCGCATTTTGTTGTCGCTTTTTTGTCAGGCTTAGAAGGGTTAGACGTGTGCTGTTAGCTAGCTGTCTGAAATGTTTTATCTTGGGTTGATTATTTAAGAACTAAACATTCGCTAAATAAAAGAAGTATTTCATAGGATTGGATTACTTGACAATGTTTTACTTTTTCGTTACCAATATCCCGTTAATAAGGAGAAATTGTGTTAAATATTTTTGCTGTAATAGCAATGTCAGAAGCGCTTTTTGAATAGCTATCTATGTACTTATCTATCTTTACATATAAAAAGCTTGTCTAACTAATGATTCATTATCATACCATTTTTCAATCCCTGGATAAAAGTATTCATCGAATAAATGTTAGCGCTGTCATCGTTACTCTTATGACATAAAAAGTGTAACGATTAATATTAACCATTGATTAAAAAAAAACTGACTAATGTCTTCACCTGGGGTTTGAAAACTACCTCTAACACACACACAAGAACTGCTTCTACCAACTTATCAAACCAGATATTTCGGCAGATGATTCCATTTATAGCTTACGATCCCGCCAAGGAAGAATTTTTTTAGTTTATCGCATCTAAAAAGGTTAAGGTGTTGCATAAGATTGAGGGTACCTTTGTAACCATTTTTTTTATTTACACTTTATTGTCACAACTAAAGTAAGTTGTACAACGGACGGACTTAATGCCGATAGGCATTCTCTACCAGTCTACCCTGGTTGATGGTGAGAATTTTTGTAGGTAGCAACAATAATGATAGTAGTCTATAAATATTTCTTGAAGAATTTTTCATTGTACCTAAACTAATAACTCTCACTTTCTTTTTCAGGTATGGCGACCACACTCTTGTTCATTGATGGTAAGATTAAAAACATAATACGAACGAATAACAGTGTTTCCTAACTTTAAATACATTGAAAAACTGTTATTAGTGCCGCGGTTCCTAATAGGGATGGGCGGCTCTTTTGCGGGCCCCTAAACGATCCAAAACGTGTGAAGTAATGTGAGCTACATTGGAAATTAAACGTTAAGTGTAGGGTATAGAGTTTAAATGACAGTGGGGGAGAAGTGTGGATAGTTTTATTAGTAGAGCCTGGGGTCAGTGAGGTCATCCGCGCGCAGTCCATAGAATTATGCTCCAATTGTCTTTCGTTCTCGCAAGTTATTGCTTAAGGATTGTACGCACCCTCCGAACATACCATAATATCGTTTGTATTCATAATATTACGTAAGTATAAAATTGCTTTATAGCTAATTTTTTTCAACCTTTTTTTTGTCCCACTGCTGGGCACAGGTCTCCTTCTCACAAGTGAGAGGGATTTAGGCCATAGTCCACCACGCTGGCCAAGTGCGGATTGGTGAACGTCATGCTTTCGAGAAATTATGAATTTCTCTCAGGCATGCACGGCGATGGAGAACATCGTAATCAATTAAATATCACAATATTTTCCATCACCGTGGAGCAGCGATAAATGCGCACATTACAAAGTTCTTTGTCAGAGGTGCGCGCCGAGGATTTGAACCCAGGATCGGTCGCGTAGAAGACCGCGGCTTTTACCACTCGGCCATCGCTGCTCTATTTCTAGCAAAGCTATATTTCTAGCAAAGCTTTGTGCTTTGTGTTACAAGGTTTTGGACGAATAAGTTACCCACAGTCTTTAAAAATTAATAAAAATATCTTTCTATATAAAACTAAAGTAAGTGACTTTGGATAGGTCTTGGTTCACAAAAAGATAGAAAAGTATAAAGTTAGTAAGTACTGAAACTTAAGGAAAGTTAGATACATAAGCTAAACTTTACAGCAAAACCATAAAAGAAGTTTCGATCATAGCAAAAATATAAACAGTGACTGATTGTTTAAAATAAATTTTACGATAGAACGCATATCGGAAGTCTCTAGGATAGTGCGTACACCGCTTTTCAATAAAGGCTTTTTTCAACGACTGTCCGAATCGAAAATCGATTCAACTTTACGATCATCGGATGAGGTGTGAAGCGTTTATGACACGTAGCCCGTTCGATTCCCGACACGTCACATTCTTGCGTTCATTGATCAGTCTATTGTCCATAAAACCTATTTCTAATTAGAAGTTATCTCTTAATGCGAATCGTATGAGGGTTATTAAAGTAAAGGCGGATTAATTGAATCTAAGGTAACGGTACTTATGCTTGAAATTTATTACTCATTTCGCCATGTTTAGACTTAGGCTAAATAATAAATTTAGCTTATTAAGTTAGCTGTCGATTCAAAACATTTTTCTTTTTAAGTGCATTTCCTTTGGACAAAATTTGAACATTGATATCTTGGATCAAAATCTGACCTATCGAAATCACAGTATTTTTTTACCAATGTAGGTCTTATGGTCCGAGTATGGTCTACATCCCTATTAATTCCACGGATAATCAATCCCACAGCAGTAGGACATTAAAAAATATAAAAATCCCTCCTAAAAAAGCGATGCGAATATGCGAGCATGCAGGCCACGTGGTGTTAAGTGGTCGCTGCAGCCCATGGACATCTACATACAAACTCTAGCAAGCATAAGTAAGTCTTGTCTGAGGTCGTATACAGTTGCGCTGCTACTCCGGAGATTTTTGGTCGCCTCATGTAAGTGTGGCCGGCAAGAACGGTAGTTGCTTGTTACCTCGATCTTTCGATCTTTCCTGCATATTCAAGCTAAAATTGTTCAAAACACAAACAAACTGTACACTTTCGCCACAAATCAAACAAAAACAAATTGCTTACAGTTTAAATAGGTGTTAGACCGATCGCGTGATATACGAGAACGATTAAATAAAAGGCAATTATTATTAAATAAAAGTTAAACTGTAATCAAGATGTAATCGTAATAATCGGATACAATTGCTTGTGACCCGCGGCGTCGGGCTTTAATATCAAGTGAGCTATGAATGATGAGTTCTGTCCGCTCGATAGAGGTGACTTATGATGTGTATAACATTTTAATTAAATACTCATAATACCATCGATATAAAAGTAGGTAGATGCAAGGTTCCCATACAAAATTGAGTCAAAAGGTGGCCCCGCGTAAAAACGTACTTATTATAGATGTATACAAGTATTCTAAACAAAAAAATATTTTAAGGTATCTTACTTTTTATCTATTTTAAACCTTATGGTACTGACATAAGTAAGACTATAAGTCCATGTTAAATTGTTACTTATCACCTTCTGGTTCGATGTTTATAATACGGCAATAAAATTTTACGACTTTAGACTTATGAAATAGGAGTTTATTGAGAAATCAAATCAAAAGCATTACAATAAAGCACAAATTCGTTTACAAGATTAATTTACCGCTATATTTACACCACCAAACAAATTTTACTAAAATAATAATAAATAGTCTTAAAATATAATAAATATGCGTGATTTAATTAAGATAAAGATGTACTCACTGGAAGTATGATACTCCATACTTTTTTTGCGTTTTTAGAGTGTATTTTTTACAAATTTTTACTGCTGACTTTGGCATCACTGACGTGCGACACGTGCGTGGCGGTTTAAACAAATGAAAGCGAAAGAAGGCATATTGCTGCCGTTATGCCTTCTTTTGCCGGTGCCACTTTTATGCGGCGACTGTGAATCTACCTACTTATATTATATCGATGCATAATACTCGTACTTTTATTGTGGGCGTGCTTGATAGTAATATGAGATTTTAAGAACATTAGCCCCACGGTTTCGCCACCACGAGTGCCATGCACATATAAACACTAGACTAGAACATGGACATATAAACATTATATCGGGACGAAGTGCGCATGCCCGGCGCTTAGCGTAGAACGCAAACGATCTATGCAACTAAGCAAAACGGGCATGGTTGGGTGTGCAATGGGTGACCGCTAGAGGCAAAAAAATTCATGCGCGTTTCCGTGCTTCGGAGGGCACGTTTAGCCTTCAGTCCCTGTTGTTGTCGATAGATAACAGTCGTTAAACCTTGTCGGAGCCCGGTTTGAAAACATCCGACAGGGGGTTGGCCAATAACCCGCGTCTCCACCAACCCGCATTGGAGCAGCGTGGTGGAGTAAGCTCCAGGCCTTCCCAATTATGGAGAGAAACCCGTGCCCAGTAGTGGGACGCAAAAAGGGTTGCAGCCTATATCGGGACTATTCGAACCTAGACCGTTAGGGGCCAACCTCACCATTGCGCCGTAAGAGTCGTCAACCATTCAAAGTTAGGCAAGTCTTTTACACCAAATACATAGTACATTAATAACAAAAAAATGTACCAAATGTTTTATAAGAAACACCAAAATGATGTAGATTTCTATCTATATCTTTTTGGTGTTTCTAGACAACTCTGACTCAGAACAATTTTATATATATGTAGATATACTTATCAGTAACTCCAGAATGAAGGAAACGTTGTTATACTCGGAGGTATAATATACGATGTTCATCACAGTGCAAAATTTCTCAAGTGGTAATCAATCAATAAATCAAGTACCTCAACTTCAAGCAAAAATCAATTTTGGTTCTATCCTATACCTCGCTGGGTATGTGGGTGTCAATAAATCAATAAATTAATAAATCAAGTACCTCAACTTCAAGCAAAAAACAATTCTTGGTTCTATCCTATGCCTCGCTGGGTATGTGGGTGTCAATAAATTAATAAATCAAGTACCTCAACTTCAAGCAAAAATCAATTCTTGATTCTATCCTATACCTCGCTGGGTATGTGGGTGTCAATAAATCAATAAATCAAGTATCTCAACTTTAAGCAAAAATCAATTTTTGGTTCTATCCTATACCTCGCTGGGTATATGGGTGTCAATAAATCAATAAATCAAGTACCTCAACTTCAAGCCAAAATCAATTCTTGGTTCTATCCTATACCTCGCTGGGTATGTGGGTGTCAATAAATCAATAAATCAAGTATCTCAACTTCAAGCAAAAATCAATTCTTGGTTCTATCCTATACCTCGATGGGTATGTGCTTATCAGATAGCTCTGGGAATCTCTCCGGTATCATGTAAAATCTTTATGATAAAATTATAACGCCCATGACAGAAATATATTTAATAAACACACAAGTGCATTTCTATATGACTGAACTGTTTGTTTTCTATTAAATATCGCTTTTAATTATAGTTACATTACAAAATGGGCGCGCCTTTTTTAATCTACTCTAATGCAAGCTCAGAGTTTTATTGCCTTGTTTTAATTACGCCTGTACAAACAACAGCTGAATTGAATAACATGTTCGTACATGGCTATTAGTGGGGCCACAGAAGTTGGCGAGAGTAGAAATGCTTTGCTTTTTAATACTTCTATACTAATATTATAAGAAAATTTTGTTTGCTTGAAAACTCTAATCTCAGGAACTATGGGTTAGATTCCTTCCTACTAATATTATAAATGCGAAAGTAAGTTTGTTTGTTACTCTTTCACGCGAAAACTACTCAACCGATCATCATGAAAATTTGTACATATATTCTTGGAGTTATCAGAAGTAAAATAGGATACGTTAAAAAAGTAACGCGGTTGAAACCACGGGGCACAGCTAGTTTAAAAATATTTCTTTTTGTGCTGGATAGTCCATTTATCGGAGTAGATTTAAGGCTATAAAATACCCCGTTATAACTAATAGGAAAGGATAGACTTGATATTGCCTGAGGAAATACCACCTCTGCACCCACTTCTGCCGTGAACCAATTCTATTGTGTTTCGGTGGAAAGGTCAGCCTCCGGAGTAACAGCTCAACTGCATACGACCTCAGACAAGACTTACTTATGCTTGCTTGAGGTCCATGGGCTGCAGCGACCACTTAACACCACGTGGTAGATATGAGCGCCGATGGGTGGGAGGTCGGCGGCGGCGCGCCGACTTTTTGGAGTCGGCGGCGGCGGCGTTGTCGGCGGCGTGACCTCCAAAGGATTGTTTGATGTTGGCCGATAAAAAAAAGCACGTAATTTATCGATAAAAATATTTACGTTTATTAAAACTTAAAAATAAACAAATTACGGTTCAGGAAAGTGAACATTTTGACACTAAGGAAAAAGAACAACGTAATTATACAATTTTGAATAACAATTCGCCGATATTGCAGGTCGGTGTATGACAGGATAGTTTTTTTTTAATATAAATAAACCGTACAAAAAGGCAGACCGGCCGCGTGGTGTTAAGCGATCACCGTTGCCTATGGACACGGATAACCCCGGAGGAGCCATTCGAGCTTTGCCGGCTTTGGAGGAGAGCTTTTTTACAGCTTTCTTGAAGAGCCCCATGTCATAATCCACTGAAAATGTCTCAGCTGGAAGGTTGTCCCATAACTTACACGTCCGTGGTAAGAAAGAGCGTGCAAAGCGGACTGTGGTGGACCTCCACGAGTCCAGATGGTGTCGGTGAAACTTTATCCTTCGTCTGGTGGTATATTCATGAAATGGTGACGTAGGCATCATTTTAAAAAGTTCCTCGGTGCTCTCACCATAGTAAAGTCTATAGAATGCGCAGAGCGAGCCTCTTCGCAAGCTTAGCGGTTCTAGCCTGTCAGTCAAGCTTGGGTAGTTGATGATTCGGACTGCGCGCTTTTGAACGGAGTCAAATGAGTGTAGTGGTGTAGCTGGTATTTTGTGCTCCTGCCCAGAGATGGGAGCAGTACTCTATGTGAGGTCTTACCTGGGCCTTATACAGCGTTAGGAGGTGCCCCGCAGTGAAGTACTGCCTCGCCCTGTTGAGGACATCAAGCTTTTTGAATTCCAATTTGACCATGTTCTCCAGGTGACTCCGATACTGCACTTTACTCGTAATGTCAACTCCCAAGATACCGACACTTTCACCAATGGTGAGTGCGGTTTCCTGGAACTTGGGCGCTATAACAAATGGGGTTTTTTCAGCGGAAACTTGTGTCTTTGTAAGGTTAAACTCAACAAGGTTAAGTCGACCCTATTACGAGAACCGCTCCAGAGAGTTTTCGACTTCAGACACAAGTTTGATTCTGCTTTCCTCCACTTGTGACCGAGAGGCATTGGCTCGACAGGTGTATAGTGCGTCCACCGTACTATCATCTATCTGCATAGCAATAATACCGCGTGATTGGTTGCAGCATGTCATTGATATGCAGAATGAATAGTGTAGGAGACAGCACTGAGCCTTGGGGAACACCGGCGTTAATGGGCTTCATATCTGAGCAGCATCCGTCAACAACGACCTTAATCTGCCGCTCAGACAGAAAGCTTGCCACCCAGTTGCATAACCTCAAGGTAAGACCGTAAGATGAAAGCTTCGCGAGAAGGACCCTGTGCATGACTCGGTCAAAGGCCTTTGCGATATCCAGGCATCTGCCAGATAGTTGATTTTTGGAAATTTGCATAAGGCCACAAATGCATTAAGAGGCTTTAGAGGATAGTTTTCGTTATTTTTTAGTTAAGGTGGTATATTAAACCCTTCTGACAAACCCTTCTGAAAAATAAAATAAAAATAGATGAGGACATATAGCAATAAATAGCAGTCTTTTTCCTTTGCATTTCTTAAACATGCGTCACAAAACACTTGATCGTTGAGAACTGTTCTTTCTTTTTCATCTAAATTTACAATTAAGTTTTCAAAATAGTTCCAGCAGTAACTGTGCTTTGATTTCACTCGGGATAGCGTCGTCACTGTATTTTTTTTTTTCTTTTTTCGTTTTATAAACGTACACATTTTCTAGAGCCGACGACGGAGCCATTTTTCATAGCTAACTGCACTGCACGCACTGCAAGCACTGGACCTATTCCACTGCAGCGCGGAGTACGACAAGGGGATGTCATATCCCCGAAGCTGTTTACCGCTGCACTGGAAGACGTGTTCAAGCTGATGGAGTGGAACGGGTTCGGTATTAACATCAATGGCGAACACCTCACACACCTTCGATTTGCCGATGATATAGTAATCTCGGCGGAGAACCTGGAAGAGCTCAGCACAATGCTAGGTGACCTCCATAGCACCTTACAAAGGGTGGATCTTAAGATGAACATGGACAAGACCATGTCACACCTATACCGGTTCTTGTTGATGGCACTACTCTCGAAGTTGTCGACGAGTACATATACCTGCGATCCGTGTGGGTAAGTCCAACTTCGAGAGAGAGATAACTCGTAGAATCCAACTCGGTTGGGCAGCGTTCGGGAAATTACAAAGTGTCTTCTCGTCCAGAATACCTCAGTGCTTGAAGTTGAAAGTTTTCGAGCAGTGTGTGTTGCCAGTGATGACCTACGCTGAGACTTACAGTTGGCCTTTTCAATAGGCTCAAGGTCGCACAGCGCACGATGGAGAGGGCTATGCTTGGTATTTCTCTACGCGATAAAATTCGTAACGATGAAATCCGTAGACGAACGAAATTTACCGACATAGCTCTCAAAATTTGCAAGCTGAAGTGGCAATGGGCAGGCCATATAGTTAGAAGACCCGACAACCGATGGGGAAGAAAGGTTCTCGAATGGCGACCACGTCTCGGCAAAAGGAGTACAAGCCGCCCTCAATCAGGTGGACTGATGATCTAAAAAAGACAGCGGGAAACCGCTGGATTCAGAAGGCGCAGGACCGGGAGGAGTGGCGAACGTTAGGGGAGGCCCACGTCCAGCAGTGGTAGTGCACTGCTGGACGTAAAGGCTGAAAAGAAGAAGAAGAACTGCTTAACGCGGCCTACGACAACAACGAACACGTTCATACTATTTGACTAGTGACCGATTCAATTATCTCTCTCGCTCACTCGGCGCGCCGTTATTTTTTCGCGGCGGCGGCGGCGCGGCGAAATCTGCGGCGGCGGCGGCGCGCCGGCGCGGCGCTCATATCTACCACGTGGTCTACATGCTCGTCTGCTACTCCATTCAAATAAAAAAAAGCAAAACAATCTACAACGATTATTAGATCGGTGTCAAGCGAACATAGACAACATTATCTTTACTAACAGACCATAATATAGTTCAGGAGATGGTATATCTGTTAGATTCTGTGTCTATTGGTAACTAAAACTATTTAAAGGGAACCACTTTCATGTCAATCCACGACGCCTTTAGTTCTTCCTTATCACAAACGTAATAAGATAGAAAGTCGCTTGAATCTGCCATAAAATATATCTTCAGTTCAGGTTCTTCTAACTATTTAAATAAAGTTATCACGTCATTCCCATATCAATTTTTAGTATCGACATTAATAAAATTGTGAATGCTTGGATCCGCATTGTAAATGATAGTAACTGTATCAGAATATCATTTATAAAGCACATTAAACTATTAATTAAAATATACTAAAAATAAATGGCGGAGAGATCAAACGCTTGATTTTGAATGTTACATTCAATGTTTGCTCGAGTATAATTTATTTCAAACTATATACATATTAATTGATAAATATGTAATGAGCTTCAGCCTTTTATAAAAGACTAGCCTTCCGCGCGCCAGCGTCTTCGCCCGCGTGGACCCGTTTAATGGGTCCCCGTAGGATATAAAATAGCCTATTTGCTATTCCAGACGTCATTGCTATTAAAATCATAGGCGTTTAGCCAGTTGCTTCAACCGCGTTGACCCTATTACCCGTTTTCACGAATTCCACGTAGCAATGAAGCATTTACCGCGGTAAAAATAACCTTTGTTACTCAGGGTGAATGTAGCTTTCTAATGATGATAGAATTTTCGAAATCGGAACAGTAGTTTTTGAGTTTATTCATTACAAACATACAAAAAGACAAATCTTTCCTCTTTATAATATTAGTATAGATAATTATGACAAATGATACCTGAATGGTTAAGACACTTGGCCAGCGTCGTGGAATTAGAAATTTGCCCAGCAGTGGGAGAATAAAAGGGTTAGAAGAATTTGTTAAAGTCAAAAATTTTCAAATATAGATGTTTACAAAAGTTATTTATGTACATATATTTAGTTTACCAAGAGCACTTTGTCACAAACTCAATCTTAAAAGTGTTTTTCCACAATTTGTAATCACTTCACTTTTATAAAATATTGTTTCCACCTTACGTGCAGCTATGAACATTCTTAGACCCGTATATAATTTGACCCGAACACTTTCTTCGGTATCTCACTGACCGTCCATCGCAAAATCTATAATAACCTCATTTTGTTCAACACGTAATAAAGAAATACTTGCCCGATATATCTCAGTACCCTTCCATACAAAATACAACGTTACTAACTGAAGAATAATTGTACAACTGCTCATTTGTAAGAATTAAGCTATATTGGAAGTGTAATATCATCGCTGGATAGCGGCGCCTCGGGCCTTTTGCACGACCTGACAACCATCTCTTTCTCACATCAGGGATGGGTATGTCGATCTCATTCCCGCCAACTTTCGTGTTGTCATTTTTGCAAATTGACCTTTGATCCTGAAATATAGAGATTACGATGTAAATGAATCGCGGACTCTATATCGCGAGCTGTCTTCTTTAAGAGCACTCTAAAGGATGTCATGATGATATTCAAATAAGCTATGGACTATGGACCAAAATCTAACAATTACTAACCTAACAAAACTTGTAGTTTGCTATATTTGTAAGACGGAAACTTATCGCAGATTTAAAAGCATTTTTTTCTACAAAGAACGTCTTCAGAGTTCTGTTATTATTATTTTTTGATGATAGATGCATTTATTTAGCTAAGCCATTACAGGCGGAGACGTGAACAAGATTGAGCAGCGATAGCTGAGTGGCTATGGCACCGGTCAACTATGCCAGGGTTTCGAGTTGAAACCAGAACGCGGTAAGGAGTGCCCAGTAATATGATTCAATCATCTGATATTTATTTTTACTTTGGTTTTTAATGAACCACTTTGCAATATCAGGACATTAACTCTTTGTTTGTTCTTTTATTTGAAAAAATCCAAGTTTTAGTTAGCATCTTTGTTTCTAAAATCACAAAAATTCCGAAAATACAATTCTTTGAGTATCCTGTTTTTTAGCTTCTACTTACATGCACAACTTAATACGCACGCACATAAATTAATCATATCTAATATTCTATCCTTTCTCATTACTAACACACTCACAGCACATTGAACTGACTAGTTAAATAGCGCGGGATTACTCCATAAAGTACTGGATTATGAGTAACCGTCATATTTTGCGAAAACCCCATCCATTCCCACGGTCGCCCGCCCACGCCCACTTATAACTATTCTGGTTCCTGCAACGAAATTCAATATTATATTCCACATAATAAGCATTGGGCAACTTTCAAATTCTAGATAGGTATCGATACTTACAAACTAAATCTATAAAGTAATGCAATAGAAAGTCTGTCTAAATAGCGCGTTGTCAATATGTCTAAAATTCAAAATAAAAATAAATGTACCTACGCGAATTCTCGATATATAAAACGCCAGCGCCTAATCAAGCTTTTGAGCAAATTAATATAGTAATTTATGAAATATTTTTTCTTCTAATTTTATTCCATCATCATATTAATACTTTCTGAAAACGAAAGCATTTTTTTTTTGTTTAATCTCCAAAAGGAAATTTTATTACTTCCATCTCAAGTTGCGATGAACATAAAGCAATCAATAATTTTAATGTTGACTACCCGTCGCCTCCAATGCGAGATGTGCGTTTGGATAAAAGAAAGGCTAGAAATACAGGTAAATTTGCCGGCTATAAGTATATTCATCCTTCATTCTTTATAGTTCCACTGACTATTGCAACAAGGTTCGGTCATTGAATCCAATGGCTTCTCAATTCAATTCAATTCATTTATTTGTTGTAAAAGATGTTACATAAAAATCACAGGTAATCCTATATACTTACCAATCACTGACATATAAATATTACGTTAAAAATTATTAGAATTGGTGTGGTATAAAGCCGTCCTAGGATTTTTGTAAGAATAACCTGTTAGGATTTCTTGTATTGCGAGGATATGCCTCTACAGCTTTAACAAATAAGTCTTGGAGAATTTTAGTAAAGTAGGCAACCTTTGAGATATTACAAGGCAAAGTAAGTAAGAGGCGCTGTCTTCTTAAATTAAGATCGTCAGTCAGTTAAGGTGTCAGATAGTTGATAAGTTGTTCATGGTATCCACGACATAGGGTATAGAAAGTGAAGCGTTATTTATTTAACTTATCATGGGCTGACAACATTATCGCGATCTCTATAATGTTATCACTGTTATCAGCCCATGCTTTATTATCGACTACGTACGACACACTATTGTCAATAATAACCGTACCATCACGTGCCTTAAAAAGCATGTAAAATTGCATCAACTTTCTGCCCATCAAATGCATTGCTAAACTAAGGCATAAAAATGTTTAGCAATGAAAACTAAGTAAAAATAATCATGTCTACCACTCGGCTGTTTAATTACCTACAGCTGAAGCGAGCGCGATATCTGTTTTATTTATATCTTCATAGCATTTTATCTTAAAATATCATCTGTCGGTGCGTCTATTACTGTTAAGATAGCCGGCGTTAAGTTTAGACTGAGTTAGTAGCAACGTCTGAAGGCTAATGCGAAATTAATACTATGTTATCAATAAACTGACTATATGTGTGCAGATAAAGTAAACTTTGTTGAACGCTGAGAAAGTCAAGAGACCTCTTCCCGTCATACATCGTGTTAAAGACCACGATATTAGTACCCATATCAATAATTCAGACCTCGTGTGGGAATGATTCTAGCGTTTTAAATAGTGTTATCTTTATATTTTCTGAGATAAATGTTAATTGTCGAGAT
Organism: Pyrgus malvae; assembly: GCA_911387765.1. Taxonomy (NCBI): domain Eukaryota; kingdom Metazoa; phylum Arthropoda; class Insecta; order Lepidoptera; family Hesperiidae; genus Pyrgus; species Pyrgus malvae. Next base: position 1,616,807 of record OU426960.1, on the reverse strand, counting down.
AACCTAATGAACTTTAAGATATTTTATAGTCTTCATTCGAAATAGTTATTAATACTGGTAAGTGAATTGATATTGGCTCATTAAATCCTTTGCAACATCGTCAATCTATTAAACGTTATTTTTAAAGACGATGAGATGTGTTTACCAATAGAATACATCAACTCCTACTAAATTCGATTGGCAACCTAACAATTTCAAATTCTATTATTATGATCAGTACAAGTTAATTTTATTTGTTTACGTTCATACAGTTCCTTTTTAGCAGTTCTATGCAAAAACATACTATTTTCATAATATTTTTTGCAAATAAACCTGACATGTAAGAAAAAACCTTTTATTTGATGTAAATGTTTTCTTTATAAATAAAATAAATGTAGGTAGTTTAAAAAACTAAAAAACACGCTTTTGTGAAAATACGAACTAAAAACTAAAAAATAAGAATAAAATATATTTCACTGTCAAAAAAGCGTGGGTCGCATGGTGTTTCAAAAGTATCTTAATACTCGTAGTATTTCAAAAAGCGCCCCACGCTTTTTTTACAGTACGTAAAATAAATTTTCTTATTTTTTACTTTTTAATTCGTATTTTCGCAAAAGCATGTTTATTTTAGTTTTTAAACTACATTATTTATTTTTAATTTTAAGTTTAATTATTTTTTCATATTATTGCATTGTCATCGGCCCTTGACCCCTGTGCAAATTTTGAAGTTAATCAGACGCTTAGAAGTAGGTGAAAATGAAGTTAAAAGATCCCGTTACATACATACATACATACAGGTTACGCTAATATAAGCGTGTTAAAAAAACAATACTCCTGTCTGCGGACCGGCAACAGTATTGAACTAAATATCATATTTTTAAAGTCATTATCGTACTTATACACTTTAACAAAATAAAAAAGACTATCAACCAAAACTCCACCTGCGAATGGTGGAGTTTTAATTCTAAATTGCTAGTTCAAATCGCAAAAATATTGCTTTCAAACACTGCCTTTCACATTACCGCTCGCCGTGCAGTAACACAGTTATTTGAGTCAACAATTGCACCTAAGTACTCCCAGAAGTCTCAATCACGCTAGTTCAGATTCCCATACAGTGGGACGTGTGGCCGGTCGTGGCCCATTACCTCGCCACGAAACGCTCGGAGCCAACCCAGCCTTTCCCACCTACAAGCCGATATTTGTTTTGAGTTTCGCTTATGATGAACCGCTGAATCCGGCTCGAAGGGCCAAAATCTTTTTATTAGTTTGAGCCTAATAAATTTAACTGCCATATTGATAAACGTTGTATTACCTGTTAATAGAGTTATATGTATATTGTTTTGTGTCATTCAGTTGCGATTAAAATAAATGTATGCCAAAACAAAACAAAATAAAATATTACCATCACAAACTTATGTAACGTTTATTATTTATATTATATTAAAGTTGGTATTATTCAATATTTATAGGTAAAGGTTTGATCAAAATCATATTAATGCACACATCAACTTCAACGAGATGCAACACAAAACAATTTCAAATAAAAGAATGTAAAAACACACATGATTCTAATAATACTCATACTACCATGATTATAATACCTACAACTAACATACATACAAATTATATTATTACACCAGTGCCAAGGAGAAACCAAAACGGAAGTGCTTAAACAATAATTTTATTTCTTAGTCACCGAATAAATATATCCATCTAACTCCGTACTTAGCAATCACGGCATTAAACCAGTTCTATTCTGGGATGAAGATTATCCTCTAACGGTAAAATAATGAAAAATATTCGTCGCATTCGCATAGAGCACTGCTATAAAGATCGCATCAGCGCATAAATACTCGATATTATTTGATCGTAGCCGATCCGACACGAAGATTGCCGATGTTTGCCGATCACTATCACGATATTTTTCATCCGGTAAAAGCTGGTAGCCCGGTAGCTGTTGCAAATTGCTAAGAGTCGCTTCAGACGTGCAGTTTTTTAACATGCTTTTATTAGCTTCACCTGTATTGTATGTTTGTGAGCTTCTTTGGAACTCTCCTTTGGACTCGATTTTGAGCCACTTTTAACGGACAGATTTAATTCAAACTTTTGACACTTATGAGTCGGTGGCAATACTAGTTATTACTGTGAATATACAATAATTTCATTAGTTTATCTAATTCCGAGAACTTGAAAGAAAATTATTTTTAACAATAAATTGAACTAAAAATTAAAAATAAATATAGTTTAAAAAACTAAAAAACACGCTTTTGAAGCACATCAAACTAAAAAAGCAAAAAATAATCCTTAATATACGCAGAAAATAATAATAAAAAATACTTATATTATTGTGAAAAAAGCGTAGGGAGCGCCCCATATTATTATTTTGTGCCATATTTTTTGTACATCGAGTAACCTTTTTTCACAATAATACTAGTATTTTTGTTCATTATTATTTTCTGCTTATATTAAGGATTATTATTCACTTTTTTAGTTAGACGTGCTTCAAAAGCATTTTTTTTAGTTTTTAAACTATAATATTTTTATATAATTAAAAAAAATAGGTATATTATGACTTTAAAAGTTTTGAAATGTGGTGTATTGTATTTGAATTAAATAATTATCACTAAAAGCCTCGCACACAACAAAAAAATAAACATATGAATAATAGAAATTACAAAATCCATTTTAATTATACTTACTCTAATTAATTGTAGTTTTTATTTTTCATTACATTGTATTTAATATTTGTGAAGTAATTAACTCCACCAATCCGCACTTGGCCCGCGTGGTGGACTATGGTCTAAATCCCTCTCAATTGTGTGAGAAGGAGACCTGTGCCCAGCAGTGGGACATAAAAAAAGTTGAAAAAAAATTAACTATATTCAGTGATCATACAGCAAAATCTAAAAGATAAATATATATATATATATATATAGAGATACTAGCCTTTCGCCAGTGGTACCGCCCGCGTGGACCCGTTTTATAGGTTCCCGTAGGAAAAAAACCTATCCTATGTCCTTTCCCAAGGTCTAGTCTATCTGTGTTCCATTAAAATTGGTTCAGTAATATAAGCGGGAAAGCGTAGCAGACAGACAGACAGAGTAACTTTCGAATTAATAATATTAATAAAAAAATATCGAATATAATATATATGTATATAATAGATATAGAGTATATAAAGGTAGAGATATTAACAAGAAACATAGATCTATAATAGCAGCCATAGCTTTAACTAAGCTTAATTTCTGACATTCAATTTATCGATCCAATCTGTTTACTCAACACGTCTCAATAGCCTTGTTTCGCGAGAGCCTCTTAATTATGAACCCAATCAACTTCCAACGTCAACTAACCTCTGGCCCACTAGGTCATTAGACCCTTTACTCTGGGAAACACTCGCATTAGGTAAAACGAACGCAGAAGTAGAATTTGGCCTCAAAAGTGGTTTTAAGTAGATTCCGACTTTACTGTATTTTAGAATCAATTTAATTAATTTAAATAATCTTATATTTACGTTAAATTCTATATTATATAACGTTTCACACTCATAGCTCCACAGTAAGGTAGATGTACCCTGTGTCGTGGGTACCATAGACACAAAGACAGAAACACAAACACCCAGACCGAGAACATAAATTTAAACTCATCATTCAAATTTCTGTTTCGCCGGGAATCGAACCCGGGCCCCTTCGATTGGCAGTCCGGCATGGTAATCATTGCGCCACACAGGTCATCGTATATGATAAGAATACTTACATTTAGATGGCCACGACATGATCTGGAGTGAAATAGTAAAGTTATACATACACATAACATAAAAACCTGAGGATAAACTTCCATCTCCAGAAAACATTCACTTAAATGAATTATCCTAGTTGCCAAATTATGAGGACAAAATATTGGAATTTCTCTAAAAGCAATTGCCATGACGCTGTTACTAATACATTTTTAAAACATTATTTCTCTCGCGACACTGCGTTTCTTATGACGTTACGAACATAAAACCATAGTTCACTAAAAATAAAATCAGTTAAAGAACAGATGTCCCATCATGTTTAAGAAATTTATTGCAGTTATGAGTGGTTAAATAAATAAATTCGAATAAAACATAGGGAATAACTATTAGTACACGATTTGGAGATGCTATCGAAACGTCCAACTGGGACCAACAAAAACGCAACTGCGATTCCCTGAAACCCTTCATTGGGCACAATTAACTATACAACCGAAAAGACACCTTAATTTGTAGGCACTAAGGTAGAGTATTCTAGGTCTGAAGCTAAACCCACCCGCTGCGCGCGTTAGCAGACCAATACGAAAAATAAAATATCAATTTTTAAAATAATAAAATCTTAGAACGATCGCACGGCGTCACATTCTCCAACCTTTGACAGAGCTCTACATTTAAAATTTTATTCAAACTTCAACTTTATTACCTTGTAATAAGATACATGTAGATGCGATGTAAGGTGAGTACAGCTGGCGGGTCGGATTCGAATAAATTCGAATAAAAACGTCAAAAATGAATTCTCGAGATAGTAATCGCAATAAAGGTAATAATATCGCGATGATTTTCGAAATAAATAAAAAGTAAACTGTGATGTGTGAGGGCATTAAGAATTAGTGTGTCTGATGTGTTATGGTCCTGTTCGCTCGGGACTGTTTACGAGATCGTTTATCTAGCCTTTAGCTTGGTCTCCAGCATGTATGATAATAATATGAAGTCAGTGTGAAATGAGTTTTTAACGTATGTAGATTTAAATATTCATGTTTTATCAAGCTTTTATTAGCTTGACATGTATGTGACTGTGTTACGGAATCTTCAGCTGCATCAAACCATTATACTTAGACACCCAAATCCTTCAATCCTTTAGAATTTGCCATTATTTAGAGCGTGAGAGTTGGCTTTTAGAGTTTTAAAACAAAAACTAATTAGTTTGTTACTAGTGTTTGATACTTATTATCATATAACTTCAAACTTGACTGCCATTTACGATAGCGTCCGAGAAAATGTTGGAAAAATAAATATTATATGGAATAAGTACCATGCTTTACTTATTTTGATTGGTTTCCCCACTGCCTGACATTATTGATGAGACCTGGAGCTTACTCCACTGTGCTGCTCCAATGCGGGTTGGCGGAGAACTTGTTTTGTCTGTTTAATAATGTTAATATTGATAAATATTGAAATTAAGGCTTGTAAAGTAAAACAAACCTAATCAATAAACATCCCAATAATATGGTGTGAAATTACATGTGCTCAAAAGTCAATTTAAAGCAGTAAAATTTTGAAAATTACCATGTCCATAAAAGCAGGTGTTTCGGCAAGAATGGCAAAGAAAAATGGCGCAATTTAATTACGATATTAATTATCCAACAGGAAACATTATGAAGGTTTAAGTTAGCAGGTTTTTAACACTTATAAGGACTTTACAAAGATAAGCTTAAAAACATGTTTGCTCCAAAGTAGGAACAATGACAGCTTAATTGTAACGTAGGTATAAACTATTCCTTACTTTATAGAGGGGTACGCAAACATTTTGTTGGTGTAAAAACGTTTAAAAAGTATCGAGGTGGGAAGCATAGTACCCTGTACTGTATATTGCCGTTTGGTAGGTAGGTAGAACTATTTTGGTTCGCCCGGGGAAGTACCACCGCTACACCCACTTCTGCCGTGAGCAATTCTATTGTGTTTCGGTGCAAAGGTGCAGTTACCAGCCATGCTTACATGAGGCGACCACCAGCCTCCGGAGAAGCAGCGCAACTGCATACGATCTCAGACAAGACTTACTTATGCTTGCTTGAGTTTGCATGTAGATGTCCAAAGGCTGCAGCGACCACTTAACACCATGTGGCCTGCATGCTCGTCTGCTACTCCACTCAAATGAAAAAAGGATTCTATAGAATATCTTTACATTAAACTATTTAAGGTAAAGACCTTTAAGAGTACTTAAATCTAATGATTATAACAGGTTTCGGTGACCTAATTTTTTTTATTTATTTTGAAGAGAGTAAGTTCTCTGGCGAAGTATTTGGAGAACACTTCTTCCCCATCGATGAGCGGTCCTTGACACTTTTTTGCAATTCCAGTTAATTTATGTATCTTACAAGGATCCTTCAATTAATTATTAAATTAAAGTTTAATACCAAAATAGTAATTTAAGTAGTTATAAATGAACTGAGGTATTCTTTCTTTACAACGTTGACCCTGTGTCGTCCGTTGTTTCTCAACCTTTGCGACGTAACTAAGTAGGGGCCGTATGTCGCCGGATTACCGCCTTTGCCCATCCATTAGGCATCCAAGTACCGACAGATCGCGTGTCGAAACTTTTTGCACACTCTGTCTCAATGTCACCTATTCAACGTTTCTTATAATCGTTTTTATTTCGTTCACGTAAGTAGGTATGTCACCTCGTGATACCATTTTCCTGTACCGTGACAATTTGAGTTTTTGGGTCTTCGGAGTTGGTTTTTTTTTCGGCATTCAACTTATAGCAGATTAGTTTATTAACTTGTTCAAAATTTATAAGAAAATATAAAAATAATTCCGAAATCAAACATTTTTTTATTAAACACGAATTCCATTCCACATTAAAAAATAAGGCGTAATTATTTTTAGTTTCAAAGTCATACGTATCTAATAAAAATATAATCGGATTAACGCATTCTTTTTTTAATTCAGGAAACAAAATGTCATACGTATCTAATAAAAATATAATCTGTTGAACGCATGCTTTTTAAATTTAGGAAACAGATTTTTTAGACTGGTATAGAAAAAAAAATTAACATAGGCAAAACTAATTAAATCAATGATGCTATAAACATTTTTGTCATTTATAAAGTTGTCGTTAAATATGTCGACAACGTCAAGGTGTCTCTAAATCTTCATTTACGATTAATTATCAACAATTACTAGCGTCTTCTTACAGCAATAATTATAAATTAAGATAAACACTTAATATTAATAGTGCGTAAAACTTTAGTCCCTACTTAATTTTACGTGCAGTTTTAGTGCGGAGTGAAGCGGACAAGTTGAAAGTTCATAGCGAATTACTATAGATTTACATATGCGATATTACATAGTTTACGACGGCGATATATGGCCGCGGTTCAGGGTAGTTATACTGAATCTAGGGACCAATTACAGGGAGAATTATTGCGTCTAAGGAATCTGTAAGCGCTGTTCGTATACCTATAACGGAACAGGTGGTCATGTGAGATAAATATTCTAGAGTAAAAATGTATAATTAAAAATGGAAAGGAAAACTGGAATGACAATAAATCAAGTCCGTTAATGCTCTGAACATCTATTTTTATCATCGCTTTTAATCACTCATCGAAATAATCTATCGAGAAGAAAAACTAATTCTTTAAAAACCCAGTTTCTTTAGTAGGTATGTTTCAAGAAGTCCCTGTAGCTTCGAATTAAGAATAAAGCTACGGTATCCCCTGGCTGATCCTAAAAGACGACTAAAAGGGGGCTTTCGTGGTTGCGGACGGTGAAAGTGAGAGCTCGTCCAGCCAGCAGCCCAGGGAAGGACGGCGGTGTGTGCGTGGCCGCATGCCGCTGTGAACACCTGAAGGTGCAGGAGAGCACATCTGCTCATCTGCTCATAGGAGAGCGCATCGGCGGACACCGGTGTGTTCGAATGGAGATCCCGGAGTCCTCCCCAAGTGCAGAGGCAGGCCGAGGAGGTTTTAGTGTTGCATAACCCGGTATCCTCTCCCATCCTCTACCTTTTGAAGCCCCCCCCCCCCCCCCCCCCCGACACCAAAAAAGGTAAGGACTAATTTTGTCTGGAAAGGAGCCATTAGGTAGCTACAGCCCCAACTTAATATATTTTAACTACCGAATGACATAATATTATTCAGTAAAACCAAGGCCAGATTTCTGCTGTATTTAAGAAACAGACAGCAAATCTTTAAAACGAATGGAATGAAAGAATTGTATGCCATTTTTATTTTTATTTATCCAACTTCATAGACTTACGTTTCCTGTGGATTCACAGCATTTGAAACTTCACTGCTGAACGTAAGGGGGCTATTCGCCACGTCGCGCCATCCGGACCAGTGCCCTCTGATTCCATCCGGCTTCCCGCTGTCTTCATCCTTAGTCTACCTGGCAGGAGAATGCTAATTTGTTTTTAATTTTATGCGGTCGTTATATCAATCACATTTCGTGATAGTCATTACAGTCACGGTGATGAAAAGGATTTAAGACTTTGGGAAACGTTTGTCAAAATGCATCAACATAGCAAACGGAAAGGTTGTGGTGACAGTGCGGGATTAACATACAATCCGCTGAGCATTTCAATAAATGTACGGAGTATGGAAGATGAGGCGAAATGCTCCGAATGCCAGCCGCTGGACGCTGCACAATGGTGACAAAGCTTAAATAAAGTCGTCTTGATTTAGGTCGTTTTTAATTTTTTTGTTTAATAATCTCAACATATTGGCTCACATTTTACTGTATGCCATTTAAAACAAAACTTTAACCAATATGACAATAGAACAAAAATGAAAATCTTAAAAAATATAATGGCACCACCTTATTTCACGTAAAATATAATATGTAAGACGGCAATAATATTCTAACAAAATTTTGAGCGCTAGAAACTATTTTCATCAATATCATCAGCTGTTACTCTTTTTTTAAACTTAACTTTAAGGAATTGAGATTTTTAAATTAAATACAATTCAATTAATAGTTATAATGGTATGTTTCACATTCAGCATTGAATATTAAGAGAACCCTATTAATCCTTATTTCAAAGTATCGTTACACCTCATAATTCGATAAAATATCGACACTTCACGTTACAATGAAATCGTAAACAAATTCGTACCCATTGTGGAACGAACCACGCGTGAAAGGTTGGGCTCATCCCGTGACCCGCGCAGAAAGTGCACCTTAAACCATTAAGACCTACAGATTTTCTAAAACACACCCAACCCGCTTAATTTAAAGGTGATTTTCCTGTAAACCGGCGAGGAAATTTATGAGCCACCTAACTGAAACCCTCCCTTGCTTTTGAACCTTATTACAATTACATAAAGTCGCATTTCAAGTAGAGTTTTAGTTCTAGAAAGTTTGAACCATAACCCCTAGAGTCTAGTTGAATAAGTAATAGCAATTTTTGATTCCAAAGCCAGATGAAGATGGCTCGGATTTCTGTAGTTCTGTTTACAAGTGTCTTCGAGACAAGTGGTTATTCAAATGTCATTCGTGATGAAAATCTAGGTTTCAATGTATTTTTTATTTATGTAGTAGAAAACCAACGTTAATGCAGTATACACTACAACACTAACAATTCACCATACAGAAATTTGCGACTACCACTGTGGCAAATGGGTTGTTGGACGATCCGTTTGGCGCAATGCTAACCATCCTCCGGCCTGCCGATCGGAGGGTCCCGGGTTCGATACCCGGCAAGGCAGACATTTGAATGATGACTTTGAATTTCTATTCTTGGTCTGGGTGTTTGTATTTCTGTCTTTGTGTGTGACCATGGTACCCACGACACAGGGAATCCTAGTGTGGGGCTGTGAGTGTGTAGCGTTTATTTATTATTTATTTATTATTGACAAGTTATACCTTCTAGACTTTACCTTATTTCCATCCATCTATCAACCTTTGGAAGTCCTCTGCTGGACAATTACTTCCAATAATGTTCGCCACTCCGTCCGGTCCTTCTTAATCCAGCGGCTTCTCGCTACCTTCTTCAAGTCGTTATTTCACCTGGAGGGCTTATGCTCCTTTTGCCAAGACGTGGTCGCTATTCGAAGACCTTTCTTCCCCATCGGTTGTCCGTCCTCTTAACAATCTAACATTATTATAGAAATACAGACAACATAGAGGATATAGAGACATAAACATTAATAATGGATTGAGTACCGGATTGAATCGAACCTAAACTTTTCCAACTGTGAAAATAATTAATATTCCTATAAATGACAAATGTGTCTAATTTTCTTGCAATCAAAGAACCCTGAAAGTACGAAGGGTACCGGCACAGTTAGCCGTCCTCGGTGGTCGCCGTCACCGTCAGCGGTGTCCGCTTGCCACACTTCCGTGGCAGCCACCGTGACCGTCGCACACGCCTTTGACGGCCTACTACAATAGCATACAGGGTGATGATTTTCGATTTATTAATTATTTACAACTGTAAATGTAAAATTTAAATTTAAAACTGTAAAAAGCTAAGATATGTGAATATTCAGCTTAAAAACGTGTAAAACTTGTGAAACGGCGAAGGAAAAGATAGACTTATAGATATATATTGTTGTTTAACTTCCATTTTATTCTTTTTTTTTATTTATATATCTATTCCTTTTTTATTATGAAACGAATAATGACTTTAACTTAATATGATATTTTAACACTAAACATTATAAAAAAAATGCAACGGGAGCTAAGTCGTTTTAAAACAAAAAACTTATGTATGTATATATGTAAAAAGTATCATACCTCTATAAAATAATCCATTTTAGTTATATCATATTTGTAATCAAATGACATAACAACCTTTAACATTACTAAACGACACAAATCCAAAAACAAATTTAATTTTGACGATTTAAGCTCCATTTCACAAATCGCAAAAGATATTAATGTAAATGAAAACGAAGCACCCTGTACACCAGCTAATAGAGGTAATCTAAGATTTGCATCATCTCGGGGCCGCACTTCCACCATAATAGTGTCATTAGTGCATCGAAAGCAGTTAAGTACAGCCGATACAAGTAGGCAGGCAAATACTGGACTCATCTTGAGGGGACCGATTGAATAGCGCGTATAGCTATGTAGTTTTGAATCAGTAGTTTGACTTAATAGGTAAAAGAACTTTTACAGTTCGATCGGGAAAGTAAAAGCCCTAATTTCATAAACTCTACACCTTAGTCTTATGGCTGGGCCATTTTGATCCACTAAAAGCAAAGCGTTTATGTTACACATTTAAAACAATTCTGCAGCTCACAACACTACTCGTCTTAACTTTAAAAGCTCAATTTTACAATCTCTACACCTTAGTTTAATATCGTGGCTTGGCCGTTTTGTAACTTATGCTCCACTAAAAGCAAATCGTTTATGTTACACATTTAAAACAATTCCATATCTCACAACTCGATCTTATTACGCAAGCGGCGACTTACCGATTGCCATAATACGAATTTGATGATCCGTTATTAAGTACGGAAGGTCGCGCGAGCAAGGCCACTTGGGGCTATGCGGCGAAGGATTCCGAGCGACGTTATGCAAGATTTCTTAAAAATGTAAATGTTCAGCCTTTTTAATGTACTACTGAGCATGAGTCTTATCGGAAATGAGCAGTATTCAGGACTAAGTTCACCACTATAGCAAATGGGTTGGTGGATTTTATATTTGGGGAAACACTTACGAGTAGGTGAAGTTCTTAGGTCAATATATAAATAAGGTACATAATATATTTTTAAGTCGAAGGTGCTTATCGGAATTTAACCCTACTCCAGCGTGGAAATATGAGGGCGTCACATAAAACTCCAGATACGAGTAATCTGTTTTTTTTTATTTGAATGGAGTAGCAGACGAGCATACAGGCCACGTGGGGTTAAGTGGTCGCTACAGCACATGGACATCTACATACAACCTCAAGCAAGCATAGGTAAGTCTTTTCTGAGGTCGTATGCAGTTGCGCTGATACTCCGGAGACTGGTGGTCGCGTCATGTAAGTGTGGCCGGCAACTGCACTTTTCCACCGAAACACAACAGAATTAGTTCACGGCAGAAGTGGGTGCAGCGGTGGTACTTCCCCGGGCGAACCTTAATAGTTCTACCACCTCTGTTTTATTGTCATTGTAAAATAAAAACAACTTAAATTGGGTACTAAGTAAATATTGAGATGGGCATATGATGATAGATGGTTCATGTATGATTTAAAAGTGGTGTAGCCTATTTTGGACGAATTCTCCTGAACGCTTTAGTATTTTTATCGATGTTCTTATAGCGTGTGATGTGCTCACTGAAGAAGGTCATATTATGTGCGACCAACAAGCTGACGTGATAGTGTTTTGAAAATGATACACCACTTCTTACTTTATGTAAGTACAACCATACCTACACTAGAGAAACATTAAGGAGACATGCTAACTTTGAACGGAATATACAGGCCATTGTTCACGCCTAACATTTCGGAAAACTCCTCGTAAGAATAGCATCTAGTGCTATGTCTATAAAGGAACAAATACAGCCCAACACTAAATAGTATAAACCACCTATTTATTACAATTTATCAACATATTCAACATTTCAAAGGAGCGGAAGATCGAACCGCGATCTGCCATTTGCATTTCATCCTATCTCTCACAGAATAAATAAATCAGATTGTGCTGGTATCACAGCATCTGCGCAGGCGCACCGTTTGACGTATGAATGAAACCTCATCCATATTGATCCCCGATCGATCCTAGATCTATGAGTTATTGCTGGGGTTACCAACTGCAATAATATTTCGAAACAAATTGAAAAATTACAAGATGATCTAGGTACAGAATTAGTTTGGTATAGAATTCGTTTATTAGCATTTAAAAACATTCTACCATATTAAGGGCAGCTTCACTAATTTAAATTAAAGATTAAGTATTGTGTCCACCTACCCGCACTTGGCCAGCGTTGTGTACGATGGCTAAATATATGTAATTGATTTTTTTCTTCGTATTCAATACCTCAATCGGAAATTCTGTTCCAAAACCTAATGTAGGCGCATACTTGCAGTAGTTCATTTTGTGTTCATCTACTAAACACAATTACATGACTTACGCATATTAAATTATATTAATTTAAATATTAAAAGAGGGAGAGAGAAGGGAGAAATATTTTATTATTATTTTTTTACAAATTAGGGACATTCCCAAAATATTGATTCCTACGTTTGGTGACCCCACAGATTGCGTCGGTCCTGCTTGATCTAGATCGGAGCTAATTTTATACTTAGTGCTGTATAAATAAATATTACATTCGAAGGCGTGGGTGACACGTCTGTCGGTGCGTCAGCTGCCCGTCGACTTGTCTTTTGTTTATGACACTTTGATACGGTGTGATATGTTGGTAGTACTTTTCATATGTTATCGAATAGTATATCAAGTTGGATATTCTGATTTAGTGACGAGCTTTAACAAATTTCAATAACTGGTAGATCTTCGAATGAGGAATCACATCCTTACAAATACCTAGTAAATGTGTTATCTACAAAATTAAAATTAAAATTTTCACACGCATAGGTCCTATAGCAACACCTAGTGAAGTGTGTTATTATATTAAATTCCTGCTGGGAATAATAGTGTGGGGCTAATTTGAAGTAAAAATAGACACACTGGCAGGAAAATAAACATATTATATCTATAACGTTTCACATTTCACACTCATAGCCCCACAGTAGGGTAGTTATGCCCTGTGTCGTGAGTACCATGGATACACACAAACACAGAAACACAAACACCCAGACCAAGAACACAAAAAACTCATCATTCAAACTGTTTCGCCGGGAATCGAACCCGGGACCCTGCGATTGGCAGTCCGGCATGCTAACCATTCCGCCACGCGGGTCTACATTAAAAGTCAAATTTTCACAACGCTAAAATTCAATCTGGTATCCTCGATCAGCATCTTGGAAACCATTCCACCATACCCACGTGTACCTATAAAAAACAGTGTATAAAAAAACAATGTAACCTACCTGGTTACATGTAAGTATAATACAGACATCTAGGTGTAAGAAAATACAAATATAAGTAGATGGTCTTTATGATACACAATGAATGAAAAAATATTAAAGTTTTTATTTAATAGGGTAGTCTCAGAATAGTAGAGGTAGCGAAGGAAATTGGAAATAATTATTATTAGAATTATTTTTAGCCTTCTTATGAGAAAAAAACTCAATTTCCACGTATAGGGCGAGTCGAAGTGATGACGCCGTATTTTTGCCAGTTGCCAAAAATTAGAACAAGGCTTGTCATTCAGCCAATTCCACAACAAAAGTAGGTACTTAAAGTGTCAAGCGAATTTGGCATGGCATGCAGAAAGCGCTCCACAATAGGTATTGCCTCACGCATGCGCTCGCTTACCAATGATTGGTCGCGGCCGCCACGCCCCTGCGCGTATATAGATTAATTCTGCTCAGATGTGATACGTAACAGTTATGTTACGTCATGGTTAAGTGCCTATAATGTTTGTTTAACGCACATAATAGGTGTGGACAGTAGGGCGTAATGGGGTTGTGTCCGTTTTATTTGCATCGGTTTAAATACATGTATTTAAATGGAAGAGGAAAGAAAATTTATAAATATCCCTATAGGGATGAACATTTATGGCATTTACAACACTACAAATATTCATAAAAAGTAAACAAATACACGTGTAGAATTTATCGTAAAAGACAGGATATACATATATAACATTCGTGATGTCTTTTCCCCGGGTTAATTACATTTCTATCAATTCAACAATTTTTGTTTTGCTTAGTAACCTAATTATATATATAAAAATGAAATAAGCCTCCAAATATTTAAAATTAAATAAGCCTCTAAAGACAAAATACGAGTAAAATAGAATGGCGTTGTTGTAACCCTATTAATATTTCTAGCAATAAAAATTTGCTACACATAAACTTTACTACACCCGTTCGCTAGCGGTACAGTCGCGTGCACAATACGTCACAACTTGTGCAAAATTTCTTTTCCTCGAAGCAGTCTTTACGAGGCCTTTTGTCTCGGACTGCCTTTCATCCGCCGACAGTTGTGCCTTATTGTTCCTTTTTATTCGCAATTAGGCATTGTTCCTTTTTTAGTGCAAACTGTTTTACTTTGCGCCTTTGTTGCGCATGTTTAGAAATATTTGAAAACAAATTAACTAGTTCAGTGTTTTTTAACTTTTTCGCATTCAACTAAAACTTGGTTGCACCATAAAGTTTTACGTTTTACGTAATGTGCGCTTTGAGGAAAGTATGCAACGTTTTAGCATTTTTATGCAACAGTTTTTGCAAACTTTTATTGTAAGTTATAGACCGTCATTAACTTTCTATTAAGATAACGGTGCTTTTGCTGCTTAACTCAAAGACATGGGTTATGTTAATATTGAATAGCCGTTTAATTGAATAACAGGAACAACCGATAAGCTACATTAATGTTGATAAATAATTATGGTAACCACACATATAATATGGTCACTACTACATGAAGACATTTATTTCTGTAAAGTTATAAGCAACTGCCTATATTTTGTTACTAAAGCTTAGAGTATCTCATATGTGTTTAGTCTATCTGTCTTTCAAACACATTGCATGTATAAGTACGTTGGCTACATTCTTTATGTGTTCCACTACTGGGCACGGGCCTTTGCCTATGTAAGCAGATGCCTGCTTGAAGCTTATTCCATCACGCTGCTCCAATCATAATCATAATCATTTATTTGCTTTGAATATGTTTACATTAGATTTTATGTCAAGTTACAGGTTTCATATTCAGCTACAGTCAAATAGCATGCAAATAATTATTATTAAACATTAAATTTTAACATTATTTAAACATTAGATGATGACATTATTTAAAATTATTATTAAAGTATTCCTTATTATTATAAAAATTAAATTCAAGTAAAATTTTTTTTAGCCTTGATGTAAACAATTTGTCAGGTACTGATACATCTTTCATCTTATCAGGTAGTTTGTTAAAAATTTGTATACACATACTACATATATGAATTTTTATGGAACAGGGATGTACGCGGCGGTTCTTCATAGGTAGACGAGTCGCTGAGGACGTCTAGTAGGTATTGCGAGCGTAAACTTGTTCAGCCGTTTTAAAGATTTTTTTGTGATTTCTTACAAAATGCGGGTTGATGGAGAAAGCTGTATATAAATCTATTGCATATGGAAATCTGAATATGTCTAAACTACCTCAAATTATAACCATATTAAATCATCTCTCGGATACGTTGTAACAAATTGAATTAGATCAGTTCGTTCGCAACAAACAAGTACCCGATACAATGCTAAGGTCATGAATATTTCAAGCGGATATTAAGTCGTCAGGCATTGTCCCGATCGACAATAGCTCCCGACGGCACTCTAACACAATGTCTTACTAGAACAGATTGAAATGTCAAAAGCCAAAATTGAGAAGCTTACGCCTTATTTTAATGGCTGACATAACAGTAGGTAACATGATGAGAATACTTTATTATGAGAACACCTTATTTTAAGAACACGTAAACTCATAGATAGCGCAATACTCAGTAGTTCAGAAGTTAAAATTTTGATCTTGATCATGACCTTTTTATTATAACTTTTTTTTTCTAAAATATGACGCATAACTCCCAACCACATATGTAGGTACAAAAATCAGGTCAACCCGTAGCATCATTTCAAAGAAATAAAGGGACAAACAAACTTACATACTTTTACATTTATGATACCTATGGATATATAAATATATAGATAAATATAAGTATGGATTTCAGTCATAAAACACGTAACATTATTTGTCAAAACTATCTCTAAAAATAGTGTTAAAAATAAACTACCACAAACGTACCTACCCTACATTTAAACAAACTGAATTTTGTACAATATTTTTTAATGCAATATGATTTATGATACAAATGAAAATGAATCATCTATGTTGAACCAACTTGGCGCCGAAGATAACCGGAACAATGGTTACAATGGAAAAATTGCAAGTAAAGCTTGCTAAAATAAGAGCACGTTATTGTATCGAAAGCTTCAATGTTATCGACGGGACAATAGCTGGCGAAGATCACGCTATCTAAATGTTTGTAGATTGTATTGGTCGGCGATGAAAAAAGTGTGTATATGGTTAATCTATTTATTGTAGAAAAAAACTTTTCACTGTGATTACTTTCACATTTATACATGTCCATTGTCTTTAGACGTCTAACTCTATAACTTGACTTACTTATAATTTGTCTTACGTAAAACTTAACAATTCATATAACCTTATTAATGTCATCCATTACGTATCATTTTGTGAAAATAGAATTCAAGTTTCACTAAGAAAGGATCTAATCGATTACGCGTTCCTAGCGCGTCTGTTCTGTGCCTAAATGTACCTACCTTGTTATGAATATTTTAAACTCATGGAATGGATTTAAATAGTGCCAATTAAAATACATAAAAGCTATAATTAATGTCAGAAAACTTTTTTCAAATACATAATTATCTTTATCTAACATTTTACACACACTTTCACAAAGGCGGGATTAATTTTACATCAACGAATTATGTTCCGTATAAAGAGTTCGTGATCAAACTCATCTCCATTTTACAACGAGATAATTGCATAATATTATTGTAGTAATATACATAATATTGCCATATTTTAGTCTCTAGTGTTATTGATAATTAACAAGGGTATAAAGCATCAGCCAACAATCAGATACGTAGGTGTAATCTCAAATATTCATCAACATTAAGTAAAACGTCATATAAATGTTAATAACATGAAATCTCATTTCTAAATTGGGAAAATGGACAGATCTGATACAATAAAATGTTATTTCATCCTAGTACAATGTTTTATATCTATGGGAATCTTATATTTCGATCTATAAACCGTCATTAACTGAAAGAATATAAGCGATTACGTTCGACGGAACGGTCGTCAAGTCTCGTAAGCACTCTTTCCAATTACAACACAAACGATACGTTTCATTAAAATTCCAAGTCCGTATCGTTGTCGCATCGCGACCCACGACCTACGAAATGCAATAAAAAATCAAATCATCCTAAAAATTAAGCCGCTTTCATAACCCTTCAAATATATGCGATCGTGCGAAATCATTCGAATTATACTTAAAGATTAATGACTTCATCAAGTCAGCATTCTGTTCCGTTTCCGTACAAAAGTCTCGCGTCGGCCGCCTCGAAATAAGGCTTTAACGGTCGGATCGTTTACAACAAACAATAGGCGTATTATATACAAAAAGACTATGTGATACCACCTTGTATCATAATACCATTATGCGAGGGTATTGACCAGTCATCGGAATTTGATTTGTGTGTCAGAGGTCGACTCGGGACGTTTGAAATAATATAATCGATAGAAAGCTCTAATCTGCTCTATTATTTGAACAAAGTACTGGACGCCTCGTCCGTTGATTTGTATTCCGATTGAAACGCATTTACTTGACACCTAAAGATTTCACCACCGAATCATCTTCGATTTGTATAACGAATGTGAATGTAATCGTGTTGATTACAATCGTACTAATAAAAGTCACAATTAAATTACAATGATAATAATTCTGTGCCTAACTGTACCTACGTGTAATGTCGTACGTGAAGCTTATGCTCTATTGTCGCCGTGTTTTTACTATCACTCCAAGCTCGATAACTTTTACAACGCAGTCAGATTATCGATGTGAAGTGTCCATCAACAGATTGGAATTTATTGTAGCTGCTAACAACTAAATTGAAATGTCCATTACAGAAATTCCGTTGGAATGTAAAGTCAATCAATAACAACATTTTCTATTTACTTGCCTTCGCATAAGTTGACTATTTGGCGTGTTTGGCTAATTGATATACAATACTAACGTAAATCGTAGGGACAGGCAACACGAATAATAGTCTTTTTTAATACGATTCGGACCTAGAGTGGCTTAGCTGAATAGCTTTGAGCATAAAATAAATTAACAGAGCTGGAAACCTCTATCCCATTTGTTGCTTCAGCATTCATTTCAAGTTAGCGCTGTCGTGCTAAGTTTTATGAATGAATCGACTATTTCAACTAACTGAATATTTTAGTGTGGCACGGCAGATGTTTTACATGCGTACTTTATGACTTCAACGTTTCAAGTTGAATACATTAAGCGGTTTCCGTTGGCCGAGTCATTCAACCGATCGCACGACCGTTTCATTCATATTCGAACACCATGCATTTATTTCCGAATTTCCATTCATTCGGAATCCAAATTAAGAACGCTACGTCATCGTTCTTGCGTTACGTATTTGCAAATGTTCGAATCATTCATTCGAATCCTTGTCATTTGAATTTATGTTCTATTGATACAATAGTAGGAATTATACTTTTCTTGCTGGTGTAGTTGATGAAATTGTAAAGATTTACGTGAGCTCCGTATGTTGATGAGGGTTAGTTGCGAACGATTGATGCAACTGTTGAAATATTTTGTCACAACAATTTGTCACGGTCTGTCACGAAAGTGCGTGTCAGGATGACGTGACACGCGTGTTCATAATTTCGTGCGCTCTTTCTCGGCGGGAGTCCGTGAATTATATCGATTAGGCTCAATTAATCATTCCTTTATCGATTCTTTATCGATGATCGATGCAACGGAATCCTTTTTCGATAAAAGGTGAGCTCTGCAGGATGACAAATATTTGAATGAGTTATTGTTATTCGTGAAGGCGCGTTGCATAAACGACAAATTCGTATATTATTGATGATGCCTCTGTCTTTTTTTGCTACCTCAAGGTGCATACAAGAAACATTGTTGTACAATTTAGTTCACAAATTCGTTTAGGCAATTTTTAAATCAGATTTTTTATTAATATTAAGTACGATATTTTGTTGATAAATCTAGACACGGATCTCTCCCCATAATTTGAAAGCCAACATTTTATTTTTGACAAACTGTTGTTGAATTTGACAAACAATTTAGTGACCAACCTAAACTAAACATTCGGCCTCCCACAAGGTTCAACGATTGTTGTCAGACTGTAACAACGGAAAAATGGAAATGGAAATACGAATTATTTACCACTAACTGTCACCCATCTCATTTCCGACTTCGCCTGAAATTGCTTAGCTACGTAGACCGCTAATACTCTACCCTAAGAAACGCTAATATATTACAAGTATAACAGCGCCTAGTAAAAACAACTTAATCTACTTAAACTCGATTAACACATTAGTTCGCCCAATTAGAGTATTGTTGGACAAACCGGCTCCCGCGGCCGGGCCCGAACGGAACAAACTCAGCGTAACCAACTGCTACCGAGTTACGCGGGGCTCAGATATAAGGTGGATAATATTGTATCTATGTATAATCAGTTACAACAAGTAAATTGGTACAGGAGTTTGATGTTTTTTTTCTTACAGTAATGATATCGCATATGTGCATATTCACAATGTCAAATGAACATTTGACACCAGTTTTTGCCCGTTTTGTTGAGATCGAGAAAAATAATAGTACATAGTTAAAGTCAAACAGTCATATCATATTATCTGACCGACTTAGTCAGAAATTCAAGTAAAGCGATGGCTACTTTACCAAAACGTGTCTGATAAGTTTTGAAGGGAAGCTAAAAACATTTTTCGAATGTTTACTTTACAACATTCGTCACTGTAAATAACCTATATCGTAAAAAATTCAAGTTTCCGCAAAAACTCTTTTTGATATCTTATATCTTTATATTTATACTACATAAATAATACATTCACTCGTTCAACCATTCGACCGATAAGACGCACTCAATTTCATTGATTCAAAAAACTTTTAAACTAAGATCCTTACATCTAGCAGTAAGAAAAATTTAAACATTTTAATTACAAATACCTGGTTACCTTGCAGCTAAGTAACTTATCGAGCAGCTAAGACTGTACTAATTGGAATGAATAATAAGAGGAATGTACGGTTTAATTGAACATTCGTACACGTTCGTTCTAATGATGCTATCGGGCAGCAAATGTTCTTCAAATATTAATAATGGCGCGGGCCAAGTACATACGCGTACCACATTTGTATCTGTTACTCAGTATTTATATGCTTCATTAACGCAGTTAAAAAGTATGCGGATAAGGGATGTGCTGATAGGCTGTCAAATGGTTATATAGTAGCAGTGGTATGTGCAATTGTTCATATCTTCTAAATGTTATTCATTGGAATGTATGATTTTGAATATAAAATAAATAAATAAATATAAATAAAATATCTTTGGACAATTCACACAACACCATCTGATTCCAAACTAAGCAGAGCTTGTACTATGGTAATCAGAAAGCTAATAAACATACTTATATAATTCTGAATACATACAATAATAGATAAATAAATAATAACTCTACACACTCATAGCCCCACAGTAGGGTAGATAATGATACCCTGTGTCGTGGGTACCATGGACACACACAAGGACATAAACACAAACACTCAGATCGAGAACCGAAATTTAAACTCATCATTCAAATTTCTGTTTCGGCGGGAATCGAACCCGGGACCCTTCGATTGGCAGTCCGACATGGTAACCATTGCGCCGCGCAGGTCGTCTATAATATAAAATTACATATAACATAAATAATATAAATATATCTTTAGTTTACAACGGATAATATTTTTTGTATGAAAAGTTTATAGCCACAAAAGTTCGTATGGGATAGTGGCTAACCCGCTGTCGGGTGTTTTAAAAAAAATAAGGTTCCCCACAATTCTGAACGACCACGATCTATTAACATCAACCGCGACTGACGTCTTAATGTACCCTTCGAAGGGCGCATGACATTACACTAGATGTCACCCATTTCACACCACACCGCGCTCGTTTGGCTGAGCTGCATAGATCTACAGTAATATAAACCTAACCACAAACAAAGCCGGCAATTTAGCCTACTTTCACACAAGGAGGCTTTTATGCAAAATGCCTGCGATCACCCACCAATTTGTACAACAATATGTTCGGCCGAATTTCAGGGCGGGTCGGAGGTCGGCTCTAATCGCCGCAGGAACGTGCTTGGCGAACCTTTGAACTATTATCTAGGTTACATGCACTGAAAGATTTACCTGATCTAGGTGCGGTGGATAATATACAACGAGGACCCATGTGGCGCAACGGTTACCATGCCGGACTGCCAATCGGGGGTCCCGGGTTCGACTCCCAGCAAAGCAGAGATTGAAATGATGAGTTTTAGTTTCTGTTCATGGTCTGGGTGTTTGTTTTATTGTGTTTGTGTGTGTCCATGTTAACCACGACACATCTACCCTACTGTGGGTCTTTGGGTATGAAATGTTAATTATTATTATTATAGCATTATTAATTGCACGTCTCGGCAAAAGGAGTACAGGCCGCCCTCCAACCAGGTGGATTGATGACCTGAACAAGACAGCGGGTAGTCGCTGGATTCAGAAGGCCCAGGACCGGGAGGAGTGGCGAACGTTAGGGGAGACCTATGTCCAGCAGTGGACTATAAAAGGCTGATGGATGGATGGATAACATTATTATAACGTAAATATATAACCAAATAAAATAAACAAACGAACAAAATGAAACTAAATTAATATTTGACGTATATTAAGTATTATCTTTTTCTATGATACGATCACAGGTTATATGTAGAAAAAGTCAACAATGCATAAATAGAGGATCTCGGCAACTAGACGGCAATTAAACGAATTATTCGAACAAAACAAGACGTTTACACAAAAAAACGAGTGCATCTAGCGAATATGGCCACGGGAGCATGACAAATTAGCACCTATCAAAACCAAATCAAGAGATTTGCCCGACATCCTGACAATCCACTATGATACTGTTCACACTGGGCGGTTTTGGGCAACATAGGTAATGTATTATGTCGTACAATTAACATTTTAATTAACGTGAAACGTAAATTGTGACTGAAATATAGCATGGTTATTTTGTCTCTATAGATCACGATTTAGTCATGGATACAGATTAATATGTCGACCATCAAACAATTTATATCTAATGCCCTAAATTTCAACAACGACGACGTTTTATTAAATGATTGTGTCACTGCAATATTTATCAACACAGATATTATTTAAAAAATACGCACCTAGAAATATATTTACAGTAAAATTTAATCTTGAACGTAACGAGATTACCTGCAATACGCCCATTAATTCCAATTAATTTTCTCATAGAACTGTCGCAAACCTAAATCATAATATTATAATGGACTGATAACAAAAGGTTTATTTTATATCCGCCATAAATCATATTTGCTTTAATTAATACGGTAATAATCTTAATGCGTAATATAACCTTCTGAAGCGAAACCAAATTCTTATGATATAAGAGTGCAAAAAAGCGCCATTACAAAAAATACTGACAAAAAATGCCATAAATAACGGATTTTTATACATAATGCGAGCTACTTGAAGGTGTTTTTTCTACATTTTTTAGTGTTACTCTTAGTAGCGAACTAAGGAAATATGTTGAACAAAGTTTTATTTTTATTGGAACTTTATTATTGCGGTAATTTCAAGTTATGTATTAAGTCTGATTAATATGTGACTATTATCAATGTCAACTATGTATTATAATATTATGATAATATTTTTAACGACTCGTTTCTAAAGAAAGGGATCAATTTATTCTGCAAAATTTTAAATCATAACCATAAATAAGTTGGAGTTTCTGTATAGGTCCACACCTGCAATATTTATTACTTAATTCCTTATATACCTATTTTATATTGATTTACTTAATATTTTTAAAATGGTGTGAGCGCGACTTATATTATATTCGAAGTTTCAAAACTGGTTTGTAACAAATATTTGAAGTGACAAATTTTTCCTACCATTGCATAAGAATAGAGCATCGAAGACTTATTCTGTGAGTTGCTCAATAAACTTCATGCAAAACGTACTGCTTCAGTACAAAATATCAACTACTTAACAATGAGACTTCACAGGCTCATAAAATACAGTCATACCAGTTAATGATAGTCTTCAAAAAGGTAACACAATACAATTTAAAACGCCTCATAACAAACCACAGATTCTATTCAGAAGCAACTTACACTTTGTATTACAAAGTAATAACTATAAAATGCGCTTACACCTAATAGGTACAAAGCCACGTAACAAATCCGATAGTTGTAAGAAACGGTAACACAATAATAATGATTTAAAAGCATAGTACTTTTTGTGGAGTATCCACGGTTCCCGCGCCATTACTGATTGGTCGTGCTCACTTACACTCTCAGCGGTTAGATTTTGTGAGAACACCGGCATCTTTCGTTCTGTCTAGGGTTGTCAACTCTTTTTTGCAGGCGTTTGTGGTCGTCAAAGTGGAGTTGGAAACAATGATTGAAAGATTTATATATTTTAAATAAGCATAAAAAGCTACAGTTATACAATTAAAAGTTATATTTAAAATAAGAGACTGTCAAACTGATGACTCGGGTTAAGGGTTAAAATTTGTGTGTTAGTAATACAAAAATTTCTCAGATAATCGACCATGATCAGCCTCATCATAAGTATAAGAGGAGAGTTCTGTCCAAAAATAGGAATCTTGTGTCCAACTTGTCTCCAAAATGTCCAAATTAAAAATGGTTGAACAAAATTAGAAAACAATAAATAATGAGTTCATAAAATCTCGAACGACTATAAGTAAAATAGATTTATAAGCTGTATAATAGCAATGGAACTCCATAGAGTTAGTTAAGTAGCAACGTGTCAATTTCACGTAAATGGTTACGAATATCTAATTAATTTTTTGGCTGACCTGTAAATGACAACCCTACCTTTTCTTATTGTACCTTGCTCTTTATCTTATTGCTTATTACACTTGATTCAGCCCCACGTATCGAATTAACGCCCGACTTGAGAATCGCCGCCAATTCAAGCCCTGTCATACCATATTGTGCATCTATTCTGTAAAACATATTAAAATAAGTCACACATCGTCAGGTGTGGTGTCAACTTATATATACTTGCATACTTAAATATAAGCGCATATAATCCGTCGGCTTATACAGAAGACAAGTTCTCAGCATATAGCTCAGCGAAACAGCTAATGAAACAGGTCACCGCTGCTGGAAAATTTCGCGAGCTTTTCATCAGCAAAGACAGGGCCGGATTTAGAGGTCTGGAGGCTTCGGGGCAACATAGATGTGGAGGCCTCTAGGCCCCAAACTATTTTCCAAATAAAATGGACAATTTTTTCAGTCAGTGATATTTTACTTATTGCCTGATTGGAGTGAACAAATATAGGTCAATGATTTCTGTTAATATTTAATGTAATCATGTTTGTACAAAGTACTGTAACACGCGAAAAAAATATGAAAGGAAATGTTGTTTACTAGTGTGTTATAGGCTGATTTTTTTTTCAAAGTGTAATTTTTTTTTAATTTGAATGGAGTAGCAGACGAGCATGCAGGCCACGTGGTGTTATGTGGTCTCTGCAGCACATGGACACCTACACACAACCTCAAACAAGCATAGGTAAGTCTTATTCCCAAGCAAATCCAAATAATATTTTAACCATAACTATGGCAACTCATTTATTCTGACGTCATCTCATCTCATCTTTGGCTTTATGTACAATAAAATGCCTTAGAGTCGGCTTACGACGGGCTACGTGTCAAAATATCGCGCGATATTAATCTACGCCGGTACTTGATAGTGCGTCTATGATTCATAAGGCATTAACCTACATTCTAGGCTGCAAGTGTGTGGTTTGTGCCTTGTTTTATAATATTTGTCTCAAGTTATTCTTTTTCTGATACCTAGCAGCTATATATTATAAGAATAGTGACAAATAACGGGTGGTAATCGGTATTTTTTATTTTATTTTTTATTCTTCAGAATGTAAGGTTTAAAAACAGTCATGGATTGAATTTCTTTACTCCACCGTAAATTCAAAATTCCTGAACTGATTTCGGTGTATAAAATGAGTAAGAAACAAAGATTTTTATTGCACACTAGCTGATCCCGCGAACTTCGTATGGCCTACTAATATAGCTATTAAAAATAGGGATTAGTGATAGAAAGGTGAAAATTTAGGGTTGTAAGTATGTATTTTTAATGCCACACTATAAAAAAATACCAAAGAAACAGAAATTTTTTTTTAGGATTAGCCACCGTTAATACCCAGGGGTATAAAAATTAGTTATAAGCCTGTGTATGTACCTAGGCATGAGAATACCTAGTGAATATAAATATTAAATTTCATCAAAATCGGTCAAGCCGTTTCGGACCAGTATAAACACTAAATAATAAAATGAAATGAAATGAAATGAAAATATTTTATTTGCACAAATATGGGTGAAAAAGGTTTTACAAAGCGATACACAATTTATTGATCGGACTCCACTGCAAAAAAAAACAGAGCTGCCTAATTTGGTTGCATTAGTGATGTGTACGACAAGCGCGCTTGTCTTCGTAAGCTTTTGAACATCTCTGGCATTAGGTAAAAAAATACTTTTTAAAAAACCGGCCAAGTGCGAGTCGGATTCATGCACGAAGGGTTCCGTACTATTATCTATAAAAAATCTCGTTTGCTATATCGGAGCCCACTTAAATATTTATTTTATTCTATTTTTTTAGTATTTGATATATACCGGCAATAGAAATAAGTACATCATCTGTGAAAATTTCTAATGTCTCGCCATCACGGTTCATGAGGTAACTTTTCTACGTTTAGTTGTCATGCATTGTCGACAAACGCTATCGAGGTAAAGCACACTAAAGCAATGTGCATGAGCACACCTCCACATTCATATCCGAACAGACTTCGTGACACGGAACATCTACACTAGTAGTATCCACTATTGGTACCATTGTAGCAAATCGATGCATGTTCGTAGTGATGGCCCGTGAGCGTGTGAAGCGGGCCGCCCTGTCATTTGCCGACCATTATAGTTCTGACCTCCGTGGGAATGCCCCGTATGGGAACTGCCAAGGGCCCGGTGACAAAGTTGATGGAATAAGAACATCTAGGTGCTAATATTTTCTACATTTCTTCATACATGCGAACAAAAATGACACTAGAGCTTGAGACTCGTTCTCGAAAAGCGATACGATTCGTGAACGTAACTTAACTGGTTGACTTTCCGTACGGTCTACTCGTAAAAGGGAAAAATATAATCGAAAAATTCGTTGCGAATAGAATATTTATTGACGATTCATAGGCTCAATTTTACTATGGCGGATTGCGAGAATCCTTAGTTCTATTTAGAGGCAGGCGGAAATTGAAAATGAAATTTCTATTCTAGTTCTGGATTTGCCTGAGTGTTCCGGTTTTGTGTATGTCGATGACAACCACGGCACAGAAGATATGCGTTTATCTATACACGGCATGACACGACATGACCCCCCAAAACACATCAGTCATGCGTAGATGGAAGGCGAAACAAGACTATTTGGGACACCTTTTCCCCCAAAT
Source organism: Pyrgus malvae (assembly GCA_911387765.1). Lineage (NCBI taxonomy): Eukaryota > Metazoa > Arthropoda > Insecta > Lepidoptera > Hesperiidae > Pyrgus > Pyrgus malvae. The sequence goes on along the minus strand of OU426960.1, from coordinate 1,589,688 downwards.
TCCTTAGCGACTATCCCCAAAATTTATTTGTGGCCCAAGAAGGCTGCGACCGTGCCTGCCTCCTTATCATTATCATACTGAATGATTCTGTCTTAGCAAAAAAATCCGTTCATTTTGACAGTAAAATTACCAAAAATTTGTTCGCGGTTGTTTTGTACTAACAGTCTTCAAAACACTTTAAACGCCGAGAAGATCTCATTGACGAATACATTTTTAAGCTGCTGTCAAAAAAAGTACAAAGTCATTAATATGATAATTGCACGTCTACATGATAACGAAGATATATAAAGCCCAGTGACAACCCTTTGCGGATCTTGATTTATTTTCATTCGAATTATAACTTTTCGGGTTATACGGATGAGTAAACTTGCAAATGAGAAACTTATCGTTCGAAATACAACCTACTGATACCTATACTACATCTGTAACTCGTTAAAATTTCGAAAATTGTCAATAGAAGCATATGAATTTAAACCTTATATCTTAAGTCATAGAACTCAAATTATTTCATCAGATGCGCTTAGGTGCACGGTCAAAAAAATTGGGCGCAACTGATAAATTAATTAAGTCTTGAAGGAAGGGAATCGATCTGCTAACTCGAGTTATATGCTCGAATACTTGTGATTCGGATCGGGCGGCTACGCTTTTCGAAGATCGTTGACCCGGTCCTTTACGAATGACACGAATAATTACTTACAATTTACAATAAATTAAATCATACGTGAAATTAATTTTAAACGATTAAAAAGCTTATTGTTTTACAAGCCCAAAGCAGAATATTTTCTTAAAAAATATTTCCTTCCAAATTTAAGTGTCCATCGCATAAAGCAACTACATAATGATATCCAAATGGAATCAAGTTCAAGATTGGACTCAAGTCCATTGGCGGCTGTGACCACAGTACTAACATAGACCATATTCTAGACCATAGAAATAAAAAAGATTTTCTTCTAACAATATATACGTTTATTTTTACTCAGCAGAAAATATTAATCTATTTTAAATCTTCTTAAGTAATTAGCATCAGAGGCGGACATGACCTTAAAGCTACGACTTTTTGACCTGTATAGTTCAGTTTTATCATAAAATCAGTTCGTATCACCCGTCTAATTACGGAGAAGATATCCGTGTCCAATTTATAATTACAACCCATATTCACCAAACCAACATAATATTCATATCTGCCATAAATCTGTTTCTAATTTCTGTATTAAATACATAGGTCTAGCGACGATAATATAAGAGTATAAACTTGATGTGTTATTTTTATTTTGATTCTTGTAGCTAGGATACTAAAGAGTAGATATCTGTTCCAAGTAGCAATAGGCACTTTTGATGATCAGTAATTTTCTGTAAATTCATGTTTTTTTTTTTAAATAAAATTTAACATTTTTACCAAGCGTGGTGGAGTAAGCTCCAGGCCTCCGCAATAATAAAGAGGGGAGACCCGTGGCCAGCAGTGTGATGCAAAAAAGGGTTGCAGCCAAATCAATTTTATTGCGTTTCTTTTTAATAAAATCTAAAGCACCAAGATCCAAAGTCATACCAACACTTACAACAGATACCGAGAAACAAACGTTTATGCTAAAATCACCAAATGACATAGAAGCACCAGAATCCATGGGTGCTCATGTTCGGTCTAATTTAGAGGGGACGACAGGCGACCGTGGCGCCACGCTGTGTGATTTACTGGAAACGACGGAACGAACGGCGAGATGCATCCGATTAGCTGCGATCAGTTTAACCCAGCCATTGTATTTACTTAGCCTTACATAAATTTGAAGTTTAAGCTAGAATGTAGCAGCAGTATTTATTGACTCGCGAAATGGAGCTGTAGAATTTTACTATTCATTAAAATAAGTTTCTATAATCATTTAATTAGGTTTATTGAAAACCTGGGATATGTACAACAGCGTTTGTACCGTAAAAAATGTTCTGCTGATATGTTATATTTAAGGCTTTCTTGTTTAAATTAATACAGATACATAATTACTAGTCATATATCTTTAGCAATCTATCTATAATTTCAACACGTAGAACCATTAAATTTTATTTCAACTCATATATAACTCTTATTGGCAATCCTGCAAAATCTGCTTCGCAACAGAACACCATAAAGATCCCATCCATTACATTCCGTACGTCAGGATACACCTGTTAAACTATTGAAGGGGCAGAGGACAAAACGAAAGACAAATAGGATGCAACAAAACCGCGCCGACTGAAGCGGACGCGGTAATCGTTTATCTGTGAACAGCGGGACAGGGGTCGTGGTGTACCCTCACTATTGTCGACACGTAGATTTTTCGATGTTCGGGTATTTTTGTGTCCTTATGTTAAAATACTTAAGTATGTCGATTAATTTTCTTAATGTAAAAAGTACATAATTATCTACACAAACAGAAAAAGGACTCCATACCCTTTGTTTTGTTGCTACTCCTCGTCAGCACACCATGTAAATTCGGTAAAAAATACGCATTTTATTCGAACAGTCCTGAAAAAAATCATTAATCACAAATATCTACACTAAGACATAAGCGATTCAAAATCAGTTTTATTGTATAGTATTTTCGACTAACTAAAACTACTGACTGTCATAGGAAACCTGGTGAAAGATAGACAGACAGACGGACAGATAGATGAATCTTAGTAATAGGGTTCTGTTTGTACCCTTTGGTTACAGAACCCTTAAAATTACGCTATACATTAAAAAAACACAAAATCAACAGGCAAATGTTTACGGGCAAGCTTTGTTCGGTTTTTTTGTAGCGGCTTCGAACCATTACCGCAACAGTGTGGCAGCACCCTCGGCATCAGTATGGTTCCCAACGCTAATGTATGTCCGAGATCACGCAGATAGCGTTATGGATGGCCGGACAGCTAAACTGTTGTTTGTATGTGTTTATGAGTTATTTGCGATATTGTTATACATAGCTTGAGATACCTTTGAATCTTGAGAAAAGTATTTCTTTTTTAAATACGACTTAAAATTGAAAAAAAATTTGAATGTTGTAGTATATAGGAAGATTTGTATTTACTTATTGAAATTGTTTGCAAACCTTTATTAAAAGTATACCTACATAAGCTCACGGACTTGCGTTGTCAATTACCATAACATCACGTAAAAATTAATATACATTTAAATCAGTTAAATTTTAATGTAAGTCACAAACAAAGGTCTAGTTACTAAATGTAATATATATTGGTGCCATTTCTCTCTTTGCAAAAAGGGTAAAGTTACATGAAAGACCACATAACATAAAGTTTAAATGATAATTATCGCCAAGACGGCCCATTTTACATATTTAATAAAAAAGGCTTAACGACCGAACTGTCCTCGTATTGTAATAACAATATATCCTAATTATTTTCCGACCTGTAATCACTTGTCGCACGAATACCACGTTAGCGATTAAATATTTACTCGCTAGGGATATAAGTAAAAATTTAGCAACTTCACCATATAATTGAAGCGTGCATGGCTTACCAGCTGGCGGAACGGGTGCGGTTGGATGGGTGACCGCTAGTTTTAAAATTTCATGCGTATTTTCTTGGTTCGAAAGGATAAAACTAAATTTTGTCTTATTAGATTGTATAAATGTTTAAATATTTAATCTTTAAGAAATAAAAAAATAACGCTACATACTCATAGCCCCACACTAGGATTCCCTGTGTTGTGGGTGCCATGGACACACACAAAGACAGAAACACAAACACCCAGACCAAGTACAGAAATTAAAACTCATCATTTCAATTTCTGACTTGCCGAGAAACACGGGACCCTCCGATCGGCACTCTGGCATGGTAACCATTGCGCCACACGGGTCATCATTAATGCATATCTACATAAACTACAATTTATTTTAGGGTATAAAATAAATTGTAATAATGACTTTTTTCTATGCCTTGTACAAAGCGTACATTGTGTAAAAATCACTCCGTTGTTTTATCAAGTTCAATATTTCAGTAGATTTTATACACGATAAATATATTTTTTGCATAACTCGTTATTCGCTTACAGGTCAACCTTTGCATATTGCGGCCATTTTCAGATACAAACTAACCTAAAAATTTAATGAGAGAATGCGATCAAGCGACACATTTTCATAATTAACAGCTGTAGATGAATTCAGTTTAATTTAATTTAATTTTAATTTCATACAAAGTATCCTTTAAGGTAATGTCCATAACCTACAGTGAAGACCCATGAGTGTATTGGATAGCTAGTATGTGTAGTTAGTAGTAGTTTGATGTTTACTCTTACTGGATTAAAGTGATAAAGTCTTCAAAAACTCATTACTCCAGTCTTTTATGAACCCCTGTGTAGTTATGTGTAGGTACTATCCACTGCTTGGAAGCTATAAAAATTGATTTAATCGTTCTTATACAAGTCGAGTACGTGCCATATTAATATGTCACGTGTCAGAGTAACATTCATTAAAATTCAGAATGATGTGTGCTACGTATCTTTTACCGGTACTATCATTTACCGGTACTCGTAGTAACAGTCATTTAGTGCAATGGTGGAATATTTCCATGGAGATATTATAGTTTTTTCGGTACAAATATTTTATTACGACGAATAAAAGGTTTTCCACTGAAAAGTATTAATTTAAATAAGCACTTAATTTTAATACCGTATAATGAGATTACGGCCGTTACAGTCAATAATAAACAAAGCTAAATTAACGTAACCTAATTTTAAATGTGATTTTTCTTTTGCTTTGAAAATACTGTGAAAACAATTAAAAAGAGTTCTTAAGAATATTTTCATTACGCAGTAGCTGCCAACCAACAATTTTAATCGACATACCGAACTAATGGTTAGTGAAAAGCGATTTATCGGAAATGCATTCAATAACATGCACCATGCTCCTCGAAATTAACAACTAAATGACTGATTGGAAATGGCAACTCGGTCACGGCGTATTAACATCGAATTGGGTTTGTGTGGCGGTTTTCAGTTGCGTACTCATTAATGCTGGCCGATAAGCGACATGTTGCTTCGTTTCGCGCTTTCATTGTTGCTGGATTTGTATTTTGAATTTGAATTTTTTCTGCAGTTTCGAATGTGCGTTTTCTTGATCATATTTAAAATTTTATTTTGTGTTGTGGTTAAATTTAAAGCCTATTGAGCATTATTATTGAGCATATTTTTTTTTCAAATTGGCTTTTTATAAAATATTAAAATTGTTACGTCTAATTGGAAAACACTCTATTTATCTGTGTTTATCATTTTTTTGCAATTTTGTATCATTCTATATCACGAAGCCCTTTCTTAAAACAAGCCTTGGATGGATGAAAAACAATCTTTTTGATATTAAAGTGACTGTTTTTTCTTTCCAGATGAACCAAAAGTGCAAAGTATGTGGCGAACCAGCGGCAGGGTTCCATTTTGGCGCGTTCACGTGTGAAGGATGCAAGGTAAGGATGATGTCTTACTATCGTTTTATTATTTCAAATAAGTGAGTAAGACTGTTATTTACAACTTATTTGCTTTATTAAGAAGTATGATGATGTCCACTATAGTGCAATAATTGCTATGCCAGACTGCCGAACGAGGGGCCCGGGCTTGGTTCTCGGCAAGGTAGATGAACCAAGCTGTAGGTTCAACTTGTAGTTGACCTTCAAGCCACGGATAGATACGGCATGGGTTTCTCTCCATTATAATGGAGACCCGGAGCTGACTCCAACACGCTGCTCCATGCGCGTTAGTGAAGATGAGGCATAGTGGCCAAACTGCTGTCACATCTCTTCAAGCCGCCCACAAAGCCTTCGACAAGGTTTAACGACTGCTATCTATCGATAACAACGAGAACCGACGGCTTAACGTAACCTCCGAAGCACGGAAACTCGCATGAAATTAGCCACTAGCGGGCACCCATCTAACATCCGACCGCGCCAATAAATAATAATAAAATGTATCATACTCAGTTTCGCTTAGCTGTGTAGATTCCTAGCGTTCTACGCTAGCCGCTGGACCATGCATGCTTCAATTTACGTACAAAGGTACGTACAACTATGACGTACAATTTACGTAAAAATTTACGTGTCACGCATTAAAATTAATAACATAAAGGGTGTATTTAGTATCTATTTTTAGTTAAAAACATAAAAAACGGGCTAAATAGACACGCACAATATCATTATAATTATAATGAGTAAAGTAGGAAATACAGTAGAAAATCGACCAACTTTCAACAATCGTACCAAGGACCATCGGCAGTTTTACACTAGCGCAATTAATCGCTTACAAAATACTATAGGTACTGAATTTTACGCTTTATGTTTTAGACCAAATTCATTTCATTACCTTTACATTTATTTTGTGACTGGCCTTTCGCCAGCGTCTTCGCTCGCGTGGACCCGTTTAATGGGTCCCCGTAGGATAAAAAATAGCCTATGTGCTATTCCAGGCTTCATTGCTATATTAAAATCATAAGCGTTTAGCCAGTTGCTTCGAATTCGTTGACCCTATTACCCGTTTTCACGTAGGAATTAAGCATTTGCATGCGCTAAAAAGTAGCCTCTGTTACTCAGGGTGAATGTAGCTTTCTAATGGTGAAAGAATTTTTGAAATCTGAACAATAGTTTTTTAGTTTATTCATAACAAACTCACAAAAATACAAATATTCCCTCTTTATAATATTAGTCAAGATAAAACTGTACAATATTAATAACTAATTACTTGGTTATTTATAAAAGCATCATTCATACGCCTGAAGAAAGTCATTATAAATTACTTTGAGTATACTAACTTTTGTCTGGCCCTAAATTATTGAATACAGTCGTTAGTTTTTAGCTCTATATACGTTTAAAAACTTAAGTATACAACGGTTTTGCGAATAAATCGCAAAAACACATCATCTCAAATCGTTGTTTACGATTCAACGTTACAAAACGTCAGTAGGCAAAAATGCTCACGACGTACCAAATATCCGTATTCGAATATTAATTGCGATAATCGATTCGTTTATTATTCGGAATCAATTTATCCTCATCCCTGCCAATTTATCCTGCGCCCCGTTCATTCAGATTTGCACCTTATGGTTTTGTCAATTAGGTCGATATGGCATGAATTTGATTTGAGTAGAGATTGACCGTGTCCGGGAGATGCACGTCAATAACTCGTTCGGCACGCAACTGTTCCGTTATATTTTTTTTATTGACGCGTTCTAAATTAGAACAGTTTGTTTACTGATTTCTCGTTTTTTTTTCAAGTTGTTCTGTACGGAAAAACAAACGTTATCATTGTACCAATATAATGAAGGTCGCCCACAGATATATGTAGATAATACAATATCTGTGAGGTCGCCTCATGGCACCGGGATAAAAAATCAGTCATCACTGTCTAACACTAAAACCAAATTATTTTATTAAAATGCTTGCAGGTACTTAATCAAACATGCCTTTTTTTCTTATTTATTCCTTTTTGGTGTCCCATTCGTTGTTCGGTCAGTTGACATTAGAAGAAAATAACGTCATAGCGCCTTTGTCGTAGGTAAAAATTTTCGAAGATGTAGTAGACTTTTTGGTAGCTCAATAAAAAAAGTATTTTAAACAGTATATAAAAATATTTAATTGACTGAACAATCTACCTATGATAATAAGGAATTCTCATGTTATTGTTATACGTTTCACACTCATAGCCCCACAGAAGGGTAAATATAGGTAGGATTAAGAATAGAGCTACGGTATCCCCTGCCTGATCGTAAGAGGCGACTAAAAGGGGGCTTCCGGGGATGCGGACGGTGAGAGTGGGAGCTTGACCCGTCCAGCCAGCAGCCCCGGGAGGGACGGCGGTGTATGCGTGGCCGCATGCCGCCGTGAACACCTGAAGGTGCAGGAGAGCACATCTGCTCTCCCGAAGATGGACCCGTTATGGGGCGCCGCGCGTGGAGGACACCGGTGCGTTCCTATGGAGATCCCGGAGTCCTCACAAACGCAGAGGCAGGCCACCGAGGGGGTTTTAGTGCGGTCAAATCCCACATAACCCGGTATCCTCTCCCAAGGTGTCGGGTACCTTTTGAAGGTTTCCCCCCCGATACCAAAAAAAAAGGTATCGGGGAGGGAGGGGGGGGAGGATGCAACGGTATCCTCCATGCGTGACGCCCCAGAACGGGCCCATCTTCGGGAGAGCAGATGTGCTCACCTTCACCTGCACCTTCCGATGCTTACGGCGGCATGTGGCCCGCACGTACGCACACACCGCCGCCTTTCCCGGGGCTGCTGGCTGGACGGATCGAGCTCCCACTCTCACCGCCCACAACCCCGGAAGCGTTAGCGGAAGGTTACGATCAGGCAGGGGATACCGTAGCTCTATTCTTAATCCCGAAGCTACAGGGACTAACATCACGTGACCTGTATGCTCGTTTGCTCCCACGTTAAATAAATAAAAATACCTACTCCAAGTCGCATCACCATTGTGCAACTCGAAATCTTCCAAATCGAGCACTGTTTTTTGAACCACTCTCCGTTTCGATATAATTTCGTCTCATTTTACGGCCTCTGAACTTACTCGCAATAGTTTCCCAAGACTCAAACACCATGACCGACCTTTCGGCATCTGTATGTTACAACATGTTCGATAATGTAGAATCGTCATGTAATTCAATTACGAGTACTAATGTTTTGATTTCGTCTTCATTTTCGTCTGTACACAAATTCAAGATTCACCATTCACTAATATTTTAAATGTTAACGATTGTGTATGAACTAATATACATAATACAATATAATACACAATACACATTATACATATGTAAGTAGGTAATAATATCTTTAAAATAAAGTATAAAGCAAGCTATCTTAACAGCTGGTCTAAACGGGCACGATCTGCACTAAAATAGGTGACCGCGTTGTGTGCTAAACATGCTCCCTAAGCTGTTTAGCCCACAGCAGTTTGCCTACTATCCCGTATTTCCAATGCCTATACCTCCGCCAGGCATTGGAGCAGGTAGGTCCCAGACCTTCGTTCCTGTACTTTCGGGATTAAGAGCTACGGTATCTCCTGTCTGATCGTAAGATGGGGCTTCCGAAGTTGCGGGCGGTGAGAGTGAAAGCTCGATCCGTCAGCCGCCACGGGAAGGACGGTGGTGTGTGCGAAGATGCACAAACGGTCTTTTTATATAATATACAGCTGTTCCCCGCGGGTTCACCGGCGTTGGAAAGGATCAATAGAATGCAGTAAATTTTCTCTATAGATTTCATGGACCCAAGCTGTTGTTCCCAACATTATTCCCTTCGTCCCCTTCATACAACGCATGGTGGTTTTATATCGGAAATGTTTTCACACGATGGGTTACATATCGAAGATTTCATACTGATCCCTAACGTTTTAGAAAATATTCTATGGCCTATGTTCAGGGTTCATAATTAAGGGATTATAAGAGTAAAAGAATTTCTCAAATCGGTTAAGTAGTTTAGGAGACTATTTCATGCAAACAAACAATCAAATATTTCCTTTTTATAATATCTACATCTATACAGATGTAGAGCCCATTATGAAAGAGGCATAGTCGTACGGAGCTGTCGCACCTTGTAGTAGACTTGTTTCGAAAATTTCACATCAAATTCATTTTAATCTTCGCTTGAAAGCATACGATTTCAGATAAGACTCACAGTTGCTTGAGATTGCTTGTGAGTTGTTGATGTCCATGAGCTGCAATGACTACAACAGCCACGTGGCTGCAGGCTCGTCCTTACCATTCAAATAAAATGTGTTTCTGTTAACCATTTCATAACACAAAGATAAGGATATTTCCGCAAGCAATCTACTACGAATCTAATGACAATTCATTGGAGCATGAACGGATGTGACATCACAGCTTGGTGGCCGTATTTCCCTCGTCCTGCGCGTTTCCCGTCCCTGACGCAAGTGCCCATTGTGAACGTTACCTTATTCTTGTTCTGTTCCAATTGACATCAATTGCTCTGTTGACCAATAGAGTTGACCCTGTTTAATAGCAAGAAAGGTGGTAGGACTTGCGTGGTTCGATAAGGGAAGTAGTTTTTTTTTAATGGAGACGAGCATGCAGGCGTGGTGTTAAGTGGTCACTGCAGCCCATGGACATCTACATACAACCTCAAGCAAACCTAAATCTTGCATGACCACTCCGCTGCTCCGACGCCTGATGGTTGCCTCATATAAGTCTGGCCGGAAACTTCACCTTCCACCGAAAAACAGTAGAATTCGAACCGAATTCGAACAGTAGAGTTCTACCACATTTGAATCTGCTGGATTCATTTCTGCCAATAATTCTTTTGTTTCTCTAGATTCATGAGTTGCCTTTTGCGTTGCAGTGCATGGGTCTCTTCCCAATATAGCCACGCTGAACCAAATCGGGTTAGTGGCTAGCCAGATGAGGGCTAGTGGCAAACACACTGTCAGATGTTTTGAAACCGCCCTCAAGACCTCCAACAAGGTTTGACGACTGCTATTCATCGATAACAAACGTAACCGAAGGTTTTACATGCCCTCCTAACTACGAAAACGCCAAGAAATTTATGCTACTAACGGTCAACCTTCTCACACCCGGCCGCAACCGTTTTGCTTAGCGAAATAGATCGTACGCGTTCTACGCCAGCCATAGGGCCACCAGTATACGACGAAATTATGTATCGACATCAGGGCCGATGAATCATAAGCATGTTACTGTGACGTATAGTCGTTTCATTTGTTTATTATTTATGAAAATTCCAATACAAGCGATTGTATATTGTTTCCGTCTTACACCGGCCGCAAAGCTATTCCAGCTTCACTTTATGTATAAAAAGAATTGAAGCAATTAGTGCCCGCACGCGCCGTCGAACCGCGTTTCTTTTCATCACCATACAATAGGCGCGAAGCAATTCATTTCCATGTCGGCTTCTTGTTTGTCTCTGACATATACAATTATCCGTTTAACATCATTATGTCTATGATGGTTCGGTTATTCATTTATAATGGAACAATTATGTGCCACGTCTGCTGTAAGCAGACAGGCATGCTTTCACCACCCATAGTGCCCATAGGGCCTCCGAAGTAGCTTAACAACTGTAGTCTATCGACATCTAACCGATAGCTTAAAATACCCTACGACTCCTGCAAGGCATGAAAACAGTATGAAATTAAATACTTGTTCTTCTCCTCATAACCGCTCCATTCTTTCTAAAAATACTGATAAAAAGACCCGATAAACGTAAACGATGACCAATAAACTGTAATTACTCAATTAACTAGTAATTATGCCACTCGATACACTTATAACACTTATGTCTTGAGAATATAACAAGTAATTTATTTTTTCAGTACGTACGTTTTCAATACGTTATTTATCTACGTTATTTTTATATTATATTATATTTCTTTATATACCTTATCAACTATGCCTACAATTTTTATATAAAAATATATCTTAAATGATTCGACTTTTGGTTCTGAATTGATTTCAAAAATGGTTCAGTTTTTGTAAGAACTATGTTATGACAAGACTTATAAATCTTAACATCTTAACGATATTTTAACGTGCAGATGCAGATTGCTGAAAAGTCACACGTAAAACAGAATGCAAAGAAATGTCTTCTTCAATCCGCTATTTTAGTTGGTAAGAGGGGATTATTCGATTTACGCGATCGCGTCAGATAAAGATATGAATACCTCATTTCTAACCTAGCACGCTGTAGAATACTGACACAAATGATACAGCCTTCTTTACAGGGACGCTAAAGATTTCGAATTTCTTTAAAAGTAAAAATAAATCAATGCAAACTCGCCTGAAAATGCCGAATTATATTTTTTTTATCTCAAATTTTGTGTTTATTCAACTCTGTAATTCATACTTTTATCGTGCTTTTATTGAAAAATGGATTACTTACCATGCATTTTATCTATTCTACCTGTATATACACTAGATATTATACCCGCTTCTTTTTTAAACAATTTTTGAAAACCTTTAGGCGCTGTCCGCGCCGTTGAAACGGTAAGCATTATAATAACCTCCCCACACCGCCCAATCTTTAAAATGCCTAGATTTTCATGACGCTCTAGTAAATCCACATTTAGCATCATAGGCTCCCCTACTATTTCAGAAATGGCTTGCGTCAATACAACTTTGAAATACTTAGTAAACAGTAACATTTTCAGATCATTTGAGCTTAAGTTGAAGAGGTACAAGGTTATTGTTGCGAAACGGTTTAAAGTTAAACCGCTTACCTTACCGTTTGAGGTCAAACAACGAACGATAAAAGATAGAAAGGTCCATATTTTATTGAATTGCTAATCTCTACATTTCTTTTTCTATAGAAAAAAATAGAATATAAACGAATATGAAGAGATGGTATAATATCCTATTATGTCGAATTCATATACCTATATACTAAACTAAATTAATAATACTAATCGCTTTTTCTAGAAAGAAACGATACAAATCATATAACTTCGATAAGTAAGCAGGTTATTCATTATTCAAGCGAAGATTTTTAAAAAATCTTTAAGAGCCCCTGCTAAGAACGATTTTCGTCTCAAATCCAGATGGATTCTGGGGACAGTTTAACTCGGCGAAGGCGTTCTCACTCATACATTCGAAATTTAATTTATTTCTTTTTTTTACTTCAACATAGACAATGTGATAAATAAGCATTTTACCAGTGTTTATAGTCAATTGTACAGAGACAATTCAATTATTATTATCAAATCTGTTCATCTGTGGTTTATGGCAGAGGCAGAGGGACAGCTTTCTTACAGATAGCAATAAAAACGCATATACTAGTAGCTCACAATATAACACGTCCTTTAGTCTGCGATGTATCGGTGTCCATCGGTCGCACGACTGCAGATTATATTCGAATTTAGAGCACCAAACTGCTCTGCCGCACGCGAACGGAAAACGCTCAGCGGAAAGTCAGGGTTTCGTAACCCGCAATAAATCACGGCTACTAATTTGTTTTTAAAGGTTTTCTGCGACTATCTGTGTGTGTAATCGCGCATTGTGCGAGAGTGTGGCGCCGCCATTGTAGCTAGTTGGCCTGAGGTAGTCAAAGAAGCCGCGCGTAATTTGTCAACCGTGTAATGGTCGGCTTACATCAGGTGTGGACTCGTTTGTGATTGAATAGATGAGCTGACTGTCGTTCAACCTTGACGGAAGTCTTATGGGCGATTTGAAAAATATAATCAGGGGAATGGGCTAAGTGACACTTTCCGGAGAAGTATTTGGAATAGTGTGATAAAATAAACCTCCTAAACGATACGATACGAGTAAGATAGAATTTTCGCCCAATTTATTCGCATGGCGTAAAAACTACACTTTTTTATTAATTGATTGATACCTATGTTTTTAAATTTGACAGTAAGTTTATCACAATTATTGTACACCATATAAGTAGATGTATAATAAAATAATTATGATAAAAAAATGGAAACATAGGTGTAACAATAAATAGGGTATCATGTCTTTGTTCATATGTGTCTGCCAATTATTTTCAGACTACTGGATAGGTTTTGTAATAAGTTTTTTTTTAAAGTACCCAAATAACTAAATAGAAGACCTAATTTCAAAGTTACTTCCAAAAGGCCCGTGAAACTGCTAATCAATCTCTAAATCTATTTAAAACCTACAAAGTTATCACTGTATTTAATTTTTAATTTCTTGTCGGGAATGTGAACCAACCATTGCACTCACAAAAGGAACAAAAGCCGTACCTTTAATGGTTTCAGACGCGAGTGAATTGATCGGATTGCTCTGTACTTAATTGAAGAAAGAAAAGGAACGTTTAGTCATTTCATCCCTGAACCACTTAGCGCCACGAGGAGCCAGGATTGTTTCGCAAATCGTCCACATCTATTAGTCTGGCCCTAATATGGTAAAAAGCTATTATGGACCCTTTTAGATATCGTGGCAATAAGGAGAGAAGTTTATTTTGCGTAGTTTTAATCAGTTTCTTACAGTTGAAGCAATAGATTTTTTTCTTTCTTAAGCTTTTCAAATCAAAATCGTCACGCCAGACTTGGTGGAAATTGAATTGAATTGAAATTGAAAAAAAAATTGAATTAAAATCGAGAATTGGTGGGAGTTAGCAGGCAACCGACAGGAGTGGAAAATCGTGGGGGAGACCTTTGCTCAGCAGTGGGACAGTAAAGGTTGAAAAAAAAGCTTTTTTCAACATTTAATAGCTCGGTTGGATGGTTCACATTCTTTCTAGAAGTAATGAAAAAGGTTAGTACCTTTTTGTCTTCGACAGCTGATTTAGCTGTCGGACTCTCCTTATACTTAGAAAAGTCTAGAGTTTCCTCTTTCATGCTACAACAAAGAACCACCAACAAACCACCACATGCAAAGCTATACGCCCTTCAATGGCTCAACTTATTCTAATTTCTTAGGAAGTGAAGATCAAATATTGCCATAGATCACATTCGACCTTGTAATTACAAGACCTCATTAAAAACTGGATTGAAATGAACCGCTTCATTTGCCGTGACCGCCAGCCCACACTGAAACAATATCAGACTTATTTGCAATACCATCGAACTAAATCGATTCGTCTCGATTGTGACGCCGTATCGATTTTGCACTAGCTCGTTTGCTTACCCGTTTGACAGTTCATTTGTCTGAAGTGGCAAGATTGTGCATGGGATTTTGCTGTTTAATATGAAGATATTTAAAGTAATAAGGTCGCGATTTGATTCTTGTCGGTGACCGGATAATGATCGTTATTGTTTTATGGAGGTTATGAAAGTGTCCACCGACGCAACCGGCCAGTTGGCACACCGATTGACTTATTGGAGCATGGCGATGATTTTCATTCACGTCACGAAGTCGACGGTACACATTGGCGATGTTTACGCCCTACGCTATTATGTATGTGCGTATCTTCTTGTTTATTAGCTACCAGGGACGGACTTGTTCGCTACTGCATCTTGGACATATGTATTAACAACAGAAAACGTTAACTCTTACGCTTACATTTTCATTTATGTGCCCATAATATCAACGACATACTTAATAGAGTATTAATTATACTGTCTTCAGATTGCCATTGCTACTGACCTTCCTCAACTTAACATACACTTTTATCACCAATATTCAGTCAAATCCAACATTCTTAATTCAGCACAGTATCGTGACAGGTACTTTGCTTGATGTTTATCAATAATTTTGTTTATTAAACACCACATTTAAATTAAAACTCGAAATTCTATCTTCGCTTCTTCTACATTAATTAAGCAATATACTATCGGCTCTTAGCACCCTTTCGGGCGATATTTCCTAAGAAAAAAGAGCCAAAGGAGAGTAACTCTCATCTCGTTTTCGCTCTTATAAAAGCCAACTTAAAATGTAGTAACAACTTAACTACAAGTCGACAATGAGCACACGTCGTGTTTATGTCATCGTCATAGCATCGCAAGGCTTCTGTTGAATAAATCCGGCACTGTCAACAACAAACGGCCTGGCATTTTGACAGATAGCGGGCCGCTGGGTGCGCCGGTGCTAATTTTAGCGCGCCCATTCAATTATTGTACTGATACGTGTTTATTGACGAGATATTTCGCAGAAATAGAATGTCATTGATAAGTCATCTCATTAGCGCGCCTCTATCCGTTTTTGTGGTAACATCCATCGGTCTGTTTCGCAACAATCCGTCGATTAGTTTTGTCGGAGTCCTTGCCGTTTTCTTGAAGATACGGTGCTACTGTTGTGATATTTGATTAACTGATATATAAATCTTGACGAAGTTATGGATTCTGTATCGTACAATATTGTGACTTATTTACTTTAACAGTTTCAATATTGTATTGATGATATATGGGTGTAGATGCCGTTAGTATAAGTAAGAAAGTGTAATCTAATCAGAATCTTCTTCAAAAATAGAACAATCAGACCTCGAATTGGAAAAATGAAACCGGATGTCGATCAGAAGCGATGCGCGGTATCGGCTCACATTACACCAATAATCGATTGTATTCGAATGTCAGGCGCAATCAAAACATCGCTCGCTCCTTCAGGTCACTGCTTCCGACTGCAAACGCGGGATGACGCGCGAGCATTCTTCACTACTTTATTTTTACTGCTGTCAAACTGCCAGCATTCGGAAAAGAGCTTTATTAACAGCTAAATAGGATAACGTTTGTAGAGTTCGTAGCTGTTACAGTATAGATGAGATTGTCGATATTCGATACAGTGCAGAGGTCAAGTTGGAAATGTTATCCGATGTTCTCACGCTTGCGTCATGTTCGGCCGGTGGTGGACGGCGACCAGCAGTTTCGCGGGCAATTTGTCACTTGGCTGGTGAGAATCGGAGACTTCTGACCTTGAACAAGCTTGGCCTCGATGTGGGGTGGTCTTGTAGCTGCGGAACAAGGATGTAGCGGCATCGCTCGTAATTTGTTGTAACATCTGAAAGCAGTTTCTCGTAATGCTACAATGCCGTAGGTTGGATAATATGAGTTATTTGCGTTTATCTTAAAAATCGTACACTAAATATTCCTGCACAAATATTGTGTTATATCAAATAGCTTACTTATAAGGCTTTCTTTGTACAATAGTAAAGTTATTTAGACCGTTTATAGAAGAAACCTTGTAAAGTAATTTATTTGTATTTAATAAAGTTTGAAGCGCGCATGCCCCGGCGGTTAGCGTAGAACGCAAACGATCTATGCAACTAAGCCAAACGGGCGCGGTCAGGTGTAAGAGGGGTGACCACTATCGTAGTGGCAAAAAAATTCATGCGCGTTTCCGTGCTTCGGAGGGCACGTGTAGCAGTCGCCCCGGTTGTTGTCGATAGATAACAGTCGTTAAACCTTGTCGGAGGCCTTATGGGCGGTTTGAAAACATCCGACAGTGGGTTGGCCACTAACCCGCATCTTCACCAACCCGTATTGGAGCAGCGTGGTGGAGTAAGCTCCAAGGCTCCCCAATATTGGGGAGATACTCGTGCCCAGCAGTGGAACGCAAAAAGGGTTGCAGCCAAAGTTTGGCCGACGCCAATTTAAAGCCTCTTCTAACCAACTGTTACGCACACAATTGCGCATGTCCATAATAATTACAACTACAACTACGGCTCACCATTTTCCTTATATCCGTACAAATAAGTTATCTTATCAACATCTTGTCGTAAAAGATATGACTAATATCAGTACAAGTACAATAAATTAGGTTGTTTAGTTCGCCTTAGATCAGTAATGCAGCGTGCGGTAGGTAGGGCGTATAGAGGGCGCTATTAAACGAGCTATAAGTTTTTATACCCCTTTTTACGAGCTCTTGATGGCATGCCGGCAAATTCGCAGCCGCTTTATGATGGATACTTTGTTACGTTAGCCACGATCTAGATCCTTGGCTCTT
Organism: Pyrgus malvae; assembly: GCA_911387765.1. Lineage (NCBI taxonomy): Eukaryota > Metazoa > Arthropoda > Insecta > Lepidoptera > Hesperiidae > Pyrgus > Pyrgus malvae. The sequence goes on along the minus strand of OU426960.1, from coordinate 1,572,373 downwards.
CCTCCATAGTTCACTTTGGCTTTAATTGCGTATCCTTCGAACATGTCCGGTAAAAGAAATCTAGGATGATAATTGAGAATGATACAATGTCGAAGCCCTCCCTCTCTCTTCTGAGAGGAGACCTGTGCCCAGCAATGAGACATTAAAACGGGCTGAAAAAAGAGAAAGGGAGACAAAAACCAACAGTTTATCCAAATTTTTAACTGACTTCAATAAAAAAGGAGGAGGTTATCAATTATTTTTTCTCAAGCCATGTAATGCGAGCTAGAAATTAGAATATTTATCCTATGTTGTAAGGCGCTAGGCCAATGTAGTGGCCAAAAACTTACTTCTTGCTTCAGAGGAGAGCTGTGTCCAGTGTGATTGATTTGTCAATTTGCAACAAAATTTTTACACTAAGTAGTAAGATGGAAACTTTTATACTCGTAATGTAGTAAAAGTATGTTCATAAAGAGAATGGGCTGCAACCCTTTTTGCGTTCCACTGCTGGGCACGGGTGTCTCCCCATTATTGGGGAGGCCTGGACCTTACTCTACCGCGTTGCACTATGCGGGTTAGTGTCCAACCCGCTGTCGAATGTTTTCAAACCACCCATAAGGCCTCCGACAATGTTTAACGACTGTTCTCTATCGACAACAACCGGGACCTACGGCTTAACGTGCCCTCCGAAGCACGGAAACGCGCATGAATTTTTTTGCCGCTAGCGGTCACCCATCTCACACCCGACCGCTCCCGTTTGGCTTAGTTGCATAGATCGTTTGCGTTCTAAGCTAACCACCGGACCATGCGCGCTTCATAAAGAGAATGTGTGTCAATTTTGTAAACTAATGAAGCACCCATAGAAAACATAATACAAGATGCAATAAACTAGTAACTATGGTATACAGAAATCAGAACTTCCCATATTTATTACAGTTCTGAATAGACCTTATACATACTTAGTATTAACAGTACTTTTATAATAATAAATAATGTAGTTTAAAAAACTAATAAACACGCTTTTGTGAAAATACGAACTAATAAGAAGAAAATGTAAGTATTTTACTGTAAAAAAGCGTAGGGTGCATTGTGTCAATAGTATCTCAATAAGCATTGTCATCGGCCCTTGACCCCTGTGCAAATTTTCAAGTTAATCAGACGCTTAGAAGTAGGTGAAAATGAAGTTAAAAGATTCCGTTTCATAAATACATACAGGTCAAGCTAATAAAAGCGTGTTAAAAATATACCTACATTATTTATACAAAAAAAATATTCATCAAACACAAAACTGTAAGTTTTATTTACACTGCCTAACTTGACTAAGCAATACATTTCTCCAGTCCGCAAATCTTCTCGTTTCAAAGATGGTATCGTGAATAATAAATGCTATAGACTTGCAATTCATTTGACATTTCCTTTTTCATCGATACGCCGGTTTTATTTCAACAATGTCTATTTGCTATCTTGTTAGGAACTTGTTCCACTACTGCGATATCTATCTGTTGATCTAAGCGATGCGTTTACTAGTTATTATCTAGTGTAGTAATTTATAATATTTAAATACGAAGATAGGCGCGAAATACATAAGTTACATTTCCTTTGCAATGTAATTGTTTTTGTTGAAATTTTTAGATACGCATACATGATAGAGTAATAAAACACATGGTAACCTGGTGCAATAATTTCAGGTCATCCCATTTATAGTAAAAGACCTATACCCCCTGTAAGAAACGGTGTGATATGGGGAAAGTATTCAAGCAAGATATTCATCAGCAAGATATGAATCTTCAAATAAGAGCGTATTCATATTCTAACAATTGAAACCAAATTAAAAAATGACACTACCTAAGTATATATTTATTGTTTAGAAAAGATCAGAGTAATACAAATTTCACATTTTTATTCTTTCTAATGGTCCGTTCGCTGTTAACCCAACTGATGCCAACGACGTCAAGTCTACACCTGGATTTTCTGATATACCTCGAGAAATAACATAGCTAAAAAGTAATAACTTTAATAAGAGAGGGCAAGGGATTAAAGTACCTATTTATCGCTTAGTAATTTGTAGTATGACCTGTCAGTTAGACACAAGTTTGCTAAACAAAAATTTATCGCTGTACCATTAAACCCCATCTGCACTTTTATTGGCGATAAATAATAATGGCCTGTAAGGTTAAAAGCACACGGGGCGCATAAATCGTAGCGTTTTATCCACGCGTACGGGAACATAAAATCTTGAACTTACAAATAGTTTACTTAGAATGTTTGGCCGGGATAAATCACTCATTTTACTAGCGTTTAATAAGTGGTACTGTATTAACATTCAGTTTTAGGTTTTGCTAGGAGTAATTCGTTAAGTATTTTTAATCAAGACAACTTGGCCACCTTATGTCAGTAAATTGTAAACATACGTACGTAAAGTAAACAAACAAGGAGCTCATGTGGTGTTCAGTAGTTACCGCAGTCCATGGCGATCTCATGGCTGTAACCCTTTTTGCGTCCCACTGCTGGGCACGGGTCTTTCCCCATTATTGGGTAGGCCTGGAGATTATTCCACCACGCTGCTCCAATGCGGGTTGGTGGAGATGCGGGTTAGTGGCCAACCCGCTGCCGGATGTTTTCAAACCGCCCATAAGTCCTCCGACAAGGTTTAACAACTGTTATCTATCGACTACAACCGGGACCGACGGCTTAACGTGCCCTGCGAAGCACGGAAACGCGCATGAAATTTTTTGCCACTAGCGGTCACCCATCTCATACCCGACCGCGCCCGTTTGACTTAGCCGCATAGATCGTTTGCTTTCTACGCTAACCGCCGGCCCGCGCCGGCCAATGCGCTCTTCTAGCGAGCTATGATGATCTCCTAATTACATATAAGTCAGGCCAGCAACTGCACCTTTCCACCAAAACACAAAAGATTTTCTACGCGGCAAAAAAGATGCTGGTACTTCTCCTGTCGAACCATTTAAAAAAATTGATGTGACTTACGAGTAAGTGTGTACGGTAGTTAAGATTTATTCTATGTGCTAAATATTCAAAATATCATGGCTTCTCTACTACGAAAATAAAATTTTTCACGAAAGCGAAGATTTATCATTCTGAATCATACCATACGAATTTCCTAAAGTACCATATTGCTTCTAATTTGATCAATAAATAACAATGTACCAGGACTAACTTTAACTATTGAGCGGCAATCCGCCATCTTTGTACTCAAAGTAATTTATCGCTAGTAAAATAGTAACAGCGCAATTAATGACAAAACTGAACTTTGCCAGGTTAGTTGCTTTATCTAGTCTATTATACACCAAATAGAGTCCTAATAGACCATACATATATAAACAAAGTAGCCTACCGCCAGCGGCTTGGCCCGCGTGGACCCGTTTTATAGGTTCCCGTGGGATAAAAACCATCCTATGTCCTTTCCCAAGGTCCACTCTATCTGTGTTCCAAATTTCATTAAAATTGGTTCAGTAGTTTAAGCGGAAAAGCGTAGTAGACAGACAGACAGAGTTACTTTCGAATTTGTAATATATTAGTATGGATTATACTAATCTATCCCAAAGGCACAGTCCATTTTCCGGGATAGAATGTGGCCTATGTTCTTGTCTGATTGAGCAACGAACATGAAAACTTACATCCAAAGTTTCGCATTTATAATATTAGTAAGTATAGACCAAACCCTTTTTGCATCCTACTGCTGGGCACGGGTCTCTCCCCTTTATTGGGGAGGCCTGGAGCTTACTCCACCACGCTGCTCCAATGCGGGTTAGTGGAAATGCTGGTTAGTGGCCAACCCCTGTTGGATGTTTTCAAACCGCCCATAAGGCCTCCGACAAGGTTTAACGACTGTTATCTATCGACAACAACCGGGACCGGCGGCTTAACGTGCCCTCCGAAGCACGGAAACGCGCATGAAATTTTTTGCCACTAGCGGCCACCCATCTCTCACACGACCGCGCCCGTGTGGCTTAGTTGCAAAGATCGTTTGCGTTCTACGCTAATCGCCGGGCCATGTGCGCTTAATATTGCAATATTAGTAAGTATACTACCTACCCTAATTTAGGTTTCATCTAAGCAAAGCAAAATAATGTTATATTTTTTCGTCTTCTTAGGATTGTCGTTAGCCTAGTAGTCCAAGATATCCACGTAATCTTTTTGTTTTTGTTACAACAACTTGATAGACAACCAAATTTAAATTTAAACCTTTGTCAAATTCATAAATTTCAAACACTGTGTAGATGTATTTTCCATTTAAGATAACCAAGATCTAGGATCTGCCGGCCAAGCCCAGTGGGGCAATAAAGCTGATCTTTTTGCCATTAAATACAATGCAATAACCTTGGGCCTGCGATCTGCTAACAGCACACATCCACACAACAGATTCATAGTGCAATAAATCTATTAAAGGGCTGTATACATCGACCTTGTAACGCGAACTTTTTACCGTGCTAGCGAAAGGAAACATGTTTATGACAAAACCTTTGACCTATCATCGCGGTCAAAATCGAGGTACGGTCCGTATTATCGTTAGTTTTTGACGGTGTCCCAGTACTCGTTATTCATAGAAAAAGTATATCTTATGGCCCTTTATAGAATGACGAGTACTATTACGCTGATGACGTACTTATATACTTATGTACTTATATTACTTACTTATATTACTTACGTACTGTACATTACTTATATTACTTACATTACTTACTTACGTACTTATCTGAAATTAAAAATACGGATTGCTTGTTTTGTTTAGGCCGAAATTATTGTTTTCTATTAACTCGGATATGAAACAGATAAGTAATATACTTGCGCTTAGGCAAGTATAAATAACTGTCCAAATTCAGCAATCCAACTAAACACCAACCAAGACCAACCAAATAGACCAACTATTACAGAGATTTACAGTGTTCAGTCTTTCTAGAAGAAGATGCCGAAGATTAGGTCAGCTTCAGTTTTTGAGCCGAAACCCAAAATGTTCAAGATATCGGTTCAAACACCTATTAAAGTCATAAAAATAAAAAATGTAGTTTAAAAAAACTAAAAAAAACACGCTTTTGTGTAAATACGAACTAAAGAGTAAAAAATAAGAAGAAAATGTATTTTACTGTAATAAAAAGCGTGGGGTGGTTTACCGTGGTTTTTAAGATGCTATTAACATTTACTATTAACATTTAGTTTGTATTTTCACAAAAGCGTGTTTTTTAGTTTTTTAATATATGATAAATTTTTTTCATACTATTGCATTGTCATCGGCCCTTGACCCCTGTGCAAATTTTCAAATAAATCAGACGCTTAGAAATAGGTGAAAATGAAGTTAAAAGATTCCGTTACATACATACATACATAGGTACATACATACAGGTCAAGCTAATATAAGCGAGTTAATATAAACAATCTCAGGGGAACAAAAGATTTAACAAGTAGGAACACGGACAGTCAGTAAACCTCATAATAACACGTCCATAGTACTAACCTCCGTAATGTAATAAATCTATTCTCAGACACATATAGCGGTTTAAGGACGTTTCGTGAAGTATTACAAACTAAGAAAGATAATAATGGCTATTCAAATAAAATAAATTCTCATCATAAAATTGTTTTACTATTGACCACTTTATTTAATCTTTAGTAAAAAGTAGTTGAGCAGCGATGGTCGAGTGGTAAGAAACTTCGGTCTTCGACGCGAACGGTCCTGGCTTCAAATTCTTGGTGCCCACCTTTGACAAAGAAACTTGTAACGTGCGCATTTATCGCTGCTCCACGGTGATGGAAAATATCGTGATATTATTGATTACCATGTTTTCCATCGCCGTGCATGCCTGAGAGAAATTCATAATTTCTCAAAAGCATGACGTCCACCAATCCGCATTTGGCCAGCGTAGAGGACTGTGGCCTAAATCCCTCTCACATGTGAGAGGAGACTTATGCCCAGCAGTGGGACATAAGGTTGAAAAAAATGGTAAGGTTTTTTCATGGAGTAGACTAGCCTAGAGACTAAATTTGACTTCCATGCGCCAGGTTCAAGGTACAACCCAACACACGGCGCACTTAAAACTAAGAATCGAGAAATTCCGAGAATCATGTAATATGGGAGATATTACGTGATGTTTACCAAACAGAATTTGGCAAATAATGGACAATATCCTTAACTCTTCACTTTTGAAAGGACTAAAATTGATCTTAATTTATTGTTATGGTACGGTCAGGATTATGTATATCATTAAAGTCAGTTAAACAAAAATGCAATATAGGAACGGGCCCGCAGAAAAATTAAAACTTACTTTACATAAACCATAAAAGGTATAACGTGTAAGCTAACCACATTAATAGTACAAGTGAACAAATTTCTTTAATTTTCAGTTATAAACAAGACAAACCCTTAAACACAGGCGCTAATAACTCTTGGTAATAAATGTATTTTGCGTTAGAAGTTGAGCAATGTTTCTTTCTGAGCCAGCGCGGTTATTTATTGTTCTTGCAGTGCATACGGGCGCGGCGCATCTTCAGGCCAACCTAGGGTTGGCGAGTTTCACTCTTCTCAACTAAATAAACTAAAAATAATTATACCTAAAAATAAACGATTTTAACTTAAAGATTGACAGCTATCTGAGACTCTATCGTTTTATATCTTTTAACTAAAACTTCTTCTGACAGTTAAATTTTTGACGGTAGTGATTATACCTTATGATGATTATCTGGTTCTAATCCTACTAATATTATAAATGCGAAAGTAAGTTTGTTTGTTACTCTTTCACGCGAAAACTACTCAACCGATCATCATGAAACTTTGTACGTATATCTGTGCGTATATTTTTGGAGTTATCAGATGTAAATTAGGATACCGGGCACTGGGGCACCGCTAGTAAACAATAATTTGAAAACTATCTATCGGATATTCAAGAATTTAAAACAAGAAGTAAGTTATTTTTATCTACTGAGACAGGCAAAATTGATCGTGATTGAATATTGATTTTGTGCCCATAGAAAAGAATATCTAGTACACTCACAATAATTTAAAAAAAAATATTACTGTTTATTTCTGAAATGATACTAAAAAATCTCAACACTTGTTTCTATTCTCAATTTAAAAAAACTGTCTTCAATTGTTAAAAGTTATCGAAAACACACAATAATCTATAGCACTATCTCACCAAGATATTAATAAATTTGTCCTTTCCGCAGCCCTACAAGTACCAGCTCCTAAGACTAAGCCTGGTGTTGTGAATTTGTAAACCCGTACAAAATATTACTCGGGTTAAAGTTTACCGGTTGTAGGTACGTGCGAAATTGATATTAGCGGAGTGTAGTGTTAGTGCTGAAGTATGGACACCTGTGCCTGAGTTCTGGTGTCGACTGACTTTGACAGGTTAATAAAGAAAGTGATAATAAAGTTCATAAAACGTTCATTTATTTGTTATCATCCTTGTAGTGCCAAATTTCGTTGTAAGGAATAAGTGAAGGCTGACAATGGTGAAATAATGATTAACCCATCCGTCGAGGAATCCAAAATGTTCGCAGCAAACTATATTTTAACTTATTTCGATTACATGTAAATCGACTTAGCGCAAGTCGATATAGTAAATATAATGATTTTCAGTAGAATTTATATTTTAAAGAAAAAGACGGAACTAAAAATGTCTAACAAATATTAACTGCAAGAAGCTATTACCAACGGTGAAGCTGCTAAAAAAGGGCGGTTAACTATTTCCATTCTGAAAGACCTACCAAGTAATTAGACGTTATAACAAACGGGAAAATTTGTTATAAAGACTTTATTCCATTTATGAACTTTCTAAAATGTTTTCTTTTCTTTTTACTACGATCTCTAAAGAATTGGAACGACATGCGACCGGCACATGCCTATGGAAAACAGTCGCGCTCGATGCGGTGATAGGTCAGGTGACTCCCCATTCTTGCATAAGTCCGCGGTAAAAACAGTTAGTCTTGTTTATCTTACTCGTAACGTTTACTAGAACTTATTTTCTCCTGCGACTTTACCTTTAACTTTTGTTTTGATGGAATATCTCTCTGAAACTGAATGAAATAATAATAAATAAATGAACGCTACACACTCCTAGCCGCACACTAGGATTCACTATGTCGTGGGTACCATGGGCACACACAAAGACCGAAACACAAACACCCAGACCGAGAACAGAAATTTAAACTCATCATTCAAATTTCTGCCTCGCCGGGAATCGAACCCGGGACCCACCGATCGGCAGTCTGACATGGTAACCATTGCACCAAAAGGGTCGTCAGAATGAAACACAGTTTTGAGTTTAGATCTTTTTTTTGGGTTGCTTAAACATTATAGTGTATTTAACACGCATGTGAACCACTATATACTACTCGTAATCAATTGACACATGAATCATCCACAAACTTGCTCGTTCAATTGTTATTTGAATAAATTTTACACGTGAGTCTTGAATGAATACAATTAATTAAATTATTTTTAGTACTTTAACACATATATTATAATCAAATTAACTTTAAAATAAACTAATTATATACAATATGATACAATAAGTAACATATATAAAAAATGTAACAGCATTTATAAAATATTTTATAATATTAAAAGTACAAGAGCTGATCCAAACTAAAACAAACGTAAAAACACTAAGGGGTAATTTTTTAATCCCGAGATAAATTTATTAGTCAGTTAAGTTCGCTCTTCTTTACATATGTCAAAAGAAAAACACAGTAAAATAATGATAGTGCTAACATTTATTTTATTCGAAGAATACTTTTATCCGGTTATAGAAAATTCGGCCTTGATACAAAAAATTAACTCGTTTTTACAGAAAATTAATAGTTGACAACAAAAATTAAAATTTTAAAGTATTACTAAAACCAAAAGAACATGGACGAGTACTACATAAAAGTTAATTATATACAAACACAAAACGCTACAAAGTTCGTAAGCGAGTTCGGGTCGCGGCACACCTCTGATCTCACTTGCGCAAGCAACTCGAGATGCACATATTCATTAAGCCATAAATACGTTCTGTAACAAAACTACACATATTTAAATAAATTAAAACTAAGAATAGTAATTTTGTGTCTATATTCAGGTACAATTTTTTACACAGGCAGAACAGTTTTTACGAAAATTTTAAATTAAACGAACAAACTGAAATAGCAATGGGCAAGTCATATAGTCAACAGCGGTCTAGAAAGGTCTTCGAATGGCTACGTTTCGGTAATTGGACCACAGGCTCTCCAACCAGGTTGACTGGGGACCTAAAGAAGACTATGAGAAACCGCTGAATTCAAAGAGCGCAGGATCGGATGGAGTCGAGAATGTAAGCCTTTATCCAGCAGTGGACCACGGAAGCCTGCTGGATGGATGACTGGCTGACAGCTGGCCGACAACCAAATTTTGTAGATGGTAGAAATGAAATGAAATAGTTTATTAACATCCTGGGTAATAATATACACTTTATGTTTGTCATTGTTGTACGGCCATCAGCTGACCGTCATCCGCTTTGGGTGCGCTAAGGCATATATGGGCTAGGAGAAAAAAGAGGGCGGAAAATTGTATAGTTCACCCGGGAGAAGTACCACCGCTGCACTCACATCTGCCGTGAACCAATGTTATTGTGTTCTAGCGGAAGTTCAGTTGCCGACCAGGCTTACATGAGGCAATGATCAATCAGCGTCTGTAATACGTGTAGCAGCGCAACTGCATACGACCTCAGACAAGACTTACCTATGCTTGCTTGAGGTTGTGTGCAGATGTTCATGGGCTGCAGCGAGCACTTAACACCACATGGCCTGCATACTCGTCTGCTCGTCGTCTCCATTCAAAAAAGAAAACCACACCTTTACAACGAAGTACAAAAGAATAGCTTCAATTCAAGCCAGAAATGCGTTTCACCAGTCGCGGCCTAAAAATGCAAATCCTACCATAATAATATAAACTATGTAGTTACACTGACTCGCAACTGTTCCACTCGATTTAACAGCTAAACAGACTAGGTACCGACGTGACGCAACTAACCGTACACTATTAATTATAATATCACTTTGACGCATCAACAGCTACGTAATTATGCGCTATGATAATTAAAGTTAAACGTAAATAAAGCTCAAACGCTCGCTCGTTGTAGTCAGATAATTGTGATGGTAAGGGCTTTAGTACACTTGCGATTTACAAAAGTTTCTGTGGGACGGACGACGTTTAAAGAAACGACCGAGTCCCCCAACTTCTCGCAACTACTGCCTTCTTTTTATAAAAACTAAGCAAATACAGTTCTGAGCACATAACAAATAAAAAGCTTAGGCGATGCCTAATTTGTTTTTGATAGTTTGCTTGTGTTTTGCGCACATAACAAATATTATCTTTTGTCTTGCGTGTAGCAAAGTCTACTACTAGTGTAACTAATGTATGTTATGCATATATTATGTGGTTTACTTCCTGGCACTCGATTATTTCGAAAAGTCCGCCCGTGTGTTAACGCCCTTAACGTGAAAGCTCCTTATTAATTCGTCGTAGTAGAGAAGATAATTGTAGCTTTAAGTGTCGTTGTGCAACGTTCAGGTAGCCGACTGTCAAAGTGTCAAAGTGTCAAATGACATGTCACCAGACTGCTAAGTGGCTTACACTGTTTCGAAGTAATAAAACGAAGAAACAGAGATATTCGATTATCTCTCATTTACAAATCTTAATACTTATAATATTATTATTACTCGGTGATATACATATTTTATCTTCAATGAAGTGCACTATTTGAGACTCGCGGTTGTTTAACTTTAAATTTTACTTACGAGATATGTTATATACCATGATTTACATTATTTCGGTCATTTTCGGTGCAGTTACATGCACCATGATCACACGGTCCTTAGCTTTACCAAATATTTTACCGAAGTGGCGTAATGTTAAAGATAAACTGCCGGCATAAGTGTCTACTAATGTAGTACACCAAGTTAATTTTAATAAGTTTACAAACTTACTAAATCCGATATAATACTATCACATGCTCTGATGTCTCCTTAGAGCAACGCGTTCACCATTCAAGTCACGCACGGTTCAAAGATGGCATTGTTTCAGTTCGGATTCCAGCTCCATGACGCGAGCTGCACTTGTCATTCACCCGGCGCAGCCATTTTGGCAATGGCCGTACGATCTGCCCGTGTTACTTAATGCAATGGGACAACTTGTGAATAATCGACTGGTTTATTTGCAGGCACGCTTTATACCCGTCTTCTGTCTTACTTTTATTAGCTCAAGTACTGATAAATTTCTTAGTTTTGAGTTTTGAATCTAAACTCCATCATAAACAACAGCATATTAATACGTGCGTACTACTGTGTATTGTGTATCAATTTTAATACTTGCATAATAATGTTGTGAAGCAAAAAAAGATGAAACTGTTTTTTTATACCTAATCTTTATGCCTTCGTTTTCATCTAAATGATTTTCGAAAAAGACCAGAGGTTCCTATGAGCTTCATGGGTGGGAGTAGTATTTTATCCATCCCTTCATCAATCTTTAGAGGTATAGGAGGTGCTCGCCTCCTTTAATATACATAACACACTACTTTTCGTCAGCTCCTGAGTATCAGTTACTCTCTCTACCTTTAATGCAAATTTTAGGTATGAATTTCTATTCATTTTCACTGATTTTCTTCATGGCTGTTCACACCAACAAGTTGAGTATATAAAACGTAAATCCCTCGCCAAATCTGAACTGCATCAAACCCAACCTACCCTTATTACGTACAATAAACTTGACAATAGAAAGAGCTTATATAACGACCAAAACCCCAAGGTCGAGAAACGAAACCGAACATAATCGCTCGTAACCGACCGGAACATGGCCTATATCCACCGGATGTGACGAATAAGGCGGGTTTCACTATCGGAGCCACGAGCACGTCGCCAGCCGCGCGTGCAGCTATACCTGGACGACATCGAGAGTGAAGGTGCGGAGTAAACGATTAATTGCACTATTTAACTCGTTAGCACTTTGGATTCAATTGCAATAAAATTTAATGGAGTATACTACATTTATGAAGCTTATGAGGGATGAGGAAATCCATAAAAGAGATCGTATTTAAAATGCTTACAGATGTAAATTTAGAAGGCACGTATGGCATTTCGGTTAGCGTAGAACCAGCCTAAAAGAGGGCGATAGATTAGGAGGGTGACCGTGAGTGACTAATGTTAGGGAGCATTTTAAGCTGTCAGTCCCGGTTGGTATCAATAGCAATCGTTGAAGCTTATTTGAAAGTGTCCACCAGCGGGTTGGCCACTAAACTAACCCGCATATTGCACCCAACGAAGACGAGTGGTGAAAAAGATGCTTTCCCTAAACAATTATTCTTTTGTGGTCAAACTATAGAATAGTACCAACAAAGTTTAGTAAGAAGTATTGACCATCAAGAAACATAATATTATGTATGAAAACAGTGATCAAATATGCAAAATGTTTATTAAAACTCGAACAAATTAATAAGGTATAGGATTAAGTTTGAAAATTCCATTTTATATAACGCTTTACATTCTAATTGTCCAATTTAGGATAATTCTTTTTACAATATCTTATGTATATGCGTCCATTTCAATTGACTTAAGGCAATTTAAATTAAAATTCTGCATTTAAAATCTTAAATTTCAATAAATTAAAACTTTCTTCAATTTGCAAACGTTATTATTGGTTATTATTTTGAGGAAGATTTCTTGTGCAATATTAACCTATTTATTTCCTTCTTTCCAGTCGTTCTTCGGAAGGTCGTACAACAACCTGAACTCCATCACCGAGTGCAAAAACAACGGCGAGTGCGTCATCAACAAGAAAAACAGGACAGCCTGTAAAGCATGTCGACTGCGCAAGTGTCTCATGGTGGGCATGTCCAAGTCCGGCTCCAGATACGGTCGTCGCTCCAACTGGTTCAAGATCCACTGCCTCCTCCAGGAACAGCAGCAAGCCGCCCAGTCACGGTCGCCTCCTAGGGTGCCCCCTTCACCACACTCGATGCCGCATCCACCGTTTCCTCCACACCTCTTCCCCGGACTCGCGCGACCGAGGACGAAAGAGGAGCTCGCTCTGCTAGGCCTCGACGATTACAAGCCACCGTGCTCCGGATCACCGGACTCCCACCGCAGCGGATCGTCTCCGAAACTCGACGAAAAGACCCGCATCACACAGTCCAGACCTCCGGACAGAACACTGACGCCGCCCAGGGACACCTACATGCCACTGCCGCTACCCAATCTACCCTTGCCCCATTTCCCCCATTCGCCGTTCTTACCACCGCCGCCGTTCAGTCCTTTCACGCACAACCATCACCTCCTGTTCTCGCCGGGATTTCCCTCTTTATACTCACGACATCTGTTAGACCACGCAGCGCTCAGACAAGCCGTCGAAAACAATAATGACGTGAGATTGGACGATAATAACACGGATACTTCGAAGCGTTTCTTCTTGGATGATATCCTGAAACATCAGCGATCTTCACAGCCCACTCCGCAAGAGGATGTGATTTCGGAAGCGGAATTCGTTCCTACTCCGCCCGCTGAGAGAAGAACATCGGAGTCCCCGCTCCAAGAGAACCCTATGGACTTGTCTGTTAAATCTGATGGGAGATCAAGCTCAGCGCGGCGAAGATCCGATGATAGTGAAGTTATAGCTCCGGACAATGATGACGGAGAGTCTGGGAGTGCGGGAGGTTCTGCTAGTGAAGAAGAGGAAGACGCCTATGCACAGATTAAGAGAATCAAGTTGCATCCGCTGGATCTGACTACCAAAGTGTGACGTTGCGACGTCTGTAGTGCCGTTATTATAGTAAGCGTATTGACAATAAGAAGGCCAGTAAGTCGGATTGTGATTTTAAGTTAGTAGAAGGTTGCAGTGACTCTGAAAAGATATTTGTTTTGTGAATTGTTATCGGTTGATTAAAGAGTCTATCCAAATACGTAAGTTAAGTAGCGTTTAGTAATGTTATTGGTACTTAAGCCCGGTTGATGGATGTACAAATTGTGTGTAAATAGGTAAATTATTTCGTATCGTGTAAGCAATATCTTAGTTAGATGGTTTTTGAAAAAAAATGGAACAGCCGGGTGCATCATTCCATTTTTAACGAAGAATTATAACTATATTTTTTGTATTTGAATATACATAATTTATTCAATTTTAGTAGAATTTTTTGATTGACGTGTCGTTTGATTGTGAAATGTTTTTACTTCGGGTGTTTCGTGAACTGTCCAGTGAATCTGTTTTCTTGTATCTTAATTCTAGACTATTCTTGTAAGTTATTGTTAATTGCAACATGTACAACTCATTATTTTAGGTGCGTCTATAGAGTTTAACGAATTTTTTGTAGATGTTTTAGAGTTTTACTTACAAATGACTGTATTTTATGGATCTTTTAAATGACCTGCCATTGGTGGTAGCTGTCTGACCCCTCTATAAACGCACCAAAGAGAAACATTCCATTTATATACTTTTACAATGATATACTCGTTTCCACATACATTCCTATGGATTTGCTCAATGTATCTGAATGTAAGATTTTCGACGTTTTTATTATTTTCCTAATAGTAGAGAAATTAGTCGCAACATACTCAGTGGTAATACTTCAATCGTATGGTTGTATATAATGTAACTTAAGTAGCATGTTTTTAAATACATAGACAATTGTGTTAAAGCATACATTCCACGAAGACGTACAAAATAAAATATTCACGCACTCGAATTTTTTGTTTAATTTTATCCTCCTCGACCTTATGACATGATCTAAATAATATATATGTACACTAAATAAACATACAATTATCTTTTATAATTTCTGAACAGATTAGAGTAAAGGAAAGGTTATTATGAAAATGAAATTTTATTTTTTAACACTTATTATTCCTACTTAGCTTGTCACAAATATAAAGGATTAAATGATATACACACACTGACATGACATACATACAAAAAACCTCATAAAGTTCATTAAAAGAAGTCAACATAGCAATGAAATATTATTTACATTATTTTCCTTCATCGTGAACTAAATAATACACTAATAAATACACACGCAACAAATTTTATAAGCCAAAGTTGCACGTTGGTATTTGAGCCGCCTTTTTGCGTGTTATAGTAATAGTTATAGTCGAATGGATAAGACACCTGGTCTTATCCATTCGACTATAACTGGTAAATAGATAAGATTATAAATGGTCGCTGCAACAACTTCCCACTGTTGAGCACGGCTCTCCCCATTATTGGGGAGGCCTGGAGCTTACTCCACCACGCGGCTCCAATACGAGTTGCTGGAGATGTGGAGTAGTAATGTTTTCAAACTGCCTATAGAGCCTCCAACCATGTTTTACGACTGCTCACATTAACTTAACTACCGATAACTAAAGCTAAATGTGAAATGAAAAACCTTTAGGTATTGATGACTGTTTACAAAAAAAAATGGTGTTTGATTTTTACAATAGTTTTGAACAGTCTACCTTATTTAGGCATACAATAATCACACAAATAAACTAAAGCTATTATTTAATTACTAAATTATGTATTTACCATTTAATATAAATTTTAAAGTTTATTTTAAAGTTTTAAGAATCCGTTAAAATAAATTTAATCTTCCGAAGCACGGAAACACGCATGAAATTTGTTAGTAGCGGTCACTCGTCTCACACGTAGTAGATCGCATGCCTTCTACGCAAGTCGCCGGGCCCGGGGCCATGCACGCTTCCATATACTCATATTCCACCTACAATATGCTATCGCTTCCATATCGCATTATAAGTATATACTGTAAAGTTATCGAGTGTGGTCCATTCGCACGTACACCTGACCTCTGGCCCGCGAGTTACGGCGTTCTTATAAAACGCTGCATTCCCGTGATCATCCACGGTGGCCTCTGCTCCGCCGTGGCATAGGAATGGCCTGCTCGACACAATGTCTCCGGGAATCAGGCTAACGTCAACCGTACATGTAGTTTTAATGGGAATTCGTTATATAATAATAACTTTTTATGACCGAATTCAAAGGTTGTTGATTCAACTCGTATTAGCAAACTGCTTATTTTCGCATTATGACATTCTTTAAAGGATTTCACACGAATATACTAAATTTTGTTTGCGTGTTGTTGGTATGTTTATTTACGAATTTCTGCAACATTAATATTCAGATTGAGATTAATGGTTTACTAGCCTTCCGCTAGCGGCTTCGTGGCTTCTTTTATAGGTTCTCGTAGGATAAAAAAACCATCCTATGTCCTATCCCAAGGTCCATTCTATCTGTGTTCCAAATTTCATTAAAATTGTTTCAGTGGTTTAAGCAGTTAGCAGACAGACAGACAAACAGAGTTACTTCCGAATTTATAATATTAGTAGAAATTAAAGCCACACGAAAAAAAATTAAGTTAATAATATGACACTGTTGCCTACCTGTAGCAAAGGGTGTCCACAGCAAAAATAATGATGTAACAACGTTATTTGGGACAAAGCTACTCCATTTTGTGGCCATTATCACTTGTTCTACAGTGATAAGTAAATTACCTCGTTGAAAGTTACCAAAATTTTATGAAAGATGTGTGAAATTGGCTAACCGATAGGTAGCCATGATGTGGCTCAAATCCTTTTCAAGAGACCCGATCCTATACATATGTTAAGTTGTGTAACTTAATGTATCTTAAGAGACTTAATGTATCTTAATCATTTACCTTATATATATCTTGATCATGACAAGGTATATAAAAGAGGCAGAATTAAGTATTCTTAAATAGTAGGTGCAAGAAAAGAGATGTGGAACACAGTCGTGATGTAATCCATTAAATCTTAATAATTATTCTAATTTTCAATAACCCGCTATTTTACTTCTGAAAATTATGGTTGGTTTAAAAAGATTCCTGTTGATAAAAATACAAAATCACTGCAGAAAAGTCTGATTCTTGATAATCCAAATAAATCTAATTTTAAACTAAAATTAATATTTTTGGTCAAAAACGTTAGTATATATTACATGTTGGCTGGTCATTAATTACATTGCCTCAGTATAATAATACTTATATCCGATATATCAAGATTTAAATGCATGGATTTTTTTACTTCAATTATGGCATCGCAAACTCTGCATATTGCCAGCGACGCCAGCGTCAAGTATAATTTTTGCATCACGTTTTTGCCAGTTTCGCTGAAACTGGACGAGTAATTGTAAGTAAGTGGTAAAGTCAGTAAGTCATCAGTAATCAGTCAGTCAAGTCAGTCAGACATTCAAGTAAAGCAATGGCATCTTTACCAGAACGTGACCAATGGAATTTTGGAGGCAAACCAAAAAAACATACCTATTTTCGCATTGATATTTTAATTCACAACACTCGTGCACTATAATTAACCTATATTGAACAATGTGCCATCAAATTTATCCGATATACTCATAACTCAAAAATACACCAATAAAGTAAAAATAAAACAAGTGCACAATATGTCTTTATCGACTTCCCGCCAAGACTCCAATGCATGGATTTGTGGCAAAATTTGCCGATTTATCTTTATATATAAAAATGAATCCCATTTTCCCTTGGTCACGACATCACGCGTGAACGGCTGGACCGATTTCGCTAATTCTTCTTTTGTTGTATTTGTTACTGCCAGAAGAAGGTACATATGTAAGAAAACATTAAGGAAATATCACGAAAAATTAGGAAATTTAAAAATACTTAACCATTTTCCAATTCGAATGCAATATTCACATTTAAGACAAGACAACGTCCTTCAAAAATGTGACACACATGAAATATTCAGAGAGCTCAGCAATGAAAACTTGCAACCATTTCCTAATATTTTGTTTTAATTACGTCACATCAGCAAAATATCTTAGTGTTTGAAATGCATGTTGCACGGTATTAAAAAATTAAGCGTTGATCATCAGTCATGGAAAATATTTTGATTTTTTATGTGAAAACTCTTGAACTTGCAAAATGTTAGTTACTATATTGCATGACTGAATACTGTGAAACTTATTATATATATTAATTGACTGCTTGCTTCTTCTTATTTTTTATGGTTTTAAAAAAGTTACTGAAGTGAATATTTCTTTTTAAATTGAGGTAAGTACCTTCTACGCCAAACGTTAAAAAATCCTGCTGACTGACATAAAATATTTCTAAACTCCACCAATTTGACGGAATATAAAAAAATGCTATTTGAAAATGTTTGTACTTTTTCGTCGCTTACCTCTCGAAATAGCTCTCGGAATCAATCGTTCAAACGAGACCTGTCATTATTTTATTTTATTCCATGACAGTTTATTGGACAGTAACCTAAAAACTTCATAGATAAAATACTTAAAAATACTCTTCATACATTTGTTGTAGGTTTCTGTACAATGTAGGTAGTTTCTCCAAGAAACTAAGCTGGCTAGCTCGGAATTGCTCTCCGTAGGTGGAAGTTATCAATATGAGCTACAATAAGACTAGATACAGTAAGAACAGATCAGCTACCTAATCGTAAGAGGCGAATAAATGTGAACTTCTGGAGTTGTGGGCGGCGATTTGGAGCACCGCGCATGGAGGGCATCAGTATGTTCTACTGGAGATATCGGAGTCCTCTGAACACTCAGGCAGGCCACTGAGGAGGTTTTAGTGCGGTATAAATCCCACATAACCCGGTATCACCTCTCAATCTGACACGTACCTTGCGAAGATTCCGTCCCGAAAACATAAAAGTTACCTCGGCATTAACAATATGAAATATGGTGTCCTCCACGTAATCATAAAAGGCGACTAAGTAAAGGCTTTCGGGGGTGTACACGGCTATAGTGGGAGCTCGGACCAACAGCCACGGGTAAAACGACGGCGTGTTCAGCCGCACGACTCCTGGCAGAACTACCTACCTGCCTCAGATACCAAAAGAAGGTAGATTTAATTAAAAATAATTAATTGTTGAATAAAGTTATTAGGTAAATCAGGAGATGGCTCTGCAACACGATACTAGATTTACTCAAAATATTTTTGAGCCTTTAAAAAGTAAACTAACTCCTACGAGAGTGAAATAGGAGGGTGAAGTTTACATGGAATTTTCTCATTTCTGGACCTACTCTATATATATACACCTACTCTACTTATACTTCTAATAAGTAGAGTAGGTATATACATACGAGTATGTGATTGATTACAATTTAAAATGATTTGTGCAGGTAAAGTGGATAAACTTTCGCCTAAAAGGGTAAAAAGGCGGGGGAAGGGTTAAGTAAAATGTATAGAAATTTATCATCTCATTTCTGAACTTCGCAGTATAAACGTTGATATATAGGGCCTGACTTTCTTATTTCTTAAAAATATGATTGTGACAACCTATATATTTCGTCGGACCAATTTAAAAAGGGGGCTGTTTTTCTCACGGTCAGGTTTATGTGGCTTGCTAGCGGGTTAGTGCACCAAATAACTTAGCACCCGCTCCAAAAAGAAGTAGGTACTGTAGTAACCTGTTACTTATCTTTTATAGCAGTACTTGCAGACGCAGAACAGATACGTATGTCATAATTATAACGGGGTTAATTAAAACTGAGTCCTGATAACTAAAGTACTCGCGGAAGAAGTCGCGGGCAAAACACATCTCTAACTCTATAATGTATAAAACTGAATTCCTATTTCCCTTGGTCTCGGCCTCACGCGTAAATGGTTAGACCGATTTCGATAATTCTTTTTTGTTGTGATTGTTATTATCAGGAGAAGGTTCTTATCAATGAAAAAAATAATAAGAAAATTGCGCGGAAAACTAGAAAATTAAAGAATACTTAACCACTATATATTTTTTTTAAATTCGATTTCAATATCCATAGTTAAGACAGGAAAACGTCTGTCGGGTCAGCTAGTTTTTTAATATTTCTTGCCTACATCAAAAAGATACATAAATAACACGTATAGGACAAACTCAATAATTTCTATATAAAACAAACATTAAATTATTCATGCCTCACGGCCAGTTATGAAATTAATAAATCTCAACTTGATTAATGAATTGAATTAAATCTGTTTCTTAATTTGTCACCTGTGAGATACACGGTTAACTTTAAAATATTACGTAACTGTTTAAATGAGAATTGAAATACCAAAAAAATTAATATTGATACTCTAAAAATAAGGTCACAATACACAGAAGATACGAACAATAAAATGCAAATATTCTTTTATAAGGATGTACAGTAAATCAAAAAAATCTGTATCGACCTTGTGCAAGCAATAGTGGATATTTATATACGTATTACGGAAATTTAGTGGCAAGAGCGAGGCAAAATTTTACAATAGACTTTTATAGAGGTTTGGCAATTTAATAACAACCTAATAATGATTAATAATAACAATTCACAATCATTATGTGAATGTACCGCACTATGATTCCCTGTGTCGTGGGTACCATGAACCTCCGGGCCTTCAGAACGATTGCGCCATAGGAGTTTTCAACTTATATTTTACTTTCATGGTCCAACCAGAGAAATTGATGTAAGCATTTCTCCCGTAACATATATTTTTATCGTTTTATGGTACAAAGTTACAATATACGAGTACATGCCTTACATGTACATATATGTACGGGGGACACCTTCAAAAGGTACCCGGTGCCTTGGGAGAGGATACCAGGTTATGTGGGATTCGACTGCACTAAAACCCCCTCGGTGGCTGCCTCTGCGTTTGGAGAGGACTCCGGGATCTCCAATGGAACGCACCGATATCCTCCACGTGCGACGCCCCAGAAAGAACGGGCCCATCTTCGGGAGAGCAGATGTGCTCTCCTGCACCTTCCGATGCTTACGCCGGCATGCGGCCACGCACACACCGCCGCCCTTCCCGAGGCTGCTGGCTGGACGGATCGAGCTCCTACTCTCACCGTCCTCAACCCCGGAAGCCCCCTTTTAGTCGCCTCTTACGATCAGGCAGGGGATACCGTAGATCTATTTTTCATCCCGAAGCTACATGGATCGACTTCGATCCCCAGGAGTTCTTTTCCTGGTACATATACAAGGTATCCAATGTGGGGCTTTATGATGCGATATAGACGCTATAAAGGTTTCAAATTATAATTAGCCAACATTTTGTCCGCAGCGCATGTTTGTTGCGTGTAATTGTCCATTACTTACGGGCTGTCAAACGCAGAGTCAAAAGATCATTGTATTTCAATCTGCCTCTAGTATAGATACTAATTTTGCATCTCAATTTTATTTCGACTCAAAACAGTTCTCTCCAAGTCTCAAACCTGCGAAAGAGTCAGTTTTGAGACTTTAATCCATATGGCAGCTATAATAGACCTGTATACTATACAGTCTAACTGTACAGTTAAATCGTATCGTATGTAGGCAAAACTGAGAACTGTTCAGAATATCTGAAAATATAAGAGTACCAGTTTTAACTGTAAGTTAAAATTGGTGACTCCACAGTAAAAACTGTGTAGTTAAAATTGATGGTCAGTAGCCTGCTTAGTACAGAAATGTCTAATCATAAAATGAGTGCACATGACATATTAATCACAGTATATTCGTGAAATTGACTGAATACATAAAAACATCTACAGTGAAGTACTTTAGTGTTCTACTGTAAGTGTACCGAAATCAAGCTATATTCAGTGGAATATAGCTTGATTTCGGCTTAGTTACCTAATTTCTAAATCAGGGAATATTCGGAATAAGTTTCTAGTTAGTACCTTCATCTGTTTTAATAATAGAAATGGAGTGATAACTGTAATTGTACTTTTTGTTACAAACCATTGTTGGAAGCGACATATTATTGACAGATTTTCAGTAACTTTTAACGTACAAAACTATAATAGTACCTGGCACTGCTTTTCCTGTGAAAAGCAGTGCGACAAACGACTTAAGCATATCGAGCTTGCTTAATGTTGGGTGTACCGTGTATTTGGTTCCAAAACTACTTTACAATACGTGGCCTGTTCGTTGAGT
Organism: Pyrgus malvae; assembly: GCA_911387765.1. Taxonomy (NCBI): domain Eukaryota; kingdom Metazoa; phylum Arthropoda; class Insecta; order Lepidoptera; family Hesperiidae; genus Pyrgus; species Pyrgus malvae. Next base: position 1,550,487 of record OU426960.1, on the reverse strand, counting down.
AACTATAAAATATATAAAAGAGATCGTTATGAATTGTTATGTGGGATCTATTTTAGGCCTCTAGCTTTTGCTATCAAGATCCTACATCCTCGTGGAAACAGTTTAAATTAGTCGCACGACAAACAAAAAATATTCCCGCAGTTGCTCGGGTTGGATCAACAGAACATCTTTACCGCCTTTCACCGCTTAGTCAAGTGGTTGGGCTACCTACCCATCGAGAAGATTCTAGCGCCTCTTTACACGGTTAAAATTAGTCGGACCCCGGAAACAATAATACAAAGTGGAAGACTTCCCTCGGCCGCTTGGGTTGGTTTACCAGAGTACTCGTGTGAGACTCAGTAGTACTTACCCGCTCAAATCATGCAAGTTATACCCGTAGCGCCATCTCTTGACGAGTTGCAGAAGGTTGCCACTGTAGCTTTGTCTGAGATTCTGCTACAAATGGAGTTGTATAGACTTCACGGAAAGTTAAAATTAGTAGCACAAACCCCGGAAACAATAACACAAACTGGAAGATTCCCGCGGCCGCTCGAGTGGGCTCAACAGAATACTCGTGTGAGCGGTGATCTATGCAGCGTGTCACCATATCTCAACGCCCTGCTGCGCGCGCGCCGTGCACACTCATTATTTTTAAAACATAGCGCACTTTATAAGGGAATATTGCCGCAAAAAGTTGATATACGCCGCTGTAAAAAGATTTCACTCCAAACTTAATGGCGAACGCTTAACAGGCCTTCCTCAGCTACACATTAATCACCACGAATTATTCGAAATTTGATTGTGCTGGCTGGAATCGATTGCGTTTTAATCTTTTTGCTTTTGGTTCATCGATTTTCGATATCGATGTTTATGTTTTGGTATATTAATGGACTATTGTTGAGTAAGGAGGAGATCCAAACTGAACCAGTAGCTACTAAAAAAAGTCTTTTGGAAGATTGATGAATCTTCAAAAAAAAAGTTCGATGGCTGCATCCATTTCTTTCATGAAATACAGCTGCCTTCAATGCACTGACGAGTTAATACCAGCATCAGAACATACTAGGCTTGACCTAGCCGTCTGTAAATGTGACACAGGTTTTTTGAGCACAGGTCGTCCGAAATTCGGAGGTATTTTGTCATGCCTGTGAAGAATTTTGTTTATGCCCATTACACGTTCCTCTTAGCCGGGAACTGCATCGAATTGACAAAAATCTTGCAATATTTTACTTGCGGTACGTATTAGGCGTAATTTCGAGCGCTGAATATAAAATTCGCGAGAGTAAATATCGCACGGTGAAATATCGCAGTGCGGATCCAGCCTTAGACATGCACAATGATGAAATCATCCTAATGAAATATTATTTAAAAAATAATGCAATGTTATTCCATACCGTGGAACACACATGAATACGCAAATAACAAGCTTAGTCAGAGGTACGCGTCTCGATTTGAACTCGGGACCTTGGACATCGGAGACCGCTGCGATGCCTTTACCACTCCTCTTTACTCTTACAATACATCTTGTGGTTCTGCGGCGTTTCATCTTTTTTCACCTTTTTTTTGTTCTCTTCTTTGTTTTATGTACTTTTTTACATTTTATGATCACCTAACATCTATGTATTATTTTTATTATTTTAATTGTTTTTGTTAAATATAGAATAGGATAAATGTATTATTGCAGAACTTACAAGATGTAATTAAACGTTTCTTTCTTTCTTTCTTTCTTTCATACGAGTAATAAAGTAGGATTATAAAGCGACAAAATCACATTAAAATAAAACCCCATATTAATGTTACATAATCACCCCATGTGGTCATTTAAGCATATTTAAGTGACTAACGTCCTACGTCCTCACCTCATAACAATAATTTTATTAAATTCGACCTCATCCCGTAACGAGGGCTATAAACAATCTTATTTATACCTTATTCGGCCATTATGTAAAGGCTGAAATTTCATCTTTCAACATTCATTATGATGATTTATATTTGTGTCAGAATTGTTTCTATATAATAATGATAATGTCTCATTTTATGAATGAAAAATCTACTCAACCCTTTTTGCGCCCCACTGCTGTGCACGGATCTTTTCCAATTACACTGGTCAACAACATTTTTGCACATGGGACATGGCTACTACCCTTTTTTGCGTCCCACAGCTGGGCACGGGTCTCTCCCTATTACTCCCTATTACACGCTACTCCAATGCAGGTTGGTGGAGATGCGCGTTAGTGGCCAACCCGTTGTCGGATGTTTTCAAGCCGCCCGTAAGGCCTCCAAGAAGGTTTGAAACTTTTACCACTAAAACGGTCACCCATCTCACTTTCGACCGCGCCCTTTTAGCACAGACGCATAGATCGTTTTCGTAGAAGAGCTGACTCGTAGATAAGTAGACATCAGTCGTCAAATATCAAGATAGGGGATAGACTTCTTGGGGTTCTTCAAGAAAGCTGTAAAAAAAGCTCTCCTCCAAAGGGGTTGTCCGTGTCCATAGGCGACGGTGAACGCTTATCACCACGCGGCTCGTCTGCCTTTTATTCGGTTTACATATATATATAAAAAAAGACTACCCTCTCTTTTTATGAAAAAGAAATATTATTATATTTATTACTACAACTTAAATACCCCCTTAAAAGTGAAAACAATAACAATTAATACCATTATGACAAAACAACAAAAAACTATAATGACTCCCCCTCAGTAATTTGTTAATTTCTTAATTTGAACGATTAACCACTTAATGGTGACCACCTAGCCGTCGCGTTAATTGATATTTATGACTCACATAATAAATAAACTGATAATTAAGACGATACATGAACTTTCCAATTTTTCCGGGTAATTACCCGAGTAACGGTAATTATCTGAGTTATTAACTTATTAGTACGAGTTTATTTTACAATTTCAAAGCTTTTGGCTAGTTTTTCTTTGAATCGATTAGAATAGAGAGCATACATGAGCAGCCTTTATTCGTATTCTGGGAAACAATAGGTTATCATACTAACAAAGGCATTAATTGCTTCTATTCTACGAATAAAGAACACTTTAAGATACCGTAACGTTATTTTAATTAATTTGTATAACTTGCGAGAAATCATTTTGCTCTTGGTTAATTTGCTGTAGATTTTACTGGCTAAAATATAAATTACGATTATAAAATTCCTCATAAGAGATTTAGTAATAAAGAATTTTTAAACAGTATCTCAAGTAATAATTAAGTTAAATAAAAATCAGACCTTAATTTGATGGAAGCTTTCACAAACTGAAGGCTACAAGTATTAAGCTGCCAAAATGCACCCATTACTGTGTTGAAACAACTTTTCTGTTTTAACTGCCACACTTACATAAGGCGCACCATCAGCTAGCATCACGCCAGGATTCCATAAGTTTGTGTGTTGGTTATGTCTTTTTTGATTATTTTCAAAAGATCACGAGATAAGATCAAATAAAATATTGTTTAAAAAACAAAAAGTATGTTTTAAAGCACATCAGTTTTTTTTAAAGAAGCTTACAATATGAACTATGATAAATATGAAATAATGAACGAAAATACTAGTATTGTTGTGAAAAAAGCGTCGCGTGCTCGATATACGAGTACGAGTGCTTTAAAGACGTGTTTTTTAATTTTGTTTTTTAAATCTATATTTATTTTTCACTTATTAGTTTCATATGTTATGAATGCTCTTAGTCCAATAGAGAGTTACAAACATGCTCACAAACTCACAAACATACAGGAGAAGCCAACAAAAGCGTGTTAAAGATGGAACTTGCTGAAAATCAAAGTGAGGCTAGATTGTTTATTTTCTATATTTTTGACAACGTTTTGCTCGATACGCCGCGATATTCGACTGGCGAAGCGACGTGCAGTTTCGTTGTACGTGTGTGCGTGTCGTCACGCTTTTGTTGGCTTCTCCTGTATGTTTGTGAGCATGTTTGTAACTCTCTATTGGACTACACTACTATTGGACTACATACACGGCGTGGTTCATTTTAAGCCGGCCTTACTTTGTTGTTCGCGGCAATCTATCTATACTTTTTTATTTTATCTGAGATCGCGATGAACAAAACTGGTCCAAATAAACTTAACAAAAACGGATATCAATACAAGTCAACAATTTAGTTGTCAATTCCAAATTAATTATAAACCCCAATCGGTTTTCAAACTCGGCATAAATAATTTTTATCTCACATTATTGACGAAAAATATCGCGACATTTATGAAGACGCCCCACGAGCAAAGATTTTGATTAAAATGTAACGACCTTTGGACTTGGAAGTTAATATGTAATTTGAATTAATAAATAAATGAACTGTAGTATTACTGAGCCACGAGTATACATTAATGTAAAAATTGGAGGTAGAGGTTGCGTGGCCTCACCAATGGAGTACCATCAGCGCAATATAGTGAAGCTTTTTAATTTGCGGTTCCCTACAAAACTGCGGGTTAGGATATTGCCGATAGCAATAACTTAAGATGTCTATTAGTGTCCGAATTTAGCAACTCAACTTAAGAGTTAGGATATTGCCGACTTTTAGTTATGTCGGCTTTTAGTGCTGTCGGCAATTTTTGTAGAGAACCGCAAATTAAAAAGCTGCACTTCATTGCGCTGATGGTACTCAACTGGTGAGGCCACGCACCCTCTACACATGACTGTAGACAGGGAGTCCCTGTATCCCCATCATCACCACCTTCACATAAGACTGATCATATATTTTATTGTCCATGAGTAAAGGGGATTTAGTTTGGGATATAATATCAATACTAAAAATATACATATTATATTAATTGTATACACTCGTCTATAAGTTCTCTTTTTAGCTCCGCTATGCCTAAGCGCACCCAAAGCTGATGAAACCAAAAAAACGTTCACTAAGAGTTTGTAGAAACCGCACAGTGAATAAACTACATATTTTGATTTCATTTCAGTTCCATCATTGAAATTTATTTTTATTTCTTGTGTTACTTTGTATCATGCAAATAAAAATAGATATTTTACGTATACTTCAACAATAGGTCAGTTCATTCACATAGTAAAGAAACCAGATCAGGCAACCTTCATAAAAGCATCTCCCGCAGCGAAAATGCATCAGAAATGTTGTTGTTTTACAAACAGAACAGCTCGTAATTATCTCATTAATAAATACATAATTATGCAAATTTCTGTTACGGTTTCAACGTCTAATGTTACCTTATGTTAAGTCGAGAATATTTCACATTAAAATTATTCCGTGTTATGTGAAAATGAGCACATTCCGAACACAGTCAATGTGCCAATAAATTAATCAAACGTTATTTATTTTATCGATTCTTTCTTAAAAAAAGATTTTAGGATTCCATAACTCAAAACGAAAAAAGACCACAAACTTTTTTTTCTTATCGATTGATCCAAGTTCAAACAAATTGGAAATGCTTTGGAGCTGTAAAAACTATATCATAAAGTCAAACCAAAATATATATTTTTATTTGAACGGAGTAGCAGACGAGCATGCAGTTCACGTGTTGTTAAGTGGTCGCTGCAGCCCATGGACATCTACATACAACCTCAAGCAAGCATAGGTAAGTCTTGTCTGAGGTCGTATGCAGTTGCGCTGCTACTCCCGAAGATGATGGTCACCTCATGTAAGTGTGGCTGGCAACTGATTTGGGTCATGGTAGAAGTGGGTGCAGCGGTGGTACTTCCCCGGGCTAACCATAATAGTTCTACCACCTATAAATGATTGATTGTGCGTGTTATTCTATGACTTTTAAAAGATTACAAATTCTGTAATGACAGAACAAGTAAAGAAAGTCATTAATAGTTAACGTCTCTAAAAATTTCATTTTTTCTATCGATTACCCAGACTAACCAACAATCTTCCTTCATACAACGTACGGAATCCTCGAAGCATCGCATGGCCTCGCACATGTCCGGTTTTTGTCATTTCATCCTTGTGCATAGAAAAATACGGTTATTTACGAACATTGTGAATGGAGGGAGTGGCCATTTTCAAATATATTTTAACTATTTGAGTTAATAATAAGGAATTGCGTAATACGCAATACTTTTAAACTAAAGCTATTCAGTGAATGCCGCATACAGCTAGCATGTGGTTTGTAATAGTTAGTGAACTGCTGAAATAAAAATAAATGATTTGGGTTTCTGTAGTATTATGTAGTATAGAATTGATTAGACATAAAGTTACATAAAATTAATACCTAATTACTTCAATAATGAACCCCATTCACATTAATTTCACTCACAATATTTGTATAATAAAAAACGGATTAACGTCCGTCAGGTGGTAAATCAATAGAATAATAATTCGACTGGTTAGGTAACACCGCTACCTACAAGCCTGAAGCACTTTTTGTATTTTAGTATAAATCGCTACAGCCCATATTCCTCAACCTATACATACAAACTGTAGTGAGTCTGAGTCTTCATAGAATTTATATGAAGTTGCATTGCGACATCTGAGGCCCATGGTCGCCTTATGTAAGTCTGGCCGGCAAACGCCACCTGTTCACCGAAGCACAATAGAAGAGTTTGGCCGCAGAAATGGGTGCAGTCGTGCTTATTCGAACGATGAAGGTTCTATCATCTGTAGATTAAGGATTAACGACCAATCTGTCCAAATGACAATAATAATTCGATGTTCATAGGCTTGGCTTCCATCGCTGCCATCGTATAGACTTATTATTTGCCGAAATTAATTTCCCATATATTTGTTTTTGTTATACATTCAAAATTATTTAAATGTAACCGGATGTAACTGTACCCGCAATAATATTAGTTGGCTTAGATCATCAGATCACCTTTGCTTAACAAATTGATTTAATAATGCACGTTAACCCGTTATAATCTTCAAAATATTACGAACATAAACTTAACCGTTTAACTTAATATCGTCCAGTTTTCTTACTTTGAATAATTGTTACTATAACGGGATTGATAATTAATGATGAAGTATTCCATAATTAATAAGGATTAGTATAAAGTCGGAATTTTATCAAAGATGCAATTATTTTTTATTGAAATAGTAACTACTTACAAGAAGTATATTGTATCCAAGCGGTCTAAAACGCTGTCTTAGAAGATGTTAGTTCTGGTCCAGGTTCAGGGTCTGGTCTGGTTCCAGAACTTCTGGAACTTAATGTCACATTTAACCTTTGAACTCCTATTTGATAGTCTAAAGTTTAATAAGCTTTCCATAAACAGCTAAACAGTGAATTAGGTTAGAACGCAATTTTATTGCGTGAAATTGTTAACGCTGTAATTTATAAAAGAAAACTCTTTACATAAATAAGTAAGCATTGGCAATTTTCACATAACGCATAAACAATGGTAATATCTAAAAATAAGCTTTTAATTTTGGGTTACAAAAATTAAACTGGGACATAATGAATGAGGCATTGGCTAACAGCACACGTACAGATCTAAATCAGATTGACGGCGCACGTGTAATACAGCAAATCTTTCTGGAGAACAGTGAGTGTGCCTTTTTTACGTACTACGTATACGTAGTAGAAATAAAAGCTATTTTAATTTATTTTTTATTTTAAATATCTTCACGGATACAGAACCTAAACGTACGAATAATGTATATTAGCTGTAAGACTTAAAGCATATAAATTGCAGCTGCAAGTTGACGTTACGGTAGTTTAATCTTTTGTTTTTAGATGAGTTTTTCACTATTATATCTGACGAAATGACTATATCTATTCTCTTTCCGCATAAGTCTACCTGTAGCGGTACAAACATAGCGGGCAAGCTATTCGACCGCGGCTCTAAGTAGCGTACAGGTTTTTCCCATATTTTCCCTAAAATAGAATATGTCACTCTATTCTAGCCCTTTCACTTACTTTTACTTAGCCCTAGCACTTTATAGAAATTGTAGCACCGTTGCGACGTGAAAGCCTTCTTTCACGTCGCAAATTTCAACGTCACGTCACGGTTCAAACAAACAACACACTTTAAGATTTACAATACCAGTATGGATTGTACGGCGTACAAGCTCGCTCTGATTAATCTGAATGTGTGCTAGGCACCATTAAGAATAATTGACTTAACATAAAATACAGATATGTATCTGACATAGTAGAGACGTTATCCTACACTTGTTAATTATCATACGAAATCGATTAAATAGCGGCAGACTACGATCGAAACTTTTTTTATACAATACATTTCTGTAAAACCATTTATCAGATTGTCGTAAAAATGTTACATAGATAAATGGTTCTGTCGTCGTGTCTAATCAAATTTTGAATCACTCAGCGAGTTGCGAATAACGTTTTAATTTAATTCTTTTACACACATGCTTAGAATGCAAAAAAAATATCGTAAAAGGATTTTTTTAAAGAATGATTCCACTGATATGACAAAATTAATGCATTTGTAATCAATTATGTAGAACCAACATACCATCGTAGTTGAGATTTTTCGTAATTTGGTTGACAAAATAATCGAAGTTTCCTCTCATACTAAAGATTTACCTACAAACAATTCTAAATTAAAACTAATGCTTTTATTAATGTCTTATTCTTCTGTTGCTCAATGGAGGTTTAGACATCTGTAGAAGCAGCCAAAACAACAAACGAATATATTATTACTATTATCAATCTAAAAGACAAACCCCATGTAAAATGCATATAGAACAAAGTTGTAACTTCTTCTCTGTGTTTTTATTTGCGATAAATAGAGTAGAAAACGAGTGAGTTGAAGATGAGTGCCGATGAACGCCACGAGTCGTTAAATGCTTGAGCCTAGCCTATGTACATCATCAGACATAATAATATCTGCTTCGATAGCAGTATTTTTATTAAAATAGTTTCTTATCTTTGACGACCTGTGTGGCGCAATGGTTACCATGCCGGAATACCAATCGAAGGGTCTCGGGTTCCATTCCCGGCGAAACAGAAATTTAAATGATGAGTTAAAATTTCTGTTCTCGGTCTGGATGTTTGTGTTTCTGTCTTTGTATATATGGACACACAGGGTATATGTACACTACTGTGGGGCTATGAATGTGAATCGTTATTTATTTTATTTATTTATTTATTTGATTCGACGTCAGTAAAGCTTGTATTGTTTGTAACAAAATTCATAGTTTGTAGTTGCTTACTAGATTAGAAATAATATAAGTAAATCTTCTTTTTTAATATGAATATAATAATATGTGAATAAATAAGAATAGAAATTGTATAAAGTGGATTGTAAGTACTGCACTTGTCGGTAGGTAGCAGTAGCAGTACAGTCGGTTTGACTGTCGCGAGCAAGTACATCATGAAGACATAGGTCACCGGCGCAACCCCGAACTTCTAACGACTTATTCATGGCCACATCATTAACTGTGAACTGTGAGCGGATGACGGTTCCAATACTTTTAATTGACGACCTGTGTGATGCAACCGTTACCTTGCCAGCCTAGAAGGGTCCTAGGTTCAATCGAGAGTGAAGCACAAAGAGATGTAAGAGACCGTTTTTCTAGACTCTTATATTTTTTTTATTTTTATTTATTTAACCTTATAGTATTACCTTACACTAAGGATACAAGGGCGTGCTTAATGCCTAATGGCATTCTCTACCAGCCAACCCTGGGTGATGAGTAGAGCTTGTGGTAGGCGCATACTATAGAAGTAGAGAATTAATAAGCAAATAATAACACAATATAATATACATTTCATCATATTTCTATACCTAATATATATAATATATACATAAGCAAACATAAATACTTAAATATATAAATACCTATAATACAACCAAGTAAACATATTACAAAACCGTTAAAGTCAGATCCTCAAATGATTCAGATAAGAGTGGAATTACGCAAGATTACGCGCAACGGTCTCGGGTAGGGTGTTCCATTGTAGTATAGCCTGAACTGTAAAGGAATATCGGAAGAAGTCACTTTTATGTGGAGGAATGTCGAGCATGAGGTTATTGGAGGAATTTAAACCTCTGTCATGCGAGGAACAGAGGTACTGAAATTTTCCTTTAAGTATTGAGGAGAAGTTGGATCATGTAAAATAGAATACAGAACCAAAAGAATTCTAGAATTACGCCTCTGTCGAATAGTAAGCCATTTAAGTTGGCTTCGATAACTAGAAATATGATCGTATTTACGAAGGTTGAAAATAAATCTAATACAATTATTAAGGAGACGATCTAGTTTATCCAGAAGATTTTCATTTAGGTCCGGATATGCAACATCACCATAATCAATGATGGGCAAAATAAGACTGTGAATAAGCATTAGTTTAGTTTTGTACGGCAGGAAGTTTTTTAAACGATAAAGAGACTGCAGGGAACCATTAACTTTTCGGCTGATTTCATTAATTTGTGGCCGCCAGTTCATACCGCTATCTAAATGTAGGCCTAGGTTTTTCGCGGTGTTGTCAAGAGGTATAGTGACATTGTCGTATAGCACTGCTGGAAGAGTCAGAATGTCCACTTTGGATATTAATCTTGAACTGCCTATCAATATCCCCTGACATTTCAAAGGATTGACGCGAATACCATGTGCAATCGACCAGCGTTTGATATCATCAAGATTGTTGTTAATAGTGGCGATTGCACTGGGAAGTTCCTCTAATTTAGAGTGGACATACAGTTGTAAATCATCAGCATAGAGATGGTACGAACAGTCAACTATAGAAGTGATGGAGTTGATAAACAACGAAAACAACAATGGAGAAAGAATACCGCCTTGCGGTACGCAAGTGCTGACGTCAGCCCATTTGGAGCACTTCTGCCCCAGATGTACTGACTGCTGACGATCGCGAAGGTAAGATGTAAACCACATGAGGGCTGTTGGATCGAAATTGTTATGATGGGAAAGTATGGAGAGGAGAATATCGTGGTCGACTGTGTTAAAAGCATTTGAAAAGTCAATCAGCACCACCATTGTGACCAGTCTATCATCCATGCCACGTCTGATATCATCGATGACCTTGACTAGCGCAGTCGTGGTACTATGACCAGATCTAAAACCCGACTGATAATTACTCAGTAGGTTATGCTTACAGACAAATGACGAGAGCTGCTATACCTATAGCCAAAACATTAGCAATTCGTTGTTCATTACATAAATAAATTAAACTACGTATTTCTAGAGTTTTTAAGTTCAGGCTCTCGAAGCGCGCATGTCCCGGCGGTTAGCGTAGAACGCAAGCGATCTCTGCGACTAAGCTAAATGGGCGTGGTCGAGTGTGAGATGGGTGACCGCTAGTGGCAAAAAAATTCATGCGCGTTTCCCTGCTTCGAAGGGCACGTTAAGCCGTCGGTCCCGGTTGTTGTCGATAGATAACAGTCGTTAAACCTTGTCGGAGGCCTTATGGGCGGTTTGAAAACATCCGACAGCGGGTTGGCCATTAACCCGCATATCCACTAACCGTGGTGGAGTAAGCTCCAGGCCTCCCCAATAATGGGGAGAGACCCGTGCCCAGCAGTGGGACGTAAAAAGGGTTGCAGCCATGTACATCGTAAATACAAGTATACAATGTATAATTAACTTTATACTCTTTAAACGTGATCTATAATGTTTTAACATTATAGATCACGTGTAAAGAGTATAAAGCCCACGTTCACGGACAGCCTCCGTGGCGTAGTGGGTGATGAGCCGACTGCGAAGCGTGAGGTCGTGGGTTCGATTCCCACCCAGGACAAATATCTGTGTGATGAACATGACTATTTGTTCTGTGTCTGGGTGTTAATTATCTATTTAAATATGTATTTAGAATTATATAAGTATGTTTATCAGCTTTCTGATTACCATAGTACAAGCTCTGCTTAGTTTGGAATCAGATGGTGTTGTGTGAATTGTCCAAAAATATTTAAAAAAAAAATTAGATGTCGTGCAAGTATAATTTATTTAAAGTCTTACAAAATACATAAACTATTGTCAGATAATTACAGTCGTTGCGCTACTGCTCTGTGGCCCGGTAGTCACAAATAAATAAATAATGCTACATACTCATAGACCCCCACAAGCATGTAAATATACATTTTTTTATCCTTGCCTAGTTTTTTCCCGCTTATGTGATCCCCATATTTTTCCGTTATTTTTTTATAATAACTGGGTAGGATTTTTGGCGGGAAGTCGAAAAAGACATATTGTGCTCTTGTTTTAGTTTCATTTTCTTGGTGTATTTTTGAGTTATATCGGATAAAGTTGATGGCATTTTGTTTGATATAGGTTAATTATAATGTACGAGTTTTTGTGAAATAGAATAACAGTGCTAAAATGTTTGACTAGACTGACTGATTACTGACGACTTACTTACTGATTTTGTTATTACTTCGTCCAGTTTCATTGAAACTGGCAAAAAAAATATACAAAAATTATACTTGACGCTGGCAGTATGCACAGAGTTTGCGATGCCATAATTGAAAAAAAATAACTGGGTAATATCCATTGCTTAGCACTCACTATGAAGTCCTTTTGGGTACAAGAAAAAGTCTGTCTAAATTATTCGACATCTCTCTGCGCCCAGAAAGATGTCCAACAGTCGAGATGTGTTACAGCCGTAGAACATGTCTTCTAACTTTAACTGAAGGCAAACCCTTAAACAGAATTATTTTCACTATAAAGCACGATTTATTAAATTATGCCCTGATTAAGAAACGAAGCAATATTTAAGAGAACAATTGGTATCATCAAAACTACTCAAATTGCAGGTTGCGATCACTTCTGTAGCTTCATCCACTCAATAAGCACATAACGTGCACGATTCACTTCCGTATAAGTACACACGCTGAACAAACATCCTAAATTATGCGTTATGGAGATTTGAGCTGCAACATGATAATCTACTTAATACACGTACTTAGAACTGATTAACATTGCTGCGTTCATCTGGGCGCAGCTTTATTTAACATTTCCCCATCTTGTTTGGACAAACGCTTCGTGTGGCATATTAATTGTTTGAGCAAATGGAGAGCTTAATTAGATATATAGTGAGATTAAATAATATGTACAGTTGTTTTACGCAGTTATTACAAAATGTTTTGATGATTTTGTTGATTTAAAATTCATTGTTTTTATCAGTAATCAGTTGAACATAGTGCATCGGCAGTTGGTTGTTTTCAAATTGTTGTGTCTTAGCTATGGTTATTTACACGTAATAAGTTTTTGCAGTTGCCGGCCACACATGAGGCGACCATCCGCCTCCGGAGGAGCAGCGCAACAACTGCATGCGACCTCAGACAAGACTAGGGTTGCCATCCGTCCGGGTTTCCCCGGATTTGTCCTAGTTTAGAGGGCGTCCGGGGAGCGTCCGGGCCGGACTTCATTTGTAGTCCGGGTTTAAAAAAAAAATCTTGGGCCGCCCGCGACACACGCTCTGTGCCTGCACGTCGCGATCAACCGACGAACCGACACGCTAAATTCACCGTCCCCCCGGTGTTGACATGTCCGGGTTTTGGGCTCTAAAATCCGTGTTTATAACGCGTCTTGTCCTGGTTGACAAATTTTAGAGATGGGAACCCTAGACAAGACTTACCTATGCTTGCTTGAGGTTGTATGTAGATGTCCATGGTTTGCAGCGACCACTTAACACCGCGTGGCCTGCATGCTCGTCTGCTACTCTATTCAAATAAAAAAAATTAAAAAAATTACGCAAGCGAATGCAATTACTGCTAAATAACATTCACAAGAATGTTGCACATTTTAAGAGATTTTATTAACGCCATTTTGTGATAGAATTTGAGATTTTATCAGTTCTTTTCACATAAATTTTACGTAGAAATACAAATGTTTGCGTGTCTAATTACACTTCTACGTGTTGGCTTACAACTGTCACTCGTTAGGAAAGCCTCGAGCTTACACTACCCCACCATTCTATACCTGATCCCTTTCTAAATCTCTACCTTTTATCTCACTGTAAATATCAATAAACAAAAACTTATTTTTTATTTGCTGCTTTTTATGGTCTTTATAATCGTCCATTTTATATTTTATAGTTTTAAAAGGCTGTAATTCTGCTGTAAATCACACCTTATATTGAGATACTTTGTAAATTATTCAATAGACAAAATAACATTCAACAACTACTTAAATATAATTTGTAAGTTCCGCGTCGTTGGTGGCGGAGTTTTGGATCGAAAATCTCATTTTAATTAGCAATAGGAATTCATTAATCTCTCGTAAAATCTATAAGATACTGCCTTAATCTTGATAAGGAACTTGACCAAATATTCATGTTTTAATCTAGTTTCTTTTTATCAGATTGATTTCATTTAACTATGCAGATGCCGTAAAGATTACGTTTTTTCGTACTATGAAATTATATTTCTGTAAAATTTTCAAGTTCTTTGCGTGGCGTAATGGTTACCATGCTGGACTGCCAATCGAAGAGTTCCGGGTTCGATTCCCGGCGAAACAGAAATTTGAAAGATGAGTTTAAATTTCTGTTTTCGGGTATTTGTGATTCTGTCTTTGTGTGTGTCCATGGTACCCACGACACAGAGTATATCTAATCTACGTGGAAGTATGAATGTGAAACGTTTTATTATTTTTTCAATTATTTAGTATTCACCAATGTGTTAAACACATACGTATTGGAGCAGAGTGGAGGAGTTAGCTATACGACTTTCTGATTACGGGGATCAGGCTCGTGCCCAGCAACAAAGCGCATTTTTTGAAGTGAAAACTTCTTTAACGGCGTTGTGCACTTTTTTTGGGATGCGTAAATGTTAAGCTGATGACGGCTCGACTGTCTATACTTGTAAAATTCGTTTATATTTTTTTTCTCAACCCTTTTTTTATGTCCCACTGCTGGGCACAGGTCTCCTCACACAAGTGAGAGGGATTTAGGCCATAGTCCACCACGCTGGCCAAATGCGGATTGGTGGACGTCATGCTTTCGAGAAATTATGAATTTCTCTCAGGCATGCACGGCGATGGAGAAGATCGTAATCAATTAAATATCACAATATTTTCCATCACCGTGGAGCAGCGATAAATGCGCACATTGCAAATTTCTTTGTCAGAGGTGCGCGCCGAGGATTTGAACCCGGGATCGGTCGCGTCGAAAATCGCGATATTTTCCCACTCGGCCATCGCTGCTCTGTTTATATTAAGTATTTAAAATATTAACCGCAACCCGCATTAGAGCAGCGAGGTGAGTAAGCTCCAGGCCTTCCCAATAATGGGGAGAGACCGGTGCCCAGCAGTGGGACGTAAAAAAGGGTTGCAGCCATTTAAAATATGGACATTGAACAAAGTGCATCTACTAATGAAAAAAGTGACTAAGAAATAGTGAAAGAAAATAAGTGAGTACTTTATAAAAATACTAGATGAAACCCTACTGAAAATACTAGATGAAAAATAATACTGATAATAAAAGCAATTCGAGCGAAAGTATTTCCTAACATTCCAAAATACCAAAAATGCACAACGTTAATGTTCAAGTTTTCACTTCTGCCGGCACTGCCGGAGTGCAACCCGTTGTTTTTTTTTCAGTAATGACATCGTACCATCTGTGACTAGGGGTATTAGAGTAGCATGTAAAATATTTTAACACAATAATTCAATTATTTCTCGTTTCTGTTTCTTTCTCTTTTAACAGCTTCAAGTCGGGCGACATAGTAATAATGAAAAATTAAAATGTTTTATTTGCACAAGTATGTAAGTACAGAGTACGTACAGAGTGACAGTTTAATCTTCAACGAGAACAGTCACGTCGATTGTTTGTGCTAGTAGCGAAGTGCAGTGCTGACGCCGCAAAACACGCCGCTGCCGTTGGCCGGCTCGCGTCCGCGTTCGCGATGACCTAGTTTCGATCTCGTGATCATTATGATGACATATTATGTAAACATTTGTTAAGGCGAAGTGTTTATTATATGATTAAAAATGTCTGAACATCGAAACATTAAATTAACTACCGAAACAGAACATCTTCTGTATAAAGCCTATAAAGAAGAGAAATCTGAAAGACAAAACTTGCAGTCTATTATTAAGGACATGCAAAATAAAATAAAAGAGCTAGAGCAGCAGATTGAGGCCAACAAAGAACAACAACAAAAAACAAGTGCTAACACGAACACCAAAAGTTCACCGGAGCATGTAGAATACTGCACGGACGAAGATGAACTGGCAAAAGAAACGGAGTGGATACGACAGAAGACGAGGAAAAAGAGGAAATTAAACAGGTCACCAAGCATCTCTCCACCACAAAAAGACACAAATATAGTTGAAAATGACAACTTGAAAGAAAAGGTAAGAAAAATGCCACCACCTCCCCCTATAATACTGGACGGCGTCAAAAATTACCAAACTTTTTATGACTTTTTAGCTGAAAGTCAATTGAATGAATCAGTTGTTATTAAAATGATGACTGGTGAATCTCTAAAAATCAATGCAAAAGACGATGAGTCATATAGAGCAATCACTAAGCTTCTAACTCAAAAAAACTGCCCATGGCACTCTTACGAGAACAAACAAGAGAGACCAATTAGAGTTATGGCTAAAAAACTGCACCATACTTGTACGCCATCCAAAATAATAGAAGATTTAAAAAATAAAGGGTACCTCATAGAGGACGCCACTAATAAACTTAAATGGAATAACAAGGAGCCACTCAACATGTTTATACTGACTTTTAAAAACACCGAAGACATCAACAAGATCTACAAAATAAACAGTATTCTAGGGTGTAAAGTAGAAATACATGCCCTTAAAGCCCCAAAACTGATACCCCAGTGTAAGCGATGCCAGGCATATGGACATACGCAAAGGTACTGTTCTAAGGAACCAAGATGCGTTAAGTGCACTGGAAAGCACCTTACTAAAGAGTGCACAAAAACATCAGAAGAAAAACCTAAATGCATCCACTGCGGCGAACCACATCCTGCTAATTACAGAGGTTGTATAGTAGCCAAAGAAATGCAAAGAATCAAAAGTAAGAACCTAAAGAAGCCCATCAAGCCTCAAGAAACACAACAGGCTCTGAGACAGGAAGGCAAGAGCGTTCATGTAAGTACCCAGCTTGCAACTAAAAATGTCACATATGCTCATATGGTGTCTAAGAATCTCGCAACTAAAAACAATACTTCTCAGACAAACACTACAATGGATGAAAAGATTAATGAAATCTTAAAACTCATGTCATCGTTTGATGAACGATTAAAAAAACTTGAACATAGAGTTCAGGCACCAGTATCATAAATTTAAAATGGATAAAAAGCTACGAATTTTAGCTTGGAATGCCAATGGGCTACTTAAACACAAGATGGAACTTGAAGTAGTCCTAAATACAGAGAATATAGACATCTGCCTGATATCAGAGTCCCACTTTACCAAACAGTCTTATGTTGAGTTTAAGGGGTATAAAGTGTACCACGCACTACACCCGCGCAATTCGGCAAGGGGCGGTAGCACAATTATAATTAAAGAAACCATCAGTCACCATGAGAAATCAAAATTTGTAGAGGAAGAAATTCAATCAGTATCTGTTTGCGTTAAGACATTAACCTACCCCATAACGATAGCGGCCATATATTGTCCACCAAGATATTCTTTGAAAAAGGATGATTATAAAACATTTCTTCAAACGCTAGGGCAAAGATATATCCTAGGCGGAGATTTTAATGCCAAAAATACGTTTTGGGGCTCAAGGTTAACAACTACTAAAGGAAAAGAGCTACTGAATGCAATAAAGGACATGGAATGTAACGTAATGTCCACTGGAAAACCAACATACTGGCCAAGTGATCCAGCAAAAATACCAGATCTAATTGATTTCTTCATAATAAAAAATATTTGCACTAATTTTTTACACGTAGAAGAGTGTCTTGATATGACGTCTGACCACTCAGCTATAAAATTAACTCTAGATAATAAAATTGTAAATAAGCAAAATATGTCAAGGCTAGTGAACAAATACACTGACTGGGATAATTTTAAGATAGATTTAGAAAACAGCATAGATCTAAAAGTTCCACTTAAAAGTAAGAAACAATTAGACTTAGAACTAGAATTATTTATAAGAAACATCCAAAAATCAGCATGGCAAAATACACCAAGCCTCCAAATTAGAACAAAAACTACCAATTACCCAAGTTCAATATTGAACCTTATTCTTGAAAAAAGAAAGCAGCGGAATAAATGGCACCAGACTAGGCACCCTCAAGACAAAAGGGTACTTAACAATCTAACAAAGCAAATCAGCAGAGAAATAAAAAAATTCAATAACGAATCAATACATTCTCTACTTAAAAACCTTTCCAACAGTCGTAACACCGAATATTCACTATGGAAAGCAACAGCAAAGCTTAATCGTTCTGTTGCCCATGTAGCACCAATTAAGGAAGAAAATGGCAAATGGGCAGTGAGCAATGAACAGAAAGCTAGAAGGTTCGCTGAACATCTAGAGAAAACATTTGAACCTAACAGTGGCGAAAATAATCTAAACGAAATTCTACATGAGTTTCCTTCAACATCTAATCAAAGAATAAAACTAGTAACACCAAAAGAAGTGGCCGCTGAAATAAAATATAAGATCAGTCGCAAAAAATCTCCTGGATTCGATCTAATTACAGGAGAAGTGCTTCATAACCTACCACGCAAAGCGATTGTAAAGCTAACCCACATTATTAATGCTGCATTTCGGCTTGAGTATGTTCCCGACTTATGGAAAGTAGCAGAAATTATTATGATACCAAAACCTGGAAAGCCTCCACATGAAGTGACATCATATAGACCGATCTCACTACTTCCCGTAATGTCCAAACTATTCGAAAAACTACTACTTAAAAGGCTTAAACCTGCTATAGAACTCAAAAATTTGATACCAGAACATCAATTTGGATTTAGAGAGCAACATTCAACCATTGACCAGGTTCACAGAATTACCAATGTAGTAGAAAAGGCACTAGAAGAGAAAAATGTTTGTACAGCTGTATTTTTAGATGTAGCCCAAGCTTTCGACAAAGTTTGGCATGAAGGCTTGTTACATAAATTAAGGTCTATGGTTCCTCAATTTTCAGGCATACTGGGAT
The DNA here is from genome assembly GCA_911387765.1 of Pyrgus malvae. NCBI lineage: Eukaryota > Metazoa > Arthropoda > Insecta > Lepidoptera > Hesperiidae > Pyrgus > Pyrgus malvae. The sequence continues at coordinate 1,531,525 of OU426960.1, read as the reverse complement.
CATACTTATGTAACAGAGCATTCAGAGTTAAACAAGAAGATGGATATTCAGAACTGAAACAGATAAACGCTGGGGTACCACAAGGAAGTGTGCTGGGTCCACTGCTATACTTATTGTACACTAGTGACATACCAAAATTTGATGATAACACCATAGCAACCTTTGCTGATGACACAGCTGTCTTGGCAGTTGGCAAAAGCCAAAGGGAATCAACAAATAAAGTTCAAGTAGCTTTGAATAAAATCCATGATTGGACTAAAAATTGGCGTATAACGCTAAACGAAATGAAGTCTGTCCATATAGATTTTACCAATAAAAGAGAACAGCTACACCCTTTATACATTAATAATAAAATCATACCATATGCAAATACCGCAAAGTATCTTGGTATGACTTTAGATACAAAACTACGATGGAAGGCGCACGTCAAAAAGAAAAAAGACGAGCTTGAGATCAAGTACAAAAAGTTACGTTGGCTAATTGGAAGAGCCTCCCCGCTGTCTGTGTATAATAAAATCTTAATATACAGACAAGTACTGTTGCCCGTTTGGACCTATGGCAGTCAGTTATGGGGTTGTACCAAACAAAGTAACATTGATATAATACAACGATTCCAGAATAAAGTCTTGAGAGACATAGTAAATGCTCCTTGGTACGTTAGAAATAACGATCTCCATCGGGACCTGCAAGTTGAGTTCGTTCCAGACATCATCCAAAAATTCGCAGAGAACCATGAACGCAGGCTTCTCCACCATGTCAATGTCGAGGCTATTCAGCTCCTCGACACTACAGACCACATAAGAAGACTCAAAAGGACAAAACCACATGAACTCGTGTAGTGAAGTGTAGTGCAGTGAGAATAACTAAGTGCTAGTGCAAAACTATTCACTTATTATAAGACACAACAAAAAAGTGTATTCGCCTTAACAGAGACTAAGAAACGTTAACGGACGCATTCTTAGATATAGTGTATTTAGCAGTTTAAGTTAGAAATAAATTACTCATTAGTCTTAAGACTAGATTGTAATAAAAATAGGGTCAAAAGACCTTATATTATGAAAAAAAAAAAAAAAAAAAATTTGCACAAGTATGGGTGAAGGTTTTATTAATGTAATCGAAGTCCGTGAGTCGTCTCTTTACTATGACGTGTTTGATGAAGTTTTGTTTGTTTAGTGTTTGTGCTGAAAAACAAATGATTAGAATTTTACAGTACTGTGACGTCAATCTACTGTATTGCGGAACAAAACCTTGGTTAACCTCCGTTTCGCTAGAAAGAGATAGACAATATTTTATAAGATTATATTTCATATGTTATTTTCATAAATAAAGAATTTAAAAGTATCAATCAATGAAGTACCCAATTGAATCACAGAAACACGAGGCATATTTCCGTTCCTAATGTATGTGAACCATGAATGAGTTTACATAGAATCGTGGATTGCCCACGAGACTTTTTATTACATGAGCTTTTGTCAATTTTATTACGAAATACATATAAGATGTTGTCACGACATTAGGCAAAACTCAGGCACACTCAGGCATTGTTTGAAATAGCGAAAAGTATTTAAAACGCCAAGTCACAGGTGTTATATAAACCTCCGAATCTTTACAAATATTATTCAGATAGTATTTTGATCACAAATGAAATAAAAAATATAAACAAACCAAAGCCTAAACAAACAAAAATTAATGCGCCCAACACGTTTGAGGCATATGAATACAAAGCATAAAATAGTAATTATGTAATTAAAAATCCGAATGATCTGTATTAAGAATGTCATAAAATTATTAATCGTTATTCAAATTACTGGTTTAAAATAATAAAAAGGAGATCGTTATAAAACAGTAGGGTCCTAATTAAAGCTAAGATGAAGCAAGCTAGAGACTTTATCTTCCATCTAGAATCCCCACAGAGATCCACAGATACACAGACGATAGTATTTAATTTCAAAATTAATACCCTCTCATTGCCTCTCAAATAAAAAAATATATCCTGTATGAGTCTTTAAAACACTTATAGAATCGCTTAGATGAGAGTTGGGATAAGGGAGATACAAGATTCAATACGTAGTCAGTCGTCAGGACTTCTTAAATATATTTTATTTTGAAAGTATTGTAAGTTTTTAATTTTTGGCTGCAACCTTTTTAGCGTTCCTAGTGATGGGCACGGGTGCCTTTTATTGGGGAGGCCTGGAACTTACTACATATATCATGCTGCACCAATGCGGATTGGTGGAAATGCGGGTTAGTAACCAACCCGCTATAGCAAATTATCGCATTTCTTCAGACCGCCCATAAGGTCTCGACAAGGTTTAACAGCTGCTATTTATCGATAACAACCGGGACCGACAGCTTAACCATCTCTCATCAGACCGCGCCCGATTTTCTTAGCTGCGTAAATCGATAGCATTCTGCGCTAGCTTATTCAATTCTTGATTTGTTTACTTCTCTGTAAATATATAACAAGGCATCAATTTTTAAAAATTCACAACTTATTAATTGTTCAATATCCAGTCAAGGAACATTGTGTGGAGAAATTGTCATCTAGTCGAAAATTATGACCACATTTATAACAAATATAACAAAAGCAATATTAATTGTCACATAATGCAAAATGAACATTCCAGTGACAATATAAAAGTATAGTGTTTGTTTAAAAAATTGCAATGGCCTTTATTTTGTGAACCAGTTTTTAACATCATTCATTATGTAAATTTTGTGAAGCATTTGTTCGGCCATTTTGGGGCGGTGACTTTTTATCTGGTATATTTTTATTGGTGATGAAACTCACATTATTTTCATTTCATTTCATTGCGGTTTTACCCTCAAGAATACAAGCGTATGCTATGCACGTATACGAGGGGAAAAATAACAAATATAAAAACAATTTTCTTCCCAATATAGATGAAAGATGTAGAAGAGACGATAAAAAATTTGACTATCTTTGTAAGGCCTAAAGGACGATGACAAATCCTGGATCACACATCTATTTGGACAAAAAATATACATAATAATGTAAAATAATGTAATGAATTTGAAGCTCTTTTGATTTTACGATTTTGTTTTACATGTTGCGGATTAAAAACGAAAATACAAAGACTAATAAGGTCAAGGTAAGTAAGGTAAGTACTTAGGTAGTAATTTGCTGTTATATTTGGCAACTTTATTACGTTAAGCTATGTAAGGTTACGCTACACGCATTATTCCACAGCCAAATGACATTTTTGAATAAAAAATATCGAAGTATTTACGATGTAGGTGTATGATAACTATATTTTTTTATATTTTTCATTAAAACTCTTAAAATTTCAGTTATATAATGAAGTAAATAGTAATTTCACCATAGACATAAAGTTTGATACGTGAAAACCTTGAGATTTCACAACTTTTTATTTATAATAAGTAATTTTTTTAGAAAACAAGGGATTTATTTATATGAAATATCATTTTCGAGCAATATCAATATCAGTGTCAAACGATTGACTATCGTGTCATGTCATTTGTGTTTTAAAGTAAATATTATCACTTTTTGAGTTTTGGCGGGGAGCCGGAAACGACGTGTGGGTTTTATTTTCATTTTCTTGGTATATATTTGAGTTATATCGGATTAAGTTGATGGCATTTGTGCAATATAGTTAAATGGCAATTCACGTGTGTTGTGAAATGTGACACGTTCTGGTAAAGTATCCATCGCTTTACTTGAACATCTGACTGAATAGACTAGACTGACGGATTACTAACAACTTACTGTTTTTTTATGACTACTATGCAAATATTATACTAACGCTGGCAATATGTATTTACATTTGTGATGCCATTATTGAAAAAAAATCACTTTTTAAAAAGGTTTTACTTAAAGCTACATTGAATTTGGCGTCATTGTCATCTTTTTATAAAATCCTGACCTTTATTTGAGTTTTCTTTCGCAAAGTTTTATTTTATTTTTTATTTAATGTTTTGACATGTACCAAATTCAGATCAATGCGCGATACAGACAATTCAGAAGTACGCCAAGAAACTTAATCTGCTTATTAAATATTAATAACCGTAGATTGACTTATATCTTAAGTACCAACTGAGAAACAATAATAAGAATAAACCATATACCTATACAGTTCTGAGAATGCAATGTAACATATTAAATAAAAAAAAATGAAAGCAAATTTTGTCCAGATGGCCAATTCTAAATCGTAAGACGTGCAGCTAAAATCTGCATGTTTAAACTATTACACACAGTTAACCTTTGAACCACTTGTAACCGATTTTGTGATAACACAATAATTAGTATTCATTTATTCCCGTCGTGAGCAAAATATTGAGAGCGATATTAATCAAGACATTTTTATCAGTATTAATCTTTGAATTTGAGGAGCTTTAATTATATGATAGACACTTGCGAAATTGCCGCCATAATTATAATTTCAATATGTGAAGACCTCTACCTATTATTGCGTTTTGAAATCGAAATGTTATAGAATGAGCGCCATTAGAAATTTTATTGATTGGTAGTAAGAGTGAAAAATTGATAAACTTTACGATCATTGCATATATGATTGATGTGCTCGCGTGCGATAATTATTTATTACTTACGATTACGATGACGACATGAGATTCTTAATTATTTACTTATAGATAAAATAAAACTTTATAAGTTTTAATGAAACAGACTTGAAACCATGCCACCTAAAACTTCTTTACCTATTGATTCGATTTGTAACATCTGTTTTTTCAACGAGATTATAAAACGTTTGTAGTAAATTCAACCAGGATAATCGCTATCTCTAAACGTATACTTGACGACATAGTGGTCGTATCATTGTCGTATCGTAGTCGCACTTAACGTGTTATTAAAAAGTGAGCCTAACTACGCCGTGCACTGGTTACCTCGTCATTAAATGTGTTTTTTATTCATGAGCGATCGCCGATCGCTCGATTGAGCTATCAAACACGGTTTTATATCCCGATCACCATATCCATCACTGGACTCCTGCTGTACAGTGATCTAAGTAAAGAATGGTGAATTTCACTCTTTTTTTCTTGAAAATTTTGTTGCTTTCGCGCTGTAACATATACCTATATATATATATATATTTCAATTACAAGAACAGCAAATTAGCATGCATTCCACGTGGTTCCTTCAGCCTGTGAAAATATACCACATGTAAGCTCAAGCACTCAAGCATGCTTCGTATGCAGTTGTGGAACTCCGTGGGCTCATCTGTCAGTCTGGCCGGCAACCGTATTACTGTATTATTAGTAACCGAAACTCAATATAAACGCTTCATAGAGGAAATGATAATGTAATCTGTAACACTATTATATCATTTTAGAATTTTTGAGATTCAATTTTAATTGTATAATATAAAAAATCTCTATACAGTTTAAACTTTGCGCAAATAGTGAACGAGACTGCGTTTTAAAGAATCAAAAGTTTTTGTATAAGTTTTCGTGCATTTCGTGCATGTTTATTCGCATATTTAGTTACGGCACACATTTATACCAATCAAATCGTAACAAATCGGTTGAGTTCAGCAAATAGCAGAACGAACAATTATTGTTTTTGCCAATCGACAACAATTAACCGTTATAACAGTTTCAGTATGTTATTTCGAATTCGCGCTCTGGTGTCGAAATATTAATTATTATAAGCTGAGCGTGTGAACTAGCACCTATAATTATTTTGAGGCGAGAAAATATAAATAATATGGAATAGGATTGTTCATTGCCATTATTTTATTGTTTGTACATCTATTTCAATTTAATATGATAGAAGAGAAGAGGAAAGATTTGTATTTTTGTATGTTTGTAATGAATAAACTCAAAAACTACTGTTCCGATGTCAAAAATTCTTTCACCATTAGAAAGCTACATTCACCCTGAGTAACATAGGCTACATTTATGCATGTTTCATTCCTACGTGAAAACAGGTAATAGGGTCAACGCGGTTGAAGCAACTGGCTAAACGCCTATGATTTTAATATAGCAATGTAGCCTGGAATAGCACATAGGCTATTTTTTATCCTACGGGGACCCACAAAACGAAGGCTCTAACGGAAGGCTAGTGGTTAATAAAGCGCAGAACAAAATATTTAATATTATAAAATAAAATGTAATGGTACTAATGGCAAATTCGAATTCGAAATAAGTAACATTACTAATGTAGGTTTATTACCTTGAGAACGTAATAGGAAGGGTAAGTTCTCTAGTGTTTTTAATAGGTGTATATTGAAATTTTTCATTTTTATGGCGAGACGCAAAATCTCAAATTAGGCTATGCCCAGTCTACAGGACGCCATGAGAAGCTTAAATATTAACTTACCACCTTTCAGCGGCCAGCCGAAAGAAGGTATTTCAATAATTAACTTACAAATGTATGCATTAATATTACCGGGTCACAGTTCAGACGGTACAGCGCTTAGCGTAAATAAATTATAGCGGGTTTGAATCTCGTGTTGAAACACCCATTGATCTCCTTTTCGTTTGAGATATGGTGATAATTTTTCATACGCTCTCTCGTTCGGACTAATTGGCTGATCGGTCGTATTTTCCCATTAAAATGAGGTTGGTTTACATAAAATATTAATATTGAATTGGTCAATATTGGATTTTTGATTGGATTTAGAACTTTCTCACGCAATTTTTGTTTTACAACCGTAACTTTGGGTTTACCGCTATGATGATCGGGTAAATAAAGGGTCTTCACCTGTGATGCATAAAGTTTTCAATTTTGTAAAATATAGATGCATTATTTGATAAGCGAACTGAATAGTATATTATAAGAACACCAGCAAACATACTTTTAAAACGAATCTTAGAAGTAACCTGCTTAATCCCGCTGAATGATGTAGTCTTTTTTTTTCTCCATTTCGCGTTGGTACCGTGAATGTCACTTTAATCATCATCAATCATCATTATATGTATATATGTTCATATATGTATATATTTGTTTATTTTTATATATTAGGTATGTAAATATATGTTTTTATTTTAATATATTATTGTGTATTTAATATTATTATGTATGTATCTAGGTATCTATTTGTGACTAATGTATATAGCATTAGATATCATAACGAATTTATCTTTCACGCCATGCAAGCCACCATTCATCGTTTCTCAGACTGCCTTCTGGTTTATCGGCAGAGAATACTTTTAGAGTCCGCCCTTGTTCTTGTACAATAATATAAGATCATAAGATTAAATTCATAAATGTTAGGTGAACTATAAACCTTATAAAAAGTTTAGATGGATATAAAATGTGTAGTCATGGAAAGGATTTCAGTGAAACTTGGCAATATAGACATATTTTTTTGGTTATAATATTTTCCAACTCTACGTATTTCTGTTTTAGAATGCTTACCTCGGGTCTAACTAGTCAGCTACATAATTGCGAACGTTAAGAAAAATATACTTTATGTTCTATTATGAAGAAAATAAAATTGACGCGGAAGAAGCTGCAAACAAAATTTAACTGTGAAATGAGTCACTGTGAATGACAGAGAAAGGGGAACCTTTTAATTTTTTAAATTTATTTTAATTTATAAATTATTTTCTTTAAATTTAATAAAGCAGTAACTTTTAAGACTCCGCCCCATTTTAGTCGCACGCTAGTAGTGTTTAATGATTGCAAAAACTATAGCTGTGATTTATAACGCGTGTAAATTACCAAGCAGCTCGTAACAATTATGATGCTCATTATTATCATAGTAACTTGGCAGTCACTAGCTGTTTTATTAGTGAACGTAAGCTAACTGAATGCATGGCAACGAGAATAGTTTTTAGCATGAGTTTGTAACTATAGGAAACATTTCTCGGTGCGTAGATTTTAAAACGCTAATGTGTGATGTACGTTTACCTCTCCTCCTGCAGAAAAATTGTTCGGTAATTCAGCTTATAACATCTCCATTGGGTAAATGCTCTTAGACCTACAAGGATGACCGAGCGTTGGCGTTGCTCGGATTGGACCCATTATATAAGCAAAAAACTGTCGAAGCATCTTCCCTTAAAAATTCTAACGGCTCCCGGCTGTCAAGCCTTCTATTACCATGTTTTTGCACAGTTATTTTATTCCACAAAACCAGTCCAGTGCACTCCCAGGCACTGTAGTTAATTTATTATCAAACATTACTTATTTACACTTACTTACTTATTACTTATTTATTTACATTTAGTTATTATCAAACAAAATGTTATCAATTTTATTCGACATACCAATTAAAAAACAAACCTAAAAAGTAAAACATGCCTACAACATGCCTTTTTCAAGTTTTCAAGCTTGAATAAAAAATACTTAGATGATACACAGTAGTCTCTCGTGGTTGTCGAGATTGTTAAAAAAATTATGAATAAAGTTAGTTAAAAAACCATAAACGTATGAGGAACATGAAAACACACCGCTTGTGTGTACCTATTTTGAAAATATGTATTAATAAATATTATAATTACATGAAAATACTATTTTATTTCTGAACATGCTCTTCATAATGCGGAAACGAATAATTGGTGTAAAGATGTATGTATTTAGTTAATAGCAAAATTGTCATAACACTGTATGTTTCCTAAATAAAGTAAAATAAAAATAAAATAATAATGTATCGCCTGCTTAGAGCATCATAGGTATTGACTCTCGTCATGAGTCAGTACCTCTGATGCTCTAAGATCGCCTGTGGCGGTTGAGGTCTGAGAAAGCTCCGTCCTTTGCCCGCTCGCGCTTGACGGATCATCCGAATTATTACGTCGCCGATCAGCTAGTAATGAATCATTGCATAAAGTACGAGATTATAGAACCTATTCAGAGGACAAGTTTAAGAGCCAATAACGGCAGTGAAAGATACTTTTGAAACACGGATTTTGATGTAAAACATCTAATACGACTGGTTACACCGATTTTCGGCGTGGCGTGACGACGTGTCTTGTCAATTTACATAATAACATACAACCTAGACGGTAACACCCACTGCCCACTACTGGGCACAGGTCTCCTCTCATAAGTGAGAGGGATTTAGGCCATAGTCCACCACACTGGCCAAGTGCGGATTGGTGGACGTCATGCTTTCGAGAAATTATAAATTTCTCTTGGGCATGCACGGCGATGGAGAACATCGTAATTAAATAATTTTCACGATATTTTCCATCACCGTGGAGCAGCGATAAATGCGCACATTACAAATTTATTCACTCGGCCATCGCTGCTCGCGGCGTGGGACTTTTGAATTTAGGACCTCTCGACTCGAAGCTTAGTTTTTTTTACAAATTTTTAATAAAACCCTAGAGTGTTATACGTCGTCGGATAGCTGATGAAACGTAGATATTTTTAAGGCACATCTGCAGTACTGGCGCCATAATTTTTTTGTAGATATCCATTAAAGAAAAATTTGTTTATATTTATTGTTTATCGTCTACAACGACTTACTTATTCATTTTACGTCTAATATTGGTTATTAAGATGATAAAGCATCTTATTTTACATGTAAAAATCTAATAATAGTACTATAAGAATTACACTAACAGCCGAAAATCGGGATTTTTTTGTAAAAAACAATTAAATTCAAATATCTCGAAAACGCGCAAACGATTAGATTTAGGATAGCGTGTCTCATAGTGTTTGTCACTAATTATATAAACTACACGCCCTTAACGGGAATAGGTCGACTTAACCAGTAACCCTGTATATTAAGATACATTAAACAATGTTAACTATTTTTGATGATTACGTATTTATAGGACTATTAGTATTATTCCTCATAGTAGGCTTACTTGTACCGTAAGGAATAAATATTATTTTATTGTGTTAATTATTTGTTTTTTCTATCTCCTATTTTGTTGTAACATTCTATGTAATGTTGTGGTAAATGTGATTATGCGTTTCATCAAATCGTTATTATTCGATTGAAACAATTTTCTGTTTCTTCTCCGTTCAAATGATCCCACCAAACAAGGAATCGATAATTTTCCGCCTTTGTAGTCTGTAATCCAGAACGCCATTAGACCTAGATGATCCTCTTCAAACATTGGTACCTTTGAATTCAGAAACGTCACTTTTATATTTACCACCGCCGGTATTAAATCAGGCCTGCGTGGTAATTTAACAATACAAGCCTATAAACCATACCGATATCCTCAACGTATAATTAAAATCAACACAAAGAGATATAATATATTAAGCAAATGAATAATTTGAGCTTTATTACGGATCGTAAACATTAGTCATATTCCATTATTTTATAGCCCAGTTCAGTCCAGTTGTAAAACCGATCGAGTCAATTATTCTCAATTTGTCGTAAGGCTTTCTTGCACTAGAATGATAACTATAACTATAAAATGCCCATTATATTGTTATCGGAAACTCAGCAAAATCTGTGATATACGAATTTGAACTTTAGCATTGGGGGCTAAGACAATTTATTTTTGCCTCGCGGGTAAAACGGAACGTGTCTCAAAATTGTTTGACAAAGTTATATCTGCGGTCCTCTTAGTTCGCGTTCGCTAAAGCGCGCCTTAACTGATAACCAATAAGAATGCGTTTCTTTTGATTTTTGCGCTTGTTGATTGGCGGATTGTAAGGTTAAAGAGTTAAAAGCTAGTACAAAAGCCATGTAATAGTGGATAATTGTGTTGTGGGACGCTTGTTCGGGCGGAATTTATGGGTATATTTTGGTCACGAGCAGTAAGTAATTGTTGAAGGATCGTCTTCCCTGCACGATACGATGGCTGCTTTGTGGCTTGTCGCTGCACGGTTGCGACATCTGTCGATACTGTTGGGTAGTTTAATGAGATACGGAGCGATATCTATGATACAAAGGTTCTGGATATTACGTGTGCGACAATATTGCTTGTATAAGCACACCTTTGTTTGATAATATTTCTGATCGTGTACAATTCACGTGTAAATAACGTTCACAAAATATAGGTAGTTTAAGGCCCTCCCTGTCGAAAAGAGTAGAAAAAAGGTTGCGAGACCCGGATATTTCTATTCAAATAGAAGATATTTCTATTCAAAATTCAGATAATTCTATTCAATAGCCCTGGGAAGCACGAAAACAGTCTTCTTGGCCACATGCTGCAAATTTCTGACGAAATATGATAGCTCACTCTTTTATATACTTAAATATGGATGTCTGTGCTATTGCCTATCGCTAAATCTTAAAGTCATGCATCGCCAAACGAAGTTTTAGTTTGAGAATCCTTAGTGTAAGATACAGGTACAGTCGTGGTAGATGTGTACAAGAACAAAACTCCCCAAAACATTGTACACAAACATGAAGTGTCGTGGTGAGAAACCTGGTTTCCCTTGGAATTCAAAAAATAAATCACTTAGCTAGTAAAGATACAAGATCGGCTGGTACCTACTAATTTATGCTACCGCGTCTCAGTAGGACACGAGGCTGGACAGCGGTGCCCGGATTTATTGGGATGAGCTATGTTTTAGGGTTCCGTAAAGTTCCGTAGTCTAACGCAACCGTTCCCGTGCTTTGGAGGGTTAAGCCGTCAGTTCCGGTTATTATTGATAGATAACAGTTGTTAAACCTTGTCGGTCTAAATACTATTCTGACCTGTATGGAACACGGTTGCTGTCACCTACGTAAATAAAGTTGCAAACTACCGTATTTTTCGGCGCGTATACTGTCGTTTCGAAAACCGTTCTTACACGCGCGCTACTTTTCGTACCGGAAAATATCAAATCCTGATGTTTCGCGGCTACAAGTGCTTCAGAAAACAAACAAAAGACATGCGAACGCGCCAAAAAATATGCTGGTGTCAAACCGCACTTAATTTCAAATAAATTTTAATTTGAAGTTTGGAAAAGTCAGACTTATGAGTGTTCAATAGAACAGCATTGCTTACTTATGGATCTAATTTTCGAAATCTTGAAATAACATTTTGTTCCCCTTAAAAATACGGTCCTTCATTAGCCTACTAACTCGCATTTAACCCAATGGCGGACTGGGCGTAAAGGTAAAACGTGACTTGTTACCGTTTTTAAAAAATAATGGTAGGTGTGCAACCCTTCGTGCGCGAATCCGAGTCGCACTTGGCCGGTTTTTATTATCTATGCCCGATTACATCGCCGTTACACAGACTCTATTATTTATTAATAAGTTTGTCTATGTCCCGATTACATCGGTCGCACATTATATCTATTATTTATGAAATCCCCGTTAACGCTGGGCGTTAGGTGACAGTTTTATTTTACTGTTTTGTTTTACAAGACTTGGAAGTCTTGTTTTTAATTTCATAAGAGGGCGCACAAGATTACAAGTCAGTCTGAATACATTAACGCTTGGACACTGTTCACACACTGTATTTGTTTTATGGCTACTTTTTGACTGGGCACAGCTTTCTCCCTACCGGGGAAGCATGGGACTTACTCCACCACGCTGCTCCATAGCGGGTTGCTGGAGATACGGGTTAGTAGCCAAGATTGCCAACTCGTAGTCGGATGTCCTCAAACCCTTAATTACTGCTATCTAACGATACACAACCCGTACCGACTGCTAAACCTGCTCTTCGAAGCACGGAAGCACGCATGAAATTCGCCACTAATGTGACACCCATTTAACATCCGACCGCACCCGTCTACCTGTGTAGATCACTCGCCTTCTAGCGCATTTAGCGCTTCTTTAGGCCAATTTGTTTCGGTTCGCGATATATTTATTAGTTCACAATATGCATTTCTTTGTGAACACTCACACAGATATACCATTTAAAAAAATAAGTATACCTAACATACATTACCTACTAAGAGTAACCACACCATGCAGACCAAACTTTACATAAAAGTTAGTGTCTTTACGTTTAACAGAGAGATTAAAAAATAATTTAACATATTTTGATTATAATACTGACTCTATAACTTAAACTTAAACTAAACCTAATTATAAACTGATTAATCCCTTAACTAATTGGGCACTGGAAATCCACGTCGCATCGTACAATATTGGTACAGAACACATCGTTATATTATGTTGTTTTAAACCCTTGCACGGTAAAAAATTGCGAAATCACAATAATCAAGTAAATATATTATCATTCGCATAACCATTAATAAGTAAAGCTTTAAATATTGTATGCAAACATTATTCTTCAACTCAATCAAATATTTTTTGGAGTCTCTTTTTTGCACAACCTCAAAGATTTTCTGAGCGTCAGACCTTGTTTTTTGGCCCCAAAAGGTCGACTCATCCTAGATTATTAGTATTAAGCTCAAGGACCACATTAAAGAGACACAGTTTTTACCGCAGCGCCATGTCAGAACATTACCGTAATAACATCCGATTGCACAAAATTATTACTTTAAATTACTCACTAAATCGACGTAACAGCTTTAAGTCGAGACATTGAAATGTAATCTTTTTAACAAATTGAGATCCTACAACCTAGGTTTTTTTTTTAAATAAAAAAAATGGCTTAAGCACCATTTAATAACTTTTATCTGTATATTAAATATTATAATTATGTTAACATTGAAGCCAATTGATGAGTAGGTACGTTAAAATTAAAAATATTTTTGTATAAATAAAGTTAAAGTCAGTGCCGGTATAAGGATAATACTAATCTATACTACTCGTAATACTTATATAATCGTAATATATAATCTCAGAAACTACTGGTTCGAATTGAAAAAATATTTTTGTGTTGAATAGTCCACTTATTGGGGAAGGCTATAGGCTATAATATAACGTCATGTGACTAATACCAAAGTCCACACGGACGCGGGCGGCCGCTAGTCTCTATAAATTTCTTGACGGAAGGACGTTTACAGACTTTATGATACAATCAATAAACTGTTAGTCTAGTTGTCTTTTATTATTCTTTATTTTCTATTATTATTAAAGCATGATCAAATCTATATAAGAACAGTAAGTAGTGCCACTTTACAAAATAAAAGTTATTTATCGTCTGAAATTCGGGCACGTTTGTGGAACGTATGAAAAAAAAAAGTAATCCAAAACAGTATGCATCGTGTCCACAATCCCGCTGTTCTTTAAAGTAAAATAATTACATTAGTTTGGTGGCAATAACCGGGGACCGTCGCCCGCGGGGCCGCCTCGCGTTTCACAGATCACCAGATATGGACCGTAACTTACGCACTGTCGTAGCGCCAAGCTTGGAGCAAACATTTGGTTTGGTGACATAAATATTTAATAATATAAAGCCAATATTGAAATAAATATTATTTTGACAAAACTATATCTCGCACTAGATTAAAAAATATGGAAATTTCCGGTTTATAAGTGTAATCTTATCTCCAATGTTAGATAGAGTTTAATGTTTTGATGTCTTATGCTTGTAACTAGAATGTCTACAAAATTATTCCCTAAAAACCGCTGGACTTTTACTGAATTCAGCTGAAAACCGTTTGCCATAGGCGCGCACAACGATTAGCATAGTACGTGACGTAGGTACAAATTCTCTTTATGCATACAATTTTAATTTGTTTTACTCTCTTACAAAAATGCATTTGCATAAATTACGCAAATGCTTCATGGTGAAATCATAGATACAAAACTGATTAAAGAACCCTTAATGTGGCTATAAAACTTATAAATCACCAAAAAAATCCAAAACAATGTCACCAATCATTTGTGACCAACTTAATGTTATCTGAAATCAAGCACCCCGCGAAGATAATATATAGGCATAATGACAGGAATCTTTTGCCTAAAAAACTAAACTGACGCCATGTTGAATGCATGGAATTCGAGGCGCGCGCTTATCATGTTCGATATTCAAATTGAAATTTTATACGTATTATTGTAATTGTGAGTTGTCAAAACTATTCTTATGATCTATTTATTGGGTTGTTCATTGAATATTTCTGTTTGTAGTATTCCCACGATTGGAAAAAGTTTTATATTTGCGTGGGATGATGTCGATGCGACAATGGTACGATTACACCGTTTCTTTTTAGATATGTCGTTAATCTTTAGAGTGTAGATGTGAAGCTTATGCAATAGATATATTTTATGAAATAAACAGACGCTTTTTAAGACAATAAAATATTATTTATGGACCAGGCAAGATTTAGTACAGTTTATAAATTTTAGATGTTTTTTATTTATTAAAATGAAGATTTTCCCTTATTTCTTACAGAAGAACCTACTAGTCACGTAGTTGAATATTTTGAATTATCACAGAATTGTAACTATTACTAACGTAGAATTATTATGAAGAAATCTATGATGTGAGTTAAGTATCTTTCGCTTAGCGGATTTTATCACCCGTTGATTGAACTTTCATGGTTCTTTCAGGATATAAGGTAGATAGGTACCACCTCTGCACGTATATCGTCCATATAGGAATTCTATCGTGTTCCGGGGAAAAGAACGTTTACCGGCCCGACTTTAGTACATGAGGCAACCATCGCCTCCCGGCCGTTTTAGTAGGCTGATTCGTTTTAGTAACTTGATTTTACTATCATGGTCCATATAATGTAACGACTACCGTTTGACACTTTTAGTATTATAAAAAATTATATGTATAATATAAAAAGTTTGTTTCGATACAAAATGTACGAAACGTCAAAAGGTACCTATTAGATTACATACACTCTAGTTGACGTTTTATTATTATATTAGTATATCTCCGTCTGAGAAGATTTCCCCATACGAATGATATTTGTCCGTGTAAAAAGTAACCTTCGAACCCCCAAACTATCTGCATACAAAATCAGCTCGATCCGTTGTGATGTGAAAGCAGAACAAACAAACAACACAAATATATGCCTATGCCTTTTTAAAAGTAGATAATAATGCATTTGATATTGATACTACCTACTGTTTAATATTTGCTTTCATATAAAGAAGGCAAAACAATCAAATGAACAATAAGACCTCCAAGCTACTGTATCAATAACCTCCACTGAGTTAATAAAAGCTAAACTTAACAAAAAAAACACTATCAATCTACAACTTCATAAAGAGATATCGTGCTACAAAAAACGAAACATTTTAGGAACACTTAACAGATACCTACTAATTAAATTGTCCTCTGCCATCAATATTTCAAAATATAATTATCAAGTTGTACCATCAAATGACCCAAAGTACCGTGTACCTTATTAGGGTTAATAATTATAAACATTGCTGGATTTGAAGCGGAAATACAGAGTAACGTTATATATTAAGTCCGAGCAATAAATAAACGGGCAAGTACACATAAGTTCAAAGAAACATCTCATTTATTCCAAAACGCAGTTTAAATATTTAACCCGTACCAAAAACTCATTAAGTGGAGATCACGCGATAAACTGAATCGACTCGTTGAACACATATTCTGTTATTACGATCGGTGAAATATCGATATTGGAGCAGGGCTGTTATAATTTCCATTTTTCCAATACGCTATTAGTTAGATTGCTCGATTGTAGGAGCTTTTAGGAATAAATGTTACCAATCAATGATGTCAAATCAATTCCCAATTAGGTACTGAAATTCGGCCGCTTTTTTATTTATCGAACGGTTTAAAGTACTATCTAAACCCGACTTTAATCTAATAACATTTAATGGAAGGTACCTACAATGTTTCATTATTAGAAATTGTCGTTTTATCCGTATTTTCAGCGATAATCAACTTAATTATAGACTGAAAAATATGACTCTTCCTGACATACATATATTGAAGAGTTTTAATAATATTGTAGCGTGAACGCCGTCAAACGTCATCCGCCAATCCGCATTTAAAGAAATGACAATGTTGATTTGAAAGACCTCTATAAAAATTTCGTCCATGAATTAAAGATTCTTTGTCCGAGTGATTACGTAGGCTGACAGCGGAACTAGAAAAAAAATCACATAAAATGAAAAAAAACGCAATATGCTTTTGATTGAAGTTTGAACCCGGAAACTGCAATCAAAAGCATATTGCGTTTTTTTTTTTCATTTTATGTGATTTTTTTTTTATATATTGGGACCTATTTCAGATGGCGTTGTTAAGTAACACTAACCAAATGAGTGTTTTGTTTGAAATTAAATCAAGAAAATAAATTGTTTTTATAAAGCAACGCTTGGTCGTCCAGGTACTAATAATAACTATGTAAGCGAGCGCGTTTGCCGCGTGGTGGAGTTAAGTCCAAGCCTCCCCAAGCCCGTGCTCAATAGTGATACCCACAAAGGTTTGCAGCTAAGCGTGTTTGCCACTGCTTATAGCTTATTCATATTTTTACTTGCCCCTAACTACAGTATCATCAATAAACATTCATTATGACATAGATGCAAATACATGAAAAAAGGGAAAAGACAATTTCATTAACTAATCCCTCGCTGACAAATCAAATCCCGGATCGAAATGCAAGTGTGGTAATCACTACCTCGTACGGAACATCGAGTGTATTCAATAACATGCTCGTGACATTGATTTCTGTTTCAATGACATTATAGTAATACGGGAGTTTTGGCGGGAAGTCTGAAGGGACAATTTGTGCTCTTGTTTTATTTTCATTTTATTGGTGTATTTTTGAGTTATATATGTATGTATTGGATAAAGTTGATGGTATTTTGTTCGATATAGGTTAATGACAGTTCTCGAGTGATGTGAAATAAAATAACAGTGCGAAAACATGTTTGCCTCCAAAACTCCATCGTACACGTTCTGGTATAGTAATACGAAACCCGGTGATTTTTTTAAATTATTGTAAGAGTGGTAAGCGGCAACCCTATGTTTATCCTTTGATAGATCCGTCACGCCACGCCATCGATTCGACACCTAACCCAATTAATCTAATTATTGGCTACGATTTATTATTTATTATTGTAATAATGGCTTAATTTACACCGTTGATACCTGTAAATACTTGCGTTAGGCCTACATGTCGTACAGCAATTCTGTAAGACTCAGTACCTGTGGAATACTATGTATATCTACACCTACACCTAACCTCAACCTAGGTCGAGTATTGCCTGAAGTTATACTTTTAAACTTGAATTGCTGCCCCAAAGTGATGGCCGTCATGTGTAAGTTTAGCTGGCGTTTTCATGAAAATGCACTTTTTCATGGAAACTCAATAGAAGAATAGAAAGAAAAAAATATTTATTTTATAATAAGAATATTCGCTTAGTGAATATAATTTCTTCCCGGTCATCGCCTTTAGGTGCTTATTTGGGCTAGATGTTGAGCTGAGAGAAAAAAACGGCGAAAAAAACTCCCAGCAACGCTCTTTTAAAAAAAAGTACATTTATAAATAAAAATAATAACAGAATGGCTAATGGGCACTACCAACGGGCACTCGGGCATTGCAATTTGAGAAAGGAGAGAAGCAGACGTTTTCGTTTATTATAATGTTCTCATATTTAAATTTCAATTTTATGACATATTATTTAATTAATTAAATCAATCAGTCAATTATAATCATTCAAAAATTCGTCCATGTCATAATAGGCTTTGTCAATTAAAAATTGTTTTAGTGAATTACGAAAAGAACTATCGATATTTCTTATTGAGTCTGGCAACTTATTATAATCTTGCTGACATCGAATAAGGACCGGAATTATGTAACTTTAGTTTAGATGCAGTTTAAATAATCTTGTTTCCATAGCGGGATTTATATCCGCTAGGGGCGTCTTTTGTTAGGCAATATAAATTTGGATATTTCCTTACAAATTTACACAGATCAAATATATAAATATTACACAGATCAAATATATAAATATTAGGAGGTCAGTATACGTAGTCGATCAGAAATGAATTTGAAGCGAAATTGCATTTCTCCCTTACAGTGGCGGCTCATCCTAAAGAGCGCTGGTGCAGTGCACTCCCACTTTAAAATTTAAATATTACGTAGGAAAATTACATAGGTAATCTATATTCCTTCATAATACATACTATCCTTACATTACATCTATCATCTATCCTTACTTACATTATATCTACGCGTACATTTATCGTCATATTGTACGAGTGGAGCGCCAGCGATTGCGCTCCTAATGAAACGAAGTTTAGTACGATTCCTAGCGCTGTATTCAATGAGTGCGAAAGAGAAACATCGCAGCACATAGCCGACGCGTGAAACAAAAGATTTAGTATGAGAAATTAACTTAATCTGGAGCGCCGCTCACGCGCGACGTTGCCAAACCGTGGGTTCGGCCGTGACGCGTGCCGTGGGGCGTGGCCTCAACCTGCTTATGCGATGTTGCCGTTCTTATGTATACAAACAAACGTGTCGTCGGCTTTGACAGTTATATCGCAGTTTTTCTTTAAATTAAAATTAAAAAATAGTTTATGCGCGAGATTTTGTTTTAAAAATGGAACAATACAGTGTATCTTTTATTAAAAAGTGTCAAAAACTATAGAAATACGCCTTGAACTAAAAGCTAAAGGGTCCTCAAATTGCACTTACACAAAAATGTAATACAAAAACTAAATCTTTTACGCGTGTTTTTAAGTTTGAACAATATTTTAAAACTCCTTGGTTGTGTGGTTGTAAAGAGATCAATAAATTATTTTGTTTTCCGTGTCTGGTGTTTGGAAACTGACACCGGCAGTGGAGGTGAATCTGCATGGATCACAACGGGTGTTGACGATTTAGCGCATTTTTCAATAAAACTGAAAAAACATTCGCAATCTCGATTTCATATGTTATGTGAAGTGCAATTATTGGCATCGATTGGCCGACAAGATATTCATAAAGCGCTCGATTCTGCGTATCGAAAATCTATTCGAGAGTTCAATGAACGCGTTGATGAAAATCGATATATTTTACGGCGTTTGATAGATTGTGTGGTATTTTGTGGTGCATTTCAAGTTGCTTTACGAGGGCATGATGAATCTACGGAATCCCTGAATCCCGGAATCTATAGAGGTTTGGTTAATTGTGTATTATTTTATTTTTAATTTTATCTATTGTGAAATGTGTATTATTATATTGTATTTATCTGATTATGACATGAAACAACATGATATTCTGACATGACATAAATTTAATTAGCTATTTAATAATTTTGACATTTTGGCACGAAAAACTATGGCGCAAGAACGTCTCAATGCATTATGTATGATAAGCATTGAAAAACGATTAATTAATTCTATATCTGATTTTCACAAGAAAGTCATAGATGTCTTCGCTCGTCAAAAAGACCGGCGAATGAATTTTCTGTATAAATAAAATAAATGGTATGCTCTAAGTTTTTTTTTGTGAACCCCCATCAAAAAATGTCACGAGCCGCCTCTGCTCCCTTATAAGACATCTCTATACATTTTGATGATTATGTTTAAAAACATATTAGCTTAGCCTACCTTTACCCACCTTTACCCGTCAGTGTGCAGCTGCCCTAAGCGTACGCAAACATAACGTCTTTATCCGTGATTGATGTCCATTATAGATAACTCTATACAAGTGTCGGTACTATTTCCATGCTTAAAGTTTGTTTACAATTAAATACCTCTACAATTTTATTGGTAGATATGAAACGTTTATTTTTTGATTACAAATTGCTGTGCAGTTGCTATTACTATAAAAATTGACAATTTGTTAATATTTTAGAAAACGCTGCACAAATAAAAAAAATTTTTGCTTATGTCCATAGGTACCTAATAGTAATCTATTACGTTAAACCCGTAATTAGGTCCTGGATTTATAAATTTACTGCAGTGTTCCTACACTGATCGTCAAACACCGCCACTAACATATTTTCATCCCTTATTTTCCATATGACCCATGAAGCGCGCATGGCCCGGCGGTTAGCGTAGAACGCAAACGATCTATGCAACTAAGCCAAACGGGCGCGGTCGGGTGTAAGATGGGTGACCACTTGTGGCAAAAAAAAATAATGCGCGTTTCCGTGCTGCGGAGGGCACGTTAAGCCGTCGATCCCGTTTGTTGTCGATAGATAACAGTCGTTAAACCTTGTCGGAGGCCTGATGGGCGGTTTGAAAACATCCGACAGCGGGTTGGCCACTAACCCGCATCTCCACCAACCCGCATTGGAGCAGCGTGGTGGAGTAAGCTCCAGGCCTTCCCAATAATGGGGGGAGACCCGTGCCCAGCAGTGGGACGCAAAAAAGGGTTGCGGCCATTTTCCATATAAAAAACCCTGTAGTTAGTTGTACCTAACTATTGATAAAAATTGTACCTACCTAGCTTATTTTAATTTTGCCTTACGTTTATGGTGACGCAAAAGTTTGATAATTCATACTTTTTATCGAAGTTCATAGAGCAAGGTATCGACTAAAACACAGCGGTATAACGTATTATTAATATACGTCATTTATATCATTACCACAAGATTTAACTTTGAAAGTCTATATTTACATTAAAATAAAAACATATTAGTCCGTCAACACTCGTATATTAGAGCCATTACTTCTCTCTATCTTTACCTTCTACTGATATCATTAATTCGTTATATAAGTCCGTTTATCCTACGTATAGAAATTCTATACATATTTCTATTTTTCAAAGGAAACATATACCTATTATGAAAAAAAACTTTTGAACAGTACATTAAATATTACGTTTTAATCCATCTGTATGCTTGCTAAGTATGCCTGTTTCTTTGTCCTTCTTTTACGTCGCAGAATTTCCACAGATTGACCGAATTATTGTACAGAGATAGTTAAGGTACTGGGGAGGGGTCATGAACTACTTTTTATACGAGAAAATAAAAAAGAAAATACCTCATTTCTATGGAAAAAAACACGACTATTTTACAGTAGATTATAGCTGTAACTCTTCATCCATAATAATATTATTATTATAAATTCGAAAGTAACTCTGTCTGTCTGTCTGTCTGTCTGACTGTCTGTCTGTCTGCTACTGCTACTGCTGCTTTCCCTCTTAAACTACTGAACCGATATTAATGAAATTTGAAACACAGATAGAGTGGACCTTGGAAAAGGACATAGGACGCTTTTTATCCTACGGGAACATTTAAAACGGGTCCACGCGGATGAAGCCGCTGACGGAAGACTAGTTGAAATATAAAAACGGTTCGTAAAACTCACTTGGTTTTTCGGGATCACCCGACTAGCTGTAACTCTTTTTGCGTCTCATTGGGGTACGCGACTACGCGTCTCTCCATTATTGGGGAGGCCTGGAACATACTCCACCACGTTGCTCCAATGCAGAATACTCGATTATACAGTTATTATTTTTTGTATAATTCTCGGCGGAACCGCGTGATAAAGTCAAGCGAGAGCTCATTACATTATCTTCGTAACTAATTTGTAACTTAGCCTAACTTCAAAAATACAGGCTTTGGCTTTGAAAGTCGATATTTACATTAAAATAAAAACGTATTACCCCGTCAACGCCCGTATTGGAGCCATTACTTATCCGCTAGCATCTCGTGTGCCTGATATGTGGAACATCGATAAAAAGGCAGTACTCGCCGCATCACTCACACACCGCTTACATTAAACCCGTAATGTCTATGATTAAACAAGATTAGATTCACATTAGCCGGTGTACGATACGAAAATTGAGCTCCGGTCGACTGAAAGCGGTTCTCTGAGCGCGATGCGATTATCCTCTTGAGCGGGCACGGGTCTCTCTCAATTATTGGGGAGGCCTGGAGCTTATTCGACCACGCTGCTCCAATGCAGGTTGGTGGAGATGCGGGTTAGTGGCCAATCCGCTGTCGGATGTCTTCAAACCGCCCATAAGGCCTCCGACAAGGTTTGACGACTGTTATCTGTCGCCAACAACCGGGACAGACGGCTTAACGTGCCCTCCGTAGCACGGAAATGCGCATGAATCTCACACCCTACCGCGCCCGTTTGGTTTAGTTGCATAGATCGCTTGCGTTCTACGCTAACCGCTGGGCCATGCGCGCTTCAAGCGTTTATTTTGATAGATTTATTAATTTGTAAAAATAGGCGATTTCGAAAAACATTTAATATTATTATTAATATTCATGAGTTCAGATAAATTTTATGTTCGGTAGTTGATGTCGTTACTGAAAATCATACATAAATCATTAAGTCACACAACTGCAAACGATCTCAGTCAGACTAGAGCTTAAGTGTATGCAGAAGTTCATGGAATGCATTACCTAAAACGACGTGGCCTCCATTTTCTTACCCTAAACTATTAAAAATGCAGTTATCTTCCAATTTTTTTAATTAGAAATATCCCAATTTAAAACGAAAAGTATTTCTAAAATTTTCATCCGAAACATACATAATATCGTCATCCTAGCGTACGCTAAAATCGCGATATAGCGTGTTCGTGTCGTTTTGAAGAAATCTTTAACCTTTAAACACCCAAATTCGTTTTCGATCGTATTCACACGCAACTATCGATCGAAAAGTATTTTTTAATCGAACACTGTAATCGACACCATAGATTACTTTCTCAATCATGGCCTGAAATAACTATTAATCCATTTACAGTTAAAACTAAAAATATTGGTGTTTCGCTCCATAAAACTAATTCCAATTCCGATATCAATAAAATCGATATTGTTGATATTCGTTTAAAAGGTATCGCGAATTTGGTTGAAGTTTTTTTTAATTTCCGTGTAACTTGTAAGACGGTGTTTAGTAGTCTTTGACCGCGATTTAAAAAACCGATATGCGAATTAAATAAAAATACGAATGACAGTAGCACGTTTTGAGTTATGAACTTCTACGCGATAAACCTTAGGAGAGCAAGAAAACAACGGGTTGAACTCCGGTAGTGCCGAAAGAAGTGGAAACTTGAAGATTACGTTGTGCATTTTTGATATTTTGGAATGGTTAGGGAATAATTTCGCACGAATTGCTTTTATTATCAGTATCGTTTTTCATCTAGTATTTTCAGTAGGTTTTCACCTAGTATTTTTATAAAGTACTCACTCATTTTCTTTTATTATTTCTTCGTCACTTGTTTCATTAATAGATGCACTTTGTTCAATGTTCATATTTTAAATACTTGATATAAACGAATTTCACAAGTATAGACAGTTGAGCCACCTCTCCGTCTTACGAATATTTGATCAGGCCACGTCTTGACGTGTGTTTAACATTTTTTACCCATCCCAAAAAAGTGCACAAAGTCGCTAAAGAAGTTTTCACTTCAAAAAAGAAGTACTAAAATAAAAAAAGTCTAACTATACATAGAAGATGTATGCTTATTTCTTCCGGTAATAAAGGCAACACCTAAAAAATTTATAAATTAAATTTTAAACTTAAATAATTATGTCTTCATTACGTTATAAATAGTGCAGAGAAGAATTTATGATCCGACTTCTTCAATAATTTTATTTAGTTTTGAAATAAAATTGTAAATGCATTAGTTACGGTTGTCATGGTTTTAAAGAACATAAGGTTTAAATAAATGGACTCTTGTAGCATTTTTACAGCTTTAAAACAGTCTCTCCGTCTCAATATTTCTCTGCTCTCCCTTTTATATTAATTTTTATGCTACTATTTACTTACTATTATAACACATACAAACGAGGACACCCTAACTGTAACCTTTACAATGCAATTGAGAACAAAGTGTCGATAGAATCAAAACGCCGTTGAAACTCCAATTAAAGTCATTAACAAATCAACCAATCAGTTGCGTTACCATTCACCATAAAGGTCGATAATTAAATATTTATTCGGTTCTATTAGGATCGAATTTGAACTGCTACAGGGAATCGATTCGACACGCTGGAAATGGTTAAATTGCTGGCAATAAAAAGATAAAACGCCGTGAAATACATTTGACAAATGACCGAAAAGAAAATCTATATTTACACTGACCACAATTTATTCATTATAATCGATAATTGTTCTAAATTGTGAACGTTTATCGGTTTTGACGGATCGGGATCGTATCGTTGAATTACCGTTCCCGTAACCCACTCGCGGCGATACGAATCGATTCTTCTATCAATATATACGAGTATCGCGCCTGCTTCGTCACGCGATCTGCTCGCTCGCAGATTGCATGCGATTGCTAAAACTATCTTTAAGCATGTAAAACGCTTTCCAAAATGTTATAAATTTTATTTATTGAATTGTTCTTTATAAACTTTTTAACTGTAATGAATGTTTTACTTTCAAACTAATCGTACCTACTACAATAGGTTGGTTTCTTGAATATTTAATCAAGACATATTCCTGATATTTTACATTTTGGTACGGTAAAAAAGTATGAGTAACTAATACTACGGTGCACTAAAATCCGATTTATTTCTTCGATTCGGTTCAATTAAAGCAACGACTAACTACTTTACTAGACCTAAAGAACTTCTAAAAGCCGAGGAAACCTGAAAAGCTGTATATTTCACAAAAAACGGGTCCTGTTACTAAACCAGCCGTATTGAACAAAACACGATCAACCTTATTCGATATAAATGAAAAAAACTTATCAACGTCAACCGAGTGGTATACATAGACCTGTGTCTCCGAAGCGGAAGTCCCAAATTTAAGCCCCGGCGAGAGGAATTATTGTGATTTTTCATAACAATGTGTTCTATTACAAAGTTAAGACATAAGAGGTAAGAGGTATTACAAAGGTAAGAATGTATACCTATTGTTTCCAGGAATTCAGGAATGAACATTCCTGAATCCCTCATAATTCCGAGAGGAGAGCTGTGCCTCACAGTGGGACTTTAAATGGGTTTGAAAAAACCTGTAAAATACACAAAAAATATAAAAATACAAAAATACAATAAGAACGCAACTGGAGTTGCAACTACACCAAACCGCATTAGAGTAGCATGGCGGAGTAAAACCCTCCTCCTCCTCCGTCTCCGCATCCGCGGTCTAAGAGGTCTGTCCCTAGCAACGGACGTAAGGGCTGCAGTCAAGACTGCAAAAACACGTCACTGTCAGGTTCCGCCAAAACCCGCGACAAGTTGGTGGTTTCCGGTTGGAGGTTCGAAAATCCAAGAGCGCGGTGGTCTTCGCTTCGCTCGGATGTGACGGATTAGGAGATAATCGTTAATTGTTCTAACGATGCCTAATCGACGCTGATGTGTGCGTATCGAGCTTTCTGTTTGTGACGTTCGATATGGAGGTGACAAGTGGCTATCTCGTATTGCTAAACACACCGTATTCAGCACGGGAAAAACGATCCATTCCTTTTCAGGGTTCAAAATTATAAATAATGTAGTTAAAAAACTAAAAAAACACGCTTTTGTAATAATATGAACTAAAAAGTAAAAATTTGGAAGAAAATGTATTTTACTGTAAAAAAAGCGTGGGGTGCTTTTTGAGATACTATTGACACCATGCACCCCACGCTTTTTTTACAGTAAAATATATTTTCTTCTTATTTTTTACTTTTTAGTTCGTATTTTCACAAAAGCGTGTTTTTTTAGTTTTTTTACCTACATTATTTATTTTTAATTTTTTTGTTGGATTTTTTTTCATATTGCATTTTCATCGGCCCTTGACCCCTGTGCAAATTTTCAAGTTAATCAGACGCTTAGAAGTAGATGAAAAAAACAGGTCAAGCTAATATAAGCGTGTTAATAAAATTGTTATATTTTTTTAATACAAATATTCTAATAATGAACTTCAATCTTTTCACGGTCATCGGCCTTATGAGTTGACCTGAGAGAAAAGAGCTAGAAGAGAGAACACTCTCAGCACTGTTTTAAATCCGTAGCTGAAGGCAAAAAAAGAACTCTTATAAATTCGTCGTTTGTGTGTCTATCCGTATGTCATAGCCACTTTATGCCAAAAATTATTGGGACTACATTGTTGAAATTAAGTAGGTACGTAGTATTAAAATACATATTATTTTTGTTTTAAAAATATATATTTGAATATTTCATTATTTTTATTCAAAACAAATAAATTGAATGAAAAATTAAAACTTTAAATAATTAATAATTTTGTTGAACGACTAAAAAAAGTTGAAAACGAAGCTCAGTCATCTATTTCTTTATTTAAAAAAATGATAAAAAAAACCCAAGAATTTGTGCCTGAAATTCCAACGGATTACTTTAACACAAGATGGAACGGAAAATAAGCCTAAACGCTGAAAATGTTGCCGTCCGCCATATCAGAATCGCACTTATGACGGGAAATTCAAAAGACATATTGTGCTCTTGTTTTTTTTTTAGTTATATCCGATATAGTTGATGTTATTTTGTTCAATATACATTAATTAAAGTGCACGACTGTTATGAAATAAAATAACAGTGTGAAAATGTGTTTTGATCTTGCCTCCAAAACTCCAACAGACAGATTCTGGTAAATTTTAATTGACAGCTTTTTTATGATAGGTAGGTTTGACCAGGGAAGTGTCATCTCTGCACACACTTCTCCGTGAATCGATCTTATTGTTTTCCAGTGCAAAGGTGCAGTTGCTGAACAAACTTACACGAGGTGACCATCTGCCTCCAGAGTATTAGCGTAACCTCAGACAAGACTTACTTGAAGCTGTGAGGAGATATAGCGGCTACAGCGACAACTTAACGCCACGTGGCCTGCAAGCTCGTTTGCTACTCTATTCAAATTCAAAAAACTATCTAAATCGGCCAATTTCAACGAAACGGGTATAGCCTGGATTGTTGGCTAAATTAAATTTAAAAAAAAATACAGCAATGGCGTCGCATCTGCACAATACATTTCTTATTAGAAACATTTCTGAACACACCGCTGACACCGCAGGGCTAGGCCCGCATACCAATATTTATTACGAAAAGGCAAAATATTAACAAGCCGTTAAATGACGAAAGTTCTGTTAAATTGGCTGTTATGACGCAACTGTTCGTGTGTGGCAAAGCTCAGAATAACAGGCTTTCTTTTGTTTCGCTGTTGCGTAAAAATTTCAAATTTAATAAATTCACTCATTTATAGTGTTGATTCTATTCGACGTATTGTGTGCCCTTTTGCTTGGAAACAATGGGGCCATGGTGTACAAATACTACAGTGTTTTAAGTATATCTCGGGCAAAGAATATCTTTAGCTGTTCAGCAAGGTAAACCTGCCAAAATTCTGGGCATCCAACCACAGGACAGCAATCTGGATGCTGGTGTTTATGTAAATTAGGTCAGTCAATGTGCACACTGTGTTGTAAATTAATTACGTTGTGTTTCGGTAGAAATATGCAGTTGCCGGCCACACTTAAAACAGCCCAAGTGCCATTGTTTGATATCAGTGAATTGTGTTACTTCTAAGTAACAGTCAGAGACAACCACGAAAACCAACCAACTACCAGGAATAGCTTACGTTAGCAGAAATGAAAAACTTGTTACAAGGATTCAAAACAAAATATATGTACCTAGATTTGCTGAACATGTCTATAAAATATATATTTACGAAACATTTATGTTTTTACTCACTCATTTACTCCACTGTTACAACGGCTTGAATATAATGTTAATAAAATAATGAGTCGACGGCATTTTTTGAAAGTATCTTTAAAATCTACGTCAATAGCGATGGTATAACAAAACCTATAGTATCTTACGAATTGCGGTCACTATATCAACTTAATTATTTAGAAAGCTTAAGTGA
The DNA here is from genome assembly GCA_911387765.1 of Pyrgus malvae. NCBI lineage: Eukaryota > Metazoa > Arthropoda > Insecta > Lepidoptera > Hesperiidae > Pyrgus > Pyrgus malvae. Next base: position 1,503,145 of record OU426960.1, on the reverse strand, counting down.
AGACATTTGTCTCTTAAAACAACCAAACTCTCAGTTGACAAGAAAATCGTTTAAGCGTCGATTTTATGAATTTCCCCACGCATTATTACAACTCGATGACGATTTTTATTGAGTTATCTCGCGCCTAAATGAAGTTTTGAAGCCATCATTGAATCGAATCGCGTCAACTGTGACCAATACGTAAAGCGCTGTAATTTGTGAGAACATAAAAAGTGACCAATAAACCAAACCCTTGAAACCGATGAAAAAAAACAATAACAATTAAAAAATTATCACCAATTACCTCGCAGCGGGTCGTCAAACATTGTGTTACGAATTTGAATACTAATCGACGGGCGACTTTTAAGGAATCGATTAAATTGAATCGGCCACCGCTTATTAAGCGTACGTCTTAATTGTGCAACATCCACAAAGAAGAGCCCGGGCCATTTATCCAAAAGAGTTGCCCTCTTAATTAGTACGTATACCGTGCCCATGAGACGATAGAATCGCTGAGACACCTCTCTATTCCTTATTTAAAACTAACTAGAATCCTCCTATCTTGTTCCTACAAATGTAAGTTTTATACACGTGGGAGAAGGAGGGGTGAATATTTGAATGTGGCGAGATTGTGATCGTGGAGCGGGCGCCGGCACCCAATGTCCTGATGCGTGTTTTAAATGTTTACTAATGAACACGATTATTTAAAGTGACATTTTCGGATTTCTCCACAGCCATTAGAAATACCCAACGTACTCGGACTAAAGGAATTAAAATACAACAATTTTATACATTCGTTCGTAGTGTTGTGTCGGCATTCCGGTCATTCTAAGGAGACATTGGTGAAGATTGATTTAATGTTGAACACTGACATCGATGGAATCGAATATTCGTTCCGGTGTTCCCTCCACCCATATATCGCATAGCGCCTTCGTGTGACCATCACTAGAGTAAGCCGACCATAGATTATAGAGAATGGATGCCACAAAATAGGAATTTTAATTTTAAATTACGACATCTCACAAAGCTCTGCTAGCCGTGAGCTTTATATTGTAGCTTGATTTGTTACTCCATAGCACAACCGATGCATTGTAAATCACTCAGTATGTACTTAACTAAAATAATCAGATTGTTAAAGTGAAAGTTTTATTCATTGAATATGTTCATTGAATAGAACGCGACCCACGTGGCGTAATGGTTACCATGACGGACTGCCGATCGGACCGGGACCCCCCGGGTTCGATTCCCGGCGTAGCAAAAATTTGAATGATGAGTTTAAAATTTCTGTTCTCGGTCTGGGTGTTTGTATTTCTGTCTTTGTGTGTGTCCATGGCAGGGTAGATATACGCTGCGTCGTGACAGGGTATATCTACCCTACTGTGGGGCTATGAGTGTTACGAGTAAGTTTTGTTTATTTTTTTTTTTGTTAATAACCATGATGCGTGCATGGCCTGGCGGCTTGCGTTGAACGCCACTTGCGTACGCTGTTAAGCCAAACTGGAGCGGTCGGGTGCGTTCTACGCTAACCGCCGGGCCATGCGCGCTTCCTCGGGAATGCCTGAGAATAATTCACAATTTCTTGAAAGCATGATATCTACCAATTCGCACTTGGTCAGCGTAGTAGAAATGTAGGCTCAGACCCTCTGACTTCCGAAAGGACATATGTGCCTAGCAATGGGTTAAAAAAATATGTCTTCCGGTGACGATCCGCCTTAAAATTTCTTGTAGTTTTCACCAAGAGGGAAAATCGTTTAGGAAACCACGTGAAACCACACCAAAAACCACGTCAATAAACCCTAATGTACCAAATATCATAAACGCGCTGATGTATCGTTTACCGTTGTCCCACATTCGATTAACAATCAAGGTATAACAGTAATCAAGTAGTCGAATGATCATAATTTGCAGTTTCCTAATCATAGCACACCCCAACAAACAAATACGTCGTATAAGTCTTGACTTGTACGACCTAAAGTTGGATAGCAGTCTTACAATGGTAATGATATGACTACCAGGTCCTATATACGTTTTTAATGTAACTAATTAGTCGTGCGTCGAATAGGTCATAGTAAACTGGTCTTAGCAACGTTTGGGTGACTAAACTATATGACGTTATATTACATCTTAGCTAAATCGTTTGTACGACAACGCAATAGTCATACTAACGTTATAGTCCGATAAATGTTTTGAACTGACCAAATTATGTCTTTGGAAAACCTTTATATGACATTTATATAACGTGCATATTGTATAGGCGTTTTCACAGAGACGTCTCCGGTATATAATTTTAATCTATGTTTATATAACAATCACTATCTTGTTTTACAGCGGTCAATTAAATACTCTTAAATGACTTGGTTGTTTATTGACGACTCAAATATAACCTTTATATTACATGATGTCCGTTTAATGTCATGTCCTGACTTTAATCAAACTTGCAGTCGCATTTAAATCAGGTTTTGACTTTATAATGACTAGGCGGCCATATTTACGAACTTTTGATGAAATTTTGTTACGGAAATGGAATCAAAAAAATCGTGGAGACGTAAACGAGAATTTGATTAACGAGAATTTTGGTGAATATTCACAATATGAAAAGGGTTTTTTATGTTTCTTGAGGAACCCTAATAGTTAGCTGTCATGGCGACCAATATCATCACCATCGGGTCGTATAGAGGTAAGTTTGCGACAAAAGCAACATGTCGGACATTTTTAGAAAAAAACCTATTTTTATTAATAAAAATCTATTGATTTTAACTCAAAATTACGAGGGGGCATGAAAATCTTAATAGTATTCACATAGGTATATTATCATAAAACTTCAGTTCCCAGTCGAACTAAATAGCATGAGAGACAGATAAAGTAAGTAAGATATGAAAATGACATAAACTCAGCTAGCATTTATTTCCTTGTAATTATTTATTTTACACTAAAATCTTGAAACGAAACCACAAACATAATACGAATAAGTCTTACAGGTATTGTCTCTTGACTCAAATAAAACGTTTTAGTCATTCAGTAACACCTGTACGACCACAATACAACAAAGCGACGAAAGTTATGGTTATCCCATAACATTTGTACGACTTTTGAATGACGTTAACGAAGTTGGCTTGAGACTTCTGTATGACCATTATACGACCATTGAGGTCGTATAACTGGGGCCATTTTCGCGTTTAGTAAACGTTATTATAAAGTTAATATGACTTAACTATTGCGATGTATGGTATTCAGATAACGTTTACTAAACTTTTATACGACGATAAATTGTTACTTGGGACCTATTCTGTGGAAGATAACACAAATCTTTTGTCGTAAAGGCGACGGCATATTGTTTCAAATGTTTATCATCCTTAATTTTCGTAAGCTATACTAATTAGAAATGCCCAAACGAGCGCTTTTAAAAGTTATTATGAGACTTCCATACAGAAGCTCTACAACGGAACTTTACAATATGTGCAATGTGCTATCTGTCAGAAAGTTGTACATATATGGTTGCATAAAAAGGTATCATCTAAAAGTAGTTCCTCTTTTACCGGTCACCAGTAAAAACGACAAAATTGCCCGGTTCCAAGATGCAAGAGTGCTTTTGCACGCAGACAGTTCAATCACACATCGCCATTGTTATATAATAAGTTAAACGAATTTGAAATCAAGTTAAAGAAGCTTAACTTTATTGATTTCAAAAATAAAACTTTGGAATGGTTACAAGGTCTTAATTATGAAGGGACGGAGAGTCTACTGGTCGGTTTAAAATAGGTCAAAGGTATAAACAAACTCACCCACTCACACACACACATACACACACACACACACACACACACACACACACATACACATACACACACACACACACACATACACACACATACACACATGCATAGACACAAATACAGAGAGAGAGTATTCAATGTTGCTGAATTATATTGGTCTTATCTTAAGTTTATACTAATATTATTTAGTTGTCATATTTATGGGGAAGACACTGCCTTCCACAACACAGTGCAAACTAAAGTGGCAGGCAGGGTTTCCAATTTTGTACTGATCTGTAAAAAAAAGGGATAAATAAAGTATTTGTATTTGTATTTTGTATTTGTAATTAATTAGAAAATTGGAAATAATGGAATCTGTACGGCACTACACGAAACCCCCTAGATGGAGTACCTCAGCGTTTGAAGAGGACTCTCGGATCACTAGCCGGACGCACTGGTATCCTCCCTGACCCAGGGATGCTCACGACATTTGGTACCCTGCATATACCACCGTTCTGTCCGAGGCTGGAAAGCTCCATTCTCGCTGCCCATAACCGCGGATTTCCCGTTTTAATCGTCTCTTACAGTAAGACCGTAAGATACCATACCTTATGTATATATACATAAGAACATAAGATAGTAAAAGGTAGTAACCTACAAGAAGGAAGTAAGAAAATATCGTATCCTAAGAAAATGTAACGAAAATTAAATATAACGTCATTTTTTCTCTTACAGCAAAAATTTTATTTTAGTGAGAAATTATTGCTAGGATCGTCGATACGAAAGTGGTATCTCAACCACTAAGCTATCACTGCTAAATAAATAATGCTTTCTACAAATAGTTGAGAATCATCCATTGATTCTATAGCTAGTGTGTCCCAACCTTTCATTGACTCCGACCGAGATTGATTTACACGTCATCACACTATCTCATTAACGGATGGGCAGTAAAAGTAGAATCATCGGCTCAGTAAATTACGAACGAACGGACCAAAATGCTCACATAAAATCGGTAAATAAAACTAATGGTATGCGAACGGACGTAGGCGTCGCTTCTAATTGGCCAATAAAGAGAGTGGGGTCGGGTTGGGAGCCTAGTGCGATATGGAGGCTTTCAGCTTATTTTGATAGTCTTGATAAATGATTTGTGAACTGCGAACGTGTAAGTTCACCTTCAGTAACCGACTTTTTACAAGAGGATAACCTGAATACTGTATGTATGACTATATTCTTTTTTATGTATACCTCACAAGTTTTTGAAACCATTTTAATGTCCCACTGCTGGGCAGAGGCGTGCAGTCGGAAGGAGAGCGAACATACAAATAAGGTGTAAGCAAATATTTGCAAAACTCGTTTCCGAAATACATCTTACAATAATACAAGTGCCAAAATATAAAGTAATTTTTAATTAGTTTTTCTTTCTAGTATTCAAATTACAATGTAAATAAATAATGCAATGTAACTATGTATAATCTATGCAATCGCATTAGGTCAGCCTGTAATGTTAGTTGTAATGTGGACATAAATAAACAATAATAACAATATATTGCAAGGAATCATTTTATTTTAGTTGTGAATAATTTAAATGTATTTGCATATTATGTAAAGTTTTATGCCAAGAGTGTTCATTGACAGCCGGAACCAAATAGATCATACGAAGTGTTTTTCATTAGTTCATTGCATCTTCAATACTTTAACAAGCCATGTCCTTCGAGTTTGTCTTATAAATAAGGTTTTAAAACTATTCTTAATATTATTAAATTAATTTCAATATTACTGACTTTTGCAGGGGTATTATTTAAGGGCCTAAAAGCGTGAAAATTATTTTTATACCATGTTTATTTTTATATAAGTTTATTAGCTTATATAAATATAAGTTTATTAGCTTATATAAAAATAAACATGGTATAAAATAAACTTAGTTTATTATTATATAATATATATTTATATAAATATAAGTTTATGAAACATTTTCTAATTTGTTCCCGTTTTTCTTTTGATTTCATTTTGTTTTACACAATTATTATAACTTAACTCTTCACTTCATAATCGATTTGGAATAAAATTAACATTTTATTTCGAAACCTTATTTAAAATGCGTTTTGAAAACAAATTTTGAGGTTAAGTTTTCACTGCGTACAGTAGATGGAGCTTTTTCTGTAACGTAATGCATTGGAACAACTTGATTCCTAAAATTTCGATAGGTAGATGCTCACAGCTCCATCTAAGTAACTATCCGACAAACCCCATTTAAAAATTCTGGATTAATTTGACAATAGGACGCAGCTTCTGACTTTACATAAACTAGACAATAGATCAAACACCCACAAACAGACAAACACAACACAATCAGATCACGTTTACACAAACTCGTGAATGTACCGAGCATCAGAGCTGAGCGTGCGCTGTCCGCCGTGTCAAGGCGAGCGCCAATCATCCTCGCTGTTATGTAATGACATGTGGGGATTGTGCGATTCAGGGGAGTCAAGGACATGGATCAATGAGCTTGAGGTGAGGCACTCTCCTGTGACTTAAGTAGAAGAAGCAAACTATGCGAATATCCGCGGTCGAGAGTAAGATAGCTAATAGCAAAGCGGAAAGCGCCGACAGAAGAATACCTTCCACCGTTGGAAAGCATATTAAATCATCCACACGAGATGGATGTTGTCCATAAATAGTAGTCATTAAACCCTTTTGGGAGGCCTCATGACCGACTTGTAAAAATCCAGCAATGCCAGCAATGTCCAATGTAATTTAGAAATAGCTATGTGTGGGCGAGATTCATTCCCACGCTCCTTTATCATTAAGATAGCCTTAGTATTGTAGTAAGCCTACAACCTGCAGTGGAGTAGAGTACAGGTGTAAACTTCAGAGCTTTCCGATTATGCAGAAAGACCCGTGCTAGCAGTAGAATTCTATAATAGTAACATTTATGGTACCGAAAAACACAAGTTTTTTATGATTCCAGAATAAGAATTCATGTACAATTCTTATTTGTCTGTTTGACTATCAAAGTTTTATTGACGAATACGTAGAAGTCTCAAATGAAATTAATGTTAAATATCCTGCCTGCAATTCCGTTTTTGAATTATTTTCTATATGAGCCTTAGAGCATCAAAGTTACTGACGGGTGTCATACCTGTCATACCCTGATGCTTTTAGCTCTATGATATGAGCCTTCTGAAGCTCTTTATATTGTGCTTCTGACATCTCCTCAACAACAGGTAATGTATTTGTGAGCCAAGCCACAGCCAAGCCCAGTAGTGGCACACGTATGTATATATGTATATCTATATGAAATAGACAATATTCTTAATACAACTATGTTGTCGATGAACTCGTTATAAAAGCGGCGCTGATTGGCTCTTTCCGATAATCCATAACAGCCTCTCGACGTCATTTAAGCTCTTAAAGCTGTCAACCATAAGTCACGCCTAAATCCGATGCCTCGGGCTTTAGCATAACTCTGCATATTTAACATAACAACAGTTTATATCGCGTAAATTAATAAAACAAGGATGGATGGCTAAAAACGGGCATGTACCGGTGGTATGGGTTCCGTGTAGCCATGAAGTGCTTAACACGAAAGAAAAAAAAGCGCTGGAGAGAATAGATTACTTGTATACTTTTCACGGCATTGACGACCTGCGTGGCCCAATGGTTACCATGCCGGACTGCCAATCGCAGTGGTTCGATTCCCGACGAAATAGAAATTTGAATGATGAGTTTAAGTCTGGGTGTTTGTGTTTCTGTCTTTGTGTGTGTCTATGGTACCCACGACACAGGGTATATCTACCCTACTGAGGGGCTGTGAGTGTGAAGCGTTATTAATTAATTTATTTATTATTATATTTATTTTAATAAAGATTTGTATTTGTATTTTTCTTGTATAGTTTTATCGGTTATTTGTGTAAAATTTATCAATATTATAATATTCTCCTTTCTCGTGATCTAAAGAATAAATACGTGCACAAGAAAGTCGTTTTACCAATTAATTTTTTAACCATGTTCAATGTTCCGTTGCTGAGCATCCTTTAGCATTAGGGCAGGTTTCCTATCAGAAGAAAGTGGATTTAGCACCACGCTGGCCAAGTGCATGCTTATGAACTTTCTCAGTTGTATCTGAAAAAATTGAAGATTGCATGTACTTGATGGAAAACGTCGTTATATTCCAAGCAGGGAACGCTGAATAGTTAAATATCCGCTCTTAGAACCAGGGGTTGCCAGGTCTCTGATTATTTACTGTTTGGATAACCCTAAAAATGATATACGGACGTGGACTCAGTATGTCCCTCCGAATATGAGGCGTCCAGCCGTAGATTTTCATAATTTACCGACTACCATAAAATATGTCCCCGTTAAAAAATCATATGTATGCATATCATCAATAATTAGTGGACCTCCCATTGCTTTATAGCTCAAATGTATATTTTGTTGTACTTAATATGTATATTAGTCGGACGCGTGGCTGCCCATTCTGACGCTCTGCCTAATGACTTATTATTTACTGAAGCCCAGTCTAATCTTTGTTTACTTAAATTGACAAGCGTGAGATGGTCCATATGTCTAATTTCATATGTCAAACTTCATACGTATACAAAAAACCGAGCTTTGATATCGGAGGTTGCGCGGTGAAACTACTCACACGAATGCATTTAAGGGTTCCGTAGCCAAATGGCAAAAAACGGAACCCCTATAGATTCGTGATGTCTGTCTGTCCGTCCGTATGTCACAGCCACTTTTTTCCGAAACTATAAGAACTGTTGAAACTCGGTACGTAGATGTATTCTGTGAACCACATTAAGATTTTCACACAAAAATAGAAAAAAAGCAATAAATTTTGAGGGTTCCCCATACTTAGAACTGAAAATCAAAATTTTTTTTCATCAAACCTATACGTGTTAGGTATCTATGGATAGGTGTTCAAAAATGAAATTGAGGTTTCTAATATCATTTTTTTCTAAACTGAATAGTTTGCGCGAGAGACACTTCCAAAGTGGTAAAATGTGTGTGTGTCCCCCCTGTAACTTCTAAAATAAGAGAATGATAAAACTAAAAAAAAATATGATGTACATTACGATACAAACTTCCACCGAAAATTGGTTTGAACGAGATCTAGTAAGTAGTTTTTTTTAATACGTCATAAAGTCATAAATCGTAAACCACAATTTACCTATCATTCAATCTTATTGCAATGATTTCTATGGATAATCAAAGTCAATCATGTATTTCTGTTGCCGCTATTGTTATACAAATACTAAAAATAGAATAAAATAAATATTTAAGGTGGCTCCCATACAATAAACGTGATTTTTTATAGATAAAGGTACGGAACCCTTCGTGCGTGAGTCCAACTCGCACTTGGCCGGTTTTTATGATACTACGATTGTCGTATAAATCACAGACAATTCATACTCGCAAATGTGAATGTGTTGCACGTACCAGTTTACAATAATCGACGTTTAGGAAAATGTGTAAAAAGTAAGTAATGATTAAGATAATTTTGTGGCAGAAGAACTTAGTGTTAAAAAGATACTAAGCCAATTTGTTAGGTACATATCTATTGGCCAAAAAAATTATCGCATAAAATTTTATATGTCGTGATTGTGGAAATAGAATTTAACGCTTGCAAATAAATTTCTTCATATAAATTAATCACACGATTTTACGTCCAATTACTAAAAAAACGTTTTAAAATTAAATTCCAAATAGGTATATGGTTTTACATCAAAATTACACTGGTCTACAACGAAATCCTCCTTTAAAAAATTATGCCTTAAATATAAAGATTGTAATATTCAGAATCTATTACCGTTGGCCGATTTTTTCTTTTACGTCTAGATTTATCGATTTTTTTTTCATAAATTTAGTTTTTTTTCAGGCTCAATAATCAAAATTAAGGTATATTACGCAAAATAAATTTTAACGAGATGAAAGAGAAAGAAGGAAAGTGTCGAAAGTGATATTTATATACATATGCGCATGCCCAGTATTCGCTGTGATTTTACAACAGTCAGCTGAAAACTGGTCTGACAATTGTTTACATTCTGTATCGAATATTTTGGTAATGTATTTAGTTGATATCTTTCCAGTAAACCTTGGTGCCGTATCAAATGAGTATGGAGAAAGGTTTCAACAGGCAAATTGAAAGACGCTGCAGTGGGAAATGGTCAGCAGCAATGCTTGCAGATATTGGTGGTCGATTCGCCGAGAAACTCCTATGGAAACGATGAAAAGAACAAATACTACACAGTAACTTGAATCTTACGATGAGATAATTTACTCATATTTTGTGTCTATTAAATTATCATTAAATTTTTTTTTATAATTTGTTGTTACCTTAATAATATCGTTTTTTTATTACATTGACTTTAAATTGAAAATATATGTGCTGTACTTATTTGCATGTTAAATTCCTTGTTTACAGCACAAAAACTCATGCATAATAATAATGAGAATAAAAAATGCAGACCATTATTATTAACATAATACAATAACATATGAACACAACACAAATGAAACTGCATTAAACTTGCTCTACATATGTTACTATAAGACATTAGAATTCAACAATGCATTTAAGGAATTTGTCCTCAGAAAATCCAAGCTTACAATCTGAATTATAATTCCAATCAAAACTAAAGCTTCTTTACTTATAAATAGAATTCAAACTATTCTGTTTATAATATTGCTGTCGGCTCTACACGCTCGCCTAATTCACTTTTCAGTTCATATATCACATTTATTACTAAAATTTTAACTATTGAAATTTACATTATATTTTCATCCCGTCAAAATTTGTCCTGCTATTATTTTTTAAACACAAGTGCTCTTAACTTAAGATATGAAATTCCATCTTATTAAATCACGACGATTTAGGATAAATCGAGAATCAATACAATGAATTAATATTTTTGGGCCACGCATGCGGAGGACGCCAGTATGTTCCACTTGAGAGATATCGGAGTCCGCCTCGAGCTGTACGGCAGGCCTCCGAGGAGGTTTAAATGAGGTATTAATTCCACATAACGCGGTACATAGGTCTCCCTACGTACCGAGTGCCTTTTGAAGGATGCCCCCTTGATAACAAAAAAGGGTAGAAATTATATGGTTTGACTCAAGAAACGTCGCCGTTAGACCCAAAAATTATAAAGCAAAAATCATACCCTGAAGTCAAAATTTAATTTACGCGCCAAACCTTAATTTGGTTGGTCGATAATGTAAAGTCCTCATAAAAGTAGGTAGCGTTATTCGATCCACGTTAAACAGTGCGCACACGCAAGTATTTGAGCATTATTTACGATTATCGTTGCGTTGGCGCCCGCTACGAATGGTATCGGACGGATTATGAAAGTATGTATTTCGAGTAGATCGAATTAACCGACGTTTAGATGCGCGACCGATCATTATATATAGTTGACGGCATTCGAATACGCTTGTTAGGGACACGCTTTTTATATTTAAATCAAATTAAATATTCCTTATCCTTACTTTATGTTTTTTTTCCATTGGGTGGATACAGAACTATAATAATGGTATGTCAAATTAAGGAAGTACATACTATGTAGGTATATTTGATAGGTCTGAGAATCAGTTGTAATCTATTTTCAAAACCCTAAGACATGGTGGTCCACCCTAATTATATTATTTAAAGGTACGAAGTTCGCGGGGTCAACTAGTTTTATTATAAAGCTTTGTTTTTATTTACTACTAGCTGTGCCCGCGACGTCGTCCGCGTGTATAAAGACTTTTATAAAATGGATTGATTAAAAATTAAAGATTATTTATTTGCATTGAATAAGTAGCAGGTAGATTATTCTTACATATAGTGAAATCACTTATAATACAATGTTCATATGTTCAGAAGAAACCTAATGTATTTTTTCTAAATCCTTCAAACCTAAAACAGTACGTAAGGAATGCTTACTGTACTGATCTTACTATCCACTTTTCTCACGTTTCGCTTTTCTCGCGCAATCAGATTATCTTTACAAATATGTACCTCGTTTATTAAAGTTAAAAGAGACTGCTGTGCCCGTGGCTTCATCTATGTTAAAAATAGTATCTTTAGTAAATTGGGTGAATTTATACTGCAAAGAATGTATAGACTCATTCTATATACATTCTATATGCATAGAGGTGCACTATACAACTACTTGTACTTGGGAGATAAAATTTCTAAACATACTCGTGCTTAGGATTAAACAATCGGAAAAATAATTGTAAGGTCAATTAATAAACTATAGGTTTAAAACTTGCGGACAGCAGTTTGGTCATAAGTCATAACTCATATAACATTGTGAAAATTAAAGCAGAAGGCAGGGTCTCTACACAGTGTGCTATCTGTATTTGGAAATAAAGAATATTTTTATAAAGAATCTTTAAAGAATCCTTAATATCTCCATCAATCAACGTGTGTGGATGAGCCCTCAGCCCGTACGCAATAAAGATACGCAAAAAATTATTTAAGTTATCATTGGTCCAATTAACAATGTTCAGCATCATACGTATACCTACCCAACGATGGGACAACCCGCGTGGCGCAATGTTTACCATGGCGGACTGCTAATCGAACTGTCCCGGGTTAGAATCCGGCAGCGAATCCGGCAGAAATTTCAATGATGAGTTTAAACTGTTCTCGGTCTGGGTGGTTGTGTTTCTGTCTCTATGTGTGTTCATGGCACCCACGACACAGGGTATATCTACCCTAATGTGAGGCTATACGTGTGAAATGTTATTTTTTATTTTTTTTACACTATGTACTTACTTTTATTATACTTAGGTAAGGCTTTTATTTGAAATTATCTCCATCGATTCACTTTGGAGAAGAAATGAATATTACTCAATAACGCCATCTACCGTATGGCATGTAAACTTTGTGGTTGATAAATCGAATGTCAAATTACCAAACAGGTAGATATTGAGATTAACAGTTGGTTCACTAAAAGTTTAACTATTCGTCACCTAGATGTCTGCAGTAGTCTCGTTTTGTTAAGGCTTTGTACATTCTGTATGAAGGTTTAGCTTCCGTATCTTACAACCTTAATGCTGGATGCATTGAGATTGTAAGATTTGGATTTCGGTTCATCGGAGCTTGAGGCCTCCTCAATATTGGGAGAGCTCCATGCTCAGCAGTGGAATGCTAAAAAGGTTGCAGCTTGATATAATGTAGCGATAATAATCGTTTCAGCTGCAGCCTGTTCATAATCTTCCACCCCAAAAGAAGACTAATAAGCTGAGCAACTAAGTCAATGGAGCCTGTGATGTAAGGTTCGGCGGCGGTAAGGCTCGCGATGCGCTTATTAGGTACCTATAGTCTAGCCATACTCGGCCAACGAAAGAAAATACAGTAAGCTAATCTAAGTATATTTAATATAGTCGACAATATTAGTGAGACTTCAAAATAATTTTACTTAAATTTAAACTTTTATTTATGGTTTTGAATGGGTTGTTACCGAAACTTTCGTACAAATTCCCCAAAGTGCCTTTTAAGTTTATGTCGCGTATTGTGTAAATGAACATAACTTTTTTGTTTATCACCCCGATTGATATGAAATACACACTAATGTTACGGAAATTCATTCAACAATATATCAGTAAACACATCATTCAAAGAAGGGAAAAGAATTTGAGAATGAAATATTAAGTTAAGGTTAATTATTGTACGCTTGAGATACCAAATTTTGAATCCATTTTATTTGCTATTGAGGTGTCGTTTTGAAAAAAGCTTAAACAGAATTCTTACTATGTTAGTAAAGATTACAAATACAAAATTATAAGTATATTACTCTGCACAAAAATATTCTGTACATCAAGTTTCGACACTCAATTTTCAAAGAGTTTCAAAGAAAATTGACATTTAAAGGGTAAATTTCGGGAAATGCTGAAACACGTATTCTTTTATTTTGGTTAGAAAATATTTATACCAAATTTCAAGAAAATCTATTGAAAAAATCCAAGTTTTCCATACAAATTTTCATCGCTCATTTCACACCCTTAAAGGGTGATTTTTAAAATTATCTATAGCCTAAATGTTAGCGAGGACCAATATATATAAAACAAAAAAGTTTCATCAAAATCCGTCCAGTAGTTTTTGCGTGAAAAGCTAACAACACACAGACAGACAGATAGACAGACAGACAGACAGACAATAATTTCAAAACTTATATTTTTAGCTTCTGTTACTTATAAAAAGACCCCTAGAAGTATTTTTTTAAATTTATATGCAATGTACAGAATTGACCCTGCTTACAGATTTATTATATGTATAGATGTCAAAAATAGGGCAAATTTGTATTTATTTATTTATTTTTATTTTTAAATCAGAAACAGTCCGTTATATGATAGTTAGCATCTTATAGCCTACTTATGACTTCGTATCACCGTTAACAAAGGTAACAAGAAAGTTAATGCCTAAATGCTTAATAGTGATGCCATCTGTTATTCGATAATAGTAGGTAAGTAATTTTGTCATATGAAACGCAATAAAATATCGATATTAGTTAAATTGGAAAATCTTACCTTGCTGCGTTTTAATGGTTTAAAAGATGCACCATAACAGTGTACTCAGTCTAATCATCTAGATAAAAAAAATGAGTCAAAAGGAACAGAAAGAACGTCCGTACTATCGACAGTTTTAAACAGTGTCCCAGTACTCGTCATTCATACAAAAATCATAATGTTTTTCTATGAAATGATGACTAATAGTACACTGACGATATTATAGACGTTTACTATCATCTGCATGCAATGTCTTAATTAACTTAAATGATACAGATCTAAACTATTCATTGAACTTGATTTACTTGCACGTTAGATGTTTATTCTTAAATTTTCAAGTTACAAATAGAAATCAACACCATTTTGCTCATAAAAGCATAAAACAAAACTATCTCTTACAAATCTAAGATGGGTTAAGGCGCAAAACGTGTAGTTAATCTTAAATTTATTTTATAGTTACCGGTGAACCATATATGGACCTTTACTTGTTCAGATAATCCTCGCGTTTCTAGAATAGAATCCGATCGGTTCCGAGCCTTTAGATAAAATGCCTTGGAGATAAAGCACGCACAGTCCTGTCATTTAATTGTTGCAATAAGAATAAAAATCGTCAGGCAAGTAGAGTAAGGTAAGAAATAAAATAAAATAATAGCAACTTTGTGTTTCGTCCATTCAAATACGAGGAGGAAAATGACAAATTGATGCCTACATCACCATTCCATGAGCCCAGACGAAGGTTAAAGTTCCACCGGCACCATCTGGACTCGTGGCGGTCCTCCACAGTCCGCTTTGCACGCTCCTTTTTACCACGGACGTGTAGGTTATGGGACAACCTTCCAGCTGAGGCATTTCTAGTAGATTGTGACATGGGGTTCTTCAAGGAAGCTGAAAAAGAAACTTGAAGAGTAGGCACACTCATGTACTTAGCCTACTTTTCAAGTATTGGCTATAAATAAAACCCGTTTCTCATTCTCACAATTCTGTAGGCGTACTCGTACGATATCAATGTATAATTGATTAACATATTTCGCATTTCTTTATTATTTTCATCCGTAGAGTTATATTAATAAAAAAATACTTAAAATAATAAAATCTTCGGGGAAGCTCAGATACTTTTTTATTTGATCTGAGCGGGGATGCACCACCGTTGTACCCACTTCTGCTGTGAAGCAATTCCATTGATTCGACCATCGCCTACGAAGTAGCGACGCAACGGCATACCTTGCTTTAGGTTGTGTGTAGATGTCCATAGGCTGCAGTGACTTAGCACCACGTGGCCTGCATTCTCGTCTGCTACTCCATCCAATAAAAAAACATCAATAAACATGCGTATTATCATCAAAAAGAAAAATTGTTGAATTTTTGACAATTTTAAAGACAAGCAGGCCAATTTTATAGTCATCAGCCCATCTGTTTTCCCAACCCAATCAATTCTTCTTATAAAAAATCTAGTCATAAGAATGTCGCCATAAAAGGTGGGTAAAGCGCTAAATCAGCATCAGTCAGTTGGTGTAAAAATTGATTCGTATGTCGAGCGTGTGGGCGCGGGTCAGAGTGCGGGGATAAATTACCGTTCGCCAGCGTTCCCACGGGCGCTTCTGCCGAGGTACACTGGATATGACAGTAATGCGACTGAGTGGATCAACGGTTGTGGAGATTTAACGGGAACTGAGAGATTACGAAATAACAGAAAGTTTGCTGTTATTTATAATAAATATTGTATTTCTAATAATTTGTATTTATAATAATTTTGTACATCATAATATAGAGCACGAAATCACTTTCTTGTATCTGTTAATCGGTTTATATAACCTTCTCTGTGAAGAAATCAAACTTCTAAGTGTAGGTACCTAATTTAAACAAAAGTTTTTTTTTAACAGAGTAACATACGAGCATGCGTGTCCGTCGGCGCCATTCTGCCCAGCTCCCGGGCCTGGCTGAAAGGGAGAGTCGCGTCACCTACCGACTGACTCAGATACTCACCGGCACTGCCCCGCTTGGGCTTCCGAGCGGCGCGTCCTGGTCCAAACAATTGAACATGACTTGTCCCCGGCGGCCGTCATCGAAGTGGTGGTGCGCTCCAGGGATGCGTGGGCTTGGTAACGTGGTGTCAAGTCCATGTCCACACACAACCTCAAACAAGCATAGGTAAGTCTTGTCTGAGGTTCACTGAAACACAATAAAACTAATTTACGGCAGAAGTGGGTGCAGCAGTGGTACTTCCCCGGACGAACCATATAAGTTCTACCTACCGCATACAAACAATTGCATCCTTTTGGAGCAACACGGCAATATTATGTAAGCTATACAATTTAGTGTCTCGCTCAACATTTAGCACACAGGAGGGACATTAAAATGTGGTGTGCAATGCAGGAATACTGCTTGCAGTGCAACGACGTCGTCTCTGGAATATACATTCGGCGTAGGGTAAATGTACCTGATGTGGGCCTCTTGTGGAAAGGCAAATTTTAGCTTTAGCTGCTTTAAACAACATTATTTTATTCGGCAAAAACCGACTTCCAAAATGAAGAGGTACTATATTTGGCTGTATGTATTTTTTATATACTACTCTGTCAAGAAAGTACCGGGAAAAGATCAATAATACCTACACATAATGTTTATTATTCATCCAAAATTATTTTATCACCTTCAAAGTATGCTCCTTCAGAAACGATACACGTACGCCAACGAATAATCCAATCATCAAAACATTTTTTAACGCTGTTTCTGGAATTGAGTTCAGTTCTCGCCGCTAATTCTCCTTTATGTCTTCTACCGATAGGCAACGGGTGCCACGAAGTGGTAATTTGAGTTTAGGAAAAAGAATTATGAAAATTAAACGAAATAGAAGTTGACATTGTTGAGTTGACGTTTTATTAACATTCGTTTGTTTACAACATAAATGTTACCTTTGTTATTGTAGAGTTCAAATTCTGTAAGTGGTTTTGTCTAAGCTTACTGAATCTGCTCTCCAGAAGATGGGCCCGTGCTGGGCGCCGTGCGCTGAGGAAACTGGTGCGTTCCATTCCAATAGAGATCCAGGAGTTCTCCCAAAGCACAGAGGCAGGCCACCGAAGTTGTTTTGAGTGTGGTACAAATCCCACATAACCAGGTATCTTCTCCTAAGGTGCCGAGTACCTTTTGAAGGTTAGATAACGAAAAAAAGGTCTCTCCCCATTGGAGAGGCCTGAAACTTACTCCATCACGAACCGGGTCGGTGCCTCAGTCGCTGTCAAATTATTTCAAACCACCCATTAGTGGCGTTCCACGCCAAGTGCACAGCCATGCCCGCTTCAGAATTAGACTTTACATAGTCAAATTTTACAACTCAGTTTTATAGAACACCTATTCGTAGAATGCATTTCTTGCGTATGTATGTCTTCTATTGGACCCTGTACCCTACAAGCGGTGCAGTTTCGGCGCGTGTGCGCGACCGCGCCTATCGGGACCCGCGTCACGTCGCTGCGAGTTAGATTTTATTACTGCTCTTGAATTAGTGATGCAGAAGCGCCGGCGATGACAGGAAAGCGAAATAGTGGCTCTTATTTAACGATACACTTCGAGCAAATTTTTTTCGTCCCATGCTGGGCACAGGTCTCTCCCTATTATTGCGAAGACCTGGAGCTTAACCCATAACGCTGCTCCAAAGCAGGTTATTGGAGATGGGGATTAGTGGCCAACCCGCTGCCGGATATTTTCAAAATGCCCATAAGGCCTCCGACAATCCCGCTGCTGGGCACAGGTGTCTTCCAATTATTTGGGAGGTCTGGAGCTTACTCCACGACGCTGCTCCAATGCGGGTTGGTTATGCCAGCCGCTGGGCCATGCGTTTATAATACCTATAACATGTTGATGAGGGCATACCATAATGACCTTTCGACATAAACTTCACGAAAAATTATGGCGAAAGTTTCTTACACGCCTCAAGAAATACTTACACGCGTCTCAGGCACTCCAACTTTCATAATTTGAGAGGATGTTGATCGAATTTAGATACGGAACTTTTACGCAGTAACTCCTTGTGGGCTTCTCCGTTATCAACTGCCAATTCATTTAAGGATTAATGATATCGAACACAATATAAAATCCAGCTCGTTATTTCAAAATCTGATGAACTAAATATTACCAGACTCTTACTCGTAAGTATCTTACAAAAGCTCGCTTCGCGACAACGCGCAACAAAACTAAATTATCCTTATGAAAACACACCGCGCATTTGAATGTGAAGCGAGCAAGCCTGCATTATGCAAAAATAATAGAGCAAATTCTATCACATCTGCGGCCAGAATATTTCTGTCCGTCTCCTCAACGGCATACAAAGTACTCCAGAGATCGGTATCAGCGGGTTGTTTAGAGTTCATTACAAGTAAGGTTTGTTATAAAGTTCATTACATTAAATAAGGTCTGTGAATCAAACTGTCGATGATGTGAAACCGATGAAGTAATCTCCTACGTATTAGGGTTTAAATGTGACTTTGGATTACAAGAATACGAATTTGCCAGCTAGTAGAAGTGGCAGGATTTAACTTGGGAAAATAAGACTATTTTAAATATTTCTGCCGTAACTAATTGCTAGATTTTGCTGCAACTGCGCAAACAAACACCTCATAAACTAACTTGTCCATAACATAATATGTGACTAAGTTTCTTGTTAGCGGAATGCGACACCTGCAGCTTTCGACAAGATTTAAGTAAAATTTACAGAGATAAATGTATACTTTTTTTACCTTTTTATGTCCCACTGTTGGGCACATGTCTTCTCTCACAAGTGAGGGATCTAGGATATAGTCCACCACGCTGGCCAACTGCATATTGGTGGACATCATGCTTTCGAGAAATTATGAGCTTCTTAGTGCATTGTGATGGAAAACATCGTAGTTAAAAAAATATCACAACATTTTTCCATCACTGTGGAGTAGCGATAGTTGTAGGTGGTAGGACTATTATAGTTCGCCCGGGGTACCACCGCTGCACCCACTTCTGCCGTGAACCAATTCTGTTGTGTTTCGGTGGAAAAGTGCAGTTGCCGGCCACACTTACATGAGGAGACCACCAGCCTCCGGAGTAGCAGCGAACTGCATACGACCTCAGACAAGACTTACCTATGCTTGCTTGAGGTTATATGTTTATGTCCAGGGGCTGCAGCTAACACTTAAGACCACGTGGCCTGCATGCTCGTCCGCCACTCCATTCAAATAAAAAAAGCGATAAATACGAACATTGCAAATTTCTTTGGCATAGGTGCGCGCCAATGTATTGAATCTGGTATCTTCGGAGACCTATAAGATCCGTAAAATCTTACAATGCTAACTGGTAGCAAAACCATGAGATCCATGGGCTGTAATGTCTGCAATAGCTCAAATATCAGGTGGCCTTCCCATCACATCACATCATCACAATTTCTATCCGACTCCTAAACCGCATACAAAGTAATCCAGAGATCGGTATCAAGTTTTAGAGTTCATTACAAGGTGGGTTCGCGGGTCGCCAGTAAATCAGGTCTGTGAATCAAACTGTCGAGGATCAATAAAGTGATTGGCGTTTACAACATTGTCGGTTATTTGCTTTAATCTTAATCGTCGTTTCTTAGGTATAAATAGCTATATATAAAGGCTAGCTATTAGCGATTTTAGTATTTTATATTTGCCAAGTTTATTTGTCACCCCAATAAGAGGGAGAGACCCGTGCCCAGCAGTGGGACGTAAAACGGGTTGCAGCCAAGTTTATTTGTACCTGTAAACATTTCAGAGTTTTTCCCTACATGATTCGGTAGAAAGATATGGGTACGCTCTGTGAATAAAGACTCAATTATCGTTTTAACGATTGTACTCTCTATTGCTGTATATTTACAGTTGTACATAAAATAACCATGACACTCTGTATTAGTCATGACATCTTAAGAAATCTAAGAATGAAGCAGAATTTATGAAAAGATTGTGAGGGTTGTCGTCGTATTTATAAAGAGAATAAATAGCTTTTAAAAACATCAAAATCCTAATGGTAACAAAATATTCAGTATTCAGCAAAGGGCTCAGTGGTCTCTATGTCGCAGTCGGATTGTATATTCCGCCGTATTACATTCCAGCTAGCTATTTCCTAAAACAGTGCTGTATTGTAATGCGGCGCACTCTCGTTCAGCCGGATTGCAATTCAGCTAATTTAGCGAACGTTGTATTGTATGAGCTCTTCGCGTTCGTCAAAGCGGCGTAATATCGTGCCGCCCAATTGTCTATATGTTACAGCCAAAGTAATAAATCCGGATATTATATATTATCTAGCCATTATTTATAATATCTACTCAATTTAGATAAAGTTATAATTGACTATGAATTAATAACATTAACTAGGTAACAATTTTATATATAATCTTCCAAGGCTTGGATAATGTAATAAAACAAGTGGCTCTGTGACATCTCCGGCGCTGCGGGAAGACCACTCCCTCCGCTCCAGCGTAAGAAAGTGCGGCACCTGCACTCGCCTTCGCAGCTTCGGCTTTTTGGTCGCCTTCGGCAACCTGCCTCAGCCGCTACGGCTCTCTTGGTGCCTGCGCTTTTCTACGACGGGCGGGGAGTGGTCTCCCTCCGCGCCTCCGGCTTTTTATATGCACTCTAGGGGTAGTACAGACAAGACCACATGGATAGTGGGGTACTCTGATTCGGTTTGGGTAATTTTCGAATATAAATAATTATAGTGAAAATGTGTTTCAGGGACATTGCTTAGCTCAATGACATCTGCGGTCAAAAGTAGGATGGGATGTAACTAACCAACATGTTGTGCAGTCATAAGAAATATGGGTGTTAATAAAGCTAAGCAGTATCGAGTGCGGTCATAAGCAGGATGGGTGTCAATAAAGCTCAGCAATGTCGAATGCGGTCATAATCATAAGTAGGGTGGGTGGCCACGAGGCTTCATTACAATGAGGCTAAACGTGAGCCGCCATATTGTAGAACGTATCGCAATAACAATCCGGCTATTATTGGACCCGCCACAATACAGAACGGCCCTGTTTTAGGAACCGGCTAGCTGTAATGTTATACGGCGGATTATACGATCCGACTCCGACATCTATACCAGATGGCAGTAATCCAAAGTTCGCTACAAAACGTAAATCGGGTCTGTTTATCAAACTATCAAGGATGTAAAATCAATAAAGTGAATGACGTTTACAACATTGTCATTTATGAAAGTAAATCGTTATCTGTTTCTTGTGATAGAGATGTAACTAAGTGTTGGCAGAGAATTAGCGATTCGGTATGATACTTCAGTTATTTTAAGATTATACCGTCACGCCCATTCAATTCTGGATTAATTATCTACTTTTAAAAATAAAATATGGATCAACTTTGACGACCCGCGTAGCGCAATGGTTACCATGCCGAACTGCCAATTGCCAATCGAGGGGTCCCGGGTTCGATTCCCGGCGAAACAGAAATTTTAATGACGAGTGTAAATTTCTGTTCTCGGTCTGGGTGTTTGTATTCCTGTCTTTGTATGTGTCCATGGTACCCACGACACAGGGTATTAATTACCTTACTGTACTGGTTATCATCTTAGACCTCAAGAACGGCTTAGTAAGAAAAACCCTAAAGTTCTATTAAATTGTATATTGCTTTTTAACTTTTCTAAGTAGATACTCTACAGTTTTTTTGTCACTGAATTAAAAGAGCGTACTAATAAAATTTATATCATGTAATTAGAATCATCCTAAGAATTATCCCTAACATGATAAAAAAAACTGAATGCACGAGCTTATAACAATATAGAACATGTTTCTATCTTTCCGTCCATTTAAAGAAACAAATGAATGAAATACGATTCAGGCCCTCATCGGTCTGTTGAATTAATGTGACGCAAGAACAATTTTTCCATTGTATCTCATTAGGTCTACGCGACAAGCACAACTTTTCAAGCTCGTAGAACGTTGTAAATTGTAAGCATTTATAGGGCTGATGTGCGCCTTGGGTGGCATAAAACTGCCAACATAACATCCCAACCCATAAACTTACCATCACCCTTACTATCGTACGCATAAAGTGTTTTTTTCTATATCAATTTAGTTTCCAGCGGCAGGGATAGCTTGGCCGTAAGTTTCAAAGAAGCGAGTACAGTAAATCTATCGGTTCGCTAATGACAAGGGTCAGATGAGTGTCATATGACCCGGTCAGGCCGGTGGGTGATAAAGGCAACCCACGTTAAGAGCGGCTCATGAAATGTTCTAAGTGCAGGAGCCAATTTCCTGGACACATGTAGTAAAGAGAAGTATTGCAAGAATCCGACTACACGACATCTATGTACTGTTCATTCTGTTAACTTGTATTTCGTCATAAATACTCCTTGTTAAGTTTACAACTGTGACAAATTGCCACATAATAATAACTTCTGTTACTTTTTACAAAGATATAAATAATACTGAAAGAAATGCTCGTACACTGTGATATATATACTAATCTATACTCTATACTTATAATATAAAGAGGAAAGATTTGTATGTTTGTAATGAATAAACTCAAAAACTACTGTTCCGATTTCAGTTCTTTCACCATTAGAATTTAATTAGAAAGCTACATTCACCAGTGAGTAACATAGTCTACTTTTTACCGCGGGAAAATGCTTCATTCCTACGTGAAAACGGGTAATAGGGTCAACGCGGTTGAAGCAATTGGCTAAACGCCTATGATTTTAATATAGCAATGAAGCCTGGAATAGCATATAGGCTATTTTTTATCCTACGGGGACCCATTAAACGGGTCCGCGTGGGCGATGTTGCTGGCGGAAGGCTAGTTTTTTTATAAAAAGGCAGTCTTCTTGATTTCGATAATATAAAAAAGCAATTTTCTTTTGGAAAAGCAGGTAAAGTACTTACGATTTGACAAATCTATGACTTTTATGTGGAATCTGCCGCGCCTTCTTTGACAATAAAAGAAATCCTGATAGAAATATTTAATTCTGATGACTATCTATGACAATACAATGCTTTCCAATCTCGACAAATACTTCCGTAGCGACAAAAACTGGCCAAGTGTGAGTCAGAATCGCACACAGAGGGTTCCGACAGTTTTTCTATAAGTGCAGTACCATAAGCAGTACTCTTATATCGAAAATCTCCAAGACATAATGTAACGAACGTGTCAGCCAGCTAGCCAATTGGAGCCATGCCGCCATGACGTCTCCCTTAAGCCAAGCCAAGCCCTAGCCAATAAAAAGGGAGTCGTCTCTATATAAGCCATTGCCAGCCATTATTCTGTGTCAATCTGCTTGTCAATAAAAAAAATGCAGAAGCTCTGTTCGTTTGATTTCTGGATTTTACATTCAGAAGTGGATGAACCAAAATCTTAAGAAATTTAGATGTAATCGCGGCACGTCTACGACATACTGAAGATAAAGAGCTCGCTGAAAACTGAGTCTGACGGTGGCGAAAATGAAAATTCATTCGCAAGAAAATGATCTGTCAAAATGTCGAAATTATAAATGACGATGGGACATGGAATGATGCATCAAATTCTTTCAACTGCAGATAAGAAGTCAGAAAATGTAGTGATCAGCATCAGAATCAGCATTTTATTGCGTATCCTACTCGTATTAGAAGCAAAGAGGAAAAACTATTATCACATTACATATATTTAAGTTCATTTGAAGAAGAGAAAGTGCCTAGCAACGGGTTGTTGTAGAGACTGTCAATGGAAAAAATTTGACTCCAAAAAAATTATGAGAAAATCCTGTGTTTGTCGCAATGTTTAATAAGTTTGCTAACTCTCGCGACCGATAATCCTTTTTCGTGACAAGAAGAGCTTCATTACAGCAGTACAGATGTCTTTACCGTGGCTACATAAAGGTTTTTAAATTGGCTGCGAAACTGCGGGCTGTATTCCGATGCCGTAAGGACAGGAGTAGTAACCAAAAGCCACAGCCAGGTACTCGTATCTACTTTGCATACTAGTATTGTAATTGAGCGGCGCGCACCTCTGACACAGAAATTTGTAATGTGTGCATTTATGATAAGATCAGACGAGGTTACCTGTAACTGATGTCCGATCTTCATTATACGAGCATCTCATCCGAAGTGATCACTTTAATTACTTGTAGTCGTGCTTATCTGGACTACTACGCTGCACAAAGTTTAAAAATAAAAAGGAAAAAACCTCTTCACTCCAATGTCACCTGTCCACATAAACGTCATTAGTTCAAAGACATCAGCAATTTTATACAGGGTGATGGAAAAATAATGATAATATTAGCATTGAATCATGGGTGGTTGAGGGAGTGATCACTTCGGATGAGATGCTCGTATAATGAAGATCGGACATCAGTTACAGGTAACCTCGTCTGATCTTATCATTACACTTCGCATCTCATCCTCATGATCACTTTAATTACTTGTAGGATGTTAAAAGAAACTATAAAATTGCTGAATAACACAAAGTAACATATGTAAAATATGTTAATTAAATATAAAAGCCTTATTTTTGTTAATATTAATAGTATAAATAAAGAAAATAGGTTAATATCTAATTTAATAATTTAGTAATTGTCAAGAATAGCTAAAGAGGAAATAGAATACATTAGTTTTTATGGGTCTGTTATAAAAACTTGTAAAAACGGTCAAATTATGTGGTCAAAAACTGGTTGACTCTTATACTTATATAACAGCAATATTTATGCACTGAAAAAGTATTCATGATACACACGCATGACGCGTACTACTACAGGAACTAAACATAGAAATATAAACGCCGCAAGCTTCAAAAAATCCTTTATCCATCTGCTGATAGTGTTGGGTAAAGCGGCGTGGTAAGGCTTCTTAAAAATAAGAAGTATCGTTATTTCGCCTGGAAAGTTCAGTAACTTGAATGTTATTGAAGAACAATGCTGAACAAATTATTAGATTGTTATCATATGTATAATAGTTTGGTAAAAATATTAATGAAACGAATGTTTCGATATTCATATCTATCCAATTTAAATAATGATCTCGTTACATAATTAAACAATATTTGACACTTCTAATAAAGCTATTGTTTAAATTTAGGGGCCAGTACATAAAGCGATTGATGATAGGTTTTTTTTTTTTTTGTAAGTGACTAGACTAAGACGTTCGGAAACTCAGAAGTAAGGTAATTTAAAATAATATTGGTTTTCAATTCGTTCGTTCGATTCCAAATCATTATTTAGGAGCACGTGGCGTCAACTTTGCTTTATACTTGAAAAAACGTTTGAATCTGTCATCATTGCCCTGATATTAATCTTAGGGCAGATCTACATCTTTTAAGAGACCTATGGTGTAGATCACTTTCACAATTACAAAGTAATGTCAAAAAGAAATGACAATAATAACTATAGTAACCGATCCTCGACGTCCTTCTTCCCATAAAACTTATTCCAAAGTTTTGTAAAAATATACTGTACTTATCAGTTTTTCCTGAAATTGAGGCTTACATTACATTTAAGCATGCTCTACGATTCTAGTCGACTTAGCGATTTCCACATAAAACTGCTGAAAAAGTGAAAGTAATTAATTAGTATTTGGTTTTATTTTCAGTTAATCATGTAAACAACCAAAGGTACAATGGCCGAGATGGTCAATCTGTTACAACCATTATTTTTCGTGCATTATCACATCATCAAACTTATTTGAAGCTTTTAGCGTAAAATAAGTACGAATGAGGAAAAAGCAATATAGTAATGCTTGGACCAATGAATAGTAAATGCATCTATATAAATTTAGCTTCTGGGTCGGTAAGTATGTCATGATACATAAAATGTACATTTTGAGTTAGATTTGATGACAAATATATCTTCCTCCAAACTGATTATATAATATGATAATTTCTTTTAAATTAACTTCAGAACAAGAACATCTTTCATTTCCGTTTGTTTTCTTACAATGGAATGCACAATGCATAAATCCATATATTTTTAGTTTCGAACCCTGCCATAAGTTAAAGCTAAATTACATATGTAAGTGTAGAATTCTAGTACCGCCCATTTTGTTGCCATAATGCAATTACAATAGGTATATCAATAAATTCTGATTAAGATTAAAATCACGCAATCATGCGATGCGGCCAATAACTCTACCTAGAATTAATAAATTACCTAATTAAAGTTGGGTTGTTCAAAAAGAAAACCTCATCCTGATATAAATTTTATGCATTCGAGTAAATTTCTTCAGCAAAATAAAACGTTTGAATGGAATTGTTTGTTTTTAAAACACTTTTCTTCTACAATTCACTATGGTGTTAAATACAAATAAACACAAAGTTTATTGCGTACGGCTTTCAATATTACCAATATTTTTATCTTAGTTTCATTTCAAACCTTTCAAACATATTTGTGTATAGAAGGCTATAAAGAAGGAAGGTTATGCTGACATTGTTGCGATGCCTGTAACAAACTTTTAATAAAATTTATTATGAATATCACATTCAGTAAACACCTGCTTTCTTGACTTGGATTTAAGGTAGCCCTAGTCGCAAAATGTCATCTAAGTAGATGCACAAAATGAAGTCCCGATTATTATCCATTTTAAATATAAAATGAGTTATATTGTATTTATAACACAAAATATACAAAAGCATTTCGCTAAATGTATTGCAGCGAAGGAGCACAAAAAACACAATGACGTTTATGTGGACAGGTGACATTGGAGTGAAGAGGTTTTTTCCTTTTTATTTTTAAACTTTGTGCAGCGTAGTAGTCCAGATAAGCACGACTACAAGTAATTAAAGTGATCATGAGGATGAGATGCGAAGTGTAATCAGTGATGGCAAATATCGTGCCTTTTAATTGATTACGATGCTCTCCATCCAGTGGCGGATTTACAAAATTGCTGCCAGTAGGCTATTCAGTTATTGCCGCCCCTACTAACCTCCTTTCATGCAGTCGGGTTCTGATTTAATTTTTCTTCTTTTTTTAATTTCAGTTTTGTCAGACTAAATGTTATTATTTAATTAATTAATTTATTTATTTATTTATTTATATGCACATTACAGCTAACATTACAGGTAGGGCTTCCAATACCGGGATCCCGGTATCATCCAATACCGGGATCCAGGACATTTTTTCGAGTTTTTGAATACTGGTATTGAAACGTTGAATACCGGGATCCCGGTATTAGTGATTTTATTTTAATTTTAGTACAAATCACAAAATAATAAACTATCAATACCACACATAGACATTTTTATCCATTTCTTTTATTTTGGAATAGGTATATCAATGATTGTAAGTCCAAAAACAAGATAGACTTCATCGTTACGGACTACAAGCGGATATTTAAAGACGTCTCTGTGATCAATAGGTTTGATGCCTTGGAACCCGCAGTGGATTTTGACGAGGACTAAAAAAATGTGGGTTAAGGGACGAAGGTAACAGGTTTTGTCGCACGAAGCATAAGGCCCGGAAGTCTTAGCTTTCGGATAGGACTCTCATGCTTATGAAGCAAAGACGCGAAGACAGAAATGCCACCTCATCAGAACTCCGATGTTTCACAAGAGATATTCGAAAATGCATACGCAAAGACCTCCGGCGCTTCAACACACTTGTTATAAAACAGGCAATTGAGAAGAACCGGGGTCTAAGATATTCACGCATCGTCTGGGTATAAGTTATCTTACAAAACTTAAGACGTATGACTGCAAAACGGTCGCTTCTAAGCTAGAGATACTGTCCGAGGTTGATTACTTCTACAGCCGATTATAAGCTTCACGTATTCCGCAGCCTGAGTACCAATCCACAGATCCCAGAGCCACATTAAAACGCCACTACACTGACGAGCTTCCCGAAGTCAGTTTTGAGGAGAGCGTTGACCCTCAGACAATTAAAAACGGAAAAGCCCCTGGTGAAGACGGAATAACAGCAGAGCTTATTAAAGCCGGCGGTACACCAATACTTACACAATCAGCCCGAATTTTTAATTCCGTCTTGCAGACAGGGAGAACTCCGCAGGCATGGAACAGGAGCATCGTCGTTTTGTTCCATAAGAAGGGGAACAAAACACTGCTAAAAAACTATCGCCCCATATCGCTCCTGAGCCACGTCTATAAGTTGTTTTCAAGGGTCATAACGAATCGAACCACTAAGCGACTAGATAAATTCCAGCCATCGAAACAGGCCGGTTTCCGACGACACTTTAGCATCATAGACCACATTCTCAAAGTGAGGCAGATAATACAGAAGACACATAATACAATCAGCCCCTATGCCTAGCTTTTATGGACTATGAGAAAGCTTTTGATGATCTGTTCTGGATTCCCTGCAGCGATGCCAAGTTGACTATCGATACATCGATGTGTTGAGATGTTTATACAACTCAGCCATTATGTCCGTCCAAATCCAGAACGTCCAAACAAGACCTATCCAGCTGCACAGAGGACGGATCTAACTGACACTTAATCTTATATGTAGGTATATAAAATTCTCGTGTCACAATATTAGTTACCATACTCCTCCGAAACGGCTTGACCGATTCTCATGAAATTTTGTGTGCATATCGGGTCGGTCTGCGAATCGGTCAACATCTATTTTTCATCCTCCTAAGTGATAAGGGTGGCCTACCCCAACAGCGGTACTGAGTTCGCAGGGTCAGCTAGTATTATTATAAAAATATATTTTTACATGTAAATAATCGATAATTTACATTAAAACTTTGTTTATTAAAATTACCTGAGAAAATATCTTCTAAATAGGCACTTCTAAAAAAGAATTACAATTCTGAAAAAAATAAGCCTTCTTTTTTTTCTATCTTTTTCTTGTTTCTGTGGCACACAAATATCTATTCGTTATGCTATTATAGCAGGACGCTACCATCCGAGGTCTTGCCTATTAAAATTCGCGACATCACAGTTTGCTTTAGTTGGAGCTGATTTTCGAGGTGCCGATAAAAATCGCAACACTCCTACTCCAAATTTGAATATGGGGAATTTGATTACAATGATGTTTATGTAATGTTTCGTAAATTTGGGTTCGCATTTACTGACTCCACACTACATATTACAGAGAGTGTCTCGCTCGAATCACGACGCAATATTTTATAATTTTTTGCAAGGGCAAGGTTAAAACTTGTGGTTTTGTAGTTTCGTGCCTTATTTTCTTTTGTTCCGATGTCGTTTTCGTTTTTCGTCTCGATTTGTCTGGATAACCGGGGTAACCCACACAGTTATTGGAATGGAGAATGGGCCTCGCCACGTAAACGTGCAAGATTGACGTCATTGATAACATTGTAGAGTTAAAAAAACACCGCATGCGGGGAAAAAATATTTATTTGACTTAAGACTATTTTGCTATTACCGTTCAAGCTTTTTTCACAATTTTAATTGAATTTTCTAAAGCTAGTGCATGTTCAACACATATTAGTCGATACATAAGATTGAAATCGGTAAAATTAATCGGTAATATTCACTATATTCGAATTAAACTCACAAAATTATAATATACAAACCATCCAGTTCGCAGTTTCCAACCAGTAGTAGGACTGGCATATATGAGTTGATAGTGGGAGGAGGGAAATACATTTTCTACATTTTCGCTTTTTTCTTCTTCACCCATACAAAGTGTGGGCAGAGGGCGCAGAGGCCGATTACTGGTTGGGGGCGGCGAACTAGCTGTTTTACTCTAGAATATGGAAGTTTGCTACTCTCGGAGTGTGCATAGACAAGTGAGAGAGGAAATTCATCAGCAAAATTTGTTGCAGACTTCTATCTCTAAGACATCGGAAAACCGTCATGCAAAAATCTTTTTGATTTCTATGAGGTAAAAAAATGGGTCGGCAAATTTGCCGCCCCGAAAATCTGCCGCCCTAGGCTCAAGCCTACTCAGCCTGCTGGTAAATCCGCCACTGTCTCCATCGCCATGCATGCATGAGAGAAATTCATAATTTCTCGAAAACATGACGTCCTCCAAAACGCACATGGCCAGAGTGGTGGACTACGGCCTAAATCCCTCTGTGTGTAGGAGACCTGTGCCCAGCAGTGGGACATTTTTGCCAGTGTTAGTTGTAATGTCAGAATGTTAACAGTGCCATAGCTACTCATAACTTTACGTACCGAAGGCATTGAAATACTTGAACTATAGCAGATATTGCTAGTACCTAGTTTTCATTTCATGTGTAGTGCTAACCATAAGTCAGCCAGCCAGCCATGACCCAGCCAGCCAGCCATGACTCAGTCAGCCATGAGTCAGCCAGCCATAAGCCAGCCAGCCATGACTCAGTCAGCCATGAGTCAGCCAGCCATACGTCAGCTAGTCATGAGTCAGCCAGCCTTAAGTTAAAGCTCTAATGATCTGTTGAGCCAGATGCTAATCATTACCGTTTGTTCCCATTGCGGGAGCAATTGTTCCAGGATGGCCGAATGTAACGAACGTGTCAGCCAGCTAGCCAATTGGAGCCATGCCGCCATGACGTCTCCCTTAAGCCAAGCCAAGCCCTAGCCAATAAAAAGGGAGTCGTCTCTATATAAGCCATTGCCAGCCATTATTCTGTGTCATTCTGCTTGTCAATAAAAAAAATGCAGAAGCTCTGTTCGTTTGATTTCTGGATTTTACACATATATCTTTTCCCTTTATAAATAACGTTTTCTTGTGTTTTTCTTTCTTTGTTTATGTATTTCCTTTGATTTTGCTATAAAAAAATAAACGTAATTCATGTAGAAACCGTCGTGGATTTCGATTTTCTAGCGAATAGTGTTAAATATGCAGCAGATCCAGATTTACATTCAGACCAACATTCATTCTTTTAAATTTAATTGTTTCTCAGGAGTTTTAAATATTTACTAGTTTAGTTATTTCTTCAACCTTTTTTATGTCCAACTGCTGGGCATACATCTCCCTCCTCTCACAAGTGTGAGGGATTTTGGCCATTGTCCACAACGCTGGTCAAGTACGGTTTGGTGGACATTGGAGAAATTATGAATTTCTGTCAGGCCGGCATGCACGGCGATGGAGAACAACGTAATCAATTAAATATTACGATATTTTCCATCACCTTGGAGTAGCGATAAGTGCGCACATTATAATATCATATATTATATTATATTTCTTTGTCAGAGGTTTCGTGCCGAGGATTTGAACCCGGTATCGGTCGCGTCAGGGACAACGGTCTTTTACCACTCTGCCATCGCTGCTCACTATTTACCAGTGTTTGTTAAGAATGTGCTCATAATACACAGTAAAGGAAGGAATGGACTAAGAAAATCCTAAGAGGGTTCCTTTTTTCCTTTTGACGTACGGAGCTCCAAATATCAGTATCTCTCCATATATAACGCAGTTATTGCACCTCTGAATGGTCGATAAGACATCTTTATGGGCATCTTATACAAACAGAATCTGCATATCAAAGATGTCATTTACTTTAACACCTCTATTATGATGACTACGGGACCGCTAAAATCAATATTACAACTGATTTATATGAAACTGTTGGGTTCAAATCCAAACAATGGATTCAAAATGAGTTATTGAATATATTACAAAAAGTAACAGAGTTTTAAATAATAGTGGACTTTTGATTTATCATTTATTACCAATTTCGCAAAAAATATTTACCTACGTATTACTTTTATTCATGAAATGACGATATAAGCAGAGATTGACGACCCGCCTGGCGCAATGGTTACCATGCCAGACTGACAATCAAGGGGTCCCGGGTTCGATTTCTAGCGAAACAGAAATTAGAATGATGAGTTTAAATTTCTGTTCTCGGTCTGGGTGTTTGTGTTCCTGTCTTTGTATGTGTCCATGGTACCCACACCTCAGGGAGTATTTACCCTACTGTAGGGCTATGAGTGTGAAGTACGAGTATTATTTACTAACGGCCGCCCGCGATTTCGTCCGCGTGGACTTTGGTATTAGTCATAGCATGATGTTATATAGAAAATATAAATAGTTTCTTTTATCATTATTGTACACTTTAACGATTAAAGAAAAATCCTAATTATAACACAATTATAAGAATTTTCATTATTATTATTATTATTTGTTCCCATATTGCGCCTTTTTTAAATTTAAAATTTTATTAATTTATGTACGAGTATTTATTTATTAATATTTCGGACCGGATACGATCTTTGGCTTTGGGTACCCATTTCACAGAGATTTGTACACTGAGAGGAAAAAAGCCGGCGGAAAAAAGCCTCCCAAGCTGATTGACGACCTGAGGAAAACAGCGGGAAGCCGCTGGATTTAAAGAACGCAGGACCGGTCGGAGTGGCGAACGTTAGGTGAAGGCCTATATATCCAGGAGTAGACTAAGAAAGGCTGATGATAGATGGATGGATAGCACCCAACCCAATAATATTCGAATCGCCAAATTAATCCGCACATTAACGAACTATAACATATTAATTGATTTTTAAAATTCTAAAGAAACCAAACTCAATGACATTGCACAACCTACGCGGATCATTTTAATAGGTAGCTAATATCAAATCTGATGTCACCTTCTCATTCTCACCAAGCCATAAAAGTTAATCAACATAATTTGGCTTATTAATTTACAACAAAACAAACAAAGGAAATCATAAACTCTGACATATTCAATAAAGGATATTTTGTAACTTTAAATTTATTGGGTGATGAATCCTCTCCATTTGTCAAAAGATTTTATGCATACTTAAATACTACGCTACTCCATGCTTAAATCTAAATCAACAAGATCAAACTTCTTGAACTGGTATGTTCAACAAGTTTGATCAGAGACTTCGCTTATCTCATACCCAAATATACATAATATACCTTTTTACACCATATACATTTTTTGTATCGGTGGGGATACCTTGTACCGCACTAAAACCCCCTCGGTGGCCTGCCTCTGCGCTTGAGGATGACTCCGTGATCTCCAGTGGAACGCACTGTTGCACACCGCGCGCGGCGCCCAGCACATGTCCATCTTCGGGAGAGCAAATGTGCTCTTCTGGCACCTTCAGATTGTTACGGCGGCATGCCAGTGCGGCGGCCACGCACACACACACAGGTCTCCACTAACAAGTGAGAGGGATTTAGGCCATAGACAATAGTGCTGGTTGGTGGACATACCTTCGAGAAATTATGAGTTTCTCTTAGGCATGCACAGCGATGGATGACATCGTAATCAATTCAATATCACAATATTTTCCATCACCGTAGACACAATACAATGAGCGCCTGTGTGCCGTAGAGCAGCGATGAAATGCGCATATTACAAATTTCTTTTGTCAAAGATCCGCGCCAAGGATTTGAATCCGGCATCTCCCGCGTCGGAGACCGCAGTTCTTACCACTCGGCCATCGCTTCTCGTTTCAATTTAGTTCCATGTATGTTCATTAATTTCCCATATTTTACGACAACAAAGATTCGTCAAATTGTGTGTCCACTCCAAAAGGTCACAGTAGCCATAAATAACTGACTTTATTTGTTTCCTACTAATAATAATATTAGTTTGGCAGCTAGTTCACCTATTTCCAAGTGAATATTAATATTAATTATAAATTAATATTTAACAATTGATTATTTTAAATTGAGTAACGTAAATCGCATATGGAATTAGGTAGCGTGAGCAGTGTTGGTTATGTATCGTAGTATAATTGTAATTTATGTGATACTTACAAAGTCAATATATTGGAATCACGACTTTAAACTTTAATTATTACACGATATCTCAAAAATGGCTTGAAATAGTTGTAAGGTTCATTTTTGTACGATATACCTCGCTCCTTACTCCACCGTAAATTCCATCTATTTAACACCCATCTGATGGACGTACGTAGGCGTAGGTCCCTATAATTTCAAAAACCTTGAAAAAGAAGTTCCAGCATTGGTACACTTCCTAAGGACTAAAATGACCACACGCTTAAATAATGTCTGCACCTACATTAATGTTTTAAGATAAAACGTAGTTATTTAGAAAAAAATCGGCAACTTAAATCAGTCTGAAAGCACCGTAGTGTTATACATCACATGGACACCCAACCTTAAGTATGGTCTGGTCTTCGGCAGCGCTGCTACTCCGGCAGCTGACAGACTCCTCATATTTAGTGCAATCGGCTGTCGGCTATCGCACCTTTCCACCGAAACTGAACAAAATTGTAATACGCGTCTGAAATAGGTTCAGAGGTTGAACACCTCCAAGTTGTACATTCTTATAGGTTCTTGCTGAATCGAAAATACTCGTATCTACAAACGTCAGAATTGAAAGCAGTGCATAATAAATGCGTTTGGGTAATGTAGCACTGTTCTGTTACACGTAAATATTTTATACTTTTCCTCTTTCCCATTCAAAATCTGAGACCTGAATTAGCTATTCGAAACATCTTATGTCAATAGCAAGACAATAACTTGAGTTATTCCGTCGGCATACATACGACAGACGATATTTCCAATGATGGACGCAATAAACCGAATGGCGGTGTGGCACACGCGTTCTAATTAGTTTTACGATCAATGAGATCATAGACCGAACGACAAACCCATACCGGTGCTATAACTGGATATTTTTAATATCGTAAAACTTTAAAAACGATTTTAAATCACATTACTTTATATTGGATTGGATATTGAGAGACAACTTTCAATCGGTAAACATTTCTAAAGGATCAAATAAGTTATTCAATATTTGTATTTTGTGTGCTAGTCCTCTAAATAATATTCTTCTATTGAAACAATAAAAAAAGGAGACAGCCCAATTATTTTGCGGCACAAACACTCGCAGATGCAGCGGTACTCAAAGATTCAGTAGAACCCTTAGAGCATCAAAGGACTCACCCGTGTGTCGATACCTGTGATGCTCTAAGGTCAAACCACACAGGTTCTATTTCTACTTTCAATTACATAAGCATAAAGTAAATCGTACTTACGGATTTTATTATCTAAAGCTTGCATAACTTTTCGCTTTAAATTATTTGTGTAATTTTACGACTGTATTAATAAAAGATGACATCGCGATAACATTATATGGTTGTTATAAACTATCGATTTCATTCGCGTGCTTTGGAATCGATTTTAAAACGTTTTTACTGTGTTCTCGGTTGTAAATAGCGACCGCTCCTATTTTATGATAGACAAATGAAAGGATCCCTCATTGCGGAACTTTGTCGGCAAATTTTAAAGCATAAATTGTCATTGAATGTTTCCTTATATAAGACTTCATGACCGGATTCGCCCGGGTGATTTAAGTTTATGATAGTGTGATATGATTACACTAATCTATCCCATGGGAACGGTGCCTTTTTTCAGGATAAAAACTATCCTATTTCGTTTCTCAAGAGGGAGAATTAATTTCATATTTATAATTATAGTATGGCTTAGTGTTCACACATTGAAAATCCGTACTTTTTGTAAGTTTTTCGTTATTACGCTTGTTCCGCTTGTGGCTCCACCAGCATGAGCTACACGTTTTTTCCCTTTAAGAATGAAATATTTTACCCGGGTAAAAAGTAACTTATGTCTTCGGCCCCCTAACTCTCTATACAAAAAGCATCAGTTCAATCCGTAGCACCCATAGACATAATATGTCTATTCTACATATTAAGTAGAATTTCGCGTAGGAGGACAAACAATTAAATGCATTTTCACATTTATTTGCCTGATGTTTCTGGATTGGACGCAGTATAAATAAAAATGTACTTGTATACGCTTGTAAAATACGTAACCACGTGAACACTGGTTTTTAACAACTTTTCTGGTTTAAACACACCTACGTAAGTAGGCTGGGAACTGAACAAATCTGTAAAACTGTTAATATTATATTCAAATTCAAATTTCAAATTTTAATTTATAAAAATAATAAATGTTACCGGATGGCGGATATAAACTGAAAAGAGATTTGAATACCTAATTTATTTCTTATTTTCCACAATGCGACCAGTTTTTTTAAAACACACATTGTATTGTATCCTGTTAAGAAGATAGGTAGTGGTTAAATCCGCTCGTCCATATGTACGAGTAGTCTTCAAAGGTATGAACCCAAAAATCTATTAAAATATGATCGCACTGTATGGTCACATTACAGAATAGAATTCTTTTCTTTTCCTAATTATTATTTTCCTAAATTGATATTTTTGTAAATAACCTTTTTTTGATACACTCTACTCATCGATACAGGCATGACATCAAGAGAACTAATGAAAGCTGTAGGAGTTTTTGTGGGATACTGAAAGATCAACTTTATCTCAAAAATACTTACATCAAAATTACGACATAACTGTCTCAACTTCTATCCAAAACTCGCTGCACCACTCCATGCACCATGTTTATTCTGGTTTTTTTTCTGAACACACTCTATATAAATTCTGATGTATGAAAAAAAAATTACTAACAATTATAAAATCCAATCAATTATATCTATCACAAGTTGTCGATATTTTCATGTTTCAGTTACATTAAAGAAAGAAAGAAAAGCACGAAAAAATATTTATTTCATATAAAGAGATTAACAGGCAGGTAGATACTTAAGTAACAAGTTGACTATATATAGGAAAAATTTATATAAATATCATAAATTATCAGCATTCAAATGTAATTCCCGCATTAATTGCAACGCAAGTCGACCACATACAGTTATAATAAACCTAGCCTAGAATGTTAAATTACAATGTGTTAGTACAATAAATATTATAGCCCGTACTAAAAGCTGTTTAAATCGCCCGGCCCTACCGGCCGACGACACTGACCAATAACATCCTCCAACCACCACAGACATTTAACACTACTGGTCAACGTTTGCACTTATATGTACTGGAAAATCAACTTTATTGTAACTAGGTTAAGAAGATACAAAACGCAAATTTAAAGGCTGTAGAAAGACAATCATAACTTGTAGCACATTTCGTCAATTTGAACTTTGTTGTTAAAGTAATAAGGATGATGCCAAACGAAATATGGCGGCAGTAATAAACCACGATCTACAGCCTGCTGTGAGAATCGCACTATATGATTTATTCGTACAAACGCGTCTCGGTATTAATTCACTCGCAATTTGTCATTGGATGTGAGAAAGTGGTATATTGTTCGTCTTCAGCGGAAAATATAATGATAATGCATATTATTTAACTCGGCAAGCCACCCAGAAAATCATTTATAATGAGACAAATATCCTAGTCCTTTTGACAAGCACTTACGTTTAAATACATCTCTCGTTACATATAAAAAATTGCTGTCCTGTAAGATATATTGCGCAGTGATAAGATCATATAAGTAAATAGGATTTAATCAATATTGATTTAATCGTATTATATGTTACATAATTTGCTTAGTTGAACACATCTATCTAATCTACTAAGTTGCATTTTTATAACCATTTTGAGATTCACATTTTCTTTTTAATTAAAATATTTACTTCTTGGCAACATTAATTTCTTCTTCTTCTCTTTTTCCAGAACTAGTTCTTATGTCTTATACTTGCATGCTCATTTATCCTTATTATTTTAACATTAAAAATATTTGCTAATTCAAGCGAAAATTGTTTCGATTTTATTAGATCTCATGAAGCTGCAACGTCGTAAGTGCTTGCATAAGAACCCCGTACCATGATCATTAGAGTTGTAGATTTTATAAAAGATGCGTTTTTTAAGAATTTTGACAACTTGATGGTAAATTACTCATTTGAGATCGTTTTACTTTAAAAATACAACCAAAGTATATCACCCAAAGTATCTTCATCACATTCACAAGAAAATTTTTGAGCCAAGAGCAGCAACGAATGCATGCAAGAAAAGAATATGTAAGCAAAGCCAAAATCTGCTTCGTCACTGTTGCCACGTTCCCATCCTTTCCAAAGATCCACGACTTTCGCCCACACCTCGACAAACACTTCTATTCTAATTAATTTCTTATACTCACTCGCTAATGACCAGACCTCATTAGAACATTTCAAATTCGCAATAGAAATCTTAGCGATTTTAATTTCAAGTGTTCATCAAGCCTCCTTAAGCTTAGCCTAAGGCTAAGTGTTCTGTAACCGACTTTTGCAAGGTTTCGAAGTGCCAGAATAACTTACATTATATCACTGAATGGTACGGTCTACACAACAAGTGCTATATTACGAGTAAGTAATTTGTATTGCTTAATAAAGTCCTTCGTGAAACGTTGAAATGTTGCGAATTTTAGTTAAAATATCAGAGGTATATTTAAAAACATGTACTAAACTAAGAACATAAAGTGAACATGGTTTACGCTTTTATTAAGAAGTACCCAACTTATTTTATTATGAAAGATGAACATTCAAGGCGTTACCAAAGTAGACAAAAAATAAACGAACTCCCAATTTCAAAATTAAAATTATACAGCTCTGGACAACATGTAATCTGCATAAAAATATTAAGTAAACTGACCGATGACATACGATTGATTAAAATTGACAATCTTTTTTAGAAAACATAAGCAATACCTTAAAACTGTTATTATACTTCGCATCTCATCCTCATGATCACTTTAATTACTTGTAGTCGTGCTTATCTGGACTACTACGCTGCACAAAGTTTAAAAATAAAAAGGAAAAAACCTCTTCACTCCAATGTCATCTGTCCACATAAACGTCATTGTGTTTTTTGTGCTCCTTCGCTGCAATACATTTAGCGAAATGCTTTTGTATATTTTGTGTTATAAATACAATATAACTCATTTTACATTTAAAATGGATAATAATCGAAGTGCAAAACATCCGGGTTGAGTCGGAAAATCAAAGAAAAATTTAATAAACCGGCAAAGAAGTTGGTAAAATTACGAACAACACCGACGATCCCGGTAAGAAAAATGGATTAGTTTATGTTGTTTCAATATATGAAACAATCAGTCTCTGAATACGTTATGTAATAAATAATGTACATAACATACATTTACAATTCAACACGGGAGGTTAAATTGTAAGAATTTGTACCATAATCCAATTCTTTACTCACAATGTACTTATATCGAAATCTAACTACAGAATTATTCTTGTCTCGACCCACTGGAGTCTTCATGAGAGGTTGACCTGGGTAAATAATTAAGAAAACACGATAAACATGTATATATGTTTCCTTTAGAGTCTTCACGAGAGGTTGACCATGGAGTATAAATTTGAAAAGTACGTATCTTAGAGTCTTCACGAGAGGTTGACCACGGAAAATTAACTTGAGAAGAATGTATCCTAGAGTCTTCACGAGAGGTTGACTGACCATGAAGTGTAAATTTTAGATGTGTGTATTCTAGAGTCTTCACGAGAGGTTGACCACAGAACATAAACTTGAGAAGAATGTATGCTAGAGTCTTCACGAGAGGTTGACTGGCCATACAGTATAAATTTGAGAAGTATATATCCTCGAGTCTTCACGAGAGGTAGACCATGGAGTGTAAACTTGAGCATTATGTATTCTAGAGTCTTCACAAGAGGTTGTCCATGGAGTTTAAATTTAGGAAGTATGTATCCTAGAGTCTTCACGAGAGACTGACCATGGAGCACTCACTAATCGCTATCCTCTTTTCTTGTTCATAAGTATGTACTTATGTACTTATCTCAGAGTCATTATAAGAGGTTAATCATTTACAAGTCTTAGTACAGTACGTACAGTACAGTAAAGTTGTTAGCTATTATATACATATATAAAACAGAAAAATACTTTCGTACATAAAGAGCCTGTTCTTTTCAAGAAAACTATGTATAAAATAAGCCAATCTTAAAAGAAACAGTAATGAAGGGTTATGTACTGGAAAACCTTTATAAGAATTGTCTTGTTAGAAGATCATACCTTAGATGAATCTATGGTTGAATCTATTCTTATCCTTTTAGGTGAAGTAAATAAATAACAGGAAAATTATATCCAGTAACTATATTACATTACGACTAATTTTATTCTATAAGATGGCTCAACAAAGAATCCGGAAAACTCTGATAATAAAATGGTATCAGATTCCGAAAATCTGTACAGATTGAACACCTCCGTTAAAAGATGATCTTATCAAATAAGTATTTAACGGTGTTGTCATAAATAAAGGCATAAGAATCGAAGAGAAATAAATTTTTCAGCTTTGAGTACAACTATCTATAAACTGTTTAACTATAACTCTCAAGAGAACAATGAAACTATTGAAACCTAAAGGCTTAAGCGATTCTTACCCCTTACTATGAGATGTTATTCTTTCATACACAATTACTGGAAGATCTCTTATTGGATCAATTCTACTAAAGATATAAAGAGTCGCTTTGGTAAGGTTCATATTACTGAATATGTTTGTTAGTTAATAAATTACGAGAGATAATTAAGGCCACATGGAGCGCGGCGAAGGTTTTAAAAAATATCTCACCCACTGTCCTTTAGTAAAAGGCCAGTTGCTTTAAACTCAAGGGGGGGGGGAGGTTAGTAGTGCAACCTTGTCCAAGTGGGCCTCCCTTCCGTCCTGCAGTACAACTAAGCCGGCTCCGCCGCGCAGCAGTTAACAACAACAGAGACGTGGCTATACCTATAGGCTGACAGGCTTTCATTTTTTTGTTTATTAGTGAAAAGCCCTGTGGCCCTGAAATCCTGTTATTATGAGAAGCCCCAGTTTCAACAACATTTTTAATTAATAAATTGATTCATTTAAAAGGAATCTTACATAATTTTTGAAGAAATTACATAAACTTTGGCTTTACAGGCCAGACCATAGAGCTTGCAAATGCAATGCAGTGCAAGACAGTTTCTTTCTAGTTTTTTCTGGTTCCAAAACTAGCCTACTAAAAGGCTTATAGCCATAAAAAAAATACCATTTTATTCCTACTAACCACTCTATGTTAGAGGATATTATGACAGATTTAAAATGATTAAGCCCTGGTGACGACCTGTGTGGCGCAATGGTTGCCATGCCGGACTGCCGATCAAAAAAAAAAAAGGTTATTACGTGGCAAAATATATTTAAAGAATGCATATTTTTAAATTTCTGTATCTAGCAAAAACAGAAAAATACTTTCGTTTCCTCTAGTATAGAATATTTTATATTTATATGCATTAATCTGTTTACCTTTTGAGTTAAACACAGCCCTATTATAATATATTAATAAAAATATGAAACCAGTAGTGTGTCACATATAAATATGTGTTCGCGGGACTTCATTTTGTGCATCTACTTAGATGACATTTTGCGACTAGGGGCTACCTTAAATCTAAGTCAAGAAACCAGGTGTTTACTGAATGTGATATTCATAATAGATTTTATTAAAAGTTTGTTACAGGCATCGCAACAATGTCAGCATAGCCTTCCTTCTTTATAGCCTTCTCTACACAAATATGTTTGAAAGGTTTGAAATGAAACTAAGATAAAAATATTGGTAATATTGACAGCCGTACGCAATAAACTTTGTGTTTATTTGTATTTACCACCATAGTGAATTGTAGAAGAAAAGTGTTTTAAAAACAAACAATTCCATTCAAACGTTTTATTTTGCTGAAGAAATTTACTCGAATGCATATTTATATCAGGATGAGGTTTTCTTTTTGAACAACCCAACTTTAATTAGGTAATTTATTAACTCTAGATAGAGTTACTGGCCGCATCGCATGATTGCGTGATTTTAATCTTTATCAGAATTTATTGATATACATATTGTAATCGCATTATGGCAACAAAATAGGCGGTACTAGAATTCTACACTTACATATGTAATTTATATTTATCTTATGGCAGGGTTCGAAACTAAAAATATATGGATTTATGCATTGTGCATTCCATCGTAAGAAAACAAACGGAAATGTGTAGATGTTCTTGTTCTGAAGTTAATTTAAAAGAAATTACTACATTATATAATCAGTTTGGAGGAAGATATATTTGTCATCAAATCCGCGAGTTCCCCGTATCTAACTAAAAATGTACATTTTATGTATCATGAATTCATGACATACCAATCCAGAAGCTAAATTTATATAGATGCATTTACTATTCATTGGTCCAAGCATTACTATATTGCTTTTTCCTCATTCGCACTTATTTTACGCTAAAAGCTTCAAATAAGTTTGATGATGTGATAATGCACGAAAAATAATGGTTGTAACAGATTGACCATCTCGGCCATTGTACCTTTGGTTGTTTACATGATTAACTGAAAATAAAACCAAATACTAATTAATGACTTTCACTTTTCAGCAGTTTTATGTGGAAATCGCTAAGTCGACTAGAATAGTAGAGCATGCTTAAATGTAATGTAAGCCTCAATTTCAGGAAAAACTGATACAGTATATTTTTACAAAACTTTGGAATAACTTTTATGGGAAGAAGGACGTCGAGGATCGGTTACTATAGTTATTATTGTTATTTCTTTTTTACATTACTTTGTAATTATGAAAGTGATCTACGCCATAGGTCTCTTAAAAGATGTAGATCTGCCCTTAGATTAATATCAGGGCAATGATGACAGATTCAAACGTTTTTTCAAGTATAAAGCAAAGTTGACGCCACGTGCTCCTAAATAATGATTTGGAATCGAACGAACGGATTGAAAATCAATATTATTTTAAATTACCTTACTTCTGAGTTTCCAAATGAACGTCTTAGTCTTCAGTCACTTACAAAAAAAAAAACTATCATCAATCGCTTTATGTACTGGCCCTTAAATTTAAACAATAGCTTTATTAGAAGTGTCAAATGTTGTTTAATTATGTAACGAGATCATTATTTAAATTGGATAGATATGAATATCAAAACATTCGTTTCATTAATATTTTTACCAAACTATTATACATTATGATAACAATCTAATGATTTGTTCAGCATTGTTCTTCAATAACATTCAAGTTACTGAACTTTCCAGGCGAAATAACGATACTTCTTATTTTTAAGAAGCCTTACCACGCCGCTTTACCCCTCACTATCAGCAGATGGATAAAGGATTTTTTGAAGCTTGCGGCGTTTATATTTCTATGTTTAGTTCCTGTAGTAGTACGCGCCATGCGTGTGTATCATGAATATTTTTTCAGTGCATAAATATTGCTATTATATAAGTATAAGAGTCAACCAGTTTTTGACCCTTAAAAACTAATTTATTCTATTTCCTCTTTAGCTATTCTTGACAATTACTAAATGATTAAATTAGACATTAACCTATTTTCTTTATTTATACTATTAATATTATCAAAAATAAGGCTTTTATATTTAATTAACATATTTTACATATGTTACTTTGTGTTATTCAGCAATTTTATAGTTTCTTTTAACATCCTACAAGTAATTAAAGTGATCATGAGGATGAGATGCGAAGTATAATGACAAGATCAGACGAGGTTACCTGTAACTGATGTCCGATCTTCATTATACGAGCATCTCATCCGAAGTGATCACTCCCTCAACCACCCATGATTCAATGCTAATATTATCATTATTTTTTCATCACCCTGTATAAAATTGCTGATGTCTTTGAACTAATGACGTTTATGTGGACAGATGACATTGGAGTGAAGAGGTTTTTTCCTTTTTATTTTTAAACTTTGTGCAGCGTAGTAGTCCAGATAAGCACGACTACAAGTAATTAAAGTGATCACTTCGGATGAGATGCTCGTATAATGAAGATCGGACATCAGTTACAGGTAACCTCGTCTGATCTTGTCATTATAATCTAGATGAATATTTTAAGGCAAATTAACTGAATAAACAACATAAATAAAGCTAAAAAGCTCGGTCCGCTGTAACTCTGTTGCAGTACCCTAATAGGGTTCATAATTTTAATAATGATGTCCTCCTTTAACATTGTAAACCTATTGTACTGGAGCATTATGATGCAATGAAACATTGAGTATTTAACATGTAATAAGAAGGAATGGCAGTGGTTTGAGTTTTAGTTGGTAGCAGCGATAGTAGGTGCATCCCCAGAGGCGGCTCGTCCTAAAGAGCGCTGGTGCAGTGCACTCCCAAAAAAATTACATAGGTAACTTATGTCCCTTCATAATACATACTATCCTTACATTACATTCAATCTATTCTACTATACCTATACATAGTATATTATATTAATTATTACCTATATCTACGCGTACATTTAGCGTCAAGATGTAACGAGTGGAGCGCCAGCGATTGCGCTCCTATGAAACGAAGTTTAGTACAATTCCTAGCGCTGTATTCAATGAGTGCGAAAGAGAAACATCGACACAGGCCGACGCGTGAAACAAAAGATTTCGTATGAGAAATTAACCTAATCTGGAGCGCCGCTCACGCGCGACGTTGCCAAACCGTGGGTTCAGCCGTGACGGCCTGCTTATGCGATGTTGCCGTTCTTATGTATACAAACAAACGTGTCGTCGTCTTTGTCAGTTATTTCGTAGTTTTTCTTTTAAATGAATATTTTAAAAAACTGTTTATGCGGGACATTTTGTGTTAAAAATGGAACAGTACAGTGTATCTTTTATCATTTGTATCTTTTAATAAGCAGTGTGAAAAAAACTTTCGAAATACGCCTTGAACTGAAAGCAAAAATGTAGTATGAAAACTAAATCTTTTACGCGTGTTTTTAAATCTGAACAATATTTCAAAACACATTGGTTGTGTGGATGTGAAGAAAGCAATAAATTAATTTGTTTTCCGTGTCTTGTGGTTATCAACTGGAACTGACACCGAGAGTAGTGGTGGTGAATCTGCTTGGATGGCAACGGGTGGTAAAATATTTTTTTTGCTTTTTTTGTGAACCCCAGTCGAAAAATGTCACTAGCCGCGACTGTGCATCCCTTCCCTTATTTTTCACTTATATCGCTGAGTTAACCACGGAACAGCAACGACCAAGAACAAGAACGGGAATCTCAACGCAAATCATAGAT
This sequence comes from Pyrgus malvae, assembly GCA_911387765.1. Classification (NCBI taxonomy): domain Eukaryota; kingdom Metazoa; phylum Arthropoda; class Insecta; order Lepidoptera; family Hesperiidae; genus Pyrgus; species Pyrgus malvae. The sequence goes on along the minus strand of OU426960.1, from coordinate 1,458,198 downwards.
GAAGACATCCATGTTCCAATAAACAAACATAGTTAAGTATTTAAAATAGAAATGAAGTAGCTTGGATGCAGATCCAAGTGGCTCTTGCAGTCCATGGACAACTGCACACAAGTAGAAGTAAGTGCTTTTTTGACGTTTGTTACTGATTTACAAAAAGAGTTTGTAGTAGAGAGATTGAACACGCCTGTAGAGGATATTAATTTTAATATTTGTTGCAGACGGTACAATGACAATTAAAAATCGTCAAGATTGAGATGAGAGTCTGTGCGGTGCAGCGGTGGCAGGACGGCGCGGTTCGAGACTTCACGAGCGTTCCCACACACTCAACCACTATGGTGACCATTTAGCCTGCAATACCTTCCCTCTCTCCCAAAAATACACTACCTAGCTAGGGTTGCCATTATTTCGAATATGTAGCTGTGTCTCTTGGGATGGTTTAAAGATTGTAAAGATGCCTACTTTTTATATTCCAATCTGCTTAGAGACTTTAGGGCGATGGTCAAAATGCAATGGCTAAATAAGCCGGAGGAGAAAAATTCGCGGCCACATTCACATTGAGAAGTGAAGACACTAACGTGATAAATAACAAGTGATCTTATTGTAGAATCTTTCTGCATGATTTTTGCTTAAAATAGTTTCAGTGTTCTCAGTTATTCAATAAAAACATACTTACAATTTATTTGTTTTTTTTTTATAGTTTTCTTAAGTCTGAGGAAACAAGTTCCTTTTCCAAATTTTTGCAATTATTTCCTTAAATTTATTATTTGCCTTTATAAGTAGGATTCACCTGCTCAAAGGATAAATAAATCCGCAACATACATTTGCGTTGTAGCGTAAGAGAGCCTTTGTAACTGGAATCCATATAAATATTAAACTTTGGCATTTTATTATTATTATTTAGTTAGATGGGGAAGGGTACAACCCTGAGGCCACTGCGACCAGTAAATGATCTATTGTGTTGGATCTAGCCTCTAATTATATCTGATTCCCTAGGCCGACGGTAATTAAGAATTCGCGTTACGAAGCGCTTGGGGTCCAGATGCTTGACATATTCTTCCGATGTAACCAGACCCCTGCTGTAAGTGAGTGCAACACAGTCTCAGAGGATGTGTATTCCGGTTTCCTCTTCGTCATTGCAGTGCAGAATTTACATAAAGCAGTGGAACTTAGTTTGAGTAAAATTTTCTTCGGCATGGTCACCACAAGCTCTCGACTTATGAACTATTGTTATTTTTGTGTAGAAGAAGCTTTGTGGGATAATTCTTACCAAGCTCCGCTCCACATAGTGTCAAAGTGCTCATTGTAGGCGCAACGTAAATCATGTATTGATGATTGTTGCTTTGTTCTCAATGGGTTTGAGGGTTCTATAAGTGTTTTTGCGCGCCAGTTTATGTGTGCGTCTTATGCTTCAATTTGAACTTTGATGTAAAGCTGTGTAGAGATAGAAGATACAATGTTTCGTAGAAATAAAAATAAATAGTATTTATTTACTTATTTAGTAAAATTCTTATCAAGTAACATTACAGGAACTTGGCGTATGTATTGAAGTTTAAGTATCGTATATATTGTCAAGTTTAAAATTTTAATATAGTCCTATGGCATAAAGCCGTGAAATTTAAAAATGTATAAAAAGCCCAATAATTAAAGTTCAATAAATTACTGGAGATTAACTACAACAACCAATCTAACTTACTAAATTCTAATAATTTAAAAATAGCAATAATTTACATTTTATAAATAAGTACCTATTCGTATTTTTATGTTTGTTCACGGTCTGTGAGTGTAAAGCAATTCTCTCAAATTACCTCATATTTTAAAACAGGGCTGAAGTGTTTCTCCGTCTGCTCTTTTCTTCAGCTCAGCATTGCCTAAGCGCACCCAGAGCAGACAGAACAAAAAATAACGTTCACTAAGAGTTTGTAAATGAACCGTACAGTGAATAAAGAATATTTCATTTCATTTCCGTTTCATTTCCGTTTCGTTCCGTTTCGTTTCGTTTCGTTTCGTTTCGTTTCGTTCCGTTCCGTTCCGTTTCGTTTCATTTCATTTCATTTCTCGTCGGCCACCCTCAGCATTCGCAAAACGCCCTCGATGTCAGGCTTGTTCATCCGACGCTTTTTCCGACCTTATATTTGGCAAAAGGTGGATATTATGACAAAGAACTGCTGCATACGAGAATATGTTGCTGGGTGTATGGTTCGGAACCATAAGTAATATTTTTTAGATAATTCTCGCGATTCGAATTACGAATTTTATTGCTAAGGCAATAAAGTTCGTATTTGCACGCAGAAATCTTAATCCCTTACCAATAAATTCTCAAAACATTACCGTAAAACACTTATAAATCCAACCTATTCGTCCCATATCTACGGAATTATTGTAATCACGCTCTAAGGACGTAGATACGAAGCCGGGATCCTCCATTACGCGAGTTATCAAAGTAAATGTACCTTACTCCAAATGAAGATTACTCTAGCTTTAAATGAAGATCGCTCGCTTTAAATGAAGATAAACAGTGTTTCTATTGCTATTTACATAATGGTTGCCAATTAAGTGGTAGCGGGTGGGTGCCATATTCATTTGTTACCGTCGCATTCACTCGTTAAATGCGATCGGGGATACTTTATTGTGTTTATTTATACAAGATCTAAACATTAATGAATACAGCAAAAAAATGTTAAGTTAAAGGTGGAATTTGTGTGGTTCTGTCGGCGAGGTAGGTAAGGTAAACGTCCGCATTATCGTCAGTTTTTGTCCCGGTACTCGACATTCATAGAGAAAGTATACCTGGTCTTTTGGTCGTTTTTCTATAGAGTGACCAGTACTAGTGCACTGTCGACATTATGGACTTTTACCTGACCACTTGCTCACCTATTTTTGCAGCGAAGCAATTCTTTAATGTATGCAGTAAATAATAATTTTTCCACCGACATCAATCATCTATGTAGGTAGTCAATAAACTTATAATATTTTACTCTTACAAAATTTATTGCCGCTATAAATGTGTCACTGATCTTATTTATTTATAAAATTGGGGACTTTAGTTCAAATTGACAAAAATCATTTTTTCCCAATTTGACACCGTGTAGTGTAACCAACCAAAGCTTACAAAGATTAAGTAGGTATCCACATTTCCCATAGGTGAAATAATTATTGAAAAGAATTTGAGTTTGAATTTGAAATATCCATAGAACGTACTATTACTTTACTCGAACTTTTATTGTTTTTTGTAAAAATGTTTGAGAGAAATTATTATTTATTTTTATAGGCGTAGAAAATTCACAGTTAATTCATCTTACTAATTATGTCATTACAGTTGAATTTTTCCAAAGTTTTATAGCCTATGATTATATGGTATCAATTTCAAAGACATTGATGGGATTTTGAAAAGGTGACACGAAAAGACCTTACAAATGAGAGACGACAATATTCCATTTGTAAAGGTTGTGGTTCGACCACTGGCGTATAAACTGCACTAAAGCGAGTACCTTTACCAAAACCTACCGAAAGGCGCATTTTAAATGACGTTTTGACCAGTTACGGAAGTTAAAACATTCACGAACTAAATGATGGCCTATCTCCTATCTTGGTTGGTTGGTGTGTAGACCACCGACTTGCGGATATTCTCAATCCTCCCATAAGGTAATGTAAATCAATGATAATCTGTATTAAAACTCCTCAAGTCTTTTCGTGTACTGCAGTATTAAATGCCTTTTGTATTTATGTGTATAAAATTATAAATAAATAAAATAAATTCTGCTACAAAAATAAGCACACAGTCATGTCGTTACGATACTAGGTACGATAGTCAATACACATGCTATTAGAAAAGTCACAGAGCGATAAAAAAATATCTCGCTAAGTCTTTAACCCTTCGTAGTCATACAACATATTTATAAAGTTATCAACCTTCGGCATGAGAAAAGCAAATGTTTGGTGTTAAATACCTTTTGGAATAAATTGAGCAATAAAACTCGATTGAGCTCTTGAAACAAAAAGGTAAGCTTTGTTTGGCGTTGTATTTTTCTGGAATGCGGAACGAGAAACTGAAAATTTTGATATTTAAATGTTGAAAAACTATACATATAGGTAGCAATATATTAAAAGATTCGGGTGATATGTCACAATAAATTATTCCCTATCGATAAGTGATACCTAGTTCCTAGTTAGATAATTCAACAATACACATAAATGCGTACTCTCCTTTTTTCTTTCAATAAAGGCATCGCTTCTCCATGCATTTTGCCAGGATCAAGTAAAAGTATTTGAATATTTTGCCCGATTCACTGAAACCGGGCGATACAACAAAATCACTTTGACTTTGTTGTTGAATCATTCAATAAATACAGTCAGTCAGATATTCGAGTAATTCGATCGATATTTTACCAAACGTCCGACACGTCAAATCAAATTTTGGAGGCATCCCGAAAAACATGTTTTTGCATTTTTAATTTTATTTTAGAACATTCAGATACTGTTAACAAAATGCTACCAACTTTATCCGATATAATTCAAAAATACACCAGGTAATTTAAAAGAAAACAAAGTACAACATGCTACTACGAACTTCCCGCCAAAATTCCTCCTTAACCAGTTACATGGTTCATTTTCTCTGTTTTCCTAAATAAGTGCATTTTATTGTGAGCATTGTTTTAATTCTTCCTGCTGGTGGAACTGGGAATATTTTTCAAGTCTCGATCAAGAACAAACAAGGATTGGTAAAGCGTTAATTTTTGGTATAAAAGGAACTTCCTTTCGATGTTGTTCCTTATACGATACCACTAGTGAATGACCACAGATAAGTTAAACGAAAGCGATAAATACCAATATGACGCTATAATACGGTACCGTAAGCTTTTCGCAGGTCACCTTCCAGGGTGTGGCCACGATTGGCCGAAGGAGGATATCTGCTTGTTAACACTGTTAGCGTGTATTCTTTAAGTTCGATAAGGTTTTATACAAATATGATTCAGATTTAAGATTATTATTAATTTCATAATGGTTTATTTTAGATGCTCTCAAAGATTTTTATGCAGGTTCAATTTGTTTTACTTATTTCAATTGAGACTAAAAATTTTTGCTTTCAATTAGCTATGATTTTCAGCAATATTTAATATTACCTACTCAGAGCAAATAATATTTGAAGACATTTAACTTTTGAAGTGTTTATTTTTAAAATAGGATGCTATGTGAAAAGTTCATGAAGTGATAAAAGTAATTACCTAGTTAGGTAGAGTTTTTGTGGTTGGGACCTCAGAGTTGGGAATTTCAAAGTTAGGGCATTTAAAAAAATCTTGGCTTTACGTAAAATCTGACAGCTTTTTGACCGTGCGAGCCCTTAGAGCATCAAGGTATGACAGGTTGTCACTCGTCAGTGAGTCAGTAACTTTGATTCTCTAAGTGGGAGCCACATGGCAAGACCATGGCAACACTTTATATGAAAAGGTTTTATTGAGATTTTTTACTTTTCATCAGACTTTATTTTAAACCATCACTCTAAAGAGATTTTCTTCAATTAATTTTTAAAGTTGCCTACAGCAGATTTTTTGTTGGCCCCTACAATACCTATAGGATTGTCACCCATATCTGTGCGATTAATCTATCCATTTAACACTAAACTTGGACACATAGGTACTGCCTCGGCCGATGACAAAAGCAATTAAAACAAAATTAATTGCAGGCATTTAGAAATCGCTGTAACAATTCGTTGCCCGTTCAAAACTATTTACCTATCCCGCCCACATCTTTTCGTATCAGGCCAAAATGGACTTTATTCACAATGAAAATTTTAATAACTCATGATTTCTTTAAAGTAGAAACAGACTACCGATGACACAATGAAATGTAAGAAATGGTAGATACACAGCCTTCATCTGAAGTCATCACGCATTGAAACTTAGATACAAAACCACTAACGGATCCAGGGAGATAGGGGGCTCAGGCCAAAACTATTCCACTTCCAAACCCCCACCCGTCATGCATTATACGTGTAACCAATGCTGACCTACCTCAAATTAGACTCTAGCTTCAGCGGTACAAATCCTACATGCCCCAGTATCTCTCCCGAAATTCCAGGTACATTTGAAAGGTCTCCAGTACCAAAAAAGTCCAGCAAGATTTACTCGATAGACTGTATCTAGCATTAGTAATGCTAAGTGTTTTAACCGATCAGTCGGATATCACACTTGCCCGGAGCATCAAGAGGATAACGCCCACGCTCTCTTCATTGGTTCAAATTAATTTAAAAATAGCCGCGAAGACGCATTACGGTGGGTACAGTTAGTACCAACAGTTTGTTTAGCGATAATTATGTGGTTAAACAGAGGATAAGTACTCATCTATTGTTTATAGCATAGCAAACTACTGTTACCCATTAGTTTTATTTTCGTTTCTGTGATACATATTATGGTCTTTTTAACTGGTAACTAAGTAATACCAGCAATTGAGGAAGTGAGATCAACCTACCTACACATTAATAATTCGGAAGTCAATCATCTTATAGGGTCATTGATAACGTGAGGCGTGCTAGAGGAGAAGAGAGTGGATCTCATCTTATCTTACTTTGGACAGACGGAAAATATTAAGTTTTATGTTGCGCATAAGCTATCTCTTAATAATAGTTAAATTTGGAGAAAATGTTATTTAAACATCGATGTATTAACACTAAAAAGAGAAAAAGAAAAACCTAACTTGAAATTGAGGAAGGTGAAGCGGTTTTTCTACTTCTATTGAATTGAAACCCTATTTAACTAATGTCGGTTTATATTCTTGTTTTGTTTTTCTTTAGCTTATATTTTCTTGTTGTTTTTCTTTAATAACCTATAATGCGACAATTAAAAATTAGAATGCGAAAAATAGGTGCCAGCCCTCTGGTCACCCGAGGCTAGAATCAGTGTGGTCGACATGTCTTGCATGAATGTTTTCATATCAGCCGACTATGGACCCATAGATTAGATGGATGAATATTTGCGGCGCTTGAGAAGCCGTGCATGATCGGCTCCTGTCCCCACCTTCTTAGAACTGTCAGTTATACATATGTGATGGGGCCAAAGTATCCACACAAGTAGAATCCCATACCAGGACCCGGCCAAGTCGCCATGGCGGCACTAGCGTAGCCCCATCAGGTCTCTTGCTCTCTATATCTCTATCTCTATCTATCATCATCTAGTTCAGAGGAGAAATGCTGCCAGCGTTCTGAGCACAATTCCACAAGCGCAACTTTTAGATGGGGTTTTCTTTTTATAGTTTAATTGTTTTAGTTTTTATTTTTTATTTTTTTATATACAGTATTCAGCATCTTATAATAAAATATATGATAATTATACTGTTCGCTAACCCAACAAGATTCATTACAATTCGTTTCAAGCTAAAAGTACCCACTTTACCACATTTCTGTTTTAGTTAAAACTGCACAATAACCGCACGTACCTAACAAATGTATTTGAACACCTCCATCAAACAGTGCGGCCGGTTTTCATATTAACTGCAACAACTTCCTCAACACTCTAATACTAGAACATAATTATGCGTGGAGTTATACGACTTTTGCAAACATGCCGCCATTACTCGAGCTTCAGTAACGTTTCTAAGAATGCTTTAGGTGGTCGCAAACATGTGCATTGTTTGACCGGCAATTTAGACCGAGCGAGCTCTTTCCTACAACTTTTGTGATGCAACTCATCACACTAAAATCGTCCTTAAACCTCACAAGACAACGACCAAACAACAGGACGAGCGAAGACACCGGATTTGAAAAGCGCTCTTAAACTTAATTGCGAATCCTGCACAAATGTATATTCTTGTGTATTCGCCAAATGTGTTAATTTGAAAACATTTGGACTCGGGTATTGTGTGCTTATAAGGCGTGCAAATTCTTTAGCGGTCGAATGTTCAGAGTCAGTGTTTTTAATTTGGTCCAAATCAAACACTGAGTCATCTTCTTAAACAAGGCTGTCTGAGAAATGATCCAGTCTTATCGCGGGAAGTATGTGTTTATGCAACTCTTGTCATCAATAATTGTGTGGCCAAAGTCATAGCAAAAAGCGGAAACAAGTAATCTAAGGATTCTAAGATCAATATAAAATCTCTTTGAAGTATCAAGAAAAAAAAAGTACGTTGGTACATGGGTATCATACTAATCATAAGTACAGAGAACAATGAAAATTTTGAAGAGTTGTAAAGAGGTGTAATTTTCTTTATATTATACTCCCACAAATTTACTGACAGCCTGGTGGTTTCATATAGCAGGCGCCTCTGATGAGAAAAAAACTTATAGGTCCCATATACCTTTATATTTTTAAGACTATTTCACGGTGTAATAGGACTAATAAAGTACCTAATGCAAAAATTCTCAACTAAAGACATGTAGAGTATTGTAGAGTCCTTCAAGCTAAAGGATCCCTACCGGCTACCGGCTAATAGGTGGTAATAACCACTCTTTTTTTTATTTGTTTGTTATTTGAATGAAGTAGCAAACGAGCATGCTGACCAGCATGCGTGGTGTTAGGTGGTCGCTGCAGGCCATGGACACACAAACCTCAAGCAAGCACAGGTAAGTCATGTCTGAGGTATGCAGTTTGCACTGCTACTTCGAAGGCTGATGTTCGCCTCATATAAATCTGGCAGGCAACAGTACATTTCCACTGAAACACAATAGAATTGATTCCCGGATGCAACGGTGGTACTTTTCCGGGCGAATATTCTTCTATATTCTAGTTAGAAAATATTCGTGTGACGAGCCCTATGTTGCAATGGTAAACATGCTGGACGCTCGACCGCCGATTTAGGGTCCCGGGTTCGGCGAGGCAGTAATTTGAATGATCCGTTGAACTATTCATTCTTGTCTTAGTACGTTAGTAATACTTATGTAGTTAGTATTCTTTGGGTTAGGTGTTTGTGCTTGTCTTTCATGCGTGTGTGTGCTACCCACGACACAGGGGATTGCTATAGACCTAAAATCTACTTATAGTAACCCCTCTATAATTGTTTGTGATGAGGTTTTGAAACCGGAAAAAATTGTTACCTGTCGCCACGCTAAAGTGAAGGAAGAAAGATTTTTTAAGTTACAGCTGTACCTAAAATTTGCCTATTGGTCACAAGAGGATTTCAGAAATTGCAAATTGGAGAATTGTTTATTCATATTTACAAGTAGGTACACCAAAACCACAAGTCGTTATAGCCAAATATGCTCAATCTAAATAATAACTCCGAACTGCTAAGGTTGTGATTTGTTTACTTTGAGTAAGATTGATCAGATTTATTTATCTCGCTCCGCCCTTGCCCCGACCACGCGCCTACATCGAAACTGTTTTAACCCTCCCACGCGCGCACCACACAAATTAGTCAGGCGCTTGCGTACCCACTTATATTAAATTTATAACAATTAATTAATACTTTGCTAATATCATACACTCATAATTTCGAGTTTAATGGCCTGAAATACAACTCAAAAAAGAGTGAAATACTTGTATTCAAGGCACCAAAGCAGCGGCCCCGCCATATGCCTCCGGTATGTCTCGGCGGTGTGATATTGAAAGTGGTAGAGAAGTTTAAGTATCTCGGGCATATCGTTACGAGTGACCTAAGGGATGACGAGGATATTGAGCGAGAACGCAGATCGTTGGCGGTGAGGAGCAACATGCTTGCCCGCAGATTCACTCGGTGTACTGAAGACGTGAAAATAACATTGTTTAAAGCGTTCTGTCAGTCTTTTTATACCGGGGGACTGTGGGTGAGGTATACGCGCCGAGCCTACCTACAACGCTCTGCGCGTTCAGTATAATAACGCCTTTAGGATGCTGTTGGGGTTACCGTGGCGCTGTAGTGCTTCGAAAATGTTCGCAGATGCGCACACTGACGGCTATCACGCGATAATGCGGAAAAAAGCAGCGTCACTGCTACAGCGTCTACGTAATAGCGACAACAGCATCTTAAAGGTGATTGCTGCCAGGCCCGACTGCTCCATCCAGCGCCACTGGATTGAGCTAGCCATAGGGCTGAAATAAAGTATTGTGTTGTGTAATTTAAGATTGTTGTAACTAACAATACTAACATAGATTAAGAATGATTGTTACTAACGTACTAACGATATATGGATTTATGTCTGAAATAAATGATTATTATTATTATTATTATTATTAATTAAAACTAACTTGTAAATTATGCAGATGTGTTTTCATTTGTATGATATGAGATATTTGATCATATGTATAATAAACATTAAGTGATAAGAGTGTACTCATGGAGTTCGAAATAACGTCTAAATTAAAAGACTACCTGAGTTTTATTATGCTTTATTATCAGGTCACTGAGGGAGGCCCACAGAGTACATTATATATACGGGGGGAGGCCTACTGGTGGCAAATTTCTAAATCCGCCACTGTACGTAGGTACAGCTTTACCGAACGTTGTGTTTAATTTCTTTATGCTTTACAGACTCTTGTAACAAAACTATCTACAACTTTTAAAAACTCTTTGTGACTTAGTAGAAATAAATTATTTAGTAATCTTGCCATTGGTGTGTGATGTCTTTCTGTCCTTATATCTGAAATAGAGATGACAGGCATTACAAGGACCGCGCCTGCTGTCAACTCGCTGTTTACTAAGAGCTGCTTGAGATGATTTCCGCCTCTATGGAAAAGAGTGCTTTTTCTTATTATTTTTTATTCGAACACAGATCACTCCTCTTATTGTTTTGGGTCATGGGGGTCCTTGGGCGTGTCGCGATCTTGAATTGCGATGGAGACTGGCGGGTGAGTCAATACCTTCGATGTTCTAAGGATGGAGATCGCCCCTATGCATGTAGATATCATTATAACTGGGTGTCGGCTCTCATTAAACTTTGTAACCCGTTTACTCCCACCCTTCGCAGGCTTGTATTGAAGAATTGTTCAACAACAGATTGCAATGTTATAGATGGAAGTTTAGTTTTAAAGGTTACTAAAAAACTTAATAAAACAACTGTAACTTTAAAGCTAGTTTTTAATTATTACAAAATCACTCCACTTATTAAACTGTTCAGTAAGTCCATACACATTCGCAAGAAATCAAGAAACACTTGTCTATAACATGTAGTATGTCACACGTAATACCTACGTATTGTAGTTTTTTTGGGTTTGGACGACTTATACTTAATTTGTATTAAAGTTCTAATAACCAACACACATACAGACTCGTCTGTGTGCAATCAAACAATGTGTACAAATACAGTCATAAAATGTTCAATTCGGATGCCAAATCTGATTTCTAAAGCACACACAACACAGACCAATCTGTACGAGTTCGGCTCACTAACACATAGTCAATTTATCTATTTTAATCTTATCTATTTCACCTGATACACGTTTCTCAAACTGTGGCTTCAATTTTTCACCAACATTGCCTTTATAATATCAAAATACAAAACACTAAAACTGCCTATAATAGGAGAAGGAGTAATATATGTAGATTAAGTTGGATGCTAAGGATGGATGTGTTTACACCACATGTTCACAATAAAACTTTATAATAAACACTATTAAGTTTATGGACCACACATTAAAAAAAATTGTTTAGTAAAGTGTCAGATGTTTCTACTAATGTCACAAAACACTAAATTCTTCTGAAGTCATGGGTAACTTACTTAGAGCATCAAGGTATGACACCCGTGAGAGTGGCCTTTACGGGCAAACCCCTCGTCCCAACGTATGGGCACAATGTGCCTTTTAGTTATATAACTAGTGTGTCTGTGTGTGTCGGTGTCAGTGTTGATGGTGCATAGAAAATTACGTTGTTAATTGAAATTGACATATTTAGAAATGTATGCGTCTGTAGCGATGAAATAATATTTGTGAATGTGTGACAAAATTAAAATGTGTGTGTTCTTCCCCCCGCACCAGATTTGGCCCAAAAATTATGTATCGAAGCTAGGCGCTATGCCGTCTCTACTGAAGGGTGAGTCAGTAACTTTGATGCTCTAAGGCAACTTATAACTTGCTGTGTCATTGTGTATCTAAGCTCATTTCGTAATCATAACTGTTTCTAATCTGTTCTAATTTCACAAAAATCGGAAACAACACATTAAAACATCATGATCCAAAACACAAGCTGAAACTAAAAACACTCCACTATCCAATTACTGTTCTATTGAAGCCACCGAGGGTGTTTACCAGGCGCGGTGCGAGCCTCATTTGGGCTTGGTCTCCTGGTCCGTCACGTAGCGGATGTAGATGATGTCCTCAGGCTTGGTCTCGTCGGCCTGCGTCTCGTCCAGCTGCGAGCACGCGATGGCCAGAGCGGAGCCGTCGTGCGAGAAGCTCAGGGATGACACTGCTGTGTTGTACCTGCAATATACATGAAGATTTATTTACTGTCCTCCATATGTAAGTCAATGAAGCTACTGGACTTAGCTTATATAATAAATAAGAAAGTGAGTTTGTTTGTTATGCCTGGCTAATACATATTAAACAGCAAAATCGATTGAGGTACTTCATGAGCTGTCAAAATGTGACATACATTATACATTATTATATACATTGATACATTTTGTATGAGAAAATTATTTTGAAATGCATACCATAAAAAGGTTGCACTAAACCACGCATGAAAAGCAATTATCCTGCTTTTCATGCATGGTTTATTCATTCATTTTTATATATTTTTTTATTGACTTTTAAATCATTAAAAATTTAGTCATTTGACAATATAATGATTTGTGATGTCAGATTCATACAAAATTTATGAGGACGTCACGTTTTGAAAACTCATTTAAAGCATCTAAATCTATCTAAATTGATTTGGTAGTCCAAGGCCAGATTTAATTGGTTTAATGGTTAAGATTGTTTATATAAAGATTATGATTACAATCGGCCAGTTGATTTATATACATTGTATACAATTGTTATAGCTATGCAAAAATAAAGGAAATTAACAGTGCTAGTGCAACTAACAGCCCCATATTAACAACTACAAGTTCATATTTAAAAAATCAAAGCTGCCTGTAATAGTGAGCCTGTTCATAAAGATCTATGTCTTCGGTCAATTTGGGAAAACACCCCTATTGAAGTTGGTTCATCGCAAATCGGCGTCGTAACTTTAGGTTAACCCTAACGTCGTTAGTCGTGACTTAAAGGTTAGCGAAACGTGTTTTACCTCTAAGCAGCTCCTAAATATTTAGGCATCTGATTTAAGCGTATCCTATGGTTATTGAAAATGGGTGCGAGTGTATCACTTCATTCATAACAATGATACTTACCGGTGGAATTGACATAGGCGTTTTTTGTTGAAACCATCCCAGATATTGACATAGCCATCTGAGCCGCCGGTTGCAAAGGTGTTGTACACAGAGTGGAAGCTTATGGCATTCACTGGATATATTTTCTCAAGACCTGGAACATATTGATAATGATTTATTGGTTAAAATGTGGCTACAAAAGCAAGTAGAATCTCAAATTTAGCAGATTAGGTTTAAGATTTAGGTATGCAAATTATAATTAGGTATTGGGTTGGTTTTTTTTTTTTTTTGAATGGAGTAGCAGACGAGCATGCAGAACACGTGGTGTTAAGTGGTCGCTCAAGCAAGCATAGGTAGGTAAGTCTTGTCTGAGGTCGTATGCAGTTGCGCTGCTACTCCGGAGGCTGGTGGTCGCCTCATGTAAGTGTGGCCGGCAACTACACCTTTCCACCGAAAAACAATAGAATTGGTTCACGGCAAAAGTGGATGCAGCGGTGGTACTTCCCTATCAAAATACAGATTTCGTTGTACAGTAGAGCGTCAATTATTCGAACGTCGATCAACCGAACGACCGCTTATCCGAACTCTCGATTCGTTCGTCGCGCGCTCCATCTTAGTTACGAGTATATTAACATTTAAAAAATCTACAATATTCATCAATATTATACCTAGAATATGTTTTGTTGCGAAAATTGCAAGTTTTTTGTTTAATGTAAATTTGACTTTTATACAAATGTGGAATTCCGAGCACCCCTGTCCTGCAATTAGTTATCATTGACACTCTACTGTGCTAGAAACATACTTAATAATATGTGAGTCAAAGCATACAATGTCATTAAAATAAATAAATTTTGCAGTTATTGATTTAATTTGTTTTTATTTTTTTATTTTGTTAAAATTATTCTCTTAGTTTCTTAGTTAATTTCTTACGTATCTTGATACACATAGGATATCTAGTAAAATATTGACAGTGGTTTCTGTTCTTCTTGTCTCCTTCAATATATAAAAAAAAGATTATGACTAATATTCATGACAATCACAAACCTCCATCCTTGGTTCGGTGACACTTGAAGGCATATTTCTTTTTCTGTACCTCCGGGTTACTGTCCAGGTACTCCACAGCAACTCTGCCTTCAATGGAACTTAGGACATAGCCCTGCTTGTTGGGGAACACCCGGATACATCTTGTTTGGTACTTAAGGGACGACTCCCTTCTCTGGTTCACATGGCCCATGTTCCGAACATCCCAAACAAAGATCTTACGGCCTGATGTTCCAACTACAAACTTCTCACCTACTATGCTCATTGTGTATACCTGTAAACATTTTAGAACTTGTGTGAAAAATAAATAATGAAAAATAGATTTTGCAAACTGTTGCTTTTATTAGCTTCACCTGTATGTTGATTTGTAACTCTCCTTTGGACTCAATTATAAATTAAAATATTTTGAAATATTTGTTTCAAACACACAATTTCATAGTACACTAGCTGTGCCCGCGACGTCGTCCGCGTGAATAAAGACTTGCGTAAAAGGGATTGATTAAAGATAAAAGATTATTTATTTGCATTGAATAAGTAGTAGGTAGATTATTCTTACAATAATACAATGTACATAATGTTCAGAAGACACCTAATTTATTGTTTCTAAATCCTTCAAACCAAAAACAGTAAGGACTGCTAACGACGGGACAACCCGCGTGGCGCAATGTTTCCCATGCCGAACTACAAATCGAAAGGTCCCGGGTTCAAACCCCGGCGAAACAGAAATTTCAATGATGAGTTTAAATTTCTGTTCTCGCTCTGGGTGGTTGTGTTTCTGTCTCTGTGTGTGTTCATGGCACCCACGATACAGGGTATATCTACCCTACTGTGAGGCTATATGTGTGAAACGTTATTTTTTTACATTGTACCTACTTATTTTTTTCAATGATGAGTTTAAATTTCTGTTCTCGGTCTGGGTGGTAGTGATTCTGTGTGTGTTCATGGCAAAAACAAACAAAACCCCGGCGAAACAGAAATTTCAATGATGAGTTTAAATTTCTGTTCTCGGTCTGGGTGGTTGTGTTTCTGTCTCTGTGTGTGTTCATGGCACCCACGACACAGGGTATATCTACCCTACTGTGAGGCTATAAGTGTAAAACATTATTTTTTTACCATATGTACTTACTTTTATTAGACTTTAGGCTTTTATTTGAAATTACCTCCATCGATTCACTTTGTAGAAGAAATGAATATTTCTCAATCTATCGTATGGCATGTAAACTTTGTGGTTGATAAATTGAATGTCAAATTACCAAATAGGTAGATATATTGAGATTAACAGTTGGTTCACTAAAAGTTTAACTATTCGTCACCTAGATGTCTGCAGTAGTCTCGTTTTGTTAAGGCTTTGTACATTCTGTATGAAGGTTTAGATTCCGTATCTTACCACCTTAATGCTGGATGCATTGAGGTTGTAAGATTTGGATTTCGGTTCGTTGGAGCTTGAGGCCTCCTCAATATTGGGAGAGCTCCATGCCCAGCAGTGCAACGCTAAAAAGGTTGTAGCCTGATATAATGTAGCGATAACAGTCGTTTCATCTGCAGCCTGTTCATAATCTTTCACCCCAAAAAAATACTAATAAGCTGAGCAACTAACTCAATGGAGCCCTGTGATGTAAATTTCGGCGGCGGTGAGGCTCGCGATGCACTTTTTAGGTACCTATAGTCCATATATCCATACTCAGCCAACGAAAGAAAATGCAGTAAACTGA
Source organism: Pyrgus malvae (assembly GCA_911387765.1). Lineage (NCBI taxonomy): Eukaryota > Metazoa > Arthropoda > Insecta > Lepidoptera > Hesperiidae > Pyrgus > Pyrgus malvae. The sequence goes on along the minus strand of OU426960.1, from coordinate 1,442,235 downwards.
TCAAAGTATATTTAATATGGTTGATCATATGATCGACCATATTAATCACTAATATTAGTGAGAGTTCAAAATAATTTTACTTAAATTTAAACTTTTATTTATGGTTTTGAAAGGGCTGTCAACGAAACTTTCATCTAAATTCCTTTTAGTGCCTTTTAAGTTTATGTTGCGCAAATGTTGCGTATACTTTTTTTGTTTATGACCCGATTGATATGAAATACACGCTAATGTTACGGAAATTCATTCAACAATATATCTGTAAACACATCATTCAAAGAAGGGCAACGAATTTGAAAATGAAATATTAAGTTAAGGTTAATTATTGTACGCTTGAGATAAAAACTTTCGAATCCATTTTATTTGCTATTGAGGGGTAGTTTTGAAAAAAGCTTAAATATGTTTCTCACTATGTTAGTAAAGATTACAAATACAAAATTATAAGATTTTCAAAGAGTTTCAAAGATAATTGACATTTAAAGGATGAATTTCGGAAAATGCTGAAAATGTATTCTTTTATTTTGGTTAGAAAATATTTATACCAAATTTCAAGAAAATCTATTGAAAAAAACCAAGTTTTCCATACAAATTTTCATCCCTCATTTCACACCCTTAAAGGGCGATTTTTAAAATCAGCTATAGCCTAAATTTTAGCGAGGACCAATATATATAAAACAAAAAAAGTTTAATCAAAATCCGTCCAGTAGTTTTTGCGTGAAAAGCTAACAACAGACAGACAGACAAAAATTTCAAAACTTATATTTTTAGCTTCTGTTACTTATAAAAAGACCCCTAGAAATATTTTTTTTATTTATATGCAATGTACAGAATTGACCCTGCTTACAGTTTTATTATATGTATAGATGTGCACCTACATAATAAATACATGGTATATGTTGATAGAAAATAACTACCTTTAAATGTAAGTGAACCAGTGATATAGGAAACACTTATGATACCAAGATTAAAGCATAAAGTAACAGCATAAAGGAATTCCATAAAAACCTGGGAGGTTTTTTTTCCGCCGGCTTTTTTTCCTCTTAGTGTACAAAAACCCTGCAATATGGGTACCCAAAGCCGACGATTGGATTCGATCCGAAGTACAAATAAATATGAAGTTCAAATAATTAAATAAGCAAACAACTAAATAAATACATACTTGAAGAAATAAAATTTAAATTTTCAAAATGCGCAATATGGGATCAAATAAAAATAAAAATAAAATTGATAATAATGTACATTTTTATAAATTGTGTTATTATTAAGTTTTTTCTTTTATCTTTGTAATATTTGCATACCTCATGAAGGTAAATATGGCGTACTAAATATGTATTAACAACTTTTGTAAACACCCATATTTGTGCAAATAAAGTTCTTTATCTTTGTAAAAAAAAAAAGTTTGATAACAGTCCATACCCTTTCATTCCCCTGGTTATAAGTACCAACACAGTTTGGTACCCTACTATCCCACATTTTCACAGTTCCATCCCAGCTGCCTGTCAGTACTGCATTCACTTCATTGGCAAACTCCACACAGCGGATGGCACCCTTGTGCTCGCCCAATACTGTTTCCGATGAAGCATTTAGATCATACATTTTTAAGGTTTGGTCAAGGCCTCCACTGTATGAATGCACTGCATCCTGAAATAATAACATATAAAAAAATATAAAAACAAAATGATTTATTGATTTTAACACATTCAAATGCAGCAAGTCTCATGGGATCTGTGGTAGGTTCGAAATCTGTGTTACAGTTCTTTCATTAGCATAAATATGTTCCATAATATATAAATAATTCCATATAATATAAAAATATGCACACATAATCTGATACATTATATCATTATAGCTATAATATATTCTGCATAATTGGTGTATTTCTGTAACTCTTCAATACGGATATGTATTTACTATATTCAATTGTGTTGATACATTTTAAGTAAGTTAATTGCCTTCTAGAACAGTAAATTCCTCAACTTACCCTAAAACAAACGTCGAGTACGGGCAATTCATGGCTGTATTTATGTCTTTCAATATTCGCTGAAACATCGTACAGTCTGACAGAACAGTCCCACGAGGATACAAGTAAAAATTGGTTAGATTTTGGGGCAAATTTAACACTTGAGATCGCATCCTCCGGCAGAGTTTTCAACTTAAATTCGGTGCGGGATTCCGCCACCCGCGTTACAGTCATTGTGGAAGCAATTTTGTTAGACAGACAGTGAACAACTAAAAACTAAAATCCTATATAATTGGGATAATGTACTCTGTGATTGGGATTGCTGTAAAATCAAATAAATCGGGATATTCTCTAAAATTAACGGCGTTCATCACTTGAAGAGCGACACCATCATCATACGTCAATTTATGTCAATTTACGACTGACTGAACGTCAAGTACGTCAACGTCACCATAATCATAATAAATGTCAAATTTGCTTCTTACAGATAATATAAAAGAAAGTAATAATCGCAAAAGTAAACAAAAGTTGCTTATTTTACTTGTATAATAATTTGCATAAAATAATCCCACTTATCTCCCAATTAACTACAATCAATTATTTCTGATTATAAGTTATACAAATTCCCACCACATTGCGTATCGTGGTAGGTCTCCGGGCTCGGTGCTAAAATATGTGAGCCTCATATGTCCGTGTGGGCAGCAGGTGGACAGGCTTGGCCGACATGGCTTATCCTGTACCAGGAGCGCTACCGACACGGTACGCTGAACGATTTAGTTCGTCGGACTCTTGTCACCGCTTCTTTGCCAGCCACGTTAGAACCGTCTGCGTCTGGTTTGTCAAGAAGCGATGGCAAGATTGGCATGGCAGATGGTATGACCTTAGTACCGTGGCATCTTGGGCGTCCCCTGGTATGGGATGTTACCTGTGTAGATACCTTGGCCCCCTCGCATATTAATAACACTGCGGAGAGGGCCGGGTCTGCCGCCGACCAAGCCCAGATCCTCAAGCGCCGTAAGTATTGTAATTTATCAGACAATTACTTATTTGCGGCGCTTGCTGTGGAGAACTTGGGCCCTTGGTCTTCTGACATGAAAAAATTCATGTCAGAAATGTCGTCCAGGCTTGTTCTTGCATGTGGCGACCTGAGAGCTGGCGAGTATTTCGCCCAAAGGCTCAGGCTCGCTATTCAACGGGGTAATGCTGCCAGCGTTTTAGGCGCCCTGCCGAACACGGACATTCTAGAAGAAGTTTTTATTTATAATTTTATTGTTTTATTTTTGTAATTGTAATATTTTTATACAGTTTTTTTTTAATTCTTATTGTAATATAGTTAAGTCTTTTTAATATTAGTTGTAAATATAAAGTAGTCTTAATAGTTTGTAAATAAAGTATTTTTAACTTTAAAAAAAAAGTTATACAAATTAAAAAAGGAAATCACATTTATTTTACACGAACGCAACCAAAACACGAATCATGCTGTCGGTCGACATATAAGAATAAATAGTAATTATTATTACCGACTTCCAAAAGAAGGAGGTACTGTATTCGGCTGTATGTATTTTTTTTTTTATATATGTTCACCGATTACTCCGCCGTTTGTGGACCGATTTTCAAAATTCTTTTTTTGTTCGTATGCTTATACTCCCGAGATGGTCCCATTGTCACCAAATCAGGATCTGATGACGGGATCCCAGGGAAATCGAGGGGAACTCTCAAATTTTATAGGCACACACATTGATTTTCTTATAGTTTCTGAAGCATAAGAGATATTTACGCATAGAAATCATCATCTCATGTTGCTGAGCTGATGATGGAAGGTACTGCGACAGTGAGGAGTTGAGAGCAAATTCTTTCTATAAATAGTTTTTTATTCGAAATCTTACATTCCCGAGGTGGTCCAACTGTCACCAAGTCAAAGTCTGATGAGGGGATCCCAGATAAATCGAAGGGAACATTCAAATTTTATAGCACAACAAATGATTTTCATATTTTTACAAAGCAAAACAGACATTTGTGTATAATTATCGTCATATCATGTTGCTGAACTGATGATGGAAGGTACTACGACGGTTAGGAGTTGAGAGCAAATTCTTTCAATAAATGGTTTTTTGTTCGAAATCTTACATTCCTGAGGTGGTCCAACTGTCACCATGTCAAAATTTGATGACGTGATATTAGGGAAATCGAGGGAAACACTGAAACTTAATAGGCACACACATGCTTTTAGTCATATTTTTAACACAATACAAATATTTATGTCTGGTAATTATCACCTGCTGTTGCTTAACTGATGATTGAAGGTACAACTCCTCAACGTTTAGGAGCTGAGAGCAAATTCTTTCTTTAATTTATACGTTCAGGTGGACTGATAGTATGTCTTTCAGACTTTTAGATGGCTATTAGATAAACATGATTATAAAAGGTAAATCTGTTTAAAGTTTAGAAGTTAAGTGAAAATTTTTCCAATTATGCTAATACATACAGAATTATTAAAATTACTAAAAAGAGTGAAATAAATTAAGTTTTTAACAAAAAATAGAACCGACTTCAAACGGTAAAAAATAAAATTGTTCAGTACCTACTTCTTCTTGCTTATGGTAATGACTCTTAAAACTATTTTTGAAGTCGGGCCCTAAGTGAAATGTCCTGTCTTAGTAAATATAGTGTACCTTTCGTTCTGAATGGGCACCGACTCCAATATAGTTTTAACAGTCATTACCATAAGCAAGAAGAAATAGGTACTGTCCCACTGTCTGTACTGTCGGTGCCAATTTAGAACGAATGGTACGACATTTACTAAGGGCCCGACTCCAGAAATAGTTTTAAGAGTCATTACCATAAGCAAGAAGAAGTAGGTACTGAACAATTTTATTTTTTACCGTTTGAAGTCGGTTCTATTTTTTGTTAAAAACTTAATTTATTTAAATTCATATGCTGTCGCTGTCGATGCATGGTGGATTCTGTCATTATACGTTTCGTTTCATCAAATTATTACCATAAGCATAAGAATAATGCCATAAGCATTAAGCATAAGAATAAATAATATTTATTCTTATGCCATAAGAATAAATAATATTTTTTCTTATGTTATTACTTATTACCTTGGTCACGTCAACTTTTTAACCCCCGACGCAAAAACGACGGGGTGTTATAAGTTTGACGTGGCTGTGTGTGTATGTAAATGTGTATGTGTCCGTGTTTGTTTGTGGCATCGTAGCTCCCAAACGGATGATCCGATTTTAATGCGGTTTTTTTTTATTGAAAGGTATATCAGTCGAAAGTGTTCTTAGCGGAAATCGGTTCAGGTCTTCAAGGTCATCAGGTCGTTTATTAGGTGTGATAGGAATGTTACACGCTCAGTTTACTTGCAAGCATATGTGGGATCTGACATTTGAAACACTAATGTCTTCTGGAACCACTGAGCTGGTCTGCTGTTAGGGCTGATTACAAAGCCCAACGTAAAATCGAAACCACCCAGAGAAAAATGGAGAGAAGCTATCTAGGCACACAACTAAAAGATAGGATCAGTAACACAAATATTCGAGAAAGAACTAAAATAACAGACGCTCTAGATTTTTCTCTACAACTCAAATGGAAGTGGGCAGGTCACGTGGCTAGATATAACGACGACAGATGGACTATAAGATCTGTAAAATGGCACGGACCAAGAGGTAAAAGGCCGAGAGGCAGACCGTGTGCTAGATGGGCAGACGAAATAGTGGCAACAGCAGGTCAAAATTGGTTATCCACAGCTTTGAACAAAGACAAATGGAAATCCTTGGAGGAGGCTTTTACCCGTAAGGGGTCCATACTTAAAAAATATTTTTGTAATTCTAGCTTAATTTTTTTATCAATAATCATGCATGCAAATTATTAATTAATTTCATTATAACATTATTTATAATTAATTGTAATTGTAAAATTAAAAATTGATAGAAATAATTTTATTCGTTAAATTAAAATATTAAATACTATATATCACATGATAAGGCAACACTTAACATTGTATGGAATTAAATAAAGCTTATTATTATTATTATATCAGTCGAAAGTGTTCTTAGCGGAAATCGGTTCAGGTCTTCAAGGTCATCAGGTCGTTTATTAGGTGTGATAGGAATGTTACATTACACGCTCAGTTTACTTGCAAGCATATGTGGGATCTGACATTTGAAACACTAATGTCTTCTGGAACCACTGAGCTAGTCTGCTGTTAGGGCTCGAAAATTGAGCGATGAAGAATGATTGAGAGTCCAGGGTTACGTCTCCTAACCCTGGACTGCCTTTTAGTAAACCCATCGAGTTTGGGCTCGTTGGATTTGTCTTAACTATAGTTCATTCGCGTTAAGAAAATAGTGACTCATCAGTGCAACTGCAGGGTAAGGGTGTATTCATAATGGAGAAAAAAATTAAACATTTTTTTTTCAAAACATTAAATAAGTTTAATAGAAAAATAATAAAGTATCAATGATTTTAAACATGTTAAAATATTCCTATTAAGGTAATTTTTAATGTCAACTTAAACGCTATATTAGTAGAGTAACACATATTTGGATTAATGGTAATAAAATAAGTACTAAGTAAAAAAATACAAAATTGTCTTAAAACTAAGTACTTAAATCGCTAATCAGTATCGCTAGATTCTCCCGTTACATTTATTACGAATGAATTTTGTTCTGCATGTTCCATGACGTCATCCAAACCCCACATGGTATTTTCTTCGCGTATCACGTGGTCGCAGCATTTCTTCCACCGATTGGCGTCTACTAACGCGATTGCGTCATAAAATAATTTTTTTACGTCACTCATTTTGAATGTAGTATTATTCGCAGCAATATAATTTTTTATTTGGGCCCACACCATTTCAATCGGATTTAATTTACAATGGTAAGGCGGCAGACGAAGAATTGTAATGCCATTGTTTTTAGCAGTCTCATCTACTAAATATTTATTATATTGTGGGGCGATTTCGGCGACTTTCAATAATAATTCTTTTTTCAAATAACTCATATCCATAGATATGCCTTTGTTTTGCAACCACTCTAGTATTTGCTGCTTATTCCAACTGGCCGTGGGTATTTTTTCAACTTTTACCGAATGGTAGGGAGCGTTATCCATGACAACCACACTTCCTGGTTCAAGCTTCGGTATTATACCATTGAACCAATTAAGGAATCTTTCACCATCCATTTCTTCATGATAATCTTTTGTAGATTTAGATTCAAAGACTAGTAAACCATCTTCCAGGAATCCTTTTTCGCTGCCAATGTGCAATATAATTAACCTTTTCCCTTTCCCTGTCGGAGCTTTTGGGCCGGTTGATAAGCCATCTTGGAAAGCTTGTCTTTTATTCTTGACTGTTGTATCCAACCACACTTTTGTTTTTACGTGTCCGGCGTTTACCCACGTTTCGTCGAGATAGTAAATGGTTTTATTAGCGTTTCTATATTCTTTTATTTGTCTTAAGTATTTTCGTCTCCATAAAACAATATCTTCTCTTTCCACTAACAATGTTCTACTATCTTGTTTATTGACAGTAGATCAGTTCTGTTTAAAAAGCTTGAAATAAAAATTAAATTTAAAAAATTTAAAACCCCCCGACCAAAAAATAAACTCTAAAAACTAACAAATAATATTTTAAACCTTTTATAATTATCATCGTCACATATATTATGTGAGTTCAAGTATTTTTATTTTCCAAGCGTTGTCGCGTTGGGGGACCGCTAAACGTGAGGGTAGACGACGTTAACGGTTGAGTCGATTTTGCGAATTTTTCGGAGTAAATTCTTTTGTTGCAATCTGTGACCACACCTGTTTTTCTCACTTAGCGGTCCCCCGACGCGACGCCGCTTGGAAAATAAAAGTACTTGAACTCACATGATATATGTGACGATGATAATTATAATATGTTTAAAATATTATTTGTTAGTTTTTAGAGTTTATTTTTTGGTCGGGGGGTTTTAAATTTAATTTTTAAATAATATTGTTCTTTCGACCTTAATAAAGATTGATTTGTTCTAATAAGTATATGAGTTATTTAGATTACTTGTGACTTACAAAATATTAAGCAAATCAAGATCCAATAAAATGAAATTGACTTTTCTCATGGTGTCACGTCATGTACTCTCTTTTATTAAAAAAAAATGAACTTAAGGGCTGATTACATTGATCAACTTGCAGGGTCTGATTTGGCATACATTGCTGGTTATCTTGAGTATTTTATTACAATGTATTCAGATAACCAGCAATGTATGCCGGGTCGGCCCCTGCAGGTTGGCCAATGTAATCAGACCTTTAATTGAATTGAAGTGAACGCATCTTTTTAACTTTTTTAAGTGACATGTTTGTGATGAGGTGTGAATAGAGAAATCCCCTGTTTCGCTAAATGGAGTCACGTTTATTCGTAGTAGCTTGAACATTTGTGATGTTTTGTTTGTGTTTTATTTCAATGCGCAAATAGCCTGCCAAAACAATACAATAGTGCATAAAAACAAATTAACATAAATGACAAGACCAGTTAAGACGACCTCGCACCTAACTCGACTCCGGTTGGAACGAATGGAGTGATTCCGATATAAACTAACGATGCAAACCAACTTAAAAACTAAAGAGATGTTTATAGTCAGAGCCTTGGAAAAAATATTAGCGGATAAGGACATAAAGAGGTCCTATCATAGTCAGTTGAAGAAATCCTGCGAAGTCGCTCTCGGTAAGTCATTCTGACGAGTAGATAACGTAATTATTTGTTACGGTGACCGTAGGTACATGTTTCATAATTAAGTTATAAATAAGTTACGAAATTAGTGGTTTTTCGATTGGAGATTTGTGTCGTGACCTTGTAAGTTAAGAAGTAGTGGGGACACTGCCATCGCGTTATCACGAGAAGCCTGCATTCGATTGTGATAGGTGTCGAATGCTAATAAAGCTCCCAACGAATGCACGACATTCTCGTATCTATCTGAAATATGATACTCCAAATGGATTTGAAGTGTTGCCCCAGATATGACCATTGTGAGGTTTTCAAGAAAGCAAGGACAATATTGTTGTGTAATAATAGCTGATATGAATCATATTTCACACATTTTCCTTTCTTATCTATACAATTAATATTTATGTAAACTATATGACAATTACAAGTTTTATATGTGCCTAAAATAAACCTTGATTTAAGGTTCATTATACAAAGTGTACCAAAATTCTGTCATAAGGATATATGTTTATTTACTGTAGTACTCAAACTTTATAGGTTAATTAAAAAATAAATTTTGATGTTACACTGAATTTGCCTTATAAATGTCTATCATCTATACATGAGCTACTAACATAAAAGCCATCATAAAGCAATGTTAATGAAATGAAACAGTTTAATAACATCCTGGTTAATAATATACACTTGATGTTTGTCATTGTTGTACGACCATCAGCTGACCGTCATCCTCTTTGGGTGCGCTAAAGCTTATATGGGCGAGGAGAAAAATGGGGGCAGAAAAATAATCCTGTCCTGTTTTAAATAAATTTTCAGGTGCAATGGTATTTAAAATGCAGCATTACTGTGGGTAATATCGTAATATAGGTAGGTATGTACACACATCAAATAAAGTTTGAGATCACTAGCAAATGATGGATTTTTGACAGCATCCCACACGTGATCTATCGGGTTTAATTCAGGCGAGCCAGCAGGCCAGTCTACCCTGGTAATGATGTATTCATGCAGAGCAGCGTTGATACGTTGAGCTCGATGTGCGGGTGCATTATCATCAACCAATATGAATCGAGGGCCATGGTTTATTCTAAATGACCTGACAACTCCATGAATAGCAATGGTTTGATACAAAGCTGCAGTCATCCAGCCACGATACGGATACGGATCAATGTCTTTCTAACAACAATCATTATACCGCCCCAAAAGGATATCAATGTCCCGCCTTGTTGAACGGTTCCAGTGGCAGTTTTTTGTCTTTCAACATTCCCATGTCTTCTCCAGACAAGGAGACATTGGTTGTCCGGATGAGTGCTAATTCTGGACTTGTCAACGAAGAGACAATTCCGCCAAATGTTTTCCTCGATGTCTTCTTCATTTTGGCGGAGCCTAGTCCACTGCAATCTGCGTAGCTGTTGTTGCTGTGAGTTCAGGGGTGCTCGCCAGTATCTCCACGCTTGTAATCCAACCTGGTGTAAGCAAGTCCTGATAGTCTGAGTGCTAATTTCTAGTCTAGTAGTAGCCCGCAACTCCACTCTTATTTTAGTTGCATTGATTATTAGATCTCGGGCAGTCAGCAATCTGATGTAACGCTTCTGAGCAGCGGTAAGAACAGTTGACAGATCACTGCGTTGCATTAAATCTAGTTGGTCAGATTTCTGAATGAGCATAAACAAGGTATTAATCTCTTTTTATCCTGATAAATAATTGATATTTGAAATTCTTTTGTTATTAAAAGATTTGATTTTTAAATGAAATATCTTAAGGGGCCATATTTTCACTAAAATGTTTAGCTGCAACAGTGTGGCTAGTAGCATCAGCCAGCATTTACTGCTAGACTATGCAATACTCTGCAATATTTTAGTATGGCCGGATTATATTGCCACATATTTTTTGTGTGTCCAGTGAATTTTAGTGTGTAGATTAAGTAAAGACAAAATAATGAGCCATACACTATTGCAAAAAATATTGCTGAGATATACATTTTTCAGCCATGTGCTGCATTAAAATGTTTTTTATATTTTCGGGATATAGTTGGCAATGATGTATGTAGCCACATACATATTTCATTAAAAGTGTAGCCCATTTAGAGGCCCACTTAGAAGAAAAAGAAAAAAAGTTTTATTCTAACGTAACAAAAAAGATTTCTTATTTTCAAAGTGATCTCAAACTTCATGTGATGTGTGTATGTAAATCTATCTATACTAATATATAAAGCTGAAGAGTTTGTTTGTTTGAACATGCTAATCTTGGGAACTACTGGTTTGAATTATAAAAATTCTTTTTATGTTGGATAGTCTATTTATAAAGGAAGTGTTTAGGCTATATAACATTATGCGATGACTAATACCAAAGTCCACGGCGGGCAAAGTCGCGGGCAGCCGCTATGTAATATAAACTTGTCATTCACTTATTTCATTGCTATCTTATAATGATGCACTACATATTATTGTCTGACCTCCATACAAATATTTCAGACTGTGATGTCTTAATGGATGTTTTCTTATTACAGAGGAAATTAAAGCAGAATTAAAAAATGGTGGTCAAGTGGAGACATCAGAAAGTCCAACTTCTGGGACCCTGCCACTGCCAAAAAATGACTCATCAAACATCATCACAGCTGAGAAGTATTTTCTGCCATTTGAACTGGCATGTCAGAGCAAAGCCTCCAGGATAGTGGTGACTGCACTGGACTGCCTACAGAAGTTAATTGCTTATGGACACTTAACTGGAAACATTCCTGATTCAACTACACCAAGAAAACTCCTAATAGACAGAATAGTTGAGACAATCTGTAGCTGCTTCAATGGACCACAGACTGATGAAGGAGTACAGCTTCAAATAATTAAGGCTTTACTGACGGTAATTACTAGCCAGCATGTAGAAGTCCATGAAGGAACTGTTCTGTTGGCTGTGAGAACATGTTATAATATTTATTTAGCCAGTAAGAATCTTATCAACCAGACAACAGCTAGAGCAACACTGACACAAATGCTTAATGTAATATTTACTAAAATGGAAAACCAGGCATTAGAGTCTGAATCCAATGGTAATGTCTCATCTGAAGTGCACCATAAAATTCCCAATGGTAACTTAAATCCAGAAGAGCAACTAAAGAATGTAAACCAGGAACACAAAGAAGAGGAACATAAACAGTTGTCTCACGAAGAACAGGTTGATGACATATTGGAAGCAAAAATTATTGCGAAACAAATTGTTGATTCAGTTATAGATAATGCCATAAGTATTGCTTCAAAGAAAAGTACAGATGATTTGAGCCAAAATGGCCCTGAAAATAATGAGAATCCATCAGACACAGGAAGCGTATCACAAGAGAGCAATGGACAAGCAAATACAGAAGTGTCCATCACAAGAATCCCTTCACAAGAAAGTGTTGATGTGGCTTCTGAGAATGACAACTCTGTTACAGCTAAATTTACTCATGTTCTCCACAAAGATGCTTTTTTAGTATTTAGAGCTTTATGCAAACTGTCCATGAAACCTCTTCCAGAAGGAACTCCTGATCCGAAGTCTCATGAACTAAGATCTAAAATTCTATCCCTTCATTTGTTACTATCAATTCTTCAAAATGCTGGCCCTGTATTCAGAAACAATGAGATGTTCATAACAGCTATCAAGCAATATTTATGTGTAGCATTATCAAAAAATGGGGTCAGTTCTGTACCTGAGGTCTTTGAACTTTCTTTAGCAATTTTCTTAGCTCTCCTTCAAAACTTCAAAGTCCATTTAAAGAAGCAGGTAGAAGTATTCTTCAAGGAAATATTCATGAACATACTGGAAACATCCAGTTCCTCATTCGAGCATAAGTGGATGGTGATCCAGGCTTTGACCAGAATCTGTGGAGATGCACAGAGCGTTGTTGATATTTATGTTAATTATGATTGTGACTTATCTGCAGCAAATTTATTCCAAAGACTGGTAAATGATGTGTCTAAGATTGCACAGGGAAGACAAGCTTTGGAATTAGGAGCCACACCAAATCAAGAAAAATCCATGAGGATTAGAGGACTAGAATGTCTTGTTTCAATTTTAAAGTGCATGGTGGAGTGGAGCAAGGAATTGTACATAAATCCAAATATGCAAACAACTCTTGGAGAGAGACCAGTTAAAGAAGACACAGATCACCAAAGTATTAAGTCTCATGGAGGCTCAAGCTTGAGTCTTGTTTCAACTGGCTCTAGCAATATTGGCAATAGGGAAACACTAGACTCTCCTGAACAATTTGAGGTCTTAAAACAGCAAAAGGAAGTATGGGAGACAGGCATAGATCTGTTCAACAGAAAACCTAAAAAAGGGGTAGCTTTTCTTCAAGAACAAGGTTTATTAGGTACTTCAACTAAAGAAATTGCAGAATGGTTGTTAACTGATGAGAGACTTGACAAAATTTTTATTGGTGAATATTTAGGCGAAAATGACGACCATTCCAAAGAGGTTATGTATGCTTATGTGGATTCCATGAAGTTTTCTAACATGGACATAGTAGCAGCACTTCGATATTTCTTAGAAGGTTTTAGACTACCTGGAGAGGCACAAAAGATTGACAGACTTATGGAAAAGTTCGCCTCTCGGTACTGTGAATGTAATCCAACCAACACTCTGTTTACAAGTGCTGACACTGTCTATGTTCTAGCATTTTCCATAATAATGCTAACGACAGATTTACATTCACCTCAGGTTAAAAATAAAATGACAAAAGAACAGTATATCAAACTTAATAGCGGCATTAGTGACAATAACGATCTACCACGTGAATACCTGTCGCAGATATATGACGAAATTGCTGGCCATGAAATCAAAATGAAAAATACCTCAAAACCTGGGAAACACATGATTGCTAATGAAAAGAAACGTAAATTGATATGGAATATGGAGATGGAGCAGATATCTACTGCAGCCAAGAATCTTATGGAATCAGTATCTCACGTTCAAACGCCATTTACAACAGCAAAACACGTCGAACATGTGAGGCCGATGTTCAAAATGGCATGGACGCCATTCCTGGCCGCATTTTCGGTAGGACTGCAGGATTGTGACGACCCAGAAATAGCGTCATTATGTTTGGACGGAATCAGATGTGCCATTCGAATTGCTTGCATTTTCCATATGTCCCTTGAAAGAGATGCGTATGTTCAAGCTCTAGCTCGGTTTACATTACTGACTGCAAACTCACCAATCACTGAAATGAAAGCGAAGAACATTGATACAATAAAAACACTCATAACAGTAGCGCACACAGATGGAAATTATTTAGGATCCAGTTGGTTAGATGTTGTAAAGTGCATATCTCAGCTAGAGTTAGCACAGCTAATAGGAACAGGGGTTCGACCACAATTTTTATCAGGACCAGGCATAAAACCCCAACCGGACTCTTTGAAATTCAGCCTCATGTCTCTAGACCCTAGTGTCAAAGAACATATCGGAGAAACGAGCTCTCAAAGCGTCGTAGTTGCAGTCGACAGGATATTTACAGGTTCGACAAAACTAGACGGTGATGCAATCGTCGATTTTGTCAAAGCTCTATGCCAAGTCTCCTTAGATGAACTGAATCATCCTACAAATCCTCGTATGTTTTCTTTGCAAAAGATTGTTGAAATATCGTACTACAATATGGGTCGTATTAGGCTTCAATGGTCCCGCATATGGCAAGTACTGGGCGACCATTTCAATAAAGTAGGTTGCAGTAGTAACGAGGATATAGCATTCTTTGCAGTTGACTCTTTGAGACAACTATCCATGAAGTTTATAGAAAAAGGTGAATTCGCTAATTTCAAATTCCAGAAAGATTTCTTGAGACCATTTGAACACATCATGAAGAAAAATAGTTCCCCGACAATAAGAGATATGGTTGTGAGATGTATCGCCCAGATGGTAAATTCACAAGCGCCAAACATCAAGTCAGGATGGAAAAATATATTTTCAGTATTTCACTTGGCAGCAGGAGATCAGGATGAAGCAATTGTAGATTTAGCATTCCAGACAACTGGTAAAATCATAACAGAGTTATATGAAAAGCAATTCCATGCAATGATAGATTCCTTCCAAGATGCTGTAAAATGCTTATCCGAATTTGCTTGCAACGCAAAATTCCCAGATACGTCCATGGAAGCAATTAGACTTGTACGGTCTTGCGCAACGGCTGTAGGAACGTCACCGCAGTTATTCGCAGAGCACGCAGGACTCGAAGGCGAACCGGGAGCGCCCGAAGTCGATAGAGTTTGGTTGAGGGGGTGGTTCCCACTGCTGTTCTCTCTTTCATGTGTCGTAAGTCGCTGTAAATTAGATGTAAGAACACGTGGACTAACGGTCCTATTCGAGATTATCAAAACTCACGGTGACTCATTCCGTCCGCATTGGTGGAGAGATTTATTTAATATTTTATTTAGAATCTTTGATAATATGAAGCTACCTGAACACCAACTAGAAAAGAACGAATGGATGACTACTACTTGCAACCACGCGTTGTACGCGATAGTTGATGTCTTCACGCAATATTTTGATATTCTTGGCTCCCTTCTGCTGGAACAACTCTACGCACAACTGCACTGGTGCGTGCAACAGGACAACGAGCAACTCGCTCGATCTGGCACAAATTGCTTAGAAAATCTAGTCATCTCAAACGGAACAAAGTTCAATGAGGATACCTGGAGTAAGACATGCCAGATTATGTTAGACATATTCAATAGTACGCTGCCGACCACACTCCTTACTTGGAAGCCCGATGACAACGAGGAGGGAGATGCATCTCACGTTCGGCATGGAATACTTAAGAAACCTCAGGTTGGAGACGACGCTAAGTCATCGAACCGTATTTTCAACAGCCTCCTGATAAAATGCGTAGTGCAGTTGGAACTTATCCAAACAATCGACAACATTGTCTTCTATCCAGCTACATCGAGGAAGGAGGACGCCGAAACATTAGCGCTTGCCGCCGCTGAGTTGACCGGTGGCACTCCCGGAACAGAGCAAGAATGTCAGCGTGAAGAGCAGGGAATGTACCGACTGTTAAGTTCGCCGCATTTATTGCGACTTGTGGAATGTCTGATGTGCAGTCACCGATTCGCTAAAACATTCAATACGAACAACGCCCAAAGAAATGTGCTTTGGAAAGCAAACTTTAAGGGATCCGTTAAACCAAACATGTTGAAGCAAGAGACTCAGTCTCTCGCTTGCGTTCTTCGGATATTATTCAAAATGTACAGCGACGAGGCGCGGCGGAGTCATTGGCCGGCTGTGCAGAAGAGTTTGATAAGCATCTGTTGCGAGGCCCTCGAATATTTTGCCGGCCTCACCAATGAGGCTCACAGGGACGCGTGGACGTCGATTCTACTTCTGATTCTCACCAGAATACTGAAGATGCCTGATGAAAGAGTGAGTATTACTTTCATATTACATATTTTGTAGTGGTTAACATACGAACATTGCATAATAATGAACATAATGATGCGGAAATAAGAATCACATAACTTCCCGGCGCATGTTACCGGATTATACGAGATATGGAAACATTCCTACGCATTTAAATTTGTAACGATGTATGTAAGTACCTTTGTCTATAATCGTGTAAGGCACGTGCCACATCCAACTATCTATGTTAAATTAGCAGGTATGTCTATGACGCTGATGTCATACACATACCTTAAACGCACTACCATTTTAAGATGGCCTACCAAAATTGTGCATCGCGTACAATGGTAGCTACCAAAATTATGCATCGCGTCAAAAGCAAAGACTTTTATTTGCAACAACTACGGGTGTTTACAAAAGTTATAATATTACAATGTCGTTTTGGACACTTCTAATTCCCAAATTCAAAAGCATGTCCGATGGATTTGTC
This sequence comes from Pyrgus malvae, assembly GCA_911387765.1. Lineage (NCBI taxonomy): Eukaryota > Metazoa > Arthropoda > Insecta > Lepidoptera > Hesperiidae > Pyrgus > Pyrgus malvae. The sequence continues at coordinate 1,425,723 of OU426960.1, read as the reverse complement.
ACCAACAAAACAAACAAAAATTTATCACTAAAATTAAAAGATAACTTCACGGCGTCCTTTGTTATCGTATAAGCAATCTAACGTGAATAATAAATTATTTATCTTTTACATGCTTTAAATGTAGTCGTATGTGTTATATTTTAGTATATCTTTTGAGTAATAAATACGGAAAAGATTTATCATCAACATCAACAGCGTAATGATGTCATAATGGTTCACTTCTCAAGCGAAAATGATTTAGGTCATAGCATAGTCCACCACGCCAATTGTTACACTTCTATTGGTGGTAAATGACAAGCATGTAGCTTGTGCGTCACGATGTTTTCTTCGCCACTTCCTGGCTGTCAGTGCTATACATTGAAACAGTGAATAATACGAGTACATATGCAAATTCTACCATCTATAAAGCGTAAATAAAAGGGTTATAATTCATAATATGATTCTTTATAGATGGTAGAATTTGCATGTTTCAACTGGGAAAGTACTACCGTTGCGGTTGCCAACAAGACCATGAGGCAACCACACGCGTTAGGAGTAACAACGCAACTGTTTTGCCTCCCGCTTGTCAAACTTCTGTTTGCTTGCATGTTCTTCTGTAACTCCGTAAATAAAATACAGTGAAAGCTCGGAGTATATGTTCCATGAATATGCCGCAAATATGCAAGGATACGTTCCAAGGTTTTAAAATTAAAGCTTTTTTAAATAAATATTTTACAACATTTTAGAATATAAATTTTCTTAAAATAATCAGAGTTTATGAACCAGTCCTTTACTAATATTTTTTTAAGTTTAACTTTATAAATTGGGAACAAAATAAAAGAGACAACTTTCCATGAAATTTTCAGAAACGAAACTGTTGAAACTAAAAAAACCGATCGTGGTGAAAGTGTATCTGCCGATCGAAGGATCCCGGGTTCGATTCCCGGCGAGGCAGAAATTTGAATGATGAGTTTAAATTTCTATTCTCGGTCTGGGTATTTGTGTTCCTGTCTTTGTATGTGTCAATGGTACCTACGACACAGGATATATCTATCCCTACTGTGGGGCTATGAGTATGAAACGTTATATTATTATTAGTTCGTTAGTACCCGCAGTAGGTACACAAAATATGTCGACGCGTTAATAAATGCCCACATTATTTTTATGTTTACCGATTGCATCCGCGAATAAGAAAATTTTAGCCCCGCGAATACAAGTAGGTAGGTTTCATTTTTTTTACCCGCGAATAATGAAAACGCATATAAGGATACCGCGAATAAAGAACCTTTACTGTAATAAATGTAACTGCTTGTGTACCCACAGTTTGCGGCACACGTATCCAGCTACTACCCGTTGCTGTGTGAGATCACGTGCTTCGACCTGAAGCCCGAGCTGCGCACGGTGCTGCGGCGTGTGTTCATCCGCATCGGACCGGTGTTCAACATCGTCGCGGCACACTAGCTCGCGAAGACGGCCCTGCCTTGTTCGGGACAGAGCAATACAGGAATACCAAGACTGGCAACATGACAATATATACACTTGGCTGGAATGCTGCATGCCACTGCTGGGCAAAGGTCTCTCCCGAATATTAGGGAGACCTAGAGCTTACACCACGAATGGTACCCCCATTGGTGGAGACGCAAACTAGTAGCCAACCCATAGTTGGATGTTTTAAAACAGCAGAACAGGATACTTAATTACCAGCTACTATGAATGTAACTTATATGGTCTCGTTGAGTTTGCAGCTAGTCATGTCTTAGATTTGACAAGCCAATTAGTTATTTATCAAAACAAAATTTTAATTGCTCCATCCTGATACCAGGTAAGGGCCAACTCTGCATACAAACATGGCCTTATAGTTCAGTAGGTTTATCACTTAGTAGTTATTGTTAAACATGTGACACTACACTAGAGAAGTAACAACACTTGTTGATTCCTTAAATCTTTAATGTAATATTGACAGCAATCAGTACTTCAGTAGTATTAAAAGTGGTCTATTAATAGTGTGTAGTAGTCTTATTTTCTAATTTATATAAATTTAAATTATTTGATTATCATCGTTAACATTTAAATTGTATAATAAAAGAACATAGATGTTGTACCTATAAATTATAGTTTATTCTGTATATTTGAAGTTTATACTGTACGGAGTGCTGGACTCACTCACTGCTAATCGCTTCACGTTTTCTTCTGGCTAGACTGATTGAACTGTGATTGTGATGATTTTTCACAGCTTTCCGTGTTATCCCTTCCTTCCTGAGTGATTTCAGAACTCGCACGCAAACTGATTATAATATATTATTATCCCTTATAAAATAAATAAAATAATACATTATTTGGCTGTGTTTCATTTCATTACACAATCTGGAGGCCCTCAATAGACTTTTCCAATGACTGCAAGTCCCAGATTACTAGCTGTCCATCCAGTCCAGAAGTACTAAACTTTTTCACATTTTGCTTTGTGCCCTGGTACAGGCTAATGCAAGTAATAGCATTCTGGTGAATAGAATCCAAGTATGTATCACTAGTTTCAATACGAGCCTGGCGATCCAGCGATTGGAATTTTTTCATGGCAGACAGTCCCCCAGACTCCTTTCTTTGAGTATTATCCAACTTTGCAACAAATTTAATCTCGTCACCTTCATGGCAGTAAAGTAATGGAATGCAACTATGTCCAGCCACTATAAGAGAATTTAGTGAAATCCATTTACACTCCAGGAATGGCAGATATTCAGTCTTTAGTTTTAATACAGCTTTGCCTTGTGAAGCATCAGCAATATTAATGGAGCTGTCGTGGCCAACCCATGCCACTTTATTACCATCAGCAGAGAATGACACACTATGGATCCAGCCGCTGCCTGAAGAGGATGGGAATTCAGCCAGCAGTTGTCCCAGAGGCAGTTTTGATCCCCAGACATTAGGACCAGGCTGCTCTTCAATATCTTTAATGTAGGCAGAGAAGACCCTCACTTTAAAGTCTGTAGAGCCAGCTACAAGAAGTATGTTATTAGGATGCCAGTCCAATGTGGTTACAGTTGACCGAATGGGTTTCTTTATGTGTTTAGACACCCACCAGTTGTTCTCTTTCTCAAAGTAGCAGATAGAAATCAAGCGTGCTCCAGAACCAACAGCAAACTTATTCTCCATTGGAGACCACTTCACACAGGTTGCAGCACGATTGATTCGCAACAAGACCAGAGTAGTATTCCATTTACCATCTTCAGTTTGTGTCCAGACGTAAGCATTGCGGTCAACAGAACACGTCACTATTCTGTTGGTGTTTGGTGCCCAGTCTATGCCCATCACTCGCAGATCATGCTCAACCAAATTGTTGGTCTGCTTCCACTCACTACCCTCTTTTTGGTAAATATGAACTTCATTGTTGTTAGGAGAGAAGGCTATTTCTGTAATAAAAATAAGTAATAATCTGTCAAGGTTGACCAACAATAACTTTTTGATCATCTTTAAATCTGTTTTAAATGATGCAGTATGTATTTGCAAAGATATTTTTGAAAATATAGTATAATTCCTTCTCAAAATAATTAGATTAAATTAAATTTTTAGCTTGCTTCAGGACCGTAAATGATAATAATAAAATAAAATAATAATACACATAAATATAACTCACGGCTTCTATCCTTATTCCATGCATGACAAGGTATCGGGGCGCATGAGTCACCGAACGTAAGCGTTTGAGCCATTATTTTCTCTGAAAACGAAGATGAAGGTGTATAGAAAGAAACAGTTAACACGAAATAATAAAATAGATAAATATTGACTTTGATAAAATGCCGAAATTATTTAGAAGTAGCTGGCAAACCTTTATCACGAGACGACGACGATAAAACTCTTACTCGGTGTAATGTACGAGAAAAATACAGCAGAATTCGCGGACTCTGGGCAGTCGACGCGAACTCCTGGAACAAATAATATTTTTTCAGGCTTGAAATTAATCTTTTGTAAATATAAATGATCCACTTCAGAAATTAATTTAGTAATTATCTACACCAACCAACCTCGGTTCGTTTCAGTCAGTTACACAGACAGACAGTTGGTTGAATTTTTTTTTCATTATGGCATCGCAAAATCTGTGCATACTGCCAGCGTCAAGTATAATTTTTGCATCAATTTTTTGCCAATTTCAATGAAACTGGACGAAGTAATAACAAAGTCAGTAAGTAAGTCGTCAGTCAGTCAAGTCAGTCCAACATTCAAGTAAAGCGATGGCTACTTTACTAGAACGTGTCCGATGGAATTTTGGAGGCAAGCAGAAAAAACATATTTTAACACTGTTATTCTATTTCACAAACACTCGTGCACTGTAATTAACCTATATCAAACAAAATGCCATCAACTTTATTCGATATAACTCAAAAATACACCAATAAAATGAAAATAAAACAACAGTGTGAAAACATGTTTTTTCGGCTTGCCTCCAAAATTCCATCGGACATGTTCTGGTAAAGTAGCCATCACTTTACTTGAACATCATTTGACTGACTAGACTGAGTGATACCTGACGACTGACGAGTAACTGACTTTTTTCTACGACTACAGTGATGCAAAACTTTTACTTGACGCTGGCAATATGCATAGAGTTTGCGACGCCATTATTAAAATTGAAAAAAAAAGTGTCAACTGTCAGATGCTGTCAGTGTCAAATAGGGATGCAACCATAATGCAACATCGTTCCAATATATCGATCAACATCGATGTTTGAAATTACAAACATCGATGTTGAAAAACATCGTTAAAAAATACGATACATCGATGTTTTTTCCATTACAAATTCTCAAATACTACTATGCTAAATGAATGTAAAATGTCATTTGTGTCATAAATGAACTCCATAGATGTTAAATAAACATCGATGTTTTGAGTTTAACATCGATGTGTCCTCGATATCATCGACATATCGTTGTTATTAGAATAAAACATCGAAACGTCAATTAATATTTAGGACGCCATTTAGCGTGCACCAGCTTCAACTATCGAGTTGAAAAATTATTAGGTGACTATATTTTTTTTATTGAATGGAGAGGCTCGGGCTGTGCCAGCCCAGGGTACTTCAACCTATGCAGATTGTTTGTGCACAGGTGACTATCAAATTTTACTATTTTCCACCAGATGACACTGATCGGAGTAAGCTGTAGATTCCAACGAATAGCTTGTTCTTTATTTGAATTTCTCAAGGGATAAAAATAGTGTCAACTTCAATTCAACCTTCGCGTCCAAACATCTTTCGTTCCTCACTTCATTCTTCGTGAGAGTGAAGTGTTTGGAGTTGTGAGTAAACTTTAGTTGCTAAGTGGAAGCGAAATTGATTTACTATTTTTTATAAACAATGAATTTTTATTGCAACATAATATACCTATCAATAACTTTTGCAAATTTTAACGTGCTGATAGACGCTTCCGCAACATTTTGTTGATATTATTCCGGATAGAATGAGCTATCGCATGGATCTTTAAGGGCAGTATCGCAATTTTTCAAAATTTTCAACTTATTGCTCAGACTAAAACATATAGATAAATGATATAATAAATGTTTATCCATCGATATACTCATCGTACATTGATACTTTTCATTCGATGTTAACATCGATGTTTACCGTTATGTCGACGATGTATCGGCGATACATCGTATTTGAAAACATCGATGTCTATGAACAAAACATCGATGTATCGTTTTCATCATTCCTAGTGTCAAATCAATTAATCAACCAACCATAGATGATAGACATATTTTATTTTATTTATTTTATTCCTACCTACCCAATAGTACCCAACACCCAACCTCTCTCTCTCTATGTATGTAATGAAATGCAATTTCATTTTCATTATTTGCAAAAGAAGGCAGAGAATTAAGTGAATATTGCCAAGTTATTTCCGTTTAATTACAACTTAAAATAAAATAAACTTAACATTATGTCTGAGCGAGGTATGTTCGCTGCGTGATAAAAAAATCCATTGCACATTTAAGAATAAGCAAAATTACTTACTATCTCGTGTTGTTATTCTAAAATTATCGCGTGTTGTAGTTGTAGAAGTTAGGAGCTTTGTTTTTGCTCTGATTCACAATTTAAAACAAAACTTACAGGGTTGTATACCCTGTAAGTTTTCAATATATATTTCAAAACTGACACCTTGTGATGGTACTGAGAACAGCTCAACATCGGAATTAGCCTGAACATTTGATATCGTTTTCGGATATATAAGGCAGAATGGGTAGGTATCTCTGCTAATATCAATTTCTAAATAATGTAACTACGCAGATACCTTCTAAATCCTTTTTTTCGTAGGTAGATACCGCGGTAATCGTAACAATCGTAGCAATAACCAGGCAGCGGCAGCGGCGCGCGAGCCGGCAGTGTCGCTGGCCCCGGACAGCCCTGTGCTCGCCATGTTTAAGGCTGCTGCCGTGATGCTCAATACTCGGCAAGACAGGCATGAGAGACTTGTGAAGCTATCACGAGACATCACCATTGAAAGCAAGAGGATTATCTTCCTGCTCCATTCTGGCATTTCGTAAGTGTATGGAAATGTAGCAATAGCTGGATAGACTTAAAATTAGTAAACATCAAACTTCACTAACATTTTTTAACCGCTCTTATCACTGTCACATACACTTGCATCCAAAAAATGTATTACTTGTGTTCTAAATTTCTAAAGATTATCTGTCTGTTTGTTCCGGCTAATCTCTGAAATGACTCGACCTATTTTGACAATACTTTCATTCGCAGATAGCTTATGTAATACGGAGTAACTCAGGCTACTTTTATTTTGTCTGTCTGTCTGTTTGTTTCGGCTATTCTCTGAAAGGGCTTGACCGATTTTGACGGGACTTTCACTGGCAGGTAGCTGATGTAATAAGAAGTAACTTAGGCTACTTTTATTTTGTCTGTCTGTCTGTTTGATCTGGCTTACTCTGAAACAACTGGACCAATAAAAATAACAATTTTGACGGGACTTTCACTGGCAGGTAGCTGATGTAATATATGGAGTAACTCAGAAAATTCTTAAGTTCACAACATTTGTAACACACACATAAAATTCGTAACCTTCTCCCACCAACAAATGAATATCACAAAGGCTGCGTGTCGTGCAAGCAGGCATTTCTGACAGTTGTGTCACAACAACTTTGTTTAAAAATTGATTTCCAGTATGATACTTTTATGTTTAATAGCAATCCGTTCTTATTATCTTAATTTATAAATTGTATTTTATTACATCTTAACTACTTTCTTTTTTTACCTTGAAGTAACAATAATTATACATTAGATACATTTGTGTTCAGTTATGCCTAAAAGAAAGTCAAATCTCTAAAAAAAAAACGGCAAATTGTTTGTAAAGTAGGTTTACGATCGAGATGTTTACGTGATAACGTCCGCACGAGAAAATCTCAATTCGTTTGTATGCCGCTAGAGTGAGAGAGACGGAAGATCGGTCCACTCACTCGAACGCTATGCCAGCCTCCGCTCGTGAGGATTCCGCGTGACAAGTTTCACGGAATGACTGGCGGCGCTCGAGATGAGACGGGAGATCGGTCCGTCTCTCTCTCGTTATACCTGCGATCGCGCTCGTGAGGTTTTGGTGTGACACAAGTTTCTGAACATGTCACCCAACTAAAACGATTTTAAAGACGTTATCACGTCAAAATCCAAAGATTGTGACGTGAAAATGAATCACAACAAGATAGGTAAAGTCATCTTACAAATTGTAGTTTAAGGATGTCCACGTCTAGGTCGAGTGAGAGTAATTCTGAGAGGAATGAACAATTACAGTTAGATAGAATGCGTCATTAGTTGTTAAGGGCTCAAGAATCTTTGGAATCTAGAGATCATCGTCTAGAAAACGATTGTATTCAACACGCTGCTATATATGATGATGCTGTAGAAAACATTGTTAACAGGACCATATTAACTAATTACACGCTTCATGCTAATGATCCTTTCTAACATGGCTGAAACTGCAGGGCTCAGCTAGTTGGATAAATTATTGTATAACATAAACTGACTTCATATTGATCACTTTACAGGAAAGAATCTACAGAGAAAACAGTAATTGAAGCTAAGGAGCGTCTTAACAAACTATTGAGGGGACCCATCAAAACCATTGGACTGGAATTGGAGAATGTTCCAGCATATCTACATTCCCATGCAGTAACTGCTGGCTTCCAAGAGTTTATTGAGGCTAGAACACTGTGCTCCTTGATGGAGAGTAAAGACATCATCAGTTACACAGAAGTGATAAAGGAATTTCAGAATGTTGTAAAAGATGATTCTGAAGGTGCAGTGGAGAGGACAGTTGTGACAATGTTGCCATATACTGACTACATGCTGGGCCTGTCAGATCTGACTGGTGAGCTGATGAGGAGGGCTATAAACAGCATTTCCAGTGGTGATACAGAAGAATGCTTCTTTGTCTGTCAAGTCTTAAGGAATCTCTTCACTGGATATTTGGGTGAATTATCAAAATTTATTTGTTACTAACACAAGGAGCATACAACCACTGTGGTTGTCCTACTCCATGTACTAACAGCACATTTCATTTTCACTTTTTTATTAATGTTACCAAACAACTTTTAAATAGTGTTTTCTATTTGAAAACTCAATGCTTCTCATGTGGATTCAAATCTGACAAGTAGTTTTACAGTTATCCTTAACGATAACATTACTAATGGATTGTAAATTACCTTTCTGTTTATGAGCCGAATTTGGAAATATGGCAATATTTAGCCCTTAATTTGGTATTGTAGTCAGTAAGGACCCCATGTGTCATATTTTTGAAAATATCTGAGTAACTATACCATATGAAGCTGGCACTTCAAACTAAACAATAACAAGTAGCAACAGCACCTACCAGGCTGAATATATTCACTTCTTGGGGTCATCACATCCCTGATCCATCCATGGGTGATAGCCTAACCTTATCTTTGTTTGCGAAACATGTGAGACAGTTTATACTAATGAGTGTGAAGCGTAACTTTTTTTTTTCTTTCAATTATGGCGTCGCAAACTCTGCATATTTCCAGCGTCAAGTATAATGTTTGCATCACGTTTAAATTTTGCAACGAGTAATAATAGGCAAAGTCAGTAAGTTGTCAGTAATTAGTCAGACATTCAAGTAAAGCGATGGCTTCTTTACAGGAACGTGACTAATGGAATTTTGGAGGCAACCCGAAAAAAAAAACAAATTTCGCACTGTTATTTTAATTTACAACACTCGTGCACTATAATTAACCTATATCGAACTTTTTTCGATATAGGTTAATTATGGCATTTTTGCCCTCAAATTTATCCGAACTCAAAAATACACCAAGAAAGTAAAAATAAAACAAGAGCACAATAATATGTCTTTTTCGACTTCGCGCCAAAACTCCAAGCGTAAATTAATTATTGATTATCGTTGGCAGGGCTGTACCGCATAGGCAAGGAGATGGCGCGCAAGATGAGCACGACGCGCAACAACGTGGCGAAGGTGGAGGCGGCGGTGTACGCGCTGCGGCTGCGCGGCGGGGAGGCGCCGCCGCCGCTGCTGCTGCCCGCGCGCCCCGACTGGCCGCTCGACCCCGAGCCGCGCTCCGACGACGAGGGGTTCTATTAGTTCTAATAAACGTTTCCACTTAAATGCTGTTTCATTTTTTCTGCATTTGTTTGCGCTGAGATTCAAGCATGTGCCTGGGCCATGGGCGTACCGATGGGGCAGCTGCCTGGATCATGGCCCAAATTCAGGGAATCATAAATCCCAAAAGATCTCCCAAATGAAAAAAGAAACCTATAAAGAATAAGCTAGATATGCTACCTCCTGCTGTTTCCTTTGTATATTAAATATTTTGTTTGCGTGTCTCCGTGTAATGTAGCTGCGGCAGCTGCCCCCTCCCTCCCCCCGGATCATGGCCCAAATTCAGGGAATCAGAAATGCCAAAAGGTCTCCCCGAAAAAAAAATCTATAAAGAATAAGCTACATATTATTATGCTACCTCCTGTTGTTTCCTCTGTGTATTTAATATTTGTGTGCGAGTCTTCGTGTATGAGCTGGGTACCGCGCGTAAATTTGCCATTTACGCGCGGTACCCAGCTTGATAAATTTGCCCTCCCCTGACCAGAAACCTGAGTACGCCCATGGCCTGGGCCCTACAACCATTGTGCACCCTCCTTAGAGCATCAAAAGTATTGACTGCCCTAAAGCACCCCCAAGTTCCACAGATACTATTATAATAATGTAAGTAATATCGGTAATATCTTTACTATATACCCCCTGATTAAAAGTGAGTTGACATTTTTTCATTTAAAATTTACTTTTCTTTTTTAATTTGAACTAACATCGTGCCTGCGTTGAAAAGGAGTTGTGTTTTGGCAAAGTATTCAAAAGACCGATACGCCATTAAGGAAAAAAAAGAATTTATAATGAAATGAAACATCAATAAATATTCAAAAAGTATTGTAACTCCGTTTAAACCTGTAGCGACCTTCCGCTATCCGCTTCCTGAATCACGCTATCGAAGTTTTCGGAATATTCTACCATATATACAAGCTCCGAATTGAGTCAGTTGGAGCGCGGCCGCTCCCCGGGCATGACCACCTCGCCGGGCGGGAGATCTCCCTTTGCCAAACTGGTGACCCCGGACAAGAATACGTCCCTTCTGACCTTCATCAGTCGCACCTTCACTCCCTGGATGGACTGCAGCATCACTTCACCAGCTCGTCAGGTTCATCGCAGCGCACCATGTACACGCTTCCTGTTCCTGATACAGCTGCCTCCAAGGACTTCATGGACGGCTTGAGTAGCCATTACTCGCCTCCACATCCTACCCTCACATCCCGACTCACCGTGGATAGAGGGCATCTCCACTCTTCGCTTCACCCTCACATCCCGACTCACCGAGGACGGAGGGCTACACAAGGTCTACACCCTCACATCTCGACTCACCGCAGATAGAGGGCATTCCAGGCGCTTGTAAGCGAAGACTACACTTGGATTACTGAAGTCATCGACCTCCGGTCTGAGCAGGGGGTGATGTAGCGACCTTCCGCTATCCGCTTCCTGAATCACGCTATCGAAGTTTTCGGAATATTCTACCATATATACAAGCTCCGAATTGAGTCAGTTGGAGCGCGGCCGCTCCCCGGGCATGACCACCTCGCCCGGCGGGAGATCTCCCTTTGCCAAAAACCGTACACTTATACTAACGAACCATATATACTTATAATAGCGATTATAAGTCTACGGTTAAAACCTAGTGACAGTAATAGTATGTTAAAAGGGACCACAATACCTATTATAAGGCCAAGTTTCAAACAATCCCTATCCCCCACTGGAGTACAAGCAGCGTGGTGGAGTTAAGCAGATCCAGTCTCCAATAACGGGGAGAAACTTGGGGCCAGCAGTGGGTCGCAAAAAGGGTTGCAACCGGCCAAACAACCGATGATAGTGAAGCATGTTATTGTGCATTGTGTATTTCTTGTGTGTGAAACGTGGCAAGCGCGCCCCAAATTCAACTAAAGATGAAGAAAAAATGCAATACCATTTATCTTAAAAGTTTATTAGAATTAATAGAATCCCTCGTCGTCGGAGCGCGGCCTGGGTTCGAGCGGTCAATTGGGCCCAGGCGTTCCCAATAATGGGGAGCGACCCATGCCCCATCAGTGGGTCGCACTATAGGGCAAGTTTTAAAATAAAATCAAAAATAAAACAAGTGAATCAATAAAAATATTTATTTGTACTTTAACAAAACATTGACATACATACATAATTTGAAAGCAACATTAGTCCTGAGTTTCAGTGCACTCACTGAACGGTTTCCACTCGTCCGTCTCATCGTCCGTCTTGAACGGATCGCTGTCGGAGCCGTCGTCGGAGTCGCTCCATTCAGCCCTAGCGACCATCTTACGAACTCTCTTCCCAGTCACTATCAGACTCTCCGGCGGAGTTTCACTACGGTCGCGACGATCTCGCTTTTTCTTTTTACCTGTTAAATCATAAACAAAGTGGTGATTGACAGAATAGATATATTCAATATGCAAATTAGTTTAAGCATTATATTCTACATGAACGTAATTTCTATAGGTATTATTATTTAATGATCAATCACCATTCGTTTATGAGTTAACATGGTCTCATCTCAACACATAATTTGTTTTTAAGAATTAAACTTAATTGCTTCATATCATTTTATATGGTCAGGTCAGACTGGAAGAGGTAACAGTTCTTTTATTTTTGAAATACAAAAATAGTTACAGTATACTTAGATGTAGGTGTTATTCAATTAAATTTTTATTTATAATATACACATACATAACAAAATAATATGGATACCCATTGTTATCGCCACGCGATACTGCTACCTATATTATCTCTTCTCTATGTATGCGATCTACGATCTAGCAGATTTTTACAAATTTATCTTTTCAAGAAAATAACCGTTTGGACTACACTAAACTGTTGGGACTAAACAGTACAGGTGAAGTTACATTGCAACCTTAAAATCTCACTGTACTGTTAAGTCATAAACAAGCTGTACAACAGTAATTATTACTTCCCCCCTCTTCCGACACGATGCTTGTAAAAATACTAAACATAAATGCTGTTTGTTCGTAAATATAGAACTTGAAAAAGACTACACTGATAATAAACGATTCTTTAAAAAAAACAGAAAATCCGTTATTACACGATAGGATTATTTATACGAACGTAAGTACTTGAAAATAACATTATTAGAACAAGTGACAAATATGTATTTTAACCATGTCTTTATGAATTAACTTGATGTTACTATCACATTATTATATATATAAGTATCATTAATACAGTTTATAGTACGAATAAAAAATTACCAACAATATTTATGCAGCAACATATAAATTTTATTTGGTGCCAATACTTTTTTTTTTATTCTGCGTTGCCCCAAAAATTATCAACTAATATTTAACAAATATATTTTTCCATAATAATTAGAAAATTATTTTTTACTCAATGCCGTTCCAAAAGTCATAATTAAGACAACTAAGTACTACTTTAAACTTTATTTCACAATCCCTCACATAGCGTGGGTGGTGGACTATAGCCTTCCACTCAAAAAGAACCGCGTGCAATGGGCATTAAAAAGGAGAACCACGTGCAATTGGTTAATACCCAAAGGGTTGATGACAATTTTAAACATTCAAAACTCATAATCGTAATCCACACTGTTTCCGTCCGAGTCCTCCGCCTCGAAATGATCGTCGTAAAAGTTGACGGTTTGTGCGTTGATGTAGAATATATTGCCGTGTCTATGCACAATTCGTTGACCTGTAATATTATAATTTGTATGAATTGTAAATTACATATCACTAAAGTCATTGAAGCAAAAAACTACATTCATGGATTTACTGGACACTTTTGTTGCTACTTATATTTACTGTAAAGTAGGTATCAACTTTAAGTTGAACTAGACACAAAAATGATTGATATCTGTTTGATATTAAAAAAAATCACTAAACGTTCAAATATCTCATATAAAACTCAAAAGGATACACTATATAGCGTTCTAAATGATTAAAGATAATTTGCGAACCCCAAAAGAACCCCTGGATTTGTCCAAAAAGTACTAGTAAAATCATGAATCATTTAAATCAAAAAAATTCATTCAATATGTTTAGAATTAAGGAAAGTAGTTATAATGATACAAAGATGATACTCGTAGTAAGTTTTAATACTACCAAAAACCAGAATCCTCCAAATGAGTGAAACTCATTCATTATACAAAAATAACTTTAGTGTCAGTTCATTAATTTGGTTTTAGAAAAAATATTTTACAACAAAAAATCTCAGAATAACTAACACAATCGAAAAAATAAAAGAAAAAATATTTGTACAGTAAACATTTCTAGACATAACGCAGGCCTTTGACAGAGTTTGGTATAAATGTCTTGAATCAAAATGAAGGAATCTATAATCAAAATCGACTAAAATCGTTGGCAAACAATGTATGTAAAGTCATACATTTTAAAATAGAAACAGAGTGAGGCAAGGAGTGGCAAATTGAGATCTGAAAGAAACAAGGCTGGAGTACCACAAGGAAGCGTATTAGGGCTGGTCCTGTACGCCTATGATTTCTCTGATACCACAGACTGGTGTAGAGACTTGAATGTAAAAAAAAAATTTAATTACTCACAGAGTATAGTGCTGTGATGTTAAAAACTTATCATGATAAAAACAGTGTCTGAACTATTATTAATGTACATTGTGCATTGAATTTTTCCTTCAATAATCAATACCATTTTTAAATAGAGCTACGTTATGTATAAGTATTTCTCTTTCATAGTTAACAAAGATATTGCAAAGATTGTATTGTACGATATTTAATATGGAAAGTTGAGAATCAGTCGAATTAAGAATGTATGTCGACCGATCCCAGGTCCTCGGCGCGCACCTCTGACAAATAAATTTATGTTGTTCCGTTCCGTACGGTGAATAGGTATGTACAAATAAATTTATCGTTGCTCCACGGTGATGGAAAATATCGTGATATTTAATTAATTACGATGTTCTCCATCGCCGTGCATGCCTGAGAGAAATTTATAATTTCTCGAAAGCATGACGTCCACCAGACCGCAGTTGGCCAGCGTGGTGGACTATGGCCTAAATCCCTCCTGTGCCCAGCAGTGGGACAAAAAATAATGTTCAAAATAAAAAGAATGTATTTGGCAAGGTATTTGATAGCGCAAAAGAATACCTGGGTGCGGGTTAGGCGTGGCGGGCGGCGGCAGCTTGCCGGGCGGGTGGTCGTGGTCGCGCCAGTGGCGCGGGTCGCGCTTGGCGCACGCGGCGCCCCAGGGGCACGGCGCGCGCGGGCCCGCGCCCCAGTCGGCGTCGCGCGGGTGCGCGAACTGCGCAAGGTGCGCCGGGTTGCGTCTGCGGGACCCGCGGCGCTCACGTGAGCATACTGATCATCATTGGGCCGATGGGCCGTTTCAAAACATCCTACACCATGTTGATCACTAACCCACATATCCAACAATCCACATTGGAGCATAGTGGAGAAAGCTCCAGTACTCCTCAATTATGGGAGCCAGAGGGAAGCAAATGCATATTACATTATGCATAGTAACAAGCAATAACTCAAAATTATAACATCCTTTTTCATTTGTTTCCAACGAAAACAAAACCAAGAGTACAAGCCTTTTTATATCTAACATTTAATGATAAATTGAAATCATAAAGGTAAAATAGGCAAAGAAAGAGACCCATGACCAGTAGTGGGGCGTAAAAAGGGTTGCAACCAACTGATAAATTTATTTACCTGTAACAAGAAGCACCATACATGCACCTTTCACGCAGAACAGCTTGCGGTGGAGGTGCTGCTTTGTCCTTATCACTATCACTTGATGACGACGAAGACCCCTGGAAACAATAATTGGATCAAATTTACTACCTAATTACTGAGTACTACCTAATTACAAATTATTCTTATTTTTACCTAATACAATTTTATATGTGGTATAATTTTTACAGTTCCAATGTGTTGGTAAGATGAAATTCTCGTAAATATGGGCTGGGCTGGATTTGGAGAACAAAACTTTTAACTGCAGGGCTTTTCAATATGTATTTACTTATTTACTTTTACTTACTAATATACTTATAATAACACTTACCGCTTGAGGTTCAGTCTTTATTTCTTGCTTCACTTCAGGTTCAGTTTTGATTTTCTTGACTTCATCAGTTGATTGTTCATCACTGTCATGTGGTCTCTTATGTGGTGAGTTTTGACTCACTGATTGTTGGTTTACATTGCCATCCTCTTCTTGATTTTCATTTGTTGCTGTGCATTAAGTAAACTATTGAAGCATGTAAGACATGTAAAAATAGGGATGGTTAAACTATAACATTTAAACTTTTTATATAGTCTATTAGTAACAAAAAGTGAACCTAATAAGGACTAAGTTACACAAAAACATAAATTAATTTAATTACAAAGCAAATACTTGTGAATGTCAGGTTAAGGCTATGTATTCCAAAACTTTTAATCAATTTGCTCTTAAATTCTGGTATAACTCAAAATAAAGTATATCTGGCCTTGGGGTTGACATAGATCACTAGTGTAGATAGCTAGGTGTGAGATGGGTGACTGCTTGTGACAAATTTCATGAGTGTTTCTGTGCTGCGGAGGACATATTAAGCCATTGGTCCCAGTTGTTATTGATAGACAGCAATTGTTTAACCATGTCAGAGCCTTATGGGCGGTTTGAATAAGAAAAACCTACAGCATTTTGATCACTAGCCTGCATATCCAACTACCCGCATTAGAGCAGTATAGTGGAGAAAGCTCCAAGGCTTCCCAATAATGGGAAAAGAGCGGAGCCCAGCAGTGGGACACAAAAGGTGTGCAGTAACAAGCAATAACTCAAAATTATAACATCCTTTACCCCTCAATGTTTTAATATTGAATGCTGTTTTTTCAAAAGTTCATCACTTGAGAAAGGTTTGAGTTAGATTAGAACTAAGCATTAACTTACTTAACAGAGACTGTGACTCTTCACAACTATATGTGCTAGCAGAATCATTTCTTGGTGGAGGATCAGAATTTTCAGATACATTTTGACCATCATGTTCTTCTTCAACATCCATATTTTTTTCATTTTCATTACTTAGTTCATTTTCTTTAGCTTCATTTTCATCATCTTCCTTTTCACAGTCTTTGTTAACATCATTTTGTGTCTTATTCAAAGTTTCTTCTTGTGATGCCTGGTCATCATTAGCAGTTCCAGACTCTGTATCCATTTTATCATTATTGTTTGACTCTGTATGTGTGATTTCTAGTCTAGCATCAGTCTCATTGTCAGTTTCTTCACCATATGCAGAATTCATTGGAATACTATCTTCCTGCACATTTTCACTAGATGGCAAACAGTGCAGTACCTCAAACCAGTAGGAGCCCAACAATAGACCCAGTCTATCTCCAGAGCTTAGATGAACTGAGTTGTTTTGTTTCAAAACTTCAATCTCAGTTGTTCCCACCCGCCTATAAAAGCAGGGATTTTGATGTAGCTGTAACACAAATGTTTCATTTGACTGTGAGCTAATTTTCCATCCCTGGATAGAATTATTCGTCAAATAAATGTTAAAACTGTTATTTTACTTTTATAACATAAAAAAGGATAGTGTTTACTAATTAATTTATCTAGGGATTGATTAATCAGATCTGTACATCATTATACAAGAAATTTTAAAAAGAGAATGCCAATATTATTTATATTTTTTAAAAGCAAAAGTTTTTAAAACAAAAAATATTGTTTAAAAGCATTTATAGAAAACTATGATTGGTTGGGGTGTACCCTGCCCCTAAGCGTATACAGTAACTCTAACTCCCCGCCCCTAAGGAGACACTCCGACCCTATGATTAATAGAATCAATAAATTTAATAAGTTTATGTTTAATTTTGTAATAAATACATATTTTCGATTTCATAAGAAGCAACATGATATGAGAAGAAAATTGTAGATATGTAAAAGCTGCTCAAAAATTGCCCCATGTAATCTGGCACATGACACATAACACATTCATTCCATGTCTCCTCTCTTGCCATTTTGATGCACATATTACATCAAGACATTCAAGGGAGAACTTTTGATTTGAAATTACAAACTTGTTAATTTCATTTAGCCCTCAGTCTCTGTCGCACTTCCCCCCTTAAATGTTTTCTATGACCATAGTACAGTTCATCCATAACTCTGACTGGGGAATCCAGCTTTATGAGGCATGAGTATGGTGTTTAGGATAGAGTTAATTATTTTTCGTTTACATACCGCTGTAACGATCAATGAGTCATCGGTGACCTCTAGCTGCCCATGTTTCCGGGAAATTCGCTTGTCGTCCACCTATCAACAATACAGCTTTACTACGATAGAGGTACTTTAAGATACTAATTTTGTAGTGTGCGATAGAATGGATCATACGATTTCACATAATCACATTGCTCTGCATGTTTACATGACAAAATTACAATTCTGGTCTTGTTAAACGGTTACAGCCACAATAACAAAATTTTAAATCAGATAATATCTGTACTTACAGAAAGAAGTTTACCACGACCGAAGATGTGCGTGCCGGTTTTTAATTCTATTTTGTTGGGCTTGTCGGAATCTATCGATATCAGTTTAAATTGCATTTTGGAAATTATTTTCTCATTTCCTCATCAATTCACAACAAAATACAAAATTATTTGACACTTGACAGCATTCTTCTAAGTTGACAGCTTACTGTACTGTGCGCCGTGATTGTCTGACATTGTCAAATGTCAATTATTTTTTTTCAATTATGGCATCGCAAGCTCTGAGCATATTGCCATCGTCAAGTATATATTTTTACATTATTTCCAGTTTATAGGAAACTGGACAAAGTAATAGTAGATAACTTCTGTAATTCGTCAGTCAAACATTCAAGTAAAGGGGCTCAAGCCCATAGATCAAGTATTCTCAAGCCCCCCCTAAAACTATTCAGGTTCACCCTGGACAAACCTCTAATTCCTCCAAACTAAAATCAAGTAAAAGGTCCGAGTATACGTCATGCATCAGCCCCTCCCCCTTTGCATTTTTCAAAACACAATTGATAATACTTAAATGGTTTTTCCTTGAAAATTTCATCTAATATAGTTTATTACAGTAATTTCTTTATTGTAAAGTGTGATTTTATATTTTACCTCAGAAGTTCTGAGGTAAATTATAAAAGAAGTTCTGAGGTAAATTCTGAGTTCTGAGTCAGAACTAATATTTTTCTCAGCATCAGAATAAGGATTAGGATTTAGGCCATAGTCTACCATGCAAAGGTATGGATCAGTGGAATTGGATTGCTTGGTTGGGATAACATAACTGACAACTGACGAAAATGAGACAAAATATCTGCTTTAACATCTATGATTTGATATTTATTAACAAAGTGAAAAAAGGGTAAGCAAGTATTTTCTACTAATTTTCATTTTACTTAATATGTACCTATATACTATATAGTACCACTGTACCAATAATTCATAAATATTGTCACTTAAGCTAGTATTTTTATTATATAAATAGTTATAGTACCTATCTACATAATTTCATATTAGTAAATAATATTATTATCCTTGTATACCTAACATTATCCAGAAGGAACATTTTAGTGGCATTTTAGAGAGTACATAAGCATGACAAGTAGTAGCACACAATTCACAGCCCACTGTGCATTTGTTAAGCAGTTGTTCTAAATATACTCCAGCCAAAAAATAGCCATGGAATGTGGGGTTTCACATAGTAGACAAAAGCCCCCACTTATTCTATTCTGCACAGCCTAGTAGTGTACTGGTACCTATACTAACTTTCATGTACTATTGCTAGTTGTAGAATTTGATTGAATACAGAGAATATAGTTTGTAACATTTCTACTATTTGTGTCCAGCCACTTAGCTGTTGGACTCTGGGGTTCCTTATACTATTTAAAGCTATTCACTTAAGTGTGTATAATTTCATAATAGATAGATAACCCATGCTCATTTACTACTGTATACTCTAAGGTAGTCTGGAAGGCAATGTTCTCTTAGTGAGTTGTGAAATGAATGATATAGTGTAGTGTGGAAACTGTGGAAGTATTCAATATTGACTGGAATGTTCTACTTTCACTACTGGTGGATGTGTTGATAGAGGGTCTGAGGCTTGTTGCTCAAGTCGATCCTGCATACATGCATTGAATATTAAATTGTGAATGTCATTCATCAGATTTTCTCGTGTATTAGGATTTCTTAACTTTTTCAACTTTATCGCAACAAGCCTTCCAAATATTTCGTATTCATCATATGTGCTGCCTTGCATCTGTTTAAAATTTTCATGCATTTGACGTTGTGCAGCTATAACTTTTGGAGGCAATTCATCTTTTGGATGTCTCTTGCCAAGGAAAATTGGCTTGAATTCTTGAGAAGTTTCATTTTCACTGTGAAGTGTAACACTATCTCTCTCATTATTCTTTGTACCTTCACTCATTTCTAATGCTAAATAGTTATATGCATTTCCTTCATATTCACTTTCACTTCTATCCATTGCGTTTTCTTCACTAGCCTGAAACAAAATGAACGAGTCACATGAATAACAGTGAATAATAAGTAGACCTCCCCCCCAAAAAAGTTTGAAGTCGAAATTCGTGACGACGGATAGTACAGTTCATCCGATAGAATACTCACAGGCAGTCATTTTTGTATATTTGACTTGGTTAAGTATTTGCCTACATAATATAAGAATCAACATAAGTAATTAAGAATTAACTGATTTAAAACACTTACTGTAGTATTCAATGTACGGCTGCTATCATAAACTGGTCGAAGGAAACTGTCCATCATTTCAAAAGCAAACCAAGTCGTGACATAAATTTCATTTGTTTCCAGTGACTTCCTATATTTGTTGAGATGGATCCTATAGTACCCCATAAGTGACTCCTTCTTCTTTTTCATATCTTCAATAGTAGTCGGAAACGGCAATACCTGCTTTATTCTACGCCAAGCATCATTTTGAGTAACACGACTTTTGTAGCCTGCGTTTCGCGGATCCCATAGACATGGTTCAGTCTCAAGTACTTCAAGTAACTTAATAACTTTTTCATTTGTCCACTCCATAACAATGGAACACTTATATTAATTTTCAATTTCAAACAAGAAAACTGTTTGTGAAATCGTGTTTTGGTCAAGATATTGTTTGGTTGATTGATGGTTGTTTGTTGTTTGTTGTTGTCGGTTGAGAGATGACAAGACAACTGTCACTGTCAAACAAACAACAAAACGTGTGGCCTTAAAACTTTGATAATGATACCTATGGCAAGAATAAATGTAGTATTATTTATTCTTATGCCTATGGATCTGAAACAGTTGTCTATATAAAGCGTAGCTTATACTTTTGTATCATAATCCGATGAAGAACTTATAATCATATTTCTGTTTCTTTCTCACTTATGTTTATCTACTCATGCGATAAGAGATAGCACTAATGTTGAACGTGCCAATTTTGGCAACATTTTTCTGTAACGTCATGGTAATACCTATTTGCGGCCGATTCGCCATTTTTTTATTACTCTTTCATGTGGTACTTGCGCTGTCAGTGAGCTTTGTTGTGGATAGTTTTTTTTAGAATTTCTTCGTTATTTGTGGTGTTTTTTAGCAAATCCTTTATTGAGAAAGGTGAAGTGGTGTAAAAGAAGATGCCAAAGTGCAGTTTTATTGGGTGCGGCGGCAGAAGAGGGAAAAAACAGCATCATGTACATTACGCCGGTACGTACTGCATATTTCATCGAAATACCCCTGATTTCTACAAATTTACAAATGAAATGTTTGCTAAAAGTCTTAAGTAAAGATATTGGATCACGTTTCCTTTCATTTTCATTTATATTTTCGATTATTTCACTATACAATTTTATAAAAACATTTTGTATGAAAAATAGTGTTGCGGTATTGATTGCTCCCATATCGATAAAATTATCATACATAAGATAAAGGGTAAAGAATATCGGGCTTATGAAATATGTTTTTTCACAATTGTATAACTGGAAAAATTAGTTGTATTAGCAAATTAAAATTTAAACTTCTGTTAATGTTCCACTGCTGGGCATTCCTCTCATAACTAACATTATGTGTATTTTGTTTTAGGTCACCAGTGATTGAAGAGTCTGAAAATATAAACACTACAAGGAAACATGTATATTTTTGTCCCTTCAATTTGATGATTCATGTTTCAACAGAACAATGAATAATATAGTACTACGTGATGATGGCCTACCACCACAAACTTTATTGGTAAGAAAGATGTGTGCTCTTTTAATTACTTAACAATTTATTGTTCACATATATATGATTGTTGTTATATATTATTATTGTTATGTGTGTGTGCGTGTATATGTATAGGCGTTGTGTTAAGCGAGCGAGCTGGGGTTGCTCGCGAGCGATTACCGTCGCATATGGACGCGACGGTAATCGCTTAACACCACTCCGCCTACTTAGGATAGCTATACATAGTCGATATAAATCAATCTACTCATATACCTACTATGGTTTATACGTTATACTGTTGGGCACTGGTCTCTCCTGACTAGAGAAGGTACATGCCATATAGTTTACCAAGCTGGTCCAGTGCGAGTTAGGGTACTTGGATAGTGCCCTGTTTGTATAGTTCTGATAAGACTATCTATTTAAAGACATCTTATTATATTTAAAATGTAGGTATATATCTTGAACGGAAATATAAAGATAAAATTTTATAACAGGCTTTAATATTAATAGCCAGCCATTAGTCAGCCAGCCATTATTCAGCCAGTCATGAGTCAGCCAGCCTTAAGTTAAGAGCCATAATGATCTGTTGTTCCAGCCAGATGCTAACCATTACGGTCTGTTCCCATTACAGGAGCAATTATTCCAGGATGGCCGAATGTACCGAACGCGTCAGCCAGCTAGCCAATCGGAGCCTTGCCACCATGCCATACTGACGTCTCCCTGCAACCTAGCCAAGCCGTAGCTAATAAGGAGATAGTCAACTCTATATAAGCCATCCCCAACAATTATTATGTGTCATTCTGCTTGTCAGTAAAAATGCAGAAACTCTGTCCATTTTTATTTCAGGTAGATATTTGAGTAAACTTTATGCTTTCTTTTTAAGGACATTCGTCTTAGTCCCTTGTTTGTATGGTCCCTACCTTTATACAAATTGTTAATGACCAGAGGTCTTCAGGAGTCCAGATAATTTATAATAGGTACCTTAAGCTTACGCAACTATACCTCCCTATTATGTTTTATTATCTTTTAGGTACATATTTGTTTTTAAAAATAAAGGAAATGTTCAATAAAGTAAAATAAATGTGATTATCAATATCTTGGATATTTTATTTTGTGCCACACACATTTTGTAACACAACCTTGATAAAAAAGGACATACCATACCAGCAGACATACAAAACATCAGACCGTACAAGATCATCAATTCGTAATTGTGAGCGAGAGAATCATTCGTGATTTTTTGCATGGAAGTATAACTTTTATATTTTATTTTATATTATTATAATTTGTTAATTTACCTACAAACCGATATTCAAGCCCTAGGATAGATGATCACTTCCAGTGTACCTATTTGTAACAAGAATGGAACTATCGATAATGTCTATCGACCGAACAGAAACAGCTCTAGTCGAATCCGCCATTTGTAATTACAGTCGAGTGTAGGTTGGCACGTTTTTTTTTTGTAGGTATTTCAACTCCTTCCGGGGGATTCGTTCTGAGGATTCGTTCCTCATTGATGGTGACATTGGTGACATGACAGACATGACACTGACGTCGACATTACAAGAGAAAAAATTGTATTGTGTTATTGATAAATATTGAAGATAGTGATAATTTGTGTAAAATTTTCTTTGATTAAACAATAATTGCATTGCCTAATCCTTCTTGATAAATTATCGCTAACGTGGAGTATGTATTAGGCATCAGTTTTAAGCATTTATTTAAGACGAAATGATGAAATCTAGTTTGTGTTCGCACCGGCCCCTTTCGGGGCAGCTTTATAAATATACCAATGTGGTGAAAGGTTGGCAGCAGCGCTGGTTCGCGGTGGACCCCGAGACTGGAGTGCTGTCGTACTACCTTTTCGATGGACCCGGAGACACTGTTCAGCCAGGGCAGCCCGCGAGGGGAGAAGTATGTTTTGCAGTATTAATATGTATAAAACAACAATATGGGTGCAGTAGACTCTACGTTACTACCACTACTCTATTATACGTTACTGACAAAGTTTTCAAAATCTACAAGCTGAAGTGGCAATGGGCAGGCCATATAGTTAGGAGGATGGCCAAACAATGGGGAAGAAAGGTGTTCGATTTGTGACCACATCTCAGCAAAAGGAGTACAGCTTGCACTCCAACCATGTGGACTTAAATCCTGAAAAAGACAGTGGAAAACAGCTGGACTCTGAAAGCACAGGACCAGACTGAGTGGGGCTTATACTGGGACACCTATGTCCATCAGTGGACTTTTAAGAGCTGATGAATAGACAGATGGTATACTTAACCCACCCAAGCTGATTTACCTATTTGAATTAAGTATAGTAATTAACAGACCTTACTTAACTCTGGAAAGTCTACCCAAGAAAGACCCTTTTTACACGCTTTATATTAGCTTCACTTGTATGTTTGTAACTGACTCCTTTGGGTATGATTTTGACCCACTTTAAATGGCCAGATTTTGTTCAAATTTTGTAGATTTATCGAGGATAGATGACAATACACTATTTCAATAATATTATTCCATTATGTATTCAATTTGCAAAATAAGGTTTTTGTCAATTTATATAATTTTTATCTATAGTTGATAAGGCAGGAATTGATGTTAAAATTAATTTACAACCATTATCTTTAGCCATAAGCATAAACTACCTAATAATAGTATAAATAAGAAAAAATGTATTTTAAGTAAAAAGTGTAGTGTGTAATAACTGTGGGGTGCTTTTTAAAGGTTTTTAAGATATCAAAATGATAATAAATTGTGTTTCACACTATGGTTGTTGGTAAGAAAAAAAATATGCTTTATTTATAATTTATTTATAATAATGCATCATTATACCTTCTCAAAGTAGGTCCAATTTCTGGTACATATATAGCAATATTTTGTTATAATGGGAGGTTGAGGTTACCCTCCCCTCCCCTTTATGTAGTAATGGAACTCTACACATTATTTTTACTATACAAATCCTTTATTTTTGAGAAAACAGTATTTTTGTAAAGATCTTAAATATGTATATTGAGAGTCCATCATGTTCTACCACACAGGATGTACAAAATTTTACTAAGACATAAAAGTATTGATTAAAAATTACAAAAAATGATTGAAATTAAAATTGTTGCAGTGTCATACATTATTAAAATTGAAATTATTGCATTACCATATGTTTATTACCTTAACTATGACGAGATTGACCAGTACCTTTAAAATGTCACATGTTTCTAAAAATTATGACTCATTCTTTTTCCGCCAGGCTCACTTAGCAGCAGCTGTGATCTGTCCCAGCGATGAGGACTCCCGCACATTTACGATCAACTGTGCATCAGGGGATATGCTCAAGCTGAGGGCAACAGATGCCCGTGCCAGGCAGGAGTGGGTCAACAGTTTGAGGGCCATTGCTGAGATACACACTAAAGTAGGTATTATATTACTCTTTAAGGTAAAGTCATACATGAATCATATATGTTCATGCAAATAAATTATATGAATTTTAATGAGTCTTTCCTTATTGTTCTTGCTATAAAGTCATATTTGTTGATCCAATACAGCAAAGTTCTTAAATTCTTTATGATTAATTAAGGTTTGTCTGGATGGACCCCATATGAACTGTATTTTTTCAACCCTTGTCATAATGTTACATATTCTGTAACACACTACTTGGTGGTAATATCAGGATATGAGTTTTTGTCAAGAATATTTTTTGTGGATGAAAAGCAGAAATTCGAATAGTGAGTTTAAATTTCTGATCTCGGTGTGGGTGTTGTTTCTGACTTTTTTTTTAATTATGAAGTAATCAAATACACACATGGACTCACACACAGGCAGACACACTCACATACACCACACACTGGAAAATATTAAAGTAACACCCTATTCAGAGTTAAACAGTGTTTTGTCTTAGTACCTTTAACACAGGTATGGAACGAAATAGCGACTGCAAGATGGATATGTTAATGTATCATCCCTGAGCAGGCAATGGGCGCAAACCCTCCGCTACAACCGCGCGAGCAGCTGGCAGTGCACGACGCGATGGCGTCAGCGCGGCAACAGTTGCAGGCCACAGAGCTCAGTGACGCCGCGCTCGCACGATGCATTGAGTCCTCTGACTCACCATTCCCGCACACCGACCCCGATCTGCTGTTGTTGAAGGTGCGTTTCGAATGTTTTTATATGTACCCACAGGCATGCTGAATAATAAATACCATTGTACCTGAAAATTTATTTAAAACAGGGCTGGAGTTTTTTTCCGCTCGCTTTTTTCTCCTAGCCTTTTTTTTTTGGTGTCGGGGTGGGGTAACCTTCAAAAGATACCCGGCACCTAGGGAGAGGATACCGGGTTATGTGGGATTTGACCGCACTAAAACCCCCTCGGTGGCCTGCCTCTGCGCTTGGGGAGGACTCCGGGATCTCCTAAGGAACGCACCGGTGTCCTCCACGCGCGGAGCCCACAATGGGCCCATCTTCGGAGAGTTGATATGCTCTCCTACAACCTTACCTTCTGATGTTTACGGCGGCATGTGGCCACGCACACACCGCCGTCTTTCCCGGGGCTGCTGGCTGGACGGATCGAGCTCCGACTCTCCCCGTCCACAACCCCGGAAGTCCCCTTTTAGTCGCCTCTGACGGTCAGCCGATGGCCGTACAACAATGACAAACATCAAGTGTACATTATTACCTAGGATGTTAATAAACTATTTCATTTCAGACTATTTATTTTCATTTCATTTGTATAGGCTCTTCCAGACCTTCTGTTTTTAAAGTTAAATTAAGAAGTTTTATTTGTGCCAAAGGCAACGTACCAAGTTGATATTAAAAGATTATGTAAGCATCAAGTTAGTACAAAAAGATATATCCTTAAATGATTATTTCCTTAAATAATTCATTAATCAGCAGTGAAGCAGTGCTATGAATTTACCTATGCTTTACGACTGCTCAGATCTGTGCAGGCTTTGCAGACTTAGATAAAATTAGCAATTAATAAAATGGGCATAATGAATACTATTTTCTCTTCTTCATATATATTAAATTCTCGTGTTGCAGTGTTTGTTGCCAAACTCCTCCGAAACGTCTTGGCCGATTCTCATGAAATTTTTTGTGCGTATTGGGTCTAAGAATCTGTCAACATCTACATATTTTTCATACCCCTAAATGTTAAGGGTGGTCCGACATTTAAACGCAGTAGGTACGGAGTTCGCGGGGTCAGCTGTTTATTTCATAAAAATAACACACTCGTAGGCCCACTATAGGATGTCCTGTGTTGAGGGTACCACATACACACAGAGACAGAAACCCCAACACCCAGACTGAGAACAGAAAAAACTCTTAATTCAAATTATTGTTTCGTCGGGAATCGACCCCGGGACTCCTCTATCGGCAGTTTCATTCTTTAGTTATTTATTCCTACAGTCATAGAAATTCTTCAAATTTTTGATCTTTATAGGTATTTGAGGAGGTACAGGAATAGGAGAACTTGGTATTAAGTAGAAAAGGAAATATATGCAGGGAAGGACTTCTTTAGTGTTTCTGTGGTCAATGCACAGTTTAATTTTAAAGACATATATGGCGCAATCGTTACTGGACTACTTTTCAAAGGGTCTGGTGTTCGATACCAACAGGGCAGAAATTTTATTGAGTTTTAACTTCTGTTGTCGTTCTGGGAGTTTGTAACGTGTTCTTGTCTTCGTGTTATCCCTACTTCCCTACTAATATTATAAATTCGAAAGTAACTTTGTCTGTCTGCTACGCTTTCGCTTAAACTACTGAGCCAATTTTAATAAAATTTGGAACACAGATAGAGTGGACCTTAGGAAAGGACATAGGATGGTTTTTATACTACGGGAACCTTTTAAAATAAATATTTATTTTTGGGTTACAAAGATTACAGTAAGTATATGTATATGAGCTCCAAAAAAATGTTTACCGTTTAAGGCGTACCAAAAGTTACAGTCAAAATTTTAAAACAGTTCCACGCGGGCGAAACCCCTGGCGGAAGGCTTGTAACTTATAACTTTTATTTATTTAATTTATTATAAATTTCAGGCCACATCAGCGGCGAGCATGCAGTGTTTGCTGCAGTGTCTCGGCATTCTACTCCGCCAGCAGCAGTACGCCACCGTCAGCCTGTCCAAGAACTCCGACAACGACCACTAAGCGTCACAGACTTCATCTCGGTAGCTTCAATTTATACACTACGAGTATTTCACTTATTTTGTACAAAAATATCCTTTTTTAATCAAAATTAAGATGTCTATCATTGTAACTGTTACGTTATTCGTAATTAGCTTACTTTAAGAAAATAAAGAAAGAAAGAAAAAATATTTATTTCATATTAGGAATACAAAATATTCACATAACGAAAATAATTTTTTCCCGGTCGTCGCCTTTAGGTGCCCGTTTGGCTTAGACGTTGAGCTGAGAGAAAAAAGGCGGTGGAAAAATCTCCCAGCAGCACTTTTAAAAAAAGTACACTATACTATATATTTGAGATAACAGAATGGCTATGGGTTGATAATGGGCACACGTGACAGCTGATCGTGTGAGACACTATCTATATAGTTCTAGTCTAGGGTAAATATTTCCAAATCGAATTTAATGGGAACTCATCTAGATTATATATAAGCGTTGATAGTCCACAGGAAAATGGTGAGAAGGGGAGGGCGCTCATGGCATCAGCCGGGAAAGACAACTCGGGTGGTATCAGCCCAGGGTACTTCAACCTATAGTTGATTGTTTGTACCCAAAATTGCACCTATTTCTGCCGCGATGCAATACAATTTCAATTGTGTTTCGTGGAAAGGTGTATCTATCGGCCGGACTGACATGAAACTATCAACAGCCTTTGGAGAATCATCGCAACTGCATTCCACCTTAGGCACGGTGTCGGGAGCCATGGCTCTCCCAAGTAAGAGCCACATTGTCCAGAAGTTATTCTAGTAAAGTATGAAATAATGAAATCCCATATGACACCGTATCTCTCCTGATATAATTTCTCATAAACTTTTATATATTTTTACATACACAAGGCAGCATTTATGTGGGTTAGGGATACATATTTTATTTCTTTTACATTTAAGAT
Organism: Pyrgus malvae; assembly: GCA_911387765.1. Lineage (NCBI taxonomy): Eukaryota > Metazoa > Arthropoda > Insecta > Lepidoptera > Hesperiidae > Pyrgus > Pyrgus malvae. The sequence goes on along the minus strand of OU426960.1, from coordinate 1,396,919 downwards.
GAAAGAAATATGATGTTTAAACTGTAAAAATGATCTCTCATTTAAAATTAATAGAATCAGGCGTTATTTTGCGGAAATCCATTGTTATAAAGTTAGGTAAAAACTACTTTGCAACAATCCGCAATCAGAACGTATAATGGTGTATACTTTTTTCATGCAATAGCACCTCCCTCCCTCCCACATAGGACACATGCACATGCAACAACAAAAAGTATACACCAACATACGTACCACCACCAACACGTGTTTCGCCCCAAAACAGAGCATCAACAGGGCCATCGACTCGACGACGGTTACTCGCAAAGACTTTGCGAAACACGTGTTGGTGATAGTATTACTTACATATAAATTACATAGGTAGAATGTAAGTACTTATTACTTATTCAGTCAGTATAGTTACAATAACGTTTTTTGTATTACTTTGTACAGCAGTATACGCTGGATAAGTGCAGGATCTATGCGACCTAGATCGAAAAAAATATATCAGGCTAGGATTTCAAGTAAAAAATAATAATTTTAATATACTTAATGTAACTACAGAAAACTCCTGTATACACTTCTTGTATATTAAACGTAATTAATATTCACTATCTTATTGTTTTGTATGATGTGTTATATTTGTTAATTATGATCTTTCTTTAATAAATTATTTTATTGAACTTCTGTGTTTTTATCACCAAGTACCTTAGAGCATCAAGGTCATCACCCGTCAGAGGTTGACATATTTAGAAAATTAAATGTAAAAAAATTCTCAAAGCCAAGTACCTACCAAGCAGAAAGGTTCTAGCCTATGCTTAGAGCATCAAAGTTACTGACTCACTCTGACGGGTGTCATACCTGTCATAACTTGATGCTCTAAGAGATGTCTAGGAGCCCATGTGATCTTGATTTAAAAAATATATTTAAAATTCGACAAAGGTATTGTCATACCTGTCATAACTTGATGCTCTAAGAGATGTCTAGGAGCCCATGTGATCTTGATTTAAAAAATATATTTAAAATTCGACAAAGGTATTGTTTTGTTTGTTATGTCATTTTGTAATGTGTAGTCAATAGGTGCATTTTTTTTTTGTATTTTTCCAATATTTAACTGAAAGCAATGTGTGATGAAGAGTTCAGAACGTTACGCATGGATCCCCGTTATCCTTTTCAAAATCAAACCAAGTAAGTAATATTTTTTTGTTGTTTGAAACAGGACACACTCATGCATTTATAGAAAACTCCACAAGACTGTTAAAAGTATTGAGTCTCGAGCAGAATAGAAACTTTTGTGGCGCCAATACGTGCTTTTGTAATCAATTTACACAAAAATGAATCACCAGTGATTTTCTAGGCGCAACGGCTCTACAACGGCCAATTCGGATTTTTTTATACATATGTATTTTTAAGGCACGAGAAAGCAGAAATATTGGTCCTCCACCTTAGATAATATATTTGGTGCGGTATTCATTACCTATATTTAGTACACTTGTCCTAGACGCAGTTCAAATAAATTTATCGAAACATTTACCCCTGTGTAGAACACTATTTCTCCTTATGTAATTAGGTCATAGATTTAAATCGAAACTCTGCAACTTCATCTGAAGTTTAGTAATGCTTTTTTATCTATACGTATAAAAAGCAAAGGAAAATAGTCAATATACCGAAATCCGAAATTATTTATACCTTCCTTCATTACATAGCTGTAGGTAACAATTTTACGTTCCACTACTGGACACTGGTCTCTCCCCCACATTTGGGTATGCCGGGAGTACTCCACCACGCTGTTCCAATGCGGGTTAGTGGCCTACCCGCTTTTGCATGTTTTCAATTCGCCAATGTACCTCCAACAAGGTTTAACAACTGCTGTCTATCGATACGAGTAGCTAGCGGGACCGACGGGAAGCACGGAAACGCGCATAGCGGTAACACATCTCGCACACGACCCCGCCCGTTTCACTTAGCTGCAAAGGTCGCTTGCGTAGAGCCAGCCTGCGGTTGCGCGCTTTGTAAATGGTACCTCCATCAGAACATATAGCAGTTTTTATACAAAAAATAAAGTTTTTTTTAATGTTTCCAGGGCATGCTATGATAACTACTGCGATTACTTCAAGTGCACTCGGCTTCTTGGGGACGTGGATGATTGCAAGATATTCAAGCGCTACTACGAGACCATCTGCCCCAACTTCTGGATAGAGCACTGGAACGAGCTGCGTGAGAAGGGAGCCTTCCCGGGGCCTATTTGATGCTAATAAATTTGTATGATGTCAGAGGAATAAACGCTTAAAATGAAAGAATATTTTATTTGACTACAACACTTTTTCCGTCCCACTGCTGGCTGTCATGTCATAGTGCTTGCCTCTTATTTCAGTAGATTATTGTAGAATTAACTATTTAGGTATTTCAACTAAAAAAACCGGACAAGTGCAAGTCGGACTCTGGCACCGAGTATCCCGTAATATACTATTTCATATGATACATAATTATTTTTATTTAACACGTTGAACTAATTGGACTTTTTTGTCCAATAAGTCCAACCGGTTGAACTTAATGGAACAAATCTGCTGACCTGACCTCGCTTCAAGTAACATATTACTCTCTACCGAGAGCCTCGCATATTTCGACACCTACAATCACAGCATGTACAAAGAAGTTCCTCTTTCTACAGCGCTGCAGTCACTTGGTTGACGACAGAACACAAGTGTGCAGTGCAGTACCTACTCGTACAGCCCAATTGAACCCACAGAAACTATATTTATCATCTAGCTCTTTTATTAGGTGGTATTGTGAGAATAATGTACATAAATCCATTTTAATCGAATCTACTCATGATATGATCCCTCGAACCCCGAACTAACTCCCCACGATTCCCATTAAATCATTGTATGTATTTAATTTAAATGAATTCAAAGTTTTTTTAGTATTAATTTATTAGGACGTACCTACCTACTTTATTGGGAACTTGAGCGCCTGTCCAAAAATTGATAGCAAACTTTAATAAAAATGCTTTGGATAAAACTTGAAATAAAAAAAAATATGTTGTTAACTCATTTATTTTCTATATCACCTTGGACTATGAATTAAACATAAATTAACAGTAACTAAGCAGCTCCAACGTAGCGAAGCCTCGATCCTTAGATCCTGCCGGGGAAGGTGCCGTTGGAGCGTTGGTCGTCCCACTTCTCAACCCACTCATTGGGGCACAGGGACTTGTACACGCGAAGGAAGTAGTTGCATGGCTCGTAATTCGCGCCTCGGACTTTCTGGCAACGGTGGAAGTCCAGGTAGCTCTGGTAGCAATGCCTGTACAAATTTAATGTTGGGTTAAAAAGTTAAAATTACGCCGGAAAATGATCTGGTAAATTTAAATAGAAAGGCACATTTGAAGCCTATTCTTTTTAAGTAGATAACTGCTGACTACAAGAATACATAAAAAAACTATACTGAAGCTCTTGTCGAAAAAAATCAATAGCCCACTTTACTTCGTCATAAATGACGTCAACAACAGCTGTTTAGTTAAGCCTCAGATTGTACTGCGCAATGCCGAAACATTTTCCCAACAGCGAAATGGCGTGAATTCTCGACATTAAACTTTCATGTGGGTCAAGCTACGCCTTATCAGATTTTATCAAACGCTAATCACAAAACTAAATGAAATAAACACGAGGCGTATCGGTCCCATACCTCGAAGTTTTCAAACATTTTATTTAATAACATAGAAAAAAAGGAAATTTGTTTAGTAATTTTGTATGAATGACTAAAAAACATAGGTTATATAGCTTTTAACTCTGAAAATCTAAAGAAGTTGGTATAACGAATTTAACGAGTTTTAAACTTGGCAATAATGTCTATACAGCGACTTGATAAAATCATTTAAAAAGTACTTTTTTTAAATCGCTGCAATCTTGAGACAAGTGCAGTGTAATAAAATTTTCATACTCGTTTCCGTGCTTCGGAGGGCACGTTAAGCCGTCGGTCCCGGTTGTTGTCGATAGATAACATTCGTTAATCCTTGTCGGAGGCCTTATGGGCGGTTTGAAAACATCGGACAGCGGGTTGGCCACCAACCCCCATCTCCACCAACCAGCATTGGAGCAGCGTGGTGGAGTAAGCTCCAGGCCTCCCCAATAATGGGGAGAGACCCGTGCCCAGCAGTGGGACGCAAAAAAGGTTGCAGCCAGTTTTTTTTTTCAACTTACAAAATGTAGCAATGCAGATGTTACGCCTATTCTGCAGACAGATTGACCTATATAAATAAATTTTGGATACTCACAGGTATCAGGCGACCCAAATTGCTGTGCCAATTTTTACTAAAAAGTTCAAAGATACCTACTTTGTTTGATTCTGGTTAGGGAACCGGGCGTCGAAAGGAGCGGTTTTGATGTCCGCAGGCGATTTGATCATGTCAGGCATTTTACTGCAACGAAAGAACGCGACAATCATCCTTACAACTCTTTATTCGGAAATGCCATTGCATAGTTAACAAAATGATTGCAAAATTAAGAGAAAGGTTACAATAAACTTACATTAATTAAAGTATAAAATAAAATTTTGATACGACACGTAAATTAAGGATATTTGCGTCATAATAAAAATAAACTTAGTGCTAAACGCTATTTAACTAGGGGTCTAGTCTTTCGCTCCTCCTCACAGGAAGTCTCCCTGTACTTTTTGACTTCTTGCATGTAGAGCGACCAAGCGTCTTTTGGCGTGTTGTCGACGGTTTGTTCGTCTATCGCCTTAGCTTTTTTGACCAAGCCCGTTTTAAGGACTCTGCCTCCTCGTCTCTTTCCAATAAATGGTAAGGCAGGCTTCTTTATTTCGGGCTTCTTTTCAACTTCCTCAGTTTTCTTAGTTTCTTCTTGCATCTTTTTAAACATTTCCAAGAAACTACCGTCATTCTTTATAGGGATCGGTATAGCTTTGGATTTGGATGTAGAAGGCACTTGGGACATATATTGGTCAACAGTGGGTAAAAGTTCGGCGAAGTTGGGACCCTCGACTTCAGGTGGATCGCCATACTCAATGTCATCGACATTTGTAGACTCTACGGCCCCAGGAGGCGGTTTGACTTCTTTTGGTGGGCTCTTAGCAGATTCTTTCTTTTCCTGCATAGTCCTGTGTAACTTCCAGAATCGCTTACGATCAGCAACAGTAAACTGACCCCGGCGTTCGTCATCACTAGCCGAGCCACTGCGACTACGGCTACGGCTGCGGCTGCGGCTGCGCCCGCCGGATCGTGACTTCTCTCGCAATCGTGATCTATCTCTCGATCGTGATTTCTCCCGTGGTCGTGACCTCTCCTGTGATCGTGATTTCGATTTTTGGGGTGTCTTAGAACGCTTACGAGAACGAGACCTACTTTTGCTGTCGGAACGTTTTTTAGAGCGACTTTTACTGCGAGACTTTTCCCTGGAGTCTTTACGTTTAGTGCGGCGTTTAGATTTAATCGATTCGTTTTTTGACGATGCCGACGATTGGCTAGAAGATGAGCTAGAGCGCTTAGACTTTTTAGGCGTACGAGACCGATTTCGTTTATTTTTGGGTGTTGGAGACCTAGACGGTGACCTCGAACTAGCAGAAGATTGATTCCTTGCATAACATCTCGGAGGAGTCACAGAACTGTCCCTAGGCCTCTTAGAATTCTTGGATGAAGATTCTGAGCGTTGCCTTTTGTATTTTTTTGATGGACTCACAGATTTTCTTGGTGGTGTAGAAGGAGATCTTCGAGATTTTTTATGCGCTTTGGGAGATGCAGGAGTGAGGCTTCTTTTTCTTGGAGGTGTTGATGGTTCTCGTTGCTTCTTTTCCTTTATTTTTATTTCTTTGCTGGAATGGTTTTTCGATTTTGTCTTCGAATCAGATTTTTCATTCTTGTACTTAGGAGTTAAGCTTCTCGATCTGCTGTCACTCTCAGGAGTATTTGAGCGCTTAGATGAATATGATGACTTCTTTTTTAATGGTGGAGTCAGGGAACCCTCGTCTCTACTAATTGAAACTTTCTCATAAGAAGCATTTGATGTTGAGGAACTTGAAGAGACCGATCTCCTTCTCTTACTTTCCTTTTTGGCAACTCTGGAATATGACCGAGATCTCGATCTAGAACTGCCACTTGAAGAATATTTTGATCTCTTGGTTTTAATAGACCTGCTCCTGGACCTTTGCCTTCTACTACCCTCATAGCTACTCTCTCTTTTCCTTGAGTATTCCCTATCTCTTCTCGCATATGGAGAGATACTCCTGGACTTAGATCTGTAGGGTCTTCTGGGTTCATAGCCACGAGATTCATAGGGAGAACGGGGCCGCTCAGGCTGCTTTGTATGATCATAACTACTGTGCTGGGGAGGATAGGTGCTTCTCGAGTCGTAGTAGGCACCGTCGGATGCCTGGTAGTAACTGGAATCGTAATTATAACCGTAAGTATGCGCGCCGTACGCCTGGTAGTCGTACTGTGGCGGACCGTAGTGACTGTAGCTAACCCCCGTCCAGGGGTCAGTGGTGGGCAAGGGCGCGGCGGCGGGCGGCGCGCGCTGCGTGGCGTAGTCCGCCTCGGCGCCCGGGGGACCGCCGTCCCACGCGCCAGCCTCGCTGCCGTACGAGGACATACTTTTATGTGTCTCTTCGCATAACCTGCGGCAGTTTGTAGGTACGCACACACCTACAAACAGAACAACTTTTCGGTGTAGACAACAATTCTACCTATCCCGTTTGGATTCGCTCGCTCAACGATATTGATGTTTCGTTGTAAATAATTTTTGTGACGAGGAACAACAAAATTACGTAATCCGCTGCCGAAACCGCGGAATGTGCTTGATAATGCATGCGTTATGAAAAAAGCATAATAAATATACATAATAAGGAATACCTGCTTAAGTTTGCTCACCTTTTTGATCAGTATTTTAGATATTCCCGAAATTATCGAACAGAAAATGGCAGTGCACACTTCGTTCTACAATTACACCACGGACAATATAGAACTCTATAGATTAAACTCGTTGAAAGATTAGAAAAAGTATGTCTTGTCTATGGTATGAAAAAGGTAATATCGTCATAAGAATAAATAATACTACCGTAGCATAAGAATAAATAATTTATTCTTATGACCGTAGTATTATTTATTCTTATGGTAATATTACACAAGTACAATTAAAGGTCTGATTACATTGACCAACCTGCAGGGGCCGACCCGGCATACATTGCTGGTTATCTTGAGTATTTTATTACAATTTAGTTCAATTTACAATATAATTAATAATGAAACGAAAATATTGAATGGCTGCAAGGATTTTATCCAATGCCGTAAAATGAATTTAAAAAAATGATGTTCTAAGGTGGCATGGTGAGTGGCAAAGACCAATAATCTAAAGACAGCGGGCACACAGCGGGTCGGTGTAACCCACAGACGTAACCACTTTGTTGGCATCTCTTTTTCGCAGCCAGTGTTACCCACTTATCATATTTTCCCCCAAATTTGGTAATCTACAATATCAAGCAAGTAAACTATAAACATTCGCAGACCAAACTGTGAAAGGATTTATATGCTTGTGCATTATGGTTGGTTGTTTGTGAGTTAAGATTGGTTGACTGGCATAAAGTTAATTGGGTCAGCAAATTACAGGACATACATATAGGAGAAAATAAAAGACAAATACAAAGATTTTTAATGGCACCAATATGGGTGTTTACAAAAGCTGTTAATACATATTTAGTACGTCATATTTACCTTAATGAGCTATGCAAATATTACAAAGATAAAAGTAAACACTTAGTTATAACGCAATATATAAAAATGTACATTTGTATCAATTTTATTATTATTTTTCTTCTCTTTATCCTTTTGGTCAATAAATGGCTTTCAAAATAGACCGAACAAATTCGGAATTAAATTGATGGTTGCCAGTCAATACGTCCAGTGGCCTGAATCCATTTATTTTCGGCAAGAGCGTCAGTTGGAAAACTGAAAAAAATATGACAGCAACATGAGATGAAATTCGTCTGGTAAACTTCTCATAATGTCTAATACAAAATGTATGGAGTATCTTTTTATAGTCTGTGTGAGTGAAATTTAATATGTCGGGAAAATGCTCATAACGTGCACCCCAGGCGCGGTCCCAGGTGGGGGGGTCACAGTACATGACCCCCCCCCCCCCAATCCGTCAGTCATGCGTACATGGAAGGTAAAACAAGCGAATTTGAGACACTTCTTCCCTCAAATTTCTTGGCGACCCTCCCCCAAAATTGAAGGCTGCGACCGCGCCTGGTGCACCCAGCCTATAACATTTTACTGGTCTCCACTTAAATAGTTATATATAAACAGGGGGTATTCGAGCCTCCCGCTTGAAATGTAACTAACTACTAATGAGGTAACACATAATCTTTGATATTATTATTGTCACTGTTTTTGTTAAAAATAATTATATTTAAATAAGATGGTTAATTTTTTACTAATACGGGGAGGATATTTTGATTCGAGATCTGACAACACAATTTCGAATTTGACAATGTTTGAAATAAACAAATATAAGTTTATTTTCACGAATTTCACTATATTTACGTTGAATGACTAGTAAAAAGACAAAAGTAATTAAATATCTATATATAAACAATACATATTTAGTACATTTTAAAGAGAAGTATTTAACTTACGCGTAAAATGTAATACCTTCCGGCAGCCTTCCTGTTTACGCTCACTGCGGCTCTTACAACCTAAAATACTGCAGCTCACCATATTATGGAACTAGAAAAATGTTATTTGCTTTTAATACAACACAATTTACAGCTGTGAGAATCGATTTTAACACATAAATATTATAAAACAACAATGTCACCCCGACTTCCACAGTTTGCCTGCCACATAATTAAAGGGCACTGTCAAAATATGTGGTTACACCGAAAAGGACAGAAAATCTCGCTCCCATCTCTTTTTAACACGTTCTTTAAGTATATTTCGATCTCGCTTTAGCGTGCCGTAATGAAAATATGCCTCTGTCTATAGTACGTAAGTACATTATTCTTAGTCTAAGGTGAGTGGTGACACCACAGAGTACTACTGGCCGACTGGGTGACACTGACATCACATCACAATTTTTATTTATTGTATTGTATCTATCGATGGTTGGCAGGGTTGGATTATGTACTATAATTATAGTATTTATACTATAATTTCGCCCTTTGTACTATATATTATCCACATCTAAGGATAGTACACTAAAATACTATAATTTAAAGTTTGCTCCCGAATGCTTAGTTTTACGTTATATGAATATTTTGACCGTGCGTGTATCCGACCGAATTCTGATCTTGCGATGTTTTCTTTGTCGATGGCCGGGGATTCCCCGATAATCCTCCGCAGTACACTTCAATTCTTCAATCTTTCCACTAATCTCGTTCGTTCCTTCCATTCCATTCAAATCCATTTAGGGATGGCGATTCTTTCCGAAAAAGATCGATTTTTGAATCGATTCGAATCGTGACCTAATGAATCGATTCACAAAAAAATCGAGGTCTAAATGATCGATTTCCAAAACATCGATCTTTTTTTAACCGACTTCAAAAAAGAAGGAGGTCACTCAATTCGACCGTATATATGCTTTTTTATGTTTGTATGCGGATAACTTCGTCGTTTATGAACCGATTTTGATGATTCTTTTTTGTTCGAAAGCTTATACTTTCGGTGGTCCTATTATCACCAAGTCAAGATCTGACTATGGGATCCCAAGGAAATCGAGAGGAACTCTCAAATTTTATAGCCCCACATAATAATGTGGAAATATCGCAAATTATGTTTAAACAATATAGAATTAATAAATTAAAAGTACTAAAAAGAGTGAAATTATATAACTTTATAACAAAAACAAAACCGCTTTTAAACGGTAAAAAATAATATTGTTCAGTACTTCGCATTTAATACAAGTAAAATAGTGTAATTAAACGATGTCTTATAAGTAAAATCAGGGAATTAAAAAATAAAAATTATTTCTATTACCATATCAGATCAGGTATCAAACAAGACATTTATTTTCTAAATGTATTGATTACATTTAAAAGTTTATAAAATAGATAATAAAATATAGCAGTTCCAAATGCTTAATATCTAAGCTTTTTAAAAACAATAGTCTGTTAAGTCTACTGGGATCTAGGATCCATGAGGTTCCGCTCATCACTTGTGATATTTCCGGCAATTGAAAAAAGTCGCTCACAAGGAACAGATGATCCTACGATAATCATACAATCGTAATGTTTTTTCTATCAAAGAGAGTCTAAGTAAACTAAGCACAGAGCCATCTAGCCAGTTTTTGAGTAATTAACCCTTTAACAGGCAACACTCTTATAATACGGGTACATTCAACTAATTGTAAATAATTGTATGGTTTATACCAAAACAGAAAATATCGAATATCGATTTTCAAGGGTGAAATATCGATTCAGTACTACATATCGATCTTTTTGGACTGAAAAATCGATTATTCGATTAATCGATCTCAGATCGCCATCCCTTTCCCTAAATCCATCCATTCCATTCGAAATTCAATCAAAGTGAAATTAGTGAAATCACTTGAGAATTTTTGTGTAAAATAAATAATACGTTTTTTGCTATAATTGGTGTTGATTTTAATGACTAATAAGTTAAATTAAAAATAATTAAAGTGTACTATAATTTTTTATAAATACTATCCTTTTAATTTTTTTGTACTATCTTTTTCAACGTACCTAAATCCAACCCTGATGGTTGGTTACTTTTCTTCTTCTGTGAAAGAACAAGAGGCGGGCGAGCTTTGTTTTCGTTTATTTTGTTCTATTTGGTTCTAGTTTTTACTTACATTTTTCTAGTATTTACTTTTAGGCTGGTAAATTACTAATCTGTTTACACATCTCTATGAGTAAGAATAAAGTATCAGCAGAATGGAAGAAGCGTGTAAAATCAGAATACATGCGGCTTCGTCAAGTGAAGGTAATTGCTTTTCCGCTTTAGTAATTGTTATTAAATCATTTTTTAGAATTATTCTTGATAATATGTATACATCATTAACGTTTATGTGTGGTACGTTTAGCGATTCAAACGTGCGGACGAGGTAAAGGTGGCTTGGGCGCGCAACCTCCGTATAATGTCGGAGGCGGTGGAAGTGCGGGAGAATGAAGGCTTAGAGCGGGGCCGTCGCCCATTCTGGCCCCCTCCTGCACCCAGCGCCAGCCACGAGAGCCTCATGAAGCGAGCCGAAGTTACCTATACTGATGGTAAGATAATTTAGATGGATGGATTTCTTTTGGTCTGAGACAATATTCTCTTTATAACAATGAGCACATAATAAATATAAAAATGGTAATAAATTGATACATTATTAAAAAAGATAGGCATATATGTTTAAACTGATAATCTAGCAATGTCATGTAGGCATTTTAAAATATTTGATAAGGATTGTATTGGATAAAGAAAGAATGGGTGTGGAAAATACCTGGTTCACGTATTTTCGCGTCTTGGTGGTAGATATGCGTGCGTACTCCGTTCTTCCAATATCCTTCATATGTTGAAGTGGCGAAGTGATGATGCGTATGCACTCAATATGCGACACACACAATAAAATGTTGAGATTGATGATGATAGCCATACTGATTAGTGTAAGTTGAAGGGAACTTCTGTAGCTCGACCTAACTCGGGGCGGTGCAGTAGACGACTCACTGTCTGTCACGAATTCACGATTTCACGTCATGATTTCTCTTCCTACCTCCAGGTTCTGTGATAGTTGGGTGGGATGTAGGTAGAAGAGGAAAGTTTCGTTCGGGAATTGAATGTTGTGAACTAACAGATTGTATTTATGGCCCAGAGCTCTTTTTTCAAATTTATTTTCTTTTCTTTTCCCAAAATTATTTATTTTCTGGACCAACTTTAATATCCATATTTAATTTTCCTCTCATAACGCTTTAATAATTTCTGCTTCACAGCTTCAGGTGTAGTGACCACTCAACAAGTGCCCATCCGCTACATTAACTCTGTGAATCCCATACCAACCATGTACACGTGGGCTCCAACACAGAAGAACTTCATGGTGGAAGATGAGACAGTGCTCCACAACATCCCGTACATGGGCGACGAGGTGCTGGACCAGGATGGTACATTCATCGAGGAGCTCATAAAGAACTACGATGGGAAAGTGCATGGTACATGGCTTATCATCTATTTTATTCTGTTTGTGGATGAGGCTTCTTGTGGGTCTTTGTCCAGTTTAATATTTAAAAAAATTAATATCACAGGTGACTATGTATATTTGTGGATTTATGGATGACTGACTTATTTAAAAACAAATCATAATTACTTTGAAATTTTTGTGTTTGAAATTGATCTAATAATAATCTTGTTGTTTATGAGCACATGTTTAATTTCATTAAGTGCAAGTAATAATGTAATATGGGATATGTTATAAAAGTTTGTTAATCATAAAACAGATTCAGATGTATGTAATGTAAGTTTATTTATGGGGCCCAGTCCACTAGCAGTGACAATAACTCATTACGGTGTGCGACACATTAGTGCTTGCATCTGCTATTATCACACATTACAATATGACTATTAGATTCTGTTAAGTTCACCAGTCTAAAAAGTAATATCACTAAATCACCAAAAAGCATCTTATGGCACCATTATAACACAAAAACAACATTGAGTTGTAAAAGTAACAGAATTTTAGTGCAACTATAAGTGTACACAGCAATCATAAATCATGCTTAAATATGTGTATTTATATATGTATGACATAACATTTCACAATCACTCTTAGTAAACCTGCATAATATTCATTTTCTCTATCAAACTGTCTACAATTTTATTGTAACCCTAAGTTCACATTATTCTACTCATTATTTGAATTGTTTAGCCTCAGTTATTGTATGTATGTAGTATGAGCAAATGTGTGATCTAGCCTGGCTTTGCTCAGGTGATTTCAGTTTATATGATTATGGTAGTCTATCCCATGGGAACAGTACATTTTTTCAGGATAAAAAGTAGCCTATAAGTAGTCTGAAACAGCATACAGTGTGTATGCTGTTTCTTAAATTTATTTATTAATCTCTTTATCTATTATCTCTTTTTTTCGCTTAAATTTATTTATCTCTTTGCCAAATGTCATCCTGATCCGTTCATCTGTTGTTTCAAGATTGAGCAACAAACATCCATCCAAAATTTCCATACATTAAATATGTTAGTATAACTTTATTGTATCACTATCTATCTATTATCCACTATGTAATGATCCATTGGGTAATAAACATGAATATATTAGTGTTAAAACTAACAGCATAAAATTCACTAATATACCCCTTGAAATTATTTAGAAAATTATCAGTGCTTTTGATAAAAAGTGATAGTTATCTTTGATTTTAACAAAATTTTAGGAAAAAAGAGTAAACAAGAAAAAGACTTGTATAGTGTAAGAATTTTTCTGAAAAATACCTTTTAATATTTTTTTTAAGTATATGTATGTTGCATAATTTTTATACAATATTATATATTCACGTTATTACATGTATTTTGCCATTCTTATAGAACTTAATAAATACCTTCATTAAGAGTGGTTCCAAACCAGTGTATTTAATGACCTTAAGAGTCAGCCCCAGCAGTTTTTTCTTTTTTTAATGGTACCATGTCGACGGAACCCCGCGCGGGGTTCCTTTTTTTGTATTAATTTAAAAAGTCCAACCTAACCTAACCGATCCCATTCATTTTAAATGACGAGTCCTTTTTGTATTTTTTTGGCGGGGGGCTTCGCCCCCACCTTCCCCATTCGGGGGGCTTCGCCCCCTGAAACCCCCTTTTCCCGGAGGTTTATTTAGGCAGAAATAGCGCATTAATTTGCTCGCTAAGATTTGATGATCATTTACTACATTTGGTGTTCGAATACAGTTTGAAGTGCAGTCGTGACTAAAATAGTACTATTGTAATTTTAGACTTTATTTTTTCTGGTGGTATCAAAGCTTTTTATGGTAATCATTATATTTAACCCCGTTGTTTATTATACATTGGTGTGAATATTGTATGGGTGATGCCTGTTGGGGCTGTCATATACGCGCGTAAAATACGCAGGTTCTCTTAACATATTTAAATCATTAAAAATAAAATTGTACTAAAAGACACTTTACATTTGTAATGTCTTGATGAGTATAATTAGACTTCAAATTATGTAATGTTGTTGACAGGTGACAAGGAAGGCGGGTTCATAGACGACCAGCTGTTTGTGGACCTGGTGCATGCCCTGATGTGCTACCAGACCAAGGATGAAGTGGCCGACGAGAGGAAGGAACGCAACTCTAAAGAAGAAAAGGATGTAAGTTTATTTAAAATGTTTAGATAATTTTAGTTGTAGGAAAATCACATATATGAGAAAATATTTGTAGAATCCACCAAGTTTCTATGATTTAGATGTACATAATAATATATATTATATAGTTTTATTACTACTTTAAACTAGCCCTTCGCCCATGACGGCTCCCGTGTGGCCTACACGTTTTTTTACACAAATGAGATAGGAATAAGATATTTTACTTGTGTAAAAATAGTGTGTGTTAATCTCCAGACCCCAACTATTTGCATACAAAAAATAAGGTTAATCTGTAGAACCATTGTGATGTGAAAGGAGGATATATAAATAAACAAACATTTATATTATAGTTTTAGTTTAGACTAGAGTTTCCCAAACATTGGTCTGCCATGGCCCAGTAACTTAAACACTGCTCCTTTGTGACCCACTTAATACTTTTAAACCCAAGCTGGTTTGATTAGATAACATATATAAAATAGTAGCGCGCATGGCCCGGCGGTTAGCGTAGAACGCAAACGATCTATGCAACTAAGCCAAACGGGCGCGGTCGGGTGTGAGATGGGTGACCGCTAGTGGCAAAAAAAATTTCATGCGCGTTTCCGTGCTTCGGAGGGCACGTTAAGCCGTCGGTCCCGGTTGTTGTCGATAGATAACAGTCGTTAAACCTTGTCGGAGGCCTTATGGGCGGTTTAAAAACATCCGACAGCAGGTTGGCCACTAAGCCGCATCTCCACCAACCCGCATTGGAGCAGCGTGGTGGAGTAAGCTCCAGGCCTCCCCAATGATGGGGAGAGACCCGTGCCCAGCAGTGGGACGCAAAAAAAGGGTTGCGGCCAAACTGATTATATTACTATTACATACTTTGGTAAGTATCGGGTATGGAGCTGCTGCTTATTTTGTACTCAAGAATCCAAGTTAGCGTAAAATGACGGAAGTTTTATCGTAAGGTCTGGTTCCACTTAAAGTCAGTCATTTTTAAGGTAAATTATTAGTGTTGAAAACCAACTACTACAAGTATTACTTATTTAAAAAAAAAGGCATGAATGTTGTTTTTATTTAGTTGGCCCAGTAGCGGTTCGCGACCCGTCAAATGGGAAACACTGGTTTACACTGTTATCAAATACCTGCACTAATGTATATATTATTATTTATGTTAAATATTTGTGAATCATTCTGTGTAATAGAAGCATAAATATTTTCAGAAGGAAGCAAGCAAAGAACTCAAAGAAAAAGAGAAAGACAAGGAAAAGGACAAAGATGAGCCAAAGGAAGGGGAGACGAAGTTGGCCCATGATAAACAGTTTCCAATATTCACCATATTCCAGGCCATCAGCTCACAGTTTCCAGATAAGGGCACTGCACAGGAACTGAGGGAAAAGTAACAAAACTTCTGTACTTGCCTTACTTTGTTTTAAAAACAGAAAAAATTTTGAGTAGTCATTAAACAAAAATTCTAGATTGACAGTAAAATGAGAACCCACTCCCTAATTTACTCTTTAATTCCTTGAACAGTCAAGATAAACTGTGGTTTATTTAGTAGGAGGTACTCTGTAGGAAAGCCATAAGAGTGCAATGAGGAGTTTTGGCGGGAAGTTGAAAAAGACATATTGTGCTTTTGTTTCATTTCTACTTTCTTGGTGTATTTTTGAGTCATATCGGATAAATTTGATGGGATTTTGTTCGATATAGGTTAATTACAGTGCACAAGTGTTGTGAATTAAAATAACAGTGCGAAAATATGTTTTTTGGCTTGCCTCCAAAATTCCATTGGTTGCGTTCTGGTCAAGAAGCCATTGCTTTACTTGATTGTCTGACTGACTTGACTGACTGAGCTGACGACTTACTGACTTTACCTATTATTACTCATTCAGTTTCACCAAAACTGGCAAAAACGTGATGCAAAAATTATAATTGACGCTGACAATATGCAGAGTATTGCGATGCCACAGTTGAAGAAAAAAAAAACAACGGGTTGCACTCCGATAGTGCCTGCAGAAGTGAAAACTTGAATATTAGCGTTGTGCATTTTTGATATTTTGAAATGGTTAGGGAATAATTTCGCACGAATTGCTTTTATTATCAGTATTATTTTTCATCTGATATTTTCAGTAGGTTTTCATCTTGTACTCACTCTAATATTTTCACTATTTCTTCGTCACTTTTTCATTAATAGATGCACTTTGTTCAAATCGACGATAAAATACTGTATAAATAATTACCAAAAACAATTAAAAAAAACGCAAATATGGGATAAATATAAATCAATATGATTAGTTAATTAAATACTTAAATAAATTAAAATTTCTAAGTTAGATTTTAGTCAGTACTTTTATTTATTAATAATATACCTATAATATAATATTTGCATACCTTACTGAGGTAAATATGGCGGATTATTAAATGTATAAAACAACTTTTGTAATACCCATATTTGTGCAAATAAATCATTTGTCTTTGTCTTTGTCAATGTCCATATTTTAAATACTTGATATAAACGAATTTTACAAGTATAGACAGTCGAGCCATCAGCTGTCACCCCTTCGTCTTACGAATATTCGATCAGGCCACGTGTCCTGACGCGAGTTGTAACATTTTTTACCCATCCCAAAAAAAGTGCACAACGCCGCTAAAGAAGTTTTCACTTCAAAAAAGTGTGCAATGACTACGAAGGTACATCGAGCTGACGTCGCGGCGCGACCCGGACGCGCTGCCGCCCGAGTGCACGCCCAACATCGACGGGCCGCTGGCCGAGTCCGTGCCGCGCGACCAGACCATGCACTCCTTCCACACGCTCTTCTGCCGCCGCTGCTTCAAGTACGACTGCTTCCTGCACCGTCAGTATATGCCTATTTGTTTCTTGTTCTATTCCGCTTGACAACTTCAATTTGTTCCAATCAAATAAGAATTCTTAAGTTTTTTTATTATTTTGATTAAGAAGTTTACATATTAAAGGAATCATCGGATAGTTAAAAATTAAATAATGGAACCTTTGGAGGTTTAAAAAGCATACTTTAAAGACATTGCAATCAAACTTTGCGTTGCAAAACAAAAAAATCGTTACCACATGAATGATGTTGCTTTTAATGATAATAAATATTTTACAACTGTTTATGACTTACACAAGCTTGCATGTACCCGAGGCATTACTCTTTTAAATATAAATAGAAAATTGTAGATATGTCTAATGATTAATCTTATCTATATATAAATAATAATATATAATATCTTATTATAATAATATCTTATAAAGACAGTAGGTATATAATTAAGTTTGCTTGAAAGTCTTAGAAAATTTATGAGAAATATAAAAATGAACATCATAGACTAAGATTCTGATTTTTAATAATAACATTATACATCTGTAAATTTTATTTTGTATTTTATAAAATTATTCTATGTATTGTATAAGCAACTATATACATTATAATAAATAATAATATGTTATTCTGTGAAGTGTTAATAGGGCTGACTAGTTTATTGTTCTGTTTGGCCGGCAGGGAGCCAGGCAGGTAAGGCCACCACCCTCACCATTCGCTGTGTCATGGCTCATATGTCCTATCAGTCACTCTTATTTTGCAGTTTTCTTTGATGAAATATTAATGATACGCCCTTACTGTTTAATTTCGCGCATTTTCCTAAAATTTTCCTTCATTTTCTTAAAACATATACTTTCATTCAGGGCTGTTTATGTGTTTGAAAACAGGCTACAATTGTATATCTCTTTAAAATGTATCCATTTATATTTATCCCCTTTTAATCTCTCTATTCTTTGTCTTGTAGTCTGAGTAATTATTGGCAATATTGGCAGAATTTTAAAAAACACCGTTTTTCCCCACTACTGTAGGTACATCCATTCCAAGAGAAATTGTTAAGTTACAGTGATTTGTTTAGCTACCAAAAAAACTCTACTCTAAAGCTGTAGGAACTTTTTTCTTTGTCAATAAAAACTTGATATATACATTTAATATTTTAACTGCCCTTTTTCCAAATCTTTCACTCCAATACGACAATTTATCTTTTACCCTGTCGGAACTTTTATCTTTTATCAATATAAGTATATTTTTTAGGAAACAGCCTAATTTGAAAATATAATATTTCACACACTTACATAAATGTTATCTGCTATATCCTTTTCACTTATGGTTTTATTTGCGAGATAATACATTATTTTTATTGCTGTTTTGTTTAAGCATACATACAGTAGCGATAGCAACTTATAAATTATTTTTTATCAAGTAATATTAATTAATTTTATGATTTTACTTTATTTTTACATTATTCTTATAGTATAAATCAGAATAATTCCAGCACTTACATATATTCCCCTTACTACACATCAATAATGAAAACAATGACATTATGAAACAATTTTTCACTTAACCTATTGGATTAAACTGTTAAAAATAAAAGCCACATAACAATTTTAATTCACTTTCGACAAGGAGCATTACAGTCAGTGGTTGTCCTCCTCCGTGACTTTCGACATCCTGGGATTCTAAAATCAATAATAATACTAGATAACGATATTGCACTTGGAAACTCTTGATGAACAATAACTTCATCCAAACTTTGAAAGTTGTGAGTAGTATACATACGCCCTTTTAGCACCAAGGCACACATAATGACATGACTTGGCAACAAAAGAGTGGTAAACAAAAATGAAGAGTTACTAAACATGGCAGGTCTGCAAGCGTGCCACCCGGGACCCAACCTCACCAAGCGCAAGGGGCCCGACCTGAAGCCCTTCTCCGAGCCCTGCGGACCCAGCTGTTACATGCTCTTGGTTTGTATTGCTTCACCTTTACATCTGTACTTAAATAAATACGAATCTTACGCACATATTTGTAATTTCAAATTTAGCCAATCTTAGCGCCGCACAATCACGGTGTTCATTTCAAATGAACGAATCTCACTCAAGCAAGCATATTGCAGCAAAATTGCGTGTTTCTGTAGAGATACGAGCGTTTGCTCATATCCTTGGCGTGTCTGCCCCGCCCAGATTTCTATTCTAACCTCTTTTAATATGTTCTGTGGTTTATAGGATAGCTGGGGAGGATTGGAATTTATTCAACGACACTGTATGTAGTGTCCAAATCCCCAACTTTGCAGCCCATATTATATATTATAATATAATAATTATATATTATAATATGGGCTGCAAATATATTTTTTTCCATTGTCTTCGTCTTCATCTGGCACCATAAAGACGAATTACGGGGGGACGTACGATTGCAATCACTACACACTCATTCTAAACATTCGGCATTACGAAGTGCCGTTAACTGTTTAGTTGAAAGTTTAGCACAACTTGACGTCGTGTGTACCATAGCTTGGCATTTATTGCATTCTAAACCCGGTTCCTTCTTCATAATAGATTTACTACACACATCACACTTTTTCATTCTGCGGGTATCTCGCATAAAGCTTTACATGCGAGTTCTTTCTAACACCGGCGCGTAGCTGACTAATAGTGTTTCATGCAATAATAATACTAACACTTCACATTCATGGCCCCACAGTAGGGTAGAGTCGTGTGTCGTGGGTGCCATGGACATTTGGCATAGGGAGATCTCCCGCCGGGCGAGGTGGTCATGCCCGGGGAGCGGCCGCGCTCCAACTGACTCAATTCGGAGCTTGTATATATGCTCGGATATTCAGAAAACTTCGATAGCGTGATTCTGGAATACCCGTGGCGCCATCTCTTGATGAGTAGCGGAAGGTCGCTACAGACACATACAAAGACAAACACCCAGACCGAGAACAGAAATTTCAAACTACGAACTTTCAACTCATCATTCAACTTTCTATTTCGCCGGGAATCGAAGCCGGGACCCTCCGATCGACAGTCCGGCATGGTAACCATTACGCCACGCGGGTCGTCGATGACAGTGACAAAAAGTAGTGAATTTGCAGGAGGGCATGCGCGAGAAGCTGGCGCGCGAGCAGGCGGCGGGCGAGGCGGGCCGGCCGCTGCTCGACTCGCCCAACGACGCCTCCTCGGAGGACAGCAACGACAGCAACCGCTGCCTCAAGGGTGCGTGCCTGCCTGCTGCCAGCTGCCCACTGCCCACTGCCCACTTGCTACCTCCTATTATATATGGCCAAGTTATACTAT
The DNA here is from genome assembly GCA_911387765.1 of Pyrgus malvae. Classification (NCBI taxonomy): domain Eukaryota; kingdom Metazoa; phylum Arthropoda; class Insecta; order Lepidoptera; family Hesperiidae; genus Pyrgus; species Pyrgus malvae. The sequence continues at coordinate 1,376,516 of OU426960.1, read as the reverse complement.
TTTAACACGCTTTTATTAGCTTAACCTGTATGTATGTATGTAACAGAATCTTTTAACTTAATTTTCACTTACTTCTAGGAGTCTAATTAACTTGAAAATTTGCACAGGGGTCAAGGGCCGATGACAATGCAATAATAAGAGAATAAAAATCCAACTAAAAAATTAAAAATAAATAATGTAGTTTAAAAAAATAAAAAAAAACTAAGAAACACGCTTTTGTTAAAATACGAACTAAAAAGTAAAAAATAAGAAGAAAATGTATTTTACTGTAAAAAAAAGGGTGGGGTGGTTTTAAGATACTATTGACACCATGCACCCCACGCTTTTTTTACAGTAAAATACATTTCCTTTTTTTTACTTTTTAGTTCGTATTTTCACAAAAGCGTGTTTTTTAGTTTTTTAAACTACATAATTTTTTTAGCATCGAGCATCGAACGAACGCTGCACCGTGCACACTTGAAAACGCTAAAACCCGCAATTCGAATTTAACTAGTCACGAAATCCCCATACCCATGCCGCATCCAAGTTGGCAAAATGCGATTGAGCCGTTAACACACCTTATTTAGACTTGGAGCCTCGCGGCGAGGCGGTGCGTTGCTCCGGAAACGCGGAAACACGGAGACACGGAGATGCGGAGAATTGTAATCACAACTAAGACATTTCACATTAACTTCAATAAAAACAACTACCCTACTACAACTTTACTAGTTTTCATTTATTTATTTATTAGTATATAAATATAGTCTCCTAACGTGTTAATCTTTTGCACAGGAAGCAACAGCAATTCCAGCAACAGCAACTGGAGCTCGAACGGACACAAGCAGACCAGCGGGGAGTCTGCCACTGAACCTCCTTACAATGCACTAGGTTTGTCTTTCAGACATTCGTTCAATTGAAGTTCACTTAATTGATTTTCTTTTCGTACACGTATTTATTGATGGAATCCACTGCAAAAATAAAAAAAATAACTCCCGTAAACTTGCCATCTGCCTTATGTATTTATGTGTTTATTTGCAAAAATAAAAAAATAAAAACTATAATATATAAATGGTGAAAAAGTTCATAGTCAAAGCCATTTGGCTGCAACTCTTTTTGCGTCCCACTGCAGGGCACGGGTCTCTTTCCAATTATTGTGGAGGCCTGGAGCCTTACTCCACCATGCTTTAATGCGGGTTGGTGGGTCAAAGCCATTTGATTCTTTGCAAAACAGCCCAGTTTGCTGTTCAATCAGCTTATGAATACCTATTAAAAATTTGATGGATCATATTTAAAAACCCCTATTATTTGGATAGTATGTTTCATGTACTATGGACACAATCCTTCTTGATTCTGAAAATTAATCCATTTCCGTAGTAGCCTTACTAACTGCAAAGCCTAGGTTTACTCCATTATATTCACTGTTCACTTCCACAATGTTCAGAATCATGCGCAAACGACTTGGTCAACTACTCAACGCATAGTTGAGTTGGGGCGTAATCAGAATCGACATGTCTCTGACTACTATTTTACTTCCATACCCAGCGATAAGATCTTCCATTAATAAATTGGTAAAAATGGTTTAATAATAATAATAAACATTTATTTCAGACATAATTACATCCATATATCGTTAGTACGTTAATAACAATCATTTTTTACCGACTTCCAAAAGGAGGAGGTACTGTATTCGGCTGTATGTTTTTTTTTTTTTTATATATGTTCACCGATTACTCCGCCGTTTGTGGACCGATTTTAAAAATTCTTTTTTTGTTCGTATGCTTATACTCCCGAGGTGGTCCCATTGTCACCAAAACGGGATCTGATGATGGGATCCCAGGGAAATCGAGGGGAACTCTCAAATTTTATAGGCACACACATTGATTTTCTTATACTTTCTGAAGCATAAGAGATATTTGTGCATAGTAATCATCATCTCATGTTGCTGAGCTGATGATGGAAGGTACTGCAACAGTGATGAGTTAAAAGCAATTGTTTTCAATAAATAGTTTTTTATTCCAAACCTTACATTCCTGAGGTGGTCCAACTGTCACCAAGGCAAAGTTTGATGAGGGGATCCCGGAAAAATCGAAGGGAACATTCAAATTTTATAGCACAACAAATGATTTTCATATTTTTACTAAAGCAAAACAGGCATTTTTGTATAATTATCATCATATCATGTTGCTGAGCTGATGATGGAAGGTACTTCGAAGGTTAGGAGTTGAGAGAAAATTCTTTCAATAAATGGTTTTTAGTGGAAATCTTACATTCCTGAGGTGGTCCAACTGTCACCAAGTCAAAGTCTGATGATGGTATCCCAAAGAAATCGAAAGGAACATTCAAATTTTATAGTACAACAAGTGATTTTCATATTTTTATTGAAGCAAAATAGGTATTTGTGTATAATTATCATCATATCATGTTGCTGAGCTGATGATGGACGGTACTATGACGGTTAGGAGTTGAGAGCAAATTCTTTCAATAAATGGTTTTTTGTTGGAAATCTTACATTCCTGAGGTGGTCCAACTGTCACAGTGGCAAAATTTGATGATGTGATACTAGGGACATCGAGGGAATCACTGAAACTTAATAGGCACACACATTCTTTTAGTCATATTTTTTAACATAATACAAATATTTATGTCCGGTAATTATCACCTCATGTTGCTAAGCTGATGATTGAAGGTACAACTCCTCAACGGTTTGGAGCTGAGAGCAAATTCTTTTATTAATTTATACGTTGAGGTGGACTGATAGTAGTATTCTTTCAGGCTATAAGATGGCTATTAGATAAACATGATTATAAAAGGTAAATCTGTTTAAAGTTTAGAAGTTAAGTGAAAATTTTTCCAATTATGCTAATACATACAGAATTATTAAAATTACTAAAAAGAGTGAAATAAATTAAGTTTTTAACAAAAAAATAGAACCGACTTCAAACGGTAAAAAATAAAATTGTTCAGTACCTACTTCTTCTTGCTTATGGTAATGACTCTTAAAACTATTTTTGGAGTCGGGCCCTTAGTAAAATGTCCTGTCTTAGTAAATATAGTGTACCTTTCGTTCTGAATGGACACCAACTCCAATATAGTTTTAACAGTCATTACCATAAGCAAAAAGAAGTAGGTACTGTCCCACTGTCTGTATTGTCGGTGCCCATTTAGAAGGAATGGTACGACATTTTAGTAGGGGCCCGACTCCAAAAATAGTTTTAAGAGTCATTACCATAAGCAAGAAGAAGTAGGTACTGAACAATTTTATTTTTTACCGTTTGAAGTCGGTTCTATTTTTTTGTTAAAAACTTAATTTATAAGTTAAGTAGTTAAGTTAGTTAAGTCAGTTTAAGTTAAGTTAGAGAGTCCTATGTCAACCAGCAAATTACTGAAGACAAAGAACTTTATTTGCACAAAAAAGGGTGTTTACAAAAGTTGTTAATACATATTTAGTACGCCATATTTACCTTCATGAGGTATGCAAATATTACAAAGATAAAAAAACTTGCTTATAACACAATTTATAGAAATGTACTTACATTAATTATATCAGTTTTATTATATTTTTTACACTATATAAATTTTTTAAACACTATATTATTTATGGTTTAGTGATCACATAGGCTATAAAATGAAGTTAAATATAAAATTGTAATAATTTTTCATTGAGATTATATTTATAATGTTAGTTAGTTATAAAAATTAATACAGTTTGTGCATATGCACATGAGTTATTACTGTTCAAATCTAAGTGTCCGTCCAATCCATCTTATCTCACCAGTGATGTAATTCAATCAATATAGTGATATTATATTTATGTAATTATTTGGCAGGACTCACATTAGGAGAGCCAGACTCGGAGTGGACGGGCTCAGACCAGTCCCTGTTTAGGGCTCTGCACAAGGTGTTCCCCTCCAACTACTGCGCCATCGCACAGCTAATGCTATCCAAGACTTGCCAACAGGTAACATAATATTGTTGTAGTATTATCAGCTGGCATTATGCCTCTTGGCTTCAGAAAAACCAGGAATTGGTATTCCAAGTGAATCATTATTGCTTTTTATCATTAAGAAAAGTTTTTTTAGTATACTATCTCATAGAACTACACCAGGATTCACATTGGAGGTACAATGGACTAATAACGATAACATCCAAACCATGAACAAAAATTTCAACCCTTTACCTCCTCCACCATACACCACGACCTCCACCATTCAAACCATTTTCATCATTATAATTTTCACTTCGACGGGGTGTCGGGAATCCAATCCCGAACTTCTCGATCAGCAATCCAGAGAGAGAGAGAGATCAAAATGCAATTGTCACAAGACTAATGTGTTACAATGCCTGTCTTATCTTACTATCTAATATAAGCCTAAATATTTAGATATTAGAGCATTGTTGTCCTTGTTAAAATTCATACAAAAGACAAAATTTGATACAGTGTTTATCATCTGTTATCAGGTATACACATACTGGATCAAGACTGGCCAAGAGGAGTGCAGGGTGGAGGCCGAGCTGACCCCACCTCGCAAGAAGAAGAAGAAGCACCGCCTGTGGTCCGTGCATTGCCGCAAGATACAGCTCAAGAAGGACTCCGCCTCCCACCACGTGTATGTACTTAAAAAGAGTTGACAGATCTTGCATATTAGACCAAAGAAAGTGAAGAATAGGGTCTTGGACACTGCACAGATTAAATCAAAATTCATGCAATAACATGTGGTGCTAAACCACACTTGTAAAGCACGATAATTATTAATTTAATTTTATACATGATTTTTGTTACCTTTTAAATGAATAAAAATTTGACTATGAGACCACAAATGAGTTGTGATGTCACAAATCATTCCCTTATACAAAATGTTTCAGAATGTCACGTTTTGACAGCTAATTAAAAGTTTTCGTAATCCAAGACCGGATTGCTTCACATTCAGTGGTCTAACCTTTTGTCTTTTCGTGGAAAGGTAAAGGTACCAGACAGACACTCATTATATGAGGCGCCCGTCAGCTGCCGGAATGGCAGTGCAACTGCATATGACTTCAGTCAAGACTCGGGCTGTGTGTACATTTCCATGGGGTACAACAACCACTTAACTTGTGGCCTGCATGATCATCTGCTTCTCCTTTGAACAATTTGTTCTTGGGTTGAGTCACATAGTATTGGACAGTCAAGCATGCTATTGGAAAAGGTCTGTAGGAACAAAGGAATAGTAGAAATAAAACCATTTTTTGAGAACGTCGTTCATTTGACAACGAAATATAAACGTAAGTCAAGAACTGTAAACGTTCATTTGACAACGAAATATAAACGTAAGTAACTTTGTGCGCTCAAAGGTATAAAACGAGTGTGCCGTTACTGCCCTGAGAGTCAATAAAACTCAAGTAACGACCTTTAAATAATTTTATTCAATTGAAAGTTAAAAAAAAATATATAGGCACATAAAATAGATATCGGGGGGTCGTGGGTTAACGGGCTAATCTGTCAACACTTCGGAGCGCAGTACTTCCCTTTCCGTGCGTCCGGCCGTATGGTGTGTAGCGGCGTCCGGTCCGATCGAGTGTCACGCGCGGCCGTGTACGGGGCAGGGTTCTTCTTTGAACTTGTCCGCAGCAAGCGGCAGGCAAGCGGCAAAACAAACAAGCCAAGCAGTCGTCGGCGCAATTGGCTATGCAGGTCTTAAGCCGCAGGGTAATCCCCTAACGCGGGAACAGACTTATATACGCTGATATTGCGATAAATCAATGGGTTAAAATGCAAAAATAACTACGACAGAAAATGGTGAATGCCGACCACGCACACTGCGAATCAAACTGACGCAGTATCGCTCTCACTCAGATCGAGGTGCGACTGGCGCGTCTGCGCTGCTCGGCCGATCGGTCACCGACCCCGTTCTCCCCCCGCGCAATACCCGCGCTCGACGCTCAATTTTGCTCGTCATCGCGTACGAACCGAGATTTGTAACGTTCCATTACACGAGTAAACATTCTTATCTCTCTTTTTTTTTCAAATTCAAATTCAAATTTCATATCTGTTAAGTATGCAAACATAGACTGTTAAAATTCATAACACTCCTGTTGCTTTGCGCAACGCAAGTGATGTACGCAGCTGAGCTAAACGGGCGTGATCTGGGGGAGATGAGTTGGAGGTTGGGCTTTTATTTCGAAAAATTCCATCCAGCACCAAACCACACCTTGGTGAAAAAGGATAAAAATTAGAACTTAAAACTATAAACAAATTAATTTTAAACCCTCCCATTTTTTCAAAATAAACGATTGTTACTGTCTGACATGTCATGTTACTGTCAAATGTTTTGACTTTTTGACATTGACTCATTCTAAAACTCATAATTAATAAAAAAATATTTTTTCAAAATCGGGGGCCTGAAAAATTCCACGGTTTATAAAAATTGTTAGAATGTGTAATGTCTGTCTATATACCTTCCTTGTGCCCTGGTTAGATTTTTTCGGAATAAAGACCTACTTATGGACATCTCCTTTCATGCACGCTTCTGTGCTTCACAGTACACGTTACGCCGTTGGTCTTATTGTTATCGATACATAGCAGTCATTAAACCTTGTCAAGACCTTACGAAAATCCATACAATATCAAAGAATGTGTGTTTTATTCCAGATACAACTACACCCCGTGCGACCATCCGAACCAGCCGTGCGACAACATGTGCCCGTGTCTGCAGTCGCAAAACTTCTGCGAGAAGTTCTGCCAGTGCAGTAGTGATTGTAAGACAAGTTTTTTAAATCTTTTTGTTTAAATAAATTGAACAAAAAGGCAGACGGTCTGTGTGGTGTTAAGTGATCATCGTTGCCTATGGACACTGGCAAACTCAGGGGAGCCACTTGAGCATTGCTGGCTTTGGAGGAGAGCCTTTTTACAGGTTTCTTGAAGAACCCCATGTTATAGTCCATTGGAAATGCCTCAGCTGGAAGGTTGTCCAATAATTTACATGTCCTTGGTAAAAAGGAGCTAGCAAAGCCACAACTGCTACAAGTCCAAAATAGTCCAGATGGTCTTTTTAACCATTTGTATTTAGGTAAACTCTTTTGATAAATTGAATTATTTCATGCTATTGAATAGCTGAATATGTACCGTTAATTTAATTAACATACCACCCATGGGCGTACCGGATTTTTTTTCAAGCTGGGTACCGCGCTTAATATTGCCTTTCATGTTACACAAAAGACCGGTACACAAAATATTAAAATACAAAGAAAACAGCAAGAGGCAGCATAATGTAGCTTACTTTTTATAAGTTACTTTTTTGTTTGGGAGATCTTTTGGGGTTTTTGAATCCCTAAAACTAGACCTTGATCCAGGGGGGGAGGCAACTATCCTCTGCTTCCCCTTCCTCGGTACGCTCATGACACCAGCTACTGTAATAATAATATAATGATGTAACATATTCAAGACAGATAAAGTATTGATTGTTGGAGTCAGATTATCGCGACGGTTGTAGCTACATGCGCGTGTTGGTTGCGCAGGCCAGAACCGGTTTCCGGGCTGCCGCTGCAAGGCGTCGTGCAACACGAAGCAGTGCCCGTGCTACCTGGGCGTGCGCGAGTGCGACCCCGACCTGTGCACGGCGTGCGGCGCCGACGCGCGAGCGCCGCCCGTCTGCTGCCGCAACGTGTCCGTGCAGCGGTCTGTTCTCTCTCTCTCTCTCTCTACCTGGGCGTGCGCGAGTGCGACCCCGACCTGTGCACGGCGTGCGGCGCCGACGCGCGCGCGCCGCCCGTCTGCTGCCGCAACGTGTCCGTGCAGCGGTCTGTTCTCTCTCTCTCTCTCTCTACCTGGGCGTGCGCGAGTGCGACCCCGACCTGTGCACGGCGTGCGGCGCCGACGCGCGAGCGCCGCCCGTCTGCTGCCGCAACGTGTCCGTGCAGCGGTCTGTTCTCTCTCTCTCTCTCTCTACCTGGGCGTGCGCGAGTGCGACCCCGACCTGTGCACGGCGTGCGGCGCCGACGCGCGCGCGCCGCCCGTCTGCTGCCGCAACGTGTCCGTGCAGCGGTCTGTTCTCTCTCTCTCTCTCTCTACCTGGGCGTGCGCGAGTGCGACCCCGACCTGTGCACGGCGTGCGGCGCCGACGCGCGAGCGCCGCCCGTCTGCTGCCGCAACGTGTCCGTGCAGCGGTCTGTTCTCTCTCTCTCTCTCTCTACCTGGGCGTGCGCGAGTGCGACCCCGACCTGTGCACGGCGTGCGGCGCCGACGCGCGAGCGCCGCCCGTCTGCTGCCGCAACGTGTCCGTGCAGCGGTCTGTTCTCTCTCTCTCTCTCTCTACCTGGGCGTGCGCGAGTGCGACCCCGACCTGTGCACGGCGTGCGGCGCCGACGCGCGAGCGCCGCCCGTCTGCTGCCGCAACGTGTCCGTGCAGCGGTCTGTTCTCTCTCTCTCTCTCTCTACCTGGGCGTGCGCGAGTGCGACCCCGACCTGTGCACGGCGTGCGGCGCCGACGCGCGAGCGCCGCCCGTCTGCTGCCGCAACGTGTCCGTGCAGCGGTCTGTTCTCTCTCTCTCTCTCTCTACCTGGGCGTGCGCGAGTGCGACCCCGACCTGTGCACGGCGTGCGGCGCCGACGCGCGAGCGCCGCCCGTCTGCTGCCGCAACGTGTCCGTGCAGCGGTCTGTTCTCTCTCTCTCTCTCTCTACCTGGGCGTGCGCGAGTGCGACCCCGACCTGTGCACGGCGTGCGGCGCCGACGCGCGAGCGCCGCCCGTCTGCTGCCGCAACGTGTCCGTGCAGCGGTCTGTTCTCTCTCTCTCTCTCTCTACCTGGGCGTGCGCGAGTGCGACCCCGACCTGTGCACGGCGTGCGGCGCCGGCGCGCGAGCGCCGCCCGTCTGCTGCCGCAACGTGTCCGTGCAGCGGTCTGTTCTCTCTCTCTCTCTCTCTCTACCTGGGCGTGCGCGAGTGCGACCCCGACCTGTGCACGGCGTGCGGCGCCGACGCGCGAGCGCCGCCCGTCTGCTGCCGCAACGTGTCCGTGCAGCGGTCTGTTCTCTCTCTCTCTCTCTCTACCTGGGCGTGCGCGAGTGCGACCCCGACCTGTGCACGGCGTGCGGCGCCGACGCGCGAGCGCCGCCCGTCTGCTGCCGCAACGTGTCCGTGCAGCGGTCTGTTCTCTCTCTCTCTCTCTCTACCTGGGCGTGCGCGAGTGCGACCCCGACCTGTGCACGGCGTGCGGCGCCGACGCGCGAGCGCCGCCCGTCTGCTGCCGCAACGTGTCCGTGCAGCGGTCTGTTCTCTCTCTCTCTCTCTCTACCTGGGCGTGCGCGAGTGCGACCCCGACCTGTGCACGGCGTGCGGCGCCGACGCGCGAGCGCCGCCCGTCTGCTGCCGCAACGTGTCCGTGCAGCGGTCTGTTCTCTCTCTCTCTCTCTCTACCTGGGCGTGCGCGAGTGCGACCCCGACCTGTGCACGGCGTGCGGCGCCGACGCGCGAGCGCCGCCCGTCTGCTGCCGCAACGTGTCCGTGCAGCGGTCTGTTCTCTCTCTCTCTCTCTCTACCTGGGCGTGCGCGAGTGCGACCCCGACCTGTGCACGGCGTGCGGCGCCGACGCGCGAGCGCCGCCCGTCTGCTGCCGCAACGTGTCCGTGCAGCGGTCTGTTCTCTCTCTCTCTCTCTCTACCTGGGCGTGCGCGAGTGCGACCCCGACCTGTGCACGGCGTGCGGCGCCGACGCGCGAGCGCCGCCCGTCTGCTGCCGCAACGTGTCCGTGCAGCGGTCTGTTCTCTCTCTCTCTCTCTCTACCTGGGCGTGCGCGAGTGCGACCCCGACCTGTGCACGGCGTGCGGCGCCGACGCGCGAGCGCCGCCCGTCTGCTGCCGCAACGTGTCCGTGCAGCGGTCTGTTCTCTCTCTCTCTCTCTCTACCTGGGCGTGCGCGAGTGCGACCCCGACCTGTGCACGGCGTGCGGCGCCGACGCGCGAGCGCCGCCCGTCTGCTGCCGCAACGTGTCCGTGCAGCGGTCTGTTCTCTCTCTCTCTCTCTCTACCTGGGCGTGCGCGAGTGCGACCCCGACCTGTGCACGGCGTGCGGCGCCGACGCGCGAGCGCCGCCCGTCTGCTGCCGCAACGTGTCCGTGCAGCGGTCTGTTCTCTCTCTCTCTCTCTCTACCTGGGCGTGCGCGAGTGCGACCCCGACCTGTGCACGGCGTGCGGCGCCGACGCGCGAGCGCCGCCCGTCTGCTGCCGCAACGTGTCCGTGCAGCGGTCTGTTCTCTCTCTCTCTCTCTCTACCTGGGCGTGCGCGAGTGCGACCCCGACCTGTGCACGGCGTGCGGCGCCGACGCGCGAGCGCCGCCCGTCTGCTGCCGCAACGTGTCCGTGCAGCGGTCTGTTCTCTCTCTCTCTCTCTCTCTACCTGGGCGTGCGCGAGGGAGAGAATTAATACGAAAACATTTTGAAAATAAAATAAGAGCACAACACGAATCTTCAAAGTTTCCGTCATAACTCCAACAGTCTATTACAACCAGAAAAAGCGGTGAGAGTGGGATCTCAATCCGTCCAGCCAGCAGCCCCGGGAAGATGAAGTGTGCGTGGTCGCATGCCGCCGTAAGCATCGGAAGGTGCAGCAGAGCACATCTGCTCTCTCAAAGATGGGCCCGTTCCAGGGCGCCGCGCGTGGAGGACACCGGTGCGTTCCACTGGAAATTCCGGAGTCCTCGCCAAGCACAGAGGCAGGCCACCGAGGGGGTATAAGTGCGATCAAGTCCACATAACCCAGTATCCTCTCCCAAGGTGCAGGGGGTACCTATTAAAAGGTTTCCCCTACGCCACGATACAAAAAAAAGGTTATTGATTTAAATCTCTGCCACCTATGAAACTATGTTGTTTATTAGTTTATATTGTATATAGTTTCTCTTATAGTGATATATGTGCAGGGGTCTACATAAGCACCTGCTGCTGGCGCCGAGCGACGTGGCCGGCTGGGGCATCTTCCTGAAGGAGGCGGCGCACAAGAACGAGTTCATCTCCGAGTACTGCGGCGAGATCATCTCGCAGGACGAGGCCGACCGCCGCGGGAAGGTCTACGACAAGTACATGTGCTCCTTCCTCTTCAACCTCAACAATGGTATGCATATAAAGTTATGAGTAACGTTACATACCCATGTGGCCAACTGTCTTCTCTTTATATTGTTAAAATGCCAGATAATCTGCAAGCGAGATGAATGCAGTATCCACATTCCATATAATTAATAAATTCAGTAATATCTGGTCTGATAAGAGTGGTACTTTTTGCTGCAAAACGCCCAAAAATTTCTTTACTGCAGAAACAAATGTCAATTACATACATAAATATAAGCTGCATCAATTTTTGCCTCCCACTACTGGGTGTGGGTCACTCCCTAATCCAATATTAGGCCTGGAGCTTCCACCACGCTGCTCCAACGCGGGTTTGAGCTACTATATACATGAGGACATATTTGCATATAAATTCAACTCTTTCAGACTTCGTCGTAGATGCGACCCGCAAGGGCAACAAGATCCGGTTCGCAAACCACTCCATCAACCCCAACTGCTACGCGAAGGTCATGATGGTCAACGGTGATCACCGCATCGGCATTTTCGCCAAGCGCGCTATACAGCCGGGCGAGGAACTGTTCTTCGACTACAGGTACACAAGACCAATCATGACTTTATACTGTTACTATTTTTAATCTTTTTCAAGCTACTGAAAGTTTTTCTCCTCGACTCTTCCGCTCAACCATTCGCCCATAATGGCACTTAGAGGCGATGGCTAATGATTAATGTCCACTGTTTGTTAGAATATATAATGTATGTTGGTATATGTATATTCCAAAAAAATATTGTTTGAACACAGATTTATACCACTTATTGAAGCCACATTCGCCTGAAAAATATGATATTTGCCCTTAAAATAATGAAAAAAAGGGAATTTTGTAACTGTAAGGCCTCTTGTAGACATACGTTTCTTTGTCGTAAAAATCTACGGTTAATTCGTCGTGCGTAGGCACGTCGAATGTCATGTCATGTTGTCAGTGTTGTCGAGTTTCATACAACACTAACATGACATTGGGAGTGGAGTTTGTTGACGTTCGCGGCGGAGTTGCAGCACGAAGACGTGAAAATATCCGGCACGATCTACACGCTCTCATAGAACGCCACTGACAACCGTGGTTACGCACGACGAATTAACCGTAGATTTACATTATTACATTATATTACATTTAGGGCGGATTCTACCAAGCTAGAGTAAGTTTTTACTCAAGAATAAACTACGAGTTACTCTCGAGTATGCTGATTTTACATTCTACCAACTCATAATCTGAGAATAAGGTACTATACGCGAGTAAATATTTATACGGCCGATTTTGACGGTATAAAGATTTAATCTGAGAGTAAAGTCAATGTCACTTTAAATCTTCTTTGGTTTGCAGTCGTTTTTGGTTATATTTTCTTTTACTAAAAATTTATTAACACCGCGCTACGATGGAGAAATATGATCGAAGAGTCCGACAGTGAAGACGAATATGTGCCGAGACATTCATGGTGGATCAGGCAAACCAGGTCCACTAACAATATTTTTTCTGAAGCAAGCCAATTCGGGCTGCGTTTTCTTTTCAGACCCTCCATTTGAATTTTTATAATCGCAAATACAAATCACAAATTACCTATTAAAAATAACATAAACCTTCACGGACTCACAAAAACGAGAAACAAACAAAACGTAGAATAGTAAAGCTGTCAACGAGTGGCATTTCACTTTATTATCCTACAAAATTAAGTTGTTGTCGTATTTCGGGTTAAGTTAAAGGAAACAATATAGTACGCATTTTCATCGGCTTATAAATTCGTTCATACATTCGTTCATGAATCACTATTGAACATAGAATAACAAAACCGAGAGTATTTTACTCTTCGAGTAGTTGGTAAAACGTGAACGAAGTTATCCGTGAGTATTTTCAAGGAGTAAAATTATTCTCATGATAGTTATACTGGAGTAAGTTCGAGATTGGTCGAATCCGCCCTTACAGAATTAACTGTGTGTTATAAAAACTAAATCTGAGAATCATAGGTACTTTTACAGGTTTCAGAACATTTCTCAATGTTGTACTTTATGTATTGAATTAATATACCTAACAATATTCTTTATTATTTCACATACTTTCATATTTTTGTCAAGCCCACATTTTGTACTAGCGGCCGCCCGCGACTTCGTCCGCGTGGACTTTGGTATTAGTCATAGCATGTTATATATAGCCTACCCTTTCTTCTTTCTTTCCCTTTCTTCCCTGTCTTCCCTTTCCTTTTGATAAATGGACTATCAAAGGAAATATACCGTATAACACTATCTATACTAATATTAATATAGATAGTGTTATATGGTATATTAAGCATAAATTTTTATTTTAATCTATGCAATGTTCTAGAATCTGGTGCTTATTTGAGTATTATGTCACCTGTAAATTTTAAAATTATTGTTGTTTACAGATATGGGCCGACTGAGCAGCTGAAGTTTGTCGGCATTGAGAGGGAAATGGAATTCTTATGAGAGCAAACTAAAAACTGATCTGAGGCGTCTACAAGTACAGACACTTCCTGAATCAACAGTGATTCACTTAGATCTAAACCTGATGATGATTTTTGAAGTATTGTGTGTTTTGAACTTGTATCCTTTGGGTGGTGTATATTCATCAATATGCATTTTGTAACTATAATTTTTAATGAATTGATCAATATTGTTTCGCCAGGTATATTACTACCTAGTAGTGTGTTATGTGAATGTTGTCTTAACATTAAAAATGAAGTAACTGACAAAAAAGTTCCAAACCCAAGTGCTTGTTTGTACTTTTTAATATTTCATAAAATAAATTTTCAAAAAATTTACTTGTTTTATTTTTGAATATTTGCGACAAATAAATAAAAACAACCCTTAAAAATTCACATTTATGTAGGTAACAAATAGGACATAATCTTTCATAATTAACTATTACAAACTAATAAAACCTTGTATCTATCTTGTAATGCACCCTTTGGACAAAACTAAACAAAATAAATAAAATATTTCCTAAACACTACTTACACTGTACAAAAATTCTAGAATACATCACATTGTTTGTTTCTAGCCATTATATTTATAATGTAGGTATTGGACACAGAAATTGATTATAAACGTAATAAGTGTATAACAGTTAACAAGTATTTACTGCAAATATTGGGAAAATATACTATAATATATAAATCTCAAATATATAATAAATATATACAAATTCTTTTACACATTGATAGCAAATTTATTATTATATTTTATAACTTGTTATGGTGTTAAACTAAACGCAAACACATTCAGGATACATCTTAATCACAAGACCCATCTGGCCATCCATCTCTCCACCTTTCATGCACTTTACTGCAGTCATATTCAGGCTTCCCGAGCTTAACATTAACAGTATTATGTCTTTCACACAACCACTTTGCTAGTTCATCTCTTGATTTAGTCTTTGGTGGATTCTTCTTTATGCTGCAACACAAAAAAACATATAATTAATATTTGAAAATGTGTAATATCAAATTTAATCCTTTCAATTTCAATAAAATTTGTAGACAATGATAAAATTTTAAACATGTGACATTACAAGTAAATACTTACTCTTCTTGAAAGTCTAAAGCACATGGTTCACAGGGGTAGAACTGTGCAAATATATTGAAAAACTTTGCCATGCCTTCAGACTGTGATTGTGTTGGTTGGTCGGGGTAGTATGAGGCCATGGAGTGAAGAAAACCCCAAGTTGATCTTCCCAATTCATCCTTATCCAGAGGACACTCCTTCGCAGTCTGTATTGGAGGCTGAAATATAAAAAATATAAGTTACGAGGTCAAGTAGTTTGCATTAATCGTAAATGGTTTTAATCAGCAATCAGCTGTTAACTAGACATAACCTTACCGTTTTTTTCGGGGAAGCTACTCCAGACTTGTTTTGCATTTTAGCCCAGGTCTTGAAATCAGAACATGCTCTGCAGGGCTTCTCCTCTTCATCGCCGCGGCTAGAAGGCATTTTTCCTAATTTTTAAAGCATTCAGAGCCGCGCAAGAGATAACAACAGTGATGCAACACGAATGCTTGCATAAAACACATTTATATTTGAAGTTATATTTTCCACGAAATACGTGTTTTAATTTATACACATTCTGTCAACAGCTTAAATGAAATTATTTAATTAATTATTTTAATAAAACTGCACTTAATAGACAACATTTGAGCTATTTTGAACGACTTTGACAAACAGAGAGTTAATCAGACAGGTGATTGTCAATCTGCTGTCATGTCAAATTCACGTGACTAATGATGACATTTTTTTTGTGTTGACTGTCGTCAAAATTTCATTTTCGATGCCGATCTTTGATAATGATACCTATATGGATCTGAAACAGTTGTCTATATAAAGCGTAGCTTATACTTTTGTATCATAATCCGATGAAGAACTTATAAACATATTGCTGTTTATTTCTCACTTATGTTTATCTACTCATGCGATAAGAGATAGCACTAATTTTGAACGTGCCAATTTTGGCAACATTTTTCTATAACGTCATGGTAATACCTATTTGCGGCCGATTCGCCATTTTTTATTACTCTTTCATGTGGTACTTGCGCTGTCAGTGAGCTTTGTTGTGGATAGTTTTTTTTAGAATTTCTTCGTTATTTGTGGTGTTTTTTAGCAAATCCTTTATTGAGAAAGGTGAAGTGGTGTAAAAGAAGATGCCAAAGTGCAGTTTTATTGGGTGCGGCGGCAGAAGAGGGAAAAAACAGCATCATGTACATTACGCCGGTACGTACTGCATATTTCATCGAAATATCCCTGAGTTCTACAAATTTACAAATGAAATGTTTGCTAAAAGTCTTAAGTAAAGATATTGGATCACGTTTCCTTTCATTTTCATTTATATTTACGATTATTTCACTATACAATTTTATAAAAACATTTTGTATGAAAAATAGTGTTGCGGTATTGATTGCTCCCATATCGATAAAATTATCATACATAAGATAAAGGGTAAAGAATATCGGGCTTATGAAATATGTTTTTTTGACAATTGTATAACTGGAAAAATTAGTTGTATTAGCAAATTAAAATTTAAACTTCTGTTAATGTTCCACTGCTGGGCATTCCTCTCATAACTAACATTATGTGTATTTTGTTTTAGGTCACCAGTGATTAAAGAGTCTGAAAATATAAACACTACAAGGAAACATGTATATTTTTGTCCCTTCAATTTGATGATTCATGTTTCAACAGAACAATGAATAATATAGTACTACGTGATGATGGCCTACCATCTAGTACCATCACAAACTTTATTGGTAAGAAAGATGTGTGCTCTTTTAATTACTTAACAATTTATTGTTCACATATATATGATTGTTGTTATATATTATTATTGTTATGTGTGTGTGCGTGTATATGTATAGGCTTTGTGTTAAGCGAGCGAGCTGGGGTTGCTCGCGAGCGATTACCGTCGCATATGGACGCGACGATAATCGCTTAACACCAAGCCGCCTACTTAGGATAGCTACACATAGTCGATATAAATCAATCTACTCATATACCTACTATGGTTTATATGTTATACTGTTGGGCACTGGTCTCTCCTGACTAGAGAAGGTACATGCCATATAGTTTACCAAGCTGGTCCAGTGCGAGTTAGGGTACTTGGATAGCGCCCTGTTTGTATAGTTCTGATAAGACTATCTATTTAAAGACATCTTATTATATTTAAAATGTAGGTATATATCTTGAACGGAAATATAAAGATAAAATTTTAAAACAGGCTTTAATATTAATATTTTCAATTTCAATTTTATTTATTTGCTAGATAAGGTATGTTGTACATTGCAGTTGTTACACATAATAAAGCACTCTTATCTAAACCCACCAGGGTATGCAAATTAATGTTAAAGTTAACACTAAATCATACTTACAATTACATGCAAATACAACAACAACAACAATATCACTAACCATAATAGAAATAACATAATATGCATTAATTTGAATCAAAAGTATACATCTGTATTAAAATAATATAATTAAAATAATTTACAATTAATAAACTCTAATTCAATCAATTTCATTTTTATTATTTAATTTAAATTAGTTTATTCCATCGATTCTTTAGATTGGTCATTCAACTTTAATAAATTAATCTTTAATATAATACTATGTAGTACATATACAATTGATTATAAAAAGTCAGTTATGCCATATATAGTCATGAGGGAAATGTCAATTTATATAAAACTTAAAGATCACGCAAATACTCATCAACTGAATAATAACACTTATTAATTAAATAATTTTTAAATTCCTTTTTAAATATCTCAATGTTAGTATTATTTTGAATTTTTGTGGGAACCTTGTTATAAATTTTAATGGACATTTTGAATACACTTTTTCTAAAAAGAGCTGTTTTGGATTTTGGCGTGCATAATTTATGTTTGTGCCTTTTGCTATTAATGTATTCATTGAATAAAGGGGGATTACATTTAACAAACATCACAACTTCGAATATGTATAGTGCAGGAAAGGTCAACAACTTAAAACTTTTAAAATATGGCTTACACGACTCTATTGTAGGTATTTTTGCTATCGCACGCAAACACTTTTTTTGTGCTTTAAATATACTCTCACGCATTATAGAGTTCCCCCAAAATATGATTCCATAGCGTAGTGTAGAACTTACGAAACCGTGATATGCAGTAAGCGAAACTTGTTGGCTCACCACCTTCGATAATACATAAAGTGCATATGAGAACTGATTTAATTTTTTGCAGACATGTTCTGAGTGAGTTTTCCATTTTAGATCACTATCGATATGTAAACCTAAGAATTTTGCGACCTTTGTTTCTGCAATTCTTTGACCTTCATAGCTAATGATTAATGGAGTTGCCGATACCTCGCGTTGTCGAAAATTCATTATTTGAGTTTTTTTAAGATTGACTAATAAGTTATTTGAATGAAGCCAGTCAATAATAGTACTAAGATTTATGTTTATTTCATTTTCAAAGTCATCATTTTTACGAGTAAATATAATAGAGCTATCGTCAGCAAACAATGTCATTGGATAAGTAATGCTATTGGGCAAGTCATTAATATAAATTAAAAATAATAACGGACCCAGCACGCTTCCTTGGGGCACCCCATATTGAACATACCTAGGTTCGGATGAAATTATACGTTCTCTTTTTGTCTTAGTACAAATACGTGCTATCTGAGTAATCTGAGTCCTATTTGACAAGAATGATTTTATTAAATCTAGAATTTGACCTCTTACTCCATACTTAAATAATTTATCTAGAAGCATATCGTGCCTGACAAAATCGAATGCCCTGGAAATATCCATGTACAGAGCTGTCACTGGTATGTTTTGGTCTACACTTAGCATAACCTTTGAAAGAAATTCATAAATCGCTACATTTATTGATGTTCTTTTCCGAAAGCCCTTTTGTTCTTTAGCAAATATGTCAAATTTATCAAAATAGTTATATAACTGATTGTATATTACCTTCTCTATTATCTTGGAAAATATGGATACTATAGCTATTGGGCGATAGCAACTTGGATGCAGTCGGTCACCTTGTTTGAATAACGGTCTGATAATCGATGTTTTCAATGCATTAGGGAACGTTCCTTCCTCGACGCAAAAATTAATTATGAAACTAAGTATAGGCGCTAATATTTCCGCAACGTATTTAACAACTTGTGTTGATATGTTATCAAAACCAACGCTCTTTGTACTTTTCAATGATTTTATTATTATAGCAATGTCATCAGGTAATATGGAATAAAAAAATAATGAGTTAGATTGCTTATGTGTCAAGGTATTACGAAATGTCAAATTCTTACTTTTTAAGGTGTAAATTTGGTCAATAAAATAATTATTAAAGCAATTTGCAATATCCTTCGGTTCAGTCAAAACTGTGTTGTTGCTTTTCAGTTTATAGATAAAGTCTTTATGTGCGCTTTTATTCGTATATTTATTAATTATTGCCCAAGTTGCTTTAGATTTGTTTTTAGATATATTAATGGCATAGTCATTCTGTGCCTTTTGAGTTAACCTAATAATTTTTTTAAGTCTCATTGAATAGGTTTTGAACGCTATTTTATTTTGTTTATTAGGTGTTTTGCGGTACAACCATAAAAACTTTCGTTTGCGCTTACAACATAGTTTGATGCCCTTAGTAAGCCATTTATGTTTTTTGTTAGTTGAGACCTTCACTAATATATGCGGGAAACATAAGTCATAAAACAGTTTAAATTCTGTATAGAAATTATTAAAGGCTTCATTGGCAGTATGACTGGTAAAGACATTGCTAAAGTTAATTTTACTCAGGTAATATTTAAATTTTTTGAGATTTTCTTCAGAGTAATCACGCCGGTTTATAAACCAGTTTTTTAATAAGGATGTAGCTTTTACCGGAAATGTAAATAACTGTGCAGTGTGATCAGAAAGGCCTAAGTCCAAGATTTCACTATTTGTCTTCTTAAGGTTATGTATGATATTGTCAATACAAGTAGCACTACAAAGTCTTGTGGGTTTTTGTATTTCAATTTTTAGATTAAAGCTGTGTATAAGTTGTATTAAGCGTTGCGAATTTTTATTTCTTTTACTCGTGTCAATATTGAAATCACCACAGATTATAATTCTTTTTTTATTTCTCTTAAGGCATATCTCATTTAAAATTGTGTCTAGCTTGTAAAAGAATAAATCAAGTGAGGTATTGTCATTTTTTGGGCTTCTATATATGCATACTATTATAGTTTCATGTTCTACAAGTTCTATGGCACAGCATTCAAAAAAGTTATTCAGAGAATGACCATTGATATCATTCAATACTTTATATGTATAATATTTTTTAATAAGAATACAACATCCGCCGTTTCGAGTATTTCGTACATGGCACGTAGCCAGCTTATAAGAATGGAGATTCAGTAATTCTATATCGGTACAAATCATGTTATGTTCCGTAATACAAATGATGTCAATAGTAAAATTATTATTTGTCAAGTCATTTATATGTAACGTCAGTAGGTCAGCCTTATTCAAGAGTCCATTTATGTTTTGATGGAATAAACTAATGCTGTTATACACGAAAAAACTCAGTTGTTTTCGGAGTCATGGTATTTTTTTCTTTTACAGTATCTGTATTATTAACAGAAATTTCACACGAGAGCTCTGCTGTTTGTGTAGATTTATTTATTAATTGAGTGCAAGGCTTGTCCTGCGAAGCTCTTAACTTAAGTTTGAGTAACTCAGAATTATATGCTTGTATCTTACACTTATATTCGTTACGCAAAATTTCTTTTAATATAGAGCGGCTACAATAGGTTGGAAAGTGAGATTTATTTGGCAAATATCTATCAAATCCCATTTCAATAAACATAGAGTTTGTGTGTCGGCTACAGATATACCTAAGGTCGTAATTTAACTTCTTTTCACTTAAATATTGATTAAATGGTATCTCACATATAAGTACATTTGTATTTTTTAACGATTGGACCCAAATTTCTGAAGAACATTTAAATTCAAAGGGGTTTTTTTCATTGACTCCTCCCAGAAGTATGACGTAATCCTTGTTTGATAGTAGCTTTAGTTCTTCTTTGCAGGATGAGAATATATCACATAGTTTTGCACCTGGCTTCCACATAGCAGTAACAAGGAAATCTTCTCCGACCAAATACTGAAGACGTTGACGTATACCTCTCCCTAGTTGATCCGCCATAATAATAATTTTCTTTTTTTTATTCATACATGATTTTGTCTCCAATTTGTTTGAAGGTTTGTAATCTGACATAGACGTAGAGTAAGGGTTGATGCTAGCTTTTGTTGTTAATGTTGAGCAGCTTTGAGTCCCATTTTGTGCTATATCAGCATTGTTGACCATATTTTCAGTCGGATTAATACAAAGATTACTATACAGGGGGGATTGTTTTTCTGAGGTCTGCGTTGAAGATATCCCTCTAGAAGTGGACGGCGAAGAGTCATAGTAGGGTCTCATTTTGCTTTCCATCTTATTGTTATGAATGCTCTCAATTGTGAAGAGCAACTTTTCAATTTCTTTATTTGCATCTAAGAGTTCTTGTTCAAGAATTTTAATTTTCTTCTCAAGCTGAATTATCTGAGTAACATTTTGGTTGGGAGAAGTAACGCTGGATTTTGATGGAGTTCGTTTTAGGGCTGATTTTATTTTTCCGATGGTTGGAGATAATGGGTTACTGAGCGAGCTTTCATAGATGCCAATTCTGTTCAACAGGTTTATAGTTCTTTCGTGTTGTTCTAAATTTCGTTTTAGATTTGTGTTTTCTAAAGAAATTTTTTCTATTTCCTCATGGGCAGATTCTAATTGAATTTTTTGAGTATTTATTTGTTCTTGCAATGATTTTATTAACTCGTTGTCTACAATTGATGTGTTTGGCAAACTCTGACAGGATGTATTAAAGGTATCTGACTGATTACTACTTTCATCGAATATAACAGAAAGATCAGTAATAGACCTTGATTTTGGTTTCCGAAATGTGATGTTTGTAGACTCCATTATTAATGTAAAGTATCAGGTAATTTTTATTTTAGTGTTTGAATGTTCAGTAGGTAGAGTTCGAATATAATAATATGTAAGTAATTTACAGTTTCACGCTGGTACTCAATACAAATACTGCCATCTGTTGGTATATTTCAGTGACTTCAACAAAGGGGCCCTCTTGTGACGAATAGTTTCACTAAATTTTCTTGCCAATTAGCGCCATCTAGTTATGATCTTAGTAAGAAAATTTTTGTAACGCCATCTCTTGGCGAGTAGCAAGTGGAGTGAGTTTAAGTTTATCTATAACGGTTGTTCTGGAACTATTTAAATTTTATTTCAGTAAATTCAAACGTTATTCACAATTGTTTCAGTTTTTTAGATTCAATGCACATAACAGTATCTTCAAAGTCACATAATTTTAAAACATTTGATGGGATATAGCACTTGGTTCAATAAATATTTTGTTTATACTAGTCAGTTTAAAACACTTTCAAATTACTTTCACAATTTTGTGTACTTCACATCACTAACACTGTCACGAAGTATTTATAAGTTTATTAACAGAATCCAGTCATTTTTACATTGAAATAAACACTTTATACATTTATTTGAAAAAAGTGATACGTGAGACATGTTTTCACGGCAACGCCCTCTAGCGAACTTTTCTAATAATAGCCAGCCATTAGTCAGCCAGCCATTATTCAGCCAGTCATGAGTCAGCCAGCCTTAAGTTAAGAGCCATAATGATCTGTTCCAGATGCTAACCATTACGGTCTGTTCCCATTACAGGAGCAATTATTCCAGGATGGCCGAAAGTACCGAACGCGTCAGCCAGCTAGCCAATCGGAGCCTTGCCACCATGCCATACTGACGTCTCCCTGCAACCTAGCCAAGCCGTAGCTAATAAGGAGAGAGTCAACTCTATATAAGCCATCCTCAACAATTATTATGTGTCATTCTGCTTGTCAGTAAAAATGCAGAAACTCTGTCCATTTTTATTTCAGGTAGATATTTGAGTAAAATTTATGCTTTCTTTTTAAGGACATTCGTCTTAGTCCCTTGTATGGTCCCTACCTTTATACAAATTGTTAATGACCAGAGGTCTTCAGGAGTCCAGATAATTTATAATAGGTACCTTAAGCTTACGCAACTATACCTCCCTATTATGTTTTATTATCTTTTAGGTACATATTTGTTTTTAAAAATAAAGGTAATGTTCAATAAAGTAAAATAAATGTGATTATCAATATCTTGGATATTTTATTTTGTGTACTAACACAACCTTGATAAAAAAGGACATACCATACCAGCAGACATACAAAACATCAGACCGTACAAGATCATCAATTCGCTATTGTGAGCGAGAGAATCATTCGTGATTTTTTGCATAATATTATAAACTCTGACGTTAGTATGACGTGGCATTAGTTTAATTTTAACTACGTTTAACGTGTTAGCCCATCGTTTTAATCACACCTCGGAGTTACTGATGGTTTGAATGGAAGTATAACTTTTATATTTTATTTTATATTATTATAATTTGTTAATTTACCTACAAACCGATATTCAAGCCCTAGGATAGATGATCACTTCCAGTGTACCTATTTGTAACAAGAATGGAACTATCGATAATGTCTATCGACCGAACAGAAACAGCTCTAGTCGAATCCGCCATTTGTAATTACCGTCGAGTGTAGGTATGGCACGTTTTTCTTGTAGGTATTTCAACTCCTTCCGTAAGGGGGATTCGTTCCTCATTGATGCCGATTCAGTTTGCGATGCCATAATTGAAAAAAAAAAAGTTTTAGGCGGGAAAATTACAACGGCATTTCGAGTTTTTGTTAAGCTCTCATAATTCAATTAATTCGCGTCAAAGGAGTAAGGACGACCCATGTGACGCAACAGTTACCATGCACACTGAGGTAGGAACTACTACCATAAGAATAAATAATACTTTATTTATTCTTATGCTACTACCATAAGAATAACATTATTCTTATGCTACTACCAACACCACGTTGTATCTCGATTTCTCGATGACCATGTCGGACTGCTAATCTTTTCGACGAAGCAAAGATTGAGATGACGAAAAAATTGATGGACGGACGATGGCATTTTTTGTTGCCTGTTACAGGTATATTCATACTAATCTATGGCCTGTACTGCACACTTGCTATTGACACCGATTGAAAATCGTACTTTTGCGCCGCTCAGGAGTTACATTACAGTAAGATTTTTTTTAAATGTTGCTTGTATTCTCAACTTTTATTTTTCAGTGAACGACACAGAATTCCTCTTGATTCCCTGGCACAGACTCCATAGCAACGGCTAATGGTAGTAAGCAAGCACCCGAGTGGTAGGGAATAAAATTACAGTGCGAAAACATGGCTTTTCAGGTTGCCTCAAGGATGCCTTTAAAACTGCTATTTATCAGACTACTCACATATATGACTGACTGGTGTTACTGATTACTGTGATAGTGATAAGTCACTAAATTTAGCAATTGAGTATTGTCGTCCGGTTTTAACGAAAAAGCTAAAATTAAATTCAAAATATCCAAATTATTTGGCTGGCACAGGTATGCTTTAGCATCCTAGTAGTCTGGCTGGCACTAAGCAAATGATTACATATTCCTTTTTTTTAATACGCAGCCCTGAGTTATACAATGATCGAATTGAGGGAATTAAATATAGTTGAGAAGGCAGATTATTAATTTTGGAGGACATCTTTTTTTGTTTTAAATACTTTCATTAAAATGCCGTAGAATTATGACGGGGTGCAATAAGTTCATTAACACTGGAAAATAAAAACAAAAATGAATGTTAAAGCTTTATTTATTTATTAACATTAAATAAACCATTGTTTTGTACAATGACTAGGTAATTTTAATTGTATACAATTCTTAACTAATAAATTACATTTCTAGGGCAAATGATTAAGTCAATTCGTAGAATTATCGCACGCTGCTATGATTTCTGTAACAAAAGACAATGATAATAATATATTATTAGTTCAGTCTTTGAGTATTTTATTATCTTTTAAAAGGTGCGCAAAGCAAGGTCTATTAGGCTCAATATGGGTTTAATCCGAATGTCGAAAGGTGTCAGGATTGACATCAATAACTGTAGACGTATGAGAAAGTGACTTTGTTTGTTTGTCCTTTTATCATGCTGCAGTAGACTGATGTTATGGAATGATTTTCGTGGATGGAGATAGTTTTAACTAATAATCAATATAGTTTCACACTCATAGCCCCACGTACCATAGACACACACATAGGCATAAACACGATGAGGCTAGAAAATAACAAAGGCTACTTTTTACCGTGATAAAACATCTCATTCCCATGGGAAGGCCTGGAGAGGCCTTCTCCCAGTAGCAGTTTTTTTAAATATATATAAACCGGGGCATAGCGCTAGATGGTCCATGTGGTGTTAAGCGATCACCGTCGCCTATGAACACGGGCAACTACAGAGGAGTCACCTAGGCATTGCCGCCTTGGAGCTTTTTTTACAGCTTTTTTGAAGAATCCCATGTGGGACCTATGGAAATTCCTCAGCAGCAAGGTTGTCCCATAATTTACACGTCTGTGGTAAAAAGGAACGTGCAAAGCGGGCTGTGGAGGATTGCCACGAGTCTAGATGGTACAAGTGGTTTTAACCTCCGTCAGATGGCGATGGACACTGATGTAGACTGATTTTGATGATAATAAGTTAGTTGCGGCCCAGTTACTACACTCCTAGGTCCTTGCACATCTGCATCGGATGGTAGTCCCGATGGTCCCTGTAGCTCCGGAATTAAAAATAGGGCTGCGGTATCCTCTGCCTGATCGTAAGAGGCGACTAAAGGGGGGCTTCCGAGGTTGCGGGCTGTGAGAGTAGGAGCTCGATCCGCTCAGCCAGCGGCCCCGGGAAGGACGGTGGGGTGTGCGTGGTCGCCTGCCGCCGTAAGCATCGGAAGGCGCAGGAGAGCACATTTGCGCTCCCAAAGATTGGGCACCTAGGGACAGGCCTCCGTCCAGCCTACTGCTGCAACTGATGTGGGCTGATGATGATGGTGAGTGGAAGTAAAGCACTAACTGTCGAGTATGGTATGTAGCGCGGCGACGGCCGGGGAAGCCGGCATCTCGGTGAGGAAGGGGCGGCCCTGGTCGGCGCAGCGCGCCAGCAGCGGGTCGAGCGGCAGGCGGCCGAGCAGCGGCACGGCCAGGTCTTCGCACATCTGCGCCGCGCCGCCGGTGGTCGCGGGGAAGATCTCGCTGTGCGACTGCGTCCAAGAAAGAAACAAACAAAAAAAATTATTGCACTGTACTGTTTTTTAACAAACTCTAAAGTGAACGTTAGTTTCGTTTTTTTTAACACGCTTTTATAAGCTTCACTTGTAACTATGTATGTAAGAAAATCTTGGAATCTTAATTAGACACACGCTCTGAGTTCTGATGACAATACATGACTAGCTAAGTCACGTCATTACAAATCCAATATGGCGGCCTCCCCAAGATGGCGGACAGGCTATTTGAAATGCACCCCCATGATATAGGTATCAAAAATTAAAGGGTTTGCTGTCAGGAATACGAAAAAAATAGTCACGTGACTTAAATCCATCATGGCGGATATCCAAGATGGAGGATTGGCTATTTGAAATGCACCCCCATGATATGGGTATTAAAGAAAGGGTTTGCTGAATGAGATACGAAATTATTGAAAAAAAAATCCAACTAAAAAATTAAAAACAAATTGCAAAATTAATTTTTCTCACACTTTCCATATAGTTATGTAAGGGCACATCAGTCATCATCAGATTCAGCAGGCAGAGCATCAGCGATCTTCTGATTTTCGTAAAGGTCAGTCGTCGTGTGGCCCGCGTGCTCTAAATAAGAGCCGAAGGTACATAGGAAGCACGGAAACGCGCATGAAATTTTTTGCCACTAGTGGTCACCCATCTCACACCCTACCGTGCCAGTTTGGCTTAGCTGCGCGCAATGGCCTAACAGATAGTTTCGAAATATTCGACGAGTTGGCCCTATCAGTGGCCAGTAAGTAAGACGCACAAACGGCTGCAACTCACCTTACAGTTAGGGCAGACGAAGAGAGACATATTCTCGAGCACACCCAACACGGGAACGCCCACTTTCCGGCAGAAGCTCAGCTCCTTGCGCACGTCCAGCAAAGCCACCTCCTGCGGCGTGGTCACCACCACCGCGCCGCTCAGACCGGCTTGTGATAAGTACTGCACAGCCGACAGGTGCTCGTCTGACGTACCTGGTCAATTATTAGTAATGATAAAAAATAACGCTTTACTCTCACAGCCCTACACTAGGCTGTGGGTACCATGGTCACACACACAAAGACAGACACCAATAGACCAATACCGAGAAAAAACATTTAAACTCCTCATTCAAATCTCTGCTTCGTCTGGAATCGAACCCGGGACCCTCGATCTCAGTCCCGCTTGGCGACCACTGCGGTGCAGAGGTTGTCGATTACTGCAATAAAGTGCGAATTTTTTTCGAAGTTTGTCCCCGTTTACATATTAAGCGAAAACATACGCTAGAAACAATGCAATATGCCAACTACTAACGATCAATATTTTTATCTGAAAACATTCATAGGTAATCGTACAACAGAACAATATTACTGACACTACACTGTGTATTTATGATGATGTTATGCGATAAGAACGATGCAAATCGCTAATAAAACCATCCGTTCATTCTTTATGACAAATAATAAACAATTCTTAGAAATACTAAGATAATAATTAAGATCCGGTAGACATGCTATGTTTATTACCTGGTGGCGTGTCAATCAGCAAATAGTCGAGGTCTCCCCAGTCTACTTCACTGAGGAACTGCTTGATCATACCTGAAAGATAGGATATAATACAATACAATACAAACTCTTTATTGCACCAATACAAAGAATACATACAATAAAAGACACAACGTAAAGCAAAAGGCGGTCTTATTGCTACAAATAGCAATCTCTTCCAGACAACCTAGAAGGAAATATATAAAAGGCAATTCAAATTTTGTGGGTAGCGTGCATCAGACAACGTATTAAAACAGAAGTGATTATTTGTCATAATAGTAAAAAATAGCAAAGAATAAACAGAGAAAACCAAGGATACAGATGACAACGAACAAGAAAAGGATATTTACAGTTAAAAAAACAATTTGAATTTGATCTCAATATAACGTTGACATTTGCTATTTTTATGCACATTATGTTACATAAAAAGCTAAAGATAGTTATTAAAAATATTACCATTTTTCTTTGGTCCTCTCCAAATGACTGCATCGTCGGGACTGCCCAGCAGAAACCCAATGGACATCAGCGACAAATTATCTGTTACGTACTGTAACAAAGTTACAAGTTACAGAAATAATTCAGTACATACATAATTTTGAGTTCAAGATATTAATAGGCTGGGTGTATGCTTCGTTGATGAATATCCAGTTTCAAAAATGTATTTTTTGCAATATTTTATTGAAAAGTAGTAAAGAAGTAGGCATTGAGGAGCAACTACACTAACTGAAGTACTACACTAAGCTGGATTGCTTCCAGCTGAATGTAACGATTTTTACGGAATATGTTTCAGTATGTTTATAAATTAGGAGCTCAAAGCTTACCTATAGAACGTTTTAGTAAAAGTAGCTTTTTGAAAATGACTAAAGTGAGTTAATAATTTTTGTTGTATAAAAAGTTTAGGACTGTACTTTACAAAATTAAGAAATGTTCTTTATGGCTGCTACCCTGTTTGCATCCTACTGCTGTGCACTGATCTCTCCCCATTGTTGGCGAGGCCTGGATCTTACTCCACCACGCTGCTCCAATTCGGATTGGTGGTGCTGCGTTTTGCGATTGGTTTCATACCGCTCATAAGGCTTCCGACAAGGTTTAACGACTGTTATCTATCGACAACAACCGGGACCGATGGCTCAACGTGCCCTCCGAAGCATGAGAAACGCGCATAAAATTTTTGCATCTAGCGGTCACTTATCCGACCGCGTCCGTTTGGCTTAGTTGCATAGATCGCTTGAACGCTAGCCGCTGGACCATGCGCGCCTCTAATGTTCTTTTTTTCCTGTTTTATTTTTGTTTTCTTCAATTATGGCATCGCAAACTCTGCATATTGCCAGCGTCAAGTATAAATTTAGCATCACGTTTTTGCCAGTTACGGTGAAACTGGACGAGTAATAATAGGTAAAGTCAGTAAGTCGTTAGTAATCAATCAGTCAAGTCAGTCAAACATTCAAGTAAAGCGATGGCTTCTTTACCAGAACGTGACCAATGGAATTTTGGAGGCAAGCCGAATAAACATATTTTCGCACTGTTATTTTAATTCACAACACTCGTGCACTATTATTAACCTATATTGAATAAAATGCCATCAAATTTATCCGATATAACGCAAAAATACACCAAGAAAGTAAAAATAAAACAAGAGGACAATATGTATTTTTCGACTTCCCGCCAAAAATCATCTTCCAATGTTCTTTATAACGAACTTTAATTTTCGAATAAAATAACAGTGATAAGGTTAACAGATGTGACACATTTAAAAAAAGAGAAGTATACTCACGACGGGCGACCAGCCGGAGCCGGAGTTGTGCACCTGCTCGCCCAGCACGCCCAGCACGCGCGGCTGGCTCGGCCCGCAGATGTCCGCGTCCAGCACGCCCACCTGCAATGTTCGCCTTTCTTCTTCTAGATACTCAAGCTTCGCGTGTTGTTGTACTAGATCCCCCGCTAGGTGTTCGTTGCGACCCAACAAAAATAGATAATAGAAAGTGGGAGCCCAAAGACGGGCCTGCGTCCTACTCGAGCACAAGGGCACTGGTGCGATCCACTGGAAATTTGGGATTTCCAATTTTGCAATGGGTCCTTTTACAAGCGGAGAAGAAGTCACTCACAGGGTTTTGATGAGGTAAAAACCCCAAACAACTCAGTATCTTTCTCTTCCAAGGTACTGAAGTCACTCACAGGGTTTTGATGCGGTAAAAACCCCAAACAACTCAGTATCTCTCTCTTCCAAGGTACTGGGCCAGCATTTGAAGGTTTTTTCTTATCCAAAAAAGATAGCCAAGGAAGGGTGCAAATGAACCCAGCCCATGGAAACCCTTATCCGGCTATGAATTCACTAATTCAAGAAAATATTGTTTTTTTAATGTTTTAACTCTACGCCATACTGACTCTTGACAATAGATTTCAAGGCAGTTTTTAAGAATCCATTTCCTTCACGAAAATGTTGACGGAAGCCCTCACCTATAAGTGCATACATGATTTGATAACAAGGTTATAGAGTGACCCATATCGGCGGGATAGGCAAGGCTGTACCAGGCGGTGCCTGCACCCGCGGCTGGCCGTCGCGACGTTGCGAATCTCCGTCGCGACGCCGCAATCGATACACGCGCTTGTGCAAGGACTCAAACAGGATCGGCATGGAGTTTGGAAACTCCTACGAGCGGCGCTCGAGATATAACCGGGTAAATTTTAGATCAATGTGTTAAAAAATACGTCAAGCCGAGTGAAACCCCCGATTTCTAAAGTTAGCTTATTCATTTATTCGTACAAAAGTTCGTTAAAGTAAAAAATAGGCCACCCACAAAGAGAAATTAAAACTTTAGAAGTTCTTGTGATTTAATCTATGACTTATTATAAGTTATGTCTACACCTGATAAAACAATGTAACTAAATGGACATGCCTACTGGAACAGACTCCCTAGTTTTCTTTAAAGAGGCCTCACAAATGAATAATTGGTATGGTTTCAATTGATTGCCATCCAATCACTTTCAGCAAAATTTTATTTCGACTCAATTGATTTGTAAGTAGCTATATTGATTGGATATAATGTTTGGCTATAGATATGACGATTGCCAGTCTTGTTCCACTCTAAAATAAACCATTTGTCACAATAATTTGTCATGTCACCATAATCAGAGCAATCCCATAAATTCCATTATTTAATCCATATTAAAATATGTAAGTCACAAAGTAATGTGACTAACCAAACATGTAAAAGTTAGTACTTGAATGCATACTCCATAGTTTTCTTTAAATTTATATAGGCCTCAGAAATGTGTATTTGATATGGTTTCAATTGATTGCTAGCCAATTTCTTCCAGCAAAATTTTAATTAGACTTCATTAATTTGTAAGTACATGGACTGAATATAATTTATTGGCTATACACAATTATTACTATTTCAAGTCTTCTCACACTCTAAAATAAACCATTTGTCACCATAATTTGTTATGTCACCATAATCAGCACACTCCCATGAAAATAAAAACCGGCCAAGTGCGAGTCGAACTCACGCACGAAGGGTTCCGTACCATTATCTATAAAAAATCACGTTTATTGTATGGGAGCCCCCTTAAATATTTATTTTATTCTATTTTTAGTATTTGTATAACAATAGCGGCAACAGAAATACATCATTGCCTTTGATTATCCATAGAATACATTGCATTAAGATTGAATGAAAGGTAAATTGTGGTTTACGATTTATGACGTATTAAAAAAATACTTAGTAGATCTCGTTCAATCCAATTTTCGGTGGAAGTTTGCATCGTAATGTACATCATATATTTTTTTAGTTCTATCATTCTCTTATTTTAGAAGTCCACTTTGAAAGTGTCTCTCGCGCAAACTATTCAGTTTAGAAAAAAATGATATTAGAAACCTTAATATCATTTTTAAAGACCTATCCATAGATACCCCATACGTATGGGTTTGATGAAAAAAAAAATTTTGAGTTTCAGTTCCAAGTATGGGGAACCCTCAAACTTTATTGCTTTTTTCTATTTTTGTGTGAAAATCTTAATGCGGTTCACAGAATACATCTACGTACAGAGTTTCAACAGTATAGTTCTTATAGTTTTGGAAAAAAGTGGCTGTGACATACGGACGGAGAGACAGACATCACGAATCTATAAGGGTTCCGTTTTTTGCCATTTGGCTACGGAACCCTAAAAAGGACCGGACAAGAAAATATGATTTACTAGCCTTCCGCCAGCGGCTTCGCCCGCGTGAACCCGTTTTATAGCTTCCCGTAGGATAAAAACCATCCTATGTCCTTTCCCAAGGTCCACTCTATCTGTGTTCCAAATGCAGACAGACAGAGTTACTTTCGAATTTATAATATTAGTAGGGATTATAATTTTGACAATGTATTGTCATTCAATAATATAAATTTTTATAATGTACAGTAATGCAAAAGTTTTAATTTTAATAATGTTTTGTAATTTGTAATCAATACTTTTTTATTGACTATTTTTTAGTTTAAGTTTTTTGCACACCATGTGTGTTAGAACATAATTGTCTCACAATTTTTTTTAAATAATAAATTTTTATTGATCATAATTTTACATAACACAATACATTTTAATATCTGTTTATAATTCTGTGTTCTCTCAAATAAAGGATTTGTATTTGTAAAATCAGCGCTAGGCCTTACTGAACTGCAATATGAATCATAATACTTGCATTGATGTCAGGATGTCGTGAAGCCAGTCCATGTGCTATGAGGGATGTCACAGTGCTCTTGCCCACGCCGCCCTTGCCAGACAAGATAAGGATCTTATGCTTTACATTTGAGAGTTTGTTTTTTATTATCTCTATAGCTGGATCAGGGCCTGCTGCTGCCCCTGTAAATAAACATATTTTGTATGGTCAACATGGAGTTTTTAAAGTCTATAGTTTATTAGATTTTCCAGTTCAACCTATCTATCTAAAGTTATCAACTTAATTTTAAGTTTAGAAAGTAAGACCCAACTACTGAAAAGTCATGCTCTTAAAAGAATTGTTCTATTCTTTTAAAAAAATATTGCCTAACTACCTGAACAAGCCTATACAATTCAGCTGCACTAAACAAGTTATCATTAGCGTGATATGAATATCACATAAAAAGTTACATTTAATTTTCTATTCAATGTAACCTTTAATACAGCTAACAATGCTAATGAGCATGCTAAAATTATTCACAAAACTAAAAGCAAGGAGGTAAAATACTTGGAAGTAAATTTAACAAAATAGGTATTTTTATATCATTTATATTTTGACTGTAAAACCTAGTTAAAAATACCAATGTAAGAGATCAGTTAAAAACTACTTTGCAACTTTGCTGTCAAGAGGTGTGTAAGGCAGTTCATGACTATAGAACCATTTTCAAATGTTGCGTGAAGAACCGAGGGCTGATTTTGTAACTCTGATAGAAATTATTTCATTTACTTTGATTGAAATAATTTCTGTCAGAATTACAAAATAGGCCCACGATTGGTTGATTTTTAAATCTGAAAGAAATTATTTCAATCAAAGTAATTGAAATAATTTCTTTCAAAGTTACAAAATCAGGGGGCAGAAGCTAACATTATGTGACTTTTGATTGTCGTGGATGACAAGTGTGCATTTCCTGTGCCCAACTTTACACATATATTTCAAGTCAATGTGCAAAAGGTTGGCTATCAAATATTTACTATCCAGGCTGAGAATTAGTCCCAATAGCCAAACAATATGTGCTATTTTCACAATTCTTGCATGTTATTTTTTATGTTAAATACATGATTTAAGTATGCAGATTATACCAATTATTACTATGAAATGAAATTAAAATTAATTTTATGTTCATTTATAATGCAATGAATAAAGGTATGATGTATTTCTAAAAAAATATTACAAAAATATTATTATAGCTAAATTAATCACCCATTCATGTTTTTCATACAAAAAAAGTTTTATTGTGCCATATTGGGTCGGAGTGTCTCCTTATATTGGTTGTAATGTGCAGGAGCAATAAGTTTACAATACTTAAAATAACAAGACATATTTATACTAAATGATTACCCAGTATATAAGACTTTTGCTATATTTTTGTCAGGCTTGGAATTTTTATTTGAATCTTTCGTATATTGTAATGTGATAACTAGAATCGGAATGTTGATGACGAGAATGGACGAGGAGCATAGACAGTAAAAATATAGATTTTGTTTTACTTAATTGAAACCAAACTTACCTGTAGCACAAAGGTTCTGGTTTGGACATCCTGCACACGCCGACGCCTTTCCCGCGTCCGCACTTTGAGTCCCAGGGCAATCTAGTACACAAATTAAGAATCAAGTATCATTTTCTCCACTACATATTGCGAAACGTTCTCAGCGAAACTCATACTTACGATTTGGTGCGTTATCCGGTACGCTGCTCATAGTTAGCGGAGTGTGATAAGCGCAATAACACTTTGTTAGTTATCTTACAAAACTCGTTTACATAAAAATATGTAACTAAAAACGTACAAACTTGCTTAAAAATATTCTTTTAAAACTCATTTCACAAAATTCAACCAAGAGCGAGCTGAGCTGAGCTGCGACATTGACATAGAATATTAAGAATATACCTGTGACATTGACACTGACAGTTGACAGCTGATTTCAACTTTTTTTATTATTTCGTTTTACGGCATTGGATAAAAATCCTTTCAGCCATTCAATATTTTCATTTCTTTTTTAATAATGGCATCGCAAACTCTGTGCATTTTGCCAGCGTCAAGTAAAATTTTTCATCATTTAGTAGTCATAGAAAAAATTGGTAAGTCGTCAGGTGTCAGTCTGGTCAGATGTTCAAGTAAAGTGATGGCTAAATATTGGCTACTTTACCAGAACGTGCCCGATGGAGTTTTTGAGGCAAGCCTAAAAACATGTTTTCGCACTGTTATTTTATTTCACAACACTCGTGCACTCTCATTAACATATATCGAACAAAATGCCATCAACTTTATCCGATATAACTCAAAAATACACCAAGAAAATGAAAATTAAAAAAAGAGCATAACTTGACCCTTCAGACTTCCCGCTAAAACTCCCCGCTGACATAAGAATAAATCCGCTGATCTCAAAGATTTAGTAAGTAGGGATCAATAATAATAATATCAATAATAATAATAAAATCAATAATAATCAATGTGACAATCGGATAATTCGTTCAGAAAAGCGCAGCTATAAAATCAATTAGCAAAAAGATAACAAAACAGAATTTAATAAATTAAAATACCTATTGCTTTTTTTGCATTTATTACTGTGTTTAATTTCTCTATGTTATTACTTAGAGCATCAAGGTATGACTATGACACCCGTCGGGCCGTCGATACTTTACCTTAAAGCATCAAAGGTACTGACTCACTTGTCAGTACCTGTGATGCCCTAAGACGCTTTCACTTTAAGATTTATTATTATCAATCAATCATAGTTCTCAATAAAGAATGATGATCAAATAATTTGTATGCTAATGGTATGCTAATAACTGTGTTGCTAGGATATGTATTAACTTAACACCTTAACACTCATCATGACATATTGAATTGACACGAATTTTAAATTTTCAAAATCTATTTCTTTGGTTTCATGACATTTTTTTCAATTACATCCACTTGTATCTATTTTTCTCTCTAGATATTATTTCAAAATGGCAAAAGAAGTGTCT
The DNA here is from genome assembly GCA_911387765.1 of Pyrgus malvae. NCBI lineage: Eukaryota > Metazoa > Arthropoda > Insecta > Lepidoptera > Hesperiidae > Pyrgus > Pyrgus malvae. The sequence goes on along the minus strand of OU426960.1, from coordinate 1,341,515 downwards.
ATGTGTACGGTAAATGTTCAATCACTCCAGAATCCCTTACCTATACAATTCTTTAGTATGCTGTGGTAGGTACTTACTGACATCTTTCTCTTCAAGCAACTGCAACAATGGAGTCCTGTAAAGGAAAGTGCGGGGGCACCAAGCGTACCCCCACAAGTTGGCTACTGCTTTCACTCGCCAAAGAAGCATCCCTGGAGGCCCATCATGGGCTATGAAGAAATAGAAGTTACACCTATGTAAGATTTCAAATATTTGCTAAGGTTTTAAATTACTACAACAATTTTTTTTTCTGCCTAATGCTCACATTATGTGGTCACCAATGTGGGTTATTGGAGATGCAGTTTAGTGGGTGGATGTTTTCGTACCGCACACAATGTCTTTAACAAAATGACTGCTATCTATCGATAACAGCCCAGGTGAACGGCCAAGGTTCATAAAATTTGCCATCATCGTCATGGTCACCCATCTCACACCTGAACGCGCCCGTTTCGCTTAGCTGCGTAGATCGAGTTCTACGCGAGCCACAGGGCTATGCGTTCGAATGACTTACATACATGTTATGAGTGAGAGAAAAGTGTGAAATGAAAGTCCCATGAGAAAGTTCAATGGGATCTTCTCTAATGTCCTTACTTTATCTAACATAACATTACTTCTCCGTAGGCCTTCTCAGCCCATAACGAACACTATGGTGGATCCTTGCTACACTCCGGCGGGGATGGCAGCAGAGCCTCTCCGGTTCCCCAACTTGGTGACTGGTTTCGATAGGAGCCCCGAGCACGCAGCGCGAGCGGCACTGTACACTCGCTACACGCAGTACGAGTGGAATCAGAACAGCATCAAGAACTATAACGAGTCGGACGCGAAGAGAAACTACTCGGAGCGGGTTCGGAACGATATCATGCGGCTTTTGAGGTGATTTTTTTTTGTTTGGCTCTTTCTCGCTTTTGTTATGCTTATAGATTTTGTTGGGGTGATTTTTTACATTTACTTGTAAAAATTGAGATGTTCTCTTAATATGATGAGTAAATATAAAACACAGTTGTGGGTTTTTGCCTTTATTATTTATTGCTTTCTCGTAATTCCTGAACAACTGAATTCAATCAATTATTTTTATTCAAATTTGTATTTAGGGAAACCGATGAAATCGGAACACAGGGCCAACGAGATTCTGGCAGACGGATTGGAGAGCGTATTACAGATACAACATTTTGGCGAAATGAGGCAAGTTTTTACTCATTCTTATGGGGCTTATCCTTACGCTTACCACAAGAGTGGTTTACAAGTGTTGAGCATTATTAAATTAAGCTGTCCACAGGGGCTTTTCGTGTGAAAAGCTATGTAGCTTTCAATTAAACTACGCTTGAAATAGAAGTGTATGCAACTGATCAAAAGATCAGATTCTTAATGTTGGCAATATAAGACAAAATGCGATCGATCGAGCTGCCCCATTCTACAGGCCTTACAGAATATATTTCATTTCGCGTTCTGCACGGCTTGATAACGAATTGAATTTAATAAATCAAGAAGAATTTGAATTTTATACTTAGTTTTATTAATGTTATGACGAAACAGGTGTCCATAGAGATGGAGCGACTGGTGGCGACCTGCGAGAAGCTGAACGAGACGCGGCGGCAGCTGGAGCGCGCCATCGCCGGCATCGAGGGGCCGCTGCACATCGTGCAGGAGTGCCTCTACCACCGGGAGAAGCGCCAGGGTACTGACGCCACATTTTGTACTATTCAAGTAATAAATAAATAACGTTTCGCATTCATAGCCCCACAGTACAGTAGATATAATATACCCTGTGTCGCGTCCATGTACACACACGAAGACAGAAACACGAATACCCAGACCGAGAAGAGGAACTTCCTGCCTCGCCGGGAATCGAACCCGGGCGGGACGCTCCGATTGGCAGTCCGATATTGTGCCACACAGACACAAGTCTACGTTTAATTTAATAGGGTCTTGGACACTATGCACAAAATAATTCAAAATAATTACCTTAAAAAGGTTGCACTAAATCACGCTTGGAAAGCAATATAATTGTTAATTCTTTTTTACATGATTTTTATTACCGCTTAAATCAATAATAATGAAGTCAATTGACTATATATGATAAGTGACGTCACTTATCATTTTCTCATACAAAATGTATGGGCATGTCACGTTTTGACAGCTCATTAAAAGTATCTCAATTGACTTGGTAGTCCAAGACCGGATTAAACCCTTTTTACCGACTTCCAAAAGAAGGAGGTACTGTATTCGGCTGTATGTATTTTTATTTTTTATATATGTTCACCGATTACTCCGCCGTTTGTGGACCGATTTTCAAAATTCTTTTTTTGTTCGTATGCTTATACTCCCGAGGTGGTCCCATTGTCACCAAATCAGGATCTGATGATGGGATCCCAGGGAAATCGAGGGGAACTCTCAAATTTTATAGGCACACACATTGATTTTCTTATAGTTTCTGAAGCATAAGAGATATTGACGCATAGAAATCATCATCTCATGTTGCTGAGCTGATGATGGAAGGTACTGCGACAGTGAGGAGTTGAGAGCAAATTCTTTCAATAAATAGTTTTTTATTCGAAATCTTACATTCCCCAGGTGGTCCAACTGTCACCAAGTCAAAGTCTGATGAGGGGATCCCAGAGAAATCAAAGGGAACATTCAAATTTTAAAGCACAACAAATGATTTTCATATTTTTACAAAGCAAAACAGACATTTGTGTATAATTATCGTCATATCATGTTGCTGAACTGATGATGGAAGGTACTACGACGGTTAGGAGTTGAGAGCAAATTCTTTCAATAAATGGTTTTTTGTTCGAAATCTTACATTCCTGAGGTGGTCCAACTGTCACCATGTCAAAATCTGATGACGTGATATTAGGGAAATCGAGGGAAACACTGAAACGTAATAGGCACACACATTCTTTTAGTCATATTTTTAACATAATACAAATATTTATGTCTGGTAATTATCACCTGCTGTTGCTTAACTGATGATTGAAGGTACAACTCCTCAACGTTTAGGAGCTGAGAGCAAATTCTTTCTTTAATTTATACGTTCAGGTGGACTGATAGTAGTTTTCTTTCAGACTTTTAGATGGCTATTAGATAAAAATGATTATAAAAGGTAAATCTGTTTAAAGTTTAGAAGTTAAGTGAAAATTTTTCCAATTATGCTAATACATACAGAATTATTAAAATTACTAAAAAGAGTGAAATAAATTAAGTTTTTAACAAAAAAATAGAACCGACTTCAAACGGTAAAAAATAAAATTGTTCAGTACCTACTTCTTCTTGCTTATGGTAATGACTCTTAAAACTATTTTTGAAGTCGGGCCCTTAGTGAAATGTCCTGTCTGCCTGTCCGAAATATAGTGTACCTTTCGTTCTGAATGGGCACCGACTCCAATATAGTTTTAACAGTCATTACCATAAGCAAGAAGAAGTAGGTACTGTCCCACTGTCTGTACTGTCGGTGCCAATTTAGAACGAATGGTACGACATTTACTAAGGGCCCGACTCCAGAAATAGTTTTAAGAGTCATTACCATAAGCAAGAAGAAGTAGGTACTGAACAATTTTATTTTTTACCGTTTGAAGTCGGTTCTATTTTTTTGTTAAAAACTTAATTTTTCTGAACCCTTTACAATCGGGTGTAAGATGGGTGACCGAGTCCCTGACGTCCCTCTAGCTTCGGGATTAAGAATAGAGCTACGGTATCCCCTGCCTGATCGTAAGAGGCGACTAAAAGGGGGCTTCCGGGGCTGCGGGCGGTGAGACTGGAAGCTCGACCCATCCAGCCAGCAGCCCCGGGAAGGACGGCGGTGAGTGCGTGGGCGCATGCCGCCGTAAGCATCGGAAGGTGCAAGAGAGCACATCTGCTCTCCCAAAGATGGGCTCGTTCTAGGGCGTCTAGTATGGAGGACACCGGTGCGTTCCACGGGAGATCCCAGAGTCCTCCCCAAACGCAGAGGAAGGCCACCGAGGGGGTTTTAGTGAGGTTCAAATCCCACGTAACCCGGTGTCCTCTCCCAAGGTGCTGGTTTTTTTGAAGAACCTTTTGAAGGTTACGATACAAAAAAAGATGGGTGACCGCTAGTGGCAAAATATTCTACGCGCGTTTCCGTGCTTCGAAAGGCACGTTAAGCCGTCGGCCCCGGGTGTTGTCGATAGATAACAGTCGTTAAACCTTGTCGGAGGCAGGTGTTGTTAGTGGCCAACCCGCTGTCGGATGTTTTAAAACCAGCCAAAAAACCTCCAAAAAACTTTAACGACTGTTATCTGTCTATAACAACCGGGACTGAAGGCTTCGTGCCCTCCGAAACGCGCATGAATATTTTGCCCCTTACGGTCACACATCTGAAACCCGACCGCGCCTGTGTAGCTTAACGGCGTATATCACTTGCGTTCTACGCCAGTCACCGGGTCATGCATGATTCGCTTGGTGGTCAGCAGCTTCGATAGCAGAGAAAAGCCAGATCTGCCAAGATGATCTAAAAATTCGCCAAGTTGACTTTTGGAATAATGGCTTACATCGCCTTCATCCATACATTACCTATGTGTACAATTTCGCACTATCGGACTGCACCTGAGGCCATGTTAATCATGATGCTGGTCAATTGCGTATTGCTGCCACATGCCTTTGAGAAATTTTATATTCTAAACTTCGGATGTTGCAGAAAACTTCACGATGTTTTGTTTTACCTGCGCTCATAATTATCTGATGCTAATGTGATGGACGATGAGAATTTATACTTACTGGAATAATGATTTTTAGGACTGGAGCAGGTGCACGATGCAGTAGAGCAGTCACTTTTAAAAGAAGTGGCGATTTTACGCGAATGTCAGGACAAGTTCAGGAATATGCTCGAAAAGGTAACCTATTACTAACATTAATTTGTCTAGATCTTTATATTCTAGATATTATATTACTTCTCCTAATACATAGTTCCTGTGGACAAATCCTTTTAGATGTTGTGTGACATATAAATAAATTCATCTATGTCAGAAAATAATCAGAACACAAAGGAGTTGTTTGGAGGCGAACATGTGGTACGGTACTACCCGGGTATTGGTAACAAATTTAATGGTATTTCTATACTTATGTGTTGGGGTTACTCCGAGCAAAAATACGGTACGGCCGTACCAGAGGGCCCACTCTGTACGCCCGTATCCGAAACTAAGTGAATTTTCGGGCCTTATTTTTGGATTAGATTGAAGAAATTCTAGCAATATTATTCATTCAATAGCTTAATGTCATCAATGACGCTTATCTTATTAATTCATGAAAAAGAAGCGATCTGAGTATGCTAAAAATGATTCCGAAAATGTTAGAACTTACGGACGGATGCTTACAGAGTGGGCCCTCAGCCTTTACTCGAAGCAGTTTTCGACCCTGTGTATTTTTGTTGTGGACAAAACTAAGCATGAATTTTCAGTAATCAAGCAAAAATTTTATAAATGTAATTAACCATAAATAAATGTTCCTACGTACATATTACTGTTACGCATACACTAAAATTCAGAAAAAAATTAAAGCATCATTCAGCCTTTCGATCACTGCAGTGGAAAACAATTGCAAATATTGGTTGGTAAAACCATTTAAAAAAATAATTATTTTCTTTTTAATTTTCATAAATAAAATTAATTTTGTGAAATTGTAAAAATCTCATTCTATATCTGTTCAAATCGACGTTAGAAGAATAATTATCGCTTGAAAGGGCTGCAATGATAATAAAGTACCTATTTTTAATCTTTATTATTTGACCCTTTTATCGCCACTCTTATCCTAATTCATCCTACGATGCACTCACTCAGTTCCTGTATCACGCCTGTCGCGCCGAACAGATACGCCTTGCATCTCGCGGAAGCCCTCGACTTAAGGCCCGCCACATAATAATATATTCAGAATTCCGATTCGAAATATTGATTCGGAATTCCAGACAGTCTTACTGGTTCCCAGGTCCGGCAGCAGTCCAAGAACTGCCGCGCGACGCAGCACGAGCTGGAGACGGACATGCGCAACAAGGAGTACGCGCTCGGCATCGACTCCATGTGCCATCAGCTTAACAATTTCTCCAAGGTTTGATTATTTTACAAGCTAGAAGGTTCCTTCTTCCTTTCTATAATAGTATCGCATGATATGTGCATTTGAATTTTTTCACTGTCTTGGTGAACAAGAGTTCCCTCAGCAAGTAGTGTCAATCAAACTTAAAGCCGAGCATGAAACATAAGAGCACGATCTCGGTATATTAAAAACTGGGCAGCGCAAAATTGTCGCGCTCAGGCTGTTGATTTGCTAAAAATATTTGTCTATTTTTGCGAATGCCTCTGGTTTGTACCTCTAGTTCAAAAGTCACGCGCAGTTCAGGCGAGCGCATGAATCGGCTCGACCCGCAACGGTAGTTGTCCTTTATAAAAGATGGACGGATACAGTTAACTTGGATTTAGACCATCACTGACCATCTATTTTTTATCGATATGCAATTTTTTTATGTCCCTTGCTGGGCACAAGACTTTTTTTGGAAGTGAGAGGGTTGGGCTATAGCCCACCACGCTGGCCGAGTGCGGCTTGATGAACATCCTGCTTTTGAGAAATATTACATTAGACAAGCACGGTGATGGAAAACATATCAATTAATTAAATATCACAATACGAAATTGACTAATTTCTTGTCAGAGGAGTGCGGTGCCTCCGTGTCAGAGACCGCGGTCTTTACCGCTCGGTAATCGCCACTTACGTACGTAATTCTACGTTAGTAGGTAATAGTTAGTATTCTGTGGTAATTTGCTGTGTATACGTCGCAGCCATCTGGTTAAATGAGCTACTTAACTGAAAGGCAAGCCCGTTAATTAAACGAAGGATTCAATGTAGTGAACTATCAATATCAGTACGCAACTTAAACGATTGCATGACGTAAGGTTAGCTTACAAAACGTGTTTCTGTCGTTGTTTGTGTCCATGGTACTCACGACTTATACCATACCCTACTCATACGGAAAGTACGCCCACTTAGTTAGTGAGTTACCTAGTTCCCGTATGCGGTATACGTTAAACTCAAGAGGCACGAGCGCGGCGCAGGGGCTGCAGTTCTACGCGGGCATCGAGCGCTACGACCCGACGGTGTGCGACGCGGCGCGCTGGGCCGCCGCCAGCGCCGCCACGCTGCAGCGCTCGCAGTCCGAGCGCGCCAAGGCCGTGCAGATGCTCTCCGGTAACGCCGCCTGCCCACTGCCCACTGCCTGCTGCATATGCTGCCTGCGGGCACGGTCGCAGCCTTCAATTTTGGGGGGGTCACTAAGAAATTTGAGGGAAAAGATGTCCCAAATTGGCTTGTTTCGCCTTCCAATCCACACATGACTGATGGGTTTTGGGGGGGTCATGTCCCCTGGGACCGCACCTGGCTGCCAGTGCCGTCTTACTGCGCTTTCAAACCAGCGTATTTTTCGGCGCTTACACGTGCGCCTCCTTCTGTACCGGAAAATGTTAAATCTCGACGTTTCGCAGCTACACGTGCTTCAAAAAACAAACACGCGAATGTGCCACAAAATACGCTGGTGTGAAACCGCACTTCGGCCGCTATCCCACTAGCGTTTTACGAGCGATGATGACTCTCTAACATCTGCGCAGCAACAACGCTGCACAGACACGACGTTAACGTTGCGTTTAAAGCAACTCATGCTGCGATTGTACGCTAGCCGTAGCCTCATCCCCACTCATACGGACAGAGTGGGATGGCTTGATTGTCCCAGTCATAGACTCAGCATTAATCTTATGGACTCAGCATAATATGTCCCACTCCCAGTTTGCTAAAAACCGCAACGTCGATGTCACGTTGACGTCGCGTTTGCGCAGCTACAACGTTGGAGAAACGTCAACACTCGTAAAAGTCGTAAAGCGCCGGCGCCGGTAAGATAGCGGCCTTATGCCCTTTCTTAGATATCGTACGAAAGTATAAAAAGAACCCTTGCAAGATCACTTGTACTCGTAAATCATATTACTAACTGATTTACTGTGGCTCGCAGTTTCACCCACGTTCGAAAAGATCAAATACACTACAATTAGCTTCCTTCGCTTTCGCATCTATACTATTAACATGGATGAAGTCTTTCTGACAAAACCCTTTACTGAGGCCCACGTAGAGGTTTCAAGTTGAAATTAATACGAATATCTAGGTTCGTAATGTCTATGAAATAGTAAACATCTAAACCAATGCCATTAAAACATTTAGTTTAAGCTGAGCTATATTTTAAACAGTTCTTCCACAAAAAAATCAAAATCCATATAGAATGTGACTTAAACTTGAGACGTCTATCTAGCTATATAGACACTATCTAGATTCTAGCTTTGTTCGCCAATTTATACAATTGAAACAAAGACGTTTCACTTCATAACTTGCCGGAGAACCTTCCTATACGAAAGTTATTTTATAATAAACCGAATAGTAATTATTGTATACCTCATATTTTAAAACAGGGTTGAAGTTTTTCTCCGTCTGCTCTTTTCTTCAGCTCAGCATTGCCTAAGCGCACCCAGAGCAGACAGAACAAAAACAATAACGTTCACTAAGAGTTTGTAAAGGAACCGTACCTACAGTGAATAAAGAATTTAATTTCATTTTCAGTACTAATTTTGAATACGAAAATGATAAATCGAAATCAACGTCAAGGATCCTTAGGTAGAAGCTAACCGAACAAGATAGTCTCCATTTCCCGACAGACGCAGAGAACCTGATCAACGTGTCGGCGACGGAGATCTGGGACCAGTGGAGCAACACCAACAGCGCGTTCACGCGCCGCATCGCCGAGACCATCGAGATCAAGAACAAGCTCCAGATGCACTTGCACAAGGTATTATATTTTCTATTTGTATAGAGTAGTAGACGAGCATGCAGGCCGCGTGGTGTTCAGTGGTCGCTGCAGCCCATGGACATCTACATTCTACACACAACCTCGAGCAAGCATAGGTGAGTCTTGTCTGAGGTCATTGCAGTTGCGCTGCTACTCCGGAGGCCGGTGGTTGCCTCGTGTCAGTCTGGCCGGCAACTGCAACTTTCCACAGTAAAATTGATTCACCGCAGAAATGGGTGCAGCGGTGGTACTTCCCAAGCGAACCGTAAAAGTTCTACCATCTACAAAATCCTATTTTAGTCTTTCAGCCCTTTCAAGAGAGAGATACAGATATTTCGGAGTATGAATTTGGTTTATTTTAAGAAAATTAAGTCTACAGTATCTAAAGTAAAGCGAACGAATCTCCGGCTGCAATTCTGAATAACATTTTTTTTATGTTCTTGTTTTTGCAGATCCACGGTAAAAGAAAAATTGTCATTATGACGTTTTCCATCACATTTTCTTGGGGGTCACCACTATTCAAACCCGCACTCGATGGCGTGGTGGAGCCGTAGAGTACTATGGCCAAAACACCTCTCGCTTCCGAGTAGAAACCCTGTTACCCAGCTTAAAAACGCTTTTAAAAACAACACTGTTAATTCCAGATCCAGCAGGAGATCTTCGACGTGGAGAAGACCCTGGAGCTGCTAAACAAGGCGATTGAGGATAAGCTTCAGCCGATGCGAGTAGCGCACACCCGCCTGCAAGCAAGGACCAACCGTCCACACCTTGAGAAGTGCCGCGACGACGCGCAGACCAGGTACACCAGCCGACCGGGGCTGATCTACAGGAGCCTGTTTTTTGGTATTTGGTACCTTGTGAGAGGTGTTACAGTAGGGTAATGTGGGATTTGTTACCGCACTAAAATCCCCTCGGTAGCCTACTCCGGAGGACTCCGGGATCTCCAGTGGAATGCACCGGTGTCCTCCACGCGCGGCGCCCCAGAACGGGCCCATCCTCTGGAGAGCAGACGTGCTCTGCTGCACCTTCCGATGCTTACGGCGGCATGCGGCCACGCACATACCGCCGTCCTTGTCGGAGCCGCTGGCTGAACGGATCGAGCTCCCATTCTCACCGCCCACAACCCCGGAAGTCCCCTTTTAGTCGCCTCTTACGATCAGGCAGGGGATACCGTAGCTCTATTCATAATCCCGAAGCTACAGGGAGGAGAACTGATCAAGGTGATCCTTGATCTTCAAGGAGCGGATCAACCGTCCACACCTGGAGATGTGGCGCAATGACGCGGAGACCAGGTACGTCCCCTGCCGACCGGTACTAACTTATAGGGAGCTTGGAGCAGCGATCAAGTAGGTGATCTAGGTTGTATGACTTGTCAAATTCGTGAGTAGCGCCGTCAACAACGACTCACCTCACTCACTTACTCAAAAACTTCCGTTGTGAGGCGTTATGTAGGTCACTTATCATAGTACTGAGGGATTCCGTCTAGATTACTATGTATATCATTGGCAAATCGAAGGTGTGCGAGGTGTTGGCTATTGACGTTGATATTTGGGCCCTTCCACTCCGTCAGCACACGTCTTCTAGTACAGCGATAAAAAGAATCCGAAAACACATGCGGTGTACGGGTGCAATGGTTACCATCTGCCGATAGAAGGGTTTTAAATTCGAATGCCGACGAGACAGAAATTTGAATGAGTTTAAATTTTTGTTCTCGGTTTGGGTGTTGTTGTTTCTGTTTTTGTGTGTCCATGGTACCCGCGACACAGGGTATCCTGATGTAGGGCTATGAGTGGGTAACGTTATTTAATTATATAACTTGTCGCGGCACACGCAGCAGCGTACCGGGCTGTCGGAGAGTCATGGTTGCGGTTTTGTATATATAGTGAGTAAGAGAGTAAAACATATTGTGTTAGGCTGGTGAGGGAGGTGTGCGAGCTGCAGGACACGATGGAGGCGCTGCGCGCGCGGCTGGCGGCGGCGGAGGGCACGCACCAGGCGCTGCTGGGCGTGCGCGCCGGCCTGGAGCAGGACCTGCGCAGCAAGGCCGCCACGCTCTTCATCGACCGCGACCAGTGCATGGGGCTGCGCCGCGGCTACCCCGTCACCGCCGCCATCAAGGCCTAGCGCCTCCCGTCTTAAAACGCCTAACCGCCTAAATATACGTGTGTCTACTTGGCTATTTTGTTTTTTTTGCTCTTCTAACATATCAATATATCTGTATATTATATGTACATATTTTTATTACAAGACAAATGATACCACTTTCACACAGCTAAGCGACAGGGACGCTGTCGGATGTGAGGTGATTTACCGCTAGTCCTAGTTGTTACAACCAATTAGCAGTCGTTTGACCTTGTCGGAGGCCTTATGGGCGGTTGGAAAACAACCGACGCGGGTGGGCCCTAATCCGGAGTAAGGTCCAGGCCATCCCAATAATGGGCAGAGTTGACAGAGGGACGCAAAAAGGGTTGCAATACTTGGCTGTATTTTAACCACAATCCTAAAATAAATATATACAAAAGTAATATCAAATGGATACTAAAACCAGACCACTTTTTAAAATTTTTGAAAAAGGATTAAATTGACTTCTTCATTCGTAAAACGCCTTGGAATTGTGACTTTAAAATTTGATTTATTTATTCAGAAAAAAACAACATTCTAGTTTTATGCTGCACATGTAATCTTTGTAAATATGCTAAATAAGACTATAAAGATAAGGCAAATGCAAACAATTATAACATTCAAAAATATTTATTTACACTGTGATCATCAACAATAAAAAACAGATGAAATTAAATTAACACTTATCACATGACCACTTAAATGTTGTAACACTACTTTGTAATACTAACTCATAGTCCATCCACAAGGTCCTGAAATCTCACTTCTTCACATAAGAAGGAACTGGTAACTTCATACCTTTCTTAGCCTCAAAGAATGTGTAAGAGAGCACTATTTCATCAACATATTCCATCTTTGGATCTTCCATAAATTCTGGATCTATGTAAAAAAATACTGGCATATCCACCTGTAACAAATATACATACATAATGTACAGTAGGTACATGATATGTCTTATATAACAATACTAGCCTTCCGCCAGCGGCTTCACCCGCGTTTATCCGTTTTATAGGTTTCCATAGAATAAAAACCATTCTATGTCCTATCCCAAGGTCCACTCTATCGGTGTTCCAAATTTCATTAAAATTGGTTGAATAGTTTAACCGGGAAAGCCTAGCAGACACATGCAGACAGACAGAGAGTTACTTTCGAATTTGAAATATTAGTAGGGATTATAAATAGGGATTTAACAAAACAAGACTTAGCACAAACAAAAAGTAGCTAAAATTACAGTAGTGGATGTAGGTAGGGCTATGCTAGGGGACACATATTTGGGTTTACCCTTAGAAAACCTCAAAAATTTTGATATCTAAATGCCACCTGCATGTATTCAAACCACTGTATATGTCAAATCATAGATAATATTGAGAAAAATATAGCATAGTGGAAATTAATTTGTAGGTAGTAGAACTATTATGGTTCACCCGGGAAAGTACCACCACTGCACCCACTTCTACAATGAACCAATTCTATTGTGTTTCGGTGGAAAGGTGCAGCTGTTGCTGGTCACACTTACATGAGGCGACCACCAGCCTCCGGAGTAGCAGCGCAACTGCATACAACCTCAGACAAGACTTACCTATGCTTGCTTGAGGTTGTGTGCAGATGTCCTTGGGCTGCAGCGACCACTTAACACCACGTGGTCTGCATGCTCGTCTGCTACTCCATTCAAATAAAAAAAATGCATCATAAAAATCTAAGGAGATGAAATAAAGAGATAAAATTTGTATGGAGTAACTTTATAAGCATCACCAATTTACTTTCATCTTAGAATTAAGAGAGGGTCAAAGAAAGAGAGGCAGACCACCTAGACGCTGGGATGATGACATTGCTCAGGTGGCGGGAAAGATGTGGCATAGAGTGGCAGAAAACAGAAAGGAATGGAAAAGGTTGGAGGAGGCCTTTGCCAACTGGCAAACAGACATGCAAAAAGTCAGCAAAGCACAAATAAATGAAAAGTAAATTCAGTCTGATCAAAAGGCTAATAAAAGAATTAAATGGAAGTAGGTAATGCCATTAGTATGTGAACTCATAAATCCCATCAGGAGGGTGGCTCACCAGACACCACATGTATCACAATTCATACCTGCTCATGTGGATTAAGCTGTTGCTCTTCAAAGCAAAAGCACTGAATCTTGTTAAAGTATTGTCCTGCTTCAAACGGAATCACATTGTATGTACTGATTCCTATCACTGGTTTGTCTGTGGGGTTCCGGGCTGTGTAGAAGGCAAGCGCTGTCTCGCCTGGCACTACCTTTAAAAATACAACTATAAATATAACCCAGTCATTCAGCGAAGTGATTGTAGCGTAATTACAAATATAATAATAAAATCGGAATGTACAAAAATTTATACAAAAAAAATCATTTCATTTTTACCTATAAATATAACGAAATAAAAATTACCATAATGTCACCTTGTTGTGGCTTAAAATTCCATTGCATGGAGGAAGACACATCAGCATTGAAACGAATTTTTATAGGCCTTTCCTTTACAGCTTTCATGTTGCTAACTACATCTGTGGCTTCCACCTGCCCCGTTGTTCCTCCATAACTGTATGCCTAAAATATTATGAAATATATTCATAACCATTAGCAGATTTAAAATTATTATAAGATATCTAATTGTTTTAGATCACCTTAACTGTAACAACATCAGTGTATTAGCCTTGTATATATACTTTTTTTTTTTTTTTTTTATAAATAAACCTAACAATAAGGCAGACGGGCCGCGTGATGTTAAGCGATCACCGTCGCCTATACTATATACTGTAAACATATTTTCTTCTTTGTATTAATTGTGAGAGCAAAATAAAAGAATTTATTATTTTAGTCCCTGTAGCTTCGGGATTAAGAATAGAGCTACAGTATCCCCTGCCTGACCGTAAGAGGCGACTAAAAGGGGACTTCCGGGGTTGCGGACGGAGAGAGTCAGAGCTCGATCCGTCCAGCCAGCAGCCCCGGGAAGGACGGCGGTGTATGCGTGTGGCCGCATGCCGCCATAAACATCGGAAGGTGCAGGAGAGCACATCTAACCTCCGAAGATGGGCCCATTCTGGGCTCTGCGCGTGGAGAACACCGGTGCGTTCCTTAGGAGATCCCGGAGTCCTCCCCAAGCGCAGAGGCAGGCCATCGAGGGGGTTTTAGTGCGGTCAAATCCCACATAACCCGGTATCCTCTCCCTAGGTGCCGGGTACCTTTTGAAGGTTTCCCCCCCCCCGACACCAAAAAAAAGGTATTATTAACTTCAGGTATTGTAATATTGCAGTTTGTTTTAAACAACTCATTACATTACATTACATTCTGTCACAGATTATTAAATATTAATGACTTAATGATAAGATAATGTAGTTATGAAAAAGGCAATGGAAAAAGGTAATTTTACTCACTTGACAAAATATTCTATACAAAGGCACCGCAGCATAGCTCAGTCCCACTGTCATAACACCTAGAGCTATCATGTAGTTCATTGTAGATTTAATTTTACCCTTTTCATGCATTCCGCGTACAAAACACACATTTGGCAAAGAATTTTTTGGGGTAACCAACCCTGGCGTAAATTTAAGATTATACCTAAATGTACTGAAACAGCACCTATTAATATACGCTAACCGATTCATTTTTTCAATTATTATAGAGTTTGAAAATGTGTAGACAATTTTAGTACATTATTCTATTATTTTTAATTTCATAACCCTAATCAAATCGAAGAAAATCAACCTCCTCCCTCCCTTCCCTTGGCATTGATTGATTGCCATTTGACAATGACAATTGTGACAACTGACAATGATGTCAATATTTTTTTCTTCAATTATGGCATCGCACTCTGCATATTGCCAGCGTCACGCACACAGAACTGTGTGTTCCATTATGCGTTCGCACAAGCACAACGACCACGCTCATGTAAATGTACTTTTTAATTAACTTTTCAATTTTCATTGCTAATTTTCATGCCTTACTTAAGCTATTTTGTAGTTGTGCTCTTAGTAAAATGGAGTACTTTCGTCATAAACAAATTGTGTTACAGTGTGTCAGACAAGAGTCACAATTTGTGAGGTCGTCGCGTGAGCTGGGCGGAGCGGTGCATGAATTGACCCTATGCTTGAAATCTCTGCTCCGCCGCTTCAATGGAAACAGTACGAGCGGAGTGGAGCAGAGCTGAACGGATATTCATAAAAATACAGCGAGGCGATGCGGAGCGGAGGACAGTGAGCATTGGGGTGCGGATATCTCCGTCCAGCTCCGCGTCAGTAGAAACGCACCCTAATGAAACCCGTTACAAAATCTGTGGTCGGTTTTCGGTAAATAGCTCAGAACAATAACTAAGTAAATAGTATAATACTTAGAGTCGTAGATTTTTTATATAATAATATACTACGTATTAGTGAAAATAAAATATCTATGCTTAGAGTATTATTATATAGGTTTTGAAACCAATATAATATACTCTTAGAGTCAGTACCTTTGATGCTCTAAGAATATTCTCTAAGGTATATAATACTCTGCTGTTGTGAACGATGTTTAGACTTTATACTTTGTGAGATTTTTAAATACCTTTCCTTATTGTAGGTACACGTCTCTTAATTTCGAAAAAAAGTTTATTTCAGCAATAAACTCAACTTTTAACGTAAATTAATGTATTTTCTGCTATGTAATTTGAATTAAGCGCGAAAACGTTCGTAGGTGTCATGGCGTCGGCTTATTCGTTCCTCATTGGCTTGCTCGTCGTCAAACTTCAAGCAACACGATGACATTAACTGAGACGTGCCGTCATTCCTTTTGATTGGCGTTGCAGTTCAGATAACATGGCCGATGAGTTTTGGCGGGAAGTCGAAAAAGACATATTGTGCTCTTGTTTTATTTTCATTTTCTTGGTGTATTTTTGAGTTATATCGGATAAATTTGATGGCATTTTGTTTGATATAGGTTAATTACAGTGCACGAGTGTTTGTGAAATAGAATAACAGTTCTAAAATATGTTTTTTCTGCTTGCCTCCAAAATTCCATCGGACACGTTCTAGTAAAGTAGCCATAGCCCATAGCTTTACTTGAATGTTGGGCTGACTAGACTGACTGATTACTGACGACTTACTTACTGACTTTGTTATTACTTCGTCCAGTTTCATTGAAACTGGCAAAAAATTGATGCAAAAGTTATACTTGACGCTGGCAGTATGCACAGAGTTACACAAAATAAAACATGGCCGATTGCTGTATTTAATACTTTTATTTTATCGAAAATCTTATTAATCTTAATGTTTATATTAAAACGGGATCATATTTTAGAACTTTTTTAGCATATATTTTTTCTGTAAAACCGTTTATTCTCATTCTCATGCCTATTACATAAGTGAAATGCTTCGTATAAATATAAAAATATTTTTTTGAAAAAATAATAATTGGCTGCAACCCTTTTTGCGTCCCACTGCTGGGCACGGGTCTCTCCCCAATATTGGGGAGGCCTGGAGCTTACTCCACCACGCTGCTCCAATGCGGGTTGGTGGAGATGCGGGTTAGTGGCCAACCCGCTGTCGGATGTTTTCAAACCGCCCATAAGGCCTCCGACAAGGTTTAACGACTGTTATCTATCGACAACAACCGGGACCGACGGCTTAACGTGCCCTCCGAAGCACGGAAACGCGCATGAATTTTTTTGCCACTAGCGGTCACCCATCTCACACCTGACCGCGCCCGTTTGGCTTAGCTGCATAGATCGCTTGCGTTCTACGCTCGCCGCCGAGCCATGCGCGCTTCTAAATAATAATTATGTGATGGTAAATAATAGTAAATATGTCAAATATATATAATATTCTAGTTGTAGTCGAAACGGAGCTGCTTCTAATTGTTTTGTATCGAACAAAATGCTATTTTTTTTACTATTAAAACACCAATAAAATTAAAAAAGAAAAAACATCCGTTTATTTTATGTCTGTTAAACACATAAGTACATAAAGCGCGCATGGCCCGGCGGTCGGCGTAGAATGCAAACGATCTATACAACTAAGCCAAATGGGCGGGTGGAGATGGGTGACCGCTAGTGGCAAAAAATAATTCATGTGAGTTTCCGTGCTTCGGATGACAGTCCTGATTGTTGTCGTTGTCCTGTTGTTGATAGATAAAGATAACAGCCTTTAGACCTTGTCGGAGGCCTTATAGGCGGTTTGAAAACATCCGACAGCGGGTTAGCCTCTAACCCGCATCTCCACCAACCTTCATTGGAGAAGCGTGGTAGTCAGCTACAGGCCTCCCCAATAATGGGGAGAGACCCGTGCCCAGCAGTGGGACGCAAAAAGGGTTGCAGCCAAACCTATCCAATAATGAATCGACTTGAGATTGGCAATATGCTGTAGTATGATGCCTTATCTGAAAGAAAGAAAAAGTTTTGGCGAGAATGTAAAATGATTTGGCTGGTGCGTTATTTCCTTGGCGTTAATTGGCGTATTAATAGTGGATGGATGGATGGTGCTTTCTCTTTGAGTGTCTGGTTTAATACTCAAAATGCTTCCTTGATTTGGTTTATGTAGGACTCCTTTGTATGTAATGTAGTAACATAATAAAACGTAAGCCCTTTGGTGCTGTCTTTAAAAGGGCGTACTCTATAAAAAGAACTCTGTGGGGCGTACTTTTAAAAGTTCTAGATTGTAACGACCTTTCGCTACTGAAGAGGTGGCGCCACGGGTATTCCTGAATCACGCAATCGAAGTTTTCTGAATATCCGAGCATATTATATACAAGCCCCGAATTGAGTCGGATCGGAGCGCGGCCGCTCCCCGGGCAAGACTACTTGGCCCGGCGGGAGATCTTCCTTTGCCAAAAGATTATGAATGTTTTCTATATTTGTATTATTATTAATTTAGATTTTGCAAAAGTTTAAAAACAAAAGTTTAGCTATATATTCGTACGCCAATTTTTAGTACAGTAAGCGCCGTCAACCATTGTGAACTTCTTTTATCATCTTAGTTAGGGCATCAAGGTACACCCACTGTAAGGTAGGACTAATTTCATTGTCAATACCTGCTCTAAGTTTGTAATCCTCTAATTTTTGCTGACAAATAAATAAAAATATAAAAGTCGTCCACGATGTACATATTATAATCTTCTATTTTGTTTATTATTATTAAAGTACCTTTTTCAAGTAAGGGCCAATCAAAGATATAAGCAATAGGCACTAATGACTATTTATCTAAGGACTAAAAAAATAAAACCGTGGCGGGAAATACATTTTCTACCCATAACTTATTATTCTGTTCTGATGAAGTCTTCCAATCTGTAGCACAGCTCTTTGTATTATTTTGAAGGCTTTTTATACATATTTTTAATATTAAATTTAGGTATATATAGTCAGAAGTTCACCACCTTTTATAAAATATTAAGTTTAGCCAAATAACTTTTAATCACAAGGATAAAATTAAATGTAAGAATTGTAAAGCAAACAACTTTTCGAAAAACTATTCAATATAATTAAAATTAATATCACAATTTAATAAAATATATGTCTTGTCCTGGTCATCGTTTATATTCGAACGTTAAAGATTTGTGTTTTGTCTTTATATGAGCATCTGTGTGTGTTTTCTGGTACGCTTTGTAAGTGCAGTCAAGAAAAGGGCATCTGAACATGGGTTCTTTGCCACACTCGTACGTAACGTGCCGCCTGTAAGTACTTTTATGTCTGTATTTTCGTTTACACTTTTCACATTCGTAACTTGTTTCATATTGTGACCAGAAATTTTTAGTCTTCATTGGCATTATGGGCAACATGGTTTGCATCATAGTTTTAAAGAAATCCACCTCACCTGCAACAATAAAATATTACAAGAAATATATCACCACTGGCACTAATGTTACTAGCAAATTCTTACCTATTTAAACCAATTGAACTATCTTAGCTTACTGTGCTACTTATTGCTTAATTATTCTCCTTAATATAACATTTCTAAGAAGCCTGGATTTAGGTAATGGTATACAAGATAAATTAGACATTTCTTAAATTGAGAACATTTATTCATATAATATTTTCAATAAAAAAAAAAACAAACCAAACACACTCTACTGCATGTAACTAAAAATAATCATAACAAATATCTAGTAATTTGTGCCGAATTTTCAATGAGTCTATATTATGTAAACATATTAATGGTGTAGTAATAATTAGCTGCTATAACACCTATTTGATAGAATTAAAATAATCTTAAAAAAAAGATTTGCAAAGTCTTTCAAATTAGGTACACAATAAACTTCAATATTTCTGTTCATTAGTTAAGATGCTACATTAGAGTTAATACACTATTTTCTTAATGTCAGCAAAATTGCAAATAATGCAGACTAAAAATATTTTGGCACCGTTTATTGTGGACTAGATACATTCTAGGTAATAGGCTGTTTTTCATTTGTTTTTGAGAAAAGTGGGATGAAGAGTTTATCCATGTTAAACCATAGATGTAAAAGAAAAATTTTAATAGTTTTGACGAAAATAACAATAAAATATCTATCTTAGTTTTGGTGGGTATTACAATTTTTAGTTACTAAATGAAACTCTCCTAAAAATAACACTCAAATAACACAATAAATCATTTGTAAAATATTGTAAACGAACATGACGTAACTTACTAACTTTTATACAAAGCTTAAATCTGAACCATAATTTATACTTAATATTATTATTATATTGTTTATTAAGGCACTTAATTTAATATAATTATTTAGAATCGACTGGAAGATTCTTTGGTTTAATATATTGCTTCTTTAATAATTTGAACTTCAAAGGTAACTTAAATAACAGTAACAAATGCAAAATATAATATACAAATATATCTCAACATGAATACTGAAATTATAATACAACAAAATTTGGTTGGCACAGTATTACAATAAGTTTCTTTGGTAACAAGGAACACACACTAAATAAACGTTAATAACAAGAACAAAAAATTAACAAATCTATTAAAAAAATCAAAATATTTGTCTTACGTATATTATTTGTCTAATTGAAATCTATCATTATTATTTTATCTTTCAAATATATTTGTTTACAAAACATTATAATGTCTTATGGCTCGTGTTAATTATAGCTGCCACTCCGAAAATACAATTTATATTCTCTTCATATAAAAATGCGTTAAAGTTATATATCTAAAAAAATTAAAGTGACACCTTTCTTAAAAATACAGTAGAAAAAATAGAGGATTCTGAATAGAAATTGTAGGAAGAGTGATTCAATTTGAAAAATCTTTTTTTGCAATATGGCACAAAATGTAATAAATACAGTCGAACCCAGTACTACTTCCTACTTTTTGGAAATGTGTAAAAATAGAATAAATTGTATTTATTCTACGCCTGTACTAAAGTCTGCTAAGCGCAGGTTCCCTTTCGGTATTGACGGACTGTGGAGTGGAATATTTTATGCTTGTGCTCTAAGTCCGAGAAAATAACAATTTTCTACATCAACATTTATGGCACCTTATCCAGAATTTTAATTTTTGTGCCCTAATGATGAATATATTACTAATTTGTGCCATTGCAAATTAGATAGATTAGATATTTCATTTCACAAAGCAAAACACTATGCTGTTCAAATGTTTAATGCATTCTTTGCCGCTATATTAAGAAACTTTAGTTTATATACCGCATGGTATTTTACGTTTAATATTATTCTATTTACTTTTAATAGAATCAAGTTGTGCGATACATGGGGCAAGATCAACATTATCTTATTTGAACAGCATAGAACTCTATAAAAATGTGGTTCTTGAGCCTTTCTTCTTGCCCATGTGAAGTCTTTTCTTAAGTAAAAGGTCCTCAAACTTCAAATTTTGATGTGGTAGCAGCTGTAAAAGATATTAATTAAATTAGTAGACTTTCTAAAGTGAAGTAAAAGTTTGCAGAGAAAATGTTATTTACTATGGTTAAATCGAGATACTTAATATTGATAATCTAACGTCTATCTTATTCTAGTGGTGACTATTGTAAAAAAATAATCTATTTTTTTAAGATTGTCAATTAACTTCTTAGCCTGTTCACTAGACGGTGAGCGGTCTGAATGACATTCAAGCAATAAACACGTCGAATTAAACATAACGAATAGACACACTAGGCATGATGACACTATTAAAGTATCACAGAATAAACGGTTTTACAGAAAAATATTTGCTAAAAAAGTTCTAAAATATGATCCCGTTTTAATATAAACATTAAGATTAATAAGCTTTTCAATATAATAAAAGTATTAAATACAGCAATCGGCCATGTTATCTGAAACGCCATTCAAAAGGAATGACGTCACGTCTCAGTTAATGTCATCGTTTTGCTTGAAGTTTGACGAGCAAGCCGACGCCATGACACCTACGAGCGTTTTCGCGCTTAATTCAAATTACATAGCAGAAAATACATTAATTTACGTTAAAAGTTCAGTTTATGCTGAAATAAACTTTTTTTCGAAACTAGGAGACGTGTACCTACAATAAGGAAAGGTATTTAAAAATCTGTCATCATGCCCATTCACAGCAGTGTTGGGCAAAATTTAATTGCAAGGTAGGTACAATTAAAAATAACAAATTGCAAAATATGAATTAACAATTGATTAATTGGTAAACTGTGACGTTTAAATTAACAATTACTTAATTGTACCTTGCAATTAATTAATTGTTCCTTTAATTAAGCTTTAACGAAATTTAAATGATGTAGATAGAAATAATAAAAGATGGAGGGGTGGCACAGGGCATTACTCCCGCAAGGTTGACTGATGATCACGCAAATCTGCAGGAAGCCGTTGGTACCAGGCCGCGCTTAATCGTTCTTTATGGGAGTTATTAGGGGGGCTTATACAGGGTGTCCCACGGCTATGCCACATGAAGAGGAAGTATCCTGAATATTGTAGATTGGACATTTTACTGAAACATTATTTTAATTAAAAAGAAATTAAACTGGATTCATAGATTTTTAAATAATTACATGGTTGAACCGGGGAAAAAACAGAAACAATGGTAAGAAACCGATGAAAACACGACGGAAAGTTTCGCGGCGAAACAAGAAGCACCAAGAAAGATCATTTATATGTGTGGGGTTATTATTATTACTGTGAAGTCTGTAAAAGATGATTATTAATTGTTAATTTTTTGTTACAACAATTAAAATTTGTTAGTTGCATTATTTTAATTGTATCTTGCAATTAACATGAGTATATTTAAATAAATTAATTATTGCAATATGCAACTAATAGATTAATTGCAGTTAAATTGTGATTAAATTAATTGCAATTAAATTTTCAATTACTCAGACGATTAAAATATTAATTAATTAATGTCCAACACTGATTCACAGTACTTTAAAAGTTTAATTAATTATATCAAACATATGTTATTGTAATATTATGTATCTTTATGTGTGGCCTTGCGCCCTCTGCCGGGGGGACCCACGACCGTTCGGACCCTGATCCTTTTACACAATACCTACATTATTTCGGCGATATAAGTTGTTTTAGCGAGGTAACTTGTTAATGATTTCGAATGAAGTAATTAACGTACTAGCTACTTGACTGAAAGGATTAATGAGCGCAGACCCAAACGGGTTTTGAACAGGATGTTAATTGAAAACCTTAATTCTTAATATAAATAAGCTTGGGCCCATTGATATTTTTGTTGAAGACATGCAGGTGTCAAGCAAAATAACATTATGTGCGCTTTGGAATCATATTCTATTTTTTGGAGTTAAATATTTACAGGTCTACTAAATTTTATTTGCTAATGTTTTGTTGTATAAAATATTATTGTGTGACCTGTAATCTCAGACATTGTAACTTCGTGATTACTGGACAATTCCGGCCTCCTATTTAGGGAACCATCGCGGCACTGGTGTTACTTGCTTAGTGTTAGTGTATAAGCCCCACGATAAGCCCCGTTAGTCGTTCCCATTCGTGCCGGTTAGATAGTAGTTATTGTGAATGTACTGACATTTAACACCTCTATGAACGGCGGGTCATTCCGACACGAAATCCACCTTCTCCGGCAAGTCTTTGTGCAGATGGCGCTCGTGCAGGAGCAAATTGTGCTTCTGGTAGGCGCGGTACACACAGTAGGGACACTTGAAACTCGGCTGTTTTCTACACTCGTACTTTATATGTCGCTGCAAGGAGCCCTTATGCTTGTACTTGTTCCCGCAATCCACGCACTCATACAGCGTCCACCCGGCCTTGCCCCCGCTCAGACCGGCCGTACCGTAACCCAATATATAAGGCGTGTACAACTGTGCAACTGAAATCGAAACGCAAACGAATATCAATACGTGCAAATAATACAAAGCTACCACCAATGTGAAAGCAAAGCTACCTATAGTATGAAAATAAAATATGTGCACTGTGAAGCATAGGATAATGCACCATGTCTCCCATTAATTTGCTCCATTTTCTTACTTATATTAACATTACACCAGTATCTATCTTCTCTACAAGATAACATGCTTTTGTCTTAGTCATGTATTTGAAAATACTAATTTGCACTTTCAAGTGGTTAGTATTCAGTTATTAATTCATATGAACCGAAATAACATGCAGTGTTAACTATGTTCCCATTATACAATTGTAAAGGATGATTGCATAACACACCATGATAAATTATAATAAAGAACAATGAAAATATAAAAATACAAAAACAAATACATGTCAAGTATAGCAACTTTATTAAAATACAAAAAGGTTATAAAAATACAATCAAATGCATTTAATCACTGTAACTTCTTATTGTCAGATATACTGCTATCTACAAAACATACAAAAGTACTCTAGGCAGTAAGTAAACTACACTAAGTTTGCATAGTATCATTCGGTACGCCTTCTCCACATGATTTAATTTGTCTTCAGCAGTTGACACAAATACATAATGTTATGTAGTGAGCATTGTTACACCTTTGTTCTGTGAATTCTTACAACGTTAATTTCGACGAACTGCATATGGTAATGATTTCTTTTTAATAAATATATCAAAAGATTTATAATAAAATATGGTTTCGATTTAAAACCATTTGAGAAGGCTATCACAGCTTCATTGTCCCCAGCAAAATAAACTGAGTTTTGAGTAATGTAACGAAAAAATGTTCAAATTATTGTCGGAATATCAAATCACAACCTAGATATTTCGCAATAACAAGTTACAAATGCTTGATTTAAAAAAATCTTGAGTTAACATCATAAACCCTAATGACTAAAAGTTAGAAGGCACTTTGTATTATACTGTCTAGACTCTTGACTTGTTGGTTGTACTTAGCGAGCTCTACGTTGATTGTACGATGGTAACTCCTGCGGCTAGTAACCTAATGGGGCACCACATCAGCAAAATAACTCAATTGGCACAACAGCGAGTGCTGCCGCAATGACTCTTGTATTAAATATGAATTGAATAATTTTGCTGGAAATGCTACCATCCCTAACTAATCATAATTTCTAAATGGTAATGTGTATAAAATACTTACAGCCTATGTGGAAGATATAAATTTGAACTTGTCAATATAAGATCATTTTTTGTGCACAGCTCAGTGATCAATATCATAAACTTTTTAATGGCAGTATTTTAAACTTGTCGATTCCACGGTTCTATTTTAAGGCACTCTGCAACTGGTTTGACCTAAACCTAACAATAAAAATTGGTCCCAAATGTAACATTTAATAACATGTTCATAAACATTTATTTCAAGGAACTTAATTAATACGACCTACTAATATTTCTTATCCATCACTCGATCGACAGATATCCTAAGTATAATATAAAATAAATGCATTACACGTTAAAGAGATCTAAAAATAATTGAAATAAAAAAATAACTTACATGAGTATTACAAAAATAATGGAACATGCATTATGGCAAAGAACTAGAGTTTGCTTACTAAGCGACAAATAGCTTCACTTTAACTAAAAGTAAGATACACAAAATATAGAATAATAAAACACATTATGTACTACACTCAAACCAACGCATCTTTATAGGAATGCGACGTCTCGCCAGTAATTTTATGTTACTTTCGTCATTTCATATATATTTTTAAAAAGGTAGCACTAAACCTTACAACTGACGAAAACTTGTTTTGAGAAATAATGACAATTTACAATAACTTGATTAGTAACTGCGATTGGTAACAACAGTAGTCAAACTTAAAAACTGTCCTTCACAGCAACTACCAAATGAACGTGTAAATATTTAAAATACCAGAAATGATAGTTTATACAATAAATGCTGTACATAAAAATATGTATATCAAAAGAGTAAACAACGTAACTATACAAATCACTTTACTTAATATACTGGATAAATGCAACAGTTGCTTACACCGCTGCAAATAACTGCAATCAGTGTGAATACTACGAGTAATTCGTTATGAGATTAAATTCTTTATGGTATCTATATTCAGTATTATATTCATCCATCTGACTGGAGTAGGTAACGATCGAAGGCACGATTCGCGTCCTCGGGAACGGCGATTACTTCTAACGTGACTGTTTCACGCCACTATCACAAAGAGATTAATTACATCACATTTATCACATTCTGAAAGTAACTCGGTCTGATAAAATTTTCGGAGACCTACCACCCCCGGAGCGAGCTCCCGGGTGCCGGCCTCGAAGGGACGACCTTCACGACCGACGAGGCGAGGGGAGGCGAGAGGAGGAGGATCGGGAGGGGCGCCTACGTGCAGGCGTCGACGTTGTCCTGCTTGATGTACTGGTCCGGCTTGAGGTGCACCTCGCGGTGCATGCGCTCCATGTGGCGCGCGATGTGCATCTTCTGCTTGGCGCGGTAGACGCAGTAGGGGCACTGGAACTGGGGCTCCTTGCCGCACTCCCACTTCTGGTGGTTGCGGAGGGACGACTTGAGCTTGTAGACGCGGCCGCAGTCGGGGCACGTGAAGCTGGGCTCGCCCGGCGCTGGCGGCAGCGCGGGCGGCAGCGGCGCCGCGCCCACGCGCATGCCGGCCACCAGCGGCAGCGCCAGCCGCGCCGACCACTGCTCCCACGACAGCCCGCCGATGCGCGCCACGCCCTCCTCCGCCACCGCCGCCGCTCCCACCGCCGCCGCGCCGCACCCTGCAACCGCCACCACACATGAGGGCCACCGTCACGCGACACGCACGACTACATTCAACATTCCCGTGAGGTTAACGACAGATACAAGCAAACGAGTACGTGTTATATACATGGTACATAGTCATACATAAATAGTTACATAGATACTTTAACGTACATAAACTGAAGGTATATACTACTGTGAGTGTCCACCGAGTGCTGTGATGAAAGCTTTGCAGAGGAAAATTAAAAAAAAAAGAACAAAAAGGAAAAAAACGTTTATTAAAAAAAATGACCGATCGGTTCATGGGCTCGACGATGTCGTCCATTGCGTTATAGTTTGCACGCTCTCGAGTATGGCGATATTCATAATCGAACTCTCACCGATCGAGTGGAAGATAGGTACCAAGAAAATTCATGGTTTTACAATGATCGATATAGTTTTAGTCACTGCTTTGGATATTCTATAAAACTTTTGTTAAATGAAATGCAGTCTCCCGACCCATGGGCTTTTCTTGTCTACCTGAAATTATTAATTATATTAGTATGAACGAAAAGGAAGAAAAAAAAAACATTGTCAATGCGTCGAAAAGGTAAGCAGTGGTTGAAACATTCATGCAAACATGCGCGGTTAAACTTTATAAAATTTAAGTCACTTACCAATATTTAGATTCACATATAACACGAAAATAAAATGGTTGTGATCTATTGCATGATTACAACGTAATATTTGTTTAAATAAGTGTATAATTATTTTCATTTAACATTTCATATTCAATTTTTAACTTTTTATATTGAATTTCTGTCAAATAAAATATCGTTTATTGAAATAATAAGAAATTAAGCAGCAAAAAAACAGTAAAACAGCAAAATAAAAACAAGCAGTTCACTTATATACTCATATTTTATTTAACTTTTTCTACCAAGTAAACCCCAATATATTCATATAAAAATCACACTAATTGAATAACTATTTTCCAATAACATTAACAAACAATGTAAACTTCGCAACATCCAAATTTTATTCTAATTCATACATCAGTACCTTGGACCTTCAACAAAACATGACATGATGGGAACATTGCCGAATTGAATATAATCTGCTATGCTTTGCAATGACTCGAATATTTCAATAACAAATAACATGTGTTAAATTCTTACCATCACGTTAATTACTAATACTGACTTTGGTCAAATAGCTTTGTTATCCTAGTTTAACAAAAAATATCAACAGTCAATATGCTAAACAACTTGAATACACTATTGCAAATAAAATATCTTTTAATATCATTAACACTTTAAAAAAATTTTTGAACACATTTTTTCCAATACACCAAAACATTAATCAAATAACATAATAAATAGTAATTAGATATGTTATATTAACTACAGGTAACATTGTAGGCACATAGTCGATGAGCTTCTGATTACCTAAGAAGTATTTACCTCAAAATTCTATACATTAGTGAGGTAAGTGACCACTTAGAATTGAAATTTGAGGTATCTACTTAGCTTAAAGGGATATTATTTCCCTATTAAAATTATCCTAATAAATAAATTTAAAAATAATGTAACTTTGGGTTTCTTTCTATAACAAAATGGGAAGACAGCATGTGGTCCCAAATACAACAATTCCTAACGGGAAATTATATAAAAATGTATATAGTTCCAAGTTTTACATAAAATATAAATATCAACTAAATTTTTCTTAATATCATTGCACTAAAAGTTATCAATTTTGGAATTATTCCAGTTAAGGAATGTTTAAGGAAACTAAAACTAGACAAATTCGAGATGCTATTCATGGTGGTAAAAAGAGACCCTTCTTGGGTTATATATTTCGTACAAAAGTACAACACGACACGATTTCTCGAGGGTTAAAATGTCCGAAGCGATGACGAGGTGGCGCTTCGGTTGATACGATTCAAAAACAACAACTGAACAAAATACTTAGGGTCAGTCTTAACTACAATAATAAACTCTAAAACAAAAAAAAAAAAACAACAAAATTAACACTAATGCCGTTAGGGAATGTGCACATTAAAACTATTATCTTTAGTGTATATTAAAACGTCTTCAACAAAAATAAAAGGTAAATATAAATATTATTGCAGTACCGATTTGGTTAGGTATCTACTTTGGTCTAACGATTCTTTGCCTAAGGATAACTAGATAGACGTCTTCTTATTCCGTCTGACTTTATTGCTGGCGTACATGTACCACTCGGTGTTGTGGTGCTTGCGGATGTGCACGCCCAGATTGCCGCGCTGCTTGGCCTTGTAGGAGCAGTAGGGGCACTGGTGCGACGGCGCCTTGCCGCCGCACTCCACGTTCTCGTGGCGCCGCAGCGTGGACTTCCAGCGGTACTTCTTGCCGCAGTGGCGGCACTCGAACTGGCGGCTGGCGTCCTCGCCCGCCCCCGCGCCCGCCTCGCGCTTCACGAACGCCTTGTCCTTGTCGAAGGCGTCCTGCGCGCCCGGCGCCAGCCCGAAGTAGCCCTCGCCCTCCTCGGGCAGCACGATGTCGTCCGTGTCGTCGTACTCGCCCTCCGAGTCGCCCTCGTCCGCCTTGCCCTGCGCGCCCTGCATGCCCGGAATGCTCTGCGCGCCCGCCTTCAGCTCGAGCGGCGACAGCGGCGCGTTGTTGTTCTGCAGGAAGGCCGGCGGCAGCAGCATGGGGTGCGGCTTCATGATGTTGGTCACCTGGATGCAGGGCGGCACGAGCGCGGCCAGCGACGCCGACTGCGCGTGGCACGCCGACTGCACCGACAGCAGCGATAGCAGCGCCGACGGCAGGTGGCTATCCTTGTGGAGTTCTGGAATACAACACATTAACGGTATTGCAAATAAAATGAGTCAAGCGAACTACGGACTGAGTCTCTTGTTAATACTACCGAAGGCTAAATAAAATTAAGGAACCAAAGAAATGCGTTATAAGTAAAAAATAAAAAATAATCTCGGTTAGAAATTATAAGAGGCGAAGCTTCTAAATTCATGCACGACATGCACAATCCAGGTGTCGAACCGTCATTGACTTATCTTCCCATAAAGATGGAGTAGGTTAGACCGAAATGAAAGGCCGTTAACGTCTCAAAACGTTTAATAGGTCAAAAAATATCGAATAATATTCAATCATAATACATAAGTGTACAGGGCTCATTATAAAATTTACGTAATCTGTAATACCATCTAAAAGGAAGATCGAGTAACGGGACGATTAAGGCACTAGGGTGAACGCGGGCGCAAGACGCGGGCTCAGTCGGCGCGGTGGTGCTCCGGGTGCTTCTTCATGATGTGCTTGTTGAGCTCGTTGCGGCGGTGCTTGCTGTAGGAGCAGTAGGGGCACTTGTAGCGCGGCTCCAGGCCGCACTCGAGCGTGAGGTGGCGCACCAGGTTGCGGCGCGCGTTGTAGGCGCGCAGGCAGTTGGAGCACTTGTAGCCCTTGTCGGGCTTGCGCGGCGGCGCCTCGCGCTTGGGCTCGGCGGCCGGCTGCGGCGGCAGCGGCGCCAGCGGCTCCAGCGGCTCCAGCGGCCGCGTGGGCGCGATGCTGAGCTTGTTCTCCTTGGCCTCCTCGGGGCTGCCGGTCGTCACGACGACGACGTTTCTTAATTTCGCTAGGATGGTCGCGCCTCCGGTTTCCTCCGAAACTTTTTTGCTACTACGCGTCGCAATACCCTGTCGCGGCGTCGTGGCCCTGCGACCTGAAACAGAAAATTTGGTACAGACCTCTCTTACATCGCGGGAACGTGATTAATATTTATTCTTCATACGCAATCTTTCGTTAGGCGAACGAAGAGACAAAATAAAAACAAAATGTAGAAATGAAAGTAAATAAATGTATTGAAAAGTAATAAAAAAAAACAATGTTAGAAAACAATAAAGCACCTCTAAACTTAATCAAACAAAAAACTTAAAGAAGTAACAATGATAAACCTATCACTGATAACACCTAATTTAACATCTTATGGCACGATGGTACGAGATCATGATTGAAGACTAATTTTCACTTTTAATTTTTGCAGTCTTAATCCTAACAATTCATGTTTTAACTATATTTCGTGAAAATAATCAGCAAACGAAATTTACTTAAAGTAATAAGAAACCAAAAAAAAAATCAACAAGTTTTAACTAAAAACTTCAAAAAAAAACCAACAAAAGTAAACTCTCAAACGAAAACAAGGTATATAAAAGATAAATGAATATAAAACAATCTATTTTGATTCCCTTCCGATCAATTCTGATGTTTAAGGGCCACATGTGATGTCAAAGTTTTTTTCTGTGAATACTTCTTCCCACACTTGTCGCAAATGAATTGCGGGCCTGTTATACATTCGTACTTTTCATGTCTTAATTTATTTCTCCTATATTTGTATTGCTTCTTCTGACATATAGAGCACAAATATCTTCGTTCTCGTTCTTGTTTAATTTCATTATTGACTAAATCGACACTCCTCTTTACTTTTCTCTGTCCCTTGACAAAATTCTGTTTGTTTTTAAGCTTTCGACCTCTCTTTCTTTTGCAGATAGTGGTTTCCCCTCCCATGTCGGCATTTCCTTCTATTTCTATACTCTTAAGCCACCCTCGTGTTAATGGATAGGGAGTTTTAGCGTAATTCAAGATGGAAGTTAATTTTAGAGATGGTTCTGGAAGGGCAAAACAATGGGTAGCCAGAATGAATTATGTACAAAGCATTGACAGAGGTATTAGTAGAGCATGTTCGTGAACACAAGTTAACAAATTTAAGTCATGTTAAGTTTAAGACAAATGTTTAGGATGACAGTGAAAGTTTTAGCGGATAATCTTTGTCATTTAAATAAATGCACGTGTTCATGTGGTAAATGGAAACGCATTCATGCTGTTGTGCAAGGATTAAGATGATAGGATAAGATTTTGGGTTTCGAAAATGACCTACAAAAGATTTTTTGATTTGTTCACGAAATTATGTGTATCAAAACTAAACTGTTTATGTTTGTTACTCTCATAATGAATCAATTTTATAAATGAAATGCGCATCCACAAAAAAAAACATTGTTCATCATTAGACTTTTCATCTAATAAACATGCAAATAATTGGATGTTTTAATATTACTTAAAAAGTACTAACATAAAACATGAATTGCTAGGAGAGACATTTGCAGTGAAATCACATGTGAATGCAACTAAAGACATAATAAATAATAAATAAATAAGCCACATAAACCAACAAACTACGATAAAAATAATAATGAATGTAGATTTACCTTATTGAGTGATCCACAGCGCACTTTGTCACTATCTGAATACAACTTCTACAACAAATATTTTCATCAAATCACACAACTGATAAAAATCGCGTCATTTTCAGGCTCTTCAATAGCGAATAAATGTTAAAATCGACCTTCGTGTTCATAAAAATATACTGTGATCTAGAGAGTGAGGTGTCGTGCACACTAAGTGTTATTTCTATCTAGATCTACAAAATACTAAGGTTTTGACTTACCGACAAAAATATGTTGCACTCCACATGTTAAATGTTAAAAAGTATAATATAATTATTAGCACTAGTAGCTCGCAGGTAAGGAATATTGTTGTGCTGACACTACACAAGTATGACAAGGCATGCAATGATCTACAAACCGCTAAGACCCCAATACAACAATTACAAAGCAAAAACACGAACGTTAACAACTTGATGTTTACAGCAAAATAATTGAAATGAATAATACTTACCTTAAGTTTTCATTACCTCGCCTTAAAGAAGGCTACAATCAATAAAACAATACCTTTTACACCTTTACCTTTTACCTGTTGTTCTGAAATTTCTTTTAAAGGTTTATATATAAAGTATAAATTTGCAATAGGATTAGTAATTTTATAATATAATATTAGATACTATTTATTATTATAAGATTGATTTTCACATGTGAAAACACTAGCACTCTTGTATCCGCTTTTGTAAAATAAAATATTTATATATAACAGAATAAATAAATTATTTAAAGCAATGATCGTTTTTCAATTATCAAATTATGGGAAGACATTGCGCATTTCATCCGTTCCTTGTATGTCTGCAACAATCAACTTTTTGAGGAGTGACACAGTTACAAAATATGATTTTGTATTCTGTATAAAAAGTTCATTGTTCCAGAAATTCAATTTGTATCCCATGTAACATTTTGCGTTGTTAAAACATTAAAATTTATTGTAGTAATAAAGTTGTTTGAACTATCAACGCAAGATGTTTGACTAGTCACCACTGCACAAACCTTAGTTAACATGGTTTATGCAGTGGAGATCTTTAGTACTTTTCTTCCCCTTACCTTGCGACTCTCTGACGCTGTCATTTGAGTTCATAATTTCATCTTGAGATCGTTCCATATGCCATTGGAAATCTGAAAATAAAAGAAAAACAATTAGTGCTTAATGATAATAATTAATGATAATATTCCAGTTTCGGCATCACAACAAAAACATACATATATTAATAGTTCTCAAAATAAAATCAAACTAATTGAAAATAAATTGTCAGATGGGAATGTTAAGGGAGCCGCAAAAATTTTATTTTCTGATGACTCTATGGCTACGCACTCGCCCGATACACTCGAAGCACTGCGCGAGAAACATCCCACAGCTACTGCAGTCTCACTTAGTAACCTTCAGTGTACTAGCCACAGGCTAAATTCTTTGAGAGTGAGCGAGGAAGCCACTAAAAATGCTATCCGTTCTTTTCCGAACGGATCAGCCGGTGGCTTAGACGGCATAACACCACAACACTTGATAGATCTAACAGATCCATTTTTAGGCGAAATATCTAAGGATCTGTTGAGGGAGCTCACCAGTCTTGTTAACCTTATGCTAGCTGGTAGAGTTCCCTCGGATATAACAACAATTCTTTATGGAGCCAACCTCGTCGCTCTAAAGAAAAAAGATGGTGGGATTCGACCCATTGCCGTAGGTAGTACACTGAGACGATTGACTTCAAAGTTATGCTGTCACGAATACCGCGACCACTTTATGCAAAAATTCAAACCGCGACAGCTTGGCTTTGGAGTCAAAGGTGGCTGCGAGGCAGCAGTACACGCAGCTCGGTCATTTTTAATGACGCAAAATTATGATGTGTTTTTAAAAATTGACGTGAAAAACGCATTTAATTCGGTAAACAGGGATGCCATGTTATCTGAAATTCAAAAGGAAGCACCAGAGATTTTTAATTATATTTGGCAATGTTATGGCACCCCTTCAAAATTATTGTTTGGTGATAATGTCATCGAGTCTTGCGTGGGATGTCAGCAAGGCGACCCTCTTGGCCCCGTAATTTTTAGTTTGGTTATCCAGTCAATTATAAGTCAACTAAATTCTAAATTTAATGTATGGTACCTAGATGATGGTTCTTTGGGAGGAACTGCATCAACTGTATTGGAGGACCTCTAGATCCTAATTCAACATTTTAGTGACATTGGACTCCTTCTAAATTTTAACAAATGTGAATTATTTTTTTCGGACCACCTTACGGTTGACCAAATTTCAAATTTATCAGAAAAATTTAATAAAACTACACCTAACATAAAAATTGTCAAGAAAGAAAATTTAACATTACTAGGTGCTCCAATATTTGATGATGCAATTTCTCCCATAGTAAATTCTAAATTAGAAACATTTAATTCAATTTCGGATCGCTTATTTAATATGCAACCTCACATGGCAATCTACATTTTACGCCTATGCTTATTCGCTCCAAAATTCTTGTACATGCTAAGATGCTGTCCTCTTTGGAAATTTCCTTTGGTAACAACAATATTAGACAATTCTTTAAAAAATTGTGTTTCGAAAATTCTAAATTTAAAATTCGACGATCACTCATGGATGCAGGCAACTCTTCCTATTAGGTTTGGTGGTTTAGGAGTCCGCACGACGGAAGCGTTGGCGCTTCCGGCGTTCTTGGCCTCTTGTCATAGTACGTGCACCCTCATCACAGAGATATTAAATAAAAATTTAGATGATGTTTGGGTGCCGCACATGGCGGAGGACTTGGATACCTGGAGTGCTTCCTTTCCATCTGAAGACATTTTAACTTTATTGAAGGAAAAGCAGTACTCTACCTGGGACTTACCAAACATAAAATCTGTTTTTGCCTGCCTCCTTCAGCGATGTTCAGACAGCACTGATAGGGCCCGTTTACTTGCAGTTGCTCAGAGTGAATCGGGACATTGGCTACATGCGCTGCCATCATCAAACATAGGCACAGTGCTGGATCCTGCAACTTTACGCATTGCAGTAGGGCTCCGGCTCGGTGTCGAGATGTGTGAGCCTCATATTTGCCCGTGTGGGCAGGGGGTCGACAGGTTTGGGCGACATGGCCTATCCTGTATCAAAAGCGCCGGCAGACTTTTTCGCCACGGTGCCCTTAATGATTTAATCCGTCGAGCTCTTGCCACCGCTTCAATACCAGCTACACTAGAGCCACCTGGTTTATCTAGAAGCGATGGTAAGAGACCGGATGGGATTACATTGGTACCGTGGAGTCTGGGCCGGCCTCTGGCATGGGATGAGACCTGTGTGGACACCTTAGCTCCATCACATACGAGGATCTCCGCAGAAAAGGCTGGATCCGCGGCCGATCAGGCCCAAAGTCTCAAGCGTCGTAAATATAGTAATCTATCTGACAATTACATATTTACGGCGCTTGCAGTAGAGACATTCGGGCCGTGGTCTTCTGACATGAAAAAATTCATGTCAGAAATGTCGCACAAACTTGTACTGGCTTGTGGTGACCTAAGAGCTGGCGGCTACTTTGCCCAAAGGTTGAGCCTCGTGATTCAACGTGGCAATGCCGCCAGTGTCTTGGGTACCATGACACACACGGGCGCTTTAGATGAGTTATTTTATTTGTAAAACTTTTATATTTTTATATATATTTTTTGTATAATATTGTATATAGTTAGTTATAATTTTCATTTTATATGTTTTTTGTTTTAGTGTAAAAATTGTAAATAATATGTGATTAAATAAAACTACGTAAAAAAATTAGTGCTTTGGGGCATTAATATTGTTGTGTCACAATTTGGTAGCCCAATACTATCTCACTACGTAGGAGTAGAGCTGCAATATGTTGCAAAACATATACATATTATAGTCAACAGAACTATGCCAGAAATTGAATAACATATATTTCAATGTCCATCAACCAGTATTACAGCAAATTGATGGTGTAAACCTATCCAATGATGGAGCTAGTGAGATATGCCTAGCAAAAAACTGAATTTATTATGCGGAGAAAATGTAATATTTCAGACAGCTTCAGAGAAATACATTTTTTTAAACTTATGTCATGTCCACCAACCCAAATACATGGGTGGACTGACGGGATAAAAAATTTTTTTTTTCAGTTATGAAGTAGTTTAAAAATTAGCAACAATTTTAACAATTTTCAAGGTAATACATTACAAGTAAACATAATGGATAAAAAGTCACACACTTAAATCACAGCAGGACCTGCACAATTAACTTATCACTGGCATTATACATAAACCGTTGGACGAAAAATACAAACAAAAAATTGACATTGTCAACAAGTCATGTCAATTCATTTGACATCTGCCATAACAATTAGTGCAAAGTAAATAATTAATGTCATGCCATGGTAATTAATCCACTGAAAGGGTAGATAAGCAACAATAACAACAGATGAACCATTAGAAATTACCTAAAGTGATGCACTGTAAACTACAAGTTAGACTTAGAGCATTATTGTACCATGAAAGATTGACAAGATTACTTCTTGACAAGATAACGCCATCCATAGTCCATACATTCTGCATGCCAAATGTTGTCGAGCACTCTTGTATACAGCCTACCTTGGACGTGTTAAAAACTCTGAGACATTAATAGTTGAACCCTTCAGCTTAGCCTTTGCTTTTCACACCTCAGACTTCACTTTATGGTCTAGAAAATGCACAAGGATGGGTTGGACCTGGTCATTAGCAGAAGCTACGAGGCGATGACAACGTTTGAAGTTTGAGCTTGTTATGTTGGTGAGGCCCATATTTTTCTGTATTATATGGAGGATATCTTTTTCGACACCAGAATCAATATTTTCTTCAATTTCATTGAAAAGCAGAACCTTTTTTTTTTTAATTATTATTTTTATTTATTTTTATTTGTTGACGAAGAATACTCAGCATGGAGGTGTCAAGGGACTTGAAGCTAAGAAAATCTTCATTTAGTTGTGTTATATTGGGATTTTCTTTTATGTTCGGATACTTTTATGAGACATTGTTCGAAATCAATCAGTTTTTGGGACAGGCTAAGCTCTTATCTCTTTCGGCTTGGCCTAAAAATTGGCAATAGTGGCCATTGTCTGTGCAGTAATTGATAGTCCAAGTTAGTTGATTAGCTTGTATGAGTGACAGAAGTGTTGAGTTGGAGAGGTTATTGGTGAAATGCAGACAGATGCTCAAATTTTAATTACATGTGAGTTTATATACTAATACTATTAGTTGTATATTAGTAATAATTATGAGCAACTTAATTGTAAAAGTCGCAGCAGAATATTATAGTAGCAGTTTCCCGTATAAACTACTGATCCAATTTTAATGAAATTTGAAACAGATAGAGTGGACCTTGGGAAAGGACATAGGATGGTTTTTATCCTACGGGAACCTATAAAACGGGTCCATGCGGGCGAAGCCGCTGGCGGAAGTATAATTTTAAAATTAAATCAGAAATAAGATAACAAAAAATATAGTTACTTGTTTTGCACCTACCAGCGAAAAAGTTGCCTCAATAGAAAACAGTTATCCACAATAACTTTTCTATCGAGGCAACTTTTTTTTTATAATACAGTGTATGTGGTGTAATGGTGTAATGTGTTGTGGTACATATAAAAGCGGTACTAACTGCGTACGACGTCGTTGTGCGGGGCGGGCGGGTCGGGCTCCTCGTCCAGCGTGAGGTCCTCGACGCCGTCGCGCGACAGCTCCTCCTTGCACGGCGGCGGCTCGTCGGCGGCGGGCGCGCCGAGCGCGTCGTGCGCGTCGGGCGCCGCGCTGTCGCCGGACGTCCGCCGCGCTTTCTTGCGCCGCCGCGTCGGGCTCAGCGACCCCTCGCGGCTGTCCATGCTGCCGTCTCGCACCTGCAACCGCCGTCTCGTTAGTCCTCGCTGACCTAGCTTTGCTGGGGCTGTCAACTCTCACCCTCATCAGAAATAGTCTTGTTTCACCCCTTGACACACAATATACTATTTTATTTGAAATTGTAAGAAAAAAAAACCCGTAAGTTTATTAATCCTTTACATATATATGTTTGTCTAACATACAAACGAAATGCTGCTTAGATATGAAGCATATGAAGCTGTTTCCTACACTATACATTATGCATATTAATGACATGCTGCACAACAATCACGCGGTATACATTGCTGTGCAGGTGATAGTACAGTGGACGCACTATACACCTGTCTAACCAATGGTTCTCAGGTCTCAGCTCTCGGTCACAAGTGGAGGAAAGCAGTACCAAACGTGTGTCTAAAACCGAGAATCCTCTGCAGCGTGTTCCGGAATGGGATCGACTTAACCTTGTTAAGTTAAACCTAACAAAGACACAAGTTTGCGCTTTTACCGCTAAAAAAATCATTTGTTATATTGTTATAGCGCCCAAGTTCCAGCGCACGTAAGTGTAGAAGTAAGCTTTAGGCATGATGACCCTATTAAAGAATCAGAGAATGAACGGTTTTACAGAAAAATATAATGCTAAAAAAAAGTTCTAAAATATGATCCCATTTTAATATAAACATTAAGATTAATAAGATTTTCAATAAAATAAAAGTATTAAATACAGCAATCGGCCATGTTATCTGAAACGCCAATCAAAAGGAATGACGTCACGTCTCAGTTAATGTCATCGTGTTGCTTGAAGTTTGACGAGCAAGTCGACGCCATGACACCTACGAGCGTTTTCGCGCTTAATTCAAATTACATAGCAGAAAATACATTAATTTACGTTAAAAGTTGTGTTTATTGCTGAAATAAACTTTTTTTCGAAACTAGGAGACGTGTACCTACAATAAGGAAAGATATTTAATTCATCATGCCCATTCTTTATTTTCAAAATAGTATAATGATGAGGAGTTAATTATTATTACCAGTAGTGTGAATTGTCCAAATATATTATTATTATTATCTGTCTCACGAAAATAGAAAGAACTATAACATCAAGCGATTAGACAAAGATAAAAGGCCTCTTGTCTTTTATTTAAATATGTATTGCACTAGCGGCCCTCCGCGACTCCGTTTGCCTGGAATTTGGTATTAATATAGTAATAGCATGAGATGTTATAGCCTATAGTCTACCCCAATAAAGTACGAACCAGTAGTTCCTGACTCGAGTTCCACGAGGGTGGATCGAAAAGTTCGCGGCCTGACATATAAACTTATTTTATTTTTACAATATTGTAAAATAATTAATAATACCCACCCTCATTGGGTCTATATGTCGCAGTCGGATGGTATAATCCGCCGTATATAGGGTTGCCAAACCTAATAGCCTGACAGACCTGCCAGTTTAGCCGGACATTTGGGTAGAAAGTCCGGACATCCTACATCATTGAGGATTTTATGTTTATGTATTAATAGGTACGACAAAAAAACTGCGGCACTGCGGCTTGCGGGAGCGAACGACAGTCGACATGCTTGCTCGGCTATGCTCGGCGCTCACTCGTTTACGAAATGTAAAAAGACTAACAAAAGCCGGACAAGCCGGACACCGTTAATTTTGGCCGGACACGCAATCAAAAAGCCTACCTATGTCCGGCTTTATCCGGACGCCTGGCAACGCTAGCCGTATAACATTAAAGCTAGCCCGGTTCCTAAAACAGGGCCGTTCTGTATTGTGGCGGGTCCACGATTAGCCCGATTGTTATTGCGATAAGTTCTACAATATGGCGGCTCACGTTTAGCCTCATTGTAATGAAGCCTCGTAGCCACCCACCCTACTTATGATTATGACCGCACTCGACATTGCTGAGCTTTATTGAAACCCATCCTGCTTTTGACCGCACTAGATGTTGCTGAATGGCCACCCATCCTACTTTTGACCGCACTCGAGCTTTGTTGACGCCCATCCTTTTTATGACCGCGTAAGATGTGGCCTAAGTCACCCATCCTACTTTTGACCGCACTAGATGTTTCTTAATGGCCACCCATCCTACCTTTACCGCACTCGATAATGCTTAGCTTTATTAACACCCATACTTCTTATGACTGCACAAAGTGTGGTGGTGGTGGAGGGAGTGTGCCGCATTACAATACAGCCCTGTTTTAGGAAATAGCTAGCCGGAATGTAATACGGCGGAATAAACAATCCGACTGTGACATAGACATTCATATGGATGTAGTAAAAAGCGGTTATTTTAATATTACAAACAGACCCTCCAATTTTATTTATTTGTATTTGTATAGATAACCATCACAAGTGTCCTGAATAGATTTATAGCCATACTTATTATAGTGCCATTTAAAAGCTGCTGCTGGGAGGTATTCTAAATACTCTTATCTCTTAGCTCAACTTGTGGCCTATAAATTGATCACCTGTTTTTTTGGCGAGAAGTCGAAAAAGACATTGTGCTCTTGTTTCATTTTTACTTTCTTGGTGTATTTTTGAGTTATATCGGATAAATTTGATGGCAATTTGTTAGATATAGGAAAGCGCATGAGTGTTGTGGATTAAAATAACAGTGTGAAAATATGTTTTTTCGGCTTGTCTCCAAAATTCCATTGGTCACGTTCTAGTAAAGAAGCCATCGCTTTACTTGAATGTCTTGACTGACTTGACAGACTGATTACTGATGACTTACTGACATTACCTATTATTACTTATCCAGTTTCACTGAAACTGGCAAAAACGTGATGCAAAAATTATACTTGACACTGGCAATATGCAGAGTTTGCAATGCCATAATTGAAGAAAAAAAAACGGCAAATTGTTTGTAAAGTAGGTTTACGATCGAGATGTTTACGTGATAACGTCCGCACGAGAAAATCTCCATTCGTTTGTATGCCGCTAGAGTGAGAGAGACGGAAGATCGGTCCACTCACTCGAACGCTATGCCAGCCTCCGCTCGTGAGGATTCCGCGTGACAAGTTTCACGGAATGACTGGCAGCGCTCGAGATGAGACGGGAGATCGGTCCGTCTCTCTCTCGTTATACCTGCGATCGCGCTCGTGAGGTTTTGGTGTGACACAAGTTTCTGAACATGTCACCCGACTAAAACGATTTTAAAGACGTTATCACGTCAAAAAATTAATCACCTATAAAATTTATCCATTGATGTTAACTAAGCAGATATTTGAATTCCAAAAATGAATGAAATATTTGACTTTAACTTGTTTGTGTTATTGCCTTTATGTGTGTCCATGATACACATGACACACATACATTATTATGAGTATGATTACAGAATACTATGTGGGGGTATGTTTGTCAAGTGTTATGTTACTGTATAAATTTGAGTGCACAGTAATCTTTGCGATTCAATTCAGCAACTGAGATCTGAGTCAGTTTAATCATGTTTATTCAAGTTGGTGTAATGAGGAATATCATTTTATGACTTATCATAAAGAACACTTATTATTTATTCTGTGTTAGTGCTAAAAAACTAATACTAATGTTAGTGTTAAATTAAATCACAACTGTTATGTACAAGTATTTATAATCACAGCTCCCACAGTTATGAATTTTAGAAACATGCTGATTTCAACTTATATTTTTCTTTAAGTAAATTTTTGTCTGTCATTGCTCCCCATTTGCTATTCAAGTCAATTGATAACTTGTAGGGTAAACATACCAGTTTTCGGCCATCT
Organism: Pyrgus malvae; assembly: GCA_911387765.1. Classification (NCBI taxonomy): domain Eukaryota; kingdom Metazoa; phylum Arthropoda; class Insecta; order Lepidoptera; family Hesperiidae; genus Pyrgus; species Pyrgus malvae. Next base: position 1,300,654 of record OU426960.1, on the reverse strand, counting down.
AGCCAACTGCTGACTTTCCCAAACAATAATAAAAATACCAGCAAAAATTCAATTTGCGAACAAAAGGGCAGATTATTTATTATTTAAAAAATGTATGCAGCAGTTGAAAAAATGTGGTGGCCATGCAACATGTAGTATTATCCTATATTATACCTCTTGCATTATTATAACACTGAATAAAAATCTCAGCTAAGTTATATATAAATTGTGTATTAAGACAGTATTCTAAAACAAATGTTATGCTTGCATTAATATAAAGAAATTGAAATTATAATTATCATAACTTTTTCACCAATTCTTTAATTCAAATAGGTAAAACAGTTCTTCTATTCTATACTTTCAGACTACTATACACAGTAGTCTGAAAGTTTTACTTTTACTTAAAAGTTTAAGTAATGTGACTGATACTGTACCATAATTTGTACTGGCGCTCAAACAGTACAGATACTTCAACTCAATTGTGCGCGCGGCGCTATGTGTGGGTAAACCTGTATATACACAGTGACTTTGTGTGCGTGACAAGAGGTACAGTGAAGTTGCTCGGACGATCACGGCTGCGTCACTGTCACACAAATTAAAGATGCATAATTACTAGCCCACGCACACATAGCGCCGCGCGCACAACTGAGTTGAAGTATCTCTAACACTATTTTACTGTATAGAAATGAGATGTCACAGTGTACAGTGGTTTAAGAGTAATGTGACTGATACTGTACCGTATATTTGTACTGGCACTCAAACAGTAACACTATTTTATTTTATAGAATTTAGATGTCTTAGTGTACAGTGTGTTGGTGACATATAATAAATAAATAAAAAATACTGTCCACACACAACACCCAATGACATTCTTTAGTATACAAAAACATGCTTACCTGTGGTGGAGGCGAGGGCACACGCGGCGGGTGTGCAGGTGTGGTCTGCGGAGGGCGCGACGGTGGCCTGGACGGCTTGTTGTCTGACAGCCCCTTAATCTGTAGGGATTCAGCAGCTTTGAGCAGTGCTGCCAGCTGATCCTGTGATATGTTTACTTCTCCTCTATACATATAGTCCATCATAGCTCTCAACTCTGCATACTTAACATCTTTTAATATTATAATAGGATGCTTATCATATTGTTGTGACAATACATTCTGAAACAACAATAAAACATTTTAGGTAACAGTTCTATTTTAAATTTTGTAACATGTTAATTTTGTGTATCATTTTTTATTGTTGATCATATGCATATTATATTTACAGGTAAATTTAAAGCTGGCTAGCTAACAGTAACATTAAATGACAAAGACAAATTCTTATTAATTTATCATGTGTCTGTTCATTAGACCATAAGTACATTAAACGTTCGAAATTAGTAAGAATGTCATTTATGTTAATCATAGCAAGTTGAGTGTGCTGCAAACGAGCATTTGGAAAAGTAGTAGCAACAACTTTCTGTTGCCAACTCATCTATTCATTAATCTGAACTAATTGCTAACGTATGAAAGCTAGAACGTAACAACTGGAATGTTTATTAGAGCAAAACTGTGCTGCCTTGCAAGTAACTTAAACACGATAGCAATTGACCTAGATATCACGGTAGAGTATTACCCACCTCGAAATAAGGACTGCACGCGGACAGGACCACTTTGTGTGCCCTAAGCGTTTGCCCTTCGGCAGCCAAGGTGCAGTCCACGTGCATACCCTTCTCCAAAAGTGTGTCGAAGACTGATACCAGCGTCGACTGATGATTGTTCCATCGCAGACAGAATTGCTGGTCGTCATCCATGTTGCCGTGTAGCCACTCGCCGCGCCCGCAGCCCTACGTCAAACACCAAATAATGATCAACACCCACAATTTCTAAACACCACGCATAATTAGGCCACCATGAAAACTTCACTCGGACCACATAAACATAACACCGAATCCGTGTACTGTACCACTCGTTAATTTATCCCACCGAAACACTTATATGATGAGATCACGCCTTAACTTAACTAAATTAACTTTATGGACCACAATATGAGTCGTCATAAGCGACGCGGCATAAAGAAAATGGCCGCTTTTCCAGCGCGACAAAAAATAAAATGGCGACGAAAATCCAAGTTTTACTATTTTCTGCGTAAAGTTTTCATGACACACATAGCTATTTCAAGTTCATCGTTGGCACGCGACACGGTAAACTTTGGAAAAGTTCAAGTCAATAAAGAAACTTTTGAGAAACTTTACTTTGAAAGTTCACGAGTGGAAATTTTCAAGATGAAAAGTCACAGCAGCAGTAACTTATCACCCACTCAAGAGAATTGTAACGCAACGTTTAAACTAAAACACTTACCTTGTCTATTTCATTAACAATTAGAACAAGTTTGCACTGATTATTAAATTGGGAACAATTTGGAATTCGATCCGTTCGATTATTTAACACATTTGCTTTTGCACACCCGCCAGCTTTCTTGATAGAATGAAAATACTAAACTATGCTATGTTGCAAGTTTAGCGAAGCGAAAGGCACCTCTACAAAAATCCAAACGAAGTACAAGTTGGAAGCGAGCGACGAGTGACCCAAAATAAGCTCGTAGATGTTGCCATTGGAAAAATGTAAAGCTTGAAAATAAGGATATTTGAGCAATTTGCTATCATTAAGTTTCGATTTTTGTTTGTAAATAAATATTATTTCAACTGCTTACATTAGGCACGACTACCCATTCATTTTGTTACTCCTAAAATTCGTTTTCTAACACCATTCAAATGGTCTATCCTTGACCTAATTTGTTATTTGACAACCTCGTGATTAAAATATTATAAAACTCTAATTAAAGTTAACAAATGTATGAGTAAGAAGACACCATTTAACATTTTAAACAAGAATTATATCTAAGTCTTAAAAACAAATTGTTTATGGTAAAACTCAGAAAATGAAATTATCTCGACACATCGAGCGCCATCTATGTATCAGTATGAGTATCATTTAACAACACTGCTACGGCGCGCGTTAGGTCGAAATTAACTCTTATTATTTTGATTTGGTTGCCAGATCGTAGCTGGCGCATGGTGCGTTAATTTAATTGTTTTATAAAGGATAAAATAAAATTTAGAAAACTTAAATTTCTCAAAGTATAGTATGGTATCTATGAATTAGTATAGTTTATCTTGTAAGACGTTGTTAAGATTCGGGTTCGGTTCGGCCACAGTGTGGCCGCCAGCCGCCACACATAGAGCTGCATCGCCTTTTACATACAACGGAGTACGGACGAGGAAAGGGGAGGCCTACCAAACAATTTTACAACCGAAACTACAGACTTTCAAAGAATTAGCACGTTCTTACTCGTTTATAGGGCATTTAATTTTACAAGTTTTGTTAATAACTCGAAGACTAAACCTTAATCGTCCGTCTGGTAACTATCAAGAAAAGCCGTAGGATTTCAGGTTGGGGGTTTGATTTTAGTGTGGGCTGCTGAATTTGTCGACTGTGCTGTGATTGCGATGCGTCATCACGTGTACTCGGATCGCGCCTGGTTTTTATTATTATTTGAGGTTTGTCAAGGATGAACCTGAATTGAATGGTTCCCCTCCCGGATCCGGTAGTGCCGCCGTAGTTCACTTTGTTTTTCACCAAAAAAAGTACCTATTTTTTTTAACAATTTAACTCCACAGACTTTTGTCCGTGCCATTATTTGCTTTTTTTTTCATTTGCGCGTTCTATAATTTTATTATTAGAAAACATAAGCTCCAGTGTATGTATATCATTAAATCAGGTTCTGTCCGAGGACTGTCCCGGGCGTCGTAAGATGTGTGGTCGTGGCCGAAGACGGTCCCGGTAGTTTGCCCAGTGTTTTTTCTATTAATTCATAATCTCTGTGGCTGTTGGCGGTTTCCAGGTTGTACTCTTCGATAGTTTTTGTGCTTGCCTCTGTTGCTTTTTTGATGAACGCGCCAATGGCTTACGTCTGTGTAGTAAGTAGGTACAGGAGACAGTATGCCTGGTTATTGCAACAACTGCATGAGAAACGCTGTCGTGCAATTTCTTTTTCTCAGGCTTCGTCTGTATAATTACCACTCTTTCGTATGTTAGTCCCTGGGCTTCATGTATGGTGAGGATACGCGACCCTACACCTGATCCACACTATTCCACACCCTGCGCTCCTAAGTGTTTTTTTTCCGCTTGGGTGTGGACTAGAAACACGATGTTTGGAGCGGATATTGGTATTTGGGCGCCTGTATACATTTTCATGCTGAGGGAATGGGTCTTTTGTCTTGAGGAGTATATGCCATTGTAGATGTCTTTTAGCGCGTAGGCCACGTCTTTGGGCTTCCTATGTGTGCAGAGGAGTTCTTTGTTTATTGATGCGAGGACATTAGGGCGTTGGACTTGAGCTCGAAGAGGTTTTCTAGGTCGATGTAGGGCAGCTGGTTGATGTCACCTATGAGAATAATTTTGTCGGTCCCTGATAGTCGAGCCGCCATAATTATTGCACCAAAGTGATTCATCAAGGCTTCATCAAATATCAGTCTTGTTACTAGTTGTTACCGGTTCCTTTACCCCGTTGACGAGAATTGAAGCTAGGGTTCTTATGCGCTTCTTGCTGTCGACTTCTCTTCGATTCGCAAACTTTTCCCTGAGGTCTTTTGCTCCTTCGCATGTGGTAGTCACTATGAGGTCGCCGTCCTCTGGTTTGGCATTTTCTTCTATCCATGTTGTCTTCCCGCAGCCGGGTACTCCGTTTACCCATGTTATTTCGGGCACTGTCCACGGCTTTCCGTTTCTGCTGTCCTTTTCTAGCCCTTTCACGTCTTTGGCCATTTTCAGGATCTTGCTGCTCAGCATGATCTCGGTGCATTTGGCGGTGACAACTATGGGGTCGTTTGGAGGTGTGTTGAATTTCGGCGGTCCTCCTCTGACTGATTCCTCTTCACTTTGAGTCAAGAAACCTCCTGTGCTACTGTACGCTGCCATGTGGGTGCCCATAGTGCCATGTAATACTTGTCCGGTCTCGTTGTTGTAAATGGCAGCACCAGCTTCTTGCAGTAGTACATTAAGTAGTCCTTGGTTGTCGTTTGTGAAAGTTTGCATTATTCTCTTGCACGACTCGAGGTGTACCTGTTCTGTTGCCCTGGTTATAGCCAGAAACTCTTGGAGGGCATTGTACGCGTGTTCGAGAGGACTGGATGCTTCGATCAAGTTGGGTCTGCTTACTTGGCCCATATCTGCTCTCGTTCTCTCATTCGTTGGAGGTTTTTTTGAAGGGGGATGTTTTTCCTTCGCGAATTCCCTAATCGCATTTCCCTGTTTCGTTGCGTTTACGGGTCTCGTGTTGGGGCTTGTTGTAAGTGCTTTTTTTATGGTTCCAAGAAGCTTTTCGGTCCTTGATAGCGTGACTATTGCTTTTGCGCGCGTTCTGCTCTGGATTTCGGCCTGTTCAGTGGCTTGTGTGGTTCTCTTTTTCTGTAACTGTTCGGAGCCACTCAGGTTGGAAGGTGTCGTTGATGGTTGTACTGAAATGTCTCTGGGCTTGAGATATTCTAAACTCTCTCCTCTATTTTCATATACGACCAATTCGTGGAACTTTGATGCATTTAGACAGCCTAAACGATCCTTCAATTCTCCTCTGCAGTATTCTATAGCCATTGCATATCTAATACCTTTAAACGAGCAATTCTTGTATGTATCTAAATATATTTTTTGAATCTCGGAAACGGCTCCAAATATTTTGATGAAATTTAGTACCCTGGTTTCGGGGGTGATAAATCGATCCACATATTTTTTATTGTTAGAATTTTTTTACTGTATAAAAATATTTTCAAGGATAATCAATTTAAATATAAACTGAAAAATACGACTCTTCCTGACATCTATTGGAGACTATTAATAATATTGTGGCGTAAACGCTGTCAAACGGGGGAGCCCACGAGGCTCATTGTGGATTTCCTCAAGCGTCATCAGGACCTTGTGCTTTTTATAGGTTGGGTGGTAGGAAGTGTAAAATATTATATTATTTAATATTATTATATTTTATGACGTTTTGCGTTTAACCAGTGGAGAGAGATTTTTATTATTTAAAATTCATGGTTCAACGGTAAATGGTAACGGGGTATTCTAATCTGACTATTTTGACATCCGGAAGTAAGATAAAAAAATATTGTACCTATATAGAAGGTCTTTTTTAATCGTGGCAGTACTCAACAGGAAATGAAATGAAATGAAATATTTATTTGCATAAAACACGGTACATTTTACGATAAAAATCTTACAATATTGTTCATGCGTGTCTTACCGACCTAGTCGGTGGGCAAATCCATACTAATATTATAAATTTGAAAGTCTGTCTGTCTGTCTGCTACTCTTTCACGCTTAAACCACTGAACCGATTTTGATGAAATTTGGCATAAACATAGAAAGGACGTTGAGAAAGAACATAGGCTACTTTTTACCGCGGGAAAATATCTCATTCCCACGGTATGCAAATGAAATAATGAAATACGCCGTGTAGTGTTATAAATACAATACATGTTATTACTTACTTCATTCACGTCGATTATCATATTTTATAACTTATATCCGTTTGTTTTATTCTTATACTTTGCTTTTCCTTTATTATTTCTTTACAAAATGATTTACTTTCTCTATATCTTTATTTACATTTTGGCGCAGCTATCAAAATTGTCATGTCTGTCTTTTATGTTTCTTTTTTTTTTAATTAGTTTTACGGCATTGTATAAAAATCCTTTTAGCCATTCAATATTAAAAGAAACGAAAAATTGTATGTTTCTTATTTCATTTCATAGATTAATAAAGTATAGTATTGTTTTTGACTTATTTGTGTTTTTTTATATTAGCCCGTTAATCAATATTTTAATCTATACATAAAGCTGAAGAGTTCGTTCGTTCGTTTGTATGTTTGTTTGAACGAACTACTGGTTCCAATTGAAAAAAGCTTTTTGTGTTGGATAGTCCATTTATCGGGGAAGCCTTTTTTTTAAAGGCAGACGGGCCGCGTGGTATAAGCTATCACCGTCGCCTATGGACACGGGCAACCCCAGGGGAGCCACCAGAGGGTTTAAGGCTATTTAACATCATGCTATGACTAATACCAAAGTCCACGCGGACGAAGTCGCGGGCGGCCACTAGTATTTATTAATAAATAAGATAAAGTCATCGTGTCTTTAGTGATAACAGTATATCCTTAGTCTATAGGTTAAATCATTAATTTACATTTTTTAATTTAAGGATATTAAATACCCGAAGGTACATGTATTTTTTTAAAAATAATAACAATAATAATTTAATAAGAATAATATTAGATATTAATAATAATGATAATATTTGCATAATTGAATAAAAAATTATAATTTATTAGCCAAGCGTTTGAGATGTCCAGCATGACAATATTCTATAAATTCCTTTGTGGAATAAAAACAGTATTCAATCAATAATTTAAAAATAAAACCCTTGAACCGATTTAATGTTAGATTTTTTAACCGAGATGGCAGCAAATTATAAAGTTTGATGCACATCACAAAGCTGTTTCTCGAATAGCATGCCGTATAAGATAATGATCTATGCAATTGACCCCGATGCCGAGAATGTATCATTTTTGGTATCAAATCGATTTTGATTATTTTTGACAAATCAAATTTTCATAGATGTACATTGATGGCAATAGTGGGAGATTTAGTTTTTTAAATATTGACTTACAGGATTCCATAGGTCCCGCACCGTAAATGGCCCTAACACATTTTTTTTGTATATTAAATGCTCTATTTAAGTCAGTTGAGTTCCCCCATAAGAGTAATCTGTATCTTAGGACCGAACATACGTATCCGTAATAAGCAATCAATGCTGTTTTTTTGATTTGCTACTTTTGAAAGATGGTGTAATGCGTATATGAATTTATTTAGTCTTTGGCATACTATTTCTACATGATTTAATTTTTTTCAATTTAAATTTGGGTCGATTTCAATGCCAAGAAATTTAGCTATTTTATATTAGGATGCAAGGTGTACCCCATATCTTAATCTGACGCGTTCGAGTAAATCCGAAAATCCCCTCTTGGGCTCCACTACTACCATCTGCCAATCCAACGTTCAAAGAAATGACAATGTCGATTTGAAAGAGCCATATGAAAATTTCGTACATAGAATTAAAGCTTCCGTGGTCGAATGGTTGCGTGAGCTGACTGCGGAACTAGAGACCCGGGTTCAAACCTCAATTAAAACCATTATTTTGTATTTTTTATTTTTATGAAAACAACTATTTTTTATTAGTAACTATTTCAGATGGCGTTGTTAAGTAACACTCAGCAAATGAGTGTTTCGTTTGAAACTAAACCAAGAAAATAAATTGTTTTTATCCGAGCAACGCTCGGTCGTCCAGGTACTATGCTTATTATATGAGGCGATTTGTCCACAGCGCCTTCTTGTATTTTAGACAAAAGATGGTTTGCCTTTGCGAACGGGGTTTCTTCGTCCCAGTCGAGTAGTAGAATGACTTTGTTTTTAGTTCTTACTATTCGACACTTCTGGCCTTCCACCTTTATACTTGGCATTTTCTTGAATGCTTTACGCTTCATCGTGGACTTAGTCGTGCTTCCGTTTAGTAAAGATGCCAGACCCGGTGATATTGCCACTCTATTGGGCCCTTGTGCGTTGGAAAAACTAATTCCGAACCTTTCCAGGTTGTTATCCATGAAAAGAGGAATGGGTCTCAGTCTCAGTCCTGGCTCCCCGTTTTCTGCGTTTCTTAGCAGGTGCTGTATTTTTATGTTTGGAGTAATGAATTCTCTAGCTATCTCACTGGCACCTGTGCTTGGCGTTTGTGTAGCACTCTGTTGTTGTTCAGCACGTTCTGTTTGTGCTATTGTGCTGTTCCGTTGCACTGCAATCTTAAAAGCCTTCTCAATGAATGTGAGCAGAATTGGCCTTAGTTGGCTGTCGGCTATTATTTCCGGGATTTTGGGTCTTGTTAATTTCTGTCCTAATTGAAGCTCTGTTTCGAACCGTGCGGGATCGAAACGTGGACAATCCAAGAGAATATGCCATATAGTCTCTGCTACGTTTAGATCGCATTCGCATCCCGGGTTGTTTTTAATTTTAAATCTGTGGAGGTATTCACCAATCCCTCCGTGTCCAGTCAGAAACTGTACTTGCGTTGGTGTCCAGGTTGTGCTCCGGCTTATTTTGTATGCCATCTTTACGTCTGGTAGGAGTTCCTTCGTTATTTTGCCTGTTTCAGATGTTTGATAACGGTCTTGCCACTTTTGGACCGATTCCTCGCGGATCTTCCTTTTGATGTGCGACAGGGGGATTTTATTGTAGCTGTGAGTTGTTCCTTGTTGGGCTGCAGATTTTGCGAGTTCGTCAGCTCTCTCGTTGCCTGCAATGCCGACGTGCGCTTTGACCCAGTATATCTTAATTTCTCTTCCCTCCGCTCTAATGGCCTGGATGTTGGTTTTTATTTCCAGTGCTAAAGGGTAACTTGTCTTTGGGCGTCTCAGCAGTTCCAGTGACGATCTGGAGTCACTGAATATGTGACATGTCGGTATAGTGCGGGACTTTGCCATTTCCGTGGCACCTTTCAGCGCGAAGAGTTCCGCTTGGAATACTAAACACGAGGGGTGTAGACTGAATTTGGTTGAGTTCGTCTCTTTCCCGTTTTCCCACCACGTTAATGCAGCTCCGACTTTGTTGTCAATTTTGCTCCCGTCCGTATATATGTATGATTCGGTGCTCAGAAGATTGTGCATGTCTTCAGGATTCTCCATAAGGACGTAGTTTGTTTCTGCCCAACATCTTGGATGCTGTAGGTCTTCGTATTTTACGGTTTTCTCCAACTCTGCCTAAGTAAGTACCTATTATAAGATTTATTAGGTATAAGATGTTAACTCAGAACTCAGGCTTAGAACATCACAGGTATAAAGTCAATTTATACCTGCGTTGCTTTGAGGATGCAAGGCAAGAAATACTTATTCCGTCCGATCGTTGCACCAATGAAATATTTAGTGGTATTTATATGTTTTGTATGTTTTAATCATGTTTTTGCTTTTATTTATTTATAATGTTCCTTAGTTTTATTCTCAGTACCTATTCGTAAAAATTAATAGTTTTGTAGTGATATTTACTCTAAAGTACAAAAACCACAATTTTAAGAGGCTGTCTAAAAGGCTGCTCCTACTAAATAAATTAAAAGTATTCAATTCTTTTCTTTCTTTTTATAACCTCTTCTTAAAACAAAACTGAATATGTAACAAAATAACATTGTTACCTAAGATGATTACAAATATTACAATGATAAAAACGAGATCAGCTTCGGTGTGAGACACAGTACGCGAGTATACGAGTGTACGAAGATTAATTGAAACTTTATGATGTAATTACTTTAACTTTTGTTTACTTTAACTTGCATAGTTTTCACTAAGTACTTTGTTCAAAACAACTTTTGACTGATTATGTGGGCAAAATTGGTTTTGACCGGCTATGAGTTTCGACTGTTGCAGTTCTATAAGTAGTGGTACTTCTAGAGTAAACGAGAATGTGGCTTGTTGCCAATAATCCTACTATGAGGTACAGTTTTTTTTATTGATTAATTATATTGATTAAAGTGGTGCTCAACAAAGACTGAACTGCAAAGAGTCATTAAGCATTCAGTTGCACCTCTTCCCCCAAATTTCTTAGTGACCCTCCCCCAAAATTGAAGGCTGCGACCGCGCCTGCTAGGATGTGAGGTTTTGGGCAGCTTGACTAATCTATACATATAATAAATCTGTAACAAGTCGGTTTCTGTACATTGAAGATATTTGAAAAAAATTGTCACTAGGGCTATTTATTAGCGTAATAGAACCCAAAACAATGATTTTTAGAATTATTGTCTGTTTGTCTGTTTGTCTGTTTGTCTGTTTATCTGTTCGTTTGTGCGCGCTAATCTCAGGAACGGCTTAACGTAGAAGGATACGGTTTTCACTGATGTACTGGTATTTTTTTGGATTAACATTTAGGGTTTGTTTTATTTAAATCGGTTCACAAACAAAAAAGTTACGTCAATTTCAAGAATTGAATTAAAGACTGAAGCGACCATTACCGATACAAACTAAATAGCTGCATCCTTTTAACGTCTCGCTCCTCTCCTGGGCTTCCCATTATTGGGGAGGCCTGGAGATTAGTTAACCACGCTGCTCCAATGCGGGTTTTTAAATTTAAGTGTGTAACTTTTGTAAGAGAATAAATTTAATGCGAGCGGTCACACCACAAGTTTCGATAATTACTAACATCTCTTAATATTCTGATAGCAAGTTTTCAATCACTTATGCTAGATTTCATCTCTAAATATTAAAAAAAAACCATACATATCACCACATATTCAAAGAAATCCTCAATACAAAATTAATGTACAAAACCTTAACAAAACGAGGCTACTGCCGACATCTATGTTCATATTCAGAACTATTTAGTTATCTGTTGCAAATTCGGTATATCGACAATTTAGTTTACACGCTATACGATAGATGTCATTGTTACGCAATAACGCTATTACAAAGTGGATTGGTGGAGATTATTTTCAAATAATTAATTACGAGTATATTTACTTAATAAAATATCTAATAAAAAAATTAACAACATAGAGACCTTTGGAACTGGCGCTGACTGACAATGAGTTCATTGTGGTAGAGCATTATGGAGGCGCGGCGCGGTGGTTACATCCACATTTTATTGGTATCGAACTTATTTAATAGACAATAATAATTATCGACTCGCGCAGGCGCGGTCCCAGTGGGGGGGTCATAGGGGACATGACCCCCCCCCCCAAAATCCCTCACTCATGCGTAGATGGAAGGCGAAACAAGCCAATTTGAGACACCTCTTCCCCCAAATTTCTTAGTGACCCCCCACCAAAATTTCTTGGCGACCCCCCCCCCTTCAATTGAAGGCTGCGACCGCGCCTGGACTCGCGTGGCGCAATGGTTACCATGTCGGACTGCCAATCGAAGAGTCTCGAGTTTGATTCCCGGCGAAGCAGAAATTTGAATGATGAGTTTAATTTTCTGTTCTCGGTTTAAGTGTTTGTATTTCTGTCTCTGTGTGTCTCATGGTACCCATTACACAGTGTATATTTACCGTACTCTGGGGCTATCAGTGTGAAACGTAAAAAAAAACAAAGTGTTCTACCGACTTTACTATGCTGAGTGATCTTTTCAAAATGATAGCTATGTCACCATATCATGATTATACCACCAGTCGAAGGTTAAAGTTCCACAGGCCGCTTTGCACGCTCCTTTTGATGTTTGAACGGGTTATGGGACAACCTTCCAGCTGAGGCATTTCCAGTGGACTTTGACATAGGGTTCTTCAAGAAAGCTGTAAAGAAAGCTCTTCTTGAAAGCCGGCAGTGCTCGGGTGGCTCCGCTGGGGTTGCCCGTTTCCATAGGCGACAGTGATCGCTTAACCACGCGGCCTTTCTGCCTCTTTGTTCGGTTTACTTATAAAAAAAGTGATTTCGAATAAACGAATAACCAATTGCCGAGGCACTAATAAAAAAATTTATTGAAATGAGCAGACGTTTTCAGTGGTTAATTTAATAAGAGCTATTACATACATACGCAGTACTGGCACTGGTGTTACACTAATACTTATGATAAAGCGTCACGGCAGCAGCACGGCATGGTGGTCACGCCCAGATTAATATTAGTAATCGATATATTTATTTCTGATGCTGTGTGAAGGGTTGTTAATAGAACTAATTGACTCTTAATCGCGTAGGGCCTGATCCTCTCACGCTGCTCCAATTCAGGTTGATGACGTCTTCATTGTTAGTGGCCTAACTGCTGTCGCAAGTTTTATTCGCTATCGCTCGAAAGACCTCCATTAAGTATGAACGACAGTATGTTAACGACAATTGCAACCAACGTGTAAGCAACCAAGAATTTGACTCCCAACTACTAACCACGCCTGACATAGCGTAGACATTTCACCACCTTTCTGCAATATATTTAAGTCACATAATGATAATAAATCTATGCGTTATTTGCAGCACCAATTATTTAATTATAATGATACTTTCCGCGGGCACAGCAGTACTATCTAAACACTTTAAAAACATGCTATTATAATACGTTTAATTTGTAAAGAGAAACTGATGATAACGACTGAAAAGTCGGTATTATAAGAGGAGTACAGTAAGAATATACATATATACATATAATAAATCTGTAACAAGTCGGTTTCTGTACATTGAAGATATTTGAAAAAAATTGTCACTAGGGCTATTTATTAGCGTAATAGAACCCAAAACAATGATTTTTAGAATTATTGTCTGTTTGTCTGTTTGTCTGTTTATCTGTTCGTTTGTGCGCGCTAATCTCAGGAACGGCTTAACGTAGAAGGATACGGTTTTCACTGATGTACTGGTATTTTTTTGGATTAACATTTAGGGTTTGTTTTATTTAAATCGGTTCACAAACAAAAAAGTTACGTCAATTTCAAGAATTGAATTAAAGACTGAAGCGACCATTACCGATACAAACTAAATAGCTGCATCCTTTTAACGTCTCGCTCCTCTCCTGGGCTTCCCATTATTGGGGAGGCCTGGAGATTAGTTAACCACGCTGCTCCAATGCGGGTTTTTAAATTTAAGTGTGTAACTTTTGTAAGAGAATAAATTTAATGCGAGCGGTCACACCACAAGTTTCGATAATTACTAACATCTCTTAATATTCTGATAGCAAGTTTTCAATCACTTATGCTAGATTTCATCTCTAAATATTAAAAAAAAACCATACATATCACCACATATTCAAAGAAATCCTCAATACAAAATTAATGTACAAAACCTTAACAAAACGAGGCTACTGCCGACATCTATGTTCATATTCAGAACTATTTAGTTATCTGTTGCAAATTCGGTATATCGACAATTTAGTTTACACGCTATACGATAGATGTCATTGTTACGCAATAACGCTATTACAAAGTGGATTGGTGGAGATTATTTCAAATAATTAATTACGAGTATATTTACTTAATAAAATATCTAATAAAAAAATTAACAACATAGAGACCTTTGGAACTGGCGCTGACTGACAATGAGTTCATTGTGGTAGAGCATTATGGAGGCGCGGCGCGGTGGTTACATCCACATATTATTGGTATCGAACTTATTTAATAGACAATAATAATAATTATCGACTCGCGCAGGCGCGGTCCCAGTGGGGGGGTCATAGGGGACATGACCCCCCCCCCAAAATCCCTCACTCATGCGTAGATGGAAGGCGAAACAAGCCAATTTGAGACACCTCTTCCCCCAAATTTCTTAGTGACCCCCCACCAAAATTTCTTGGCGCCCCCCCCCCCCCCTTCAATTGAAGGCTGCGACCGCGCCTGGACTCGCGTGGCGCAATGGTTACCATGCCGGACTGCCAATCGAAGAGTCTCGAGTTTGATTCCCGGCGAAGCAGAAATTTGAATGATGAGTTTAATTTTCTGTTCTCGGTTTAAGTGTTTGTATTTCTGTCTCTGTGTGTCTCATGGTACCCATTACACAGTGTATATTTACCGTACTCTGGGGCTATCAGTGTGAAACGTAAAAAAAAACAAAGTGTTCTACCGACTTTACTATGCTGAGTGATCTTTTCAAAATGATAGCTATGTCACCATATCATGATTATACCACCAGTCGAAGGTTAAAGTTCCACAGGCCGCTTTGCACGCTCCTTTTGATGTTTGACCGGGTTCTGGGACAACCTTCCAGCTGAGGCATTTCCAGTGGACTTTGACATAGGGTTCTTCAAGAAAGCTGTAAAGAAAGCTCTTCTTGAAAGCCGGCAGTGCTCGGGTGGCTCCGCTGGGGTTGCCCGTTTCCATAGGCGACAGTGATCGCTTAACCACGCGGCCTTTCTGCCTCTTTGTTCGGTTTACTTATAAAAAAAGTGATTTCGAATAAACGAATAACCAATTGCCGAGGCACTAATAAAAAAATTTATTGAAATGAGCAGACGTTTTCAGTGGTTAATTTAATAAGAGCTATTACATACATACGCAGTACTGGCACTGGTGTTACACTAATACTTATGATAAAGCGTCACGGCAGCAGCACGGCATGGTGGTCACGCCCAGATTAATATTAGTAATCGATATATTTATTTCTGATGCTGTGTGAAGGGTTGTTAATAGAACTAATTGACTCTTAATCGCGTAGGGCCTGATCCTCTCACGCTGCTCCAATTCAGGTTGATGACGTCTTCATTGTTAGTGGCCTAACTGCTGTCGCAAGTTTTATTCGCTATCGCTCGAAAGACCTCCATTAAGTATGAACGACAGTATGTTAACGACAATTGCAACCAACGTGTAAGCAACCAAGAATTTGACTCCCAACTACTAACCACGCCTGACATAGCGTAGACATTTCACCACCTTTCTGCAATATATTTAAGTCACATAATGATAATAAATCTATGCGTTATTTGCAGCACCAATTATTTAATTATAATGATACTTTCCGCGGGCACAGCAGTACTATCTAAACACTTTAAAAACATGCTATTATAATACGTTTAATTTGTAAAGAGAAACTGATGATAACGACTGAAAAGTCGGTATTATAAGAGGAGTACAGTAAGAATATACATATATACATATAATAAATCTGTAACAAGTCGGTTTCTGTACATTGAAGATATTTGAAAAAAATTGTCACTAGGGCTATTTATTAGCGTAATAGAACCCAAAACAATGATTTTTAGAATTATTGTCTGTTTGTCTGTTTGTCTGTTTATCTGTTCGTTTGTGCGCGCTAATCTCAGGAACGGCTTAACGTAGAAGGATACGGTTTTCACTGATGTACTGGTATTTTTTTGGATTAACATTTAGGGTTTGTTTTATTTAAATCGGTTCACAAACAAAAAAGTTACGTCAATTTCAAGAATTGAATTAAAGACTGAAGCGACCATTACCGATACAAACTAAATAGCTGCATCCTTTTAACGTCTCGCTCCTCTCCTGGGCTTCCCATTATTGGGGAGGCCTGGAGATTAGTTAACCACGCTGCTCCAATGCGGGTTTTTAAATTTAAGTGTGTAACTTTTGTAAGAGAATAAATTTAATGCGAGCGGTCACACCACAAGTTTCGATAATTACTAACATCTCTTAATATTCTGATAGCAAGTTTTCAATCACTTATGCTAGATTTCATCTCTAAATATTAAAAAAAAACCATACATATCACCACATATTCAAAGAAATCCTCAATACAAAATTAATGTACAAAACCTTAACAAAACGAGGCTACTGCCGACATCTATGTTCATATTCAGAACTATTTAGTTATCTGTTGCAAATTCGGTATATCGACAATTTAGTTTACACGCTATACGATAGATGTCATTGTTACGCAATAACGCTATTACAAAGTGGATTGGTGGAGATTATTTCAAATAATTAATTACGAGTATATTTACTTAATAAAATATCTAATAAAAAAATTAACAACATAGAGACCTTTGGAACTGGCGCTGACTGACAATGAGTTCATTGTGGTAGAGCATTATGGAGGCGCGGCGCGGTGGTTACATCCACATATTATTGGTATCGAACTTATTTAATAGACAATAATAATAATTATCGACTCGCGCAGGCGCGGTCCCAGTGGGGGGGTCATAGGGGACATGACCCCCCCCCCAAAATCCCTCACTCATGCGTAGATGGAAGGCGAAACAAGCCAATTTGAGACACCTCTTCCCCCAAATTTCTTAGTGACCCCCCACCAAAATTTCTTGGCGCCCCCCCCCCCCCTTCAATTGAAGGCTGCGACCGCGCCTGGACTCGCGTGGCGCAATGGTTACCATGCCGGACTGCCAATCGAAGAGTCTCGAGTTTGATTCCCGGCGAAGCAGAAATTTGAATGATGAGTTTAATTTTCTGTTCTCGGTTTAAGTGTTTGTATTTCTGTCTCTGTGTGTCTCATGGTACCCATTACACAGTGTATATTTACCGTACTCTGGGGCTATCAGTGTGAAACGTAAAAAAAAACAAAGTGTTCTACCGACTTTACTATGCTGAGTGATCTTTTCAAAATGATAGCTATGTCACCATATCATGATTATACCACCAGTCGAAGGTTAAAGTTCCACAGGCCGCTTTGCACGCTCCTTTTGATGTTTGAACGGGTTATGGGACAACCTTCCAGCTGAGGCATTTCCAGTGGACTTTGACATAGGGTTCTTCAAGAAAGCTGTAAAGAAAGCTCTTCTTGAAAGCCGGCAGTGCTCGGGTGGCTCCGCTGGGGTTGCCCGTTTCCATAGGCGACAGTGATCGCTTAACCACGCGGCCTTTCTGCCTCTTTGTTCGGTTTACTTATAAAAAAAGTGATTTCGAATAAACGAATAACCAATTGCCGAGGCACTAATAAAAAAATTTATTGAAATGAGCAGACGTTTTCAGTGGTTAATTTAATAAGAGCTATTACATACATACGCAGTACTGGCACTGGTGTTACACTAATACTTATGATAAAGCGTCACGGCAGCAGCACGGCATGGTGGTCACGCCCAGATTAATATTAGTAATCGATATATTTATTTCTGATGCTGTGTGAAGGGTTGTTAATAGAACTAATTGACTCTTAATCGCGTAGGGCCTGATCCTCTCACGCTGCTCCAATTCAGGTTGATGACGTCTTCATTGTTAGTGGCCTAACTGCTGTCGCAAGTTTTATTCGCTATCGCTCGAAAGACCTCCATTAAGTATGAACGACAGTATGTTAACGACAATTGCAACCAACGTGTAAGCAACCAAGAATTTGACTCCCAACTACTAACCACGCCTGACATAGCGTAGACATTTCACCACCTTTCTGCAATATATTTAAGTCACATAATGATAATGAATCTATGCGTTATTTGCAGCACCAATTATTTAATTATAATGATACTTTCCGCGGGCACAGCAGTACTATCTAAACACTTTAAAAACATGCTATTATAATACGTTTAATTTGTAAAGAGAAACTGATGATAACGACTGAAAAGTCGGTATTATAAGAGGAGTACAGTAAGAATTGTAAGGACTCCGGAAGAATGTATCTACTCAACATAATAATATGAACTTTTGTATCATAAGTAATTTCATAAAAGGTAACAATAATCCAAGGGACAGTGGAGGGCAAGCGGTCACGACCGAAATTGCAACCTCATCAGCCACGACCACTCTGTCAAGAGTGAACGACTAAGGAGGAGGAGGAACAAATAATCCAAGCCTAATCAAGCCTTTTGTACAAGTCTATCTACGCGGACGACGTCGCGGGCACAGCTAGTCTTAAATATGATAGCATCACCTGGATGACCGAGCGATACTCGGTATTTTTCGCGAAACAACGCCAATGGGATAAAAATAACTGTATTTCTTGATCTTTCCTCAAACCAAATACTCATTTTCTTTATGTTGCTTAATTGTGTTGCTTAAAAAATTCCCAATATTTAAAAAAATCGTATTACTACTCAGTACTTGGCTTCTCCTTCTTGCAAAAAGATGTCAGTCTCGAAGAGTCATATTTTATAGTTTATTTTTAAGTTGATCAACGCTGAAAACACTGATAAATCCAAAGATATTAAAAAAAGGGAAGATGTGGTATGCGTTATTTGTGGTTATAGCCATTAAGAAAATGCCCCCTAGAAATCTGACAATCTGGCTCTCGTTGACACGGAATAAATTCAAAATCCATATAACTCTTAGACTTAGAATAATATACTTATATTGGTCTATGATATAACTTATAACAATAACTAATAGCGCCTCCCAACGGGTGGGTCTTAAGATGAACACGGACAAGACGAAGATCATGTCTAATGTCCATGTCACACCCACCCATACCGGTCGTTGTTGATGGCGCTACTCGAGAAGTTGTCGACGAGTATATTTACCTGGGACAAGCGATCCGCATGGCTAAGTCCAACTTCGAGAGAGAGGTAACTCGTAGAATCCAACTCGTTGGGCAGCGTTCGGGAAATTACAAAGTGTCTTCTGGTCCAGAATACCTCAGTGCCTGAAGTCGAAAGTTTTCGAGCAGTGTGTGTTGCCAGATGATGACCTACGGCGCTGAGACGTGGTCTTTTACAGTTAGCCTATTGCATAGGCTCGCGAGGCCTTCTTAGCGGAGCTCCACTAAGAAGGCCTCGCGGAGGCGGATGCGGAGGAGAAGAGGTTCACCTCCGCGGATGCGGCGGTTAACGGAGGCGGACACGGAGGTGAATTTTGAAGTGGAAAAAATATTAATAAATTCATGATTTATTAAAATCTGAAATATTTATTTCAAATGAGTACATACATGTTCATATGGTACGCTTTCGTAAATAAACTAGTAATCAAAATTGAGAAGAGGCAAATTACGAACAACAGCTTTGCGGCTTTGTCGCCTTCCTAACGATTTCTCAAGGGTTCATAAATTCAACCAGATACACTAAATAACTTTTCACTTGGCACTAAACTTCGCGGCCTAGACTAGACTAGACCCAGCGTCGATCCTTGGGCGTTGTATGCACGCACAGACCTACTAAAAAAAAGTTCCGTCTGAGGTTGTATGTAATCTATACAAATAAATAAAATTGGAGTGTCTGTTCGTAATATTAAAATGACAGCTCTTTACTACATGCATATGAATTTTTATACGGTACATTTGCCAAAATAACTTTTTTTACAATTTTTGTCCCTCTGTCTGTCTGTCTGTTTGTTCCGGCTAATCTCTGAAACGGCTGAACCGATTTTGACGGGACTTTCACTCGCAGGTAGCTGATGTAATAAGGAGTAACTTAGGCTACTTTTATTTTGTCTGTCTGTCTGTTTGTTCCAGTAAATCTCTGAAACGGCTGAACCGATTTTGACGGGGCTTTCACTGGCAGGTAGTTAATGTAATAAGGAGAAAATTAGGCTGCTTTTATTTTGTCTGTCTATCTGTCTGTCTATTTGTTCCGGTAATCTCTGAAACGATTGGACCAATTTTGACGGGACTTTCACAGGCAGGTAGCTGATGTAATAAGGAATAACTTAGGCTACTTTTATTTAATGACCATTCTAAAACTACCGCTATACTTTATACGCTTCTCGCACCAACGAATCAATATCACAAAGGCTGCCTGTTGCGCGGGCACAGAACGCGCGAGCGGGCTATTGCTGACGATTGTGACTCAACGACTTCATTTAAAAATTGGTTTGTGACACTTATATGATAATTTTATGTTTGATAGCGATCCGTTCTTCTTATCTTAATTCATAAATTATAATTTGTTACATTTTAACTGATTTCCTTTTATTAATTAACAGAGGTAGCTTATTTTATGAGAGCTAAGAATGAAGCGAAGCTGGGGCTGGTATTGTACTAATTATTTTAGAACGACACAGTTGGCGGTGCAGCACGGCGGTTACGTACCTCCAGCACATTATTGGTAATAGATCGAGGACTTCATACGTAATGCTGTAGATAATTTTAAATAAAATAAGGAACTTTGCGGAGAATATTCTATGCTAAAGATCCTTTCTAACGCGGGTGAAACCGCAGGGCACGGCTATTACCTTATAAAAATGATCTGCGTAGGCAAAGATAATAAAGCATGGGTTTCGATTAGGACATATGAAATCTGCGGAGTATATTAACTTCATGCTAATGATCCTTTCTAACGTGGGTGAAACCGCGGGGCACAGCTAGTCGTAAATAAACCTCCGTTAAAATTCCGTATAAATTTTGCGGAGGCGGAGGTTCAACTCTTTGCGGAAGTTCCGCAGTAACGGAGGCGTAGGCGGAGTTCCCTTACAACCCTAGTTTAAAGGTATTTGATAGATATCTGTAATTAACTAAAAATTAAATTTTGACGTAGATACCCTAGTGCCCTAGCTAGGTAAAGGTGTACAGTAACGGCGTAGTCGTAGACTGTAGACGCGTAGGTGCAGATATACCTCTGGCTGGCGGGGCTGCTATTGACAACCATCAAATCTGATGCAATCGCTCCACTTATGAGCGCTACTTTAAGCGGTTCTTCATACTACTTGTACTCGTAGGAATAATAATAATGTATAATGAATAAAAATGTTTGTGATATATCATTTTAAACTTTGAGGAGATGTAATTCGAAACTGTACAGTGCCTCAAGTTATTTCAATTAATTATTATCTTTGGAAAACTTAACCTAAAGAGTATTAAAACTTTTATGGTTTGTGCTCCGGTCACTGCTGCACCCATTTTTGCCGTGAAGCAATTCCGTTGTGTTTCAATGGAAAGGTAACAGCACCTTCAGACTGATGTGATCACCAGCCTTCGGAGCGGCTTGATAGTAAGTATGCATGCAACCTAAGCCAAAACTTAGGCTTGCTTTAGGATGAGTTTGTGTTGTGCGTCCATGTCCTGCAGCGACCAATAAGTAGATATTATTATAGCAGGGGAGCCAACGATGCTAAATGTGGATTTACTCGAGCGTCACGAGAACCTAGTGCATTTTGTAGATTGTGAAGTAAGAAGAAACAAATATTATATGTTAATATCTTCCGTTATACCGGTGGGGAAAGCATCTTCAGATTGTCTAAAATTTTAAAGCAAAAATTTTTAGAGTGTCGGGTATAATACTGGACTCCGAAATTTAAGATAAAAAAGATTAAGTGCATATTAAGTAATATTTCAGTAATCTGAAGTTTTTTTTTACAAAGAAGCAGGTTGGATTGACACTAAACTGCAATATAAAAAAATGACATTTCGTCTCTCTTGGTCGACTTAGCATTGTTTATTATATTGTTCTTCAAAAACAAACCGTCCAACAATAATGACATATTTTAATCTGCCGATTTTGACAACCGGAAGTAAGAGAAAATATCGAAAAACTCTAGCGTTACTATAAAGACGGTTTTTTAAATTATGGGAGTACTCAACAGTGTGCAAGGTATATCCATAGATTGTTTATGACTTTGATACGTAGTATATATAAAAAATCTATGGGTATACCCCATATCTTAATCTGATGCGCTTGGGTAAATACAAAAATCCCCTCTTGCGCTCCTCTACTATTAACACCACGAAATCTGTATGATCGTTTGCTATTCAATTAAAATAAAAAAGTCATTAAAAATAATGTCATTCTTTAGTACGTAAGTACATTATTCTTAGTCTAAGCATTCTTCTGTTCGCAGATAACATAACATATTCATCATATTTTTATTTCTTTTCTTTTGATAATGCTTTAATAAGTAAGTTGCTACAAACATCAAATTAACTTTTCTTCAGTACCTACCCTTCGTTGTGGAAATCTTATAGGTAGGTAGGCAAGACATACTATGAACCTCCGTCTGTTCTTTCGGAAGCAGTGTCGCTTCGTTATAAAAATCAATAGCATTAGTGAGTTCGTACAAACGAATTATATGAATCCCATCTGTGTGCGTCGGCGGGCCCTCGGTGTGCGGAAACAAAAAAAACACAAGTGAAATTCTTGTAATAAAAATCAATCGGAGCGGAGAGAGAAGGCGCCGCGCGGGGCGCCGACTGGTCGGGCGCCCGGCCACCCTCCTCCTCCGGACCCCCTTCCATATCTACAGCTCTATATTGCATCTACCCATCTACCCGCCAGCCGGCCGAGATGCCCGCTATTTTTATATCATCCCGTGTCGTAGGCCACTTCCGAAACATTCAACTTCGTTACCGGCTCACTACTTTCGTAGCAACGTTGCGTAGTACAACTTATGCGTTTATTTTCCGTGCGAGCCGGTCGCGAGAGGGACTGAGGACGGCGGCGCGCCGCTCGGCCGGTTCCCGGCAAAAAGGCGTTTGTTTTTATTTCTTCGGCGCGGAAAAAAAATCAGCACGCGCCCGCCCTGCACCTCCTAAACATGCGCCACGCAGCGACGCAGAGTCGGCCGGGTGTGTGCCGAATTCACTTTCATTTGCGACATCTCATCGTCTCCCGAAGGTCACCGTGCAGCAGCGGAGTGGTTGCGTGCTGGTGGAGTGCATGCGAGGCGCGGCGGGTGTTTGCGGCGGCCTCCGCTGACCGACTAGGTGAGTTGACTGATTTCGCGCCCTCTCCTTCAACGATTTCGCTTCCCTCGCGTTTATCGCCTCCGCTTCGCACCGTTCTTCGCTCGCGAAGACATTGAAAGTGAACGTGTTTTTATATCTGGCGGTAAACAGCCGCGCAGCCGTACCGCGAGTTCGTCGTTCTTCGAATAGAGCACCAATGTTACCGCGAGAGGGTTAACCGCGCAACTTTACATTCACTACTCGTCTCCTCTCATCCGTCCGTCAGGTGTCTGCATGCGAATGTATACCTAACGTACCCACCGCTAAGTTTCACATTGGAGAAGATCGAACCTTTCCTAGTAACGACAAAAGTTTCGAATAGTATTCGCGGGAATTTATGTTTAACGCAAAGTTTTGTTTAAATCTGCCTATAGTTAGTATACGTTGCGGCGCTGTTATGTGATGCAAAATAAAATAAAAACCTCACGAGACGCTTTGCCCCGGCTTGCGGACGTCGGAAAGAGAAAGGAATCGACTTTGCACTCTTCATTTGTGCACCAATCGAGAAAAATTCAATAAAGCTCGCTTCCTTTCGTCTAATTGCCTACGTAAACCTACCTACATTTTCGAGTTACATTTTCGAGGAAAATGAGGCTTTGCATTATTTGGACGGCTGAAAAAGTTCGTTCGAATAAGACCACTTTTTTACATGTAATTTGTAAAAACGATAAGACATTAGTAGGACATAAGCGTAATCCTAAACAAAATAGTCTCAGGTCTTAGGTAGGTTTCCAGCTGCTTTTTAAGTTTTATTTAAATAAGCTTTTTACTTTTCTTTTAATTATTCTGCTACTTCTATATTATAACATAACACTTTGCTCTACAATTTACAAAGTTCAGATTTATTAAGGTAATAGTCACATTTTTACTAGTTTCTACAATTTTCGCGACTTTTCCCAGGAAATGCCAGGCCACGAGCCGAGGCCGGTGAAGTGTGAGCCGCCCTCCGACGACGAAGAGACACAGTACCACGCTGCCTATGTCCCTAGTCTGGTAATCATTTGCATCCACTGGTTTTCGCGCTGGCTCGATTACTTAAAAAATCTATTTTAACCGACTTCAAAAAAGGCGGTTATCAGTTCTAACGCTATAACATACCTACATACTCCGATAAAATCCTACATAGAGTATGCGATATTGATGGAATTGGATTATTTTTGATTGAGTATGATGGGCCTAAATTGACCATCATTTCTATTCAAGCACGTGTTATAAATGTTTGTTCGTCCACAAATTTCTCGAAAACCGAAAGTACCGAGATGATCCCATTCATTTAACAGGTATATTCCAACAAAGGAAGCGGTTTAAGTTTCACCAAAAACGGTACTTACAGTAATTTTTGAGTTATGGGAATTATTTTCCTTTTCAGTTGGCGGGTATTTGAAGTCGGTTTAAAATTTTTTAAATCATTTTTATGAAGACTTACGAGTATGCACCTATGTAGGTATGACTTTTTTTTCCCGAAAACTACATACTATGTTCATTACCTCAAACTATAAAAAAATCAAAACGGACATTACATTAGGTATAGATCAGCCTATACCAGCTTCTTTGTTCTAGCTACCCACTTGAATTCAACAAGTTATCAGTAGTTTAATTTAATAAAGTGGGAACCCTAAATAACAATGGCACAACCTCGGTATATAGGTAATTACCTGCGCATTACGAAGCTAATTATTAATTAGCTAAGTAATAGTAAATGGTGACGTAGCTTTAACCTATTCACAGCTAATCACGCCGGAGCTCGTGACGATAAAGTTGGAAAGGGACGACGAGGATCTGTCGTCAGGGCTGTTACATCACTTGCAGGTATTTATTTTTATTCTTTACTCGACTATGCCAGAGCCAGAGGGCTTTCGGGTTTCAGTTTTGTACAAAACTGAAGAAATCTTAACAAATTCAGTCAGTAGGTTCATGTCCTCAAACACTGCGCTAATCTTATAAATTGCTGAAACCTGAGGCTGAAACAAATAACCAAGAACGTAAAATAAAAAATGTTTTTTAGTGTAGTATAATATGTTACAGTCAAAGTCATAGTCAGTCAAAAGCACTTTTAACTGCATAAATCTGACTAAAAGGTTTTGACTAAGGACGTTAGTCACAACCACTTTAAACTGATTTTTGCAGTCAAAAGTGGTTTTGACCGGCTATGAGTTTTGAACATTATATGTATCTATATTTATATAATGTTTTTTGTGTATTTCTTTAGCATTTCGTACCTTTTTTACAAGGCCCTGTGGACAGGGATAAAAAATTGGTAATAACTACTATTAGCTTAGTGCCTTAGAGCATCAAATGTATTGAATACTATTGTAACCCGTCCATGCACTCATCATTCGTTCCTCAATGAGTATGAGTTAGGGAGAAAGGTAAAGTCCCGAGCACGTCCCGCACTCGCGGGCCTCGACACAGGGCGATCGTGTGACCCCGATCTATCGGCCTTGCAGAACGCGTAATGAAATAAATCGGTCGAAACGACTATCAGCGAAAAGGGCACTCTTAGTGATCCACTAGCGGATCCAGTGGTCAAGCTCAAGCCCCTTCCCCCAAAACCTTTCGAGTTCACCCATCATAACAAACATCTAATTTATCCAAAGTCCTCCAAAGTGGTTCAAGTACACGTTATATGCATCAGCCTCTTCCTCGTGGATACAAATTTTTTGACCTCTTCTCCAAATTTCAGCCATCAACCCCCCCCCCCCCCCCCAACTGAAATCCTAGATCACCACTGAAGTGATACAAATGGAGTGAGCGTAGAAGCAATAGAAGTCTCACACAAATTCGAGCGCCGAAAAGTTTGCTGGTAATGAGGGTACAGGTATGGTACAGGGTGTATTCCAAAGACCAAAGCTATATTCGTGCGGGTAATTTAAAACTTGTGAAACCTTCGATACTAAAAAAGGTAGGGTATCATCTGCTTAAAACTACACAACAAGTCAAAGGCATGTAAGTGCTCCAATTTATGACGTGATAGACCTTCGTTCCGTCCGGACCAGTGATTGCAGTCCGCAGTCATCTCATCTCTAACCTTTAATTGAGCAGGGACTTGGTCATTTCGCAACGTGATTAATTACAACATCGTAGAAGACGACTTATGACAAGCTCATAAGATTAAAGTTTGCACGGCGGCACACAAAGGAGCACAAAATAAATAGGATAATAATTTGTGACGTGTTTGTCGGTAGTTGGCAACTGAGACGTTTGAGATGACGAATGGGGAGGGGACCTAAGCTGTGACCTAAGTAGGGAAGTGCGACAGATACCTATGTTGTGATTTGTGCGTAAGTGGCAGCAATTATTTAAGAGTTTAAAGAGTCCCACTCCTGTCCTCTTGTCTCTTCACATTATTGCAGAGACTACAAGGATACTATTATATTACTTGTATATTCGAATATAATTAATATAATTATGTTATGTGTATTGGGCTTTGTTAAGTCAGATTGAAGTTTGAACCACGCAACGTCGCTGCGCCAATCATATTTTTATTATTAGATTAGACCTTATTAGTGTCCGTTCAAAAAGAGTATACCTAGGCAAAACAAATGTCAAACAAATGAAGAGTATACCAGAGACACGACGCTATGTACTATACAGTACAGTGTACACCCGTAAGAAATGTTGTCTTTTTTACATGTCATCTATAATAAGATATAACCTAGCTTTTTATAAATTAAATTGCCTATTTTCTCAAATTGACCCACAGGTTGCAGGTGTAAAACGTTTGACAGTAAGCCTTAAAAAGCGTGATTTTCACGTTTTCGTCACACCTTGCAAACCTGCGTATTATTATTACTTCTGACTGCCAGCGCCCTACGTTCCCTTTCTAAGTCCTTGTCGTCGCTCAGGTCAGCGTAGACCCAGTGCCCCAAGTATTTGAAATCTTTTACAAATTTGAGTGGAGTTCCCTTGATGTTGACCGGTGGTACATTATGATATTTTTTACTTTTTGCGTTAAACATAAGTACCTCGCTTTTCTCTGCATTATACCTGAGACCGTGGGCCTCCGCGTAACCCTCACAAATACCGACAAGTTTTCTTAGAGCACTGATTGAGGGACTCAGCAACACCATGTCATCTGCGTAACTTATATTATTTATAAATTTAATGTACCATCTATTGAGCATCCTACCTTGGCGTTGCTGAGCTCCTCAATCAGCTGGTTGACCACAGTCTAACTCCACTAGTTTAAAGTCCACTGCTGGACTAGGCCTCCCCTAATGTTCGCCACTCCGTCCGGTCCTGCGCCCTCTGAATCTAGCGGTTTCCCGCTATCTTCTTCAGGTCGTCAATCCACCTGGTTGGAGGGTGGCCTGTGCTTCTTTTGCCGAGATATGGTTCAAGGACCTTTGTCAGTCCTCCTAATATGTGGCCTGCCCATTGCCACTTCAGCTTGCAGATTTTGAGAGCGATGACGGTAATCTTCGTTCGTCTACGGATTTCATGGTTACGGATTCTGTCGCGTAGAGAAATACCAAGCATAGCTCTCTCCATCGCTCGCTAAGCGACCTTGAGGCTGTGGAAAAGGCTAACTGTTAAAGACCAAGTCTCAGCGCCGTAGGTCATCATTGGCAAACACACTGCTCGAAAACCACAGAACATATTAAAAGAGGTTAGAATGGAAATGTGGGCGGGGCAGACGTACCAAGGTTTTGAGCAAACGCTCGTATCTCTACAGAAATACGCGATCGTGCTACGATATGCGTGCTTGTATGCGTGCTCGGGTGTAATTCGTTCATTTGAAATCGCAGTGATTGTGCGGCGCTAAGATTGGCTAGATTTCAAATTGCAAATATGTGCGTAAGCTTCATATTTATTTAAGTACTGATGTAATGGAGGAGAAAGGTGGAGCTTGATCGGCGACACTAGAGTTCAGACGAACGGCGCATTATTGCCGTTCTACCTTTTTTAATATGTTCTGTGTCGAAAACATTCGACTTCAGGCACTGCGGTATTCTGGACGACAAGACAATTTGTAATTTCCCGAACGCTCAACGCTCCGCCAGTCGGTTGGACAGCGTTCGGGAATTACAAATCGGTTCGGGGAGTTGGATTCTACGAGTTAACTCTCTCTCGAAGTTGGACTTACTCATACGGATCGCTTGACCCAGGTAAATATACTCGTCGACAACTTCGAGAGTAGCGCCATCAACAACGACCGGTATGGGTGTGACATGGACATTAGACATGATCTTCGTCTTGTCCATGTTCATCTTAAGACCCATCCGTTGGGAGGCGCTATGGAAGTCACCTAGCGTTGTGCTGAGTTCTTCCAGGGACTCCGCCAAGATGACTATATCATCGGCAAATCGAAGGTGTGCGAGGTGTTCGCCATTGATGTTAATACCACGCCCTTTCCACCCCATCAGCTTAAACACGTCTTCCAGTGCATTCGTCGTAAACAGTTTTAGAAATATAACATCCCCTTGTCGTACTCCGCGCTGTAGTGGAATAGGTTTAGTGCTTCCGTCGTGGACTCGGACTGTCATGATTGTGGCTTTGTATAAATACTTCAACACCTCGATGTACCGATAGTCTATCTGGCACCGTTGGAGAGACTACCACCGGCCAGGTCTAAATAGAATCGAGGGCTTTCTCATAGCCTACATACGTAACACATAGCGGCAGATTATACTCCTCGGTCTTTTGTATAACCTGTCACTGCGTATGTATGTGGTCTATGGTACTGTAACCTTTTCCTCTTTATTTATTTATATAATTGTTCTTAAGTGAAGGTTAACATAGTGATAGTATAAAATATAGTCCCAGTACACTTAGCCATGCAACGGGCGTACAAATATTGAAAGTAACATATCAATGATTATAGATTTACATTTCTCGGTCGCATGCAATAAAAAATTAATTAATTAAAAAATTACCTACAAGTGCACATGACAGAGAATTTACTAAGCATAAAATGAAATAAATTAAAAAAAATATCAATTATTCAAAATTACAATTATTTCATGCAAAATGTCACCTTAATGTTATTAAATTAATTATACTAATAAAAATAAATCAATTTCTGAATTAAATTGTCAAAATATTCGTTTACGCAATAAAAACATTTTTCTGTCAACCATCTTTTTTAGACAAATTTTAAATTTATTTAATGTCAACAGTTTCATGTGCGTTGGCACTTTATTATAAATATTCTTATGCACATTGCATAGCAACTTTTACTATATAGTGCCGTTCGCGCGTTCTCTTGCTATCAGGCAGAACAATTCTGTTTGTGTTTCTGGTGTTTCTTGGGTATTCGTCTGAAACTTTAAGTTAAGAAATAAATTTTCGTTACTTTTAACATAGTATGCTGCTATAATATATACATACAGAGCAGAGATAATATGGAAAGTTTCTTGAAAAGAGGCTTGCATGAATCCCAAGGTGGCCTACCACAAATAGTTCTGACGACCTTTTTTAGTGCAATAAATTCTTTATTAATGTGTGAAGAGTTGCCCCATATTAGTAGGCCGTATTTTAATATGGAAGCTACGTACCCATGGTAAGCAGTCAGCTTAGAGCATCGAAGTTACTGACTCACCCTTCAGGAGAGACGGCATAGCGCTTCGATACATAATTTCTGTGGCAACTCTGGTGCGGGGAAAGAACGCATACATTTTAATTTTGTCACACATTTCGTTTTATTAATATTTACTTAGATACGTGACCTAAAAATTAAATTGAGAACACGTTAGGTTATGCTTCGTCTAACAATCAATTTAAGGAAGAAACTTCTTAAGTACCAATCCTACCCATGGCAGGATGGAGTGCCTTATTTAAAGCTTCCTTCTGTAAGACGAGTGATATTTAGGTATCAGTATCATCTTAGAGTATCCGCAAACAAGTAACTTTTTAGAACGCAGCACCAAAATGCGAAATCGCACGGTTTTCATACTGCGATGAAATGTACTTAACATCGATGGAGTCGCCCAACCGCTGCGCCGGTCGCCGTTCCTAAAAACATGTCAAATGTCTGCCGACTGTGGAGGCTTTTAAAAGCTTGTGGGTGCAATACAATGCAGAATCGATGCAGTCGCCCAATTCTGACCGCGGATGCTAAAAGTAGCATGTCTGCAGCCTGCGGATGTTCTTAAAGAGTTTTTGGTTGGCAGCAGTGCGGAGGTAGTCTAGAGGAGCCGTGTGCGCCCGCCGCGCCCGCCGCCACGCCGGTGCAGGAGTCGCTCTCCGCGCCGCCCGCCGCTTCGCTTGAGACCCTTGAACCCGCCGCGCACACTTCTAACTTGGTGAGTGGTAATAAGGAACTGCTGTTTGAGGAAGACTAACCATATATTGAGGACTAAATTGGGAAAATTCCGGAAGAAGTAGGGCAAAAATCGTAATGGCTCGGAATCCTTATCTTTTGACATTATACCTTTGGATGCTCTTTGTAATTAGGAAGATCTACAGCATATTTCGCTACACTGTTTTAATCCGGAAATCAGAATACCTATTATTCTATTCTATAGAATTTCTTCACTTATAATAATAATAATACTTCACATAATATGCTAGTTTAAATACTAAATCATCATTCTTGTTTTCACTGGACAGCTGAACCAATATTATTTTAATAACTCGTGGAACATAAGTAGTAATAAGTACATGTTAATCATTTCTTGATTTCCAATGCTATCATTATGTTTATGTAATTAAACAATTTTCTTATATTAAATTGTTATATCGTTATTATCACAGAACATATTAAAAGAGATTAGAATGGAAATGTGTATATGTGTTGTGAATTGGGCAGACTACCCTAGCAGTCTAGACGTGCCAAGGGTATGAGCAAACGCTCCACAGTGTGTTATTTGACCTTAGTAGCGGCCATGCTTGTTTTATTGTTTAATATAAAGGTTCAAACTCTAATAAATCATTATAAAAAACACCCATGTAGTTATCTTACTTAGTTTTGAAAATACATTTTTTTTTCTAATTTCTCAAGGTCATTCATGAAAACTAAATTTCCTTATATCTTCCAAAAACATAAATTATCAGTCCGTTAAATTATACCAATTAATAGCTAGACAAAAACTAAACTTAAAAAAAAAATTCAAGTTTCTGACTCTTAGAAAAAGCAAGACAAAAATATTTTTTAATCAAATATTATCAAATATTTAAATAATTATGCAGTATTAGCATTTTATTTCTCTTTTATAATGTAAGTGCAAAATGTAGCTTCATATTAAAGGTAAAACGAATTTTTTTTCTAGCAGGACCTCTGAGATATTGCATTTCTAAGTTTTTTTCTGATTTCTATGGAAATAGGGTTGTCACTTAAACATACTCAAAAATTTTGGATTAATTTTTTTTTATTATAGGTATAATCTGATTATATTAATGACAGAAATGATTTGGAAGAAGCAGCATGCGATATCCACTAGAAAAAGTTATTTTTCCAAATTAATTACTTACGTCCGGAATGGGTTTACTATTATATCGGATCTTATGTGTTATCTTCGCTATCCGATAATAGTACAATTTCGTCTGTTTTAAGTGTGATGTCGCCTACGCCTCGGTTGTTCTCTTCACTGTTAAGAGTTACAACATTATCTGTTGCAACTTTTAACAGTGAGATAACTTTTTTTGGTATTGGTAATGATTTTTTTTGTTTCTGGCGGTTAGATATTGTACTAGATGATAAGTAGGGATCGGACGATTCTAGTGCGCGATGAAATAAATCTAATATAGTAATTTTCCTCTCTAATTTTCGCGTATGGTGTTCTGTATTGGCAATGAGCTGGATTCTATAATTTGCCGACCGTGAATTAATATTTTATGTAGTGTGACAGACATATAAAACCAGTTATACTTCTGTACATATTTATAGGCGAGAGATTTGCAAAATACTCCGAACTTTTCTCCGTCAATTGGTAATACGCTTGAGAGTGCTACTAAAATAGTATGCAAATCCTCGACTAACCATGTCTCTACACCCAAAATTTCTGCAAATATTTGGCGATTTTTGTCTGAGAGCACGGTTCTAGCAGTATTTCCATCGTTAGTGGTACCTGAATTTGGACGTACTACATCAACCAAGCATGACATTTTATCCCTTATTTCTTGTTGAATTTTAGTTTTTCTTTCTTCTACAATTCTTGCCTCCGACGAGTTTTTTGTCACTCTCCACTTTAAAACAGCTGGATCATTTTTATACTCCAAGTGTAAGAGGAACTCAAAAATACGAATCCATGCATGTAAAGGGCTTAAACCGTACTTTAAGGTTTCAGGATTTATGGGTTTATTAATTACATTATCCAGGTCGTTGAATTGTGTTGCAGTAGCACCACAACAAGGACAGCGCAACTGAGAATTTGTTCCTGTGATTATGGTAAATACCTTACCATCTATAACAGTTAGATGTACTTTAGCTTCTGCAATAATAATTTTGCCAGCTGTAGTTTCCATATAAAGTGCCGTTTAATGTTCTATTTCATTTTCAACCTGCGTTTTCTCTTTAAGAATAAGTTCTTTTGTTTCCGCTCTATACTGTATCCTCAACGGACGGCAAAATAGAAAGGATTGTGGGCTAGGATTAGCCCACAACACAAAACCATCATCAGTTTTTAAACATAACGGAATATACGTAGTAGCAAACAAACAGTTTTCAGTATCCACACCATCTGAAAACTTTTATTTGTAAAAAGACTGCCCTGTAGTTCCGTCGAACCCCCATTACCCTTCAAAGATGCAGTGAACCGTGTCTTTTTGTTTTTGTCTACAATATTCTGAGACACTTTCATCGCAATATTGAATGATTCGACGGTATGTATGCAGTAGCAAGCCTTGCAATGAGACACTTGCTTCTCTATCAGTAACGATTATGTCTTCTTCTGGGTAACACATTGTTTTTGCCTCCTTCACTTTGTAATATGGAGGATAAGCTGGAAAACCTCGTTCTTTTAAATCCTTTTGCATATATATATATATAATCGTCTACAGTTAATTTCCGATCTATTATTAAAGACAAAGCTTCTTCTGGGGTATAGGGTATAATCATAATCGAACGAACATAGTCGAACGCATAAAATTAATACAGAGCTATTATTACCACAAACCTACCACCAACAGCAGCGCATATTTAGAAAAAAGAACAATTTTTCGTTTTAAAAAATTTGCTAGTTGAATTTTATTAGGCACATATGGGTTATTGACAACCCTAATCAAAAATTAAAAAAATTATATTTCCTAAGTCCTGCGGTTGTAACATCTGATTTTTTTTTGTGAGAATAGTTATTAATATTATTAATTATCTCGCATTAAAAAAAATGCTAATACGGAAAGATGCTTTAGAAAAAAAATTATATTCAAAATCGTAGAATTTCATTTTTACTCAAAATTTTGAAAGTGTTTCAAGTTTTTTTTTGTTTATACGGTACCTTTACGATAACCCTTTCAACCTACAATCAGTTTGATGAATAATATATACGTAGAAAATATAATTAGTTTTTCTGGTTTCTATGGATTTTTCTCAATTTTCTTTATATTTTAAAAACTATAGAACAAAGAGTGATGAGAGTTTTATTCTTAGGTCTGTTTTAATGAGATCTATCTAATAAACCGATAAACTGATGATGGCCGCTACTAAGGTCAAATAACACACTGTGCGCTCGTATCTCCACAGAAACAAGGGATCGTGCTACGATATGGGTGCTTGTGTGCGTGCTTGGGTGTGATTCGTTCATTTGTAATCGCGTGATTGAGCGGCGCTAAGATTGGCTAGTATTGAAATTGCAAATATGTGCATAAGCTTCGTATTTATTTAAGAGGCCGTATACGAAATCGAAACGGGCCAGATTAGGTATTTAAAAGGCACACGGCGTAAGCGGGAGCATTTGGTCGCGGGTTTGTGTGAGTCCGGAATCGTCGAAGGCTGGTACGACGATTAAACGGTTTTGATACTTTGTACTTTCTTCGGTGTCTTTTCCTCAGTTGTTTTTTGTCAATTAGAATAAAAAGTCTGATAGTACACAACTAAGCATTTATTAGTGTAGTACAAGTAATGATCTATACATGTAATAAATCTGTAGATAAGCAAAATCTGTACATTTAATTTAATATAATTATTCTTTATTACACTATAAAATAAGCACAAAGGGCGGACTAAATGCCTAATGGTATTATCTGCCAGCCAACCCGTGGCGTTGGTGTGGAGCTGTGGAAGGTGCATTAAACAGAATGGTATTGTGAAGGTAGAAGAAGAAAATATAAATAAAGAATAGTTCATTAAATACCTATATCGCAAAAAAAAAAATCATATCTACTTAATACATAAAATACATAAATACTTTCAGTATAACATACACAAAATGATATTGCTTTGTTTTGAGAAAAACCATTTTAATAGTCATTATAATTATAAAAGGAAAAATACGGAATTGGTAGTTTTTGAAGAACTTGCCTGTGTGTCTGTGAAACTTTTTTATTTTAACTGACTTCAATCAAAAAGGAGGAGGTTATCAATTCGTCTGTATATTTTTTATGTTTGTTACCTCAGAACTTTCGACTGGATGAACAGATTTTGATGATTCTTTTTTTATTTCAAAGCTGATACTTCCCGTGTGGTCCCATTTTAATTTGGTCCAGTTCTGACACTGGTATCCATGCGAAAACCATATTTGCATTAAGTAGCTGCTCTACAAATGGACTAATAACTCAATATCACGCCAACCGATTATGATGATTCTTTTTTTATTAGATTTTTTTTCTTCAAGGGTAGTTTAATAAGAGTTTGGTTAGGTTCCGACTAAGGGATCCATGACAAAATAACGGGACTCTTCAATTCGTAGGAGTAAATTAATGATACTCGATCGAATCTTTTATAGACTAGTAATTGTCGTAATTGAATTTGATGATCAATGAAACTCCTTAACAGCTTACAGTAAGGTTGAAATCTGAGGTAGAACTGTTAACCGTTCCATTTAAACGGCGCTGTCTTAAATGAGCAGCACGTCTAGTATGCCTACCCACATTCAAACAAATAAGTTAGTTTATATCAATTTTACTAAAATGCAAAAAATAAACAAAAATTTTAACAAAAAAAAACCGACTACAAAAGAAAACTATTCCAAAACAAATGAAATTGCACTAAAAAGAAAAAATAATTGCTTATTCTTATACAATTAGATTTAGAATAGTAGACTTACATTTTCTACTCATCAATATGTAGGTACGATCTGTGTTTACGATAATAATATAATGTAGTCGAGCGGGACCCATTCTTCAATCAATGGATTTTTTCCAAGAAGCCAAGTAAAATTTAAATGGATACTGGTTGTTAATTTTTCTATTTTCAAAAATAATTTATGATATATAGCTTACAAAGCTTGTTTCTTTCTTTTTAGTTTTTACTCCACAGTCGAGGTTTTTGTTTATTTTATAATTATCAGGGATGTTAGGGAGCTCCGTAACCGTAACCGAAACTATCGGATATCCGATATAAAAATTATTCGTAATCGTAACGGATAGGGACGGAGCCTAATTGAGACACGTTATGACGAGTTGTTATATTGTATAAGTAATAATTTTGTTATGACATTTTCATTTTAAGTAGATTAGATAACACTCAATGTAACACTTAATCATTTTTATTTCAAACTAGCCTTCCGCCAGCGGCTTCGCCCGCGTGGACCCGTTTTATAGTTTCCCGTAGGATAAAAACCATCCTATGTCCTTTCCCAAGGTCCACTCTATCTGTGTTCCAAATTTCATTAAAATTGGTTCATTAGTTTAAGCGAGAAAGCGTAACAGACAGACAGAGAGTTACTTTCGAATTTATAATATTAGTAGGGATAGCGGCCGCCCACGACTTCGTCCGCGTGGATGTTTGATTGTTTGAACACGCTAATCTCAGAAACTACTGGTTCGAATTGAAAAATTATTTTTGTGTTGAATAGTCCAGTTATTAGGGAAGGCTATAAGCTATTATAACATCATGCTATGCGACATTAAACTCCTCCAACGATGTATTCTGTGCTCCAACGCACACACGCACACTGTTTTGATAGATATGATCTTTGACGTTAGGAACACACCTACATTGCTTAGATAACAGTGAGTGCTTGTAATTTAATATGAACTTTATACAATAGCAATAAAGCTCAAATTGACTACGTTTTAGTTAGAAAACATTTGTATGGGAAAAAGAAAAGGGCTGTTTTTATGGCTTTTCCGGCAATTATTCGAATTTCTCTCGCCGTAAAAACCATCCTTGAACTTCAACGAACATTTAAAAAAAACAATTGGCCAAATTGGTCTAGGCGTTGTTGAGTTATGCGCTTACCAACACATTTTGCGATTCATTTTTATATTATAGATAGCTATAATAATTACTCACAGACTAATTGTAATTCTGACCAAATGGTGACATATAAATAAAACCATTTTATTAGCTACTAGCCTTCAGCCAGCGGTTTCGACTGCATGGACCCGTTTTTTTGGGTCCCCATAGGATAAAAAATGACCAATGTGCTATTCAAGGCTTCATTGCTATATTAAAATCAAAGGTGTTTAGCCAGTTGCTTCAACAGCGTTGACATTATTACCCGTTTTCACGTAGGAATGAAGCATATTCTCGCGGCAAAAAGTAGCCTATGTTACTCAAGGTAAATGTGGCTTTCTAATGGTGAAAGAATTTTTGAAATCGGAACAGTAGTTTTTAAGTTTAATTAGGATAAATTATATGATACTGAGTTACATAAACAGAATAGTTTTCTGCTGTTTTGTATTATACAACTTAGGCCCTCCTATTTAATACCCATATCATAGGGTTGCACAAATAAATGTTATCCGCCATTTTGGGATAGCGGCCATCTTGGATTAGTTTTTTATAATGTATTTTATTCTACAAATTAATCCCTTTTATTTGATACCCATATTGTGTGGCTTTTTGTGCAAAAAATATGTGATCCACCATTTTGCTGCAGCGGCCATATTGAATTAACGAAAATGTTACTAATAATTATATGGTCATTGAAAATAAAAGTGTATTTCAAACTTCAGCTCAATCAGACTCTCGAAAGCGGTTCAAATTTAGCTTGCAATATTTAACTAAGGGCCTCGTTTACCATCTTCAAGTAAAGTGTTGATTAGTTATGTCCCAAGTAAAGTTAATTGGCAAGTTAAAGCTATGAGTACGGGTCAGTTTATCATATGATTAGTGCTACTCGAACATTGTGAAATGGAAATTGAAGTTACGGGTGACTTTAACCGACAATTAGCGTACTTGTCACTTTACTTGAAGGTGGTGAAAGAGGCCCTAACACTAACAACCTTACTAACACGGCAAGCTATAAATGCTTGTAAACATACTTTTCTACATGAGATACACAACAATTAACAATGGAATTTTTACTACCCTATCACTTGTTGTATTAAGAAGATGGTAAATCATCACAACATATTTAAAATTATTAGCTATTCAAAGTGTCAAGCACACGCTGCGCGCTGTAGTCACGCCGCTCTGTAGTCGGAGCATCGAACTAACATTGCTACGAACTTGTGCGACGTCCAGGGCGCCGCGTGGCGCAGAGCGACATGTCCACTCTCTGAAAGCGCTTGGCGCGGTCTGCCCTGCCTGACTCGTAGCTTGCGTCGAGTATTATATGCGAGTTTTAGGTTACTTTAAAAGATTATCAATGCCAAATTTTTATTCACAATTTGATTATGTTTTTCAGAAAACGGATTGTTTATGAACTGAAGTTTATTTGTGTCTATTAAATTTTATGAATGACTGTTCCAATTGGCCGAAATTAAATGCAATGTCTGGCCCATTTTCTCTTAAAATTGACTAATTTCAATATTTTTTTACTAGTTTTTTGTATGAGAGTGGTAAAATGTGACACACACATTTTAAAGGCGATTCTTACAGCAATACACAGCATTTTTTTCAATCCGCTGAGGTTTCATAATGATCTAGAAATATGTAACATTCTGTACCCATTACAGCAAATATTCACAAAACTGTCATCGTCTTCAGGTCTAATAAGCACAACAAAGTAATAAAAATAAAAATGTGGCTAATGTAATAGATTATTATTGAAATGACCAGTCATATTATGCAATAAAACTTATGGATATGTTGTATTTTAACTGCAAAATCTCATGTGTAAAATCAGGGAAATCAGCGAATTCGGCAAAATTTCGTATACGGCCTCTTAAGTACAGGTGTAATGGAAGTGAAAGGTGGGGCTTGATCGGCGACACCAGTTTTCATACGAATGGCGCATTATTGCCGTTCTACCTCTTTTAATATGTTCTGTGATTATTATCCATTACGCCATTACCATAAGAATAAATAATACTACTTATTCTTATGCCATTACCACAATATAGATATAAGTATACAGGCGCTCCTTGTATTGTGCCATTACAGAGGTATGATTAATCCACTAGGTAACTTTTATAAACAAAGGACGTGTAAAACTTTTGGGCCTACAACGAAATTAAAGCTTAATATAAAAAATAATAATATTTGTTCAATAAGAAAAAACAATAGGCTTTTTACGTATTAAGATATTTGCGATACAGTAGCTAAGTACTAGGCATGAGAATCGGCAAGTAAGATGAATATTTTATTATTGAGTACTAACGCGTGGTGTGACTAGATTGAGGTCATTATTCAATTGAGACATCCCGATGCACGCGCATTGCGACAGCGATTCTACCGCACTTGTTGTGATTATACCTACTTAGCATACGCTAACTATACCTAGCGGAGATGCTAGGTTAATTTTTATAATATAGCATTGATAGCCACTGTTTTAGACCTCAGTTTTCCACGCCAGTATCAGGGTTAAAATACTGACGTTGACTTAAAACTCAGAAAAGTGTGAAAGTAACTAAGAATCATTTGTTCTATCGTGAAAGAAAACCTCCGAAAATGCTAAAATAAATGGTATTTGATTTTGATAGCATCTAAGATCTGTATTTTTAACCGAGGCAATAGCAATAGGTGATTTGATTCATGTATCGTCTCCACAATTTTGTTTAAACTGCAGACTTTTTACCTGTTTAATTCGAGCAGTGCAATGTATTCTTCCAGAGTTCCACCCTGATCGATAGACATGCAACGCTCACTGCAAACGAAATACCGGATTCTTCAGATTTCATCCCCTTGCTGGCCGTGAAAGATGAACCATTGTCGGAAGGCGGTAAGACATTTATTTCCCCTAATTATTGTATAGCATTTATATAAAACTAGCGGCCGTCCGCGACTTCGTCCGCGTGGACTTTGCTTTTAGAGTTTTTCTAAAATAAAAGTAGCCTAAGTTACTCCTTATTACATCAGCTGCCAGTGAAAGTCCCGTCAAAATTGTTCCAGCCGTTTCAGAGATTAGCCGGAACAAACAGATAGACAGACAGACAAAAATCGTAAAAAATATTATTTTGGAATATATACCGTATATAATGCGGTTATTCTAATATTAGGTACAAACAGATACTCCAATAGATTGGAATCTTACTTTAGCTTCAAGTCCAGCCAAGAAAATTCGTAATGTGTGTGTTGATCCCTTGCCATAATTATAATAAAACATTGTGATGAAACCCACATATCCATGAGTTACGGTTTATAGTTTAAAGGTAGTTAGTTTAGTTTATAGTTTATCCAAAGTCAAGTCAGAGTTACCAAAAATTGTCCCAACATGGTATGGTAGGATACAAGTTGGCCCTAAATCTTTCTCAAAATTGATACTCTCAATCAGCGACAGTGGGATGAGGAGGCGAAGGAGCGTATCATGATGATGACACCTCTTACTAATGAAGCCAATAAATACTGTTCGTATTCATAGTATTTATGAGTATCAACGTACCTTCATAGCAACCTGAAATAGAAGTAAGCATTAATAGTAAAATAAATGTACTTAGTTGCCTATCAGTTGCAGTGATTACAAACATGACGTAACCTTCTCATTCGATGTACAGTTTGAAATGAAAACATCCACAGAACAACACCATCTCAGCGGTGATGACACGAGTGACTCAAGTGGAGCCCCTTCGGAACCCCCGACGCGAGGGACTCCCAAAACCTGGTCTCAGAAGGACATGGACAGCGCCTTGGACGCACTTAGGAATCATCACATGAGTCTGACGAAGGTAAGATATAGATAGAAAATTCGCATGTAGATGCTTGAAACCTATTGAAATTCCCGCGAAAATACAAGAAGCTATGTAGGTACGATTTCCTTGAATTCTTTAAATTTATGACTATGACTAAAATTAAAATTACAAAATTACCTACTAATTTAACTTTAAAGTTTCTTAC
The DNA here is from genome assembly GCA_911387765.1 of Pyrgus malvae. Taxonomy (NCBI): domain Eukaryota; kingdom Metazoa; phylum Arthropoda; class Insecta; order Lepidoptera; family Hesperiidae; genus Pyrgus; species Pyrgus malvae. The sequence goes on along the minus strand of OU426960.1, from coordinate 1,260,385 downwards.
TAAAACAATGTTATTAATTGTACACCCGCAAGGAAAAATGTCTTTTTTAAATTTTATTGCGGCGCGTGCTATATAAACCTGGAACGATTTACACATCGTTTATCAGATTTCATAATTTCCGTTATCATAGTAAAATTGTTAATCTATAAATATTATTTTGCATGTTATATTACATTAAGATAATTAAATACCTACCATAGAAATCAAACAAAAGTTAAAATAAACGACAATATGTAATGAAGAATGTTTGTATTTGTATTCAGGCATCCGCGACGTACGGCATTCCATCCACAACGCTATGGCAACGCGCGCATCGGCTCGGAATCGACACGCCAAAGAAGGAAGGCGGGGCGAGAGCGTGGCGTGACGCGGACCTGCGTGCCGCTCTCGCCGCTTTGAGGCAGGGTGCGCTATCTGCTAACAAGGCAAGCAAGGCTTACGGTAAGTACCAAGTGCGAAAGTGCGTCATTCTATAGATGACATCGACACGCCTAAGAAGGAAGGCGGAGCATGGACATGGCGTGGCGCGGACTTGTGTGCCGCTATCGCCGCTTTGAAACGGAACTTCTGCTGGGAGCTGGGGATAGGGTCGTGTACCTTTCGTTGGGTGAGCTTACAGTGGTTTTCACGCTAAGTTGCGCTCAGGACAGGACTGACCGCAGTAGGTGACAACCACAGGAAGAAGCTGCTACCCTGTTAAATACTTGCGATTGGCTAGTAAGTAATTTTAACAGAAGTATTCCGTGAATATTAATATCTAACGTCAATTGTTAAAATTTGGTTGGAGTGATACGCTTACCATTATGGTGCCCTCGATACTAGTCGGCACCGTGTATCAAGTGACATTCAGACGTGCTGAAAGTGGTTTTCCGCTAGAAACTCGAATCCTACATAGGTTGTAGCCCCGCCCCAGGTAGGCATCGTGTATCATTAGCCGGATAGCGTTGGTGCAGCGAAGCTCTCTCGCACTTCTAAGCACGAACCCAAGACGCTTATGAAATTATTTCACCAGAGCAACAATGTGGTCGTGGAATGTTACCTTCTGATCAAATACAACCCCAAGATCCTCGACGAACGTGGTTCTAGTAATAGTTTGTTTGCCAATTTTATAATGGAACTTAATGGGTTGCCACTTCATATAGACCCATCCCAATCAAAACCGCGACAATCCATCAACGCCAGATCGATTTGGACAGTAAGATTGGTGGTTTAAATCGGTCGGTGTAGGCTCCATAACAGATCTATGCTATTGGTTGATCGCTTTTAAACCACGGTCAGACGGAAGTTTGAATCACGAATGGCTTATGAACATAAAACTCATATTGTTGCAGGCATCCCGAGCAGCACGCTGTACAAGATAGCGCGACGGGAGGGCATCCGGCTGGCGGCGCCGTTCAACGCGGCCCCCACGGCGTGGCGCCGCGCCGACCTGGAGCGCGCGCTCGCCGCCATCCGCTGCGGCGCCAGCTCCGTGCAGCGCGCCGCCACGCAGTTCGGCATCCCCACCGGTGCGTGTGTAGTGTACAGTGTGTCAGTCCTACTGCCGTTCAACGCGGTCCCTGACCGCGACCAGGAAACAGTGTGTAAGTCCTATTGGACAGTCGGAGAGCGACCGACTTCCCAGGCATAACCACCTCGCTTGACGGGAGGTTTTGCCAGTACTGGTGACTCTGGACAAGAAAACGTCCCTTCTGACTTTCATAGTAACAACTTAACTCCTTCTACTGCAGTATCATCTGATAAGCTTGATGAACCTACATCGCAGCTCGTCATGGCAACGTTTCCTGTTCCTGCTATTTTCAGAAACTTAATTCACAAACGCCTTGAGGAACCCACTGCTCGCCTCCAAATCGCAAACTTACTCTGACATCTCGACTCTTCGCGAATAAAGAGTAACACAAATCCTCCCTCAAATCTTGAACCATCAGAGGCACGGAGTATTCAAGCCGCATGTAAGTGAAGATTGCACGAATTGTGTGGATTATGGGAGTTACCGATCTCCGGTCTGAGCAGGAGATGTTGTTGATCATTGATGACCTCGTCAATAGAAAGCGCCACAGGTTTTCTGAAAACACTATAGAAGTATAGAAGTTTTGTAAACATCTTGCACATATAGTGGTAGCACTTTAATCACTCACTTTTGCCGTGAAGCAATTCTTTTGTTTTTTTGGTAGTAGGGTGCAGTAGCAGCGCAACTGTATACTATCTTAAACAATACTTACCTATGCTTGCCTGAGGTTGTGTGGGCTGCAGCGCCCACTTAACACCACGTGGCTTGATTCCTCGTCTTCTGCTCTATTCAAATGAAAAAAAAAAAAACTGTCGGAGTGAAGTACATCCCAGGGAGTTCTAGTGTTGGCCTGTTGGGCTACGTTAATAATAAATCAGTGTGTTTGTTTTTCGGCAGGCACGCTGTACGGGCGCTGCAAGCGGGAGGGCATCGAGCTGTCGCGCAGCAGTCCTGCCCCCTGGACCGAGGGCGCCATGGGCCACGCGCTGCACGCCGTGAGGTGAGCCTCCCTACCCCTTCTCCCTCTCCATCCACAGAGAGAGAGAGAGAGAGACTTTACACTTCTACACTTGCTACTTGCTATGCTACACTCACTTCACCTACTTGGAAGGATTGGCACTTGTTAGTACAAAACTCATGAGACCCATGAGACACAGAATATTAACTTCTTCATGTTCATGTTATGGCCAAGCCACACTAGCTATTTTTAGCATCGGTGATAGGCGACTTTGCGTGTGCATTGATGCTGCATCGCGTTTTAGCAACTTAGACGCAATATCGGACGCGTGTTTTAGCGTCTTTAGGGTTCCGTACCCGAAAGGTGCCAACGGGTGCCTCCGCTGTCCGTCCGTCTGTCTGTCATCTCATCAGGCTGTATCTCATGAACCGTGACGGCTAGACATTAGAAATTTTCACAGATGATGTATTTCTGTTGCCGCTATAACAACAAATACTAAAAATAGAATAAAATAAATATTTTGGGTGCTCCAATACAATAAACGTATTTTTTAAAGATAATGGTACGGAACCCTTCGTGCCTGGGTCCGACTCGCACTTGGTCTGTTTTTGAGTGTGCACGGGCCATCACTTCGCCGCAGCGTTTAGCTTTTAAAATCGTGTAAATTGCCGACCGCCGATGTTAAAAGTATCTAGTGTGGTTTGACCCTTAATTATATTTCATCTCGATTTAAACCGTGTGCTCCGCGGTTATGAATTTTCCCCCCAGATGTTCATTTGAACTGAAAACAGATAAGAACTTTGCCCAAATAAACAACTCCCCCACCCCCAGTATCTAAATATGTGACATAAATAAAAGAAACCACAAAAGTGAGCGAAAATGCTGTTGTTCGATTTAGATTGGTGGCTGCTAGTGGCAATAATTTTATGCGCGTTTCCGTGCTTCGAAGGGCACGTTAAACCGTCGCGCGTCGGTCTCGGTTATTGTCGACAGATAACAGTCGTTAAACCTTGTCGGAGGCCTTATGGGCGATTTGAAAACATTCAACAGCGGGTTGGCCACTAACACGCATCTCCACCAACCCGCATTGGAGCAGCGTGGTGGAGTAAGCTCTAGGCCTCTCCAATAAGGGGTAGAAACCCGTGCCCAAGAGTAGGACGCAAAAAGGGTTGCAGCCAAACAACTCCCCCACCTCCAGTATCTAAAGATGTGACATATGTAAAAGAAACCACAAAGTGAGCGAAAATGCTGTTATTCGATTTAGATGGGTGGCAGCACTAGCTGTAAGCTAGCTAGCAATAATTTCATGCGCGTTTTTGTGCTTGGATCGTCCAGGTCGTTACCAATAAATAACGGTCTTGAAACCACGGTTGACCACTAATCTGCATTTCCTCTAACTTGTATTGGAGCAGCCTGGTGGAGTAAGCTCCAGGCCTTCAGTAATGGGGAGAAACCAAGGGGCAAAAAGGGTTGCAGCCAAGCTAAAGAAATTCCCCTTATTATAAGACGATCTTTTGTAGACTCTGTCTGTGATTATTATTGCCTATTATAACATTATTAACTGCACCTACGCTGAGCGAATTCCTATGCCTAGGCTTCATGAAGGAAGAAAATTCTTCAAAATTAAAAAGAATAACCTACGACGTTGGTTGTGTTATTATTACCATGGACATGGATGCATTTGTTGAACATTTTTGCTAATTTTAAACTAATTCGACTAATCGATGCATAATAGCATTATGTTTTATTCATTGTCATGCAGCGTCAACAAACCTGTGAATTATATTATGGCTTATTTGATTATATATTTTTTATAGAAATATGTACTGATTATTAAATTTGGATTTGCTTGTTCTAAACATTTGTAGCGACCTTCCGCTACTCCTCCAGAGATGGCGCCACGGGTACTCCTGAATCACGCTATCGAAGTTTTCGGAATATCCTACCATATATATATATATACAAGCTCCGAATTGAGTCAGTCGGAGCGCGGCCCCAGTTTGGAGATCTCCCGCCGGGCGAGGTGGTCATGCCTGGGGCGCGGCCGCGCTCTTTCTTACTGACTCAATTCGGAGCTTGCTTGTATTGTATATATGGTAGGATATTCCGAAAACTTCGATAGCGTGATTCAGGAGTACCCGTGGCGCCATCTCTTGATGAGTAGCGGAAGGTCGCTACACATTGTTAAAAAATTAATAGTAAAAAATTTCTGTTCATGTATTTCAGGGTGGGGCAGATGTCTATAAACCAGGCAGCCATCCACTACAACCTGCCATACTCCTCGCTGTACGGGCGTTTCAAGCGTTGCAAGTATCAGATACAGGTATTTACATTACGTCGTACGGTGTCTATTTATGCTGAATTTTATAAACTTTGACGTAGAAATAGGTCGAGGCCTGACTGCTGCACCCCATTCTGCTGTGAAACGATTGCCGACTAGACTTACATGAAGCGACAATCTGTCTCCGGAGTCAGGAATTGCGGTGCAAAGGCGTATACAACACGCTTCTTATTTAATTTTACTGGACTTTGGTTTGCTTGAGGTTGTGTAGAGGTGTCCATTATTGTCCATGAAATGCAGCGACCGCTAAGATAAAGACCATTTCATTAAAATATAAAATAAAATTTGCTATGCTATGCTGTTTGAAGAACGTTTATTTTTGGTAAATATTTTCACCCACCGTTTCCACAGAACAGACCATCATTTCTTTATTTGTGTCGCTAGCGCCATCTACTCGTAGTTTATACCAGCGAAATTAAACGCATTCTTCATAGCATTCTACATAAAATAATAACGTAACCTTTAAAAATAATTGGCTCCATTGACTTTTTACATGTTTATCATAATAATATGTACCTACCATCACTTAGGAGAATATTCGTAATTTTTAGGACACGCCTTCACAATCGCAGCAAGAAACACCCTCCGCTACCGACATGGAGGTCCAAAGCCAGCCCGCAGACTACTACCAGCAGCAGCCGGCCGCCGAGGAGTCCATGTCGTTCGAGATGCCCTTCAGCCACATGTTCGATTACGACCAGGCCATGTACTACTCTCAGTGCAGCATCACGTCCAGTTGATCTCCCCGAAGCCAAGGCGACCAGGGACCGTCTTGACATTGGCTTTTTATGCTTTTTTTACCATTACATTATGTAACTTTATTATCCCTATATTTTAACTTTAATGCTGGGGGTTTTGGCGGGAAGTCGAAAAAGACATATTGTGCTCTTGTTTTATTTTGATTTTCTTGGTGTATTTTTGAGTTATATCGGATAAAGTTGATGGCATTTTGTTTGATATAGGTTAATTACAGTGCACGAGTGTTTGTGAAATAGAATAACAGTGCTAAAATATGTTCCCTCCCTATATATGCCTCCAAAATTCCATCGGAAACGTTCTAGTAAAGTAGCCATCGCTTTACTTGAATGTTGGACTGACTAGACTGACTGATTACTGACGAGTGACAACTTACTTACTGACTTTGTTATTACTTCGTCCAGTTTCATTGAAACTGGCAAAAAATTGATGCAAAAATTATACTTGACGCTGGCAGTATGCACAGAGTTTGCGATGCCATAATTGAAAAAAAAACTTTAATGCTAAAGCTAGTCAGTACTATGAGGAATTTATGCGGGAAGTCTGAAAGGAAATGTTGCGCTCTTGTATTATTTTCATTTTCTTCGTGTCGTTGAGTTATATCGGTTAAAGTTGATGGCATTTTGTTCGATATAGGTATATGACAGTGCACGAGTGTTGTGAAATAAAATAACAGGGCGAAAACATGTTTATTAGGCTTGCCTCCAAAACTCCATCGGACACGTTCTGGTAAAGTAGCCATAGCTTTACTTGAACATCTAACTGACTAAACTGACTATAATTGATGACTTACTGATTTTTTCTATGACTATTAAGTGATGCAAAAATTACACTCGACTCTAGCAATATGCGCAGAGTTGCAATGCCATTATTGAATATTGAATTCCCTATACTATGACATTCCCTTTATCGTCTAGGTTTTTTGGCGGTAAATTGAATAAGACATGACGTAGTGCTCTTGTATTACTTACTTTCATTTTATTGGTGTATTTTTGAGCTATACCAGACAGAGTTAAGGGCATTTTATTCGATATGGCTACAATCCCACAGATGGCAGGAGGCCTAGAGATTATTCCAATGCGGGTAGGTTACTCTAGACATTTTCATAGCCCTAAAACGAACTGTAACCGGTTTGCATACCTTCCCAGGAGAAATATAGAGACTATTGTAAAAAGTTTGTGAACAATGTAGGTTATATTCTTGCAAATAAAATTTTTGAATTGAATATAGGTTAATTGTGAAAAAATATTTTTTTCGCTTGCCTCCAAAACTCCATCAGACACGTTCTGGTAAAGCTCCAAAACTCCATCAGACACGTTCTGGCAAAGTAGCCATCACTTTACTGGGATATCTGACTTTACTGACTGATTATTAACGACTGATTTGACTTGAACTAAACTATCGCCCGGTTTTATCGAAACGGGTAAAAACTAAATACAAATTATCACTTTAAATTGGCAAAATGGTCAAACGACCGAGACGCACTTCGTAAAGAATAAGAAAAAGAAGTCACATCATCCATGAGCAGAGAGCAAGCCGTAGGTATATTAATCCGGTCTTGGACTACCAAATCAACTGAGATACTTTTGACATTCTCATACATTTTAATGAAAAAATGATTTGTGACGTCACAACTCATTTATAGTCAATTGACTAATTTTTGCTGACTTAAAGGTGATAAAAATCATGTATAAAAATAAAAATAGGTAAAAAACTTTTTAAGTTAAACGGTTTTATGTTAAACATACATTGCAATGTTTAAGATAAATGTAGTAAAAGCCAAAAAATAATAAAATAGATACAGTCGTGGGAATTATAAACATATGCATAGACTAGACTAAAATAAAACCGTGGGGCACGTCAATTGTCTACAAATTATCGACTTAATGTGCGATAGAAGAATCGTTTAATTCGTCGTTAAAATAGGCAGTTGGCCCGCAGACGGTGAGGAAATTACTTACTATTTTCTTGCTCATGGAAATTCCAATAGTTATAACACTCCATGTAAATAAAAGAAATGTTTTAACTAGTTTATCGTTGGACATTCACACTGCTGGCTGGCGAGGAATCGTTTCACTGCTCGTAGTTTGTCTTTAATCGACAAAACATATGATAAAAGTACTACTCGCTCACCACTATGAATGAAACCCTAAAACTCGCTTATAATCGAGCTTGCTAGCTTGTTTCCACATTCTAGCCCTACTTATCACACGTCCATCGTTGTCGGTTGAACAACTGCCTAATTATAGTGTAACATTACAAAACAAACATTTTAATCAACGATTGTAGACAATTGACGTGCCCCACGGCTTTATTTTAGTCTAGTCTATGCATATGTTTATAATTCCCACGACTGTATCTATTTTATTTTATTTTTTGGTTTTTAGTACATTTATCTTAAACATTGCAATGTATGTTTAACATAAAACCGTTTAACTTAAAAAGTTTTTTACCTATTTTTATTTTCTAGTTTTTAGTTTTTATTTCGCATTCTGTTTAATTCATTTAGTGCTTCATTATTGCAAGGTTTCTTGCCCGTTAGTTTATTGCAGTCCAACTCCTCTTATCTTATCTTACCTTAAATATTGAGGTTGTATAGTGCACTGTATTCTTCTTGTCAAGCCCTTTTATTTGATATCCATATTGGTGGGATTGATAAAAAATTGTTATCAGCCATTTGGTAGCGGCGGCCATCTTAGATTTCAATTTTGCATAGTAAATTGTATTCTACTTGTACCTTTCATTTGATACCCATGTTGATGGGATTGATAAAACCTAAGTTATCCGCCATTTTGTAGAGGCCGCCATCTTGGATTTTAATTTTATATAGTACATTGTATTATACTGGTTGAGCACTTTCATTTGATACCCATATTGATGGGATCGATAAAACCTACGTTATCCGCCATTTTGTAGCGGCCGCCATCTTGTATTTCAATTTTTTATAGTATATTGTATTCTGCTTGTTGAGCCCTTTCATTTGATACCCATATTGATGGGATTGATAAAACCTACGTTATCCGCCATTTTGTAGCGCCCGCCATCTTGGATTTAATTTTTTTATAGTATATTGTATTCTGCTTGTTGAGCCCTTTCATTTGATACCCATATTGATGGGATTAATAAAACATAAATTATCCGCCATTTTGTAGCGGCGGCCATCTTGAATTTATAATGATAATGAATAAACATAATTGTATTGTCACCAAAATCCAAAGTGTATACAAAATTTCAGATTAATCGGTTGACAGGAAGAGCGTGAAATTTGAATTACTAAATTTGACCCAAGAATAATAAATAAAACAAACGGGGTGAGCTAAATAAAACCGTTTGATTACATATTAATTGTAAATTTTCTTTTAAAATTGCCAAGCATGGTTTAGTGCCACCTTTTTAAGGTATGTTGCATTTGAATTTTTTTTGTGCATAGTATCGCCGACACTGTGTCGGAGACCCTATTCACTGCTGTGTATATTTCGCAATACACTACTGGCATTAGGTTAACCCGCCCAAGTCCCAGCCAGGAAAACATGATGGAAATTGGTTTTCAATTTATTAGGTATATTTCGTTGTAATTTCTCAGTACTTACATAATTATAATTTAATTATTACTGTTGTTGTTGTGTTCTTATTAAAATACAATAAGTTTATAATGGATATGTTTCGGAGGAGATCCAGTGGCCAAATCAGTGAAAATTTGTTCTTAAAAGATCTAATTATACCACTACTACTACTAATCCTAAGTAGCCCTGTGTTTGGTTGAATATTTTTTTCACATACCTAAGTATTCATTTTATGCGTGATTACCTCGTTCACTCAAGGTATTGTGTAGTATTGAATGTGGCTCTATTACTAAACTGTATACAAAATCGAATTTAAAACGTTCATGCAAACAAACAAGTTAAGGAGCAAATGATTAATTATTAATACAATTATAGATTAAACCTTTAGTTCGGTGTATTTAAAATGCAATATTGTCTGCTTGTAAAATTGAATCATTAGTCAGCAGTATTGTCAGCAATAATCTTTTTGTAAGTGTTGTATATTGTATAGTACAATATTTTTAATAAAATTCCACTAGGTGCAAATTTTAATTGTACGTAATTTTTAATGTAGGTTATCCATAAGGTTAGTGAGAAATCATTTTTATTATTTACTGATTTATTAGGGGTTTGACTAGAGAATTGTTTGGATTTAGCAAAAAGATTAAAAACAGCTGATGTTTTTTTTAAATGAAAACCATTTTGTTGACTGTAAGTGCGGTTTCAAAGTTTTCAAATTATAATACCGCTGTTTTATATTTAGGCGCGTATACGGTCATTTCAGCAAACGCGGAAACGCGGAAAATGACAAATCTTGACGTTTCGCGGCTACACGCGCTTCAAAAAACAAACAAAAGACGCCCAAAATGTAAGGTCTTTGGAAACCGTACCTACTTTTAACGAACAAGAGATTGTCAGCTGTACCTACCATAAACTGCTTGCAAATTCTTAATATTATTGGATACCAGAATCTGCGAACATTTTTTTCTGTATAAAATATAACTTTAACCATTCACGATGTGCCATCGGTAGATATAGTCCGCGCGCGAGCTTCGAGGAATCGGTGGAAGCGGGCGGGTGTGGCCGCGCCCGACTTCGTACCATACCCCGCGGTCCGCCTAGTGTCGACCTAGATGATAGAGGCAGATGATTAGTGTAAACTTTGAAAAATGGGCTAACGAAATGTTATTAGCGAACCTCCCTTCAAACAGCGTTGTAGTAATGGACAATGCTCCCTATCACAGCGTGCAAGAAAATAACGTGCCCCCAAAATCTAGTACAAAACAAGTTATGTTAGATTGGCTAACCAAAAATAATGTATAGGCCAGCTTAAGCATGAGGAAAGCTGAATTATGTTATTTAATTCAGCAAAACAGGGCTCCTGAAAAAAAATTTAAAATGGACGAACTCATTAAAGGCCATGGTCACGATGTACTGCGATTACAGCCTTATATGTGCGACTTGAACCCAACAGAGCTCGCATGGGCAAAAGTTAAAAGACTTGTGAGGGAACTTAGCATTACTTCTGATTTTTCTCTGACGAAACTGAAGGAGATTACCGAAAAAGCTATCACGCAAGTCAGAATAGACGATTGGTGTGAATATGATGTCACATGTCTTAGCATTAGAAGAACATTACTGGCAAACAAAAGGATGGCTTAATGGAAGATGTTGTAGACTCATTTATTATTGAAGTACGTGAGGAGAATGACAATTATACATCAAATTCTCCAAGTACTGATTATTCTGATTGCCATAGTGATTAATCGGATTTTACGTTCATTTTGTTCATTAAGTATCAGTTTATTAAATTAAATAAAATTAAATAAGTACGTGATACTATTGTTTTTTTTTATTTGAAGTACATAATACCCTCATAGCATTATTTCATAGTTGACACTCGCGCGGAGGCTTAAGATGTATTAATAGCATCGATAGCACAATATCGACTAAATCACAACTCTAGCTCATTACGTCAACATTCCTTATCCATTCCTCGCGCGCGGACTATGCACTTACTACTTGACTTAGTCTCATTCTACTGTAGGTCTTGTAGTGTGATAGAAAGCTAGACTGGAGACTTGTAGTTATTTAGTACTCTACTTAAAAATGTAATCTGCCTATGTAGGTATGTATGTATACCTATTAAGTGAATCTATTCCGTGCCAGTATTCAGTCTTTGGGGCTGAAATTAATCTTCAATTGAGGGTGTTTAAAATAGTTGTCTACCTGTTAGAAACAGCAATAGATTAACTAGGTACTTAGGTACTTAAGAAAACTTTATCTGAAGAAAGAATGATAAGAAACGTCCATGACTATATTCCATGAACCCACCTTAAATTATTTATGTGTGGCAATCTTTGTCAAGTTTAGTGATGTGTTTAGAAGAGTAGAATCTTTTCCTTCATGGTATCTACCCACCTTAAAGTAGGGATATTACCACATTACTACAGGACAGGTCTACTGTAGTAGGGGAGTCCAGGATGTTAAATTTGCAATTACTAAGCGTTCTGAGGAATTATTGGATTTTGAAGATTAGGTCGAAAATTAAATTTAAGTTTAAAGGGAAAAAAATATTGGGATCTTCTCCGTGTACAGGATTTCAAAAAATAATTGAAAGTGATATTTAGTAATCTGACGATTTAAGAAACTAGAGAGCAAAGAAACACATATAGATTTCGACACTCTGACATATTATTAAGTATTTTTAAATAAAAGCAAATAAGTAGCCAAATGAGAATGCGATACTCTATAAAAACTTTGCAACTGGATATTAGAAAAAATATACTTACAAAAACTTTAGTGTTAGCATATAAAGCTTTTTTTTCTGGAAGTACTCAACAGAGCAAGGTATTCCCCATATCTTAATCAGACGCGCTCGAGAAAATCGAAAAATCCCCTCTTGAGTTGGGCTCCTCGACTACTATAACCTACTTACATAGTATTCTTATTAAATTCTCCTTTGTAAAGGTAGACAATGTGTCCTCAATCGACGTAAATACGTAATTCAATGTGATACCGTGAGTGTTTTGGATTGTGTTATAAGTCAATGTGCATATTTATTTATTATTCTTTGATATAATTGTTAAACTTAGATTGACAGCTTTACTTTGTTTTATTTTGATATAATAAAGGATGTTCAAGTTAGCAATAAACCTATTTTATAGTAATTGTACCTAATTATACAGTATATAATTATTTAGAGTAATGTATGTACCTTAATTTAATATTATCTTATAAATTAAATTTATAGACTGAAATTTAATAAGCCTCTTTATTTCAATAATTAATCGGTATTGCAGCTGTGATGATAAAAAAGGTAGATAATAGGTACTAGGTAGGTACCTCTTGGACCAACAAGGTTTGTAAGTATTGTCGATTTTACTATGCCAAAGTCTATAATAATAAAATTGTAATCTATCAATAAAATATGCGTTAACATTACATAATTATATCTTAAATAAAATTAACACACCTTATGAGCATTTAAAATGAAACAAAAGTATTACATAAAAAAGTCGCTTTATTTAGTATCTACATTTAAGATATAAAATAAATTACATGATGATTTTATTAATCGGCAGCGGAGTCCTTGTATACATATACATCTCACTTCTCGTATATTAATTAATACTAATATTTTGATACTCATATGATATACAAAATTACATTATTGCACGTCATACACTTTTGTCAGCCATTATTATTATCGTTAGAAAATTGAAAAACTTTTTCTAAATTTTGAGCTTCATATAATATATTCATTACACTAATACATAGGTAAATGGCAGTGTACAATGGCAGTTCTCAACTCGCACTCAGATGGCGCTTATTACGTTCGGTTAGAGAGCTAGAAAATACGAGTTGATTATTTAAAATTAGAGGGCGCTATTTACAATAACCACGGGCGTTTCTTGCGATGCTCGTATAATGCATGACATCATAAGACTTATCAGAGGTAGTAGTGGAATTTATTTAGAATTATAATAAGAAACAAAGTCGAAATCATATTTAGCAGTAGCCATACATCAATAATGTGTTTTATTACTCGAATTAATAAAATTAACAGGAAGTTTTAATCACCACATGGTTGATGACTATTTGGTGCAAAAACAATAAAAATTGGCAAGTGTTTTCTAAAACTTACTGCATTTCAAGATGTTATAAAAACACTATAAACAAGAAGTCTTTAACTGCTCGAAATAATATAACACTTTACTGATATATGGGTGTAGGAATGTTCATGGTAAATGGGCTCGAGGCGGACAGCTTTAATCAGGTAATTCCACTGAATGCCTTCTTCCGTTTCTCCTTTTCGGCAAGGTCGGCTGTTTAGTGGTTCGTTATCGTTCTAGGGCTATTATACAAGCAAGTAAGCATTGTATATTTGATCCTACTGTAGCCATGGAATTAAAATTTATTTTGAAAACGAATCGGATAGAGGACATTAAGGGGATTACACAGTCTAAGACAATTTCACATTAACTTTACAAGAATAGCCGTCGTCGCCTGCATTACAACGTCTAATAATTCCTCACTATACCATCGCAGGGCGCGTCGGGACACTAATATAAATTTAGAACTATCGAGAAGCGATGCGGGCTCGGACGCCACGGCCGTTCTTTACACTTAAAGACTATTTACGTATAATTGTGCGTCGCGCGTTCGTTATACGCTAGGACTAGACAACGCGCGACGCGGCCCACTCACTCCTTCACTCCACAACACTACGGTAACATTGAAGTTCGACTCTCGCGCGCATATTACACTGGCACAGTCGTCAAAAGCGTTCGCGACTTCAACACGAGGCCTCGCGGGGCCAGTCCACGTCAGGACAAAAGTCTAATGAATGGCACACGATTCGTACAGGCACAGGGCCCGAGCGTCGATTACGGCCCTCCCTCACAGGCAGTTCAGGGCCGCCGGCTACAGGAGAATTCTGAGCTTCCGCGCACGCACGCACGCCGGGTCAAACACGCAACGTCCAATCGGAGGGAAGGGGCCTGAAGTCGGGCACCTCCTCGTAGAGCGGCTACACGGGCCCGTAGTCCGACAGGGGCTGCGCCGAGCGCGCCACCGAGGGAGCCGAGGGCGCGGAGGGGGCGGAGGGCGCCGAGGGCGGGCAGGGCGGCAGCGGCGCCAGGGCGGGCGGCGCGGCGAGGGGCGCCAGGGGCGCGAGGGGCGGGTGCGGCGCGGGCGGCGGGGGCGGCGCCGCGGCCGCGCGTCACACGCCGCCCTTGACGAGCGCGCGGTGCGCGTGCGGCGGCGCGCGGCCCCCGCGCCACACGCGCCGCCACGACTCCAGCGTCTTGCCCGACCAGATCCACACGCCCGACGTGATGCCCACCGCCAGCGCCATGAAGTACTTGAGCATCAGCGCCGAGTAGAGCGGCGCGTCCCCGCAGCCGGGCCCGCACGCCACGCGCCGCAGCCAGCCCTCGCGGCCGCCGGCCTCGTACGCGAGGCAGCCGATCACGACGCCCGCCGGCACCGCGTACAGCACGCTGAACACCCCGATTCGGATCATCAGCTTCTCGAGCTTGTCCGCCTTCGAGCCGGCGCCCACGCCGCCCTGCCGCTTGATAACGGACCGGATGCGGAACAGCGACACGAACCCGGCGAGCAGGAAGGTCGCCCCGAGCGCGAAGTACACGACGAGGGGCGCGAGCACGTACTTCTTTAAGTTCTCCGGCGACGAGTTGCCGACGTAGCATACGCCGGCGACCGGGTCGCCGTCGACGGCGCCCGCGAGTAGCACCGCGACGGTCTTTGCGGCAGGGATCAGCCACGCGGCCAGGTGGTAGTACTGCGCGTGGCCGGCGATCGCCTCGTTGCCCCACTTGAGCCCCGCGGCGAGGAACCATGCGAACGAGAGCACCACCCACCAGATCGAGGACGACATGCCGAAGAAGTACACGAGGATGAAGACAAGCGTGCACGCGCCGGGCCCGTTGGCGGAGGTCTTGAGCAGCGCGCCGTCGCAGGCGACCTCGTCGTGGCCGACGGCGAGGCGCGCCAGGTAGCCGAGCGCGACCATGAAGTAGCAGGCGGAGAGGTAGACGATGGGGCGCTCCGGGTACTTAAAGCGCTGCGAGTCGATGAGGAAGGTGGTGAGCGTCATGAGGGTGGAGGCGGCGCAGAGGCCGCTCCAGAGCGCGACCCACACGGCGGCGAACTCCTTCTCCTCGCGCGTGAAGAAGGGGCCGCGGCACGGCAGCGCGCAGGCGGGCACGCCGGCCGGCCCGGTGCCGTTGGGCAGCGCGCGCACGCCCACCAGCGGCGGCCGGCAGCTGCACGCGCACTCGCCCGCCTCGCCCCCGCCCCCGCCCCCGCTTGCAGCCGGGCCGCTTTCGCAGTTTTTTGGATCCTTGCAGTTGTTCTTGTACGGCCTGCGCGGCGGCGGCCGCGGCGGCTCCGGCTCCTGCGCGCGGTCGTTCTCCTCCATGCACAGGTGGTCGGGGTCTCCCTGGCGCGGCAGCTTCTCGCAGGCCATCCGCTCGGGCCACTGGAAGCCGTACTTCTGCATGAGCGGCGCGCACCCGGCTCTCGCGCGCTCGCACACGCTCCTACACGCCGGCAGCGGCTTTGCGTAGTCTTCGATACATATTGGCGTGTACACGGAGCACAGGAAGAACTTGAGATCGGGGGAACACTTGATTTCGACGAGGGGCCAGTACTGGTGAACCTGAAATTAAAAACGATTGTCATTAAATACTTGTGTGGAATACCAGTATCAGGGTCAAATGATAATGACATGCATAACGAGACATAAAATGGATACGAAACAGTCATGGCTGCTTTCAATTTTACCTCGAGCTGCAATCAATATAAATTTCATATTAATTTAGCAACAGAAGGTCTACTGTTTTAGACAAAATCTCATGCATTGACACTATCCAAAAACACAACCAGACACAGAATTACCTAGCGTTGCAACACAATACGTATATCATATAGTATAGTACCCCAGGCCGAAAAGTAAGGAAATCTTAAGTCATCTCCATTCTCCATCTGCCTTAGCATGGAGTTCAATGCATCGACTGTTACACGAACATCGACATGGAAATCAATTGAGTGGTTTTCAAATAGCTCACCTCTAGTCCGGCCTCCTCCTGCGTGTCGTGGTCCAGGGCGTTGGGAAAGGAGGTGAGGTTGTAGCCGATGCCGCGGCACATGGGGATGGTGATCTCCTCGCAGCGCGGCTGCAGCGTGGCGCCAGCGGACGCCAGCGCCAGCGCCAGCGCCGCCAACACGCGTGCCCACATCGCGCTACCACTACGCTAGCCGCATCTGGAAAAAGGTGATAGGTGTTATTGTAACTGCTGAAAGTACAGTCAGCTGTTAAAATAGTTTGTAAATTGAAGATTCGCGAACTTACGTTTGCTATTAAAAAAGTGAAAAGATAAAGGAGCATCATATTAATTTGATTTGCTAATTGCGGATAAGCGGACTTCACAAGCCCGTTCGAAATTTTGTTGTGTCTAGATATGTATTTGTTTCCATCGCTTTGTTTCTACTTTATTTACATAAATGCATAGGTTGCAGTTTTGTAAATAAAGTTGCGTTTGTAGTACAACCTAATTGTAGTACACCTGCATTCATTAGTACCTAGTACAACCTAATTCATAATAATATGATCATTTATTGTCAAGCATTCTTTTTTTTGCAGTCCTTATCCTTACTGTTTTAGGTTTGAAGGATTTAGAAAAAATAAATAAGGTGTCTTCTGAACATATGAACATTATAAGTGATTTCACTATAATATGTTGGAATAATCTACCTACTACTTATTCAATGCAAATAAATACTCTTTAATCAATCCCTTTTATACAAGTCTTTATTCACGCGGACGACGTCGCGGGCACAGCTAGTTCATAATAATATGATCATTTATTGTCAAGCATTCTTTTTTTTTAAATGAACGTATAGAAATAAGCCGTATTTTGATATCATAACACTAGCCGCCGCTCTTCGTCTTCGTCTGCTTGGACTTTGGTATTAGTCATTGCTTGATGTTATATAGCCTAAAAGCCTTCCTCGATAAATGGACTATCCATTCAACACAAAAATAATTCTTCAATTCGAACCAGAACCTTCCTGAGAGTAGCGCGTTACAATCAAACTCTTTAGCTTTATATATTAGTATAGATTACAATTACTATGTACTAGATATATCTGTGTCCTACGATTACTTAGTTTGAAGCAAAAACTAAAAGCCACGTTTTTACTAATTGTAGTTTTTCCATCGAGACACCACTCAGCACACAACAGCAATTTAAAATCAGTTAAAGGAATCCCCTACGATTACAATATCGTTCGCGAAGACAATTCCTTTAATTTAAGAGTCCTATTATCTTGTGGCTTTGCGATAAGGACTATATTGCAGAGGCAGACGGTATTAATACTATTAAACTATCCTGATTATTATGAAAATCCAGTGTGGCGATGTTTGTCCGGATATAGTCCTGATATAATCTTCTTTCTAAAAGAAACTTAGGCGATGAAACTATAATAGAGTATTCCTTGATATCTTTTTGTTGATAAATGATGATATTAGAATATATTTTGTGTAATTAAATGTTAAGTATAGTACAATTTGTTATTTACATGAAGTAATTATATAGGACACATCATAAAAGGATAGAAGAGTTGCGTTATTTTTGATATACATATTCTATCTCAGGCCTGCGACTTCGCGATATTCGCAACTGATATGTCAACTTCCAGCCTAAGCTATAAGATAGCTGTTTAGCGTTCTTTGAAAATCAGCCCCTAAGCCAGGGTTTCTTAACCTGTGGTCCATGGACCCCTAAGGGGTCCGTGTAATGAAAGCGGGGGGTCCATGGAAAGCCTACTTACGTTGTGAGTAAATATATTTTCCCTTCGAAGAGTAGATACAGGCAAAACTGCGAATTTTTTGGTTGCTGGAAGAAGTGCTTGCTCAAAAGAGTGAAGACGATACAATAGAATGCTTATCGAAAATAATTCAAAAGGATAAATCAAAGCATTTGGATTTTTGGATACACAGCAGAGCACTTTTTAAGGATACTTTTGTCCAGAACAGCTGAATAAGAGAACATGGGTGCGAAGTCCATTTTTTATTGACCTTGACAAAATTGATGATGAAGACCTCGTGAAAGATGATCTCATTGATTTGAGATCAAAAGAAGTATTGCGAGCTGAATTTGACGCAAAGAGCTTAGCCGACTTTTGGTGTCATTTAGCTCCAGTTTACCCCCGACTTGTCAAACGAGCTATGTTAGTTCTGATTCCTTTTGCAACTACTTATCTCTGTGAAGCAGTGTTTTCAACTTTAGTCTCCATAAAAACCAAGAATCGGTTAGAAGTGCAACATGACATGCGCCTTGCGTTGTCAAAAACGGCTCCTCGATTTTGTTTTTGTTTTTTTAAAGGGTCCGTGGGCTCGATGAAATTTTGAAAGGGGTCCATGACTACAAAAAGGTTAAGAAACCCTGCCCTAAGCCATATACATTTGGAATTAAACCGGGTTAAGATTAAGTCCCCGGAGTATATTCACTTCATGATAATAATCCTTTCTAACCCATGTGACACCGCGGGGCTCAGATAGTACGTGATAAGTGGATATCGATAGGTGTGTTGGAGGTGCCCGGACGCCACCCATGCATTGAATAGCGAATACTAATGGCTTTTTAATGGATGCGGCACGTGTGTGTGTGGGAAATGTGAGCAGCTATCTGCTCATAGTGCTGAGTGACATGGGAGCTCATAAAGTGGAAACATCTTTCAAATGATTGTATATTCAGAACAACTATTAGTGCTTCTTTAGCAATAACGGAATATGTTTCAGCGTAAACGATGAAATAGCTGAAATTGATTAGTTATTCAAACTCCAAACAATAAGATTGTTATAGATTGTCATCGTGATAAGATAAGATAAGAAATCAATACAGCTATAATTGGTGATAAAAGTAGGAATTACTGTACATTATGTATTTATTCCTTCCTGCTATCTATATTAAAACGATGTTCCTTTTTAGGAACTGTTGAAAATTTCACTCTTGTTCGTTATTGTACCTGGCGGAGGTTCGAGGAACGATCGAATTAGTTTAGTTTAAGTTAAATGTGTTACATATTTATTTCGGGGGCGGTAAATATAGGGCGGTGATTAGCTGCCGACTGAAGCTAATGTTGCCATGTTTATTATAACCTTTTCCCGGAAGCGGACAAACTACGTAGTTCGACTGGCTACAATAACAGTTTGCATATTCCGCTTCGCTTATTCAGAACACTGCAATAGGTATAGCTTTCATAGACAAAACATAAAGCAGCATATGAAAACGTGTATCCTCTACCGTGGTACGTACTTGGATTTCAATGTTTTCTTTTTTGTAGCGGCCGCCCGCGACTTGTTCCGCGTAAACGTTAGTCGAATAAAATAAGTATAGTCGAATAAAATAAGTATACAATGTACATAACTGTAACATGTTTTTCTAGTAATTTAAGTGTAAATTTTAATAAATAACTCAAAATTGCACATAACGATTCAAGAAAAATTCGGATTCGAGTTTTCATTATTTGCATTTTCTGAGAACATTTACTAACCAAACAGATTTTTCGATATTAAGTCAACATGAGGTGAAAAATATTTAATAAATATTTTAAACCGAAAAAATAACTGTGTTTCTGACATAAAAAGGTAAGTTTTCACCAAATTTTGTGAAAAAAATTTTTTAGCAAAAGATAAAAATAAAAAACAAAAACTTAGTTATTTGAATATTTTGTAAATGTAAAAGTTGTACATCTTTTATTTATCTACAACTTTGCCATTTCACTTTTTTCCAACTTGTAATTTTGCCGGAAATCGACATAAACCGTTATTATGGACCACGGTGTGAAATAAAAGATTATTATTATTATTATTATTTACCCTTAAAAACTCACCCCCTCCTCTTCCCGATCTCAGTTTGCCCGTATTTATTTTCCTTTAATTTTTGTTATATTCTCTACCTTTACCAATGGGTTTCATCCTACTAACATTTTTATTGATCTCATAAATTATCGACACTGGTCTATAAGCAATAGTAAGCTTTGTATTTTTTTTTGATTGCAACAAATGCCAGTATAATCCCGACAACGGCTACGCGATGGTCACCCTATCGGTAACGCATTAACAGGTAGAGCGCGGTGCGGTTGGTGTTGAAGCCAGGATGTTTCAAACAATGCCCGTTTTCCCGTTTTGTAAACTTTTCGCGGGAAATCATTCATGGATAGCTGTTCACTACTAAAATGTAATTTGTGTCGAAACTTATTCGGCATAATGTAACGATCACATGAATGCGTTTTGTTAAATTGTCAAGTTTCATAGTTCTTTTTGCAAATACGAGTACATAATTACAAGCACTTTTGGATGAGAGTGATTTTGGTTCAATCACTTGACATTTGCGAGCGTGTATTGTGAAAACACATTAAACCACACATGTGCGTTGAACGTTTCGCTGCAGCTCGTCGCAAGATGAAAAAGCATTTGTGTACCAGCGTCATTTTTCGATAATCGGCTTATAACTGCTCTTTAGCTATAATAGCAGTTGATTAGTCATTTTTATAATTAGAATTTATTTTTGTCCTGAAAGTGCATGTTAAAAATGCAAAATGAACGCCGACAGCCTCCGTAGCGTAGTGCGTGATATGCCGACTGCGAAGCGTAAGATCGTGGGTTCGATTTCCACCCAGGACAAATATTTTTGTAATGAACATGCCCATTTGTTCTCTGTCTGGGTGTTGGGTGGTGCGCGTTTGTAAATACGCTTTAACATCGACACGTGGCCCCGTGGCTACTGGCCACATGCTGACTGGCAGCCACATGACACGGAACACATCGCAGCGTCGTGTTTAGTTTCTTCAACACAAGTGCTTCATTAAACGGATGTATGAGTGTGAAAGCTTTCACGAAAGAAACAGACATTATAGTGTTCTGTGCATTATACATTTCTTAACTAGTGTCTGAGAACGCAATCGATCTCTACAGTAAAGCAAAACGGTCGAGAAAAGGAAGGGAAATGAAAAATTTGGAGGACAAGTTAAGCCGTCTCTTCCAGCTGTTATGGAAGATGCAGTCGTCCAACCTTCTCGGACGCTTCACTGACGACTTGAAAACCCCGACAATGGCTTGGACACCTCATATCCACCATACCGCATTGGAGCAGCGTGGTAGAGCAAGATCTCCCAGCTTCGGAGGAACTGGGACCGTGCCCAGCAGTGGGTTGCTAAAAATGTTTAAGCTAGGAACTACTTAGAATTAGTTCTTAGCGAAAAATTAGTTCTAAAGCAAAAAGGCTTAAATAAAATTCATATAATGTGAGCAAAATTGGGTTAATAAATCTTAACATCCGAATATTCTATTTGCCTATAAACAGCAAATAATTTGAAACACCTGGCACGGCGTCGAGCCTTTTGCGGGTAACGTGTCTATTTCAATATCTACATGGAAATTAGGTTGTTTCGCACACAATACAGCGTTGATCAATGTAGTAAAGGAAATACATCCAAGAAAATAGGAAACAAGCCCTTTTGTGCACGAATAAATAAATAGGTAATAAATTTAAGGTCCTACCTATCCATCCACCTACACCATCTGGATTCGTGGCGGTCCTCCACCAGTCCGCTTTGCACGCTCCTTTTTACCACGGACATGTAAGTTATGGGACAACCTTCGAGCTGAGGCATTTTCAGTGGATTATTACATGGGGTTCTTCAAGAAAGCTATTAAAAAAGCTCTCCTCCAAAGCATTGGCAATGCTCGGGTGGCTCCCCTGGGGTTGCCCGTGTCCCGGTGATCGCTTAACACCACGCGGCCCGTCTACCTTTTTGTTCGGTTCATTTATAAAAAAAAAAAATAGAGTTCAAATATTAAATTCAAACAATGAAAACAAATGTCAGAACAGTTCTGCTATCATTACATTAACCCGCATGAATTTTAAACCTTAAATTACTATTTTTTAGTATTAATGTAATCTATCAATGTTGAGAGGAACATTACTTCTGATAGGTCATTTAAATCTTAACACTTAATTCGACGAACCGTAAGGCGTAATGATTACCATGCCGGACTGCCGATTGGAGGGTCTCGGGTTCGATTCCCAACTAAACAGAAATTTAAATGATATGTTTAAAATTTCTGTTCTCAGTCTGGGTGTTTGTGTTTCTGTCTTTGTATGAGTCCATGGTAACCACGACATAGGATAGGTATACCTACCCGAGTGTGAAACGTATTTTTTTTCTTTTATTTAGATCATAAATTATTTTTAGCCGCGTAATTAAATTATACAGCAACATCTTCAAGGCACTCATAAAAATCTTATCAATTTGATAAAAACTACACAATTTACTATATAAACATTGTGTCGATAGTTTACAGAAAATTTAAAAGATTTGTACGTAAATAGGTATGAAATTATTTGATCTTATAATCTTGCATTTAAACGAATGTTTTATTTTATTATAACAATACAAAATTATAAACATAAAGTCATTTGGCATAATCATAGAAATCGAAAAAGGAGAATATTTTTGGGCATAATAATGTTTTAGGACATATTCTGTACATGACTTTTATAGTGGTTTTCGATACGGAGCCCATGATCACAATTTAACCAAATTAATATGGGATCAATGCGGAGGTGCCATCTTTCGAATAAAAAAACATTGAAATCGGATAAGGTTTACCCCTTCAAATCGGTGAACATACATCAAAAAAAATAACATAGATATGAATGAATTTATAACCTCCTCGTTTCTGTTGAAGTCGGTTAAGAACTATGCCTTATTTTACATTGGTTGGAGTGTTTACAATAACTGTATAACAACAATAAGTGTATAACCGTACTTACGTTAAGGTAAATAGTTAAATTGATTGTAAAAATACACATGCAGGCAGTTTGATTGAAACGACGATGGTCACAGGACGTTAATATATAGATGCATGTACTCGTATGAAGGTGTCTTAAAGTCACCGTGAGTACTTCCCAAACACATTTCTGACGAGAAAAGGTGTCGAGTTTCCGCTGCGGTTGGGCGCCCCTATAACGTTATACAGTGATGAGTATCTAGCCACCTGTCAGGTACATTACAATAAAAATACCAAAAAATAACCTCACTTTAAGCTATCATGTTGCTTTCTACGAACGACGACAGAATTAATGGGTGTATCGCATTTTATTGTCTTGAGACGACGAGAAATTTTACCTTTCTTATCAGTAAATTTTAAATGCCTCTCTGTTCTGGTATGAAATATAAAATTCAACGAGTTTTGTTTGCTACTGTCAATACAAATTATATAAAATATGCCTCATGAACACTCATCATGTAGAAACTGATAGAAGTATTATAAAATATAAATGCAAGCGACAGTTCTTTATTCATTCCTGTTTTAATTGCTAAGCTAATTTAAGACCTTGTCCATTGTCAAGTTGTATTTACTTTGAGGTGAATCTGAAACGGCAGACATTAGTCTGAATTGGTCAACCGCGGCCATCTTTAACGGAGAGGTTAGCGGTATCAGGATTCGTTACTTACTCCCAGCCTGATGTAGTTTAATGGCGATCCGCGTTGCTTGCAGTCGCTCTATTAAACAAAGGGCTTAATCGTAAAACCGCCATTGCCTTCACCGGGCTCGGTACCGCGGGATAAAGGCAGTATGCGGGAACGGACTTGAGTCTCACTGTTAGTTTCCTTCAATAGTTTCTTAAGTTTTTCTAAAGCCTTTAGTTTAAAGACGCAACCGCGATAAATAGAGCAGCCCCTACGAATGAAATGAGACAATAAATTGTCGTCGTGTACAGCGGATCGTAGAGCTAGCTGAAAGGCGACGATTTTTTTTGCGTTGCGAAGTCTTTGGTGAAAGTCGGTGTATGTGTGTCACATCGCACAAAACTTTGCGTTTTCAAATACCAATTGGCTGCGTCGACTTTTTGCCTAGAGAAACAAAGCTGCACAGAAATCAGTCAGTACGTCAGTCACATCGGGCCGTAATACTGCTCATACCTTTTAGTCGTAACATGTGGATACTGCCGTGGCAACCATGTGGCAAAAGACAAAAGCATCCAAAGGAATAGAGGATTTTTTTGCAGTATTCACTTTTTATACTTTTCACCGAACGTAATACCTGCGTCATTATTCTTGTACAACTCAGATGGAAACAGTTTATTAATGCATGTACTTATCTTGTAACAAACAGAAAATCAAATATGAATCATATATAGCCGTAACATCAGCTATTTGGGTATGTTCATTTAATTTACGTCATTATTTACGGGAAATTCTGATGGAGA
The DNA here is from genome assembly GCA_911387765.1 of Pyrgus malvae. NCBI lineage: Eukaryota > Metazoa > Arthropoda > Insecta > Lepidoptera > Hesperiidae > Pyrgus > Pyrgus malvae. The sequence continues at coordinate 1,235,970 of OU426960.1, read as the reverse complement.
TAAGTAAAACGTTCATTTATCATGTGATCCTAATTAGATATAGTCTGTTACGTCGCTGATATCAGGATACATTAATATACCACATGTACTACCGAATCGCGTGCAGAAGCTAATTAGTACATAAATTAATTAAAAGAGATTCATGATCTACTACTGATTAGATTATTTTGACACTAACAAGTAGATACTTCGTTAATACGAGTACGTACGAATTGTAGAATCCAACTCTGCCAACAACTAAGTATAACGTATTCTATATTTGATAAAGTGTTGATATCCAACAGCGATATTGCTTAAGAAAATATTTGGTTCCGAGTGTAGGATTAAAAGTTAAGTGTTATCAGCGTACATGCCTTGATAATGTCATGATAGCAAATATCCAGACTTCAATTTTGCCAAAATGTTACTATAATTCTCTTGCAACATGTTTTTAAAAGTGCTAGTAAAGTAAATAGACATACAAACTAAATATTTGCATAAGTCGAGTGGTATCTCCACAAACAGCTACGTAAATTCGTATTTCTTTTTTTTGACATAACATCATCATAATTTATAGGAGTGATAGACGATTTTTATATTCAATGTGAGTAAATGCCGTTCATTTGCAAACAATGACGAATTAAATTATATAACGATTCAACAAACTGATTAAAAATTAATCACACAGATAATGTTTTTGATAATGTCCTTGATGGAGTATACTTTGTCTTAATAGCTATCGCAGAATAAGAATTATTTATATTATCGATGTCATAGACAGATTCAAAAAGTGTGTCTATAAAATTAAACCAATAAAGTTAAATGTATGAAAACTATCTAACAAAACAACCGTAGGAAAAATAGTAGGAGAGCTTTGTGAGCGTCCATTGATTTAAATTCAACCAATTTTGAAAGTAAATACCTCAAAAGAACTTAACCATCCATTTGTAGTGGCTTCAGAAATTCTGTTTTATTTCTTAGGAAATAACCCGGCATTTCCTAGTTTCTCATGAAATATCACTCACAATAGCGTCGTGCCAGCAGGTTTACAATAGCACGTTTACTTCGGTTCACTGGAAATAGTTATAGTTCTGGAATCTTACGGACTAAACGAGCCGAACGTGTCGCTCGCCGCGCGACGGCGGGCGGCCCACCATCCCGCATTAACCACGTTCGCGGAATATACGATAGAGTTATTGCCAGCGGTTTTAGCTTACAGGCGTAAATTATTGCTCTCATGAGTAATATGAGTTATTTGTACTGAGTCTCAATCATGCGCTCCATTGCCAGGAACTTTTTGTTCAATAAAATTGGCAGAGCTACGTTTGTATTGCCACGCTAGAATGGACGTTTATGGAGTACTCGTATAACTCGTATTGCGAGAGAAATTTCTGTCATATTTGAGACAATTTCAAAAGCGTCGAGGATTATTTGTATGTACAAGTAAGATAATGCTGCTATGTCTATAAATTAAACTGAAAGATAAGATCTAATAAAGTTTATCTTATATTCGTCGCTATCATCTTACTGTCTCCAAGTGAAGCGGAACTTCGAAAATCTTTGCGAAAGGTGATATTGGAGGTCAACGGCCAGGGTGTGATTCGATCGTCACGTTACACTGAATTTTCGACATTAGAATTCATGCTTCGTCGATTGTCTTCATTAAAAACTGCTAATGATTGAACACTATTTTAAGGTATAGGAAATACTCGTACATATATCTAAAAAAGAGCAAGGCACCATGTTGGTATTTTATCGGGTATTAATGTCTTAAAACATTTTTGAAGCAAATTATTTCTTATTTTTCTGATTAAAGTGACGAGGAATTTCTTGATTCTCTTAAGATAGCGTAAACATGGCGTAAACTGAATGTTAAGTAAGTTAAAAATGTTAATGATTTCAACGCAATGTTTCGAAAACAATTTTCTCACGTTGTTGGCAATAGTGATTGTTTGTGCATTTTCAATTGTTCATCTATGATCTCTGGTGCTAATAATTAGCAGGTGTTGAGTTATTTACCAGGTTCTGAAGGACGTTGACAGATTCGGCTGTCATGTTGTGCGGCGGTCGTCGTTCCGGCATATATTTGTATTCGCGGAGGTTGTCGGCCGATCGCCTGGCCGGCGGCCAACTGATTAAAAGCTTATAGACTTGACGCTTGGCCTGAGATGCTAGCTTTGGCGTTTCTTGCTGATTATTCATGGAATATGCAAATGGCGGAGACGCAGACTAAAAAAAAGTATGAACTACTGCGATTTTATCTCAATTCCTGTTTCTATCCTTTTGAAAACATACAGTAATTTTGTGACAAATTAATTTTATAATAAAATTATAGCCAACTAGTTCTTTCATGCACCCTGCAAGGTGGCGCGACGATCTGCGCCGGGTGGCGGGAGGTAACTGGATGCGTAGAGCCGAAGATCGGGCTCAGTGGCACGCCTTGGGAGAGGCCTATGTCCAGCAGTGGACTGATATAGGCTGATGATGATGATGAGTTCCTTCATTCTTAGATTTTCACAATAAAGTGATGAAGAAAAGTATTTTTGAGTCGATATCGATATCGAACATAGTAGAGATATCGTAGACGTCCTCGAATAAACGTTTCTGACGCTCTGACGCAGGCTCTTTAAATTAAACGGCTTACAAAATGTGTATTCAAATAATAATAAAAACGCGGTTAACTGTTACATTTTAAGGCATTCAGGCATAGGCATTCGTTTAAGTAGATAAGTGGACCTAAAGACACCATTATTTAATAGGCTATTACAAATAGCAACATTTACATGTTACCTACGTTATGACATTTAGGTAGTTTTATCGTTAACTTGTATGTTACAACTGAAGAAGTATTACCGCTACACCAATTTCTGCAGAGTTTGATGATATACGTATTCTACATGCTGTTTATTAGTGGATAGATGCGGTTGCAAACCTCGCCTACAAATGGCGAACTTCAGCCTCCGGAGTAGCATCACTATTATATACGATGTTGACGACCCATTTGGCGCAAAAAACTTTCCATTTCTGTTGTTGGTCAGGGTGTTTGTGTTCGTGTCTGTGTGTGTCTATGTGTGTCTATGGTGTGAGTGTGTATTGTTATACACGACCCCACAAAAGACTCGATTCTTGCTCGAGGTTGGGTGTAGATGTCCATATTGTCCATAGTCAGCAACAGTCACATAAAACCACGTGGCTGCTGTTTATTTTACAAAATAAACCAATATCCCGTACCTTGCCCCAACGCCTGCTGCAGTAAAACAGCTAATGAAAATACATGCACGTGGCCGGTGGCAATCAAAACAGCTACCTCGGTACCGGATACAATGGAATTAGCGCCGTTGTCGTTGCGATGGAACATTGATATTGCGATTGGATGACAACAAGATAGGAATTTGACTGTAATTCCGCTTAGCTTCAGAATAAGGTGTTTCTTATTCTTAACATATTGGGTTGGGACTCAAAAAACTATGACTTAATTACATAAAACAAACCGTTAAGGGAAATTCGTTTCAACATATCCAGTTGCTCTCCAGGACTTCTTCTCAAGACACTATAGTATGATAGGTCAAAATTTTTGCTGTCTATTGTTTGATACAGAAATTGAACGATCATGACGAAAACTTTCAAGACTTTCTACAAGATAAGAGGCTTCTTTTAAAAACATTGGTTTTATACGACGGATATTAAAATTCCTATCATCAAAGTTTACCGACAAAAACATGTTAAAGATTGAGGAAGATAGCATATCTGAGATAGTCGAGAAAATAGGAATTAAAATGGGATTAATATATAACCCGAAACTAGGTCTCACACGAAGACCTACATTCAATAGATGTCGTGGCGGATTAAGAGATTAACACGGGTAATTAGCAAACCTAATATCCTCATTTTTAAAGAAATCCGGGGCAAGTGACTGACTGACATGGAGGGTTCAGTACAAACTCATTTAGTGTAGACATTGGTCATTGTTATCTTGGTCATAGATTTAATTTTTCTTTTGTTTTGGGGGTCCGATTTCAACAATTTTATAATTTATCTCTTTTCTTGATTTATCTCACGACTCTCGGGTAAGAAAATTAACCTAACTAACTTTCTCGATCCCTTGTGAGTCTTCCATGTACTCGTATATTGCACCATTTGAATTTGTTAAGAAGTTTATTTGTTTTTTTTCAGTTTCAATGGCCTATGGAACATACTTGAGCATATGGAATTAATGCAAGCTCGGTACCACATGTTTTCCTGAGAAAAAAGGTTTTGATCACTAGTCAGCGAAGCAATTCTATGAGGATATCTGGGTATCTTAATACGGAACTCTAAAAAGAGTTTATTTATTGTAAATCAAAACAAGCTAATAGCCACTTTTGTTTTCACGAGATTAACGGTCACTTGTCAGAAGGGCTTAGACTAAGCATAATTGAACACACGCATTTCGCCGGATAAACCTCTGCCTCGGCTGATACCGATAATTGGAATGATTGATTGTCATGCCCAAATGTATGCCAATTCTGCACTAAATAATTACTGCGCGCTGTTATTTTGGATAAGCCAGTTAATCTATTAAATAACGACTCATTACTGTGTTTACTTACAAGGAAAATTATTTGTAACCCTTAGACATGATTATTCTGTCAATGAACAACAAAAAGACGTAAAGGTGGACTTCAAAAACTTTTGTGGATCGATCTGAAAGAGTTGTGCGTGCCATCGCAATGACCACACATCCTTTCGCTTTTTAACCAACTAGCAAACGAGCATGCCAACATTGCCGGAGTCATGCGGCATGGAAGAGATCTGTTTCTACAGCAAGACGGAAGAGCTATGATTGTCTCACGTCACTCACGTGGAATTCAGTTGCACTGGAGAGAGGATATATTTTTATGTTTCCTCCGACTAAAATTTTCCTTACATCTCAAATGGTTGCAGGGATAATACTTCCCCGTCGAACCATGCAAGTCTTCCAATTACAAAATGTTAAAATATTCCAACTGTTAATTTGATCCGTTTGATTGCATCCATTATTTTTACACTACGACACAGATTTCAAAAAGCTTTTTACCGCTGGCGTGAGAAAGTTCAATCTAGGACTTACAAAAATTACATTAAAAGTAAAATCCAACTGCGCCAGGGTTTTCTACAATGTTTTTCTGTGTTAGTTTCGTGTTGCGAAGCAATTATACATTGTGCTGAGGTCCTCAAGTGTAGCAGTGTTCAATTATCGTTACGAGTATTTGCGGTGGAGCCCGCATAGGGCCGTTCGACGGTGCCGACGACTTGTGTCGTAAACATGCGTATTATTTGTCACTTGACATCTTGTGGTTTCTGTATTTAGTATGTCTAAGCCTAGGCTGACGTCGGAGCGAGTTTGTATTGACTGAAAATATATATTCCTGCTTTTGTCAACTAAAACGGATTTCGTCTTTATGGTACTTACCATACTCTACTTAGATTGTGGAATTTACTGAGAATAGAGACGTTGGAAAGTTTGAATGAACAAAACAATAATATTTTTGTTGAGATTTGAAAATTTTGATAATTCCTTGTGAGGTGGACGCGTGGCTCATTTTCTCATTCGTTCATTCGTTTCCGGAGGGAGAGTCGTTGACTTGCATACGGCACGGTTTGTCCATTCAGCCATTCAGCCGTGTTTGCTCGGCGGGACACAGGTGTCATGGCGACGAGATTACACGCGACAAATGTGTGGATGCTGGACATTCGCTGACAGACATGAATTCGAATTTTGATTTTTTTTAAATAAAAAAGTACCATTTGATTTTATTATTGTGGATAAACGTGATAATTTTTTTGCGAGTACAATTTCTTAATGCACTTAATAAAAAGACTGATAAATCACACAATGCTAAGCCATTAGTTTTTCCTATCTCTACGGAAAGAATCGAAAAGTTCGCATAATTAAGTTGGGCGTACTGTACTACCTATCTATTTGACATCAACGCAGCCCTATAGGAAACTTTTACCTGCCATTAAGGAAAACTTCAGAATTTATTACGCAGGCCCTTAGTAAAGATTTAAGTGCGTCTAAATACGTTTCTAAATCCTTCGCTAAATCGTAAAAATAGGAGTTTATTAACTCTCATTTCGTGCCGGCTAATGTTCTCCTGATTGCACGTTTGGTTTGAGAGTGCAGTGCAGAGAATAGGAGCTTTGTTTTGCTTTCTTCCCACCAGCCTTTGTTCCAAAAGAAATGAGAGCAACGCTTAAATATTTCACGGTATAAAAAGGTATTTTAACGATGAATTTTTCATCACTAAAGTGATTCAGTACCAATGTGCCGAATACTGAAGCTTGTAAGTTGAATACATTTATTGAAAGCCGAAAGGTTTTCAGTTTATCGTTTAAATAATCTGTGTGTGAATGGGAACGTGTTGATTGCTGGGGTCTTTTAAAGCGGCATATGCAAACGTAGGGATGCTTTTCCCCCGCTGACTCTGCTATACAAGCACAGAGCACTGCGGGATTGTGAACGGTAACCGCATCCCGACATGCGTCTTGAGTTTTTTCTGCGTAATGATTAGTCTATTTCTTGATTGTCGCATGCATTGTCTGCTTGTAAGGGATGATTGCGATGACAATAGACTTAGATCAAAAGAATGTTTGTAACTAACGTAAATATATGAAGAACTCCACTACGTAATGTTATATTTTAAACTTTTAATGCAGGTGTTTAATGCTCTCAAATTTTTTGTAAATATTGCCTGTTTATTACAGATTTGTATTAGTCATAGCATGATGTTGCAGCCAAAAGCCTGTCTAAAATGGACTACCCAAGACAAAATAAATTTTTCAATTCGAACCAGTAGTTCCTGATTAGCGCGTTCAAACAAACAATTTCTTCAGCTTATATTAGTATAAATAAATATGGCAGGATGAAAATGAAACGATTTTCAGGCATTTGAAGTTAGGTTTTTCGTTGTTGATAAACCTCAAAGTAAATTAGCTCTTAGCCACTACACTAGTCCCTAGACATTGACGGTATACTTACTATTATTAGTCTCTTCCAATTAGTCCCCACTCATTGTTTGCCTCGAAAGGGCTGTATTGAAGGCCGGGTGATCAAACGCATTATAATTGATACGATTTGCAGTCAGCGCAAAGGGTCCGGTTTTGATGCTAAAAGGGGAGCAAAGGTGAGTGGATGTGGAGCGGATCGCAAGTGGGATTTGGACTCAACGTTTCACTAACTCGAATAATAATAATAATAATAATAATAATTTAGTACTTTTGTACGCAGATATTGTTGTGAGATAGAAATTTCATTTTTTACAATTTCCAATACATAATAACCTACTAATTTTATAAATTCGAAAGTAACTCTGTTTGTCTGTCTGTCTGCTACGCTTTCCCGTAAACTTCTGAACTAATTTGAATGAAATTTGGAACACAGATAGAGTGGACCTTGGGAAAGGACATAGGATGGTTTTTACCCTACGGGAACCTATAAAACGGGTCCACGCGGGCGAAGTCGCTGGTGGAAGGCTAGTCATTGATAATCAACTAATAATGATTATCCCAGAGAAAGAAAAGGATCGTAGGAAGGAATTTGCGTCGTAAAATCAATTTCGATTTTTCTTATTAGATTAGAGAATAGTGTTACGGCTGATTTGAGTAGCTGATAGCAAACTACTCCTCTACTAAACTTGTAAAATATGTATGTTCATACTTATAAGATTTAAATCTAAACAACGAAATAGATACATAATTAATACTGATAGTAATAAGTATCTCAACAATTTACTGTAGGTGTCAACAAAATTATCCACGGATTTTTAAAAACAGTTTAAATGAATCAAACGACCTTTTTCTTCAGAAATCAATTTAGTTCAATGGAATGTATGAAAGAGGGCAATAAAGCGATCTTATTAAAGAGAGCGTCGGGTGCTGTGTCAGTTTTGCCACTATCGAGCTATCGGCTTGTGGGTCAGTTCGGTGTTTTGCTCTTTTTGCCACTCTTTGTGACACTTATTGGCAACAGTTTTGGCCTACAATATTGTCACTAAAACGTTTTCGTTTTAAAACCAGTGTCAAAGGAGTGTTTGAAATTAGATGGTTATATCTCCTTTACGGAAATCGTGGTTTTATTGCGGTGAGTTTATGTATTTTTACAGCGCTTTTAGTACTTTAAAGTGAAGCGCGCGTGGCCCGGCGGTTAGCGTAGAACGCAAACGATCTATGCAACTAAGCCAAACGGGCGCGGTCGGGTGTGAGATGGGCGACCGCTAGTGGCAATAAATTTCATGCGCGTTTCCGTTCTTCAGAGGGCACGTTAAGCCGTCGGTCCCGGTTGTTGTCGATAGATAACAGTCGTTAAACCTTGTCGGAGGCCTTATGGGCGGTTTGAAAACATCCGACAGCGGGTTGGCCACTAACCCGCATCTCCACCAACCCGCATTGGAGCAGCGTGGTGGAGTAAGCAGTGGGACGCAAAAAGGGTTGCAGCCAACTGTATGTAAACAGTCAACAATAAAGTATTTTCATTTCATTTCTTTTATGTTCATGTTTGTGATTACTGGATAGCTTTTTTTAGCTTCCATACAGCTTAACTCAAGCGAGACTAGACTAGACGATGTGTCGCAAGGAAGTGAATCAGTAACGAGAAGCATTCAGTCTTCTCTCCGAATTATATGTTTCCATTGCCTTTGAGGATTGCCTGTGGCGAATTTCGTCGAAATCCTCTGAACATTAACTTGAGCTTTAGCGTTCTAAATTACTTTGAGGCCTAAAATCTTAATCCGGGACAAATATAGCTAAGTTTAAGTAAAATCTCTTAAATGTCACTCGATTTCAAGTAACATGAAATAAGTTTTAAATTATTACTTAAATCCGGGTTTCATTTTATCGAAATGATAATTTAGAATTAAATTTCAAAACCTAATTAGTTATCTACTCCTAAGTAATAAGACCACAACTATAGACATATTAATCACCGAGAAACTAAAGATATAAAATTGAAATCATATAGTTTTCATAGTAAAACCAAAGCTTATCATCGTTTATGATGCCTTAAAGTATTACCACTAGGTGTAGTGTTGTTACCTTCTCGTATGTGGTGTCATATAGCTTTACATTTGAGCTTTCATTATCATACAGCTCGAGCTGACGGTGTTTCGCAACCCGCAACGTAACGAGAGGTAGGTATTCGCCGTCCTTGCGACCTAGGAATAATGTGCTTCTATGTATATCCTTTGAGAAATGTCTGCGGCGAATCAACTACCTAATGCCTCTGAACTCGACACATTATCCTAAGTCTAAGATCTCCGTCAGGGTCAAGATGAACGAGGTTTTAGTAAAATATCCTATATCAGCAAGCAATATCTTATATAAGAGCATCGATGGCTGAGTGGTAAAAAACCGAGGTTTTCGACGATCCCGGTTCCCGATCCTGGGTTCAAATCCTCGGCGCGCACCTCTCACAAAGGAATTTGTTATGCTTGCAGTGGCTTGCATTTATCGCTCCACGTGATGGAAAATATTGATCTTATATCTTACATCCTTAAAATAACTTTAATTGGCAATTGTATCACCTAATGATGGTTTTCAAAAGGATAACATGGAATTTCTTTCTTATGATATTATACTTTAATGGACCAAGTTTAAATCTCAATTTAGTCGAAATCCAATCGTCATCATTTATTTCCTTAATATTGAAAACAACTTTATAGCAGCTAAGTACGGCTACTATACAGCTTTATATTTCAGCTCTCATTATCATGCAGCTTAATAAAGCGAGAGCAGAGGATGAGTCGCAACTCGCAAGGAAGTGAATACACATAGTAACGAGAGTATTCAGCTCCTTGCGACCTGCGTTAATACGTTTCCACTACCTTTGAGGACTGTCTTCGGAGACTTTCAACAATTTCATCTTAATTTACTTTTGGGCCTGATATCTTCCATGGGTCAAAGGGAAGGAGTTTTTAAAGAAGTTTTTTGAATCGTCTTTTAGGTTAGATTGGTTTTACGTGTTTACCGGTTTGAAATGAGAAAATGAATTACCTAAATTCTTTGAAAGGGCTAACGAATAGCAACTCATCATAAAAGCGTTTAAGATGGTTCACAAACTTCAAGAATTTTCAAATGGAGCCTCTTCTTTCCGAAAGACTATTTAAGTAAAGAGCAACAAAGCTTCAGATGACAATACTCCAATTAATAATATTACATGGTTCTCCACGCACAGTAGCGCAGCGGGCATCCCGATCTGATACATTACACATTATACGCTAATTTATCCATACATGCACTATACCTATCTGTTGCAGCAAAATCGTCAAATATGCCTTGGAATTAATAAACTGGACTTAGTTGCATTCTTGGTTGGTAAAATTGTTATCTAGAAAAATAATGTTACCGTGTCTTATTGTTGAAATATCTTATTCAAAAATATGTTGGACACAAAATAAAGTATTTGAAGTCAAATGGTTGTGACTTGTGAATACAAAAAGTGATTTTTCAATTCTCATTTTATGTTATTATCCCTCCATATTTTAACATAATGACCATGTTATATTGATATCAATCATCCTTAATTAACTATTTGAAAGAAAAAATATTTATTTCATATTAGGAATACAAAATATTCGCTTAATGAATGACATTTTTTCCCGGTCATCGCCTTTAGGTGCCCGTTTGGGCTAGATGTTGAGCTGAGAGAAATTATTCCGTTAATGAAGTGTTGTATTCGGTGTACTGTCCGATGTTGAATGTCATTCAGGCCTCTAAATTGCTCGCCGTTCAGCACACAGGCTAGGGTGTTATTTGAAAGGCTGATTTGTTCAGTTGGCTGCAACATATCCTCCTACAAGATCAGCGCACACGATACTCATCACGTAGGGCGGTAAGTCGGGTGACTCGGCAGATAAGGCACAATGGTCCCTTGCATCTCTAACTTACATACGAATATAATGATTTGTTTATTACTGAAGAATATGAATGAAATGTCCGCTAATATCTACATATGTACCTAGTATTACTTATCATTAATATTACGTTGCATTCATGTTTAATTGATGGTTTATATATATTTTAACCCTTTTTAATTTGCCACTTCTGGGCACAGGAAATAGTTTTTAATTTATTTAAGTTACAATATATAGGTACTTGTTAAAGATGTAGCTGCAGAGTTGCAAGCACTATTGACTCGTACATACACAGAAAGCACTCGACTCGAGAAACTCAGCTAGCTTATCGACTTGAAAGGCAATCTGCACGATTATGAAGTACAACATAAGTTGTTGCTTGTTTACATTTTAATCAAAGTGTTCGTCCGAGAGATCAAATTGGCAATCAGCCGCGAGTCAGGGCAACGCAGAAACGGTAATTTGGGAATCCTCGGCGAATGAGGAGGTCAACAGTTTTTCCGACCATTTTCCGGTTCACAAATCAAACGCTTTCGACAAGGAAGTCGTGTAATCATCCCTTATATTACAAGTAAACATTAAAAATGAAAGCCCTCTTTTCGTACCTAATTTAAAAAAAAATTAAAATCATGTATTGTGATTGGCTCTTTTAAGGTTACAAAAAATGTTGGGTATAAAAAGAGAGCACATTGTAGAAAAAATAATAAAAAAGTAGTTTATTCTTCCTTTGTTACTGATTATTATAATTATCTATGTGCATAATAATATTTACAAATTGTCACTTCGACAAGAAACGTAAGCTGTAAATTGCCTAAATTGCTTATTTTTAAACAATACATTCCGCCAAATTAAACTAAGTTACTTTACATTTGAGAACCTGTTTTTGCGACACTAAAATAAACTGTCCGTGATTGTTAAAATACAAGATTCGCAAAAAATTAACGCTAGCTGGACACAAAGCGGAAAGATAGAACAAAAGCGTTGCCTTGCTAAAATTAGTGAGCGACTTGCAACTATGCGTTTACGGTCATAAAATGTTTTCAGCGACGTAGGATTTTATAATGCTTTGTGCGAGTAATAAAAGTAGGCCGACCGTTTCGCATTAGCAATGATTTTATGTCAAACAAAAATAAACCTACGGTACCTATTAAAATAACATTTAAGCAAAATTATGTTTAAGACTATTAAAACTTGAAAGGCAATATATCAATTAGAAATAATCATCCTTGTGTATCTGGACTTTATGCCACAAAAGTAATTTTATGACTTATTATTGAGTATCTCTTACCTATGATACGAGAGTAAAACACAGGCTACAGGCTGAAAATCGAGTAATTAACTGTGCCATAAAGCAGATATAGTAATTTATCTTTTCAAAAACTTTACCGGATAAAATGTTAATTTGAGCGAATCTTCCTAATCGCGAGATACAGGGAGGTCAACGTCTCGCCGGCAATTTTCCGCTTGACAAATCAAACTTGCGTTCTCAGAGTCAAGTACAGGCGGCGGGCGGAGTGAGAAATTACGCGAACTTCATAAAACTTGGCCGGTCGAGCCGTAGGTCTTTCGACTCTGCACAGGAATTATAGGAATGCCTTTGTCACTAACTCGAGCTCAACTCGCTCATAACTGCGGCTTGCCGTTTCGCCCGCTCGGTGCAATAATTTAGCTAATAACTCCTAGTTTGAACTCACTTTGACATGGAACGCTCTTTGAGACACCTTCAAAGATATCAGTTTATCTGGTTCAAGCGCAAAGTACCAACAAACATTTTTCAAACTTTTTTAATGTCCTACTGCTGAACAACGGTTTCTTTTTAGAAATGAGAAGGATCCAGGCCGCCTACCATGTCGTCCTAGCACAGGTTGCTCTTTTATCCATTTGAGAAATTTTGAAATGGTGAAGAAGTGAGACTACAGTGGAGATTTAAGTGCGTAAGAGATTTAAGTACAAATTCCACATAACCCAGTATCTCTCCAAAGAGGTACCTTTTGAAGATAAAGTACCAAACTAAAACAGGCAAAGAAACGTAACTTAATTCTCGACTTACAATTTTAGAAAGTCCTTTCATTTCCTTCGCACAACGCAATTGCTTCTACCATGCCCACAAGTTTGGAAATTCGTAAACATAGTGTGATGACCGGGATAACTCGGGCGACTTGACCCGTGCCCCGCATTTGGGCTCACCCGGTTGCTATCCACCTGGGGCATTACGGCTAATTTCCTAGTTAGGGACTTTGGGGCGACCTCAAGTCCAAGTTGGCCGGACTTATCGAGATTAATGACTTATCGAGATTAATGACAATAAAGTGTAAGGAAAAAGTCCTAAATTGGATTAAACAATTAAATTATGACGAAACTGAATCTCTGTTATCTCAAATTTCATAACACATTAACACACACACACACACACACACTCTCTCACACACACACACACACACACTCACACACACACACACACATTAAATGTAATATAATAATCATTGTAAAATAAAATAAAATATCGTATCTTTTTATTTTTTATATATGTACATATTCTAATGTACATATTTATAAGTACATATTATCAAATTTATCACTGTATGTATTGATACTCTTGTTAGAGATATGGAAGAGCGGAGCCTCCTGACACAGGCATTTTTTAAATGCCTACTAGGATGGCACCGACATCTGAATAGATAAATCAATAAATGTATTCAAAAGAACTGTATAAAAAAATGTATTGTGTTAAATGTATGTTTTTTGTCACTAATAAAATCTTTGAAAATCTTTAATGAAGATACGAGACGTGCCAAATCCGACTATCATTTATAGTAATATAAACTTTGAGATTGAGATGGGCAGTTTGAGATTCATTGGATATCATTAATCTCTATATAAACTGATGCTGGTCTAATCAAATTTTGTGCAAATTGGTCTGTTGCACTAGTTATTCGATTGAAAGCAGGGAAGCAAAATATTTTTTTAGTTTACGGATTTGAATCCGGGACCGTTAGAGACAGTTGTCTTTGCTAATCGGCTATCAGTGCTCAGGTATTGAATGATGAATATTAGGTACGTATAGTAGAAATTCATGTCATAATGAATTGAAACGTGAATTTTTCAAGATTTAGCTTCCAATAAACTTTTACATCGGGATTCGGGAGTAATAAAGTTTTTAAAAGAATAACTTGGACCTACACAACAGTTCCCCTAAAGGCAATAAAATAAGGACGACATAAAAGATTCTAAGAGTACAATTACTGCTACATTTGCAGATTTTTGCAACCATAAACAAAATTTTATAACTATTGCTTCTTTATTTATTTGCCGTCGTCGCTTTTGTTATAGATGTAAATATTTTGTCAAACATTGAACTCGGCGTTTTGAAATGGCCCACTTTCGTGAAAAGGAATTTTGAGCACATTTATGTAAAGCTGCTGAAAAAAACTTTTGTATTAAGTAAAAATACAGCAAGAAATACGACAAAGGAAACCCAAACTTCTTTGTACCGGAGTTTAAAATAAAATGTCACTCGCCAAACTTTGTGTTAAATACCAATTTTAAAGAAAATAAAATGTGTTTGCGCTGCGACTCAAGTAAGAGAATGAATATATACGAGTGCCTAGTCGATGTCAAGTCACTGATTTCAGAAGTTCGTGGGTCAAACTAACCCATTGTGGGGACTGATAGTCGAAACCTTTCCTCAAATCTATCTTTCAGTTGATTGGCATTGGCTTTCTCACCTGGCGGTCAATCACCCATATTCATTTTTTAGCATTACAAATCGTATAGATTATTTATATACGAGTATTATTACGAAATAAGAAATTAATATATGTAAATACGACAGTTAAAATTGTACACATTACAGGAGTAATTAACGCCCATCCGTAATGAATTGAAAACAAAACTTAAACAAAGGCAGTTCAAATATCTCGAAGAACGCAAGCAACGTTAGAAATGTCACTCCCTTTTGTTTGAAACGGGGACCTTTTTTCGTATCGATCCCTCGCAGGTAACCCGGAGCGGATGATTTATTACCGGGCTTGTTTGTTCAAATAATCGATGCTTGGCGAAATTGGTGCAACACATTATGAACCTTACTTTATGGCAGGTTGGAGTGTTTTTACGGTATCCCGTTAAACGCATCTCCAGCTAATGGTGGTTACAGCGAAAATACCTCGTGTGCAGTGTCGGACGGGATATTTGGACAATACGTGCTTGCTAAATTTCACCAGAATTTATCGCAGTACCACACGGACGCGTTAAAGCGAACGCAATTTAATCCGTTTTGAATTGAGAACTCGTGTTTACAAATGTGACTAATGTCCGTCCGTATGAAAAAAAAAAGAATTTAGACGATTAATAACTTCGATTTGCAAACAGAAGACAAGAGTCTACTTTTTAGATTATTTTTTTAATTGTAAACTTTTTATATCTTATTTATTATGAAACGATGGTTCCAATAAATTTCGTCAAACATAACATGGTTTTATAACTGTACAGGGTAGCTACACATAACCGGGGCATCGTATAAACAGCTTATAAATATTTCATCCGCACATGACTCACGGCATCGAGCTCCTGCGAAAATGCTGTATATATTTTCTTATTAAGTACAAAAGTTAGGGGATATTATTAATTTACGAATTAGAAAAGCGGGAGTAATTTGTGATAGTTACCCTTGGGCGCCCCTTGTTGATGTAAGAGCACAATATATTGGTGACAAATATTTTCTAGTAAATTAGATGAGTAATAAAGTATTGAAACAAGATTTCGAAGGACATACATTTTTATTCTGGTAGCTACTATAATTCTACTTCAGCATTAAGGTAGATATTTGCTAAGCTTAGCTTAGGCCATGTCAGTCGCAATTAGGCGCATGTCATGCTCATTGGATACGGATTCGCATTGACATCCATTGAATTCGTAATGAAAGCCCGAGAATCTTCGTTGGGAACGTAAATGATTAATTTGCAAGAAATCATGCCATAGGATACGGCCCTACACACTTAGTAAAAAGAAAAAAACCTAATAGGTATTTGTCAATTAAAATGACAAAGTTTCACATTGGAGATTCGGCGGGAACTTGGAAAAGGCATACCGTACTTTTGTTTTAAGTAAACGGGCTAAAACTGGATACAAATATTCTGTTGACATTAACTTGACTTGATAAACGACCGAAATGCAATTCGCCATCATTAAAGGTGGCAATGCCATTTGCCACCTTTAATAACCTAAGTTGTTTATATTTTACTGTTATTTTACGAGACTCTAAGTAAGATATTGCGTATTCGCGTAAGCTTTTACTTCTTTAAAGTCGTCACAAAGAACAAATACGTATTACGCAAACAGAAGAGCACAATTGCTGTGCATTGTAGTTGCTCAGTTATAATAAAGAAAAACTTCCAACGATTTCGTCCTTTTGGCGCGCCCCGCGAAACTTTCCACTTGTACAGTTGTACTTACAAACCGTTTGTTTTACATTCGTTCCCTGTTCAAACTTTAGCCGCCATCCAGTCGTGAATGGAACGTGATATTAAAAATAAAAATGTTCTAAATGTAAATGCTGCCGATGTCATTCAAGTTAACACTGAATACAACCTACGAGAGAGGTTTTTGGCGGGAAGTCGAAGACATTGTGCTCTTGTTTAATTTCATTTTCTTGGTGTATTTTTGAGTTATATCGGATAAGGTTGATGGCATTTTGTTTGATATAGGTTAATTACAGTGCACGAGTGTTTGTGAAATAGAATAACAGTGCTAAAATATGTTTTTTCTCCTTGCCTCCAAAATTCCATCGGACACGTTCTAGTAAAGTAGCCATCGCTTTAATTGAATGTTGGACTGACTAAACTGACTGATTACTGACGACTTACTTACTGACTTTGTTATTACTTCGTCCAGTTTCATTGAAACTGGCAAAAAATTGATGCAAAAATTATACTTGACGCTGGCAGTATGCATAGAGTTTGCGATGCCATAATTGAAAAAAAAATACCTACGAGAAAACTTTTTTGTTAGTTCCGCAACATTATGATTATGGTCTTGTCTAATTGAGTTTGTGTTACAGTTGAAACATCTCGAATGCAAGTGAATTGTTATTTTCAAAACTATAGGTAGCCATTGCAATTTACATAACATCTAACTTAAGTAAATCGTCACTTCATAACCTAGATTATTATAGATAACCCGTTTCTCCGTTCATGTTTATATCGTAGTTTTGCATTATAAAGTGAATTTACGTGAAACATTGAAAGCAACATTGTAACATCACAGCAGGGACTCTATCCAACCAGTTTTCTTGCCCTCACCCTCGGCTAAACATCAGCATGCTATCTGATGGGTCTTATGGTGCCTTTAATACAGCGCTAACCTTACGTGGTTAAACATAAAAACATGTCTTTGTGTTTGTCAATTTGTCGGCATCATTTGAGTTAAGACAATTTGATTTAATTTTCATTTTTAATTTTGAGGCAAAATACACCTTTGATTTACGTATAAGCCAAATACGAACTAAAAGGTTAAATAAAAACCTTAAATGATATCGTGTGGTGTACATAGAAGTTCATTCAATAAGAATTGAATCTTTGCATCTTCAAGTGGATTATATATAACCCTTTATAAAGCCCCTACCTTTTTCTTAAAATGTTTTCTTTAATGTAAGATAAGAATACATCTTTGTCACTGCTGACAAAAACTGATCGGGGACATCTCAAAGATTCTTGAGAGGAATGCTCTCATCAGACGATGATAATATCTACACTTATTTCAGATCATTTATACATTCGATATAAAAACTGTATTTTTAATAACTTGAAGCAATAATAATGAGGTTGTTTAATTAAAATTAAACGACATTTACATTTGTTAGTGAAAGTACGATTTCATTTAATTTCAGTTTTTAAATTAACTTGGTGTTGGATTCAAAAATAAACGGACGTAAAGGTTAACCAACAATCTGTGTCCAAAAAAATATAATCATCAGACTGGTAATAAGTTGTTCACATTGTTACACATTCGGGTGCGATACCGTATCAGTGGTAGGCAATATCAATAAATCATGCGGATAAGGCGTCCGTAATTAAACGGCCGTCATCGATCACCGATAGCAACTACATGTGTAACTGATAACGGACGGACCGTCCTGTACACTCGGAAGCAGATATTCTTCTCAGTTGTGTGTCAACGAGGTACGACGAGGACATACGGAACGTAACGGCAAAGAAAGGAGCTCTTTGTATTGTGTCAAAGGCAAAAAACCACAAGGTTTAAGCTGCGTTCACATCTCAATTTACTTTCACCGTATTTGTTTAGTCTACAAAAAATCTACTTTGACACTATTTTACAGTATAATATTTCATAATTGTTTGCATTACTTTTATTATAAGGCAAAATGTTATTTAGAATACATGACATAAACTTCGAAAAATATATCTTAATTTTGTTAATTTATATAAAATCATTAAATACATATTCATAAAGTCTGGGGGAAAATGGAACGACGTCCTTATGGAACATAATAAGACCAAATTTCTAAGCGAGTTACTTTCCAGCCAACTCCTGCCGTTGTAAGGATTTTAGTATAGGTCGTATTGCATAAAATAGTACAATAATGTTGAAAGGTTACAAATCCCTTAGTGAAATTATGGTTGTAACAAGATAAATTTGTCAATGACGATTAAAGTTAATGCAAGTTTAGGACAACCCAAAAAATACATTTTTATGGTTTGTTGGCGTCGTCGTATCAGGAACGCGTATTTCTAGAAACGGGCCCGCGACTGTACCTCACGGTTCGTCCATGCACTCAATGAGTCCTGATAAAGAACATTTTCGTACGCGATAACGTATCGGCTATCTCGCAATCTGGTACACGCTATACCTTGTAGCGATACTCCATTACAAGTTTACAGTTGCCTCCGACGGGAATCTTCGCTAAACAATTTGCACTTAGTTCTTAGAGAAACGATAAGTGCGCAAGCGTACTTCGCAATATAATTATGAATATTAGAATAGCAGCATATCTGATTGTTCTACCTTCTAACATACGCCATGAGTTGTATAATACTTGTAAAATTTGATTATACGACGGAAATATCTAGCAGACTAAAATTGGATAGTAATTATTATACAACTTGTGTTTTACAATTTAATAAAAAAATGTAAACAAATAAACTCAACGAAACTTTTAAGTCCAATTGCTTGGTTGAGAAATCTTAGTAGGTACCTAACTTGTTATACAATTTTAGTTTGCAATTTATTCTTCAAATCTATTTAAAAAATCTAGACTAAACAAATCAACATCAACGACGCCTTTAAAATATAATTGCTTGGTCTGAGAAATTTGAGTACCTAATTCTTTAACACGATGTTGACCGTGTGTTCACAAGTGCACATACGGTTTTAAACCTGGACCTTTGGGATGGGCCAGTGTTTTGGTCACTAGGCTATTACTGCTTTAAATCATCTTAAAACGCTGTTATCAAATTCTCATCTAGATTATTAACATCTAAATTATTTAACCTAAACCTTAGTTAATAAAAATCTTTATTTTCTGTTCGACAACACGAAATAACGCCTCAAATCTGTGTTAAAATGAATGAAGCCAACTACATTAGAGCGTTATCGACACAATTCGGAAGATAATAGTGGACGCAAGTAATCTATCACTGATATTATTGGCATCAGTTGGCCAACAAACGGGGCGTACAGCCTTACAACATGAAGCGGGCACTGCATTCTGTGAGATAAGGATGTCGTCCGATATTGATGAATATCGATTCCTTCATATCGATATCAAAGTATATAAATCGAGCACCCTTTCGTGGAGGGAATAAATCATTTTGCAAGATTAGCTACTGTTTTCTTTTCTATTTTTGATATTTTAATAAAGGAAATGTATTTTACATACATGTTCATATTCTTATCTTTAAATGGCTAGGCAACACAGGAACAGTATAACATTATTAGCTATTTGTAACTACATATACATAAGGTTAAATAACTTTGTGATTTAAAGTTTACCATATTAGACAACCACGAATATAAGTGAGATCACATTTCTTTTAATGCTGAATACTATTTATTTGATTCATTTGTTATTTGTATCTAATTTTAAATTTACGGATATCAAATATCACTACTAGTTCTTGCCATAACACACAAAAAATCATCATAAACTGTCAAACAAAACCTCAAATTTCGTTTATTCCCGTTTGATAAAATCGATATAATTTATTAAGTTATATAGAAATCGATATTTAATCAATAAATCCCATGCCTATTCTACAGTAAACTAAACACCATTAAGATGTTCGCAGGGCGCTGCTGTAACAATCAAACTGTGAAGTGTTTGTTTAATGTAACTGGGCTATTATCTATTAGTCATTAAGTTTATTACACTTGTAGGGGAGTCGAATTTATAAACACGCATTGTTCAGGACACGTGTTTGGACGTTTACGACCGGTTTGCTAATACAGAGGTGGATTTATGTACTTCATAAATGTCATATTACTGAATCGCTAGTATCGCTTAAAAAAGTTGAGCAACGTCGGCGCGGTTGTGTGTTGAATGGGGGTGACCGCCAGTGACAAATATTATAATGCGCGATTCCGCTTCGAAGACTACGATATAGCAGCTACGCTCAAAGAATTTTCCATTGTTTTATTGATATTATTATCTTTAAGAATGGAAAACAGTAGCGCAATTACTTTTAAAATGGAAATATCGTATATGAGTCATACTGATTGATTAGGTATACACTGATAAAACATATATCTGCCAATGAAGTAATAAACGTTTAACGATGGAAAACAGAGGCTTCCGGAGACTATCGTTAGCTTGTGGCAGTAGCTTAACGGTATAAGACCTTAGACAGGAGCTTAATACACGTAGATAGATGAATTAGAATGTTGAAGTGACTACTTAACATGACGTGGTCTCCTTGGATGGTTACATCTTAAAAATATTGCTCTGTTACATCTCACATCCTAAATCTCAAATAATTGAAGTACATTGATCCTACGATACAACACGGACCGTTGTATCGTGTGAAAGCCCCGTTGATCTAGAAGCTTCCACACTCCAGATTTAGATTAACTTATAAATCGCCTGGGGTTAAGTGGACTAAATCTTTCTCGATTACTTGCAAGTAATGTATGCATTACTTGCAAGTAATCACTCAATAAGATTACTGCACATGTTGCATATTCAATTAAATTGATTATGATTTGATTAATGTCCTGGCAGTTGCTGAGTGACGTCAGAGATACAATTAATTGAAATTGATCTGTCTAGAGACTGTAATTAATGGACTTGAAGTGAAATTGTAAACGACATGTTCAAATTGAATCTTTAAATAGAATCTATATGTTCGATCATCGTAAATTGATAGCAAGTAATTTCAGGAGGAAAGTTCCACCACATTGGCATATTATGGAAATCAATGATGAAAATCTGTTGGAGTTAGTAGTTCTCGATGTAGATATTGAAAAATAAATTACTTTACTTTATAATATTGGTACCGCGGTTACAGCACAGACCATTTACCTACAATATTATAATAAACAGGAATCTGTAAGTATATTCTCCAAAGATAGAACTTACGTTAAATTTAAATCCAAATCGTCTAAACTGGAATCTCATCGCGATAATCTACGAGGGGAAAGTGGACACCGAGTCCCGATTGCTTAATAAATAATTCGAATTCATTACTCGATGCCAAGTTTTGGGGAGTGAGTTATAAATTAAGTTTGTTAAGCAGGTGATCGGATCGCCGGACGATAAAAAAGTTAAAAATTCAATAACAGCCCGGTCCAGTGCGGGGAACGATGGGTGGGCCGGCGCATGTATAAATAATTTGACGGACGACGCCTCGACGGTAGCTCAGCAGGCCACCTCTCGTTAATATTGTTAATGGCGCACCCGAAGAGACGGATAGGAACGAGGAAAATGTACGAGTACGTTGGAAATGTAAAACGGATGTAGGTATTGTTCTGATTAAATTTGATAAGCCAGTCATCAGCGTTAACCTTTTTAATGACTCACTGAACGGGCCTCATCGCAGAGCATTGAGAAGTTGTTCCGTAGTCCAACACGCTGCCCAAGTGCAGCTTAGTGGACATTTCTAAGATATTTAAGAGATTTTATGTAATTCAGGGATGCACGGTGACGAATTAATCGTAAAATCGTAAAATATTTCTTTTATCCAAGATGAAAAACCAAACTGGTGGAAGTTGGATCGGCAACAGTGGCAATAATTTATGTTTCTAAACTTCGGAAGGCGCAGTTAATGTTGTTTTTATCTATATTTTTTAATAGTCGTTAAACCCACAAAACAAAAAACGAAGAAGAACGATAGGAACTTGATGCATTCTTAATTTTGAGGAGATTCGTGTCAACTTTTCAAGCTTTTCACTTGCAGCAGCCTAAAAGAAATCTTTGTTATAAATATGCCAGCAGTTTATCGTATCTTCCAGAAAACATTTTCGTCCTTAATTTCAGGTAAAATCCCAACATGGAAAGCGTCGGTGGTGGCAACACTGGCAGCGGTACTTGGATGCTTTCCATTCCGTCAATAGCTTCAATTACGCCGTGATTGCTCATGTTCGACGCAGCTTCCAACCTCTATTTCAGCGATCTGATATCTCTGGGAAAGTGGGTGGATATGCCCTGTTCTATCTATGCAACTAAATGCTACTTTCCCCTCGATGTTTGTGAATGTGAACTTGCTGCTAGCTTTATTTCATTAAGAGAATATTATAAGTTAATTTGACAGATAGTAGAACTCGTATGGTTCAGTCAGAAAGGATTAACCCTTAACTGCATGATTTTTTATTTTGGGCCGAGAAAAATACCAGGGGTTCTAAATGAGGTGTACATCACAGGAAAAATAATAAAAAAAATCAAACTACAGTTCTTTGTGAAAAAAAATGAGTTTTATTTATTGATGTAATATTACATCATCATGCAAAATCGTCTTAAATTATCATACTAAGGAGTATTATGAAAATCTGTGAAACAGTTATTAGTTCCGTTCAAACATAGAGGGATATTGCATTTTGAGCATGCCCATTGGGTTGTACCTTTACATTGAGGAAGTTTACAGCGTAAACGCTTTGAAAATATGGGCCAGTGCGCAGTACCATCTGAACGCACGTCCTTACAAGGAAGCGGATGAGCTGGTCCTCTTCGTTTCTTAGCTTGTTCTTCTAAGAAGCTGTTGCTTGGCCGACCTCTTTTGTTGCTGTTGCTTGTTCCCACATTGCACAGGGCATCTGCCAATTCATTTCGGAACTCTCCTAAATTTGGCAATTGCTTTTTGGGGGTACCTTTTGCAGTCATGTTTTTCTTGAAGAGAACCCACGAGTTGATGACGGCGAGGTCTAGTAAATGGTAAAATAGTCTCATATACCATTTTTTACTTTTGACTCTTATACGATACCGTCCCAAGTAACTATCCATCAGGTCAACTCCTCCCATGTGCATATTATATTCTTGAACTACTTTAGGGCATGGGACGTCAATTTTCTGTTTCAGTTTTTTGTCAAACCGTTGCACTTTCCCTGCAGGTTCTGCACCAACATACGTGGATAATAGAGTTACTACCTTATTATCCTTCCAAACAGTAGCAGAGAAATCCACGCCATCGTGATGAGCCACTTTTTCTTCGTAGGTTCCTCGGGGGACGGAGGTTTTCATGAGCGTCTTTTTATCCGGAAGTCGACAGTTTGGTAAGCGATTTTGCTGGACAGTGCCGACACAGTGGATACCCTGCTTGGACAAGTAGTAGGCCAAAGGTAATGAGGTATAGAAGTTGTCAAAATATATGACGTGATTTAGCTTCCTCGGTACTACTCTGACCAAACGCAAGACCACATTGTTTGTAATCCCTAAATCAGGTTCATCAGCTGGCTTATCTTTGGTATTGTCTTGTCCAGAGTAGACTTCAAACCGGTAGGCATAACCCATCAGGCTGCATAGTACAAATAGTTTGTAACCCCACTTGTGAGGTTTATTGGGAAGGTATTGTTTGAGGAAGTGAGATATTTTTGTTGCACACATTTGCTTGTCAATGGAGAGGCGCTGGTCTACAGGTATCGATGAAAAAGTCTTGTTCAGGTGATCTATTACCGGACGTATCTTATGGAGGCGGTCGTGATCTGGATGTTCCTTTGGTAAATGATGCTCATTATTATTGAAATGCAGTACTGACCTGATTGCCTCAAATCTGTTTATCGACATCGTGGCTTTTATCGGCGGGTATCCAAACTTGTCGTGCCAGTATGACCGAACGCTTTGAAAATGTTGCACAGACATGAATAACAAAGAACCAAAATACTTTTTGAGGTCTGCAACAGTGATAGTAACGGGATTGGCAACATTTTTTTGAACGGAATATAAGTTAGACTCATCTACTATCTTTTCTAAGAAATCTGGTGTAAAATAGTGCAGAAAACATTTGTAGGGTGTATCTAAGTCGGCTATTGCAGTATCTAGTGTAGATGTGGGCTCATGTACAATTTTGCGCTCATCGAATGTCATGCTACCAGTTTTCCATATAATCTGACGCTTATCGAAGCTATTGAAGATACTTGCACCTGAACTTGGCGCTGGATCAGCATCTTGAACTAAGGGAGGGTCGTCTTCGTCATGTGGAATAGGATCCTCACATTCGGGAACCAAATCTTCCACATCATCTGATACCAAGTGATGTACGAGTTGCTGCGCATTGGCATAAAAGCTCTCTTCATCGTCATCCTCATCTTCCAGACCATCTTCTGAGACGTTGCCGTCTTCCAACTCCCTCAATAACCTTTCAATGTCATCATCATTCACTTGGCGTCGTGACATTGTGCTAAAACAAAATACATGCATGAAGAAAGAACCACCACCAAGTGTGAAACGTTTCGCAACAGCTTCACTCCATAGAAATCGTGTTTAGATAGTGAAAAAATACTCGTAAGTAACAATAAAACTGACATAATACATTCATTACAGTTACTTTAAAGCAAAAAAGCCGAAAAAAAGGTCAGAAAAAAAAATCGTCCTTACTCCATACTAATAATATTTTATGCCAATTTCCATGATGATGTAGTACTACATCATAAACAAAAATCGTTGTTTTCAGGAAGTTACATTGATAGTTACAAAATGCTAATACAATACCATTTTTACATACCTATGTGCTGCCGGAAACTATTTTTGTTTATTATAATTCAGACTTTTTGCCAAAAAAACATTCACTGCAACAGTGTCGAAAACCGCGAATTGCAATTTGGCGCCAAGAACTTTTAACGTCAAATTTTTGTAAAAAAAAAAGTTGTCTATGGCGATAAGGTGCGTTTATACGTGTCGATTAGACCTTTGACAATACTTTAAAAAAATAAGCACGTAGGTAGGGTTGCTAGATAAAAATATATTGGAGGAAAAGTAAACTGATGTAATATTACATCATTATGCAGTTAAGGGTTAAACATTATGTTTCGGAGACGAAAACTACTCAATTTTTACCGACTTCTATAAGGAAGACATAATGTATTCGGCTGTATGTATTCTTTTTATATAATTTATAATGTTCACCGATTATTTCGCCGTCAGTGCACCGATTTTCATTTTTTTTTTCTTATATTATACATTACAAAACACACAGCCTAAAACAAATTCAGAACTTTAAAATGTCATTATGGTTTTCTAAGCAATATTTCAAGTCCATATTTTGAGTACTTACTGTTAAAATTTATGTATTTATTAGGTAGTCTCAAAAACCCGCAGAGGACGTGGACCACTTTTGAAACTCGCATCAAAGTTAACTAGCTTTTTCATGGCTTTTGTGAATGAGTGGCGCGGGAGGTCCGATTCAGGCCGCCAGCGCCGTGGCCGAAACTTTGGTCAGTGGGTAATGGTAACGTTGAAAAAATGAACATTTTAACCGTCGCCAAATTTTAACGTTTTAATACAAGATTTCATCCCTCATGATGGCAGTGTCTGTTTTAATTTGAATTTATATGATTATTAAATAGGGTATTTATTTTATGGGTCTCGTTGCCTGAATTAGTTTTATTATTATTATTATACATTTAAAGCGGATAGATTACTGTCCCATGGGAACGGTACATTTTCCGCAGATAAAAATAGCTCATGTGCTGTTCAAAAAAATTCCAAATTTTAGCTGTTGTTGTGTGATTGATCAACAAACATCCATTCAAACGCCCAAACATTCGCATTTATAATACTAGTAAAGCTCTTATTATAATATAAGATTCATTCGAAATACAACACAGTTTTACAGTTTTTGTAGGAAGTTGTGCGTACACTAACTTCTAATAAATAAATATTAAAAGTTGGCCATTAATGTCTTCGGAAACGGAAACCCATAGAGTGTAAGTGACCTATTAAATGTAATAAAGTAATAAAATTTTATCTCACGTTTACAGTTTAAAACTTTTAAATACTTCAAATCCTTTCATTGTGTCCTTTGCCTTAGTACCCTCAATACTTTTAAAAAGTTTCCCGGTGACTCAAAACCGTACACAACCTACAGACACAATGCCACAACTTCCTGATGAGAGTCGTATTCGTATCCATAGAAACTGTATGCGCGAACAAATTTGTAAATGGCCGTCGAACAAGAAAGGCATTGTTGGTATTGCACGGACGACTGTACAGGGCTGCAACCGAAAGTTCAAAAACGAGTTCGAATATTGAAATTTTAAAAAAGGAAAGAAAAATATAAAAAGTACTTAAATGATAAAAAAACTATAATTATTATTACAAAATTTTATACTCACCTTATTTAGAATTACTTATAGAAAAGAAGGGAAAATTAGGAAACGAAAATGTTTTTTAACTGATTTAAACAATTTGGTTTAGATTTTTATTTATTAAATTATTTTCCTTCTGAATTTCTCGACATGTTAAGTTTTTACACTAATAAGTAATTGCTGATAAAAGTCCTTTAACAGAAATATTCTATTAATGTGGTAAAGACCCAGAACATATCTAAATTTTAACACTCTGAAATCAAAATATAGAAAATAAAACACACACAACCAGATATTTTTTTAATAAACATAATTTTTCTCTATTGTCCACAAAGCGCGAACTAAAAATAAATAAAATGGTACGTTAAACCAGAAAATGACACGAAATTTTGAACAGCCCTATACATCCCATGTTTGCGGTAGCGTCCATCGAACCCGCCTTTATATCCATCTAAATGAGCACTAATTACATTAAATGCGTTTTACCTGTAATTAGGAGGTGTTGGATAATATGAAACAGTGGTTAACGGTTACCACATCCCATGGGATTGTTTACCTGCCACCATGCTTTATGGAATGTTTCCATACAACGCCCACAGTGTGATAAAGTAAACATTCCAATCATTAGGTGCTTAGATTTCCCATCTCACGATAACCGTTTATTGGCTAGATATTCGGCTTTGGTCAAGGTTTTGATCGGAATCACTGTTGATGTTGTCAATAAGATGTAAAGTAAGATTAAAGATGCAGATTAAGATAAGAATAAAAGATTGATTAAGATTACAGTAGCTAGATATGATAGACCTAGGTAGGTCACGAGTAACTCTTATGTAGTTTTGTAAACAGCTATTTTTAAATCTCTGTGAAGTTCAAAAATGGAATAAATAAAATAATCTTATTAATTCTATCGATCACTCTACTACATTGCTGAAATATTATGTTGGTGGAGTGCGTCACAAAATAAACTCGGCCGACGATTGTTGCAGTTCGTTTCAACGGCGCCCGTTCATATACTATACATCATACATTCTCAGTTGCGTTCAGAATTATTATTATTACAAACAACAAACGTACATAAACAGTTTTGTGCAAAAATAGACTATTGATAAGAGTAAGGTCAGTTCAGCTCAGGTTAAGATTTGACCCATAAAATACACATGAAATAAGACGAATGTCATATAGACCACGCAGTTTTAAAGAGGACTTTGAAGTCGTCTACATTTATGCTCAAGCAAGCTGGTGACTGCACGTGGCTGCATTTAACTTTTGACAGACTAGCGGCCGCCCGCGACTTCATCCGCGTGGACTTTGGTATTAGTCATATTATTTTAGCTTAAAGCCTTCCCCGATAAATAGACTATCCATCGCCAAAATAATTTTTCAATTCGAATCAGTAGTTCCTGAGTTTAGCTCGTTCAAACAAACAGATTCTTCAGCTTTATAAACATATATGTATTAGTTTAGATATTTTAGTGTATTTGCTAGGAAAACTTACAGAATATTTGAAGAGCTTAAATTTTCTATGCCCTCATTGACTTACAGAAATTGCGCATTGGCTTCTGCAAAATATATTAGTGTTATCATGTGAGGTGTAGTTACGTAAGCTTCAATATGGGATTGACTAATGTTTTGTTGTGTTTCTATAGGAATAATGCTTGCAGTGCAATCGATAAATCGCTCTTTGTGTTTATCATAAAACACTCTTACCGTTTATTTTAATTGGTGTAAAATGTTGAAAGTTTCGGAACGGGTGAATTAGTATGTGATTAAGAAAACAAACAGCCTACGATGTTTAGTGAAAACTGCGTATAAATTTGTTTCAAAACGATCTGTGACATTGAATTATTGTCATTTCGTGTGGGGAATGACCCCATAATTAAAGTCTGTGACACTTTTAAGATGCTTTTATGTCGGAACACATTTTTTGTGGGACTTAATTTTATAAACATACGGGCAGGGAAATTAGAGAGGCAATGTTGAACGCATTTGGTGCAAGACATTGTATTCTTTCTTTGTTAGTTCTCAAATGGATTAGATGTATTGTATTCTTTAATTGATAAAGCGTACGTTTTTGTTATTTGAATCTTAAATCACACGTATGTTTACTTAGAACTTTCCGCAGTACGATGTACTCTTATAGGTAAATATAAAAAGAATCTATAATGATTAGAACTTTGAACTGATCGTGAAAATTATTCTGATTGGATTGCTAAAGACTAATGCAAAGTTGTGATAATACTACTCACACTTTATGTACTAGTTCTAGGAAGTTAGTTACTATCCGGTAGCATTGCAACAGAATGGATGGGTGGGTCGAACCATGGTCGAGCCATTAAGGAGGCAAACGAACCCATAATTAAGTTTGCTGACATCTAAAGACGTTCCGCGCTGTAAAGCACATTGTTGTTAGTTATGGAGATATATTTAAAGTAAACATGTGTTGTGAGCGCCTGCTTCAATGGATTTGCGAACACTCGAAGCAGTTAATGCCTCGCTACGTGCTCCATGTTTTGCATCTATTTCCTCAGGATTTGTGTCAGTCTGCTGCAAGCAAAGATTTTCGTTTCCATAATTTTTGAGGAGCAATGCTGAATGAATGATAAATGTTGTCATTACAGCCTTCACGATCCGAAGTCTGCTTTAGTTCTCTATCTTAGTTTTGTCATGAATCATGATTAAGTGGTTGCCTGGTATACAATTTAAAAATTTCGTCGAATCCAATGCAGCAGTCAATGAAATCCGTGTTACATAAAAACCAATCCACTTTTAAAATACTTAAGTATGTATATACTGGAAATATATACACACCTATGCATTATAAAAAATACAAAGATATATTTTCTTTTCTTCAAAAAATAAAATTATGGACTGCAACACCGAGTAAATCATACGTGAAGTGCGCATGGCCCGGCGATTAGCGTAGAATGCAAACGATCTATGCAACTAAGCCAAACGGGCGCGGTCAGGTGTGAGATGGGTGACCGCTAGCGGCAAAAAAATTCATGCGCGTTTCCGAGGGCACGTTAAGCTGTCGGTCCCGGTTGTTGTCGACAGATACCAGATGTTAAACCTTGTCGGAGGCCTTACGGGCGGTTTGAAAACATCCGACAGCGGGTTGGCCACTAACCCGCATCTCCACCACCCGCATTGGAGCAGCGTGGTGGAGTAAGCTCCAGGCCTCCCAAACGGGAGAGACCCGTGCCCAGCAGTGGGACGCAAAAAAGGTTGCAGCCAAAGCAGGACAAATACATATCTTTTGTATTCGTGCGTTATTTTCATTAAAAATATTGGGTTAGCTGTTCTCATTAACTTTACTATAGGAAAACTGAATCTAGGACACCAAAAAACATAGAAATAATCAGAAAACCTACCTACCTACTTAGCACAAGTTTAGTTTAGTCGTACACTTTATGTTCAAGCTACCAATAGTTATAAAAATCAAATAGTATTTTATTGGCAGGTAGATTGATTAGCAATAAGGCTCACATTTTATTGCTCGTGGCTATCATGCAATAAATTAATTACAGCAATAACTGTTTATTAACTTGCTATAAACATAAAAGTACCAATATCTATTAGTAGCTTATTATTTATGCTAACAAGATGCCCTATGTCGTGCCATATTTTGAAGACAAGCGAGAAATTTATTATGATTCTAACTTCTTTAAAAAATCTGCTTCGAGCGACTGTAAACTTAGGTTCCAGATTACGAACTTAAAAAAACGACGTTCAATGTTCTATCGTAAGCTCTGGTATCTCTATTTACAGCAAAACGCGTGTCTAGAAGCCTTTATAATATTTATAATATTTATTTAATAAAGGCATCAATATACAGGCCCAATTTTAATTGTTAGTAATTCTTAAATTCTATTTATTATTTCTAGAGTTAGTTTTACACATATCAAACACACATACATTTTTATGAATTATGGTTTATTTTTAACCAAAAAAATCATTCATAGGTATACATACTTTTTTGTTGCTCAGCAATATTACGATATTTATAGTCTGTTGTGATTATTTTTCATTGGCACGCTCGTATTTGTAGGTTAATGTTATTGTAATAGTTTGTGTGTAATTTGGCTGTGTTTAATGGGTAGTGTTCGGACTTGTTTATTTTTCTAGTGGCTAGAAATGTAGTGCTGCCCCCGTTACATGCAATCAAAACTCGGGCAAGATGGTTATTTTTGCAAATACTGCCAGTAATATTATATAATGGAAGCGTAATGCCGTTGAAAAAGAAATGCAAATTAAACGGATATGATTATTCGTCGGTAATCAACACAACTGTCAGAGAATTACATTGTAATAAGATTAATGAACAAAAATACCTTTTTAAATTACCGCTTCAATTAATAGTTAACGCACGTTAATAGTTTTTATGCCTCCTTTAGACATCCCGTTCGCAAAACACATCACCACGTATAATATCGAGAAGCAGTATCAATAAAGAGTATAATGAAGAGTTTTCATCTCATTGCATCTGTATTCAGTGATCACCTCTGGGGTGACGGTGACGGCGCGGTACATATCCTACCTGTTTAGCCACTCGATGTCTCGACATACCGGTTCACGCCGATGACACCGCCTCAATACCCGTAGTGTCATGATGGGCTATTGAATTTAATGATTCGGTCGTAAATTCCACATCTTGTTATCAACTCGTTTGTTTTAGCTTTCGCAGTGCAAATAATATAAACTGGGATAAATGTTTAGATTACAGTGAGACGGGCTATTTTAAAGTTGAATAAGTAATTTACGACTATGTGCGTGTAACAGGGCGTCAATTGGATAATGTAATGAATCTTTTCATGATACAATTTAAAAGCGTCAGGTAAATTATCCTCTAAGGCAACAATATAAGTTTAAATAGTTCAGTTTAGCGACTTAACTACATTGTATATTCGATAATAATATAAAGTGATGAGACGATTTGAGAATATTGAGATGAGAGAGTGTAGACTGTAGATCGCTTTAGTACATCAAAATTGCTTTGGAAACACAGTACTGGCAGCAACATTTATTTTCAAAATAGACTCGACATACGAGTACAACTAATTTGAAAAGAATAAAGATGATGGCAACTCCATGTTTTAATTTAATAAGCGTTAGGTATAATTTAGAACGTTATTTTGATGAGCATTTGTTTGTTGTGATATCAGTATTTTGTCAGCACGAGTGTAAGAAGTCCTGAAACACCGGTTATTTATTACGTACACATAGTTGCCCTACACATTACAGGCAGGGCAGGAAAACGTGGAGCAAAGTGGCGGCGCAGTGAGTCAGGCGCTATTTCGAACTTGCTAATGAGAGGCATGGTGCAAGCGCTTTGGGACTATGATTAGTTCGCAAGGTTGGTGTGGAAGGTGCCTTGCCTATCGACACGATGTTAGAAAGAAACACCCAAATGGGAGTTTTGGTGGGAACTTGAAGATTCAAGTTGGACTCTTATTTTATTTTCATAATCTTAGTGTATTTTTGAGTTTTATCTGATAAAGTTGGTATTTATTTGATACCTATAGGTTATTAACGGTGCGCGAGTGTTGTGAAATAAAATAACAGTGCATAAAAACATTTCTCCCGGTTGTACCATAAACTCTTGCTTTACGGATTTAGTTTATTACTACTTCGTCCATTTTCAATAAAACTGTAATAAAGTGACGGAATAATCATGTCTTCGTGACGCTGGTAATATGCGCAGAGTGCAATGCCATACTTAGTTGAAAGAATTGAAAGAAAAAGAAAGAAAAAAAGCTCGAAATAAAGGATCAGGATAGGTATTTTTAATGCTTACTTTTCCCACGTATTAGGAGAAATGAGAAAAAAATATTTTTTTTGTACAAAATTTTCGTTGTAAAAAACAATTTCAGCACATGAATAGAACGAATTTTAATGTTTGAACTCTCGATAAAATTACAAGTACAATCTTGTATCAGTGTATGTATTTCAATTATTGCCAACAATAAATAGTCAACTCATTTACATGCTTTTTGAGTAGTGTTAGATTATAAGTGCTTTTACAGTAGCTAACAACTAACAAGTGTTGTTAATTTGGAATATCCCGCGCTGGAGGATAAATAATGATATTCATATTACACCCTTCAACATTAAATTGTTACTTACATGCTTTTTGAGTAGTGTTAGATTATAAGTGCTTTTACAGTAGCTAACAACTAACAAGTGTTGTTAATTTGGAATATCCCGCGCTGGAGGATAAATAATGATATTCATATTACACCCTTCAACATTAAATTGTTATTTACATGCTTTTTGAGGAGTGTTAGATTTATTAGTGCTTTTACAGTAGCTAACACCTATCAAGTGTTGTTAATTTGGAATATACCGCGCTGGAGGATAAATAATGGTATTCTATTACACCCTTCAACATTTAATTGTTACAAGCTTTTTGGGTAGTGTAAGATTTACGTGCTTTATTAAATTGCTAAAAAGTATTGTTAACTTGAAATATATTGCAACGTGGGATAAATTAATGTCATCCATATAGTTGTTAATAGGTAAATACTTTTATTATTTATTATGATAAGCAATTAACGAAAACGAAATAAACGTTTTTTAAATCAAAAGTGTCGATACAACATAGTGTTCAAGAAAATCGAGAGTTATCTTTGCGTAGTCGGCATAACAGTATAACTTGCTATTTTTTAGTTCCATTTTGCATTGTTTTATCTAGCTTTGTTAGGTCCACGTTTAGACAATATTTTCCGTCATACCTACGTTATATTTTTATGCTGGTTAGTTAAAAGACAAAGATTGCAGTTTTGCAAAGATACAACTAAAGATGATTAAGAATAGGTATGTTGGTGTTTTATTCAATTATATCTATTATTGAGATAAGACCTCCTTAGTTTACGTTCTAAATCTTAATATATACATATAAATTACGTGTCACGTTGTCCGCGATGGACTCCTAAACTACTTAACCGATTTTATTAAAATTTGCACACCGTGTGCAGTTTGATCCAACTTGAAAGATAGGATAGCTTTAATACATCTCAATTTATAGTCGCAATATCATTATATTTCTGATACATTAGGGCAGGACAATGTCTGCCGGGTTCGCTAGTCCCTACTAATATTATAAATTCGAAAGTAACTCTGTCTGCTACGCTTTCCCGCTTAAACTACTGAACCAATTTGAATGAAATTTGGAATACAGATAGAGTGAACCTTGGGAAAGAACATAGGATGGTTTTTATCCTACGGTAACCTACAAAACGGGTCCACGCTGGCTTAGCCGCTGGCGGAAAGCTAGTATTATATATACCAATGTAACCAATTCCATTCTAGTAATTTTTGTAAGCAAATGTGACATATGGTGGGCTAGACAAGTGGCATTCTACAGTTTCTACTGTCGCAAACGCTTGTACAATAGAATTTAACGATCGAGATCACGCGTTAGCTCACGTCAAACTCATACATTTTTCACTAATCACTCTTTTCTACAATCGTTACGATATTCGAATGACACTTGTCTAGGCTCCCTGTTTAGTCGGGACGAAAAGCAAAAGATTTCGAATTACAGTCATACAGAGTGGCATTGGCATATATGAAGCTAGTGATATGGTAATCCGCCCCTCAGGTGGCGGGTGCGTTGCCTCCGAGCTCGGGTGGCTCGGGGCGACGTCCTGCAGACAAATTTATTTTCATTTCTCGTTACGTGTGGTGCCCATTTTAGTAGGTATTATCTGGGAATAATATGGACTATGGAGTATTTGTGTAGGGTAGTATTGAGGTTCAATTATTTACCTATGTGTTGTGATTATAATTATTGTAGTAGGTAACTATACTCAATACCTACCTACCATAAGTATTGAAATGTTTTAATTTTTTTATTTGAAATGTTTTACATCGGTAGTTGAAGTAATATCTATTTATTAGGAGCATTAATATTTTGTTAATGTAGGTATGGCGATATATTATGTAGGTAAGAATGTTTGATTTTTTTTCGCGGTAGGTACCTAATTATTAATTAAGTACCTATTGCATTCCTACAAAATCATGAAAATGCCTACTTAGGAAATTTTAGGTACCTAAGCTGATTTATTTCTATCAACTACTTGTGGAAAAAAAATAAAAATTTGTTGGTAGGTAGGTACCAAGGTAGATAGAAAATCCTAGTATTTCGATGAATATTTCAATAGGTCGGTTTTTTTTATTTCGAGTTTGGACCTGGAATAATCAAATCACGGCGCGATGCTCATCTTTTTAGCAGTCTGTACCTTTACTAAGAAAACTGTTTCTTTTGTATGTAGGTACTTATAGCTGTAGTCCTACTTGTTAAAGTCTCATACTTTAAGTATTCTTAAGCTACTGACAACTCTATTGTTAAGGTAGGTATATAACACGATTAGACAACGGTCAACGAGCTTTTAAATACCTAATTGAATGATTTTCTGACAGGTCTGATGTCTGTTGCAGTAATTAATTACCAATATAAAATTATCGTTTTATGTAATAATATAATAATAATAATTTGTTTTATTTCTCACCCACAATATAGCTTATACATACTAAATTTTACATAGGTATTTATTTTCTTAATTATACATAAATGTTATCACATATATTTAATAAACTAGTTTAATCCAAACTTTGACCTGAATATATAAATATTTATTTTTATCATTATAACTTAAAAAAAAAAGCTGAATGAAAAAAAATAATAATCACAATCTTCTTATATTTAAACTTCAAATCAGTTTCTTAGTATCTAATTATCTTAGTAATATCTTTAATAGTAAGAAATTGAAAAATGAGTCCTGGATTAGATAAACTAACTGATGATTACATAATTAATGTTGTAATGTTATTTTACTGTTTATGAGACAAATCTAAACTTGTTACAATTGGGCTCAAAGAAAATGACTATTAATCTTTATTTATTTGTGCTTATGTAGCCATAATTTACTTCTTTTACCGAATATTTAAAACAAAAATTCTATTCTCTAAGAGATTACCAGTATTGTTTCTGATGGATGATATTTAGAAATCAATTCAAAATCATTTTCTCGCACATTTAAATTGATTTACAACAACAATTCGATATGGGAACTAATAAAAGCTTTATCACAGAAATAGAATGAAACTTAGCACAGGTGGACAGGCCGGCTTCCAGCGCCGCGTCGCGCCGGACTCGAACCGGCGTCCGTACCTGCATAGTGCATCGCATTATATTTAGCTCGCTATCTGCCCACCGCCACTTATCGCCTCAAAACAAATCCCGACCTTATCGTCGTCGCGTAAATACGTCAAATCAATATCCGATAACTCACCGCTCCGTAGCTGGAACCGCGACCGCCGACAAGCGCACAACACAAACAAATCTCCTACACACAGATCCTCTCACTGTCTTCTTGAACAACACCTAATTAAATCCATGTTATCATTTAAAAGTATTGATCAGTCACACGCGTTGGAACCGTTCTCGACGACGCGTATATTTTTACATTCGACTGGGACTACTTCTTCGATGACACGACATTCGTCTTCATGCAAATCGTCGGGACGATTCCTTCGACGTCAGTTCGGTTACACTTTTTCACAAAATGGAGCAATGTCACAGATCAGCTGAGCGATTGTTTCAAACAATGATACCGGCGATCACGTATGCGTATTCAATAACACGTATAGATACCGCGGCGTGCGGAGAGGGACTGACCGACCGGCCAGACCGCGACCGACCGAGGCGAATGAACGAACGACGCCGAGGGTGCGCGGCGAGCGGCGGCGGGACGCGGGGTGCGCGGCTGTCACGTACTCACTCGTTCCACCGATAGATGGCGTCGATGGCCCGTTTCAGTTCAGCATTTAGCTACAAAACAGTCTTCGCCGACGTCGTCGTGATTTCCCAAATAATTACGCTAAGAACGTCGTTCGCCGCCGTTTTTAAATTAGGTGCCGTAGACGAATATTG
Organism: Pyrgus malvae; assembly: GCA_911387765.1. NCBI lineage: Eukaryota > Metazoa > Arthropoda > Insecta > Lepidoptera > Hesperiidae > Pyrgus > Pyrgus malvae. The sequence goes on along the minus strand of OU426960.1, from coordinate 1,199,445 downwards.
AAAAACGTTTGCTCTACGCGTTATCGAATTCTCTCAGTCGATGTCCGGAATCAATTTATGCGAATCAGGTTTAAGCTCGCGACGGAAATTAGTGTGTACATTGCATTACTTCATGGGGAATTTTATTCGGATGTCGGCGCGGAGCGTTGAGTGTTTGGCAAATGTAAAAATGAAAAAATTCTATGAAAACTGAATTGGAACGTAATCACGGATGGAAATCGATTAAAGTTTGCAAAAGTACTTCAACATGATATCTCGAGAGTCTATCAGTGGATGAAACTCATTTTGGGCGCTCCCTTTCTATCGGACGAAATAATGAGATTGGTTCTATAGGATTCATCTACCTACTGCTCTACTTACAAAAATAAAAACTTGCACTCTCCGGTAGTGCCAGCAGAAGTGAAAACTTGAACATTAACGTTGTGCATTTTTAATATTTTGGAATGGTTAGGGAATAATTTCGCACGAACTGCTTTTGTTATCTGTACCTATTATTTTTCATCTAGTAGTTTCAGTAGGTTTTCATATAGCATTTTTATAAAGTACTCACTCTGCACTTTGTTCAATGTCCATATTTTAAATACCTACTTACTTGATATAACCGAATTATACAAGTATAGACAGTCGAGGCGTCATCAGCTGTCACCCCTCCGTCTTACGAATTTTCGATCAGGCCACGTGTAGTTGACGCGAGTTTAACATTTTTTACCCATCCCAAAAAATGTGCACAACGCCGCTAAAGACGTTTTCACTTAAAAAAAACCAGATCTAGATATTACGAAAAACTTATTCATTCTTCATTTATGTTTTTTTTTTAAATTTCTATTACGTATAGTAGATTGAGTAGGAAAGGCAAACATTCAGTTCATTTTATTTATATACCTTAGCAAAATTTATATACCTTACCCTTTCTAAAATCTAAAATTCTAACGAAAACATTTTCATGTAAATTGTTGCCAAGACACACTCGTTTTAATTATGGCTCGCTCGTCAGAGTTTTTAGATCTCTTGTAGAGTCAAGGTTCTAACTTTACACGCCTTAGTCAAAATTCGTGGCATATTACAAGAATTATTGTAAGTATAACAGAAAAAAATTAACACTAAAAAATTCAAGCTCACATACCAAATTTATTGTTGATTTTGAGTCAGTGAAGAAATCATGGACTTGAAGATGTTTATCAATAAAATCTAAATTATAAAAGCAATTAAAACTTTAGAAGTAGATACATATAATATATAAAAAAATGACTAACTTTAGAAGTAGATACATATTATGTTTAATTTTTTTATGACTATTGACGACCCGTGTGCAACGGTTCGATTTCCGGCGAAGCAGAGATTGAAATGATTTTAATTTCTGTTCTCGGTTTGGATACTTATTTATGTTCGTGACTTTGTGTGTGTCCATATTACCTACGACATAGGGTTTATCTACCATGTTGTATGTATGGTTATGATTATGAAACGCTATTATTCATAAACTTTATAGACATAAGGTCCTAAAGATTAGTATCCGTCATACCTAATGTAAGACAGGTTGTAAGGGTTCAAAGACACGATCGCGACGAATCGCTTCTAGAAAAGGTAGGTAATGCTCTAACTCTTTACTTGCTCGCCTTCTAATATGCTGTCATTAAAGATAGACACGAAAAATTGAGTGAGACAATAGGTATACATAAGTATGTGAGGCTAATAAACCGGGTACCCAACAATGAGGCAATAAATATGAGGCGTTTAAGCCGCATAAATAAACGAGTCCTGTCTATAGAATATGACAGATGATAACGCCGACCATAAACAATAGAGTGGCGATATGGACAGATAACGCACTGATTTATTGTGTACCGAGAGCGCCTAAATCAATTACAGTGGCTGTCTGTATCTACGAGAAATGTGAGCTCTTTCCACAGCTTAAAAAACGGGTCAAGTCTGCGTTGGAGTCGCACACGAAGGGTTCCATACTATCTATATACATAAAAATTAATGTATGTCTGTATGTCCTTTATAGAATCGTAAACTATGCATTTGATCATGTCATGATCTTCAGCAAAGTGTTGTGCATGAGCCCACAAAGGTTTCTGAGTTGGTGTCTGTCTGTCTGTCTGTTCCGGCTAATCTCTGAAACGGGTGGTCCGATTTTGACGGGATTTTCACTGGCAGGTAGCTGATGTAATATAATAAGGAGTAACTCAGGCTACTATCTATAAAAACAGCATCAGTTATCTATAAAAACAGCAAAAATCATACTTGTTGTATGGAAGCAGAAAAAGTTGTTTCATATAATTATATAACTAAATATTCTGAATATTTCAACCATCTACCTGTTGCTGTTATTAATATGGAGCAAAAAAGAGCAAAAAAGAGCAAAAAAACACGTTTGTTGAGATTCACTTATGGGAGACCCTTAAATATTTATTTTATTCTGTTTTTTAGTATTGTTATATGTTATAGCGGCGACAGAAGTCTGAAATACATCATCTCAACTCTCTGACTATCATGGTTTATGAGATACAGCCCGGTGACAGTGGTGACTGACGGACCAGTTGGGTACGCAACCCTAATATCCGAAGTCGGTAATTATTTTGTTCAAATTTTTGTTATTATTTTTGACGTGACAACGTCTTAAATTAGGTTGCGGCTGGGAGTCACTTATGAAAAAGAGTAACGCTCGGTAACGTAACGATGAGTCACCGAACGAGAGAGAGGCCCGCCGAAGTTTACATGTACAATGTTTTAGTAAACAAAATATATTTCTATAGTTAAAATTTGTGCAATTCTTATTTTCATTCAATTCCTTGTTCCTATTGTGCAATTTAATTATATTCATATCAATAAAAAAGACGTTGTCACGTAAAATCTTCGCCCGTAAAACCGACTTTACAGGCAACCATTTTTTTTAGTGAATTTGAAGTACACTAACTAATTTGATTGAATGGGCAGACCTAAACGTGCTGCTCATATGAGACAGCGCCGTTTAAACGAAACAGTTACAAATTCTGCCATAGATCGACCCCCTACTGTAAGTTGTAGGACTTTCATTGATCATCATATTCAACTACGACCAGTACTTGGCCATAACAACGTTACGGTAGATGACTCAAATATCCGGATAGCCTATGAAAGATTCGGTCGATTCGCATAAAATCAGAACCTAACCAAATTCTTATCAAACTACCCTTGAAGTACATCCTTTCCAAGAACAAAAAAAAAATATCTCATCGATGTTAGTTGGCGTGATATTGAGTTATTTGTCCATTTGTCGCGCAGCTACTCGATGCGAATTTAAGACTTATACGGTTTTATCATGGACACCATGGTAAGAACTGGACCAAATTAAAATGGAACCACACGCCAAGTATCAGCTTTCAAATAAAAAAAAAATCATCAAAATCTGGTTGCCGAATCGAAAGTTATGAGGTAACAAACATTAAAAAAAAAACAGTCGAATTGACTACCTCCTCCTTTTTGATTGAAGTCGGGTAAAAATTTATGGGCTGCACAATATGTTGTAATCTTTTGGAAACACTAAGAATAATTAAATGCGATTAGCTGGGGCGCGTCGTGTAGGGAAGGAATCGTGTAGGGCAGATGGATTAAAACACAGATAATGTTATCTTGTAAGGGTTTAAATTTTAAATTTTTGACTTGGGTATACTTTCAGCTGTTTTACTAAAAATAATAATGATACATATTTAAATAAGATATTACGTACCTAGGGACTACCTAGGTACTATTAACAGTGACGACCACCCGTGTGGCGCAACGGTTCCCATGCCGGACTCCTAATCGGGATCCCGGGTTCGATTCCCGGCGAAACATAATGCATAAAGAAATGATGAGTTTCGGTTTCTGTTCTCGGTCTGGGTGAACTTTAAATGGTGAATATTTATCAAGGTGTATAAACTATGTACATCTTATACGGAAAAATATCTCCCGGCGTACATTGAAGTAGACACTTATATGGATTGGAGAGTAAAACGAGATGGGAAATTTCTCCAGCGCAGTATTTCTTCTTGCGACGTTTTTGTATGGCTGCTCCAATACTGTCTTATTAAAGCCATTGTCATATCTCCGGTAGCGGATAATAATAATTATAATATGATACAAAAAAAAATGTCAGAGCAAGCCTAATACATGAATTGCTTTAATTAATTTGGAAATACTTATTATCTTCTTTATAAATAAATAAATAACTCTTCACACTCATAGCCAGGGTAGATATACCCTGTGTCGTGGGTACCATGGACACACACAAAGACAGAAACACCCAGTCCGAGAACAGAAATTTAAACTCATCATTTAAATTTCTATTTCGCCGGGAATCGAACGTGCCGGGTTCGATTGGCAGTCCGGCATGGTAACCATTGCGCCACGCAGGTCGTCTTTATGCTTTATGCTTTCTAGGTTCGTAGTTCTATTAAAAATACACAATACAAAAACACACACATAACATACACAAAACAAGTAAAGGCAAGTAGTTAATAAAGAGAAGTATAATAATAAGTAAAAGCAAAATTACTTTTCATGATTTTATTAATTATCTTCATATTTTTTTAACATTTTCCGACGACTTTTTTCTCTCTCAGCACATTTTGTCCAAACGTGAAAAAATTACACTCATCAAGCATAAGAATAAATAGAAGATTTCGTATTCCTAATTTAAATAAATCTTTTTTTTCTTATTTCTTTTCTCTCTGTACCTACAATGTACTTCAATTTTATTACAAAAATACATTTCATTCTCATTATTTACTGTAAACGTATACACAAATCAATATTAACCCATTCATAAGCAATAATTCAAATAATATTTCGTCGTTAATGGGTTATTGGAACCAGACTGCTCGTAACGCGCAGGGTTGGAAGAGGTTTTATATTTGGCTTAACAATGTGGGGAATAACATCTGGTTTTTAATCTGTGTACAATGCCGTAAGTATTGAAAAATATCGATTAGTAATCGGCTGAAACGGAAGAAGGGGTGCGCGTGTTTATTATCTGTGTGCACACACGGATTGACAGATGATTTGGCGGGAAGTTGAGCTACTTTTATTTCTAATTTCTTTGGCTCTATAACAATTTAATAGTCAAGTCACTCACTCAATAGACTCTGTGAATGAAGGTACAGGTTCAGATATTAGTTATTGTTTGTGCCTATTAGGCATATAGTTACCATAAAAATACCTTTAGGTAAGGTAGGTGACGATCTTTAAAGTTCGCGTAAATTTGTAGTATTTACTACTTAGTGAAGATTTATAATGTGCTAAACAGGTTTTCAAGTGCATTAAAATTAACAAAAGCTCCCTCATTCAAAGGAAACGAGCCAACAAACCGTACAGGCATTCCTATTCGATGTCTTTTTAAAATTCAAAAGCAGAGACAATGTGGTTTGAAAAAAGAAGATTTATCTAACGGTAGAACATACGGGCCGGCGGGTTGCTATAAATCTCCGAGGGCACTCTTTCGGTAGCTTCAGCTAATCTTTTATCTCTTATAATCTTCACGAACGTTTCTACTGGGTTACGGTAAAATATTGGCGAGACAGAGTTGTTTGAGCTTAGTAACTTGGTACATAATTTATTTGTAATTAGGATACAACAGTAATAAAACCCGATTCCTTTAATGCCGTGCCAAGACTTCGATTTCCAGAGCGGGACAAATATTTGTCCGTTTCTGAATTTATAGCATGTTTTGCAAAGCCATGCTTTTCAAAGGCGGAATCTATAGGTCGTCGGGGATGTTTTTCCTCGAAATATGCTTTAATCTTATCAGCATATTTTAAGTATCTAGACAAACATTACAATAATATTGTAATATATTATAGTTCTGTAAGTGTTTGATCTAAATTAATTATGGTTGATAGAATGAATAATTAATAAACAAGATACATGACAACCTTATGTTCAATGTATAGTTATATTTGAATTAGCTATTTATTAAAGTTGTAATAAGTAAAGATAAAGTTACTTAAGTCACATCCTCTCATTTTTCATTTCATTTTATCACTGTTAACACGAGTGAAACGATACCTACATTATAGAAATGGAATTGGTAGATACTATACTTATTCACCTACCTGCTAACGTGACTGATCCATATTTTTTTTTTTTTTATAAATAAACCTAACAATAAGGCAGACGGGCCGCGTGATGTTAAGCGATCACCGTCGCCTATGGACACGGGCAACCCTAGGGGAGCCGCCCGAGCATTGCCGGCTTTGAAGGAGAGCTTTTTTTACAGCTTTCTCGAAGAACCCCATGTTATAGTCCACTGGGAATGCCTCAGCTGGAAGGTTGTCCCATAACCTACACGTCCGTGGTAAAAAGGAGCGTGCAAAGCGGACTGTGGAGGACCGCCACGAGTCCAGATGGTGCCGGTGGAACTTTAACCTTCGTCTGGTGGTATAATCATGGAATGGTGATGTAGGCATCAATAAAAAATAAACAAATCTAATCCGTGATAAACTGGATTCCATTTAAAAATCTTAATCGTTTAAAGTTGACATTCCTTATTGTTTCTTATCAAAAATCTTAAGCTGGATTATGAATGAAGACGTCATAAAAGCTGCATAAGCTGCGAGTAATCTTTGTTACTCCGTGTGACAACCCTGAGAGATTATGTCAGGTAGAGCGATTTTCAATAATAATATTATGATGCTTGAATGCTCCTAACACGTCTTTAAGAATTTGTACGACACCTTCATGCTACTAATAATAATTATGGAGTAATTATTTATTATTGAACATATCATTTCATGCGCGTATGTTAATCATATGAAAAGCTGTTAAGCAATGTTAGGCGCGGTCCGCTGTATTGGTGATCTGTAGTAAGTAAAAGAGATTTAAGAAAACTGACAGCGGGTTGACTTATTTTAATCCGTGAATCCTCAAATCCGCACTTGGGTACACCGCTTGACCAGCGCGGTGGACTATGGCCTAAATCCGCTGCTCCAATCCAAGCCAATAAAAATATGTTCTATATTGATTCTTTAAGGTGAGTGTGAATACCCCTGAGAACATTTTTTGTTCGAATAGTATTTTTAAAAACAATAAAAACCCAATAGAACTTACACAAGAGAGTCTGTAGTGTAATAAAGTTTATCGAGATGGAATTGTTCTTCTGGTATATTTTTTTTACTAGAACCTATGCTTTACATTTAATAGAGGCATATTATTATCTTTTTACTACGATTTAATAAAAAACTCCAATTAAACATTTTTTTGTGCCTACAGAGGTCAAATGGAGATAAAGAGTTCGTAGGTAGATTCGTTTCTAAATCCACTTAAATTCTACAAGTATTAAACTAAGGCAATAATTTTATTGCTCGTTAAATTGATAAAATTCGTAAGTAATTAAATGCCAATTTACAACAATTAGGTCGTGTACAAATAATTTTAAAACAACAATTTACAAATAAGTGGCATAACAAATTCCTTTACCTTTTTCGGAGCCGTAAAAAACCTAACATGTCAATTATAATCTGTGGAACTAGGTGAGGTTTGGCGATACGCAAACCGCGTGATGCCATTACCATCCATTACCAGAAAAAAAATATTGGTGAGGCTGGGTTACGTATAATTTGTTAATAAGTGCCAATCTTGTGCCAATCTGAAATCATTCTTACATGAACGGACTAGGATTAAAAATGGAATGAGTTCAATGTACCAGCTGCAGTAGCCGCTGCACTAGATAATAAATACTATAGGTCCGTGAAACTAATGCGAGTTGGCTGCGTATGAGTAGGTGGTACTCATAGATCGCATTCTTGCTTAGGACAACCTTGAACCAGTTGTCACCGCGCACGAGCAATATACTGTCACCAAGTCACCAAGCTAGAGCACAGGATATTTTAAAATTTTCTTACGTAAATGGTCGTTCGGCTTATGCATATTGCCAGTTTCAAGCTACATAATATATAGTTTCACCTAGCTGCAGGCTACTTTTTGAAGCGGCCGTTATTTATCACGAGTTCACTATGATAGTAGCTTACCTAATTAAGGTTTCAGATTCAACTTTAAAGACGCAAGTGTAATTTACTGTCATCTATTCTAAATGTGAAAGGAATCTAAATAGTTTTATAGAAAAATATGGCCGGTGAATTAAAAAATCAAAATACAACAGACTAGTGTAATCTAAAACCATGGTCAAATGCAATGCAGATTGTACAGCGCTTTGAAAAATATTCGTTATTCACAAGTAAAACTTAAGAGTTGCAACACGTTGGTATTTGGTATTACAACTTTAAAAAATCGAAATTTTGGATTATAAGATTACAATAATTTGTACATATTTTAGATCCTTAATAAAAGAATATCCAAGTTTATAATTTTTAGATTAAATATAATATTGTGCCTTTAATATGTATGCAGCTATCTTTGACAAATATATCTAAATCCATGTTCTTTGTAACGTCTGATGGAGTAACTTTATTATCTTCGGTATTATCGCGAGTAAGTAAGAGATTAAGTAATAACTGGGAAGCTCTGGATGAAGGATGGTATTAATATAAGTAAGTACCAAGATTTATCGTGTAAAATATTCATGCCAAAGCTAAATCTAGGAAAGCGAATATAGGAGGTAGATTATCTCTAATAAGAACCTCCCTTCTTTTATCCACCTGCATTTTGCACGCCATTAAAAATTTTAATCCTATTAGTGCAGTTCCGTTGTCTGCTTTGCTAGAGCTAAAATTCATTAGAGGAGATAAAAAAATAAAAATAAGAGCCTTCAATGTGGTAAAGAATAGTTCTATCCGTAGTTGTAATATGTAGGCTTTGTAGATCAATTTCTGCATCCCGGCGATTATTATGCCTTTATATGCGAATATTCGGTACAAAATTTTTTAGGGATAAAAACCAGAAACGGAATATTTAAATCACCATTTAATTCACCAAGTCTTTTATACAGTTTAAAAGTAACTATTTAAGGTTTCTAATTAACATTTTCTTATACTATATAACCACAATTAAATAATGAGTAAGAATTTTAGTACGCAATCGGGCAGATTTAGTTCCCCTAGCAGTATCACATCATACGTGCTCCTTAGAGGAAAATTCACTTTTATAGGAATTTTCCCCTACTTCGTCACATATTCATATACGTCATATATTTTTATTCAACTACCGACGTTGATTCCCAACATATTCATATTATCCACGCAGTCCAAAAGTCAAGCCAAATTCCGTCAAGCGTGGCTGCGAAAAGTGGCGTTGGCTTGCGTGTGTTTAGAAAAGTTGGCGCGGTTTGCTGTCGATCCTTTCGAGCGTTGTTTTTAAGAAAATCAAAGGGCGCGAGGGCCACGCAATTGCTTTTGTATGCGCTTAATAATTTTTTGGTATATTATTATGGTTATTTAGTGGGCGCAAGATGATCGTCGTTCGGACAAATTTTAGAAACAAGACCGACATCCGCGTAGCTTATGTTTTGAATAACATAAGCTTGAATAACACAGTTAAAGCTCAAACACGTAAAGTGTGTCCAAGTGTGTAAATGACTCACAAACGCAAGCACTGCGTTTGTACGCATTATACATACGTGTAGACTTGGGACTTATGGATGCATGTAAAATGTGTAAACATAGCATGGCCGACAAGCAAACAAACCTTTCTACGCGAATACAAAAGTAATTCTACGCACTTGACATTTTTGTGGCCATACCATACCATCTTAGTATTTACTTATGTCCTACTGCTGGACACAGGTCTCCTCTCTGAAATGGGAGGAATTTAGGCCATAGTCCACCACGCTGGCCAAGTGCTAATTGGACAATCATGCCTTTGAGAAGTTATGAGTTTCTTTCAGCACGGCGATGGAAAAACTGGTAATGAATTCAATACCACTATATTTTCCCTCACCGTGGAGCAGCGATAAATAAGCACTTAACAAATTTATTTGTCAGAGGTGGGCGCCGGTTATTTAAACTTCAAATATTCATATGTCATGTTTAAAAAATCTAAAAATATTTCTGAAGTGGACTGTATGAATAAAACGCTTCTTCGATTTTTTCTTGATTTATTTCTTCGTATTTTCTTCTTTAGGAGAGAGCCGGGCTGGAACTGACGACAAGCGGCTACAGGCCCCATCTTTATATAAAAAAATTCCCGGCCGCTGATTGGTCGACCAATCACGTGCGAGCATGCCGACCAATCAGCGCGCACTCCAGAAAGCTCCTCAAGGCCGAGCGTCATGCCGACCAATCAGCGCGCACTCCAGAAACTTCCTCAAGGCCGAGCGTCTTTGTGAGATAGCCGCTTATCGCCAGTATCCCTATCTCGCTCATTGTCTGTCTCTCTCTTACATATAACAATTTACGTACTTAAAGTATTATTACAACAATTCGACATAAAAGTACGAAGTATCTAGAAAGAACAATAGAATAATATGAAATCTAAATAAAAATACACACATATAACACATTATCCTACAAACTAAATACAAACTAAGTATTTTTAACTTATAACTAATCACTGGGCTCGTCGTCCACAACATTTCCTCCCCCCGACGCAGCCTGCGTAGTCTCCATCACGACGAGCTTCCTTACAGGCCGCTTGAAGACTCCAGTTCGGGTGCGGACGTCAGCCGTTCGTATTCCGCCGTCTGGACCCGGGAAGGTGCGCTCGACGATGCCCATTGGCCACACGTTTCGTGGCAAGGTGTGGTCGACGATGATCACGACGTCTCCGACTCGTAGTGGTCGCTTGATGCCCGATGACTCTCCTCTGGGTACCAGTGTGGGTAGGTACTCTCGAAGCCAGCGCTGCCAGTGATCGGCGAGCGCTAGGCTAGCTCTCCAGGTTCTTCGATCTGTTTCTTCGCACGCACCGTTGAGAGGCAACCCCATCGATGACCCCAGTAGGAAGTGATTTGGAGTCAATGCTTCAGGATCTCTGGGATCGACGCTGACGTGGGTGAGAGGCCTCGCGTTGATGGAGAACTCCGCTTCGGTCATCAAGGTGTACAGGACCTCTTCCGTCGGTTCTCTCTCGTTTAGGGTGGCGGACAGTGCGACTTTGACGGAGCGCACCAGCCTTTCCCACGCTCCCCCTTGATTCGGCGCACCCGGAGTTATGTAGCGCCACTCCATCCGATGTAGCAGTCCCTCGTCTCGCAGCACAGGTGCCCACTCAGCATAGGCAGCTCGCAGTTCTTTATCGGCTCCACGGAAGTTGGTGGCGTTGTCTGAATACATTGTTCGTGGCCACCCCCGTCGCGCTGCCATCCGTCGTAGTGCCATGATTGCTGAGCTCGAGGAGAGTGAAGGTACTATCTCCAGGTGCACGGCGCGGGTCGTCAAGCAGGTGAAGAGTGCTCCCCATCTCTTCTCGCGTCGTCGTCCGATCTTCACTATCATGGGCCCAAAGTAGTCCACCCCACAGTGACTAAAGGGGCGCTTGAAAGGCTCCAATCTCTGTCGTGGTAAATCTCCCGTGGCCGGTACTTGCGGTCTTGCTCTTCTTCTCTTGCACATGGCACAGTCCTTTTCTACTGTGCGTACCGTGGGCCTCAGGTGTATAATCCAGTATTTCTGCCGTAGGTCGTTCGTCACGCGTTCTCGGTTCGCGTGTCCCGCGGCGCAGTGTTCTCGTAGAACTAGAAGTCTGGTGACCCGGTGGCGACCGTCCAATATGATGGGTCGCTTCGTCTCTGCGAGCGCTGTAGCTTCTTCAATTCGACCTCTAACCCTCAGTATGCCGTCTTCTAGCACTGGATCTAGCCGGAACAGGCGACTGGTCATCGGAATTGGCTTCATCTTCTCGAGTCGTTGTACCTCATCTGGAAAGCTATCTCGCTGTGCTCGTCGGATGAGTGCCTTTTCCGCTGCTTCCACGTGTCGGCATTCCAGGCGTGTCGCTCGGCGTCGGCATATGTCGATGAAGGCTAATACGCGCGCTGTCGTCCTCACCAGTGTTTCATACTTGGAGAAGCGGCTAGGATCGGGTAGCCACTCTTCTCTCGCGACTTCTGTGACGTGCAGCACCACCTCTTCTTCTTTGTCTTCGTACCCATTTCTTTCTTCTGGCCATTGGTCTTCAGGGAGTCGTAGAAAGTCAGGCCCCCGAAACCATCGATCTTCTGCCGTTATGGGTGTGTTCACGATTCTCGTGGCATCGTCTGCTACGTTCTCTTGAGTCGGGACCCAACGCCAGTCTTCTTTCTGCGTGAGTTCCGATATTTCTCCCAGGCGATGCGCGATGAACGGCGTGTATCTCTTCGCGTCGTGTCGGACCCAGTGTATCACAGTCATGGAGTAGTCCGTCCAGTATGTTGTTCTCTTGACTTCGACGCGATGTTCTTTCTTAATTGTTTCTGCGAGTCTTGCACCGATGACTGCTGCCTGTAGTTCGAGGCGCGGTATCGTCTGAGTCTTTTTCGGCGCCACCTTTGCTTTGGCTGCTATCAGGCTCAGATCGTAGCTTCCGTCGGATCGGGCATTGCGCCAGTAGGCCACTGCTGCATATGCTTGTTCGCTGGCATCGCACAGTACGTGAAGCTCCAAGTTCTGGCAGTCGTGCAGAGCGTATCTTCTTTCCAGTCGCAGGTTAGATATGCTGGATAGCTGTTTCATCCAGCAGGCGAAGAGATCGTTTTCTTCTTCCGGGATTGGCTCGTCCCACGAAATCTTCAGACGCCACAGACTTTGGAGTACTATCTTCGCTCTGATGGTGTAGTGGCTGAGGAGTCCAAGTGGGTCGTAGATGGACATCACGGCGCTTAGTGCTTCTCTCTTCGTCGGCGCTCGGCTCTGAGCGCGCACTTCTGCCGGGACCCTGTTCATGGACGTGTTGAACCCCAGCTCGTCCTTCTCGGGATTCCAGTAAAGCCCCAGTATCTTGTTCTCGACGCTGTCTCCTCCAAGCTGTGTCGGCGTGGTTGTTCGTAATTCTTCTGGCACGTCCTGCAGCACGTCGGTGTGGCTAGTACTCCATGCTCTGAGTGTGAATCCTGCTGCAGTGTGTACCTCGCGGAGCTCTTCCACGGCGCGGCGGGCTTCGTTCGCGTCTTCATAGCTTGCCACCAAGTCGTCCATGTAGTGGTTCCGCGTGATTGCTTCCAGGGCTAGAGGGTGCGAGTCAGCATGTCTTCTCGCGTTGTAGTCTCTCACAAAGTGCGCCATGAAGGGAGAGCTTGCGGCGCCGAAAATCATACTCGTCATCTTGTAGTGGCGCGGTGGTATCTTCCGATCGGCTCCCCTCCACAGGAACTGTTGTGCTGGCTGGTCTTCTCTGCGTATTTTTATCTGCAGAAACATCTCTTGTATGTCAGCCGTGACTGCAACTGGCTTCTCTCTGAACCGGAACAGGATCCCAGGTAGAGACATCAGCAGGTCGGGTCCCTCTAGCAGATAGTCGTTCAGGCTGACTCCCCGATTCTTCGCTGCTGCGTCGAATACTAGTCGCTGCTTCCCTGGTTTGTTCGGGTTCTGTACTGCGAAGTGTGGTAGGTACCAGCAGACGGGACTGGCTATCTCGCTCCCGTCGCAAGGCTCGGCGTACCCTTTCTGCAGTAAGTTCTCAATCTGCTTCGTGTATTCTCGTTCGAAGCTCGGATCGGCGTCCATTTTCTGCTCGATCTTCGTCAGGCGTCGTAGTGCTGCGTCGTAGCTGGGTGGCAGTTTCACGTTGTCGTTTCTCCATGGCAACCCAACTTCATATCCCCTTTCTGTTTTCTTCATTGTTCGCTCTACGATCCTGATAGCGCGCTCATCTGCGTCGTTCACTCGCGGCTTGTGTGCGATTCCCAAGGCTTCGATGCAAAAATGATATTCCACCAGGTTATGCAGGCTTTGCATCTGTTTCTCTTCGTCTGCGCCTTGTTGAGCGGTGTATACATGCAGCACACTATCTCGGTTCCTTATCATGCTGCGCGGTACTGTCCCATGGATGACCCAGCCCAGTTGTGTTCGGGATGCGGCTGGTAGGCTCGGCTTGCCGGTCCTCAGCTCCTGCGACACGATGTACTCCCAATGGTCCGCTCCAATCAGAAGTCCGGGTTTACTGGAGCCGTAGCAGACCTGATCTTCGGGCAAATCACGTAGATGTTCGTGCTTCAGCAGAGAGCTTGGAATCGATTGTTGTCGCAGCTTCATATCCTTGATAGTGTGCGCCCGTATCTTGTAGAAGTCATCCTCCCCTTTCACGTGCACCGTGACCAATCTGCTGTCTTCTTCTTGCTGCATAGTGCTGACCCCTTGCATGTGCAGCGGTGAGTGCGTTCCCTTCGCGCCGATGCTTCTCGCTATTTCCTCGTCGATCAGCGTGATTGTAGCCCCTTCATCCAGTAGTGCGTAAGTCTTCACCTCCCCCCGTGGACCGGCGACGGTGACAGGACACATCTTCAGTAGCACCGTTGTGTTCGAAGTATTTAGTGCTAGTACCGACTCGGCGCCGTTGTTCTTCGTAGGCGGTGAGGGCTTTGAAGCTTCCTGATTTCCTTCCTTGTACGCGTAGTGTAGACTGGAGTGGTGAGGGCGACGACACTGGTTCACGCCACAAGGCTTCGCTCTGCAGTAGCTTCGGCGGTGTCTCTTCATTAGGCATTTGAAGCATAACTTTTCTTTTCGCACGAAGTCCCACCGTTGATCGATCGATAGTGCCTTGTATGCGGGGCACTCGGGTAGCTTGTGATGCTTCTTGCAGCTAGGGCATTGGTCGTCCGGTCGTTCTTCTTCGGCGACGTTATAGATGGCGTTACTTTTCTTCTTGTAGACAGCTGCTGGTGCCGGCTTGACCTCTCGCTTCGTCGTCGATGTAGCGGGTGCCGTGTAGTTGTATCGCATCATCTGGTCGGCTTCGCGCATCAGAAAACGTGAAAGCATAACAACCTCTGGTTCCGTCCCATCGTTGTCCTTGGCGTAGTCGCTCCATCTTGCTTGTAGAAGCGGGCTTAGCTTATTCAGCGCTTCTTGCTTCAGCATCGGATTGTAAAGGTAGGCGTGACGACCGACGCTCTTGATGACGTGCACGGTGTTCTGCAGCTTGACGGCGAATTGGTTGACCTCCACAGCTGATGGTCCACATCTTGGCAGTTTACTCAGCTCGGCCATTGCTTGATTGATGATGAGATCCGGTCTTCCGTAGCACTGCTCCAAGGTCTTCATTATGATCTCCGGATCCGTAGCTGAGTGCAGCGAGGCAGCCACGTTCTCGCGTGCTTCTCCCTTTAAGCAGCTTCTAAGTCTCTGCAGGTTCTCCGCTGGCAGCAGTCTATACATTTTCGTGGTGTCCCGATACATCGCCTTGAAGATGAGCCAGTCGTTGGTGTTCCCGTAGAAGACAGGTAGGTCCGGGCACTTGGACCTCGGTGTATTCAATTTTTCTATCGCCTCCGTGAGTGCTTCTAATGTTCTTCCGGATACGGGATACGGCCTTTCTTCAACTGGGAACCGTAGTTGTCTATCTTCCCTGACGCGCGGCTCCCCCCGTGGGTTGAGGGGATGAGCACGAAGCCATGCTTCGACCTTCCGGTTGTGTTCCGAAAGAGTTTCTTCGTGGTCGCTTTCTTGTTCTTCATCTCGTAGCGCCGCGAGTTCTATCGCTAAATTTTTCTTCACAAGTTCGGCTTCGATTTCGAGTTGCGTCTTTCTTATTTCGGCGAGCTTCTTCTCTGCTTCCATCTCGGTGAGGCGCATTCGGGTTGCGGTTGCACTCTTATTTGACCGCATCGAGCGTGCCGGCGATCTGGCACGTGCGTTCCCTCGATGACCCTCAGCGTAGGTGGCGCGTGCGACCTCGTTCGTAGCCGCTGTCCACGCCATACGTGCCCCGTCGATCGTGGTTCCCCATCGGTTGGCGCGAGCGGCGTCGTTCGTAGCCGCTGACCACGCCCCACGTGACTCGATGGTAGCTCCCAGATGAGTGGTGCGGACGGTGTCGTTCGTAACCGTCGGCAGCCCAACATATGTCTCGTCGATCATTGTCCCGAAGCGGACGTTGCAGGCGGTGTCGTTCGTAGCCGCCGGTAATCCTTCACATGCCTCTTCGGTCGTAGTTCTGAAGTGGGCGGCGCGGGGGGCGTCGTTCATAGCCGCTGGCCACGCCCCACGCATCTCGTTGTTCGAAGCTACGAAGTTCGTAGTCTTTGGCCAGACGTCTACGAAGCGCGCGTAGTCGCTCGTAGTCATTCCTCTCGTAGACGTCGGTAACCCCATAGGTATTTCGTCGGTTGCAGCTCCAGCTCCTAAGGTGCGGGCAGCCTCGCTCGTGGCTGCTGGCCATACCGGTCGCGTCGCCTCGATAGTGGTACTCATGCGGTAGGCTCGGGGGGCGTCGTTCGTAGCCGCCTGCCGTGTCGCGTCGATCGTTGTACCATCGTTGGTGCCGCGGGTGGTAGCCATCGGTAGCGCCTTGATCGGAGTTCTGTCGCGGGAGCCGCGGGCGGCCTCTTCCATTGCCGCCGGTCGCGTTCTGCGAGTTGTGCCGCCCGGAGTTCCGTCATGTGTGCCGCGGGCGGCTTTCGTGGCTGTCTGCCCTGCTCTCTCCATAGTAACCGTCGTTTCGACTGTAGCCTCCGTGTAGGACGTGCCGGGAGTGGCCCTGCCGGCGTCGGTCATTGTCCATGTTTCCTGACACGTGCTCGGTGATCTTGGCGGGTCTAGCGAGAATCTACGTTGTCTTTCTAAATCAATTTGACGTTCTTTTTGTATTTGACGTTCTTTCTGAATGAGAAATTCTCGCCTTTCCCGCTCGCGGTCATCTTGTTCTTGACGCGGCATATCCTCCCGTTGTTCGGATGCGTCGGCTTGACTCCTTGTCACGACCATTTTCTTCATCCGGCAGCGATTACTGTAGCGCAGGCTTCTTTTTTCCTTAATCCGGCAGCGATGGACCAGACTGAAGTGGACTGTATGAATAAAACGCTTCTTCGATTTTTTCTTGATTTATTTCTTCGTATTTTCTTCTTTAGGAGAGAGCCGGGCTGGAACTGACGACAAGCGGCTACAGGCTCCATCTTTATATAAAAAAATTCCCGGCCGCTGATTGGTCGACCAATCACGTGCGAGCATGCCGACCAATCAGCGCGCACTCCAGAAAGCTCCTCAAGGCCGAGCGTCATGCCGACCAATCAGCGCGCACTCCAGAAACTTCCTCAAGGCCGAGCGTCTTTGTGAGATAGCCGCTTATCGCCAGTATCCCTATCTCGCTCATTGTCTGTCTCTCTCTTACATATAACAATTTACGTACTTAAAGTATTATTACAACAATTCGACATAAAAGTACGAAGTATCTAGAAAGAACAATAGAATAATATGAAATCTAAATAAAAATACACACATATAACACATTATCCTACAAACTAAATACAAACTAAGTATTTTTAACTTATAACTAATCACTGGGCTCGTCGTCCACAACAATTTCAAACAATTTAATGCAATACCGAAGAGTGGTGTTATTCCAGCCGTGCTAATTCGTTATTGATGGACTCGGCATAGCTGAAATTGTTTTCATATTTTGGTTTAATCCTACCGCGCTGTTGAATGGATGATCTCTTTCAATTTTAATTTTTAAAAATTCTTTAATGATACGGTACGGATACGGATACGGATAAAGGTTATTACTTCAGAATATCAAGTTGATCACAATTTTCTGCAAAAAATCGCTAAGTATACAAAATCAAATCCTGAAATACATAGTTCAATGATAGCTTTAACCTCTCTACGATTTCAGAAATTTAAGTATACATAGGTACTTTTACTTTAGATAGACAAAATAGGACTGTTGAGCTTGATGGTGAGCCTACAAAAGGCTAAAGGGCTGTGTCGTGTGTGACGTGTGCTGTGGTTTCCCTTTCATAAACTGTATACCCAAGTACTCGTAATGTATCTTTCGAGGTTTTCAAACAACCAGCTAAGCTTTACAATTTCTACCTATCCATAGCAATCAGGAAGGGAAAACGATATATGAAATGCTGCAAACGCACTTGAAATTTATCATTGTAAGTAAGACATCATATTTTTATTCGCGCGTTCCTGGTTCCCGGGACCAACCGTTGTGCACAGTTATGTAGAAAATTATTTGCTTCTTAATCTTTAACTTTGCATACTTCAAGATTATGCTGTATTAAGTAATCAAGTAATGCTAAAAGTCAGTTTACAGTCATTAGTGTGTACTTTATACAGAACTTGTTTGAAGAAAGTTAAGTATCATATTTTCAAATGTTACACTGACTTTGAGAAGTATTGCAAGTCTACCGAACGCTGGAGAGGCCGTATACGAAATTTTGCCGATTTCGCTGATTTAGCTCATTTTATACAGGAGATTTTGCAGTTAAAATACAGTATTTCCATAAGTCTTATTGCACAATATGACTGATCATTTCAATAATAAACTATTAAATGAGCCACTTTTTAATTTTTATTTCGTTATTTTGCTTAATAGACCTGAAGCCGGTGATAGTTTTGTAAATATTACTGTAATAGGTATATAATATCACATATTTTTGGATCATTTGAAAGTCTAAGCAGATCGAAAAAAGTGCCATGTATTTCTGTAAAAACCACATACAAAGTGTATGAGCCACTTTTTGCCACTCTCATACAAAAAATATTAGTAAAAAACATTGAACTTAGTCAATTTTGAGAGAAAATGGGCCAGAAATTGCATTTGATTTCGGCAAATTGGAATAATCTTTCGTAAAATTTATTTGACATTAATACTCTCAGGTTTATAATCAATCCGTTTCCTGAAAAAAAAACACTTATTAATAATGATGATTCGACATTAAACATCTTTTAAAGTAACCTAAATCTCGCATTATAATTCTTGACGCAAGCTATAAAAGTGTCTAATGTATTAGATTATTAATGAAATGAAAAGTTATATAGTGCAATGATACTTGTAGAAGTACTCTAATTTATCTGCAAAATCTCATGTGTTAAATAAGCAAAATCGGCATAATTTCGTAGTAGTTTCGTTTCCCCTTAAGGTTGAAGTCGTGTAGGACGTATGTGTTGCGGTGGCGGTTTCGTAAGCTGCGCAACTTGTATGAAGTGTAGGTACGGTGTATATTGCGATTAGATCACTAAAGACTTTATATATTTAAAAATACATAGACATGTGATCAGTGCGATACCTTCAGTCCCAATACAAAGAGCACCTCTTCAGTTTAATTATTGTCCCTCGAATGCATGAATATGGCAGCTACTGTCAGCGCGAGCGCTGACAAGTTTAGGCGAAATTTGCCAGATGTTAGAGGCAGAATCTGGGGCAATTTTTGAGCGGCTATAACACATCTTCTCTTCTTTGAATATCTTTGTTTCTGCCTACGACAATTACTATTTTGCCAGCATTCAACTTTTGATTTCTATTTCGTGACAATATTTTTTTCAGGTGAAACTGTTCGAAGCTACGTTGAATAAATGGGAATAGAATACTATGTTTCTGTAAAAAACATAGTTCTTTGTTACGTGGAGTCGTAGTGGAGTGAAAATATTTTAGG
Organism: Pyrgus malvae; assembly: GCA_911387765.1. Classification (NCBI taxonomy): domain Eukaryota; kingdom Metazoa; phylum Arthropoda; class Insecta; order Lepidoptera; family Hesperiidae; genus Pyrgus; species Pyrgus malvae. The sequence continues at coordinate 1,180,010 of OU426960.1, read as the reverse complement.
AGCCTAGAAATGTTTGATGGTTTATTTGATAAGGATTCTATAATATTGAGTAAGATAACTTGGCCACTGACAGTGCGATCTAACTGAAATGTAGTTTAAACCCTGACTCTATGTCATTTCCTCATATTTTCCTCAATCCTTTTTTTGCGTCCCACTGCTAAGAATGGGTCTGTCCCCATTATAAGAAGGCCTTACTCGCTTACTCCACCACGCTACTCCAATGCGGCTGGGTGGATTGTGCATTTCATGTAAAAAATATTTTTTATGGATATAATTAAATACCACATCAAAGTTGGCAAGAAAAAGCTTTATGGCAGAATTGAGTTAGGCAGTATTATAATATCGGTCGGACATAGAAGCTACTATCTACCACATATATTGGTAGTATGATAATACGTAAAAGGAAATATGAACAACCGTTAGAAAAACAAACATTCCTTTGAACGACTTTGCCTTTCAAATGCGGATCCACTTTCAGATAGTAATTCCAAGCGATTTGCATTTCCGCGATAGTTTATATGTAACATATGCAGATAAGTCGGCGATTGATGTTTATGTTCGGCTCAAGCAACTGATTGAGTTAACAAGAGCGTGTTTGCTCGCTCAATCATAGCTCTGATTGCTGTTTGCGCAATCATTAACTTGGTTACATAGTGCTGATTTTAATGGGACATTGAAGGAACTACGCTGTGAGTTTGATTTAGTTTAATTTAATACTTACGTGTAATATGCAATATATTTGTTTGTTCAATATGCGTCAATGGGCTAAGCCAAAATGCTGTATATCTTTTATTGAAAAAAAAAAACTGTTTGGGAAAATTCCTGTTTACGAAAGAGATCTAAAGGTGCAAGTTCAAAAAAAGTCTTCTAAAGATTTCTATCATCCTATAAAGAACTTTAACTTTGACGACAACAGGTGCGGTCGCAGCCCTCAAATTCTGGGGGGGGGGGGGGGGGGGGGGGGGGTTCGGTGTGTCACCAAGAAATTTGGGGGCAGAGGTGTCTAAAATTGGCTTGTTTCACCTTCTATCTAAGCATGACGCATGATTTTGGGGAAGGGTTTGATGTCCCCTGTGACCACTCCCCTGGGACAGCGGCTGAAATGCAAATCAGCGTTTAGTTAGCATTCCCAAGCATTTAGCATTTCCGCGATAGTTTATCAATCATAGCTCTGACTGCTGTTTGTGCAATCATTAACTTGGTTATGTAGTGTAGATTTTAAATAAGAAGTTGAAGGAGCTGTGCGCGATCTAGTTTGTCAATTTGCTAAGCTTCAAAAATATAGTTTTTATAACGTAAAGTGTATGTATGTTATGTCGATTCAAACGTATTCTACGAAGTTGTGTTGTCATTAATTCTACAGGAAAAACGTTTTAATAAGTTTATATGTATTTCGTTTTATTGGTAAGTGGGTTCACCACAAAATCTACACCATTCATTTAGAATTTAGGTGGTATTTGCTTAGTGTTTTATCGGTAGGTGCATTTTTGAGGCGGCCTCTTTTTATAGGTTGGTATGTTCGGCAAGTCCCAGTAGTTTCGGGATTAAGAATAGAGCTACAGTATCCCCTGACTGATCGTAAGAGGCGACTAAAAGTAGGCTTCTGGGGTTGCGGATGGTGAAAGTGGGAGCTCGACCCGTCCAGCCAGCAGCCCTGGGAAGGACGGCACTGTGTGCGTGGCCGCAACCGCCGTGAGCGCCTGAGGGTGCAGGAAAGCGCCTCTGCTTTAATTTTTTTTAATGTATGTTCGGCAATTTTCACTGCAACTAAATAACGGTTGTAATAGTATTTGGTAACTTAGATAAAATTGAATCAGATTTTATTCAATTCACATAGTAAAGACTACTAAAAGAATTAGGTCCAGCTTTTACATACTTAAATCTTCAATTAGATCAATATCAGGCAATTTAAATACATATATGTCCAGATTCGATGTCGTGGTGGCAGTTTGTAACCCGATAGGACGAGGGCGGACTGCATTCGCGTGTCGGACGTATAAACAATCTTCGTGGGTGTCGGCCATGTTGCCTTCGACGTGTGAGGTTTGATAATGCTGTTGTTACTCTTATTATTGATTATATTGCCATAATTATCTCGTTATGACGACCTCGCGTTGTAAGTAACTGCTCCTGGCTGGCTACTATAGGAATATTATGCATTGAGCGTTTTTAAGCCTAATGTATTCTACTGCTTGGGTCTCGATATATCAGAGAGTCATAAGGTATTCTACTGCTTGGGTCTCGAGATATCAGAGAAAGTGACCAAATACGTTTTAACCAAAAACGTTTATTTATTTATTACAAGAAATGCCTAAACAGGAAGATTGTCCCACAATTTACACGTCATTGGTTTGACTTTTGACTGTAAGTCACCGGTTTGACCCTGGTGCGCTGCTCTATATTAAGAAATTTGTTATTCATACGTAAATATAACACGAGGGACATTTTTATTTTTTTATTTTTTTGAGTCTTTTAATATGATACAGCATACCAAAGTAGTGGGCGGTACAGTGTTCGCCCGGTCAACTAGTAATACCATACAATAGATTACTTACCAAAAATACACGATAGGTACTTTAGATGGCCGCGCTAGAGTTAAGCTACGCCAGGCTCTCTGCTTATAGTCCCTGTAGCTTCATGATTATGAATAGAGCTACGGTATCTCTTGCCTGACCATAAGAGGCGGTGAGAGTGGGAGCTTAATCCGTCCAGCCAATAGCCCCGGGAAGGACATGCGTGGCCGCATGCCGCCGTAAGCATCAGAAGGTGCAGGAGAGCACAAATGCTGTCCCAAAGATGAACGCGTTCCAGGGCGCCGCGCGTGGAGGACACCGGTGCATTCTTATAGAGTTCCCGGAATCCTCCCAAGCGCAGAGGCAGGCCACCATTTTGGGGGGGGGGGGGGGTGGACCCCCGATACAAAAAGGCTCTCTGCTTATGGGATGAGCCCTATTAAAATTTTATTTCCTAAGACACTACAAGTTCTTCAAACCCGCACTTGACCGGCGTGTCCAGCAGAACGACAAAAATGGGTTGTGGGTCATAGGTGACATATTATATTAGTTAAATTACGCATACTTAACATTATCCCTAATGTCTTTTTAAAATTCCCTACAGTTATCAATAAAGTTATTCAGATTTTTTAAACAGATTTTTGTGACATATTCAATTAACATGTTACGTAACCCATACTTATTATGGTAATGGAAACACTTATAATAAAGACAGCGAAATATTAAACGTTTTCGAAATTGAAGAGCGTCCGAAACGTACCTCCATCTTTTACGAACATTAAGAAAGTTCCGAAACATAACTCCAAATTGAATTATTTAACGATCGAATGGTCGGTTAGACAGTGAACATGTAGTGAATAATTTAATTTATTTATTTAAGTAATTTAAACCATAAATTAAATTAAATTTTATACCCCACGATGTGACGACGTATCGGAGAAACTTTAGCTTTTGTTTTGGGCTTAGGATATCCATTTACTGACCACCCCAAACCTATTTTATTGGAAAAGTAATGTATGAGCCTTTATTATGATACTTAATAAGATACATTATGTGTATAAGTCGAAGAATATTTTGAAAACATCAGACATGACAGGCATCATATAGAAATGTTTATTTATTTCAAGACCAAGTCTCATTACAAGTGTTAGTGGTCTTTATCACTAAATTAAAAACCAAGACCTTAAGACTAGGTTACAAATTAATAAACACAGACGCTGGGAGCATGCAGTCCACAACATGAGACATATAGGGACAGTCCAATTCAGCCCCTATCATTTTCAGAATATCGCCGCATAAGTGACGCTGCTCGCAACCGCATCATGGCCCAGAAGCATGGCACACGAGCGTCCGCAAACATGCCAGATTTACTGAAGTACTGAGGCAGCCCCATCAGCACCCTGAAAGCGTTATTGTATTGAACTCGAAGGGCTCTACAAGCCTTTTGCGTATAATTTCTCCACAGGCTGCAGGTATAAAAGGTGATGCAGTTTTGCTTAGGGCAAACACAGCGTAATTTTAACATATTTAGAGCAGCCTGAAAACCTGCGAACAATAATATTTGCTCTGACGACAGAGCCCTTCGTTCTCGCTCAATGTCAACATTGTCTTTGAGACCCGCGGTAATACCTCCCCAAATATAGTAGTGCAGTCATTATGCCCACTCGATGTATGGAGAGTAATATTTTTCAGATTAAACTTGCCCTAGTAGCAATAAATTAGCAGTTATTGCGAGTCACAGAGCGCATGGAGTGAGAAACATTACCCCGGCTCCTACCTGCCAGCGGGGTGTGCGCCGATGTCGCCCGGGCGTTGTTGATATAAGTGTGCCAAGGCGCATCCTTTAATCCGAAAAATATTACTGTTATCCTATAACAAACGGACTATAGAAAATATTCACCCAGCAGCGAGACGCAATGGGATTGCTTTCAACCCCAGGTTACACTTCAGTAGGCTTCGACTGAGGCTTTTCCTTCAACCGACGGTAACGAATGGAAAACTTTCGTTCAAAATACTAGTAGTAGGTAGTGTCGCAGTCGTCCCGTCCGATCTAAAGCCTCAGCCATCCCAGCAGGAGTCGCACCGAGGCGTCCGTACGCGCCGATAGTAATCGATACGGTGCATTCGTTGGATATTTACTGCGAGAACGCCATCTTTTATTTTCACTGCCCACGCCGCCACTTGCAGTGCCAGGTTTTATTGTTGCCGATAATGTCTCTACTCTGCGCTGCAGCCAAGAGTCATTGCTTGAGGGCTATTCAATGGCGATCTGATAGATTGTTGTTATAAAATAAAGCCTACATGACCCAGGAGGTTCTCCTGAAGTAAAATATAAGCGATTTATATAGTTGAACAAATTGGGAGCCGATTGAAGGTGACTGTTAGAAATAATTTCGCGTGCGGTTCCATATCCATCCCTCGAAGGGCGCGTAAAGCTGTTGTTACAATACATGGCGTTTGTTAAACCTTGTCAGAGGTTTATGGGAGATTTGAAAACGTCCGATAGCGTTTTGGTCAGTGACCCGCATCTGCATTGGACCAGCGTGGTGCATTTAGGCAACTTCAATAATGGTAAGACACCCTTGCGGTTCCGCCACTCAGTGCCGCACGATCGTGCTGTCACGTGTGACCATTATCGACCCATAGCCATTCTAAAATAATAATATACAAATGTAGTTTTTTAAGAAGAGTGCTGCTAGGAGTTTTTTTTCGGCCCCTTTTTTCCCTCAGCTCAACATCTAGCCCAACCATGCACCTAAGAAGATGACCGAGAAAAAATTATATCATTAAGCGAATATTTTGTATTTCTGATATGTAATAAATATTTTTTCTTTTCTTTTCTTATACTTATCTACCTACTAGCATTAAAACCCGTAATTTTTTTCCATAATTTTCTTTAATAATTTCTAGAGTTGGTGATACTGCGAGCCCCAACTAGTTATAGACAAACAGACTATCAAAATTTAATTTTATTCATATTATGATAAAAGTTTTATTAGCAGTTTCCTAGCCCCTAATGATGGTTGATGTTTTAATTAAATTCCACAATTTCGAACGGAATGAATGGATCTTAATTACAAAGTCGACATTGGTAAACAAACGTCAATTAGTTGGAGATAAAGCGGTGAGGCCCCGTCCAACGGGTTCTCACGTCCACAATGCTGATTAAAAAGCACCCCGCGGAGCTATGACACTTCTCACACAAAATTGCTGCTGGTGAGGAGATTATTACATCATGTTATTGACTCCAACCGTTTTTGGCTCCCACTGCTAAGCACAGCACGGATACCATTATTAGAGAGGCCTGGAGCTTACTCCGTCATGCTGCTCCCATGTGGATTAGTGGCCAACTCGCCGTCGGATGTTTCAAACCGCTTATAAAGCCTCTAACGAGGTTTCACGACTGCTTTCTGTCGAAAACAACCGGGACCGATGGCTTAACGTGTCCTCTGAAGCACGGAAATGCGCATGAAATGCTATTCATCTCAGCTGTCACCCATCCCACACCCGGCTGCGCCCGTTTCGCCTAGCTGCGTAGATCGCTTTTGATCTTCTAGCCTTCTTGCCTGTAGTCGTAAGCTACTCACGCATTGCTACTTCAGAGGATGTCTTATTACCGGCATTCGTAACTTTCAATAAAAACAGTAGAATTGCATCACGTCAGTCAGAAATGGGTGCAGTCGTGCTACATTTCCGGTCGAACCTTAATTTTTCTACCACTTATTAACTCTAGATTTAAATTTCTCCCCCACTAAGTTATGACACAGCAGATTTTGAAGGAGACCATTAATGTTTAAAATGAAATATAATATGGAATCGCAAATGAGTATTTGGCCCTCATACTTAATTTATGGGTTAAGGGACTTGATGATCCTTGAACGTCTACTTTACAGCGGTTACCAGAAATAAAATCTCTTGAGAAAAAACAACTAATTATGTCACAGTTTATACAAAATTAAGAACCAGAAATTCCGTTTTATTTAACATGGATTAAAAATAAATTAAAACCAAAATCGAAAAGATGCGATGTTTTGGAACACCTGTACACCATTCATGTTTCGAGGCCCAAAGAATGTGTAAAGGGCGCGATTAAAGCGTTTAATTAATTCAAGTCCAAACAAATCGGTGGGTTCCGAATGTATCGAGTGACAAGGTGAACGGACACAGGGACGAAAGGACTGAATGAGTGATGTACCACCGCGTTAATTGAGCTTCGATTTTGCCAATAAAATCGATTTATCATTATAATGTTCGCTCAAAGGAAAATCACCTTTTTAATTATTTGTATTTGATTAAAGGTGAATTCTGAGGAAATTAAAAATCTTTTGGCACAAATAATTACACACATAAATGATTGTAATGATTATTCGTTTGTTTGATTGTTTAAGTTAAAACAAGTGCTAAGGAATAGACGTCGTATGCTGTATATAATGTAAATGTATGTTGAATCTTATTTGAGGTAAAATACATATACACTGCTACTTCAGAGGCTGAATAGAACTACATTATTGACATCAAAAGAACTGATTTAGGACAAAAAATCATGTCATAAAGTCATGCGAGTTCAACAAACTTCACACTATGCCTATTGCTAATCTTTAATATATATAAATCTCGTGTCACAATGTTTGTCCTCAATGGACTCCTAAACCACTTAACCGATTATAATAAAATTCGCACACCATTCGATCCAACTTGAGAGATAGGATAGCTTACATCTCAATTAATAGTCGCAATATTATTTTATTTCTGATATTTTAAGGCAGAACAACGTCTGCCGGATTCGCTCTGTTAGTAACTGTCAAACATTGATTTTGCGCCATCGTCCAGAAGTTTGACATTGTCTGAATAACAATACACCTGTCACTATTTGTTTTATATTTTCTTTGAGATGATAAAGAAACTAATCCTCTTTCAATATATTTAAGGCAGGACAACGTCTGCCTGGTTCACTAGTTGCTTATAAGATACTCGTGAGCTAAACGACGGGAGATCTAGGGTCTTAAGTAAAAGCTATACCGGCTACCTGATTACGATCTGTAACAACATCGCATACTAAACGGTGCTAGACTACAAGTCGATTTATGCGTTACACTGAATCGAGATACACCTACGAAGAACAGATTGACGGTGATCATTAAATGCAAATGGTCGATGTAAACACTCACACCTTCGGATATTTATGAGGCGATTGGAAAGCGAGATGATATCTAATTTCTGTGGCCCTACTCTAAGCGCTATCGTCCGAAGTATCGTGTACTTTTTGAGCCATCATTTTGTAAAAGTTTGAAGGTTTATAAAAGGTATTATATCTTTAATATATCCATATTCTCGATAACTTTACTATAGAGTCATGTATCGACAAATATGGAGGTCAGAAAAGGGTTAAAAAAGCGCTGGAACATACGCTAATCTTCGGACCGTAGCGCTTAGAGTAGAGCCCCTGAGTCAGAGACTCCTTAATCGCGTGACTGGGAGATGTTTGAGATCTGAAGATAAGGTGTGTACGTGCGGTTCGGAGACATTTGTAAGCAATGGACTGGGAACGGGAAATTTGATACGGTTTGGTTTGGAAGCATAATGCTATCTTTCTTAAGCGACGGATAACATAAATTTCAGATAATTTTAATTTTATTATACAGAGTGTTACAGAGAGTATTTGTTACAGCTTACAGCTTTCACTTCAATCGGCTCATTTTGAATAATTTGTTACGTGACACTACGTAGCTTGCTTATGTGATAGCCCATGCCATGCCATACAACCTAGTGCCCGGTTCGAGTCTTGTCTGACCGAAGTCGTATGCAGTTCCGCTGATAAGCTGCAGGAAACCACGCGACATATTATGTATTAAAAAACATTGGATTTATGGAATCAGTGAATTTGAATGTAACGGCAGGCCAGGCTTCTATTACCTAGACAGTGATATATACCTATACTCACCAAAAGGTATTTTAGGCAAAGAGCATAGTTGGTCAATAACCCAGTAAATTCAATTCAATTTTTACTTCACAAAAGTTTTTTTATAGATTGGAAAACTCCATTATGTATTTAATTTTAATTTTTAAGTTGGATTTTGTTTCATACTGTATTGTCATCGGCCCTTGACCCCTGTGCAAATTTTCAAGTTAATCAGACTGCAAGAAGTAGGTGAACATGAAGTTAAAAAAATCCGTTACAAACATACTTTAGTGATTGAGGCTTAAAGTAAGATCAGAAAATCAATTTCTTCATTGATGATGGACACAGAAAGATAGTATGTATTAGATGAAAAATTGGAAGAACCGAAAACATTTTGAACATTACTAGCATTAAGGGCATGGTTACTCATAGATGCAATTCGACAAGTCCGTCGGTGATACTCATACTGTAATCGTGCGTTCAAAGGTGCATCGGAGATCAGTTTAAATTCTCAGATTTCTAATTTCAAATAGGCAATAGATAAACATATAGTTTAATAAAAAGAAGCGTAGGCTCGATAAGACGCAATTTAAAATAGGATTGTACGAGAGTACATACCTATAAGATGGCGCGTAACCAAGTGGTCCAACAGGTCCATTCGCTCGGCAAGTTTATCGCCGCACCAACTGCCGGGCCGCAATAAAACTGTCGAAGCTCTACGGCTTAATTAGCTAAATCACCACGACTAATTAGCTGTATTTATTTATTCGATATTCGTATGCTGTTAAGGGAGGTACAATTTTATTTGCTTTTTAAGTAGGTGTCAGAAATGAGGGCAAATAAATATATTTTACTGAATAACGTATCCCATGTTAAAATTATCAGTTTTTTTAACGCTTTGCATGCATTTTAAATTATAGAACAATACTATTTTAGTCTGTGTTTATTTAATTCATAAAGTTATTCATTAGAGACTAGCGTAATGTACTTACCTGTACTACATAATTATTTACTAAAAGCTATTGAACGCTTGTAAAGTAATATTAGGTAGGCGGTAGAACTATTATGATTCGCCCGGGGAAGTCCTACCGCTGCGCCCACTTCTGCCATGAACCAATTCTATTGTGTTTCGGTGGAAAGGTGCAGTTGCTGGCCACACTTACATGAGGCGACCACCAGCCTCCGGAGTAGCAGCACAACTGCATACGACCTCTGACAAGACTTAGCTATGCTCGCTTGAGGGTGAATGTGGATGTCCATGGGCTGCAGCGACCACTTAACACCGCGTGGCCTGCATGCTCGTCTGCTACTCCATTCAAATAAAAAAAAGTTACTGTAAGAGATTTAATAAAATGCAGGTCATTGCTCTGAGAATACCACGGATTAACATCTTCGAGAAGACCAACGGTCTATGAAACTTTTATATTTAAGGAATAAAGGATGTAGAAGTAATTACATGTTTCTGTTAGAGTAGGAATTGAAACGATAGGTAATGTTCTAAAGATTAAAGTTCCATTATAACGATGTACCTACTTATTTTTGTTCCGATTTGTATTGCCTGATAGAACTTATTTTTGTACCTATTTGTATTGCCAGAATACACACAGCTCTTTCTTTTTTTTCAAAATCTTTTAAATATCTAGATCTCTAGACTAGATATCTGTTCGTAAAAAAATGTAGGCGAGGTATAGTTAAGCTTAGGAACTTGCGAAATATCTCAGACGTGGGTGTAGGCGCCACGTCTAAATTTCTCAGACTCGATAGTTATAGGTGGTACCTATTCATATAAGTATCAGCATACAACATTCATAGTATTGTGTTTCGATTCATGCATATACAGAATATTTCCGTTTTTGTTATGCTAATAATTTCGGCAAGCCACCAGTGACTTGCATCCAATACTTTTGAAGATAAGTGGTGTGGAAAAGTATTTTTAAATAAGGTTATTAAAAACAATAAAATGTGTTATTTGTAATCTCTTTAGGTATATCTTTCGGTACTTTACATAGTAAGTAAATACGTATTTTACTTATTTACCTACATAAAGTTACGTAACGTACCTACCTCTCTACTCACGTCTATTTATCCACGAAATTCGCAAATAAGAAGATATAACTTAGATTTTCGTTATTTAATATAACCTTCAATGCTGAGTATCAGGATTTGTTAAAATTCCTGATATTCCTAAAACAATATTGCAGTGCAGTAACTAGGTCAGGTCATGCGGTGTCATTCGCACTAAAAAGGATAACTGCCTGATAGATTGATTTTATATAATGTTTGTGGTTGTACACTTTTGATTCCAAATTTAAAAAACAGTATTTTTTTTAATATGTAAAAAAATTGAATTTCTAATAATGTCAAGGAACACTCTTTTCATCTGCCTCGTGGTAATAAATATACCCTCTGAGTATAAGTGATTCTAAATTACGACGCCATCCAACTCCTAATAGCATCCGACATTGCTGAAGTGCGTTCTACAGTAACTACCGAACTGTACGCACTTCTAATCAGATTTAAATAATTCATTGTAAAAAATGGATACACAGTATCTGTCACATCGATATCTATAGGCATTAAAGTCTGCGGCGGGCGCCACCCGACTTGCGTCTCTATACACAAACGCGTCCTGTCTGCTTGTCCATTGCTTCCTAGGGCTGCTACATAAACATGGAGAGTAAACTTATTGTAATTGTAAACACATCGTTGATGGTTCAACATTGAAAGCGGATGAATAGGCTATAGATCTATCTATCTATCTATCAGCCTTTTAAAGTCCACTACTAAACATAGGCCTCCCTTAGTGCTCGCCACTCCGTCCGGTCCTGCTCCATCTGAACTGGGTTCAGAGGCCGCAGGACAGCAGCGCAGGTTTCCCGCTATGTTCTTCATGTCATCAGTCCACCTGGTTGGAGGGCTCCCAACCAGGCTATAGATAAGAGGGATTCTGTGGGGAAGGGGACTTAAATTAATGTCAGGCCAAAAGGGATTAACAATTATGTAGTGGATTTCATTGTGGATTCATAAGAACGTGCTTTTTAATAATATTTTTTTCATACATTGTAGACCAACATCAATCTCGCAATATTATGCAACAAATGGATTTAATAACAAAATTGACGCTTTTTTCCCAGATGCTCTAACAAAAGTACCTCCCTTCACTATTGTTAAAAGCGCTGTCTAAGCGACAAAAGTATTATATTATTTTTTAAAATTATTTAACTTTTATTACTTATTAAGTGTCAGTAGCCGATAACCTTATACACGGGCCTATTTAAGAGTAGGTACTTGTAGATTTTAATAAATTTACGCGCTAATGTAGAGTTGTGTGTTCAATGATCATCACCAAGGGCCAACCCTAAAAACCATTACACGACTATTTTAGCGTATAACAAAACTAAAATATTGAATCACTGCTTAGTATGTGCATCACACGTCGGCTATCAAGAATCATTTGCATAATGTTGTGTAACGACATCCGTTATAATATAATTTGCGAATAATCCGCTCAGGAACTGCGGTAATGCTCACGCGTATCGGTTCTCAATGAGGTGTTGTGGAATTCTTCGTAACGCGTCGATTTATTGACTCATTTGAATATGTGGTCTTTCCTCAATGGGAATCTATGATGTTAAAAGTATAACCACTTACTTTGCCAAGTCAAAATTCTATGTTAAGAATAGTAAGTTCTACCTAATTTGAAATGTACCTAATCCACTTTATTGAAACATTCACATTATTAGAGATTGAGTCTTAAATTAAAACCAGAAAATCATATAGTTTCTTCGTTCGATGAACCGAAAAACTACCCTTTACGGCATGGTTACTCATACATTGTATGCAAGTCGATAAGTCGGTCGGTAAATACTGTGACTGTGTGTTCGATGATGCATCAGAGATTTGTTTAAATTCTCATATTTCTAAAGGCAATAGATAAACATAAGTTTAATTAAAAGAAGCGTAGGCTCGATAAAACGCAATTTCGATTTAAAATTGGATACTTAAAAATTAAAATTCCAGAGTCTCTTGACCAACCCTGATCTAAACTAGAGGTACGAGTACACATTGGTCCGGTGCAAAGAACCTCCAAAAAAGAGTAAGACGTCCGTCCGATTGCCGTCCGGGAGCCGTCCCCATTCCGTCTTTCAATAGATCGTACATATACTCGATCGTACATACTTTTTTATTTTACGTTTTCGCGTTTAGAGTCTAATGTATTGATCGTAGACCCTCTGACTGTTTGTCTTCTTATTTTACCTATCTTTCGTTTTTATAATGTAATATGAACATTCGATTTGTAATTTTATACCTTTAATTGGTATCAATCCATTCAAAAGGTACCCGACACCTTGGGAGAGATTACCGGGTTATGTGGGATTTGACCGCACTAAAACCCCCTCGGTGGCCTGCCTCTGCGTTTGTGAAGACTCCGGGATCTCCATAGGACGCACCGGTGTCCTCCACGCGCGGCGCCCAGAACGGGCCCACTTCGGGAGAGCAGATGTGCTCTCCTGCACCTTCAGATGTTCACGGCGGCATGCGGCCCTCCCGGGGCTGCTAGCTGGACGGGTCAAGCTCACACTCTCACCGTCCGCATCCCCGGAAGCCCCCTTTTAGTCGCCTATTACGATCAGGCAGGGGATACCGTAGCTCTATTCTTAATCCCGAAACTACAAGCCCTACTTTTACTTCATGTTAAGAAGTTTTTGATTAACCACTTATTCAATGTACCATGACTGCGATCTAGTAACTAGTAAATGAAAGGATTTAGGTTAAAATCCGCCAAGCACCATGTAAAAGTTGGCAAACCTCACAAATAGGAATCTTGAGAGAATTTTAAGTAATTTTCGACTAATCAGGTTTTAATAGGTATCCCAACACGGCTAAATAATTTCTTAATAACAAATTTTCTTAGTTAGACAGAGAGATACTACGAGTATATTATACGCACAAGAAGTCTCTGTGTGTCTCTAGTTTTGAAATTATCCATAGAAGTAACGAATATGTAAGTGCAGTATGTGCTCGATCGTCATCAGGAATAAAGTTAGCTACCTACATCATGGTTTGGTCAACGTTACCAATAAGGATACAATATAATTTTATTTTCATATCTATACAAATAAAATATTTTAGCTAACGGTCCCCATAAACATTTTTGTATAATGAACACAAAATTTAAATTTAAATCGACAATCGATACACACATTCAAGCAGCATAAAGTTGGATTAATTCTAGCCATGTGACGCCAATTGAATGAATAATTCAGATCTTAACTATTCGCAAGGCTATTCGATTGCTTAGAAAAACTAGGGTCATGTCTCAGCAATAAAAGAAAGCGATGCACTATTTGAAATTTGAACTGGTATTGTTTAAGTAGGTACGTTGTTCAAAAGTTATGACAAATTTAAAAAAATCGTCGAATATCTATAACTACGTGTGTAACTTATAGAAATAGTTGCCTACGCAGCTGAATTCACTGAAACGAAGATGGTTTCCTAAGTTCTTTTAATCGTTCATTAATTAATCAAACTTTATATTCACAGCTGGGTCTAAGCTTTGGGCTAACAAATTTGTGTTTTTTTTTCTCTAATTACATCCCGGAATGAACTATTCCTAGTTCGGAAAGGAACATCCTGTAAGCTTTTCACTAGGCTCTTACAGTACAAATACAAACAAGTACTATTGTAATAACTAAAATAACCAAGTAAATGTTTTATTTAAAGTCAATAATTAAAGGTGATATCAAAATGCTACAAACTCAATGTAGGAATAACATAATATATAATAACCACTTGTTTTGCTGGATTTCGAGGACGGAAAAAAGTTTGTTGCTTTTTTTTTGTAAATTTCGTCGTTGTTCGCTTACCAGCCGGCAGTACTGCAAGGCCCATTGTTATTCATATTGTATCGAACTATAAGCACATATTTGCCTTCCACGTGACCATTATATCGCCGTTAAGACTTCAAAGATGTTTCCGTCCGTACATAAATCAATTTTAAGCACACATTATCATAATCAAGTTTGGTTCGGACTCCATGTGTGTTTTTCAATGTGCCCTTGGATGTATTTAGAATTGAGAATCGATTTATGTAAATGGTTAATTTGTTTTTTGTAACCTTTTGTTGTTATGTCTATGTCCACCAATCCACACTCGGCAAGCGTGGTGGACTATGGCCTAAATCCCTCTCAATTGTGTGAGAAGGAGACCTGTGCCCAGCAGTGGGACATAAAAAAGGTTGAAAAAAAATGTACTTCTGTTGCTGCTATAACAACAAATACTAAAAAAAGAATAAAGCCAATATTTAAGGGTGCTCCCATACAATAAACGTAATTTTTTATACATTTATATATAATGGTACGGAACTTTTCGTGCATGAGTCCGACTCGCACTTGGCTAGTTTTTTTTAATCTAAAACTTAGCTAAATATAGAGTGATGAGAAGTACATTATCTGTGAATATTTCTAATGTCTAGCCATCACGGTCCATGAGATACAGCCAGACGAACAGACAGACAGATGAACAGCTTAGTAATACGGTCCCGCTGGCACACTTTGGGTACGGAACCGTAAAGATTTTGTGTACTTGGGGGGTACGCAAATATCGCACGACAATATGCTGCGAGTATCTTCGCGCCAGTGCATTTAACGGTCGTTAGAGTCTACTTGACGTGCGCCACGGCATCATGGAGTTCAGCTAATCAACGTCGTCGATAACGAATCGTTGCAGCTTAAATAATAGGAAATAAGGTAATGGTTCACATTTATAGCCTTACACTAGGATTTCCTGTGTTGTGGGTACCACGGACATACACAAAGACAGGAAAACAAAACATCCATCCATCTATTAGCTTTTACAAGTCCACTGCTGAACATAGGCTTTCCCTTATATTCGCCACTATGTGCTTCCACACCACATATCACACGCTGTTTTGATTTATTTATTTAAATTTAAAAAACCTGTTTCACCGAAAATTGAACCCAGGACCAGTCTAGTGGGAATGAAGGGACATTAACACTCTACACTCTCACGTGATCAGCTGTCACGTGTGCCCAGTATCAACCCATAGCCATTCTGTTATCTCAAATATATTGTACTTTTTTTAAAAGAGTGCTGCTGGGAGTTTTTTTTCCGCCGCCTTTTTTCTCTCAGCTCAACATCTAGCCCAAACGGGCACCTATTGGCGATGACCGGGAAAAAATTACATTTATTAAGCGAATATTTTGTATTCCTAATACGAAATAAATATTTTTTTCTTTTTCTTTTTTCTTTTCTAGAGAGGCCTGGAGCTTATAACACCATGTTGTTCCAAGACGGTGGAGTATCGTTAGGCTGTTTAGTAGAAAAATACAGTAAAATATCAGAGAATGGTTTAAAATATATATATAAATTCTTATTTTCCTGCGACTCCATTAATACAATTAATGGCAAGAGCGCCTTAGAGAGAGTCCGAGTCTCCAATATTCTCTAAGTGCATTAAGCACCAGCGCACTTTAACCGGTTTAATTGCGTGTAAATTGACGTTGGAACACCCTGTATATAGTCTCGCGGTGTAAGTACCGAGGCATTGTAGCATATGGACTATAATATAATATGTATATTGTTTTTTACATGAAAATTTTAATTTTTAAGTTCATAAAATTAGGCAATATAATATTCACGTGTGTTTATATTTATCTAATATATAAAATTCTCGTGTCACAGTTTTCGTTGCCATACTCCTCCGAAACGGCTTGACCGATTCTCATGAAATTTTGTGAGCATATTGAGAATCGGCCAACATCTATTTTTCACCCCCCCCCCAACTGATAAAGGTGGCCCACCCCGAACAGTTAAACGCGGGACGGAGTTCGCGGGGTCAGCTAGTTTGTTATAATATAACTGATAGAAATTGTATTTGCGTTTCTGTGGATTAGGCCGGTTTCAGGCCACATTTACACAAGACTATTAGTTTCCGGAGCGAAATTGTTTTCTGTGAAGAGGCTGTAGCAAGGAGCAACCACTTAACAGTACGCAAGATACAAGTTCGTTTGCTGTTTCAATTATTAAAATCCATAATTATCTGTTATTGCATCGCCTTTACGTAATATGGCCTACTTACTGACCAGTTGTATAAGCCTCATCCATCATCCATCAATCAGCCTTTTAAAGTCCACTGCTGGACATAGGCGTCCTCTAATGTTCGCCACTCCGTCCGGTTCTGCACCCTCTGAATCCAGCGATTTCCCGCTGTCTTCTTCAGGTCGTCAGTCCACCTGGTTGGAATATAAGCCTAAGGCTGTCATAAATAAACAGAGTCGTGAATTCGTTACTCCGGAGGTTGATAGTTGTTTTATAATCAGACCTTTTCTCAGCGTGTTTCGCTGGCATTGCTTCACTGTTAAAATGGTCGCAGCGGTAGTCCTTTCGCGTCTGAGCCATGAAAGTTCTACCTTCTATAAAATTAGTATTGGTTGATATTGGACTACCATGAATTTCTGAGCGCCTCAGAGGCGTGGAGTCGGAAGCTCCAATTACTAAGTACATTAAGCGCCGACGCGGCAATAACCGGTTTAATTACGTGTAAATTATCGTCGGAACACCCTGTACACTGCCTCGGGGCATGAGTGCTGGGACATTCTATATCACACGCTATAAACGTTAACATTTTTTACTGCAAGACCAAAATTCAACTCTTCACATACTTCAATTAATTTTGCATTCTTGAAAGATAGAACGAAACGATAGTAACTAAACTACATATTACTCATATAATGTTCGAAAATTTATTCAGGACATTTTTGACCCAGTGTTGTAGTAGCCGAAACACTATGTAAATTAAATAGTAATACAAATCAAACAATAATTTATCAACTAAAAAGTGTAAAGATTAACCGGTTCGTTTGGGTCCGTGGTGACCAAATAATAATATGATCACTTTCCAAAAGGACCACTTTTCGACATGACTACTTCCCAGTTGTTCATTTATTCATGAAAATTTTCTCTTTTTTATTATAGGGAATAACAACTTTTTATATTGAAAGATAAAAAAGGTAAAAGATACTTTACTTCCAAAATCATGTAGCACATTGTGATTTAGTTCCTAGTACTTCCTAGACCCTGCCTTGCTTGCTGCTTTAGTTCGCACTGTGTTCCAGACGTTGGTTCCTTCCCAGGTACTTTATCACTTGAATCGCAAATGAACTGTTTGTTAAAATAAAAAAAAATTGTCATGAGTATTAAACTTTGAAAGACAATAATTTTCGGAGCGTCCCATTCGAAGCAAGGCCGGGCACAAATCAACGGAGGATGGAGGGTGTTAATTAGGAATTATTGGCCATCGACGTGCTAATGCGGTGATAATAGCGCAAATTAGGGTTCTGGCCAGCATGGCTGCGATGATGTGCTTGATATCGTTACAAGCTGCTAATTTAATGTAGCGTAATTCGCTTTAAAATTTCTACTGGCTTTTAAGGGATCAATATTACAAATATGATATTTATATAATCTGGCAATACTCAGGTGACTCCCCTTGAGTTGCTCGTCGGTGATCGCTTAACGCTGCCTGTTTGCCTTTTTGTTCGGTTTATGTATAAATATTTTAGAGTTTTGTTAATCCATAGCCGCAACCCATTTTACGTCCCACTGCCACTGCTATAATTAGACTTGTCTATATATACTGACTGAGGCAGGCGCGGTCGCAGTCTTCAATTTTGGGGAGGGGGCGGGGGGGGGGGGGTGTCCGCCAAGAAATTTGGGGGGAAGAGGTGTCCCAAATTGGCTTGTTTTGTCTTCCATCTACCCATGAATGATGGATTTGGGGGGCGGTGAGTTATGTCCACTGTGACCCCCCCTAGGACCGCGCCTATACTGAGGTAAGAGTGTCACTAAGACAAGGCATGCAACGTAACTATTATTTGAGCAAACGTAATTAATGGAAATTGAATTGACGTAATGGAGAAATATTATCTCGTGTTTTACATTCATTTAAATGTTCATTACTCACATTTGCATTACAAAATTTATGTCCCATAATAAATGTTGATTTACATGTGTAATCTAAAGGTATTACATGACCAATAAATCATTTTAATGGCTAATAACCTATCGAATGATGTTTGTAAAAGGCACTTGTATTTTAAATGGAGAACGAGTGACATCATTACAAAATGGCTAGTCTACCTTATATATTTAGGTTTAAATATAATTATATAAGTTTAAATAATATGTTTTCAAACTTCTACGAACGTACTTAGCGTACTACTGATACATTGATTACTACAATAAAACAATTCTACAGTATTGTCATGTCATGCGTGAAGCGCGCATGGCCCGGCGGTTAGCGTAGAACGCAAGCGATCAATGCAACTAAGTCAAACGGGCGCGGTCGAGTGTGAGATGGGTGACCGCTTGGCAAAAAAATTCATGCGCGTTTCCGTGCTTCGGAGGGCACGTTGAGCCGTCGGTCCCGGTTGTTGTCGATGGATGACAGTCGTTAAACCTTGTCGGAGGCCTTATTTGGTTTGCAGACATCCGACAGCGGATTGGCCACTAACGCGCATCTCCACCAACCCGCATTGGTGCAGCGTGGTGGGGTTTTCTAAAAAGTTTATGTGTAGGATGTGTCTAGGACTGTCGACCACTTAATACCACGTGGAAACCAATTTCGTCTGCTACTCTATTAAAAAAAAAAACAAGTTGGACAGTTTGTTGAAAATGTAATTTATAGATTTTTATACTTCAGTCTATTTTAGTGTCCATATTTGGTTCAATAAACATGTGTTTCTAGGCATGGATTCTATCTTTTATACTCAAACCAATAAAAAAAGATAAAAAAATCTTTGTTCATTGATTTGGGGTTTAATATTGTTTTAATAAAAGCATGCCACACAATTATTTTTTATCTACACAAAATTTATTCTGTACAGGACACTTCAATGAAAGGTTTTCGTACACAAGACACAAAGGGTACTTTTTATTTGAAAAACGCCTATCAATTTCAACAATTAGGCACACCACCTGTGCCCACAGAGACTGCACATTTGACTACAAACTACCATTTGTACAGACAAACCTATATCCTTTATTTTTATAGCAATGCATACAAAAAGACAGTAACACTATCCAGCCTTTAATAAGTTTCATGTATTTGTTTAATCAGTTGATATGTTCTAAATGTAGAGTTATTCTTTATTAGAACTGAAAACTTCAGATCAAATAATAAAATAAATAGGTATGAAAAGTCCGATCCTAATTCAAATCACCCAATTTTTATTATTATTCACAACTTTTTTTAATAACATCCTTTCACAACACAATTCGGCACTTTCTTGTATGATATCTTTGATAAAGTTTTGCTCACAAAGCATGGTGCTGTTTTAACCAGCCTTACTTAATGTTCATTGTTCGCAGAGTTCTACGTGTCTTCATTTTTTATTTGATCTAAGATTGAAACGTAAAAAATATTAGTCAAAGTGTATAGCTGTAACTACAGATACTTAAATTATATTAAAGATATTAGTATGTTTTAAGTATATGATTTAAACATACCAAAGCGGTTAGAATGGAATTGTGGGCGAGGCAGACGCACCAAGGATATGAGCAACGCTCATATCTCTACAGAAATACGCGATCGTGCTGCGATATGCGTGCTTCGGTGAATTTATATGCGTTCATTTGAAATTGCGTGATTGTGCGGCGGACGCTAAGATTGGCTAGATTTGAAATTACAAATATGTGCGTAATCTTCATATTTATTTAAGTTCAGATGTAGTGGAGGTGAAAGGTGGGGCTGGATCGGCGACACCGTTTTTATACGAACGGCGCATTATTGCCATTCTACCTCTTTTAATATGCTATGTGGCTGTAACAATCAGGTCACTTTTTGAGATATTTCAGTATACTATCAGAAAAGGAGGCTCGTCCCCACTGTGTTGCTGGCCACACTTAAAATGACCAACAACCTGACAAATAGATATGGAAATTATCACCATTTTATTGTATGCTAAATAAACTTTGTATCTTTAAAATTGCTGTTTTGTTTTATACTACCTCTACTAGAATGTACTTCAGTGTTTGTCTCATAGCAAAACGCGACTGCAATAGCAATATCCTCAACAAACAATATTCTCTTAAGAATGATTTTAGCCATTTCCACCCGCCATTAGTTCTGTGACCGTCCGAGGCGACTGCTCAAACACGGTGGCAAGCTGGTAAACACACGGACACAGTGGTGTTTGGACAGCACATATCTCCGCTCTTGGGACCGAGTGCAAACGCTCGTGTGTCGCTTCTCTGGCCCTCTCGGAATTCGCAGGTCGAAAGTAAATTGTCCAGTAGAGACAGTTTGTGATTGTGGCGTTTTATTTTCAAAGTAGTAAAAATAGACTAGAACGATAAAAGTGTACAAAAAAATAGATCGCTTATTAAATTTGATAATACCAGAAATAATAACTACCTATCAAAAAGTATTTTTTCATATTAATTGATTTAATTGAATGTAGACAGGTAATCAATGATTTCCATAATAGCACGTAAAAGCCAAGTAATTAATAAGTTTGGTCAAGTGTCCTAAACCTGAAATTGCGGATTGAATACTCTATGTGACTTTCAGGTGAGCATAATATTTTCTGCAATTCAAATCACATGAATTTTCAATTACCTAAACAAGACGGTCATGTTGCTGGGTTTTTGTAGTGGTTTTTACAAACCTTCAACAAAAACCCTACAACATCTTCACGTTTAAAGTAACCTGACAGAGTGGCTTCTACCAAGAACCGTACCAAGAACACTACGGCCGGCGATTTGCATCTATTTACATCAGCTAACCTCACATGGCTGTATACGTCATATGTATATGGCGACGACAGGACACGGGCACGAGAAATCCCTTCTCTGCATACATTCACGCCAATGTATGTAGTTATGCAAGATACCTGCATCGGAGTATTAGGCGTTTCGATTACGCAGATATATATATACCGTTTTGAATATATTGAAGTCAATTTTAGTAATACGCATACACAGAACATATCGTAATTAGAAATTGGGTTGCGGGATTCGTTTAGGTCAACTTAAGCTTATGCCTGCCTAGTCAGTGCCTGCTTAAACTTATGGGCGGTTTGTAAACATTCGACAGCTGTCCACCAACCCGCATCTCCACTAACCCACATTAGTACAGCGTTGTGGAGTAAGCCTTCCCAATAATGGAAAGAGACATTTTTGTTGGTATCGGGGGAAGAGGGGAGGGGGAACTTTCAAAATGTTCCCGTCACCATGGGAGAGGGGATACCGGGTTCTGTTGGATTTGTTACCACACTAAAACCCCCTCGGTGGCCTGCTTCTGCGCTTGCGGAGGTACTTCGGGGTTTCCACTGGAATGCACCGGTGTCCACCGCGTGCGGCGTCCAGTAAGGGCCTATCTTCGGGAGAGAAAATGTGCTCTCCTGCACCTTCAGACGCTTACGGCGGCAAGCGGCCACGCACCACACCGCTGTGCTTCCTGGGGCCGCTGGCTGGACGAATTAAGCTCCCACTCTCACCGCCCTCAACCCCGGAAGCCTCCTTTTATTCACCTCTTGGCTCTTACGATCAGGCAGGGGATACCGTAGCTCTATTCTTAATCCCAAAGCAACAGGTACTAATGGAAACAGACCTGTGCCCAGCAGTGATACAAAAGATATTGCACCCAAACAGACAATAATCGGCAACTCGTTGTAGGTAGAATACTTTGAGTGTAGTTTTTAGAAAAATCCACACTACTTAATCAAAACTTATGTTCAGTCAACATTTTAGGGCTCTTATTAGTTTCGTGATTTCGTAAACTCCAACTTTAAACTTTGTTGTAAAGCTGTGATGCTAACATAAGAAGCACTTATCGCGTATTTGAGAAAATAAACAAAATTGACCTTTATGATGCAAGTGTTAATCTCACATCCATATTTATATTTACGGATCGTTTATCTCGGGTTTATCATAAACTTGACAAATTAAGCGTTATTATGTACATACATTTTTATCAATTTGTAATCGCTCGGCCCATGACACCGGAGTAAACATCGGCATATAAATATCTAAATATATTAATTTTATTCAACTCATTTACATTGAACATTTGAATTAACATATTAACTTTCATTTGGTGTAAAAAGTAGACCTATCTTAAGAATGTATGCATAAGGGCGCACACACAATAGTTAATATATTTATATATATACACTAATATGAATATTATATTCTTATTCTTATAATTTTCCATAAGCATATAAAGATCTGGACATCACATGAATAGGGAGGGGATCTCTCTCATTAGTGAGCTGTTTACTATAACCGCCGGCCATGTATTGCTCAGCCAAAAGGGAGTAAAAAGAGCAGTGAAATTAATTTAAGACTGTAAATCCTTCCTTAATTCTTCTGAAATCAAACACCCACGAACATTAAATCATAGCACCTGACATTGCTTGTCTTCGTTGACGATATTGTTCTAAAGAGAGCAAGGGCTTTTTGGCTCTGTATACTTTTTTGTAACAAATTATCACTATTACAGTACCGTGTTCTTATAGCAGGTGCAGACATGTAGCTAACCTATGTCGGTCGTAGTCGGGAGTTTGATGGATGATTGCTACTCGCAGATTTACGTGCGTTGTTGCTTTCCCAGGGCGCTTTAATCCGACGGGTCCAATTGTTATTGACAGATAAAAGTTGTTACATTGACGTAAAAATCTTCGAAGCCAAGCCAGCCGCAGAAGGGTGTGAACACACCATAAGAAGCGCCGTCCACGCAGTTAATAAGCGATATGGATGCTATAAATAAGTATGGCATAATTTATAATGGACAAATAGATACAAATTTTACTGAAGTCATGAATTATTTACGTTTGCATCGGACCACGCGCGGCGACACCGCGACGCGCGATAAACTTATGATTATTGTGATATATAATCTGACTTATAGACAGGGCTGCTTGATTTACTAAGTACTCGTGTAAAATAAAAATAAAAACTCTGTATATTATATTTATTTTCTATTACTCTTTTTCATCAATTCTTTCCCTTCTATCGGAGGAAGAAAACATTGAGTCTTTGAGTTGACTTTTTATGTTACAATTCGACTTTTCTTTCAGCTAATATTGTCAATATATCAGCTACTATATAATACTAGGTACTCAACCTCCTAATTCACGGTCATACTCAAGGTCCTCAAATGGCGACCACGTCTCGGAAAAAGGAGTACGGGCCGCCCTTCTACCAGGTTGACTGACGATCTGAAAAGGACAGCGGAAAGCCGCTGGATTAAAATTAAAAGGGACCGGATGGAGTGGTGCATGTTAGTGGAGGCCTATGTCCAGCAGTACTACTTACTACGCACCTCAGATTTTTTATTTAATCTGAGATATTAAAGGCACTATTAAAGGCTGATGGAGGGATTGTCAATTAGGAAGATGAGACTCTCGTTTGTTTGTAATTGTATGTACTGTTTACTGTTTATTTAGAATTTCTAAAATTAATAGCAACACTTTCTTATAATAGTATCATAAAAAAATCAATAAACACTTTTAATCAGTAAGTTCACCAGACTGATCAACCCTAGATTAATCTACAGTGGCTTGCGCTTTGTTTGCTATTTTATGGCTACTACAAAACGGTTTGAAATAGATATTAGCATCTGAAAAGAATATTACTTTTATTCTTGTATTACAATATATGTAACACATTATTTACAAAACATAGAATTTTATGATTGGTTTGAATAGAACCACTGTCAGAAATTTATTATATGATCACAGTCACGCTCACGACTCACGACACCACTGCACTATTACGAGTAGTACCTGGCTGTAAGTCTTTTACGTCCCACTGCTGGGAACGGGTATTCCCCTCAATTGGGGAGGATTTGACTTTACTCCACCACGCTGCTTCAATATGGGTCGGGGAAGGTGCAGGTTAGTGGCCAACCCGCTGTCGGATGATTTCAAACTTATTAGGCCCCGACAGGGTTTAACTACTGCATCGACCTCGATCGAACTGGGACCGACGACTTAACGAGCCCTGCGAAGCACAGGAAAGACGCATGTAATGGACGCCCAGAAGTTCTTGCTCATTATAGTGAAATTTAAGATTTCAAATGCGCCAGAACGATATATCATTTTCGTAGATTATTTCAAATACATTGCATTTGCGTTTGTATTTCGAGAATATTTAATTTTATTAAAAACTATCTGACTTGATATTAGAATTTCTATGTATATCAGCAAAGTGTCTCTAATCTTACTCGTAATATTAGGGCAAGTTAACTAAACCAGTAAACGATCATGACAAAGTGGGTACATGAAGCTAACGTTCACTCTTATCAGTTTATATTCGTGGATTACCTTGTAGTTATATATTATACGACTGTACTCACGTAAATTTTATCGGATTTGCCGACATGTTTCGGACCTGACCGAGGACCTTCTTCAGGAGCAATACTGCTTTGCCATAGCCCATAAAGATGAATAGACGCACAGTTAAAGCTGTTTGAACTTTGCTCTGCGCCTCGGATAAGTAACAAATGGTGAACGAATGTCTAAATTATTACAGTCTTATTACAGTGCTTTACGAGAGGCTAGCGGCCCAACAACCATTTTATTTTACCTAAGGTATTTTTCTTAATAATATGACATATTCGTGTAATGAAATGATTTGCTGTAGAATTTGGAAAAAAAAACAATATATTTCGCCACATTACTCAACTATTTCAAATTTTTAAATTTTGCGGAAGATATTTTAAATTTAGATCAAACACAAGAAATAGATAGATGACTTGTCGTACTCTTTTGATATTCATTCTCTTGATTTATTTTTGATATCGGATGAATTTGAAAGAATTTTGTCGATTTAGGTATTTACAGTGCCTGAATGTTGTGGAATAAAATAACACTGCGAAAATTGGCATAATTGGATCATAATTTAAGTAAAGTTAAAAAAAAGAAAGAATAAAATGTTTTTAACTTTACACTGACAATATGTACAGACAGACCGTGCAATGCAATAGAAAAAGGAAATCAAAATTGGGTCGTGCGACGCCATTACGAAAATAAAAAAAGATAACTTTTAAAATTATGCGATTACATCTATTTAGAATTATTATAGATAACAATTTCGTTGCATCAGTGAAAGAAAACAATATTCATATGAATTC
This sequence comes from Pyrgus malvae, assembly GCA_911387765.1. Lineage (NCBI taxonomy): Eukaryota > Metazoa > Arthropoda > Insecta > Lepidoptera > Hesperiidae > Pyrgus > Pyrgus malvae. The sequence continues at coordinate 1,154,440 of OU426960.1, read as the reverse complement.
TTAAAAACTTCATTGATAAAGCAAAGTTGAGTTTTAAAAAAAGCTGCTATTCTTGTATATTTTATGGACATAAAAACTCAGTGATTACCCACAGCTCAACGCGAAACGGTGGAGATCTTGCTTGATTGAATAATTCAGGAGCCTGATCGATTAGTATGCAATCGACTCCCATGTACGTGCAGCGGTGAATCGATGCTGTCTCTAATTTATTTGGACGTGTCTTAGACGTCGTCGCTTGCGTGTATTTAGCGTTGTATCTGTGCACAGTTTACTTCAGAAGATCTGATGTTTGCGTGTGATTCGAAATCGATTTATGTATCAATGTATAAATAAAATCGCGATTTTAGCTGTTTCGTGATACATACCTCTTGAGTTGAATTCAAGAAATATATTAAGAGGAAACGCGGTTTCAGCCGAATTAGAAAAATTGGTATTTTGGAGTGACTATTGTTATCGCGTAGGTTTCGTATTCTCCTGTTTCCTCTCTCCTTCTAAGACGCATTATCCAGGGAGAAAATAGGAGAATACATTTGTATGGGAATACGGTTTAAAAAGCACGAGATTAATTTTAATGATTCCTTTCTGTACAAATATTTGCATGCATACTATGTGATATCTATAACTCTCATACTAATTAAATACACTAGTTTTCACACTATGTACTGCAATTTACGGTCACTAAAGACTTCAATTCCTTTTAGATCTGTGCATTATGCACAGCAGTCTAATTATAGTGGATAGCATGCGGTTATAAATATCTGATAGTCGCGCGATAGGTGTTATAAATTTGATTGAGATTATACATTCATATGATGAAATATAAACATTAAAAGTCAGAAATAAGATTATCATAATAATATGCGTATAATTTAATTATTTACGATTTAGTAATAAGCATAAACATGAGAATTTATAGAATGTCACCGTTCTAACAAAAATATACAGCGAGTAGGCGATAAAATAAATTATAAATAGATAGTCGGCTAAATCTTGAAATTACATTTGTGTGTTGATGATATAATGAGGAATGATAGGTATTAAATAGGTAAATGCTGCAGCTGAAGAGGGGTGGAGACCTGGTGTCCTGAAATACAGGCTCCAAAGCATAGTTTAGGCACCAGTCTCCCACAGTATATTTACACACTGGAGTACATAAGTACTACAATATATCCACCTATTTTCACATCAAGGAATATAAATATAATATTGCTTTTGTATGACAAAGTAAACTGATCTTATGCTTACTTTAAAATCCTTAATAGACGTTTGTGATTTTAACTTTACGATACAATTTTCAATTTCGTGAGTCATATACGAGTATTAAAAATACAAATTTAATAAGATATATCTGCGGGACGACATCTTAAAGCGCTTAGCGAGGATTGAAACAAATTTTATTAAGCTATAAAGACGCGCGCAGAACGGAAAATCAAGAGACAATATGCGTAGGTCGGACATTTTCGATTCCGAAATAAAACACATAAATTCAAATTTGGCAGAGTGCTTTCATTAGGTAAACAATATTTTTTATGCGTCGATTGTGTAAACGGCATTTTGTAGCGGGCGTGTGACGCCATGCGAGATATTTTTTAATCGCCTGCCACATTTAAATATGATAATGTCGTCGTAAAACGAAATTCTCTCGGACGGAACGCGTCAGTGTAATCTCGCAAAAACAAAACTTTACCTATTCGTTTTACGATCTTTTTAATTCAAAACGAGCCATGAATCTTCGTTGGTTTTATTGAAGCGGTGGCGCGCCGGAGGTCCGACTCCATTCTGTTTCTTGTAGTGTAGTAATAGTGTAGTGACAACAAAAGCACAGCGAGAAATGTTGACTTAGGAAGTGGGGACCGAGTGTCCGAGATAGGGGACCACCTACGCTCGCCTGCGCCGAGCACCTCGCTGTCAAAAGTAAAATAATGGCGCCGCCCGCTATCACTACCAGCCCCCGGCATGATTGAGAGGTCTCAGCCTCCATGATCGAGCGACTCTTCGACGAAACGATGATGACTTAATTAACTCGCGTAATTTATTGGCGAAAACCGAGCCGGTACCCATAATTGTCGTATTTGTTTACGTTTTTGCGTCGCGCTAATTAAGCTTATTTATTGTGTCGCATTGATTTCGGTCAGTAGACGCGTCGCAGTCGCAGTTCGTGACAGATCTGATCGATTAGGGTTCATTCGTGCGCTCCGGATTCCGTAATTGGAACGGGCGCGGGGTATCGAGGAGTATCTCGAGTGAGACGCGCGAGTTTTATTTTTTAAGGCGAGGGACCCGGCTCGTTAGCCCGCCACGCCCGTGTCAGGCGCCGGGCGCGCCCTATCAACGGCACATCTTCTCATTAACACCGAGATTGATGGGGAACACCACTACCACCGTACTGACGAAACTGCACTTAGAAACGCCAAAAACGTCTTCGCATCTATCATCTCTCGACCCGACAGGTGCGTCCCGTATCGGTATCAAAGATGAAAAACGCTGGATAAAGTGACAAAGTGGCGAGATGGTGGAAAAATAAAAAGTAGTATTCGTAGAATCGGTGGCGAGGACGTGAGATATTTGTCGTGACAATATTAGTCTGTTGCTGCGTTTCCTTGAACCGTCTCTTTTCCGAGAGGGGCAGCTCATCGGTGACATATTAATTACTAATAGCGGGAGATACGTTTCACGTGTTCGTATTAAGGAGTGAGGCCGAATATCGTATTTAGCTCACGGATGTGGATATCGGCGAGGTTATGATCCGTGGCCGGAATGTGTAAGATGTACGGTGCGTTTAGTATTCCCTCGGGCGTATTTGCGTTTTTCCGATGGACCATAAATCGAGTTGTGTTCAGCCTCTATCGGAATCCGTATAAAAACTGCTGACAACTTTTGCTTATCTTAGAGTGTGGGTATGAATTCTAAGAAAGAGGTTACGTGATCGTGTATGTATGGAGAATATTATAATGCATAAGGATTTCAATATTTTTGGTTTAAAAATATAAAAAAACCGCCCAAGTGCGAGTCGGACTCGCGCAACAAGGGTTTTGTAAAATATTTTTAAAATATGATGTTAAAAAAAGTTACGGTTTTCTCAATTTTTTCTTTATCTGTGCTATAAAACGTTGCTTCGTACCAAATTTGAAGATTCTGAGTTCACGGGAAGTACCCTGAAGGTTTTGATTCCCTTGCGAGTGTCGAAAATTTTCGGTATAAACGGCTGTAACGCTGGCTTAGAAGTTAAATTTTTTTACAGCTCCAAGGGACAGTAGACCTGAGTATTGGATATAAATTCCAGCTTGATACCTCCAAGCGTTCTTCAGAAAAAGGGTCTTGACAGACTTACGGAACCATAGCAAGGTTAAGTAATAGAAAGAATGAAAAACTATTTATTTCATATTGGGAATGCAAAATATTTGCATAATGAATGTCAAAATATTGGATATATTATGTAAAACCGACATATATGTAACATAGCTACTCGTTTATAAAAATAAATATCTTTGTACAATTCACACAACACCATCTGATTCCAAACTAAGCAGAACTTGTACTATGGTAATCAGAAAGCTGATAAACATACTTATATAATTGTAAATACATACTTTAATAGATAAATTAACACCCAGATACAGAACAAATAGTCATGTTCATCACTCAAATATATTTTGTCCTGGGTGGGAATCGAACCCACGACCTCACGTTTCGCAGTCGGCTCATCACCCACTACGCCACGGTGGCTGTTTACATATACACTATTCATATTATTATATAGAAGGTCTTCTCCGTCTACTCTTTTCTTCAGTCCAGCATTGCCTAAACGTTCACTAAGAGTTTGTAAAAAACCGCAAAGTGAATTGAATACTTCCATTTTTCAATCATATTCAAAACATATCGAACAGAAACGAGAAAGATATTTTGCGTGGATAATATTATCATCTCCGTTATATTTCACTTTAGAATACTTATCTAAAACAATAATCTGTCACGGAACATTAAATCAAGTGAAACGTTAAACGACAAGATAATACCATTACTTAGCCACAAAAGCCTTTACGCAAAAAATCAAGCTGTCCTAACACATTAAGATCTACTCAGAATTGAATTGTTAGTGGACACGGCTTTAGACGGAAGCGATTCATCAAAATTGGCAGGTAAATGTTTACGTGAGGACCATTTCAGTTAAATGCCCTTGAAAGATTCTATAATAGCCTAAGAACTCACGACGTTTATTTATATTGTAATTCATTCATCCATAATTTATACAGTAGTTTTAAGTTGTCATTTCTTATTAAGTAATTTGATATTATTAATTTTAATGTGATCGTAATATCTATAATATCTCTGTAATGTAATCATTTTTTTAGGTATAATATTATTAACTATTTGCATACCCATATACGGGTTAGGATAAGCGATTAACAATGATGTACTTACCTACATACATAAATGCTTAAATGATATGAATAAATAAGTAAATAAAAACGAATTTTGAATACATATTTTAAGCGACTGAAAACCATTAAACAATATATTTTATTTAATGCATGTGAAACATTATTTATTTACAAAAATAATTATTATATTGTTAATTTTTATATTCGGCATATATTTTATGGTTATAGGAATTTTACTATAGGTATTTGAAACAGTTTTAGGGTATGTTTTTTAAATTAAACGCACAGAATAAATAATTTAAGTCATATATACAATATAATGCAATTTTTTTTAATTCTTGAATTTAACATAGAACTAGAAAATATTATTACTTTTAATAACCCAATTGTCTTTGTCATGACTGTTTTCACATATCAATATTTTACCTGCTTAAAACGTATATTCGAAAAGTGTCGTGAGCTCTTAGGCTAATTTGAGTTAAAAGCCCATGGCAAATTCCATAAAAGGTTGGAGGCGTTCGGCCGTGCCCTGTCTCCCTTCGATCCGTAAAATTGACTTTGTCACTGCACATAAATCTTTCCGAAGGATGCTATCTTTCAAAATCCTACGGGATAGTTCGGGCAAATTCGAATATTAAAACATATTGCAGCTATAAGTTATCCGCTAATCATTTCAAAAAGTATTTCTGAATAATAATGTTGAATTTTTTTTGCGCAGTTTCTTGTAATGATTAAAGTTATTATAGCGTACGTTACGCACTGCTACTTTTATCAAAGACAAAGACAAGGACTTTTATTTGCACAAATATGGGTGTTTACAAAAGGTGTTTTTATACATTTGGTTCGCCATATTTACCTCATGAGGTATGCAAATATTACATTTTATTTATTATATTATATTTATATTATTATTATCGTTATCTGTACCCATATTGCACCTTTTAATTGAATAATTTTATTTATATTTATTTATTTTTTATTGCAGGGTTTTTGTACACTGAGAAGAAAAAATCATATTTAGTGAAACGCTTGATAATCTTTCATTATTTCGTTTAATTTAGAGGAGATCTGTGCCTCGACTGTACCCAACCGTGAAATATTAAAAATCATAAAATTAACAATTTATTAACAAAAATTATTACACAGGTAGGATTAATTTTGAACGAATACGTTCCTAAATAAAAGCATAAAAATGTCCGGCTGCTAAACTCACAACTTGGCAACACTAAGTTTCCCGCTAAAATGACCAAAAAAACGACATGGCATCCCACGAACGCGTTCCGATTCACGGGACGGATGTTTACACAACAGCCGATGCGTTAACAATAATCAAACTTTTTGCAAACGCCACGTTCCGCTCAGAGTTTCTGCGATTCGAAAAGCCTTTGTTTAAGTTTCCATTGTCGTTTACTGTGATAAAGCTGTCAAAACTTTCTTTTCTACGTTTAGGTGGTTTACGCGAAACAATATAGAGTAAAGTGATTTTCTGGATTTTACCAGTAGAATACAGATTAGATAACCTTAACTTTTTGCGTAGAGTGCTTTTAAAGGTCTATTTATGGGATGTGCTATTGCTAACTGACGAATAACTGGCGCCAAAGTCGGAGAGCTGTTAAGTTTTATGAACAGTTTATTTACAATAGTACGAACTAAAACGAAACGTTTCAAAAATATTTTTGATCTCCAGTTTATGAGTCATGAGTAGATTTGAGCAAAATAAGTTTTATTCAAATGTTATTTGGATTTGAATTGCACTGGACAATTTTAAAGCATATTTTGCATAAAACGATTTAGAAACGCCTCGGCAGCGACATATGCCATTATGGGAAAAATTACGATGTTTTTTAGCTGAGGCGAATGAATTGATATCGGGTGCGTAGACGGCGCTTCCTTCTGGAGTGTTGCCAATAAAATGTATTTGGAGGCGAAGTTTCACTGAGTGGTAGTGCTCGCCTACCATTATTTTGCAGGGTTGGTAATAAATGTCACAGGGGACACTAGGGAACGCTATCAATCCGGTTTTGCATCCACTATCGAGTGTCTCCATCTAACGGCGGCCATTTTTGCTTCGTGTGCTGCCTGGCGCGCCAAAAAGATAGTGTTGTCGTGCGGAAAAAAGAAAAAAGTGGCAAGCGCGAGTTTGTCGCGTGATTTGTGTTCAGTACCCAGATGTTGCAAGTTCATTATTCATTTTAAATTCTTATAATTTTATTTTTGCAGTTTATGTTTATGGTCATTGTGGTTGTCACAATCACATTAATAATAAGTTTATGTTAGTTTATTTAAAGGTAAATCCGTTATTTCCATTCCGTTCAGTAAAGAAGTGATTTGCAATTAAAAGAGTTTGTTAGGTATTTTTCTAATCCACCTTTTTTTTCTAAAGCCGGCTATACACACACCTGCCGCAGGGACGATTTAGGATGTAAAGGTGGGGATGAACCTTATTTGCCACCTTAATCGTGTCGTGTGTAGGCAAGCAGGGGCAATTTTCTAGATCGGCCCTTCGGCAGGGTGGCAGGAGCGCGAGACCTCCCTTGCTCTGGGGCTGTTTCTGCAATTTCTTAGTCAATTGGTTGGCAACCGCCACACGGAATGAACCGTCGCATGCATGTGAATCAGTATATTATGTTTTCAGTAACCAATATTTTACCCAGTATCTCCTTTTTTTGTGGTAGCATTGCAGAAACAGTTACGGAAAAGCCGATATTTTATTTTTTTGATAAAATTGGTGCCAATCTAAACACGTCCGCTTAGATCAACTTACTCTCCAATACTGCAAGGCAGGCATGTGTGTAGAGCAACTACTGATATCGCACCGACCAAAATTGCCCCTGCAGCAGGCGTGTGAGTAGCCCATTTAAGCTCAACAATTTCCCCAAAAGGATACAAAGACCCGATGACCATGTAAAACTACTTACATTTTTTATAAATGAAATATCTGGAAATCAAAAAATGACATAATAGTAAATTATGTAACTAAATTTTTGAAGAACAATCGCATTAAAGATAAACGCTGAACGCAGAAAAAAAAATATCACCGAACTTTTAACCTTGTGACTTTTATTAACCTTGTTTCAAAATCATTAAATACGAATTGTTCACGGAACCCCAAAACCGAAAAAATGATAAAGGTTAAAGACAAAAAAACGCGTACCGTATGGCAAGCGGGCCCTGCGGTCGGTCTGTTGGCGCTCTTTGTGACAAGTTCTCTTCTGCTTCGGCACCTGGAAACAGTATTGTATTTCCTAGGTAGCTACACTGAAGGTTTAACTTCGACACCAAACAGTTAAGTATACGGTTAGACGGGCCGATTCGAATAAAATAAAGTAACATAATAAGTGATAATTATGTATCATGAAGTCGAATTGAACATTTTAATGGTTCAAATACAGCTACTGTGCGTCCCAGCAGCTCGCAACCAGCAACCGACCGATTAATTTGTGGACAATTATTATTGACCGTAACGTAATGTGCAATTTTCACTACAGAACAACCGGTTTAAAATTATTATTTGGGTCTCCCAAATCATGGAATTTCGAATTTCTCAAATCAAGGGCTTTACGTTTCTTAAAAAAATCCATTTTTTTTAAATATTTTCATCTAAAAAGCTACATGAAGCGCGCATGGCTCGGCGGCGAGCGTAGAACGCAAGCGATCTATGCAGCTAAGCCAAACGGGCGCGGTCAGGTGTGAGATGGGTGACCGCTAGTGGCAAAAATTTCATGCGCGTTTCCGTGCTTCGGAGGGCACGTTAAGCCGTCGGTCCCGGTTGTTGTCGATAGATAACAGTCGTTAAACCTTGTCGGAGGCCTTATGGGCGGTTTGAAAACATCCGACAGCGGGTTGGCCACTAACGCGCATCTCCACCAACCCGCATTGGAGCAGCGTGGTGGAGTAAGCTCCAGGCCTCCCCAATATTGGGGAGAGACCCGTGCCCAGCAGTGGGACGCAAAAAGGGTTGCAGCCAAAAAGCTAAATACCTTAAGAATTGATCAATAATTCTTAGGTTAATTGATATTGCCATAAGAAGTTGCCTTTTTTTGGTATCGGGGGGGAAACCTTCAAAAGGTACCCGACCTTGGGAGAGGATACCGGGTTATGTGGGATTTGACCGCACTAAAACCTCCTCGGTGGCCTGCCTCTGCGCTTATGAAGACTCCGGGATCTCCATAGGAACGCACCGGTGTCCTCCACGCTCGGCGCCCCAGAACGGGCCCATCTTTGGGAAAGCAGATGTGCTCTCCTGCACCTTCAGGTGTTCACGGCGGTATGCGGCCACGCACACACCGCCGTCCCTCCCGGGGCCGCTAGCTGGACGGGTCAAGCTCCCACTCTCACCGCCCGCATCCTCGGAAGCCCCTTTTTAGTCGCCTATTACGATCAGGCAAGGGATACCGTAGTTCTATTCTTAATCCCGAAGCTACAGGGACTAATAAGAATTTGCCTAACGCACCTCAATATAACCAAACATCAGAGGGGTGTCTGATCAGCGCACAGAAGTTCTATCGTCCAGACAGTAGAGTAACTATAGTACTGTGTTACATAGATAAAGCAAGACAAAGTTGTAGGCGGCAAAACGTTAGCGGTTCGACCGGAAAAGTACCAACGCTACACCCACTCTTTTCTCACGCAATTCTATTGTATTTCGGTGGAAAAGTGTAGTTGCCGGCAGTGTTGCCAACCCTGAGAAACTAAAAAACAACAGCTCACCAATAAAAGAACAGGAGAAAACAGTAGGTAAAGTAAAAAAGGCAGATTTCATACTTACCTCATATAATTTAAACAATAGTTTTAACAGTACTTTTATTACTTAGCAGGATATTGTTATATTATAATACGGTTCACAAAAAAAAAACAAAGTAAGTAAAATTGTTTTCCACTTTCATCCTCAGTATTTTCAGACTAAATTTCATTATTAAACATAGGTATTTTTGTTAAATTTCTTCTTGTGCCTTCAAATGAGTAGCAATCGGTAATATTGTATTTATAAACAATGCTGCTTCGATAGTAAGTCAATATTCTGTTGCGTAATTTGGTTTTCATTATAGTAATAGGTGGCGCTGAACGCAAATTGAAAAACAGTAAATCCCTACTAATATTATAAATTCGGAATTAACTCTGTCTGTTTGTCTGACTGCTACGCTTTTCCGCTTAAACTACTGAATCAGTTTTAATGAAATTTTGAACACAGATAGAATGGACCATGGAAAAGGACATAGGATGGTTTTTATCTAACGGAAACCTATAAAACGGGACCACGCGGACGAAGCCGCTGGCGGAAGGCTAGTATTAGGAATAAAAGAGAAAATCTCTACTATTAAAACTGTAGGGTTGGTAACACTGGTTGCCGGCCAGTCTTACATCGACCTTAGCCTTCAGAGTAGAAGCGAAGCGACATACGACCACAAGCATGACTCAGCTTGCTTGAGGTTGTGCGTAGATGTCCATGGGCTGCTGCAGCGACCACTTAAACCCTCCTCCTCCTCCTTTTAAATAAAAAAAATAAATAAAAAAACGGGTTACACTCCGGTAGTGCCTGCAGAAGTGAAAACTTGAACATTAACGTTGTGCATTTTTTGATATTTTGGAATGGTTAGAGAATAATTTCGCGAGAATTGCTTTTATTATCAGTATTATTTTTCATCTAGTATTTTCAGTAGGTTTTCATCTAGCATTTTTATAAAGCACTCACTCATTTTCTTTCACTATTTCTTCGTCACTTTTTCCATTAATAAATGCACTTTGTTCAATGTCCATATTTTAAATACTTGATATAAACGAATTTTACAAGTATATACAGTCGAGCCGTCATCAGCTGTCAACACTCTGTCTTATTAATTTTCGATCAGGCCACGTGTAGTTGACGCTAGTTTAACATTTTTTACCCATCCCAAAAAAAGTGTACAACGCCGCTAAAGAAGTTTTCACATCAAAAATTTCATGCTTGCATTATTATACACGATATTCGAAACCTACGCCACCAGTAGGTAAATCCTGAGATTTACTGGTGGCGTAGGTTTCGAATATCGTGCATCGGAACTGGAGGACCAACTACGAGAAATACTTAGCTTGGAATAAGTTTTCTTCCCGATAGCGCCATGACAAATATGATCATTTATTGGAAAGTTACGTAAAAATATTATTTGCAGAAGATGCATTTCCGATGAAATGAGGAAACAGTACCGCAACGGGTTGTTTGATGCGTAAAGTATTTTTTTAAGTTGTGGCTTTGGACTGTTTCATCCCTTGTTCGTGCAACTACTGGGTACGGAGATTTTCACTGTTTTTCCACGATTTTAAGCTTTACTATCTTATTCATCCGCGACGGATAAAGAGGGATGTTATAAGTTTGACGTATCTGTGCTGAGCGGTTTTTAACTAAACTTCTATTTTTGGCGAGTACGGTCGTTTCGAAAAACGCGTTGACTTGCGTGCTACTAGTTTGGCCGGGAAATGTCAAAACTCGCTGTTTCGCGCGTAAACGCGCTTCAAACAAACTTCGTGAACGCGCTGAAAAATTTAATTTAAAAAGTAAATAAATTTTGAAAGTGTTTTTAAAGACGTCATTTCTAGTAGGATACCCAAATACGAAGTTTTTTACTCAAAACTTTACTGCGCTTAAAATGAGCATGGTTCGTAGTGACAACGAAATGAATCAACCAATCTACAATTTTAAAACCAAATTTAACGAGGTCTTCATATTGAAACAAGCAACCACACGGCGTCCAAACAAGAAGCTCAACAAAAAACAAATACAAAAATCGAAAGCTAAAAACGCAGTCACAAAACGTGTCTCCGATGATTTATTTAACGCAATGTTTATGTTTTCCACTCCGACAGGACGTGAATGGTGTCTGTGCGTCTTAGTTTACATAAGCAACTGCATCGTTCACTCAATCCCATGCTTATTTGTATGGAAACAGAGCTTAAATTGTATCAATGAACTACAACGTAAAGTTGGTTGGGCTTTAACTTAACAATCTTAGCTTTACCGTCGCTGAATCCTTATGTCTTTCATCCTAAGGTTTATATTAATTGATTGGGGTGTAGAAGGAGTTGTTCCGTGGGTGTGGTGCAATGGGTGAGCGTGGGCAAGGATCGCAGCCTTGTCTTACCTCGTGGTTTTTATGACAGATCAAGCCAGAAACGAATTATTGGTACTTGCATGTTTAAATCTCTGCTCTAAACGTAATTCCTTAATTTAACGGTTCTATGACTGATAGAAACATTTATCTAGAGAAAGACCATAACCACATATTTTTTTATTGTTTTCAAAATAAAGTTTTGTTTAAAGCATAGAAAAATATATCTAAGGATGTTTCTTTCCCGGGCATCTCATGTGCTTCAATGAAAGAGGCTGGCGTTAGGGTAAAAACTAGTAAAGAGTTTGAAATATCGAACTCTTTAGAAGACTTACAGGTTTCGAGAGTACTTTCAATATGTCCTGAAAATAGAAATCAATAATTGCTAATTGTAAGCATTGTAGTATACTTCAGAATAATCAAATCAGACTCCTACATAGGGTTGTCAGCATTTTCTTGTCTGAATATAGAATTTCTTTAAAAAAAAGCCGTAAAAATATGGTACGCTTCAAAATATTATATAGTTTTGCCAAAGTTATATTTTTTACTCATTTATTTATTATAAAAACTATATTTTTGCACTTCTTGCATATTTTAACAATTTTTTCGAGCAAATCGCGTTTAGTTACAGGCACACGCCTGTCGAACGAAATACGCATTCAAAAATTGTGGGATCTGTGTCTTTATTTTATTTTACTAGTTTTGGTGTTGCAAAATATAAACATTGACCCATTGTACTGAAAAAAAGTATTTTCGCGTACTATATGTTTCTTTAACAGGATATAGTACGGAGTCCCGAAATACAGTACAATCCTACTAATATTATAAATGCGAAAGTAAGTTTGTTTGTAACTCTTTTACGCGAAAACTACTCAACCGATCATCATGAAACTTTGTTCTTGGAGATATCAGAATTTAAATAGGATACTTTAAAAAAAATGACGCAGGTGAAACCGCGGGGCACAGCTAGTACTATATTGTTACGACTTTGAGTACCTATATCTTGAGAACAAAGCGTCGTACAGCAAAACCCCAAAAACGCATAAACAGGTATTAGGTCTACTATCGAACAGTGAAGAAAGTTCTCGAAAAATCGGTCATAAGAAAAACATCGATTTCTACCAGTAAACAAATTCGGGGTCCGCGGCGAGTACGTACCTATATATAGCGTACATGTATAGGTTGTTTACATCGCGGGCCGCGGCTATTGTTTATAACTACATAAACTATAAATTACTACAAAATATTTAAAACACCGTAAAAAGTTATTTTAATAGACTTCTTTTGTTTTTAAAAAGTTTTGTGATTAAATTTAACCGGAGCGGCCCGGCGTTTGGTGCCATTAATTGGTACCAATCAACATGCTTCAATTTGGGCGCGCAATCTTGGTTTCTATAATATAATTGTAATTATTATAAGGTAATGGCTTAAATTTAAATTTTAAGTAAGTACGAAGAAATAGAGTACAAGAAATAGAATACGCACCTATGTACAGCTTATTAAGCTGTACATAGGTGCGTAATAACATAAAGGAAGGTTCGGGACGGGCCTATTGTATTTGGTGGTTCGGGAAATTTCTAGAGAACCATGGGTAGCTGTATATAAGGCACGCGCCGAGCCGCGACTGGGCAGTTTATTTTCGGAAGTGAAACCGAAGCGATCTCTACCAAGCGACAAGGAAGAATTATTTCGACGACTCAAGCGAAGATATTGGACTATAGTGATTGTGCATTGTGATTCGGACTCTGTGAAGTGGATTTTTGTGGAAGCTGACAATAAACGCCTTCTACGTTACCAACGGCATTTTCATTACCCATAGCGCGTAACAATATTATAGTACGGTTGGCAACCCTACTTCTACAGTGCAATATTTTACTTTGAAAGACAATCGATCGACGCCCTACTTTTTTCTTATTGCTGACACTTGTTTCTGTCTACAATCAATAAAACCCGGAGCTGACTCCACCTCGCTGTATTAATACAGGTCGGGGTTGGTGGACAATCCATTGTCGTATATTTACAAATCAACCAGGACACTCTCCAAGAACTTAGGCGAAACGGAAATACGCGTGAATTACTAAATTTAAGTTACGACTAGCCGCCACCCATCATACTCATGACATGACTGTACTTGACAGCCTTGCTACTCGTAAGGATCCCTTGCGTTCTACCCAAACTTGTGTTGCGCACCGAAGAGTATGATCCAACATTTCGTTTCTCTGTTTACAGATGCAGATTCCAACCGAGATTAATTATAGATTATAAATAGTTGCGGCCGTTAAGACGCCTCGTTTACTGCGGATTTTTATGGCGCGATCGCAAGGGCATGCAAATAATGGTAAATAGCTTCTACGTATTGCGAATAAATTGCCTTTCTCTATAAATATGTGAGAATAAATAATAATGATAGTGCCATTATTTGTCTATAAATATAAAATTACGACTTCTGATATTCAAATTTTTAAGTGAGTTTCTTTTATGGCGTTGGTTTGTGCTTGTACTCTATTTCTTCGTACTTACTTAAAATTAAAATTTAAGCCATTACCTTAGAATAATTACAATTATATTATAGAAACCAAGATTTCGCGCCCAAATTGAAGCATGTGAAAAACTCCGGGCCGCTCCGTAAGACTTAAGGTTAAATTTTATCACAACGCTTTTTAAAAACAAAAGAAGTCTAATAAAATAACTTTTTACGGTGTTTTCAATATTTTTTTAGTAATTTGTAGTTAATTTGGTCAAAATAAAAATATTTTGTTTGTCAGATGTGACAGCTGTAGGAATCTATTTAGTGCTTCAATTTTGACAGCGCGCTTGTATTTATTTATTTATTTATTTATTAAGACATACCAACAGCATAATATACACATCATTTACAATACTACATGAACATGAAGACACTCATTCTATACGTATTTATTCTAAGGGCATTACTATTTATTGATGTTTAAATTGAAGTAAAACAATTAAAAATAGTCATTGAAAATTAGTGAAAGCACCATTATTATGAACTAACTTTTTTTAAATAAACCGAATAAACGAAGCTTTGGTAACAAGCTATCAATTTTGAAGCCAGCATTATCAAAAATTGGGATAAGATTTCAAATAATTCAATGCTTGGATTAAGAAGTTACAATGGAGTAAAACAACTCACATGTACTTAGATGAACCCCAAAAACCATTAAAATCTTATTTTTATATCATATTTAAGTAGTAATATAATTAAACAACTAATGAATTGGCCTGCACAATAGCCATAAATATAACAATAAGCGGGCACGGGTGGCGGAGACATAAACAATCCACTCCGGACCATCCCCTCGAGAGAGCGCCCATTGTCAGTGGTACCAGGGTCCGTTCTGTAAGATAAATACTCATTTATATACAACAAGCTGCGTTTCCGGACTGTACAGTAAGGAGATATGAGATTAAATAAAGAAAATGTTCAAGTTCTCTTATTAATGTCAACAAATACATTGCAAAATAAAGTACTAAAGGTAAAGCCTTTGCTTCAAAACCTGTAGTGTTTAAATAGTTAAGTCATGATCCATTTTAATAATATAAATGTGAATATGTGTTTGTTTGTTGTCTTTCTATCGTGTCGGAACGGCACCTTTTATTGATTGAACATATTTGTATGAATATAGTTTGCAGGTTGGAGAATGACAAAGTCGAGCTGCGGCTGGATTAATAGTTATGTTGCAAAGGAAATCATGTATGTAATCTGGTATACGGAATTATGAAACAACTAGCCTTCCGCCAGCGGTCTTCGCCCGCGTGAACCTGTTTCATGGGTCCCCAAGGATAAAAAATAGCCTATGTGCTATTCCAGGCTTCATTGCTATATTAAAATCATAGGCGTTTAGCCAGTTGCTTCAACCGCGTTGACCCTATTACCCGTTTTCACTTAGGAATGAAGCATTTTCCCGCGGTAAAAAGTAGCCAATGTTACTCAGGGTGAATGTAGCTTTCTAATGGTGAAAGAATTTCTGAAATCGGAACAGTAGTTTTTGAGTTTATTCATCACAAACATACAGAAAAGCAAATCTTTCCCCTTTATTATATTAGTGTAGATTGGTAAGAAAAGGCGAAACATTATACATTTTTGCTGCTGTACTGAAGCAATATTTAAATTAGATTTTTCACATTTACTGAAATCAAGCTGAGATCGTAAATTTCACCAAAGTTACGATCGCATTGCAACATATTTTTTAGTGTAAATAGCTTTGTTCGTCTTCCGATCTCAACGTATCTGAAAGCTATCAAGTGATAAACATTATCCTTCAGATATGATTGTATTATTTATGCACATTCGGGTTCTAAAATATTTTCTATAGACCAAAAGTACGCTTGTTCACTTTAAACGAATGCTTCATCAAACTGTATTGAATATTGTGAGTTTTTATGAAAGCAATGATGAAGCAATGCTTTTATTCAAAGAATAGTGTTTCCAATATGGCGAAGTGTTCAACACAAAACATCGTAGTACGCGGTTTTTCCTCAAAAATATTTTATTGGGAAAGGCAATTCGGCCGAACGCGTGGCTTACCGCAAATATGGATTTTCAATTTCCTTTGTATTGCCCAATTTTAAAGCTGAATTTCATAAAAGTTATTTTGTAAATGTATTCTCTGTCAACAATAACCGTATGGAGTCGCTTATTGTATACCTACGAATTTATGGTGAACCATTCTGATATCAATTTGTTGTAAACTGATATTGGCAGAAGATACGGCAAAGCGTAGGCTGCTGGCTTTTTGAGCTTTACAACTAGGAAAGAGGTGATGAGGCGTTTGTTTTTTTCTATAAAAATATGTATGAGACATGGATGTGTTGTTAAAACACAACATGCGGATAGCACAAAAGTCGCACATTGATGCCAACAATGTTTCAAGTTGGTGAAAGTAATGCTTAGTAAAGTCAAGCCGTCCCCAAGTTAGTAAAGTCATCCTCCGTGATCATAATCAAGCCCCCTCCCCAAACTGAAATCCTAGATCCGCCACTGTCAAAAATAATAATTAAATACACATGAGACCATGTATTTTGTCGCAAAACTTTAAAAGTTTTGTTGATGTTCTGCTGCATCAACCGTAAGCAAGAAATAAATAGGTACTTTCCCATGGGCGTACCAACGGGGGTTGCCCCCCTGATCAAGAACCTGGGTACGCCCATGTACTTTCCTATATATTTTGTACCGTAAGGTAAAAGAGACTATGGACTTGCTAATGGACTTTCTTTGTCTTGGAACAAACGTAGATTATCCCATTCATGCTCTTTCCTGTGCTAAAGATATGCTTTTTTGCCCGCAGCTTTGTTGTTTTTTAAGCCTTATAAAACAAACAGTAGATATTGAAATCCAAACTGTAATGGAAGGTGCTAAAAACTAAAGACCTAATGCAGCTACGTAGACCGAATATGATCGAACATAGTCAAACTAATTGTCGTCATCATCCTTTATAGTAAAACAAGTACTGCTTTGTGGCAACAGTAGAAGAACGCATTGCTCTACTGATACTCGAATCTATCTACATTCGAGAATCTCTAGTAGTCTGAACAGTGACGTTTGAATGTTATTTTATTGCTTCTACGCCCGCATCCTTCAAGAGGGTGGAGGAAAAACATGTCCAAGAACGGATGTGTTTGTTTTGGAGAATAATGCATTCGTCATCGGGGCAACCCTTTCCGAGTTGACATATTTACTCTAGCTCGAACTAAAAGTGGGTTGCCACTAGCATCTACAGATTTCGGGTTTGTTAGCATAATAGGACGTTTGAAAGGCGTGGTGGATTTGTTAGGGGACATACTTATCGCGTGACTGTTCAAAAATGTCATGTTTGTAGTGTTCATTTGGGTTTTGTAACTTCTTTGTAACTTTAACTTCTAATTCCCTGTACATATACCTATGATGTGCGTGGTAATCATTTAGAGAAAAATGTTTATTAATAATAATGAAATGTTTTGACCATTATTGTATTGTGATTATGGTTTGAAGTTTGATGATCATGATTTATAGTGATTAATTGTCACTAAAATGTATAAAAAACTGGTCTCGTTATTAAACTGAAAAGTTAAAAACGAAATTTTATATTACTCAAATATACATAGATAGATCCGAGAATATTATGGGTAAAATATAATAAATTAGAATAATGTACATAAGACGGTTCTACTAACATGAGTATATTCAATATTGACATTTTTAAAGTGTATGTTCACTTACATAGAGAAATCGATCTTGTAACGACAAGAATATTAAAATTGCTAGTTAAATAAATACTTAATTTATAAAAAATATAGTTAACATTTTAGTAATTCTAAGTACTGAGACAGTCTGGAAGAGATCGCTATCAGCGATAAGGCCGCTTTTTGTATACTGTAACACTGTGTTTAAATTGTATTGTATAATCTTGGTGTACAATATAGGATATTTTGTACATACATATTTGTAACTCTACCTATCTTTCCTTACGTTAAGGTGTTCTCATTAATGGCTTCGAAATTTATCTGCCTTTTTCTTTTTTAATATCGATCTTGCATGCTAAGGGTTGTCATCCTTTACCGTATGATTTCCCAGGGTGCTGTAATCCTTAACTAAGATGTGCTTCCCCTGTCATGCAGCCTTTAGGGAAACATTCAAAAGAATTCGACGAAAACATAAAAATAATTGTATTATTTACACGTACATATATTATACATATATTGAGACAAGAGCAGCGACGGCCGAGCGGCAAAACCTGCAGTTTGTCTGATAAAAAAAGGTTGAAATAAATCGAGACAAAGACGTAAAATATTTTATGGTCACATAATGACATATTTTACTTCTTTATACATATTGTTATTTGTACACGCTCTACATAACTTAAGGGTTTTTCAGTTTAGGCGGGAAGTCAAAAAGCCATATTGTGCTCTTCTTTTATTTTCATTTTCTTAGCGTATTTTTTGAGTTATATCTGATAAATTTTATGGCATTTTTTTCTATATAGGTTAATTACAGTGCACAAGTGTTGTGAAATAAAATAACAGTGGGAATATATGTTTCTTCAGCTTGCCTCCAAAATTCCATTGGTCATGTTCTGGTAAAGAAGCCATCGCTTTAATTGAATGTCTGACTGACTTGACTGACAATCAGTCACTGACGACTTACTAGCTTTACCTATTATTACTCGACCAGTTCCAACGAAACTGGCAAAAACCTGATGCAAAAGTTATACTTGACGCTGGCAATATATAGAGTTTGCGATGCCATCATTGCAAAAAAAACTTGAGAGTTTTATCAATCCCTAACTACTTTAAGTTACGAATAAAGTTTCAATATAAAGGCAATGATTAAATAAACACTTAAATATTATTTCATCATTAAACAATTTAAAATTTACAACCTATATTCAGCATTTCCACTTAAAATTCAATATCTCGACTTTTCAATGAGGCTCGTAATAAAACTCCGATTCAACATCGGCAAAGAACCGATTATAGCAAGAAATAACACTAAATATCGAGTTACGGTCATTCATAAAATAAATTAGACGTCCCCTAAATAAAGTTGAGTTACAACTAATAAAAGAGTGTCACTTGAGGCCATTTAATTAAATTTTAAGGGGATTTCTCGTAAAAACTATGAAAACGCAATAAATTTCGGGTGGTTTCGAGCTGATAGAAACATTAAAGGCCGCTTAACCTTAGCCGGCTGCGTGAGAATATCGAGTAGGAAGATATTCTACTACGTGTTCTCGATCTAAACTGTTTACTAACTTCTTCACAGTTATCTTTTTAAAAGAAAGAAAATATTTATCTTCTATTGGGTCCTAAATTAGCTTAATAACTATAATTTTTCTTTGTCATCATGTCATAAGCAACAGTTTTGGCTTGACTCTTTTAAAAGTTTTAATTCACAGTCCTCAGGTAAAAAGCGTAATTTACGTATTGGTTTTTATATTAGTTTTAAAAGTATGTTGTTGTTACTGGAAAAGCCCTATGACCCTTTCATTTTCTTTCTTCAGAAACCCACCACTTGCGAAATACGAAATGCCTACTATTGAAAATATTTGAGCATGAATCTGTAGTAAGAATGCTTCTCGCTTCCAATTGTTATTTAAAAAAAATACTCATACCCAAAATAAGAAAGATCCAATATAAACTACATCAATTGGTCATGAATAGTAAAGTAATATTCGACATTTATTTGTTACTCTGAATAGACACTCTGCAGGGTTACAAAGAAAACATCTGTCCGATGCATGGAGCAAAAATTTTGCTCCATGTAGTCATCGGACCATGGAGCAAAATTATGGAAATTAAAACAGGAATTTAAAATGTTATTTATTTTGTTGATTCAAATGTTTGTAATGAACAACATTAGGAATTCATCTCATATTGTTGAAACTGAAAAAAAAACTATTGTCTTTATGTTAAGTAGATAATTGTGTTCTCAAGTAACCCTCTAATTCAATTAAGTAAACTTAAGTAACCGATTCAAACTGCCAAAAATCATTAATTTAAATTAGAGTAGATACTCCTACAAAAAGTGATTAGAAAAATTGTTTACAAATTTTTTCGATCAGTGGTGACAGAAATTGTTTGCGCATCATAATCTATTATATGTACATGTATACATAGGTACTTAAAAAGATTTCTGACAAGATTATTTTGTTCGGGAAATCACAGTGGCAGTTGTGTGTGAAACAAATTATTTTTGTTTATATGAATCGAGCAGGCCACGTGGTGTTAAGTGGTCGCTGCAGCCCATTGACATCTACACCTACATCCTCAAGCAGACATAAATCTTGCCTCAGGTCGTATGCAGTTGCGCTGCTACTCCGGAGGCTGATGCTCCGCCACATGTTAGTCTGGCCGGCAACTGCACTCTTCCACCGATAAACAATGGAGTTGGTTCACGGCAGAAGTGGGTGCAGCGGTGGTACTTTCCCGGTCGAACCATAAAAGTTCCACCATCTTGGATTTATTTATTATTTTTAAACAATTTAAAAATACTTCTGGCGCGATTGTGTCTTATGGCAAATTGCCGCGTTAGTTGGGGGAAACAAAACTGAAAATACATGCCAACTCACTTTCTTGACCACAGTCGTGTTTCCGTAGTAGGGCCCGCCTATTAGTTTTGCGGGAATTAATCTGTATGCAAATTAAATCTTCCACGTAGTAACGAGGGTCTGATATTAATTTGCACGAATCGGTCCCCGCGATTCATCTGCGGCTGTGTTTTGGTTTGACTAATGACGTCATCACACTAGCGCATTGGATCCGCGGACGATTCGCTGGCGTGTTCGCTGCAAGGTACAGCCTACAGCTACATACAGCTTTGTACAGCGGGTTCATAAGACACACTACATAGTTTTAAAGGCGGAAGGAGGAAAGTAAGTATAAAGCAAGTTGTAAAGGCAAGCCTCCACACATTTTTACTCAGACTTAACTTATTTCCATGAAGCCTGCAATGATTTATTTATTTATTTATTTTATATACTTACAACTAACATAACAGGACAGCCTCCTAATGCGTTAGCGTAGAACAATAAAGTAACATATGCATCATGCATATCAAATATTAAGTACATACAAAAAATTATATTAATACACAGGAAACATTCAATAAAAATTCAAATAAAATGTTAATGTCAGTAAAATGAATACATATTCTAATGTCATATTGAAAATAATCGTCACGTGTGTACATATGTCAAAAAAAAAAATACAATACCATTTAATGTCAACAAAAAAAAAACAGCAATATTCGAATACATTATTTCTAAAATCTATATTTCTAAATGATCTAAGGATGCACTCCAGTATAGTTTTAAATCTGTTTTTTATTAACACAAAGCTTTTACAAAAATCAATCTCTACTCGCAATTATACGCGGTTGAAATAGTTTTCTACACCAAATCAGGTGCGACTGAAGAAACAAAAGGATTGTCCCTTGTTACACCTTACTCACATTACCTTCCATTAATATAATTAATGTGCACCAAAACAGATTGTAAAAAAAATAATCGCGCGTAGATAGTTTATATTGTTTGGAGCGAGAAAGAGACAATTATAGCCATTATTAAGTAGCCATTTTTTCCATAACACGTAAAAACGTAAGTAAAACTAAAACGTAAAAAAAACATAAAAAACGTAAATAAATTTAGTTATACAATTTTATATATTAACAATAGTTTTTAATGTTTTTGTATTTTTAAGGATAGTTTTAATTTGTTGTATATATATCAATTATGTCTTCCTTAAAATACATATTTTCAATGTATATTTCAATCAATCAATCAAATTAATATTTATTGTGGAATACAGGTTATACACAAACGTAAAAGTACACCTTTTTACATTATATTTTTTTACTGTATCATAGGCTTTAGCCAGCGGCTACGATATTCCCGGAGGAATAACACACACACACACATTCACATTTATAATATTAGTATGAATTTGAGTATGAAATTGATACTACGTATATGTTTCTAACACTTTGATCGCCAGTGTGACAGGACTTTAATGACTAGTGAAACACTCAGACAAACGATCATCGCTGTATTCCATCGAGAACCTCATTAATTTAATTAGAAATAAATTAATAGAGATTTTAATCAGTTAATAGGTTTATTTTAATTAAGACCTAACTTGAGTAATGAGTAATGAAATAATTTTCGATGGAGACTCTCATTCAAAAGGAAATTGTGAGTCAATAAAATCGTTGGTTCGTTCCACCGTGAACTAAATTGATAAGTGCAAATTAATTCATCAGGATATCATTTTCAAATGCTTGATTAAGGATTAATTAAGGTTTTTAGGTATTAGGTGAGTTTATTTTTTTTTATATTGGCTGCGAAGACAACTAATTAACTAGCCTGGAAGTTCTTCTTTTGATCTTAAAATAAATAGATCTCAAGAAGTCTTTAACTCTTTTTATGCCTCAGCGCCTTGAGGAATATACATATTATTATGTATAATTTCCCTTTTCAGTTTTCTGTTTGTTTCTTTTTAGTATAAAATCCGTTTATTTTTTTATTATGATATAATGAACATGAATTCCCAGTTTAAAATTTTTTCACGACCCGTATGGCACACTGGTCACAGTGCTACTGTAATAATGTGGCGTTAACGTTCAGAGTTCGAGTTCCAGCGGGAGTGTGGTTTAGTCCATACATTTGAATATTTACAGGAAATGTAAATGTTCAAAGTTTCAGTGGGTATAAACTACAAGAGCCTACATGGAGCTTTTTCGTCGGGGATTCGGGTGAATCCTTTTTGCGTCCCACTGCTGGGCACGGGTCTCTTCCCATTATTGGGGAGGCCTGGATCTTCAGCGAGTTGGCTTCCACGGTTTCGCGCCAACTCGCAGTCGGATGTTTTTGTGCCACCCAAAAACCTCAGACAAGATTTAACGACTGTTATTTATAGATCGAACAACCGGGACCGACGGAAATGTGCATGCAATTTTTGCCACTAGTAGTCACTAATCTCACACCTGAACGCGCCTTTTTGGCTTAGGTGCGTACATCGCTAGCGTTGCGTGCGCGCTGTATTATTTGAAGATACTTTACAGACTTACTACCTTGAAAATACTTATAAGCAAACCCACTTCATTTTAAAAGTTAACGAAGACGAAGAAAACAACCTCCTACCGGTTTTCTAATTTTGTGGGATGTGCTCCAAATCCCACGGAAGCCATTGAAATTACATCTATCGATTTCACCCTGCGCTGTGCCTCCGATTGTGGAGAGCGATATTAAGAGAGAAACTGAGATAAAACGGGGATCTAATATCTTAGTTCACGTTAACTTGACATTTAAGTGAAGTCTACACTTTAAAATTATTTTCCAAAATAATAAGTGATTTGTGTAGTTTGTGTGTTTGATCTACGTTGGTTTCTATTACCAGCAAATAAGTTATTTCATTCATTCATTCGTTTATTTAAACGAAGCTGGAGGTAGCGCTCATGCAGGCGCTTGAGATGTGGTCACTGCAGCGAGGACATTTACGTACAACTTCAAGCCAGCACTCTTGTTCTGTGCTGTAGTGCTACAATACTTATAAGAATAAGATCAACCGCACCCTTCCACTGATACACAATATTGATTCACAGCAGAAGTGGGTGGGATTGGTATTTGTCATGTTAACTAATTGAATAAAACCGTAGCGAATCCATATTTTTTGTTTGTTTATTCGTCCTTCTTTGACGTCGCAACAATTCAACAAAAGTAAACGGATTGACCAGATTTTAAGTATAGAGATAGAATCTCGAGAGTGCTACGTTCATGAGTGACATATATATTTTTACCCGGGAAAAATATCTCATTCCTATGGGTAAAAACGTGAAGCCTACCCGGGCAGAGCAACGGGCGGAATGCTTCTAGTATATAAATAGATTCATGATTTTGATTATGTACTAATCATGTTTCGGCTATGAATATTCCATAGACCGCTGGATCCGGGATTTGCCTAGTAATTAACTGTAAGCTTGGCTAATTAATATTCTCGTCTGTTTACAGACAATCCCGATTTAATTGTCAAACACTGCCAAGGACTGATCTCCGATACAATTAACTATAAAGCTGATAAGTTGTTTGTACTACTTACTTGCATTCATTAGCTTTTCATAGTAAATTGCTGGACGGAGGCCTTCCTTTTTTGTTATCGGGGGGGGGGGGGGGGGACCTTCAAAAGGTACCCGGCACCTTGGGAGAGGATACCGGGTTATGTGGGATTTGACCGCACTAAAGCCCCCTCGGTGGCTGCCACTGCGCTTGGGGAGGACTCTGTCAGTGTCTTCCACGCGCGACGCCCCAGAACGGGCCCATCTTCGGGAGAGCAGACGTGCTCTCCTGCACCTTCCGATGCTTACGGCGAAATGCGGCCACACACACATCGCCGCCCTTCCCGGGGCTGCTGGTTGGACGGATCGAGCTCCCACTCACACTATCCACAACCCGGAAGCCCCCTTTTAGTCGCCCTTACGATCAGGCAGGGGATACCGTAGCTCTATTCTTAATCCCGAAGCTAAACCTTCGCCACTCAATCCAGTCCTGCGCGCTCTGAACGCAGCGGCATTCAGCTGTTTTCTTTAGGTTATCAGTCCATCTGGTCGAGGTAAGGGGGAGGGGGGGAGAGTGAGCTGTGGTATTTTTGCCGAGACATGGTCGCCAATCGAGCACCTTTCTTCCCCATCGGTTGTCAGTCATTCTAACTACATGACCTGACCATTGCAGATTTTGAGCAGTATGTCGGTAACCTGCGTTTGTCTACGGATTACTAGCATTGGTTAAATACTTAAAGCGTATTTATAACCGACTTCAATCAAAAAAGGAGCAGGTTATCAATTCGACTGTATTTTTCTAATGTTTCTTACCTCAGAACTTTCGACTGGATGAACAGATTTTAATGATTACTTTTTATTTGAAAGCTATAATGCTTCTCATGTGGTCCCATTTTAATTTGGTCCAGTTCTAATAGTGGCATCTAGGAGAAAACCATATAAGTCTTAAATTCGCATTAAGTAGCTGCGCGACAAATGGACGAATAAATCAATATCACGCAAACCAATTTCGATGATTTTTTTTATTTGAAAGGATATACTTCAAGGATAGTTTGATTAGAGAGTTTGGTTACTAATATTGCCTTTATCGATCTCCCGCACTGCCTTAATAAGGTTGACTGGTAGTCCGCCTTTCCGATACTCTTGTACGGTGGAAAAGTTTAAATAAACAAATAAATAAAATTAACCCGCAGCAGGAGCTGCAGGAGAAGCGTGGTGAAACTTTAGATTGCATTATGGGGAGCCCAGCAGTGAACGCAAAATAGTTTATAGCCAAGTAAAATAAAAATGTCATCATCTATAATGCCTTTGTTAATGTAAGTACTTACACTTTGAAAAGCAGCCAAGAAAAAGAAGTTTTTAGCTGTCGGGAGACCTGTAAAAAAGAAAAGAAACTTTATTTGATAATAAAATTAAACGAAGGAATCGAGATGTAATGTATCACTATATTATTAAAAGGTAGAACACC
Organism: Pyrgus malvae; assembly: GCA_911387765.1. Classification (NCBI taxonomy): domain Eukaryota; kingdom Metazoa; phylum Arthropoda; class Insecta; order Lepidoptera; family Hesperiidae; genus Pyrgus; species Pyrgus malvae. The sequence continues at coordinate 1,128,961 of OU426960.1, read as the reverse complement.
ATGTAAAATGCGTGTATAAAATAAATGTAGGTATCTACGCACTGTATGTTAGGTAAAAAGACATGTAAGTAACAAACAGACTCCATATTTTTGTTGAATAAAATCTTCCGTCGTCTGTCGTTTGTTGGTATAAATATGTTCCACACTTTAATATAATGATATAACCATAGATGGAGCTACTTTTTATACATTTTTCTTATATTTTTAGCGAAGCACTTGAATTTAACAATCTAACTTTAATATGGATTATATTGATAATTTGTTGCCCCATTTTATATTTTATAAAAAGAAACGAAGAATCGTTTTTAATATTAAGGGACATAATAAAAGCTTAGCCAACCTATAATTTTATAAGTCACAAGTACGATTGTCATTTGATTCTTCCCGGATCCCAGCCGAGGCCCGCGTATTTTTTCCGTCATCTTTTTTGAATTCGAACCAGCTGCCTCGCGGCGGGGGCCCGTTTTTTCGACCATAAATATCAATTCACGGGCCAACAAAACGCATTTGTATTTATTTAGGCGTCACTTGTGGTCCTTCAAGGGGCACACTTATTTCACTTTTGCAAATAACCTTTTTTTTATCCCAGAACGAGGACAAAAAATCTGGTCAACTGTGACTCGGTACGCAACTTACAATTCGTGAGTCAATGAATTCGAAGTAATGTTACATGAATGACAATGGATACGGGACTGCTTTTTTGTAACTACTAGTACCTTGAAATACTGAGCGAGCATGAACAATGCTCATGTATAATCGGGAAAAACTGTAGGTACAACTTTTTGTCATTTAAAGTTTTTCATAAAATCTATATCGCTACATGGTGGTCTAATAAATTTTGTAAATCAAAAAGTACTTAATGATAAGCAACTCCTATTTATACACAGGGAAGTAGTAACATCACACGCGAACATGCAGGCGGCCAGATATTAAAACATTGCAACAAAATTTCAAAGAGAATCTCGCGACCACGAAATGCGTTAACTTAATTCTGTTTGCATTGCTTTCCACCGATTCAAAGCTTGGCAAATTATTTGTAAACACTCGCTCCAGGAAACTCGAATTAAACGGACCACGTGCGCTCTGCTCTGTTTTGGCGGGCGCCGCCATTTGGTAACGTTAGATTAGAAATGCGCAGAATCGCGAAATGGCCGCCCGTGACCGTTGCTTCCACGAATATCTAGATTAATGTCTTAATAGTTAAAGTTTAACTGTTAAACGCTCAAGTTTGAACTGGTGATCGTTGAATGGAAAGTAATGGGTGGAATAATCGCCAGTATTCCAACGAACGGCACTTTGGAAGTGCAGTAATAGGTATTTACCGATCACTTACAGTTCGGGCGACATCTTAATGTAAATTACTATCGATGAGATTCACGAATGGAGATTGAATGATTTTCTTCGATTAAATTTCATTGTTAGAATCGAATGACATTTTTGACATAATAACACAAAGCGTTAGTTATTATTATTATATGAATAAGCGAGATAAGGGTGTACCGGAGAATTCGGAGGCTGCCGGTGTACGATTGCTGCTGTGGTCGTAAACCAAATTTTTCCACCCAAACGGTATAGTGCTAGGGTGATGATGATATACGAGTAACTGGGGTCAAGCTCTGCAAATGCTGCTGTTATCTTAAAGATTTTTCTTCTACTTTTCTGGTAACTGTAATTTTTATAGTCGACTAAAATGCTATAATTGTTTAAATTAAACAATCAGATTATTTGAATTAAATTATACAAAGTATGAAAAGAATTTTCTAAATATACATCGTGATTATTATAACGTAACAGAGTAACATAAATAAAAGTAATATATCACCAAGTCCTAACGGCTTACCCTCGGTGACCTCAACGGGAAGTTATCTGTGCTCTTGACATTTCCCTATCGTGTTATTTTTTATCTACGCTGCGTAATAAATCGGTGCTATTTTTATTTATGGCTGAGGCCTGATTTTGATGTTGTACCAGATTAATGCCTTAGTTATTTTCTTTGCAATTTTTCTTTTATTGGAGTAGGATGGTATTTTATTCAGTCACATTGCCTGACGAGAAGCGGACAACTTCGATAAATTCCTTTTCAAACAAGATTTCAGGCAAGATTTCCACAGCGACAGATCGGCCGTTTTTAACACGTTTTTATTAACTTGAACTGTATGTATGTATGTATGAAATGGAATCTTTGAACTTCATTTTCACTTACTTCTAGGAGTCTGATTAACTTGAAAATTTGCACAGGGGTCAAGGGTCGATGACAATACAATAATCTCATAACTTCATATTAAAGTCCTAACTAGGATCATCAGGATAAAAAAATATATACGACGGGCGGCTGATAAATTCGTGGCCTAAGGTACTTAATGAAACAAATATTAAGTTTTATATTTTTAACACGTCTAAGGGTCTGATTAACTTGAAAATTGACAATGCAATAATATGAAAATAAAAAACATTATTTTTTGGTGTGAACAAATAGAATTTATCCAAATTATATAAAGCGCGCTGAGGCTGCCGCAGAATGCAAGCCAAAAAATCGATCAAGAAGAACTTACTTAAAAAACAGTGATTGTGTAATGGCATGCAGACACCCTATTGGTTTTGTTTAAAATTAGATGAATTTATATAAATTATGTGCCATTGGGGAAGCGCACATGGCCCGGCGGCGAGCGTAGAACGCAAGCGATCTACGCAGCTAAGCCAAATGGGCGCGGTCGGGTGTGAGATGGGTGACCGCTAGTGGCAAAAATTTCATGCGCGTTTCCGTGCTTCGGAGGGCACGTTAAGCCGTCGGTCCCGGTTGATGTCGATAGATAACAGTCGTTAAAACTTGTCGGAGGCCTTATGGGCAGTTTGAAAACATCCGACAGCGGGTTGGCCACTAACCCGCATCTCCACCAACCCGCATTGGAGCAGCGTGGTGGAGTAATCTCCAGGCTTCCCCAATAAGTGGGAAAGACCCGTGCCCAGCAGTGGGACGCAAAAAGGGTTGCAGCCATGTGCCATTATGTGTACCTTAGGGACGACTCTTTCCTTAAGCTTCAATTTACACATTTGTTTTAACTTTTATATAAAAGATAGGGAAGTCCGTCGATGACTGACGGATCTTTCGGCGCTTCCGGGTGAAAACATCTGATGCTGCGTTATTTGCACACATTGGCTGCTCTCCAGCAAAAATAAGCATTTGGCTATCCTCAAATAGTATTACCGATAGTGCACTATAATGGAAAGCCATTTCTTGGAAAACTTTGTCACCAATTGCAAACGATTAATCAACAGTTACGAACTATATAATTAAAATTGCCACATATCCAAATTTAGAATGCATACAACGTAGCTTAGATATATGGATGATTTGAGATTTGCATCAATTGCAACTTTTACTACACCTGATTTTCTTTTATTTTATGGACTGATTTTCGATCTACGACAACGAATTTTATAAGCTCTATTGATGTTAATAGCAAGTTAACCGCATTTTCAAATATTCGCGTCATGAAGATTTTCGGTTATACCAACGCCATTTATCGGATTCATCTGCAAATCGATATTTTACCCAAAAGCAAGAAATATGCTTTTAACATTTATCGAGTAGATAAGAAAATTCATCAGTTATCGCTTGGAACGTGGTTATTTTGCTCCATGCTTGGAACCGATGCCTTCTCGCATGGAAGATATCAGATGCTGCTTTATTTGTTACATCTTGGCCGTTTTCCAGTAGAAATAAGCACTTGGCTATCACCTTGTAGTGTGAGGTTTCTCACTATCATAGTTAGGTCAATAACCTATATGTGGCCTTTGAAACTTTCTAAAAAGGTCCGAAACTTTTAAAATACACATGTCGCGAATACAGATGATTTTACATATTGTTGACCCAATTCGTTAAAAACAAATGATATTTCACGGAATGACTCTATCATGCGATGGAAAAGATATTTGAATTTATTTATTAGTGTCACGAGCGTCAACTTCGTTCTTCCGACTCATTGGTATTGTCTTTTCCTATTCACGATTCTGGATTCATATCCAATTCTTTCACGGTCCAAGCCTTTGGTCGCCTTTGGAATGCTCTCCCGGAGCACCTCAGGAAGTTATACTTAAAGTCTTCGTTCAAAACTGCCGGTTTTGCACATTTTTTGAGCTTTTCTCCTAACTTGTAACATGATTAATTGATTATAATTTAATAAATTTTATGTTCTCCGTTTTGAATTATTCATATCTCATAATATCTATCGTGTGTATACATACAGATATCTCTTATCTCTCTTCTATTTCCTTCTTTCACAATTTCTATCTCTATTCTTATTGCCAACTTTATTTTTCTACACTTCCTGAAGATTAGCTAGTAGAAAATGCTATTTGGCATTAAGCTCGCCTTTTGTTCAAGTTGTATAATTTAGTCAATAAAGAATAAATTAATTAAATAGTGCAGGTCATCTTTTATCAAACAGTTTATAAAACCTTAATATCAGGTGCTCTTCGACCTTGCATGTTCGATCAGGGAAGTTCTGTCTCTGCAACCTAAGGCTCATACTCATACTCATACTATTTCAGACAGGACTCGAATTTTACTTTAGGGGAAGGCAGAAGGTACAGAACTAGAAATAACAACGATGGCGATAGCAGGGAAGCCTAAGCCCATAAGATTGAAGAGTAACGAATGTCTGAATAAATGGTTCTGATATTCATTGGAGTAACAAGGCGTAAAGGGTAAGGAACTTTCGTGTCGCAAGCGGTGTCGAAATCGCGACAACGCGGCACCCGCCTACTAGCGCTCAGATTAAATCAACTGATTAGGAACTAATTCTGTCACCGGTGACCACGGATTAGCATGCTGTATATTGAACATGATAACATACCTGACACTCCAAAAGGGACCTTGTTGTAATGATAGAGAGTAGCTTTGAGATTGATGTAATTAGACACATAAGACTGTTTTCGCTGATTAGTTAAATGATAACGATGTCAGACGAATTTAATCTTTTAGCTAAACCTTTTAAGGAATAGATTGGGCTGCGCTGATCGAGGGTACCGTTATAATTATGTAGGGGTGTTGAAACCTAGGATATGCACAGGCGTAAATGCATAATGAGCATATTTGCTGCATGCGATACGCTCACGACAACTTTGGCACAAAATGTACGGGAAATTTAAAAGTTTTGTCTTGAACTTCTATAATTATGCGCTTTTTATACAACTATATTTCTGTTTGAATTTAAAAGTTATAATGTGAATGAAAGCGTTGGCTTAATCATATTATTTACTAAACAACAGCTGGTAAAAAGTAAAGTGAAAATTTTAATGGATTTTACACGCTTTTTATAAGCTTCACCTGTATGTTTGTATGTTTGTAACCGACTTCTTTGGGCGCGATTTTGACCCACTTTAAACGGCCAGATTTCGTTCAAACTTTGTAGATTTATTGAGGACCGATGACAATACACTAATTTGATAAAATTATTCCATTTTTCAATTTGCAAAATATGATTTTTGTTAATTTATATAATTTTCTGGTTAACTTGAAAATTTGCATAGGGGTCAAGGGCCGATGACAATGCAATAATATGAGAATAAAAATCCAACTAAAAAATTAAAAATAAATAATGTAGTTTAAAAAACTAAAAAACACGCTTTTGAGAAAATACGAACTAAAAACTAAAAAAATAAGAAGAAAATGTATATTACTGTAAATAAAGCGTGGGGTGGTTTTTAAGATACTATTGACACCATGCACCCCACGCTTTATTTACAGTAATATACATTTTCTTCTTATTTTTTTAGTTTTTAGTTCGTATTTTCTCAAAAGCGTGTTTTTTAGTTTTTTAAACTATATTATTTATTTTTAATTAAATTAATTATGTCGAATGTTAAAAAAATGCTTATTAGTTAGTAGTATTGCTTGGCATTGGAGAGGCCTGAACCTTTCAACATATCCGATGTTTTCAAGCTGCTCATAAGGCCTCCTCTAAGGTTTTACTGTTTACTATCTCTTTATAATAATTGATAAGACCAATGCAAACTATTTAACGTGCCCTCCGAAGCACGGAAACGGAAACGCGACATACCCCACATATCTCACATCAAACTGCGTCCTTTTCGCTTAGCTGTGAAAATAGCTGTTGCAGGTCATGTGCGCTATTTTGTAAATATTAACAATCAATCTTTATTACGTAACGTAACATCTAAGTAATATCGAGGGCTTCTAAAGCGTATTTTTAATGCAGAGCCTGAGGTGGCGAGCGTACCCATTGAAACTAGAGTGATCTGTTTGACATATCGTTTATTACTAATCGATAGCTCTTAAATCTATTGTACATTGATCCTTAAACCTAACGCATACACACACAGACACATACCTTAATATTACGCTTAGTACATACTTACACTACAGAGCCAACTTTTATTTTCTACCAAAATCTTAATGCGTGAGGTTTCTTTAACTGTTACATCAATATTCAGGTATAGAAGTAATAGTTGGTATTTTTATGTGAACAGTAGCATCGTGTCTAGTAAGTGGTCTGGCGTCCATATAGAGAGCAACTTATATTGTGCACTTACTAGGCGATTAAGTAATTGAGCGTAAATAACAACTTACGATTCAACGGTAAATTATACGGTCAAGCTCTATTCTTGGAGTATACGTGCCTGTATTGGATGAACAATTTCATGACTACTACCCTCCTAAAGCAAATAAGGTCCAGTGGTGTAGGAACAAAGCGGTATATACAGAGAATCGCTCGGAAATAATAGCTATAGGCATGCTTTTTTTCCGTGCATTTTGATAGAAAAGAGCCGCTAAACCAAGAGAACCGGCAACTTTTCGATAGACAGAAGTTGGTAAGAGCCTTATGTTGCCCAGTGATGCATGAGCGGCGGCGCCGGGGACGAGAATCCAAGCCTCTACTATAATTATACTATAATTATTATTAGTGTATAAGTTTTACCGATAATTTGTTATGAAGAACTTATTTACTGAGTGTTTTGGTGAGGGCGTAATCTGCTGCGACACAGTTTTTACGTTTGTAGTGGATTACGATCAACAAGTTGTATATATCTTTATTACCTATGTTCAATAAAAATCTTTGAATTTTTTTCTATAATACAGTTTATTTTTCTGAAACATGCTCTGACGGCTTTACAAGGATTAAGGAAACTAAATTAAGTACACGTCACTGCAACGTCTACGAAAGTAGGCCCTAATTAAGAAAAAAGCAAAAAAAGATTGCAATATAAAATCAAAACCACAACACGATTGCTCATTACACTGCACGATGCTGAAAGTCAAAGCAGTCAGAAGGCGGCGACCAGCAGTAATTAGTAGAGTATCAACGAGCAATGACGCGCCGCCAATACGCCGCCCTCTTGCGGGCGACAAGTGAAACACGCTTGTGTAGAACTACCCGCGAAGTAAGGACGTAAAACTTTATAAGGGCTTTGCGGCAAGATTTATTTAATTAGGATTTGGCTTAGAAAATTATGTCTAAGCAGTAAATTCTGGTTATATTATGCTAGAGACACAATAATGTCAAAGAAAGACGATGAAAATGAGAAACAATATCATAGGTGAGATAAAGGCGCATCGACTGAGGTGGCTTGGCCACCTTGAAAGATTGGGACCGGTCCGAAGCGTCAAGAAGGCATACTTGGGAACACCGACGGGGAGTAGACCAGTTGGCCGACCGAGGTAACGCTGGATAGACGAGCTGAAGGCGGGTCAGCGAGAGCTCAACGTCAGGAAATGGCAAAAGATAGCGCAGAACCGAGTCCAGTGGCACTCTCTCACATCGGAGGCTAAGGCTCCCTTTGGGTCGCTGAGCCACGGGAGTAAGTAAGTAGAAAGTAGAGACACAATAGAGATGCAAGACGTACAATATGCAGAACACGTGGGTTACAATTATTGTTTAGCACGTGGACACCTAGCTGATCTAGATTAGGGCATCAAATACTCTTAATACGGCAATGATTTAGGGTCGTTGATCGATACAAGTGAGTATAGTGTTTCTTTATGATTTTAAGTGATGAGTGCTGTCTTAATAAAACATGACTGTAAACATTCTTAAATTGTAAACAAGACTTGATATAATGACAAGACAGTGATATATATTTGTACTGATAATATACTTGTATAGGTACCTGATATTTCTAATTTTCACGTTACTGCAATGCATACGAATCTAGACCATAATTATGAGAGACGTATGGAAAAAAAGAAGAGATATATAGAGAGAAATAAGAAAAAACACACGAAATCTAAATCCCGACTCGACTACTCATATTAAACAGCACGCTGCTGAAAGTCAAAGCAGTGAGCAGAGGCCTTAGTGTAAGTGTGCACACGCGAAAACGTTACTATCGCGTTTGCGTTAAGAATTTAACTATCGACCTTATTCCTTTCAGGTTAAGAATTTAAGATCTATCTGTCCAATTTTAACTCTGACGCAGTAGTAACGTTTGCGCGTTTACTAACTCACACTACGGGCTAGTGAGCAGGTGAGCAGCAGTGAGTATCAAAGAGCAATGACGCGCCGCCATTACAACTCATGTCGTGGGTACCATAGACATACACAAAGACAAAAACACAAACAATCACCCAGACCGAGAACAGAAATTTTAAACTCATCATTCAAATTTCTTCTTCGCCGAGAATCGAACCCGGGACCCTCCAATCGGCCCCAAACGGGTCGTCGATTAGTAATAGACTACTGGATACAAGAAAAAGTTGAAAAGAGAAAATGTTCCTTGTTAGTAATTCAATTATCGTTGTTTATTTTTCTGGCAATCAAAACTGGTCGTACCGTCGTACGTGTCCCTTTTATAAAACATTAACTATTAAAAAGAAAAGTTTAATACGTAGAGTTTTTCTTGTATTTCAAAATCACACGTATTTATTTGCCAAAGACGTTAAAAGAGATATTTGCATTTCAAAATCTTTTAAAGAGAAACTTAAGACATAGGTAAGATAGTTCGATTACCGAACCCCGTGTTCATAAATGATGGACCCAGCCGATCAGGTACACGACCTCACATAGATAGTATCTCACGATCGATGATCGAGCGACACCCGGTTTCGTATTTCGAGCCAAAATATTTAAAAATGTCGTGTGATTAATCTTTATTGTTTTTACACCGAAAATGAGATATTTTGAGGCGATTATAGGAAACATGTTTTATGGTATGATGTTGTTTGACGTATTACGGATAGGTACGCATTACGGAGAGTGACATTAGAATTTTTAAATATGAGTTTTTGATTGTTGCTTCATTAATAACGTAATTAAACTAAGAATAAATATGCAATAGACTTTTAAAATTAATATAGAGTAACCCAATGAGAAGCGAAGGACAATAAATTGGTAAGGACAGGTGTTTCCGACACGGGTGTTTCGAGTTCAAGCCCCGGCGCGCACCTCTGACTAAGTTTGTAACGAATGTTACGATATTACTACATTTAAGATCGCCCAGCATTAGCTCATTAGGGAGTATATACTGCAGCCTTATGCGTTAGTGGACAAATGCCGAATATTTTCAAATCGCACCCTCAGATCAAACAAAAAGTTTAGATGGAACTCTGCGAACAACAATGCGAGGAAAAATTGATTCTCCTTCTGAAAGAAGATTTAGTTACGCTTACATTACTACATCATTGACATTACTCCTACTCCTATTCGTGTATATATTAATTACATTAGGATAATATCTATTAACTACATTAGGATGCGAATACGGAGATTTTATTTAAATTTTGAATAAACGTTCTCGTGTCACCAGAAACTTTCGAGATTTCTTTGTTTCAACTTTTGGAGTTACAAAATAGCCACCACCTACCATTCTCTGGTTATCACGGTAGGAGGCAGCGGGCATGCATTAGTCAACCGCCTGCCACTATATATCACCTGATACCATCGGGTGTCTTATTCATATTTTTGTAGCCAATGACAGTGCTTGGAATGTTTATCGGGGTTATTTTTAAACGAATCGTCTCTTTGTTTTATGTTTCAAAGATTTATTTGTAGCTAAAGAAATAATGCAACTTACGGGTACTTATCAATTTGCGTTGGCTTATGAATAATGTGCCTTAGACAGATCTCATCTTCAGCCATTTACTAAATGTAGATAGGAAACGTAAAAAACGTAATGGAAAGCAAAAAATAAACTTCAATATTTTTCCAGTGCTCATGCAAATAGCCTTTATTTCGAATGTGTTACTTACGTCACTTTTAATTTGTATGCCTATAGCGGCAGATTAAGCGCTATAGGCATATAAGTACTTAAGTACTCTTACTTAATTTTAAGATACATCTGTGTACCTTATTCAAGAAATAAATGATTTTTTTATCCTGTAAAAATGTGTTTACAGCTAAAAATCATCTTCACCATTCGTCGAACAATTTCCTGCCTCGTTTGAGATCAGTTGCTGCAACTCGTACTTCAGGACATTTCGGTAGCCTCGTAAAGCGTGGTGCCTTAAAGTAGCCACACCTTTTCATAGAAATCGAATTATTAACTGCAAGAAGAGTTCAATCGTAGTTCCATTCTGGTACAATCATGGTCAATTCTGCCAGATATAAAAACCTCTAGAGTATCAACACTCAAAAATAACACTCACCTATACACGTAGAGCATCAAAATTGACAGGTATGACACCAGTCAGAGGAGTGGCCTTTACGGGTGAACCCCTCGTCGCAACGTCCATGCACAATGTGCCTTCTATTTATACAACTAGTGTGTCTGTGTGTGTGTTTGTGTCAGTGTTGACGGTGCATAGAAAATGACGTTGTTAATTGAAATTGACATATTAAGAAATGTATGCGTCTGTAGCGATGAAAGAATATTTGTGAATGTGTGACAAAATTAAAATGTGTGCGTTCTTTCCCCGCACCAGATTTGGCACAAAAATTATGTATCGAAGCGAGGCGCTATGCCGTCTCTCCTTAAGGTTGTTATCATAACGGAGATTCGTTCAAATGGAATGTATTCCATTGTAAATGTTAGTGTACTAACATTTACACTTTTGTCAAAAATTTGATACATAAATATTAACAAAGTCTTTTCTCCAAAGTTAGATGGACCTTCAATATCTTTTATATTATAGTTTTATATTATATTGTACATCTGTCCACAAATCATATTAGCTATAGATAGGAATTCTTTATCAACAAAACATACATACTCTGGCACTATTATGAAAATTGTATAGGCTCTTTGTTAAAACATCGCGAAAAGTTAACGCAACGGGCCTTTAGGATAAGAATAATATGATCCAATAAATTTGGCAGAATTACTTTACTTTGCGCCATATTGAGCCCGTGAGATATGCGATGCAATTATTCTTAGAAGGCAGAGCAGATAACCTAAAGAACTTTTGGATCATTAGTAAGTTTTACTTACTGAGTAAAACTTACTATGGCGACACATACAGGATTGTTTTGCATTCATTGCCACTTTTCAAAGCATTGAATTTTTCCTGCAGAAAGAATTTTTTGATTGATAAAAGTTTGTCTAATTTGTTTTTTAATGTAGAAATATTTAACTGGGGTTTCACCCGCGTTTAATATTGTGCCTTCCATTGGAATGAAGTGAATATTCTCCATAGGTTTTATGGAACAAAAGTGCGAATTGAAACTTTATTTCTTACGAGCGGGAAACCACCAGTTTTTTTTGGAAATTCGTAACCCATGACAGGTTTTTGTACAATTTTTTTTATTTTTTTTTATTTGAATGGAGTAGCAGACGAGCATGCAGGCATATATGGTCGCTGCAGCCCATGGACATCTACATAAAATCTCAAGCAAGCATGGGTAAGCCTAGTCTGAGGTCGTATGCAGTTGCGCTGCTACTCCGGAGGCTGGTGGTCGCCTCATGTAAGTGTGGCCGGCAACTGCACCTGTCCACCTAAACACAATGGAATTGGTTCACGGCAGAAGTGGGTGCAGCTGTGGTACTTCCCCAGGCGAACCATAACAGTTCTACCACCTACAAAATTTACTGCATAGTAAGAACTGCAAGGCATTATGTTTGGTTAAACTTCTTTAATGCACATTTTCTGAGGCGGGTGATACGAGGTTAGAAAGACGACGTTCATTCGTTAATTTGCATGACAATTTCTTCCCAAGATGTCTTTTCTTGATTTCAAGCGCTAATTTCTCCCCAAGCAAGTTCATAATTTCAAACGATGAAAGCAAACGATGTGTCAAAGCGCTGCCATTTTGCGAACTTATGAAAGACCCATGAATAAGCAAAGACTACTGTCTTTTCTCTTTCTGAAGCAACTCTAAATTTCTATTTGACGACATTTATGGCGCACTGATTAAGACTATCATGTCGAATAATTTGGAGGCTTTTGGGTTCGATCCCCAAAGCGAGACATATATTTGAATGATACCATCGTTAGTTGGTTACCATGGTTATCATGGTTACCATGCCGGTGCCAATCGAAGGGTCCCGGGTTCGATTCCCAGCGAAGTAGAAATTTGAATGATGTCTTTAAATTTCTGTTCTCGCTCTGGGTGTTTGTGTATCTGTCTTTGTGTGTGTTCATGGTACCCACGACACAGGGTATATCTACCCTACTGTAGAGCTATCTTTATGTGTGAAGCGTTATGATGAGTATGAATTTCTTTTGTTATTCTGTTGTAGTCTTTGTGTGTCCATGGTACCAATGACACTGGGAATCCTAGGACTCGAGGCCTTGTGTGAATTATTACAGCCTGCTCCTTTTATTTATATTAATCTGCACAGTTTTAAATGTTCAGTCGAACTTATAAGTTAAATCGTATGTGAGTAGGCAAAACTGAAAACTGTACAGTTTATCTGACAATATAAGAGTACAGTTAATGCTAAAGGTCAGTAGCGAACTTTAACAAACCGGTCGTGTGTTGTTTTGTCTGTGCCTTTAATACTCTGTGCCGGCGTTGTCGTGAATTGAGAGGTCACCGACATAATATAACGTGACATTTACAATAACAACGACACTTTAAAGATTTATGCTCATGTCGTCGCGTACAAATGACCAGCAGACAGATAAATGACGGAGTTCAATATTCGTAGTTATCTTCTTAAAATATTATTTTTTTTACTTGCGAAAAAAACACGTAAACAACTTATAAGGATTGCTTGTTGATAAATAAAATTTTACAACTTAGATAACGATAACATTTTATTGGCATTATATTTTATAACTGACAATAAATACTTAAGAGAAGTTCCGCGCCCAGCATTGGTATGTGACAAAGGTTGACAAAAGATCCGCGGTAGCTTCCTTGGTATTTGTTGAGAGGCCAGTGGAATGCACCGATGGCCTTTTTGAGTCCTATGCGGGCATATTGGTGCAGTTATTTAAATGCTTTGGAATTTGGAATTTGATGATACAAGGCAATTTGACGACCCGCGTGGCGAAATGGTTATCATGCCGGACTGACAATCGTGTGGTCCCGGGTTCGACTCCCGGCGAAACAGAAATTTTAATGATGAGTTTAAATTTCTGTTCTTGGTCTGGGTGTTTGTGTTCCTGTCGCTGTATGTGTCTATGGTACCCACGACACAGGGTATTAATTACCTTCCTGTGGGGCTATGAGTGTGTACCGTTAAAAAAAGGCGGATGAATCCAGGACTTACGAAATTATATTTTTTATTAAACAGACGCTGTCAATATTAATTAGACAATGCCAAGTAGGTTTGTGAAGCCCTCTTTTGCCAGTTCCATTAATATGTAACCATTTCAGCAATCCAACTCAACAATAGGAGTGTCCTTCCCAGCTCCACAGTTGTAGTTCCCATGAACGACTCTTATGGCTATGTCCTCTCCAAACTACACATCACCGGGGTCGTCATGCTCATCGTAGTTGGACTGTATGTTTAACACCTGCATGTAAGTCTCATGCCAGTACGAGAGACTGCCGCGCTTGAATAAGTTCAGCTTCTCTTCCATGGTGTAATACAAACAAAAGTAGTACTTAAATCAAACGTATAAAAGTGTTTTGATAAATTTACAACTGTACCTTTCCAAGAAAATATATAAAAAATACATCTAAAAACGTTTCCATTGGAATAACTTTCACCTAACTGCAACTGCACTTTCACATTAATGCAATAATGAAATGAACTGGTGTTTTGGAGAGGTAGGCGAAAATCCCTCTTTAAGCCATTATCTCTCCCAAGATACTGCAGCACCTTTTGAAGGTCTCCTCCCCGTTACCAAATAAAAGGCCTTTAAATAACACATCCGAACACTCGCGTCCATGTCAAGTTTATCTGACGGTCAGCTAAGTGAATCCAGTCGTTAAGACGCCATTATTGAAGCCAGTTGATGCCATCTGTCGCGAAATTATTATGTTTATTGTTATTACTCGTATGTTGTTTCATCTCACCAGATACGAGAATGCTCCTAAGTTGTATGCAAATGCAGAAAAATAACATGTAAAAATGTGACGACCGCGAGATGGTGAGCTAAAAAGCGTTTTATATAATAATAAACTCGGCTATGTACTTTATAACCCTTATGAACTGAGCCCTTAGTGTAAGTTTGTAAACGCGCAAACGTAACTACTGCATCCGAGTTAAAATTGGACTGATAGATCTTAACTTGAAAGGAATAAGGTCGATAATTAAATTCTTAACGCAAACGCGTTAGTAACGTTTTTGCGTGTGCAGAATTACACTAAGGCCTCAGGTCACTATGTCGATGTCGTTGTAAAATCGTTGTTGTCGTTAGAAAAAAGTTGTTTTTTGTTTCTACGGAAGTGAAACCTAAATGAATTCACTTTGCCCTTTGGCCCTTTGGCCCTTTTTGGCCTCGGTATATATTTTTGACTTGTGTTTGTTTGCATGTGTGTGTGTGTGTTGTGCGCGAGTGCTACACCATTAAGAAGCTTATCACATTTTTTCCACAATTATAAATTCGTGTTAGAATTAAAAATTATACGATAATAAATCTATATTAATTATTAAGAGACTTCGAAGAGAGAGGTAGAGAATGTGGCATTTCTTCTTACTAAAACCTGATAAAATAAATGGATATAAGGAAATGAATGCGTTATTGAAGATGTTATCAATATCATGCCTATTTTTATCTCCGGAGGTTTCAACATTATGATGATCAAGTTTCATGTAACAAATGACGTCTAGATGTTAAAAAATTGTCGGGGTTGTCGAAAATCTTTCACGGTTGTAGTGTTTGTAGTAAACTATAACTATTGAAATAGCTATAAACTCTGTCTCGTGCTCATGGTGTGGCGGGGCGTGCAGCGTTAGTACCGTGCGAACCGGGGGTGAGAGCGGGCGTGCCGCCTGCGCACATCGAGTGACCGAGCCAGTGCCATCGAATGTAGATTCATTTGTACGCTACAACGGTCATACAAGATCCTAAATGAGGAGAATACGACCTGTCAGTATCATATAAATAACATGATGTTACGTCACATTACGTACTTGCAGTGACGTAGGTACCAGTGTGACAAGTGTGGCTTTCACATGTGGACACAGTTGAAATGTTGCCGAGATATCTTACTGAGATACTCATATTTCGTAATTGCTTACTGCATTACGAGTATTTAAGACCTTTAATTCGTTAAGCACAGCCCCAAGACCGACGAACGATCTACATGCAAGATTGTCATACCCATGTATGGCAGTCCGGCATGGTAATGAATCCGAGATGAATAGGTTTCGAAAGCCAACTGAGGTTTCCACTGATAGTATAAAGAGCTTCCATTGATAGCGATAGATATGTCTTTCACACTCACACTCATGGATAGATATATTATTATTACCCCTAGGATAGACACATATAAAGACAGAAACACAGACACCCAGACCGAGAACAGAAATTGCAAACTCATCATCCTAACTGCTTCGCCGGGAGTCGAGCCCGGGGCCTTACGAGCGACAGTCCGTCATGGTGACCATTACGCCACACGGGCCTTTGACTTCATTTTTGAAGAAAACCTTGAGTACATAATAATATACAGTCGTCATGTAGCGAGACTGATGACGATGTTTTCGTGAGCTTCCAGTTTTATAGCGCCGTTGAAGAAAGGATGGATATGCTGGTTTACGATTTTACGAGTGGGGTGCCGGTAGGGCTGCCATGACTTACAGCTTGCACAGGATATCCTGACAACGAGTGATTACAAGGAATTTTGGGGTTTAGATAGCAGATATTTTTAGGTTACGTTTAAAATTTTCGTATCATCATTATTAATCCATTTCATGTTAAGGCACGCAGACGCGGTCGCACCTTTCAATTTTGGGGAGGGAGGGTCGCCAAGCAGTGAGATGCAGAAAGTGAGAGTTACAAGCAATTCTACAACGAGTGTTTGGTCTCCGTCAACCTGTGTTTTGGTCCGTGTCTAATGAATATAATAATTTTGTAATAATAGGGGCTACTTAAAGGCAGCCAGCCCATAAGTCAGTGTATTTGCTATCTTTCAATGTTAAAATAGTTTTCTAATGTACCCTTCATTAATAAAATGAAATACAACATATATTATATACGCTGTTAATGATCATATTAATTGTAAAAGTATTTCTGTTTTTTATTTTCCACAGCTCAATAATCAAGTATCATAATGTCAGTTGTCACTTGTCAGCGATGCCGATGTTTCAATCAGCTAACCCAGATCCCGCTATTCAAATCAGTAGTAGTAAAAAAACGGCAAATTGTTTGTAAAGTAGGTTTACGATCGAGATGTTTACGTGATAACGTCCGCACGAGAAAATCTCCATTCGTTTGTATGCCGCTAGAGTGAGAGAGACGGAAGATCGGTCCACTCACTCGAACGCTATGCCAGCCTCCGCTCGTGAGGATTCCGCGTGACAAGTTTCACGGAATGACTGGCAGCGCTCGAGATGAGACGGGAGATCGGTCCGTCTCTCTCTCGTTATACCTGCGATCGCGCTCGTGAGGTTTTGGTGTGACACAAGTTTCTGAACATGTCACCCGACTAAAACGATTTTAAAGACACGTCACGTCAAAATTATAAAGTTGAATGACAATGAAAAGCAAAGTACTTTACCTACTTTTACTATAAGCAATGATTTCGACCCACTTTTCCTATGTAGGTATATGATATATCCGGCGTATTCCGTGCGTTCTTATGGCTAATGTACAAAAATGTTTGCACGCGATCCGATGAATCATTACTAGCTTGTTTACAGACAGACGGCTGTAATACGCTTCTTATAGCTGTAATGTATTGATTACGGAGATTTGGCGGGATTATTTTGATTTATGTTTCGATTATACGAACTCAAGTTTTAAGGCCCTTGAAAATTGCTATATTTTTCTGGAGATTACGAAACAGAGTTGGAAGACAAATAAATACCCTCAATTATTATTTTGTAGTTTTATATGAGGGCATTATCACCATCTCTTGCGAGACCGTCTGATTTGTTGCGGTGTGAAAGTCAACAATCCTACCGAAAAGACAACGTGATAATATGATTGGCCATACTTCGCGGTATCTCGTTGTGGTCTACCCTTTCCAACGGTCTACCCTTCCCAATGGCCTAAAGACGGGTCGATGAAGCTGTAGCAACTGCAGGCAAACACTGCATAGATAAAGCTTAAGACAGGCAAAAATTGTTAACTCTAGAGAAGGCCTTTACCCGTAGAGGTATCCTCATAACAAAAATTTTAATATTATATTATTTTGACATTGACTTAACAATAAATATATAATTTTTTTATGTATGTTAATTATAATTTTGAATACCACTATTATAATTATGAATTATTTCTGTGTTGACGGTTGATTATTTGAATTTTATTTGTATAAAATAAAATAAACACAACAAGAAATGTTTATTTTCAGCTTCAATGTATTGCCACAGAATACATAATAGTACAGGTAGTATTGCAGAGCAAAATTTGATATACATTTTAACTTCTTTTGAAGCACGAAGGAAGGAAGGACGAAGGAACGTCCACCTAAAATAATTGATGGATTGAGACTATGAATATTTATTACAGTTGTTCCAATCGAAAAGGTTGTTCTGTTCTTCTGTGTACATAGATACCATTTAAATACCGAGCTAAACAACATCCATAATTTCATCCGTATATAGTGGTGTTCAATAAATGTTGACGTATAGATACGCAGTTTGTTTAGGAAAATGAATGCGGAATGCGCTCGTAATCAAATCTAGTTGTGTCTTTATCTAGATACGGGAAACGGTGACCGAATTGCGCCAACCGTTCGCTTTTGAATGTTGTTTATTAGTTGTGGTCACACTATTGAAACAGTGGCTGCTACCTAATGGGGATTTATATTTCAGCTTGATATCAATAACAGGTGCATGGCCCTGCGGCAGGCGTGGAATACAAGCGCTCTACGCAGCTAAGCCAAACGAGCGCGGTCGGTCAGGTGTCAGGTGGGCGATCGCTATGGGCAAAAATTTCATGAGAGTTGCCGTGCTTCGGAAGGTACATTAAGCCGTCAATTCCGGTTCTTATCGGCAGATAACAGTCGGTAAACCTTGTTAATATAATTAATTGATTATTATTAATTCTTATGGTTTGTGTGAAAACATCCGACAGCAGGTCTGGCATAACACACATTTTCACTAAGCTGCATTAGAGCACGTGCGCGCGCAGCAGCGAGCGCGTGGAGTGGCGTAAGCTCCAGACCTCCCCAATAATGGGAAGAGACAGTACGAAAAGAGTGATGCAAGTAGTGGCTATGCCGACGAGCCGAGTGAAAAATATTGCGGTCGATATTTACACCATATTGCTCTAGATTAGGGAAAGGCTGAATTGAGCCGTCATGCAGGAGGTCGCATGATTTGTGGCGACCGGGCCGGGCGGGCCGATCGGGCTGAGCGCGCGGGCGACACGCCGCCAGCCGAACGTTATTTATCGCCGGTTCACACTCTCCAATACTGTCCAAATGTTATTTATATTAATTTACTCGGTGCCATGGTCTTTGGTATGAGCGAAAGCGGTTTGGCACATTCGTAATACTGTCAAATTTTACCTAATGTTTTGATAAGCAAATTTACAGATACTTCAACTCAGTTGTGCGCGCGGCGCTATGTGTGGGTAAACCTGTATATACACAGTGACTTTGTATGCGTGACAAAAGATACAGTGAAATTGCTCGGACGATCACGGCCGCGTCACTGTCACACAAATTAAAGCTGCATAATTACTAGCCCACGCACACATAGCGCCGCGCGCACAACTGAGTTGAAGTATCTGTAATTTTGTTTTGGTGGTTACTGTACGCACAACTTTTTTAAGTTATCTGTAGAGCCAGAGTTTTAAGTTTAATTTGTTCACACAAGATTCATTTTTAAATTTGTTTCCTTTCATTCATTAGAAATTTTGTCGTGATTGAAACAAAAGCCAATTTTACATCAAGTGATTACCTTTAGAGCCAAACACGTATTATTCATTTAAAAATCTATTATTACCACAGAACATTATTAAGAAAGGTAGAACGGCAATAATACGCCGTTTGTATGAAGACTGGTGTCGCCGATCAAGCCCCGCCTTTCACCTCCATTACATCTGTACTTAAATAAATACGAAGCTTACGCACATATTTGCAATTTCAAATCTAGCCAATCTTAGCGCCGCACAATCACGCGATTTCAAATGAACAAATCACACCCAAGCACGCATATTGTAGCACGATCGCATGTTTCTGTAGAGATTTTGGAATTTTGAGCTTTTGCTCAAAATTCCTTGGCGACGTCTGCCCCGCCCACATTTCCATTCTAACTTCTGTTAATAATGTTCTGTGATTATTACTGAGTTTTAGTGTCATTCTCCTACTTAATCTGATTGCTTTGTCACAATTTGTAAACGCTAAGAGAAGAATTGTTTATCAACGGTGCAAGCATTAGGTATAAAGTTTCCTCAGCAATCGAATAAGTGCATTCAAGAAGGAGGATCCAAATCTGTTACTTAACGCTGTCGCTTAAGCATTGCAGTGTAAGAACCTACGCATTAGTGTTGTAGGCGCGTCCAATAAATATGTAATTAATAACAATAACACAACGAACAGACAGTCGGAATAACTCAATCTCGGCGAGGGGACCGGGTTAAGCAACGTTGCCATATGGGCTTGGCGACGTACTCGTAGTGAGCTGGATAGAGCCGTTTTGGAATTTCGAATTGATGAAGATAAACTGTTTCTGAGATATAGTAACAGCAAGAACTTAGACATTTTGTTAACATTGTGAGTTGCTAAACAAAAAAAGAAAGATTTTCTTATAATAAAGAACAATCTGGTATAATTAATTTAATAGGGCTCGGATATAAAACTACAGACTGTTTTGAGGAAGCTTATAAAAACGAGAACAATCGTTACAATGTATGTACCTATAATAACGAATAGTTTTCTATCCACAAAAAGTGGATAGAAATGTATAAAATCTATAACTGTGTATTAGAAATGTTAGCAGACGAAATAACCAGCAATGGACGATATTTTTGTGGGGTCAGTGCATTTCATTGATTAATATGCTTTTGCACTTCATTCAGATCTTAAAGTTTACATAATGTAAGAATTACATTACATGCAAGAAATGTTAGTTCTGCCTACATTAGGTATAAACGTAGACTGCAGTTTTTCATTATTTTTTATCAATTGATTGACAAACTGATTTTGGTACAATGTACACCTAAAAAGCATGACACAGCTGAACGTTACGTAGATTATTTTTACTCCAGAAACCATTACCCTAATTGGGGTAAAACAAGATAAACAGAGTTCAATTACAGTGTAAAAACAAGTCAAAACGCGTCTGTGAAAACATTCTATTTTAGAGTTGAGCTGGGAACAAGGTGAGAAAGCCCGAATCGTAACAGATACCGTGTCGCTTACACCTAATGGTTCGGAACATGATGCCGAAACGTAGTCATGTTCGGATATAGTCCAACTTAAATATTACGACACGATTCTGAAAAAAGACCGAATACCGTTTTAGAGGTGCCCTAACCTACTATTTGTACCAGAACCAGTGTCGTCATCAAATAGTGTGAACTCACCAATATTTGGACATGACATTTTAATTGTATTAGACATTGGTTTCATAATTGTAAGGAGCTTTTGCGAGTGTCGGCAGTAAGACGTGTTTTTAAAATGATCGTGGTACAGCAACTGCCGGACCTGAAGTGTGTAGTGCCATTTAGAGCAGCGTGATCGCACTCACCTATACTCACGCTAGTGAATGCCATCTCCTGTGGGGAGTGTGCGTTATTTGTAATTAAGTACGTGGTTTTGGTCAATGTTTTTTTGCGGCAATAGGTATCACCAAAGTTTATCATGTAGTGCGGTTGTCTTAGATATAAATTCAAGCACCAAGACCGAGAGTAAAAACTGAAACTCATCATTTCAATTTCTGCTTCGCCACGAATCGAACTCGTTACCCATGAGTAGCAGTCCGGCATGGTGACCAGTGGGCCACGCGTGTTGTCAACATAATTTATATTGTGAGGGACTTAAGGTCACAGACATAAAATAGGAGAATAAGTTTTTTATAGCTTAAAGAATTCTATTCGAATTTAACGTATGTGAAATATTTATTATAACAGTAAATATTTAAATGTTTCTAATTACATATCAATGAAAAATTTAAGTCGTGATCGTAAGTCCTAAATGCTCACGTGTAATTTATACTAACTCCCCGATGACGTAATTAGCGGGTTTTCAGATTTCTTACTGAATTACAGAAAACGTCAGGACAGCGCGCCTGTCAGAGCGAGTGATTGATCGCCGCTCGTCGTGTGGCCTCCGTGCCTTCGTTCATTCACACATTACATTAATTAGCATTTAAAGTTGATGATGTGTTGCGAGATGAACTTTCGCGGAGTGCTTTAAAATTCTAGATTCTAGGTTGCTAGATACTGGATTCAAAAATATCGAAAAAAAATCTGATTCTATCTATAGAATCAGAATTCGAAACAAATTGATGATGACTGTGGGCATCTAAAACGATAGATACATAAATAAAGTATTGTGTAAATAAATATACATCTGCCTGATTTTTCTTACACAAAATTGCGGTCAGTATAATGATTTATTAACCACTGACTTGAAATTAATTTTGATATCTGAAATACAAGATACGTAAAAAAGGAAATTATTGAGGAGATTATCTGAGAATTATAAATATAAATAACGTGTTACAGGCATTTGCATAAACGCGGTGAATGCGACCTTTTTAATGTATGTAATGTATGTGCTTGGTATTTTAGTGTTTCGTATATGTATGTATGTAAAACTAACTCTAGAAATAATAATTAGAATGTAAGAATTACTAACAATTAAAATTGGGCCTGTATATTGTTGCCTTAAATAAATAAATATTATTATTATTATTACACACCTCTTGAAATTTTGTGACAGTTTTCTCAAAAGCATAATTCGAGGGAAATGTACAAGGGTCACCCAAGGGTGACATATACAAGTATATTTATTAGAACTTTTCGGGTTACTAGAATACTTTTGACTTTAGAGGCCATTTGTAGCTGTAGAAAAATTAATATTATTAATAAAAAATCGTATCACCTTAATACTATACCAATATTAGGAACAAACTCTCTGGTGAAGTAATTAGCGGGTTTTCAGATTTCTTACTGAATTACAGAAAGCGTCGTAAACAGCGCGCCTGTCAGAGCGAGTGATTGATCGCCACTCGTCGTGTGCCCTCCATGATTAATTCTACACATTAAAATAATTAATTAATTACATTAAGTAGGTGCCTAGCAATGGGCAATTTGTACGTTAATGATGTTTTGTAATATGAACTTTCGCAGTGTCTAATGAGTATTGTAAGTTAGAGAGGATTCTAAATTACGGGAACGCTTTTTGTGGCCTAAATAATACAGTACGGACTTCTAAAAGCTGGTGTACTAAATACTGCCGGTGTAGTACAATAGGTAGTAGATCACGCAATCGACGCACATTACAATGAACCTGAAGTTTGAGTCCTGATTGAGATTGTAGTCAGTTTCTTTGCCACTTTTTAGGAATAGTCATGATGATCGATTGTACCCACATAATATTAGTTTTTGAACTGTGGGAATTCAGCAAATTTTTTTGTGTAGATGTTCTGATACCCGAACTTATTAGTGTCAATTACTAATAGTCCAACAATTTTTTTTATGTTTTACTAATAGCTAATGTCGTAAGGTTAAGAATTTTATTTTATATATAAGCACACTTCTCTGGAAGCAACGGGAATAAAATAAATATATTAATCCCTGAAAATTGTACGGATATCTTTTGTTATCCATCATGGCTACATAAACACAGGCACTTTATGTCATATCCGCTTCCGCATCCATTTCCCGCTAAACAAAGCCCAAACAAAATGGCGTCGTAAGTATTGTCCCCGAAATGGCGGCATCTTAGGCGTGTGCCAATGGGGACGCTGGCCGCTTTCCAAAACATAGGAATAAGGATCTAGATTTTTAGAAAATAAGGCCACCGCTGTTGATTCAGCTTATTCCTACATTGAACTGATGTTACAAAGTCCTTATACAAAGCATTTATTGACTATTTTCTTTATGATGACAAGAAGTTCCTTTTAATGAATAGTGGGTTTTGTAGTGGCACATTTTTACTCTTAATTCTAACGCTTTTTCAAATATTTTTAACCTTTCAAAAAATCAGAGAATTAAGAACAATTTATGTGACTTTTGAAGTGAAATACGTTTATTATACATATTATATATATCTTTACAAACTGTATGTGCTGTAACTACAGAAGCCGCGGTGTTATTGCAAGCCGTGGTGGCTGCAGTACTTGTACCTACTTGTTTCGGTGATGCTTGTTTTCTTATTACTAAGGAGTTATAGATTTTTGATTCTTTCTCTTTACCATGGAAAAACACAAAAGCAAGGACACAAATACCCAGACCCAGAATTTTTTTCTAGATTTGCTTGCATAACGTACCATCGTGGTGATTTCACCCAAATGTTATTACTATCGTGGGGCTGTGAGTGTGAAGTCTTATTAAATATTTTGTGTCCTTAACACGCAACTATCTTAATATACTTATATAAATTACGCGTCAGGTTGATTGTCCGCTATGGACCCCTAAACTACTGGACCGATTTTAACCTTTTAAGAAGACAGTCAAGCAAGTCCTCTGCCGCAAGGCTTGCTCTTAATGATAAAGGAGCGTGGAAATGAATCTCGCTCACACAAGGCTATTTCTAAATTGAACGTAATAGTTTCAGTAATTACTCACATTTGTAGATGTAGATGAAAGTCAGTTTCTAGTGTCTCATACGATCAGCTCAGATCAGCTGTCACGTGTGCCCACTATGGATCCATAGCCATACTGTTATCTCAAAAATATATGTCCTTTTGTTTAAATGAGATTGCTGCTGGGAGATTTTTTTCGCCGCCTATATTCTCTCAGCTCAACATCTAGCCCAAACGGCTAACTAAATGCGATGACCGGGAAAAAATTACATTCATTAAGCGAATATTTTGTATTCCTAAAATGAAATATATATTTTTGACTTACACTTTGAAAAAAAAAATCAAATTTGCACACCGTGTGCAGTTTGATTAAACTCTAAGATAGGATAGCTTATATCTTAATTTATAGTCGCAATATTATTTTATTGCAAAACGCGGGTGAAACCGTAGGGAACAGCTAGTAGACTATACAGTTCAAAAACAGCAATAACACAGTAAATAGTCGCACTTTTCAATTCCTCAGCATTTTACTTGGCACAGAGGAATCTACGTCTTTATCTTTATCACCACATCCCATTCGCGTGCAGAAAACGCGCAGGAAACATTGCACGTCGCCATAAAACTCAACCGTGATGAGATGAGTGTGGACCATTGCAACCATTGGAGACTGCAGTTGCGTTTTTGTTTGTGTCAAAATCGATTTTACGTAGTACCTATTTCTGAATCAAAACTTACTACTTTAATGATTTGACAATGTTGTAATTTATATAAGTTAATTTAATAAAATGTATTTTGTAAGTATTTCGTTTATTTAAGTTATTTATAGTTTGGATGTTCTAATATTAGCGCCATCGATAAAAAAATAAATAAAGTGATGGCGCGCTTTTTTGAAAATGGAACAGTTTCTTTTTTCTTATAATAAACCGAACAAAAGGCAGACGGGCTGCGTGGTGTTAAGCGATCACCGTCGTCTATGGACACGGGCAACCCCACCCCTTCCTCTCTTGGAGGAGAGCTTTTTACAGCATTCTTGAAGAACCCCATGTCATACTCCTCTGGAAATGCATCAGCTGGAAGGTTGTCCCATAACCTACATGTCTGCGGTAAAAAGGAGCATGCAAAGCGGACTGTAGAGGACCGCCATGAGTCCAGATGGTGTTGGTGGAACTTTAACCTTCGTCTGGTGGTGATTATACCACCAAATGAAATGGTGAAATGAAATGTTGACGTACCTAGGCATCATCTTGAAAAGTTTCTCAGAGCACTCAACATAGTAAAGTCGGTGTGATAAAAATAATGTAGAGAGTGCGAAGATAAGTTGGTTGTTGACAATTTAAAATTGATATGAAAATTTTATAGAAACATAAATAACATTTTCAGCAAAAGTAAAACACTAAATGAAAGAAGATTGAATACATTATATTTTTCATTGTCCATCTAAGGCGTTGAAATCAAACGCCGTAGTAAAGCGCAAGAACTTACTAATAACTACAGCCATTATGGGGCAGAACGCGATGATTTTGTCGAAGCCCCGATGAGATCTAGAACGAACACGACAATATATTGAAATCGGATTACCGCGGATAGGCTCGCTCGCATTGAATTAGATACGAATCTATTTCGTTATGAGCTTACAGATTTTTGAGATTGAGAGTAGAGTAATAACATTAAAGCTTTTTAAATTTAATTCAAATACTTATACACGTAGCATATCATCAATTATGTTACACGACGTGAGTATTACCGGAAGTAAATAACCATGTTAAGTTACACTCACGATTCGTTATATAATAAAATACTTATAGGTACTGACGCAAACCTCGCGACAAGTTTTATTTTCTTCTTTTTAGAGCATTTAAATTAATGCTTTTTTTAAAGTTTTTTTTTCGTTTTGTAGAAATATATGTATATACCATATTGTAGAAATGCATTAAAAATAACTATTTCCCCATCTTGGATGGTACGCCATATTGGATTTAGAATGACGTCACCCAGCTTATCGTGTATTGTCATCCAAACTAAACGTGTATACAAAATCAGCTCAATCAGTTGAAGATATCTATATCAAAATTGATTAGCAAGATTCAACACGAACAAACATGACACATTGCAAGTTAAATAAAAGCTTTTAAAAACAACGCTGCACATTGTCTCGATACTGAGTCAGCAAAGGCTGAGTCATATGCTTTTGCATTAATTTTATTTAATTGATATTATATGTCTGTTGCACTTTTGTGGGTTTATGTTTTTAAGGCAATATATGATTTATTATTATTCAGTGGTAGCAGCTACAAATGAAAAACAACACATAACTTCAAGCAAGCCTGGGTCTTGTTTCAGGTCGTAAGCTGTTGCAAGGCATTGCAATCCACCAAAACACTAGAATTTCTTCACAGCAGAAATGAATGCAATGGTTGTATTTTTATTTCCAGATCGAACCGTATTGTTCTACAACCTTAAAGCTGATTGTAATGTGGTGTTATAGATAATAATTTCCATTAACTACATTGACTCTACCATTTATGTAAAAAATACATACATATGTCCCTTTGTACCACACCAAAATTGCTTCATACAATTTAACATCTGGCAAACTCCTTAGTTCCTTGTGTTGCAAAATATAAAGCAAAACTTTATCGAATCTGGCAATCTTATTACAAGATTTTATCTGAAAGTGAATTGCTGCAAACAGATTATTACGGGTTGCAAGAAACTGCAATAAAATTGTTGCTTTTGTAGATATTAAAGCGAAAGCGGATTGCAATACCTATGAACTTAAAACTTTCCTATTGCGTTAAAATAAGGGAGGAAAAATAGTATGAAATGCTTTCATCGTCGAACATAAAAAAATTAAACTTAAAGAGAAATATTTATTTGCTTGCTATAAATATTTGTTCTCGATTTTTGTCATTTCGACCTACCTGGGGAAAAAATAAGAGATAAAAATTCCTATGCAGTGATAACCGAATTCTAAGCTATAGTAGAAAATAAATGTTACTCTTGAACGTTGCTTGAACGGTCGTAAGACAGTTCACAGATTTATGAGAATGACTAAGCATTGACTTTCTTTTTGTCTTTTTATGTCTTTTATAGGATTCAGGTACCACAGATTAAGAAAAAAATTGTAGTATACGTAGGAAAATAGATTATGCATTAGCTCGATGGAAAAAATGTGAAGAAACTTGCATGTCTAAGAGATATCCACACTGTCTTAAGGTCATATAAAACACGCGATATGGTAGACAGATATCATATATGCTTATAATTTAGGATAATAAGTAATGCTGCTGCCTTAATGATCGATAGTACTATGTTTTTCTAGAAAAATATCTTTGAGATAAAACTCACATCTTAAAGCATTGTTCTTTAATCATGTGAAGGAAAAAAAATGAAAATATTTTATTCACTGTACGGTTGTTTCAACTCTTAGTTACGTTACGTTATTATATGGCTATGTCTGCTCTGGGAGCGCTTAGGCAATGCCAAAGGTACTCTGTGGGCAATGCTGAGTTGAAGAAAAGAGCAGACGGAGAATATCTTTCGCCACTGATTTACGCACTACTTGTAGCGAACCTCTATTATATATTTGGTTTTTTATGACAAACTTTTTTGAATGTAATTATTTCTTTTATGTTTGCGTTTTTGTTTTTCTGACTTTCGTTCTATATCAATTGGAAAAAATATCTTATGTCCGTTTTCACTAACGACGAACAAGGGAACGCCTTACTAAGTAACTCCTAATTTAGGGCAATGCTTAGCATAAAGTTCCGTTTCACCAATCGATGTATTTGTCCTATTGGTTGGTCCTATCTTATGAGTAGCCTAGTTTTTTGACATTGGCCATAGTTTTGCATGTTCATTAATCTATAATTAATTTGAGCGACTGTCACATGTGTCAGTTTAGGAGTATCTAAGCACTACGCCATCCGAAATTGGTGTCGTAACTTTAAGTTTTGCTTAACGTCTTTATGAAACGTGTTTTTCCTCTAAGTAACTCCTAAATATTTAGGTATCTGAGTTACGCGTATGGGTTTTATTGTACTAGCAGCTATCGAAATAAAAATCTTTTATCAATTCTTTACAAATAACATTCTTCATTTCTGTCTACGCTGTATCTTTCTTCATACTTCTTCTACTCTATCGTTGCTTAAAGTTTTTTCTAAATAAATAGTTTTGAGAGGTTGGTAAGTTAGTTATAACACGCACACTCACATTCTGATAACAACCCACATACTATTTCGAGTATATACGAGTACTAAGGTACAATAACAGGAAAGGCTAAAGCGTAAAGTGATACGTGAAAATAAGCCTTGTCTGTGGGTCACCGGCTTATCTGCTATCTTAATGTGCACGACCCGATGCTCGGATAACGGACACAGACAAACAACAAGCGCAGAAGTCAATAAACTTTGTTTAGGGTGTATTGTAGTGTATGTATTTATTTCTTTTGATCTTTTTTATGGAGCATGGACGAATCGTGCTAAAGAGGTTTCTGCAGCTCAGGGACGTCTAAACACAACCTTATTTTAAAACAGGGCTGAAGTTTTTCTCCGTCTGCTCTTTTCTTCAGCTCAACATTGCCTAAGCGCACCACATGTACTGTCAACCGTACAGTGAATAAAGTATAATATAAGAACAAGAAAAAAATAACGTTCACTAAGAGTTTTTAAAGGAACCGTACAGTGAATAAAGAAAATTTCATTTCATTTCATTTCATAAGACCTCCGGCAAGGTTTAACCACTGTTATCTATCGACAAAAACCGGGACCGACGGCTTAACGTGCCCTCCAAAGCACGGAAACGCGCATGAAATTTTTTGCCACTAGTGGCCACCCATCTCACACCCGATCGCGCCCGTTTGGCATAGCATAGATCGTTTGCGTTCGACGCTAACCGCCGGGCCATGCATGCTTCATCACTACTACCAGTTACAAAATTACAAAGTGTCTTCTCGTCCAGAATACCTCAGTGCCTGAAGTCGAAATTTTTCGAGCAGTGTGTGTTGCCCGTAACGACCTACGGCACTGAGACATGGTCTTTTAGAGTTAGCTCTCTAGCTATGCTTCGTATTTTTTCTATGCGACAGAATCCGTAACGATAAAATAACTTCTTAAATATACCAAATTTTAATTTACTTATCATTTAGATTTCTGCCTCACCAGCAATGAAAATCGGTTCAATTCCGGTTAAAACTTACTTATCTACTGTATCTGTCCAGTCTATGTTGGTAGGTGCTCGGTAGCATTATCAGTCGGTCCATCTAGCCGCCGAGTACCGACTCCAACACGCTTTATTCAAGTCTCAAATATTATCATCGATAATGAACTGTCACGTCGTCATACCTATGTCTGTCTTAAGACATATTTCGCCAAGCAAATTAAACAAACAAAATCTTTTCTAAAAGAAATTAGATGTTAAAAAAATACGCCTTCACGATTAATACGAGTATGTATCCATAAGAAAACATTTGTAGGCGGTAGAACTATTATGGTTCGCCGGGGGAAGTACCACCGCTGCACCCACTTCTGCCGTGAACCAACTCTATTGTGTTTCGGTGGAAAGGTGCAATTGTTGGCCACACTTACATGAGGCGACCACCAGCCTCCGGAGTAGCAGCGCAAATGCATACGACCTCAGACATGACTTACCTATGCTTACTTGAGGTTGTGTGTAGATGTCCATGGGCTGCAGCGACCACTTAACATCACGTGACCTGCATGCTCGTCTGCCACTCTATTCGAATATTTGGACGTTTTATTTCGACACCTAAAGTTCGAAATACAACTACAATAACATGTTAGGAAGAAGATCGCAAGTCTTAGACAAAGACGAAGAGTTAAATGCGATTTGTAATGAAGATTTGTAATGATATCCGATCAATATACAGCTCGAGGGTTGAAAAATAAACATTAATCTTCCACAGTTCTCATATTTTACGAGTATTACCTGTATGCACAACACGAAGCGCGCATGGCCCGGCGGTTAGCGTAGAACGCAAACGATCTATGCAACTAAGCCAAACTGGCGCAGTCGGGTGTGAGATGGGTAACCGCTAGTGGCAAAAATTTCATGCGCGTTTCCGTGCTTCGGGCACGTTAAGCCGTCGGTCCCGGTTATTGTCGATAAGTAACAGTCGTTAAACCTCGTCGGAGGCCTTATGGGTGGTTTGAAAACATCCGACGGCGGGTTGGCTACTATCCCGCATCTCCACCAACCCGCATTGGAGCAGCGTGGTGGAGTAAGCTCCAGGTCTCCCCAATAATGGGGAGAGACCCGTGCCCAACAGTGGGACGCAAAAAAGGGTTGCAGCTTTTCACAACACAGTATTTTAACTTCATATCCGATGGTCACCTTTGCAATTACTTGAAGGAAAAAATCGAATTATAACAATATGAGAATCAAAGATCTTTGATAATTATTAAAAAATATTTAGTTTACCTATCTGCATTCACTCGGCAATTCCAGAATTAAAAAGTAAAAAGTAAACAAAGAAATGATAAAAAAATATATTGAACGACAGAATAGAGTCAACACTGTTGGTCTATTTATTTGGTACTGCAATTGGGAGACTTTCTGAATTAAAAATCTTTTCAATTCGAATTTCGAAGATAATATGTTTATGATTTAATTTTAGTCACTTATCGATATTATTTTAATTTAGTCAACTTCTTCAGAGACGATTGTGATAGTGTACGTACAAAAAAGTTTGAAGCGAAAAGGGTATCAAAAGGCAACATTCGGCCGCTTTTTGGCAACACCTAAAGTTGGAAACACGACTACAGTAACAAGTTGGGAAGAAGTTCGCGCGTCTTAGATAAAGAGAGCGATCTGTAATGAACATCCAACTTTATCCGCTCACTATTCAGCCCGATGGCTCGGAAAATGAACCGTACTTTTCCATACTTCCCACCTTAATAACGGACGAAAAAACAGACGAAATTCTCTAGTTACGCGATTTTTTTTTCATGTTTAATCAATCACGCATAACATTTTAGTGAATAAAAAGATTTACTAGTGTTATTAGGCACATTCGGATGGTTTTATATAAATCGGAAATGAAATGAAATGAAATACTTTATTGTTGATTGTTTGCATACATAGAATAAGATGTTTAAAATTATAATTGGAGTTTTAAACAGTCTACCATATTCTGGCATATAATACCTATTATTAATTAAAATTAACTAAAATATTTTGTTTTAAGATCCGTTAAGAATAATCTTAGCGGATCATTGGCTTCTGACCCACCGCTGGGTCAATGAGAGAAAAAAAGTCGGCGGAAAAAAACTTTCAAGCATTGTTTAGAGTTATACTTATTTTATATATTTTACGCAGAAGCTCTTCAAACTATTTTTAGTGCACGTATCACGATGTCTTCTTATCTTCAAAAATTCGTTTATATTGTAGTATGCTTTTTTATAATCCAATGTTTTAGTTGTCTTTTAAATTTAGTATTTGATAACTGTTTTATATCTATGGGTAATTTATTATTGGAACAAAGGTAGTAAAACAGGGGTTGATTGATTGTTTACTGATATTTTTTAACGACCTCGTCAAACTTTTTTACAGTGAAGTTCGTTTTGATATTTTTTTTATTGGATAGAGATATACCACGAAATTAACAATCCGAAAAAATAAATCAATAAATCTTTTTGAATTTGGTCCTAATTTTTTTTTTGAAATTTAAAATGAGAACTAACGAATATGGACTTATTTATAAGGTATTTCTAAAAGAGTAACACCCGTATTCATAAACAATACTATTAGGTCATATCATTATAGTGCTCGCCAACGCATCTTCTAAACAAATTCACGATACTTGAGTGAAACCTACTACGAGTACTATGCGATTGTCAAAATCATCATGAATCGATGGCTTGACATAACGAACGCACGTCAAATAGCGCTCTTTGCATAGCGTTGACTGCTTGCTTACTTTAGCAAGTATGCTTCTTGAATACGGCTGTAAGCGTCTGTATTGTGGTTTTTATTGATAGGTGATATGATAATGCAAGTTATTTTAATTAACCTTGTCATATGTAATGTTTAGCCTTGTAGGTATAATTCAAGCTCTGTTCCTTCGGCTGCAACATATTCAGGGTTGGGGAAGCTTGGAACTTACTCCACCTGCTCTACTGCTGTGAGTGTTAATTTAGAGTTATGGATTCTAAATAGTATTAGAATATTTAATCAGTTTTAAGACGTACAAAGCATGTTTTGAATGCCTAAAACCATTAACATTAACGACCACAATAAAACTTTTCGTTAATTTATATCAATCAAAAATCTCATATATCCTTTAATATTTTATGGTTTAAGTATAGCTTATAACGAGCCAAACTCGAACCTACACGTGCTTCAATAAACCATTAGAAACAATTAAAGTTGAACATTATAATCAATTTTATGACTGCCAAGACTCGGCGGTAAATGGGTTAATCATCTCAAATTATAGAGGGGATATTTGAATGTTCTCGAGCGCGTCAGATTAAGATATAGGGTATTTTTTTTGCACATTTCTCTCATAATTTAAAAAGTCCTTTAAATAGGAACGCTAAACTATTTGGATGTGGAGCGCTAAACTGTATGTCTTAATTTGAGTAGTCAAGAATGTATTATATTAGAATATCCCGCTATCATTTGACAATTTCTTTTTAAATAATCAAAAATTACAGTTTCAACTTGCTACTTCATTGAAAATCCTTTTAACCTTCCACTGCTGTGCACGGGTCCCTTCCCATAATTGTGGAGACTGAAGCAGACTCCACTACGCTGCTCCAATGCATGTTGGTTGAGCCTGTATTATTTACCATAAAGAATATTATGTTTACCTTGTTTTCTCGTAGCTTTTACAGGTAATTGAACCATAAAATTTAAACTCCCTATTTACCTTAATTTGCTAAAACAAATAACATTATACATAATATCATATCATATCTTTTTATAATTCCTCTGCTGACGCTCGAGTAAATCCTCATTTATCATCGTGGGCTCTCCTACTATCTGCGGTTGACTCGCATTGTGCCTACATCTTAGGTGTGGGCACTTTTATTGCCGCAATAATAGGCAGCAGTTAAACCTGTATGCCATATGTGTTTTGTAAACACATTCGCATTAGATATGGTCGATTTGCCGTTCTTATTTATGTGTATAATAAACATAAACAAATAATAAACAATGATAACTGTAGCTTTTAGGCATTATCTATAGGGTAATACAATTGATTAAAGGTTGATGCCATCCAAAACGTAGATTTTCAGGCTGTGCTTTGGGATTTTACAGACTTTTTTTTCTTGGGTTAGTTACATTTATAACACCATTTTCCTTTATAGTTTCGTAAAACTATCATGATGATCCGTTAAGTATTTAAGGTGTAAACGTACGATACGGTGTAAACGAGACCTACCCGATATACACACAAAATTTCATGAGAATCGGTCGAGCCGTTCTGGAGGAGTTTGGCAACAAACACTGCGACATGAGAATTTTGTATATTAAAGTAATGGCTAGTATTTTTAGCTATGCAGTATCTACATAATTATTGACATTTCCTGGTGTAATATTATGAAATAAAAGATATGTATACTAACATCTCGTTTCTATACCCGAAGTACCAACTCATAAATAAATAAATTTATTCAACCAATAATTTCCGTTCAGTTATGAGTTCAAAACTAGATTCATATCTACAAATGAACATCGCATTTTAATATACTTACGAATTGTCATCTGTCCCAAAGATGTGCCTCGTTAAGCCATGAGAGCGACAAAAAACACTTAAAAGATTTTAATCTCTTCACACTGACAGACAAAAAAACAGCCTATTGTTGAACTGTGAGCAGCGAATCATGCTTTTTACTCCGTAGAGAAGTAACGAACTTCAAACTATATCAACGTACTAATCGTAGGCTGTATAAATAAAAATAATAGAATGGATATAGGTCCATAAGATTTATGAGTTTCAGTAGGTTTTTTACACCCCCTGGATACGACTGCACATACTTAGAACAATGACATGCCATTTTATCTTGTATTACAAAGGTTAGACTTACGCTGCAGAGAATATCATAATTATTATTAATTCTTGCTTTATTATTTAGCTACAACTCTTAGTATTGCGTCTAACTACTGTGCACGGGGGTCTCTGTCTATAATAGTGAGGTAATTCGCCGCTCCCATACGGGTTAGTGTAAGCTCTATTATTTACTATGTATAAAGAAAATTATGCTGCCTTTGTTCTTTTCACATATTTGGGTATCTGCATATATTTAGTAATAAATTATACCTTTGTGAAGAGAGAAAATAAAGTACTAATTTTAGTAATAATATTTTTCATAAGAATCCGCTTGTTAATACTCTACGAGAATGACGTTGCCTACTCTTTGGTGTTAACGCACAATCGGTTGTGACAATGTGGGAATTACTTTGGAAATGTCAAAATATTTGACATCTCGGTCCCATGAGAGTCCCGTCCGTCTACCTGGGGACAAAGAAAAGCATCTTGAAAGGCGTGTTGCTGTTAACCTATTGATTGTTAAGCTCTTTAACAGATTTTATGGGATTAAAAGATTAACTTTTGTCATTTTTGCACCTATTTGAACTGACTTAATCCGGGTGACTGGATATTATTATTCGATTGAATGTTACTTGTCTTGAATAGTAGGTATGTATTTTTTAAAGACTTGATCAACGATCTCTTTTTTTGGAATTACCGCCATTTCTGATTAGGTAAACGGGGTAGTGCAGTAGTACTTTGTAACAGAATTACTTACTACTACTTGGGTAGTGTAACTCACACTATATGTATATGTGTGAAAAGTCACGATGATCAAGTACAGACACATTGGGACATGGACATGGACAGATCTCCTCTCAGGATTACAAAATAACAAAAAATATTTCCCATTGTGATTGTGTCATGACTATATGTCGATACATAAACATAGACAAAGAAATAAATAGTGTTTCAAAAGTTCAATTTTTTTCAGAGGACCAGGAATTGTAGATGTTAGCAAATAACATTAATTTAAAATTGATACCTTAACGGGATTAACGCGATCTTGAGAAAAAAGACTGTATAAGACAGGCAGACAGGTCAACAAGGAAGTAATCTTAAAAGAACTTCTTATTTCCTTTTGAGTTTAGGAACTGGAAGAATAAATAAATCTGGATAAGCTGCAGACTACTGTAATTAGTTGGTGCAAACTTGATTATGCTAATGAGAAACTGCGGCGTCCCATTGACATCTAACGACCGAAAATAAAGCAAGACCAACGTCATGGTTGTGCACGGACGCGTCGTCTTGAAGAATGTCGAAAAGTTTCCTGACAAACGTTATTTATTTGCTTATCCAGCTAAGCTTATGGCGCGGTCGGGTGTGAGATGGGTGACCGCTAGTGGCAAAAATTTCATGCGCGTTTCCGTGATTCAGAAGTTACATTGAGCTGTCGGTTGTCATCAATAGGTAGTCGTTAAACCTTGTCGGAGACCATTAGTGCGGTTTGGAAACATCCTACAGCGAGGTAGCCACTAACCCGCATGGAGCAGCGTGGTGGAGTAAGCTACATGCTTCCCCAAAAAGAATAGCAGCCATCCAGAGTCCATTTTTTAGAAGTGTTACATATTTAATTTCAGCTGGATCTGTATGAAAACTATTTCTTTATGTATTCGTTTACACAACACATATGCATGCAGTAATACTATATACACTATATTAATAGTGTGTGATGTAAATAAAACGGTTTATAGAGAATGCAGTTTTTAACCAATTTTTCAAAGAAAGCTAGAAGGTAATATGAAAGTTTGTTGATTTTTTTTGTATACTATTTGTGACATTTCTTTGGCTGCAACCCTTTTTGCGTCCCACTGCTGGGCACGGGTCTTTCCCCATCATTGGGGAGGCCTGGAGCTTACTCCACCACGCTGCTCCAAAGCGGGTTGGTGGAGATGCGGGTTAGTGGCCAACCCGCTGTCGGATGTTTTAAACCGCCTATAAGGCCTCCGACAAGGTTTAACGACTGTTATCTCTCGACAACAACCGGGACCGACGGCTTAACGTGCCCTCCGAAGCACGGAAACGTGCATGAATTTTTTTTGCCACTAGCGGTCACCCATCTCACACCCGACCGCGCCCGTTTGGCTTAGTTGCATAGATCGTTTACGTTCTATGCTAACTGCCGGGCCATGCGCGCTTTTACATTTCTTTAATATCTCTAAAAAGGTGGACTTACGAGTATTCAGGTAGGTACTATGTAAGTATAAGCAATTCTCAGTGTAATAAAATCTGTTGTCCTTGGCCACCGCAGAAAATAGATGAAGAGGAATAAAGTGAAATAGATAAAGCTGTGAGTTTTTTACGGTTACAATAGTTTTATAGAGAAAAGAAAACAGCAGTAAATATTGATTACGCCCACTTTTATTCTTATTGGCAGTATAACTGTGACATTTACCACAGAAAAGAGGTTAGCTTCCGATCAAAACACGGGTGCATGCCAAAACTCAAGCCATGAAGACGGTTATAGATCTTAATCAGTCTTGGGCTTAAATAGAATCCGAGGCCTTAGTCACAATACAAGGAGCGCCTGCCTTTGTGCCTTAGTAGAGAGGTTTAAAAACATACGACAGCGGGTGACCAACTGACTCGTATCTCGTACCAACCCGTATGGGAGTAGCGTGGCGGAGTAAACTCATGGCCTCCTAAATAGTGGACAGTACTGGGCAGGAGTCTCTTTTTTCAACCTTTTTTATGTCCCGCTGCTGGCCACATATCTCCTCTCAGAAGTGAGAGGGATTTAGGCCATAGTCCACCACGCTGGCCAAGTGCGCATTGGTGGACGTCATGCTTTCGAGTAATTATGAAATTCTCTTTGGCATGCACGGCGATGGGGAACATCATAATAAATTAAATAACACGATATTTTCCATCACCGTGGAGCAGCGATAAATGCGCATATTACAAATATCTTTGTCAGAGGTGCGCGCCGAGGATTTGAACCCGGGATCGGTCGTGTCGAAGACCGCGGTTTTTTACAACTCGGCTATCGCTGCTGCGACGCAAAAAGTTTGCAGTCGTATCATTCAATGGTCCGTGCGGGTGTTTGATACAACGAAACCATGTCTTTCTAGTCCAGGGATTAATATGTCAAGAGATGTAGAATGGGACTTTTTGAACATTTTCCTGTAGCAATTTTTGAATTTGAGTGATTAAGAATTAATTGATAAAGGTGCTAATAAGCTCCCAAAATATATACTTAATAAAAATGAAAAAAAAAGCTGATAAGTTACAAAGGTTGATAGGACGTAATTAAAACTACTAATCGAAATTGTCCATACAAATCAAGATATAAGAATTTCTGAAGGCTGAAAGGTAAATATTTTGCGAGTGCCGTTAATATAGAAGGTAATTCAGCGCTGAGTGCGTACCCGCGCCGTTTGCATGAAAATGGGATCCGCCGGCGCTTTATTGAAACATTCGGAATACATTACGTATGACGCTTTGCTTTATGCCGGACGCGTGCGAGAAATGTAAGACGTGTTTACTGTAGGGCTGCCACTTTGTACACGTTCCAATCCCTACTAATATTATAAATTCGACAGTAACTCTGTCTGTCTGCTACGCTTTTCCGCTTAAACTACTGAACCAATTTTAATGAAATTTGGAACGCAGATAGAGTGGAGTGGGAAAGGACATAGGATGGTTTTTATCCTACGGGAACCCATACAACGGGTCCACGCGAGCGATGCCGCTGACGGAATTCTAGTAATAAATATATTTCTAAAAAGAGGGAGGAAATCAGACATTCAAAACACTTCAGGAGTATTTCCAGCGAAAAACACCGATATACCACATAATATATATATAGTACTTTAAACGGCTCTTCGGGATGACCAGAGTTTCAGCTCTCCTAAATACACTTATTTGCTGCTGCAGCCACGCACCCACCACCGTCTTTAGCAAGGCAGCTTGCTGGGCGGTTCTAGCTCCCACTGCCATGAAGTGCGTTCAACCGGCGCTTTATTGAAATATTCGGAATACACTACTCATAATTAAAATTTCTGCGTCACTGGGAATCAAACCCAGGATGGAAATTTTAGCGCACCTGTATACTTCAAAAATATTCTTTCGTTATTTAGCCTGTTGTATGTGGCGTGTGCAAAAAGAGTGCAAATTTTACAAATAATAAAATAAAATTAAGGAAAACGAAAAGGCATATTAAAACATCTTTTTATTTTTTATATCTATCTATCTCTCTATATTCTATAAAAACCGAAACCAAACAACCCCACGAACCAAACTACGATTTCAGTTTCGAGAACAATTGCCGAGGCAAATCTTTAAAACAATTATCATCTCCAGTCGAGAAGACTTTCGAGGATCTTGAAGGGCGTCTCTCGACTCGAAGTATTCACACCATGTTAATTACAGCCACCATTTGGCGAGAATTTTAGGGTTTCGTATCTCAAAAGGAGAAAACGGAACCCTTATAGAATCTTGTTGTCTGTCTTTCAAGACCATTAATTTCCGAAACGCAGAGATATCGAGTTGAAATTAAAACCATATACTCTGGCTAACAGCCCCTTGGACCTGTTAAAAATTAAAACTTCTCAAATTAACTTATAAATTTATTTATGTCAGGAAAACGCTTAATTAGACATTCTCTAAGAAATCAAGTTTGAAAGAGCTTCTTTTGACCTAGAATTACGAAATTTGTCAAGTACTATGATACTTTTTCATAGTTGTCAAGTATCATAGTTTTATAGTACAAGTTCAAGGAAAAAATCTGCAAGGAACCCTCGGTGGGTGAGTCCGATTCGAAGTCATGTTTTCCTTCTTACCTTAACCATCGCCCCCATTGTTGGGTTTTGGTGAGTAGGGTAAATAGTACTTAGGGAAGGAAATCCATTTGTCGCTGGGTAATGTGGGTTGCTTAATGATAGTCTATAAATTTTTTTAATACAGATATTTAACGAACGAACGAAAGTCAGTGTATTCACGGTTATCACTAGCTGACATTTTGGGCAATGGGTGAAGAAGAAAATCGGTGGAGAGAAACCGAAACACTTTTTTTTCAGTAATCGCATCGTACAATCTATGCATACTGCCAATGTCAAGTGAATGTTTTTATCTAGCTTTTGCCCGTTTCCATTGAAATCGAGTGATATAATAATAGTTAAAGTCAAACCAGTCGTCATTAGTCAGTCAAGTAAGTCAGATATTCAAATTAAACTATGGCAACTTTACCAGGACGTGTCAGATGGGGTTTTGAAGGCAAGCTCGTGCAATGTAATTAACCTATATCAAACATAATACCATCAGCTTTATCCCATATAACTCAACTAAAATATACCAAGAAATGAAAATAAAACAAGAGATAAATATGTCTTGTTTAACTTTCCGTTAAAAATTCCCAACACTTTTTAAAGTTTTCAGTAGAATTAAGTACATAAATATCCAGTGAAACAGTGTGGCTATAGGTCGACAATGAACACACGTGACAGCTGTCGTGTATGTCAATGCCAACCCGTTGATTTATGATGCCCATGTAAAAAATTATATTCTGAGAGATAAGCAACAACAAAATTGAAAATTATTTAGCTCATTTCTTTATTTTACTTAGTTATATATTATTGGGTTAGAAAAATAACCTCTCCAAAGTCACCTGGAATATTTATCATTAAGGAAAAGGTCGCTTTCTTTAATAAATCATCATCACTATTTCTGGAAAATTTCGATCGCTGATAATAAAAATCTTGTAGAGATCCATACTTAATATTATTTAATTATTTTCCAAAAAAGTGTTACTGTATTTTTCATTGATCATTTTTTAAAATAATTTTGAATTAGTCAGAAGAAGAGAGTTACTCAACACACACAATATTACTGTCATTGGCAACCCTGCCGGAGCGTTCCTTTACGTGTTTTCCCAAACCAATTCTTTGTGTTTTTCCCGTTTGCCGTTTGAGGGAAATATATTTATTATTATATGTATATTAAAAATATACTTACTTAAGCTTTTAGAACTCTTTAACCATCATAACGTACAGTGTGTGTTTGTCTTTGTGTGCCAAGTTTTTTGATCTGAGGATGTAGATATATAAATTAATTATTTCGGTTACTAAACGCTTCACACTAGGATTATTCTGTATGGGTACCAAAGAAAACAGACCAAGAGCAGAAATTGAAACTCACCATTAAAATAGAGGAAAATTCGGTCCAGGGTCTAGTAATATTACAACTAAACCTTCTTTAGGAACCGATATCTATATCAATTAAAAAACGATGGAAAATCATGAAAGTATCTAATACATTTAAGAGAGTAATTCTTGTATATATGTATATAATTAGAATCTCGGAAACGGCTCCAACGAAACCCCTAGATACTATATTTTCATGAAATATAGTATCTAGGGGTTTCGGGGCTCGCATCTATATAGGTTTAATTTTTAGAGATTGCCGTTCTATCCGTATTTTAGCGATAATACATATAATCAACTTAAATATGAACTGAAAAATATGACTCTTCCTGACATCTATAGAGTATTAATAATATTTTGGCGTAGAACGCCAGTAAACGTCGTCCGCCCGCCGTTCAATCAAATGACAAGGTCGATTTGAAAGAGTTTGTAGCTTAAGCTTAAAGCTTCCAGTCGAATGATTACTTAGATTGACTACGGAACTAGAGACCCGGTTTCAAACCTCAATTAAGCATATTGCGTTTTTGTTATTATTTTTGTGTACTTTTTAATGGGAGTTATTTTAAATGGCGTTGTTAAATAACACTAGGCCAATGAGTATTTTGTTTGAAATTAAACCAAG
Organism: Pyrgus malvae; assembly: GCA_911387765.1. Taxonomy (NCBI): domain Eukaryota; kingdom Metazoa; phylum Arthropoda; class Insecta; order Lepidoptera; family Hesperiidae; genus Pyrgus; species Pyrgus malvae. The sequence continues at coordinate 1,087,989 of OU426960.1, read as the reverse complement.
AAAATCAATTGTTTTTTCAAGCAACGCTCGGATAAAAGGTACTACAATATCTAATACCTTTAAACGAGCAATTCTTGTATATATCTAAATATATTTTTTGAATCTCGGAAACGGCTCCAAAGATTTTGATGAAATTTAGTACACTGGTTGCGGGGATGATAAATAGATCCACAATTTTTTATTGATAAAAATTGTCGTTTTATTTAACGTTTATACAGTTAAATATAAAATTACTCTTACTGCCATCTATTGGAAAACATTAATAATTTTGTGGCGTAGAAAGTCGTAAAATGTCAACCGTCAATCCGCCCTTCAAACAAATGACAATGTCGATATGAAAGACCTCTATAAAAATTTCGTCAATGGAATTAAAGCTTTCGTGGTCGAATGGTTACGAAAGCTGACTACGGAGCTAGAGACCCGGGTTCAAACCTCAAGTAGGCAAGTTGCGTTTTTTATTTTTTGTGACAATTTTTTTTAAATTGGGAGCTAGGTATTTCAAAAGGATTTGTAACGTAACACGAAGTCAATGAATGTTTTGCTTAAAAATAAATCAAGTAAATAAATTGTTTTTATCCGAGCAACGCTCGGGCGTCCAGGTACTAATTAACCTAAACGACAGATATTAATAACAGTGGAATTAAGCGTTTCCGTGCGTTCAAGGAGACATACATGCGTAAAGGCAATAAATTAGCATGAACATAAGTTATTAGTGCAATCGGCCCACAAGGTGAACCCGCTGGGTTTTCGCAATTTTCCCTCACTTTTGCTCCAGATCTTGGGCTAGTTTACATTTGAAATAAATTTATGTGGTACTGCCACCGTTATTTGTGTACGAGTTCTGTGTAAATGCAGGTTTTCGATTCGATTCGAAATCGATAGAGCCGTTTAAAAACACGATCAATTAATTATTATTTCATGATACTTTAGGCTGGATTTTCGTTAGTACGTTAGTTAGATACTTACGTTTTTTCACCAAACTTTTGAGTCACTTCTATGTAGAAAAATAATGTAAAAATATTCCTTGAAATAAGTACAAATAAAATGAAAAGCGCTCTTCTTGTCAAGAGTTCTTCTCGAGTCAAGTTTAATCCTTAATACATTTATGAAACATACATACACCACGCTACTTTAGGTAATGAAAGTTGATAGATACGGATCAGATATTGATATACGGGTTCTTTATAATATTATTATGAGGTATTTTGATATGTGTTAACCAACCATATATGCTCTCTTTCGGACATGATATGACAACCTATATTTATAAATAGTTTACATTGTACCAGCCCATACGCGCTTTAATAATCTTCGGCTGCAACCCTTTTTACGTCCCACTGCTGGGAACGTGTCTCTCCCCATTATTGGGGAGGCCTGAAGCTTACTCCACCACGCGGCTCCAATACGGGTTGGTGGAATCAATAATCTTACTTCTTCCAATCCGCAATGAAATTACATTAGTACACAGCTATGGCTATTATAAATATTAATATATTCAATAGTGGCTATTTAAAACATGTATAAGTTAACTAAAATTACTCTAAAAGAGTTGGTGGTAAATATCCGGCAATTATAAACATATACAGTAATGCGGAGTCGTGTTGAATAACCTGTTACTATGCGCAATTTACGCTGAGATTCTAGTTAGTTGACAAAAGTAGTTTTCTATAGGGTGATTGCGAACACATCTATGCTCTTTTGATTTAATACAAATATTGATTTCATAAGAGAAAACTAGATGGAAGAAATGAAAGAGATGAAAGCTATGAAATCATTCATAAGCGGGAAAATAATAGCATAGGTTGTTACTGCGTTCGCAAAACGCAATGATGTGTATAGTCAATCAAAACGTGAAGTTCATTATAAAAGTAAACCATGTCAGTAGGTATGCCATTGACTTGAACAAAATATACATACTACAAACAGCTTGAAGAAGTGGTGATTTATTTATTAAAAATATTGTGATCAGAATTCTGTACCATAACTGTATACTATATGCCTAATTGGTAATGCATACCAATTAGGCGGCAGAACTTAATACATTCGACGGAAGTAGTATCTCTTCTGGCATGAAGCATTTATTTTATTACTAGCTGTGCCCCGCGGTTTCACCTACGTTAATTTTTTAAAGTATCCTATTTTACTTCTGATAACTCCAAGAATATATATACAAAGTTTCATGATGATCGGTTGAGTAGTTTTCACGTGAAAGAGTAACAAACAAACTTACTTTCGCATTTATAATATGTATTAGTAGGATTCCGTGGAGACGAGTGGTGCCGACCACACTTACATATATGAGGCTATTACATGAGTAGAAGTGCAACTACTAACGACGGAATTATGTTAAGATTTAATGTGGGTGCTTATTGCATGCAGTGAAATTTCATAATCTGGAACACTCTGTATAAGTGCGCAATTTATCACAGAGCAATTATGTGTATTAGAGGCGTAATGGCGTTATCATAAATATGCAAACCACTAGCTTTGAGATGCTTGCGATCAGAAAGCAGCACTAAACATCGCCTAGCGACTAGGGGAGCGGTGATTAGGATTGGAATAGATTGTAGATTTATAGACAGCGAGACAGATAGCATGAGTTATTTATTATGCTAGCGCTAACTTACATGATACAATAATTGTAGACTTAAAATTAAATGATAAATAAAAATCATGACATGCTTTACAAAAACTTGTCTCCTACCTTTTTGACTTGCGCGTCGCTTACAATGCAATAATAATTTTCTGTACACTTTCTTTGTTTTAATCTTCTTTAAGATCCAGGATTTTGGCTTAACTTGCCTGTATTGACAGACACACGTAATCGCGCTTGATCGCCCGTCTCACATACGACTGCACTCGCTTCTCAAGTTGTTTCGTTTGCGTCCCTAGCAACGTAACGTAAGAATCCAAATTTAAATTGTATTACTTACTAATAGAGCATTGAAGTTTTGTACCGGCATAGGTAAATAATACCAAATTATAGTTAAAAGACTCATCAAGTATTTATTTATGAAAACTACCAAACAAAAGTGAAAATATTATGCCAATGGTAAAATCAGAGCTTCTGAGCGGTAAACACATGATAAAAACAAATGAGTCGCGACGCCCGCAACGCCCCATTAATCGGCTAATTAATCCGTTAACTGTCAACTCACTGACTCAAACGTCCGCTCAAATTATTTGCGGGGAATACGAGTCGCACACAATTCAATGGTTTTAAAAATAAATTCAGCGTTTTTAAACAAGAAAACCATTTTTTATTACAAAAACACCCGGCTTTTACCCGGGTGTTTTACCCGACTTTTATACGGACTTTTACCCTAGGTATACCGCACTTGGGCCAGTATAGAAAACTGTGTTTTATCTTTAAACTGCTCTTATTTGAGAGGAGAGCGGTGCCTCACAATGAGACATTAAAATGATTAAAGAAGACAATGTCGTGGTGAACCTGGATTATTAATATATGTACATGTATGTATACCTAATCTTGTTAGCTTTTTTGCAGAAAGCAGTAAGCATTCGTTTTTAACAAGCTTTTATTAGCTTCACATGTACGTTTGTGAGTTTGTAAGCTTGTTTATATTCTTCTTTGGACTCGATTTTGACCCACTTTCAACGGACCAGATTTTATTCAAACTTTGGACACTTGTCAAAAATCGGGGACAATATAATAATTTTATGAAATTATCTAATTATAAGAACTTGAAAAAAAATTTTTTATCAATAAATAGAACTAATAAATTAAGTTTTTAACAAAAAAATAGAACCGACTTCAAACGGTAAAAGATAAAATTGTTCAGTACCTACTTCTTCTTGCTTATGGTTATGACTGTTAAAACTATATTGGAGTCGGTGCCCATTCAGAACGAAAGGTACACTATATTTACTAAGACAGGACATTTTACTAAGGGCCCGACTCCAAAAATAGTTTTAAGAGTCATTACTATAAGCAAGAAGAAGTAGGTACTGAACAATTTTATTTTTTACCGTTTGTAGTCGGTTCTTTTTTTTTGTTAAAAACTTAATTTATTTCACTCTTTTTAATAATTCTGCACATATGTATAGGCATAATTGGATTTTTTTTTCACTTAACTTCTAAACGTTAAAGAGATACCTCTTATAATCATGTTTATCTAATAGCCATCTTATAGCCTGAAAGAATACTATTAATCCACCTGAACATATAAATTAATGAAAGAATTTGCTCTCAGCTCCTAACCGTTGAGGAGTTGTACCTTCAATCATCAGCTTAGCAACATGAGGTGATAATTACCGGATATAAATATTTGTATTATATTAAAAAAATATGACTAAAAGAATGTGTGTGCCTATTAAGTTTCAGTGTTTCCCTCGATTTCCCTAGTATCACATCATCAGATTTTGCCATGGTGACAGTTGGACCACCTCAGGAATGTAAGATTTCCAACAAAAAACCATTTATTAAAATAATTTGCTCTCAACTCCTAACCGTCATAGTACCTTCCATAATCAGCTCAGCAACATGATATGATGATAATTATACACAAATACCTGTTTTGCTTTAGTAAAAATATGAAAATCATTTGAATGTTCCCTTCGATTTCTCTGGGATGCCATCATCAGACTTTGACTTGGTGACAGTTGGACCACCTCAGGAATGTAAGATATAGAACAAAAAACCATTTATTGAAAGAATTTGCTTTCAACTCCTAACCTTCGTAGTACCTTCCATCATCAGCTCAGCAACATGATATGATGATAATTATACAAAAATGCCTATTTTGCTTTAGTAAAAATATGAAAATCATTTGTTGTACTATAAAATTTGAATGTTCCATTCCATTTCTCTGGGATCCCCTCATCAGACTTTGACTTGGTGACAGTTGGACCACCACGGGAGTATTAGCATACGAACAAAAAAAGAATTTTGAAAATCCGTCCACAAACGGCGGAGTAATCGGTGAACATGTATAAAAAAAATACATACAGACGAATACAGTACCTTTTGGAAGTCGGTAAAAAAATGTAAAATATAATAAAAAAAAAACTAAAAAAACACGGTTTTGAAGCACTATAAATTAAAAAAGTGAAAAATAATCCTTAATATAAGCTGAAAATGATAATGAACAAAAAAAAATACTTTTGAAAAAAGCGTGGGCCATATTGCCATATTTTTCGTATATCGAAACTCCACTTTTTTCACAATAAATCTAGTATTTTTTGTTTTATGTGCTTCAAAGGCTTGCTTTTTAGTTTTTTTCACTATATTTACTTAAAATAGTAGTGGTATATGAGACCGACTATATTGTATTGCCAATTTCTTGCCTACAAAACGTTCACAGGTTATCTATGTTAATATTTTCCAAGAATTGTTCGTATTATACTGGGCGTAAAACAAAAAAAAATGCTCTTAATGTTTAATTTAGTTGCTTTTTTCCTTAATAAAGGTAAATAAGCGATCAAAACGAATTAGTTGCGACGTACCGCGTCGGTTTATTAATCGGCTCATAAATCCGTCTGTACAGTACCTACTAGAATATCAACATTTCAACAGCTCAGTACCTTCCTATCCAATTATGTTCCTGTAAATACTCTACAATCCGGTTTCCTTCCTGCCATATTATGACTACTGCTTTAGTAGAAATCACTGATGACATTCCATTGGGCCTGGACAGTCAAACACTGACTTTATTGACGCTGCTGGATGACGCTACAGCCTTCAATCAGACGTGGAAATAAATTTTGGTCACTAAGAGATTTGGGGGAATAGGTATCAAAATTGACTTGTTTCGCCTTCCATCTTGAGTTGACTGATGGATTGGGGGGGGGGGGTCATGTCCCCTGTGACCCACCCTGGGACCGCACCTGACTTCAATACAGTAGATTTTGAGCCTTTAATGGAGGTTCTCCGCTATCTTAACATATCACTTAGGCAGCAGTTGATTGGTTTAATAGTTACTGATATGAACGCCGGCATCGTATTTAAATCAAGTATCAAGTTTCTAAATGAAAGAACCAGTGCTGGCAGTTGAACCACAGGGAACGCCAGCACTGGTTACTTCTAACTTGTGGTTGCGTATTGTTACATATTGTCTTGAGAATCTTCAAAAATTCTGCGTGGAAGATCTTCAAGTTTAACCAAGATAACCAGGAAAGCACCACTGACTTGGATCTAGCATAAAGATATGCCATATGGAGTAAACGTCTGTAAGTATGCTGGTGGTTTCCCCCCGATACCAAAAAAAGGTGAATAGTTTGGTAGTACCTTGCGTACAAGGAAAAGAAAGATAGAATGTATCCATTTACTTTAGATTTCATTGATCTCCATTTATTTCTTTCATAAACTATTCTTTTAAGCACATTCTGTACAAAATTATTTCAATGTTTCTCATCTACCAGGCGTCCCGTTGTAACTCACATTTTTAACCTTTTTGTAGGAAACGTTTATATTTTGCCTCTTTTATGAATCAGTTTTAAAATGATGAAACATTTTTTCATGTTCTGCATAATGATATCATCCTTTTTCTGAAACGTTTCCAAAAAGTCATGTCTTTAAAACTTTTGACCATTTTGTAAAAAATACACACAATTCTGTTTAAAATGGAGTTTACATATTGTACCGTAAGGACCGTAAGCGATAAACACATGATGAAAACAAATGAGTTGTTACGCTCACGACGACCGATTTAATCGGCTCATTAATCCATTCACAGCCATCTGAAACTGACTCAATCGTTCGCTCAAATTAAACGTTTAAACAAGGGAGAAGGTTGGCGACTTTTAAATTACTTCTGTTGATCCGTGATGTGGGTATATTATTGTTAAAATTTCAGTTCAATCAATATTGATCATTAACAACACTTTAAACAATTACCTAACCGTTAAACATTTTTAGGACCAGTATTTATATTTTTCTTTTGAAATTAAAATATAATTTTACAACGTCTATTAAGTTTCTTTCAATTTGTAGAGTGGCGAAGTCCAAATAATATCCATATGAAGACACACTGAACTATGTTTATGCCGCTTGTTACTACGCATGTCAAAACGCGAAAAAGTGCGTGTTAAATAACGACGCATTTTTCAATAGACACAAAGATACAAAATTTCATTTTGTTTTGTCTTCAAATGTGTTTTCCCTTTTGCTGTTATAAAAGTAATATTTTTTTTAAATGGGTCCATCAAAGGGATACAGTTCCGACTATTATTATCTGATAATAGACGGACAGACAGACTTTTGTGCGAGCGTCATGCACTCAGACTAATCAATTCATACGTTTTCGTACAAAGGCCGTGAGATACACCGGCTTGCCAAATAACATCATCTCATAATCCGAGCTGAGCGATATTCCGGAGTAGATTATGCAAAAATAAAATAACAAACTTGCATCTCTTTATAATGGGCCGGAATGTTTAGAACTTGGTGCATCGCTGGCGATCGACGAGATGAGCGATAAAAAGGCTTGGCGATAAAACATTTAATATTTGTACCACTGTCATAAGTATAAGAGATTTGGTACACATCTTTTGAACGAGGGAATAAAGTAAACTACCTTAATATTTAAACCTATTTATCTATTAAAATTGTAGTATGCGCTTACCAAAAGCCTTTAGGCATTAAGCATGCCCCTTTATCAAATTTTCTTTAGTCTATTCCTAATTGCATCCATTCGTAATTCCTATAGCCTGGTATAGGAATTCCGAAATAATTCAGAAATATTCTGATATTTGTCCCACTGAAATTGCCGCTGCGTAAACGCGACGTATGACAAAAACAGCACAAGTACCTCTGAAGTAGTTCTCGGTATTTTCCAATGTATTCAGATTTTTTACTTTACTTGAATGGAGTAGCATGCGAGGAGCAGGCCACGTAGTTTTAAGTAGTCGCTGAAGCCCATGGACACAATCTCAAGAAAACCAAGTCTTGCCAGTTGTCGTATGCAATTGCGTAGCTACTCCGGAGGCTGATAATCCCCATGTTGGTCTGGCCTATTGATATACAATGGATTGCTTCACGACAGAAGTGGGTGCTGCGGTGTTTCTATGTACAAAATTACCGGTACTCAGATGACTAACAGAAGACAGCTGGATTAACGACAAGACTGTCGTAGTAGGAAATATTCTCGCCAACTCTCTCTTAGTCCGACAGATGGTTTAGACACGCACAACGGCGCTATTCATGCGAATTCATTAAAATACGAACTCGTCATGAAAGCTTCCTGTTTTCACACTTAATTCCTGCCTCGGCTCCATTTCTCGCGGAAAAAGACCACCGTTTATGTCACTGCAAATCGCTATTTCAAAAGGTATCCTTTATTCCCTTTAAAAAGGATACCTTTATTCCATTTTAGTTTGCGCTATCGGCATTAAACGGTTAAGCTTTTTGCTATTATTAATTTACTTTTTGTAAGCTATCAAAGGATTAAGCTTTGAATAAGATTTTATTATTTTTTGTGATGGAATGAGTAAATTGTTTTCAATAGCTATCATTAAATCTGTTTTTTACGATCAAATTCTGTTTGCTTTTATAATGACGAGTATAGGTTTTTCTGCTATTTAAAATATAAACGGGGAAAAAAGTAATTTTATTGATGTTTTAGGAGCATCAGTCGTGAAGTTCCATTCAGCAGAAAAAAGTATTGGTTTTTTATTTATATAGTAGGATAAAAATGCAACAAGGATTTAAAAAATGGTTTAAGAATAGCAGGAATCAAAGATATTTGGTGAACGGTGGTGTAGGTTATACAATGAAGACAGAAACTAAACTAGGAAGGCCAACGAACCTTTTAGATATTGATAAGCTTGATGTATTTTTTTTTTCAACCTTTTTTATGTCCCACTGCTGGGCACAGGTCTCCTCTCATAAGTGAAAGGGATTTAGGCCATAGTCCACCACGCTGGCCAAGTGCGGATTGGTGGACATCATGCTTTCGACCCGCATTGGAGCAGCGTGGTGGAGTAAGCTCCAGCCCTCCCCAATAATAGGAGAGACCCGTGCCCAACAGTGGGACGCAAAAAGGGTTGCAGCCATGCTTTCGAGAAATTATAAATTTCTCTCGCGATGGAGAACATCGTAATTAATTAAATATCACGATATTTTCCATCACCGTGGAGCAGCGATAAATGATGTATTGAAAACAGATAATCTTAGAAAAAACTACCAATGAGAAAGTACCTATCAGATAACTAGATCGCGAAACCATTAATCTATTAAACTTTAACGTGGGCGAAGCTTGACAAAAGGGAACGGGATATACATTTTAGGTGTCAAATCCAAAATGGCGGCGCTATTGCACGATTCCCTGCATATATTTCACCGGTGACAAATCTCCAACGCAGGCAACGCTCGAGTCCGTTCGTTGCACAGGGTTGGCACCACTGAATTTATGGTCTCCCGACAATGACAACTTTATTTACTCCAACTTGTTACATGAAATTGTACTTTATTGGTACGCGATAAAATCTGCGTTTTGGTTGACAAAGTGCAAAGTTATGTTTGTGTTACAGTGAATCAGCATTGCCATATTGAATTTTAACAGCAACAGGCGAATAAAACCGTCAGCCTGTCAAAATATTTAACGACACGTACATGTAGTCGCACAAGAACGGATAGAAGTGGCCGTCAGATTTCCTTTAGCGACACGCCTGATTAATTTCTCACGAATTTAAACATGTTTTTGTGACCAATTAATTCCAAATAGAAATGTTTCTGACGCCCAGACATGGCATGAAATCTGATTAAGCTACTAAATAATAGTAGTATGCTAATTAATTTTTTTAAAACGATGTAAGCAGACTTAAAGCGCATATGGCCCGGAGGCCAGCGTAAAACACAAGCGATCTACGTAGCTAAGGTAAAGGGACATAGTCAAAAATTCCATGCGCGTTTCCGTGCATGCGTGAGGGTAGGTACGTTAAGCTGTTGGTGGTCATTGACAGATAACAATCGTGTTAAATCTTGTCGGAGGCCTTAACGGCGGTTTGACAACATCCGACAGCTGGTTGGCAGGTTAGCATCTGCTTCTTAACAACCCACATCGAAGCATCCCCGTGGGACGTGGGTTGCAGCAAGTCAAGCAAATTTGCATGGTGACAATCTCAATGGCTCCATGGGTCTGGGTTGTCCATGGTCGTCATTGAGATATTATGTACTCGTATACCATTGCTCAGCTACCTTCGGAATCTGAAAGTCGTATCATGTAGGTGTAGTCAGCAACCGCTCTATATTCCACCACTACACAACAGATTTTACGGGTGTATTCGCATCATAAATTACATATAAGTATATTCTTCCACCAACCCGCATTGGAGCAGCGTGGTGGAGTAAGCTCCAGGCTTCCCCAATAAGTGGGAGAGACCCGTGCCCAGCAGTGGGACGCAAAAAGGGTTGCAGCCATATTGTTCACCAAAAAAATTCGTAGAGCTTATCCGTCACTTGTGCCTCATGTAGTCCTATAAGGCAAACTTCTTTTCTTAATTTATTCGTTTTTAATTTATCAAACGAATTAAAACTGGTATAGTCAAAAGATTGAAATTAATCTTGTTTGTTTCAAAACATTAACAAGTTTTTGTTAGCAAACGCATACCTAAGCATATTTAGGGTATTATTATTATTATTATTTGAGTTGATGGGGAAGGGTACAACCCTAAGGCCACTGCGACCAGTAAATGATCTATTGTAGCCTAGCCCCGCGTTTATATCTGATTCCCAAGGCCGACGGTTGTTAGGAACCGTACGATGCGCTTGGGATCTAGAAGTTTGACATCTTCCGATGTGACTAGGCTGCCGCCCAGTATCCGACTTCTGCTATGTGCGAGTGCGACACAGTCGCAGAGGATGTGGATGCCCGATTCCTCTTCACCATTGCAGAATCTGCAAATAGCAGTTGAACTTAGGTTAAGTTTGAACATATGCCTGTTTAGTTTACAGTGACCAGTAAGAATTCTTACAAGTGGACGTATTTCATTGCGTTCTAGATTGATCACTTGCTTTGAGTATTTGCTTGAGTAGCCAGCCACCAGCGCCCTTGCATGCGTCATGCCTGGTGCGGACACCCAAAGGTCCTTGCCCTGGTTCGTAGACCAGATTTGAAGCATGGTTCGGGAAGCGGTTTTTGAGATGCCCAGCGTTGGCTCAGGGCCAATGAAGGGCATCGCAGCACCTCTTTTGGCCAGCTTGTCGGCGACTTCATTACCGCAAATACCCACATGTCCCGGCACCCACCCGAGGGCTACACTGTTGTGTGCGCCCAGTGTGTTGAGTGCATGGATACATTCTAAGGTCAATTTTGACTGAGTTTCATGGGACTGCAGTGCCCGAAGAGCAGCCTGACTGTCCGATAGAATCGTTATACGTTTTTTAGTATAATTCCTGTCCAGGCTTTCATAAACGCATTGGATTATCGCATACATCTCTGCCTGGAAGACAGTTGTATAGGTGCCTAGATTGGTGCAGAACTTAGAACTAGGTTTTCGACCGTATACTCCTGCCCCTGTGCGTCCCTCCTTCTTCGATCCATCTGTAAACCAGATGATATCTCCATTTATGAGGGATTTTGATGCCTTATCCGCCCACATTTCTCTGGACGGTATAAGTACTTTGTATAGTTTGTTGAAACTATATTGTTTGTTAATGACGTCACTCGGCATCGCCATAATTTTGCATTCAGTGAGGTTTCTGTGGAGTTCCCTCATGATAGGTGACTTCCAGTTGGCCTTGCCTTTTTCAGCAGCACGGAGAATAGCACATTTGGCCTCTTTTTGCACATGAATGTGTAGAGGGTAAATGTTTAGTATTGCTTCCATTGCTGCAATTGGCGTTGATGGAAAGGCCCCGGTTATTATACGACAGGCCAATCCTTGGACGCTGTTTAGTATCTTGATACATGTTGTTTGCATAGTTTTTCTGTACCAGCATACGCAGCCGTATGTGATTATGGGTCTAACTCTAACAATGGCTTCGTAGATCCACGCTACGTATTTTGGTTTTAGCCCCCATTTCCGGCTTGTTAGCCTACAACATGTTCCCAGAGCAATCTTTGCTTTCTTGACAACCTTATCAAGGTGTGCGTTCCAGTTAAGTCTTTGGTCCAATGTGATTCCTAAATACTTAACTTCTTTCGAGAGTGGTATGGCTGTGCCAAAAAGCTTAATTGTTTCAAGCTTGTCCAACTTATATCTTCTTGTGAAGGGCACAATGACGGTTTTGCTGGCATTCACCGATAGACCGTTATTGATGCACCATTTTTCGACTATTTTAAGTGCTGACTGCATGAGGCTAGATAAGATGCTTTGGCAGCTTCCAACTATGTTGATTACCAAGTCATCTGCATAGCCTTGTGTGTCCAGTCGATTGTCGTTGAGCTCCTGGATAAGATTGTCGACCACGATTGACCACAGTAAGGGCGAAAGGACTCCACCTTGCGGGCAACCTCTGTTAATCTTAATTTCGGTTGTGATGTCAAATAGCGTGGTACGAACTATTCTGTTATTAAGCATGTAACCCACCCAGTCGGTGATGGTATTATCTATGCCTCTCTCTTTCATACATTTTAGTATGACTTCAGTAGGGGTATTGTCAAAGGCTCCCTCAATGTCCAGAAATGCACATAAGGCAATTTCTTTGTCTTCAAGGGCTTTTTCTATACGGTCCGTTAGCTCCATAAGTGCGGATTCCGTTGATTTCCCTTTTTGGTAGGCATGTTGCTGCGGCTGTAGGGGTATGACCTTTAGATAGGTTTCCCTGATGTGTAAGTCTATCACCTTTTCCATTGTCTTCAGTAGAAATGAGGTGAGACTTATTGGTCTGAAAGATTTGGGTTGCGAGCTATCCCTGTCACCCGTTTTGGGTATAAAGGTAACCCTCACTTTTGTCCATGAGGTTGGCAGGTATCCCCAGGCAAAACTTGCTCGGAAGATTTTCAATAGTACTGCCAGCACTTCGTTTAACCCTTCTTGTATTAGAGCAGGGAAAATACCGTCTTCTCCTGCAGATTTGTAGCCCTTAAAACTATTAATGGCCCAGGTTACTTTGTCGGGTTTGAAGATTGAGGTCGCCACCCTCCAGTTCTCAGTGGTTGGTCTTAATTTGTGTGTGTAGGAGGGTGGCATGATGGTATCCTTGTCCATGACGGTAGACCCGGGGAAGTGTGTGTTTATTAATACCTTCAAGGTCTCATCTACCGTCTTGGTGTAACTTCCATCAGGTTTCCTCAATAATCCAAGATGAGCTGGGGGCGTTTTTGCAAGAATTCTGTGGATCTTGGCGACGTGTGCCGTCCCATTTATTTCCTCACAGAATCTTTGCCAGGATCTGCGCTTTGCCCTTCTCAGTTCATTGTTGAAGTCCGTGAGTGATTGGGTGTAGGTCTGCCAGTCTTTGGTCTTTTTGGCTCTATTAAAGTCGGAGCGTGCTTTTTGCCTAAGCTTGGATAGCACGTTATTCCACCACGGTACTTCTCTGTTTGTTGTAACAGTTTTAAGAGGACAGCTGTGCAAGTATGCATCATTAATACTTTTCTCCAGCTCTCCTGCCGCATACTCTAGTTGGTCCCGAGTTTTCACGGCTTTGCCTATCGTCCTTAGGTTGGTTTTGAGTTGATGTCTGTACTCCTCCCAATCTGTTGCCCTAGGGTTACGATAAGATTCTACATGTTTACTTCTATTAGAGGCTATATCAAACCTAATATGTCTATGATCAGACATAGATACCTCAGAGCTGACGTGCCAGTTTCGAACGCGATTCGCAAGTTGCTCCGTGCAGAAGGTAATGTCCAACACCTCCTGTCTCTGAACATTTATAAACGTAGGAACGTTAGAGATATTAAGAGTTTGAAGGTTGTTGGATAATAAAAACTCATACATTAACTCACCCCTTCGGTTGGTATTGGTACTACCCCATGAGGTGTGATGACTGTTGCTGTCGCATGCCAGCAGCAGTTGAGCCTCCTGTTCCTGGCAGTACTCGATGAGGGGGGCTAGCTGCACAGTTGGATCTGGTCTCTCTCCGGGTAGATAGGCCGAACAGATTATTGTCTTGAATGATTCGAAGCCCGGAAGAGCGACGTAAGCTGCTACCATGTCATCTGTACACATACAAGGTATAGGTAAGAACTTTAAGTTGTTCTTTAAAATAATGCAGGCTCGAGGCCTGATACCATGGCTGTTGTAAATTAACTTACCAGCAGACGTTAGGCCCATTACCATGTTTCCTTTAATCCATGGCTCCTGTATGAAAGCCATGTCAAGTCCTTCTTCTTTGAAGCGCTGACTGATGATGGCGCTAGCCGCTTTGGCGTGGTGAAGGTTTACTTGGATGGCTTTGATCATGTTTGGGGGAGTGGGATGTATTAAAAATAGTTGGGATTGGGAAGGGGAGGGGATTGTTTGTGTAGAAATGTGTTTGGAGTTAATGTAAGTGTGGTGAGTGTAGGTGAGCGTGTGAGTGTGTGTGAGTGTTACTGTTTCCTTGAGTTGTGTCTGTTCCTTAACCCCGGTCCTGGTTGTTAATCGGATCGCGGGAGGCCTTCCTGCTCGAATGCTCCTGAGCCAGTGAGGGCAGCTGTACAGGTGCCCTCCTGATTGGAGCTCCGGCAGCAGAGGTAGTTCGAGTCAAAGTACCCTGTGTACCTCTGTAGGCCCCTCGCGACGACCTCCCCCCAGTGTGGGCTAAGGTGTGTGTTCTGCGGGTAGGGTGCGTTGGCAGAGTAGCTCTACCCGATACCCTTCCGCGGGTGTGTGGTGTAGGTAGTAGGTGTGTCGGAGTTGACCTACTTGGAATAGCCGGAGGATGAGACAGCGGCTGCTCGACCTCTGACGTTGCGGTGCCGGTCACAGGCCCAGTAGTGGGTTGGGCCGGCACCGGTTCCGACGAGGTGTGCGAACCAGATGTAGATGGTTGCGCCGAGATGTTGTGTGGCGCGTCCCCTGTCTCAGCCTCTTTGGGCTTTGGTGGGTTCTTGACCCTAACCATCACATCTTTTAGGCCGAAAAACGGCCTAATGTTTCTTTTCTTAAGGGCCTGGTATGCGGTCTCATCGAACGAGAAGGTGACCGTCTGGCCAGTCTCTTCCACCTTCCTGTTGGCCACCCTCCAATGAGCGCATCCCAGGTCACTGTTTTGGACTGTTAAGCGGTGCAGGATGGTCTTGACCTCTAATTTCGGGTCTGGGAACCATGTTGCACCGTAATATGGGCGAGGTAGGTCGCGTTCATCGACCAACTTGAGTTTGGCCTCCGCCCAGGGTTTAATATTAGGAACCCATTTGGCTAGCCATTCACGGGTAGCTCCGTCATGACAGTTTAGCACAAGGCAACCATCCCTGACGGAGCTTCCCATGAACCTGGGTCCCTCTCCACTGCTGGAGGAGTCGATACATTTAAGTATCTCCTCCTGTAGGGACTGCAGTTCCGAGTCGGTCATGGGGCGTTCGATGTTTTGAATGCCAACTCGACAGGACCCTGCGACTGCACTGTAGGAGGGCTTGACCTCGGTAGGTGTGCCCATCCTTGGCGTCTTCTTGGGCTTGTCGGTTGGCGAAGCCTCCTCTGACCTCTGCCTTTTGCCCGATCTGGCTTGCTGTTCTTTAAGCCAGACCTGCACCTCGGGATGCTCCTGCATCTCTATGAGTGGTTTGAGACAGAGAGCCTTGGCCTCCTCCTCACTCTTGCCTCTCTCTATCCACCACTTTTTCCGTCTGCTGGCTGCCCCGGTTAGGAGGGGTTTGAATCTCCTCCTGGAACCTGGTTTGTCAGCGATAGGGGAACCTTGCGGGTCAGATGGAGCCCCAGAAGGTTCATTTGAAGAATGGCCTTCGTCTTTATTGGAGCAAAGGTCCATTGCCTCCGGAGTAATAGTATCTCCTTCGGTTGCGAGTGTTGCCACTTCATTTATGAGCTCATCGAGCTTGTTTTCTATATTTTTATCATTCTTTAAACTCATTTTGTTCCCACGAGTAGCGTAGGTAAATAAGACGCCCCCCACAGGGCCCCGCTATATGGGGGGTAGGCTAATTAGTCCCCGAGGTCGCCTGGTATCGAGGACCCGCCGTTCAAGGCCGAGTTACTCCCCGACCCCGTCACGTAGGACGGTCTCCTCGGCACGGTACGGATGACACCTTGAGTTTGAGGTTTTTGGTTGTGAGGTTGTCTCCTCAAAGTGTAGTGTGCTGTGTTATGCTTGTATGTTTGGTGCCTGAGTCAAATGTGATTGGGTGAAAGCGTAGTGTTTGTTGTATGTGTGGTGTATTTGGGTGAGTAGTGCTTGTGGATGAGTAATGTATGTGGAGTGTAGGGGCATGCAAAACCAGACCTGCAGGAGTGAGTTTGCATGCCTTGCCCTCCCCATTTGTCCGGACTTGGGACCGGCTCCTCACTGGCTATTCACAAAGGGATAACCACTGAGGAGGTTGGGTTCATTATTATTTAGGGTAAGCTTAACTAAAATTGGACGTAACCGACGCCCTTCATCCTGAAGATGAGCTATAGTTTGCTATTACGCCGAGGAGTATGGTTGGGTTGCATATCACGCGATAAAAGTAAGGTTAAGGGTACGTTTCGGTTAAAGGTAAATAAAACCGAAGAATGAAGAACGATGGCGGAGCGGTAAAGAGCGTGGTCTCCAACACGGACATACCGGGTTCAAACCCGCAGCGCGCACCTCTGACAAAGAAATTTATAATGTGCGCTTTTGTCGCTGCTCCACGGTTATGGAAAATATTGTGGTATTCAATTGATTACGATATTTTCTGTAGCCGTGCATTTTCTAAGAGAAACTCTTAATTTCTCGAAGGAATGCATTGAAAGCTTAAATTACTTTTACTTGTGAGGGGAAACGTAATATAACAATACTGGGTTGCATAAACTAACCTCGTTATGTTTGACGAAAATTTTACCATAACGGTAACTGTCCGAGCAAGATCGATCAACTTCAATCAACCTTAAAATTGTCTGTTAATTTAGCAAGTGCCGTAGGACATTTTAGCACAATGTTGCTCCTAAAAACATAACTTATACAAAACTTACTTAAAAAACCGGAAAAGGTTATAAATTGTCATGGCAACCCCCTTGACCAATGATACTTATGACAAGGGGTAAAAAAGGCAATGTCCAACGTCACATGAATCTTAACATTCGGTAATACTTACGACAAAGTAAAAGTTAGCGCCGGTGAAAACGATAGCTAAAATGTATGAACAACCGACCCTAAATATCTTCGTCCTTGTCAGGACTTATTATGTAATCTTCTTCGAAGTTGTTAGGTATTGTAATACGTAATGTAAAATGCCGTTGGGGCAGGATAAGTAACGTACTTATGTTAGCCTATTAAGTTGATAATTTGCAGAATGAGTTCTTGTAACGTAAATTAAGTACAATTACATCGACCTTTGTCATCAAACGAATGTCACGTTAAATGGGCCGCAAAAACTTTCTTTGGTACTGTTATCCACTTATCTTCTTCAAAAACATGATAATTGTGTATTGTGGTACCTACGATAGAGGCTTGAGGTCGATATTGTTTGCAAGTGAGCACTTTTTCTTACTTTTAACTTAAAGACGATGATTTAAAAATGCTCAGAATCCGAAAACGCCCCTCACGGTGGTGTCAAAAGTAGCCTAAAATACAGCCAACTTTTACTCCATCCGTTTGGTTGCCCTAGTCCTAACCCTATATCTTTGGGATTAAGAATAGAGCTACGGTATCCCGTGCCTAATCGTAAGACGCGACTTAAAGGGGGCTTCCGGGGTTGCGGACGAAGAGAGTGGGAGCTCGATTCGTCCAGTCAGCGGCCCCGGGAAGGACTGAAGTGTGTGCGTGGATGCATACTGCCGTAAGCATCTGAAGTTGCAGGAGAGCACATCTGCTCTCCCGAAGATGGAGCCGTACTGGGCGCCGCGCGCGGACGTACCTACTGGAGATCCCGGAGTCCTCCCCAAGCGCAGAGGCAGGCCACCGACGGTGTTTTAGTGACCGCACTAGATAGGTAGGTAAATAGGGATTTGTACCGACAAAAGTCCCAAGTCCCGGGTTCGATTCCCGGCGAAACATAAATTTTAATGGTTTAAGATTTCTGTTCTCGGTCTGAGTGTTTGTGTTTCTGTCTTTGTGTGTGTCCATGGTACCCACGACACAGGGTATATATGTATATCCTAATGTGGGACAATGATTGTGAAGCGTAATTTATTTATTTATCATCTACAATACTTATAAATGAGAGCTTTTGAGACGCAATCAATCCGCTTTTACTTGATATGCTAATTTTTTGATAGTAATTATATATCTACTTATTAATAATTATTAAACACTGTCAACAGTATATTAAATGTAATGAAGAAGATAATATGCAGAACAAATTAGATGACCTGAAAGATAAAACTCATTAATAACGTTTATTACAGAACAAATAAATTAAATTAATGATTATTATACAGGAGCGTAACCTTAATCCATTCTCAGAAAGACATTCTAGATCCTAATCTTGCATTCAGCTCCCAACGACCTTTGCGAAATCGGATTTATGTTTGCTGTGCGCAAAAAAGTAGAAACATTCAATCTTTTAAAATTAGTAATTAAGTGTCTGTTTGCAATGTCAAAATATCTTGTTTATTTGCACATATTATGAGAACTTGGTTACTAAATTATTATCTAATATTATTTGTCTTTTGTTTTTAAGTGGATTTCCTCTGAAACGGCTGAACCGATTTTGTTGAAGCTTGCACGGGCAAATACTAGTAGGTAGTAGTAGCTGCTTTTATAAGGAGAGTTGCTTGCTGCTTTTATATAAAGAGTAACTTAGGTTTTTTCGGATTACAATTCGTAAGAAATAGATTTACGTAACATTATTATTTCAAAAGCAAATGCAATTTATGGAAATAGTATGGAAAACATCTTTTAAAACACGAGTGAAGCCGCGGTGCATAATTGGTTAAAAATAAAGTAAAATCCAATCTGGCAGTTGGGCAGTCTATAAAATTAATATTTATTCGCGCGCATACTTCTAAGAACAACAAGTTATACAAATACATAAATAGTCCGCGCAAAAACTCGACAGCTTGTTATTAATGAAACGATAAAAAATAAATGTCAAGTGTGGTCGTATCGTGCCACGCGCGTTCCGTAGGTATACACAACATGTTTTAATATTTTAGTTGTTTTTTCCTAAATTCATAATTTCTCTTATTTCGACTTATACTTACTCAAATTCTATTATGTAGTTGATTTTATTATGTTAGGTCTAGAAGACACCCTGATGACGTTTTGCTAATATGTATATTTTAGGATTTTTTTAGGCAAAAGTAATATGTCTACGTCCTTTTCAAGTCAAGCAACGTTCAACGTATCTTTGCTTTTCAAACCACCCAGAAGGCCTTCGACAAGGTTTAACGACAGCTATCCGTCCATAACAACCCAGATCGACGCCTTAACATGCTCTCCGAATAGAATACAATACAATAGAATAGAAATTTATTGTGTATTGCATTTAGTACGTAACTTATTTTTAATTATATTTAATAATCCCTGAAGCAGGGAAACGTACATGTTTGCCACTACGGGTCACCCATCTAACACCTATTTCACTAAGCAGCGTTGATCGCTTGCGTTCTATGCCAGCCGCTGGGCTATGCGTGCTATCTGATTGATTTCTTATTCTTTGATGAACGGATGGATGGATGAGCAAGACCGACGAGATACGATAAAACTTCCTTATCTTTTAGGTGCGGAACCCTAAATACTTATTCGTCTGTTTATGAATACTGGTTTGAAATTCAAGAGGACCATGTTTGCAAACACAGCTTGATCGATTGCGCAAATTAAATACTGTTAGATACTAGAGTTGCAAATGTAAGTATTCTGTGATGTACCGACAAACAAAAAAATTTAAAGGACAAAAAACATCGATTGAAATATGATGAAAATCATCTTCCCAAGAATTCCGTTTCTCAAAGTAAAAATGTTTTATATAAATTACTAAATATAAATTACAAAATAAAAAAATCTAATTATGTATCGGCGCGACGTCGCTCTTGGAGATGAAAACATAAAACATACGACCTTTCGTACAATGCAACAATAATATCAACAACCCAACAGAATTATATTAGGTCAGAAGTTCAGCTAAGTAAACGCGTGCAGTCGTAAGTAAGGTGGATGACCACTACCTCCGCATTTTCGTACTCCGGGTGTAATTAAAACGGCGGTTCTTAAATATCCGACTGCGGGTTGGCTATCCACATTGGATCACCCTCGTGGACATACTGCATTGAGTATGTCCACGATTTTACACCCAATGTACTCTTATCACGTAGGTAGGTACTAGCCACCCGCCAGCGGCTTCGCCTACGTGGACCCGTTTTATAGGTTCCTGTAGGATAAAAACCACCCTATGTCCTTTCCCAAGGTCCAATCTGTGTTCCAAATTTCATTTTTTTGTGATTTTTTGTTTTGTGTGTTTTTCATCAATTTTAATGAAATTTAGAATATTATTGTTGGCTCACAGCTCAGAATGCGGGTTTTTGTTAAATAAAAGATAAAACACTTTACAATTGCACGTATATTTCGTAGTTATGCAGTATACAAATCACATATGTAAATATTTCAAGAACGAATAAACCACCAACAGAACAAAAATGGAGTACTTACATATTAACAATCAACTTAACTATTATTCCTTCAATCCTTTACTTGTTTCACTTATTATTTTATCTACGCGTTAATACTTTTACTCTTTATTAATGCTTTTCCTTAGCCACGTCTCGATCCCTCAGTGTTTCCAACACGAATGCTTGCAGCTTGGTCGGAGAAAATAACGACAATTCATGTGACCGGAAGTTGGCTATGATTAACTGACGTGTCAGAAACGGAACAATGGAATTACCGCTACTAAAAATATCATAATAATACGGAATTAGCTAATACAATATTCTTCATAAATAAATAAAAGCTAACATTATTATTATTATTCTATCCAGTAGTTTAAGCGGGTAAGCGTAGTAGACAGACAGAGTTACTTTCGAATTTATAATACTATAAAGTCTATGGATAAATAAAATATGCTAAAAGTTCGTTAGGGAGAGACCATCAAGTGCTAATTACAGCGTAGCCTACTGCACGTTTATCAGTTGATGTACGAGTACGTTGCAAATTAGCGCTTGCCAAAGGTTATCAGTCGAGTCTCCGTACGAGCATCGACTAGTTCCCCGAAATCAGAAATTGACCCAAAATACGTTTATCAAATATTGATACTTGAATTTTATAGTATATTTTACAGTTAATCTTCTGTGTGAGGACGTTAACTTTGATGGCATATTAATAGAAGTATTAATTCCTGCAAGCCGCGTTATATTACTCGTAATACCATGTGTTATAGAACAAGATGACGATTTAAGTGCGGCAACCTTTCCATCAAAATATAAAAGAATTGCTTAACGAATTATTATTTAAAAAAATAAATTATTTAAAAAAAATAGCATAAGGGAGTGACCCACCCAATCATTACTTCGCTAAACATACATGTACTTTAAACAGAACAATTTAATTTAATTCATTCCCATAAACAAGAGCAAGATACTATTCCCCCAGAGTAGGGCTGCCATCCGTCCAGACTTCCCCGGATTTGTCCTAGTTTGAAGGGCGTTCGGGGGCCGTCCGGAAGGGGTTTTTGAAAAGTGTCAAAACAGTTTTGTTGTCAGGAAAAATCCATTTTTTTAATAGATAAGCGATAAATTGAAATAAATCTTAATTAAAAATTCATCCACAATAACCCGCATTCAAGAAGGATCGGCAAAATAGTCAACGATCGAATGGAATTTAAAAAATTTAAGATGTTTTTATTTTTGTTGCAAAAAATAATTTTACAGAGATGTCCAGGGAAAAAACTATATTTCTCCCAAATGTCCAGGATTTGCCGTGTTGATCCGGCGTCGGCAATTTAGGTGATGCCAGCCCTACCCTAGAGTCACACGTGAGCGCCAGACGCAGAGACAAGCCCCTCCCACGCTAAATCCGTCACCGCCGCAATATCCACAACAAATTGTTATGCGCGTGCGCCTTTAAGCTCTCAACAATGCGCATGCGGCGACGACTGACACGACCGACTCGACTTTTTGCTGATCTGGCAGCGTACAACGTGCGTGTGTTTTGGAATGTCCTTTAAATAAACATATTTATTTATCTGGTTTGTACATTTTACTATACTTACGTGACCGTCCAAAAGATGTGCATCCAGTCGACAGTGTTTAACGACTGTAGTCTATCGGAATCTATCGCTAACAACCCGGAACGATGCGAAGCCCTCCGAAGTACGGATACGCTCACGAAATTTGCTAATAGCGGCCTCCCATCTCACATCCATCCGCGCTCGTCACTTAGCTGTGCTTAGCTTGTTCAGTAAAGCTGGTAAAACTTATCGTCTTACGTACTTACCTACCTACCTACCTTTTTCAACTTCAGGAGTAGTAACGGACTGCATAGGGCATCAGACTAGACCCAACTTCGTTTTTCTACCAAAATT
The DNA here is from genome assembly GCA_911387765.1 of Pyrgus malvae. Classification (NCBI taxonomy): domain Eukaryota; kingdom Metazoa; phylum Arthropoda; class Insecta; order Lepidoptera; family Hesperiidae; genus Pyrgus; species Pyrgus malvae. Next base: position 1,065,499 of record OU426960.1, on the reverse strand, counting down.
CTCTCAGATTCTCTCCCAGATTATTTTGTCCACCAGATGGTGTATTTTCACTCATTCCATCCTAAAGTTCGTGTACACTTGTCAACAAGCAGCCCGCATTGATGACAGGTACGATAAAATGTTAAGTGAATCTTATCTTTTAGAACATCTTTTAGTCGTTTTGTTTTTTCGATATACGTGACATCTGTGCCCTGAATAAACATGTGGTTCATATTCTTTGAATTTCAAATTATAATTATTTCCGCCGATGCGAACTGTTTAAAACATTACGTCTTCCTGGTTTCAGAAAAGTTTTTTTTGTCAAAAGTTGCTCATAATTTTACCCTACTTAAAGGTGCTGAAGCTAGGCAATTCACTTCAGGTAGATACGTTAGTACATAATACCTCAATGTTCAGCTTAAATAAAAATAAACGTTAACGTTACACACTCATAGTCCCACAGTAAGGTAATTAATACATTGTGTCGTGGGTACCATGGACACATTAAAAGACAGGAACACAGGAATCAAACATGATACCCCTCGATTGGCAGTCCGGCTAACCATTGCGCCACGCGGGTCGTCAAAATAACTACGCAAACATGATTAAGAATTAAGGAGGTGCTATTTGTTTCTGAGGATGGCTTAGGCGTACACGAAAACTTGAATTAGAAAATTAGACCAAGCGTTGACGTAGGTATTCTTTAGGCCTAGAGTGAAATGTAAGGGAATACTGGTTCTATTCTCATTAGTTACATGAAAATGGCTGTAGTTAAATGAAATGAAATAAATTTATTTAAAATAATGTGGTCACAAATTAGGTCTTATAATAATATGTAAATTATTAGGTACCTATCTCACATTAACCTTTGTAAGGCATGCAAAAATTTGCGATACAATATAAAGGTAACATTTTAAACATATTTATATCTTGATTATTATTATTCAAATTGTGATAAATATTCCAACATTAGTAAAAACGTATATCGAAAACTAATTACATTATAATTCAATGATTTGTATGTCTATTTGATATTAAATTTAATTTAAGTGAAATCTTTTCGCCATATCCATTATTATTCTTACGATAGTTGTGTATATGTACTTTCGCCATAGCTCTCCATATTGAAGAAAATTAGGATAACTAACAGATACAAGTTTTATATCTAAATGTCTCCTTTGCCATAAAGCCAAGTCATTCCCCCGGGGTCTAAGGATTGACCCCAAAGCAGTCACCAAAGGCTTATCACAGCTTATTACAAAAATTCACTTTTAATTAATCTTATTAAAATAACTATTTAACGGTAATAGTGGTACAGCTATTAGTGTAATAAATTTGAGTAAAATTTTAATAAATTACATGATTTTAGAATATTTTTACTATTTTTATATTTTTTTGGTATAATTAACTATGTGTGACACATTACGCCCAGCGCGGACACGCCTGAAAAGTTACGCATTCTTTAGCGTCAATCTACAATCCAAAAATAGGTACATACTCGTATGTATTGCTCACTTTTTATTTAGCGCGCATTAGGTATACGAAAAAGGTATTTTTTGCTTCATCAAAGTATTTTATCGATCTAAATTTAAATACATAAAGAGCTTTTTATACATGTGTAACCTTTGGACAGGAAAGGTTACATTACTGACATTGAATGATGAATTGAGCTTATAATAATGTGAATGTGTTCAATCAGAGCATTTACATAAAATTTGTTATCTTATAAGAGTTTATAGAATATAGATATATTAATTAAATATTATAGCCGATGATTAGTGTGTCATGCACACGATCTATAGAGGCAAAAACGACGCGGTATGGAGGAAGATGGGGATAACTGGTAGGAAATAATAAACATCAAGAGTCGGTTCCAATTATTTTGTTTTAAGATAGCACTCGGTAATCCTTGTCTCTTACAAGTATGTATCTTACAAGGATTAAAGCTAAAAGGCATTTTGATTTTAGAGTTGTTTACTGGCTCGTATTGTCACTAACATGAAGCGCGCATGGCTCGGCGGCGAGCGTAGAACGCAAGCGATCTATGCAGCTAAGCCAAACGGGTGCGGTCAGGTGTGAGATGGGTGACCGCTAGTGGCAAAAATTTCATGCGCGTTTCCGTGCTTCGGAGGGCACGTTAAGCCGTCGGTCCCGGTTGTTGTCGATAGATAACAGTCGTTAAACCTTGTCGGAGCCCTTATGGGCGGTTTGAAAACATCCGACAGCGGGTTGGCCACTAACCCGCATCTCCACCAACCCGCATTGGAGCAGCGTGGTGGAATAAGCTCCAGGCCTCCCCAATATTGGGGAGAGACCCGTGCCCAGCAGTGGGACGCAAAAAGGGTTGCAGCCATTGTCACTATCTTACATTGAAGCGGTGTCGTGCGGTGTGGTAGTAAGTTCCAGGACTTAGTAAGAGTAAGCTGGTCAATGAGATGCAAAAATATATTCCAAAGTATCATAATTATAGAATTTGAGCAGGCATATTTTTTTTATAACTTTCAATATGTTTTTTAATTGTCTATGCTGGGTAAAAGTCTTGTTCCAGGATAAAGGAGAAGTTAGTGTTATAGTAAGCCTTGCGCGGCTGAGGATTTGTTTGACTGTCTTCTTAAAAGGTTTTAATGCAGGGATTGAATCTTTATTAGGATTTTATTATATCTCCTGATGGACATCCCAATAAAATAATGACTTTTTATGGAGCCGGAATTTTGCAAATGCCAGCTTGTGGCCGTTCCTAGTTGAGACCCAGTTAGGACTATGCAAATCCAATATGTGAGTAGTGAATTTCTCTTTATTTTTGCGTAAGACATTTTATAACTATTAGTAAACATCTCGATATCCTGCAAAACATCGTTGTATAAGAGTTATTAATGCGATGGGTCACAAACGTAGGCAGATACCTACAATTGGCACAGTTGCCCGGTGCCCCCGCTGACCGCTGCTTCTGCGAACCGATATCGTAGTTTACATTGAATACTGTCCTTGTTGTGCAATAAATCTCAATAACGATAACTCTTGTAATGATTATTACGACTTATAACGTTTAGTTATAGATTCCCATGACATCAGAAAATAGATGAAGATAGTCGCTCAAAGAAGGTCACTAGAAATCTGGCTTAAATGACGCTCTCTTGCCGTTCTGGTGTTTGTAGCAAATTATATCAAGATATTCCAGAAATACTTTTTGAACTTACAATATTATCATAATAACGCTACCTACTCATAGGCCCACACTTGGATTCCCTGTGTTGTGAGTACCATGGACACACACAAATTCAGAAACACAAACACCCAGGCCGAGAACAGAAATAAAAAAATCATCATTCTAATTTCTGCTTCAACGGGAATCGAACCCGGGGGCCTTGATTGGTGGTCCGGCGTGGTAACCATCGTGCCACATGGGTCGTTGAGTAATCACAATTACATAAAGGTTGGACGTAGAAAAAAACTAGTTCATAAATTGCACTATTTTGAGTTTTTAAGTCTAGCTATCCCAATGTTAATAACTTTATTGTAATGTAAATATCATAATTGGAAGTTATCTTTTAGCTGGCTGGCTGCAACCCTTTTTGCGTCCCACTGCTGGGCACGGGTCTCTACCCTTATTGGGGAGGCCTGGAGCTTGGAGCTTACTCCAACACGCTGCTCCAATGCGGGTTGGTTGAGTTGTATTTTACATGCACATAAATAGGAAGTATGTCGTCAAAAGTCATAGTTAGAAGTCAAAACTTTTACCCGGTATTTCTCACTTGCTTCGTAAAGAATTCAGAATGTAGTAAAACGCAGTAGCTTTAGGTAGGAAGGCAGTATTTACACAAAATGGACGCCAGGCATTGTGCATAGGTATTTATTGCCACAGTAAAGGCCTGAAACTGTTGTTGAAACATACACGATACGATATTCGCTACCGTTATGCGTCCATAAAACCGAGGAGGTAGTGGTACTTACTTACTCTTTAAACTGATGGTTGCGCGCTGGTCTCGGAAATTCGTATAAAACTTGTTTATTGTGTTTATGAGCAATGAGCAGCGATGGCCGAGTGGTAAAAGCCGCGGTCTTCTACGCGACCGATCCCGGGTTCAAATCCTCGGCGCGCACCTCTGACAAAGAAATTTGTAATGTGCGAATTTATCGCTGCTCCACGGTGATGGTGAATATCGTGATATTTCATTAATTACGATGTTCTCCATCGCCGTGCATGCCTGAGAGAAATTAATAATTTCTCGAAAGCATGACGTCCACCAATCCGCACTTGGCCAGCGTGGTGGACTATGGCCTAAATCCCTCTCACTTGTGAGAAGGAGACCTGTGCCCAGCAGTGGGACATAAAAAAAAGGTTGAAAAAAAATAATTGTGTTTATACTTGTAGTGATAGAGAACTGATAGAGTAGTGGCTGGATTCTAGACTCCTAATATAGATTCTTGTTACAAATAAATAAATTATTCATTCATTCATTCATTCATTCATAAGACGCCACGGAGTAGGTATCAGTAGATCAACCCATAAAATAATATGTTTGCGGTGGACATTTAAAATCCACCATTACGCATTTGGACAGCATAGTGGACTATTGTCTAAATATTACTTTTTTCTAAGAAGTCACTCATGCTCACCAGTGGGACAATAGATTGCTGAAGATGGTTAAGCAAGAACAAAATATTAAATATTCAGACGATAACGTTCTGTTCCCTTAGGGTATATCGGCTGGATTTCTAGTAGTCAGAGCCCTTTGATATTAAGTGGCCCTCTTGTTTTTCTGGTCTCATCGCAAAACTAATTGTGTCCTTGTTTTATATATGTCCAGGAAGCATAATTATTTAAGTATGAATTGAATATGTCAAAACAATATAAATCTACAACTCCCACGAGATACTGTTCGCTTCTAGTAGTGTCCTAAATAATGACTTATCAAGATGAAATACAAGGAAGACGTTGTTAAATTGCTCGCAAACGACACGCTTTATCAAATGCTGCTCGAATCGCGTTCAACTATAAATAACATTTTATCATCGCATAATTCAATGTAGCAATTAATTCGCTCAATAACATAATTGTACAATCACCCGCTGTCCATATATCATCGCCATCTTAATTAAATAAGCAGTGATGAGATGTTTGCGCGGGCGCCAGTTGCTAAAACAATGCGAGATCGTCATTTGCTAAACGCATTACCAGGTCCTCGCTAATGTGATTCTACGCATTCTGATGATGCATGGATTTAACATCTTAAGTCTTTTACCACATTTACTCAAGTCTTTCGAAATGCTTGGTATGATAACTGACTCATGTTTGTTAGCAGAAATAAATGCAGTTCTATTCCGAAAACTTTGTTTATAATCTGGTTGTGATTTTTTCGCTTAATTACTCGATATTTGAAGGAGTAAATCATACTAATATTATAAATTGTGAATGAGTGTTTATTTTTTTGTTTATTTGTCCTTATTTCACACGCAATGGTGCTACGGATTGACCTGATTTTTTGTTCAGAGATAGGTAATTAGGAGGCAAGAGAGTGACAAAGGCTACCCGAATAAAGTCCCTGTAGCTTCGGGATTAAGAATAGAGCTAAGTTATATATATAGTAACCTGCCTGATTGTAAGAGGCGACTAAAAGGGTCCAGGGTTATGGGCGGTGAGAGTGGAAGCTCGATCCGTCTAGCCAGTGGCCCCGAAAAGGATGGCGGTGTGTGCGTGGCCGTTTGCCGCCGTAAGCATCTGAAGTGCAGGAGAGCACATTTGCTCTTCCGAAGATGGGCCTGTGCGAGGCGCCGCGCGCGGATGTCACCGGTGCGTGTTCCACTGGAGATCCCAGAGTGCTCCCCAAGCGCAGAGGCAGGCCACCGCGGGGGTTTTAGTGCGGTACAAATCCCATATTACCCGGCATGCTCTCCCAATTTGCCGGGTACCTTATGAAGGTTTCCTCCCGATAGAAAATAAAGCTACCCGAAGAAAATATCTTTATTACTATGTTAAAAAACGTATAGTCTACGCGGCAAAAGCCGCAGGTGAAAAGCTAGTGTTATATACAAGGCACGGACAAAGGTTTGCTTTTTATTATGAGTATATATGATTAGAATTACACATGCGTCATTCATCAACTTGCCTTGCTTTTTATATTGCTGGCGTTTAAAAAGTTCCAAATGGATGTGACTGCTGGGATGCATGTCGTTCTATGGCTACTATTTATTGGGCCTCTTTAATCATCTTAAATTTCAAAAGTAATACTAATGCATCACATTTCATTTGCGGTTTTGGCGGCTCTTGTTTTATTTTGCATTTTCTTGGTGTATTTTTGAGTTATATCGGATAAATTTGATGGCACTTTGCTCGATATAGGTTAATTACAGTGAGTGTTTTGAAATAAAATAACAGTGCGAAGCAGGAAGAAGCTATCGCTTTACTTGAATGTCTGACTGACTTGACTGACTGATTACTGACTTTACCTATTATAACTCGTCCAGTTTCAACGAAACTGGCAAAAACGTGATGCAAAAATAATACTTGATGCTGGCAATATGCAGAGTTTGCGATGTCATAATTGAAGAAAAAAAGCATTTCATTTGAAAGTGTTTTAAATGTCAGGCCATAGAACTTATTAACTCTAAGCCTAAATGCGAAACTACTTTTGTTATTTAATTCTAAATGTTAAAACTGGTTTCAATTCTCTACACTACTTAAAGAGACGACGGAATATTTGTTTTCACACTAGTTACTGTTCATATCACAAATTTTGTTTGTCCCAGGTGCACGCCGGAATCGAACCTACGAATCTTACGCATATATTCGGCAAAAGATCAGTTGACTACAACTACAAGTAACGGTAAAACGCTTAATCTCCCATCTCATTTCCAAAAAAATATTGATTCATCGCGATGCAGAAAGCTGTTGATTCAACCAATTGACGAGCGCAGGTAAAACACAAGTTGGTGAGCCGAGTGTGTGGTTAGGGTGTTTTGGGTAATTTTCACCGGCGTGCGAACGAGTCTCGATCATCGTCACCGTTGCAGCTAATAGGAGAACAAATATTATTATCTGTTTCGAAATAGATGCGAAAAAACACTGTGTATCTCGAATCGGTTATCAGCTTTTTCTTTTGACTTTGGCTTCGCAGATTTCAATGATTGCTTAGGGAATTTGAATTTGTTCAGAAATAATTTATAGTAATGTTTAAAAAAAAAACGAAGCGCCTGTGGCCGCCCCAGCGGCTGTTGAAGAACGCCAACTATTTATGCAGTCAAGCGAAGCAAGTCGGGTGTGAGATGAGTGACCGATATTTACGTTTTGGCTGCATGAACGTTTCCGTGCCTCCAAGGGGACGTTAAACCATCGGTCTATCGGTCGGTCGGTTGTTATCGAAAAATAGCTATCGTTGATTCTTGGCCATAATGCTTCCACTTGTCTTTTTTAAAAACATTTGACAACCGATGAGCCACTAATCCGCATATTTACCAACCCTCATTGAACCAGCGCAGTGGAGTAAGCTCTAAGTTTCTGCAATATTGGCATTATCCCATGCCCAGCAGTGGGACGCTTAAAAACTTTCTATCTCGTTATAATAATATTTTTATATGTGTTTCCCTCCTTACCAGATTGCAATTTCATACCAGTTTCGTCGTTAAGCTCGCGTTGAGTGTTTCGCCAACTTTTACACTTGCTCATGTCGGCATGATGCCTAGATACTTGTTCCATTTGATGCGACTCTCATAAAATATGCTTATTCGTAGCGACGACTTTTTGCAGCGAGTTTAATTTCATTGCGTTGAGTACGCGCGTATGTGGGAAACCTCAGGAAATATGTAGGACACACGGTAAAAGGATTTGCTGTGTTAAAAAATGTTGATGAATAAGCAACATCGCGAAACATCATAATCAACCATGATTTGTCCCAATGTTCGGTCTCATTTTAGAGTCAAAATGATTTAGGTTATAGTAACTTGTTGTTGGATTACACATGCCGTTGAATAGATTTGGGGAGTCTATACGTGAGGCGATTTTAGATATTTTCCAACTGGGGAGGGGGTACCCTTATGGTAAGATTTGTCTCAACCCATCCCACATCCTTAGGGATGGTTTAGATCTCACGTGAGATTTTTAGCTTAGCGTAAAATCTCTACTATCTCTACTAATATTATAAATTCGAAAGTAACTCTGTCTGTCTACTACGCTCTCCCGCTTAAATAACCGAACCTTAATGAAACTGAACTTTGATGAAATTTGGAACACAGATAGAGTGGACCTTGGGAAAGGATATAGGATGGTTTAATCCTACGGGAACCTATAATACGGTTCCATGGGTCCACGCGTGCGAAGCCGCTGGCGGGAGGCTAGTTTGTTATAAAAAGAAAAAAAAGTGTTTTAGGTATATCGTATATCTTTCCTGCAAGTTTACTTTTTATAGCGGTGAAAAGTTACTTGTTTTAGCCTCATCTTGACCCCAGTCCCCACTAGAACGACATAATTATGTAATTAATGGATTGGACACCACCTAAGGAATCAAATTTCATCTGCATCTTCAACGTCACTTTTTCTTTTTCTTTGACGATCTGCGTGGTGCAATGGATACCATGACAGCCTGCCAGTTGGAGGGTCCGGGTTTGATTCCCGACGAACAGAAATTTGAATAATGAGTTTAAATTTCTGTTCTCGGTCTGGGTGTTTGTGTTTATGTCTGTGTGTGTGTGTGTCCATGGTACCCACGACACAAGGTATATCAAGCTATGAGTGTTAAATGTTATTTATTATTATTCAATATAGCAAGTGATAAATAAGCGTTTTTCAATCTAAATATGTTTGTATGATGGCAGAGTATGATATATTTATTAGTCATTCTTAACGATACCGACCTCACATAATGTACAATATATTTTGTTTAATTAAGTTTTTCTCCACCTTAATTAAAAAAGAATACCAAAGTACATCGTAACAATTAATTCGGAGAAATAATCAGGTTAAGTATGAGATGAAGGTGAAACTCATTTGTAACTCGAATCAACGTTATAAAAATGATTACAGACGCAGTATCCATTGACCCGTATATACGAGTAATGTTACATACATACAGGTCAATGGGCACCTCTTCAGAAATCATTTTTATCAGCTAAAAAAATAGTCTAACGAACGTAATTTAACCGATATTATTTATAGAATTCATCTTTCACTCCGACTACAAAACAAACTATAATCGTGGCTAAAATCATCGTGGTCTTTTTCCTTTAATAACAAAAATTATAAAATTTGTATATTAAAATTAAAAGAAATTTTAGCTTTTTTTTGTTACAGTTTTTTTGGAATATTTTTTATTAGGAAACTAGATCTTATTTGGTAACTGAAACTCGTAACTTTAACAAAATCAGATTTTGTATAGCAAAATCACCCTATGTACGTACTATGTACTATTATGTGTTCGCATAGTAATTACATTTTTAAATCAACTTTAAACAGAGAGCAAAAAAAAAATAGTGTAGTGTCCTCACGTACTGTATCGCCGTAAAACTTATGATTGAATCCAGCTTAGCAAAACGGCGGACAATATTTTTTTTGTAGGTAATATTTATTTTGATTTAAACTTTCGGATTTATTACAGGAAGTGTATTGCTGCAACCTTTAAGTCCCACTGCTACAATGCTGGGAACGGGTCTCTCCCCATTATTGTGGAGGCCTGGAGCTTACTCCACCACGCTGCTCCAATGTGGGTTGGTGGAGATGCGAGTTAGGGGCCAACCCGTTGTCGGGTGTTTTTAAACCGCCCATAAGGCCTCCGACAAGGTTTAACGACTGTTGTCTATCGACAACAACTAGGACCGACGGCTTAACGTGCCCTCCGAAGCGCGGCAATGCGCATAATTTTTTTTTGCCACTAGCGGTCACCCATCTCATACCCGACCACGCCCTTTTGATAATCAACAAAAAAAAAATTGCTCCAGTCACCTTTGAAGCGAATTCTACCGATGTTTGAAATGTAGTTTAAAGTGCCTTTCTACAAAATACAGCTTACAGGTTCAAAGAATATAATAAGTAAACTGCAATGGAGTCTCCAAAGGCAGCGATGTCGGTCACAAGCGGTTAAAAATTCACAAAATTCTAATATAACTCAAGCAATTTCTCTACGTTCTAGGTCACTTAAGTATACTTTGAGTCTTTTGCTTCAGTATTTCTAAACTTATTTCGGAATTTTTCCCCGAAGCATGCATAATGAAAACTTCCAACACTGAATGGTACTTTGTATCATTTTCCACATTTTCAGAATGATTCCTCTGTGGATGGTGGAGTGGATTGTTCGTTTAAAAACTTTGCGTTTTATGTCAATTCATTTCAGGTGGACAAAATTTTGTATTTATGGATCACATATATTTAATTTTATTCTGTCAAAATTAGGAGCTTTTTAAATAGCAGACAAGTATGAAAGTTGAAATTATTAGACTGTCGTAGTTGTGTGAAATGTGTGGTCGTTACAGACCTTCGACATTTACACAAAACCTAAGTTAGATTACGCTGATGTGTGCTATCTGGATGCTACCGAGGAGCAGTTAAATAAGCTTGAGCGCTTACAGAATTTATCGATTCGTTTTATCTTCGGACTTAAGAAATTTGACAGAGTATCTCAGTTTCGTAAGGATCTCAAGTGGCTCCCAATCCGGCTTCGTAGGAATATTCGAATATTATGTACACTTTTTAATATTCTCCATAGCTCTGTTTCTCCTGTTTATCTAAAAAACCGGTTTTCCTTCTCCCGATAAATAAGGAATAAGTAGTGCCCTTGTACAAACATTATTTGTAAGTTTTCTTGTTTGTCTTTTGATTGTGTGTACATAAATTAAATAAAAAAAAAAATTAGTTTAGTCTAGTCTTTTTTACCGACTTCTAAAAGGAAGAGGTACTGTTTTCAGCTGTTTGTATTTTTTATACATATAATGTTCACTGATTACTCCGCCTTTTAGGTACCGATTTTCAATTATTTTTTGTCCATATGCTTACACTCCCAAGACTACAAGACTGAGTTTAGTTGTGAGAATATAGCGTAAATAAATAAATAATGATATTTGTGCATAGTAATTTGACGACCCGCGTGGCGCAATGGTTACCATACCGGACTGTCAATCGAGGGGTCCCGGGTTCGATTCCCGGCGAAACAGAAATTTGAATGATGAGTTTAAATTTCTGTTCTCGGTCTGGGTGTTTGTGTTCCTGTCTTTGTATGTGTCCATGGTACCCACAACACAGGGTATTAATTACCTTACTGTGGGGCTATGAGTGTGTAACGTTTATTTATTTATTTATTTATTTATCATCATCTCATGTTGCTGAACTGATGGTGGAAGGTACTGTGACGGTAAGGAGTTGAAAGCAAATTATTTCAATAAATGGTTTTCTAACATAAATCTATAATATAAAAATGAATCGCAAAATGTGTTGGTAAGCGCATAACTCAACAACGCCTAGACCAATTTGGCCAATTGTTTTTTTTAAATGTTCGTTGAAGTTCAAGGATGGTTTGTACGGCGAGAAAAATTCGAATAATTGCCGGAAAAACCATAAAAACAGCCCTTTTCTTTTTCCCATACAAATGTTTTCTAACTAAAACGTAGTCAATTTGAGCTTTATTGCTATTGTATAAAGTTCATATTAAATTACAAGCACTCACTGTTGTCTAAGCAATGTAGGTGTGTTCCTAACGTCAAAGATCATATCTATCAAAACAGTGTGCGTGTGTGCGTTGGAGCACAGAATACATCGTTGGAGGAGTTTAATGTCGCATAGCATGATGTTATATAGGTTATAGCCTTCCCTAATAACTGGACTATTCAACACAAAAATAATTTTTCAGTAGTTCCTGAGATTAGCGTGTTCAAACAATCAAACATCCACGCGGACAAAGTCGCGGGTGGCCTCTATCCCTACTAATATTATAAATTCGAAAGTAACTGTCTGTCTGTTACGCTTTCTCGCTTAAACTAATGAACCAATTTTAATGAAATTTGGAACACAGATAGAGTGGACCTTGGGAAAGGACATAGGATGGTTTTTATCCTACGGGAACCTATAAAATGGGTCCAAGCGGGCGAAGCCGCTGGCGGAAGGCTAGTATAATATAAATATTACATTACCGAGGTGAACCAACTGTCACCAAGTGAAAGTCTGATGATAGGATCCCAGAGAAATCGAGGGGCACATTTAAATTTTATAACACATCAATTGATTTTCATATACTTACTAAATCAAAACATACCTTTGTGTGTAAAACTTAATAATCACTTGTTTTTACTTATTTAAAATAAAATTTTAGGTTTTGAATGAAAACCCGCTATATTGTGGTTTCCTTACAGTGTGCGTCGCGTTTTTATATCTAGGTATTCTATCTCTTCAAGCGACAGGAAAATAGTCGGAGCATTATTATCATCTCATTATTAGTTTAAAATTGCTTGTGAGATAGACGTGTATCCGACGTAGTTCTCCGTATTCGGACAGAGGACAGACAACAGAGGATGCCAACTGCACGACAAACAGAAGCTGTGCACACAGTCGCACTGCTGTGTTGACTCATGAACACACTGCTCGCGACTGTACTTACACGAAGATAGGGTTATGTAACAAAACAGGTGTTGTGCTTATATAGCAAGATAAACTATTGTAATTTTAATATATGATAGTCTGGTATTATTATTATAGATGTATGACAATGCTGCGTAACCAATGCGTGAGAGATTTTTTCCGCCGGCCTTTTTTCTGTCATTGACCCAGCGGTGGGTAGGCACTAGGCATCAAAAGCCGCTAAGATTATTCGTAATGGATCTTAAAAAAAACATCATTAGTTATTTTAATTAATAATATTGTTTGCCAGAACATGGTAGACTATTTAAAACTCCAATAATAATTTTAAACATCTTATTCTATGTATGTAAACAGTTAACAATAAAGTATTTTCATTTCATTTCATTTTCATTTCAGTAGATGGCGTTGTTAACCAACACTAAGCCAATGAACAGTTTTTATCCGAGCAACGCTCAGCCATCTGGGTACATGAAACACCAGTACCAGATATATTTTACCGACTGGGAATGTGACAGTACAGTACAAATTATATATATAAAAATACCTCATTAATTATCACTGATATAAGATTTTTTCTAAATTTGTCCATTTTGTTTTTATGATTTGAACAAAATTTGTTCTACTATATCTTTGTGATTCCTTAACAGAATAAGACAGAGATTAATTCAACATATAGGCGAAATTTCATAAATTATTCTAAAAATATCTATTATTTTTTTCAAACCTTAAATCTTACCATTAAATTCAATCTTGCCATTCATTTCAAAAATAACTTCCTACTTCCCGCATTACGAAATAATTTAATTCAATATTCTTAGTGGTCCCAGCTAAGCTCGCCACAGATTTCTTGTTTCTTAGTCCCAGGTGAGCTTTTGAAACGTAGTTCTGTAATTAATTAAGGGCGGCAGAGAAAGAAGGAAACTAGGGCACTAGTGTATAAAATGTAAACGACTTGGTTACTTATTATATTACTTTATACCATCAAGGAAAATTCCATTCGTTTAAGGAGAGGAAATGTAAATTAACGTTATGAGAAGCGAATGCGGGACACATATTTTTAATTACAGACAGGCGAGAATGTTGAAAATGTGATTCTTAAGTACTGCTTTTAACTCTTTTAAAGTGAAGGTAATTGATTATTCGGAAGGTACATTCCAGCATAATGTTACAATCCTGGCTTGCATTTTTTATCTCAGTGTATGAAACCCCCTCAGACTACGTGGTGTGAAGTAATCGCTACAGCTCATGGACGTTTTTATAAACAACCTCAAGCAACCCAAGTTCTGCCTGTGGTTGTATGCAGTTGCGCTGCTACTCTGAAGGCTGATGGTCGCTTCATGTAAGTTTGGCCGCTGTTAACAATATGCCTGGCCCATTGCCAATTTAGCTTATATATTTAGATTTCTATTTCGGTAATCTTCGTTTGTCCACGAATTTAATCGCTTTGAATTATGTCAGGTAGAGAAATCCTCTTCATCGCTCCATCGACTGTAGAGGAGGCTAAAGGTAAAAAAAAACAGGGCTCATCGCAGTAGGTCATTTGGCGACTTTTGTATTCAGGCACTGAGGTATAACGTCCATTACGATAATTAAATTCTCCAAAGTGACAGCCCTGGATATGAACGCGGTGCAGAAATATGATAAGTCAGTATTGCCACTTTAAGGTTCGCACCCCGCGCCGTTTCGGGTTACTGAGGCAACACTGTGATGGTAACCGATCATAACTTGAGTGTAAGGTACACCATTAGACAGAAATACATTAGGATAATTGAGTTCATAATAAAATATTAAATTTGGATCAATAACAATTGTATTCGAACAATTTTTTACCTTAAGAGCTTCAGGTAGGTACTTAAACTTAGAAGAATAGCTGCCATGGTTGTTCATTGTCAACCCATAGATATACTGTAATAAATATTAATGTAACAACTGGCTTTTTCTGCTCCGGTTCTATCCTTTCAGCTCAAATTATAGCCCATAACACTAGGCCGTCTCATAAAAATCGAAAAACAAGGGCCACCTAGAGCCAATAGCCGCGAAAACATTGACGTTTATTTAGAAAACGGTCTGGGTGTTAGTGTATGGTGTCTTTGTATGTGTCCATGGTATTCACGACATAGGGTATATCACTGTAAGGCTATGTGAGGCTATGAATGTGAGACGTTATTTATTTGCTAAGTGACAAAAACGAAAACAATAATTGAAAAAAAAAACATAAATTCGTCACAAACTATCCCAGATATTAGTAAAACTTGTAATAAAGTATCAGCTTACTCAGACAAAAAACTGCACACTCCAATAAAAAACAAACCTAATTATTATGCACAAATATACGCACAAATAATAGTAGTGATAAGGCAATAATATCTAAAGTAACAAATACTCAGAGAAATAAGGTAATAATTTTTTAGATCAACAAGGCCGTAACACTCAAAAAATCTTATAAAAGTTGCCCATTTTGTAATTGTGTTATTGTGTTTTGTTAAAGTTTTTTCCTTTTATATTTTTATCATTGTAATGTTTGCATACCTCAAGAATGTAAACATGGCTTAGTTTGTTACTTTAGAATTTTCGACTGGGTGAACAGATTTTGATGATCCTTTTTTTCGGTTGAAAAAGTCGGTTTGAAATAGAATAAGAATTTCGTCTATCGAATTAAAGCTTCCTTGGCCGAGCGGTTGCGTAGGCTTGAAGCTTGCGGGTTCAAAGCTCAATCAAGCACAATGCGTTTTTTTATATTTTGCAAATTTTTTTAAAACTTTGAGCTATTTCAGATGGCGTTGTTAAATAAACCCAATGCCAATGAGTGTTTTGTTTGAAATTAAACCAAGAAAATCAATTGTTTTTATCCGAGCAACGCTCGGTCGTTCGGATACCTGATTATAATATTACAATACTTAATTGACATGAACACGTCCACACGTGTTCATGATGGTGAAAGTGATATATTGCAAATATAGTGGCGAAGAAACAGTATGTACCGAGCTATTACCATACAGTAAATGTAAGCTAATTTAAAAACACCGTTGTATGTGGGCAATAATTAAACGCGAGCTCCTACGCACCCACGCCTGGGCGACTGTTTGTACTCGAAACAATGGCTAATGTATATTAGCGGTATGTTAATGTCCGTATATTAACTACCATTAACCTTGTAGCTCTGTTGCAAGTTATATTGCACCAGGAATATTCTCCATTGCTACAGACATAAGAGCGAAGTTGGTTTAAACTACGTGCTTTCTTGATGTGCTATTGCGGTCCTAAATTATACAGCGAAAGCTTAAGCCATTGTGGTCTTTATTGACATAAAGAACGTCACAAAATGGCATAGGAAATGAATAGAAATTCATACAATCGTGATGACGTACTGTTTACAACTCATCTTGTCACAAGGGAATGAGAAGAAGGTTTTTATTAATGACTAGTAGACCCCGCAGATGTCCTGTCTGCAAAGTATTGAAAGAGGATTAGTTTCTTTATCATCTCATAGAATTTTTATGTTACTGTCAAAGAAAAAAATATAAACAGATAGTGACAGACGAATTGTTATTCAGACTATGTCAAACTAGTGGACGTTGGCGGGAAGAACCAATGTTTGACATAGGAAAATAAAATAATTTGTTTTACTATTAATTTCGCAATTTTTCTATATTTCCTCACCGTTTAAACCTTCCCTGAACTTCTATTAATATAATTATTAAGACCAAAATTAGCCACGCCACATCGGTTCTTCCGTTCTTGAGTTTTAGCGAGACTAACGAACAGCAATGAATTAATTTTTATGTATAGAGATTAGGTAATCGTATATTACCGACCCCAGTGTAAATAAAAGTATTTGTACCTGCCAAAGCTGATAATTCAAATATAAACCGACAACCGGTGATTTGACTTTGTATTATTTTACTAACTTATCATACTGGAAAAGTATATTTTTCAAGGACAAAAAGTAGCCTAGTACTATTCCAGACCTTAATCTATATTTGTACCAAATTTCATTACGATTTGATCCGCCGTTTTTGCTTGATTAAGTAACAAAGATCCATTCAAACATTTAATTTTAAACAAACATCCAAAAACTTATAATATTAGTATACATTACTGCCAAATTAGAACTTTAAAAAGGGTTTAAAAATAGAAATAACTTAGGCAGTTACATGGCGGACACACCGTACCTTTGCATAGTAATAAAAAAAGTATTTCATCCTAACATCCTTGTAAATAATGAAATCTGTGCTACCTTAAAATCACAAAGAAAGCGACTTTGTCTTTGAGGTAGATCTGCGATATAAACAGTAACGAGCAATGGTTTAGATGAACTATTTGAGCAGCTACTCAGAAGTTTGTTCAGGACTCAGACATCGCGCCTGAGCTGAGGACACTGTTAATTGGATATAACACCACACAACAATTTGTTAATATTAGTTATACCAATGTATAACTAATATTTTGGAACCGAGCATCAGAGGCGGATTGAGCTCTAGAATTTTTGGGATTCAGCTTACAATTATTTTTAGGGTTCCGTACCTGAAGGGTGCCAATGGGACCCTATTACAAAGCCTCCGTTGTCCGTCCGTCTGTCTGTCATCAGGCTGTATCTCATGAACCGTGATGGCTGGCTTGAATTTTCACAGATGATGTATTTCTGTTGCTGCTATAACAACAAATTCTAAAAATAGTATAAAATATTTTTTTAAGGGGGCGCACATACAATAAACGTGATTTTTTAATAGATAATTGAACCCTTCGTGCGTGATTCCGTCTCGCATTTGGCCGGTTTTTATTATATATTTTTTCAATTGTCCATTTTTGTCTGTACCTGCCATAAAAGTGAGTTTTACTCGAAGCGAGTAGCTTTGAGTAAGACTCACTCAGAATTAGCCTCAGCCATGAGTGACCCACAATTTAGTTAAGTGTTAGCCAAGTTTTCAGACTGAGATGCTAATAGGATGTGACAACATCAAATTGGGAGAAGTGAGTACTTTGAGACAATACATATAGTTACTTTGAATACAAAGAACAAGATTTAATATTAGTTAGAGTTCCAATTAAAACTGCAAAGTTTGAAATGAAAAGATAATGTCTGAACTTCTTCTAGACGAGGTTGTGTCGTTTTGCTGCGAAGTTCTTTTGGCCACCTTCCAGCTCCATCATCATATCATTACCATCATAATATTGCATTATTACGCAATTTACACAAATGTGCAAAATTTCAGCTCAATCGGTAACCGGGAAGTGGCTCAAATTTAATTTGCGAGATTGATGACAAACATCACGTAAGGTGAAATAAAATAAAAACCTGCATTATAAAGAACAACATAAAATCATATTGACAATATAGTAGACTTTAGTAATTACGAGAAATATCTTCAAGAAACGGTTTGAGCAGCTATGCCGCGCTTAAGTTAGGTTAACACTTAGGTTAGAGTTCGTGACTGAGTTTCGGCTTAGCTAAGTGTTACTCGTAGTCAAGTCTTTAGACTTAGATGCTAATTGGATGCAACACCATCAAATTGGGGGTTGAGTACTTTGGGAAAGGACATTTTGGGAAAGGACTTTATGATGATACATAGTTACGAATATGTAGATTTAGACGATCGAGTTAGGTTTGTCATAGTGCTTATAAGCGAAGGCTATTTAATATATTTCATAGGGTTTGACTAGTTAGACTGTGAGTGTGAAACGCTGTTTAAGATTGTTTCATGTTCACACTCTCTGTGTCGTTAATCCTGGTTACCATCCACACACACAAAGAGAAATAGGAGAACATACACCCAGATGAGAAATACTTTGTTATTCAGAATTTTTAACTTTAGGAAATTAGGCATCAAACTCCGGACTCTTTGGACAGTGTTCTTATGTTTTGTGCCATACGAGCCATAAAAACCTCGACAATTTTGCAAGTGAGGTCATGGACGTTGTTTTTTCTAAGTTCATGAGTGAGGTATGATTATTGATTATTCCATACAAGTATTAATAAGACTCTTAACGTTTGAACTGTACTCGTATATAAAATAGCTCACCCATAATACAAAAACACAGCACTATGTTGCTGTGCTGTACCACCATACTACCATAGATTCAATGGCATAGAATGATCTGTAAGATAAACAGTTACGTGAAATAGCTCGGGGCGAGTTTTTTAAGATCTATTCAGAAGTTTGCTTAAGACTCAGTTAAACTTCGCGACTGAACCTCAAGGCAAGAGTTATTCCAAGTCTTTAGACTTGAACGCTTATTGGATGTAACACCCTTAAATTAGAGTGGATTTGACGTCATCAGTCAATTATGAAAATTTAGCGACAGGCACGGTTTGAGTAAGAGCAGATGAAGAATTAATGCAGGATCCTCATAATAATATTATTATAATCCAGTTCTTGGGCCTCTATGACCTATTTACGAAGATTCATATTAGCTAACTATAGCTAACTTATAACTTCGTGTACCTAGCTTCTTAGATCTGCTCAACTTGACCTTGACTCCTTGGCACTCAAGAACAATCTTCAAGAATCAAACTTAAGAATTCTATCGTCATACGCTCTTTATTTTCCGAATCGCATGCTAGCATTCTCGATTCATCGCACGTGCGTTCATCGATAAGTCCCACGATCGATTCAGTTTTAAGCGAACACGGCTGCGTCTCAATATTATATGCTCGTTTACGCGGGAAATGTCGTTTAGAAGGTTTGGGTCTTCGTAGAACACTTACCGAGAATCTGAAAAAGAGCGCGTCAAATATGCGAGCCTTTTTTCTTATCGTATTACATTTTTCGTAATTTCGCAAATGTAACATTTATAGAACTGGTTGAATAAAATTTGTAAATCAGATAATTTTTAAAGTGTAGATGAACATGATATTGTAAGTTCAAAGTATACCATGATCTCATCCTATGGTATTGGTATTGGCAAATCCTTTTGGGGTTTATGAAATCTTGTATGACGATTTCCAATTGAAGAATTCGAATGCAGCTGCAGTAGAATTTTGGCAGGTTAATGGACATGTACACACACACACACACACACACACACACACCCACACACACACACACACACACACACGGAAAGCACACTATTATAATTTGATTCCACTATACTTTCGTAGTCACAACTGGTTTAACAATAAGTTACAATATGCGAGATATTAGGATTTGCTAGTTATCGATTTATTGTGCTGTTTTTATGTTGGGTGAATTATCGGATTCAATGATCCTAGATTTGTCCTCATGAGTACCAATTTAATTGGATTATTGATTGGAATTAAAATTAAAATTTGCTGCTTTAAAACAAGCACCAAATTTGGGATCTCGCAAGTCGGTTATAAGTTTTGAATTACGAAAATAAGTAAGAAATGATAATAAATTATAAGATATAACATTTTATTTTATTGCTTATTCTTGTATTAGCGTCTACTTGTTAAATGTTAAACTGCCGCCCACATTGGCGCCCGCCTCGGCGTGTACCACCTAACTCTATTCAATGTACTTACGTTTTTATAGTCTTATTTTCGTTTATAGAGATACTCGTACCTACATGTAATTTATAAGAGTTTGTAAGCGCGACTTGAAACCTTGCAAGTATATTAGTAGTAGTAAGTATACGACTGTATGCAGGACATATACATAGACAATCAGATGGTTAGTTAGTTTATTTGTCATCTACCGAGTATAGCGCATGCATTACGCTATCAAATTAAACATTGTGTCACTTTATGCATTGAAGGCATTTGTTCGATATAGGAGTGTTGTGGAATAAAACAGAAGAGCGAAAAATTGGCTTTTTGGTTTGTCCTCATTTAGAGTTAACAGACACGTTTTGAAGTAAAGTAGGTAATAGTTTTACTCGAATATTAAAGTGATGAAATACTAACGGTGAGTCGTTACATTTTGACTATTATTCGGCGGTCCAAAATTTTTATCAGTTATTTTTACTTGCCCTGGCAATATGTACGTTAAGATCAAGCAATGCAATTATATTTAAAAAAACTCTCATGTTTTCATACTGCAATGATGATTTATTTGTTTTTTAATGTTTTAATGAATTGAATTCCGATAACTCAATACCCATCACGTCAAAGTTATCTTAAAGTAACGGATTAAGCTAACGATACTGCGAAGTAATAAATCTTACGCAAAGCCAGTGTACCTAATTAGTCTGGTGCAGCGTGCGTGCTCGCCCACCGGCACAGAAGGTGCACGCTGGCCCACGTCTTGTCATAGATAATGAATTGTTACATCGTATACGGTGCACGTTACATTAATAAAGGTTTTGGATATGTACTACACGAAAAACATGGAAATACATCACTCTATTATTTTTTGGAAAAGGTACTGTTGCTAAACGAACTAACATGTGGTCTATCTCTTTCGGATTGCTACTGCAACTGCACATGACTTAAGATAAACTCGGGTCACACTAGCTACTTTAAGCATCGGAGATCGACAATTGCATGCATTACATGTGCATCGATGCTGCAGTTTAGGCACTTGGACGCGGCATCGGAACCGCGCGTTTCGGATGCTGAATCGCTGCGTTTTGTGACTAAATCGCAGATCGCCGTAGTTAAAAGTAGCTAGCATGGCCAAGCCGTTAGATAAGGCAGGGGTTAATTTTAGATTTTTGTGATATAAAAGGAGCCAGAGCTATTCCTTATTACATCAGCTACCTGCCAGTGAAAGTCCCGTCAAAATCGGTCCAGCCGTTTCAGAGATAAGCCGGAACAAACAAACAAACAGACAGACAGACAGACAGACAGACAGGACAGGCAGATAAAAATTGTAAAAAATGTTATTTTGGTATACGCATCGGGTATATATTAATCATATGCATGTAGTAAAAATCGGTTATTTCAATATTACAAACAGTCACTCCAATTTTATTATTTTGTATAGATGCCGAAAAGCAATAATAATATGTATTGTGTTTTGGTAGAATGGTGCGGTTGCCAGTTTGACTAAAATGGGGCGCCCGTACTTGAGGTCTGGGCTGTAGCGAACACTCAATACCTCGCGACTTGCATGCTCTATTTAAATCAATAAAAAATTAACAAAATGAGAATCTAAAATATACCTGAAGTGGATGCGTAGAGTTCCTTGTTTTATTTTGTATGTAGTAGATCGGTAACAAAAACAAGAATGATTAAAATACGAAATTATTAAGTAAAATACATAATGAGTATTTTAAGAACGATCGTGTAATTTTGCGTTTTAACAGATAAATATCCTGTTAAATCAAATCAAATCAAATATTTTTATTTGTAAATCAAAGAAAGTATTTCAGAGCTGCACAAGAGAACAGACCAACCGTAATTTCGCTGAATCAATACCATTTATTGGGATTTGATCTGATCTATATTTTAACTATTCTAAAGGTACTTGTTCAACCGATAACGTTGAAGCAAAAGGATTATGATTTCAACAGGATGATGTATAAATTAAATAATAAACCATTTTATAAGATGGAAGTAGATAAAGGCACACACGTCCACAGCTGTGAACTTAGAGCATCAAGGTATGACAGGTATGAAACCCGTCAGAGAGGAGTGGCCTTTACGGGCGAACCCTTCGTCCCAACGTCCATGCACAATGTGCCTTCTAGTTATACAATTATTGTGTCTGTGTGTGTCGGTGTCAGTGTTGACGGTGCATAGAAAATGACGTTGTTAATTGAAATTGACATATTTTAAAATATATGCGTCTGTAGCGATGAAAGAATATTTGTGAATGTGTGACAAAATTAAAATGTGTGCGTTCTTCCCCCGCACCAGATTTGGCACAAAAATTATGTATCGAAGCGAGGCGCTATTCCGTCTCTACTGAAGGGTCAGTCAGTAACTTTGATGCTCTAAGGCTATGAATGATAGGTCTTTTGTTTCGAACTTTTAAGTATGAGTTTACAGAAGTCGGATCTTAGTTTACTGTTACATTTATATGTATTAGCACACAAGCTACATATTACTAACTACCCTAGCTTTACTTAATATTTATTCAGCGCTGGTGCTGCGGTGGTCTGGTTTACGACATCCTGCGTCAATTGCCGCGTCTGTTTACGCGTTCTTTATTAGTTATGCGCCGAGTGCTGGCATTAGCAGTTTTACTGAGACATACGGACGGATAAATTTGTACTAAGCTTATCTTTGTGTACAAGTAAGAATCTTAAACGTATTTTCACAGTCCAGTAGCGAGCAACAGCAACTCCTGTTTCTTGATGCTCTCTGATAGGTTACGAAAGACTCTAATTTATTAGTCGTTACAGCTTAACTTATGGTGTCTTGCCTGAGTAGTGAAGAGATGTAAGTTGGGGCATATATATACGCATATAAACATATTATCGTTTATTCCGATGGTGGACAAGGATTCTTCACACAAGCCACAGGATTCTAGCAACCATAAGAGTCGATCGTTCGTTTCGCATTAACCATTTTGTAGGTGGTAGAACTATTATGGTTCGCCCGGGGAAGTACCACCGCTGCACCCACTTCTGCCGTGAACCAATACTATTGTGTTTCGGTGGAAAGGTGCAGTTACCGGCCACACTTACATGAGGCGACCACCAGCCCCCGGAGTAGCAGCGCAACTGCACACGACCTCAGACAAGACTTAACTATGCTCGCTTGAGGTTGTATGTAGATGTCCATGGGCTGCAGCGACCACTTAACACCACGTGGCCTGCATGCTCGTCTGCTACTCAAATAAAAAAATAAAAATAAAACAATTACTGACAATGAGTCAGTACCCAAAGTCTGTGCTAACCCAATGTGTAAGTAAGTAAGAAGAAGAAGCAGTAAGAGCAAGCAGTTTAGGATAAATACACAAAAGCTCATAGCAACGAGTTACAAAGATTATTCCGAGAGTAGTCTAGGCGAGCGCCCCCTGTGTCGCAAAACTGAGATCGTTAAAGGCGTTAACGATATTCGTTAACCACATCCGGTATCGCGTATTGACGCCTCGCCGTAAACTGTCGCCTACACGCATACATGGACATTGGATATACTCATGGAACTAATCCTGTAGGTGGTAGATTTTAATGGTTCTACCCGGGAAGTACCACCGCTACAGCTACTTCTACCGTGATGCAATTCGAATGACGACCAATGGCGCAATGGTTACCATGCCGGACTGCCGATCGGAGATTCCCGGCGAGGCAGAAATTTTAATGATGAGTTTAAATTTCTGCTCTCGTCTGGGTTTAGTGTTTCTGTCTTTGTATGTGTTCATGGTACCCACGACACAGGTTATATTCTACTCTACTGTGGGGCTATGAATGTGAAACGTTATTATTATTTATTTAATGTGTTTGGGTGGAAAGGTGTAGTTGCCGGCCAGACTTACATGACGTGTCCATCAGCCTTCGGAGTAGCAGCGCAACTGCACACGTGGCCTGGTATCTCGTCTGACTCAAATAAAAAAGTCCTTGGTTTTGATTTTAGGTAATATTACTTTTAAAATCATACGTAGGTATATCCTTTTAAAAATGTCAGATAAAATATCTTTGAACATGGCCTCTGACTTTGTTGATACACAGAGATCAGTTCTGTTGTTGAAGTGTGCTATCGTCCACCAAACCGTATTGGAGCAGTGCTATAATAAACTCCAGGCTTCCCCACGAGTGACTCGTGCCTCGAAGATATTATGTCAAGGACTACCGATGGATCTTAAATCAAATTTTACTTAAGTTCCTTCTTGAAACTCAAAATTCAAACTTGTAGAGTAAAACTTGGTGATGCTATAAGTGCGAAAACGGCTTAATAGTGTTGAGACATTATCATCGTATTTACATAATATTACATTGTATGTGTTCCGAATAAAAAAAATAAAAAAATCAGTCAGTTTCATTACGAGAACATTAGTTTCACAACATTGTTGTTCACAGACAGAGTAGAAGTGGGCTTTTTGTAAATTAGGTACATTTGGACGGACTCTTGACAACAACGTATTGAAATTAAATATTCTGACGATATAGAATGTATGTATATTACTTCAATATTATCGATATTCTACGAATCCTCACAAGTTTTTAAGAATATTTTAACCAGCATTAAAATTTTAAAACTTATTAAAAATACTCATTTTACTGAAGGGTTAGCTCAACATATTTGATTACCATAAGCTCTTCAAGCGGAGAGCTATCCGTCAAATTGCGGAATTAGTCAAAGTGCAAAAACTGAGCGAAATGACGAGTGGCGTGAAATTCCGCTAAATATTTGAATTCAAAGCTCATGGTGAATATTTTAACGAGGCTAACGCTAATTAAAAACCTTTGCTAGTATCAAAGTGAGTATGTTGTTACAGGCGAACTGTATACTCCGACAATTCCTGAAGTAACTAAGATTTTATTAAAAAAATCGATCAAGGTAATTTATAAACGGAGACTTGAAAATTTGTTCATGTTAAAGTAGGTACATATATATTGTTACGCGCTATGGGTAATGAAAATGCCGTTTGACACGTAGAAGACGTTTATTGTCAGCTTCCACAAAAATCCACTTGACAGAGTCCGAATCACAATGCACAATCACTATAGTCCAATATCTTCGCTTGAGTCGTCGAAATAATTCTTCCTTGTCGCTTGGTAGAGATCGCTTCGTTTTCACTTCCAGAAACAAACTGCCCAGTCGCGGCTCGGCGCGTGCCTTATACGGCTGCCCATGGTTCTCCAGAAATTTCCCGAACCACCAAATACAATAGGCCCGTCCCGAACCTTCCTTTATGTTATTAGTTATTATTACACACTATGTACAGTCAAACAATAGCCGCGGCCCGCGATGTAAACAACCTATACATGTACGCTATATATAGGTACGTACTAACCGCGGATCCCGAATTTGTTTACTTGTAGAAATCGATGTTTTTCTTATGACTGTTTTTTCTAGAACTTTCTTCACTGTTCGATAGTAGACCTAATACCTGTTTATGCGTTTTTGGGGTTTTGCTGTACGACGCTTTGTTTTTGAGATATAGGTACTCAAAGGCGTAACATTACCCCCTCCTTAGTCATGCTCGTCCCGAGCATGATTCTTTCCGTGGTATTTTGCTAGTCGGTCTACATGTACTACTTTTAGCTTGCCGCGGGGACCCCCCGCGGGTACGTGATGTCGTTAATCTTTGTGACAATAGTGTAAGGTCCTTCCCAGCGAGGTTGTAATTTCGGAGACTTCCCCTTCTTCCTCTGCGGATTGTGGAACCACACTAGAGCTCCTTCTTCAAATCCCTTGGAATTGGCTTTCCTGTCATATCGGGTTTTCATGCTTGTGCTGGTTTTCAAGCTGTTCTCCCGGACCATCTTGTGTACCTCATTTAGCTGGTATTGAAGATCACTTACGTACTCCGTCACAATCTTGGGACCATCCGGTGGAGTTCCAGTTATAGCGTCTATCGGAAGCCTGATTTCTCTGCCGAAGTTCACCTTTGCTGGAGTAAATCCTGTACTGTCGTGGAGTGCCGAACGATACGACATAAGGAACAGAGGTATGTATTGGTCCCAATCTTTTTGATGTTCATCCACTACCTTAGCCAAGTGATTTTCCAACGTTTGGTTGAATCTCTCGACCATACCGTCTGACTGTGGATGAGCAGGAGTCGTGCGCGTCTTATGCATGCCCAGCAAACTACACATTTCTTGGAAAAGCCCCGACTCGAAATTACGTCCTTGGTCCGAATGGATTTCCATAGGTACACCATATCGGCAGACTACTTCTTGCACGAGCTTTTTAGCCACGGTGTGTGCTTCTTGATTGGGAGTGGCAAATACTTCAGGCCACTTGGTGAAATAGTCCTGCACAACTAAGATGTATCGGTTTCCATCTTCGGTTACTGGAAATGGTCCAGCTACATCAATAGCTATACGCTTCCAAGGTGCTCCAACGTTATACAACTTTAATTTGCCTTTACTTCTTGTTTGGGGACCTCTGACTGAAGCGCAAGCTGTACATTTTCTGCACCAATCTTCAACATCTTCGCGACAATGTACCCAATAGAATCTTCTTCGCAACTTTACTAGTGTTTTCTTGACGCCAAGGTGCCCACCGGAAGTTCCATCATGAATGTGCCTTAGTACAGAAGACACCATACTTCTTGGTACTACCATCTGTAGGGTTACTTCCTTTCCGGTGTTAGACTCCCATCTTCTATGTAAGACATCATTTTCCAAGACTAAGCTGTCCCATTGAGCCCAATAGCTTTTAGTAACTGGACTACATACTGACACATCATTCCAGCTGGGTTTGTTGTCACTTCGTTTCCAGTCCAGTATTAACCGTAGATCATCATCTTCTTCTTGCGCTTTCTTCATGTTTTCGTTGGTCCATTCATCGTCTAAACCTTGTGTCCTTATTAATTTAACATGTCCTATGGTTTCCTGTTTCTGACAGTGTTTGCAATCTTCAGGACAAGGTCTTCGTGATAAGGCATCGGCGTTGCTGTGTCCTTTTCCACTCCGGTGTTCCGTAACAAAATGAAACTCTTGCAGTTGCTCGAGCCATCGTGCCACTTGACCTTCAGGATTTTTAAACTGCAGGAGCCATTGTAATGCTGCGTGATCTGTCCGTAGTGTAAACTGGCGACCAATAAGGTACTTCGAAAAATGTTGCAAGACCTTGACCACGGCAAGTAACTCTCTACGAGTAACGCAGTAATTTCTTTCTGGTTTCGAGAGTGATTTGCTGAAGTATGCTATCACTACCGTGTGCTCGCCTTGTATCTGTGATAAAACGCCGCCGATTCCAGTATTACTCGCGTCCGTATCCACGATGAACCTCCCATCGCGACTTGGATATCCTAATATAGGCGTTTCACACAAACAACGTTTTAGCTCTCTGAAAGCATCTTCACAGGTCGAATCCCAGACAAAATCTCGTTTTTCTTCCGTAAGACGATGTAATGGCCTGGCTATATCTGAAAATTTCTTTACAAAACGTCTGTAATACGTACACAGACCCAGAAATGAACGAACTTCAGATTTGTTCCTCGGAGTAGGCCAGTCCTGCACAGCCTTAATCTTCTCTGGGTCGGTTTTAACTCCTTCCGGGGAAATTATGTGCCCAAGATAGCTCACTTCTTTCTTGAAGAGGGCACATTTCTTCGGGCTTAGCTTAAGGTTGGCGTTCCTAAGCCGTGTAAAGACCCTTTCCATATTCCGCAGGTGTTCCTTAAAAGTACGCCCCATGATGATAATGTCATCAAGGTATACCAAACATACGTCTCCAAGAAGGCCCACCATTACCCTTTCCATGAGACGTTCGAAAGTGGCGGGTGCATTACACAAGCCGAATGGCATAACTTTGAATTGCCATAGACCGTTTCCTATTTCTGTACTGAATGCTGTCTTCTCCTTATCTTTTGGATCTATCTCCACCTGCCAATATCCACTCTTGAGATCAATGGTTGAGAACCACTTCATACCACTGAGCATGTCCAGCGTGTTATCTATTCGAGGCAGGGGATAACTATCCTTTTTGGTAACGTTATTCAGCATCCGGTAATCTACACAGAACCTAGTGCTTCCGTCCTTTTTCTTTACCAAGACAACTGGTGAAGACCACGGACTTGTAAGAGGGCACATTTCTTCGGGCTTAGTTTAGGTTGGCGTTCCTAAGCCGTGTAAAGACCCTTTCCATATTCCGCAGGTGTTCCTTAAAAGTACGCCCCATGATGATAATGTCATCAAGGTATACCAAACATACGTCTCCAAGAAGGCCCACCATTACCCTTTCCATGAGACGTTCGAAAGTGGCGGGTGCATTACACAAGCCGAATGGCATAACTTTGAATTGCCATAGACCGTTTCCTATTTCTGTACTCAATGCTGTCTTCTCCTTATCTTTTGGATCTATCTCCACCTGCCAATATCCACTCTTGAGATCAATGGTTGAGAACCACTTCATACCACTGAGCATGTCCAGCGTGTTATCTATTCGAGGCAGGGGATAACTATCCTTTTTGGTAACGTTATTCAGCATCCGGTAATCTACACAGAACCTAGTGCTTCCGTCCTTTTTCTTTACCAAGACAACTGGTGAAGACCACGGACTTGTAGAAGGTTCGATAATTCCGTTACTAGCCATGTCTTTGATGAGTTCAGTGACTTCTTTTTCTTTTGCCTATGGTATCCTTCGAGGTCTTTGTTTAATGGGCCTAGCGTCGCCGGTGTCAATTTGGTGCTTGACGAGTCCTGTTCGTCCGAAATCACAGTCCTTTGCAAAAATTTCTTTAAATTTTGATAGGAGTTCCCATGCCTGCTGTCGCTCGGAAGTAGATAAATTCTCCTTAGAAGCTTCAAGAAGTTGACAGACAATATCAGCGTTATTTTGTTTCTCTGGCTGTACTGCTTTGATATTTCCCAGCTGTCTAAGAAGTTTCACTTTCTCGCATCTTCCCATTAAGCTGTTTTTCTTATGACTGATTTTTCTAGAACTTTCTTCACTGTTCGATAGTAGACCTAATACCTGTTTATGCGTTTTTGGGGTTTTGCTGTACGACGCTTTGTTTTTGAGATATAGGTACTCAAAGGCGTAACAATATATTTACCTACTTTAATTTATAGTATAATATATAATATATATGATGTATTAGGACTTTGAAGAAATTTCTGAGTTAAAGAAATGAAGAAAAAGAAAATTGTTAGTCAAAGTTTCCATGCTTCTCCTCCTGGTTCCTAATACCTGATTAGCTCTCCCTAAAAAATAATTAAAGTTTGACTGTCGTTGTCGTTTTACAATTCTTCTATTTGACAATTACCTATATTTTAGTTTACGGCGTTCTTTCCTCTTTTTATAGATATATTTGAACATTATTTCCATTAAAGTTGCCATAGTATTTTAATATTTTATTTGTTATAGATAGATAAGCTATTTCGCTTTACCATGCCTGGTATTACTTAATTATTTCATCTATTTTTTGTAAATTTTATTAGAAATCTTTGATACTCATTGAGAAATAAATAAGTTTTGATCCTTTAAAATAGCACTGTATGCAGAGTAAAACACAATTTTCTCATATAATTTAATATTAATAACTTGTACTTTTCCTGAAATACTGAAATTTACTGTTTGGCTCATACATATTATACAGACTGATTTGGAATGAACGTGAATCTATTAGTTCAACGATAGAAATCAAATCGTAATCAATAGGTAATTGATAACTTTTTAACGAATGAATGAATGAATGAGCGTAAATAATGTTTTGAATTTAACTAGACCTTATTGAGGCTTTTCGAAGGCTTAGTATCAATGAACTACTTTATAACACATTTTTAATTAAAAGTGTTGATTGTGTCATCGGTTTTACTCAAGATTAATTTTGGGGAGCCCGACTTTTCATAATAAAAGTGTGCAATAGTTGTAATCGGTAGGGAATTAAGAGGAAACTTTCTCATCTCTTTAACAAAAGTTACCTCAAAATTGCACTTTGTTCGGCGACTAATGTAGAGCATTAACGATACGATGCGCGCGGTCAAGAGTTGCATGGGTGACTGCTGGCTACTGACTATCAACAGTCGTTGACCGGCAAAAGCTTAGCCAGTGGGTTAAAAACATCTGACATCGGTTTGATCTGACATTCATGGCCATGTTTTTTTATTTAAAGGGTTCGGCAGCGACAAGGTTTCGCTTTCAGAAATAAAAGAGAATGCGAGAAAGCCCACATTAATTAGCATATAAATGTCGATCTACGGCCTGCGTCAGTGACATCACACCGTAATTGTCTACGCGAGCCCGCTTCTAATGCTTAGGCGTGTTTTAATTCTGTTAAAATCCTCCCCGTTTTGCTTTTTGGAAAGTTCATCTTTAAGTGTTACGACTACGACATCAGATTGTTTTATCATGATGACTTCCTTTATCCTCATAAAATGCTGGCAAATTTGTCTATCCTAGGAGCCGGATCTCAACTCATATCGTCATACACTCATAACGGTTGGGATCCGAGTGGTCTGCATGCTCATCTGCTACTTCATTCAAATAAAAAAAGACTTAAGAAAAAACCTTACCTTGCGAGGTCAAAGGCACGCAAAACGTATAGTGTGTAGTGTCCCTCGAGTATGGACTTTCAGATGCTTTTTCGTGTTTGTCTCATAGAAAGAATTTTTTTTAATGGAAATCTTCAAAGTCCACAAATCGCAGTGATTTCTTGTTACATTCGTGTCGTATCAGTGTCGTATCGCGATATGTAAATGCGAGTCATGAAAATCTGTTCACCGTGGCGTCGTTAATTAAATTTATTTCATTTAGGAACCGCTTAGAAAGTTCCGAACTAGCAACTCGTATGTCGTGGTTGTACGTATCCAGAAGTTTAATCGAGTCCAATGTTACATGTGTCTGTATTTCTGTACGTACTAAACAGGATTAAATTATTAGAAATTTAGATGTCATCTGAAGGGTGTGTTATTGAGAGCAATTATGGGATGGGCTGTTACAATTTATTTCCTGCGTTAGTGTTCAAAATTACTTATATATATAGGTAGAAAAAAAAATAAGAATTTATAAAATCTCCGTCGTCAAATCTTGTACTAACCATCGGAGATCAGATAATAAGACACTGTCGAGTTGGAATATCTATTTATTTATCCCTCAACAGTCACATATGTCATAATAATAACAACTTTACGACCTACACTGAAAACCTTCGACACAATGTATGAAAAGCTATGACACACCTTTTTGGTATGTTGTAGGTACCTAGTTTAATGTTCATATTATTATCAGCATTTCATGAACACGTACTAGATGCTATGTTAGAATTTGAAAATTGCAAAAAGTATATATTTGCCCTTGGTTGACTACACCGTACAAAAATGTAATAGGTATACAATTATAGGATGTAACAGAAGTTTACGTAAAGGCATATAATGTCAATAATTTACACAAAAGTAGCAATAAACTATTCGCTTATTTAGTAAATTTTAACAAACTTCAGCTCAAGGTATTAATAATTATTACATACAGTATTGGCAACATTGACCGTTAATCATTATCTCAAATACGTACGTTAAAGACCAACACTAAACACATACATGTTACCTACATCCTCTCGTTAACTAGGATGAAGTGATTACGAAGGGCTAGTCCAGGGGCCGGAGGGTCGGACCCGTAATTTATTTGGGCGCATTTTGCATACATTAACAAATTGCGGGCATCCACGCGTGCGGACTGAGATTATGAACACTGCTTTACAATGATCTGAACCAAGTCTTACGTTAAACGGTTGAGATGGATACAACGACGATAAATTATATGTTATAATTTATCGTCGGAAACATAGACAATGATTCTGTAATTCTCTTGAACAAGTTATTTGTTGTGTGTATACTGTATACACACGCACAGTTAGGGAATACGTTATAGTCCCTGTAGCTTCGGGATTAAGAATAGAGCTACGGTATCTGTACGGTACCTGATCGTAAGAGGCGACTAAATGGGGGCTTCCGGAGATGCGGACGGAGCTTGACCCGTCCAGCCAGCAGCCCCAGGAGGGACGGCGGTGTATGCGGCCGCATGCCGCCGTGAACA
This sequence comes from Pyrgus malvae, assembly GCA_911387765.1. Taxonomy (NCBI): domain Eukaryota; kingdom Metazoa; phylum Arthropoda; class Insecta; order Lepidoptera; family Hesperiidae; genus Pyrgus; species Pyrgus malvae. The sequence goes on along the minus strand of OU426960.1, from coordinate 1,033,472 downwards.
CCTGAAGGCGCAGGAGAGCACATCTGCTCTCTGCTCTGGGCCCGTTCTGGGTCGCCGCACGTGGAGGACACCGGTGTGTTCCAATGGAGATCCCGGAGTCCTCACAAACGCAGAGGCAGCGCCGAGAGGGTTTTAGTGCGGTCAAATCCCACATAACCCGGTATCCTCTCCTAAGGTGCTGGGTACCTTTTGAAGGTTACTCTCTTCCCGATACCAAAAAAGGTGAGTAGTTTAGATTAATAGGTACTCTTAGTATTAGGATATGTTTTTATATACTGTGGATATGTATAGCCAGACTACGTTTTTTGTACCGAAATTTTTTGAAGACATTACTTTAGGTTTATTTCTGTTACTTCACGTTGACGCGTCGTTATTATTAAGTTACTAGCGGCCGTCCGCGACTTCGTCTTAGTAGAATTTAGTTTTAGGTTTTTCGTAATATAAAAGTAACCTAAGTTCTTATTCCATCAGCTACCTGCCAGTCCTGTTAAAATCGGTCCAGCCGTTTCAGAGATATGCCGGCACAAACAGACGGACAGACAAACAAAAATTGTAAAAAATATTATTTTAGTATATGTACCGTATATACATTCATATGCATGTAGTAAACATTGTTTATTTCAATATTACAAACTGACACTCCAATATTATTTATTTGTATAGATGTAGATCTCGTAGATGTAAGGTATGCTGATGCGCCTATGGACGAAATGAAATGAAATGAAATGAAAATACTTTATTGTTGACTGTTTACACACATAAAATAAGATGTTTAAAATTATAATTGGAGTTTTAAACAGTCTACCATGTTCTGGCATACAATATTATTAATTAAAATTAACTAAAAAATATTTTGTTTTAAGATCCGATAAGAATAATCTTAACGGATCATCGGCTTTTGATGCCTACCCACCGCTGGGTCAATGAGAGAAAAAAAGCCGGCGGAAAAAAAACTCTCAGGCATTGTTTACAGTTACACTTGTCTTATTTTATAATGTATGTTACGCGGAAGCTCCCCAAACTATTTTTATTGCACGTATTACGATGTCTTATCTTCAAAAAGTTCGTTTATATTGTAATATGCTTTTTTTATAAGCCAATGTTTTAATTGTTTTTTAAATTTAGTATTTGGTAACTGTTTTATATCTATGGGTAATCTATACATATAATAAAACTGTAAGCAGGGTCAATTCTGTACATTGCATATAAATTTAAAAAAATACTTCTAGGGGTCTTTTTATAAGTAACAGAAGCTAAAAATATAAGTTTTGTAATTATTGTCTGTCTGTCTGTCTGTCTGTTGTTAGCTTTTCACGCAAAAACTACTGGACGGATTTTGATGAAACTTTTTTTGTTTTATATATATTGGTCTTCGCTAACATTTAGGCTATAGATAATTTTAAAAATCACCCTTTAAGGGTGTGAAATGAGCGATGAAAATTTGTATGGAAAACTTGGATTTTTTCAATAGATTTTCTTGAAATTTGGTATAAATATTTTCTAATCAAAATAAAAGAATACGTGTTTCAGCATTTCCCGAAATTCACCCTTTAAATGTCAATTTTCTTTGAAACTCTTTGAAAATTGAGTGTCGAAACTTGATGTACAGAATATTTTTGTGCAGAGTAATATACTTATAATTTTGTATTTGTAATTTTTACTAATATTGTAAGAATTCTATTTAAGCTTTTTTCAAAACTACCCCTCAATAGCAAATAAAATGGATTCGAATGTTGGTATCTCAAGCGTACAATAATTAACCTTAACTTAATATTTCATTCTCAAATTCTTTTCCCTTCTTTGAATGATGTGTTTACTGATATATTGTTGAATGAATTTCCGTAACATTAGTGTGTATTTCATATCAATCGGGTGATAAACAAAAAAGTTATGTTCATTTACACAATACGCGACATAAACTTAAAAGGCACTTTGGGGAATTTGTATGAAAGTTTCGGTAACAGCCCATTCAAAACCATAAATAAAAGTTAAAATTTAAGTAAAATTATTTTGAACTCTCACTAATATTGTCGACTATATTAAATATACTTAGATCAGCTTACTGTATTTTCTTTCGTTGGCCGAGAATGGCTAGACTATAGGTACCTAATAAGCGCATCGCGATAAAGCTCGCGCCGAACCTTACATCACAGGCTCCATTGAGTTAGTTGCTCAGCTTATTAGTCTTCTTTTGTGGTGGAAGATTATGAACAGGCTGCAGCTGAAACGATTATTATCGCTACATTATATCAAGCTGCAACCTTTTTAGCATTCCACTGCTGAGCATAGAGCTCTCCCAATATTGAGGAGGCCTCTAGCTCCGATGAACCGAAATCCAAATCTTACAACTCAATGCATCCAGCATTAAGGTTGACAGATACGGAATCTAAACCTTCATACAGAATGTACAAAGCCTTAACAAAACGAGACTACTGCAGACATCTAGGTGACCAATAGTTAAACTTTTAGTGAACCAACTGTTAATCTCAATATCTACCTATATAGTAATTTGACATTCGATTTATCAACCACAAAGTTTACATGTCATACGGTAGATGGCGTTATTGAGCAATATTCATTTCTTCTCCAAAGTGATTCGATGGAGATAATTTCAAATAAAAGCCTTAAGTCTAATAAAAGTAAGTACATAGTGTAAAAAAATAAAAAATAACATTTCACACGTGTAGCCTCACATTAGGGTAGATATACCCTGTGTCGTGGGTGCCATGAACACACATAGAGACAGAAACACAACCACCCAGACCGAGAACAGTTTAAACTCATCATTGAAATTTCTGCTTCGCCCGGATTCTAACCCGGGACAGTTCGATTAGCAGTCCGGCATGGTAAACATTGCGCCACGCGGGTTGTCCCATCGTTGGGTAGGTATACGTATGATGCTGAACATTGTTAATTGGACCAATGATACTTAACTCATTTTTTGCGTCTCTTTATTGCGTACGGGCTGAGGGCTCATCCACACACGTTGATTGATGGAGATATTAAGGATTCTTTAAAGATTCTTATAAAAATATTCTTTATTTCCAAATACAGATAGCACACTGTGTAGAGACCCTGCCTTCTGCTTTAGTTTTCACAATGTTATATGAGCTATGACTTATGACCAAACTGCTGTCCGCAAGTTTTAAACCTATAGTTTATTAATTGACCTTACAATTATTTTTCCGATTGTTTAATCCTAAGCACGTGTATGTTTAGAAATTTTATCTCCCAACTACAAGTAGTTGTATAGTGCACCTCTTTTCTGCAGTAGGTTAAAGCTATGTATATAGAATGAGTCTATACATTCTTTGCAGTATAAATTCACCCAATTTACTAAAGATACTATTTTTAACATAGATGAAGCCACGGGTACAGCAGTATCTCTTAACTTTAATAAACGAGGTACATATATATTTTTAAAGAGAATCTTATTGCGCGAGAAAAGCGAAACGTGAGAAAAGTGGATAGTAAGATCAGTACAGTAAGCAATCCTTACTGTTTTAGGTTTGAAGGATTTAGAAAAAATACATTAGGTTTCTTCTGAACATATGAACATTGTATTATAAGTGATTTCACTATAATGTAAGAATAATCTACCTACTACTTATTCAATGCAAATAAATAATCTTTAATTTGTAATCAATCCATTTTATAAAAGTCTTTATACACGCGGACGACGTCGCGGGCACAGCTAGTTTATTATATATTCTAATAGCAAATATGTATGTACTATTTCTGAAAATCTGACATTTTACTCGAGGTAAATACAAAGCGTCAATATCTTTTAGTCTCGTGGGCACATCTCTTATGCGCATGTTTATTTGCTTTTCAAACAAGTTTTTATTATTAAAAACGAAAGTACAAATCTCTAATATATATATTCCAGTTAATGTAAGGAATTTCTTTTCTGAAAATAGTGAGCGAATAGATTCGTCACCCGCTTTACCATACAATATTCTGAGACTACGTTTTTGCAATATAAATGTTCTACTAACATTAACAGAATTTCCCCAGTATATAATACCATATGTTAGAAGGGGGTAAATATTGGCATAGTAAAAACTTTTAGCTACTTCGAGAGTTGACGCATCTACTAATACTGAAAGAGCATAACAATTAGCCGATATCTTATTATTAATTTTATCAATATGACTTTTCCAATTTAAGTGGGTATCTAAGGAAACCCCTAAGAAATTCGTTTGCTCTACTTCTTCTATTTCAACTGCATTTAAATGAATATTTAGATTTTCTAAGTTCTGTTTATAATTTTTAAATTGCATTATTTTAGTTTTATTTAAGTTGACCTTGAGGTTCAGTGTGTCTAGCCATGTTTTTATAGTTACTAGTGTACTTCTTATTTCATTCCTATAATCCTCAGCTGAAATGTTTTCATTGTAAAATAAAATTGTTGCATCATCAGCGAACATAACACATGGATATTTTGCTATAGTGGGTAGTTCATTTATATACATTAAAAATAATAGTTTAAAAAAACTAAAAAACACGCTTTTTATAGAAAACCGAACTAAAAAATAGAAAATAAATTTTAATGAATTTAAATTAAGAAAATAGTGTTAAAAATTTCAATGAATATAAGTTAATAATAGTGTGAATAAAAAAAAAAATTATTTTAAAAAAAGCGTGGGGTGCATGGTGTCAATAGTTATAAATATTTTATTGACAGATATGAGTAGAGTGATTATCATTTCGATAATATTTTAAAAAGCACCCCACGCTTTTTTTTAAATAAAATATTTTTTTTAATTCACACTATTATTAACTTATATTCATTGAAATTTTTAACACTATTTTCTTAATTTAAATTCATTAAAATTTATTTTCTATTTTTTAGTTCGGTTTTCTATAAAAAGCGTGTTTTTTAGTTTTTTTAAACTATTATTTATTTTCTACTTTTTAGTTTGGATTATTTATTCTTTCCATGATGTTTCCACGAGCAATGGACTGGTTACTGAGAACCTTCTTCTTTCTTTCAAAAATATCTTTATCTATCATTAGGCTTGTTACATAACAAGGTTACATATTTTTTTAATTTTTACGTTTTCATAAAATTTCACCTGTCTTACGACTTAACAAATTATTTATATTCTTTATATATCTCATACACGTTTTCGGTTACTGAGCACCAATAGTCTACTCCCCTACATAAATATGAGCAACCCAAGCAGCAAAATAGTCGAATAGTAATTAGATTACTCAGCCTTTAATCGTTTAAGAGCCGAGTAACCGTTCTTAAAACACCCATTTATCGTGTAATAGCGGTTATCTCGACTATTTGGCAATATTTGCTAATGTGTGCTTTAAGGACGTCGAATAAACGTTTACAGCACTATGTTTTAGCACTTTTACTCCACCTTTTAGCAGATGTTGAATTAAAGTGCCTAAAATACTCGTTATTAGATCGTTTGATCTATAACAGTCGTATAATAGCTGTAGCTCTATAAACGCAATCGAACAAAAATCATATTTTGCAAATTGAAAAATGGAATAATTTTATCAAATTAGTGTATTGTCATCGGTCCTCAATAAATCTACAAAGTTTGAACGAAATCTGGCCGTTTAAAGTGGGTCAAAATCGCGCCCAAAGAAGTCGGTTACAAACATACAAACATACAAACATACAAACATACAAACATACAAACATACAGGTGAAGCTAATAAAAAGCGTGTAATAATTATGGACCAAGAACACTACCCTGAGGAACACCTATTTTACAAATCTCGAATTTAGATTGAACCTCTTCTAACGTATTGTTCGATTTATTAAATGTTGTAAGTACCGTCGATTGTTTCCTATCATTAAGGTAAGATTGTAATAGCTTATAAGCGATACCTCGAACACCAATTCTTTCCAACTGTCTTAGAAGTATGTTATGCACGACACAGTCAAACGCCCTGGTCATATCGACAAACAGAGCGGCGCATTTTACTTTATTATTAATATGTGTCCAAACTTGAGAAAGCATCCTGTATATAGCACAAGAGGTAGATCTATTTTGCCTAAATCCAAATTGAAAATCACTTAATATTTCATTTCTATTCATGTAACTAACCAGTCTGCAAAAGATTACTTTCTCGAAAATTTTTGAGAAGCTAGGCAGTAACGCTATTGGTCTATAGTTATTAATTATGTCTTTTGGGCCTTTTTTGTGAAGGGGCTTAATTAATGTGACTTTAAGATCATCTGGAAAGCAACCCGTTTCTAACATGATGTTGATAATATACACTAGAGGTTTTACAATTGCATTAATACAAGACTTAATTACTTGTGTGGAGATCCCATCGTAACCACAACTTTTTTTATTTTTCAGTTGCCTAACTATTGTAACTACTTCTTGTTCGTCAACCGGTTTAAGATACATACTTTGACATAGACTATCAAATTGAGAACATAAATTCATAAGAAGAAAAGAAGAAGTACCAATATAAATAAGTTTCACTGAGCACTACTACCATTTTGTACACTAATAATAATAATAATAAACGTTTCACACTCATAGCCTCACAGTAGGGTGTATATACCCTGTGTCGTGGGTACCATGGACACATACAAAGACAGAAACACAAACACCCAGACCGAGAACAGAAGTTTAAACTCATCATTCAAATTTCTGTTTCGCCGGGAATCGAACCCGGGATCCTTCGATTAGCAGTCCGGCATGGTAACCATTGCGCCACACGGGTCGTCAATTAGCAGTCCGGCATGGTAACCCTGAAAAATGTTTCTTCTTACAAGACCACAAAGTGACTTTATTTATTCGTATATCACGCGCTCATTCTACCGACTGTACCCCAGTCACAATATTGTGATTAAATCCACACAATATATCGGCAAACAATTCCCGCATTAGGCGCCATTCACGTTCGCTTGCTTGGAGGCTGTCGGATATGTTTTCACTGCCTTATACCATACGATAAATTTAGTATAAATTGACGTGTAGTATCGTAGTAGATCAAAGTGGCTTTTGAATTATCCATATGAATACATTTTGAGTTTACTACATTGTAAACTGTATGTCACTCATCTACATTTGGCGCCAAAATTATAAAACAATTTTTAAATGATCATATTTATGTCAAATAGCATATTATGTAAGTTCTTTTTCAATTGGAGTTTATCCATAACATAACTTTATTTATTTCATTTTGTAACATGTCGGATTAAAAATTCTTTTTATATTAATGTTAAATAAAATAATAAAAAGTATATCATGACACCCCAACTTTGGCAAAACGATCAAAAGACCGAGACGCCATTCCAAAAAACAAGTTATGACAATCGCCTCAAGTAATAACTTAATCCTTGTCATATTTTGAATGAGGAACGAACTGACAGCAAATATTTGACAGGTCGGAACAATTTATATGGAAAATATTTTTTATTTGTTTTTTATTAGTTAAAATTATTTATTATTAAAATGTTATGACATATAAAATGAGATATAATAATAATTGTTTATTGCGACAAGCATGGTTTACAAGGTGATAAAATATAATAATAATAATAATAATAATAATAAAATACTCTTTATTTGTACACCACATACAATGCAATTAAGAAATAATGAAAAAATAATAAGACAGCAGTGGTGACCAAAAGGCGGTCTTATCGCTAAACAGCGATTTCTTCCAGACAACCTTTGGGTAATAAAACATGGTAGTCAGATAAAGAAATAGGGTAGGGGTGTACAGACTTACAGTATATACAAACAAATATATACATAAACAATAATGATGGAAACAATAACATACATACAAGATAAATGCATTATACATACAGACCCAAATAAAATAAGAGAGAAACATAAATATACTACACTATTTTATACTACACTAAATATTATTATTGGGATTGATATAAAAGTCTTTAAGGTGGTTTTTAAATGTACTTACTGTCTCTGCTTGCCTTATAGAAATCGGAAGCTTATTCCATAGACGGACAGCAGTGCAAGTAAACGATTTTTTATAAAAAGTCGTTCTATGGACCGGAGTAATCAGAGCGAGGCTTTTTACTGTCCGAAGTGGACGATTTGGTGCAGCCAGGTATTCAAATCGCTCTTTAAGATAGGCAGGAGCAGAAGGATAGTGCAATACACAGTAGAGAGCAGAAAGAATGTGAGTATTCCGGCGAAGGCGGATTTGGAGCCACTTGAGCTTAGTACGATATTCAGAGACATGGTCATATTTGCGAAGTCCAAATATGAACCTGATGCATAAATTTTGAAGACGCTCAAGCTTATCTAATTGCTCCTCTGTGAGGTCAAGATAGCATATATCGGCATAGTCAAATATTGGGAGAAGTAGGGATTGAGCTAGCGTAATTTTAGTTGCAATTGGAAGAAAGTTCTGCAATCTCCTAAGCGACCCTACAGCAGCAAATATTTTGCGACTGACCTCATTAATTTGCGGCCACCATGAAAGTCGAGAGTCTATTATGACCCCAAGATTTTTAACCCGGTCACTGTATGGGATATGAACATTATTCAAGTATAATGACGGTACACTGGAAAGATCTACTTTAGACAATAATCGTGCACTTCCTACTATCATGGCCTGAGTCTTTTGTGGATTTACTTTAAGGCCGTAGGATTTGCACCAGTCAGAAATACAAGTCAAATCCGAGTTGACACTATCAATGGTCGCTGGAAGATCAACTACAGAACTAGAAGTATAGATTTGGAGATCATCTGCATATAAGTGGTAGAGAGAAGATATACGAGAGGTTATAGTGTTAATGAAGATAGCGAACAGGAGAGGGGACAACACGCCACCTTGCGGGACGCCAGCTTCAACAGTAGTCCAAGCAGAGTATTTGTCATGAACTCTCACCAGCTGCCGGCGTCCATACAAGTAACTTCGAAACCAATCAATTACGGCTGGAGATATGTTAACAGTGCGCAATATCGCCAAAAGGATGTCAAAATCGACGGTATTGAAAGCATTGCTAAAATCTAGCAGTGTCAACACGGTAAGCTGTTTATTATCCATGGCATATCGAATGTCATCAGTTATTTTAAGCAGAGCTGTAGCCGTACTATGGCCTGGACGGAAACCTGATTGTAGGGAATTTAGGAGGTTGTGTTGGTACAAAAAGGAAGATAATTGGGAATAAACTAGTCGCTCGAGGATTTTGGAAAAGAAAGGGAGTATGGATATTGGTCGGTAATCTGAGAAGGTTAATGGATTATTCTTTTTGGGCAGGGGAATTACTTGGGCGTCCTTCCAAGCCGTAGAAAAGGAGTTGGTAGAGATGGAAAAGTTAAGGATATACGCAATTATAGGAACAAGGATATCGAGTATGGGAATGACCATATTACGGCTAATGCTATCGTTGCCGACAGCATTCGATTGAATGGATAGGATGCTTTTCTTAACATCACAGTCCGTAAAATGACTAAAGACGAAAGATGGGAAAGTAGGAGCAGAAATCGAAGAAAGAAGATTTAATGTTTTGAATTTTTCATTGCTATCAATGACAGACGATGATGAGAAATGTTGATTCAATAGATCAAGATCTAAATTGTTTGCGGATGTATTCTGATTTGATTTTCCGACTCCCAAGCGTTTAAAAAATCTCCAGACTTTAGCTGGATCTTCATCTTGTACCGATTTATGAATATGGCGTCGTTGTGTATCTCTACAAATCATATTACAGCGATTCCGGGCCTTCTTGTATTTTTGATAATTTTTGTCACTCGGTTTTGACTTGTATTGCGACTTTGCCTTGTTCTATTTTGCCATTAAATCTTTTATGTCCTCGCTTAACCATGGGGCCGGGGGGTGTCGTATACGTACTGGACGTATTGGAGCATGCACGTCATAGAGCTGCACAAGAAAAGAGTTTAGGAGTGCAATTTGTTCGTCAACTGAACCAGCATCCATGATTACACTCCAGTCAATGCTGGTAGCATCCTGCCGTAGCAGATCTAGATTTATTGCATTAAAATTACGCTGAAATTGAATTTTTGACTTTACCTTAGGAGTCCGAATCTTATAGGATAAGTATATGAGGTCATGGTAAGAAAAAGCATCAGCAGCACACTGACCATGTTTTGCAACATGATCATCGGAAGACACAACTATCAAGTCGAGAAGGGACGGGGTGCAGTTTGGGAAACAGTGTGTCGCAGTAAGCGGAAGTATGCGAAGATTAGCTGCATCAATCACAGACTGTAATCGAGAAGACCTGTAGTCGGATTTTAACAGGCACGTGTTAAAGTCACCCATGATTATAGTGTGTGAATAAATTGGTAACAGTTCTTCAAACAAATTTTCGAGGGAAGGAAAGTAGTTAATATTAAGTGATGGGCTGTAAAACACTCCTAGAAGAACCTTTGTATTCGATAACAGGACCTCAATAAATAAATATTCAGCATCTTCTCCTGTCTGTGACTGAGGTGATACTTTAATAATAGAAAAAGGAATATGTGAGCGAAGGTATATTGCTACGCCGCCACCGCCGCGAACAGTACGGTCATTGCGAATTAGGTGAAAACCAGGAATGGAGTAAGAAGTTGATGGAAGACAAGGTTTCAACCATGACTCAGAAATAAGAATAGCGTGGATATTTTTGCTATCAAAAGAAGCTAACATATCTGGGTAATGAGCAGGAATACTCTGCGCGTTGACATGAACTACATTGAAATTTTTGGGCACATCAGAGAACTGCGACTCTATGGTTGAATGCAATGAAGGTATGCTCTCAAAACTCGTGTTTGCACTAATACCCTCTGAGGCGGAATAAAACAGGTCTGATTGATCTTCATTGCTTATTTCAGACATGAGAAGCAGGTACAAAGTGTATGTATACACGTTCTGTATGTAATAAATAAATACAAAATGTTTACCTATATATTATACCTAAGTGTATTACTTATATAATAAAAATAATAAGATATATATATATATATATATATATATATTTACAAAATTAATTATATAAAATAGACTACTATTTACCATGTTTACTACCTGCCAGCTGTTGAAGGAGAAAAACAAAACATTTTCAAATAAATGGGATATTAACAAAACAAAATACTACACAATACAAAGATAATAAAAAAATAAAAGTATGACGCAAGTTTCACAATATTAAAAGTACCTCAAAGTAAACGCACACTTACACTACGTGATATGACCGACTGACAGTATTAAACGTACTGGAATCTACGTCCGAGAAGAAGACATTTTTTTTTTAAACACACTAAGACTTGTCAATGTCAATTGTCATGTCAAGTCACATCAAAGCAAAACAATAATTATTCTATTATTAGCAAATACCTGTAAGAGCTTTAAATTTGGGTGGGATTGTTTTGTAACTAGAAATAACAAAGCTATTAACTTAAAGATATGCAAGAAAACTTATTTCTTTGCTACGCGTTTAGGGCGCGAAACCGAAACCGCTTTATTTACCGCGGGCTTGCTGACAACTGCTGCCGGCTTTACTGCCTTTACTTGGGATTCTGGTGACGTCGGGGCTGGAGACTCCGGGGCTGGAGACACTGGGGCTGGTGACACCGTGGTAGGAGACACCGGAACTGGAGACGCTGGAGCTGGAGATGCCGGAGTCGGAGCAGTGGGAATGGACTCAAGCTCAGCCATCGTTTCTACTTTGTGACGAGAGCCGTCCGATGCAATAACATATATACAACCTTCCATGGTCCAGCACTTTGAGACACCAAAGCGCTGCCTGGCCTCCACAAACACATTATGCCGGCTCTTAGTAAGAAACTCCGACTGCGTGATACCAGTACTCTTGAGTTTCTTCTTTGCAAACCAGATTTTATCACGCATAGCTATGTCCCTTATTTTGACGACTATGGGTCTTGACTTCTTCTCCTTGGGGCGCCCGAGGCGATGAGCTCGACTAACAGAAGCCACAGTGAAGTCTGTAATACTCATCTTTTCGGAGACTACTGATGCTACAACTGCTGCAGTGTTTTCATCCTCAACTTCTGGGATACCATGGAATAAGAGCATCTTCCTGCGTCCTCTCATCTCCAACCTATCCAAGTCACGGGCCAGAATGTCTATTTGCTGCTGGATGGTTTCCAACGCAGACATTATGAATGTTCGAAATAGTGACAGCTCCGTAGCAGTTGAGGAAGATGAAGCTAAAGATGGACTAGTTTTATTCAAATCTTTCCGTAGCTCAGCCAGTTTTGTTTCAAATAGATCTCTCAGAGCAGTCAGTGTATTTTGAACAGACTCCATTGTGACAGTTGTGTGAAGGATTTCTTTTTATGTGTGTGCAAGTTAATTGTGCAATACTGTAGTGTAATTTATGAGGAAATTAATAGCTGACAGGTAATATTAACTCATTCGCGAATGAAGTGCATTGATTTAACCTCTATAATATTTTTAAAACGTTATTAAATACTATAAAGAATAATCTACGACTTACTTTTTTCCACCTACCCTCGAAAAAAAAAAATATATATTTAGAGTTCAAACATACTTGCATGCATACAGCATGCAATGTTCACAGTTTTAAAGAAATTATAATAAATAATGTCAGAGCAATTAAATTTAAATTAATATTTCAATTAATATACAGATTACAAATGAAGTATAATACAATTCAATTCAATTGAAATTTTTGACGTTTTATTTTATTTATATAGAAAGATTCATGGATACAATGGAAACGGCTTATTCCAAGGAGCGCAAAACATTTTTTCCGGTGAATTAACGCACATTCATGTACACAAAGGAGTGGACCACTTAAAGCTTGTCACATTGTCCACAGCTGGGCTTAGCCCGCGTCATATTAAAGCTTTGGTAATGCGATTTGCGGGAAGCGGTGGGCGGCAGTAATGTGAGCAAGATGGACGGCTCCTTTGTTCATTTTCTGGAGAATGTGAGATACACAATGCTTTAGGTTGAACGCTGCTATTGAAGAAAGAAAGAAAGAAAGAAAGAAACTTTATTCGCACATGAAGCACACAAGAATACAAAAAATAAAATATAAAAAATATGCTTACCAAAACAAAAACAAAAAAATACATTCTTTTTATACTTTTTGATTTTATGTATAAAAATCTGTGCTGCAACAATGCACTGCGAATGGGATCAGGACTCAGCGTATGCCATGGTAAAATACATTACCATGGCGCTGATTTTCAGTCCGACCCTTTGCTTAAAAGGCAACTCGGACGATTGACGCTGTTTATAAGTTAATTTCATCGAATTTTTTATTAGTAATTAGGTCAGTTACTTAATATACAAACAAATTGGGCAGTGTACCATCCTCTCTCGGCCTCACACTGTTATTAGTTAGTACGCCGCATTTATACTGAAAATATATGTCTTGCATTTGTATGTGGTTTAAAAGATGTAATATAACTATGAAATGAACTGAATGTGTCGACTAGTAATTTGATTCAAGCAGTCGGGTGTAATTGGTAGAAATGTGCCAGTTTTCGGCAAGAACTGCAAGAAGGTGGAACAACTTTTACCAGCTGCTGGAGAAACTGCGCAAGTGCATAAGACCTCAGACAGAAATCTGCTGCTATTTAAAACAATGCAAACATCATGTTCGTCTGCTATATAATTAAAAAAAGTATATAAATAAAAAATGATATTTTTAACAGCGCTGTAAAAGAAAAAACAATATGCCGTCCAAATAAGTAAATTTTTTTTACCAAATCTCTCAATTACAAAACAGAACTTGGTATCATTCTTTAAGAATTATATTAATCTTTAATAATTATATCATTCTATAATTCTATAAGAATCATAACTTAAATTAGTTATCAATATGTTTACATGACATCATGAATAATGGTGATTCAATTAGTTAGTCATATTTATCTAATAAACTGAGTCGTACTTCTATTTCGACAAATCCGGAACTAATACTTAAACGATGACTGTGTTATATGCTATGCTTCTATTTTTATTTGTTTCACATTTAAAACCCATTACTAAATTCGCGAGCTAAAGCAATTAGTCTTTCATCAGCTATAAATACGTACATTAAAATTAGTCAACCATTTATTCGGAGTCCTTCGCCATGAGCAGGCGACGAGGAGAGCGAAAACGTATGAATCATGCCACCTTATTCCTAAATACCTTCAGTGTTAGTTGTAATGATTCTTAATTTTTAGGTATTATTTCATAATAAATAAAACAAAACATGCGTACAAGGGGTAGACGACAGACTAGATACACTTATTTCATTTACCACTTTATCTACTAATCAATACTTATGCTTTGATCATATAAAAAAAAAACAAAAAAAAAACCGACTTATGTATAAAGCAAACTATTCCAAAACAAATTAATTTGCACTATTCTTTTCAGAGTTTGATTGGTCATCATATTCAACTACGACAATAATAATTACTTGTAATAACGACGTTACGGCAGATGACTCAAATATCTGGATACCCTATAAAAGATTCGGTCTAGTATCGTTAATTTGTTCTTAAGAATTGAAGAGTTCCGTTATTTTATCATGGATCCTATAAACAGAACCTAAACAAACTACTCTTAAAGTACGTCCTTTCCAATAAAAAAGAAACATCGAAATCGGTTGGCGTGATATTGAGCTATTCGCCCATTCTTCGCGCAGCTACTTAATATTATTAAATCTACTTACGCACACATGTTGCGATCATAATCCAAATTACCACAATATTTTAATCATTATTTAGTAATACTATTCTTTACAACTTTTCTTAAGGATTTAAAATTTTTGACAATGTTTTACTCAATGTGCCGCGATATACGACTGACAAAGCCAGGTGGAGTTTCGTTGTACGTGTTTGCATGGTAGCATGTTTGCATTTGCGGGTCTTGTGTATGTACACTGCTAGGTGCAGTTTAAACCGTCCACACTTCATTGTTCGCAGGGTTCTATCTATACTCTTTTATTTGATCTAAGTGCTTAGGTATGTTGTACTGCCCTTATCAATAAAAAGAAGTTTTTACTGTAAGTTAAATATTCAGTCTTTGATGAAAACAAAGATGATGCAATATTGATTTATTTACCAGTCAACCCTTGGCGTTGGTGAGAAATTGTGCTATTATTCTAATAGTAACAAGGAATATTCCACACAATTAATTAATGATTATTTATAGAAAAGTCGGACAAGCGGCCAACATCAAAAGACATTTGCTAAAGTTATCTGTCTCACACAACAACAATTTAATCGGTTCCTAATAGCAGTTCGGTTACATTTTATTGTCCTTATGTCACGAGGCATTCTTATACTTATCATAATGGTAAACTCCATTTGTTTACGTAAATTAGTGACGGAAAAGCCTAGAACAAACTATTGGTGTTTGATATCTTGCAGTACCTATGTTAGGGCGTACCTATGAACAGCAGTATAAAGAGACCGGAGTAGTCTATGTCGTAGAAGTCCCTGTTCAAACCTAGGCGTGTAATGGGTGTGTACATCTGACTTAGTTTCTTATTAATTTATATTCAAATAATTATATCACTAATCAGCCTTCCGAGTTACAGCGCCACGGCATACGCTGTAAGGTAAGATGCAAGACTCTGACTTATTTCAAGTTGTGTGTAGATGTCCATCCAGCATGGTTGTATGCTAGTCCGCTTAAATAAAAAATAAATAAATAACGACAGCGCTGAAGTTGGGTGTTGCTACTTTTCCTAGAAAAAGCTCACGCTATCGTATGTTATAATATAATGGCTCCAAGTATGATCCAGCCAGTTGGTATCATGCTTAACAAGTACATAGTAAGATAGTGTAGGCGCCATTCGCCTAGTCTATCGTAATGTGGATTATGTCATTGATATTCCGGGTTACTGGGTGTATGAACAATTTGTTGATAATAATCATTATTTCAATTATTAGCAACTGGACGCAAGTCTCTCTCCATAATTCTGTAGTCACTTATCTACCACGCCGCTCTAAAGCAGGTTGGTGAAGATAGTCAGTGTTTAACCTGTTGTCCAATGTTTTCAAACCCTAATAATATGTAACATAATATGAAGTGCGCCTGGCCCGGCGGCTAGCGTAGAACGCAAGCGATCTATGTCGGGTGGGAGATGGGTGACCACTAGTAGTAAAATGCCGTTTCCGTGCTTCGGAAGGCACGTTAAGTCGTCGGTCAGGGTTGTTATTGATGGATAAAAAAGTCGTTAAAACTTGTCAAAGGCGTTATGGGCGGTTTGAAAACAACCGACAGCGGGTGGCCGCTAACCCGCATCTCCACCAACCCGCATTGGAGCAGCGTTGTGGAGAAGGCTCCAGGTCACCTCAATAATGGGAGAGACCCATGCCCAGCAGTAGGACGCAAAAAGGGTTGCCGTCAATAATGTCGTACAACTTTCATGTTTCGATGGAAGGGTATGGTTATGAACCAGACTTACATATGGTGACCATCAGCTTGCAAAGAAGCAGCGAATCCGAAATCGACGATGAATCAGGCATGCTGGAGGGTGTATGTAGATGTCTGGTGGTTGCAACACTTGCAACAACCACCTAACACAACATGACTTTAATTTCGCTATAATAATCCCTACTTAATACTATAAATTGGAAAGTAATTCTGTCTGTCTGCTACGCTTTCCCGTTTAAACTACTGAACCAATTTTAATAAAATTTGGAACATAGATAGAGTGGACCTTGGGAAAGGACATAGGATGGTTTTTATCCTACGGGAACCCATAAAACTAGTCCACGCGGGCGAAGCCGCTGGCGGAAGGCTAGTATTTGTATAAATAACTTAAAAATCGTAATAAAAATAAAGAAACAAACTAACTTGAAATACTAGTACGTTTAAACAACACCACAGTACAATGTTGCATGACGCATTTAAGAAAGTTTCTTGAAAATCTCAGAATTAGCGCCCAAGACAAGGTTGTAAAAGTACCCAGTGACTTGACGACATGTCACCGTTTACGACGACACTAAAACAAGAATATATCGCGGTTCAAGATAAGCATGAGGCAGCCGATTGGAATGTCGTGTTGTTTCAGCAATTTCGTATCGTTATTTATTACATCTATTAATAAAAGCGATGCATTATTAGATCTTTTCTTCACTCAAAATATTTCTTTTAGGAACAATTAACCAGCCTGCAACATGATAAGTGTGTACTTAAACTGTTTTAAGTTTCAATTGCTTTAGCTGATTTTTATACGAGTATCTTTTGCGAACAATATTTTTTTTTCTTATGAAATCTACAATAGAACGATTTATAAAATCTTACAAAATCAGCGATTAAGTATCAGCGGATCCTTGAAAAACTAATTAACATGCGGCAATATTAGTAAGGTTTCAGAAACTCAAATAAAAAGCTTCAAAATGAAGAACCAAACATCGTCAACAACAAAACAAACAGATCGGAGCGATAAAGGTGGTATGTAATTCATCGTCCACTCACGTAATGGCCCTGTAGCCGTGCGCCCGCATCGCCGCAAATTAGTCAGTTTGGCAAGTGTGAGTGGAGTGGCGCAGGAAGCTGTTACCTCCCTCTTCTCTTTATTGAACTCTTTAGGATGAACTGTACACACTTACACTCAGACAGTAAAGCATTTTGTTGAGAAATTAACGGATTTTGTCAAATTAGTCAGTTTGGCAAGTGTGACTCGAGTGGCGTATTAAGCTGTTAGCTCCCTCTTCTTATTACTATAAGCTAAGCTCTTGAGGATGAATTGTACACTCTGGCACACAGAATGGATATTTTGTGGTGTGATCGGGTCAATGTAGTTTTAAAATTAGTCGATCAAAGTTGAAGAAATTTATCAAATTAGTCAATTTGGCAAGTGCTAGCCGAGTCCCTCTTCAGTTTATTAAACTCTTTAGGGTGACCTATACATGATTGCACGCAAATAATATTACCGTGTCAAAGTTAAAGCAACTTGACGAATTTGTCAAATTAGTCTGGCGAGTGTCGTTCATTCCGTTTAATCTTTCCCGGTTTAATTGGATTCTTTAGAAAGAAATGTAGCACTTGTACTTAGCAATCCAATTTAAAAAAAAAACTTGATAGCAATTTATGATACTCTTTTTAATTAATATTTTTGAACCTATTTTGTTCTTAAAATAATTATAATTGTTCGTTGTTCCGCATAAAGTTAAGTAAAGAGTAAAGAGTTTTTCCTTTTAATCTTACGTTAAGACTCATGGATTCTGTTATGGCTACATTGATAATTTTATGTAGGCCTATATTATAATTAATGTAAATAAACTTTCCATCAATCCATTTTGCTTCAGCGTGGTGGAGAAACTTCCAAGTCTCCCCAATAATAGGGACAATCTCTTGCCCAGCAGTGGGACGCAAAAAGGTCGTAGCCAAATATACCCTAGGTTTTTGTAAAGAGAACACGCGTATAAAAAATATAAAGGTAGAATGTATTCACTTATTTCTTCAACTGCTGCTGATGATGATGATGATGATTTCTTCAACAGCTTTGATTAGTAACTGATAGTAATAACTTATACCTATATTTTCGCAAATAATTTTACTTTTATGCATATTCTCCGTCAAAAATAACTTAGATATTAGACATTTTCCAGGGGTTCCGTGACGGTTCACCCTTATTTTCTAATATAAAGTACGTACTCGTAGTCCTGTATCAATACACAAATTCTTTACAGTTCTTCACACAATTCTTATAAAGATAATAAGATAGAGAAGTAACAACTTCAGTCAAACTTAGGACACGATTCAAAGTTGTGAATCCTGAATACGAAATTTATTAGGTACATTTATGTAAGCGACACATACTGGCAGCTGCATTTAATCACAAAGCTAAAGTTACTTAGAAATAGCGCAGAACGGTCATTTAGAGTATTTAGCGCATTTGTACCCAAATTAGTCAGCGATGAGTTTGCGCGGCTGGCTCGTCCGCGCAGCCAAATAGTTCAGCTTGGAGCTTTGTAGAAAACACATACCTATAATATGTTTTAGAGTTATGGGGTAGAGACTAAACCAAATGTAGACCTATGTAAATGTAGATTTTTTCTTTGAATGAAGTAGCAAACGAGCATGCAAGCCAAGTGGAGTTAAGTGGTCGCTGCAGCCCATGGACATCTACACACATCCTCAAGCAAGCATAGGCAAGTCTTGTCTAAGGTCGTATGCAGTTGTAGCTTCTCCGTCAGTCCCGCTTGTTATCGATAGATAACAGTCGTTAAACCTTGTCGATAAGCCTAGTATCACTGCTTTATTTCAAGCGCAAATCAATTATTCATTAGATGGAAAGGTCCAGTTAACATATTTATATAAGGCAACTATTAGCCTTTGGAAAATAGGATAATTCTGTGCCTACGGTATCACCTGCGTTAGTAAGAAAGAAGCGTCATGATGACGATGAAGAGAATATGATTTTTTTTCTTTTGAAGAGTACATTTCATATGGGTGATTAGGTTGTCCCTAATCACCTATAGGAAATGTTCCTTTTGACCTATTATTATGCTAATTATATAAAACTACATTAAACTTGGTCGAATATTTTTGGAGAAGTTCGACAACAAATACCTCGGCACGAAATTTTGTGTTCGATTTTGTATGTAAAATTTTTCTAGCGGCAGATTGTATTGTATTTAACTAATATAGGTACTTAACATTTCCAACATACAATATCTCAATGTGTGTCAATAATGTGTCAAAACTCGTCTCGCTTTCTTGTGGCAAATGTTGCCAGCAATAAAAACAAAGACACGACTAGTGCAATATTACACTTCGGGCACACATCCGTCCAATACATTCTATTCTAAATTTAAACACCACAGCATCCGCTCCATGCAATATGAGCCGAACTTTAGCATAATAATGTCAACCACCGTTTAAATTACGACTCTATCCCAACACTCATTAAGCTCAAAATAATAAAATTCGTGGAAATTTATGAAGTGATTCCAGAAGCAGAACAACATGATTACAGAACGAAAAAGGGGAAATAAAACGTTTCGAAATTTAAATATCACTCGAAAATAATGTTGCTATAATGTGCTACATTTACGATCGAAACGGAACTCCATTTAGATGCAATAAGGTGTTTTATTGAGTGTTGTAAACATTGAATGTTTATTTGATCCGAATACGGTAACGGGCGTCGATGGACAAATTTATTTGTTTATATGTAAACGCATGCGCACGCGCATTTGACTGTCAGATTCACGGATTCAGCTGACTCCTTGCTGCAGCATTCTATGGGTTTTTGAATCAGTTTATCTTTTTCAGTTATTTTCTTGGGACTTTTATTAAGTAAATACGATTCAAAGCACTTTTAACTTATATAGAAAGACACGGATTTAGTAAATGTCGTTCATAGATCACTCTAATGTCCATAACGTCATGACAGTAAATACCTTTATATTTTAAACGTTAAATTTATAATCCCTGCTACCAAAATTTATTTGGAATGTATTAATCTTGAATAACTTGGGGCCTATCAGCAAATAAACTGACAGACAGAAGTCTCGTACATAGATATGTAGCCAACGATAAGTCGGGCCCTGTTGACTTTACCTTAGAGAAAAGTGGTTGCCACCAATCCCCTGTAGAGGAATTTCATCAAGCGACAATATGATTTGTGTCATTCTGTATTTGAAAAGTGTTCATTATTTCTTTTACAGAATTAACTCGTAAATGAGCACACCAGCGACGTCGTTTAAGGTCGTTGGTATGATCCATGGATTGCTGTTTGTCTAAAGCATTTGCGCTGCTACTTTACATGCTGACGGTGGCCAACGTAATATGTATGTCCGAGTGGCCGACAACCACACCTTTCTAAAAAATACACAAAATATTGGTACATGGCACAAATGAGTACCTATCCCTTGGTCTAATAATACAACTTCAACCATATAATTTTTGATTAAGCAGCAGATGAGCATGCAGGCCACATGATCGTAAGGTGACATGAAGGAAATGGACCCCACGGACAAATATTGCTTAAGGTAGATGCTGTGGCATTGCTTCTTCAGAAGCTGATGATTGCCTCACATCAATCTCTGCCCGGCAGCCGCGTTTTTCCGCTCAAACACATAGTGCACAGGGTGCGGCGATGGTTGTTCCCTAATCAAAAACTATGAAATATTCGTACTTATATTAAATAAATATTATAATCTATAAAAATACTTTTTTATATTTATTTGGGTTGTCGTTCAAGTGCGTGAGGCCCTTACTAGAGAAAGGCTCCGGGCGATTATATCCTGCTCTCCACCGAGAGAGTTCTTCTCATTGCCCTTGGGTCCCAACGAAGCGCTTTGTCTCCCTTGACGCAGACCAGCCTGCGTTGCTCTAAGATCTCAGCCAGTGAAAACATTAAGACATCCTGTTCAATACCATTGTGATAAGGGATTGACGTTTGTCTACGGAATATGTTTACACTAACGGATATTTTAGTTTAAACTACGTTCCGTTTCTGGATAAGTAATCAGTCCATATTGGTTTTGCTTACTTCTCTTTAGTTGCCGCTTTTTGGGTTAGTAACTATCAAAGTCGGATTTTAGTTGCGACGGCTGCAAAATATAGAACTGTAAGTTAGTTTATAACACTTTTAACATCCCGCTGCTGGGCTTGATTGCTCCCCAGCTCCAAAAATCGGGGAGGCCTGGAGCTTATTCCACCATGCTGATCATGAGATCAGCATCAGTTTGGTGTAGTAACCAGGTAAAATAAATAAAAAATGCTAGGTACTTAATTTTTTCTAAACTTTTACTGTTTCAAAATCAAAACAAAAAAGTCCACGATATTCTTAAGATAGGGCTATAAAAAGTATTTTCTTCAATTTTAGATATTCCCATACAAAATCAGTTATAAAGCGACATCATTAACATGCTTTTATTAACTTGAGCTGTATGTGTATGTATATATGTAACGGAATCTTTTAACTTCCTTTTCACCTACTTCTAGGAGTCTGATTAACTTGAAAATTTGCACAGGGGTCAAGGGCCGATGACAATACAATAATATCATAACTTTATATTAGAGTCCTAACTAGGAGCACCAGGATTAAAAAAATTATACGAGGGACGGCTGATAGTTTCGTGGCCTAAGGTACTTAATATAAAGTTTTATATTTTAACACGTCTAAGCGTCTGATTAACTTGAAAATTTGCACAGGGGTCAAGGGCCGATGACAATGCAATAATATGAGAATAAAAATCCAACTAAAAAGGTAAAAATAAATAATGAAGTTTAAAAAACTAAAAACATGCTTTTGTGAAAATACGAACTAAAAAGTAAAAAAATAAGAAGAAAATGTATTTTACTGTAAAATATAGCGTTGGGTGGTTTTTAAGAAACTATTGACACCATGCACCCCACGCTTTTTTACAGTAAAATACATTTTCTTCTTATTTTTTAACTTTTTAGTTCTTAATAAGTGTCCAAAGTTTGAATCAAATCTGTCCGTTGAAAGTGGGTCGAAATCGAGTCCAAAAGAGAAGTTTTAAACAAGCTCACAAACTTACAGTTACAAACAAACATACAGGTGAAGCTGATATCAGCATGTTCAAATTTGTTGTCAGTACTGTATACAAGATTTATTGCAAATCTTTAAATTATATTATCATACTTGGTGGTACGTAAATATCCTATGATATATGGCCACTTTTATGAGACGTAACTCGCATTGTCACATTAAATTGAGCCTATATTAAAGCTGATTTATTGAAACGAAACACATTTGATGGGGCAGATTGTTTTCATCGGACACAATGAGGTGACCAATAACGACATGCTGATATCATGCTCAAAAATAGGTATACATGATATCCATATTTGTTTTAGGCACTATTGATTTTTCGATTGGCTGCAACCCTTTTTGCGTCCCACTGCTGGTCACGGGTCTCTCAATTATTAATTATTATTGGGAAGGCCTGGAGCTTACTCCACCACGCTGCTCCAATGCGGATTGGTGGAAATGCGGGTTAGTGGCCAACCCACTGTCGGATGTTTTCACACCGCCCATAAGGCCTCCGACAAGGATTAGCGACTGTTATCTATAGACAACAACCGGGACCGACGGCTTAACGTGCCCTCCGAAGCACGGAAACGCGCATGAATTTTTTTGCCACTAGCGGTCACCCATCTCACACCCGACGGCGCCCGTATTTTTCGATTAATCATACTCTATTCGGTAAGTTTCATTCATAAGACAGAACTTACAAAATGGAAATGTCGTCGAAATTTATTCCATACAAATGCTCTTGTGTTCCAGTGGAAAGGTGCAGTTGCCGGCCAGACTTACATGAGGCGACCATCAGCCTCCGGAATAGCAGCGCAACTGCATACGATCTCAGACAAGACTTACCTATGCTTGTTTAAGGTTGTGTGTAGATGTTCATGGGCTGCAGCGACCACTTAACACCACGTGGCTTGCATGCCACTTTTTTATTTATTTCTAAATAAATAAATACAATAAAAATAATCAAATAGCTTCGATTTTTAAACTTTATATGTGCTACGGACGTTAATTTCCTCTGAGTTTGCCCCATTAGCCCAACTCATGCCTAACAAGGGGGCAAGATGGATCACAGCGGACGTCCACTGGGCTGTCAGAACTTCCTCGTCAGCACTGCGCCCTTCGCCAAGGAGAAAGCAAGAGTTGAATTACGATCAATCACGAGCAATTGTCGCTGGCGGCTGCGAGTGATGGATCGCAGTTTGTTAGTTTTATTCAAATGACACAGAGCTGAAGATCGGTAGAAATGTCCCATACGCTACACCTACTTACACCGTCAATTAAGTATAGTCTTAAAAATGTTACCAAATCTTCCTCCAATTGGGGTTAACTTTACTGTAAACGCAGAACTATGATGAGATGATGCTGTGTAACAACATTCCCGGCGTTGGACCTATAGTGGATTTTGAAGCTAAATCTAATAAAGACATCAACTTAGTAATGATCTTAAAAATGTTTTACTTTACAAGGAAATGTAATAGAAAGCCCCGTAGAAATCCTTTTCTACCAAGGCAAGGAATTTTCGTGCACTGACTTGGTAACAGTTATGAATACTACTATGGCTAGTATTTCACAGGGTTTGGATTTGTTAAAATACTGTACTTTTACAATACATTTTTTGAATTCATTTACGTTGTTTGAAAAATAGTTTTAAATTAGATTTAAATTAAAAAATAGGAAAATTTAGGCTTAGTGATTGTTTTTGTAATGTTATAAATTTTTGGTATGTATTTTATTTCAAAAATGTTGAACAGTTTATTATTTATTTCATTTCGAATTTATCAATTGTCTATTTAGAAAATATAAACAATAACAAATATTCACAAAAGCGCTTAGTGCACGAAAAATGATGAATTCAAGTTAGGAATTACGCACTCAAACTAAGTAACGCATAGGTGGTTGGCATACTATATCGCACACTACAATTTTAAATTTATTTATTAATTCATTAAAATTTTGTATACTCTTAATAAATATATTTTTATTAAGCTGATGAAACGGAGAATTTATTTACGTTGTTTGCAAAATAAAAAAAAACATGGAAGTTTAGATTTTGTGAAAAAGTTTTGTTTAAAAGTTTTGTCAAATATATTGTCTGTCAATAAATTGCATTTGTTTCCCAATTATTAATTGTCTATTCAGCAAAAAATATGTTGTATTAGTAGTAAATTTTGTGTGGTTTATCATTTTCCCTTAAGATATTATTTTCAGAAAAAGTACAAAACATCAAATATCTCTAAAACACTGAAAATAGGACAGGGTGTTCTTTTTTCTTTTTTAAAGAGCTTTATCTTGATAGGCAATGTCGCTCTGTAATGACTAATTTGACAGCAAATAGTCCTTCCTTTCACTCCTTAAGAGGAATTACACCTAGGTATTATATAACAAATCACCCTGTATAATTTCATGTTACGAGTAAAGCTGTTTTCTGTTATCCTTATGTCGATTATTGTTTGATATCTATTGCCAATCTGCCTGACTGAAATTACTACTGATATAATAAAAATGTAATACTGTATGTAAAGAAACTTCTACATTGTTACTAGGAGCAGGCAAAATTGGGGGGGTCACAAAAAACTTTTGGGGGAAGAGGTGTCCCAAATTGGCTTGTTTCGCCTTCCGTCTACGCATGACTGATGGATTTTGAGGGAGGGGGTCGTGTCTCCTGTGACCCCCCCTTGGGACCGCGCCTGACTAGGAGTCATTGTTTCACTTATGGCATAATTTGCAAAAGCTTTCCTTAAAATAGCTTAAGTTACCCTCAAAAAATTGCACGATTTTTACTTAAGCAATTATGATGCAAATGTATGTGAATTTAACTTTTGTCGGATTACTTACTTTGGAACCAAGTATTTCACTCTGATACAAATTTAATTTAATTTCATATCTTTTAATTTAGCACAACAGTTTTCTTACAAGAACCCGCAACACTACGACAAAGTAAGCGCCACTGCCATTTCTACTCATAACTCGATCTTGACCATACTCACATTAAAAATCGCTCCGTTATGGTTAAGGACTATATCCTAATTTATTTCGGGTCATGATCGTGTCCCGACGTCTGATGCAATGTCGTAATATCGTCCATTTCCGTAGTCTTGTTAGATATATGATTGAAAAGATTTAAATGTAATACTCGTATGACACCCATGTCAGTTATACTTTTCTAAGAGCATTTTGATCATCTTATCATCATCTCCACCAACCCGCATTGGAGTAGCGTGGTGGAGTAAGCTCCAGTCCTCCCCAATAAGGGGAAGATACCCGTGTCCAGCAGTGGGACGCAAAAAGGGTAGCATCCAAGAAAATTTTGAGGTCAACCAAAACATTAAGAAGGAGTTAGGTTAGTTAAGTATCTTTCAGACACTCACAATTAAAGAAAGAAATCATAAGTTTTAGGAATGAAAACCAGAAGCAGAATATTTAGATCACCATTTAATTCACAAAGCCTTTGATACAATTTACAGGTAACGATTTAAGGTTTCTAATTAACATTTCCTTATACAACAACAATTTAAATAATAAGTAAGCACAAATACACAATTTCAGTACGCAAACGGACAGAGTTACTGCCCCTACTAGTATCAACGTTATAATGACCGCTCCATAGAGGAGGGCTCGCTTTTATAGGAGTTTCCCCTACAAGGTCACAATTTTTATTCAACTACCGACGTTGATTCCCAACACGGCCTCTCCTGACAACCTGGCGTCCCCGCCAGGCGGTGAAGATCCTTCAATGTATTACACGTCTGTAGCAGTGCACTGAAAGCTCTGAGCGCCAAAAGCCTTCCAGAAGCACACCAGAGCGCCACGCACCTTCGAACGCATGATGACATCATAAAGATTAGATTCTGCAAATGAGAACAAACCAAGCTAAATACCAAACTTAAAGATAGACATGTAGTCTGAAGCACTTTAATATTTCAAGTTTCTTTGTAATAAACTTGGCAATTAGGCTTTGAATCAAAGCATGAGGTGTTCTAGTGACAAGTGCAATTTTAACAAGTGCTTCGAGATAAGAATTAAGCTTATGAGAAATTGCATTAAAGTTTTGGGACAGTCATTAAAACTAAGCTTCAGAATTAAAAGATTTTAAACAAAAAAAATAGTGGAACTATGAAGCGAAAGGTAGAACACAGTAAAATAAATAAAATAAATGACTATAAACAGAATAATAATTAACAGGTTGTTGCTTTTTTTTTTTCAATGAATGTACTAGTAGCGCCATCTAGTTCAAAAGTTTAACATAGTGTACACATATTATATCACCGAGCTCCTTTTAACCACGATTACATCCGGCCGTCCTGCTCACACGTTCGTCCTCGATCGTGTATGGTCTGATGGAAGAACTACAAAATAAAGCAAGTCCTGTTAAAACCTTATATTTTTCTTAAATTTTTATGACTTCTTACAATATCGGCTTGCATGTGAACTTTAGTAGCCCAAACTTAAACACGGCTTGACCTAGGTGATGTTCGTACAATATCACACTAGTCGTGTATCATCGCATTACAATCTGTAACAACAGTGTTCATCACGGATCTCTGTTAACAATAACACGGCTTCAACTAGATGTTTATATAGGATCCCACTAGTCTTGTATCACCGCATTGCAATCTGTAACAACAGTGTTCATCACGGATTTCTGTTAATAACACGGCTTCAACTAGATGTTTATATAGGATCCCACTAGTCTTGTATCACCGCATTGCAATCTGTAACAACAGTGTTCATCACGGATTTCTGTTAATAACACGGCTTCAACTAGATTTTCATATAGGATCACACTACTCTTGTATCACCGCATTTCAATCTGTAAAAACAGTGTTCACAGATTTCTGCTGTACATATTATATAGTTCATAGGCACTCTTTTAAATGCGCAGCTGATATTGCAGAGAATGTATTAGATCATTAATAAGTGTTGAAAGGCAATCGTTTCGAACACTTAACTATATACATTAAAAAAAAATTACGAATCAGGTTTCATTTTATGATGATTTCAAAAATGACATGTAAAGAAAATTAATAAATCTATACTAATTTTTTTTTTCAATGTTTGAAATGAATAAACTCAAAAACTACTGTTCCGATTTTAAAAACTCTTTCACCATTTCTAAGTTACATTCACCCTGAGTAACAGGCTACTTTTTACTGCGGGAAAATGCTTCGTTCCTACGTGAAAACGGGTAATAGGGTCAACGCGGTTGAAGCAACTGGCTAAACGCCTATGATTTTAATATAGCAATGAAGCCTGGAATAGCACATAGGCTATTTTTATCCTATGGGGAGCCATTAAACGGGTCCACGCGGGTGAAGCCGCTGGCGGAAGGCTAGTATGTGCATAAATTAGGACAAACGTACTTTGAAGTACTTTTAGGCCCAATAAAACTAACAAAAATTTATCAATATAGAGAAAAAAAAAACTGTTGGGTCAGATAGGGTGTAGAATATAAAAATGAAGTCACCAGTAAAGCCCCCGGGGTTACAGAGCCCGCGGGTTGTATGCTAGCATTTTTCTTAATATTTTCAACTTGCTGTCAATAGTACACAGATTGTTACACTTTGTTACAAATGTTAATAATAGCACCATGGTAAAAGCGTGCTTAAACCAGTAGAATGTTTTATTACAAGTTCAGCCAATATCGTCACGCTGTCATCACTAGTAATACCCAGGCATTACACTGTCTTTGCCAACAGACGACACAGTCATCTACCAAAAATAAAAATTCGATAGCAGACATAATGACAAGTTTAGTATCACGCGAAAAAAAAACTTATTTGCACATTGAAACACAAGCGTAACATTAAGCAAATGAAATTTTATGAACAAACTTATACCTATAGGAAAATAATTTGTTATTACGAAAAGATTTATGTAACTCACTGTCGGTTCACTATTGCTACCAGCTAGAATAACAATGTGCACAGTCAGAACTGACCAAATCACATGTCCTCGTGTTCTCCCGTAGTAAAGGTACACAGGTTGAAGCTCGGCCTACCTGACATTACTCTGCTACAACTTACAAAACCGCTTCTGATTAAATCTTTACTAATCGCAGTCAGTAACAAATGTTGAAATTGGTCAGCGATAAAGGTATGTAGGTAGTCGAAAAAAAAACTCCCTGTACCTATTTCATCCGAAAATGGTTTAGCATTTTGTGCGTTAAGAAAATGATTAACAAAGTAGGTAGGTAGTCAAAAAAGAACAATAGTATCCAGTATACACTTTATCTGTAAATGCACTAGACATCAATTAAATCTGACAAACAAAACGGTTATATCACATTATACCGTTGGTTTATAATTGAGCTTGCTTAATGTCACTTATTTACCTTAAAAATTCATTAACCATAAAAAGTAAAGAGCAACAGTTTTCTTTTTAGTACTGTTATTCTTGATTGTCAACACTGCTTCAACCACTGATCTAGAGTGTCATTCCATCACCCATTCTCAACTTGCTTCCTTCATTAGAGGAAGTAGTCTGAAAACTCAAGAAAAATGTCAAGGTTTTGTCCCATGTTACTTGAATAAAAATTGATAGATACTCGTAACTCTCAGCCAACAACTTTGATAGTTAATTATACGAATACTCATAGCATATGAAATCTATATAAAATATCAACGGTCACTTTTAACTTTAAAGATTGTATTCGGTTATGCAAGTTTGCCAAAATTTACTTTTGGTACAGACCAACCAATTCAATTTTTAAAGTAAAGATTAAACGTCTTTGTTTAATGTCTTACATTTGTAGGTATTCAGAAAAATATCAGATACCAAGTTTATAAATTGACTTCTTGCTTTGAAATGACTACAAATATTCAAAAACACTGTTTCACGGAAGTAATTGCGTGCACTCGCAATTCGGAAATATTTAACAAAAATGTTGCCATTACTCAGTGACGGTACTGTACTCGTTGGGTACAAATAAATTCTTTTGAAAAAGTAACAGACTGTAAGAACTAGGTACTCATTTTCTTCATACATAAATTTATCTCAAAAGCAAAGGATAAGCAGAGTATTTTTAAAGTAACAAAAAAAATTCACTTGGATTCGCAAAACTAATAAGTAAAGCATTAAAATTTTATCATGGATACGTCTCTTCGAATCTTCGATACATAATACTACTCTGGGAAAACTACAGATTTCAATAAAGCGTTTAGCACAAAAGAGATGTATTCGCGCTATAGCTAATACCACTCAATTAACAAGCTGAGAGACTCTTTAAAAGGTTTAAAATATTAAGTGTGCCCTGTCTGTACATATATGAAGCCCGTTTATTTGTAAAGACACAACTTTTTATTTACAAGGAAAGATGAATATTGTAAATTTCTTACTTGTTTTCCTGATAAGACTATTGGTGCCTGCCGATGACCTATAAGGTCAAAAATTGCTACCACATGTGCGTCAAAATTAACAATAAATTACCGACAAATATTTAAAGCTTCACTAATTTATGGGTGAACAGAAATTTGATACTTATCGACATAAATTATAAAATTATACGAAAAATTACATATATTTGCATAATTAATAATAAAATCTATGACAACTAAATAAGCAAATGTCCTTGTAATGAAAATTAATTGAAATACCTAATTTAATATGAAACAAAACTATACCACATTCGAGCAAATAAATATTGTCTTAAAAGAAATTTTTTTTACTTACGGTTTCTGACCTTACCCAACGTTTTCAAATACTCTCTGACTACTCAGTATAAGTCTCACTCAACTCAATTACTTCGAGTTATCATCATCACTGAACTGGTACAGATTGCTTAATCGATACACGAAGAATGTAAAAAAAAAACCGTGCGTACTGATTTCTGCATTTGTTCAGGATGCAACGTTAAATGTGGGACGTGAGGAGATCCCACTTCTGATTTTAGGAATGAAAACCAGAAGCAGAATATTTAGATCACCATTTAATTCACAAAGCCTTTGATACAATTTACAGGTAACGATTTAAGGTTTCTAATTAACATTTCCTTATACAACAACAATTTAAATAATAAGTAAGCACAAATACACAATTTCAGTACGCAAACGGACAGAGTTACTGCCCCTACTAGTATCAACGTTATAATGACCGCTCCATAGAGGAGGGCTCGCTTTTATAGGAGTTTCCCCTACAAGGTCACAATTTTTATTCAACTACCGACGTTGATTCCCAACATAAGGAATATTTAGAAGTCTTTAAAAAACACAACCCAGAATGGGCAAATAGACAACAAGTAAAATCACTGATTTTAACAACAAAATATGGTCTACATTTTGTTATTATGTTTCCACATAAAGATGAAATTTGAGATGACCATCATTTGCAATTAACTGAAGCAGTGAGAAGTTAATGCCGTTCAGTTCATTTTGCCTCACACGCGTCCACAGCAACTCAATAAACCTGTCATATATAACTGATCAGTAGTTTACTGATATTACAACACAATCAACATTACACTTAATTACTGTATGCTAAAAGTTTAGTTTTAATTGGACTGGTTTGCGTAGTAAGACGTTCTACAAACATTAAAGTACAATTGAAGTTCTACTCTATTTTCTATACGCTAGGTTTCATTTTTCAATGGAATAGACGGGATAGTTAGTCGTGGTGTAAAGTACGAAGTTTGAGGTGTAGAAATAACAAGCGGGCAGTGTTGAATGTAAACTGTGGACTCAATCAAAACGTGCTGCAGGACGCGGTGAGGTAGAGTCAGGAATGGACAGAAATGGCTTTGTTATATTATTGTCGTTAATGGATGGAACGTATGTACATATACAAATGAGACAATACATTGGAGTTCATGGAAAAAATATAATAATAAAGTACGTTGCGAAAAGTACAGTTCATAAGTTAAGAGTTTAAAATTATAATAATTATTTATATATGTGAGTATCTATTTAGTATGAATGTGTATTCATTTACATAGAAATATTCAGTTCTCTATCAACTTAATTTGCGCCTACCACAAGCTCTACTCGTCACCCAGGGTTGGCTGGTAGTGAATGCCATAAGGCATTAAGCACGCCTTTGTGTTCCTTATTGTAAGGTAATACTTTAAGATTAAACAAATAAATAAAAATGATTATTTTTACATAATAAGAATTCCATTTTTGTTCTTTAATACGTCTTGGTGTAAAAATTCGTTTTTTATTCAAAATCCTATTGACTAAAAGATAGGAAAAATCTAGGTTTAACTAAGTAACTGCACTGACCTGCACCAACTATATAAAATATAGAATAAAAATAAAAATAGGAAGAATGCTATGTGAACTGATGATACTACCTACTTAGAAGAATCAGGCATGTTATTAAGTTATCACTTCAAATGAATGAACAAAAATATTATTTTAATATGATGGCAAAATACTTTTCTCATAAACAGAACACATTCACAAAATCATGAGAACTACGTAATTACTGCCATCTACTGACAACTTTAAACAACATTGACCCTATCTAAACATTCGCACTCTTGACGAAGGCGTGTAAAGTATACGACCAGTACAGGAGCGATCTATTCGTGGCGCACAAATAAATAACTGGTATCGGCAGCACGAAAGCACGCGCTGGTTGAGATTGAGGTTATTGTGATTAGATTTCACCTATTATTCGTATAAGACAGTGGAACTTCCTAGGTTTTGACCGAAAAGTACCATTACTGCACCGATTTCTACTGGGGAGCAATTCTATTGTGTTTGAGAACTGGAGAACTGGAGGAGTAGCAACGGTACTGGAAAGAGTTTCTCTTTCCAGTACCGTTGCTACTAGGTTCTGACTGTCACTTAAATGTTTGCTATTTAAGAAAAATTATAGATACCAAAGATTGAACAAGCCTTCTAATGCACGAAAATATACGTAAAATTTTTGGCTACTACCGTAACCCAGTGGGGTTACGATTGTTACGACTGGTGGTACGGTGAGGAAGTAACGGAAATTATTGCGATTTCCATTTAATTGCAACCATCTAATACCCGACAACGCTTACTACTTAGTTCTATAGAACGATACGATTACTTACGTTATGTTTTTACAAACCTAAGGTTGGGGTTGTGTCTTTTTTTTATACTTTTGGACCATTCACACAACACCATCTGATTCCAAACTAAGCAGAGCTTGTACTATGGTAATCAGAAAGCTGATAAATATACTTTTATAATTCTAAATACATACTTAAATAGATAAATTAACACCCAGACACAGAACAAATAGTCATGTTCATCACACAAGTATTTGTCCTGGGTGGGAATCGAACCCACGACCTCACGCTTCGCAGTCGGCTCATCACCCACTACGCCACGGAGGCTGTCTATGGAGTGCCAATGAAAGTTAGGCGTCAAGAAAAACTTAATTAATCAGGGAACTCTTTGAGCGAATTCATTAATTAACGTTTGAGTTGAATATGATACGAGTAATTTATTGGACTATTTTCACAAAACCAAGATTTTATACATTAATGCGTCAACAAGTACCTTTATACCTGGTAAAGATATTCGATTTAGAAACGTGTACTTATTGCAAAAGAAAAAAGAAATACTATTTCAATACATTTGCATCATAACCAATCGTTGAAGTTACCATCACTGTGACGTGTTTTACACGTGTGACTCAACAAAACAACGGTTCAATTGGTGACCGCGGGGATCGATCCTCATCCATCATCAGCGCTGACGGGTGCCTCCGCCGCGCTGTGGGACCGCTCCCGTGGCCAAAGGGCAATGGCGGCCAAAAGTAGACGACTGACAGATTATGAAGTTGTTGGCATACGTGAGGTATTTTCGATTTATTCATAAATTGCAGATAGATAGTAGAGCTTGAAAATTGAAAATACAGCACGAACCATAGTCTAAAAAAATGGTAATTTTATCGCTTTAAGTGCGGGAAAAGCTTTTTAATGAATCCCAAATGCCTGGGCATTTCCCAAAAATTCAGGATAGAGAACAGCGAAAACCTCTATAGAAAAAATGTTATTTGTCTATTTAATAGTTAATAATATGATATGCATGACAGTTTCTCTAATTTTCATATATCTCATTTGACCTGGTGAATTTGTTATTATTATAATCTTCCTATCTAAACACTCCCAAGGTTCACTCTATCGTTGTACCAAATTTCATTAAACTTGGTGCAGTAGTTTAATCGTGAAAACCTAACAGACGAACACAGACAGAAAGAGTTTCACGTGAGACATAGGGGTATAAATAATAGAACTTTAAAAAAGTTCTATAACCAAAACGTCGCCATAAAATAATAACATAAGCAAAATGGCGTCCAGCGCTTACGACGCTACCTCCATTTTATAACAAGCTCTCGAACTTAAACTGGACTGAAGTTGAATCAATAAAATAACAATTGAACGTGCCTCGCCTGTGTTTATTCAAATGACTGGTGCAAAGGCGCACTGGCTTAAGATCCGTTTTGAAGCACCTCTCCTGTCGTAACGAGAGTTTGACGTTGCCTCTTGAAATGCCTTATAGATGGCGTTAAAAGATTTTTCAATTATAAAGCGAATGGCTGAAATCAAAAAGGGTCCCCAATTGGGTAGAACTGGATTATAGTTAGTGCATTATTTAAATAGTAACTCAAATGAAGTATCGGACGAACTTGCAAGTTACCTAGTCTGGTATAGTGACTTAGTATGGGTGTTATCTGAGATCAATGCAATTAATTACGTCTCTATTTCGGGGCTAATAACCGCGTCATGTAAGGCCGGCAATAGCAGCTTTGCATCGGAACACTGGCTGCAACCCTTTATTTGCGTTCCACTGCTGGGCACGAGTCTCTCCTGATTAATGAGGAAATCTGGAGCTTACCCATCGGTGCTGACTTATTGCAAGTATTGTTTTCTCTTACGGTACTTCCCAGGTCGAAATATGATTTAGTAATTTAAACAGTGCAATTCTGTTTTGGCCCTAAATGCAAGTTTATATAATTTACTTAACTCTCGATATATGTAGAAGTGTCTCATACTTTTATTACTAGTGCCTCTTCCGGAAATTATGGTAAACTACTATAAAATTTACGGAGAACTCGATATTGAGAGAGTTTGAGGATAGTATACGAAAATTTTAATGAATTACTCGATTAAAAAATAGGAAATCGCTTTCGATTCATTGTGAGACAAGTACTCAATACTGACTTAGCGATATGATCTTTAGTAACACTTTGTTACTAGTTCAGTTCAAATGTGTACTTTACACTTCAAATTTCAACCCATTTCTTACAATAAAAGTGTTGTCGTTACATGATTCTCTTATTTTATATTACTTCTTGTCATTTGAACAAATAATAAATAGAGTTTTGGCTGACTTTGGCTCACGGTAGTAATCACGTTAGAATGATTCGTAAAGTGGTGAAATATTCGGAAAAAATTTAAATAAGGAACCAAAAAAACGTTTTCAAAATTTGTATTTCATAAATATAAGAAATGAACTGGATAGAGCTTGCGCATTTTGTTGACTAGCAGAATGACATAGAATAATGGCTGGCTATGGCTTAATTTATATAGAGGCCACTCAATCCTTATTGGCTATGGCTTGGCTGAAGGGAGACGAATTTTTCCGATTGGCTGGCTGAACATGTTTGTTACAATTTGCTTTTTTAAAGTTTTTCTTTATAATACTTAATTTCTTTCAGACATAGTTATTAATTTCTATACAATTTAATAATGAGTGTATTTAAATAAGTAGTTTTTAATAACACTATGCCATTTGTGTTTCACACTACAACACAAATAGTTACTGATTTTTTTTAAATTAATGATTGAAAATTTTATTCCAATTTACATTTTTAATTTTCTGTTCTGTGCACCATTAGGTCAATTTGAGACGGATTACGTTCTATCGTAATCAATTTAATCGCTTTGGGTGTCTATAGTATTTGGTTCAACAATAACCGCAATTCCCGTAGGTCACTGATCGCCATTCAAAGTGCCTATCACACTTACATGACAGACTGAAGGATAATATTATGCCATGAGCTCATGTAGATATGTGCGACGGACAATGGGCGTTACATAATTATCGCAGCGTATACCTGGCCTCTGTTGACGCAGCAATCAGGTGACGGATCATGGCATGAGCCTAGATACGGTAATGTGTTCACGTAAACTAGGGACTACCGTAGACTTTAGAAACTTTCATATTTTTTTTATTTCTATAAATTACGGGGAAACTGTTTATATGTTTTAAAATTCGAAATGCCAATTGGGGTCCCGGATTTGATTCCCGGCGAAGCGACTAAAAGGACGAGTTTCCGTTCTCTGTCTGAGTGTTTGTGATAGCGGTGATGTTGCCGCTGCCCGCCAGCTACCTCCCCCTGCGGAGGTGTCGCCTGCGCAAGTCACGTTACCTCCTCAACGTGACTATGCTGCCTAAAACCCAAAAAGCAGACTAAATTGAGGATAAAGAGAGAGAGAGTGGGAACCCCTCGTAGTGCAGTGCCCAAGGGGCAGGCCGATAAGGATGGCTTCATCAAGGTTCAATCAATGCGGCACTGCACCGACTGGATAAAACCAGCTGTTGCGTCCCGACGTCCCAGTGACGTACATATACGTCTCTCATCTTCACTTCACTACGAAGGCCTCCGATATCGTGGAGTACTTGAAGATGAAGACGAAATTCGCAACGCAGTGAACTTTAGTTCATTTGAGGTACACTTCCCTACCGAATTGCTGAGTACTTTCTTGGACGATAAGTTGTGGCCAAAGGGGGTTGTGTTCCGAAAATATCATGGACGTCGACTACCGCCAGAAGTCGCCAGACCCGCGCTCGCATCGCCGCGAAAACTGTGACGTAGATTTTATATGTATGTTAATCTGTAAGGTATTTATTGTATGGGTACGATGCCTAAATTGAAGGGTACTATTATTATTATTATTATTTTATTACAGCCTTAGTCCCCACTGTGAGTGCACGCGTGTCCTGATTGCTGATTGCATTACCGCCACCGCTCGTTAGCTCGCTGCAGCCCGCTGCGTGTTATGTTGCTATAGTGAGCCCATGGATAGTTGGATAGTTTAGCCTGAATTCTACTCTATTGTTTCTACATCATTGTTAAAACGTTCTTAAAAATCTTGTAATCAATTGCGCTAAATTGATTTTTTTCATAATGTATCGTATTCTTAATAAGCCTTAATTCATAACAGTGGGTTGTGCAAAACTATATGATCCGCCATTTTGTTACGGCAACAATTTTGGATTTCCAACAATATTGATTTTATAAATTTGCATGGTCATTCAAACTATACGTGTATACAAATTTAACTCAACCTATAATTCATACAATCAGTCTTTCTTCTCGTTCATTGCATCTGCTGCAAATTTGAGTTGCAAGATTCCATTTAAAGAAACATTTGTCGCAAGTTAATAAAAAAATTGTAGGTGGTAGACTCCAATGAACCGGGAAAGTACCACCGCTGCATTCATTACTGCCGTCAAGCAATTATATTGTGTTTAGATGGAACTGCAGTTGCCCACCAGGCTTGCATGTGGCGACCGTTAGCCTTCGGAGTAGCAGCGTAACTGCATACGGACACAGACAAGACTTACAGCCGTATTCAAGGACCATACTTGTTTAAGTAGTAGGCAACGCTATAGCAGGGGAGCTAGCTCCAATGCGAGATGGTGAACATGCGGGTTGGAGGCCAACCCGCATGTCCACCAATGTTTTCAAACCTCCTATAAGGCCTCCGCCAAGTTTTAACGACTATTTTCTATCGATAACAATGGGGACCGTCGACAGCTTAACATGTCCTCCAAGTCACAAAAACGCGGTCACCAATCTTGCAAACGACCGCACACGACTCGTGCCCGTTTGACTTAGCTGTGTACCAAATTTCATTAAAATTATTTAGTAGTTTAGGCGTGAAAACATAACCGACACATATTTATTTTCGCATTTATTATATTAGTATGGGTGCACGGATTCATTTTAAAATTAATTATAGACGCACCATGACTGATAGCAAAATCATATTTATTCATATCTTTAGCAGAAATGCTTTCGAACGTAATAAAATTCGGGTCACAGCACATGTCGCTACATGGGAGCAAATTGAATTTTTCACATAGGCGTACCCTCTTATTTTATCAATCTGTGTGCCTACTAAATGTCATATTATTATTTATTTACTGATTCACAATGTTTTATCATTTTATTTGGAAGTTATTGTTTAAGTTAGCTTCAGTGCAAACAAAGCTCAAGCGGCATAAAAGTGAAAGGTGCTTAGTAATCATTATTTTGCCATTACGGCCAAATAAGTAATATTTGCGTTTTCAATTATTATAATAGTATATTTTTTATAATTTTCGGAAATGTTATTTATTAATGACATTCATTAATGGGAAAAAATGACATTCATTAAGAGAATATTTTGTATTCCTAATATGAAATAAATATATTTTTGATCTTGATTTTTGATTACATTACAGCTAAATAAATAAATCTACACACTCTCTGCTCCACACGAGGATTTCCTGTGTCTCGGGTACCATGGATAAAAGCAGGAATACAAACAGCTATACTGAGAACAGGAATCAAAATTCATCATTCTAATTTCTGACTCGCCGGAAATCAAACCAATGACCCTTGATAGGTAGTGTAGCATAGTAACCGTTGTGCCACGCGGTAGTTTTTATTCCACAACCCACTGTTAATACTAAAACAAAACTTAACTTACATTGTAACTTACAACAAATTTGCAAAAAATGCAGTAAGAATAGAATAAATATAAGTACAAAATAAAAAAAGTACAAAACCATTTCATATAAATAGTCCGTGCGAGGCAACGTAACCAAGAGCTGTATTATTTTAACCTGATGATTCAAAGATTCAAAGATTTATTGAACAAAATATTAGTAATACATAAAACATAGTATTCGTAAACGACTACAATAGTTAATGAAATTAACTGTGTCGTAGCAGTTTACGCCCACCCCAGCACAATATTGACAGTATGTTCTCACTA
Organism: Pyrgus malvae; assembly: GCA_911387765.1. Classification (NCBI taxonomy): domain Eukaryota; kingdom Metazoa; phylum Arthropoda; class Insecta; order Lepidoptera; family Hesperiidae; genus Pyrgus; species Pyrgus malvae. The sequence goes on along the minus strand of OU426960.1, from coordinate 995,088 downwards.
CTTATATCTAATGCACTTAGAAGATTTCTAAGACTTAAGTTTAAAAAAATCTACAATAAAAGTAGCCTAAGTCACTCCTTATTATATCAGCAACCTACCAGTGAAAGTCCCGTCAAAATACTACGACAGAAAGACAGACAGAAAGTCAGACAAAAATTGTAAAAAATGTTATTTTGGTATATGTACCGTACGAACATTCATATGCATGTAGTAAAAAGCGGTTATTTTAATATTAAAAAACAAACACTCAAATTTTATTTATTTGTGTATACATAGATGTATAGATAATTCGTATCATTTATCCGAAGTGCTCCCAAACATAACATGACATGATTCGGGTCGCATCACTTTCGATATATAGCAGCAAATTGAAGTGATCGCGTTTCGACGCGACGCCAAATGTGATATTTGCTGAGTGACTGCACTTTATCATATTATCGAGGGATTCTGTTATTTAAGAGCAGTAAAAAAGTGCTCATTTATGATGAGCAAAATAATATGAGATCGGCTGAAATCTGATTGACATGATGCCTATATAGTACTAAAGACAAAGACAAAGACTTTTATTTGCAAAAATATGGGTGTTTACAAAGTTATTTATATATATTTAGTTCGCCATATTTACCTTCTAGAGGTATGCAAATACTACAATGATAGAAATAAAAATATAAAAGAGAAAAACTAAAATATAAGACAATTATAAAATGTACATTAACATTTTTTTTATTGTTTTATTTATCCCATATTGCGCCTGTTATAAATTTAAATATTTATTAATTTATATTTCGGATCTGTTCCGATCGTCGGATTTGGGTACCCATATCACAGGGTGTTTGTACACTGAGAGGAAAAAAAGCCGACGGAAAAAAAACCTCTTAGGTGTTTATGGAATTCCTTTATGCCGTACTATATTACAATATTACATATTTACTCATTGAAACTCTATCATATTTTTTATTATGGAGTTTTGCTTTTCAAACTAGTCGCTATCATTACAGCGTTATATAAGTAAATGTAAAATATGTTTTTTTTATATTTCTTATATTTGCAATACGTGCTCCATTCCATAAAAATATTCATTACAATAATAATATTCTATATTATTACTAGAGGTATCGGCCAAATATATTAAAAATCATGTACAATTCGTGTCATTGAGCCGAAGTGCTCCCCAAACATAATATGACATGATTCGGGTCGCATCACTCTCGCTACATGGCAGCAAATCGAATCCGCGTTTCGACGCGATGCTGACAGCGAGCGGTCCTGCAATTTGTACGCCAAATGTGATATTTGCCGTGTGACTTTATTATATTATCGCACAAATTTAAAAAGGTACTGATTATTTGCAAGATTGTAACATTCATGATTCGAGTTACGAATCGTTCGTTCCACCGCTGCACCTATTTCAGCCATGATGCAATCCTATGGCATTGAATAAGTACGGTGCCCGGCCAGACTAACATGAAGCGATCATCATCAAGCAATGTACATGGGCTTGATCAATCAACTATTTTATATAATTTTGGAGTTTTGCGTCGGACGCTTACTTTTAACTACTCTGACATCACACAAAATTGATCTGATTTTTATAAATATATTATTATACTTTCCATTACAAAAATTGTACGTGAAAAACTCAATCTGCCATTTTTTCAGCTGAAATGAGCAAAAATCGTATATAATTCATATCATGCTCCTCAAACATAATATAACATGATTCGGGTCGCATCACTCTCGCTACATGGCAGCAAATTGAATTGTTCGCGTTTCGACGCGACGCTGACAGTGAGTCGCCCTGCCTAGTAATTTGTATGCCAAATGTGATATTTGCTGAGTGACTGCACTTTATCATATTATCGAGGGGCTTGCTAGATATAAAAAGGTCTAATTATGTACGAGATAATAGATCGGCCGTAAACTGGCCAAAACGATGACTGGAGTTAAAGTGATTCTAGATTTGAGTAAATACCGTGCTTATTAAGGCAAATTAATAGAAAAACCCAAAGAGAATAGCTTGTGTCGTGGGCATATACATAAAGACAGGAACACAATCACTCAGATTGTGAACAGAAAGGAGTGGTAAGGACTTCAAGAGTGTTTGACGATAATTTGAAAGAGACGCGTAGTCTGGTTTTATTTTTCATGTTTTAGTTTCCCCATGTGTTTTTAAGTTATAATGAATAGAGTTGGTTGCTTTTTCTTCAATGTAGGTTAATTACTGTATCAGAGGGTTGCGGAATATAATAACAAAGTGAAAACATGGCTTATTTTGTTCCTCCATAAGTAAAGTGGGCCATAGGCTGTACTCTAGTACCTACCTGACTTACTTTTTTCTTTCAGTAATGACATCGTATCAGTGCATATTGCCAATGTTAAGTGAATCTTTGTATCCAGTTTTTGCACACTTCGTTAATAAAAATAAAATGTTACTATCGTGTTAATATATAATCAGTTGTCAGTAATCACTCAGTCAAGTAAAGGTATAGCTACTTATAGTATAGCTACTTAAGAATGTGTCCGACGGAGTTTTGGAGACATGTTCAAAAAAAATATTCGTACCTAGTGTTATTTTATTTCAAAACACTTGTACACTCAAAGTTACTCATATCAAAATAAAAACGCAATCAACTTTATCTGATATATGTACATATAACATCAAAGAAAATTAAATTAAAACAAGAGCACAATATTTATTTTTCAACTTCCCGCCAAATCTGACTTACTTGATAGACTCATTCATTGACAACGGACTGTTTGTGACTATTATTTGTCCATAGATTTAATTGAAATAGGCCAAAATAAGTTCAAAGGATTTACTAGAAACTGGAAAAATAACTGAGCGAAAATTTGTGTTTTGTTGAAAGTTTCAAGATCTCGCTTCACATGCATAATGTTTCTTAAAAACACAAACTTTCGCTCAGGCATTCAAACACGTCGTGCTAACAAGAGGTTAATCTTACTCACAGGACAAAAATAGCCATTATCTTAAATTAAATGGTAATAGAGATGTCACAACGCCTGGACATTCGACGCAAGGCCGCGACGACACTAACGCGATCCGAATCATTGTTTATGCCATGGGAACCGCTGACCCTTGTATGGGGGCAGAGAGGAGATTTTTTTTAAATTACTCGCGCGCGTCAGATAGAATATAGGGTTTGCCTTGCAGCCTCTTCAGCATTCCACTATTAATAAGCTTTCCTATATGGAGGGTTAATAAACCTTACTTCGGGTAGTGAAAATGGATAGATTACAATATCCCGTTACCTTTTGACGATTTCAAGTAATATTTAGAACCTCGCCCGAGAGTCCCGCAATAGAATTTTAATGTTTAAATTTACAAAGCATATGATTTTTTTAACAACCAGTCGGTATTAATCTATACTAAATTTGTCAAAATTCGGAAATATTCCTTACCATGCATTTGCTAAACTCGCTCGCTCTATAAAAAAAAACCTGTAGGTGCTCTTTCCGTCGGCAAAACGAAAAACATCCTATAACATTTTTATCTTCTTGCTGTCTAAAAGTAAAAAATGCTCTAAGTCCTTATGATGCTCGAGTAAATCCACATTTAGCACCGTCGGAACCACTGACCCTACTTAACAACTCTCTAAACCATGAACTTTATTGCTAAGACTGTAGGGCGAGTTTACCTTGGCAAGGAGTTGGTATGTAGGTCACGTGTCAGAAGCGCGAAGGCTTTCGTCAATCGCTAGTTTGTCCTGATATCAATCGGAATCTAGTTGTCTTTGATTACGTGTGAGCATAGCTGGCGATCGAATTGTTTCGTTGTTTTGGGAATGTCTTCATTGCTTGCATGCCTTGTGATCTGGGCGTACATGTAATCATAATAATTTGACTGTATCAATATGCTATTATGAGTCTATTATCAACATGTTATTATTTGTAAACCCGTATTCCTGTACGGGTGTATTTATAACATTAAATTACATAGTGAGAAATATGGCAAGTTAAGCGGAAGAGTTTGTTTGTTTGTTTGAACGCGCGTATCTCTGAAAGTACTGGTTTTAATTGAAAAATTCTTTTTGTGTTGGATAGTCCATTTATCGGGGAAGGCTTTAGCTATCTGCGACCAATAGGAGCGAAGCATCAGTGTAAAATGTTGCAAAAACATAATCTTGGGAGAGGTCCTAAGGTGTCGGGAACTTTTGAAGGTTTCCCCCCGATACCAAAAAAAGGTGGTGAACATGGACTATACCTTTCTTACTTCCAAGATGAGACCCGTGACCAGCTGTGGGATATAAGAAGAAAAAAATAAAATGGTAGAAAATCCTACGATACGTTACTTTTTTAAACGATACAGAAAAAGAGCTTCCATTTTCCTTTCCTAAGTCAAGTTGTCAGATATACTTCAGTTGAAAAAACTTTGTTAAACATGTAGGTAACTTCCGCAGGATGAATGCAACGCTGCTAAAATTGTTACTAACTCCGCTAAGTTCCCGAAGCCTACCGGGATTCAAAGAAAATTATGCTTTCTCGGAATGAAAGTAGGTTAAAGCGAGATAACATCTGTATAAACTTCGAGGGTATATCTATCGGTTTGGCCGAGGGATACTTAATTCAGTTCAGATGTAGATAAATTAAAGAGGTTTTATCTCGATGAAATAAGTAGGCAACTCTGTTCGTTCTTAGTATTATATCAGCAATTCATTTCGTGTTCCATTACCGTGCTCTTCTTAGAAAGAATATGAACTTAGGTTGCCTACAAGCTTAATAAAATTTAAAGCTTTTTTAAACACATAGATTTATCAATTTACAGTTTTTATCAAATTTTATGCTAAAATATAAATAACGTGTGGTACATAATTTTAAAAGATTAAATAAATCCTTTATAAGTTAAAAACCCGCATTGGAGCAGCCCAGGGAGAGACCCGTGCCCAGAAGTGGGACGCAAAAAGGGTTGTAGCCAAGTTAAGTTAAATAGTGGAATGACGCGAGGACCCTAACTAAATGATTAGCCTCCGATAATACCTCAATTTCAGTTTGTTCGGCGCCATTACATTTTAATCATTCCTATTATCTTAAAATTTGGACAACGCAGATATACACGATTTCAAGATGGCTGCAATGCAACCCTTTTTTCTCATCTCTCTCATCATTATTGGGTAGGCCTGGAGCTTACTCCACCACGCTGCTCCAATGCGGGTTGGTGGAGATGCGGGTTAGTGGTCAACACGCTGTCGGATGTTTTCAAACCGCCCATAAGGCCTCCGATAAGGTTTGACAACTGTTATCTTTCGACAACAACCGGGATCGACGGCTTAACGTGCCCTCCGAAGCACGGAAAATTTCAAGATTTTCCGTCAATGTGAAGTCATTGAAAAATTAATACTCATACAGCAAAATTAAATGTAATTAGTAAGAGAATGTTTCCGGCGAATAATGTGGCACATACATACGAGTATAATGTAAACCATTATTTCAACCTTAATTTCTACCGTTTATAAGTTTATATATTATGATCGACTGCATTACATGTAGTGTTCCACTGATGGGTGCGAGTCCCAATAGATTGGCGATGTTGGACTATGAAAAGAAAGAAAGAAAGGAAAGAAAGAAAAAATATTTATTTCATATTAGGAATACAAAATATTCGCTTAATGAATGTCATTTTTTCCCGGTCATCGCCTTTAAGTGCCCGTTTGGGCTAGATGTTGAGCTGAGAGAAAAAAGGCGGAAAAAACTCCCAGCAGCACTCTTTAAAAAAAGTACATTAAATATATATTTGTGATAACAGAATGGCTATGGGTCTATAATGGGCACCCGTGACAGCTGATCGTGTGAGACACTATCAGTCCACTTCCACCTGCTCACAGATGCGAGTAATTACTAAAACTGATGATGAAAATGATTATTAAGCATAATGTTTCTATTTACTCGTAATGTAACATCATTCCTTGTTCAAAATCCGTTAGTCAAAAATAAACAACCAAAGATGTATAAAAGTGTTTGACGCTTGCACTTTGAGCTGGGGCAGACACTGTCCAATTAAGTTGACATGACAAGCAAATAAAAAAGTTCTGTCATTTAGTTAATTTGTCCAAACTCGTCGCTAATTAGGAGGTGTCAAAGTGAGCAAGAAAAGGTTGCGGCATATTATTTATTCTTATGGTTGTGGTTCGGTTTTGGACGGGTTAGTAAAAATACTAAAACTCTGCGTTGAATTTTCATACCTCCCCTTTTTGGGGCCTAAAAATATCCTCTTGATTTTGAGGACAAAGAGTTGCGGGGAACATTTTTGTAGTAATTTTGCATGAAAGTTTTTAAACGAGTATATTTAATGTTCTACATTTCTAGTCACAATTCTCATAGCGCAACCCTTTCACTTTTTAGCTCACGCTGGAATCATCCAACGCCCACGCAACTTCTACGGAGCAAGAACTACATGCAAGTTGTACAATTGTGTAATGTACGGGTAGAAAGGTACACTTAGTTGGGATTATAGGTACTACAATTTGAGACTCCAGAGTAGCAGTGCTGCAGTACGAGGGCTGCAACTTAAGTATCCGGAATAACAAAAACAAACATTTGTTTATTATATTATGTGGTTTTATTACTTTTTAAAGTATGCGTCATGACGATCAATGCACTTTTTCATACGTTGAACAAATTTTATACTTAGCACTTTTGCCGCTTTGATTCGGGTATCTTCAAAACATACATTTTGAACGCATCAACACATGTTCGCGGGTCTATAATTGACCACGTAATTAATTTTATTCACGCTGGGAAAAATATAGTTGTTGGGTGCCAAGTAAGCGCTATACGGTAGATGACCCGTGAATTTGATCGTAATACTAAGTTGTTTCGGCCGACGTCTGACGTTTAGTACTCGTATTGTCGTGTTTAAGAATGATTTTTGTTCTTTTTAATTTTTTAAAATTTTTCTGACAAATAAGTAGTTTTATACCTTGTTTATACCCTTAATAATTAACGGTATTACGATTTTCTAGTGATACTGTAGCCACATTTGTAGCAAAAAACAGGCGATCATTCGCTTTAAAAGTGCTTTTTTCACAAAAAACTTTTTTGGGGTCGGTTCATTATGGTTATTCTGACCGTTGACTTTTGTTTCTTTTCTCTGTCACAGATCTAAGGTTCTTTACCTCTGTAGATATTATAAACAATATTTGACAAACAGTATTTTGAACGACAATTTTTAAAATGGTACCAAAATGTAAAAATACAATTATTTGTAAAATAAATTGTAATCTACAGCCAATGCGCTGAATTTTCATATGAATTTTTTTTTGTAATGTATTTGCCTAAATTAATTATTCTTCTTTCTGACTTTTTTATTTCTAATTTAAAATACAGCAAATTTTCTTCATCAAAGTTGATGCTGAAGTAACATAAAAAATACTTGAGTGCAATACAAAAGTGAAGCATTTTAATTGTGAATCATAGGTATTAACCGAGTTAGCTTTGACGTTAACGCTCATCGCAGCGAATTAGCGCGTTAATTAATTAGTGCAGGAGATAGCTGCGATTTCTTGCGGAGATTATACAAAATGGCGGCAATTCTAATGTTGTTTAAATAAGCTTTATAACTGACGTCATTAATAAAGCGCCATTTATTCCGCCTCTACATTTAAAGCGAATTAAGTAATATTTATGTTAAATATACATACATATATACATTATGTTTATTTAGAGTTTTTGAACAAATAATAATGGGATTGTTGGCAAGTATTGTTAACGATAAAACCTGAGCTGAGTTTTCATTTCAATACTAAAGGATGTGTCATGAATAGGCTTCAATGACTTTCTTGCGAAGAATAAAGACTGAATAAAAATGCTTAGATTTGAAGTGGGAGAGGAGTTCATAATAACTATGTCATCAAATATTTCAATGTTTTTCAGGCAGCTGCTGCTTATAAAATAGACTACGCATACTCATAGACCCCATTATATACGATATTACATCTTAGTAATTGTACTTTTAAACATGTTTGAAATTTCGTTTCATAAATAGCCCATAACAGTCTTGCGACGGAAGTCACCAGATTCGAACAGCATAAAATTGTCAAAATTAACGGCTGTCTTCTTTTAATTCGGTGACCACTTCCCTGCCTGAGAGCCAAAATGAAAAGTATATAAATGTAAATATATAAGTAAAGTATTTCACTTCATTGTAATCAATAGATTTATTAAGTATATGACTTTACGTATTATTCATAATAAATCTACGTGAAGTACTGAGGCAGGAAATGTTTCTTTATTATTCTTAAGAGTAATGAAAATAATTTTAAATAAATTGTTAAAAAGTAAGTTATGCCACCGTTACTTTGACATTGGCAAAATGGGCAAAATTGCTGGCCCAATATCTGTCGATTGTGGAAACGAATAATAGAAACAAATAATTTTTGTCATCCTTTTTTCTCCTAATTTCCAAAATCCAAGACAATCCAGTCCAAAATTAACATTCATCTTGTGAAAAGCACAAACACGTGAGTAAAGAAAAACCTGAAGATTCTCAAAAAGCCTTTTAAAATTATATCTCAGTTGGCTTCTTAGCGGCTGACACGATAATGTTCGTTCCGAAAGGAAGGTCTTTTATGGGCCCCATGCAGCCATAAAAACGCCCCATTGATTCAGTGGAAGATGTCGCCCGAAGAGGCCTCCGGTGTAGAACAGGTTAGTTACTAACAGAGAGTAACTTTACTTTGATATTATTCACGTTAAAATTAGATGCTCGAAATTACGAAGTTACAGTACAATAATCACAAATAACTTCAAATAAGTGTTTTAGTCACTTTATTATACTTATATAAACTTCCTTTTTCTTCTTCTTTATGTCAATCATTCTTGTTTTTCAATATTTATTTTAAAACAGCTCAATTAATTTGCATCAATTAAAAATATGTATTTACATTTTAAGTAAGGGTATATATACTTATAAATAAAAACTTTGTCTTGTTAATGCGCAGGCACTTATTTTTATTTTTAATTTGGATTTGGATGTACATTTTTTAAGCACCAGTTCGTATCTAAACTTAAAGCAATTTATAAAAATCTGTCAATTTTAAATCAAACCTATACAAAATTGGCTTTTCCTTGCTTTGAGTGTTTACAGTGTGTAAGAAAAGTCTCTTTGCGCCAAATGTGCGCATAACTGCGTAGAAGACATGCCAGAAGAATTAACCGTTTGTGACAGTTAACAGCTTTGAAGAAAGAATGTCTTGAAGGAAACCGCCAAAAAAAATCCGTGACATTCATCAGTAAGACACCCAGAAGAAAGACCCTATAAAATGATACCTGATTGTTAAATTGACAGAAAATATCAAGTTCTCTATTGCTGACTTCTCTGTGCAGAACCAAAGGCGTTTCCGTGCGTTCGACTGCTTCAGTGCGTGTCGGAAAGGCCTCAGTTTCGCATGTCACAGCAGATATACACGTCTCATTGCGCGGGAATTTGCTTACTAAATGTCACGGTGCTGAAACAAGGATGTGTAGATTTCTTGTTTTTCTTTACGCGCGCCTTCATGTAGTAATCTAATCACATTATTTATACTTTACAGCGGTATCAGACCGGCGTACTTTACGCTCTTAAATTTGTTTCGCTTTAACGTTTTGCCTTTTTTTTTGGCTGATCGCCTCACATTAATCTAGCTGACAACTGAAACTTTTAACCGAAGAAGTACAGTAGAATAGGGATGGTGACTATAATTTTATTATGGATACCAACGAATCATTTTTATCAGAAAATTGGCTAATTTTAATAAAATATTAATAATGATGCTTCGTTTTCCTAGAAAAAAACAGAGTTCTTTAAATGCTTATAACATTGCTGTTTTTCAACCAAAAGTCATTTCTATTTAAATGTATGCGAGGGAAGAAAAAGTATATTATTATTTATATTTTATTGATAAATACCACATAAAGTACAATTACTTTCCGGTGGAAATGGGTGTAACAGTAAACATCACCGGTTGCACGTTCTGAAAAATTGTACAGCCTGTATCGGCCATCTACGAGTATACTAGCGGAATGAGAACATAGTTCAAGCGATTTTCGCTAATCAGTCAGCGATTATGGCGTCATCGAAACGTGAGAACACAGTAGTCTATTTTCAGTCTGAGAGTTTTAAAAATTTAAATGTATTGTTTAATATAAATTGAATTCTGATGAAATTATTATTCAATTATTTCCAATAATAATCCTAATTTTTTTATGATCTGCCCATCTCTTGATTTTGATTGAGAGGCATCTATTAACCGGCTTTCATATTAAAAAAGAAACTCGTATAGCAGTGAACTGCACCGGTTGAACCACGAAAGTTCTACAACCAATATCGACCATCTATACCACGTATTTACAGCGGAATGAAAAGATTGTTCAAGCGATCTTCGCTTCATCGGTTAGCGATTACGGCAGCCATCGAAACGTGAGAATGGCCGCACGTGGTTGACAGAACGCGGTAGTCGATGAGATTCCGATCGAGTGTAGGAGAACGTTTGGATAGAGACGGTCCAAGGTACGAGCGATTTAAAGATTACAGCAACGTACTCGGGGTTTTAGTCGCCACTAAAAAATAAGAAGAAGACAAACAAAGATCTCCAGATTGACCATAAATAACGTTTCACACAGATAACTTTTGGGGAATATGGCAAAAGCAAAATTCATTCCTTACTAATAACGCTTTTGCTTCATACGTTTATTGAATGCAATGCAAAGAAATTAATTTTAGTTCAGAGAGGATGAACGATCCAATCAAAAATATTCATCATATGGTGGACACTTTGTCGACAGTATGTTCAATTTATATGCTTGTTATAATATATATTTATATATTTATATACTTACTTACTTACTTACTTACTTACTTACTCCCGTGGCTCAGCGACCCAAAGTGGGCCTTGGCCTCCGATATGAGAGAGCGCCACTGGACTCGGTTCTGCGCTATCTCTTGCCATTTATTGACGTTGAGCTCTCGCAGATCCGCCTCCAGCTCGTCTATCCAGCGATACCTCGGTCGGCCAACGGGTCTACGCCCAGTCGTTTTTCCCGAGTATGCCTTCTTGACGCTTCGGTCCGGTCCCATTCTCTCAAGGTGGCCAAGCCACCTCAATCGGTGAGCCTTTATCTCACCAATGATGTTGGGTTCGGCAAAGATGTTTTCTATCTCTTTATTGTTCCTTACTCTCCATTTTCCATCTACCGTGCGCGTGGGTCCAAAGATTTTTCTTAGGATTTTTCTTTCTGCTACTAAAAGTTTATATTCCTCTTTTAGAGTTAGTGTCCAAGTCACACCCGTATAGTAAAATAGGTCGTATGTCTGTTTTATATAATCGGAATTTTGTTTTTCTGCTTAGAAGTTTGGACACTAAAACTCTATTTAAAGCTGCACTACATCTTAGGGCATTCTGAATGCGAAGGTCAATTTCCTCTTGTCTGGTGTTTGTATCCGTCAGAGTGCATCCTAGATATTTGAAAGTAGCAACCCCTTTATACAGAGTATCTTCATCACGAAGGTCTTTCCGTTTCTCTCGGGTGTTTTTGTATCGTTTCATGTGAAGATACTCTGTTTTATCTTGATTTATTCTTAGACCCGCTTGCGCAGCTGCCTGTTCTAAGACGCCTGCTGACTTCCGGATCTCTTCCGCAGTCTGTCCCAATAGAGCCAAGTCGTCAGCGTAACCTACCACCTTGTGTTGTCCCCCCAGTCGTACTCCGCCATCGACTAATAATACGTTTCTGACTACATGTTCAAGTACAAGGTTGAACAACACCGGTGACAAGGCGTCGCCCTGCTTCAACCCTGTAATGACTTCGAAGTCCTCAGTCAATTCTCCTCCGACTTTTACCCGCATACTACTTCTTTCAGTGGCCACTCTTATCAATCTTATAAGTTTTTCAGGGATCTTGAAGTTCTTTAGAATGTTATACAGGGCGCTTTTATCTATGCTATCGTAAGCCTTTGCAAAATCTACGAAAAGGAAGTGGATGCTTAGCCCGTACTCCCATTTCTTCTCCATTAGTTGTTTGATAAGAAAAATTTGGTCTACTGTACTGCGATTTCGCCGAATATTTTTTGTAGTAGCGTAAATAGCTTCAGCTGTAACATTTTCCCTCCATGCTTCCACAATTCTGCTGGTATACCATCTATACCAGGTGATTTATTGTTTTTTAGTTTCATTACAGCTTTATGAAACTCTTGAAATGTTATTGATCCTATATCAGTGTGGTTGCCTTCATGAGTAAGAGGAATGTTAGCGTCGGCTGTGGGGCTGTTAAGGAGGCATTGGAAATAACTTCGCCATCTGTCTTTTATTTCTTCTAGATCTGTTACTAGATTACCAACATCATCTATCAAAAACTGAGTTTTGGGTTGGTATCCTTTCTTTACTGTTTTAATTTCTTGGTAGAACTTTCTAGACATGTTATCTCTCATGAGCGTTTCAATTTCCGTTATAATACAATTCAATCTGTTTCTTTTTGCTTTTCTTATAGTATTCTTTAATTTGATTTTAAGTGCTTTATGTCTTTCTTTCCAGTGTGGTTCTTCTTCTTCTAGTAGTCGGGCTTTACGTTTTTCTTCAACTATCTCATTGCATTCCTCTGTCCACCAGTTGTTCCGTTTTCTTCTTCTTTTACGGCCTATGATTTTTAGACCCACTTCCTTTACTGTGTCTCTCAAGTCTTTCCACACTTCATCGACATCCAATTCATTTTCAACATTTAGCTCCTGAAATCTATTATTTATTTCTATTTGGAACTGTTTCTGCTGCTATATTTTATATATAGTATATATAGGTATTTATAAATATATATATTTTATATATAATATATATATTTATAAATATAGAAATATAAAATATATAGCCACACTTACATGAGGCGACCAGCAGCCTCCGGAGTAGCAGCGCAACTGCATATGACCTCAGACAAGACTTACCTACGCTTGCTTGAGGTTGTATGTAGATGTCCATGGGCTGCAGCGACCACTTAACACCACGTGGCCTGCATGCTCGTCTGCTCCATTCAAATTAAAAAAAAAAGTTATTAAAAGAAAAGGTTATACTGCAAATGAAAATATCAGTAAATATCTTTTTTTAAGACCAGAACCTTCGAAGTTTAGCGAGAAAATTGCAAAACTGTTTAAGCACCAGTCTTATATCCGCAAACGAGCCACTAGAGAGTAAGTGAGCTGCTTCACCTGCGACCCGGATCACGCGTGCGAATGGTTTTATTATCCGGTTTGCCCAGGCTGGGATCCACCTGTAAACGTATTGGTTATTTAGTAATTCATTTATTTAATTCATTTCATTTTCACTTATTAGCAAGAACATAGTATAATAGAGATCTTTATATTAAAATACAAAGTTCTTATTTTTGAATATCATAGTTTACTTACATTATATTTCTAAATATCACAGTCATATTAATTGTTTTACGCCACAATAATTCAATTATTTTTTTACATTGATTGTAACTATTTATATTCCCGTTTATTATTCTTAATTTACATGCCACATTTAATTCAATCTCAGTCATTTATTATTTGTTAATTGATTTTCATAATACATATTAATTTTAATGTCAATTTTAATTACACAAATTTACTATTATTATTTATTTTCATAAATACAGGTGGCAAGTCATGTTCATTTCATTATTCATTACAATTTTAGAATTAAATTAAAAAAGGTGTAGGTGTAACCATAGATGTTACACCTACAACGATTGAAGTAAGTAGGGGATAGTGATAGTGATATCTATCATGGCTGTACAGGCAGGCGCTCCTTGTATTGCGGCTGTACTATACGCGCTTATGGTCTAAAACGGCTTTTAGGTAGCTTACCCAAAAATGTCACGGAAACAGCAAGTCATATCAAGATGATCGATTTTGATATATTACTACTTACGGAACGAAGCGCGCATGACCTGGCGGTTAGCGTAGCGATCTCTGCGACTAAGTCAACCGGGCGCGGTCGGGTGTGATATGAGTAACCGCTACTGGCAAAAAAATTCATGCGCCTTTCCGGGCTTTCCGCCTTTCGGAGGACACGTTAAGCCGTCGGTCCCGGTTGTTGTCGATTGATAACAAGCGTTAAACCTTGTTGGAGGCCTTATGGGCAGTTTCCAAAACATCCGACAGCGGGGTGGCCACTAATCCGCACCTCCACCAACCCACATTGGAGCAGCGTGGTGAAGTAATAATGGGGAGAGACCCGTGACTAGCAGTGGGACGAAAAAAGAGTTGCAGCCAATTACTTACGGAATAGTCCAAATTCATCAAAATCAATTCATTACCTTTTTGAGATATAGGTACCACAGTATTTCTGGAATGAAAACATGTCTAATATAGTACCTTTTCCTTTTCAATGGAGAGAAAGATCTAAGTTTAACGAGGAAAATTGCAAAACTGTTACACAAACGAGCAGCCCGGGAGCAAGGTGGCAGTTTCACCTGCGACCCGGATCACGAGTGCGAAAGGTTTTATTATCCGGTTTTCTCGGGTTGGAGGCCACCTATGAACGTCTTGGTTATATCAATAGTACAGCAATAGTAGTGGCACTACGGCTATGACTCTCGTGTAATCACGTGCTTACGGGGAGGATTTTCGTAAAAAATAGTATCAATTTCCCTATAGATTATAACATGGATTTGCAAATAGATGATTTCACCATAATATTACTTATAATTAATTAATAATATTACATATAATTAAGCAATAATTAATCAGGCATGTAAGAACATAAAAACCTCTTTCTTCTTCCTTTTTTTCATAATGACCATGAAATATTAAAGGAAAAGTACTATTACAAACTCGATTTTAAGTGCGAAGGTCGAAGTTTAGTTTGCAGACTAAACTTCAGTTGGGAAATTGCAAAACTGTTTAGGCCAACGCCTAGGTAACTAAAACGTCAGTCTTAAATCCACAAACGAGCATAGTTAGCATAGTTTTATTATCCAGAGGTTTTCCCGGGCTACCTGTAAACGTGTCGAATATAACTAAAACTATAACTATAATTTTGAGAGGTGTTTATGTGGAGGTATTTGGTAAAATTTAATGTTCATAAGTACCAGAGATGCTATAAAATTAACTTTGTGCTTCCGGGGACTTACCTTTTTGAGCCTCTCATGTGTTTTATTCAAGTCAAAACAAATTAAATGTATTTTTTTAAATTTGTAATACTAAAAATATTAAATCTGCATTAAATGTTTTGCTTCTTAAAATAAAGCTTAAATCTAATAACTAGGATCTTGTTACGGCAACATAATAATATACGTTTTTTTGCTATTTATGCATGCGTATGGGTGAAATTTTATTATTTTTATAAAAGCTATACAACATTTAAAGGGTATTATCATTTGCAAAATCATTAATTTAAATTAATACCAGACATACGACTAAATCTATCTGTGACATCCGAGACCTAACAGGGTTACGCTTGCTTGAATTAAAAATAATAATAAAAATAATAATGTACTAACGTACGTTAGTACATAATACCTCAATGTCATTATCACGTAGAGCGAAGCATGGTCCCGCTACTGCTATACACAAAACTGCTCAGAGAGGCATACTTACGGCGAGGATATGAAAATGTAAGAGCCGCGGTTACAGGTGACCGGTAAATCCGCCTGAAGTATAATAGTGCTAGGGTAGCACGCGGTGTCGGATCAGAAGTGGATGATCCGAATTTTATGTGTGGGTAAGTTGCGATGTCAGCTTTTAGTGACAAAATACTGGAGGTTACTTTAAAAAAAATATTCAATGAAGTTGTACACGAACATGCAGGTCACGTCAGTGGTTGGTAGAAATTATTTCAACACTGTAGGACACATTTTGTGTGTGGTATATTCATGTTCTCCGTCAACGCGCATTAAACAGCGTGGTAGATTAAGCTCTAGGTTTCCTCGATAATCCGAGGAGACACGGGTCCAGCAGTGGGATGCAAAAAAAATGTAGCTAAAGTAAATTTAAAAATGTTATGATATGATAGGTTATTACAATGATCCGCTTACAAGAAGCAGAGCCCTTCTTCCGGCAAAGGATTTGAAAATGTAAGAGCTGCGGTTACAGATGGCAGGTAAATCCGCCTCGATCCGAATAATGCTGGGGCAACATGCGGTGCTGGGTCAGAAGTGGATGATGATACCATTTACATCTGCGGAAAATATAAAAGTTGGGGTGTCAACAACTTTTAGTTTCAGAATATTAGAATTGTTTCCTTTGTAATTACCGACTTCCAAAAGGCAAAAATGTCCTGTCTTAGTAAATATAGTGTACCTTTCGTTCTGAATGGGCACCGACTCCAATAGTTTTAACAGTCATTACCATAAGCAAGAAGAAGTAGGTACTGTCCCACTGTCTGTACTGTCGGTGCCCATTTAGAACGAATGGTACGACATTTTACTAAGGGCCCGACTCCAAAAATAGTTTTAAGAGTCATTACCATAAGCAATAAGAAGTAGGTACTGAACAATTTTATTTTTTACCGTTTGAAGTCGGTTCTATTTTTTTGTTAAAAACTTAATTTATATAAAATTAATTAGGTAACGAATATGCATATTACGTGGTGTTAATTGTTCGCTGTAGCCCATGAGTATCTACACAAAACTTTATGAAACCTACGTCAACGCATTGGTGTATGTTTGCGGACATTTGAAACATACTTAAAATCTAGAGGGCCATAAAAATTATTTTATATATTAAGAGAACATTATATTAGAAAATTATTTTATATATATTTTATATATTATTATTTTATTATATTTAAGAGCAAAGCTACTTTACGTTTACAAAATGCACAAACACTTCAGAGCCGTTCTTGCGACGAGGATATGAAAATTGTAGAACGGCGGCTACAGGTGGATGGTAAATCCGCCTCGACCCGGATAATACTAGGGCAGCGCGCGGTACCGGATCATAAGTGGATGATCCGGTTTTCATTGGCAGAAAATATAAAAGTTTTTGCTCGATTGAGATGTGCGTTTTTGTTCAAAAAGGCAAAATGATTAATAAATATTGCTATGGCTACCCTTTTTTTACGTTCCACTGCTGGGCATGTGCACGTCCCCTTTATTATTATTGCGGAGGCCTGGAGCTTACTCCACCACGCTGCTCCAATTCAGGTTGGTGGAGATGCGGGTTAGTGGCCAACCCGCTGTCGGATGTTTGCAAAACGCCCATAATGCCTCTGACAAGGTTTAAGGACTGTTATCTATCATCAGCAACCGGGACCGACGGCTTAACGTACCCTCCGAAGCACGGAAACGCGCATGAAATTATTGCCACTAGCGGTCACCCATCTCACAGTTGACCGCGCCCGTTTAGCTTAACTGCGTAGATCGCTTGTGTTCTACGCTAGCCGCCGAGCCATATGCGCTTCAAATTATAAATCGAAATATTGCTATGCATAAGATTATTTTTAAGGTAAATATTTCAGAATAACCCCACCTGTGGGCGCGGGTAGGCGTGCATAAAAATATTGTGATATTAATTTGCGATGTATTCCAACACATGCCTGAGAGTTATTTGACGACCTGCGTGGCGCAATGGTTACCATGCCGGACTGCCAATCGAAGTGTCCCGGTTCGATTACTGGCGAAACAGAAATTTGAATGATAAATTTATATTTCTGTTCTCGGTCTGGGTGTTTGTGTTTCTGTCTTGTTGTGTGTTGTGGGTACCATGTCGATTGTATATCTGCCCTACTATGTGACTGAGTGTGAAGCGTTATTTATATATTTATTTAATAATTTTTCGAAGGCGTGGATATGCTTCAATCCGCATTGGACTAGCATGGGCGATGTCACTCTCACTTTCAAGAGGAGACCTGTAGGCCTAGCCGTGAGAATTAAAAAGATTAAAAGAATGTATGTTTCCCCAAGACGTGGTCACACCCCTACAAGGCACCCGCAACAGCAAAGCGGGTCGCTTAGAGATACTTGGCTGCTCCTTTATTTATTCTAAGCACTTTTGTAAACGACTGTAGTTTTCGAGTTGCATCCTAAAATATTTAACTGAATGGTGGTACCACACGCAGGAGCGTGGGAGATATATGGACTTTGTTTGTAACTACATTGAAAGTTTGATCTCCGTACAGTAAGTTGTATTGTTGTACATCTACGATACTTATTTTGACCTGTAGAGTTTTGTAAGATAATCAAAACTTTATAAATACAGCTGCGTATCATGAAGATTTTTTTATTTGAATGAAGTAGCAGACGAGCATGCAGGCCACGTGGTGTTAAGTAGTCGCTGCAGCCCATGGACATCTGCATACAATCTCAAGCAAGCATAGGTAAGTCTTGTCTGAGGTCGTATGCAGTTGCGCTGCTACTCCGGAGGCTGGTGGTCGCCTCATGTAAGTATGGCCGGCAACTGCACCTTTCCACCGAAACACAATAGAATTGGTTCACGGCAGAAGTGGGTGCAGCGGTGGTACTTCCCCGGGCGAATCATAATAGTTCTACCACCTACCGAAAGTACAAAAAGAAAAAGTATAAAATAAATAAATAAATTAGTAAATAACGCTACACACTAAGATTTCCTGTGTCGTGGGTACCATGGACATACAAATAGAAACAGAAATACTCAAACCAAGGACAAAAATTTAAACTCATCATTCAAATTTCTGCCTCTGCGGGAATCGAAGCTCCGATCGGCAATCTAGTATGGTAGCCATATGTTGAGTGTTTTGCAGGGAATATTTCAAAGTACAGAATCAGCGTTTACCTCGAGTAAATTGTGTGATATTCAAAAATAGAACATACATATTTGCTATTAGAATATATAATAAATTACCTATACATTTTAAAATAATTATCAAATACTAAATTAAAAAGACAACTGAATCAATGGCTGACGGTTGGCCAGTCTAACTAACTTGTGATGGTGTTCAATATCTGTCGAACGCTTCACCTACATCATGATGTAGATAGTATTCTTCCTGCTTCCTTCTTCCTGCTTCCGGTTTTCCGGTCGTTCGCCTTTTCCAGCTCATTGAGATTTTACCTGTACCGGTAAATCACACCCACGCCTTATTTCCCGGCAAAATAATATTTTATATTGTAACATATACTTTGAGTAATTGTTGGTAAGATGGTTGATTTTCATGGTGAGCTTGTTTCAAACGACATCTCAGGAAAGAAGACAAAGAAACTGCGAATATGATTTAAGTGACAATGGTGGTATGTCACATGGCAAGCTAATTCTTCGGAGTAGTGACGCAACGGTATCGGAACTTAGACAAAACCTTAGAGCATCAAAGTTAGCAACTCACCCTTCAGTAGAGCCGGCACAGAGCCTCGCTTCGATAGATAATTATGTGCCAAATCTGGTGCGGGGGGAAGAACGCACACATTTTAATTTTGTCACACATTCACAAATATTCTTTCACCGCTACAGACGCGTACATTTCTAAATATGTCAATTTCAATTAACAACGTCATTTTCTATGCACTGAAAACACTGACACCGACGCACAGACACACTAGTTGTAAAACTAGAAGGCACATTGTGCATGGACGTTGGGACGAGGGTTTCGCTCGTAAAGGCCACTCCTCTGACGGGTGTCATACCTGTCATACTTTGATGCTCTAAGGACAAAACTCGTGTTTACTTCAAGTTGTATTTAGATATTCTTCAACGACCACATAAGTAACACCACGTGACCTACGTGCTCTCTTATTACTCTAAGTAAAGTATAAAAAAAGCACTGATCGGTACATCCCTACCACGCAGGTACGCAACCACGCAAGCACAATACAAAGAGTTTCCAGGTGTGATCTATGATGCTTGGACGAAATTCAATGAATTAACATTTGGCGCGTTGCCGGATTTGCCTGATATGGTACATGTAGCAAGATACGATATATGGCGGCGATTTCATTGTAGCGAAAATGCTTTCTTAGCACCAAATAAAGAAATAATTTCTGTGGCTTTACTGTGATGACAGTACAGAAATTAGGCCCATGGGCTATGGTCCCGGATCATGGATCCCTTTACGTGGCACATAAATTTATTTGCAATTTCTTTACATAGCATGGACGTCAACATTTAATATCATATATCATTACATTTCCATAACTTAATTTTAAGCTGTGATTTCTTAACTTATTTAATACTGATTGTTACAGCCCTAGCAAGCACGCAGGTGTGATCTACGAAGCCTGTACGAAGTTCAATGAAGCGTTGCCGGACTCGCCCAATATGGCGGATGTAGCGAGATGTATGGCGGCGGCGGATGGGAGTTATGGAGATCGAGTGCTTTCGCGGAAATTCTCCATTACTGTTCTTGGGTTCTACTTTTATTTATGTAATAACTTCTACTGTACTTGAATTTTTATACAATTTTCTACGAGGTCAGAAACGATGAAATTCGTGGATGAACGAAAGTAAAAACATACATGTAGTTAAAGTCGACGATCCTGTTAGCCAACATGGCAATCTATCTGATTGGTAACTAACTGATTCGATCGAATTTCTCTCAATTTCAACACCTGAGCATTGGAAATAAAAAAGAGTTCATAAATATGTTTTATTGTATACATAATAATTAATGAAATACTACTGATCCGGACCAGCGTCACTCGGGTGATTTGAGATTTCTATCTCACAGGAGTAGTATTTTTTTCCAGGATAAAATTTATCCTATGTCCTTTTCCAAGTACTACAAAACTCCAAGTACTATTTGTATGCCAAATTTTATTAAAATTGGTTCAGTAGTTAAGGCGTGAAAGTTAAAGTTACTTAAAAAGGTACTTTAGCATATATTATAAGTATAGAAAATCCAATCATAAAATTCTGGTTGTTTGCTCAACTTAGAATCATGGAAGTATTTCTGTACACTTTTCCAATAGAGTAAAATTAATTAATCTTGTGACCTGTCGAATCCCGTTGGCTTACAAACGACACCCCAAAGTTACTCGGCCTTAAGCCCTCTCGGACCAGGTGGGACCCTCGCCTATCCTGATTTATTCCTGTTTTGGGATCTATAGGTAAGTATCGAAACAGTAAATTTTTAGTGGTTGACATAACGCCATGGGTCCGAATTCCTGTACGCATCACTAAGTAAATAAGTAACTGCTTATTAAAATTTTGCTGCACGACTAAAGGCAAAAGTGACCCTCTCACTTTGAAAGAAGTCCCGGGACCAGAAGACAGTAAATTATTTATGTCCAATAAAGGGGTTGAAGCAGTAAATCTCTAAAAAAACATCCACGCGTAACTCACTGATGACACTCATAACATATTTTAAGGTATGAACTTGATGTTAAGAAACAGTTCGTGGAGTTAACTTTACTGTAATTTATTGACCAAATTTTACAATTTGAACAAATGGCGAGCTTAATTCCTATTGGTATTTTTTACCAGCTAACCTTCTAGGCCTTCTAGCGCATGGCCCGGCGGTTAGCGTAGAACGCAAACGATCTATGCAACTAAGCCAAACGGGCGCGGTCGGCAGTGAGATGGGTGACCGCTAGTGGCAAAAAATTTCATGCGCGTTTCCGTGCTTCGGAGGGCACGTTAAGCCGTCGGTCCCGGTTGTTATCGATAAATAACAGTCGTTAAACCTTGTCGGAGGCCTTATGGGCGGTTTGAAAACATCCGACAGCGGGTTGGCCACTAACCCGCATATCCACCAACCCGCATTGGAGCAGCGTGGTGGAGTAAGCTCCAGGCCTCCCCAATAAAGGGGAGAGACCCGTGCCCAGCAGTGGGACGTAAAAAGGGTTGCAGCCAACCTTCTAGGAAGGCATCCTACTTCCTACTAATATTATAAATGCGAAAGTAAGTTTGTTTGTTACTCTTTCACGCGAAAACTACTCAACCGATCATCATGAAACTTTGTACATAATATATTCTTGGAGTTATCAGAAGTAAAATGTAAAAAAATATTAACGCAGGTGAAACCGTGGGGCACAGTTAGTAAAATATAAAGGCGATTTCAATCCACATTAGCTGTAACCACATTACGAGAAATCCCACGTCACGTATTTGTCCCTCACTCCGTCACCTGTACGGTTTAATGGCTTGTCGAACGAGGCTTTTCTTTTACCCCTATTACATGGGATTATTGTGATTGTTACGGTGGTTTTATTACTTTACTGTGCGATTTTATTAGACTGTTGATTTGTAAATTGTTATATATAGACTAGAGGCTATGTGTGCTTTTATTATATTATGTCATTGATACCATTATATTATATTATATACTTATTAATATTAATAAAAATATATATCTATTTATATTAATAAAATAACACGATAACAATAAAGTTTGCAAGACTTTTACTACTTTCCGTCTAACCGGGTATCTTGGGGAATTGTATAAATGATTTTGATGATAAGGATCTAATGAATTATCCGGGAGCTCTAGTGGAACCCAGCGTCACTCTTCTTGCACTACTCCGGTTCAACTTGGTAGATGCGTGCGGATCTTCTGGTCCAACCCTAAAAGCTTGCATTTAGTCATCTTTGACAACAGTCACAAGGTACCGAGCTCCCATAAGGCTGCGTTTTTACCAGAGATGTGCGAGGATGCGTAGCGATTTCGTCATTTACAATAAATTAAGGGGTGATGGGCAGACGTAGTTACTCAAACCGAAATTTTCAGGGGACGTAAATTCAGCTAATGTACACTTCCAAACAAGGACTTTTACCGTATTCCAAGTCGTATCGGACCGTAAAATTTTCTGTCTCTACTTTTTTAATTATAAGCTTGGTGCCAATCCTTTAAACCCGGGAAACCAAACGAAATAAAATAAATAAACTTTAATTAAAGTCCAAAAGCATCCCTCAATTACCACGAGGTACCAGGGCACCATAAGTCAGTAAGAACCGGGCATTTTTCACATTACCCCGCATGCAGGCTGACGGATCGCCGGGATCGAGTAAATCGCCTCCATATTGCCTCCATCGTCGCATACGTCATTGGATCAGCCATTTTCCCTAAATTGTTTCTTGCAAATTTAGCATATACCTTTTTGGAAACTCATTGTGACGGCTTAAATGGAAGTTTTGCGTTCGAACTTTGCTCTGTCAATAATGAATTTAAAAAAATTAATACATACTACATAAAAAGATTATTATTTAAAAAAATCCGTTCTGTTATGAGAAATTGTAATCATTGCACTTACATATTATGTATGTACCTATATAATAATAATATTTGGCAAATCTTTTCTGTAATTACCCGGATAAGCAGACTTTTTTATACTTTGACGTAGTTTAATACTTAGAGCATCAAAGTTACTGACTCACCCTCCAGAAGAGACTAGTCTACTACTAGACTAGTCTACTAGCGCCCCGCTTCGATACATAATTGTTGTGCCAAATCTGGTGCGGCGGAAGAACGCATTTTAATTTTGTCACACATTTACAAATATTCTTTCATCGCTACAGGCGCATACATTTCTAAATAATATATGTCAATTTCAATTATAGATACTTCAACTCAGTTGTGCGCGCGGCGCTATGTGTGGCTAAACCTGTATATACACAGTTACTTTGTGTGCGTGACAAGAGGTACAGTGAAGTTGCTCGGACGATCACGGCCGCGTCACTGTCACACAAATTAAAGCTGTATAATTACTAGCCCACGCACACATAGCGCCGCGCGCACAACTGAGTTGAAGTATCTGTAAGAACGTCATTTTCAATGCACCGTCAACACTGACACCGACACACACAGACACACTAGTTGTATAAACACATTGTGCATGGACGTTGGGACGAGGGGCTCGCCCGTAAAGGCCACTCCTCTTTGACGGGTGTCATACCTGTCATACCTTGATGATCTAAGGTTTAATATTAGAAATATTATCATCATAGAGCACGAATCGCGCTATTTTCAAGTCTTGGTTGACATTTATGAGGAGCAGATCGTGACACGAGATATATCACGTGTTTATTAATAAGGAACTACGCTTGTCATCGTTCGCTAGCAGAAAGTATAAAGTTGCTTTCGGACTGATTTTTAAATCGCCGAATAAAACTATTCGTCGAATAAATGTTAGCGCTTACAACGTTACTCATGTGACATATGAAAAGGACAGCGATAATATTAACTGATCATTAACTTTAACTACTGCGAATTGAAAAATCGCCCCTTAGACGACAACATTGTACTTAGTAGGTTATCTTTTACTGCTAAACATTGAATGCTAACTTCATATTTTAACTCTACACCTGTCTGATTGAATGCAATGCTTATACTCGCTTCGATTGTGTTCATAAAACACATCACACAATGTATACGAATGCAAAGATCTCGTCGATGTATGTACAATGTCCACCCCCCGCCCCCGGCGCGAACCGGCGTGAAAATATATTATGCTCAGTTCCCAGTAAACAAATATGAAACTGGCTCGACAATGAGCGAATATCAAATGACAAGCGGTAAAATACCATGTGGAACTTGAGAGAATAAAGATAAGAATTCAATATTCATTTCACACTGTAAAACCAACGTCATTTTACCTCCAATGCCTCCAAAGTAAGCTTAATGTTTAAAACAAAAGGCACAAATTGGCATGATTTTAGGTTTATGAACATCAAGGTGCATTGGTTTTTCGATATCGAGTAGTATTTTGCTTGACATTTTATGGATACGAGCGCAGGAGGCGTCGCGTAAAAAGTTAAGTTGGGGACAGTATTTTTAATATGGGACAATTATTAGAAGAGAAGCGATAATGATGCTATTCTAATACAAATATAACAATGGTTTATTTTTATTGATAAAAGAAACAGCTAGGTAAAGTGCAATTTAGTCAAGTGACATGAGGACATTATCTTGATTATCTAATAGTGGTATAATACTTTTTTGTAAAAAGGGATAAACGATCCCGTTTGTACTTTCTTGAAATCCTTTATTATATTACTAACTGTTCTTCTAACACTAAATTTAAAAAAAATTGGATTGCAAATTACAAGTTTTTTTTCACTTTTGTCTCATTTGGCTGCAACCCTTTTTCCGTCCCACTGCTGGGCACGGGTCTATCTCCATTATAAGGAGGCCTGGAGCTTACTCCACCACGCTGCTTCAATGCGGATTGGAGGTGATACGGGCTAGTGGCCAACCCGCTGTCGGATGTTTTTTAAACCGCCCATAAGGCTTCCGACTAGGTTAAACGACCGCGCCCGTTTGGCTTATCTGCATAGACCGCTTGCATTCTACGCTCGCCGCCGGGCTATGCGCGCTTCGCATGTACCGGCGGCGGCTTGTCTCATTTAAAATATACTTAAGTCATTGTTAATTGCAAGTAATTTAATGAATTAATGCACTAAATTAATTAATGAATGAGTAATTTAATGAATTACTATCACAAATCTCAATTAGTGAACGTAGAAACGTGCAATAAAAGGAAAATAATCGTACCTCATGGAATATCAAATTAAGGTTCAAACACGCATAAGGATATATTTAGTATAATACATTATATGGGTATATAATATACAGTCAAAATCTGTTATAACGACATCGAAGGGACTACTCATATTTAGTCGTAAAAACCGATAGTTGTAACAACCGGTGACAGGTATTAATAGGAAAGATAATAATATGTATATTCATATAGGAAATTAAACCGCATTTTGTTTACTTCAGTACAACGTATAATATGTCGTATGTTGAAATTGTCGAGTGTGATACACCATACTCTTTTGCCAGGTCTTTGTTTGGAATTCCTTTCTCTAGCTTTGAAATAATACGCCATTTTTCTTCGATATTGATTTGTTTTCTTTTTTGCGACATGTTACAATTTTCACAGTTAACTCAACAATATGTTTTGGTGCGTCTTGTGTAAAGATAAGTAACAAACCGACTTAGGAGATATGACGAAGCGGGCCTTGAGGCTATGGCATGCATGTGCTTTGTTTCTAAGAATTACAAAAAGACCCTAAACTTTGTTTACTTTTAAGATAATAGCAATCGACTATTATACTGTGCCAGATGTAGATACTGTTACCTATTCAAATTGTTTACAATACAGCTGAGCCGTCGTTCTACAGATATATTTCTCCGAAAATATTAACCAAATGTGGTCGCTTAATGCGGTATGTCGTAGTAAACAATGTCGTAAAAACCAATGTTTTCGAAAAGGCGGTCATATAGCATTCAGCCAGGACCTTTGATTTTGGTCAATTTAACCGGTATGTTGTTCTAAACGATGTCGCCATAAACGGTTTCGACTGTATTATATTATACTAGTTATTTTCATGTTAAAGTTCATAACTTGTACCACCCACATCCCGCGGCGCTATCCTGTACAGTTCGCACATAAAATTGAAAATAAAAAGCAGAACGATACACGGCGGCTAATATAGGGCTCATGTTGCCGTGTCCGAGTTATTGTTTATTACGTCTGTATTTTAGTATATTTTAGTTCTGTGTCCGATTTCTGCTCTTATTGCTCATCAAGGAGCCTTGTAAGGAAATTCGAGATCCGTTATGTTTTTAAATTTAAATAAAAGAAGTAGCAAACGAATACGAAAGAACGAAGTTAACAATTTAATTATTAATGCTTTGGATAAATTAATAATAAATACATTGTTTTTGTTAACATTTTTAAATTTAATAACGATATAAACATTTAATTTAAAATATACAAGACTACTAATTTTAAAAAAAAACACTAAAGCTAATCAAATGCGAATATGACGGTAAACACTGGTACAATAATATCAAGTACATATTATTCTATTATAGACTAGGTATATTAGAAATAGGTAGATATACTTACTATACCTGATACTAAGAGAAAAACAATATATTTATTTATTTAATCCTATGCAAATGTTACACAATAAATTCGAATAACAAGTGCGTCTTGGTAAGGCATTGCATTTTGGAGTGAGGCAGACATTTAGCGATTATAATTAGCGATTTTAGCGCAACGAAAAATTTATAATAGTCAATGTTTATTATATACGTAGGATAATTAAAATTTTATTAAATAAACATATATAGCAATAAATACAATACCCCATTGGATACTTGATAAAAACTGTTGGTTTGAACTGTTTATCCTTACACTTGTAATTCTTGAGACAATTTAAGTATTCCACTCCATTACTATCATCTGAATAGGTAATAACCGCCATCGCTACCTGCTCAAGTGTCGCCAGAAATGTAACATAAAGCGTAATGTTTATTTTAGTGCGCAATTTACGACAGAACTAGTCGCGGACTAGAATGAATACATTTTACGTCTTCATTCTCTCCATCGCCCTTCCGCTCTTTACAACTTGTTTGTGGAAGGAAAACTACATTCTTTGTGTGATATTCTTGTAAGTAAAGGCTTCTGCTTGGTGCAGTTTGGTGTTAAGTACGGTAGCATCGTAATAAAGTCACGCTTTTGTATAGATATGTCAGTATTGA
Source organism: Pyrgus malvae (assembly GCA_911387765.1). Taxonomy (NCBI): domain Eukaryota; kingdom Metazoa; phylum Arthropoda; class Insecta; order Lepidoptera; family Hesperiidae; genus Pyrgus; species Pyrgus malvae. Next base: position 967,726 of record OU426960.1, on the reverse strand, counting down.
GTTAAACGTGTAACATGAAAAGCTATACAAGTTTGCGGCCGTAAAAGATATACAAAGCTAAGCTACGTCGGACACAGTTTAGAGTTTGTAAACGCTTGTTTTGTTTTAGCGGCTGTCTGAGATTGTTAAATATCTTCGTTATTGATAGTATTTGTTGAAATCAATATAATACAATAAATTTGGTATAAGACGATGAAAATAAATAAAAAAATACAGTAATATTAATGTTTAACAAAAACCATTTAATGTTTCATAAAGTGTATTATCTACTTTGAACTGCTTGTATAATAAGAATATGAATATACCAATTTTATGTTTTTATTTTCTCCATTGCCCTCTGCGTTCTTTACAACTTGTTTGTGGAAAGGAATCTACATTATTTGTGCGATTTTGTAAGTGTATGCTTCTGTTTGATGCAGTTGGCGTTAAATACGGTAGCATCGTAATAAATTCACGCATCTTTAAAGAGATGTATTGAGTTTAATATATAAAGCACAGACCTTCGTCCGCAGGTAATACTTATAAAAGGGTAGATATTTACAAAGCTAACAAGTTAAGCGATGTCGAGCACAGTTTAAACCTGGACTTTGCGCTTATGATCATGCATCGACGTCGATCTCATTTGTAAGTTTTGTAGGAACAACGACTGTACAACTGATGTTGTTTAGTAATCATAAGAAATAATTAGGTATAGTACGATTCACGAAAGATGATATAAATGGCAGCCGTCTGCGCATTTAAACTCGTGAAGAAAATACTTAAGACAAAACAATATTTTAATGTTAAGAAATAATATATGTAATATTGTAAATGCTAATTATGAAAATAATTCACATTCACCCCACACTTCCAAAGGGACCTAAAATGCCTTCTGCGCAGTGGTCATCTTTCATAAAGGAGATGGAAACGATTACATACTAACTTAAATTGGGCCAAAATGTAAAGAGATGAAATTGATGTGAATTTATAGCTTGAGACTTAAAAGTCCCTCGCTGAAAATTCTGTACATTTTTTCAATCTGAGAGACGGATTATTAGAGTTTTAGTAAAAATAAGGTTATGTTGCAATCTTTAACTGACAGCTGTCTTAAACACTAGTATTGATTTGTGTTTATTATATTTAGTAGAGAATTATTGATAATAATTCACGTGAATCAACGCTAATTACATTAAATCATTATGACAGATGTGCCTAGCTAGTGTTTCCAAGTTAACAATTTCACATTCGCGTTATAAAACTGTGATCAATGATCTTTGTACCTATAGTTTTTAAATCATGACGTTTGGATGTAACAGGCAGGGTCAGAATCCATAAAATGCAAAGCCGTGGTCGTCGAAATAAAAATACAACACAAAAGACCTCAAAACGCATCGGAAAACACCACAAGTTATTGCTCAAAGCAATGACAAATGACAATGAGCAAACAACTGTCATGACAACGACATAGACTATAAAGAAATAAAATCGATAGTCATACAATTATAATATATATGAAATCGATAATCGTAATATTGGTTTTCAGTAATACATTTGCAATAATAACTTTGCTCCTTAGCTATTTATTTTATTAATAATGTGTCTATAATTGAGTATCATAAACGTATTTATATTGCATTTAATTACTTTGAGTTATTTATTAAATCCAAATGTTTTCTTTTTGTAACATTAAATCGATACCATTAATCGATAATTTTAGAAAACTATCTTTCTTTTATTTTTCTGCTCCCAGATTGAAAATTGACCTAATTTTTGTAATTACAAGATAAAAAAATACGACAAATTTTTTAGACCATATCGCATCTTCTTACATTTTGGCCCACAATTTTCCATCTCCTTTATCTGTACCGTGTTATAAATATTTTTTGCTTGATTTTCCTGAAACATTATCTTATTTTGCTATTGCAATCCAGCATGATAACAGATTACAATACAGATTTTCCAATGATTTCAAAATTATTGAATATATTAGAAATAAATAAAATAGGTTAAAATAATAGGTATGACCATGCTAAATGGATGAAAACCGTTAGTTGTCTTTATAATACTAACTCGCACTAATATTTGTTCACAATACTTACTTTATGTCGTTTATGTTCTAAATAAGTATAAGCATTTGAATATTTTTTTCAAAAACCCATAAATATCTTCTGCCTGTGGGCGAGATCAATCAGTTATGTACTCGTATAATGTCACGGACAAAATTCTGTCTTCATCTAAGTTATCGAGCCCATTTAGCCATTTATATTTACTTACAAAGAGATTTCAGATATTCATTTAATAGTTGTTGAGCGAAATTGACGTAAATTGAGCGCTATTGAGAAGCACTTGTAAATTTGGGCAAATTGGGCCCGGTTAGTTAGGGCAACGAGCCAGTTGCAGTCAAGGCGCGGCCCGCTACGACTTCTCACGTTTCCATTTACCCACAATATCCGAGAAAACCTAAGTGGCTAAGTTATTAGAGCGCCTAATTTTTTTTATCAAAAAAAAATTCGAGATAATATCTCTGCTAGAAATATTTTAGGACGAGAGCTTTAAATTATGTTGATAAGCTACACAAGTATAATGTCTGTATACTTTATTACATTAATTAATATAGGCCCATGTTTGTAACGAATGTAAGCTCAAATAAATATTTACAATTTACATAAGCTCCGCTGTTAGATGCTGTACATAATAAGTAAGAGGAAACACGGACAACACAATCGTGTGCACTTTTCGTATTTTGTTGGCATTTTATGACGTCAAATATTGATAATAATGATTTTTTGTAACTCTACATTTTTATCTTGCCGTTAGATTTAAGGTATAAATGATACAAAAGTTCATATTATATCATTACATACCAATACAATTTAGTACACTTTAAGGAAGTGTGTATACATCGTACTTCACCAAGCGAAATAATAATACATAGTAGGTAGTACCTAGTTTGAATTTCTGAAAATTTCTTTGATGGAGTAAATTTTACAAATACTCATACAAGACTTTAGTATTTGTTCGTTATGGATTACTTAATTAATATAGAGCTTTCTTTTCAAATTGCTGTGTCTTACTATCAATGCCGTAACGACTTGTATAGTGGAAACGCTTAGAATCAAGGCGGGCTTGGTTTGATTGATTGTTAATTTTCCGCTGGCATCGGTAAGGCTCAGGACAGAGTCCGAGCCCCGCCGTCCCTGAAACTCTTAGTTACTGAGAGTATTTGCGAATTGTGCGCATTTTGGTTATGTTTAACAGTGACAGAAAATATAATAAAAATTATAAAAAACCATACGATGGTCGAGCGGTAAAGCGGTCTCCAACACGGGTTCAAATCCTCGGCACGCACCTCTGGCAAAGAACTTTGTAATCGCTGTCTGAGTGGAACTGGTGATGGAAAATATTGTGATGTTTAGTTAATTACGATGTTTTCCAGCACGGTACATACTTGAGAGAAACTCATAATTTCTCGAGGGCATGATGTCCGCTAATCCGCATTTAGCCAGCATGGTGGACTAAGGTCTAAATCCCTCTCACTTGTGACAGGAGACCTGGGCCCAGCAGTGGTACATATAAAAAAAGGATTGAAAAAAATAACTATAAGTAAGACATAAGGAGCGGATGAAGATTATTTGATGCACTATGCATTACACGCCTGCATGTCTTCAGCCAAAAGTTAACTTATTAACAAAATAATTCAATATAACCAGAAATATTTTTTTATATTTACATTGAATAATTAAGTATGAAAGGCAAAAGATATATCTGTGGTACGTATTGCGTAACAGATTTCGTAAGTTTCGTAAAAAGATTTTTTTTTTCTGGTGCTGGCGACGGTGCTGGCGACGTGATGCTTATTGTCTCTATTCAAAACCAGCACTCCAGGATTAAATCCAGGACATGGAATTCTGTGTTACTAAGCTACCCTTAGTAACACAGTAGTACTACGAGTATCAATAAATCAGTAGGTATGTTGTACGCAAAATAAGTGGGCAACCAAAATAATTCCCACAATTTTCCGCTCTTTCAGGAGGGAGGGCCCCATTCAAGACACAACGTAGCTGTTAATGTAAGGAAGGCTGTATACATCAAAAGACGCTCCTCTTAGTGATTTAATGCCGCGTGAAGAGCTCTTTGCTAGGTTGATTTGTTGACCCACTGCTATGAAATATTTTGGGTCAATTGGACCAAATTTATATACTTTTACAGATGTATTCTGACAAACTAAACATTTGTCGGAGGGTAACTTATCAGTCCATAAATTAGTGGAAATAGTGTCATAACTTTAATAATATTAATAAAAATAATATTTTTTGTCTAAGCAACAAAAAAAATATTGTTAATCTATAGGTGGAAACTTGTAATTGGCCTTAGATATTTATTAGAGATATAGCCTTAAGTATTACACAGCTGTTAGTTTCCCTTAAAGTTTGTAAATAAATAAATAAATAACTCGGTTTTATTTACTAGAAATGTAAAAAAGGAAAAAAAATCTGATAGTTTCTTCAATTAATTTTGTGACTGAATTATTTATTCACTTTAAGCCTGAAACAATTTTACGCAGTATCGATATTTCGGTATTTTTTCCTAAAACTTTTGAGAATATAATACTTAATTCAGCAAGTAAAGGTACCATAATAGCTTGTCATTCATGTCTAGAAGAATTTGTTATCTTGTCAGACTATTTATCGATAGAAGATGAGTAGATAAAAATAAAGTATTCGATTATTTTTATTAAAGATTAAAACATAAATCTCTTCCTTCATATTGAAATTCTTATTAGATGAGTATCCCTTTCAAGACAACCGTTGAAGACCAACGAAGGCCCATCGCGCCACGTTACTGTGCTGAAGCCTGTACATGAAAAGGACGCTTCTCTCTCATTTATTTATTATATAAAAAGGGCTCCTTGCTTCGTTGAATTATAGACTCGATACCTTAATACAATATTGTTGCAACAATTGGACCAGGAATTAGTAGTGAGAGATGGTTTTGGCAATGCTTATTAGGAAGACCTATTTATTTACTGCAACAAATAATGAATAATAATAACAAATAAATATATAATAATACAAATATATACTATAATATAAAATATTTATAATTGACGCCCCGCGTGGCGTAATGATTACCATGCCGGACTGCCAATCTAGGGTCCCGGGTTCGATTCCTGGCGAAACAAACAGCTAAATTTGAATGATGAGTCTAAATTTCTGTTCTCGGGCTGGGTGTTTGTGTTCCTGTCTCTGTATGTGTCCATGGTACCCACGACACAGGGTATCAATTACCTTACTGATGGGCTATTTATGAATTAATTTTTTATTTTACAATAATACAAAGCAAAACGTAATTAAATATAAGTTTATAAAGTTTAATAAAGTCATTTCGTGCCTTTTCGTCCAAATGTTCAAAAGTATAGTTATAAGAGATTCTTTGAGAGGAGTTATCTTTTATGTTATCGAATCAGGGTGATATTTAAGTACTAATTAAGACTTACTCAGCAAAATTAGTTTATTTCACAGTGGTCAATTTACCAGTCTTTTTATGTATAAAAATGTATTGTAAAATATATGATTTTTATAAGAAACTAGCGGCCGCCTGCGACTTTCTCCGCGTGGACTTTAGTTGTAGAATTTTTAAGAAGTAAAAGTAGCCGAAGTTACTCCTTATTATATCAGCTACCTGTCAGTAGAAGTCCCTTCAAAGTCGGTCCACCCGTTTTAGAAATTAGCCGGAACAGACAGACAGACAGACACCAACTCAGAACCTTTGTGGGCTCATGAACAACACTTTGCTGAAGATCATGACATGATCAAATGCATATTTTACGATCCTATTAAGGACATACAGACAATCATTCATATTTATTTTTTTATTATTATTATTATTAAATATGGTTTTAATTTAGATGAACGGCCTCCTAAATCATCTTCAAAGCTCACCACCTTTTTCTAGATATAAATAGTGTTAAGGTAATTTTTTCAATAATTCCCGTATAAAACTATCCGTCGAATAAATGTTAGCGCTGTCAGCGTTACTCACATGAAATATGAAAAGGATAGTGATAATATATTTTTTTATTTGAATATAGTAGCAGACGAGTATGCAGTCCACATGGTGTTAAGTAGTCGCTGCAGCCCATGGACATCTACATACAACCTCAAACAAGCATAGGTAAGTCTTGTCTGAGGTCATATGCAGTTGCGCTGCTACTCCGGAGGCTGGTGGTCGCCTCATATAAGTGTGGCCGGCAACTGCACCTTTCCATCGAAACACAATAGGATTGGTTCATGGCAGAATTGGGTGCAGCGGTGGTACTTTCCCGGGCGAACCATAATAGTTCTACCACCTACACGTGATATTAACTAATTAACAACTTTATTTGAGGATTGAAAAATCTAACTTTAGTAGTAAAGCATGTCTTGTCCATTAAATCAAATCGAATTTAAATATAATATAAAGAGTTTTAAATCATTTCCATTACAGACACTGCCATGACTCGTGAGATTTTTACACGTTTATGTACCTATTTATTGAAATTTATAAACATAAGAACCATTTTTGGAACTCTAAATTTAAATTTCATGTTACCTGTCAAATTTATTAATGGTCTTGTCATTCTGCTGACCACAATCTGTGATTTTATCGATGTTTAACTCATTGGAACTTAAAATAAAACCTACACGCAAAAAGATGACTAAGCCGGTATCGAGAAAACTTAATATACATTCAAATCTAAAGAAAGTTATGTAAACATTTTGTATGACTGCCTCAAACGATCTTACAAAGCCAGATAATAAGATATTTTATTCTAAACTAGCGGCCGTCCGCGACTTCGTCAGCGTGGACTTTAGATTTTTTCTAAAATAGTAGCTTAAGTTACTCCTTACTACCTGCCAGTGAAAGTCCCGTCAAAGTCGGTAAAGATTAACCGGAACAAACAGATAGACTGACAAAATTTGTAAAAAATATTATTTTGGTAATATGTTGCAGTTATTTTAATATTACAAAAAGGCATTCCAGTTTTACTTATTTGTGTAGATGAAATATATTCAGTATTATTTTATTTATATCGATAATAGCCTTCCGCCAGTGGCTTCGCCCGCGTGGTCCCGTTTTATAGGTTCTCGTAGGATAAAAACCATCCTATGTCCTTTCCCAAGGTCCACTCTATCTGTGTTCCAAATTTCATTAAAATTGGTTCGGTACCTAGTTTAAGCAGGAAAGCGTAGCAGACATACAGACAGACAGAGTGACTTTCGAATTTATAATATTAGTAGGGATTATAGTGAAATTACCAATATACCTATATCATTGTTCTTTTTTAAATAACTAGAATAAATAGAATACTCAATTTCTTTAATTAGCTATCTATCTTGATTTTTTAACCATTTCTACTTAAAATTGCTCAGAAGGAATTCTTTTTTAAGATTTACTTTAATAATTTAGGTATTAGCTTTAGTAAAATAGGTTGTTCACGGCCATATTTTCCAGTTCGATTTATCTCGAAACATTTAGATTAAAATAAAATAAGTAAGCAGTTAAAGTCTGTAGTTTTTGAGATCAGTTCTTGCAAACATCCAACAATAATAATCTTTTCACTTCATAATAATAGTATAGAAGGGACAAATTAATAAAAGCCGTCTTTAAATGAATTGAAGTTCTCTATAACACTCATCTTTCCCCTAGAACGGCTCATCAGATTGCGGTGGCTACACCAGGGTCGGACGGATGCTGCAGATAAGAGAGTTTCTGCGAAGGCCGGATGTCTCCGTGGAGATCTGCCGAGATAGCCGGAGAATGGAGAGACCACCGGGATGCTAATAAATTTAATGTACGCATTGAAATAGGGAACGAAAGGATAACAGGTAAGTAATTTTAATTGAAACAATATTTTAGTAGGATATAACTTTTACTTAACATATAAGTCTTGTAGAATGAATTTGTGATTGTAATTCGTAAATGAAGAATATGAAGATCTGAAATGGAATATCGAATCTAAGTAACCTTGAAAATTCTTATGATCTGTTTTTTAAAAACTGATTTTGTTATTTCTTTAAATTTTTAATGCTTGCATATACCTAAATGAATAAAAAAATCCTGGCATTATGTTTTCTTTTACAGCACTGCTCATCTGATTCCTGACCATACTACCACAGATGCTGAGGACTCAAGCTGAGGACGATATAGTAACATTCAATATCATTGGCCTGAGGATAAGAAAGTTTGTTTCTGCGAAGGCCAGATGCCTCCGTACCGGTGAACGAAAAAAACGGTTTTTTTCGTACAGATCGTACAGATCGGAGCGAGATAGCTGGAGCGTAAATTTAATGTGCTCTACTTTAAAATAGCAGTAAAAGAATAATTTGTATTCGGATAAATTAATAGGCTGGTATGTCTAAGATGGATTTTTTCTCGCTAAGCAATGCGACTTATTTATTTTATTAAAATTTATAGAATTCTAATCTGTATGATAGATTAGGATTATTTTTTATCTTTTCTTAAAAGAAATAAATAGTAAATCTATATCTATACATATAATAAAACTGTAAGCAGGGTCAATTCTGTACATTGCATATAAATTTAAAAAAATACTTCTAGGGGTCTTTTTATAAGTAACAGAAGCTAAAAATATAAGTTTTGAAATTATTGTCTGTCTGTCTGTCTGTCTGTCTGTCTGTCTGTCTGTTGTTAGCTTTTCACGCAAAAACTACTGGACGGATTTTGATGAAACTTTTTTGTTTTATATATATTGGTCCTCGCTAACATTTAGGCTATAGATAATTTTAAAAATCACCCTTTAAGGGTGTGAAATGAGCGATGAAAATTTGTATGGAAAACTTGGATTATTTCAATAGATCTTCTTGAAATTTGGTATAAATATTTTCTAATCAAAATAAAAGAATACGTGTTTCAGCATTTCCCGAAATTCACCCTTTAAATGTCAATTTTCTTTGAAACTCTTTGAAAATTGAGTGTCGAAACTTGATGTACATAATATTTTTGTGCAGAGTAATATACTTATATTTTTGTATTTGTAATCATTGGAGCAGCGTGGTGGAGTAAGCTCCAGGCCTCCCCAATGATGGGGAGAGACCCGTGCCCAGCAGTGGGACGAAAAAAGGGTTGCGGCCAATCTTTACTAACATAGTAAGAATTCTATTTAAGCTTTTTTTAAAACTACCCCTCAATAGCAAATAAAATGGATTCGAAAGTTGGTATCTCAAGCGTACAATAATTAACCTTAACTTAATATTTCATTCTCAAATTCTTTTCCCTTCTTTGAATGATGTGTTTACTGATATATTGTTGAATGAATTTCCGTAACATTAGTGTGTATTTCATATCAATCGGGTGATAAACAAAAAAGTTATTTCATTTACACAATACGCGACATAAACTTAAAAGGCACTTTGGGGAATTTGTATGAAAGTTTCGGTAACAGCCCATTCAAAACCATAAATAAAAGTTTAAATTTAAGTAAAATTATTTTGAACTCTCACTAACATAACTATATTAAATATACTTAGATCAGCTTACTGTATTTTCTTTCGTTGGCCGAGAATGGCTATACTATAGGTACCTAATAAGCGCATCGCGAGCCTTACCGCCGCCGAACCTTACATCACAGGCTCCATTGAGTTAGTTGCTCAGCTTATTAGTCTTCTTTTGGGGTGGAAGATTATGAACAGGCTGCAGCTGAAACGATTATTATCGCTACATTATATCAAGCTGCAACCTTTTTAGCATTCCACTGCTGAGCATGGAGCTCTCCCAATATTGAGGAGGCCTCTAGCTCCGATGAACCGAAATCCAAATCTTACAATCTCAATACATCCAGCATTAAGGTTGTAAGATACGGAATCTAAACCTTCATACAGAATGTACAAAGCCTTAACAAAACGAGACTACTGCAGAAATCTAGCTGACGAATAGTTAAACTTTCAGTGAACCAACTGTTAATCTCAATATCTACCTATTTGGTAATTTGACATTCGATTTATCAACCACAAAGTTTACAAGTCTTACGGTAGATGGCGTTATTGAGCAATATTCATTTCTTCTCCAAAGTGATTCGATGGAGATAATTTCAACTAAAAGCCTTAAGTCTAATAAAAGTAAGTACATAGTGTAAAAAAAAACATTTCACACGTATAGCCTCACATTAGGATAGATATACCCTGTGTCGTGGGTGCCATGAAAACACATAGAGACAGAAACACAACCACCCAGACCGAGAACAGTTTAAACTCATCATTGAAATTTCTGCTTCGCCCGGATTCTAACCCGGGAGAGTTCGATTAGCAGTCCGGCATGGTAAACATTGCGCCACGCGGGTTGTCCCATCGTTGGGTAGGTATACGTATGATGCTGAACATTGTTAATTGGACCAATGATAACTTAACTCATTTTTTGCGTCTCTTTATTGCGTACGGGCTGAGGGCTCATCCACACACGTTGATTGATGGAGATATTAAGGATTCTTTATAAAAATATTCTTTATTTCCAAATACAGATAGCACACTGTGTAGAGACCCTGCCTTCTGCTTTAGTTTTCACAATGTTATATGAGTTATGACTTATGACCAAACTGCTGTCCGCAAGTTTTAAACCTATAGTTTATTGATTGACCTTACAATTATTTTTCCGATTGTTTAATCCTAAGCACGTGTATGTTTAGAAATTTTATCTCCCAACTACAAGTAGTTGTATAGTGCACCTCTTTTCTGCAGTAGGTTAAAGCTATGTACCTATATAGAATGAGTCTATACATTCTTTGCAGTATAAATTCACCCAATTTACTAAAGATACTATTTTTAACATAGATGAAGCCAAGGGCACAGCAGTATCTCTTAACTTTAATAAACGAGGTACATATTTGTAAAGAGAATCTGATTGCGCGAGAAAAGCGAAACGTGAGAAAAGTGGATAGTAAGATCAGTACAGTAAGCATTCCTTGCTGTTTTAGGTTTGAAGGATTTAGAAAAAATACATTAGGTTTCTTCTGAACATATGAACATTGTATTATAAGTGATTTCACTATATGTAAGAATAATCTACCTGCTACTTATTCAATGCAAATAAATAATCTTTAATTTTTAATCAATCCATTTTATAAAAGTCTTTATACACGCGGATGACGTCGCGGGCACAGCTAGTAAATAATAATAATAACGCTACACAATAATACTTTTATAAATGATATACGTTATAAATGATTCACCAAAACTAGAGTAGCCTTTGTATAAAAACTTAGATATAATTAATAATTTACAACATGATTTTTTTTTATTTTACCGTTAGAACCAAAACATTGCCCGAAATTTAAAAGAGCAATTAGTCACTCATCAGCACATGCCGAAACTCTTGAGATTTGGGAGTCAAGTGGCGTGGCGCCGGCTACCATCTCTGGCGACGGTGAGTGTCGCAGGTAGCAGTACTTATCTGTTGAGCGATGTAGATAGTGATGATCGCAACTGATGTTTCTGATATCGATGAAATAGAAAAGGAAAAACGGTAACAATCCGAAAAAGTTTAATCGCTTAAACAAAATTTTATTTAACGTAACACATATCCCAGAACGAGTAATGGGAAGCGGGAATCACGAGGAAATAAATTTTTAAATATATGGGTATACAATAGTATATATAAAGGTAACTTGTCCAACTATGTATCACTTAAATCTAGTATCAATTGCTAAGAAAGAAACAATAGCTAACTTTCATGAAGTAGAGCTAAAATAAATCTAAGAAATTTAAAACAATCAAAATTGCGCACTGTTCATAGCTTTTTTTTATGTCATTAAATTAACTAAGAAAAAAAACCATGTATTTGCAATAGCAAAAAGTAAATTTAAGTTGTAATTATTGAAATAAAATTGAAAGAAAAATTAAATAAAAAAATCTTTTAATATTAGATAACTTAATTAACTTAATAAGTAGAAGAAGATTAAATAACATACCAGTATATTATTATGTATTGTTTACTAATAATAACAAATTTATCGATATCAACTTAATACATCTCTATACCCTTATCTGTTAAATTTATTGGAGTCACAAATTTCGAGCAACTTATTTGCTCAAAACGGCCTGGCTCATGTTTCTTTTCGAAAAAAGGTGCACTTATCGACGTACATTTACACGAACTGTGTGACAGGATGTAGGACACTTATGACTTTCTGAAGGACACAGGTGGTTTTCACATTGTGTCTTTACAAAAAAACAGAAAGTAGACAGCGGTTGAAGAGACGATGGAACAGTTTGGTATTTCAGTCCTCAAAGCATGAAATTAGTGGTCGATTTTAGCTGCTAGGGATCACTGAGGTACTACTACTAATAAATAGGATATGATGACATGATATGATATGATGATAAATATGATAGTGAGGTATATGACTGTATACTACGTACATAATAGGATGAGTTAAAACTTTCGTGATTGTGCTGGGAAAGCACTGCCTTGAATTAGATGTATTGCGTTTCCTTATAAAGCCGGACCGACTCACATGAGGCGACCATGAGTGACCATTACAATTGTGTGGAAAATCGTAGATTTATCACGCAACATAGAGAATTAAAAAAATCTATGATTATTCTGAACTAAATTTAGAAAACGATAACATAATATATAAATACATATAGAATTAAGACAAATTATTTATATTATGTTTTAACTTCTGGCAAAACGGAAAATATATAATGACCCGTGTGGAACGATAGTTTCCATACCGGACTGCCAATCGAAGGGTCCCGGGTTCGATTCCTGGCGAAACAGAAATTTGAATGATTAATTTAAATTTCTGTTCTCAGCCTGGGTGTTTGTGTTTCTGTCTTTGTGTGTGTCCATGGTACCTAAGACACTGGGTACATCTACCTTCCTTGGGGGCTATGAGTGTGAAACGTATTTATTTATTATATGAAAATTCGTTTGTCTGTTTCAAAATTTGCGAAAAAGCCGATACTTTCATAGACCTAAACTTTTCTTTCTTGTCGGCCGATAAAGGGAGTAAGATTATTTTCATTATCAAAGTAAATTTAAACGCATTGTTCAAATACATATTTGCCTCACTGGGAATCAAACCTACTGCCTTCCAAATAGCAGTCCGGCATGGTAATCATTGCACCATACAGGATTTCTAATCTACTTTTTTTCCGTCATGGTAACCATCACACCATACAGGACTTCTAATCTACTCTCTTTGTGACTCACTCTACTTTAAAAACATGATTTTCTAAGTTTCTGTAATGTTAATATTCAATGAATACGGTTTTATACATAATTGATATTGAGTTCAAGAGCGCGTACTGCCCTGCTGATTATAATACTCTATCTCTTCTGTGAATCGGAATGCCGGCTGCGAGCTCTATTCTTAGCCAGCATCAGATATAATTCAGTGTTATAATCTTGGTACAGCAGAAGTAATAAAATAAACGTTCAGAGTTTAAAAGTCGAAAAAAATATATCATAAGCTTTACAATACAAATATCCACATAATTATAGGTGGTTGAACATGCATGGTTCGGCCAGGGTAACCTATCACTGCTGCTTTCATTTCTGAATTGAAGCCAATTTGCTGAGTTCGGTATCGGTTTCTGCAAGAGATGATGACTGCAAGAAATCATGAAGATTTAGATCTCCATGGACTGCAGCGACCACTGCGTGTCTTGCAAGTTTTGTTACCATTCTCCTCCGAAACGGCTGAACCGATTTTGATGAAATTTTATATTCACACTTGGTAGGTCTGCGAATAGGTTGTTATATTTTTCATCTCTCTAAGTGATAAGGGTGGTGTACCCCAAACATTTAAAGGCGGTACGGAATTCGTGGGGTCAGCTAGTAATTAATATAAAGAAAAATAAGGTGGAATGTATGTCACATACATGGTAAATACTTTTAACTTTCCTTTATTTGACACATGTCTCTTCTCATTATTGTAGAGGCAAATAGCAGAAAAGTAATGTGATATCGTTTGTTAAGCAAAATCTAGTTAAAAAAAGCAGTTCATTTCTACCATATGATGACTGATAAATTAATGGGTTATATGAATCGGTAAGAAAATATTTACTTTTAAATATCTTCATTCGTTCAAAATTTATAAAGTTAGTTCAGTTTGTTCCAGATCAAATAAACTCAATCCTACGATCATCTACCTATATAGAAAGAAAGAAAGAAACAAACAAATTTATTCGCACATGAAGCACACGTGATATAACAATACAAAAAAATAGGCTTACCAAAACAAAAAAATATATATTCTTTTTACTTATACTTTTTGACTTTATGTATAAAATCTGTGCTGCAACAATGCACTGCGAATGGGATTTGGACTCCGCGTATGTCACGGTAAAATACATAACCATGGCGCTGATTTTCAGTCCGACCCTTTGCTTAAAAGGCAACTCGGACGATTGACCCTGTTTATAAGTTAATTTAATTGTTATTAGTAATTAGGTCAGTTACTTACTATACAAACAATTTGGGCAGAGTACCATCCTCTCTCTTGGCCTCACACTTTTATAGGTACGCCACATTTATACTGAAAATATAATGTCTTACTTAATAATATGTTAGTTACCATTAATTCAAGCAAAAGAAATATTAATGTATTATAAATCTAATTACGTAATATGTTGAAAGACATTAATGTCATTTGTTCCATAAATACAATTAGTTCCTATATATAAGATTATTTGAGATTATAATAATTTTAGAAAACACAAAATTTACAATGATGATGTAATAAAAATAAGAATTTACGTTAAAGTGATTTTATATCTGGAGTTTTAGATTAGTATTAATAATTTGAATTTTGTTGTTCTTTTAAAAGAAATCTTATATAGAGTTCGGAAACTGCTAACAGTAACTAAAGGTGGAGGCAAATTGTTCCAACATTTTGTCGCATTGTATTTAAAGCTACCTCTAAATGCGGCGGAACTGAGTGCGAGATTTAGTAATTTATAGGGAGCAGATCTGGTATATATGTTAATATATATGCTATGTATATATAGCTAGAGAACTGTTAAAAATAAACTTTGATTATTGAGTAAGTACGTCTTGTTGACTATGAATGAATACTATTTGATGTTACCCTGTGATGCGTGTACTGTAATACAAGGCACGTGCCGATCAGCGAGCTATGACCTGTGTGAATCTCCTTCGAATGAAGGGACTGCTTGAATAAAATACGGAATGTATGTATGTGTATAAGTATAGCGTTAACAAGGAATTAATTTTCTTCAAAACGGAGAGTACATATAAAATTAAACCTCTAGGTCTTTGGTTGCGACACTTTTTAGGTTCTACTGCTGGTAATGGGCCTTTCTAAATTATTTCGGAAGCTTGGAGCCTACTTGACCATGCTGCTCTAATGCTAGTTAGTGGAGATGCGGGTTACTCTGGCGGGTTAGCGGCCAACTCGTTGTAAGATGTTTTCAAATTGCACATAAGGTCTCCGACACAGAGCGCTGTGTATCCAAAACAACCTGGACTGATAATATAATACCTATGTAGGTATGTCGGTCCAGGTCAGAGTATTTACTCGTACTTTAAGGTACGAAATTTTGCACTAGAGGTCATCCAACCTAGATGATATACCGATTCTGTTGCATTTAGCTGCTTATCTACGAATATAGTATGGCTGCAACCCTTTTTGCGTCCCACTGCTGGGCACGGGTCTCTCCCCATTATTGGGAAGAGGAGCGTGCATGGCACGGCGGTTAGCATAAAACACAAACGAATATAGTATAAATAATTAGAAATAAAGTTCAAAGAACAAATTTAAACTCGTTTAATCACAAGCGCTCTGTTTTCAAGCAACAAACCCGGTTTTGTCTTCAATTACAATTTGCAATAGTATTGCATTGTTTACCTAACGAGTTCGCGTGCGAAAGTTGACCACCCACCAAGTTGAGATAATAATTCAAGATGGCTGGTGCATGCGCGCGCGCAGTCCTGCGACGCGATTGGATGTGCAACGGGAAAGTAGGGCGGCCATGGCTTTTGAGATAGTCATGATGTGAAATGAAGATATTTTGATATGTATCGGTAAGTTGCTAATTGCTGTGTATGAGACTATTGTATTAAAATGACTGAGACTCTTTAATAAATGATTTCAAAATAAAATTATGTATATTTATAATTTTGCTATAATTATTCCTGGGACATAAAAAAATGTTATTTCGCCGAAATTCAGGTTAGGTACTATTAGATTTATTACTGAGTAATTAACAAAAAAGAAGCAAGTGAGTAAAAAGTTTTATGTTTGAACAAGCACATAAAACATGGACCCATGAAAAGTTTTAATGCCGTATTCTTTAACCTATTGGCTATGTAGGAGTTATCTACACAGATATCGTGTTATGTAGTATGATTTGATAACGAGTTCTTGAAATTATACATTAACTAACCGATAAAACTGAAAATTAAAAGTGTTTAAGAAAATGGTCTTAATCTAGGTTCTTCAAGCCTATACTAACTCATTTTATACTAACCCCAGCCCCATGTCGGGATACCAGGGTGTGGTCCGTGCTGGGGCGGATTAAGAATACTAACCCCAGCCCCATGTCGGGATACCAGGGTGTCGTAAGAGGCGACTAAACCCGACAACTGCTCGGTGGTAAGGTACCTTCCTGGGGCCTGGCTGGGTGGCGACCACCCTCGGGTCGGAGTCAACCGTTTAATGCCTTTGGCTTGCCTTGGCTTGCCTTGGTGTGCCTCTGGCGTGTTTCGGTTGTGAGCCTGAGATCCAGTTCTCCCTGTCCCACCCTTCCCTATCCCTATATTGCTCCGTTGATGCCTCTTGGGTTTCCGTTGGATTCAAGGCGCCTTTGCCCTGGTAGCCGTGGTGTGTCGGCGCGGGGGCCAGGAAGACCCGGTGAAACGGCTGTCCGCTGGCCGCCCGCTGGTCAGTTGGGGACCCGAACCCAGGCCTCACTGCTAACCTCTGGCCTGGGAGGCTGTCCCGCCAACCAGCGAAAAATCCCGTTGTGCGGTGCCGTGCCGGGGTAAGAGACCGGAGGGGGGCCCGGCATCTGCGCACGGGGGGGACCGGGGGCCCTTTCGTCCCCCGCGCCGGCAACCCACGTCCTGCCATCGGCTTGGCGTTAAGAAGCCTACGCCAGGGCCTGAGGGGCACCAACGGAGCAATTCCCTTCACATTCCCCACTCCTCTTTTTTTTTTTACAGCAATTAACACCATGGGCAGCTCAATTAAGGAAGGTAATAGATTATCAGCGGCCATCCCCCCCACATTTACTGTGGACATGTGCAACATCAGGGGACTACATTCCAACCTGAATGCTGTCCACCAACACCTTGAGACAGCAAAGCCGGCTTTACTTTTCCTCACGGAGACGCAAATTGCACCCCCTGACGATACATCGTACCTGCACTATCCCGGTTACATCTTAGAACACGCCTTTAGGCGTAGGGCAGGGGTATGTATGTACGTCAGGGAGGATGTCTGTTGTCGCCGTCTAAGCTGCCTTGAAGACAAGGACCTATCGGTGCTTTGGGCACGTGTAGACGCTGGGGCTAGAACCCGAATCTACGCGTGCCTCTATAGGTCCTATAGCGGAGACGCGGAGACGACTCGATTATTTGAGCACGTCCAAAAGACTTCCGACAGAGTGCTGGAACAGTGTCCCTCGGCTGAGCTGGTGGTTCTGGGTGACTTCAACGCTCACCACACAGAATGGTTGGGATCCAGAATCACCGACTTTGCTGGCAGGGCCGCTTACAACTTCTCCTTGGCATATGGGTTGACGCAGGTGGTACACACTTTCACCAGAGTACCAGATATTGAGACCCATACTGCCTCTCTGCTGGACCTTCTGCTGACCACCCATCCATCTGACTACCGGGTGACGGTTGGGGCCCCACTTGGGACTTCTGACCATTGCCTGGTAAGTTCTGCCGTACCATTGCCGCCCCCAGAAGGTTCTAGACCCAATGGGAAGCGTCAAGTCTGGCATTACGGGTCAGCGGACTGGGATGGACTCCGGGAATTCCTGGCCTCCTACCCCTGGAGGCAGCTGTGCTTCACCTCGGGTGATCCCAGCACGTGTGCGGATTCGATAGCCGATGTGATACGACAGGGCATGATTGGTTTTATTCCCAACTCTGTAGTATCCATTGGCGGGCGAAACAAGCCCTGGTTTAATGGTTCTTGCGCTAAGGCTTCTAGCCTTAAGCAAGAAGCTTTTAAAACCTGGGCTGATGCGCACACGCGCAACGACCCCGAAACGTCTAAGCTTCGGAAAAAATTCAACGCTGCCTCCCGTTCGGCAAAGAAGCAAATAGCCAAGGCGAAGTTTAGGCACGTCGGCAGAATTGGCCAGCGTCTATCAAGCTACCCTTGCGGGAGTCGAGCTTTTTGGTCGCTTGCCAAGGCTGTCGAAGGTAACTTCTGTCGGTCGTCTCTACCATCTTTACGCAAACCGGACGATACTCTGGCTCACACGGCAAAAGGGAAAGCCGATCTCCTGGGTACCCTGTTTGCTTCAAACTCGACTCTGGACGACGGAGGTGCCACACCGCCGACCATCAAGCAGTGTGAGAGCTCGATGAAGGACGTGCGTTTCACTCAAAAGGCCGTCAGACGAGCTCTGCTAGCCCTCGATGTCAAGAAGTCGAGCGGGCCGGATGATATCCCCGCGATCGTATTAAAGACGTGCGCTCCCGAGTTGGCTCCCGTCTTAACGCGCTTATTCTCGCTTTCCTACACCACTAGTAAAGTACCGTCTTCGTGGAAGGTAGCCCTAGTACACCCAATTCCAAAAAAGGGTGACCGCAGTGACCCGTCCAACTACAGGCCCATTGCGATAACCTCCCTGCTCTCTAAGGTGATGGAGCGTGTTATAAATACGCAGCTCCTTAGGTACCTCGAGAAGCACCGGTTGATCAGCGATCGTCAGTATGGCTTTCGCCAGGGCCGGTCGGCCGGTGATCTCTTGGTATACCTCACACACCGCTGGGCTGAAGCCATCGAGGGCAACGGGGAGGCTCTGGCAGTCAGCCTGGATATCGCAAAGGCCTTTGACCGGGTCTGGCACAGGGCCCTTCTCGCGAAGCTTCCATCTTACGGTCTTCCCCTGAGGCTATGCAACTGGGTGGCAAACTTTCTGTCTGAGCGGCAGATTAAGGTCGTTGTTGACGGATGCTGCTCAGATATGAAGCCCATTAATGCCGGTGTTCCCCAAGGCTCAGTGCTGTCTCCTACACTATTCATTCTGCATATCAATGACATGCTGCAACAATCACGCAGTATACATTGCTATGCAGATGATAGTACGGTGGACGCACTATACACCTGTCGAGCCAATGCCTCTAGGTCACAAGTGGAGGAAAGTAGAATCAAACTTGTGTCTGAAGTCGAGAACTCTCTGGAGCGGGTCTCGGAATGGGGTCGACTTAACCTTGTCGAGTTTAACCTCACGAAGACACAAGTTTGCGCGTTTACCGCTAAAAAAACCCCATTTGTTATAGCGCCCAAGTTCCAGGGTACCGCGCTCACCGTCGGTGAAAGTGTCGGTATCTTGGGAGTTGACATTACGAGTAAAGTGCAGTACCGGAGTCATTTGGAGCACAAAGCCAAATTGGCGTCCAAAAAGCTTGGTGTCCTCAATAGGGCGAGGCAGTACTTCACTGCGGGGCAACTCCTGACGCTGTACAAAGCCCAGGTCAGACCCCATATGGAGTACTGCTCTCATCTCTGGGCAGGAGCACCAAAATACCAGCTACACCCATTTGACTCCGTTGAAAAGCGCGCAGTCCGAATCGTCAACGACCCAAGATTGACTGACAGGCTAGAACCGCTCAGCTTGCGAAGAGACATAGGCTCGCTCTGCGTGTTCTACCGACTTTACTATGGTGAGTGCTCCGAGGAACTTTTCAAACTAATGCCTACATCACCATTCCATGATTATACCACCAGACGAAGGTTAAAGTTCCACAGGCACCATCTGGACTCGTGGCGGTCCTCCACAGTCCGCTTTGCACGCTCCTTTTTACCACGGACGTGTAGGTTATGGGACAACCTTCCAGCTGAGGCATTCCCAGTGGACTATAACATGGGGTTCTTCAAGAAAGCTGTAAAAAAAGCTCTCCTCCAAAGCCGGCAATGCTCGGGTGGCTCCCCTGGGGTTGCCCGTGTCCATAGGCGACGGTGATCGCTTAACACCACGCGGCCCGTCTGCCTTTTTGTTCGGTTTACATATAAAAAAAAAAAAAAAAAAGCTGAAATTCAGAAAATCCAGAACGTAAACTTAGCCCAAGTAAGTGAGCAAATTCCATAATGCGATTTAAAGTAAGTAAGAAAAAGCTAGACTTATTAACTGAGGACTATAAATTGTCTTGCTACCAGATAAAGTTCTACTAACTTTTCTTTCGTAAAGTAATAAAGTTTTTATTTCTTTCAAACATAAAGCAAAGCAGTTTTTACGAAAACAAAGAATTTATTTAACGGTTGCATTAATTTATTTGTTGAATACGGTTAAATATCGCGAAAGTATTCTCTTAAATTATTTTAAGTTTAAATTGGGATGTTACCACTACGTACCAAAAATTCATAATGCATTACTTTAAAAGGTTGCATTAAATTACGCTAATTATAAACCAGATTAAGTATTTTCATTCTGGTAAATAATGCGTATTGCATGTAAATTGGTACGCCCATCGTGGCAGAATAAGCGACACTACCACTATATTATTTTTCCATCTTTTGTACATTATTCGACAAATAAATGTGATTGATTGATTGATTGCCTTTAAATCAAGAATAGTTTCATCAATTGACTATACAGACTTGTGACGTCACACGTGTCCCATTCTCATTAAAAGTATTTCAATTGATATCGACGTCAACTACGGTATTGTCAGTCATTAACACTTAAAGGTTTTTATTTCTTAGGATTTTGGACCTTATTCTATAATAAGTTTTGCAAATAACTTAAAGTAAATATTTAAAAAAAAATGTCTGATTTTGTACCTAAGAAACAAAACTCGTTGTTACCCTACATGACTGCGCAAGCGCATGTGACGTTGGGCGACGACAGCGAAATGTATGCGTAGATCGATTTATAGCATCTCTGCTAAGTATCATGTCATGCACCACTTCTAATTTTTACTTTAACACCATTGAAATAAGGTCAATATTGCAATGTTATCGTCAGCGCTTAATGCATACATGTGCTACTTTTAAAATGACTTCCGTTTCCTCCTTCCTTTTTCTAGAGCTACCTGTTCATGGTTATTTCTACTAGTAAAAATAACATATGAATCAACGACACTTGTTTTTAATGAAAGAATATAATTTTTGCGTCACATATAAAATATATGGTCACCTTAGAATAAATAAAGAATGAGTGTCTTCACATATGCGGACTGTCAAAATTGAACCACTACATTGCTTCGCTTGCTTCAATTTGGGCGCACGAACTTGTTTTCTATAATGTAATTATTCTAAGATGGTCACTAGAAGATAATGTAGAATTTAATGTCATTCTATAATTTTAAGTTAGCAACAATTAACCAGTTTCTTTTACGTTAATAATTGAAAAGAAATATGAAACTCTTTTTCCTAATGGATAAATCCTTAGATTGTATTTTGTAGCAAATGAAAATAAAGGCGAAAAAAAAAAACAGTCAAGTGCGAGTCGGACCCGTGCACCGAGGGTTCCGTAAAATATTTTTAATATATGATGTAACAAAAAATTTACGGTTTTCGCAATTTTTCCTTTATCTGTGCTATAAGACGTTGCTTCGTACTAAATTTCAAGATTCTGAGTTCACGGGAAGTTGTTGCCTCCGCGCGTTCCTGAGAAAAGGGGTCTTGACAGACACAGTCAGACGGATGGACAACAAAGTGATCTTATAAGGTTCCGTTTTTTCCTTTAGAGGTATACGGAACCCTAACAATACACGATTTTCAACTTTAAACAAGTCCATTAATCACAATTAATTGTACACTTTATAAATCTAGCAAACAAGGCCGGATACACGCATGGAACAACGCAAACAAATTTAAATTTAAATCCGAAACGATCGAAAACAACCGTTGATTCGGCGATTCATTACTTTGATTGCCTTTTATAATTGTCATGCATTTTCCGGAAACCAGTAAGGTATAAATAATACTTGCGAACGCAATTGTTTCCGAAATGTGGACAATAGGACAATGCGATTATAGATTTTATTTTACCAACAATGTGAGTTTGAGGATATCGTGATATACTATAAAGCACCGGTCTTATATGCGACTAATTTACAGTCAATGCTATGAAGATAGTCTCTTGATGATTTGCCGATTAAATAGGCATGATGACACTATTAAAGAATCAGAGAATTAACGGTTTTACAGAAAAATATATGCTAAAAAAGTTCTTAAATATGATCCCGTTTTAATATAAACATTAAGATTAATAAGATTTTCAATAAAATAAAAGTATTAAATAAAGCAATCGGCCATGTTATCTGAAACGCCAATCAAAAGGAATGACGTCACGTCTCAGATAATGTCATCGTGTTGCTTGAAGTTTGACGAGCAAGCCGACGCCATGACACCTACGAGCGTTTTCGCGCTTAATTCAAATTACATAGCAGAAAATACATTAATTTACGTTAAAAGTTGAGTTTATTGCTGAAATAAACTAGGAGACGTGTACCTACAATAAGGAAAGGTATTAAAAAATCTGTCATCATGCCCATTTACAGTAAATATGCTTCATTTGTTAACAGAGAGATGAATGTTAACAAAATGAAAGCTCTTTAACCTGTTTATTTTTTTTTAGCACCAATTTAATTTAAGCATTACAAGGTTAATTTATTGCCTAGTGGTATTTCTGTCAACCTTGGGAAGACCTTGGGTTATAGAGTGATCTTTAGGTAGTCGGACATAAAAAATAACTGCAATTTAAATGAGAATTGGAATGAAATAGATCCCGGTTTAACATAAAACTTTTCTCCCTGAGAGACAAATGAAGGAATAAGCTGCATAGTAATAACAAGGAACATTACATAACATTTTCAGTAAGAAAGTGTCCATAATTTAGATTCGAGATTTAAAATCTGTTCCTTGCTATTCTCTCCTTTATTAAAGTAAGCTAAAGCGACAATCAACTTATAGGTCCCATAGGTTTCAAACTATATTTCTTAAATATTGTATCGCCTACTTTTCTCTGTCAGACCATAACGCAAAAACTTAACTTACCAATTTGAAGTCCGCAATATATCGTGCACTTCGGTGATTCTGAAACGAAAAAAGTTTCGTATAAAAGTATGTACGATATTAGACTTAAATAAACATAAAATGAGATAAAAGCGCCACTTTTCTGTAGTACTAATACTTGTGAAATTGAGTTTTCTGGTAAACAAATAAATCATTGCCGCGTCTATTTGATACATTTATTTATTTAGTACACAAAAATAATACAAAACAAGTGAATACGTACAAGGTACTGTTTATTTCTAAAATAAATTTCTTCCAGCAGTACCAGGAATGGATAGAAGATATAAAAAAGTTAAATATATACAATACTAGCCTTCTGCCAGCGGCTTCGCCCGCGTGGACCCGTTTTATAGGTTTCCGTAGGATAAAAACCATCATGTCCTTTCCCAAGATCCACTCTATCTGTGTTCCAAATTTCATTAAAATTGGTTCAGTAGTTTAAGCGGGAAACCGTAGCAGACAGACAGACATACAGACAGACAGACGAAAGTGTTACTTTCGAATTTATAATATTAGTAGGGATTTATTCACGAAAGTAATCAGATTAAAAAGTAAGTATGAAACAACCTCCCTGGACTTGTCTAGGTCTAGAAGCTACAAGAAAACGTAGAAAGAACAATCATATTTGTATGTTTTTTTATTTTTTTTATATCAATGCTACTCCATTGATATAAAAAATAAAAAAGACCATGCAGGTCATATAGTGTAAAGTAGTCGTAGTAGGCTGGCATACTGGCAGCTTATTGGCCATACACACCCACACACACAAACACGTCTCAGATGCACTGCAGTCATAATTTAAGTATAAATATAATTTAAAGTATGTTAATGGTAGTATTTATATGCTTTAAAATCTGTATTTTAATTTACTTTTTATGTAGTTAGCCGTTCTTTATTTCAGTTTAGATTATTTTGTAATGCTTTTGCGTATTTTATAGTTTTTAACATAACTTATATAAGTGCTCGAAACAGCGGGGAGGCACCAAATTTAATTCCCACACAACATAAGTTATATATTTGTTTTTGTAGTATATAGTCATGTATTTATATATGTTTATGCTTATTTTCATATATGTATGTATGTATGATAAGAATATCTATTTCGTCTATTTGTGTGTATATAGTTATATAGTGTAAGTACGATGTAATTTTAGTACCAACTGTAAATTTTTGTTGATTTATTTTAATTAAAGTTATTCTTCAATGCCACCATTCGTTGCTTCTCACACTACCCCAGGTCGACTAGTAGAGAATGCTTATAGCATTAAGTCCGCCTATGTACATTATCTTTGTATTTTGGTACATGAAGAATAAATAAATAAATAAAACATCCTAGGGAATCTAGAGCGACTGAAAATCAGCGCAGCCCAGAATTCTAGATCTTGGGTATGCTCAAGCTGAGCCGTTTCCTATTGTTTCCAATATTGTATTGTAGTGTATTGTAATGGTAAGTGAATAATTGTAAATTGTAACTGGACAGATTTTAATACTATATGTTTTGAAGCAATAAACATTTTCATTTTTATTTGTTTGCCGGGAAGGCCATCTTACTTTCCACCGGACCTATTTAGCTTGGCTATAAACACCGTTTAGGCGCCCATAAGCCACAGGGCCATGTACATTCTAAGCTTCACATATACTTATTTATTGCCAAACAAAGCTCCCATCATTCATTAGCCAAAACCGCATTGATATATTTACGACTACCTCCATTCTCCACTTAATTTTGCGACCGACCATAACGCATGTAATGTTCAGTAATTACTCCGCGGTCCGGTATTAATGACGGCAACAAAAACCTCCCTGTTTTCGGTCAGCCACATACGCGCATGTAGAAATCAATAAAATAGGTATTATGTGCTAAATGCTTTTCCGCAGGCTTTTTTTCCTCTTAGTGTACAAAAACCCCGCAATATGGGTACCCAAAGCCGACGATCGGATTGGATCCGAAGTACAAACAAATATGAATGAAGTATAAATAAACAAACAACTAAATAAATACATACTTGAAGAAATAAAATTTAAATTTTCAAAATGCGCAATATGGGATCAAATAAAAATAAAATTGATAATAATGTACATTTTTATAAATTGTGTGTAGCTATTTATTGTATACCCCATATTTTAAAACAGGGCTGAAGTTTTTCTCCGTCTGCTCTTTTCTTCAGCTCAGCATTGCCTAACGCACCCAGAGCAGACAGAACAAAAAATAACGTTCACTAAGAGTTTGTAAAGGAACCGTACAGTGAATAAAGAATATTTCATTTCATTTCAATGACATATGTTCTAAGCGCACATGGCGCATCTCCACCAACCCGCATTGGAGTTGCAAAAAAGTGATGAAAAAATTATACTTAAGGTTGGTAATATGCACAGAGTTTTAATAATAATAATAATAATAATAAATTTTATTTCGGACTGCACATCCATATTTGGTTAGTAACAGAAATCTTAAAAACTAGTGTTAGTAAACATAACAACACACAGCTCGACATCCACACGACAAACAAATCTACATTATAATAATTAAATTATACTTTTTAAAGGTAGGTCGAAGGGCGTGGCGGTCCGACATGTAAGGCAGTCCAGTGTTTCAATATCGGACCGTCACACCTCTCCGCCACCGTACGCAGCAAGCTGTTGGTGCTGTCGCGTAACCGCCGCCATAGTGATGCCACCCGCTTGCGTATAATGGCATGGAAGCCATCAATGCTTGCTTCCGCAAACATGCCTGAGGCGCTGCAGCTCCGCGACAGCCCCATCAATGCCCTGAACGCGTTATTGTACTGGACGCGCAGGACGCTGTAAGCCGTTTTCGTATATTTTATCCACAGACTGCAGGTGTAAAAGGTTTGACAGTATGCCCTAAATAGGGTCATTTTTACCTCTCCAGTACACCTCGCAAATCTGCGAATCAGCATATTACTTCTTCTTAATATAATTCAACTACTCTGTATCACCACCAACCTGCATTGGAGCAGCGTGTTGGAGTAAGCTGCAGCCGACTCAATAGTTGGAAGTGGGATGCAAATACAGTTGCAACCCAGATCCGTAAGACAACAAAATCAAATTCACCATCAATAGTAAAATGTACAATCATAAATAACGCAAAGCTCTTTATTAATACGGCAAATTGTTTGAACATTTGCGATTACTCCCAAGAGGCCATTCATTGAGCGAGTTCGCTGGCCGACCGTAATAATTACGTAAACGTTACCGCCAGTTACGTAAATCACAAACGGTTATTAGGTACGTAATTAATAAACCCACATTACCCGCGTGGCGTAATGGTTACCATGCCGGACTGCCAATCGAAGGGTCCCGGGTTCGATACCCGGCGAAGCATAAATTTGAATGATGAGTTTAAATTTCTGTTCTCGGTCTGGGTGTTTGTGTTTCTGTCTCTGTGTGTGTCCATGGTACCCACGACACAGGGTATATCTACCCTACTGTGGGACTATGAGTGTGAAACGTTAGTGTGAAACATTGGAACAGTCCATGTCCCTGTGACGTGCGTAGAACGCAAGTGATCTATGAAAGTGAAGCGAAATGGGCGGTGTCTGGTGGGAGATGGGTGACCCGTAGTGGCAAAAGTAAAGTTTTTTCCGTTTGCTCTTTTGTTCAGCTCAGCATTGCCAAAGCGCACCCAGAGACCGTACAGTGAATAAAGAATATTTCATTTCATTTCATTTCAAAACACTGAGTCGTCAGTCCCGTTTGTTATCGAAATATAGCACCCGTTAACCTCATCGAAGGCCTTAATAACGATTGCTGCTTGTATCGACTATATCGATTGCTATTGTATCGGTTTTATCGAAAACCGGGACCGAAGACCTAACTTGGCGATTAGCGATCACCCATCTCACCCTCGTCCGCGCCCGTTTGGCTTAGCAGCGTAGATCGTTTGCATTCTACATCAGCCGCCGGGCCATGGGTACTTCCATGGACCATAGAGATAAACTTAAATCTTTGTATTCGTAGGTATGCATATTTCATACATGCATTCCTATATTGTATTGAACAGTCCTAAGTGTATTGTTTGTTCACATACACTTTAATTACAATGTCGATCACATGTGAAAGCAGTGAACGCCCTCAAAGCCGGGTTCATTCCCAAGACACCGCAAGAGCAATCGAGAAGTGTTTCCAAGAAACGCAATATTGATGGGTTTTCCGACTCAAAGTGTATTGCTTTATAAAAGTGATATTTCCTCATACGTTACTGTAGAAAATGGATGTTAATATTTTAAAACAAAAAGAGGAAGAGGACGTCGTTTGACGCTTTTAGTGAAAATTAATGTAGAAAATCTGCTGAAGGAGTTTTATAACTATTAGTACCTGGACGAGCGAGCGTTGCTCGGATAAAAACAATTTATTTTCTAGGTTTAATTTCAAACTAAACACTCGTTTGCTTAGTGTTACTTAACAATGCCATCTGAAATAGCTCCTAATAAAAATATATTTTCACAAAAAATAAAAAATTAACGCAACATGGTTTTCATTGAGGTTTAAACCCGGGTCTGTAGTTTCGCAGTCAGCCCAAGTAACCATTCGGTCAAGGAAATTTAATTCAATGAACGAAATTTTTATAGAGCACTTTCAAATCGACATTGTCATTTCTTTGAACGTTGCATTGGCGGATGGCGTTTGACGGCGTTCTACGCCATAATTTTATTAATACTCTCCAATATTGAATGGTCACTCCAGTCCATGAGCATGGTAATCCTAAGCTTATTGAAAGCTTGAGTCGTGTCTCCTATAGTTGTGCGGCTACTGCAGAGGCTAATGGTTGCCTGGTATACGTGTGACGAGAAATTGCGCTCATGCACCAAAACACAATAGAAAACGCTTTTCAAACATACGTGTTTAACCAGATACTCGTGTTTAAACGTGTTTAAACAGAACTTGCGCCTACCGAAAGTTCTACTCATCACCCAGGGTTGGCTGGTAGAGAATGCCATTAGGCATTAAGCACGCCCTTGTATCCTTAATGTAGGGTAATACTATAAGCTTAAATAATTAAATAAATAAAAAAATACTCATAAATTGAACCTTTATAAAGTACGTAAGTGTGGGAGTTTTTGGCGGGAAGTCGAAAAAGACATATTGTGCTCTTGTTTTATTTTCATTTTCTTGGTGTATTTTTGAGTTATATCGGATAAAGTTGATGGCATTTTGTTTGATATAGGTTAATTACAGTGCACGAGTGTTTGTGAAATAGAATAATAGTGCTAAAATATGTTTTTTTTGCTTGCCTCCAAAATTCCATCGGACACGTTCTAGTAAAGTAGCCATCGCTTTACTAGACTGACTGATTACTGACGACTTACTTACTGACTTTGTTATTATTTCGTCCAGTTTCATTGAAACTGGCAATAAATTAATGCAAAAAATATACTTGACGCTGGCAGTATGCACAGAGTTTGCGATGCCATAATTGAAAAAAAAGTACGTAAGTATATTAAGAGACATCGGAGGATTTGACCACACTTAAACTCTCTCGGTGGCGTTCTTCAGCTTGGAGGGCCCCAGGATATCATATGAAATGCAATGTTGTTACAAGACCGCGGAACCCTCTACGTGTCTCGAACTCACTCTTCGCCGGTGTAAATTGCGAGACATTGTTAATGCATTTTCAACATTATGCTTTAGAGAATAAGAACTGTATGTTTCACAGTGAAACGAAATACTGTGAGCATTTGATTGATGTTAGCAGGTTGTGTCTTGGGGCTTGACTGTAGCCCCTGCATGCGCTCGGATCTCGGATTTAATCGGGTTTGAAAGTCAGATAAATTTGTCTGTAGGTGTATATAATGTACATATAGGAATATTGAATGATGAATGAGGGCAATTCAATTCTGCAATATTTGTATTGCTCATTCTTTTTCAATTGAAGCAAATAAATTATAAAACAAAGTAGTGGATGTATGTATAGGCCTTTCGTTCATAAATCCGCACTTCTCCAGCATGGTGGACTATGGCCTATTTTCGCCAGGCGTATTGGGATTGATACCCAATACGAGCACATTTGGAATCTTTTACACCTCTAATGCAGCCATACACGACATTTTTTATTGATATCCAGCAATCGAACCAATCAAACTTCTTTGAATATTTTGATTCGGGTTGAGATGAAACCCAATGATTGATGTAAATTATTGACCACTCCTTTTGAAAAATATAATTTATTGGGAACTGGAAACTAACTTGATTGTTCATTATATGAAACTAGCTAGTGCCCGTGGCATCGTCTACGTGGACAGAGACTCGTAAATCAGATATACAAATCCGTTCCTATTACTTGCAACGTGATGTTTTAAAAGCTACCTTGATAAATAGACTATCTAACACAATACTATTTATTTCATCCGAACCCGTAGTTCCTGATATGAGCGCCTTCAAACAAAGATAAATATAAAAAACGTACACACTCATAGCCCCACAGTGAGGTAATTAATACCCTGTGTCGTGGGTACCATGGACACACACAAAGACAGAAACACTGGAAGGAATATCTTCATAATAAATATAATATTGCCCTTGATTGGTAGTCCGGCATGGTAACCATTGCGCCACGCGGGTCGTCAAATACATAATTACGCTAACAATTATGCTACTTTATAATAAATATAAGAAGATATTGAAGCGCGCATGGCCCGGCGGTTAGCGTAGAACGCAAACGATCTATGCAACTAAGCCAAACGGGCGCGGTCGGGTGTGAGATGGGTGACCGCTAGTGGCAAAAAAATTCATGCGCGTTTCCGTGCTTCGGAGGGCACGTTAAGCCGTCGGTACCGGTTGATGTCGATAAATAACAGTCGTTAAACCTTGTCGGAGGCCTTATGGGCGGTTTGAATTGAAAACATCCGACAGCGGGTTGGCCACTAACCCGCATTTCCACCAACCCGCATTGGAGCAGCGTGGTGGAGTAAGCTCCAGGCCTCCCCAATAATGGGGAGAGACCCGTGCCCAGCAGTGGGACGCAAAAAGGGTTGCGGCCATAATAAATATAAAGTAGCGTAAAATCCTTACTAATATCATTCTTGAAGCACGGAACCCCGGAAAGAACATTAAATACACATTAATCGATAGAACGTAATTGTTTCAATAATTGTAGTTGTGTTCTTTCGTGACTGAAACCATCAGTCAGCATGTAAGGTACACAATGTGTTTACATTTGTGTAGAAGTTAGATGTAGATAAGTTTTAACCTCTATTATTGTTTAATTTTATGTAAGATTACAATGCTTTATTACATTTTAAATCTATACATATAAAAGAGGATGTTTGTATATATGACATCGCAAAACTCAGAAACTATTCGACCAATTATTACGAATTTTTCACGAAGAAGGTTTATATGCTATCCATTATTATTATTATTTAATATTTAAACGCGGTACGGAGTTCGCGGGGTCAGCTAGTCTACTATATAAAAATAAGTCGGGTTTTCCTTCCTGACGCTATAACTCCAGAACGCACGAACCGATTTCCACGGTTTTGCATTCGTTGGAAAGGTCTCGGGCTGCGTGAGGTTTATAGTAAAGAAAATTCAGGGAAAAATTTATACCAAAGTTCACGGGGACGAAGTCGCGAGCGGCCGCTAGTTTGTTATATAACATTTTAAAAGTACTTATTTCGGCCCTTTGTAAGCGGGGCGGGTCTTCCTTTGGAATTTAGAGGGATTAAGGCAATAATAGTCCACCACATTGTTTAAGAAACTTGGCGGACATGAAACTTTGGGTTATTTTTGACAACTGTCTAGCATGCATAGTGATAGAAAACGTTGTAACGAAATATTATAATGTTTTTAAAAAAAAAAGATGTATTATACAAGAAAAAAAAACAACGGGTTCAACTCCGGGAGTGCCAGCAGAAGTGAAAACTTGAACATTAACGCTAATAATTGCTTTAATTATCAGTATTATTTTTCATCTAGTATTTTTCTAAAGTTCTCACTCATTTTCTTTCATTTTTTTCATTAATATGTGCACTTTGTTCAATTTCTATATTTTAAACACTTGATATACACGAATTTTACAAATATACAGACTGTCCAGCCTTCAGCTGTCACCATGCGCGTCTTACGAATATTCGATCAGGTCACGTGTCCTGACGCGAGTATTTTTTACCCATCCCAAAAACAGTGCAAAAGGCAGCACTAAGGCATCACTTCAAAAGTGAAAACCACTTTCACAAAAAAGTTGTTATGATTGTTGCCCTTTGTAGATCATGACGGAACTCCTCCACCACTCCACCAATTTTTGTTGGATCAGCGTGGTGGAGTAAGCTTCAGGTCTCTCTAATAACAGTGAGAGAAACAAGCCCGTCGTTATACTGCAAAAAAAGGTTGCAAACAACAGAACTACAAAGCTAAGAAACGGTTGAAAGATTTGTAAACTAAGCTATATTCCTATTCCTGCGCCTTCTGAATTCAGCGGCTTCCCGCAATCTTCTTTAGGTAAGAAAAGTATACTTATGTATTTCCAAATCAATAATTTCATATGTAAGCAGGCGTTATTATCAATAAGGTTTTAACAAAAATATGAACAGTCTAAGAACGCTTATTCTGCGAGGCTAAAGCTATGGAGCGAGGCGGCCCCGCTAATGTCTAATACAATTGTAGCGAGTGCCGCTCATGTATGCTGCTCCGAGTAGGGATGGGCTCTGTTCATCGATATCTAGGCCCAAAGAGACAAAGCGCCTATATCGATTACTTTATTTTTGTTGCCGATCAACCTTATTTATCTATCTGTTACATAAGCACAGTACACAAGACATAAGACAGTACATAAGACAAACTACAGTGTTAATTTCATTATACTTGCCTAAAGCCAATCCGTCCGAGGATTGAGCGTTCTTTTTTGCGAATCGAAACATAGCTTTTCATTTCTTCTGTTTTAAACATTTTTGAAGTTATACTTCTTTTGGCACAGTTGAATGAGAGTGAATTTGTGAGCTGCACGAGTAAGAACGACATGATGAAGTTAGCCACAGAATACAAATAATAAAAACATATATTTTCAACATTGAATATAGATGCAATACTTAGTGTCCATACTATAGAGTAGATAGATATTTATAAGCCAGTCAAGTCAGTGTTGTAAAATATAGTATTCATATGAATAATTAATTTTGAATATTAATTTCAAATAATTATTACGTTAATAAAACGTTTTTATTTAAACAAAATCTTTCTAATTGATTTTGATATTCGTCATCGTCGATCACTACTGCGTTTGAGTTATTCTAAACCTTTTTCATACGCCAAAGAATTATAACTTCTAACGCGTATACATAAGTACTCACACTCTTTTTTATCAGAAAATTATCATTTTATGACCGTTGAAAATATTTGATATTATTATAAAGTTAGATAAAAACTACTTGGTGTATATATTATAATGATGTGTACTTTTTCGTGCAATAGCACCTCCCTCCCTTCCATGTTATTGCTAATACATGCAATTGCTTTTAAAAGTATACACTATCACACGTTTTGATTGCGGATTGTGCAAAGTAGTTCTTCTTTACAACAACGGAGTTCTGCAGAGTAACGCTTGATTCTATTGACTATTTGATATTACATATATCAAAAATGTATCGTATATGGTTAAGTATCTCATAATATATGCGCAATGCACATGTGTTTGAAATTTATTTTTTAAGTTATATTTAAAAGAATGCAGAGGGTAGAGTGTTTTCAGAGAAAGCAGCCACTAAACAATTAATTTTATTTCAAGCGAATTACAAATAACTATATCAATTCGTGTGCACCCTCCCCAATTAGATGTTATCGAGCCAATTTCCGGCACCATCGACTGTAGTCTGTCGATAACGCGAGCCGATAGCGTCCATCCCTACATCCCCTTCACTGCTTGTCATTAAGGGTGATCCATCAAAACGTCCGCCAGGATTTAGGGTGTTCGACGCCTGCGCCGTAGCCTTGGGGTTCCGAGGGGGCTGTGAAGAGAGAAGGGGGTTGTAACAAACAAAATTAGATATTCGTGTGGTGTCCCCGCAAGCGGCGAGAGTGCAGGCTGATTGATTGCTTTTGCAAGGATTTACATTTTTAGCTAAGCGAGGATTGCCGTCTGCTGACCGACATGTCTGCTGAGGTCTTTGAACCGTCTAGCTGTGGAGTTCAACGACCGCTTTTATATCATGGCGGTGAATTGAAAATTATTTATACGTGTCTCACTGTTAATGTCAAACATTAACAAACAGTTAGTAAATTAGTCTGGTAAAAGGATAGCCTTTTTACGTCCCACGGCTGGATATAGATTTTTCTCCGTCACAGGGTCGGCCTACAGCTTACACCACCACCATATATTAAATACATAAATAATAGATTTTTAGAAATTAAAGAATCTATTAAAACACTTTAAGTATGAAAAACACACTTAAAAAAACATCTTTCCTCCTCTTGAGATATTAATAGCTTGTTCATTTCGCAAGACGGTACAAGTAGCTGCGCCAAAGATTTTCCGAAGAAGCAGCCACTCCAACTAAAAACAAACACGATCCCAAAGAAAAGAAAGGCTACACAACTCGAAAGAGAAGAGCAATCGAAAGCAAGTCTTGAAACATTACAAAACTTGGCGCAGCTTCATTTGAAAACGAAACAAAGCCCCGCTGCTCGCAAACAAACTACTTAAGCATTGAAATATTGAACGGGGAACTGGCATTTTCAATTCCCAATAATAACAATGCCTCAGTATGATTTTAATGCCTGTCTCGACACTACAAAAAGGATAACGATATCCTGTGTTACTTATTAAATACGCTGTGAAATTATAACTAATACGACATAATATAGAGTAGTGTACCTAGTACATGTGCCCTGGGGTACCCCTGACACTGTGAGCGTCAATTTCGCTTTACACTTGCTTAATGAAGGCTTTGCCGCCTCCTGTAAGTACGGAAAGACGATGTGTTCCTCATTTAGAAAGATAGTAATGTGCACCTTATCTTCTAGTAGCTTAATGCTAAATTTGGATGCAGTAGATCGCACTGAATGCATGTATGAAAATGGTAACATGACATAACGGCACTCCTTTGTTATTAGCGAGAATGTCTTGTGTCTTCTAAGCCAAATTATTTAGAATATTAATCACTTCTCCTGGTTTTACTTTAAGCGTCTCCGTAATAAATTCTATAGCAGTGATAAGATGTCGGTATTGTTACGTATGCATTATTTATTTTTCTAAATAAAAAATCTTAATATTCCTGTATTATTTCTTATATTAAGGTTACGAGTATCACTGTAAAATTTTATTTTATTTCTACGTACTTCCTACCTTTTATCGCTCATTTTATATAGATATATTTCGAGTACGATTCATTGATAGCGATATTTGAGTTCGTTATCAATTAATAGTATCAGTGGGTACGATGTTATAAAATAAAGCCGGCAATGCTCAGATGACACACAGGAGTTTCCCGTGTCCCATGATAACGAGTAAAGTGCAGTATCGGAGTCACTTGGAGAACAGGGCCAAATTGGCATCCAAATAGCTTGGTGTCCTTAAAAAGGCGAGGCAGTACTTCACTGTGGGGCAACAGAACTCCTGACGCTGTATAAGGCCCAGGTAGACCCCATATTGAGTACTGCTCACATCTCTGGGAAGGAGCACCAAAATACCAGCTATACCCATTTGACTCCGTTGAAAAATGCGCAGTACGAATCGTCAACGACCCAAGATTTACTGACAGGCTAGAACCGCTTAGCTTTCGAAGAGACATACTCGTAGGCTCGCTCTGCGTGTTCTACCTTCGTTCTTTTATGGTGAGTGCTCCGAGGAACTTTTCAAAACTAATTAATAACAAAATCAAGAATCGTGTTGCAAGATCCAGCTAGGATCTACTTAATTTAAACGCCTTGAGTTATTCAACATACACAAGCAATTGCATTTAAAAATTAGGAAATTCCTTAAGTGCAACAAATTTATTGAAAGAGGATTAATGTTTCTTCATCATCCATATTTTTTTATAATTTCAGGTAAACCCACGTATTGATTGTTCCGAGTTGTAGGTATTTGTGTTGTAGTGGTGACCCCGTATAACTTATTTTTAGGCACAGCCATAAATCATGTTATAGGGGGGTTCCTTTTTATAAAATGCATAAATATTCGTGTTATAGGCGGGTAATTTTCGTGTTATACGGGGTACGGAACTTGCGTTATAGGAGTTCGTGTTATAGGAGAACGCGTTATAGGGGGGGGGGTTACTGTATTGTCAACTTAACCATTAAAAAGTAAGTAATGACAAACATCTCCTAGAATTCTTTTTGGTCACATTTATGGATGAGAATCAATGATCGACAGTTCGTTTATATGGGAAAATAAAATTGTTATTCAATAAAATATTAATAAAATAGAGATCTTTACATAAATTATAAATATATAATTATGTTAATTAGTACTAAAACATATCTATAAATTCCAAAATCTCAAAAAATTATCCAGTCGGTCATAAGTTATAATTACTGTAACTTACACAATTTAATTTCTCAAACAACAGATACAGAATAAAATAGAAGTTATAAAGAACGAATGATGTAAAACTACACACGGGAATAAAGTGGCTACGGGCGAGGAGACACGCGGCACCGCTCACCAGCAAATAAATTTCGACGTGAATAATAAATGAGAATCGACCACTAGGCTAGCTGCGGCACTTGTTGTACAGAGAAGGAACAAAGTTAGTCGAAGAAGTATTTTTAATAACGTTTCAAAGTCATAGGCCCACAGTAGGGTAGGTATACCCTATGTCGTGGGTACCACGGACATACACATAGACATGAACACAAACTTCCAGACCAAGAACAGAAACTGAAACAAATCTTACAATTTCTGCTTCAGTAGTAATCGAACCCGGGATCCCCGACTTGTAGCCTGGCATGGTAACCGTTGCGCAACACGAGCTGTCAAATTTAGATTTACATTGATAAAAGTTGTGTATTTCGAGGGCGTTATGTATCACGCCCTGCAACCTGTATTAGTCCACCATCGATGAGTCCACCACTCTGGACTACTCCTAAATTTCTCTCAATTCTGAAAAATATTTTTCTTGAGTAAAAATAAGTATCAATTATTTTACAGTGGGAAATTTAGGGCAAGGATTGCTGTGATTTTGTGCTGATATACTTAGTTTCAAGCCCAAAGATTACATATCTTCATATGAATAATACCAGTTTTGTACAACAGTAAACTAATATAGTTTTCTCTTACTCTTATCAATTCAATGGGAGAGAACGAGCACACTTTTTGCGTCCCACTGCTAGACATGAATCTTTACCGATCATTGGAAAGGTTAGAGCTTTGCTCCACCATGCTGCTCAATTCGAGTTAGTGATTTTTTGGCTTCCCTATTCAAAATGACATACGTCAAAGAAGACAGCAGGATAAGCAATTATTAATAATAATAAGAGGGAAGGTGTCTGTAGCTGTGGAAAGAGGCGACTAACATTTTTTATAAAGTTACGATACCGTTCAAAAATTACTGTTTTAGTGAGACAGACAAACAAATAAATGTTATTTTGTAAAATACTTTGATTTGACTTTTATAGTAAGTCACTTAATCGTTAGCTATGAAACAGGTGCACAATAATGAGAATCGGCCAAAACGAGTAATAAAACATGGTTTGGGAAGCAAGCGTATGCGTCGCAGTATTTATGAAGGCTCGATCTAACCTATTTTGCTACAAGCACCCTGAAACTTTTTAGACCTGTTACGGAACTGTGCGTTTTCTGGACTTCCATTGTTTTTGTAAATAACAGAAAAACAATCAGAATTCAATTTATGTAAAAGACATCACAACGATTTATAAATATGGTTTCTGAAATCAGAACACTCATGCAAGCTTTTATAATTACGCAAAATAATTGTTGAATGAACTCATAAGTTATTTGGACATATATGACGGAAATTCTTTTTAAACATTACAAACTAGTTAATAGTAAAATTTTGTAGACACCAATATTTTATATTTGTTTATTTAGAAGTTCAATCCTGTAATATGGACTAAAAGTAAAAAAATAATACTCGGATGTGTTAGAAGCCTTGTAACTTTTGAGTTACAGATTGCAGAAAAGTGAATAATGTGAAGATTAATAAATAACAGCTGTTAAATCATATAAAACTGGTTCCCGTTATCGCCGTTAATGTATTATATTATAAGCTTAATAAAAAAATTGCTCCTTGAAAATTGTTAATTATATTATTTTAAATTTAGTATTTTCAAGCATTTGGTATTTAGAATGTTCTATAAAATAGGTTTTATTTATCAGTATTATTGGAGTTTAGTAATTGACAAAAACTCAGCTACGCATTCCTTTTCATTTTATATATTTATTTGTTTACTATAAACTGTTACTATACTGTTTATTATAACAAGTGCTCACATAAAACGCGACGCAAGTCAATTACGAAATCTTTATGACCGCCAAAAACGCGTAATCTGCATTCAGCCTAATTTTCTTCTTTACTTCTTCAAAGCACAAAGAATTGTGTTCACAAACGTGAACGTTTCGTGCGACTGACTCCGTCTTTGAGATCGCGATGGAAATTGAATGTTGTGTACAATCCTCTGTACACGCCTGCATAAATAAAATGTACACAAACTACACAGCTTTGATATGTGGGACAAGAAATTCTTTCAGTGCTTTTTTGACCGGCTTCACAAAAAGCGGAGGTTGAAGATTCGACTGTATTTTTTTGTATGTATGTACTGTTTAAGCGGTAAACCGATTTCCATGGTTCTTGTTTATTGAAAGCTGATGCAGTTCTTTGTTGATGATGCTGTCCCATTTAATTTGATCCAGATTTGATGAGTAAGCACTTTTCGACATTACGATTCATCAATTATACTATATAATATAATGAACCGATTTTAATAATTATTTCCAAAACAAAGACATTTATTTGTAAAAATATGGGTGTTTACAAAAGTTGTTTATATACATATATTTAGTTCGCGATAATTATTTTCTTGGAGTATGCAAATATTACAAAGATAAATTACAATTACAAAAATGTACATTTATTTCTATTTCATAATTATTTTTATTTATCTCATATGGCGCGTCGAATGTTTAATGTAAGAAACATTATAATATTGGAGTCCTTCTTTATTCTGTTTTAGTTATTCATCATACAGCGGTAAAAACAGTTTTATTACAGCTCTATATTAAATCTTAATATTGATGCAGTGTTCCGCTCAATAAAGCTGTACGTGCTTCAGTTCACAAAAACGCGCACTTATTACAAGTCTTAAAACTTAAAATTGTTTTCCTCAATACCTCGCAAAACGAAAACGGAGCAATGTCTATTGATGAAATATGAAAAAGTTCTTCAAAGAGTCCAAAAGGAAAACGGTTTCCTTCAAATAGGTCCTTCGTTATTTTTGGATCGATCGGGTCCGTTCTTACTCGGTCTGGCTCGGGTCCAGAACGAGTCTTTGTGGGTATTCACGTATTGTGCGCTACGCCGCTACGAAGCATTGTGCTACGCCGTAGAATGCGCTACGAATGCTCAGACGCAAACTGGCGAATATTTGTTTTCGCTAGTGTCTTGGAGAGTGTTTGTCTTCTGTTTCGTTTAGTTCCATTAAAGTATAGATGTTTTATCTCATGAATGCGGGCTTACTACTGTTGACAGTGAGTCAACCAGTCTCTGTGTTTGATTTTTTTTATCTGGGGGAGACATTCACTAAACCTCTTCGGTGATCTTCCTCAGCATTTGATCCGCGCTTTGGGATCTCCAGAATGCACGCGTGGCATCCCAAAACGGCGGCACACTAAAATATCTGCGTGGCCGCATGCCGTGGCCCAGGGCCACTAACTGGAGCCCTATTTTACGATCTCTCAGCGGATACTATGGCTCTTATTCAGCTACTCTTATCCATTTTCAATCTCTAAGCTACACCTTATTAATGATCAAACTAATGTCTTTTTGCAGCTCTATTATGTAAGATACGATACGGTATAGAGTAATGATACAGACTCTGCAATAGCTGGCTGTCTAAAATATTAAAAAAATATTTTTTTGGCAGCGACTTCATATTAGAACCGGTGTATTTAGTCTAGGTTTTTGTCAGACACAGGACAAAATCATGAAATGAAATTGGTCTTCTCCTAGCCCTGTGGGAGCAGAAACAACCCAATTCCATTTAGCATTCATATGTATTAAAAAAAGTTAAAGCTACATACTTGCGTTACATCTCGGCTTTTTTGTCAGTCAAAGGGCAAAATCATGATACTATATCTGATTGATCTTCTTGCAGCCCTGGAGGCTTGTTGGTTTAGGTTTTTATTTTGGTACAAACAACTAATACAATAGACCACACAATTTGTCGATAACTGCTTTATTACACCTATTAGTGAATCAAATTAATTCCTCGCGCGCAAACCGCAAAACGACGCTTTATAACGTTTTATTGTAGGTGCGATCTGCGTGCATTGTTCAATTTATTTGCATCGACGTCTGCGGCGGCGATAGATTAATGACTACTATTGCGGTTAGCTGCTGTTATGGTTTTCAACGCGATGGTACACTTGTTTTATACTTTTAGTTATTTAGAAAATGTTGCAATATAACAATATACAAATTACATATGTATATGTGTTGCTTTTTGTTGCAAGTCGAGTGATGAAGTAAGTCATGAATAAAAGAATGAATTATTTTATTCACTGTACGGTTTTTACAAAATCTTATATATTTATAATATACTTTTATGTTCTTTCTGGTCTGGGTGCGCTTAGGCAATGCTGAGCTGAAGAAAACTTCGTCTACTACGAAGAAAATCTTCAGCCCTGTTTTAAAATATGGTGTACACAATAATTAGCTTTCTTACAGAGTAGCTATGAGCCGATAAGGAACATACGTGACAGCTGACGTGTGTCAATGTCGTTCCATAGCCATCTGCTAATATTGACAGTTTGATTAACATAAGTCTATTACATTAATTATAGAAACAGCCTTGTGGGACAACAGCTCAATACCAAGCTTTATTATTAACTAGCTGTGCCCCGCGGTTTCACCCGCGTTAGAGAGGATCATTAGCATAAAGTGAAGTCCCTTCTGAAGTACCGTGGACCGGCTTTTTTGTAGGACTATATAAGATAAACATTAACATCATACATTACATAGGTGTACCTCTAGCGGTTTTGGCGGCGCATGCCAGAATAGCTCGCAGATGGTAGATTTTTTCCTACTTACTTGACACTTATCGTCATATTTTGGACAATTCACACAATATCTTTATAAATTGTAGCCTATATGTTATTCTGATGTATAAGCTATATTGTGGTAAAGTTTCATTCAAATCCATTCAGTAGTTTTTACGTGAAAGAGTAACAAACATCCATACATCCATACATCCATACTTACAAACTTTCGCCTTTATAATAGTAGTAGGATTAACTAAGGACTAGTTAATTAATAATAAAGCTAAGAATCGTTAAAAGTCTGCGGCACAGGACTTGTTTGTTTTTTAAATGTGTGCAAAGGAAGGGATTGAACATTTTCCGGTATTTTATTATATATTCTGATCGACATACCGATAAAAGAGTGGCTCTTTTTGCGGAGCCTACACCTGGGGAATCCAATTTTGTGGCCATTCCTTGTCGAAACACACTGCCAACTATGTAAATCATAAAGGTCATAAATTTGTGTTTATTTTTAAGAAGATATGTACATATTATATTAGTCTCCTTAAATTTTTCTCTCAGAGATACTCTAGAATTTAATAAATTGCGCGAATAGCCATTTTCCGCAAAATAAATGTTGTGTCGATATTAGCAGTATTTCTCCACAGTAAAATACCATACGATATTATACTATAAGTATATAGTATAATATCGTATGTAAATATAGTAATGGAAATAACTAAAATAGCCAGTCTGGCTGTATTGGCATCTGTAAGTGATCTTATATTTTTGTTGCAAAGATGGCAGAACTTAGTTTATTCGCTAACCGAGAGATATGGGGTCTGGATTATGTACTCTTCATTCCCGAATGAAAGTGAACATGTAACATCGTTCGAGTTTAATAATAGCCCGTGTGATAAAACCTACAAATTTTTGGTAAAGTTTAGTGTGGCGATTGTGTGGCAATATTTCCGAATTTATGTCGTAAAAAATCTGTGCCCATCGTCATCTATTAATTCGGAATTGATTTTATAAATAGGACCTGCGTAGCGCAATGGCTACCATGCCGTACTGCCGATCGGAAGGTCACGGGTTCTATTCCCGGCGAAGCAAAAAAATTGATTGATGAGTTTAAGATTTCTGTTCTCGGTCTGGGTGTTTGACTTTCTGTCCTTGTCCTTGTCCGTGTCCATGGCACCTTCGACATATGGCCTTACTATGGAGCTTAGGGTGTGAATCTTTTTTTTGTTATTATTTTACGAGTAGTCTAGCTAACCGTTGAGCTTGCAACCAATGGTAACCTCAAATACACATCGCTCAGGTTGACGTTCAGACAAACTAGTGCAACGGTGTCTGTCCGTAATCGACCCAGCTCCCCCAGGGTTGCGAGAAGACCAATTAGATTATCGTCTGTGCATCGTATCGGCATTTTGCCCTCTGACTGACAAAAAGTGGCAACGCAAGAAATAATGGCTAGCAATGGTGTAAGTTTCACAATAAACTAAGCATTCTTCAATCCACCATTTCATTATACCACAAAGAATAATTTTGCAATAAAAAAATCTTTAAAAACTGCACTTTTGCCCTCTGACTGACAAAAAGTGGCAACGCAAGAAATAATGGCTAGCAATGGTGTAAGTTTCACAATAAACTAAGCATTCTTCAATCCACCATTTCATTATACCACAAAGAATAATTTTGCAATAAAAAAATCTTTAAAAACTGCACTTTTATTTCAAAAACATGAGTCCATTTTATAAAAAGAAAAAACCTCTTATTCTGCTTCGAGTTAACACCTATTCAAGACTAGTATTTATTTGTATTTAAGGTATTGTTGCGCAGTGCGCCCTTTATAAAATAATCACTTTAAGCGTCAAGCAAGGAGCGCTATTTATTCAAAATGGCGGAACGCTGAAGCAAATAACCCGCCGGATTCTTCAGGTTAACGCGACCGTAAAATATGTTTATAGGGGTCCGCGATAGAAGAACATTATGGGACATTATGTTCTAATATACACAAAATTTATAATACTGTTTTTACATCAAAAACAATCTCTCCTAAAAACTGTAAATCATTCAGTGATTGGGCGACTTTAGGGATACATAAAAGTAGACAAAAATTATATGACCTCTATGAAGAGAGATCGTATAATCGAGACGAGTCCTTTTGCGCACACGTTAGAAATTATTCGAAATTGTTTAAGCAAGTTTGTATCGCGGCCAAGTCATTGCATATTGGTAACCAAATTAAATCTAGTAAGAATAAAATTAAAACGACTTGGAACATTATTAACGCTGAGACTGGAAGAGTCAATGACCGTCATCGTGT
Organism: Pyrgus malvae; assembly: GCA_911387765.1. Lineage (NCBI taxonomy): Eukaryota > Metazoa > Arthropoda > Insecta > Lepidoptera > Hesperiidae > Pyrgus > Pyrgus malvae. The sequence goes on along the minus strand of OU426960.1, from coordinate 925,042 downwards.
CTATAAACTTATTATGGATGGTACCGTCATTGAATCAGACGAACTTGTAGCAAAAACATTTGAAAAATACTTTGCTGACATTCCAGTCTCAACAACTAAATCGCTTAGGTCTTCCCCTGAAGCCGCCGAATCATTGCTTAAGAAAAATGTAAGCGAATGCAAATGTAAGTTTACATTCAGGCCCGTAGACGCTAAAGATATTGTAAAGATATTTAAGACATTAGAAATTAAGAACACTACTGATCTTTGGGGTATCTCTGTAAAAATTCTTAGTTCAATAATTGACTTAATAGCACCCCACTTAGCTATAATATTCAATAACTGTATTAAAAGTGGTGACTTTCCTGATCTAATGAAACATAGTAAAGTGATACCTTTATTTAAGTCGGGCAGTACTTCAGATCCCTCCAACTTTAGACCTATTTCAATTCTGCCCTCCATTAGTAAAATCTTTGAGAAAATAATTTTAGAACAACTTCTAAAACACTTTACTAATAATAAACTTATACATAAAAATCAATTCGGTTTTACGAGGGGTCGATCAACCACAGATGCCGGTGTAGAGCTTTTTAAGACCATAGTGGATGCTTGGGAGACGTCACGGGATGCTGTGGGTGTCTTTTGTGACTTATCTAAGGCATTTGACTGTGTACACCATGAAACATTAATCAGGAAACTCAATCACTATGGCATCAAAGAAACCGCGCTCAGGCTTCTGGAGTCTTATCTGAGTGATAGGATCCAGAAGGTTGAAGTGAACGGTAAGAGGTCAAACGGGTCTGTAGTTCATTTGGGGGTCCCACAGGGCTCAATCCTCGGCCCCTTCTTATTTTTAATATATATTAACGATCTGCCATATATGGTGGAGAATAATCACGAGATAGTATTGTTTGCAGATGATACTTCCTTAATTTTCAAAACTAACAGACAAACTGATGATTATGACGATGTGAACAATGCTCTCTCTGAGGTGGTAAATTGGTTTAATGTAAATAACTTACTACTCAATAATAAAAAGACCAATTGTATTAAGTTTTCACCACCTAATGTTAAAGAAATTATTGTAAAACCACAATTGAATGGCGAGGAAATGAGCTTTGTTGATGAAGCTGTATTTCTTGGGTTAACTGTAGATTCTAGGCTTCAATGGGGACCCCATATCTCTCGGTTAGCGAATAGACTAAGTTCTGCCGTCTTTGCAATAAAAAAAATAAGATCACTTACAAATGTCGATACAGCTAGACTGGTCTATTTTAGTTATTTCCATAGTATAATGTCGTATGGTATTTTACTGTGGGGAAATGCTGCTAATATCGACACAATATTTATTTTGCAGAAGAGGGCTATTCGCGCAATTTATAAATTAAATTCTAGAGAGTCTCTGAGAGAAAAATTTAAGGAAACGAATATACTAACATTTGCATCGCAATATATTTATGAAAATATAATGTATGTTCGTAAAAATAAACACGAATTTATGACTTTTTTGGATTTACATAGTTCGAACTGTGTTTCGACAAGGAATGGCCACAAACTTGCATTCCCTAAGTGTAGGCTCCGCAAAAAGAGCCACTCTTTTATCGGGATGTCGATCAGAATATATAATAAAATCCCGGAAAGTGTTCAATCCCTTCCTTTACACAGATTTAAAAAGAAAGTCAAACAAGTCCTGTGCCGCAAGGCTTATTACGATCTTAAGGACTATTTAATTGATAAAAAAGCTTGGGATTGAGCTGTATTCCCACAAGGCTGTTTCTATAACTGATGTAATAGATTTAAATCAATCAAACTGCCAATGTTAACAGATGGCTGTGGGACGACATTGACACATGCGGTAGCTGTCACGTATGTTCCTTATCTGCCCATAGCTACTCTGTAAGAAAGCTTATTATTGTATACCTCATATTTTAAAACAGGGCTGAAGTTTTTCTCCGTCTGCTCTTTTCTTCAGCTCAGCATTGCCTAAGCGCACCCAGAGCAGACAGAACAAAAAAAATAACGTTCACTAAGAGTTTGTAAATGAACCGTACAGTGAATAAAGAATATTTCATTTCATTTCATTTCAAGAATAGAACCCATATTTATAAGATCATTTTGGCGTCCTTTCATAAAATCCATCGACTTTTTTTAATTTTAGAAGTACCACTACCACTCTATTAACTCGGACTTCTACAATATACAATGAACCTCAATCACTTACTAAGGCCGGCGTTTAGATACACGACTACAGCGTTGTCTGCTCGGAATCGACCCAGTTGCCCCAGGGCTGTTACCAATTAGATTATCGTCTCGTGATTTTGCCCATTGTCTGACAAAAAGGAGTCGCACCGCAAGTGTGAATTACAAAAGCAATAATGGTTAGCAATGGTGTAAGTTTCACAAAAAAAAAGGGTTGCACTCCGGATTTTCGATCAGGCCACGTGTAGTTGAAGCGAGTTTAACATTTTTTACCCATCCCAAAAAAAGTGCACAACGCCGCTAAAGAAGTTTTACTTCAAAAAATATTTATTTATTTATTCTTTAATCCACTAAAAATAAGTCGGTTAGCTTAAGCTGGCTCGAAAATTTCATACTCACCAATATAATGTGATATACAGCGTGTCTTTAAAATACGATTACGACTAGTACAGATATATATAATTTAATCTGAGAAAGATGTGACATCTGGCAGACACCTTATGTTCAATGCAGTTCAGATACTCGCCGAAGCAGCCATGTCCGGTGAGTATTTGAGGAGTTGGTAGTGCGGCCCTCCCTTTTCAGCCAGGCACGGAAGCTGGGCAGAATGGCGCCGACGGCTCTTTGACGCGCGCTCTTCGATCGGCGAAGCAGAAATTTGAATGACAAGTTTAAATTTTCTATTTTTTGGAGATTGGAACGTTTTGGTCATGTCGTAATTGATGGTATTTTTTGGGCCAAAGTGTATTTCATATGGTTCTATATATTCTAATGAAATTAATATCTTGTATATAGAAGTTAAATATTAAGTTAAAATATTTTTGCGATATAATTTATCTCCGTGTCTTGCAATAAAATTAGCTAACACCTGACGCCCTAGTTTACAAAAATATATCATTATTTATGTCTAATCCTTAAAAGAAATCGTGAGCCGTCATGGGACGCCGGAGGGACGGGACGCTGGAGGAGAGGGACGGTAGATGCGAAACATCGTGTTCGTACAAGTATTATGCATTAAAGACAAGAAGACAGGAACTAAACACAGCATAATGAAATGAATTGGTGTCAATAAAGCTAAACAATATCGAGTGCGGTCAAAGATAGGATGGGTGGCCATGAAGCAACATGTGGTGCGGTCATAAGAAAATGGGTGTCAATAAAACTAAGCTATGTCGAGTACGGTCAAAAGTAGGATGGGTCATGAGAGCATTCGGCCACATCTGGTGCGGATGACGATTATATAATTTCATTTAATAAAAAAATCAATATTAAATTCAAGTTGCGTCAACTGAGTGTGGCGACCCGTTCTGTTCTATTTTTGTGTCATTTCGGATAAATAGCGTTTATATTTTTCCGAAATTTTCCGGAATAACGGACCTATTTACAGGTTTGTCCGGAACCCTCGATACGTGAGTCAAACTCGCATTGCCCGACTTTTTCTCTAAAGATTCTAGCTTTCCGTATCCATGGTCGCGGCGTTGCGTTTTCAATTTATCGTCTCAAGCTGAAACGACTCTTATTAATTTAAATTACGGCACAAATTACCTTGTACATTTTCGCTGAATTTAATAACTTTAGCGTTCACACTTCGCGCCAGTGTAGTGAAACCGCGCTTTTTATTCAAATGCTCATCGGATACCGCCTTTATATCTTCCCGTCTGACACAATCTTTCGATCTTTGTAGACTTAACTTGGATATGGATAACGTACCTATTACGGCCAATGAAATAAATTTTACGAATAAATTTGCGATTATACCTAGTGTTATACCTATTACTTGTGAAATTGATCCTGTGAATGATAAATCTTGCCTTTACATTCACTTACTTTTTCGTAACCTTTATATTCGACAGAAGGCTTCCAGCAGAACTGAAAGGAATTTAGTCGCCTACACCGGTCAATAGGAAATATGAATAAATCTAATACCTTTAAACGAGCAATTCTTGTATATATCTAAATTTATTTTTAGAATCTCGGAAACGGCTCCAAAGATTTTGATGAAATTTAGTACCCTGGTTTCGCGGATGATAAATCGATCCAGAAATTTTTTATTGATAAAAATTGTCGTTTTATTTAATGTTTATGCCAATAATTATAAAATTACTCTTACTGACATCTACTGGAGAATATTAATAATATTGTGGCGTAGAAAGCCTCAAATGTCGACCGTCAATCCGCCCTTCAAACAAATGACAATATCGATATGAAAGACCTCTATAAAAATTTCGTCATTCGAATTAAAGTTTTCTTGGTCGAATGGTTACGAAAGCTGATTACGGAGCTAGAGACCCGGGTTCAAATGTCAAGTAGGCAAGTTGCGTTTTTTATTCTTTGTGACAATTTTTTTGAATTGGGAGCTTAGTATTTCAAAAGACTTTGTTAAGTAACACTAAGCCAATGAAAGTTTTGCTTAAAAATAAACCAAGAAAATCAATTATTGTTTTCATCCGAGCAACGCTCGGGCGTCCTGATACTTTTATTTTAACGTAAAATGAAAAAAAAAACGTCGGTGTAAAGGTGTGCGAGTCCCATGTTTGTCCGTGTGGTACATGAAGAAATTCATGTCAGAAATGTTGACCAGACTTGTCCTTGCCTGTGGTGACCTAAGGGCTGGCGGCTTTTTTGCCCCACGGCTCAGTCTAGTCGTACAAAGAGGCAATACCGCCAGTGTCTTGGGTACCATGCCTCACACGGACTTTTTAGATGAAGTATTTTATTTATAAGCCTTTTTTATTTTGTATGTTTTTTATTTTTACTTTTAGTTTTGTATATTGTTAAGGTTAGTTATTAAGATTAGTTCTAGGTTTTTGTATATATGGTAATTTTGTATATAAAGTTGTATATAAATAATTTAATAAACGCAAAATGTATATACATATTTCAATATATACAAAATGAAATAAAAGTATTTTTATTCAATAGAGGAAGTATGGAAATGTGAAATATGAACATTTTAGTTATTTCTTTATTTCATCCAATAATGTTTTTTTCAGGATCCTTATAACTAGACAAGAAAATTATATAAGACAACTATATACATAAACTCAGTTTTTAACAGTTAAAACTGAATGTTGACAATGTATGCATCAGATATGACTTGTATAAATAACCACTAACCCACTAGTACATTGCCATAAATAAATAATAAATAAATATCTTTGGACAATTCACACAACACCATCTGATTCCAAACTAAGCAGAGCTTGTACTATGGTAATCAGAAAGCTGATAAACATACTTATATAATTCCAAATACATACTTATATAGATAAATTAACACCCAAAAACAGAACAAATAGTCATGTTCATCACACAAATATTTGTCCTGGGCGGGAATCGAACCCACGACCTCACGTTTCGCAGTCGGCTCATCATCCACTACGCCACGGGGGCTGTCAATTGCCATGCCCTTACAGGGTTCATGTTAGCACTAATAACATAAATGTAACAATTAGTTTATAAGCATCGCAATAAATAAATAATGAATTATGAATCAATTGTTTTTCCCATAGAATTCGGTACTGCGTTCGCGGACGGTTAACATACTCGTATCTTTCTTTCGCTTTGTTAGTACTTATGTTATGTTTTGCTGGGAATCAAACCCGGGACTAGGGATGTTGCGGATACAAATTTTTTCACATCCGCGGATGCGGATACGGATCTGTACAAAATAACAGCTTACGTATAAAAAGACCCTTATTTATCCAATAATAAAGTACTTAGTAAATTAATTTACTATGTAATTAATTATTTTAGTAATAAAATTTGTATATCTCGTATCTTTTTTTCGCTTTGTTTCTACTTATGTGCCGTTTTCAACGCTACGCGGTTAGGTTTGTCTTTGGCTCAAATTACTGTCTTTCGGAGTGCTCCAATCCATGTGGTCCTTTAAGAAAAAAAAACATGCAAGTTCCCTATTACCGAAAATAGGGATGGCCCCCAATAAATAAATACCCCTCCTAATCTTAATATGTATATAAAAAGTAAAGGGTTTTCTTTGTACGTAAAGACACGGTTTTCTCTATTATCACTAACTCCAATCAACTTCCCGTTGGGGTGGTAAATACCCCTTAGTACGTAGATGATAGTAAGGGAGTTTGATCGTGGTGGGTGGAGTGGGGAGCTGATGATGGAAGGTAATGCGACGGTTAGGAGTTGAGAGCAAATTCTTTCAATAAATGGGGTTTTGTTCGAAATCTTACATTCCTGAGATGGTCCAGCTGTCACTAAGTCAAAGTCTGATGATGGGATCCCAGAGAAATCGAAGGGAACATACAAATTTTATAGCACAACAAATGATTTTCATATTTTTACTAAAGCAAAACAGGCATTTGTGTATAAATATCATCATATCATGTTGCTGATGTTGATGATGTTGATGATTGAAGGTACAACTCCTCAACGGTTAGGAGCTGAGAGCAAATTCTTTTATTAATTTATACGTTCAGGTGGACTGACAGTAGTATTCTTTCAGGCTATAAAATGGCTATTAGAAAACATGATTATAGAAGGTAAATCTCTTTAAAGTTTAGATTAAACATGCGACGTATTTTAACCCGAGCAACGCCGGGTTTCGCAGCTAGTAGTAAGATATTTTCTTACGTGTGTATTTTCTTTATCGTCTACTGTATGATTTGTAACGATGCTAAAAAAATCTATTAAGTACTGTCCATTTGTAAATGAGGCTTGTTTGGATTTGTGTGTAAATGTCCATGAATTGAAACGGACACATAACACCAATGTGGTCTACATGAGCATTTACCATTTGGCTGCAACCTTTTATGCGTCTCACTACTGGGCAATGGACAGACACCCATTGGTGGGGAGGCCTAGAGCTTACTCCACCACGCTGCTGCAATGCGTGTTGGTGGAGATGAGGGTTAGCGATCCGCTGTCGGATGTTATCAAAACGGCCATAAAGCCTCCGATTAGGTTTAACGACTATTATCTATCGACAACAACCGGGACCCACGGCTTAACATGCCCTCCGCAGCACGGAAACGCGCATGAAATTTTTTCGGTCATTCATCTTACACCCGACTGCACCTGTTCGGCTTAACCGCATAGATCGCTTGTGTTCTACACTAGCCGCCGGGCCATGCGCGCTACGTAAACTGATTTACCGGTTTTTTTCAAATTTTTTTTATGTCCCACTGCTGGGCACAGTTCTCCTTTTCACAAGTGAGAGGGATTTAGGCCATAGTCCACCACGCTGGCCAAGTGCGGATTGGTGGACGTCATGCTTTCGAGAAATTATGAATTTCTCTCAGGCATGCACGGCGATGAAGAACATCGTAATCAATTAAATATCACAATGTTTTCCATCACCGTGGAGCAGCAATAAATCCGCACATTACAAATTTCTTTGTCAGAGGTGCGCGCCGAGGATTTGAACCCGGGAACGGTCGCGTAGAAGACCGAGGCTTTTACCACTCAGCCATTGCTGCTCACCAGATTTACAGGTTAAATAAATAAAATTACAAAAAATCTCTCTAATTTAAAAACTCATACCCAAAGTAAGACAGCTTTTGTAACACCCTATATCTAAATTTACCCTTGAAAGCTTGGACAATCAATAATACTCAGACGATCTTCTCGACATAACTAACGTACATATATCGTCTCCGTCTGTTTGAAAACGTATGAAGAAATAAAAGGCAACCTGTGGGGATAAGCGGATCGAACACAGAGAAAACGAATGATAGTAGAGGTGCCCTAACCAACTATTTGTACCAGAACCATTGTCGCCATTAAATAATGTAAACTCACCAACATTTTAACTGTTTTAGACTTTGGTTTCATAATCGTAAGAAACTTGTGCGAGTGTCAGCTGTACAACGTAAAACGTGTTTTTACACGCTTTTTATTAGCTTCACCTGTATGTTTGTATGTTTGTTTGTAACCGACTTCTTTGGGCGCGATTTTGACCCACTTTAAACGGCCAGATTTCGTTCAAACTTTGTAGATTTATTGAGGACCGATGACAATACACTAATTTGATAAAATTATTCCATTTTTCAATTTGCAAAATATGATTTTTGTTAATTTATATAATTTTCTGGTTAACTTGAAAATTTGCATAGGGGTCAAGGGCCGATGACAATGCAATAATATGAGAATAAAAATCCAACTAAATAATTAAAAATAAATAATGTAGTTTAAAAAACTAAAAAACACGCTTTTGAGAAAATACGTACTAAAAACTAAAAAAATAAGAAGAAAATGTATATTCCTGTAAATAAAGCGTGGGGTGGTTTTTAAGATACTATTGACACCATGCACCCCACGCTTTATTTACAGTAATATACATTTTCTTCTTATTTTTTTAGTTTTTAGTTCGTATTTTCTCAAAAGCGTGTTTTTTAGTTTTTTAAACTACATTATTTATTACAATGATCGTTTAAGAGTAAGTATCGGTGTGGTGTCATTTAGCGCAGCGTAATCGTGCTCACCTATATATAATCACGCTAGCGATACCTACTTCATGTCATCTCCTCTGGCGGGATGTGCATTATTTGAAACTCCGTGGGATCGACTCTGGGCGTCTTAAGAGCGTCTCAAAGTAAGGTTTTATGGTGTAAGGTGACAGGGGAAGCCTGGAGCTTATTCCACCACACTACACCAATGCGGCTTGCGAATTTTCGGGTTAATAACAATCTGCTATTGGATATTTTCAAACCACTTATGCATGTCCTCCAAAGTATAATATCTGAACTTGTCATCTACCCTACTTTCTACTGCGTCGTTGTTTCGATACGTAAATCGTTAACACTTTTTTAATTTTAAGTTTAACACGTTTCGTTTTTTATACCTTTTCAATTTATTTGACCTTATTGCTTGGCAAAGTGTACTATTTGTTAGTGGTCTGGTCTGTATACAATATCTCTGAATATACATTTTAGATTATTATTTTTTGTAATCATATCACCAATTTTTTTGCTACAATATAAAAACATTTAAAAGCACGCTTTCTTACATCACTATGTAAATTTTTCAAATAATACGTATTATATTATTACTAAATTATTTTCCTCAAATACACGAGATATACAAGTACAACAACCATTGAAAACTGAAATCAAAAAGTTAACATACTTCTGTTACAAGCTGCGGTGCATCTAACAACATTGTTATTTATCGTAGCGCGAATATTCTAACGAAATCGCTCCGTCCGAGAACTCGTAGCGACGTAGCGTGTAGCAAGCGTAGCATACAGCCTCTCCGAGCATGAGAGCTATACCGTAGCGTTGTACCAAGAGGCGAGCGACCAAAAATTGTTACTATTTTTACATAATAATAAATAGGGCAGTGAATTTATCTCTTAAAATTTTTTTTTGACGCTTTATTCCGAAGATAATGTTTACTGAAAAAATTAATTATTTTTATACAAAAATGCAGGCACAGTTTGCTCCCTCCTTTAGATAATGTGCGTTGTACCAAAAGGTTAGATATAAAAAAATTAACAATCACTGGGAAAAATTATAATGATTATGCATTCTTTTTGCGTCTCATTGCTGGAGGCGGGCCTCACACTACAGCTGCAATATTCATGTAAATGTTGTTGACGGTTCCATCTTTACAACAAAATACAATATAATTGCTTAGTGGTAAAAATAGGTGAAGAAACCAACCGAAAAACCGGAACAAAATTATGTAATATTTATGGAGTCAAGAAAATAACGGCTTTCAATCGGATTCCTTAGCGTAAGGTTGGCTTTAATGTATTATATTATTTATAATTCTATTTAATTATCGAGACCTGTAATTTCTTGACGACCGATTTTTAATATAAATTCATTATGATTAATGTATTATGATAACAGGCTTAAATAAAAACGGGTTTATAAATCTGTTTTATTAAAAAATATTCTTGAAAGCCTGTTTGTGCTTTATTTTATACTTCTACTTATTTCCCATTTCAAGAAGGTTATATGAAAATGAGCAACAATAGCGGATTTGTTAAGATCTTCGCTGCGGGGGTTTCAAAACACCACACAATTCTAGTTACGAATGTGCAAAGCATTTATGGATCCACGAAGGAAACCGTTATTATATTCCATTCCGATATGTCTGAGAGGCCGTACATAAAATTCGATCGTGTCACTTTTACTGTACTACAATAATAACATAATATTACACTTAAGATTAACTTTTTAGAAATTGCTTTTGTTTTCTGTGTCTGACTCTCGCAATAATTCGTTTGTTGAAAAATAAAGAACGGGACAAAGCACGCGAACACACTATCTCCAACAAATTAACGATACGCCGTATGGAATTACTGAATCAAGCTACACGAGCCTCCTCTCACTGTAAATTAAGCCTTGAAACATGAAAATAGAGTGCAATTTCAAATTTTCTCAGTTAATAATGCAGGTAAAAATGCGTGAGTAGTAAATCAGGACGAGGGAATAATTTTCCTGCGAGAATGTGGTGAATCAAGGAGCAACGCGGCTCCCTCGCTGTACAAATGCGTGCAGTAATTAAAAACTGTACAGAATTTAGAATAGAAAACTATTATATTCAACACGCAAAGAGATAAAGGTTGCTCAAGTGTGAACCGCTGAGAGCTGAGAGTCGCGGGCAGAATAGTTATTTTCTAACTGAAAGGCAGAACAATATAATGATGGCGGTTTTGTGAGTGATGCGATGTTTTCTATTATTGTTTTATAGTTCGGTGTTTCAGAACATGTTGTGTGGTTTTTATGACCATAAGTAGGCTGCTCTTGATAGTGAATGGTAGCTTAAGTGGATTTAATTATTCAAAGTGTGTGTTGTCTTAAATTCATAATTAAAGGCTCACAAAGTTCTGCAATAAAATTAGAGCTCACACTATACAATTTGGTAGGTGGTAGGACTATTATGGTTCGCCCGTGAACCGATTCTGTTTTGTTTCGGTGGAAAGGTGCAGTTGCCGGTCACACTTACATGAGGTGACCACCAGCTTCCGGAGTAGCAGCGCAACTGCATACGACATCAGACAAGACTTACCTATGCTTGCTTGAGGTTGTATGTAGATGTCCATGGGCTGCAGCGACCACTTAACACCACGTGGCCTGCATGCTCGTCTGCTACTCCGTTCGAATAAAAAAAATACAATTTACATATTTTACCAGAAAATCGTAAAATTGACGATTTCACTGGTACATTATTACTTCCTACTGATAGGCAAGTCTCTTCCCATAATTGGGAAAGCCTAGAGCCTGCACGACGCTGTTCCAATGCGGTTGTAGAAAATCTGTTACCCTCGTTACTTACTGTATACTTTTGGTTCAATTTTCAGTCTACTTTATCATTGTGTCAACTTCGCCAATAAACCTGCTAAAAATAAGAGACCCGGGGCGAACAATAGTACAATAATACCCCCTCATTCTTTCTTTTTTACTATCTCCCATCATCTAATTCTTATATTTACATGTATCTATATTTTCAGCTTTCTGTAGTTATACATGTTCTATGTAGTTGTATCTATATTATATGTATGTATGTATATATGTATACATATATTTATGTATTATATGTGTATTTATATATGTATGTATATTTATTATGTGTGTATGTAAATTTTGTTTTACACATTAGTTCATCTTCTGCTTGCCGTTATTTTCTCATATTTAAAAATAAGCCACCTATCGCTGCTTTCCTCACTACCCGAAGGTTGACTGGCAGAGAATGCTCATAGCTTTAAGTCCACCTTTGTACACCTAGTTTAGGGTATGTACATAAAGCATAAATAAATAAATAAATAATAGTATTTTGATGACGATGCTTTAATACCGTAAGTATTTATGAAAGCAGGGGAAAATAACTCATACCACTTAACATATCGCACTGTAAATATTGCAATATGTTAACAAACCGTTAAAAAAGTCATCTCACACAATGCGGTATCATTACTAACTACACATTTTTCAAAGTCACCGTGCTTAGTCACGCCCTAAAGCGATTGAAATAAGGGGGAAGTATCAGTACACCCTTTAGATTTTATCAATAACCTGAAAAAGCCAAATGGTTTCGAATAACGGGAAAAATTAAGTAAGTACACCCCACATTCAATGGCGCTTGCCTTGGAAAACGACACGTAAGTCATTAATTTATTTGAATGATTTTTCTGCAAGTCATTTTGAGAGGAAGATAAATAAAAAGGCTTTTAGTCGGTATTTTTGGGTTTCTCGTTTCTTTCGGAAGTAGAAAATGAGCGTAGTATCATTAAATAATACTAGGTTCATTGAACAAATTTTGTTCATCATATTTTTAATAAAATTTTGTTGTTCATGTAGGCAATATACAATATGGGATAGTTTTATGATGAAAAACTATTTATTCTACAAAGATATATCAGAATCCTTGCAAGTATTGACTTTAGGACGACTTGTAAGCCATTCAAAATTCGATTCCCGGCAAATCAGTTTAAATTTCTGTTCTCGGTCTGGGTGTTTTATTTCTGTCTTTGTGTGTGTCCATGGTACCCACGACACAGGGTATACCTACCCTACTGTGGGACTATGAATGTGAAGTGTTATTTATTTATTTATTATTATTATTTATACTTCAAAGAGGTAAACATTTTAACCTTAACCGGTATATATTGTATATTTTAGAAACTTACAAGGTTGTGAAAAATCAATCTGTAAACAATTTGTAGCAATTAAAAAAACAAATACAGTCAACGATGCCCAAACCAAGTTGTGCTACCAATATGAAACATGGCGATGTATGGATCAGATTGAGTACGGTCACTCAATGTGCATCAAAAATTTTAATAAACTTCAATTGGAAAATATAATACCTAATTTTAATATCACTTTTAGAAATGTTACTAAAATATACATGAATATTTAAATTGATTTCTGATTATATTTAAATTCATGAGTATTTTTTGTAAAAAAATTTGAAAAAATCAATTTTAATTCAATTTAATTAACTTTTATATCTGACTTATAGTTTTGTTCAGTAGTTTAAGCGGGAAAGCGTAGCAGACAGACAGACAGACAGAGTTACTTTCGAATTTATAATATTAAGTATGAATAGAATGAATTGTTCTTTGTTATTGATTTTATTGTTATTATTAGTGGAATGATAATTCAATTTAATTTGATTTTTGATGCCCATCTTAATATATATATAATTTAAATCGTACAGTGCCATTGTAATTGCAACGCCCTGAAAGGCTTCCATGACTTCCATGCCGTATGCTATATAATACATATATTGTTTTCCTGTACCATTTTTAAAATCTGTGATGCATGATTCAATATATATTATGATTATGAATTTGTGATAGCACTTTCATTTTTCGACAGGGGAAGTATCACTACTTCACCCACTTCTGCTATATGTACCAATACTATGTTTTAGTATGAGAAGGTGCGGTTGCCGGCGCAACTATATACGACCTCAGGCAATACTTCGGTTTGCTTGAGTTTGTGTGTACATAGGCGAATTATAAGTAATAGAATTTCTTCAGGGCAGAAATAGGTGCCTCGGTAGTATTTCCCAGTCAAATCACACAAGTTCTACAGCGCACTAAGGCTACGAATTTATAAAAAAGGTTTTGAAAAATATAAGTTGTGTGAAAATTTTAGTTCTATTCATGTAAGTGTAGGCGTAAAAGATAATTTTTCATCAGTCCCATCTGGCATATTCAGTACTAAATCGCGCTAGGTCGTTTATCTTGTCATCCTTGATACTTTCTTTCCTTAATATGGTGAATAATTTCCCGCAAAATTCCCAGCTGGATAATCTGCCGTCTTGCCCTTTTTGCGGTTTTAAAAATGAACCACGTGTATTATCATTATATCAGGGAATAACATAAACGGATTTATAATTTCGCTGACGAATGAGACTTTTCGGAATAAGCGGGGTCTTATTCCGAAAAATATACTATTTTCATTTATTTCTCGATTGAGACAAACTTTACTGCTTGAATAAAATATTCGTACTGACCTTTCTAACTGTTTAGTAACTTTGTTTGTTTATTTCAAATTAAAGAATATTTTCAACTTTAACATTGGAAAAATGACGCGGACAGATGGATGTATGGATGGTTCTAAGCTTGTAAACTTAATTAACTTAAGCTTAATATGTTGGAAATCCTTTTTGGAAGCATCTTTGTAATTCTTACGTTACTCATAACATTTCTGAGAGCAAAAAAGACTATATTTATGAAAATTGTATATAAAAGTATGCTAGGTAATTTGTCTTGTCATCTTTCATACTTTCTTCCCTTAATACGGTGAATAATTTCTCGCCAAATTCGCGGGTGAATAATCCGCCGTTTTGCCCTTTGTGCGGCTTAAAAAAAGAACCGCTGTGCCCTGATATAACATTAACGGATTTGTATTTTTGCTGATGAATGGGTATTTTTTATTTTAGACCAATATAATTTTAATTTTTTTCTTGATTGTGATAAATTTTGTTGTTTAAGTATTTCTTTGTCCTGATCATTCTAATCTAGTCTAGTGTTGGTAAGTTATGTGTATTAGTAAATGTCTATATTTGCTTTAAACGACAAGCAATTTTATTTTTATAATGGTAAATGAAGCATTATTGTATAAGCATTTCAAAAAAATAGTACGAAGCGCCCTAAATCATTTGTCGCTTCGTCCTTCATACTTTTATCCTTTAATACGGTAAATAATTTCTAGCCAAATTTGCGGGTGAATAATCCTCCATCTTGCTCTTTTTGCGGCTTAATAAATGAACCGCTGTGCCCCGATATACCATAAACGGATTTGTATTTTCGCTCATAATGGGTCTGTTCGCCATTAGATCTTGCGAAAATATACAATTTTCATTTTATTCTAGATTGAGTTTTTTTATCAGATTTTTTACTGATGGTCATTCTAATCTGCCAAAGCTTATGGCTGTCGTGCTCTTAGTAAAACATTGCTGATTTTATACGAAAGTAATTTTTTTACTTTTATCATGGTAAGAATGACATTCTATGATATTTTTAAAGTTGCCATCGTGGGTAACGTTTTCAGAAGTAATTAATTAATTCTTAGCACAAACATATAATTTAATTTAACTACGAGCTAGAATTGAATCGTATTTTTGTGGGGCTTACCATGAACATAACTTTAATGTGGACTAATAAAAGACTGCTCAAAAATGTAATGTATAAGGCTGTAAGCTTTTTATCAACTTGCAAATTTTTTTTTAATTAATTTGTTATTTAAACAATATAATAGCGCGCTAGGTCATTTTTCATGTCATACTTCATACTTTCTCGGTGAATCTTAATACAGTGAATAATTCCTCGCCAAATTCGCGGGTGATTAATTCGCCGTCTTGCCCTTTGTGCGGCTTAAAAATTAACTGCTGCGCCACGATATAACATAAACGGATTTGTATTTTCGCTGATGAATGGCGTACGGTGGTGTACGGTTTTATTTTTTTACTTCATTTGTGGTTTTTTATGCTATTTCATTGTAATATGAGTTTAATATTTTAGAGTTTTATTTTGTTGTTACAAGAAACTAAGCGCTGACCACGCGACTTACATGTCGTGTCGTGTTGCATGCCGGTCCATTCAAATTTTACACATTTTCACATCTTTAATATAGTCTTCCTTCAACATTTATTTGCAAGAATGAACACCATTTGCCCGGCGCGCTCCACTGTACGACTAATCCTCAAATACCGGCAGACGAAGCAAGAAATGAGATGTCCGCTATATCCACGTCTTGCTGATGCTCAAAGGAACAAATGAACTGAACCCGTGTCTTAAGCTCTCTGTAATGTGACTTCCTTCCCTTTCATTAGAAAAGTAATTAACTTTTTTCTTTAGACTGTCAAAGTCCTGTAGAATTACAAAGTCAGGCATGTTGGTTGTTAAAAATTGATATCTAGGTATTTGTTATATTAATAAAAAATATTTATTTTATTTATTTATAAATAAAAAAATAGGTTTACGGAAGGAAATAATCTGCGAGGTAAGCCGGGACTTTATAAACATTTAAACTAGTTAGGTTCATTTCAACTTCTAAGTGTAAAATTCTGACCCTGTTTAAAAGTGTGAGATTTAATATTAAAAGCAAGATCCGTAAAATTATTTCATTTGCACCATTTATTGCCTCTAGTTTATTATTTTCCCAAGAATTTACTTGTATTGGTTATGAAATCATGAAGTATAAAAATAAATCCAAACCTAGCGCATCCGAAATATACCTCAATTAGTGGTAAATCTGCTATATTAGGTATATTATATAGATATAGATCCACCAACCCGCATTGGAGCTGCGCGATGGAGTAAGCTCTGGGCCTCCCAATAACGGAGAGAGACCCGAGCCCAGCAGTGGGACGCCAAAAGGGTTGCATTGAAGAGATAGATAGCTGGTTTTATAATATTCTATATATATAAAAATGAATCCCTATTTCCCTTGGTCACGGCATCACGCGTGAACAGCTGGACCGATTTCGCTAATTATTTTTTTTGTTGTGTTTGTTATTATCAGGAGAAAGTTCTTATGTAATAATATGCAAATATATATGTATGCAATATATAAATTGAGAAAATATCGCGGAAAATTAGAAAATTGAAAAATGCTTCACCACATTATAATTTTTCTATTTAAAATTTGAATTTAATATTTAAAGTTATTTAAGACAGTACAACGTTTGTCGGGTCAGCTAGTATTATTTAAATTTTCAGACTGTATTATTGTGCGAGAAGCGTGTTACAGTTAAAGCTACCATTTTAATTGTATAGAATTGTTGAAATGGACTTGTGATAAGAATGAGTTAATGAACTTGATGTATGACAGGTACTCCATCTTACATCTTCTCGCAACTTTAGCGCAATCTAAGCCTTCTTTAGCACTTCTTTGACACGTGTTCATTCCGACGAATAATCACGTTCAAACCCTAACAACTATAAATAGTTAAAGAAACTATAAGATAGGGGCGTCCACGACCCAAATAGGCTTAAAACTAAACGGAATTTCGTTCGCTTTAAACTCAAACTAGCTCGTATTCTGAATGTTCCTGCTCACCCCGGACTTACCCGACGAGGCGTACGCTTAGTAAATAATGGGCTGAGTTGTAGTCTGAATTTGGCGCAACTAGCCTTTCGTGGACTGAATACATGCTGCAAATGGCTCAAATTTTAACAATATTTTTGTTTTAAATTAGTGTTTTGCAAAACAGTTACAGCACACGAACAGAGTAAAGACCAAAAGTTTTTGCAAAGTTTTAATTCTTAAGATGCTCTTATGATAATTGTCTGAAATAAAAGTTAAGCGTTTTGGTGAAACGGCTTTGACTTAGTAATAGAAGGTGCAACAGAAAAAAAATAAAGTAAAAATTATTCGACGAATAAAGAATAGTTAGGATATGGGTTTTGGATTGTAAGTTGTAAAAATTAATAATAATAAAGACCCTACTATATCATTATCGAGATTATGAAAATGATAGTCAATGATTACTCTAGTCACTAAAACTACGTTCTATCGCTTTACTCTAGAAAAAAAATATACATAATTAAATATGCTTATAATCTTATTGTCATCCTTAATCCTATTTAAAGTTAGAATCACCTTAAGAGTTTGATGATTACAATAAGGACTCTTAAATAAGCAGGGTTTCGTAAGGAATTAAACGTAGTGAGAGTGGTTGCGTGTCTTGAGTTAAGTGATATTCATGTTCTCAAGCGCTGCCTGCGACGAAGTAATTGTTTATTTACAACGATTACACTTAGAATAATGACCTCGAAGGACTATGGATGAACACAGACTGGTTATTTTTTCACTTTGTTAGGAGCCTTAAAAACTTTTATGTTTATCTATATTTATTTAAATGGAGAAGCAGATAAGTAGCAGGCCACATGGTCAAGTGGTCGCTGCAGCCCATGGACGCCTTAACACAACTATTTGCACTGCTTCTATGGAGGCTGAGAGGGGAGAGGGAGCGTCATGCTTATGCCTCATGTACGACAGGCGATCGCACCTTTCCACCGAAACATTATAAAATTTTTCACCGTTAAAAGGGGTGTCGCGGTGATACTACACTGGCCAAACCATGATAGTTCTACCTACCACCTAATAAATAATTTAAATCTATCAAATCTCTCGTATAAGATGAAGAATAGAATACTTTTTGAAATTTGTAAGCGGCAGTGTATAGTGTATAGGTGTATAATTATTATTTATTCTTATGGTATAGGCATTTGTATGGCAGTGTGATAGCATTGACACACACGACAGCTGTCTCGTGTGTTCCTTGTCGCCTGGACTTTTTTCCGCCCGCTTTTTTCTCCTAACCCATATAAGCCTTAGCGCACCCAAAGCGGATGACGGTCAGGCGATGGCGATGCAACAATGCTCCACTCAAATAAAATAAATAATGAAGTAAAATAACGCTTCACACTCTTAGCCCCACAGTAGGGTATATACACTGAGTCGTGGGTACCAGGACACATACAAAGACGGAAACACAAACACCCAGACCAAGGACGGAAATTTAAACTCATCATTCAAATTTCGGTTTTGCCGGGAATTGAACCCGAGACCACACGATTGGCAGTCCGGCATGGTAACCATTGCGCCACGCGGGTGATCCAAAATAATTTTTTTTAATTGAAAATTAACCAAAATTACCGATCGCCTTAATCCAAAAACTTAAGCACAGCTTAGTCGTAAAGTTGCTAATTGTAAAATTATTGTGTATGATGTGATCCTAAGGCGGTCTTGAGATTTAAATATTTAAAAGCGTGTTTTGCAATTAAGAACCCCAAGATGCAAGCTAAGAAAAATTCTTCTCTTCTCTTCAAAATACCTCTTTTTTGTTTTCCTAATTTAAGGATTTGCGGCAGGCCACATTCTTTTAACGTAATTATCTCCTGAAATACTCTGACATTACATTTAATATTTCAAGTCTTGTTTTGTGAAGGAAAGAGAGTTTATTCATTATATTTTTAGTATTCTTGACTTATGTTGAAGGTATTTTTTTTTTCGAAAAATTGTATAGCTCTTTAATGTAAGACTTTGTTTAACTTAAATATTTATATTTATAAAAAAAGATCGATAAGTAGTTCTTTGTTTCTTCGAATACTATAAAGAAAAAATTATAAACTGTAAAATATTTGTCTTTAAAATATATTTCTACATATTTGACAATAGTAATAAATTATTAACATTATTATTGACAATAGTAATTAAATATTAGTAGTAATAAAATATTTGACAATAGTAAAAATAATAGATTACTTTCTAGAAAATGTACCTAACTAGTTTTTGATAAAATCGCACAAAACAAATAAAAAAAACAAGTTAAAATAACAAAACCTCAACTAAGGCAGCGACTGAGACGAAGTAACAAAAAAATCTGCAATATCTTACAGATAATGAAAACTAAGAAATAATCGACCGTGGCTCGCAATAAATAAAACATTAAAAGGAAATTTGCATTTTCACTATGCAAATTATTTTCTCTTTTCTATTTCCCTCGGGCTTGTGATATAATAGCAATGTGATTTTACAAAATTGAAATCGACTACATAGACAATATACAAAGACAAACACACCAACACCCAGCCCAAGACTAGAAGTTGAGTAAAAAATCTGCGCCTCTGGGAGTCGAACTCAATATTCTCCAAATGGCAGTCCAAGTGGCATGGAAACTGCTTTTAAAATGATATTAAATAATCTGGCACTGCCCTGTAACCTTAATATTGTATACTATCGGAAAAAAGTGGATCACTAAGACAAAAAGGAATTGTCTGTAACCTTAATATTGTATGAAGACTACAATGTCTGAAAAACGAGGAAAGAGGACGTAACTTCGTTGTATGGCTCGTTATGAAAGATTGGTCCAATAACGGAACATTAAATCTGATGAGGAAAGCGCCTGAGCTTCAACACAATAGTAAATTTTGTCTTGTTTGTATTCTTTACGGAAATAGAGATATCCAATTTGTAGTTTCAAAAACAACTTTGTTATATAATGATAGTTACGGTCCATTCACTGCATTATTATACAGAATTATAAAATAAATTTAATCAAATTCAAATCACTTTCAGCATTTAATTTAAACACAGCAAATTACTGTATCACAATAAGTATCTCAACAATCCGCCATCCGTGAACTGTCGAAAATTGCCGAACAAAAACCGGATTAAGCCGGTTATCGGGCTGCTAATAATAATAGTGTCCCC
Source organism: Pyrgus malvae (assembly GCA_911387765.1). NCBI lineage: Eukaryota > Metazoa > Arthropoda > Insecta > Lepidoptera > Hesperiidae > Pyrgus > Pyrgus malvae. The sequence continues at coordinate 904,712 of OU426960.1, read as the reverse complement.
AGTAATCCGCCATGATGGATGACAGGTCCACCCTCCCACCCCTTTTAATTGCCGGCGTGAATATACGGCCGTCAGTCATGGGGAATTTTCGATTTATATTATAATAAGTTCGATTCGGTTTTAGTCGCAGGGTTTCTTGACGGGCCCTTTAATAAAGGTTTTGTCACTTGCGCGTGCATTCGCTTTGCCGAAGCTAATCGAATAGGGGCTGCCAGAGGATAGGTAGATACGATCGAATTTTAAAATTTCCTTTCTTTTGTTCACACTTTACAGCCGTGTCTTTTAATGCAAAACGTGCATTAATATTGCAGGAATTCAGGTGTATTTTAAACGTTTAATTTTAAATTTAACTATTTTGTAATAAGTTAATATTTTATATCATTGTAGCTTTACCATTAGATGGTATCGATGACTGACTTTCATTGAGCTGTTTTGTTTACCGTTTTTGTCGTTCCAATGTTCTCAGTCCTCAGAACAGAACCTATGCCTAACAGTAGAGTTAAACAGAAAAAAAAACAAAAGTTCAAAGTAAATTTATAAATTCTCAGTCTGTCGCTGTGAATTTTTTATGTCTGCCAATGTGTTTTATACTATTTATACATATGTCTTAAATTAAATTGATAAATTATAACGTTTTCGTGATTTTTTTATTTTTACTTAATATCATTTGCATTGTTGCTGAAGTTTTTTACCGTCTTTTTTTATTCTCAGCTCAGCTTAAAGCTGATCCTTGAGCTGAGCAATCCTAAGCTTACTTATAAAACCATAAAATAACGTTGTCTGAATCAGAATAAAGCAATAAATCACCGAGGCCGATCGTCGCTGTAATACACTCAATACCCACAATATTGATTTCGTCTAGTTTCGTCATAATTCGCCGCACAATGCACGGCCATGATTGACGAGCATTCGACGTCACCAAGCGGTGACACATCATCGTTCATCAAAATATCTAAAACCACATTATTGCTACATTCTATATCGACAATAACTACATAGCAATTCGTTTCATTTTTCCTTGTTTACCGTGTTTGACTAATCTATTTTGTTCTGTTGCAACTCTGTACGTATAAACATATGGCTTATATTTGCTAATCCTATACCTATAACCCATTTCATATTTGTCGTATCGTTCGCAGATGTATTGATAATATCGATTGTTCGTAGACCCACGATACTAAATGAGAATTTACTCGAACAATTTAAAAAGGAACGGTATAATATCGAGCTTGGCAATTCAGGGTAGATTAAAGGCATACCTAGTATTTATATTACATTATAGATTTTTCAGTAATCTGATTTTAGTATGAATTAAGAAAGTAGGATGGACACGAAAACGCAAAATGAAAAAATGATAATTTAAAGGTTGACGGCCCGTGTGGCGCAATGGTTACCATGCCGGACTGCTAATCGTAGGATCCCGGGTTCGATTCCCTGCGAAACAAAAATTTGAATGATGAGTTTAAACTTCTGTTCTCGGTTTGGGAGTTTGTATTTCTGTCTTTGTATGTATCCATAGTACCCACAACACAGGGTATATGTACCCTAATGTGGGGCTATGAGTGTGAATTGTTATTTAAAGTTTATTTTTTTTTTATTTGAAAAGAAATTTGAAGGCATAACGGAATATTATAATCTGATAATTTTGAAGTCCGGAAATAAGATTAAATATCTAAAATGTTAAGCATGCCTATTTAGAGGATATGTATAATAATTTAATAATGTACATAGGTATAATATGATATAAATTAGTCCCTCAATAAGAAAAACTTGTGCTTATATCATACCAATATTTTACCATATTTTAGTTTGCGCTCTAGAAATTGCAAAAATCCCTTTTTGGGCCCTCCTACTACAATGTTTGCTCTTTTTGCCTGTGATTGTGAACCATGAAACATTGTAATAAAGCATCGAAGGGAGCAGTTGTTCTGTATGTCAAGTATTTGCACGAACAGATGTGGAACGCAATATGTTTTTCACCATTACGTTCAATAGTTATATTGATTTCGACTCAGCATTTGTTTCACAAGTTTATCAATCAGCGGGAAAGTACAATGAAACAGCTGTTGCAGAGATTTGTAAAACAAACTTAGTTCAAACTAATAGGTATATATAGAGGTTTGTTCTATTAACCATCTTCAAAAAGGAAGTTATCATTTCGATGCCTTAGTGAGTAATAACACTAAAAGTGCCTATACCTATTGGAACAAAATATACAATAACATTGTAGTGATTAGATTACCTTTTCTTTGTTATCGGGTGGGGGGGGGGGACTGATACTGGGTTATGTGGGATTTTACCTCACTAAATCCCAACCCCTCGGTGGCTGCCTCTGCGCTTGGGGAGGACTCCGGGATCTCCAGTGGAACGCACCGGAGGACACCGGTGGACACGCGCGATGCCCCAGAAGGGGCCTATATATTTTCGGAAGAGCAGATGTGCTCTCCTGCACCTTCAGATACTTACGGCGGCATGCGGCCACGCACACAGCGCCGGCCTTCCCAGGGCTGCTAGCTTGACGGTTACTAACGCAGTTGTTACAAGCGACAGTAAAGTCACGGACAGCTCATAATACTGCAATTCTGGTAAACAAACTTATTTGGTCAACGCTTTTCACAAGAGAGAAAGGTGCGTCCCAATTTTCGTCCTAGTTATGGGGGTCGTCTTTATTAATTGAGAGGCTTGAAGCAAAATTCGCCACTCTAGTGGTCACCTATCTCACTCCCACCCGAACACGCCAGTTTCGACTAGCTGTGTATCTCTATTCTCTTGCGGTTCATTCTACGCCAGCGGTAGAGCCGGGCGCGCTTAAGCATATTAATTTATATTGTACCTTATATAAAACAAAGTCGTGTTAGTTACACCATTTATAACTCAAGAACGACTGGACCAAGTTTTATGATTTTTTGTGCTATTGGATTTTTCATCGACGAGAATACGATAGTAAGCATTAAAATATGATAAAAAACTCAGTTTTATTAATATTTTAATAATTTAATTTTTCAATATAAACGGTCCATCAATCATTTGTCGTTCATGCTTTCAATTCATTCAAAAGACAGGCTTTCGAATCGCATCTTGGTCTTTTCTCCATTTTGCCAATCTCAAAGTTGCGGTGTCACTTAATCTTTAATATTTTATTTGACGGTAGGTAATATAAAAACTCCTGAGGATGATAAAGACACATTAATTACGTCTTTCAATAGATTTGTTGTAGGTACTTTAAGAATTTCTGTAATGAAGCGTTTCAATTAACTATGAATCTGCAACGAAATTCTTGATTTTTTTATATTTTTATTAAAGGTTTTTTGCTAATGTTTCTGTTTTTATGTACTTTAATCACGATTATTTTTGATACTTTAAGTCAGAACAACGTTTGCCGGGTTCGCTTTAAGAGATAAAATAATGAATAATCCCTAGGCTTCCCCTCAGCTTCTCATCATATGGCCTCTGACCTGTGCCCAACAGTGGGACGCAAAAAGAGTTGCAGCCATTATACTTTTTTAATATTTTACAGACTTTTTCCTGTGCTAAAATTACATGTTAAAAAGACTTCAAATTCACAGCTTCAGTATCCAGTATCCAGTACGTTACCCAGTTAATGTCCCTAAAGCGGTCAATTACGCAGCAGTTAGAAGCGACAGTAAAGTCACGGCAGATCGTTATCTGATCGTAAAACTGCAATGGTGGAAATGCTCGGGGATGGAAGCCTATCGCTTCGAGAGATTGAGATACGTATTGTTTGTCAAATTGCTGCAACTGTTTTTGCATCCTGCTGGAAATGGACCTATCCGTTGCGGAGGTCTAGAGCTTATTAAACCACGCTGCTCCTATGCGGGTTAGTGGAGATTTGTTGAATATTTTTTTGCTGAACAAACTTATTTGTGGTAAAGAAGGAATGGCAGCGTTCTCCAATATGCTGCTCAATGCGGGTTATAATACTTGTACTTTATTTTGGTTCGGTCTAAGTATTATTTTACAGTGTAGAATGCTTGATCCACAAGCCAACTTTTTAATTTTAATTTAAAACGTGCTATTGGTAGCTCTTTAAAATCAGAGGAAACAGTGTTAAAAATCTTTCCGCACATTACGTTGTAGTTTTTTTTTATATACAGACAATCTAGGTATTTCTGACAAAACTGCACTTACTTGTTGATAGACACAATAGGAAAAATGTAATAAGTAACTCTTTAATATTATTCATTTAAAGAGCGTATGGCACTGCCGCTGGCGTAGAACGCAAACGAGCAACACAGCTAAGTAAACTCGCGCGGTCTAGTGTGAGACCGTGGGACTGCTACTGTCAAAATTTCCAGTGATTTAAGACGTCGATCCCAACTCTTATGGATAAATATCAGTAATCAAACCTTGTAGATGACCTTATGGATGGTTTGAAAACATCTGCAGCGCGTTGGCCATGATCCCGCTTACACGTTAAACAAGTTAGGAATCCATCCATCCATCCACCAGCCTTTTAAAGTCCACTGCTGGACATAGGCCTCCCCTAATGTTCGCCACTCTGTCCGGTCCTGCGCCCTCTGAATCCAGCGGTTTCCCGCTATCTTCTTCAGGTCGTCAGTCCACCTGGTTGGAGGGCGGCCTGTGCTCCTTTTGCCGAGACGTGGACGCTATTCGAGGACCTTTCTTCCCCATCGGTTGTCAGTCCTCCTAACTATGTGGCCTGCCCATTGCCACTTCAGCTTGCAAATTTTAAGAGCAATGTCGGTAATCTTCGTTCGTCTACGGATTTCATCGTTACGGATTCTGTCGCGTAGAGAAATACCAAGCATAGCCCAAATACCAAGCAAGTTAGGAATACCGCAGTATTACATGTTAGGGATACAACATTACAATACTTTAAATAATAGCTTCCTAATCTGGGATTCCACCCAGTTAATACCCCTAAACTAGTCAATTAAGCAGTTACAAGCGACAGTAGAGTTACGGGCAGGTCGTAAAACTTCAATCGAGGCATTTACGATACCAACCCTTAGTGTGAAGGCCCACCGCTTTTATGTTAACATGTTAACATACTTTCTGTTATATTGAAGATAATGAATTACAAAGAGTTGACCCATTCTGTATTGGATTGAAACGTAGTAGGGGTTTTTAGGCATACCAAGGAATGTAAGTTACCATTGGCCTTTCTAAGAGGTGACGGCGATTGCAGAACACGGTGATTATTTCTTTTGCACTCCATTGGAGTCAATTTTGCAAGTCTTATACTTTTCGATTCATTACTTAGATTCGAGATAGTGCTACTAGACTTCGTACATCATTAGTATTGCTTTTGGCTACCAGTATGTAACCCGGAATCCGTTCATAGTCTTGGAGTATAACTAGAGATCACCGTAGCTCATTTTTGAACCTAAACGAGAGCTTTTTGCATAAATATGACAAGGACGTTAGATACTATTATAACTACTAAAATATTGTAAACACTGAAATGAAATGAAATGAAATGAAATATTCTTTATTCACTGTACGGTTCTTTAACAAACTCTTAGTGAACATTATTTTTTTGTTCTGTCTCAGAGCAGACTACTACTATTGTATTGTACTATTGTAACTAGTAAAACTGTAGCCACTATAGTGGCTGTTGTGGTGTTTTGAATGTCCATTTACATCGGTGATTAGTATCTCTCAGGTCCTGTATAAATGATCGAGAGAATTAAAAAATAAAAATAAAAATAGTTCTTTTCAACAAATACGCACGCAGTCTGACCATAACTATCTACACCCACCCAATTTGCGTGAAAGATTGGGAGCGATTGGGGATAGAATAGAAGAAGGATAGAATTAGGATTCCGCGCGCGGTCCAATCACGCGGGATTGTCGCCGCGGGGGCCGCAATTAAATTACACGCGGGTTCCCTACGTATGCTGCATGTGTAAGGGTATAGGTACCTTTTATTCTATCAGGGGGAGGGGAAACCCTCAAAACGTACTCGGCACCTTATAGGTGATACCGGGTTATGTGGGATTTGTATAGCACTAAAATCTCCTGGGTGGCCTGTCTCTGCGTTTGGGGATCTCCAGTGGAACGCACGGTGTCCTCCGTGCGCGGCGCCCTGTGTGGGCCTGAATTCGGGAGAGCAAATGTGTTCACCTCCATCTTCAGATGTGATGATCCAATCACGTGACATTGTGCCGCGGGGCCGCAATTAATTACACGGGTACGTAAGGAGCCCTACGTTTATATTGAGATGTGTAGAATTGCTGACTGTTCGGTAAATGTCCCTTCCAAAATCTAATAAAAAAGTAGTTTTAGGTTCCAGCAAATCTAAAATCAATATAAATTTTAACAAAACTTAGTTTCATTGGTTATATAACATAGCTATATATGTAGTTCGACTTGGTAAGTAGTACCACCCTAGGATACATTTCTACTGTATTTTTTTATTTTCGGTAAAAATTTGCGGTTGCCCTCCACACACAACGGAACCATCAGTCTCCAAAGTTACAGCGAAACTCCATACAATGGAGAAACGATCCGAGCCTTGATAGAAATGAATTATCATATCCAGGACTGCAGAGACCACTTTTCACCACGCTGCTTGCAAACTATCACATCCACTATTTTATTTGCTTTTATAAAAAAACTTCAGTTCCTTTTGCAAAAAACGTTCGCGATCTAACAATAACTATCAATACCCACCCAATTTGCGTTAAGAGAAAAATTGGAAGCGATTGGGGATAGAATTAGAATTCCGTACGCGGTCCAATCACGCGGCATTGTAGCCGCGGGGCCGCAATTAAATTACTCGCGGGTTCCCTACGTACGCCGCATGTGTAAGGGCCTTACGATTACATTGGGGAGTGTAGAGTTACTGACTGTTCGGTAAATGTCAGGTCGACAGATTTATAACTTATCTGCTTTTTATCTATAGGTATAATAATATAGATATTATTCTTTATAGGTAATACTTTGAAATCGAGTTGACAGATTTCTCTTATACTCATTATTATTTTAATCCCTACTAATATAAATTCGAAAGTAACTCTGTCTGTCTGTCTGTCTGCTACGCTTTCCCGCTTAAACTTCTGAACCAATTTTAATGATATTTGGAACACAGATAGAGTGGACATTGGGAAAGTACATAGTATGGTTTTTATCCTACGGGATCCTTTAATACAGGTCCACGCGGGCGAAGCCGCTGACGGAAGGCTAGTTTTTGATATTTAACAGAATTGATATTAGATATTAATATTTGACTCAGACGCGACAGAAAATGATCATAAAATATATATGTTCTGAATCAAATTTTCGCCATTAAACACTAAAACTTATGTCCTATATATAAAAAACATATACATCTCTTATAACATAAACCATAATTTTTACATCAAGCTTAATTATTAGGAGAATTCGGTTCTTACAATTTCTACAACAGTATTCATAAGAAATAAACACTTTGCCGATATCCCTCGACATCCATTTTGCTGTGCACATCCTTCCATAACTTACACAAACACACAAGACATGTGTAATCACAGTGTATCTTATATTGATTCTCACCTTATTGCAGCTCACAGAAGTTGCAGAGTTCCTTGCTCCGTAGTAAATATTTACCTCTAGAGAACACCTTCACGTACACCACGTCAATCGGAAATCACTTCTATTGTCCTTAGCATAAAGTATGCTTTACAATGACTGTCTGTAAAGTCTAAAGCATTGTTTGTGTTTGAACACCGTCGAGCCGGGAACTACTGGTTAACGATTGTTTAACTTAATCGTTATTTTTAAAGTCCCCGTTAAAGTTATTTTTATGGTTATCGTTGTGGACAGACCACTTTGATGTACACTATATTTATTATTTATAACTCTTATAGTTTTTTATGTTTATTGTTAGAATTCCAGGTCAGTTATTGATGCAGATATATATTTGTTTTTTTTATATACTGGATATAAAACATAGCAAACTCTTTTGAGTCCAGAATTGACTCGATACGATTGCTAAATATCTCGAAAAACACTAAACGTTATATTAGTTAATTGGTTATAAATGTTTGATATTGTAATATTTATTTGTTATATTCTTATAATAATACTTATAATACTCATAATCTAATTTACTTCTTGTATTTGAACATAATTAATATTATTAGACCATTTTTAAACAGCAAATCTACGCCAAAAATCTACGACTTTCTACAAATTACCACACAGAGATTACATCCTATTATCTTAACAATTATACTAACATAAAGATACAGCTACGTCAAAGTTTTTGAACAATTTACATTTAAGTGTGTATAAAATATTGTTGAGACGTGATCACTATACTTAGTTATAAAAGGATCAAAGTTTAAAATAACCTCCGTTTAAAGTCTTTAAAAAAGTTCGTAAGAATCAACTTTTAATCACTATAAGCTTATACAATCTAATTTGAAGATTTAATGCAAAAATTTATGAAACAATGTTACACTAAAGTCTAAAAATGTTTGCGAAAAAGCTATAATCAAGTACAATATACGAGTAGTTTAAAGATCGTCTACTAAAATCTATTTAATTTTGCTTTTTGTAAAACTCGACACGATATCACTATAGAATAATACAATCTAGCTTAATATTTTTATCCATAATTAATCGAAGTATTTTTCTTATCTTTGCGAATGCTCGTGAGAATTGCTTGGTAGTCACTTAAGTCCAGTAAAATCTAATTTAAAGATTATCTGCCAAAATTAATCGAAGTGTTTTAATGTTTGAAAAAGTTTGTGAGAATCAACACGTAACCACTATAGTAGAGTTAAATCTAATTTTAAGATTTATTAGCCATAATTCATCGAAGTTCGAATCGAATGATTGCGAAAGTTCGTGAGAATCGTCACGTGATCGTCCCTCGATAGCCGCTGCAGGGCGGGCGGCGGTCTCGCGGCGCCGCGAGCGAGTGAGGGCGGGCGGCGGTCTCCGGCTTTAATATTGGCGCGTCTACCTTGTAGCATAGTTTGTAGTATAGCTAACGGTGATAGTAGTTTGTTAGCGAGACAGATCTGTGTAACTGGATCGACGTCTTTATTATAAAATGTACTTATTGACAGTAAGCTTTAATAAAGCATATAAGCTATCGAAATAAAAATGCAAGTAGATTACAGGTTTTAAGTAATGCCATCAAAATTTAAAAAGGTTTCTTGTTGTAGGTACCTCGTTTTGTGGGCGATACTAACATAGTGACGTAAGGGAAAATCATTAAAGGTGTAAATACAAATGTTTAGGTGTAGGTAAAATTACTTACAATATTAATATTGTTTGAAAAAATTTTAGTACACTTTCGAAGCGCACGTATTGTGTACATCATTTACATACTTAAATTCTAGGCGGTAGAACTTTCATGATTCGATTTCTACCGCATTTTAGTTTTAAAGCAATTATTTATATGTTAGTGGAAAGCAAATTTGACATCCAAGCTAATATCCAGAATAGCAGTGAATAAAATCAACTCAACCAACACTTGATCCTAGCTAAATGTCCGTGGACTGCTGTGATCACATAACATGGATCCATGGAGGTGGAAGTGGGTTGATGGTGTCTCACACGATCAGCTGTCACGTGTGCCCATTATCGACCCATAGCCATTCTGTAATCTCAAATATATAAATATACCTTTTTTTTAAAAGAGTGCTGCTCGGAATTTTTTCCGTCACATTTTTTCTGTCAGCTCAACATCTAGCCCAAACGGGCACCTAAAGGTGATGAATGGGAAAATTGACAATCATTAAGCGAATATTTTGTATTCCCAATATGAAATAAATATTTTTTCTTTCTTTCTTTCATTTCTTTCATAACCTGACTTACACCTCGTCTTTTACTCTATTTATATTTTTAAAAAAATCATTACAATTGATTGCCACAGTCAAGTAGGGTTATAAAACAGTAGCAGGGAGCAAGTACATCAAATGATTGTAAATGCACGCCATTACAACCTTTTGATAGCTTTACGGCACTTTTATAGGCCCGGGGATGAGGGACCCCAAAACTACTATTAACAACGTATTAACTACTTACGACTGTCGTTAGATTAATAAAAGGATTATACATTAGTTTTCCTTTTAAGTTCTTTAGTCGATACTATTATTATTTTATTAAAATAGTTCTTTTGTAATAAATTTTGTAACAACATTTTCATTTTATTTTTAAGGTAGCCGTCTTATTTATTTGACACTTTGACTTGAAAAGAACTAGCAGGCACACATCAATGCGCGTCTTAATGCGCATCTTAAAAATTAACATTTTTTTTACTAATGTTTTCTTTTGAAGCGGCTAGCGTAGAACGCAAGCGTCTATGCAGCTAAGCCAAACGGGTGCGGTCGGTTGCGAGATGGGTGACCGCAAGTGGCAAAAAAATAAAAATAAAATTATGCGCGTTTCTGTGCATTGGAGGGTACGTTAATCCGTCGGTCCCGGTTGTTGTCTATAGATAACAGTCATTAAATCTTGTCGGAGGCCTTATGGGCGGTTTGAAAACATCCTGTCGGATCTCTACCCACCCGCATTGGAGCAGCGTGGTGGAGTAAGCTCCATGCCTCCCCAATAATGGGGAGAGACCCATGCCCAGCAGTGGGACGCAATAAGGGTTGCAGCCATTTTATTTTATTTAAATGCAGCAGCAGACGTGCATGGTGTTCACTAAGTGTTAAATGATCGCCTATTAATGTTATCTCCAGCAAGGCTGAGTATTGCCGGAGGTCGTGTGTAGTTGCGTTGCTACTCTTATGGCTGTAAGTATGGTTGGCAACAAAACCCCTTTAAGCCAAAAAAAAAGAAATTAACGCAGTATCGTAGTATCGTCAGTATTTGCCCGCGTTCTTTCCCACACAAGTCACTTAATCATCAAACCATCAACAAGAATGCGATGTTTGCTAACCAAATTTGATTGCCATAAACAAGGCCTTGACCCCAATTGCAGTACAAAGACTGACAACAAGTCTTCAACTTTATGCGCGAATAAACGTTTTACGATCTTGTTGAAAGGGGCTACATTCGCGTTAAATACCACTTCGACTTGTCACAGATTACAGAATTTATAAAAAGAATGTTACGGTAAAATCATAGGCACCGATTTTGGTTACAATTGAAACATTTTATGGTCCCATTGCTGGATACTGGAGGCCAGGAGCTTCTTTCCCCACGCTGTACATATGCAGGTTCGTGGAGACGTGTTTATTCTGATATAAATCACACTGATGTTGATAAGATAATGGTTAACCGCTTTATAAGTGAAGGGCATTCTTAATTCGAGTGGTTTTCACTTTAGAGCTTGGTAAATTCTTTACCGATTTTGTTATAATATAAATAAAATATTGATTGATTGATTATTTTTACTCGTACCTTTTTTTGTAGTTGTTTCTGAATGTGTAGAAGAGCTTTGAGCTTAACCAAGTTAAGCCCGTTTGTCTCACAGTACAGTCATGCGGTGCGTTCCACTGGAGGTGCCAGGGTTTTTCCCAAGCACTGCGCCAGGCCACCGTGGGGATTGTAGTGCGGTACAAATCCTACATAACCTGGTATCCTCTCAAATTGCTTGGTACCAAAAAGAGTATATACATTATACTAAAAGAAGAAATATTCTTCTTTTTATACATTTTCATTAGTCCTAAATAATTTGATGAAGAAACTCCGCAGAAGTTCATTACTTACCTCAGCAATTTATTCATTTTTAAACGAAGAACCCTTTACACCCTTCGTGTCCTGGTACATAATTTTTAATTTTTAATTTTTAAAAACGGTTGAAGCCTGAAAAGTGAAAGTGCTGAATCTTGTGTTACCTTTCCTAGTGTTTTAAAAAAGAAAAAGAGACTGGCTGTAAAAATGAACTAACATAAATACATACGAAATCTGTCGCACATTTGCTCGAGAATAATATTCAGTAGGTGTATAAACCATTCAAAACGCGTTTTAGTGACAATGGCGTACCCGCTAACAACCCACTCGCTTAATTACAGCAAAAATATTGAAATCATCACACACCACACAAGTGCTTTCTCGCCTCGCGGAATGTCTGGCGTAAGGGTGCACACAGACGAGGAGTTATATAAATAATTTACGCAATTTAAACAATATTATCGAATCAATTTAGGTGTATTGTACAACGTAAATAATAAAATATATATTTACTAAATAATGCCACACACTCATGGCCTCACGCTTGGATTTAGTGTATTGTGGGTACAGTGGACACACACAAAGGCGTGTTTCTGCCTACACCAAGAACAGAAATTTTAAGTCATCGTTCAAATATCAGATGTCAGATGGTTTAACCAAAGGGCACTCGACCCCGGACCCGCGCGCCACTCTATGGCCAATTCAACAAAATAACAATCTTTATATAACTTACAAATAAATGTGGCACATATTTGAATGCAGCAATTTTTCTTACTTAAAAACCTGTCTCAGATTTAACTTTTAAAACTTTAGCAAACTTGATTAGTATAGTCTCAAAGTAAGAATATTATTATGTAAAATAACTGAAACCATTATTCAAATTATATAATTCTTCCGAGTCCATTTTATTGAATATGATCCATCTACTTTTTTACTTATTGCATAACTTACTGTAGTGTAGGCAAATATGGCAACCTATGTCAATAATGTAGGAACTTTGTAAACATCCATATTTATGTTATAAAATCTAATATTGTTTCTTTTCTGTTCAAATTATTGAATTTTTTTCCAACCTTTTTTATGTCCCACTACTGGGAACAAGTCTCCTCTCATAAGTGAGAGGGATTTAGGCCATAGTCCACCACGCTGGCCAAGTGCGGATTGGTTTCGAGAAATTATTAATTTCTCTCAGGCATGCACGGCGATGGAGAACATCGTAATTTATTAAATATCACGATTGGAGCAACGATAAATGCGCACATTACAAATTTCTTTGTCAGAGGTGCGAGGTATTATTGAATAATGACGTAGAAGTATAACTATATACGGTCACGCCTATATTAAAAAATAAGACAGGGGATGTATCGGATAAAAACAACTACCGGCCCATCTCACTGGCAACAACAACAGCCAAAATACTTGACAGCTTACTTAATAGTACACTTACCAACTATGTGAAATTACATGACGCACAGTTTAGCTTTAGGGCTAAACTATCGACTGAAAGTGCTATCCTCAGTCTTAAGTATGCTGTCAAGTACTACACTGCGAGAAGAACACCGGTGTGCGCGTGTTTTCTTGACTTGTCAAAAGCCTTTGACCTTGTAGTTTATGACCTCCTTTGGGACAAGCTGAGAGACACGGGTGCACCGGCTGAGTGTATCTCGTTACTGAAATTCTGGTATGCTAACCAGAAAAACCAGGTGAAATGGGCAGGGGCCTTATCGGACGAGTACAGGTTACAGTGTGGGGTAAGACAAGGGGGATTGAGCTCCCCCTTGCTATTTAATCTGTATATTAATGACTTGATTGAGCGGCTTAGCAGCACTCATGTCGGATGTTATGTTGATGGAATATGCTTTAATAACATAAGTTACGCAGATGATATGGTTCTGCTCAGCCCATCAATCAAAGGTCTGCGTAAGCTGGTGTCAATATGTGAGGAATACGTCGCGGTACATGGCTTAAGATATAACTCATCCAAGAGTGAAATTGTCATTTTTAAAGCGGGTAAATACCAACCAGCACATGTGCCTCCTGTGTTCCTCAATGGTGTTGCACTACAGCAGGTTAAGCAGTTTAAATACCTTGGCCATATTGTTACTAGCGACCTCAGGGATGATGTAGATATAGAGAGGGAGCGCAGGGCGTTGTCGGTAAGAAGCAACATGCTTGCCCGCAGGTTCACTCGATGCACTCGGCCGGTTAAAGTAACGCTGTTCAAAGCATTTTGCCAATCGTTTTACTCGGGTGCCCTGTGGGTAAAGTACACGCAACGAGCCTACAACGCCCTGCGGGTACAATACAACAACGCCTTCAGGGTGCTGTTGCGGCTGCCCTGGCGGTGCAGTGCGTCGGGAATGTTCGCGGAGGCGCGTACTGATGACTTCTATGCAGTTATGCGCAAGAAGGCGGCCTCTATGTTGCATCGCTTAAGGAGCAGCGGTAACGGCATGCTGCAGGCGATTGCTGGCAGGCACGTCTGTCCCTTCCAAAAATATTGGATAGGGCTAGTCGTGTAAAAATGGGAATATATATATTATAAAAAAAAATGTAATAGAAGTTAAGATTACTAACAATACTAACATAGTATTAAGACCTGTAAACTAACCTACTAATATTTTATGGACTGCTTAAATTATTGGTCTGAAATAAAGAATTATTATTATTATTATTATTATTATTTCACTTTCTTTGTTTTTTCTCTCCGAGGAGGTGTTAATTACTACTATCTCACGGGCCACGGCCAAGTGTGATAGAGATTATTCATGTTATACCTAAAAATTTGCGTACTATCCTACAGGTGTTTAGTATAGCAGCTTTCTGCAAAAGTATTGATATATTGGCATTTATTTTTAATGTTTTAAGACTACTGTATAAGCCTTTCGGTATTACTCCAGTAGACGAGATAATTATTGGGACAACATGTACTGTTCTAACTTCCCATTGCTTTTTAATTTCAATGGCAAGGTCTCTATATTTTGTCATTTTTTCGTTAAGAGTCGTCTGTAAGTTATGGGTATTCGGGACAGCAATGTCGATAAGGTAAACAGTGTTATTCAGTTTATTATGTAAAGTAATGTCGGGTCTATTGTAGTGAATGGTTCTATCGGTCAGAATTGTTCTATCCCAGTAAATTTTATGCGATCTGTTTTCTAGTACTACGTTTGGTTTATATTTATAATAGGGAACTTTACTTTCCAAAAAATTACATGTGTGAGCGAGGTGTTGGTGTATTATAGAAGCTATTTGATCGTGCCTATGCTTGTAATCCGTTTGCACAAGTATCTTGCAGGCTCCGGTGATGTGTTGTATCGTTTCTGAAGCTGATTTACACTGCCTACAAAGGTCGCTTTGCTGCATGATCTCCTTGGTTATATGTTTACGATAATTTGCAGTGTTCACTACTTGGTCCTGTATAGCGAGCATGAAGGCTTCGGTTTCAGGGAATAGCTGACCGTATCTAAGCCACTCGTTCGAAGCACCTTTATCGACATGTGGCTGTTGCAGATCGGTATAATGCCTACCATGGAGCGATTTACTTGCCCAGGTCTCATGTTTTCTTTGTAAACTGATAATTTTTTCATTTAATTGCATGTTTCTCTCTTGAAGGTTGAGAGGAGTAAATTTTTTATCAATTCCTGTCACATACTTATGTAATTCTGAAGAATCTGCTTTAAAATAAAAGTATTTCCTGAGTGAATCAATTTGCTTGTGATACAGATTTAACAGATCTATCAAACCTCTTCCACGTATTGTAAGTCTTTGTGTACATGACTTTGGGTGGTGTTTGCGGTGTTTGGTCAAGGAGGTGTGAATAATTCGTTGAAGTTTTTTGATTTCAGTTTGTGACCACTTAAGTACTCCAAATGAATATGTTACTACTGGTATTGCAAAAGTGTTTATGGCTTTGAGTGTGTTTCGGGAATTTAACTGTGTTTTTAAGATTTGATTTAGTCTGTGTTTTAATTTCTTTGTTAAATCTGATTTTATTTGTTTATGATGAATTTGTTTGGATTGATGGAAACCTAAGTATTTCTAACCAATTTCATTGCTAACTGAGTCGACTACTTCGCCTGTCTGTAGAGTATATTGTGTGTTCAGTGTTTTACCGCGGCTAATAGAGTGGATTTTACATTTGTCAATTCCAAATTGCATTTGGATATCATTTGAAAAATTTTCTGTCAAGTCAGCTAGCTGGAATAGTTCTTGTTTACTGGAAGCATACAATTTAATATCATCCATATACATCAGATGTGACAATGTATGATGTGAATGATCATAGGTGAGTTTAAACCCAGCATTAGTCTTATTTAATAGATTTGACAATGGATTTAGAGCCAAACAAAACCATAAAGGGCTTAATGCGTCGCCCTGAAAGATACCCCTCTGTATATTAATCGGTTCAGTTGTTATTGTGTTGCCATTATGCTGTATGTTCAGAACAGTTTGCCACTTTTGCATGGTGGTACTTAAAAAATTTGTGATTTCCGGATGTATTTTGTACTCGTTAAGTGTTTGTATAAGCCAACTGTGTGGGACTGAATCGAACGCTTTTTTATAATCTACATACATTGAATATAAGTTTCTCTTACGTCTTAGTGCCTGTGTCATAGCTATAGCGTCTATTGTAAGCTGTTCTTTACAGCCTTGGCTGAATTTTCTACTGCCTTTTTGTTGCTCTGCAAGTAAACTATAGTTATCTAGATGTGCATAAATTTTTTCACTCAAACATGCTGTAATTATTTTGTATATTGTTTGGAGGCAAGTAATCGGGCGATATTTGGCTGGATCTTCAGTATACACTTCTTTTGGTATCATATAGGTTTTACCCTGTGTTACAAATGTTGGCATAGTGTGGGGGGATTTGATGAAAAAATTGATATGCTTAAGTATCTGTAAATGTGTAGAAGTAAATTTTTTATACCAGTAGTTGTGTATGTGATCTGTTCCTGGTGATTTCCAACTATGTGTTCGTTTGATAATCTGTACAAATGTATTTAAACTAATTTGTTCATAGTCCATGTCGGGAATTGTTGTGGTGGCAAAATTTTTGATCCATTCAGCATCTTTATTATGCTGAACAGGGTTTTCCCAAATACTAGCCCAATATCGTCGCAGACTGTCCGCATTCGGAACTGTTGCGGTTGGTGAATCATCTTTATATTGTGTGCCAAGGTTTCTATAGAAACTTTTTTCACTATTGTAAAATTGTGCATTTTGACTTTTTCGCTTTGTGCAGTTCAAATAACGCCGAAGTCTGCTTGCTGTTGCATTTAATTTTTGCTTTAACGTATCCAGGTAATGGCTAGGTTCACTATTTTCATCTTCGTAGTTTGCATGCAGTTTATACTTATTTTTTACTATTGTTACTGTTGCTATAATTTTAGAACTTCTATTTCCATTTATGAATTCCTTCAAACGAGCTATGTGTGATCTGAGTTTTTCTACTTTTCTTTCTAGTCGTCTTTGCCATGCTGGTTTTCTTTCAGCTGTCTGTTTTCTTTTGTCGTTTATAACCTTGAAGCCGTTACATATTGCCGCTGTATAGGCCGCTTCATATATCAGCATGTGAAGTGTATAAAAATCAATATCAGGGTGTAAATATTTGGGTAGTATGTTGTGATTGATGTAGTGTACTATTGAAGCTAGTTTCCGTGATGTTTTTTGCTTAGCTATGTAGGGCCTAGAAATAGGATCCGAGGTCCTAAACTGATTTAAGGCATTATTAAATTGATCTTCTATATCTTTACGTACGACGTTTTCAAAACTGCTCCTATTATATTGGTGGTCTTCTAAGTATTCATATTCTCTATTATTAACTTCGTGTGTATTATTTGTAAGTCCTTCTTCTTGTACATTGTCGGTAGCTATATCTTCTATTTGTTGGGTATTGTGCAATATGCTGTTTTGTGTGTCTTGTAATGTTTGTCTAATCTTCAATTCCACTTCTCTTCGAATCTCTTCAATTTTATAATTTGTAAGTATTTTATTATTTACTATGGCCCTTCTTTGATCAGCTATTCTTTGTTCAGATATATACGACAAGTGCGGATATTGTTTCGTAAATTTATCATGCATTAATTTTCGATAGACTGACATATCCTTTTCTAAGTTCGACGCTTCATAGTAATATCTCATAATATTTTCATTCATTTCGTCAGTCCATCTTACCCTAGACATACCTGTTAATTGTGACTGGTTTAAGTGTCCATTCTGGTTTGATTGAGTTTGTGTGGATTGGAGTTGTTTTATAACTTGCTTCCTGATGTTATCAAAGGTAGTCTGATCGAGGAATTTATTTCGTACTATTGCCCTACATTGGTCGCCTAACCTTTGTCTTGAAGCATCCATTTCTGGATACTCTCGGCTAAATTCTTGGTGTAAGTAATCTAGGTAACCACGTGTGTGTTTTTCTAAATTTGTTCCTATCAGATAGGTACGCCATATAAATTTATTCATTTCTACAGTCCATTGACGGCGTTTACTTTTACTAGTTCCAGTAGTGGGTGCAGGATGAGTGGCTGTTGCCTCCTGCACAACACCTACGGATCTAGGCGATGAGGTGGTAGATCGCGAGTCTGACGGATCTTCATAGGAGCGTGGAGTTGAGGCAAGTGATTCAAACGAATTGTCCAAAGATGATGTACGTGGTGATGATGAATGCGTTTGCAAATTACCTTTTACAGGTGATTTTGGTTCCTTATCGACTACAACAGCTTTGTGCTGGGCAAAGAAATGCGAAGCGTTGCCCCCCCCAGAATACGCAGGGCAGCCCGAGCCCGAGGGCCCGGGGCGGGATTCTCCCTTACGGGTACCCACCTGGGGTATTTCTCTATTTCTAAGTCGCATCGCATTTTTTGAGTTTGAGGCCGTTTGTTCGGAAGGAATAACTAAGATGTTATTAGTTACTTTACTTCAGTCCTCCTGCTTGGATTATGCAGGGTGTAGCCTGGATGTTTTGGCACATTCCTTTCAGTCCTCCTGCGTGGATTATGCAGGGTGCAGCCCAGATGTTTTGGCTCATTCCTTCCTTAAGCCCCCCCACCACGGCAAGGTGGCCCCCCGGGGGGTTATTATTATTATTATTATAACGTTACCATGATTCGTTTTGTGCAATCACAGTTTAAGGCATAATTGGTGTTCATGAGCGTGTGAACACACCGTTACGCCGTGTCAAATAGCATTGTTAATGTACAAGCGACTACCGAGTACGTGTACGGTGTCACCTCATAAACAATACGAGATCTCAATTTATATTCACGTATACGCTGTGTGGAGTTTATGAGCCTATGAGCGTTCACGAACGTTTAGCGCTTTGTTTGAGTTCTGAGTTATGGAAAACCCATTTTGAATCACATCGCAATTAACATGTTATTCCATCTTTATTTAAATAACTTTGTCCAGGAGACAATGTTGTTGTGTAAGCCTGACACATACTACAAAAAATACAGCTGCACAAAGATTTGCTATACGGTACATAGGTGACTAAAACAGCTATTGATGTACATATAATGGACTAGTGGCCGTCCGCGACTTTATCTGCGTGGACTTTGGTATTAGTCATAGCAAGATTTTATATAGCCTAAAGCCTTCCTCGATAAGTGTACGATCCAACACAAAAACAATTTTTCAATTTGAACCAGTAGTTCCTGAGATTGAGATTGAAGCGCGCATGGCTCGGCGGCGAGCGTAGAACGCAAGCGATCTATGCAGCTAAGCCAAACGGGCGCGGTCAGGTGTGAGATGGGTGACCGCTAGTGGCAAAAATTTCATGCGCGTTTCCGTGCTTCGGAGGGCACGTTAAGCCGTCGGTCCCGGTTGTTGCCGATAGATAACAGTCGTTAAACCTTGTCGGAGGCCTTATGGGCGGTTTGAAAACATCCGACAGCGGGTTGGCCACTAACCCGCATCTCCACCAACCCGCATTGGAGCAGCGTGGTGGAGTAAGCTCCAGGCCTCCCCAATATTGGGGAGAGACCCGTGCCCAGCAGTGGGACGCAAAAAGGGTTGCAGCCAGTTCCTGAGATTAGCGCGTTCAAACAAACTCTTCAACTTTACATCTTTATATATATAATTCTTCTGTACGTGTGTTGACACGTCTGCGTCCTAAACGGCTAGACCGATTTTAATGAATTTTTTGTGTGTGGTCAAGTGGATTCGAGGATGGTTTAGATTCACGATTTGTTCCACTGGAAATTGTTTTCTTATTTTATTATTTATAAGTAGTTTTCCCATTTAAATTGTTCCTATCTGTTAAACGTTTGTGTTCCGTGCCGTGTTGTTCTAAATTTTGACACAGTCAGAATAACAGGACAATTCCTATGTCTCTATTTATTTTATATTTTTGTTCGACAGTAACATGAAATCTCTTTAAGATAAATCCTCTTTCATTACTTTTAAGGCAGGCCAACGTCCGCACCCGGGCGAAGCCGGGCCGGGCCACTAGTATTAGGAATAAGGTGGCACAAAACAACCTCTACAAAAACTCTTTTTAATAAAGAGACCGTCGCAATTTTAAAGTAGTGAACAAAAATCCCATAAAAGATGGAAGCGGGTGAAATCTTTAAAACAAACCACTCCATTATAATGCGCGATTAATTATCTAATAATCCGGGGCTGCACTCTAACGGGATAAAGCACGTTCCCCTAAATCCCGGCCGGGATCGCATCTGCGCGATCCCGGGCTGATTGTTTACACTGCATTCTGTCTGGGAACATTACCAGCTGGTCGGAGGGTAGATAATAATAAAATGGTTCGTAAAGAATGATTTCTAGAGTTATACTTAAACATCTATTTCTGCTTGAAGCAATTATTTTGTGTTTTAGTTGATAACGGTGCTTGCAGGTCACACGTGAGACGATAAATGTAATAGGATTGCAGCAATTCTGCACATACTCGTACCTCTGTTAGAACTCTTTTCTTATAGAACGAATCATGAGTGTGAACTAACATTGTAGCTCATGACTAAGGTCCTCGGTTAGGACCGAAACTAGTCGGGCATCCCCGAATAAAACCACGTGAGTACAGCCGTGATATTTATATTTACACTGTTAGAACTCATTTCAAATTGCTTTTAGTTTGCTTTTGTTGCTCAATATTTTTAACTTAATGTACCCCGATTTACTCGCGTTATAGCGTGATGTTATATAGCCCGAAATCTTTCTCGATAAATGGACAATTCAACACAAAAAGTATCTTATGATTTTTAAACCACCCATTAGGCCTCTCCAACAAGGTTTAACGACTGTTATCTATCGACAACAACCGGGACCGACGGCTTAACGTGCCCTCCGAAGCACGGAACCACACCCGACCACGCCCGTTTGGCTTAGTTGCATAGATCGTTTACGTTCTACGCTAACCGCCGGGCCATGCACGCTTCAAAAGTCAGATAACAGACACAGACAGAAATCGTTTTACAAAGTTTTTTTTTCGCTTTTTAGAGTACGTTTTATGAACTCACTATACACATTGTATACATGCGCTAATCCCGCGACGCTATGGCATTAAAGCGCGAGCACACACTCGCGAAACAGTCTGGGAACACCATGGGAACACCGACACCCGTTACTTATTTTAGTGACAACGAAAGATGTCCTCATCATTCATTCACGTTAAAAGTACTCATAAATGTAATGGCCCACATCATTATTTGGGTTTAATAACCAAACTTTGGCTTATCTGTATATATAAAAATGAATCCCATTTTCCCTTGGTCACGACATCACGCGTGAACGGCTGGACCGATTTCGCTTATTCTTCTTTTGTTGTGTTTGTAATTGGCAGAAGAAGGTACTTATGTAATAAAACATTAAGGAAATATCATGAAAACTTAGAAAATTTAAAAACTATTTTCCAATTCGAATGCAACATTAACATTTAAGACAAGACAGCGTCCTTCAAAAATGCGACTCATATGAAATATTCAGAGAGCTAAGCAATGAAAACTTGCAACCATTTTCTAATATTTTGTTTTAATTACGTCACATCAGCTAAATTTCTTAGTGTTTGAAATCCATGATGAACTGTTGCACGGTATTAAAAAATTAAGCGTTGATCATCAGTTATGGAAAAGATTTTGATTTTTTATATGAAAACTCTTGAACTTGCAAAATGTTAGTTTTTAATAATTTTATCGACTTTCATACGTGATACACCGAGTTACAAGTTTTGCATGACTGAACACTGTGAAACTTATCATTAATTGACTGCTTGCTTCTTCTTATTTTTTATGGTTTTAGAAAAGTTACTGCAGTGATTATTTATTTTTAAATTGAGGTAAGTACCTAAAACGCCAAACGTTAAGAAATCCTGCTGACTGACAAAAATATTTCTATGCTCCACCAATTTGACGGAATATAAAAAAAAATGCTATTTGAAAATGTTTGTACTTTTTTGTCGCTTTCTTTCGAAATAGCTCTCGGAATCAAACGTTAAAACGAGATCTGTCATTATTTTATTTTCTTCCATGACAGTTTATTGGACAGTAACCTAAAAACTTCATAGATAATATAATATGAATACTTAAAAAATACTCTTCATACATTTGTTGTAGGTTTCTGTACAATGTAGGTAGTTTCTTCAAGAAGCTAAACTGGCTAGCTCGGGATTGCTCTCCGTAGGTGGAAGTTATGAATATGAGCTACAATAAGACTAGATACAGTAAGAATAGATCAGCTACCTAATCGTAAGAGGCGAATAAATGTGAACTTCTGGAGTTGTGGGCGGCGATTTGGAGCACCGCGCATGGAGTCCTCTGAACGAGTGTTCAGCAGGCCACTGAGGAGGTTTTAGTGCTGTATAAATCCCACATAACCCGGTATCACTTTTCAATCTGACACGTACCTTGCGAAGATTCCGTCCCGAAAACATAAAAGTTACCTCGGCATTAACAATATGAAATATGGTGTCCTCCACGTAATCATAAAAAGCGACTAAGTAGAGGCTTTCACGGCTATACTGGGAGTCGGACCAACAGCCACGGGTAAAACGACGGCGTATTCGGCCGCATGACTCTTGGCAGAGTTACCTACATTGCTCACCCAAGAGCCCATTTGTATCGCCGCGCCACAGAGTACATCGCTGCGCATGGAAGACATTGGCAGGTTTCGCTGAAAATCCTATTCAGTGGGTTTTAGTGTTGAAATGTTAAATAATTAACTCGCTGTCTCTCTCGGGCGTAGCCTCAGATACCGTAAGAAGGTAGATTTAAGTGAAAATAATTAATTGTTGAATAAAGTTATTAGGTAAATCAGGAGCTGGCTCTGCAACACGATACTAGATTTACTCAAAATATTTTTGAGCCTTTAAAAAGTAAACTAACTCCTACGAGAGTGAAATAGGAGAGTGAAGTTTACATGGAATTTTCTCATTTCTGGACCTACTCTATATATATATATACCTACTCTACTTATACTTCTAATAAGTAGAGTAGGTAAAATACGTAATATAGTAGGTAATATATGTAATATATAAGTAGAGTAGATAAACTTCCGCTTAAAAGGGTAAAAAGGCGGGGGAAGGGTTAAGTAAAATGTATAGAAATTAATTATCATCTCATATCTGAACTTAGCAGTATAAACATTGGTATATAGGGCCTGACTTTCTTATTTCTTAAAAATATAATTATGACAACCTTTATATTTCGTCGGACTAATTTAAAAAGGGGGCTGTTTTTCTCACGGTCAGGTTTATGTGGCTTGCTAGCGGGTTAGTGCACCAAATAACTTGGTCATTTTAACACCAGCTTCAAAACGAAGTAGGTACTGTAGTAACCTGTTACCTGTCTTTTATAGCAGTACCTACTTGCAGACGCAGAACAGATACGTATGACACAATTATAACGGGGTTAATTTAAACTGTGTCCTGATAACTAAAGTACACGCGGAAGAAGTCGCGGGCAAAACATTTCTCTAACTCTATATGTATAAAACTGAATTCCTATTTCCCTTGGTCTCGGCCTCACGCGTGAACGGTTAGACCGATTTCGATAATTCTTTTTTGTTGTGTTTGTTATTATCAGGAGAAGTTTCTTATCAAAGAAAAAAATTAAGAAAATTGATAATTAATATATTATTTTTTTACAAATTCGATTTTAATATCCATAGTTTAGACAGGAAAACGTCTGTCGGGTCAGCTAGTTATAAGATATAAATTGCTTATTATAAGACACATCAAAATAGTGTATTCGCCTTAACAGAGCTAAGACAGAGACTATGAAACGTTAATGGACGCATTATTGGATATAGTTTATTTAGCAGTTTAAGTTAGAAATCAATTACTCATTAGTTTTAAGACTAGATTTTAATTAAAATAGGGTCACAAGACCTTAAAATATTTAAAAAAAATAAGGAAGAGAATACACCGCTTTTCAGTACATTCAATGTGAGTTACTTACATCGCTTTAAAGTTCGCATAGTACAGTAGATTTTTATTATTTTCAGAAATTTGAATAGATTTTAAACCCAGGATAAAATATTGGTAGTCCCTGTAGCTTCGGGATTAAGAATAGAGCTACGGTATACCCCGCCTGATCGTAAGAGGCGACTAAAAGGGAGCTTCCGGGGATGCGAACGGTGAGAGTGGGAGCTTGACCCGTCCAGCTAGCAGCCCCGAGAGGGACGGCGGTGAATGCGTGGCCGCATGCCGTCGTGAACACCTGAAGGTGCAGGAGAGCACATCTGCTCTCCCGAAGATGGGCCCGTTCTGGGGCGCCGCGCGTGGAGGACACCAGTGCGATCCTATGGAGATCCCGGAGTCTTCACAAACGCAGAGGCAGGCCACCGAGGGAGTTTTAGTGCGGTCAAATCCCACATAACCCGGTATCCTCTCCCAAGGTGTCGGGTACCTTTTGAAGGTTTCCCCTCCGATACCAAAAAAAAAGCATAAAATATTGGTACAATGTCACAAAAACATAGACTTTCATTTTCGATCTTAGAGCGGTTTCGAACTAGCGTATATTTCGGCGTGTGTACGGTCATTTTGAAAACTTCAAATCTGTGCTGTTTCCCGCAAAAACGTATTTTACGAGTACAATACGCTGCCGCTGGTCTGAACCCGCTTAATCTTTATCGGAATCTGTCACAGATACGACATCAAATTTTTACCTATTAGTCTAGAACACTTTGCGGCCCATCGCTGGGCACGGGAACTTTTCGCATCACTGGGGAGGCCTGGCCTATTCCAAGGAGGACTGGTGGAATGCGGGTTAGTGGCCAATCTGCTTTTAAATACTATTAGAATACTGTTATCTATCTATATCAATCAGAACTCTAGGGTTAACGTGTCCTTTCGTTCATTTCGTCACTTTTCGTCAGAAAAAATCTTGGTTTTTTAAATAACTCAATCACACTCACTTTAATCCGCTTTAATCCATCGCAAAAATCCAGAGCAAGAAAATCAAGAAAAGAAATTAACACGAAAAAAAGGAGAGCGACAAACGTTCTCCTGATGTGAAGTCATAAAAGGTACTTCTCTACCATTAATCACTAGCTGATATGTCAATTATATTTGCTAGAAGGACTTTAAGACTATTAGTGTAATCTTTACATGTACCCATTCGCAGATTTCATCAGCAACGCAGCGAAGCCTACGTGCCTACAGAGATAGAGCGCCATCCCCCGGAAATGCGGCACCGGAAGCTTCTGCGTCACCAATCTTAATGCTGATAGGCAAATACACTTACATGAACTTACAAGTATCTACACATGCCAGGACTGAGAAAACCGAACAAGTTTATTATATAAGTATGAATTCTATACTAATAAAATAAAAAAACAACGGGTTGCACTCCGGTAGTGCCGGCAGAAGTGAAAACTTGAAATGAAATGAAATAATGAAATGAAATAGTTTATTAACATCCTGGGTAATAAATATAATATACACTTGATGTTTGTCATTGTTGTACGGCCATCAGCTGACCGTCATCTGCTTTGGATGCGCTAAGGCTTATATGGGCTAGGAGAAAAAAGCGGGCGGAAAAAAACTCCAGCCCTGTTTTAAAAAAAAATTCAGGTACAATGAGTATTTATTATGCAGCATGACTGTGGGGCGACAAGAACTTTGCCGGGGCTTGAACATTAACGTTGTGCGTTTTTGATACTTTGGAATGGTTAGGGAATAATTTCGGACGAATTGCTTTTATTATTAGTACTATTTTTCATCTAGTATTTTCAGTAGATTTTCATCTAGAATTTTTATAAAGTACTCACTCATTTCTTCCACTATTTCTTCGACACCTTTTTCATTAATAGATGCACTTTGTTTATTGTCCATATTTTAAATACTTGATATAAACGAATTTTACAAGTATAGACAGTCGAGCCGTCATCAGCTGTCACCCCTCCGTCTTAAGAATATTCGATCAGGCCACGTGTCCTGACGCGAGTTTAACATTTTTTACCCATCCCAAAAAAGTGCACAACGCCGCTGAAGAAGTTTTCACCTCAATAAATGTGAATATTAGTTTGTTTCTTTAGCTGTTTGTTGGTCCTTTTTTCACGTCGAAACAGTCCTACAAATTGAACTAATTTTTTGTACCAAGTTGGGGTGCTGGAGAATGACATTGCTTAATAATATCCCGAGAAAAATATCTCATCCCTTTGAGAAAAACGTGTAGTCCACGCAGGCGGAACCGTAGCCAGAAAGCTTGTTATTTATATTTTCATTAGCAGGCTGATAGATTAGATGATAGCCTAGTGGATATGACCTATTTCAGTGGAGGAACCTTCAAAAAATGCCTTGTATTAGTAGTGCTACCGGATTATATGGGATTCATACCTGACTAAATCTCCCATGTTGACCTGCCTTAGCGCTTGGAGAGGACTCTTGGATCTCCAGAGGAACTTACTGGTATTTCCATGCATGGCGCCATGCAGAATTGCATGCATTCAAACAGAAAACGGGAGTGAAGAGCCTCTTCTACACCATCACATTCACCGGTGTGAAGGACGCGGGATAACCGGCGGGACGTTTAAGCCTTAGACTCACTAATAATAAAATATTCGCTTTTTATAAGCAAAGTATGCTGTAGCTCTTATTATTTATACCGTTAGTGGATATAATAATATCCCGAGGAAAAGGAGGATATCACTAAGTTTCAGATCACTAGACTTAGTCACGAAATCTGAAGCTCTGATTCCAAATCCAGCAAGGCTTATTATGATACCTTCAAAACAATTTGACAAAATAAATTTTAAAGAGTTAGGAACAGGTGTTGGCTTCTCACACACTGAATGCAGGCCCAATAACACACTATTGTTCACACGGCAATAATCATAATTTACCAAACAAGGCGCGAGAACAATAGAGGATCGTGAAGGACAATGGAGTACACAATGGGAGCCGCACGCCCTAACCCGCTTAACCTTTATTCGTGTTGTCATATTTGGAATACATTGTCTTTTAACAAGTGTAATTGATAATTGATGACTCTAAATTATAAATATTATTTATCAACAACATGTCATTGTGTTGATGTTAGTCCTGAAAAATTCTTAAGAGAAAATTTGGCGTGTATATTTTTCATACATCGCTTTAGCTACTTTTGTTACTTTTCTCAAATTGCCTGTTACAAGCTGATTTTTTGCATTCATTTCCATCTCATTATTAGCGACTAAAGAAATAAATAGTAAGAAATATACTTATTGTTTTCAGTCCTGCCGCTGTAACGTACATATTTTACATTAAAACTTAACTCAATTTAACACTAGTCAATTAAAAGGTTAATATAGCTTTTAATTACATACATTCTTACAGCCTGGCCACGGAACATTCGCCGATGCGAATATACGCGCGAATAGTCGCCGTTGCGCGTGTGGCTTGATACGTACATTGCCATGTGTTTGTTTTAGACGCTTCGCCGTTCGCACTGCGCGAATATTCGCATCGGCCAATGTTCCGTGGCCAGGCGGTTAATTACATAGTTTCTTTACATTTATAAATAAAAATTTCAACACCAGGAATCTTTGTATTTTGAATACAAATGATACACACAAAACCAAGGATATAAAAACGTAGACTGAAAATAGGAACACGCAACTAGTCCAAACATTTAAATTTCACCCCACTGGAATTGAACCCAAGATTCCTTGCGCAACTTACCAGTATAGTGACCACTGCGCCATAGGTCATAAAATGAAAACTCATCATTTTCTCAGAAATAAATAAAACACATATCTCAACCAAAAGCGAAGTACTAAATTTCAACTGCATATACCGCGATACAACAGCTAACAAGCGGGAGTCCTCACAAATATCTAACCAGTGCTTAAAAAATAACGAATCATCTCCGCCTTTTTGAGAAAGAAAAAAATATCACATAATGGGTTTCCAGCATTGTGCTGTGTAGTCTTTTTACTCCCCACTTTACAATTTAAAGGTGTTTGAAAGACCTTTCCATTGACGCCGCCATTTTGAATTGTGCCCGAGTGTTATACAGGCGGCACTGCCCGAAATCCTTCAGTTTTAATCCGCCGGCAAAACACTCATAATTTCGGATTTCATTAACAAATTTTACATCGTTTCGGCAGAATAAGCGTAGGCGTGTTGAAAAATCCTTTAGTAGAAATATAATACACGTTACTTTAAGTACAGAGTACATTTAACAGCCAGATAATAAATAACGAACTGTGTGGTGCAACGGTTACCATACCGGACTGCCAATCGTGGTCCATGGTTCGATTCCTGGCAAAGTAGAAAGATATAAATGATAAGTTTTAGTTTTTGTTCTCGGTCTGAAAGTTTGTGTTCATCCACGTGTGTGTCTACGATACCCACGACTCAGGGTGTGGGTTCCTTCTGTGGAGCTATGGGTGTGAAACCTATAGCTCTACACTAGGCCTTCCGTGTCGTGGGTACTATAGACACAGACAAAGACAGGAACACAGACATCCGGGCCAAGTACAGAAATTTAAACTCATCATTCAAAATGCCTCACCTTGAATTGAGCCAGGGACCCTCAACCAGTCTATTACGCCATACTGATTACGTCAATATAAATATTAGGTAAAGAAAATTGAATGGCAGCTGCCACCTATAATAAAATTGATAGCCATAAATACTCAATAAATACTACGAAAAAATTAAAGACAAATTATTATTTATTTATGCAAAACAAATACACAGAAAAAATAAAAACCTGACAGAGAATTGGTTGGTTTTATAAATTTCTTCGGATGCAACGTTTCGTATAATTACAGCCGAACTTCACTTTCGATTAGTTTGTTTAAACCATTAATTATTTTATATTTTTAGGGTTATACGAAAAAATAATTATTTACAAGCTTTTATTTTGCACGCTCCTTTTTACCACGAACGTGTAACAGTTAAGGCATTTCCAGTGGACTACAAGTGGTTCTTCAAGAAAGCTGTAAAAAAAGATCTCCTTTAAAGCCGGCAATACTTAGGTGACTCCCCTCTAGTACATAGGCGACGGTGATCGCTTAACACCACGCGGTCCGTCTGCCTTTTTGCTCGTTTTATATAAAATTATATATATGAATTAAATTAAATTAAATGCACTGAAAAGAATATTTTTTTCTTTCTTTTGGTGGGTTGTACAGGTGTTCAACCCATAAAACGAAAATTTATGATTAATCCTATATCTAAAAATACTAAAGCACAAAAAAAAGATAGAGATAATTGTTCTTCACTCAAACATTGCTGAAAGAGCTACAAAAAGTCTATGGTCTTAAACACAAACTTTCAATCCCTTCTACAATAAAGTGCTTACGGAACCTTCTCTATACAGTAAAACCCCCACTGTTTCGGTTTTTAAATGTAATAACGAATATTTTGGATATGATACCAAAGAGCAATATTTTTGTTTTCTTTTACATTCTACGTAGGAAAATAAATGCGTACAAATTATAATCTAGGTCGATTACGGTGAGGCACGGTTAATGATAAAAAATATTATAATCGCAATGAAACAGTTTTATTCGTTATTTTATAATGAGCAGTTCTGGAGGGCTAGATATTTTTAAAGATTTCTGATACTGGTTGGAATAAAAAAAGTCTTGAAACGGGGTCAAGTGATTTGCTTGTGTAGTTTAAAGCAAAGAGTTTACACTTTCATTTTGGTGACGGCTTTTCACAGCTACAAACAATACAAAACCTGAATTCAAAAAGAAAATCGTTTACATTTGCCACGCTTAATATATTTGACCGCAAAAGGCGCGCGATTTATTGTATTCCAAACAGAATGCGCGGGAAAGTACAGTAAAAAACCACAGACTCGCAATTCAACGTATTCGGAACTTTATCTCTTTTCAGGATTCCGTAACTAAAAAGGAGAAAAGAAATCCATTAAGGGACTCGCTGTCCATTTGTATGACTGTCTTACTGACCCTTGCTGACACTTACTGACCCCTAGACTTTCTTTTTTTTTTCTTTATTTAAGAGCTTAATCACTGAGTGATTATGTCGCTCTATAAAAATACTACAAAAGATCTTTCAAGATACATTAAATATTACACATACACACAATATACATACATCATTGAAATTGTAATGACTGATTTGAGAAAACTTTATTATAAGAATTTAGTATTTTTGGAGTGAGGCATGGATAAAATAATATTAATGTCTGTGAAGACTTTCTTTTAGTAACGCACGATAGTACTCATTTGAAAGTAAAATCACATACTACAAGAAATATCTTGAAGCTAAGACAAACTGTAATTCAAATATTTGTTCAAAACAGTTGGCTTTTTGCTGCCCGTTTTATGCATTTCGTAAAAGAATCGAAACTTTCAGAGCATCAAAAATAAAAAAGTTAAAAATACTATTTACTTTATAAAAAAGTGTGCCCGAAATTTATTTTATTTAAATATTAAGTTGCTGCAGCCCATGGACATCTACGTATGACCTCAAACAAGTCGGAGTCTTAAGAGGCCGTGTACTAAATTTTGCCGACTTAACTGATTTAGCTGATTTTACACATGAGATTTTTATGATTAATCATTTCAATAATAAACTATTAAGTTGGCCACATTTTCATATTTTTTCAACATTGAACTTAGTCTATTTTGAGATAAAATGGGCCAGAAATTGCATTTGATTACGGAAAATTGGAATAATATTTCTAAACTGTGAACAAAAAGATTTTACATGGAAACAAAGAAGCTAGTGGTGAAGTAGCTTCTTGCTCTACTTGCTTTTTGATATTGATTGTCTGTAGCAGAGCAGAAAAGGGTAACGTCCTGGAATTAGAAAAAAGTAGGGAAGTCTTAACATAAAGGAAGCCTTCGGGGGCCTGCTTATTGGTTGTGACCTACTAAGGCCGTTTGTCCACCGCTGCCGCCATCGTCACCGAGACCGAAATGACGGTAGTAGCGCCGAAGTAGCGGTGTATTTACTATGCCTGCGTGTCCACCGCACGTCCGTCACTCGACCGACCGACCTCCCGTCCTCCTACCCTCATCCCAACTGCCAAGATTTCGAGTAGATCGGCGTGACCGCTAGAACGAGGCCCAAGATTTTGACGTCGATGTGCCGCCGGTAATACAAAACACATTTGAAACTGTCCACACACTGCCGTCGCACCGTAACGTTAACTCGGTTATTTTATTTTCTCTATCATCAATTATAAGTTGAAATAAAAATTTTAAAACTGTATTTTAAACTACGTATGTAAATCACCGATCGGTCGCGGTGGGCAAACGATCGCCGTCACGTCATCTTAAAATCGGTGCGAAATAAACTCGTACTCATTAACGGTCCGGTGACGGCGGCGGTGGACAAACGCTCTAAGGTTGTATGCACGTCTTCTGTGGTTTATTTAGGTTGCCGTCAGTACGATTGAAAAGTAACTCTAAATTGTATCTTAATGTCTGTTTACCTTTGCGTAACTGATGCTATTTTTACGATAAGTTAATCCATGACTTTTTCCCTTGTACGTAACTTCATATATCAGGTCAATTGAACATTTAGGCGAAAACAAATATATGGTTTATTTGAAAGTTTCTTGAAAAAACGGTGCTGTTGGACCTAAGAATTTGTAAAAAAAAATCACATACTCGTATTTATAATAAACTATCCGATGTTCGTAGTAAGCCTGAAAATGCAAGAGTTTTATTAAAAAGGTCTTAAACTTTGTGGATCGCATTAACCACACTGTTTTACATCCTGAATATCCCTTTTCACGGTCTTTACTTGGATAGGTATGTAAGGAATCTTGTAAACCTAATGGCATAATTACTCCGGATTTATTTACTTTATTAATGCTTTTTGAAGTAACTATATTTTTATTTGACGACCTGCGTGGCGCAATGGTTACCATACCGGACTGCCAATCGAGGGGTCCCAGGTTCGATTCCCGGCGAAACAGAAATTTCAATGATGAGTTTAAATTTCTGTTCCCGGTCTGGGTGTTTGTATTCTTGTCTTTGTATGTGTCCATGGTACCCACGACACAGGGTATTTATTTATTTACTTTATTTACCAAATCCTTTTTTCTACAAATATTTTAGTATTCAATGTATATTTCATACCTCGTATTAACAAGACATCAAAAAAGGCAGCGTAATCCTGGTACAAAGAAATTCCCCGTGATCCATACTGATTGATTACGGCCCGAGGGCGGGCGGATCCGAGTAAACGATATGTTCAGAATCGGAAAATAATACCATAAGGAAATTCACGTATGAATGAAGCTTGATTCACAAAACTAAAAATAAGAATTTTATTAATGGCTGCAACCCTTTTTGCGTCCCACTTTTGGGCACGGGTCTCTCCCCATTATTGGGGAGGCCTGGAGCATATTCCACCACGCTGCTCCAATGCGGGTTAGTGGCCAACCCGCTGTCGGATGTTTTCAAACCGCCCATAAGGCCTCCGACAAGGTTTAACGACTGTTATATATCGACAACAACCGGGACCGACGGCTTAAATTGCCCTCCGAAGCACGGAAACGCGCATGAAATTTTTGCCACTAGCGGTCACCCATCTCACACCCGACCGCGCCCGTTTGGCATAGTTGCATAGATCATTTGCGTACTACGCTAACCGCCAGGCCATGTGCGCTTCTGAAAAAAAATATTCTAGAAATCTATTTTGTTTTATAGGATGTACAACTTTTATGCTTGGACAAGTACTAACACTGCACCCATTTCTGCAGTGAAACAATTGTACTGTGTTTCGGTGAAACTTAGAACTTTCCTCGCGTTGCCGACCAGGCTGCTGTTATGAGGCGATTTTCAATCTCCGATGTAGCAGCGCCATGCATGCGACAGACAAGACCTCAGACAAGCGTACTTAAAGTTTTATTTAGATGTCCATGGACTCCAGCTATTTAACACCACTATTTGAAAAAAAAACTTGGAATAATCTCGAGGGTATGGTCTTGAGCGTATCTAATGAAACTTAAGTTTGTGAAGATTGGATAGTTTTTATCGCGAAAAATAGGCTTAAAGGCGTTGAAATAAGGGATGAAAATTTAAAGTGTTGTCATCGTCAAAGATTAAAACATGACACTTTATACTTAGGCACTAGATAGGAAGTAAATAAATATTTAATTTTGTACTATAGTTTTTTACATTTCGACCTAAATGGGGAAGAAATAGGGGAAACATTCGTATGTAACGATGACCGAAAACTGAATAGCTTATATAAAAGATAGCTGAAAACTGAATTAACTTCTGCACATAGTTTTTTAAGTTATTTAAATACCTTTGCTGGAAATTCAGTTTTCGAATACAGGTAATTTACATATTATTGTGGAGTCATAGCGTCGACAAGTTTGCGAAGTCGAAGCGAAGTTGCGCTTCGTTCCCATTGAGGGAGCAGCTGGTTCCAAATTCTTCGTAGAGTCCTGTTATTTACTCGTATAGTTAGTGACTTCTTTATTTTATTGAGGCATATAGTTATGAAATGAAATGAAATGAAATTAAATGACTATAGTTAGTGACTTCATTATTTCTATTAATCTTTAGATTACCTTGATTGATCACGTAAATAGTGAGGTGGGTGAATTTTCATGATTCGATGTGGAACGAGCTACCTCTACATAAATGGCTAAGATTATGTGAATTGTTTAATTTGTGTGACAACTAAAATCTGAAATTAGTACAAGTCCATCCATCCATCCATCAGCCTTTTACTGTCCACTGCTGGACATAGGCCTCCCCTAAAGTTCGCCACTCCTCCCGGTCCTGGGCCTTCTGAATCCAGCGACTACCCGCTGTCTTCTTCAGGTCGTCAGTCCACCTGGTTGGAGGGCGGCCTGTACTCCATTTGCCGAGACGTGGTCTCCATTCAAGGACCTTTCTTCCCCATCGGTTGTCGGTCCTCCTAACTATATGGCCTGCCCATTGCCACTTCAGCTTGCAGATTTTGAGAGCTATGTCGGTAACCTTAGTTCTTCTACGGATTTCATCATTACGAATTCTGTCGCGTAGAGAAATACCAAACATAGCCCTCTCCATCGCTCGCTGGGCGACCCTGAGCTTATGGAAAAGGCTAACTGTAAAAAACCACGTCTCAGCGCCGTAGGTCATCACTGGCAACACAAACTGCTCGAAAACTTTCGACTTCAGGCACTGAGGTATTCTGGACAAGAAGACACTTTGTAGTTTCCCGAACGCCCGTACAAGTACCAGTCTACATATTTGGCTAATGTCCGTGTGAATGTGTCTGTTGCGTCACGGTACAATAAGTTACGTTTTCACGCCTAAACTATTGGACCAATTAAGAGTTTAAAAATAAGCAGTTATTGTAATCGTCGAAGACATAAAACAAAAAAACTTTGTGTTTACGTTCTTCATCAGAAGTAAGTAAATAATGATAAATATAAATAGGTAAAAATTTCATGCGCGTTTCCGTGCTTCGGAGGGTACGGTTATTGTCGATAGATAACAGTCGTTAAACCTTGTCGAAGGCCTTATTTGCGGTTTGAAAACATCCGACAGCGGGTTGGCCACTAACCTGCATCTCCACCAACCCGCATTGGAGCAGCGTGGTGGAGTAAGCTCCAGGCCTCTCTAACAATGGGGAGAGCCCCCTGCCCAGTAGTGGGATGCAAAAAGGGTTGCAGCCAAGTAAATAATTATATTATTATGTATTATATTATTATGATATAGAAGAAAAAATCGTTTGGAATGATAACCGAATCCCACACGGGCGAAGCCACGGGCGGAAAACTAGTAATATATTATAATAATGGCAGCAACTCGCTGCGGATAGCAAACACACAATGAATGTCCATAAATTCTCGACTCCTGCATCTGAACATGCCGATATTCTAAAACTATTTGCGTATTGACATACGAGTAGGGGTCTGGGTAGGGCTGCCATCCGTCCGGAATTCCCCGGATTTGTCCTAGCTTGAACGGCGTCCGGGGGCCGGGTATAACCCGGACACTTTTGTTGTCAGGGGAAATCCATTTTTTTATAGATAAGCGATAAATTGAAATAAATTTTACTTAAAAATTCAACCAAAATAACGCGCATTCAAGAAGGCTCGGCAAAATAGTCGACGATCGAATGGAATTAAAAAAATATAATGCTTTTATTTTTGTTGCAAAGAAGTAATTTTCCAGAGATGTCCGGGGAAAAAAACCATATTTCGCCCAAATGTCCTGGATTTTTGCCGTGTTTTGAGGCGTTGGCAATTTAGGTGATGGCAGCCCTAGATCTGGGGGCAATTTAGTACTGTAGATAGATATAATATAGTACTACTACACAGTTCGAATATGCAAGTTTAACAGATTTGCTAGGGATTTAAGCTCTAAAAATTCTACGTTTGACTTGTAGTATGTGTATTTAGAGAGCAATGATAGTCTAGCGGTCAAAATACTGGACTTTAACGCCGGACCCACATGTCGAATTCCCGGCGTGCATAGTGTTCTGCTAGTGTGACTCTTACGCCGAAGTCTGGGTCTGACGCTTATTTTTGGCTTATAGAAGTAGGTGCTATAAAAAGTTGCAATCTTCATGCCATGGACTTCACTTTAGAATTCTATAGCTTTCATTACTAATCTGAAAGTGCATCTAATAGCTTTTAACGAGCAATTCTTGTATATATCTATATTTTTTTTAATCTCGGAAACGGCTCCAACGATTTTCATGTTTAGTGCCCAGGGGTTCGAGGTTGATAGATTGATCTAGCTAGGATTTATTTTTAGAAATTGTCGTTTTATTTAATGTTTATACCATTAAATATAAACTGAAAAATATGACTCTTACTGACATCTATTGAAGAATATTAATAATATTGTGGCGTAGAACGCCGTCAAATGTCGACCGTCAATCCGCCTTTCAAACAAATGACAATGTCGATTTGAAAGACCTGTATAAAAATTACGTCAATGGCATTAAAGCTTCCTTGGACGAATGGTTATGTAGTCTGACTGCGGAGCTAGAGACCAACTTGAGGTTTCAAATATGGTATAATATTTTCCTGGTTGTGTTTTGATTCTTGATGTACTACTATAGCTTAGAATTTTTTATTTCCTTTATAAAGCTCTCAGTAAAGTCTGCTGTACCTGTTTCACTTGGATCTTTGACAAATTTGCAATCCAATATATTAACTGTGGTTTCGACTTCAGATTTATCTATTGGGAACCTTTTGGGAGAGGGCGAGAGGGACCTTTAACTAATGCAAATGAGTCAGTAATATAAGGAGTGCTTGTTTGAGTCGAATGTTCGAGTCGAGGGTTCAAACCTCAACTTGCATTTTTTATTTTTGCGACAATATTTTTTTAATTGGTAGCTATTTCAAAAGGTTTTGTTAAGTACACTAAGCCAATGAATGTTTTGCTTAAAAAGAAACCAAGAAAATCAATCGTTTTTATCCGAGCAACGCTCGGGCATCCAGGTACTTAATATTAATACGTACATTTGAAAGTGTCGATGCTCTAAAACTATTTGCGTATTGAAATAGCTACCTAGGGGGAAGTTTGTGCTGTAGATACTCGTAGATACGTGTTGACCACAGCTCCGCTATGCAAGCTCAGAATCGAATTACACAGCTGTTCGTATTTGACGGAAATTCCTGAGGGGATGGTGACGCCTGCGAACAAATACTGTGTGTTCTCCAGAGAGCAAATCTCTCACTTGATTGCAGTCTCAGTCAGTTTCAACTAACAATCTGATTAATAGAGATAAACACGCTCTTAAAATATTCCTTTCATTCAATTCTGAACTGAAGAATGCGTCCGCGCGAAAAGAGATTTGAAATAATTTTTAATTCATCTACATATTAATTTATTTATTTTGTACACAAAGATATTAAAAAAACATGAAAAGAAGAAAATATGTACAGGGTGTTACTTATTCCTAAAAGAAATTTCTTCCAGTAGCACCAGGAATGGATAGAAATTGTGAGAAAATTACAAATTTAGTGTTCACGCAAAAATATTTGTCTCATTATTTGTCGCCATGAGGTTTGATTTGACAGACATCTTTAAAGAGGATTCATTTTTCAAACAATCTAAATCGTACCAAAAACATTTTCTTGTAACATACAAGTGTTCGTAGAAAAGTTTAGAAATTTTCAATTGAACTCTTAAGATAGTCACTAAATCGTCTACAAAATTTTACTGGACACAAAAAACACAGGTTAGGGATATAATATTATAACTTTAATTTTTAAATCTGTTACACATGTTTAAATATAATTTAAAATGCAAAACAACTTTTGTAATACCCATATTTGTGCAAATAAATTATTTTCATTTACATAATGCAACTAACACTTTTAATATTTCTCAAGTGATTAAAGTGTATTAATCGAATTCGTATTGAACACCGGTGAAACTCCCGCCCCGACGAAGGTGCCTGAGAGCAAACAGTATACTTGTAAGTAAACATTTACCATCCCGAAGACCGGATTTCAGGTTTAATTAAAGAGAAAATACCAATTCATTCTTGATAATAATAAATGTCCTTCATTTAATATTAAATTATGGTTCAAATGAGGCATAACAAATTAGGCCACCTACTCGCTAAATTAAAAATTAAAATTTAAGTAACTTTTCAAACTCATACTTCCACACTAGCATACCCTGTGTCATGGGCACCGGAAACACAAAAAGACAATCCAGTCAAAACTAAAAAATGTGATTCTTAATATTCACAACCAGAACAGTTTAAACGTTAAATCACGGTCACACAAAATATTTTCATTTCTCATTGATGCGCTGTTTGTCGTAATAGTTACCATGCTGGACTGTCGATCAGAGGGTCACTGATTCGATTCCGGCAGAAATTTGTCCTGAGTTCAGTCTACCCAGAGTTGGTGTTTCTGTCTTTATGTGTGTCCATGGTAATCACGACCAGAAAGTAGGTACTAATATGAGTTTGTGGCGTAATTTATTTATTTACTCAATTTCATTAATAAATGAAACTGCATCATGTAATACTATTGATGATATTTGATAAACCAGCTACCAGGCTAAAATTATTACGTAACGTAAATCTTTGGAACTGATTCCAATTATTTAGGGACTTGGTAGATAACATGTTTGACGAAGACTTCACCGAAGATTGAGCGTTTGTGACCACAAATATTGGATATGTCATTCCAAGTGAGTTGTTTGACAAACGGAAGATCGAAATCCAATGATATTTACTGTATTACGCTTTGCAAGCATTGCGGCATTGTTCGCTAGATTTAAAACGAATTCGGATTTAAAAATCATCTGTAACCAAGTCGGCGAAGTAATCGCATGCGCTACGTGAAGTTCAAAGAATTGGTTATAACGGTGGTCGCGCCGGTGAATCAAATCGGTTTTGGAATAGGATTAGTCTGTGGTCCAGATTGCAAGCACAGGCGGAAGCGAATGTAATATATACGGAATAAGTGGTTTTCTATATTTTAAAAATAACAGTATATCTCATTAATGATTAGTGGCAGCAATAGCGTGGTTGGTCCCAGGTTTCCAATACAAAATTAAATTAGCGTTTACGCCTCATACCATATTTGACTGTCACCTGTTGCAAAATTATTCCAAAAAAATAGATGGCGATCAGGGAAATATTGAACATTTTGATCAAGTATTTAAGGAGTCAATAACGT
Source organism: Pyrgus malvae (assembly GCA_911387765.1). Classification (NCBI taxonomy): domain Eukaryota; kingdom Metazoa; phylum Arthropoda; class Insecta; order Lepidoptera; family Hesperiidae; genus Pyrgus; species Pyrgus malvae. The sequence continues at coordinate 866,091 of OU426960.1, read as the reverse complement.
TTGCTTTTTCTACTCAAATATGACGCCTTGCCTTAATTTGCAATTTATCAACATCATTAAGTACTACTTACAATAAAATACACGCTCGCCCCAATGTACATTAGGGCTCCTTACGCCGAGGTGATCATGGACTTATGAGTACAAGGCGTGGTGTAATTAGTACTGTAGCCTATTAAAATCTGCGTCTCTATAACAACAATTTGGTCTGAAGTCCTGCATGGAGCGATCTTAAATTGAAGCGAAGCCTACCCATTGGAAACGGCAGTAAATTTTCTCCACTCGCTACCGCTCACACTAGGGCCACAGAAGAAGCAGGACGCGGCATACCCGCGGGATCGGCGCGCCCTCTACCGCGATTGGTTTACTGTTTACACACGAGATTGCAGCGAATTGGAGTGTGGCTTCAGGATTAGATTGATTTCGGACACGTGTGCGTTCCGACTGTGCACCTGTTCGAATGGGTTTAATGGAATTAAAATTGTCTTTTTAGACTTTTTAAGTGTCTGGGTGGAGTCTAGAATTGCAATGAATCGAAATGAATCGATTAGAGAACGTTTTATTTATTTTATGACGACTTTTTACCTAGACCGAAATTCAGTTTGCATATCGATTAAAATTGAAAGTTAATAAAAGAGAAAGCATTCGAAAACTATTTGTTTTTGAATATAAAGGAAATATTAAATGTGTTCATTAGATATTGCCAGAAGCATAAGTATAACAAATTTAATGAGCTAAAAGCCACCGGTATAGAATATTCAATACAAGGATATTTCCTTGTTGTTGACATTCCTTGGGTTCAAATAAAATTATAGTAACTATATTTATTTAAAACGCACAAATTATTTTTAGGAATTGACAAACCTATGTTAAAGTATGAAAAATATGCTAGAATTTTAAACGTAAAGGCTTCACAAACTAAACGAATATAGTAAGGCAAACAACGTGACTTGTAAAATGTTATGAACATCTTCGAGAATATTCGATAAAAAAACCCGGTAACGTATTGCGCCCCTCGATAACTGATCCGCCCGCAGGCCGTAATCAATCAGAGGGATCAAGGCGTATTTCTTTGTACAAGACCAGCTTCTTTACATTATGCGTTCCTGGTACTTTTCTGTGATACTTTTATGTATGAGTATTGTTAGAAAATAGATCTATTGATGTTTAATTTGTATGAAAACATCTGTTCGTCCCTTATTAGACGACCTGCGTGGCGAAATGGTTACCGTGCCGGACTGCCAGTCGAAGGGTCCCGGGTTAGGAAAAACATTGACAGTAATAAACATGACAAAATGTTAGGGGAGAAAGGTCCAAGAATGGCGATCATATAAAAGGAGCACGGGCCGCCCCCCAATCTGGCTCTGAGATGGACTGACGAGAAGAAGATTAAGAAGACATCGGGAAACTGCTGGATTCATAGGGCGCAGGACCAGGTGGAGTTGCAAATATTAGTCGAGGACTATGTCTAATGCCGTCTTAAGGTGGCCATTGCCGAGGCAAAAGACCACGCCAGGGCGGAAATGCTGGAGGGTTTGGACAACGACCCGTGGGGGAGACCGTACAGGGCGGCGCGTAAACAGCTGCGCCCCATCGGTCCCCCGGTGACGGAGACCCTCCAGCCGGATGTACTGGATGGGGTGATCCGGGTTCTGTTCCCGGTTAGAACGAACTTCACCCCACCAGTGATGAATCCGCCTGTGGGCAGCAGTCCGCCGGCAGAGGACTTCGTTCCCCTGACGCCGGCGGAGTTTGAGACTGCTGCAAGTTGCCTCAGTGGCAAAAAGACGGCACCAGGCCCAGATGGAGTGCCAGCGCGTGTGCTCGCCATCGCCGCCAAACACATGGAGGAGCGGTTTCGGGACCTCTTCGATCGGTGTTTTGCCACCGGGAGGTTCCCGAAACCCTGGAAGGAGGGACAGTTGTGCCTCCTTCGCAAAGAGGGGCGGCCGGCGGACTCACCGTTGGGCTATCGCCCCATCGTGCTCCTCGATGAGGCGGCGAAGTTGTTTGAGCGGGTCATTGCGATCCGTCTCAACGAGCACCTGTCGTGGACCGGCCCGGATCTCTCCGACGCGCAGTTCGGGTTTAGAGTGGGCCGATCCACGATTGACGCCCTCAAGAGGCTGAAGAGCCTCACAGTGGAGGCCGCGGAGCGGGGGCAGGGAGTCCTGGCGGTGTCCTTTGACATCGCCAACGCTTTTAACTCTATCCCCCACTCCACGATTATGGAGGCACTTCGGTTTCACGGGGTGCCTCTGTACTTGAGGGCGTTGCTGGCAGACTATCTGGGCCAACGGGAGGTCCTCTTTGTTGGAAAAGACGGCCGTCTGCAAAGGCGTGCCGTCGAATCCGGGGTTCCACAGGGCTCGGTCCTGGGTCCCTTGCTGTGGAACCTCGGATATGACTGGCTGCTCCGGGGTGTTCTCCTGGCGGGCATGAGTGTCATCTGCTATGCGGATGACACACTCGTCACTGCCCGCGGGAGAACGTACGGAGAGGCGGCGAGGCGGGCCTCTGCAGGCGGCACGCTTGTCGCTCAGAGGATTCGCCGCCTCGGCCTCAAGGTGGCGCTGGAGAAGACCGAGGCCCTATTTTTCCCTGGGCCCCGGCAGCGCCTCCCTCCCGACGCCCACATTATTGTGGGCGGCGTGAGGGTTGAGGTCAAGGCCCGGCTTAAATACCTGGGCCTTACCCTGGACAGCCGGTGGCAGTTCGGCGCGCACTTCGCCGGGCTGTCATCCCGCCTTATCCGCGCAGCGGACGCGTTCAGCTGGCTCCTGCCGAACCTTGGGGGTCCAAGCTCACGATGCCGGCGTCTTTATGCCGGCATCCTAAAGAGCATGGCGCTGTATGGCGCCCCTGTATGGGTGGACTCCCTGCATCGGCGGGAGAACGTGGCCCTCCTCCGCAGGCCCCAACGGGCCATTGCACAGCGGGTGGCGAGGGCTTACCGCACTGTCGGGTTCGCGTCCGCATGTGCGCTCGCGGCAACTCCTCCATGGGAGCTGGAGGCCAGGGTGCTGGCCACCGTCTATGATTGGACGGCAGCGCAAAAGGCGCTGGGTGAGTGGCCAGCCCCTGAAGAGCGCAACGCGGTGAGGCGGGATGCGCGCGAGGCTATGGTCCAACTGTGGAAGGAGGACCTAGCCTCCGCGCAGTTTGGACGCCGCACTCTCGACGCCCTCGGTCCTGTGATCGAGGCGTGGGAGGAGCGGCCGCATGGGTTCCTCACCTTCCGCCTGGTGCAGGTACTTTCCGGACACGGATGTTTCGGCAATTACCTGCACCGAATCGGAAGGGAGGAGTCCCCGTCGTGCCACCATTGCGGCGCGGCGGAAGACTCGGCGCAGCACAGCCTTGAAAGTTGCCGGGGCTGGGAGGAGCAGCGCCGAGTCTTGTGCACGGTTGTCGGCCGGGACCTTTCGCTGCCGAGCATCGTTAGGGCCATGCTCGGAAGCGAAAGAGGCTGGAAAGCCGTTGCCTCCTTCTGCGAGGAAGTCATCTCGCATAAGGAGGCGGCGGAGCGGGAGCGAGAGGACGATCCGTCCCAACCTCCGCTCCGCAAACGCAGAAGGGGAAGGAGAAGACGGCAATACGACCGTTCTCTCCCTCCCCCTGGTGGTGGCCTGCAGGTTGGAGGTACGGGGGTGCCTCCACCTGCATTGCACAGGCCATCACCGATGGACAGGAATGACCCGGCGCTCCCGGTCATTCCTGTAGCCTCCCCATAAGGGGAGCGTGTAGGGCCTGCCAAGATAGGCAGGCAGTCGCCGACGATGTTGTGGAAGCAAAGGCTCTGCCGATTTCCCACGACATCGTCACGATGGCGATGGAGGAGCGCAGTAGGGTTTAGTGGGTATACCCCTGCCTCGTAAAGGCAGGGGGAGTCCCACACACCTCCCTCTGTCCCCCCGACAGAGGTCGAGACGGTGCGTAAATGCATTCCCTACTTTAAAAAAAAAAAGGACTATGTCTAATGTCTGATGGATGGATTCAACTTACTTACAGCAAGTGACAAATTGACAAGTAAAAAGTGTCTTATTCAAAGTTTGAACTCTGTACACCTGATATAGAAAAGTAAGTAGTATTTCTAAACAACTTAGTTATTTAGCCTTAGTTATTTAGCACACATTTCGTAACCATAACTACCTACATAAATAAAATAAAATAAAAATATTTTTTAGAAATGCAACATTATCACAATTTCTTTTAAAAGTAACTGACATCAAGATGTGAAGAACGATCGGATAGTCTCCATAACAACGCAGTCCGGCGGAGAGGGAAGTGTGAAATTCGTATCGAACGAAATCGGAGCGCAGCGAATCGGACGACTGATATCCGGCACTCCAAGCGATATACGAGAGTGAGCTTTGTGGTTCCACCTATTCTATTACCGAACAACTAAAAAACGTGAGACGTCGCAAGAAGCCCGGAATTATTACATACAAAACACAAAAACATTTCAATTATTTCGAATAGCTAATGCGTAAAAGGATAGGGTAGGTGAAAAGAGATGAGCAACGATGGCCGAGTGATAAAAAACCGCGGTCGCACGGTAAAAAGTCGCGGACGCGAGTGATTTCAGGTTCAAATCCTTGGCGTGAACGTCTAACAAAGAAATTCGTAATGTGCGGATTTATCGCTGCTCCACAGTGATGGAAAATATCGTGATATTTAATTGATAACGATTTTCTCCATCACTGTGCATGCTTGAGAGAAATTCATATTTTCTCGAATCCGCACTTGGTCAGCGTGGTGGGTGGACTATGGCCTAAATCTCTCTCACTTGTGAGAGGAGACCTGTGCCCAGCAGCGGGACATAAAAAGGGTTGAAAAAATGAAAAGAAATATGAATAAAGAACAGGTTACTAAATCACTAACGATGTGAACATTACGACTCCTAGCGCCCATCTCCTCTCTCTAGGGCTTACAGAGGGCAGAAAAGAAGCCGGAGCCTGGTAGAAGACATACCACCATACCGTCTCAAGATCTTCGGGTCGGTTCAGGCCAGCGTCCCCTTGCTATTATTTAATAAGACGAATTGTGACGCGAGGCGGCAGGTAAACTGTAAGAGTATTAAAAAGTGAGTGGTTAAAAACCATCTTCTATTTGACAAACCCGTTCTACCTATCTCTCTGTCAGCGAAACACGTTACTTTAAAGGAAGTGGTCTCACTACACACTTACCTATAAAAAGAACCGCTGCAATGGCGCCCAACGTGGTCTCTTCTGATAAAGGCCGTAAAACTAAATAGATACGACCCATGTGGCGTAATTGTTACCATGCCGGCCTACCGATCAGAGGGTCCCGGGTTCCATTCCCGGCGAAGCTGAAATTTGAATGGGTTTAAAATTTCTGTTATGATCTGGGTGTCTGTGTTTCTGTCTGACTGTGTGTCCTAGACACCCACGACACGGGGTATAGGTATCTACCCTACTGTAGGGCTATTAGTGTGAAGCGTTATTTTATTATTATTTGAAAAACCAGTATGTAGGTCGATTTAACCTTTTTTTTTTTTGGTTTCGCTGGGGGAAATGCGTTACGCATCCCCTCCCGCAGAGGGGTATGTGGGACTCCCCAGGGGCAATACCCCCTGGTATACCCACTAAAACCCCCAGCGTGCGCACGTCCGAGCCAGTCCCTTAGGACCGGTCCGACGGCGTCCAGCGTCCGGCGGCCGAAGTGAGCGGCGGCGAGGTCCTCCGCCCAGTGAGCAATGACGGCATCGCGCGCCTGCTGTCGGACGGCCGCTTTCTCTTCCGGGGCCGGGTGCTCTCCAAGCGCCCTCCGCCCCGCCGTCCATTCGTATACACCCTGGAAAGCACCTCCGCCTCGAGTTCCCAAGGCGGGGTGCCGGCCAGGGTGCACGCAGCCGCAAAGAGGTCGATTTAACCTAGGTTATGTCAGTCCCACATAACCGGCGCAGTTGTCTGCGTTGGAATGCAAATGCAGGTGAATTCACCACTTCCCTACCGCTAATCGCCGGAGGTAGCCCTTTTCCACCTTGCCTGCACATAAAAATAAAATCAATAGGTACAGAGTGATTAAAAAAAATATTTAAAAGCACAATGGCGAAAATTGAAACATAATTGAACCAATCTAATTCTAATCTTCAATATGTAAGTAGAATAAAATCGAAGGTATACAGCACTCACTATCGCAAAATTTGATTTATTCCCGAAGCCCATGAAACACTGTATTACCTACGGAACCAGTCTCGTATTGCTCTTGCGTTTGGCTGATATTTTTTATTTCGTTTCATTTGTCGCTTCGATACTTTCGATTTGCTGCCTCTTATAATAAAGAAACTTAGTTTCAGCTTTAGTCGGCTGCGTCTTCGCATCCCATCTGCCACGGGGAAAATTCATTTCATTAAGTTTATACAGAGATATTGTAAAAACTGTCCGACGAGAACATTTTCTGTCTCTCCTTACTTATATTTCATTTCTTGAATTCAGTCTAATTAGGAAGAATTTATTTTCATTTCATAGGATCTAGAATTAACTACATTTTTATCTTGTTACTAACCTTCCGCCAGCGGCTTCGCTCGCAACAAATCAAACACGTAAATAAAAATGGAACGCTGTGTCTAAATAATAAAAATTTTATACTTTCATTCAATGTCAATGTAACAGCTGCTATGTAAAATAGACGGTAAATTTACGTATATTGCGAAATCTAACAATTTAAATATACATAAAAAAATCATCTAAAATTTAATGTTTACCATAAAAACATTTTATGAAGCATAAAATATATAAATCTTGAAAAACAAGTCAAGAAATTTTCATTTTGGTCAAAGAATTTCTACATTTACAATCCTTTCTTTTAGGACCATAAACATTCTTGAGCAATGACCATTTAGAACACCTCAAAAGTTATTGCTCAAAATGAACTTTATTGTTTGCGTGAGAAAGTTTAAAATGGGCAATATAAATTCGCAGACGAGTTTTCGTGGGGTGAAAATCGTTTTATGGCAGTTAGATAGACTGCGCAACGGCGAGGGTTCCACTAGTTTTACGATCTGTAGTTTGTACCTACTAGTGTTGTTACAATGTTAGAATTTTGACGTTCGCGAATCCGAATGCGAATACCAATATTCATCTTCATCGCGAACGCTAATGCGAATGTTGACTTTCAAATAGACATTGGAAGTTTAATTTTGGTTCAACACGTTTTTTTTGTTTTCTGTAAAACAAACAGTACATTTTATTTGAAAATAGTATCTTGTTATAATCTGCTAAATAAGTACAAGCCTTAGAAAAAAAATATATTATTGTAACAAGAACTGTTACACCTACCTATTATTACACCTAAATCTATGGAAGTTCTCTTTTTACAAAACATATTATTATTAAAAACAACCCACACAGATTGCTTTAAGGATAGATGTAAATTATTTATTGTTCATATATCACATTTACATTTTAATTAGAATAACACAAATAAGAGATACAGTATTCCTAATCTAGTTGCTTCAAGACTGTTCCATATAAAAAATATTATTCAGACAGTACAAGTAAAAATAAATTAAGTTTTTAACAAAAAAATAGAACCGACTTCAAACGGTAAAAAATAAAATTGTTATGTACCTACTTCTTCTTGCTTATGGTAATGATTCTTAAAACTATTTCTGGAGTGGGGCCCTTAGTAAATGTCGTACCTATCGTTCTAAATTGGCACCGACAGTACAGACAGTGGGACAGTACCTACTTCTTCTTGCTTATGGTAATGACTGTTAAAACTATATTGGAGTCGGTGCCCATTCAGAACGAAAGGTACACTATATTTACTAAGACAGGACATTTCACTAAGGGCCCGACTTCAAAAATAGTTTTAAGAGTCATTACCATAAGCAAGAAGAAGTAGGTACAGAACAATTTTATTTTTTACCGTTTGAAGTCGGTTCTATTTTTTGTTAAAAACAATTTATTTCACTCTTTTTAGTAATTTTAATAATTCTGTATGTATTAGCATAATTGGAAAATTTTTCACTTAACTTCTAAACTTTAAACAGATTTACCTTTTATAATCATGTTTATCTAATAGCCATCTAAAAGTCTGAAAGAATACTAGTATCAGTCCACCTGAACGTATAAATTAAAGAATTTGCTCTCAGCTCCTAACCGTTGAGGAGTTGTACCTTCAATCATCAGTTAAGCAACAGCAGGTGATAATTACCAGACACAAATATTTGTATTATGTTAAAAATATGACTAAAAGAATGTGTGTGCCTATTAAGTTTCAGTGTTTCCCTCGATTTCCCTAATATCACATCATCAGATTTTGACATGGTGACAGTTGGACCACCTCAGGAATGTAAGATTTCGAACAAAAAACCATTTATTGAAAGAATTTGCTCTCAACTCCTAACCGTCGTAGTACCTTCCATCATCAGTTCAGCAACATGATATGATGATAATTATACACAAACGTCTATACTGCTTTGTAAAAATATGAAAATCATTTGTTGTGCTATAAAATTTGAATGTTCCCTTCGAATTTCTCTGGGATCCCCTCATCAGACTTTGACTTGGTGACAGTTGGACCACCTCGGGAATGTAAGATTTCGAATAAAAAACTATTTATTGAAAGAATTTGCTCTCAACTCCTCACTGTCGCAGTACCTTCCATCATCAGCTCAGCAACATGAGATGATGATTTCTATGCGTAAATATCTCTTATACTTCAGAAACTATAAGAAAATCAATGTGTGTGCCTATAAAATTTGAGAGTTCTCCTCGATTTCCCTGGAATCCCATCATCAGATCCTGATTTGGTGACAATGGGACCACCTCGGAAGTATAAGCATACGAACAAAAAAAGAATTTTGAAAATCGGTCCACAAACGGCGGAGTAATTGGTGAACATATATAAAAAAATACATACAACCGAATACAGTACCTCCTCCTTTTGGAAGTCGGTAACAAATATAAATGTCGTCAGATGTATTATTCCATATCCATCTAATTCTTATATCTTATCCTTTTAGTTCGTCAAATACATTCCCCAAACATTCGCATAGTTTCTTACGAATGTTCGTTTGCGAATCCGAATGCAAACATTCGTTACATCACTAGTTTGTACGACTCAATTGTATTATTCCGGGGCCTTCCTTACAAACGCCTATTAAAAGTCTAACCGGCAAATAATTTCAAAGTAATTGAGTTTTATGGCGACAAATAGACGGTGGGTCTTTACGTTGCTTGTCAAACGGCAATAAAGTCGTAACATGGAAAAAGGGAGGCGCCGTTTCCTGTGTAATGTAACAATAGGTTGTAAATATTGACCTTCACACTTAAAGCTCTTGGGACCAAGAGTTTAATTGGGTTACATTATGGACTGGGAAATCCACTGTATTACTTGCGCGCTCAGTAAGTTAAATGGTTCTATATTTATGATAGTTCTATATTTGTTGCTGCTGAAAATTTGGTACTTGATTGTATGTCAAGTCAACACAGTACCTTATTGCAACAGTGTACTTTGTGTAGGTACATTTGAATTTAAGTTTGCTGTAGGTACATAAAACTTGCATTCAAATTATCAATAAGTTTTTTGAGAATGCCATGATCAACACACTTTTAACAACATAATGCATTGACCGTTGTAAAACACATCGATAAATGCATTCGATTCCGTAATCGCGATTCGCCTCAAAGGGGTTGCAAATCGCTCCCGTACAATTAGAAGGTCCGATGCATTAGACGCGCCCCAGGGGGAAGGCTAACTCACTTACGTGAGGAGTGACTGTGCACTCACTGTTGCAATTTTCATTTTATGGAGCGGACATTGCCACAGACTGTCTTCAAAATTGATCAAAATCTCTTCAATTCAATATCATCAGTATTTTCATCAATCAACTGTGTATCCATATTATTTTATCAATTGTATATCGATAGTACCATGATCGATAGTTTATAGAGACTTCTTGAGGCTAGAGCAGTTTCTACATCATTTACTAGCCTTCCGCCAGCGGATTCGCCCGCGTGGAACCGTTTAATGGGTCCCCGTAGGATAAAAAATAGCCTATGTGCTATTCCAGGCTTCATTGCTATATTAAAATCATAGGCGCTTAGCCAGTTGCTTCAAAAGCGTTGACCCTATTACCCGTTTTCACGTAGGAATGAAGCATTTTCCCGCGGTAAAAAGTAGGTAGCTTATGTTACTCAGGGTGAATGTGGCTTTCTAATGGTGAAAGATTTTTTGAAATCGGAACAGTAGTTTTTGAGTTTAATTATTACAAACATTCAAAAATACAAATCTTTCCTCTTTATAATATTAGTATAGATGTATCTGAACTAACGACAATATCGATTTTATAACCAATAGTCAAAAGAATGTTCAGTTCACACGGGTGCAAATCGCTCCTGAACTATTAGAAGGACAGATAAGACAGCGCCCCAAGCAGAGGGCTAACTACGAGTATCTTACATGAGGAGTGACCGTCCACTGATGCAATGATCATTTTATTTAATGCAGATTATCTCAGACTGTCTTCAAAATTGAACAAAAATATCTTCAATATTGACAGTAATCTTATTAATTGTGTAATTGGCAATCCTTTAACAATCACGTGTCAATACAAATATATCGATTGTTTTTTGATAGGTACTATTTTACAGATTTTTATCAATAGTATCTTGACCGATAGTTTCTGAGGTTCCAAATATAATTAATATAACTAACGATAATATGGATTTTACTACCAATATTCAATAGACTTCAGCTTAGCGAGATGCGTATCGCTTCCGTACAATTAGAAGCATTAGACTTTATACGAGGGAGGCAGCTAACTCACTTATTTCCTTTTATCGCGCGAACATTGCCGCAGACAGTCTTCGTCTTCGGTATAAGGTGTCTGACTGAATGCAGATGAAGTCTTTGTTCCCATTTACGGAAAATGTACTGTACCATCTTTGTAATAACGTAACGTAGGTATGATACAGGAATTGCGAGTCCCGGAGAGTACATGGTGCATGGCAATCCCGGGGCAAAACCTAGGGATGGAAATACATGACGCTTTAGTATTCTATAGCCCAATGGAAAAAAATGGAACTGTTTCGTCCATTAGGGCTAATAAAGGTAGAGCTGTCAGAGCTTACATGAAATCGCTACATGAAATCTGTTTGAGAGTAAAAGCCATGAAGCCAAAAGGCATTGAGAATAAGTAAGCGTTTAAATTTCGATCCTTTTGCTGTTACACGGTATTTTCATACAATAATGCGGTTTCGCGCGCACATCGATATCGTCTTGGCAATAATTTACATGAAAATGATTTAGCGGGATGTTATGTATCCAGCAGGCATGATGACACTATTAAAGAATCAGAGAATAAATGGTTTTACAGAAAAATATATCCTAAAAAAGTTCTAAAATATGATCCCGTTTTAATATAAACATTAAGATTAATAAGATTTTCAATAAAATAAAATTATTAAATACAGCAATCGGTCATGTTATCTGAAACACCAACCAAAAGGAATGACGTCACGTCTCAGTTAATGTCATCGTTTTGCTTGAAGTTTGACGAGCAAGCCGACGCCATGACACCTACGAGCGTTTTCGCGCTTAATTCAAATTACATAGCAGAAAATACATTAATTTACGTTAAAAGTTGAGTTTATTGCTGAAATAAACTTTTTTTTAGAAACTAGGAGACGTGTACCTACAATAAGGAAAGGTAGGTATTTGAAAATCTGTCATCATGCCCATTATATTGCTAATGACTTTACTATTATTGACAATAATATAGACTTTTATTACTGTTATTATTAATAGTACAGTCGTACTTACGTATTTACTAAAGTTCAAGATACAAGATGTGCCTTTTTTCAATGAGGCTAATCAAACTATAACTACACGTGTCTGGGAGCGGCTCGTGGAACATGGCAGCCCTAGGGGGAAACCCAAGGGATAGAAGGACATCCTTTTTACTCGTATATATATACGAGTAAATTACGTACAGAGACTGTAATACATTATTCCGTGTAAGTCCGTGTTATGTCACTACTTGTAACCTGTATGAAATATAGTAAAACACATTTTATAATTAAGTTATTCAAAAATATTACCTTTAACGTACTGTCTAATGATAATTAAAAATGCCCCTAAAATTTACGATGGAACGTGTAAATCTTGTTACGAGTGTGTGCGATTTTATCGTTGCTTCACGGTGAGGAAAAACATTGTTATATTTGATTACGATGTTTTCGAACACCGTGTATGCCTTAGAGTTACAATTTCTCAAAGGTATGACGCCCATCAATCAGCACTTGGCTTGCGTGGTGGGTGGCCTACATCCCCCTCACTTACGAGAGGAAGAGACTTGAGCTCAGCAGTAACAGCAGCCTTAAGAAGGTTTGTAAAAAATTAAGTGGTCCAATCCAAATGATGACCACCACTTACCCCACGCAGTGGTCGCGCTAAGTGGAGTGACCACACAATTAGGCACTGAATAATTTGAGCCATAATTTGCCCCATACGATTAATGCGCACTCCGCTCGAGGGCCCTTCTATGTTATGCATACATTATCTTCAACAAGTTTCCACATTGTTTCGTTAATATAATAAAATATGTATTAGGTACTTAATATTATTTTGGTCTATTTAAGTCTGTTCCTCCACCAACTCGCATTGGAGCAGCGTGGTGGAGTAAGCTCCAGGTCTCCCCCATAATCGAGAAAGACCTGTGCCCAGCAATGGGACGCAAAAAGGTTGCAGCCAAGTCTATTCAGAAAGTGTTTGTAATTTTAAATCAATTTGGCTGCAACCCTTTTTGCGTCCCACTGCTGGGCACGGGTCTCTCCCCATTATTGGGGAGGCCTGGAGCTTACTCCACCACGCTGCTCCAATGCGGGTTGGTGGAGATGCGGGTTAGTGGCCAACCCGCTGTCGGATGTTTTTAAACCGCCCATAAGGCCTCCGACTAGGTTTAACGACTGTTATCTATCGACAACAACCGGGACCGACGGCTTAACGTGCCCTCCGAAGCACGGAAACGCGCATGAATTTTTTTGCCACTAGCGGTCACCCATCTCACACCCGACCGCGCCCGTTTGGCTCAGCTGCATAGATCCCTTGCGTTCTACGCTAGCCGCCAGGCCATGCGCGCTTCATTAAATCTATTATTAAATCTATTAAATTAAATCAATTTAATTCAATACAATTTCTTAATTTGCTGTTACATAATTTTAAAAATGAAAACCAGAAGCAGAATATTTAGATCACCATTTAATTCACAAAGCCTTTGATACAATTTACAGGTAACGATTTAAGGTTTCTAATTATTAACATTTCCTTATACAACAACAATTAAATAATAAGTAAGCACAGACACAGAATTTCAGTACGCAATCGGGCAGAGTTACAGCCGTTATCAAGATTAAAGCACTAATAATCCTCCCTTAGAGGAGGCCTCGCTTTTATAGGCGTTTTCTCCTACTTCGTCATATTTTTTATTCAACTACCGGCGTTGATTCTTAACACGGCCTCTCCTGACATCCTGGCGTCCCCGCCAGGCGGTGAAGGTCCTTCAATGCCATACACTTAAGTAGCAGTGCACTGAAGCTCTTGAGCGCCTGGTGCCACGTAGAAGCACACGAGAGCGCCACGTACCGTACAGTGGCGGAGGCAGCAGCCTTCAAACGCATGATGACATCTCAAGGATTAGCTTCTGCAAACGAGAACAAATCAAACTAAATACCAAACTTAAAGATCGGCCTGTTGTCTGCAGCACTTTTTGAAATTTAAAGTTTTTTTTTTGTAATAAATCTAGCAATTAGGTTTCGAATCATAAAGCATGAGATGTTCTAGTGACTTAACTGCAATTTATAACAAGCGCTTCTAGATAAGAATTAAGCTTATGAGATATTTCATTAAAGTTTTGGAACAGTCATTAAAACTAATCTTCAGAATTAAAACAAAAATAGTAATGGAACTTTGAAGCGAAAGGTAAAAGAACACAGTAAAATAAATAAAATAAATGGCTATAAATAGAATAATAATTAACAGGTTGTTGCTTTTTCTAAATGAATGTACTCGTAGCGCCATCTAGTTCAAAAGTTTAACATAACAACTGAGCTCCTTTTTAACGATAACATCCGGCCGTCCTGTTTACACGTTCGTCCTCGATCGTGTGGGTCTGATTCAAGAACTGCAAAATGAAACAAGTCCTGTTAAAACCTTATATTTTTCTTAAATTTTTATGACTTCTTACAATACCGGCTTGCATGTGAACTTGAGTAGCCTAAACTTAAACACGGCTTGACCTAGGTGATGTTCGTACAATATTACACTAGTCGTGTATCACCGCATTGCAATCTGTAACAACAGTGTTCATCACGGATCTCTGTTAACAATAACACGGCTTCAACTAGATGTTTATATAGGATCCCACTAGTCTTGTATCACCGCATTGCAATCTGTAACAACAGTGTTCATCACGGATTTCTGTTAACAATAACACGGCTTCAACTAGATGTTTATATAGGATCACACTAGTCTTGTATCACCGCATTTCCAATCTGTAAAAACAGTGTTCATCGTAGATTTCTGTTGTACATATGTTGTTCACAGGCACTCTTTATAGGTAACATTAAATGCGCAGCCGATATTGCAGAGAATGTATTAGACTTATTAATTGTTCGAAAGGCAATCGTTTAGAACACTTAACTATATCAAAAAAGAAATATGAATCAGGTTTCATTTTATGGTAACAGTTTCAAAAATGACATGTAAAGAAAATTAATATATTTGTGCATAAATTAGGAACAACGTACTTAGAAGAACTTTTAGGTCCAATAAAACTAACAAAAATTTACCAATATAGAAAAAAAAACTTGGGTCAGATAGGATGAAAAAAATGAAGTCACCAGTAAAGCCCCCCGGGGTTACAGAGCCCGCGGGTTGTATGCTAGCATTTTTCTTAATATTTTCATCTTGCTGTCAATAGTACACAGTGTGTTACACTTTGTTACAAATGTTTATAGCACCATGGTAAAAGCGTGCTTAAACCAGTAGAATGTTTTATTACAAGTTCAGCCAATATCGTCACGCTGTCATCACTAGTAATACCCAGGCATTACACAGTCTTGGCCAACAGACGACACTGTCATTTACCAAAAATAAAAATTCGATAGCAGACATAATGACAAGTTTAGTATCACGCGAAAAAAAAAACTTATTTGCACATTGAAACACAAGCGTAACATTAAGAAAATGAAATTTTATGAACAAACTTTTAAAGGAAAAGTAATTTGTTATTATGAAAGATTTATGTAACTCACTGCCGGTTCACTATTGCTACCAGCTAGAATAACAATGTGCACAGTTAGAACTGACCAAATCACATGTCCTCGTGTTCTCCCGTAGTAAAGGTACACAGGTTGAAGCTCGGCCTACCTGACATTACTCTGCTACAACTTACAAAACCGTTTCTGATATCTTTACTAATCGCAGTCAGTAACGAATATTCAAATTGGTCAGCGGTAAAGGTATATAGGTAGCCGAAAAAAAAAACTCCCTGTACCTATTTCATCTGAAAATGGTTTAGCAATTTGTGCGTTAACAAAATGATTAACAAAGTAGGTAGGTAGTCAAAAAAGAACGATAGTATCCAGTATAAACCTTGTCTGTAAATGCACTAGACATCAATTAAATCTGACAAACAAAACTGTTATATCACATTATACCGTTGGTTTATAATTGAGCTTGCTTAATGTCACTTATTTACCTTAAAAAATCATTAATCATAAAAAGTAAGTAATAGGTAAAGAGAGTAACTTTCTTTTTAGTACTGTTATTCTTGGTTGTCAACACTACTTCAACCACTGATCTAGAGTGTCATTTTTAAGCTTCCAGCACCCATTCTCAACTTGCTTCCTTCATTAGAGGAGAGTCTGAAAACTCAAGAAAAATCTCAAGGTTTTGTCCCATGTTACTTGAATAAAAATTGATAAATACTCGTAACTCTCAGCCAACAACTTTAATAGTTAATTATACGAATACTCATAGCATATGCAATCTATATAAAATATCAACTGTCACTTTTCACTTTAAGATTGTATTCGGTTATTTATGCAAGTTTGCTAAAATTTACTTTTGGTACAGACCAACCAATTCAATTTTTGAAGTAAAGATTAAACGTCTTTGTTTAATGCTTACATTTGTAGGTATTCAGAAAAATATCAGATACCAAGTTTATAAATTGACTTCTTGCTTTGAAATGACTACAAATATTCAAAAACACTGTTTCACGGAAATAATTGCGTGCACTCTCGATTCGGAAATATTTAACAAAAATGTTGCCATTACTTACTCCCCAGTGACTGTACTGTACTCGTTGGGTACAAATAAATACTTTTGAAAAGGTAAAATTAACCGACTGCAAGAACTAGGTACTCATTTTCTTCATACATAAACTTATCTCAAAAGCAAAGGATAAGCAGAGTATTTTTAAAGTAACAAAAAAAAATGCTTTTTCACTTGGATTCGCAAAACTAATAAGTAACAAATGTAGCATTAAATTTTTATCATGGATAGACGTATCCATCGTCGAATCTTCGATACAGAATACTACTCTGGGGAAACTACAGATTTCAATAAAGCGTTTATAGCACAAAAGAGATGTATTCGCGCTATAGCTAATACCACTCCATTAACAAGCTGCGAGCCTCTCTTTAAAAGGTTTAAAATATTAAGTGTGCCCTGTCTGTACATATGTGAAGCCCGTTTAATTGTAAAGACACAACTTTTTATTTACAAGGAAAGATGAATATTGTAAATTTTTTTACTTGTTTTCCTGATAAGACTATTGGTGCCTGTCAATAACCTAGTCAAAAAATTGCTACCACATGTGCGTCAAAATTAACAATAAATTACCGACAAATATTTAAAACTTCACTATGGTAAAATTTAACATAAAACTATACCACATATACTACATACCGCAAATAAATATTTTCTTAAAAGAATTATTTTTTTCTTACGGGTTCTGACCTTACCCAACGTTTTCAAATATACGAGTAAGTATACGAGTAAGTCTCACTCCGAGAGTTATCACTGAACTGGTACAGATTGTTTAATCGATACACGAAAAATGTAAAAAAACGTGCGTACTGATTTCTGCATTTGTTCAGGATGAAACTTTAAATGTGGGGCGCGCGTCTATCCCACTTCTGATTTTAAAAATGAAAACCAGAAGCAGAATATTTAGATCACCATTTAATTCACAAAGCCTTTGATACAATTTACAGGTAACGATTTAAGGTTTCTAATTATTAACATTTCCTTATACAACAACAATTAAATAATAAGTAAGCACAGACACAGAATTTCAGTACGCAATCGGGCAGAGTTACAGCCGTTATCAAGATTAAAGCACTAATAATCCTCCCTTAGAGGAGGCCTCGCTTTTATAGGCGTTTTCTCCTACTTCGTCATATTTTTTATTCAACTACCGGCGTTGATTCTTAACAATAATATATGGGATTTTGTATATTTACGTAGTCTTTCCATTAGTTCACCATTAAAACTTGACGGAGGTCTTAACAACGATTTGGAGACATCCGAGAGCGGGTTGATTACTAGCCCCCAAACATCAATAATCCGCATCGGAACAGCGTGGCGAAGTACGATAAGGAGACCCTTGTCCAACAGAAGGATTCCAAAATGGGCCATTAAGGATGCACAAAAACGCTAGGTATTTTGAAAGCACCTGTACACGAACCCATTATTTTTTTTTAGTTAAAACGTAGAAAAGATAACTTAAATTACTTGAGCATTACTGCTACCTTTCATTTTCGAAGCCACATAATTTTGGCGATGTATATATTTCAAATTTTAGTACACCTACTAACGTAATTTATATTACAGAGCCTCATAAAGATGAATCATCTGAAAACAGCTGAATCATCCAGCAATTCATGACGGGGTCACATTTGACCAACAATATCCCAATTTGTCCCAAAAACACCCGCTGTATGTTCCCTAATGCATGTATCTCTCTCACTAATAGACAATGTTACATATCTCCGTCTCGTTTTCACTCGGATGATTAACCAAGCTAATTACGAGCCCCTCCGTTTCCCGCCTGTTATGTGATTAACTTCACACTTAACCCTTTTTCATACATTTTCGTGGGGAGATGCGCTCGGCTGTGTAATACCTAGTTGGATAATATTAACCTTTTACACTTTACAGAAAATTTGGGGTGCCTTTTAGGCTTTTTCTCATTTTTCTTTTACAGGTTACAAAATGAACATGTAAGCAATTTCATTCATTTTCAACGAATTTCTAATGATATAGGTACTTAAGTTAATGACGTAAAGGAAACTTGAGCTATTCAAGATTTTTATTATTTTAAAACATCGTTTTAAAAAGTTATTTTTTACAGGTTACAAAGATTAGATAAATTCGCTGGCTGTCTATAGATTTAGATAGGTTCAGATGTTTACAAAACGAATCATCCAATTTTATGGAACTTCCATGTACATAAATAAAACTTATGTTACAAGGAGTACCGTGTAATAATTTCAGAAATTGTTACTAAAATTAATTTTAGTAGGTAGGTAACTAAAAATATTATACTTAATGTTTTCCCAAAAAAGGCCCCGATGCTTATAAATATTTATAGAATTGTTATACCTCAACCCTCCTTAACATCTCACTGCTGAACACAGCTCTCCAAATTCAGCGTACGCTGGGCAACAGCGAATTAATAGACACGACAAACCTTTCAGAAATTCTAGGCTTTCAGGCTTGCTTGACGACATTCATTGTTCAATGTCAGAATCAACCTCTTCCTTCAAGAGTTCCTGCCTTCGATTCCCAAGAGCAGATAAGGTACACATCCGTATTATCGCTACTCGTCAGTAGTAGTAGTTGCAATGTCCTGTTGCTAGAACGGTCATGGTCGATCGGCTCGTGTCGCATACAGGACACTGACATCAATTTCAAATCAAGTCCACTTGTGCAGCTCAGGATTATTGTAATGTTGCTTGTGTCCTCAACAGATGACTTTTAGTTTCCAGTGAAGGACGCCAAATATTTTTTGATCACAATCGATCTACGTCGGTGCAGGGAGTGGCTGATTTCATGCTGGTTATAGTATATAAGCCATATATTAATCCGTAGCTTTTATCCGACACAAGACTCAATAATAACTTTTACAATGAAATTTGTACACCCTAAAGAGTAAATATGGCGATCTAAATATTTTTGTAAAACCTTTTGGTAAATATGGGTAGCAAATATTTGTGCAAATAAAATATTTTCTTTTCTTTTCTTCTTCTTCTTCAAAAGTGTCTCCAATTGTGTATGCGGTTTATAGAGCAAGGCACATTGAGAATAGACGCAGAAATCGGCTTGAAGTTCAAAAGATCGCAGACTCGGATAAAACTGTGTGAAGCAGTCAATATTTGCTTTCCTTGTCGCAAATAGCGTCGTACTCGCAGGGCACGCTTCGTAGGACAAAGACTTTCTTTTTCTTACAAAGACTTTGATTCGGTCTAGTCAATATTAGATACATATGACTACCTACATTTATTTATTAAAATTATTACATAATAGTATACATAGTGTAGCGGCGCGATACCAACAGTAATATCTATGAGCGCGCGCCTCACATGAAATGCTGACCATGCAAGAAGATGCAAGCAGCGAACGTTGTAAATAATAGAGTACTACGTCACACGCGTCATCTGGACTGGCCAATCAGAAGACGTAACCTGAATCACGCTATCGAAGTTTCTTAGATTCTCAGTATGTATACAAATGGTCCGAAGTTAGCACTTGGACTGCGGTCCCCATGCAGTAACATCTCCTGGCGGGAGATCTCCCCTTTTCCTCCACACATAGTAACATAAATGTGCTATTCGAACGGGGAAATACCACCGCTGCGCTGCACCCATTTCGGTCGTGACGACAAAGTGCAAAGATGCAGCTGCTGACTAGACTTACCAGAGGCTACCATCAGCTTCCAAAGTAACAACACAACTTGTGATCTTAGGCAAGACACATGTTTTCTTGAAGTGGCGTGTTGCGCATTAGTTACAGCGACCCCTTAGTATAATTCGATCTGCATGATAGTATGTCTTTTAATAAATAAATAAATAATATTTTATTGTGGACTTTGGCCTGTTACTGCATAATGATTTTAAAGCGGGTATGACACACCAAAGTTTGTTAGAAGTCTAACAAGTGTAGTATAAGTTTCGGTGCATATTTAAATTAAATTAAAAAAATATATTTGTATTTGAGGAGAGCTGACCCCAAATTAAGTGAGCAGACAAGGAAGAAGGAAAAAAATATTATAATGTCATTGAGCAAACTAAGTGTAGACTTAGAAATACGCTGTTTGTAGTCCATAAGGTAAGAGACCCGGATAAAATTGTGTGAAGCAAGTATTGACCGCATCAGGAGCGCCGAACCGTGATATTGGTGGACCTCCCCGCAGGGCGCATCTCACGGGAAAATTTCTCTAATTCGAAACGAAAAACGTAGAAAGATATCCGCTTAAATTTTTTGATACAAAGTTTGTTTGAGGTGCGCCGAATCACTTGTGAAAAGGCAGCAAATTATAAAAAGTTTTTAATTGCACTCAAATAGATTTTATAATGACATATTTTGTTCAAATTAATCTTCATAATTATTTAGGAAATTAGCCACTGATGATCAGATTTCCGCCTTTGTTTCCACGCATTGCACGATTACCTAAAAAATACAATGTACAACACACCTACATAAACGTGTAAAACAATCTTTAAACCCCTAGTATTTCAAATTTTCATGTTCGAATAGAATTGATATCGGACACTAGTAGACATCGGGCTCAAAGCATATTGACCTCTTCGGAAGCGCTTATCCGTGATATTACCGGCCGTGCCCACTAGTTGTAAATAAAGTAGTGTAAAGCAATAAATATTGAGCGCATCGGAAGCGCGGAACGCAATATTGCCAAACACCCCGCAGGGCACGACAAAGACTCCTACATCAAAGATTCTGCGGTCTAGTCAGAACTTGACACATTTGAGTGTATTAGGCGCTTTGTAGCAGGCGGGTGGCTTCAACTAGTGAATTTTAGTTTCCAATTACCGACACCGAACACTTTTTTTACCGCCAACGAGTATGTATCGACTGAAAGCAATTGGACAACAAAAATTTACGATCTATCTAAATTAACGATCCTCATACTTTTGTCTTATATGAATCTAGCTGTGCTTTACAGTCTCACCTGCGTTAGGAAAAATCAAATAAAATATAGTGAGTCTTAACTGGGAATGAGATGATTCAGCGCAGTAAAAAGTAGCCTATGTTATACACCAGCCCCCTAACTATCTACACGCACAAAATTTATTCCATAAGATCACTCTATCGTGACGGGAAAGAGGGGCAAACAAACAAAAAATCACACTTACTTTTTTAAATAATAATATGGATTTTCATTAGTTCAAAAAATGGCCGTGTCTATTCTCTTCCTGCACAGACACTTGCTCCGGCTGAGTTAAAAAATATTGTATGAATATGAAACTAATGCACACGATAATATTTTATTCGTGTAATTTGTGGTTTGTCGAACTAACCACGAAAACCACAAAACCGTATTTTTTTTAAATTACCGCACGTCGAAAATAACGCTGCACTTTCTATTACCTTACACAAAAATTTGTATTTTGTTGGTTAAATTCAAAATTAAGCAATTTAAAAAAAGAAAACTCATTTTAAAACGTAAGAATTCTCGCCTTCGTGCTGTAAACTTGCACAATTATTCAATTTAAAATAAGAACGGAAAACTGTGCAACACGCAGGCGGAAACCAGTGAACACGCACACTCACACCACGAAGTGCAGTGGAATTAAACTTTTTAAATTAAATTTTCCTCAACTATTACAATCAACGTACCAGCGCAACTTGACCGACAATTAAACACTTTCACGGAAGGGTAAATTATTTTTCTGCTCTGCAATTTCCACATTTATTTTTTTGCAATTTTTGTTGAATACCGCTGAGGATGTAGGTTACGAGAATTGAGAGAATTCGAATAACATACAAATGACGTTAATGAATAAACTGTATAATTTCGCATCAAAATTGTTAATTACAAAAGCTATCTAGAATTTTTAATATGAGGCCCATTAAAGTTATTTGTACAAACCATACATACAATAGGAGTTTTTATTCTTACTATCGATCGTTACATATAGAATGTAGGATACAGAATTTATGGCTGAAAGTGATTTGTAAGGTCCTAACCTCTTTTTTTATTAGGCACCTAATGCCTTTTATCTGAACACTAAAATGACGTTAACAGACCTAAACTAAGGCTGGTTCAACAATATAGTCTAGTACCTAATAAACTGTAAAGCTTCGTGCTTGTAGCGCTACACTAGAATTGGACCTATTTACGCAAACCGGAACCAATCCTCACTCATGCCGAAATTGAGTTAAGTACACAAAAAAGCTTAAAATTGCACCTTCTATCGACCCTGTAAAGATCAAAATGATCTGACAATTTTGACAGAACAAAACATTTTCATGACATTTTTACCAATCCACAAAACATCAGTTGTCTAATACATTAAACAGCTTTTTCTCAAAACTATCATCATCATCATCATGTGTGGGTTGGTTCCGGTGTGCATAAATAGGTCCAATTATCTGTATTATTGTAGTCTCTGTAACATCGGGATTAACAATAGAGATACAGTACAGGGCGCCGCGCGCGGACGACACCGGTGCGTTCCGCTGGAGATCCCGGAGTCCTCCCCAAGCGCAGAGGCAGACCACCGAAGGGGTTTTTACTGCGGTACACATCCCTGGTATCCTCTCCAAAGTTCCAGGTATATTAAAAAGGTGCCCCCCCCCCCCCACTCTCACCCGATAAAAAAAAGATTATCTGTGTTGTGGACTTATTATTCTAATTTCTGCTTCGCCGGGAATCGAACGTAGTACCTTCGGTCAACAGTTCATCGTAGTGATAATTTTTACGCCATACATACAAGTAGAACAAATGCTTATTTATTTCCTTTCAGAGCTATTTCATCTTATTAACTCTTTCAACAATGTAGCGTAGTAAATATCTGAAGATAAGGTTCGAAAAGAATAACTTTCTAAATAACTGCATCTCTAAAAACATCGAAGGAGCTACAAAAGTTCTCGATTCCGCAACCGATATGCTTCAGCGCGTTCAATAAGTTGTGACAATCAGCGAAATGCGATTTTCTGCTAATAACTTCGAGGCTTACTGCAACAGACAGAAAATGCACTGTAGTGTGTATGGCAGTGGAAAAACTAAAGCCAAGCTTTTCTGTTTCTTTTTAACGATGTTTTTTTTTGTTTCATTGTGTTATGTTAAGACAATCATCATAAACATAATAATCTATTCACAGAATACGTTTTTTTTTTCAATTCTGGCATCGCAAACTCTGTGCATACTGCCAGCGTCAAGTATAATGTTAGCATCAATTTTTGCCAGTTTCAATGAAACTGGACGAAGTAATAACAAAATCAGTAAGTAAGTCGTCCGTAATCAGTCAGTCTAGTCAGTCCAACATTCAAGTAAAGCGATGGCTACTTTACTAGAACGTGTCCGATGGAATTTTGGAGGCAAACAGAAAAAAACATATTTTAGCACCGTTATTCTATTTCACAAACACTCGTGCACTGTAATTAACCTATATCAAACAAAATGCCATCAACTTTATCCGATATAACTCAAAAATACACCAAGAAAATGAAAATAAAACAAGAGCACAATATGTCTTTTTCGACTTCCCGCCAAAACTCCCAAAAACACGTTATGTTACACTTGTACCTTTATTGTCATAAATTGCAACTTTTTAAATGCTTTCATGCCAATTTTATCTTATCTATATTATAGGTCGAACTTATATTAAACAACAGACTTATAAATATAAACTTAACATAACACATAAAATCGACATATAGTTTTATTTTTTATTTACATATTAAATATAAAAGGCAGCATCTAAATTTCTGTCCTTGGGCAGTGTATCCAAGACGCGAATGTAGCCAACATTACCCCGCTGGATAGCTTAACTTATTCTTTGACCGAGGTAAGAGCCAGCAAGAATTATAACTAACTAATAGTTATTATTATTGTCATGTGATTCATTAATTAGTGGATAATTTTTTGTATTGGGTTTATCGTTTTGTTAAGAAATAAATCTATAGTCTATTTTTATTACTGAAATAAAATGAAATATTTTTTCACTGTACGGTTCCTTTACAAACTCTTAGTATATTTAATTCTTATTCTAGACGTCAAACTATTTTAATTAAATAACTCTTACTATATTTAATTAAAATAGTTTGACGTCGTCCTTTGTTATTAGTTCAGTAAAGATAGGGTCGAAACTCAAGCTATACTATGTAGTTCAGTAGTTAATAGAAAAAATAACTGTTGCTTTACAGAGTACTTTCTTTCATCTTATATTGAAAAATGGAGCGAAAGATATTATTCGGTTTTGAAAAGAATAACTTTTGCAACTTATTTAAACAACTACTCGTAAGTACATCTTTGAAGTAGTCGAGGAGCTACAAAATCAGCAAAAAGCAGCCGACACGTCTCGCTGCGTTCAATAAGTTACAACAGTCAGCAAAATACGATTTTTCTACTAATAACCTCGGAACTTACTGCAACAGACAGATAGTGGAAAATGGAAAAACTTAAGGAACATATTCCAGTTTTTTTTATTAAAATGTAGTGAAACTTATTTTTTTCTTTATTATTATTGTTGACTCCGTTTTTATAAGTAACGATTTTTCGAATGTTTTCATAACAGAAATTTTCATAAGTTAGCCGAACAAATTAAAACACAGCCATTAAAAATACGTAAAATTTTTGGCCACTTGCTTTCAGTAACATCCCTATCAATTAAATAAAATCTAAATCCAAACTGAAACACAGGTTGGAGTAACATTAAACAAGCTAAGAAACCAGTATCTGTTTCCTTTGATAGTAATCCACTACATTAACTTATTCGAAAATGTAACGTATAGCGTAAATTTCCGATAAGTCAGTTTGAAAAGAATAACTTTTGCAACTATTTCCAAACAACTACAAAACTCTTCGAGTTCAAAGCCGGCATGCCTCACTGCGTTCAATAAGTTGCGACTTTCAGGAAAATGCAATTTTCTCCTAATAACTTTGGAGCTTACTGCAACAGACAAACAGTGCATTTAAGTGTGTATTGCAATGAAAAAAACAAAATAAAAATTTATATTTTGTAACTGAAAAGTAGTAACATATATCGTTTTGTCAATTTTACTGCCAAGATAAACTCTTTGAGAGACTTCTACTTTTATATACTATTTTAATGTATGATGATATAGATGTTCCATATCACGAAGTCCGTTTATAGCTATGAGTAAGAATCATAAGAATAACAATAAATTACATTTCATACTCATAGCCCCACAGTAGGGTAGATGTACCCAACGTCGTAGGTACCATGGAATGATACAAAGACAGAAACACAGACACTTATCATTCAAATTTCTGCTTCGTCGGGAATCGAACCCGGGACCCTCCTATTGGCAGTCCGACATGGTAAACATTATGCCACACGGGTCGTCGAGTTAAATGTTGTGAGTCGCGTAAAATATGTACATTGTTAATGTGGGCAAAGTTACGTCAGCATGTCAACTAAGCAAAGAAGAGTTTGTATAAGTAAGTTAATATTTTTAACCGACTTCAAAAAAGGAGGGGGTTTCTCAATTCGACCAAATATATGCTTGTTTTTTTTTATGTTTGTTCGCGGATTACTTCGTCGTTTATGAACCGATTTTGATGATTCTTTTTTTGTTCGAAAGCTTATACTTCCAAGGTATTGTCACCAAATCAAGATCTGCGATGATGGGATCTCAGGGAAATCTGGGAGAACCCTCAAATTTTATAGGCATAGATATTGATTTTCTTATACTTTCTGAACCAAAATTGATATTTTTGCATAGTAACTATCATCTCATGTCGCTGAGCTGATGATGGAAGGTACTACGATGGTTAGGAGTTGAGAGAAAATTCTTTCGATAAATGTTTTTTTGTTCAAAAACTTACGCTCCCGAGATGGTCCAACTGTCACCAAGTCAAGATCTGATGATGAGATTTGAGGGAAATCGAGGGGAACTCTCAAATTTTATAGGCACACATGTGGAAATCAAACAATACAGAATTCTTAAATTAAAGGTACTACAAAGGGTGAAATGATATAGCTTTTTAACAAAAAAACCGCCTACAAACGGTAAAAAATAATATTGTTGCACGATTTTTTTATTTTATAATATGATAAAAATAAAGTAATTTCTATCGTCGCAATCGAGTTTCCATCGGTCTGTAAATAAGTGTCTGTCCTCCCACGGCAGCGGCTAAGTTCCGCGATATGAGTTTTATATTTGAACAGCAACTAGCGGCCACCAACGGCTTCGTGGCGCAATAGTGACCATGCCGGACTGCCAATCGAAGGGTCCCGGGTTCGATTCCCGGCGAAACAGAAATTTGATGAGTTTATATTTCTTTTCTCAGTCTGGGCGTTTGTGTTTCTGTCTTTGTGAGTGTCCATTGTATCCACTACACAGGGTATATCCACACAGGGGTACAGTGGGACTATGAGTGTGAAACATTATTATTACAATTTGAGTTCCCAAGTTTCACTCGTAATTTACATAGCTCTGATATAAGTTTTGCCACCATTTATGTTGTGGAAACCTTATTACGAGTAATTTCACGTTGAGGCTATTGGACAGCGAATCTTTTATTTAATTCACGAATGATGATGATTCATGACAGCGTGGCGTAATGGTTACCATACCGGACTGCCGATCGGAGAGTCCGGTCCCCGGAGTCAGGTTCGATTCCTGGCGATGCAGAAATTTGAATGATGAGTTTAATTTTTCTCTTATCAGTCTGGGTGTTTTTGTGTTTCTGTTTTTGTGTGTGTGTCCATGGCACCCACGACGCAGGGTATATGTATGATTAAAATAACCACTTTTTACACACATACTGTGGGGCTATGAGTGTGAAGCTTTATAATTTATTTTAATTTAGAGAATGGTATGATTTAACTCTTAGGAGTTAAATGGCTGCTACTATTTTTGCGTCTCACAGCTGGTCACGGGTTACTTGCCATCATTGGGGAGGCGTAGTGCTTAACCCACCACGAGGTTCCAATGCGGTTAGTGGAGATGCAGGTAAGTAAACAAGCCGCTGTTGAATTTATATAAAGCAAAAAAACCTTTTAAAAAAAAGCTTAAGTGTAAATAAAATAAGTTCTAGTTTATTTACACAAGTTAATTGCGCGACAAACTCTTATAAATGATGTTATAAGTTGAAAGTTAAAATTTTAAAGAAAAATTGTATTTTCTTCTTTATAGAAAATTTAAATAAAAGATTTATTGCTTTTAATTTATTTTTTACTTTTTATTTATTCTAATTACTCTCGGCAATTTCATTTCATTTGATACCCATATTGCAGAAGAGCATAAAAAAATATTATTCCACCATCTTGGATGTTCCGCCATATTAGATTTTAAAAAACGTCACATTATTTTTCGAGTTACTCCCAACAATTCCTTTTATTTGATACCCATATTGCAGAAATGCATTAAAAATGACTATTCCGCTATCTTGGATGGTCTGCCATATTGAATTTATTATGACTATAATAAGCTATGTGACATAGCTTATCGTGTATTGGCATTTAAATTGAACGTGTATACACAATTTCAGCTCAATTGGTTGAAGATATCTGCTTCAAAATTGAGTAGCAAGATTCCACCCGAACAAACATATGTATGTACATACATTGCAAGTTAAATAAAAGCGCTAATGCGGCCTCCGACAAGGTTTAACGACTGTTACAAATTAGTAATCGCTGCGACCGATAGCTTAAAGTGCCCTTGGAAGCACGGAAATGCGTAGGAAATTTAAACCCGCAGACTGTAACATTCCGTGATAGTATTTTATGTCAATTTAGTAAAAATACCGTCAGTTCTATCATCGCAGTCGAGTTTGAATCGGTTTGTAAACAAGTATAGCGGACTATCATGTAGCATGTGAAGCGATGAGTTTTATATTTGAACAGAATCTAGCAGCCTCCAGCTATTTGTATTCCCAAGTTTCGCTCGTAATTTACATGATTAGACGCTGCGAGTGCGGGGCTCTGATATTGGTTTTACCACTATTTAATTTGATCCATGGTTGGCTTAATAGAATAAAATTTGTTTGTTTATATAGTTAAAAATTTAAGTTTAATTATTTGTTGTTAACTTAATTAATTATTATTTTATTTAACTCATTTTAATTGTCGATTTGCACTTAATTAGGTATGTTATTGAAGCGCGCATGGCCTGGCGGCTAGCGTAGAACGCAAGCGATCTATGCAGCTGAGCCAAACGGGCGCGGTCGGGTGTGAGATGGGTGACCGCTAGTGGCAAAAAATTTCATGCGCGTTTCCGTGCTTCGGAGGGCACGTTAAGCCGTCGGTCCCGGTTGTTGTCGATAGATAACAGTCGTCAAACCTTGTCGGAGGCCTTATGGGCGGTTTGAAAACATCCGACAGCGGGTTGGCCACTAACCCGCATCTCCACCAACCCGCATTGGAGCAGCGTGGTGGAGTAAGCTCCAGGCCTCCCCAATAAGGGGGAGAGACCCGTGCCCAGCAGTGGGACGCAAAAAGGGTTGCAGCCAGCCAGCCAGCCAGGTATGTTATTTATATGTACATGTCCTAAAATTGATAATGGACATAATAATAGTTTGAAAATTTTAAATAAAATTATGAATAAAGATTTTAAATTTAAATTTGAAAATTTTACAACATTATTTATAAGTTACGAGGGGGGTGATATTTTTAAAATTTAATTGTAATGTAATGTCTATCTGAAAAAGCTGTGCTCCCTTATAAGTGACTAATTCACCTAGTATACATTTTATTGTTATTTATCTGTATAAAGCATTGTAAATTGTTGTTAGGGTGCCTTTATAATAAATAAATAAATATTGTAAAGACCTTATGAATTTGATCTATTGAACAAGACTATTTGAAAGCAAATAATTTACTTAAATTAGTTGGTATGTTTGAATTAACTTTTAGTAAATAAATGGCTGCAAAACTTTTTACGCCCCACTGCTCTGTCCCCATAATTGGGAAGGCCTGAACCTTATTTCATCAATTTGTGTGGGTGGAGAGGTGGATTGGTGACCAACCCGCTGTGGCATGTCCTTAAGCAACCTATAAGGCCTCCGAAAAGGTTTAACGACTACTGTGTATAAATAATATCCGGGACAGGTTCTGATAGTTTAAAGTGCCCTCCGAAGCACGGCAAGGCTCCATGCGTGTGCTAAGTGTTCTAAGATCTGCCATAATTGGAAAAACTACCACGTTGATACAATGTGGGTTGGTGCCGATCGAATAGTGGCTATTGACCACCCATGTTACACTCGATCGTGCCTGTTTTGCTTACCTGCGTAAATGTTGTGTTTCTGTGCCCTTGGAATATTATATACCAACTGCAAGCTATAAGCACTTCTTTATTTCATATTATTAATTTTTAATCTGTTTTAGAAATTTAAACTAATCTGTCATCATTCTTGTATGACACCCGGCGCTAATCTCGATTCAACATTAGATTTATACAATGAGCTGGAAAAACATGTACATATTTTATCACAAACAACATTAATTTATCTGAATATAGCAGTAGAATTCCACGCTAGCCAAATGCTGGAAGATTTTAAAATTTCGGGAACTACCAGGCAGGCCAGTTACATTGCAATCATTTCTTACGGCGTAAAAAGAGTGATTGGGACAGTAGCTAAGCACATAAAAATATCATCAAATAAATACATACATGTGATTCTTTTATCTTTTTCCACTTATACTATTGCCGTATACACATATCGTATACGCTTTCAATAATACGACAATCCCGTGGATACTTTGAGATGTAAATGAGCGAACTAAACAGATGTGGTACATTACATTGAACGAAGAACTAGTCATAGTAGCTTTTTTTTTTGGTATCGGGGGGGAAACCTTCAAAAGGTACCCAGCACCTTGGGAGAGGACACCGGGTTATGTGGGATTTTAACCTCACTAAAACCCCCTCGCTGGCCTTCCTCTGCGTTTGGAGAGGACTCCGGGATCTCCCATGGAACGCACCGGTGTCCTCCATACGCGACGCCCTGGAACGGACCCATCTTTGGGAGAGCAGATGTGATCTCCTGCACCTTCCGATGCTTGCGGCGGCATGCGGCCACGCACACACCGCCGTCCTTCCCGGGGCTGCTGGCTGGACGGGTCGAGCTCCCACTCTCACCGCCCGCAGCCCCGGAAGCCCCCTTTTAGTCGCCTCTTACGATCAGGCAGGGGATACCGTAGCTCTATTCTTAATCCCGAAGCTACAGAGACTAGTCATAGTAGCTAGTGACTATTCTTGTTTTAAACAATAGATAACCCGCACAACTGCTACTGGTCTTAGAGATATTCTGGTTTTTTTGAAACTTTATTCACTATTTAGACCAAGACTTACAACGCAGAGATATATAAAAGAAAATCAACCAGGAGAAAAAAGGTAACAATTTTATGAATAAAGTGATTTTGTCTTATATTTTTCATAACCATTTAGGTTTTTTGTAAACAAATACTCAAATAAAAATAATATTTTATGGTTATCCTTACTAGTCCATACTTATTATATATTAGAAAGTAACTCTGTCTGTCTGCTACGCTTTCCCGCTTAAACTACTGAACCAATTTTCATGAAAATTGGAACACAGATAGAGTGGACCTTGGGAAAGGACATGGTTTTTATCCTACGAGAACCTATAAAACGGGTCCACGCGGGGAATACCGCGGGCAGAAGGCTTATTTTGCATTTGCATCTAATTGATTACGTAAATACGAGCATGTGAATGAATAGTCCAATCATGTTACAGTATTTAAAACTACTTGAATTTTCAAATCACATTAGTTTAACTGGACGCCTTAACTGATCACTAAAATGCACTACGAGAAGGAACCAATTTCAAAGTCTATTTTATAACCAGTAAAGTTTATTTTACCTTGACAGACTTTAGTTTTGGTTAAAACATGATTTTCCATTTTGAAGCCCGACTTGTTTGAAATAAGGTTCAAAGTCGCTTTTATTTGGATTTATTTCC
Organism: Pyrgus malvae; assembly: GCA_911387765.1. Classification (NCBI taxonomy): domain Eukaryota; kingdom Metazoa; phylum Arthropoda; class Insecta; order Lepidoptera; family Hesperiidae; genus Pyrgus; species Pyrgus malvae. The sequence goes on along the minus strand of OU426960.1, from coordinate 834,917 downwards.
TCTTACCGTAATCTTTTTAATGAACCTAGGATTTCTCGGAGAGTTTTTAATATCGTTTGCTTCGATTGGACAGATTTTTTCACTATCTCCTGTTTCATTGCTTCTTTCTCGAAATTATCACTGTTTTCCGAGAGGTCGGCTACTAAAAACTGCAACCATTTTCTATAGTATGAATAGGCCACATTGTCAGAGAAGGCAAAAAATCGTTGATCATAAAATTTGGCGGGAAAGATGTTTAAATAAAATGAATATATATCAATTTACGATAATTAGTCATGGGTTACAACGATCAGGAGCTAAAATTTTATTTTTTATAATCTAAACTATACCAAACTTTCCAAGTAAAATCATTCATAAAGTTTTTAATTGATTTCTTGCTCTATTATTAATTTTCAGGATTCAACATTTATATTTCTTTTAAATAATTAGTTAAAACAAATGGTTCTAGCGATTAAGGATTCCAGCTGATCAAGGCCAGGTTATTTCTGTACTTCACCAGTAACGGCGAATCTAGTGAAACTCGATCTGCTGGAATCCTTAATTGCTATTTAAAAAAATTCAGACTTTAGTTATATAGCTACTCTGTAAGAAAGCTAGCTATTGTATACGCCATATTTTAAAACAGGGCTGAAGTTTTTCTCCGTCTGGTCTTTTCTTCAGCTGAGCATTGCCTAAGCGCACCCAGAGCAGACAGAACAAAAACGTTCACTAAGAGTTTGTAATGGAACCGTACAGTTAATAAAGAATATTTCATTTCATTTCATAAAATGCCTGCAATTATTGGTTGGCCTCTCCAAGTTTTATAGTTTATTTTCAATAAGATCTAGGTATCGCCTACAATAGCTCTTCCTCCAAGCTTTTATAGGTGCCTTGTATTAAAACAGCTCTCGACACTGTTTAAGCAGTTTCCACTTCACTTAAGAATGAATTTTATTATATTTTGTATAGCGAATATGATATCCTTTCCCCTATATACTTAAACAATATGGAGAACGATAAGCTCGATCAAACCGGATTGGGGCAGGGTGTTGCTGTAAACACCATGGCTCATCAGTTATGGGAAGAGACTTGTGTCCGGAAGGTGGACATAAAAATTATTGTATCTAAGTTTAACATTAGGGAAAACCCATTATTTTTTCGATAAATGTGTATTTTATGTTTGATTGTTTTCCTTCACTTCGAATCTAAGCGTGTACAATTACGGTCTTCCCGCCCATGAAGAGCCATTCTCCAATCTTGCGAAACTTTTCTTGATGTGTATCTTTTTGATAAAATTAGCAGACGATTTAACAGGTCATTATTAATTCAAGTCCTATTAAATAGTTACTAATACTGTGCCACGAACAGATCCCATGCTGCTACTCCAAAGGCAAATTTTGATGTTGTGACACCTGGAATGGCCCGAATGCAATAGAATTACTTGCAGAAGTATTCCGAACCCTACAAGTCACCAGTATATGTCTGAAAATATGGTTTTGATCCTGACTTTAAGTCATATCACACTATGTACCATGGCCAATATTGGAACCAATAATGGAACCTCGTTCTATTATTTTATATACCGTAATTAGTTCTACACAAATAAGTTCAAAAGCAGTGACTACGATGGCACACTACGTAGACCGAGGGTTTATTTTATGAGGCATAATGAGATTCATTAAGAGCTCAAGAGATCCAACGTATGGGCGGTGAGCAAAAAGAACAAGACATTATAGCCCAAGCTCATTTTCTCCCAAAAGCCGCGAGACCACCAAAAAGGCTCTATAAACAGCGAGTAATAAGCCGCATTATAATCCTATTCAAAATTTCACAGCCTGACCGGAAGTCGGCGGCCGGAAGCGAAAGCGGCCGGCAGATGGCGCCGTTTCCTCTTATTGCTGACCGCACCACAAAGCCCACCGCTTTACATTCTACGCCACATTTTTCTGAGTAAAAACATTCGAAATTATACCTTAATTGCCAGTCTTAAGGAAAACATTAACGCAACCATAACATTGTTAGGGTTTTGAAATAAATGCAACTAGTTTACAATGCAAATTTAGGGTCACGTTTGATTTACATTAAAATGAGCTCTATTGTTCGGAATTAGAAGCTGTGAAAGCCGCACGGTGGTGGATGGTAGTGTTTAAAATATGCAAGTAGCTGGGAGACGGGAGATTTGCGAGTGGCGTTGATTTAATGGAGTTCGTGGAGACAACGGGACCTTTTTAACACGTTAAGTGCGTTACCGGACGTATATAGCCGGTAATGAACTCTCCCGTGGTGCGAGCGCCAAAAACTAGTTTTTCTCGCTGGTGCGGCGTCATTTTAGGTACGATATTCTGTGAGTTAAAAAGGGACAAATAAACATCATTGCTTCTTACTTTCAGATGGTCTTATTACAATAGAAAAAAAGTACATGGCATATTTGACCTGTACGCACAGAACGAAAAAATTTTACATTCCATGCGTTACCGGACGAATACGACTTGTATGTGTATGTCCGGTATCGCACTGTTGGCTAGGACGTATGCATTAGTGAGAAACGGATGTTATTATCGTTTATCGATATTTGTTAACAGTATCGACATTTATAAACAATAGGTACTTACTTTGTTACCTACTGGCACAGAAAGATCTATCAAAACATCGTTTGTCACCGCGTGCAATACCTTAAAATATTTAGTTTAACTTATTTAAATATACATTGCGATACTTGTTTCTCTCTTTTCAGTTCATTTTTGAAGCAGTTGGGTTTTTTTGTTTTTATAATAATAATTTAATTTCAAATTGTTTAGTTATTTGAAGATTTTTCTAAAAATATAGTAGAAATGTGATATGATATATATATTTTTGAAATAGTTTTTTCACTAGGTTGCATTTGATACCCATATTGCTGTGGTTAGAAAAAAAACCCCCACTCCCCTTTTTTCAAATTTGAGGACGCCATTTTGAAAATTTATATAGCCTATGTCAATCTGACAGTCCTAACAAATTTAACGACACCTCATACGAGTATGTTTAAATCTTCCAGTCGTTTGGGCTGTGCGGTGCGCCAAAGAAATGGACATACATACCCACATACATACATACATACATACATACATACATACATACATACATACATACGCTCGAAAAACATAACCCTCCTTCTCACGCAGTCGGGTAATAATGCCTAATTTGCTTTATAAATAAAAGTATTATCGATAAATATTTGTTTTCATATATAACACCACTACTGTTTATCGACTATTTGAACGTTTTCACCACTTCTTGTGCGCCACATGACATATGAGTCCGGTAAGACGTTTATACCTATAAGTAAAAAAATATTTGTCCAATTCTAGAACCAAAAGAAATGTATATAGTTCAAAGTTTTTAGATATTGATAAAAGTTAAAGAATTGCCAGAAAGTAAAAATATTATGAAAAAAAAAAGTTTTAAAAAGAATTGTGTACCGGACACATTTGTCTTGTTTCGCACTAGAAAAATTAACAGTACATGGCAATATTGTCCTGTACCGCACCAGAGTGGAATATTATGTTTTTGAGGTTCGCAGTAAACGTGTTAATGTCCGACGCCTGATGGTTGCCTGATGTACCATTGTAATGTCGTGTTTTATTAAATTGCCGAAATTCTACGTTTTAACATCTGAAATATTATTTTCTGTCATGAAAACTGTGCCATTACATAATTAACATTAAAAGATTAGGGTACATTATTTGCCCATATCACATGTACATTTTAATTCTGATTAAGGATAAAATGTATAGTATGGTAAAAGGCGCACTTAATACTGAAAGTAATCTTTGTCAGTCTTCCTTTGATCAAAGTTTTTTTTTTGTATTGGATCATGCTTTGGCCTCGTTGAAAAAATAAAATATTTTGGGAAAAGAAAACCATCAAACCCACCTAACTCATAATCAAAAAATGTATGTTTTTTTTTTCATTTTAAGCATAACCAGATTCAATATCAGATCATATTCCAGTAAAATCTCCATGAAAAAAGTCTATATTAGGTGGCAGGCAACTCACGAAACTTACATGTAATAAAATAGCAAACTTAAAATTAAAACCTCAAATTTCGAAAACGTGTCGGTATTACAAAATCGAGCACTCGTGAGGCAAGTATAGTCGACACCTCGCAGGTGCGATTATATCGTACGACATATTTATATGAGAGCTCTCCCCGCTTCCCGAGGGCATCGTAGCGCGTTACGACGTAGGCTTTCAGGCGGCTACGAGCTACGAGCCGTAGATGCGGCATTTTGTTTGTGAATTTCGTAGACACTACAATAAGGTCGTCTTGATTTTTTTTGTGTATTATGGTAGAAAACGTGGTGTTCATTTTTATAACCCATGGATTTGTATAACTATCCATTTCCCTAACTTTGCGTTCGAGTTTATTGAGTTCCTACTCCTAAAGTTACGAGTTATGGTCTTCTAATATATTATTATTATTATATACCTTTTAACGAGCAATTCTTGTATATAAATAAATATATTTTTTTAATCTCGGAAACGGCTTCAATTATTTTAATAAAATTTAATACCCTGGTTTCGGGGTGATAAATCGATCCTGCTAGGTTTTATTTTTAGAAATGTTTAATTATAAAAATTATTTTCAGCGATAATCAACTTAAATATAAACTAATAAAAAGTACGTACGTAAGAAATACGACTCTTCCTGACATCTATTGGAGAGTGTTTATAATATCGTGGCGTAGAACGCCGTCAAAAGCCATACGCCAATCCGACGTTCAAAAAATGACAACATCGATTTGAAAGAGCACTATAAAAAAAAATTACCGACTTCCAAAAGAAGGAGGTACTGTATTCGGCTGTATGTTTTTTTTTTTATATATATATGTTCACCGATTACTCCGCCGTTTGTGGACCGATTTTCGAAATTCTTTTTTTGGTTGTATGCTTATACTCCCGAGGTAGTCCCATTGTCACCAAATCAGGATCTGATGATGGGATCCCAGGGAAATCGAGGGGAACTCTCAAATTTTATAGGCACACACATTGATTTTCTTATACTTTCTGAAGCATTGTGCATAGTAATCATCATCTCATGTTGCTGAGCTGATGATGGAAGGTACTGCAACAGTGAGGAGTTGAAAGCAAATTCTTTCAATAAATAGTTTTTTATTCCAAATCTGACATTCCTGAGGTGTTCCAACTGTCACCAAGTCAAAGTCTGTTGAGGGGATCCCAGAGAAATCGAAAGGAACATTCAAATTTTATAGCACAACAAATGATTTTCATATTTTTACTAAAGCAAAACAGGCATTTTTGTATAATTATCATCATAGCATGTTGCTGAGCTGATGATGGAAGGTACTACGAACGAAGGTTAGGAGTTGAGAGCAAATTCTTTCAATAAGTAAATGGTTTTTTGTTCGAAATCTTACATTTCTGAGGTAGTCCAACTGTCACCAAGTCAAAGTCTGATGATGGTATCCCAGAGAAATCGAAAGGAACATTCAAATTTTATAGCACAACAAATGATTTTCATATTTTTACTAAAGCAAAACAGGCAGTTTTGTATAATTGTCATCATATCATGTTGCAGAGCTGATGATGGAAGGTACTATGACGGTTAGGAGTTGAGAGTAAATTCTTTCAATAAATGGTTTTTTGTTGGAAATCTTACATTTCTGAGGTGGTCCAACTGTCACCATGGCAAAATCAGATGATGTGATACTAGGGAAATCGAGGGAAACACTGAAACTTAATAGTCACACACATTCTTTTAGTCATATTTTTTAACATAATACAAATATTTGTGTCCGGTAATTATCACCTCATGTTGCTAAGCTGATGATTGAAGGTACAACTCCTCAACGGTTAGGAGCTGAGAGCAAATTCTTTCATTAATTTATACGTTCAGGTGGACTTATAGTAGTATTCTTTCAGGGTATAAGATGGCTATTAGATAAACATGATTATAAAAGGTTTCTCTTTAACGTTTAGAAATTAACTGAAAAAAATTCCAATTATGCTTATACATAATAGAATTATTAAAATTACTAAAAAGAGTGAAATAAATTAAGTTTTTAACAAAAAAATAGAACCGACTTCAAACGGTAAAAAATAAAATTGTTCAGTACCTACTTCTTCTTGCTTATGGTAATGACTCTTTAAACTATTTTTGAAGTCGGGCCCTTAGTAAAATGTCCTGTCTTAGTAAATATAGTGTACCTTTCGTTCTGAATGGGCACCGACTCCAATATAGTTTTAACAGTCATTACCATAATCAAGAAGAAGTAGGTACTGTCCCACTGTCTGTACTGTCGGTGCCCATTTAGAACGAATGGTACGACATTTTAGTAAGGGTCCGACTCCAAAAACAGTTTTAAGAGTCATTACCATAAGCAAGAAGAAGTAGGTACTGAACAATTTTATTTTTTACCGTTTGAAGTCGGTTCTATTTTTTTGTTAAAAACTTAATTTATGTTCATTGAATTTAAGCTTCCTTGGCCGAATGGTTACGTGGGCTGACTGCGGAACTATATAACCGGGTTCAAACCTCAATCAAAACAATATCGCGTTTATTTTTGTAAAAATATTTTTATTGGGAGCTATTTTAAATGGTGTTGTTAAATAACAACAGTGAAATAAGTGTTCCGTTTAAAATGAAATCAAGAAAATAAATTGTTTTTATACGAGCAACGCTCGGTCGTCCAGGTACTAAATTTAATAATATGTTATAAATAATTTACATTTAGCATTCTCACTTTTCTAGCAAAAACACATAAGAATTCCTCCACGATCGACGTATACAGGCCTCTTTTAGACTGCTACGCTACAAGCATAGAAACACTAACTAATAACGTTAAGAAAACAGTATGCAGCGACAGCCGAGCAGTAAAACCCCCGGCCACCGGACGGAGATCCCAGTGCAAACCTCCAACGCGCACTTCATGAAGAAATTTGTTTAGTGCGTATTTACCGCTGGCACACGGTGAGGGAAATATTGTGATTTAATTAATTAAAACGATGCATAACTGTGCATGCCTAAGAGAAACTAATAATTTCTCGAAGGCATGATGTCCACCAAACCGCACTTAGCTAGCATAATGGACTTTTGCATAAAAATAAACAAAACAGCTTATTTTTTTATTTGAGTAATAAGACTCGGCCTGTCCACGGTACTTAGACCTATGTAGATTGTTTGTAGCCGCAGCCAGGTTACAGATCACCATCTAACCTATTTTTTTTCAACCTATTTTTTATGTCCCACTTTTGGGCACAGGTCTCCTTCTCACAAGTGAGAGGGATTTAGGCAATAGTCCACCACGCTGGCCAAGTGCGGATTGGTGGACGTCATGCTATCGAGAAATTATGAATTTCTCTCAGGCATGCAAGGTGATGGACCCGATAGCCTTGAAAAAGGCTAGGATTTTACTGACAGTGATTTGTTTGCCTTACGTGCCTCCCTAGATGAATGCTACGCTTGTGGTTTAGCGCACCACAGTTAAAAGGAGGTTGCGTGGCGTCTCGCTCCCGGTGGCTAGTAATAGAAATATTCATAATCGCAGACGATTTATATAACATCTTAAAGCAAAAATGTTATGAAAGAATGAAAAACTTTTTAAAATTATTTTTACCACCTCCACGAATATCACATACGCGGCGGCGTCAGCTGAGGCTGAGGCGCCAATATCTGTGATGGAGTACTTGTTACACGCGGGAAACGCGCCAGCCGCTAAAAGAACAACACGCACGGGCTGCTTTCTAAAAGTGGTAAGAATTTTGACAGGAATTTGACTGAAATAAATTTGATATGGTACATGATTCTCCTGGCCTTAGATAAGAAGTACATGAATGTTTAACATCAGTATTCATATAAAGGAATCATAAACGTATACTGAAATTATAGATACATATGTTTAACAGTTGTACTAAAGTCGGTTTATTCGACTTGGCCCGACTAGTTTGGGTCCTTGATCATGAACTTTCTTTTTTTTTAATAAGAATACATTTTTTTCGTTCACGCATCTTTAGATAACATAATGTTTAAAACTGGAATATCTTCTTATGGTAGAATTTAACAATCAATTGAAATACAGGTTACTTAATTTTTCACAAAAAGCAACATCTTACATCTTAAATTTGTGATTACATAACGTCATTACATATGTTTGTGTCGAAACTCAATATAAGTAAAGGTAAACTTTAGAAACTTACAATACCTTTACTAACCACTAAGAAATGAGACGAAGCACACAAATCAAAAGATATTGTTTGGATCTTTTGAGACCACAGAAAACCTCACAAAATTCTATAAAAGAGTAAAACTGTAGGTCGTAGAGATTTCAAAACAAATCCCAAGAAGTGTGCAATTTCTCACTGTAGGTACGTCACTATTCGTAAGTTGCTACTTTGTCTGTAGGTGTCGGTGCGTAAAACGTAGCTACATATGGGCATCCCACACTTCTCGTTCGAGAATCACTATGGAAAAGCTTTTCTAAAAATTGATACATTTGTAACATATTATACTAGCAAATCGCACGATACAGAAATCTCGTAACCTGTATTCTACAAATCAGGACTATTTATTTGATACTTTATTTAAGTAATATGCTCAGTATTTACGAGTAAATATTCTTCTATTCGAATTTCCACACTGGAAAATAATAACGCTATAACTATCTTCGATTCGAACTATTATTTTCCAAAATAAAAAGTCCTGCCATTTTTTTAATAATAATAATAAATATCTTTGGACAATTCACACAACACCATCTGATTCCAAACTAAGCAGAGCTTGTACTATGGTAATCAGAAAGCTGATAAACATACTTATATAATTCTAAATATATACTTAACTACTTACTTTTTACTTTTCAAGTATCAAATATATACTTAAATAGATAAATTAACACCCAGACACAGACCAAATAGGCATGTTCATCACACAAATATTTATCCTGGGTGGGAATGGAACCCACGACCTCACGCTTCGCATTAACATTAAATTTTAAATAATTTTAACTAAATTCCTGATATAAATATAACCATTTTACCAATAAACAAAGACCCGTTAGCGAAGAAATAATCGTAAATTATTATTTTGTCTGAAACGATGCTAAGTTCCAAGGAACAATGCAAATATTATGCAAATTTCTCGCTAGATTTGAGTTGAAGTTATTGAGCCAGCGTTTAAAATGAATCACCACACGTTTGGACATAAAAGGACAGACTGTTTTGAAAGAATAAATGATGGCTTCAGTAGAACATCTACAAAAAACTTCAGTAGTACAAATTGCTTCAGTAGTACATCCACCAAAAGAAATTTGTTTTTTTATTAAATTAAGTATCAGGCGAGCATGCAAACCGTGTGGCGTTTAGTGGCCGCTGTAGCTCATTGACATTTACACAGAAATGCACAAGGTTTCAACCTTGTTTCTTACATCTGAATTGTTACTTACGGGATATATACCACGATTCACTTTACATCTGAACTCGGATCCTACTACTGAGTAGAGCTTCATAATCCACAAATTCTTTCGACGGAACGTCATTACATGCCTAGAACAGTAAAGGAAGCCAATGAAATAGCGTAATGTAAAAACTTTAATCGAGAAGATGGTTTCCCACTTTCTAGTGCGTGGAATCCAGTGTTAGTGCATCTTAAAAACAATATGCGTCCAAAATATGATGAAAAAACCACACGCAATGATACTGTCAGTGTGTTTTTGTGTGTGTTCGAGACCTACATACGTTCGAGTTCGAGTAACGGTAGTAGCCGTAGCAAACTAGCGTGGAAGAGGGTAGACCGTTACGGCTGTGTTTAGACTATTATCATCCACCCGCGATATCAAGTTCATCCGTGATCATGGTGAATGAAACTGCGCCGAAATATCGGAAGCTCTAAAGTAAAGTGAATCGTGGTATATATCCTTTAAGTAACAATTCAGATGTAGTGAACAACCGCGATAATCTCAAACAGAATCTTGTTTGTTTGCATGCAGTTGCCCTGTTACTCCAGAGACTAGTAGTCGCCTCATATAAGTGTGGCCAGCTACCGCACTGTCCATTGAAATAAAAGAGCTACTAAAATGATCTATTATTTTTCTGGTCGTATGTCACAAGCTCTATAGAACATGTTCTTTCTTAGCACAGAATACTACAGGCCCGTTTTGTGTCATTCACTATCTCTTAAATAATTTTCAATTAAGGGAAACTTGTCCCCAACCATAAACAGGATGTGCAATGATTCAATCATCGCGCTATAAAATAAGTGAAAACATATTTATAAAATGTACTTATTTCACAAAAATGATGGTGACCGAACGCCCGAGGGTTCCATTCGGCCGTCTGTACCGCTCATTGCAACTTTGTTTTCTAACTTTAGGTGTTTTAATCTTGTTTGAGATTGTACTCTTAGAAAGTCGTTTTTGTACTTTTTTGGTGTTTACCGAGTCGGGAAAGAATTGGAAAACGTTGCAGACACCCCATGCACAACATTTTTAAAGTAATAGTGGAAAAATGTACAGTCTACTAAAATTATGGGCAATGGGGAACTTGTATTCTTCGACTGGGGAAGTACAACCGCTGTCTTTGATAAGCCATATGATGAGTTCAAATTTCTGTTCTCGGTCTTGGTGTTTGTGTTTCTGTCTTTGTGTCTATGCATGGTACCAATGACACAGGGCACGCACTCATAGCCACACAGTAGGGATCGGAATATATACCCTAATTTGGGGCTGAGTGTCAAACGTTATTTATTTATTACTAGTGGACCCTGCAGACATTGTCCTGCCTTAAAAGTATTGAAAGAAGATTAGTTTCTTTATCATCTCAAAGAGTTTGTATGATACTGTCAAATAAAAATTATAAAACCAATAGTGTATTTCTTACGTACTCTTCTTTAATAGTCATTTTAAGAATTTATGTTTAAATTAAGTCATTAAAATTAATTAGTTTATTAAATTAAATTAAAATTTGTACACCCTAAGGGGTAAAAACCCTAAGTTCTAAATATTTTGTAAAACTTTTTTTCACCCATATTTGTGCAAATAAAATATTTTCATTTCATTTCAACCTCAATATAATAAAGATAAATATGTTCAATGACAGAATACTGGCAACACACGTTTGGTATAATTTTTTTCTGTCGTATAGCTTTTAACTACCGGCTGTTATCGGCTGTATGAAGATATAAGCATACTGATATTATCTTTATCTGGAAACGCTTAAATTCTCTTTATTTAATATCTGATTCAAAATATAAAAAGCTCCAATGTACAAGTATGAAGTATCACGATTAAAATGTCATCATTAAACATGATGTTGAATACTCAAGCATAATTTTATTATTACTTTTCTTGATGTTTTTCATACATATTAAATTAACCTTTATACATTGTACACACAAAACTTTTAGGGCCTCTTTCACCTTCAGCTAAAGTGTCGGTTAAAGTCGAGTTCGAGTAGCGCTAATCATTATGAAGAACTGACCCGTACACATAGCTTTTACTTGCCAATTAACTTTACTTGGGACGTAACGATCAGCTGTCACGTGTGACCATTGTCAACCCATAGCCATTCTGTTATTTCAAATTTATTATTATGTACTTTTTTTAAAGAGTGCTGGGAGTTTTTTTCCGCCGCCTTTTTTCTCTCAGCTCAACATCTAGCCCAAACGGGGACCTAAAGGCGATGACCGGGAAAAAATAACATTCATTAAGCGAATATTTTGTATTCCTAATATGAAATAAATATTTTTTCTCTCTTCCTTTCTTTCTTTAACTAATCAATACTTTACTTGAAAATGATGAAAAAGGCCCTTAGACTTCGTTATAGCTATCTTGATGTAGTTACCGGGACGGGATGACCGGGAAAAAATGACATACATTAAGCGAATATTTTGTATTCCTAATATGAAATAAATATTTTTGAATTTGAATTTGAATTTAAGGTAACATGTGGATTGACGACCTTAACAACGGGAACATACTGAAAACGCTTATTTCATAAAACGCAGGACCGGAAGTAGTCTCAAGTGTAAGTGTATGGATATTTTAAAGGAAAATATTTTCAAATATGAATTTTGTACTATAAGTCGGGCATTTAATTAGAATTATTTTTAATCACCGTCATGAGAATGAAGCCTCTCATCTTTAAATGTAAACAAGACGAGACAGGATTTGCACTAATTATTCGCCAGGAGTTTTTAACAAAACTCTCTCTAATTTTGCATGTCCCGGGGCCATTGAGATGACCCAATTTTGTTAATTGTGTTGCTATTTTAAATTATTTTTGTTTTTTTACGTTAAGGAATGTTTTAAGGTTGTTTATGTCTCCCTTACATACCAAAAAAAAGTAAAATTTTGCGAAGTGGTTTCAATGTTTAATTTAAAAAATGGTGTTGACTAGTGGTACAACACTATTACTGGTATTGTTTAACTTTAAAAATACAGGCTTTGTAGTGACTACCGGACTGCCTATGGTACAAGCTCCAGGTTCGATTCCCGGCGAGGCATATTCGTGTTTTTTTTTATTATTTTTTTTCGGGCTTATCCATGGTACCCATGACACAGAGAATCTTACTGTGAAGCGTCATGTAGATTAGCTCTGACCTCTAAACTATAATTAATAATATGACTTATGTTGTAAAATAAAAGTATTTTCAGTGGGCCATAGGAACCATACACTTTTAAGCTTGTTGTCCTTATGCTAAGAAATATTTTTATCTCTTCTTAAATGATAATAAAATGCAAAAAGGACCAGCTTTTGTAGTTCATTTTATTCAAGCGAAATCGCAAGTCAGCTTGGACATAATTTGACTAATTTCCATTAAGTGTGACAGTCCCTACGTCTAGCAACCAGCGTAACCAGACCCCTGCTTATAGGCAGGGAGTCCAAGAGGGAATTTTTGTATTTGTTCGAGCGCATCAGACTATGTGTGGACCTTGCACTCTGTTGAGTACTCCTAGATTAAAAAATCTCTATCTATATATAGGAATGCTAAAGTTATTGTAACTTTTTCTCAGTCCAATTGTAAAAATTGACAGATTAGAATATCACAGTTAAGCGATTTAATTTAAATAAAATGATAAAAATTATAAATATTGGAAGTGTAGAAATGTCCTTATTTTATTTTGCAGGCTTGTGTCCAACCCGTCCTCTTACTCATACTATGTATAAACATCAGATTACTGAAATAGTACTTACCATGCATTTAATTTATTGGACCTCAATTTGCCACGTGCGATATTTTTATATATTTTTTTTAAAACCTGTAGGTAGAGTGCCCACAAGTGAAACAAAGAAAATCATATTATTATAACCTATTTTCTTCCTGCTGTCCAATCTTTAATGCGCTAGGCATTCATAACACTCGAGTAAACCCATGTTTAGCATCACGGGCCCCTACTGTAGTTGATAGAAAATTCTGGGAGTTTCTCGTTTCCATCACTTGAGCAACGAATATTTTATCCGAACAAAGGGTTCCGAGAGACAATGGCCTACGTGAGATCGGCGAAGCTGTTCCTTGCAATAAGCAACCACTTGAATAATGGTGGTGACCTTCAAGGACCTTTCATCTCGGAGAAAGGGTAAGCAATCCTCGTTTTGCCTCTTATTCTAATTAAAAGAAAGATTTTTCCGAGTTTCGAGTCTTCAGAGGACACTTAGGGTATTTGCTTGGTTGACGGCTGATTCTTAAACAGTCTTTGAGGTAAAAGAAATATACAATCCAAATGAAATTTTATTTATATACGAAGTCAGAATAAATTGTTTTCTCTAGATTTTTGTGAGAATCCAATTTAATCTGGTCTATAAAATTATTATGAAATTTAAAAATCTTTCATAAATAAGCTGCATAGACTTAGTTTGATGCCGCAGCAATTACAGCATTAGCTATTAAAAATGCAAAACCTTTAATAGAGCATATGAGATTAGAGATTTATTTTCTTTATTTAAATGAAGTAGCAGACTATCAAGCACGCTATATGGTGTTAAGTGGTCACTGCAGCCCATGAGCTCAAGCAAGAATTAAGTTTGCTTTAGGTTTAAAGCAAACTCAATTCTTGTCTGAGGTCGAATGCAGTAAGCAGTTGCGCTGCTACTCCCGATACCGACGAGGCTAATGCCTAGTGATAATATCACCGGCAGTGTGTGTTGCCAGTTACGGCGCTGAGACTTGGTCTTTTACAATTAGCCTTTTCCATAAGCTCAAGGTCGCTCAGCTAGCGATGGAGAGAATAATGCTTAGTATTTCTCTACTCGACAGAATCCATAACGGTAAAATCCATAGACGAACGAAGGTTACCCTCTCCAAATTTGCAAGCTGAAGTGGTTAGGAGGACCAATAACCGATGGGGAAGAAAGGAGTACCGGCCGCCCTCCAGCCAGGTGGACTGATAACTTAAAGAAGACAGCGGGAAACCGCTAGATTCAGAAGGCGCAGAACCGGGAGGAGTGGACTATGAAAGGCTGAAATGATGATCATTAAAATGATGAATATCGCCGGTTGATGCACCTCTCCACCAATCCACAATAGTATTGCATCTCGTCTTAAATGAGTGCAGAGAACTTCTCCGGTCGAACCACAATAGCTCTACCATCTAATAAATACTTCTTGTTTTCCTATTCCATTATTAATAACTATTTATTAATTAAAATTGCCTACAATACTGTACTAATTTCAAGATTAACGCAAAAGTTAAAGAAAATATGAAGCAAATCCCAAAAATTATTGAAACGAAAGGCAGGGGAGGTCTACCCGTAGTGGATTGGCATCAGTGGCAGAGCCAGGGGTGACCAACCATGTTGTGCACGCAGCACACGTGCGCTGCAATTTGGAGGGGGCCCTAATGAAGTGGGGTTGCGTACCCCTGCCTTAAGGTTGAGTGTAGAGGTAGCGGGTTTGCTGCTATAAATTTGCGAAAATAGCTTTATTTGCTGTGGAATCCAATTCATTCCTTTATAACACAAAAGATAAACTATGCGAAACTTCATGTAACGCCTTGAAATCCAATAATATTTTTTAATTAATTGGAAAGTCTAGTTATCAGTTACATTAACCGTGTAAATTTGAGGCACCGGTATTTATGTATAGTCATAAAAGGGACGATACTTTTTATGTTCACACATTTTATTTCGATTTCAATGGAACTTTTATATAGTCCCAACGTCCCTTTAACTGTTTTATTGAATGTTTATTGTTCCTTATTCCCTTCTTATCATTTTGTTTCTGGCTAGATCAGTCCAACCACGCTGGCCACTTGCCGTTTATTTTGTCAGCAAAATAAATCCCAAGTCGTATGACCTAAATCCTCCGTTCCGCGACTTTTTCATATCATGGACATGGACATGAAAATTAGTTAGAACCAAATGCAAAACTTTAAATCAGTATTCATAAATTATCCAAACAATATTCACCAAACGAAATTAAATAATCCACTCACCGCTTGTCTATCGCTTATCTCGCATTGAAAACAACCCCAACCTGCAACAAAAGTGCAATTTACGGTTACATTTCATTTTGATCGAAACAGACGGCACGCGAATGGCGGCCCATCATTTCTGATTTAAAGAAATCGCTTCATTGTCGCACTCCCGCCAAATTGACGCCGTCATGTATGCTCATTATTTTGTGGGGATGTTTCTGCAAGTAATTTGAGAGTTCATTGCATTCCAACAATACGAGGCGGACAACTTTTAACGATTTGTTTTTACGTCGTTATTTAAATATTGAAGTCAAATGGATTGCGATTTGGGTACTTTTGGAAAATAATAAAAAATAAATTACGTTTCACACTTATATGAGGGCTATAGGATAAATATACCCTGTGTGTCATGGGTACATGTACCCTAGAGAGAGAGAGAGAGAGAAACACAAAACCGAAACTACGATCTCAATTCAGAGATGACCCTGTGAGGTAATGCTATCTCACTAAAAACATTTTAATGGAAAGCAATGCTTATAACTCTACACGCCAGACCTATACAAAACCTAACATCAGATTTTTTTGATTAGGCTGTATTGCTACGTCACATGAAAAATGGTGAAATACTCGTATATATTTGCTATTCGGTTTTTTTAGCCCTTTTTATATCCCACAGCTGTATCAGATCTCCTCTCGAAAGCGATAAGGTTTTAGGCTACAGTTCACAACTGGACAAGTGCGGATTGATAGACATTATGTCTTCGAGATATAAGTAATTCTCAGGTATGCACGGAATGGCGAACATCGCAATTAATTAAATATCATTTTATTTTCCCTCAAATACAACAAATTTCTTCAGACGGGCGCGGCGTGGATTTGAACTCCAATATCTCCGTGCCAGAGCCCGCGATCTTTCCCGTTCAGCTAATGCTGCTAATTACCTTTACTTTCCTGGTGATGTTGCTTCATTTCTTTTTTGTTATACAATATTTCTTATAACATAATCATGTCCATACTGCTGATGTCTCATTGTTGTAAAATTAACAAACTATGAATTTTGACTGAGGTGTAAAGTTTGTGGAGTTAGGGCTTGTAGGTATAGTCAGGGCGTGAAGAGTCCATTAATTTTGAAAAATGTCTACAATAATAAACAAAGTAACTCACAAAAATATCTTAGTGAATCAAAAATCTGAAGGATAGGATTACCGAGCCAAAGTCTTCTCCCTCCAGTTGTCACGACTTCACACATCAAATTAAGTCACCCCTTGCTACCCCGCGGCGGGTAACCCACGCTTAGTAGTTCCTGCATCACTCAACGCATAAAGATTTTATTAAAATGATAGTAAAATTTCCGAACCACGGACTTTAAACTGCATAGTTTGTGAAGCTCGACCATGTAGGTTAAAAGCTTGACTCTAAGTTATAATTGTAATTAATTTAGTAAATAAATAACTGTACGTTAATTTAGTGATTATTGGATGCCTGAATAAGGTAGACTGTTTAAATACTATTGATAGACGCAAACACCTAATTTATTTGTAAACAGTCATCAATAAACGTTTTTCATTTCATTTCATTACATTTCATTTCATTTCTACGTGAGATCTGATAACTTTTTAACAGTGTGAACCATGGTCTCGTCTAACCAACTTTTTTTTCGATGGGATGAATATTTTACATATAGGTTTAAAAAAGTAGCGGAACACGAGATGCGCATGGTCCTACGGTTGGCTCTACGCCAATGAAAGCATTTTGCTGCTTGGCATTCTACGCAGTTAAACTA
The DNA here is from genome assembly GCA_911387765.1 of Pyrgus malvae. Lineage (NCBI taxonomy): Eukaryota > Metazoa > Arthropoda > Insecta > Lepidoptera > Hesperiidae > Pyrgus > Pyrgus malvae. The sequence goes on along the minus strand of OU426960.1, from coordinate 817,748 downwards.
AACAAGCGCGGAACGAGGTAAGATGGATGATCGGTAGTGGCAAATATTGTGCGTTTTCCAAGATTCAGAGGACTCGTTAAGCTTCAAATTGTCCATAAGGATCAAGGTTGCCGAAAAGAGTCCCAAGTTCCATTACTTAAGCTTTGGTTTCCTAGGATAGAGGTGCCGTCATATAGCGGCCGTAATATTGCGGACGCAAAAAGACGGCCGTCTTTACGGTGACGACATGTGGAAAGTTCCACGTCCGTATTAACACACCGTCTTTTTAAACAAACGTCAAAGGGAACGTATGCAGCAAAGAAAATGGACGAACATGATTTAGCTTTGTTGATTAACTTGGAGGATGAACTATCAACAGGAGAGGAAAATAGTCTACTGATAGATAGCGGTCATTAAAATCTGTTGGTGCCTTTTGGGTGGTTTGAAAACATCCGACAGTGGGTATGCCACTAATCTACATCTGCATTGTGAAATATGGGGTAGTGGGAGGTAAAAAGGGTCGTAGCCAAAGAAAAGAGGTAAGATTCAAATAGAAATATTTGACATAATAAAGCAATAAAGAATACTAAAGGAAAGGATTATCTCGAGCCATTGCTTTCTCCCTCCAGCTATCACGACTTCACACATCAAATTAAGTCACCCTTGCTGCCCCGCGGCGGGCAACCCACGCTTAGTGGTTCCTGCATCACTCAACGCATTAATATATTTTACTAGCGTTCTGACTGCACATTTTTTCTCATGAATTAGAAATTTTCCTCGGTAAAAAGTAGCCTATGTCACCCTCCAGTGACCCATGTAGCGCAATGTTTACCAAGCTGGACTGCCGATCGAAGGGTCCCGTGTTTGATTCCCGGCGAAACAGAAATTTGAATGATGAGTTTAAATTTCTGTTCTCGGTCTGGTCATTTGTGTTTCTGTCTTTGTGTGTATCCATGGTACCCATGAGGGCAGGACAGGGCATTTCTACTCTACTGTGGGGCTATAAGTGTGAAACTTTGACTTTCTAAGTACAAAAAATCAGGTCAATATGCAGCACCGTTGTGATATGACCGGAAGAACAGGAAGGTCAAACAAACATAAATACTTTCACATTTATAATATTACGTAAGTATGGATTTATAATATTTAATAGATGATAGAACTCACATAGTTGGATCTGGGAAGTACCATCTATTACGCCTTCGAAAAGCACCACAGACGAGCTCAGGCAAGACTCAGGATTGCTCGGGACTCGCACGTTAGAGCGTCGATCCTGGTTTTTATCTATAGATAAGAGCACCTCCAGGAATACCTCCAGGTCTTATGGATGGTTTGAAAACATCTTACAGTGGGTCTACCGCGTTGTAACAGCGTGGTAAAGTAGACTTCCTCTCTATAACCTCCCCACTAATGGAGAGAGACCCGTGTCCCGCAATGAGACCCAAAAAGACCCAAGAAGCTTTTTTTAATTCGTTTTACGACTTTGGATAAAATCCTTGCAGTCCATCAATATTTTCGTTTCATTATTCAATAATGGCATCGCAAACTCTGTGCATATTGCCAGCGTCAAGCATAATTTTTGTAACTATTACTTAGTAGTCACAGAAAAATCAGTAAGTCGTCAGGTATCGGTCAGTCTAGTCAGTTAATTAAAGCGATGGTTACTTTACCAAAACGTCTCCGATGGAGTTTTGAAGGCAAGCCGAAAAAAATTGTTTTTTCACTGTTACTTTATTTCACAACACTCGTGCACTGTTATTAACCTACATCGAACAAAATGCCATCAACTTTATCCGATATATCCAAAAATACACCAATGAAATGAAAATAAAACAAGAGCACAACTTGTCCCTTTAGACTTCCCGCCGAAACTCTCACCGAAAAAACTGCTGCCAAAAAGAACTGCTAAATTTTGTTTACATATTAAAGCAAAGAAATATTAAAGAAAATGATGATGTTAGACGAATACCTTTTCCTTTTAGTTATTACAAATTCACACTTCCAATTAAGCCAGCCTTGCTACCCCGCGGCGGATAACCCGCGCTTAGTGGTTTCTTCCTCACTGAACCTTTCAATGCTTTGTATTGCCACTTTAGTATCAAAGTAGAGTAAAGATAAGGCATTTTTTTGCGACGGAATAGAAAACCACGAGAATTTGTTGAGTAGTAGATGGCTACCGTCTCGTATAACACCGACAGCTGTCAACAACGATATTATAACATATTTGACAGTCAACCTAGAGCTACGACGATATTGGCTTATTTTTACAATTTACATCCAAAAAGAATTTTAGACTGCCAATTAAAAATATGTCTGATAGTTGAAAAAATGTAGAGCCTCGCTCTACGACGCACTTGGGGAATTAAAGAATAATAGACTTTGTTTGCAAAGAAAATACACATGGATATTTTGTCATTTAACTTGAAACTATGTACACAAGACTACTTTGTACGATATCCATAACACCTACACACTGGTTCACCATTTCTATTTATGTCAAACTATAATATAAATGTGGCTTAAATATTTTTCTAGACTTTAAAATAATTAACTGGATAGCATAGTAGAGAATGCAAAATTTTAATCACGTCGACTTAATTTTCCGTGTCAAGATCTAACTCTGGTCCCTAGTGTTAGAGTCAGAGATATACATACACTATTTGCCTTCGCAGTGCCTACGTCAGCTGAGCTTTTATTCATCTAGCTGTATCTAAGTGTATAATCAAGAGATAAAATTCCCTGTACCAATCTATTCCATTTTTGACGACGAAAACTCAGTACTGTTATTCCAGCCGTGTTTATTTCTACTTACTGAAAACAAAGAGGCGACAATTTAATTGGATACCCACAGAAAATGTTTACCGCAAACCAAAATGTAAAACCGTAAACTTCAATTACTTTATACACTTACATTGCTTCATTTGAAACAGCGACGTTTTTTGTCCTGTGACAAAATACGCAGTGTAAAGTTACATAATCGATATAAATGTAAGTTGAGAATATAGTTTGTACTATCTAGTAGAGGTAGGGGGTTGCCCTAAATAAACCGTTTGGCTGAGACCTAGAGAGTAACTATTTGAGTTATATTCTTTATTAATCATGAAAACTTTTATAAGTGTCACTCAAAGTTAAGAAATTTTAAATCGTATACATTTTTTAAGTCGTTCTCAAAATTTTTCTCAAAGCCTTCGTCAACCACGCACATTGTAACATCAATTGATCGCCTTGATTTTTAGAATGAATAAACTTCTATTCCATAAATTTAATTATTCGGATTAATGTTGTTCAAAAAAGAAGTGAAGTCAACATGATTTATGTATTAACTTGTGAAATTCCTGCTATGTAACAATAGGCATGATGACACTATTAAAGAATCAGGGAATAAACGCTTTTACAGAAAAATATATGCTAAAAAAGTTCTAAAATATGATCCCGTTTTAATATAAACATTAAGATTAATAAGATTTGCAATAAAATAAAAGTATTAAATACAGCAATCGGCCATGTTATCTGAAACGCCAATCAAAAGGAATGACGTCACGCCTAAGTTAATCGTCATCGTGTTGCTTGAAGTTTGACGAGCAAGCCGACGCCATGACACCTACGAGCGTTTTCGCGTTTAATTCAAATTACATAGCAGAAAATACATTAATTTACGTTAAAAATTGAGTTTATTGCTGAAATAAACTTTTTTTCGAAACTAGGAGACGTGTACCTACAATAAGGAAAGGTATTTGAAAATCTGTCATCATGCCCATTGCGCTTGTTAAATACAATGTAAACTAGAGTGGGTGTACTGACTGTTAGCTAATGACCTACCAAATATAATGTACCTATTGAATTTTAACTATTGTATAAATTATTACTGAAATATGAATTGTCAATGTAATTGTAAGATAATTCAGAACTAATGTCCTAAAATATAGCTAATATGAAATGGAAAGGTAAAATAAAAGGGTCACATGATGTTTTAAACTCATTTATTTGTAATTTAATGATTTTAGTTGTTTTTAATGATTACCTAATGATCGTTTGCTCTGCGAGGCGTAATAACTTAACATGTAAAGTATAAAGTAATACGTTTTAAAATATATGACCCATCAATATCAGCATAATATTCAAACCACACAATAGTACAATAATAGGTTATACTTAGTACAAATAATAAGGATATGATCGTACCTTAATTATCAACGGCTTTCCTTCTCAGATTATTCACATTCTAGGTTCTTTCTTTAGTAGTTTCGTCTCAGACTAACAGAGTAACACTTTAATTACATTACAAATCTTTCTTGAATCTTCCCAGACGAAATGAGGGAGAGACTGGCTCCTACCGCCTTTTTATATCCTATCCTCAGGCAAAGACAATGAGACAAGTGACAATGTGCCGACATTTTGAAATAATCATGTATAATAATATGAATTATAAGAAACATAAAATATAATCTAAACTAGCTTAACGCTTACTGAAATCATGTGCATTTTAATTAATTATATTAACAGAATATTACACATCTCACTTGTCCATTGACTACAGTATTTTATCTGTATTTTGTTATCTGTGTTTACTCTGTATATTTCATCTGTTAATATTGGTTTTGAAAACTTATTTAATATAAACTGATATTTACAAGTTTTATTACATGTAGAAGACAAATAAAATATCAATATATTTTATTTATCTATCACGGCCATACTGACAAGTACTGCGTTCTCGAAGTACATAAAACAATTTATTTATTATTTTATCTAAAAAAAGACAAAATTTACTATATAATAAATAAGCTATAACTTGTAAATATTTCGTTTTACATCATGTATTTTATTTACCAAGTGCTAGTCATGCTAGGACCGGTCCACCCGCTGCCGGTGACATAGACCTGCACCTAGGAAATGGTCACGCAGCGGCACTTATAACAATAACTATACTTTATTTTTCACACAATATTGTTACGATGAGAATAAATTGGCTATATATTACATGAACAAAAAGAGATAATCAACAACAATTCGACTTCACTGGCCATCCAAAATAATGTTTAAATTATTTAAAAACAATTAATTAAAATTATTTTCATTTTCATTTAATATTTTTATTTTATTATTTTATTGACATGACATTCGTAATTTTTTGACATACAAATTTAATTAATAGTAAAATAAAATGTGTTTTCGTTTTGACCTATGAGGACGACCCGCGTGGCGTAATGGTTACCACGCCGGACCGCTAATCGAAGGGTTCGATTCCCGGCGAAGCAGAAATTTGAATGAAGAGTTTAAATTTCTGTTCTCGGTCTGGGTTTTTGTGTTTGTCTATGAGTGTGTCCGTGGTACCCACGACACATACCTATAACTACCCTACTTGTGGGGCTATCAGTATGATACGTTATAATTTAACAATTTTGAAATTATTTTCATGTTCCTTTCTCATTGTATTTAAATTTAAATTTGACATGAATCAATATTTTTAATTTATCTAACGAAGTAAGGTATGTGCCAATTAGCAAATGTGATCAAAACCCCTAGTTTTTTTTCTAGACCGAAATTATTTTGACGCGCTAACGCAAACTGTAATGTTAGCTGTAAGTTTTATTAAATAAAGGAATAAATCTTTGAAAATGGGTAGTAAAGGCAAAATAAAAGAATATAACAAAAGAGGATATCAAGATATAAAATTGACGAGAGAATCAAAGAATAATAGAAAGGTTGTGATAAGTATGTAAGAAATACATATATAAGTTGGCATGGATAGTCAAGCATTTAGGAAAGCATTTAAGAGACTTCATAATATACAGTGTACATTATTTATGCCAATTATCTATTATTATTATATTTCTCCTTTTCACACGATTTTTTTTTTTTTTGGTGTCAAGTTCGATCCACCCGCTGGCGTGGCTTAAACCTGCACCGTTCACTCAAAGAACAAAGGCAAAATTTTGACTGGGTTTATGTTAGCCGTAGATACGAGTATCACAAAAACTAAACAAGTTGAATTATTTTGTACGATTTTGAAATTTTCAACTTCTTTCTTAAAAGCCGGAGTTTATGATGTAAAAAGCATATCAACTAATTTAGAATTAGTACAATAAACTATAATTGTTAACAGTGATGTGACAGGACAAACTCTGTATGAATGTCATTTATTTGTATCGATTATGAAATTATATGAAATGAATGATCGATACAATTAGGCATTGGTTGTGTTGAATTTAAAATGCGGTTGTTTGTAGTAAATTACTATACTGATATCAATTAGCTATATCTGTAAAGTGATACAAAATTTAGATTCAATAAAATGGAATAAATTCAATTCAATAAAATAAAATGCTATGATAAGCATCGTTTCAATGTTGTATCGATTTTAAAATTAAACTAGTCTTACGCCGCAATTCTACTTTTATCGACCGCAGTGACAGATTGACTTGAAACTTGACAGTAATTTATGCAAAATGCCGAATACAAAACCTTTCGGTTATGTTTTGGGCATGTATTCGGTTTTCTATTTATTTTTACTCGATCTGAACTTTTTATGGACTGATTAATAAATACTGCCCCGTGTGAAACTGCAACATATATTATGCGTAATATTTAATGAGTCAAACGATAATATTCATAACATTGAAAACTGCGATATCTTTTTTTCGGCCTTTCCCGAATAAAAATAAACTAGCCTGTAGCCTTATGCATATTTTTTATGACGCGATGCTTCAATTTAATTACAGACAATTTTAGGTTTGACGATCTGCCATTGTTCCTTAATGACCAGCGGACACAACTGAATTTTGTTTTCATACCATCGTAATATATTTTCTAAGCCAACTTTTCTGTAATTTCTCATTTCACACAATGTTTTTCTTAAATATTAACTTTACTTAATTTTCTTTATTTTTCTTTATTCTTATTTCACACGATCATACGTCAATTATTTGACATAAGTTACTTTACTTTTGTTTTTCTTTATTTTTTTATTCACACGATCATAAGTCAATCATTTGACATAAGTAAATATTTTATATTATAATTATTATTTATTTCATTAGCAAATTCAATAATATATTATAATCATCAAAGCTTGTCAAGGACAAATTAGTGTATAAATATAATTCAACATCACAATATCAGTAATTTTCATCGAATAATTCACTGAGTCAACACCTCAACTTTCATTCTCTCTTAATACGCCATAACTACCCTAAGCCAAGCAGAGCAGAACGAAACCATCATTATAAAACCAATCGATCGATGAATAATTTTATACTTTTATATTTTTTTTAGTGTTGTTTATTTATTTTATGCAATAATTTTAATTTTAATATTTAAATATTTTAAGTTTTTAAAAACCGATAAGAGCAGTCTTAAAGGATCTTCGGCTTTTGATGCCTACCCACCGCTGGGTCAATGAGAGAAAAAAAAGCCGGGGAAAAAAAACTCTCAGGCACTGTTTAATTTAATACTAATCGCGATTATTTTAGCAAAACAATTCTGACAGAAGTTTAATTATCGTATAATACGAACTAACACTGTTCTTGTTTTGAATTTCACCTCTTTTTATTTACTATAAACAATTTAATTGCTTTTATTTCTTATTATTTTTTAATTACAAAGCCTACCACACATTTTCATCGTCACCCAGGGTTGACAGCAAGACAATGCCTCTAAGCATGAGGTTTGACCCTTTGTAACTTTTAATATAAAAAGAAATATTAATATATATTACTCGATATGATAATTGAGAAAACTAGGTTATCACCGTTTCAAATTATCAAAATAATAATTTATTAAATACACATGTACCTATACTACACATGACATCTATCATTTCATTAACGTTCGGCCAATCTGACAATAGAATTTTCAGCAAATACAACACAAATATGTCTTAGTATTAGTCAAATAATTGTATAAATATGCAATAGGTTCAAGCAGGGTAACTGAACAGGGGCCATTGGAAAAGTCGATAAATAAATTAATGGTTTGAAATCGTAGTTATGCAACCTTAAAAATATAACATAATTAGGTTTTATGTCATCAAGTAAGTAATAAATTTGAATTTTGGAATTTCAAATAAATACTAACCGAAAAAGCAGAAGTTTTTAAGATTATAAGATGTAATAAACGAGCAATTCTTGTATAATAGATATATACGATATTATTATATAGAATTTGAATCTCGAAAACGCCTCCGACGATCGCTATGAAATTTAGTAAGTATGATTTCGGAAGCCATAAATCGATCTAGCTAGTTCTTTTTAGAAAACGCCGTTTTATCCCTGTTTAAAATAAAATATAAATTAAGAAAATATCACGTACATCTATTAGCGAAGTGTGTATTGATGTTTATAAAGTCGTAATATTGGACACAATTTTGTATTTTACTATTAATATGGATAGGGATAAAAGTAAATGAATATTCGAGAAAAAAAATAGAAAGAAAAAAACAAACAAGATATTTGGACACTATGCCCAAAAAAAACTTTAATTTATAGCTTAAAAAAGGTTGCACAAAACTACGCTTGGGAATTAGGATAACTTAATTATCGCCCTTAATTAATCCATAGACCCTTTGCGATGTCACGAATCATTTTATCACACAAAATTTATGAGTATGTTACGTTTTGACAGTTCATTAAAGTATCTCAATTGATTTAAGTTTCAGTCCAAGACCGTATTCATTACAATATTCACGATTACGACTTTTTATATCGATGGTTTTAGTTCGCATTTTCTTTTTACTTAAAATTGTCAACTTACCCTTGACCATATGCATAAAAAAATTATAATTAGTTGATACGAGGGTAGATTCTTTTTTTACTTTTCAGGTATTTGTGAATTGTGTTACTGGTACCCAATTTTCACCTTGAGCATATTCCATATGGATATCTCTTCAAACTATAATTATATAGGTACTTAAAACTATTGAAATTAGTAAAATCGTAAAATTTAAACAATAAAGTGTCAGTCCAACTAAAAAGAATAGCCTCTTAGGGCCTCACCGACTTTTTCAAATATAACCACGTAACGGTTGCTGGCTCGTATAATGTCAGTGTCCCAACGTCCTCCGTAAATTATTTTTTTCAGCTGTTCCAGCAGCAATCCGCAAGGTTGTTGCATACTCGCAGATGCCACTTTAGACCTTCTAAAGTGGCAGGATCCATTCTGAAACTCGAAACAATTGGTATTAGTATTTCCGTCGTCAGGGCCGATCCCACTTCTGATGTTAAATACAATGTAAACTAGAGTGGGTGTACTGACTGTTAGCTAATGACCTACCAAATATAATGTACCTATTGAATTTTAACTATTGTATAAATTATTACTGAAATATGAATTGTCAATGTAATTGTAAGATAATTCAGAACTAATGTCCTAAAATATAGCTAATATGAAATGGAAAGGTAAAATAAAAGGGTCACATGATGTTTTAAACTCATTTATTTGTAATTTAATGATTTTAGTTGTTTTTAATGATTACCTAATGATCGTTTGCTCTGCGAGGCGTAATAACTTAACATGTAAAGTATAAAGTAATACGTTTTAAAATATATGACCCATCAATATCAGCATAATATTCAAACCACACAATAGTACAATAATAGGTTATACTTAGTACAAATAATAAGGATATGATCGTACCTTAATTATCAACGGCTTTCCTTCTCAGATTATTCACATTCTAGGTTCTTTCTTTAGTAGTTTCGTCTCAGACTAACAGAGTAACACTTTAATTACATTACAAATCTTTCTTGAATCTTCCCAGACGAAATGAGGGAGAGACTGGCTCCTACCGCCTTTTTATATCCTATCCTCAGGCAAAGACAATGAGACAAGTGACAATGTGCCGACATTTTGAAATAATCATGTATAATAATATGAATTATAAGAAACATAAAATATAATCTAAACTAGCTTAACGCTTACTGAAATCATGTGCATTTTAATTAATTATATTAACAGAATATTACACATCTCACTTGTCCATTGACTACAGTATTTTATCTGTATTTTGTTATCTGTGTTTACTCTGTATATTTCATCTGTTAATATTGGTTTTGAAAACTTATTTAATATAAACTGATATTTACAAGTTTTATTACATGTAGAAGACAAATAAAATATCAATATATTTTATTTATCTATCACGCTCAAAAAAAAAACTATTTTATTAGTGACCACTAGCGACAAAAAATCTTTTTCACGTGCTTCGCGGGGAATTTTAACGCGGTTGTTATCGAAAGATTGCCGTCATTAAACTTTGTTGTAGGTTTTGTACAAAACCTGACAGTGTTTGGTGGAAACCCGTATCTTCACAAATATAAAGCTTTTTCTTTAAGTTAAGAAATTTTAAATCGTATACATTTTTTAAGTCGTTCTCAAAATTTTTCTCAAAGCCTTCGTCAACCACGCACATTGTAACATCAATTGATCGCCTTGATTTTTAGAATGAATAAACTTCTATTCCATTAATTTAATTATTCGGATAATATTAAAGGAACATCTAAAAGTATACTCTTCTATTAAAGGAAAGTTTTCCATAAATAGGATATTCTAGAAAATTCATTGTCGACCTATGCCATACTGAACATATACATAAAGGTGATGAGAGTTTTTCTCCTCCATTTGTTTACTCTCTGCTTTTCTCATAACATATAAGGGTACCTACTCGTAGAGCCTATGAAAAAAAATGTTTTTTAAAAAAGACAGAGTAATAAGAAGTCTTAGCAATTGTTTTCGCTTTAATTTATTTATACGTAGTATAGATGTATTAATAATATAACCTCATGCTACAAAGTACAAATCTATCTACAAATAACAGCAGACTTCCATTTTTCACGACCTGCGTGGCGCAATGGTTACCATGCCAGATTGCCAATCGAGGGGCCTGGGTTCGATTCCTGGCGAAACAGATATTTGAATGATGAATTTAGATTTCTGTTCTCGATCTGGGTGTTTGTGTTTCTGTCTTTGTATGTGTCCATGGCACCCACGACACAGGGTATTAATTACCTTACTGTGGGGCTATGAGTGTGTAACGTTTATTTCCTGCTATCGTAGTCAGAGCAGGCCCTTAAAAGTAAAGCAATCCGGCCGCAATGGAGTATTCGAAATTGAGGGCTAGTCCATTACGACCTCGAGAATAATTCAGTGGCTTAGTTTTGATAGCTACAAGTAATAAAGTTATTTCGTAGGAGTTGTTTGTCATGTTTGAAAACAAAGTTGTAATCCTTTTCTTCTTATTTCGGGAAGATGAACACTCTTCATGATTATATTTGCATTGATAAATGAATTCAAAGTAATTTATATGTTATTTTTTTTATATAAATAAACCTAACAATAAGGCAGACGGGCCGCGTGGTGTTAAGCGATCACCGTCGCCTATGGACACGGGCAACCCAAGGGGAGCCGCCCGAGCATTGCCGGCTTTGGAGGAGAGCTTTTTTTACAGCTTTCTTGAAGAACCCCATGTTATAGTCCACTGGGAATGCCTCAGCTGGAAAGTTGTCCCATAACCTACACGTCCGTGGTAAAAAGGAGCGTGCAAAGCGGACTGTGGAGGACCGCCACGAGTCCAGATGGTGCCGGTGGAATAATAGATTCACTGCAATCCAATGGGGAGGCCTTTTACCTCCACGTTGTTCTAATGAAGCTTTATATTTGTGAAGATACGGGTTTCCACCAAACACTGTCAGGTTTTGCACAAAACCTACAACAAAGTTTAATGACGGCAATCTTTCGATAACAACCGCGTTAAAATTCCCCGCGAAGCACATGAAAAAGATTTTTTGTCGCTAGTGGTCACTAATAAAATAGATTTTTTTTGAGCGCAATTGTTGGAAGGAAGGTTGCAAGGAATTTCACAAGTTAATACATAAATCATGTTGACTTCACTTCTTTTTTGAACAACATTCCACCACGCGGCACTCTGTGGACGCGTCTAAACGCAAAAATTTAAAGAAAAATCCCTGCAGCTAAGGATCTAAAGATCTCCTCATTAATTCATTTAAGCAATTAAAATTTGACAAATAAAAGAAACCCGACAACACAGCATCAAAACAAAGTGTTAAATAAGGGAAGGTATTTTGGCTCAAAACAATAGACAAAACCGAGTGAGTTAGTTAGCGTCAAGTCTCGCCATACAAACAGTATTGTGCTTGTAAAAAGTAAACTCAAGGAAAGAGAAACGGTTTCAGCCCGTTAAGTCCCTTTCATTTACGTTGGACATTTATTTAAACAGATTTATGACATAAATTTTAGTTCAAAACCTGTTCTGTTCTAACATGTAGCAATTTTTGTAAGTTGACATTCAATTTCTAAATTTACCATTCATACACGCCTACATCCCACGTGATATTGTGGTTCTAAAGCCCATGGACACACAACCTAAAACAAGCTCTGACTCTCAGTAGCAGTTGCTCAACTATTCTTGAAGCTGATGATTGTTCTATAAACCTGGCAGCAACCACACCTTTCTACTAAAACACAATAAAATTGGCCATCTACGGTGTTGGTGGATAATATAATTAATGGTCACTTTAGCTTTCGTTAACTTACATAATCGATGTGGTTGTTTATTGCGGGAATATCGTCTTAATCTTATGGGTCTTGAGCGGTGAGAATTGGATCTGCCCAAAGCATTTGCAGTCAGAACAAGAAATGTTTTTTTATCACAGACAGACACAAAAATTCTTAGCTAAAAGACTGTATTTTAACACTGTTAGGTATGTATTTCTTTTCTATTTTTAAAAATTTACGCCAAAACACAAGCTCCGCAACGGCCCTAAACTCTAAAGAACAAAACCAGCAAAAAGCGCGTAAAAAGACAAGTTCCAACGCCGCAGGTCAGTTTTAGACAATAATGGCTTATTGTCCCCTCGGCCCTCAGTATGACAATCGTTTGTTTAATCAAGCGACCCAGGAGACCGGACAAAGGTCGCTATTTTTCTTAGACTTTTCTGAGCATAATTCGGTTTTTATGTTGGTATATTAGTCTGTGATGGAGACGGTTATATTACTTTTCGGCACTTACGCCTTTTCAGTTCACCAAAATAGAGTTAAATAAGTAGTCGCGGTCTTTGAAATTCATTCTGTTTCAAGAGCCGTTTTCTTTTTACTACTTATTTACTTATATTGTTTACTTATAACATTAAAGCTGAAGCATTTATTTATTTGAAAGCCCTGATAAGCAAGGAACTGCTAATTCATCATAAAAAATTCATTTTGTGTTAGATAGTCCATTAATTTATTGAGGAAGATTTAAAGCTGTCTTTAAATTTATTCGTCATCATGAATATCACTATTGACCTAATGACCCTAAAGCTGTACCAACACACAAAGAATCCTTGTAAATGGTTCGCTGATTATGAACCATTTCAACCAGATCATCGTCATTGTTACAGAACTACCTCGATCCTATAACATGAATTGAGAAGCAACCGCTTGTACTTAAGATAACGCAGAACTTAAAAGTAAGGATCATTTAATTTTTAAATGAGATTTCAAGAGAAACATTTTTTTAATCAAAGTAATAAAGAAGAATCGTCGACATTGATTCACGAGGCAACATACATAAAAATACACATACAGTTGAATTGAAAACCACCTCCTTTTTAAATCTGTTAATAAACTTCAATAACTCTTTTACATCGAGCCTTTTTTAGAATTTTATAGAAAAGCCCACAATTAAGATGCAACATTAAAATACTGGTATCTAATTGTTTTAAATATTTCTATGAATTAAATGAAAAAGATGAATATTAACGTCCACATGCATAGGTACTTGAATACCATTAGGTATATTTTTGATATGCCCTAGTTGGACAATATTAGTCTGGTAACTCAAAGCTTTTATCCGATTCATTATATTTTAATAATCTCTAATTACATTCAATTCTGCAAAAGTTCGTTTCGCAAATCGTGAATTCAAAAGCCCTAACTTTAAGTAACGTTTAAAAATTTAGACAATAAATGGTAATGGTCTAAGCGTAACTGTTTTCTCGAGCAATAACGAAAAGTTTTAAGCAAAATTTCTTACAAAAATTCTTAATAACCCGCTTTCGAGTTTATAAACAATCTTAAACTTGAATACAAGAGATTTACCGCGGCTGAGGACAGTCATTAAAATTTGAAATCGTTCTGACATAAAAAAACTGATCATGAGTGAATTGAATTCATTTATCAACAATTCCGTACAAACTTGTATGCTTGTATAACGTTTATCGATCAAGGAAATTGAGTCAAAAACAAAAATATATATGGCATTCACAGTTAAAAAAAAGAGATCTATTATTTTTAAAAGAAATTTTATATATATATTAACTTTAAATATATAAATGGCATGTTATAGACGCTATAACTAAATAAATAAATAAAATAAAAAAATGTCCTAAAATTCAGACATATAGACAAAGTCCAATCCTAGAAGGGTTTTACTTTTCCCATTCAAGGTACGAAACCCTATACTGGGAATTTCTTAATTAAAACAAATTTTCCTACTACACTAAGGGCTAGTTTAGGCTGTTTCTCGAGGCGACGGGTGTCGGGGTGAATGGGGAGTGAGGAGGTGAGTGAGGATTGGAAAGAAGCTTTTAATTAATGTCGTTGTGAGATCCTTAATTGCAATCCGCCGTCGCTTTGCGAACGTTACGAACTCACGCCTCGCGCTGTCAAACGTTAGACTTGCTTGGGAGCCTGTAGTGTCAGAATTAGGAGCAAAATTAATTGACGATACGGGCTTTAATTTTTTTATCGAATTTAGCTTAACAGTGGGTAAAAATAGCAACGTCCTTATTCCTTTTTAAGGTCCAACTGTCAGTCAAGTCATATTACAGATTTTATAGATTATTCCCATGTGTTAGTTATTGGATGTGTCATGCCTTTGATATTTTTTTATAAGCAACTCATGAAATATCACGATGGTTTACTTCGCCATAGAAAGAAATATGTGGCGACGTTCAATGTTTCCGAACGCAGCCGTCTGACACGACATCTGTCATGCATGACTGTCAAGTGAGTCGAACTTTTCGCGCCGTTTATAACAACGATTTTGAGAGTTTTGGCGGAAAGTCGAAAAAGACATAGTGCTCTTGTTTTATTTTCATTTTCTTGGTGTATTTTTGAGTTATATCGGACAAAGTTGATGGCATTTTGTTTGATATAGGTTAATTACAGTGCACGAGTGTTTGTGAAATAGAATAACAGTGCTAAAATATGTTTTTTCTGCTTACCTCCATGCATTTCATGGGACACGTTCTAGTAAAGTAGCCATCGGTTTACTTGAATGTTGGACTGACTAGACTGACTGCTTACTGACGAGTTTCTTACTGACTTTGTTATTACTTCGTCCAGTTTTATTGAAACTGGTAAAAAATTGATATAAAAATTATACTTGACGCTGGCAGTATGCACGGAGTTTGCGTTGCCATAATTGAAAAAAAAACAACGATTTTTTTCACTTGTCGACGAACACCGGCTCTCTATTAATCTCTCTCAGTTAATCACAGTTGCCCTCATGTAAAGGTGCCAGTAACATACTACTACTGTAATTACCGTATTTGTATAATCACAAGTAGTGACTACATTATACGATACAACCGCAAGTCAGTGTTTCTTCCACCTGCGACGAACCCATCCGTGCCAATCTCCAACAAATATATAATTAGTTATACATATGTACGTATGTATGTGCATTGTGCGTATACATATCGATGAAAACCTACACAATGGTAGACCGGTATGGTAACCAGGCGATGTTCCATCTCATGACACTCTACGGCACTGCACATATATCTGTGATATATATATATCACAGATTAATTTATCTATCACATGTAGTATACTAGAATTTGTTCTATCGTATTTCGTAGATGAGGTGATTCTATAACCTCAAAATCACCTGTAAATAACTTGTTAATTCAACATACAAGGGCGGATGTTCATGTAATAGTTTTTTTTACAAATAGTCTATAGTTTTATATATTAAATTCTCGTGTTAGTTACCATACTCTTACAAAACGGCTCGACCGATTTTTATGAAATTTTGTATGCATATTTAGTAGGTCTGAGAATCGGCTACTATCTATTTTTCATACCCCTAAGTGGTAAGGGTGGCCTACCCCAAACATTTAAACGCGGTACGGAGTTTGCGGGGTCAGCTATAATCCTATAAAAGTAAGTTGCAGCCGACATATTTTAATAAAGATGATAAAATATAAGAACTAATTTAGGTCCGGCTCCCGATCACAAAGCAAAAATGTCGTAAGTTTTCGCTTAAGACTAAACGTTTAACTATGGTCTCGTCTGGGTAAGCTAAAAATATAACTTGCGAAAATTCATAATACATACATATTAGCAACATTCGACTATAGTACGGTGAAATTATAACCGCATAGGTCTGACAATCAATAGGTATTTATGCAACTTTTTGCCATGGATCTTCTCTGGCATATAATAATCGATATAGTATAGTAGTACTAGTATATATGATAGATGTAATTAACTGTTATATTCTTGCGTATAAAATAATTTTCAGCCGAATTTACGAAAAATTCAAAATTTTAAAATCCGTTTAAACTTTCAACGTCTAGACTAGACTGTTATTCAAAGGTGTACATATATGCAAAGAAAATTACGAATTAATATTAAAATGGCTGCCGTAGTCGGCGCAAATCCCATAAAGTTACCCTTGAAGGGCGCAAGGTACAGCTCACACCTCGCTGTGAGCTCGGTAATTAGGCTCACAAGAAAATTCACGCGAGACCTCCTGTTCCAAGCTATAAATAAAAAAACAAGTTTGACTCGTTTGGAGAGGGTTCCGTAAGATCATAAATTGTGTTATTTTACTTTTCTATTACGCCATTTACACTCAACTACAACTACAACCAAGTACGTTCATAGTCACATCATATATTCGTAAATGTAACGACTCAACAGATTTGCTTCATTGTTGAAACGTTTGTATTTTTTAACCCTTTTTAATATCCCTAAGTCACGCCTAAGTAAAGGTGTCCTCTCGGAAGTAGAGATAGATTAAGTGCATAGTTGTTATATCACGCTGTCGGATTGGTGGACAACATGCACTCGGAAAAATTTTGTGTGACTCTCAGCTATGCACGGTGATCAAAAATATCGTAATAAAATATTACAATGTTTTCTCTTACCGTGGAGCTACAATAAACCAGTTCAGCTGCAATAAACCGGTTACAACTTGGAAGGCCGCATCGGAGGCCCCGTCCTTATCACTCAGCTGTCGATGCCTACAAACAAAGTAGCGAGCGAAACGGTCAACGCCTAAAATATTACTGTTATTTCTTAACTTTTATATATTTACTACTACTAGTACTAGTCAAGTTACAAAAATATTTATTTGGCAAATAGGCAAATACACACGCAAGGATTCTGTTCTTCAGTTTTTCCCGTACGGAACTCTAAAACCACGCGGAAAAGCGCACTGTAGCAAAGAAGGTTTAATTTTTTATTTGGAAAATTATGCACTTAGCTAAGACGCGAGGTGTGGGGCGGATTTATTGCCTTTAGCGTCAACGCAAGTGCTATGTTTGTAAAGGGCGTTGACCTGTTTAATTGAGAAATATTTGACAAACATATTTAATTGGTTTGATGTGAAATATAAAGAAAATCGTTTGTTGTTGATTGTTTACGGAAAAAATTGTGTTTGAATTTTAGTACAACAGTATTAAAAAGTCTTCCTTACTCAGGCATAAAACATTTAAAAAGACCTAAAAATATAATTTAAGTTAATATTTCATTTTGCGTAATCCCTTTACTCATGAATATTGACCGCCAGAAGTCACCGGACCCGCGCTCACATCGCCGCAAAAATTGTGACGTAGTAAGTTACAAATATTATGTATGCTAGTCTGTAAGGTATTTATTGTATGTGCCTTGATGCCTGAAATAAAGGAATTATTATTATTATGTATCTCTCCTTATAGGTCACGGGTCGAAGATGTTATTTGACCCGGTCATTTGGAAGGCTTGCGTGGGGACATAGGTCCAACATGTAGAGGACCCTTTGAGACACTTTAATGTTGTTATGTGGTAACACGTGACGGATACTATCCTCGGCCGTATCATATAATATAATATAAAAAGTTATATGACCCAAGGATAGTCCCCGCCAAGTGCACAGGTTCTATTGCTACAAAAGGCGAGACTAATATTGGGTCTATGGGGATGAACGGATTCAGTTCAGACTAATAAATAATCTAAAGTGAGGCAGGTGGTGATTCGCCACTCACTGAATGGGCCCCCAAAAAATGGCGTAAATACCTGGGAAGCAACATTGGCGTGAGCAGCTAGGGGTGTCGAGAGGAGCGGCACCAATTTCACCATCGCGGGGGGATAAATCCAACCCGGAGCGGGTTTCTTCGCTATTACGCCAATTACTTAGTTACACTTCCACCCCCGAGCATATAGCTCTAACAGCTCCACTCTGGACGGCCAATTAAGGCAAGCCAGAGGTGGGGACCTGTTCCTCTGGGTTATCACTCCGCCTGCCGGAGACGAGGAACAGGGGACTTCCCCGGGAGCAATTTTAATGGGCATCTTTTTATTGTTTCAGGTGACCTCAAGAAGCAGATGTGAAGGTGCGGCCCGGAGTCAAGAGTGGAAGCGAACTATTTATATCTTTTTTTATATTTATAGAGAATACTTTTTAAAAATATTTTTAATAAATTTAGGTTTAAAGAATCTTTATTTCTCATACAAAACATACAGTTTCACTTATAATGAGAACATAGTAACATTTTAATTTAAGTAACAAAGTGAGCCTCTGGGGCTTGCATTGCATTTAATTAAATTACAAATTATTAATAACATGCGTTTTAAGTTTCTTTTTAAATTGATTAATTGTTTTAGCTTGTTTAATAATATTAGGCAACTTGTTAAACAGTTGTGCTCCTTCATAAATAATAGATTTTTTACCTGACTTGGTTCGCACTGTTGTATTTATTGTTAATAAATTGTATTTTAACCAGTCATTTAGAATGTCAAGGTCTCTTTGAGCGTCAGTTATAATATTATCTAATGATTTATCAAAGTAAAACAGGCAGGTGTCGTCCGCGTACAGTGTTAAGTGTGCAGTCAGGCCTATTTTGTTTATATTATTTATGTAAATTAAAAATAATAAAGTTCCCACTATTGCCCCTTGAGGTATACCGAATGTCACTGATTGCGAGCAACTAGTGTAGTCATTTATTTTTACGACTTGTTGCCGATTTTGCAGATATGATGCAAACATTTTAAGGGCGGTGCCTGTAATACCGATGTTACTTAATTTTTGTAATAGCTTAGAATGACTTACTGTATCAAAAGCCTTTTTTAGATCAATAAAGATACCTAGGGCATAATTTTTTTGATCTACATTAGTTTTAATTTTAGTAACTAAATCTACGGCGGCGGTGAGAGTGCTCGACTTTGGGCGAAAACCGTATTGCTGGGTAATTAGGAACTTTTTTTCCTCCAAATAGGCATGTAGTCGATTATATAAGACTCGCTCAAATATTTTTGAAAGGACAGGTAAGACAGATACTGGTCTATAGTTACTTGGGTCACTTTTACTTCCAGACTTATAAATAGGGCTAACCTTTGCAATTTTGAGTGAATCAGGAAAAATACCGTTGTTTAGACATGTATTAATACAGTTTGTTAGCTTATCTACAATTATGTTTTTTAAACACTTGATTGCCTTTGTGCTAATCCCGTCTAACCCCGAGCTAGTGTTATTGTCTAGTTTTTCAATTATTTGTAACACCTCCGAAGCGGTGCAGGGTGTGAATTCGGTAAGAGTTTTTTCGTGTGTGTAGTTATTCTCATACATTAGAATGTTACCTGTATTTGTGTGGTATTCATGAGGGATGTTATTAGCTAAGTCCATGCCAATTGAAGTAAAAAATGAGTTAAATAAGTTGCAAATTGCGGTACCTTCCGTGACAGGTCCTGAATTCGATATTAACTTTGAAGTTACACAACTGTTTTTTAATTTATTTAATGCTAAACTATTTATCACTTCCCACACTTTTTTTGGCTGATTGTTACACTTACAAAACAATGAATAATAATAGTCCTGCTTGTGAGTCTTTATTAACTGTTTTACTTTGCCTTGCTCTTGAATAAATTTATTTTGTAAATTTTTGTCGTCCGGATTAGTTTTAGCGTCTTGCCACAAAATATTTCGTGAGTTTATAGCATTAATAATAGTTTTATTTATCCAGTCTCTTCGTGGCGGATTTAAAATTTTTGTTTTATATACTTTGTTCTTACGTATTAATGCTGAAATATATTCTTCTAAATAACTGTAGTTGTTTGTGTTGTTATTGTAGGCAGCCGTCAGTGCATCCTTGTATAGGTTCTTATAGTCGAGGGCGACATATCGTACTTTATCATATATACCAGGTGAAAGGCGGCCAATCTCTACAAAGATTTGTTTATGGTCTGAAAGAGAAGAATTAATTATCGAAATGCTGAAAGAGTGATTGCTTACATTTGTGCATACATGGTCCAATATAGTGGTGGTAGTGCTCGTTTCTCTAGTGTTGTATGCTTGGTCGATTTTATTTAATATTTCATATCCACTTTTCTTTATTTCATTGATGTATTGTTTAGTCAGGTTATTCTTCTTTAGCAAATCGATGTTAAAATCGCCAAATATGATCGATCTCTTCCGATGTTCTAGTTGGGACGAATAGATATTCAAAAAATCTTTGCTATTAGTGTCTCCTGGTTTATATATTGCACCAATATTTAAACATAGTTTATTTATATGTATCCATAGGTAATGATTTCCGTTTTCGCATAACTCATCAGTAACTTCGTATTTGATGCTCTTATGTACAAAAATAGAAACACCACCACCCTTTCGGTCCCTTCTGTAGTTGTAAATATGGTTATAGTTTTGAAGCTGATAAGAATTCGCATCACTTTCTGAAGATATCCATGTTTCGGTAAATATTATTACGTGAGTTGTCTTCGGTATAGCTGTTAATATACATTTTATTTCGTCAAATTTATTTGCATTACGAATACTGCGTAAATTTGCGTAAAAGAATCGTAAAGACGACGATTGCAATGGAATATCTGCATACGAGTTTACTATTTGATGACATATATTACTGGAATTATCTCGGGTGTTCCGCTTTTGTAAAGAATCCGTTGCTAGTTTTTTTGTTGGAGGTTATTGACAGTAATTGTAGGTACTCCTTTTATGTATTTAATTGCAAGGTTTTTTTCACCATTTTCTACACGTTTATTGTACTCCTCTTTTACTGATTGATAGTATCGCACCTGTGCAGGCGTCTGGTCTGAATAGATTTTTACATCTTCTGGTAGTCTCTTTTTGTCTCGTAGTAATTGTTTAGGAGTGTACGTATCACTAAAAAATACTTTAATCGGTCGATGTTTATCAGGAGAATACTTTCCCAGTCTGGTACATTTTATAGGTTTAGGGCAATTTTCATTTAGTCTTTTCAATAAATTGTATGCGTTTTCATAATCATAAATTCTTCTGGAATCATAGTTTTTATCATTTTTTTCTGAGATACCTACAATTATGATGTTTCTCTCGCGGTCACAGCGGTCCTTGAGTTCGAGGATGAGGTTTTCGTGCGCTTCGATTGGCGACTTGTCAGTTGAAGTATATAATTCTCGGTCTTTTATCTGGGATATTTCACTCTCGATATATTTTATCTTATTTTGTGTTTCAGCGCTGCTGGATTTTATTTGTAGAATCTCTTCATTTATAGTTTTAAATTGCTGAGTGAAACTCTCGGTAGCCAGTTTAATAGTTTTAATTTCTTCTTTGATTCCTGAGATTTCTTCTTTTATCTGCGCTAAGCTTTCTTTTTGATTTATTCCGAATTGTTCCAATAGCTTCATTATATCAGTCCGAAAATCGGTAAAATCTTTTTTATACTCTTGTACTTCAGTGCGTTCTTTCCGTTTTCTCGAGTGAGTGTTGATGTAGTCATTGTCTCCAAACGATGAAAGATTTGGTACTGATCCGCTAGCGCTCTCGCTACCGCTTATCAATGTACTACCAGGCGGCGTTCTTTGCAAACTCATCGTGTGTAAGTGCGAGCGAGACGAAAAATAGAAGCGGTCCTTTTTACTCGAGGAGGTGAGAGGGGTGGGAGCAGAGATGCGCCCGCCATTTAATACTTTTAGTATCTATTTTTTTTCTCTGGGTAACCCCCAACCTTCTCTAAACAGTCATAGCGTCTTTCATAGGCTGCTGATGGAAGATGGGTTCCCGCGACTTTGGCTTTTGGGTTATCTAAAACAGGGTAGGTAGGGTAGATTTAACTTCTAAAGGTCTTGGTTGGTTAATTTACACCTTGAAAACTCAGGCATATTAACTTTTTATTGGGTATAAAACCAAATTCCAAGCAAGGTTGTCAACATAGAGCTAAATTAACCCGACGTCTCACGGTCCATTAGAATAATCAGAATATTATCAACAGTTAAAAAATATTTTTCATAGAATTAAATTCATCAAATTATCAAAAGTCTACGAATTACCATATAGTTTGATGTTCGACTCAAACAAATAATTTTTATCTTTGAGCGCTTTATTTCTTTGAGCTGGTCTACTCGTATAGGATCTTGATGTCTGGAAAATGTATCGCTTCGCAAGAACGAATAGTATATAACTTAATCAGTGCTAATCTATACTAATATTATAAAGAGGAAAGATTTGTATTTTTGTATGTTTATGTTTGTAATGAATAAACTCAAAAACAACTGTTCTGATTTCAAAAATTCTTTCACCATTAGAAAACTACATTCTTACATACTTTTTACCGCGGGAAAATGCTTCATTCCTACGTGAAAACGGGTAATAGGGTCAACGCGGTTGAAGCAACTGGCTAAACGCCTATGATTTTAATATAGCAATGAAGCCTGGAATAGCACATAGCTATTGTTTATCCTACGAGGACCCATTAAACAGGTCAATGCGGGCGAAGCCGCTGGCGGAAGGCTAGTTAAGAATAAAATTAAAGTACGGAAATGTTTAGGCAAAACAATTCTAAGGGAGTTTATTATTTTCAGTATGTCCCTTTTAATGTACCTACTTATCTCAATTTTTCTCTCTCGCCTAAAACTCAAAATAAAACACCTTAGTATTTTCTTAAACTTTAGAGCAAATGATAAAAACACACTCGTTTTGGATATTTAATTGCGATCGTAAATGTCAATAGTTTGGCTATTGACGTTAATATCCTGATACAAATTCCTTTATTTGCTTTAAAAATTGAAACTCCATGGAAAATGCTTGAAATTCGCTATCATAAACTAATTTTGTTGAATCAAAACGGCCTCCGGTAGTGGATTATAATTTAATATTCATAGAGCGATGATGCGTTTTAAAAAGCGTCGGAAATGCACGGTTTGTATTCAGAACGTCGCAGCTTCCGTATGGGATTGTGATGCCTAGATAACGCTTTCCATCAGAAATAACAAACTGTTTTATGTTCAGTGAGAATATCATAAGCGTCATCAAAACCTGTGTAAAATTATGCTGAAATATTAAGGCATTTATGTATGTGAGGTGATTTTTTTTAATCAGACCTTTTTTATCAACATTAACATTTAACGCTTCACACTTATAGCCCCACTGTAGGGTAGATATATCCTGTGTCGTGGGTACCGGACACCCACAAAGACAGAAACACAAACACCCAGACCGAGAACAGAAATTTAAACTCATCATTCAAATTTCTGTTTCGCCAGGAATCGAACCCGGGACCCTTTGATTGGCAATCCGGCATGATAACCATTGCGCCACGCAGGTCGTCATTCTATTACTTTTTCACTCTCAGAATAATATAACCATAACTCAAATTAAATTTATATATATTAGTAAGATAGGTATCAATTGTATTGTATAATCTTGGTGTACAATAAAGAATATTTGTATTGCATTGTATTTGTATCAAAGTAAGCAAAAATCGCGGGCGCGGTCGGGTGAGAGATGGGTGACCGCTAGTGGCAAAAAATTTCATGCGCGTTTCCGTGCTTCGGAGGGCACGTTAAGCCGTCGGTCCCGGTTGTTGTCGATAGATAACAGTCGTTAAACCTTGTCGGAGGCCTTATGGGCGGTTTGAAAACATCCGACAGCGGGTTGGCCACTAACCCGCATCTCCACCAACCCGCATTGGAGCAGCGTGGTGGAGTAAGCTCCAGGCCTCCCCAATAATGGGGAGAGACCCGTGCCCAAGAGTGGGACGCAAAAAGGGTTGCAGCCAGCCAGCCAAGCAAAAATCTTAAGCCAATATAAACTAATATTTTTGAATCAAAACTGACTTCGAGAATGGATTATAGGTATTTTAATATTCATAGAGCTATGCTTCACGTGTAAAAAAGCGTCGGAAATGCACGATCTGTATTCAGAGCATCGCGGCGCATTGTGATTGCTACAAAATGTATCGCTTTAGAAAAATACATGGCTTTATCAATACTGAACATTAATATCAAAAGCTTCGTCTAATATTTCTGTAAGCCTACTAAAATCTTTAGGTTTCTACGCATTCAACTTACTATTCGGACATTACCCAAGACTTGGGTAATACTAAGACTACCCGGATGAACCTAAGTTTACTCCATCTTCTTGCATTACCCGTAACATAAAATAATGCACTCAAGAAAATATGGAAGTGAGAGTCTATAATCTAAAACTGCCCTAGCGGTTACAATTAAGTACAGTTATTTATAATACTTGACATTAGAAATCAAATATCATAAATGAGTTACTGAATCCCATGTCATGATACTGTAGGAGTATCTATCTACACACAACCTTAAGCAAGTCCGAATCTTCCCTGAGGTCATATGCCATGCGACTACTACTGTCTACTTAATAGCCTCTTGTAAATCTGGGCGGCAACCGAATTTTTCCATCAAAACAATGGAATTGCTAAAAGGCAGAACTAAGGGCAGTGTTACCAATACTTGGCCAAACTAAGCAAGTTTTACAATCTACATACAGCAAATAATAACTTGACTTATTCAAGAAGACTCTAATAATTATTAAGTTAAAAAAAATAGAACCGACTTCAAACCTTCTTCTTCTTGCTTATGTTAATGACTCTTTTTTTTCCACCTAACTTTCAAATGTTAATTAGATTTACCTTTTAAAATCATGTTAATCTAATAGCCATCTGATAGCCTGAAAGGATATATTACTATCGGTCCATCTGAACGTATAAATTATTGAAAGAATTTGCTCTCAGCTCCTAACCGTTGAGGTGTTGTACCATCAATCATCAGCTGAGCAACATGAGACGATAATTATTACTATGCACAAATATCTCTTGTGCTTCAGAAAGTATAAGAAAATTAATGTGTCTGCCTATAAAATTCTCAGTCTAGTTCGATCGCGTTGTAAGTGGGTACTTGTTGCTATGTACATAGTTATAAAAAGATATCTTCTAAATCTATGTATTTCTCTAGCTAATATTACGTTTACTTATACCACAAAATTTATTTCGTGTACAAAAAACTAAATACGTAAGTATGAAAGCCGATTTAATTTTTCATTCCATACTATACCATTTTGTTTCATCGTCAAAAATGCGTCCAATTACGAATTTTATAACGAATACGTAATAAATTGTCAAAAATTCCAACTCTTTGTGCGAACGTATATCATATCAAATATTTCCAATCCACCATTTCACCTTTTATTTCCAAACAAAAAGAATATCGTAGCTTCAAGCGCCATAATGCACAATGTTACAATTTGATGTCGATTGCATCCACGTCCGTGTACACAACTAATTGGTTTCATGTTGATTTTCCCGATATTTTTCACGCGAAAATAGAATAGAAAAGGCTTGAAAAAGTTAATTGACACCTCCAGCGTGAGAAAGGTGTTCGGAGTGCATGCAGTGGTGGAGCGGTAATTACTACACTTTACGAAAAAAGTAGTCTCATACCACTTTCATACAAATTTGACTATAGGTAATGTATTAAAATAGTTATTTTGTTAAAATTTCAAGTAGGAGTTTTGCATATGAATATGTATTGAATGTCGTAGGTCGTGGATTACAGAATGGAATAAAATAAACAATGCAGATTTTTTAAATAACACAGTAGTTATTGTTATGTTTAAAGTAATAAGAGAAATATGCACAGTAGAAGCTATGAAATAAAAAATGTTTGTCTATAAACGTGAAACATTGTCACTGTGTGTACTGATGTTGGTGGTGGAAGTGTACTTCCGTCCAAGAACTGTTTCTCTTACCAATTTTTTTTAGACTCTTTATTTCCCAATGCTCTTTTAAGAGGATTTAGGCCATATTACGCCACGCTGGCCAAGTGCTGCTGGCAGATGATTGTTGGACAACATGCCTTCGAGAAATTGTGAGTTACTTTCTGGTATGCACGGTAATGAAAAACATCGTAATTAATCAAATATATACAACAACTAGCGAACCAGGCAGACGTTATCCTGCCTTCAAGTATCGGAACTAATCTTAAGTTTAAGATATAAGCTATTCTATCTTTCAAGATGGATCAAACTGCACACGGTGTGCAAATTTTGTTAAAATCGGTTAAGTAATTTAGGAGTCCATCACGGACAAACAACGTGTTATATAATATTAAGATGTTATTCCTCAACGTGTACCAGCTAAAACTTAACAAACTTTTTTGTCAGAGGTGCGCGCTGAGGTTTGACCTCGGTATCTCCGTGTCGGAGACCGCAGTTTTTACCACTCAGCCATCGCCGCTAGTCCTCGCCTAATACGGAACGTTATTTGTTGTTCTTAACCACTAGGCTTATACTGCTCCTCACTGATCTCTTGTGGCTCCATTATTCGCTCGTACACTGAGCAATATTAAATGATATACTACGAAAATAAATCACCGATCCAGTAAACCACGATTTGCAAACAAACCTTTTTAATATATTAGCTCGAAAGTCGGTTTGATCAAACACAAATACTATCAGTCTAAAACAAAAGCTCAATTCAAATGAAATGAACAGTATAATTCGAGCCATTTTCAATTCAAACAGAGCGGTGACAGGCGGCAATTAGGTATTTACACAGCCTTCATACAAATCGACTGTTGAAAGGTTTTAGTAAAAGTTATGTTAGTACTCGTAGATGGAAGATTGATTTTGCACTTCCACAAATTAACACTTGTATTCTTAAAAAGTGGGTTAGAGATTTCTACAGACAAAATATCTTCAAAATCACAAAATTTACGAGTAAGGTTACCATCGAAGAGGATAAACCTACATCACTATATGATATATTTTTTATCAACTATTTTATTCCCCACTGCTGGGCACAGATCTCTTTTCGAAAATAAGTGGGATTTAGGTCATAGTCCACCTCGCTGGCAAGTATTGAGTGGTGGACGTCAAGCTATCCAGAAATTATGAGTTCAGGCATGCATGGTTATGAAAAACGTCGTAATTAATTAATTAATTAAATGACAGTACTGGTATTTTCCATGATCGTGGTGCAGTTGTTACATATGATGCATTCCGCATCATATCGCTTATCGCATCCCGTTCGTCGCGTACCGTCGTCACCGAGCGAACGTGCTATCGACGCAGCAGAAATTGCGATACGAGCCCGTTCTCACGAATGCAGCCTTCCCCGTAGTTTAATAAAATATGATAGCATTATTATTGTTCATACTTCGAACATAGATTGTACCTAGGTTAATTACTTTATACATTAAATTCAGTAAAAGTAAAATTGCATTTCATTGCATTGCAGCCATACGTAACTCAGTGATAAATAAGCACTTAACAAATTTCTTTGACAGAGATGCGCACCGGAGGTTTGAACTCGGTATCTCCGTGTCGAAAACCGCGGGCTTTACAGCTCGGCTCGGTTACAAAAATTAATCAAATTTTTGAATAATTAAAGTTTTGAATAAAAAAGTAAAAGTTTTGAATATTGAGAATAAAAAGCATTTATCCATCTACTTTCTATTACTGTATCTATAGATGTGAAGTATCTATAGATGTGATACATGTGAAGTTAATCACCCACAGTATCTCCTCCTATTATATCTACCTCCTAGAATATTACGAGTTCATTAAGAGACTGATTCAGGTGTTAAACGAAGGTTAGAATTAGGTAAAAATTCAAATAGAGAGATGGCAGTTATTTTGCACAAAAAATTAGCCTTTTAATTCAAAGAGGTAATGCTGCCAGCGTTCTGGGGACCATGCCGCTATCGGGTCTTTTGGATGGCATATACATTTTGTAAAATATGTATATTATTTTTGCCTTTTGTATATAGTTGTAAATTATTTAATATACCAAGGTCGTGTCTTGTTTTTCAGTGATAATCAATTTAAATATAAACTGAAAAATACGACTCTTCCTGACAATAGAGAGAAAGAAGCTTTTATTTGAATAACACAATTGAACTGTTGTCATATGTACCACATCATCAGTATATTCTATTATGTCTTATAGTAACTACAGATGACAAGAATCTGTCGCTATGCATTGGAGCATGCAGTGTTCATTTTGCCCTTCTTAGTGCCCATTTCTATTTGAAATAACAAAAACCGCCCCCTTTCACAAAATGAGTGAGTGAGTGAGCCGACCTTGGAGCCGACCTACGCCGAGCTCTCGCGGTGACACCGACACTAACACTTCAATACACTGTCGAAATTATTGAAAATTTAACTTGCAAGTAACTCTGCTATCCCACCAAAAGCATTTTCATGTAAAATTTTGCCAGGAGATATGGCTTGCGCTGTGAAAAAGGTATCAGATATAATTAATAGAATCAGGCGTTACTTTGCGGAACTCCATTGTTATAAAGTTATGTTAAAATGCTGTATACTTTGCGAGTAACTGTCGTAGAGTCAACAACCCTGATGATGTACGGTTTTCGGGCGACACACGTGTTGGTGGTGGTACGTATGTTGGTGTATATTTTTTATTGTTGCACGTGCATGTGTCCTATGCGGGAGGGATGAAGGTGCTATTGCATGAAAAAAGTATACACCATCATAGAATGTAGTTGCCATGTAGTTTTTAGTTAAATTTATAAAATCAGAACTCATGTAGAACCCATCTCCAGAATGTATAGCGTTCGTTACTTTTGTGTTGTGCATAATATCTACTTTCTGAAGAAAGGATCAATAAATTGTAATAATATTCCTTTTAGCTTTCATGGTATCTACAGACGGTATAACCAACACGTGCATTTGAGCATGCAGTGTTCATTTTTCATTTCTATTTGAAATAACAAAAACCGCCCCCTCTCACAAAGTGAGTGAGTAAGCCGCCCTTGGAGCCGGCCGACCTACGACAAGCGCTCGCGGCGACACCGGCACTAACACTTCACTGCATAGTACACTGACGTGTTTATTGAATATTTAACTTGCATTTAACTCTGCTATTATGTTCAATCTCGAAATCTCTTTCATTTAAAACCCCACCGCTAGTGTCAAAAAAAAGAAATTTTCATGCGCATTTCCGCATTTTTCGGAGGGCACATTAAGCCGTCAGTGAATGGATAACAGTCGTTAAACCTTATCGGAGGCCGTATAGGCAATTTGAAAAATCCATAAGGGGGTTCCATCCCTCCCCAATAATGGGGAGAGACCCGTGCCCAGCAGTGGAATACAAAAAGGATTGCAGCCATGAGAACAAAATAATTCAATGAGAGTTGTTGTTATTTATTAATTATCTTATCACACTTGTAACCCTACAAAAGCCCCTATAAAAGCTCCAATTTTTCGAAGAAATCAATCTGGGTTCGCAAGGTGTCAAGAATTTTATGACGACTCACCGGACAGACCCAATTGATCGTAAAGTGTACACTACGGAGAGGAGCACACCAGCGGGTACTGTTTCAAACTTCGAGATATAGGTTTATCGTGAACAATTCAAATGGAGGAATGGCTTATATAAGACTAATGCCAGTTTTCACTAACGACGAA
Source organism: Pyrgus malvae (assembly GCA_911387765.1). Lineage (NCBI taxonomy): Eukaryota > Metazoa > Arthropoda > Insecta > Lepidoptera > Hesperiidae > Pyrgus > Pyrgus malvae. The sequence continues at coordinate 787,837 of OU426960.1, read as the reverse complement.
CAAGGGAATGCCTTACTAAGTAACTCCTAATTTAGGGCAGTGCTTAGCATAAAGTTCACCAATCGATGTATAATAGGTATCCTATCTTATGAGTAGCCTAGTTTTTTGACAGTTGTCCATGGTTTTGTTCGTCAATATATTATCAATTTGAGCAACTGTCACATGTGTAAGCTTAGGGGCACCTAAGCACTACGCCATCAAAAATCGGTGTCGTAACCTTAGGTTTTACCTAACGTCGTTAGTATGAAACGTATTATTCCTCTAGGCAACTCCGAAATATTTAGGCATCTGATTTAGGCGTATCGTATTGTTTGAAACTGTCTAATATTATTAATTAAATATTTGGTTTATTATTAGGTATTAAAGTATTGCATTGATCAAAGTTAAAACTTATTGTAAACAAATATGTCCGACGTTATGTAGTAGAACTTCCGGTAAAAATAGGCTTGTAATGACACATTTGACACACGGTTTTATGGAAGGGCAGTCTAGTAGATACCTTGAGGGTAACAGTTTGTAACTCTAAAAGAGAAATAAATCCTTGAAATAGTGAAAAGTCGTATTATTGCTAACACTATGGTTAGTGAAAATGGGTGTAAGTCTTATAAGTCTTCCAAGTCAAGTCTTGACGTCTCGAGATCGCCGAATTTACTGTGTCATTTCAAATTATAAACTGATTAAATGGGTGATTATCGAGTAAAAATGATTGTAGTTTCCGTTCATCTACTTTGTATTACAATTCGCATACCCTGTAAAGCGTCTCAATTGATCGGTAACTCTATACTGCGAGGGGAGGTGTTATGTGTATATTACTTTACACCTTCCGACCGCCGGATACTGTTTCCGACTTCGTGGTATAAGTGTATTACGGTTGATAGTGCCTATACGACCATGTTAATGGGCGATTGGTATACAAAAATAGGTAGTAGTTTCAGATATCTTCATTAAAATTCGAGTTTCAATGTGAAGAGACCCAATTGAACTGTAACGCTTATACTTCGGAGGAATGGTGACATTTATTTATTCCTTACACCTTGTGTACGTACGTAGTACGTAGTACGAGTGTGTTACTATGAAATTAGTTTGATGATTGGTTGTTAAAATATACAAGTATAGTCGTCATAGATATAATTTATCCACTTTCTATTCAGAGTTTCACTGCGAATGATTTATTTGTTGTTAATTGTACACCATACAGGAAGGCACTAGGTTTCTAATATTCGCATTTTTTGCAATATAATTATGTACGTATAGTACGATCACGTTAAATGGATGATTGAGGGGTAATAATTGTTATAGTTTTCTTCCACCCACGTTGCAGGACGAGTTAGGCTATGATGGGCCTCAATTGATCAGTAACTCTATACTGCGGAGGGAGATGATATGTGTATTTACCATCTGCCAACCGCATGCATACTGTTTCCAACTTCATAATATGTGTAAGTATATTACGATTGAACCTATATGACTAACTCAATGTGTGTAATGACTAAGTGGACACTGGCGTGTAAAATTTTAACCCATTAGTAATCCACTTTTATTTAATTTAAATTTGATAGAAGTTGTACATAGATATCGAAACAGTAGATAATAAATACGCACGGAACAAATTTTCTAGATCAAGGTGAACGCTTTAAGAACCCGCATAAAGCCTAATCTAGTTCAAGAGTTATAAAACGTTAGTGAATGTTATAAGGATAGTTTGAAGAGTAAGGTAAGGAAATATGTACAGCAGCAAAATTCTTAAATCATTTACAGCTAATTACGATACGGTTTTTGTAATATCGAATTTAGTAATACGAGCCGCAATGGAAGGTGTGAAGTACGTTGTCGTCCCGACGCCCTCAACTGGAGTCGTGTTACCGATCAATGCACCCTTGCCTCTTTTTTAGGGTTCCGTAGCCAAATGGCAAAAAACGGAACCCTTATGGATTCGTGATGTCTGTCTGTCCGTCCGTATGTCACAGCCACTTTTTCCCGAAACTATAAGAACTATACTGTTGAAACACGGTACGTATTCTGTGAACCACATTAAGATTTTCACACAAAAATAGAAAAAAGCAATAAATTTTGAGGGTTCCCCATACTTAGAACTGAAACTCAAAATTTTTTTTCATCAAACCCATACGTGTGGGGTATTTATGGATGGGTCTTTAAAAATATTTTGAGGTTTCTCACATAATTTTTTTTCTAAACTGAATAGTTTACGCGAGAGACACTTCCAAAGTGGTAAAATGTGTGTCCCCTAAATTCTAAAATAAGATAATGATAGAACTAAAATAAATATATGATGTAGATTACGATGCAAACTTCCACTAAAAATTGGTTTGAACGAGATCTAGTAAGTATTTTTTAATACGTCATAAATCGTAAACCACAATTTACCTTTCATTCAATCTTAATGCAATGATTTCTATGGATAATCAAAGGCAATGATGTATTTCTGTTGCCTCTATTGTTATACAAATACTAAAAATAGAATAAAATAAATATTTAAGGGGGCTCCCATACAATAAACGTGATTTTTATAGATAATGGTACGGAACCCTTCGTGCGTGAGTCCGACTCGCACTAGGCCGGTTTTAATTGTATAATTCATTTAATACTTGCAATAACTTTTGGCTTGCTTTAGTTTATTGGCTGCAACCCTTTTTGCGTTCCACTGCTGGACACGGGTCTCTCCCCATTGTTGGAGAGGCCTGGAGCTTACTCCACCACGCTGCTCCAATGCAGGTTTATTATTATGGAGATTTTATGTTTAGTTTATTATGGATTTTTATTTCCACTTGCTTTTTTTTCCAAGCCCATATAAGTTTATCGCGTCTAAAGCGGATGACAGTCAACCGATGGCCATACAATGACAAACATCAAGTGTATATATCCAGGATGTTAATAAACTATATCATTTCAAATTATTTAATTTCATACCATTTGGACACATTTTACTATTATACTACGCTGCTCCAAGCGATAGAATCAGAAATGATCAAATCCTCAGGCGAACGACGGTTACTAACGTACTATAAGCTGCCCTTCAATTTATTCAACCGACATTGCTTCAGTGCATAGTCCGTATTTTCTTAAATTCAGATCGACATCGTATACATTCAATATAAGCTGCTATACGAACTTTGGACACATCAGGCACTTGACTCCCCTAACCCTTGCACTTGTATTTAACCGCCAAGAGGCCAAGGGTACCTGCAAAGGGATTATCTGAAGAGTTTGCGTTCGAAACCCCATTGTTTTTCGTTCGCATTGTAAGGAAAATACGGTACTGCTTGATCAAAAGAAAAATATAAATAGAGGATTTTGAAGGTTCAATGATTGAAAAAACACACATGATCTGTAATATCGCGTATGTTTAACGTATGGCCGCAACCCTTTTTACCTTCCACTGCTGGGCACGGGTCTTTCATCGTTATTGAAGAGGCATAGAGTTTACTCCACTACGCCGCTCACACACGGGTTAGTGGAGATGCGGGTAAGTGACCAACTTCCTGTCGGATGTTTCCAAATCGTCAATACGGCCTTCGACAAAGTTTAACGACTGTTATCTATCGATAACAACCTCGACATCAAAATCGACAACAAACTGTACGCGTCTTTCATAATATTTCTCTCTACAAAAGAATGACATAGCCGTATTGTGAACTACACCAGCTGTCACTTTATTCAAAAAGCATTCTCAGTATATTTTTCTATTGGTCCTTCGCGCCGGATGTCCTACAGACAGCTATATTTGAAGACGCTCGGAGAAGCATACTTTTTCTTTTGTTGTATATCGTACATTTTATTCCATGAAGAGAAATATATTTTTCTGTATATTCTATCCAGCACTACATCGATACAATAATATAATGTGTGAAAATAGTTATTTAAGACACTGTTACATAACTATTTTAATACTTTATACACACTGACACTCTACAGATATTTTTATATAGGTAATAAAGAAAGTTGAATATAAAGCTTACAATTTAGTACATACATTCAGCCTATATGTGTGACATGCTATGTTAGTTCCGCCTGATAACAGCTTTAGTGCCTGTAACGCATATTGTTGTTCATTCTACCTTTGAGATCATCTGGGGGAGTACAACTAGGAGAGTACCGCCAGGGGAGACAGCCACCGCGACACCCAAGTCCGCTGAGAATCTAGCCTTCCAATGAAGGCTGAAAGTTCACCTACATCATCTGGTCTCATTCCAGTCCCCCACAGTCCAGTTCTCACGCTCCTTTCACACGACGAATTTTGGGCCATGGAGTGATTCAGGACAGCTATAACACAGGCTGTCCTTCAAGGCCGGCAACTAGCAGTAACTCCACTGGGTTTTCTCATGTCCAGGTGAATGTCATATTATATTACTATCGTTTGAAGAAATAAGAAGCGTTGCAACGATACCTAACACCAAGAGTCTTGTTCTGTGCTTTTGTTAGTTTTATATGAAAATAATTCGGGAAATTACAAAGTGTCTTCTCGTCCAGAATACCTCAGTGCCTGAAGTCGAAAGTTTTCGAGTAGTGTGTGTTGCCAGTGATGACCCATAGGCTCAAGGTCGCTCAGCGCGCGATGGAGAGGGCTATGCTTGGTATTTCTCTACGCGATAGAATTCGTAACGATGAAATCCGTAGACGAACGTAACGATGAAATCCGTAGACGAACGTAACGATGAAATCCGTAGACGAACGAAAGTTACCAACATGGCTCTCAAAATTTGCAAGCTGAAGTGGTAATAGGCAGGCCATATAGTTAGAAGAACCGACAACCGGTGGGGAAGAAAGGTTCTCGAATGGCGACCACGTCTCGGTAAAAGGAGTACAGGCCGCCCTCCAACCAGGTGGACTGATGACCTAAAGAAGACAGCGGGAAGCCGCTGGATTCAGAAGGCGCAGGACCGGGAGGAGTGGCGAACGATAGGGGAGGCCTGTGTCCAGCAGTGGACTACAAAAGGCTGAAAAGAAGAAGAAGATATGAAAATAAAGTGCTGCCATACTAACAACGTATAAATAGCTTATGCTAGTGAAAGTTTTATTGAAACCGCTTCATCCCTACCTCTATGAAAATTTAAAGTCCTCTGCAAATACATTTATTTAGAACGCACCCTAAAGCGTAATAAGCCCCTAGCGGACCCGAAGCCTCCGCACATGGTGGCCGCCGTTGCCATGGTAACCGGGTCAACGACCCACGCACTTCCGCCACCACCACCTTCGCGAGGATTTCCCATGTAGCAACCCCATCATCGCCACTAATTTCGTTTTTTCGTGTTCAACCCTAATGATACAGTAGATTATAGATACAGGTTACAGGTAGAGTTATAAAAGTTTGTAAACGAGACACCAAAACAAAACTGTTTTTCTCCGTCTATAAATGAAAATACAATAGAATTATTGAAAATTTCTTTTCCAGAATGTACATGTCTATTCGTTACAATAGACAAGTATATAAACGTACTCATAATGTAAATATAGAGTCAATAAATACAGTTTTATAGGGCTTACCTCGTAAACAATCTTGACCTTTAGAACAAAACACGAGTCACTTAAATATTATCAATTATGGACAAACTGACATTCTTTCTAAACTTTGTAACTACTATTCTAACTCTAAATAATTAACTTTCTAGCAAACTTTTTAATTATATGTACTTAACTATTTCGTATACAAACATAGGCCACCGACTTTCTTAAAGCGCTACAAACTTCTTTTCACTTCGTTAAGTTCACAGAAACTTCACCGCTAACTTGGCTAGACTTTGCGTTTCCGAGTATCGAGTGTCACATTTCGAAAACAACTTAAAATGAAGCAAAAAGCAACAAAAACATTCGCGTGCCGGTACATGTCAACGAATGCGGCCGGCCGGCGGTGTTTCCAACGTGTAAAGTAACAACTGTACCATGCACTTCCAAAAACCTATCAATAAGCGATACAGAACCTTATATCGACGAGGTAACGCCCTTAATTTGTACCTCACCCGCAATTGGTTTCGTGTACATTCGAATACGATTTTCAAATTCTGCCGCGGAAAACTGGCTTTTCTACTCTAGATGTAAATGCCAATTTCCTTTCTACGGGTTTCGAACAAAACAGTTTGCACTCTCACACCAACCTAGAATGTTCATATTGGATTGCAAGGAACTGTCAGACAATGCGCCACGCAATGACGTTTCAACCGTGAAAGATAGGTATAGAATTTTCAATGAGGATGAAGGAGAGAGCGAATCCCGAGGGAAGGTAATACTAGGGGTGCATTTGCGCGTCTGAAACGTCAGGCGACCCATAAAGAATCGATCTTGAAGACGTTTGCTAAAACTTATAGTAGATGTTTTAGGGAATCCCTTTTCGCGAATTGCTTAAAGAGAGCTCTTTGGGAGAGATCTTCATTCTATCAGTTGTTAGTAGAAAATCTGCAACCTTTTCCTTCGCATAAATTTTTTACAAAATGTTATTGAGGATTAAGGAATGCTATTTCATTTTAAAAAGACATTACCGTTACTTAGAATAGAATGCAAAAGATTAATTATCCTGTTCAAAATCAACAAAAAATATTACGGGTGTTTCTCAAAATATAGTAAAAATCTAAAGGTTATTGGGGTGAAATCAGTGACTTATGCAAAGTACACTCTACACGCTCATTCTACCATACACGATTCACGTAAACATATATAATTGAAACTTTTACCACTACTATACCCCATATATTAAAACAGGGTTGAAGTTTTTCTCTGTCTGCTGTTTTCTTCAGCTCAGCATTGCCTAAGCGCACCCAGAACAGACAGAACAAAAACCGTACAGTGAATAAAGAATATTTCATTTAATTTCGTTTCGTATCATTTCATTTCATTTCGTTTCATTTCATTGCATTTCGTTTCGTTTCGTGTCATTTCATTTCATTTCATTTCATTTCATTTCATTTCATTTCATTTCATTTCATTTCATTTCATTTCATTTCATTTCATTTCATTTCATTTCATTTCATTTCATTTCATTTCATTTCATTTCATTTCATTTCATTTCATTTCATTTCATTTCATTTCATTTCATTTCATTTCATTTCATTTCATTTCATTTCACTACTGGGCATGGGTCTCTCCCCTTTATTATTGGGGAGGCTAGGCCAGGCTTACTCCACCACGCTGCTCCAATACCGGTTGGTGGAGTTGCGGGTTAGTGGCCAAACCGCTGTCGGATGTTTTCAAACTGCTCATAAGGCCTTAAGGCCCAATAGGCGTTTAACGACTGTTATCTATCGATAACAACTGGGACCGACGGCCCTCCGAAGTACGAAATGTGCATGAACATGTGCGCATGCTTATTGCTTGGTGGTGGTCGTGGTCGTAACCCTTTTTGACTGCCATTACAGGCACGGAGCCCAATAATTAAGAAACTTACTATAACGCTTAGAAGGACTAAGGAAAGGAAGAAAACACATTGAATAATTCCATAAAAAAACCGTTTCACACTTATAGCCCCACAGTAAGGTAGATACCCTGTGTCGTGGGTGCCATGGCCATACACAGAGACAGAGCTCATCATTCAAATTTCTGTTTCGCCGGGAATAGAACTCGGGACCCTCCGATCGTCAGTCGGGCATGGTAACCATTACGCCACGCGGGTCGTCATAAAGGTATATTGTCAGGTTCTCCATTATCGTAACAAACTCCATCCTCTTTGTGATGTGCGAATTAAATCAAAGACAATTTACTCAGTCAAGACATAAATATAAAATGTTGAGTGTTTGATATCTGCACGTAGAATCCATATTTTAAGTACTGGTTTATGTAGAAACGCGTTTATATTATATACAAATTTAAGTATAAATGAAAGTCTGGCGATTCCTCAAAAGAAAACTTTCAAAATGCAGAGTATAGTAACAGTTTGACAAGTGTAGTTCCACTAAGGATCGCGAAGGCACGTTTGCGCGGTAAAGGGAATGCCTGATGAGGCCTCGCGGATTGGTTCCGCAGCTTTCTTTCCGTTCTTACATGTATTTTTGTGCGAATGGAACTTCACTTCAAAGTAGCGTATTGACACACCACGCATTTTTTCTCTCTCTCAATAGCTTTTTTGGATTACAAATATAAGAAACTGTGATACTATCCTGCATCACTCGGGTTATTTGAGTTAACAGTACATTTTTCCGAGTTCAAAATATCATATGTCCTTTCCCAAGGTGATAAATAAATGTGATTATGATTATTATGAGTATGATAAGGTCCACTCTACCTGTGTACCAAATTTCATTTTTTTTCAGTAGTTAAGACACAAAAACGTATAGCACACATATAGAAAGAGAAAAAGAGTCGCTTTCGCATTTATAAAATTACTAGCTGTGCCCGCGAACTCCGTACCGCCCTTAAATGTTCGGGGTGGGCCACCTTTATCAGTTTAGGGGGGGGGATGAAAAATAGATGTTGGCCGATTCTCAGACCTACTCAATATGCTCACAAAATTTCATGAGAATCGGTCAAGCCGTTGTGGGCTCACTAGTTCACCACATATACACGTACTCACCCACACTCATATAAAACATACACATACACATATACATACATATATTCATACACACTATCTACATACATATCCACATACATACATAACATACACACGTCAAGCGTCGCCGGTCATCTACCATACGGACCGGTTACTTAGTGCGCTGGAAACGTAGCCGAGTCCCGTTAGCTTTCCGGCTGCTCGGGCGCACACGCCGCGCACCTCTCGCCCCTGACAGCTAGCGTCGCACGCCAGTCGACTCACGCTCCTTCGACGCGAAGCCCGTGCTGCTCGGCTACCGTTGCTATCCGCTATCCGCCGCTTACGCATTCCGCCAACGCGCTTGATAAACTGTTATTTAGTGTTTTCTATTTCGTGTGACTTTTTCGCGCCTGTCCTTTCTACTGTGTTATCGTGCTTTCATTCTTATTCTTCCGTGTGACTCTTTTCTGTGTATATACTTCCCTTGTGCTTACTGTTTTCACTCCTTCTGTACTTTATCTCGTGTATCTGTCTGTAACTATTTCTTCCGTGTGTGTGCACAATAAAACGTGTAGTGAAACATAACGGTGTTTGGAATATCTTCGCTCCAACCTACACGGACTACCACAACCAGCAACACACACCTATTTCCACATTGGTGACCCCTTTTGAACATTTAAAAAGAAGAAACAGTGAGCATATAAATAACCGACATTAACATTAATAATGTCTCATAGCAGCGACGATATGCATTCGGCCGGCGGTAGCCACGTTACCAAGCGCCGTTACCCGCCTAAAGCGCGCGTTTCCACGGAACGCGAGAATTTGTCGTCCGTCATTAATAAAATTAATTTTAAAGTGCCTCCATTTTCACCGGACGACCCGGAAATTTGGTTTGCCTTATTGGAGGGGCAATTTGATAATTTGGGCATAACGGACGACAACATAAAATATAACCAGGTTATCACTAATATTGACCTGGAACATGCAAAGGCGGTGAAGGATATTATTGTTAGACCTCCTGATAATAACCGCTACGAGAAAATTAAATCGGAGCTGATTCGGAGACTCTCGGCTTCTCATGAGAAGAAGGTACGACAGCTGCTGATCCATGAGGAGCTTGGGGACAGGAAGCCGAGCCAATTCCTTCGACATCTTCAGGACCTTGCCGGACCTTCCGTTCCTGAGGATTTCCTGCGTTCCATTTGGAGCAGCCGACTGCCGCATAGTCTCCAGACTGTGCTGGCGTCGCAGTCCACCCGCACCCTGGACGAGTTGGCGGACCTGGCCGACCGGATCCAGGAAATAACTGCACCAGCACCTCACCAGGTAGCAGCGACATCGACGCCGCGGCCGAACGACAGTTCTGGCGAAATAGCCGAACTAAGGAAGATGGTCGAACACCTGTCGACCAAACTCGACCGCCTCACCAGGGACTCGTATGGTCCCCATCATCGTTCCCGACCACAGCGACGCCCTTCACGCCCGCCCTCTCGGAGCCGATCGAGATCGCAGTCCAGCTACCGGCGCCAACCATTGTGCTGGTACCACTGGAAGCACAGCGAGAAGGCACACAAATGCCAGGCGCCTTGCGACTTTAAGGCGGGAAAAGGGAAGAGCAATCAGTAATGGCGGCCAACGATTGCTCTAACACCTCCGGTCGCCTATTCATCACCGACAAGAGAACGAAAACGCAAATCCTGGTCGACACTGGGAGCGACCTTTGCGTTTTCCCTCATTCTCAGCTGCGTGATCGTCGAGCACCAACGAGCTACAAGCTCTCTGCAGCCAACGGGTCAACCATTGAGACCTACGGGTTCCATCATCTGGATCTGGACCTGGGACTCAGACGCAGCTACCCGTGGCGCTTCGTAGTGGCGGATGTGACGAAGCCAATAATAGGCATAGACTTTTTATGTTTCTTTGGGCTTGTAGTCGACTGTCGTAACCGACGCTTGCTGGACAGCACTACGTCGCTTTCCGTCTCAGCAACACTCGCTTCTGAGAACCAGCTTTCGTCAGTAAAGGTGATGACCGGTGACGGTAAGTACAATAATTTACTCACCGAATTTATAGACATAACCCGACCAGCTGGGACACAACGCTCAATTCCTCATAACACTATACATCATATACGCACCACACCAGGCCCCCCCGTTTCTTGTGCTCCACGCCGCCTAGCTCCCGATAAACTACAAATAGCCAAGGACGAATTCCGGTCCATGTTGGCTAACGGCACAGCTAGGCCGTCGGAGAGCCCATGGTCGTCGCCGCTTCACCTGGCGCCGAAAAAGGATAATGGGTGGCGTCCTTGCGGGGACTATAGGATGTTAAACGCGCGCACCATACCTGATCGGTATCCCATCCGACACCTGCATGACTTTTCACACAATATTGCAGGGTGTCGGATCTTTTCAACCCTGGACCTGGAGAAGGCCTATAATCAAATTCCAGTGAGTGCAGAAGACGTGCCGAAGACCGCTATTACCACCCCGTTTGGCCTATACGAGTTCCCCTTCATGACGTTTGGACTGCGGAACGCAGGCCAGACGTTTCAACGATTCGTCGACGAAGTCACCAGAGGCTTGGACTTCGTGTACTGCTATTTGGACGACTTCCTTATATTTTCCAGAGATGAGGCTGAGCATAAAGACCATCTAAGGCAGGTATTCTCTCGGCTCAAAGACTACGGCATGGTCTTGAACGTGTCCAAATGTGTCTTCGGCGTTCCCGAGGTAACTTTTTTAGGTTACCGAATTTCGGAGAGCGGAACGAAGCCATTGGACACGAAGGTACAGGCCATACGTGATTTTCCACCCCCGAAGGACGTGAGATCGCTCAGGAGATTTCTGGGCATGGTCAATTTTTACAGGCGATTTTTGCCTAACGCCGCCCAGATCCAAGGACCTCTCAACGCCCTCCTCGCAGGGGCGGTCAAAGGATCAGCGCCCATCAACTTGACAGGTGACGCTCTGCAGGCTTTCTCGGCCATCAATGAAAGCCTGTCCAATGCAGCTTTACTCGCGCATCCACACTGTAGCGCCAAGCTTGCATTAGTTACAGATGCGTCAGACGTTGCCATTGGCGCTGTCCTTCAACAGCTGCAAGATCACGTATGGCAGCCGTTAGCCTTCTTCTCCAGAAAGCTGAGTCCTTCCCAAGCCAATTACTCGCCTTATGACCGCGAGCTACTCGCCATTTACGAAGCCATCAAGTACTTCAGGCACATGCTGGAGGCAAGGCACTTCATTGTCTATACTGACCATAAGCCAATTACCTTTGCTTTCCATGAACGGAAACGCAATTGTTCGCCTAGGCAGTATAGACACCTTGACTTCATATCCCAGTTCACTACCGATATCAGACACATCTCCGGCAAGAATAACATTGTCGCTGATACCCTGTCTCGCGTTAGTGAACTGGAGTGTCCAGTTAACCTTGCCGACTTGGCCCGAAGTCAAACCACAGATGAGGAGTTGGCCGAGTACCTCGCGGACAATACATCTCTGCGATTGGAAAAAATGGAATGGCCTGGTAGTAGTGTTTCATTGTACTGTGACACCAGTACACCAACTGCCAGACCGTTCGTCCCTAAGGCGTACCGCAAGCAAATTTTCCGGAGCCTGCACTCCCTTAGCCATCCCGGTGCCAACGCTACTGCAAAATTAGTAGCCGAACGTTTTGTGTGGCCCGGGATACGTAAGGACTGCCGCGACTGGGCTAGGACGTGCTTGGCTTGTCAGCGAGCCAAAGTAAGTCGACATGTGTCCGCTCCATTGGGCACTTTCGACTTACCTCGCGCTCGTTTCAAGCACGTCCACCTCGACCTTATTGGCCCACTTCCGGTGTCACAGGGCTTTCGGTATTGCCTAACAGCCGTTGACCGTTTTACCCGGTGGCCCGAGGTAATACCGATCGCCGACATTACGGCTGAAACCGTGGCTAAAGCTCTCCTGTCGGGTTGGATAGCCAGATTTGGTTGCCCAACAAATATTGTTACAGACCGCGGCCAGCAATTCGAGTCTGCGCTGTTTCGATATCTGTCGAAAACTATTGGCTTCCAACGGAAACGTACCACAGCATACCATCCGGCCTGCAACGGTCTAGTGGAACGTTTCCACCGACAGCTGAAAGCGGCCATCACTTGCCACGCGAATAGCAGTTGGTCGGAGATCCTTCCTCTGGTGCTCTTAGGCATCCGCAGCGCCATCAAGAAAGACCTACAAGCCTCCCCGGCGGAGCTCGTGTATGGTGAGCCGCTAACCCTTCCGGGAGAATTTTTCAACCCGTCTCCCCCGGATACCACAGACTTGTCGGACTTTGCAGCGCGGCTAAGCTCTTTCGCCAACAAGCTTAAGCCCGTTGCAACCTCGCGACATACCAAGTCCAAAACGTTTGTTTTCAAGGAACTTGCGAACGCGGAACATGTCTTCCTTCGCGATGACACCTCGCGTCCTCCACTCCAACCTGCATATACTGGCCCGCATAAGGTTTTGGAAAGGGGAGAAAAAACCTTTAAACTGTTAATAAAAGGAAAACCCGTCGTCGTAAGTATGGACCGCTTGAAACCAGCGCACATACTTATCGACGACGAATCTATCTCAGGCGAACGAACACCCGTCTCATCTCCCAAAACCGCGGTAGAACCACCACCTCCGCAAACCGCCACTCAGCCAACAGAGAGGATGACACGCTCTGGTCGTCGAGTACGTTTCCCCGATTTTTATCGACCCTAACCAAGGCTCTGGGGGGGAGTGATGTGGGCTCACTAGTTCACCACATATACACGTACTCACCCACACTCATATAAAACATACACACACACATACACATATACATACATATATTCATACACACTATCTACATACATATCCACATACATACATAACATACACACGTCAAGCGTCGCCGGTCATCTACCATACGGACCGGTTACTTAGTGCGCTGGAAACGTAGCCGAGTCCCGTTAGCTTTCCGGCTGCTCGGGCGCACACGCCGCGCACCTCTCGCCCCTGACAGCTAGCGTCGCACGCCAGTCGACTCACGCTCCTTCGACGCGAAGCCCGTGCTGCTCGGCTACCGTTGCTATCCGCTATCCGCCGCTTACGCATTCCGCCAACGCGCTTGATAAACTGTTATTTAGTGTTTTCTATTTCGTGTGACTTTTTCGCGCCTGTCCTTTCTACTGTGTTATCGTGCTTTCATTCTTATTCTTCCGTGTGACTCTTTTCTGTGTATATACTTCCCTTGTGCTTACTGTTTTCACTCCTTCTGTACTTTATCTCGTGTATCTGTCTGTAACTATTTCTTCCGTGTGTGTGCACAATAAAACGTGTAGTGAAACATAACGGTGTTTGGAATATCTTCGCTCCAACCTACACGGACTACCACAACCAGCAACACACACCTATTTCCACACCGTTTCGGAGGAGTATGGCAACGAAAACTGTGACACGAGAATTTTATATATTAGATATGGATGGAACAGTGGAGTTCCAGTGTAGTGTCCCAAATATGGGGAAACAGCTAATCACTAAGCAACGTTAGCCGTGTGGTTTAAAAACCGTGGGAGACCCTACGCGGAGTGCCACAGTTTCAAATCTGGGCGCACATTTCTCACAAAAAAATTTTCAGGTGCTGTTTCGCGGTAGATAAGATATTGAGGTATTTCATTTAGATGTATTTCTTCACCTGCATTTCTAAGAGTTATACAATAATTTCCAAAGAATTATATGTCCCATACTATACCAGCGCGATGGATTATGGCCCAAATTCCTCCTTATTCCATGAGAACACCTATTTCTAGTAGTAGTCCTTTGTCGATCAAAATTCTCACTTTTTCTGCAAATATATGAAAAGTAGGCATAGTAAAATTCTTAATCTAAAGCTCATTCCTAGAATCATCGGCGACGGTAATCGCTTCCCATCTAGGTATTAGTTTCTTTAAATAATTAAATATAAATAAATTACATTTCAAACTTATAGCCCCACAGTAGGGTGTGTCATACCCTGTGTCGTGGGTACTGTGGACATATTCAAAGACAGAAACACAAACATCCATACCGAGAACAGAAATAGCTGGGAATCGAACCAGGGGCCCTCCGATTGACAGTCCAGCTTGGTAACCATTGCGCCACACGGGTCATCAAACTCATCAAAATATTTCTTTCTTTCTTTTGATGATAGACTTGCAAATCAACCTAAGATTAGCTATGTTTTTACTCGTATCAAAAAAGACGTTAACAACATGTGCTCACCATTACCTTTCAGTATATTTTCTCTTAACAATATTTTGTGAAGAAAACGAAACCAACGCAGTGCCTTTGAAGAAAACTGCCTGTTCGCTGGCTCGGAAACTACACGTCATGTATCGGAAAACCTGTGACACTTCTGTGGACAAAATTTCCGTAACAATGAACGAAATATTATGTCAATATCATACAGATATTTTTCATGCAACGAAAATCGTTAATTTTCTGCCGGGAAGCAAAAGAAGTGTTTTGGTGGAGATGTGCCGTTTCCGGCCAGACTTAATTGAGGTGTCCATAATACGAGTATGACTCACAAAATTTAAGTTTACTTGAGGTTGTGTGTAGATGTCCAAAAGTCAAAAAGGCAAAAGTCAAGATATTAATTTCATATTAGGAATACAAAATATTCGCTTAACGAATATATTTTTTCCCGGTCATTTGCCTTTAGGTGCCTGTTTGGGCTAGATGTTGAGCTGAGAGAAAAAAAAGCAGCGGAAAAAACTCCCAGCAGCACAGCAAAAAAAGTACATATATTTTAGAGATATCAATATGGATATGGGCAGGCATGTGACAGCTGATCGTATGAGACACTATAAACCCACTTCCACGTGCTCATGGGGGCGAGTAATTACTGGGCTGGCTGGCTGGTCCATGGGCTGCAGCGACTTAACTTATCAAACCACTTGCTTGCAACCCTTTTTGCGTCCCACTGCTGGGCACGAGTCCTCCTTCCCCACTATTGGGGAACACACACCAAACAACACACTTAAATAATGCAATAAACCTACCTATTTAAATCAATTTAGTATTAATATTTAAGTATAAAGTGATCAGTATTTTTTTTCTATAAGATAAGTAACATTACTTCCTGTTTTCTGAATCACGCTAACGATTTTTCTGCACACCAGTACCGCAATACAAATATAAAAAACAGTACATACAACTTCTGTTTTTCATATGAAGTTCAATATACACGTTCTCGTATTTTTTACGAAGTTTTCAATTATACTCTAATACTAATTTAAATAGGTACGTTATAGTTTCTTTATTTATTTATTTACAACACGTTGTTTTATTAAACACAAAAAAACTTAACGGAACGGACGTAATAAAATCAGGTAAAATTGTATTTTTTGGTAGTGGTTGTGTTGGTTAGAAGCATCAAATTTAATGGCTGGTCTGTTCGAGTTTCAATATCACAGTGTGAAACAGTGTGGGCCGTAACTTTATGAAATACCGTACTATATAAAAGATAGAACATATTCTCATACAACAATTTCAGTTTACTATCAATATTATTATCCAATTTGCAAACGAAAATATCGCAAGCATTCGTTCTTGCACCGTATGTGGTCCGCTTACAACAAAGTTTGCCAGACTTTAGACAACTTCTCTTCAACAACCTCCTCTATCAGAACACACTTTTATAGAAATTATTTTTAGACAAACACTGATTGTACCTAATAATATAATATGTAGAACTTGTAGAAAAAGCATATTTTTACGCATACAGTGAACCCATCTAGAAGGATGTTCTCTTAATTTCAACTTTAAATGTATGTACCTGTTTAGAAATAACTTGTAAAGTTTAATGTCCAGTTTTATGAACCAAATAATAAAAAATAGAAACTATGCCATCGTAAGTATCGCCAATTACTCTTCACAAGATCAAAGCCAGCCCGCGCTTTGTATAACTGAAAGAGCTGCTTAAAACGCAAAAATAACGTTTACAATCTTTGGGACACATTCCCGCTCCCTTCAGAGGACGTGGATGATAATTAGCCTGAATCTGTTCAAAGTCTGAAACGGAATACTCGGTGTGGGGCTGATTACCTCTCAGTAGACTTTGTGCCTTCCTTTGAGAACACTGTTTTAAGCATTTTCATACTGATTCCGAACGCGATTTGATTTGTTTTTGAATACTGAGCTGTAGCTGAAAACTTAAAGTACCTAACGTTTCTAATTTTGGTGTCATGGCTGCAACACTTTTTACGTCCCACTGCTGGGCACGGGTCTCGCCCCATTATTGGGGAGGCCTGGAGCTTACTACACCACGGTGCTCCAATGCTGGTTGGTGGAATTGTTTTTTTTTTTTAATTTTGGCGTCATATTGTCGCTAAATTCCCTTAAACAAAGAGGAATCATATTACCCGTATTATTGACCCGCCTTCCGTCAGCGGCTTCGACTGCGTGGACCCGTTTTATGAGTCCCCGTAGGATAAAAAACAGTCTATTTGCTATTCTAGGCGATATCACTAACTTTCTTCCATCTATTTGAAATACGACGTAAGACGATATATTGCTATATTAATATCATAGGC
This sequence comes from Pyrgus malvae, assembly GCA_911387765.1. Lineage (NCBI taxonomy): Eukaryota > Metazoa > Arthropoda > Insecta > Lepidoptera > Hesperiidae > Pyrgus > Pyrgus malvae. The sequence goes on along the minus strand of OU426960.1, from coordinate 770,789 downwards.
ATATTGTATAGCTAGTACTTCAACCACATGGACCCTATTATCCGTTTTCCAGTAGGAATGAAGCATTTTCCCGCGGTAAAAAGTATCCTATGTTCATTAGGGATAATATCGGCTTCTAATGGTAAAAGATTTTCCCAAATGGGTCCAAGCGCGGTCGCAGCCTTCAATATTGGGGGGGTCGTCAAGAAAGAAGTTTTGCGCGGGGTCACTAAGAAATTCGGGGGAAGAGGTGTCCCAAATTGTCCCACTTGTTTCGCCTCCCATTTATGCATGAATGATGGATTTGGGGTCATGTCCCCTGTGCCCTGTGCCCCCCCCCCCTGGGACCGCACCTGAATGCGTCTAGTAGTTTCGGAGCCTATTCAATACAAACAAGCAAACTATAAAATCTTTCTTCTTTATAATATTAGTGTAGATGTTCTATGTCACGAAATCCGTTCGGCTATGAATGTTGTGGGGCGTATAAACGCACATTGTTTTTGTGTGGCTTACCCACTTTGCATGCATTTGAAAACCGTCCCCCGTTTATAGAAATATCTTAATAACTACAATGCAATGCTCTTTCTCATCTTGGAACAGCGACAATTATTCACACCTCACTTTGGAGCACTGATACTACAAACAAAACAAATATTATATCATGGCTCTGAGCCATGTCAACGATAAATTACGTAGATACCGCGAATCTTTTTAAATCGGTGTAAAAAAATTGCATTTTGGATAGAACTTGGCACTCATTTAGATCTCCATTCTTTTTGCAGCGAAGCCCACAGTCAAGCATAATTTTTGTATTGAACTTGGCTCTCCTTGTATTGAACTTGGCTCTCCTTTTTTACATTTATGTCTTTGGTGGGATAATAAAGAACTTGAACCCAACTAAGATAAATTTATTTACTTCACTTACTTAAAGGAGTCTAAATACAGCAAAAGAAAACTTTATCAAAGGCTTCGTACATAGTAACGGCGCTATACAGAGCTCTTTTCGGTCAAATTACTTGAACTTCGAACGCAGTAACAGAGTTTAAAAGTTACTACCGTCTTACGACTGAAACCTTAAGCCTTTATTAAGGTTCACTGATTCACAATGGACCAGCGTGGCGTAGTATCCCGCTTATAGTAGTGATAAATAGACATTTTGGGTGCCACTTATTAAAAAAATTCAGTTTAATTGACCTTAAATGGAACACACACTCACAATATATGTAATTCTACAAGTAGGTCTCAACATTTTTCCCTAATATTCTCCACCGGTAATCGTAAACATAATGATAAACTACAAATGTAAGATATACGTTTTATCGCTAAAATAATTATACAGGTAACCGTTCATTGAACTTGAGTATGATAGCAATAAATGGCGTTGCAAAAGTCATACACAAAGTAAAAGACTATAGAGGTCTGTCGGAATCAAGTTACTTAAAATTTGTAGGAATTTTAGCTTCAATATATGGGTTATTCATATCGTGGCGCAATGGTTACCATGCAGGACTGCCGATCGGAGAGGTTCCGGGTTCGATTTCCGGCGACACAGAAATTTAAATGATGAGTTTAAAATTTCTGTTCTCGGTCTGGGTGTTTGTGTTTCTGTCTTTGTGTGTGTCCAAGGCACCCACGACACAGGGTATATTATCTTAAATTATTATAACTTAGGAGACAGAGTAGCATTACTTACAAGTATTGCCACGGCATCACCTGCCTCATCCTGAAATTCATGAAATTAAAGTTGTTAGGTGTTGATGAAGATGACCATAAAAGAGAACACAAACTGCGTGATCTCCACCCAGTACTTAGATCACCTTCGATTTGCCGATGATATAGTCATCTTGGCGGAGTCCCTGGAAGAACTCAGCACAATGCTGGGTGACCTCCATAGCGCCTCCCAACGGGTGGGTCTTAAGATGAACATGGACAAGACGAAGATCATGTCTAATGTCCATGTCACACCCATACCGGTCGTTGTTGATGGCGCTACTCTCGAAGTTGTCGACGAGTATATTTACCTGGGTCAAGCGATCCGTATGGGTAAGTCCAGCTTCGAGAGAGAGGTAACTCGTAGAATCCAACTCGGTTGGGCAGCGTTCGGGAAATTACAAAGTGTCTTCTCGTCCAGAATACCGCAGTGCCTCAATGCAAGTCGAAAGTTTTCGAGCAGTGTGTGTTGCCAGTGATGACCTACGGCGCTGAGACGTGGTCTTTTACAGTTAGCCTTTTCCACAGGCTCAAGGTCGCTCAGCGAGCGATGGAGAGGGCTATGCTTGGTATTTCTCTACACGACAGAATCCGTAACGATGAAATCCGTAGACGAACGAAGATTACCGACATAGCTCTCAAAATTTGCAAGCTGAAGTGGCAATGGGCAGGCCACATAGTTAGGAGGACTGACAACCGATGGGGAAGAAAGGTCCTCGAATGGCGACCACGTCTCGGCAAAAGGAGCACAGGCCGCCCTCCAACCAGGTGGACTGACGACCTGAAGAAGATAGCGGGAAACCGCTGGATTCAGAGGGCGCAGGACCGGACGGAGTGGCGAACATTAGGGGAGGCCTATGTCCAGCAGTGGACTTTAAAAGGCTGATGGATGGATGGATGGATGACTTAGATCATATTTATGGTACTCTGCCTGCCCCATATACATTGCGCAGCTTACGTAGAATTTTCTGAAGCAGCAGAAAACTTTAGCAAAAATTCTGCACGGACTAAAAGTTCTAACAGTTTTGTAGACTTATTTACGGTCAAGTAACTTAAACTTTGACATAAGAGTAATTTCAGTAGCAAAACAGAAAAGGGTAGTTGTCTTTGTCTATCGCCCTCGAACTTTGAATCAAAAGAGGCTGAATACAACACCTAAAGAAAACTTCAGCTTCAGCAAAAGTTTGACAGAAAATGACGGTGCTATAGCTCCTTACGGTTAATTTACTTGAAATTTTATAACAATGTAACTGTACTTAGTACTGTAGATAGTATGCGTACTGAAGTGCGCATGGCCCGGTGGTTAGCGTAGAATGCAAGCAATCTATGCAACTAACTGCGTGCTTCGGAGGGCACGTTAAGCCGTCGGTCCCGGTGTTGTCGATAGATAACAGTCGTTAAACCTTGTCGGAGGCCTAATGGGTGGTTTGAAAACATCCGACAGCAGGTTGGTCACTAACCCGCAACTCCACCAACCCGCATTGGAGCAGCGTGGTGGAGTAAGCTCCAGGCCTCCCCAATAACGGGGAGAGACCTGTGCCCAGCAGTGGGACGTAAAAAGGGTTGCAGCCAACTGTACTTAGATAGTAAAGACAAAGACAAATGATTTATTTGCACAAATATGGGTATTACAAAAGTTGTTTTATACATTTAATAATCCGCCATATTTACCTCAGTAAGGTATGCAAATATTATATTATAGGTATATTATTAATAAATAAAAGTACTGACTAAAATCTAACTTAGAAATTTTAATTTATTTAAGTATTTAATTGACTAATCATATTGATTTATATTTATCCCATATTTGCGTTTTTTTTAAAATTGTTTTTGGTAATTATTTATACAGTAGTATAAAGAAGTAAATAAGAATTTAATCATCACACTTTTACACTCATTAACAAAAACCTGAATAGTATTCCAAAAGAAAACTAGAGTAATTTACGCAGAGTTTTGCTAAAATGATGCTCTAATTGAGAGCTCTGGACGGTTAAGTTGACATTTAAGAAATAAATAGTTCTATTTTTAATGTACTTGTTCTTAAATATCCAGCTTAAAGATCCAAAATAAGAAAGCAATGTTAACAAACATCCGGAGAAAGTGACAAAAACTTAATTCGGCATAATTGAACCGAAATAGTCGCTTAAAGAAGACAGAATACGGTAACGAAAGCATGTATGGTAAAGAATACCTGATAGAAGATCTGCTCACAAGAAGTTGGCTATATAAATCTCTTCACAGTCAAATTACTTGATCTTTAATGGTACAATTACGTCATTTATAAAGGTCGAAGGAAAGAAATAGGTACATACCCATCGTACTTTAACTTTTCATGCAATCAGTATTTTTTGTAATACATTCCCTCGTACTATAGTCACTAACATAACACAAGCAACGGTAGGTGAACCACGACATTTAATTCCCAAACAAGACCTCAGGGAATTCGGAGCGGCTGAAAATCAGCGCAGCCCAGGTTTCTATATATTTTTTTACTATATTACTATATTCTCTTCCAGGGTCTGCTGTAGCTGAGCCGTTTCCTTTTGTTTCCAATCTTAATATACATATATATATATATATATATATATAAAGTAAAGGGTTTTCTTGTACGTAAAGACACGTTTTTCTCTATTATTTGGAGTGGTAAATACCCCCTACAAAAAAGCCGGTCCACGGCACTTCAGAAGGGACTTCACTTTATGCTAATGATACTCTCTAACGCGGGTGAAACCGCGGGGCACAGTTAGCAACAATAATTAACAGTAATTGTACATTGTAAATGTTTAAATATTAAATCGAGCTTATTTTGTTATCATTCACTCATAAAGATCAAAGGAGAGAAGTAGGTTCATCGTACTTGAACTTCGACAGTTACCACTTCTGCAGACGTCGACAGAGATAGAGTCCAAGCAGAGAATATGGAAAGGTGCAGCTGTCAGACAGACTTACATAAGGAATAATACAATTTTATATGACAGGCCGAAGCCAAAGGTTCTGAAAAATTTGGTAAGTTTAGACATAATATGTAATATACATAGATATAGATTTTGATAGTTCTAATAATAATTAGAACGATTTTCACTCCGTGAAATCTCAGTTTGTGACGTTTAATTTTATGGTACTTCTAGTCTAACACTCACACGCAAACTAAAGCTTAAAATCACTCACTCACTGTTTTTAGTTAAAATTTAAGCGACCACATACTCGTATGTTGAACGTTTCATACTTGTAGCCCCACAGTAGTTAAGATATACCCTGTGTACACGGTACCCCATGTACACACGCAAAAACAGAAACACATCTGCCCAGACGGATTTCAAATGTCTGCCTCGCTGGGAATCGAACCCTCCTCCGATCGGCGGTCCGGTGTGGTAACCATTGGGCCACACGAGTCATCGACGAATAACTAGCTCTAATGAGCCTTATATTATCTGATTTAATAACCAGATAACGTAAACGGAAATTCGACAAGCAAATTTTTTGTTGGAAAAATTACAGGCGTTGGTATTTGATGAAAAATATTGTAAGATATAACACCACAAACCTTATAGCAAAGAAACTTTTGCATCTAAAATTTCTTACTAATGGTATCAACTAATTTCTACGGCTTGTTGTTGGGCAAACCCTGAATCTATGCAGAATGATATTTAACTTACGATGGCATTAAAAGAGTCCCAAATAAAATTAGTATAACCTATACACAGTTCTCTACAATTAAAAAAATAGTCGAATGACGTATCTAAGGTTATAAGTGGGCAGAGGAATCGACGTTGACATCAAAGAGTGTGTTGTGTAATGGCTTACAAACCAAGTGCTTGTAAGCAGCGCAGCGCAGTTTCAAGTGGAGGATTTGCGTACTCTCGTTATTGTTATAGTCCTTGTGCATAGAGTCTCTTGTGCCGCGAGCTATGTATATTTTTATTTAACCACTAGCTGTGCCCGCGACGTCGTCCGCGTGTATAAAGACTTTTATAAAATGGATTGATTAAAAATTAAAGATTATTTATTTGCATTGAATAAGTAGTAGGTAGATTATTCTTACATTATAGTGAAATCACTTATAATACAATGTTCATATGTTCAGAAGAAACCTAATGTATTTTTTCTAAATCCTTCAAACCTAAAACAGTAAGGAATGCTTACTGTCCACTTTTCTCACGTTTCGCTTTTCTCGCGCAATCAGATTCTCTTTACAAATATGTACCTCGTTTATTAAAGTTAAGAGATACTGCTATGCCCGTGGCTTCATCTATGTTAAAAATAGTATCTTTAGTAAATTGGGTGAATTTATACTGCAAAGAATGTATAGACCCATTATATATACATAGCTTTAACCTACTGCAGAAAAGAGGTGCACTATACAACTACTTGTAGTTGGGAGATAAAATTTCTAAACATACACGTGCTTAGGATTAAACAATCGGAAAAATAATTGTAAGGTCAATTAATAAACTATAGGTTTAAAACTTGCGGACAGCAGTTTGGTCATAAGTCATAACTCATATAACATTGTGAAAACTAAAGCAGAAGGCAGGGTCTCTACACAGTGTGCTATCTGTATTTGGAAATAAAGAATATTTTTATAAAGAATCCTTAATATCTCCATCAATCAACGTGTGTGGATGAGCCCTCAGCCCGTACGCAATAAAGAGACGCAAAAAATGAGTTAAGTTATCATTGGTCCAATTAACAATGTTCAGCATCATACGTATACCTACCCAACGATGGGACAACCCGCGTGGCGCAATGTTTACCATGCCGGACTGCTAATCGAACTGTCCCGGGTTAGAATCCGGGCGAAGCCGAAATTTCAATGATGAGTTTAAACTGTTCTCGGTCTGGGTGGTTGTGTTTCTGTCTCTATGTGTGTTCATGGCACCCACGACACAGGGTATATCTACCTTAATGAGAGGCTATACGTGTGAAATATTATTTTTTTATTTTTTTACACTATGTACTTACTTTTATTAGACTTAAGGCTTTTATTTGAAATTATCTCCATCGAATCACTTTGGAGAAGAAATGAATATTGCTCAATAACGCCATCTACCGTATGACATGTAAACTTTGTGGTTGATAAATCGAATGTCAAATTACCAAATAGGTAGATATTGAGATTAACAGTTGGTTCACTAAAAGTTTAACTATTCGTCACCTAGATGTCTGCAGTAGTCTCGTTTTGTTAAGACTTTGTACATTCTGTATGAAGGTTTAGATTCCGTATCTTACAACCTTAATGCTGGATGCATTGAGATTGTAAGATTTGGATTTCGGTTCATCGGAGCTAGAGGCCTCCTCAATATTGGGAGAGCTCCATGCTCAGCAGTGGAATGCTAAAAAGGTTGCAGCTTGATATAATGTAGCGATAATAATCGTTTCAGCTGCAACCTGTTCATAATCTTCCACCCCAAAAGAAGACTAATAAGCTGAGCAACTAACTCAATGGAGCCTGTGATGTAAGGTTCGGCGGCGGTAAGGCTCGCGATGCGCTTATTAGGTACCTACTTATAGTCTAGCCATTCTCGGCCAACGAAAGAAATTACAGTAAGCTGATCTAAGTATATTCAATATAGTCGACAATATTAGTGAGAGTTCAAAATAATTTTAGGTACTTAAATTTAAACTTTTATTTATGGTTTTGAATGGGCTGTTACCGAAACTTTCATACAAATTCCCCAAAGTGCCTTTTAAGTTTATGTCGCGTATTGTGTAAATGAACATAACTTTTTTGTTTATCACCCGATTGATATGAAATACACACTAATGTGTCGGAAATTCATTCATCAATATATCAGTAAACACATCATTCAAAGAAGGGAAAAGAATTTGAGAATGAAATATTAAGTTAAGGTTAATTATTGTACGCTTGAGATACCAACTTTCGAATCCATTTTATTTGCTATTGAGCGGTAGTTTTGAAAAAAGCTTAAATAGAATTCTTACTATGTTAGTAAAGATTACAAATACAAAATTATAAGTATATTACTCTGCACAAAAATATTCTGTACATCAAGTTTCGACACTCAATTTTCAAAGAGTTTCAAAGAAAATTGACATTTAAAGGGTGAATTTCGGGAAATGCTGAAACACGTATTCTTTTATTTTGGTTACAAAATATTTATACCAAATTTCAAGAAAATCTATTGTAAAAATCCAAGTTTTCCATACAAATTTTCATCGCTCATTTCACACATTATCTATAGCCTGAATGTTAGCGAGGACCAATATATATAAAACAAAAAAAGTTTCATCAAAATCCGTCCAGTAGTTTTTGCGTGAAACGCTAACAACAGACAGACAGACAGACAGACAGACAGACAGACAGACAATAATTTCAAAACTTATATTTTTAGCTTCTGTTACTTATAAAAAGACCCCTAGAAGTATTTTTTTAAATTTATATGCAATGTACAGATTTGACCCTGCTTACAGTTTTATTATATGTATAGATAAATAGTTCTGATGGTTATATACAAAAATATAATCATTATCGGTATAACCCATACTGAGAATGTTATCTTAACTTTTTTTTCAGCCTTTTTTATGTCCCACTGCTGGGCACAGGTCTCCTCACAAGTGAGAGGGATTTAGGCCATAGTCCACCACGCAGGCCAAGTGCGGATTGGTGGACGTCATGCTTTCGAGAAATAATGAATTTCTCTCAGGCATACACGGCGATTGAGAACATCGTAATCAATAAAATATCATGATATTTTCCATCACCATGGAGCAGCAATAAATGCGCACATTACAAATATCTTTGTCAGAGGTGCAAGCCGAGGATTTGAACCGGGGATCGATCGCGTCGAAGACCGCGGTTTTTTAGCACTCGGCCATCGCTGCTCTTTATCTTTACTTAACTTTATCTTTACTTAACTTTACTTAATTCCTAACTCCCAACGCAAAACTGCTACGATAATTAATTTGAAATCGTAAGTTTAAGGAATTTAATAAAGAGACAGAATATTAGAGCAGTTCTCTACCTACGGATTAAAGAAATCACTATTGGCTTGCAAATCAAAGATGCAAGGGCGGATTGTTGTTATATACACAATATACAATGATATATATCAATTCGCCCTCTACTACATGGATCCTAGCATGCTAGGATATTTTTGTATAGGTTGTCAATTTTGCTTCTTAATCTGCTGCACCGTCGAAACAACTTATTTATTATGATATCTACGGATGATATCAATTGAATCTCTCGAATCGATAACCTATTTACCATTTCCCATAGCAAAAGGAACACTCTTAACTCTTAAGGTACTGTAGATCAAAGAGTACGTAATGACTTACAAGGCGAGTGCTTGTAAGCAGCGCAGCACATCTTCAAGTGACGGAGGATTTGCGTACACTCGTTATTGTTACACAGCCTCCTTGTGCAGTGAGTATCTTGTGTCGCGAGCTTTGTGTTTCTCATGTCTAATTTAAAAGTATTCAAATTATAGATAAATAAATTAAATCTTTAGAAATATACATCCAACAACAAGCGAAGGAAAGGATGGCTTTCTGATGATAAAACTATTTAGTGTGTCGTTTTTATAAGTACTCTACAGAATCCCATGTTACAATTCACCCTCATCGCTCGAGCCACTGCCGTCTCTTTGATCTGCCGAGAGTCTATCCCACTGCCCACTTATAATGTCATGACTGTTACGACAGTTCTATAGATTGTAGAGAAACGGTAGGCAGTCGATCGTGTCATTACTATGACTGAATAAAGTGCCGATATAATACAGATATAGCTAAGAGCTTTCAACATAAAAATTAACTAGCTAGAATAATTTTAATATCAATTAAATTTAAGATTGACTGAAGTAAAATGGTATGTTCTTGGCATCAGTATACATGAGAAAAAGGCAACTTTGTACATATTAGTTATTCAGACCGATTTATCGTACCCTGCTCAGCAATCTTTCGAAATCTATAAATTTATTAATACAGTTTATGAACGTCTCAAAGAAATAATGTTATATAGTAACTGCCTACACTAAACCAAACCATACCAGTACCATACAATAATATGCCATAAGTATATGCCATAGGTATACATGTACTTTAAAAAAGAGTGCTTATTGGAAGGTTTTTCCGTCGCCTTTTTTCTCAGCTCAACGTCTTGCCCAAACTTATTTTTCGATGACCCGGACAAAAAATTGCATTAATTAAGCGAATATTTTGTTTTCCTTATCCATACTTTTAATATTATAATTTCGAAAGTAACTCTGTCTGTCTGACTGTCTGTCTGTCTGCTACGCTTTCCCGCTTAAGCTACTGATTCAATTTTAATGAAATTTGTAACACAGATAGAGTGGACCTTGGGAAAGGTTGGTTTTAAAACGAGTGCACGCGGGCGAAGCCGTTGGCGGCTAGTAGGAAATCACTCTTCACTCTTTCATACCTAGCTAAATAAATCGTTATCCACTATTGGGATTGAAGTAATCAGGCAAAAAATTGAAATCCTCGCTTAAAGCTTCTCTATTAAAATTGTGCCTAGCTAAAAATATGCCCTCCGTAAGTGACCACTCAACGCCATATAAGCACAGAGCATTCTACCTCTAAATCTGTCCAAAAAAGGCGATATCCGAAAAGCCGGGCTTGCTTAACGAAGGATTTCACTCATTTCATTAAAGTTAAAGGGCTCTAACCCTTTCAATGGAGTCCTTTGTGGAACTTTACTTGGGCTTTCAGCGCAAGCCAACTTACTGAAAAAACAACGGCCACTCAATGTCCACGAATTGTACTCGAAGCTACAGGTACATTGTGAGCTTATAGGGAAGCTTAAGCAATATTTTTTTGGGTTTTGCCCTGTTTGCCTTGTCTATATAAAATATATCTTGATTTATATAGAAACAATGTATTAAAATACTTTATATCCTACTGAAAAATGTTCCTTGAAGAGAAATCTTCGACACATGTTATTTGTAAAGATCTCGTCTCATTCCGGTCCTTGGGAAAAAAAATAAGATAACATCGAGTAATTAATAGAGTTATGTATAAAATAGATATTTAACTATATATTAAAATTAGCATTGAGAACAATGAAAAGGTAATATTAGACTGCAATTTCTCTACAAAAACGTTTAAACAAAACTACATTGAAACAAAAAAATGTTTAATAACGCTAAAGTCTTCTCCATACGCATACACACCAACTCCACGACGAATTCAAAAGCAGCGTAAATAAATAGCAAAAAATAAGTGCTTAAAACTGAACGCTAAACCATTCGCTCATTCATTATTTAAGCTAAAAAGCATAACCATAATACCGTTGATAGCTCTGATGAAAAATAAAAAATGCAGTTCCACATCTGCATTTAAAGACCCAAACGGCTTTGCCAACTTTTTACGTAATAGTTTTTATTCACCAAAACCAACTACACACTGTAAAAAATCAGACGAAAAAGTCAAACGTACCATTCCACTTTCTACAAAAAACCAACTTTTTCCGATGTACGTTTTGATTGAAACATAACGTGAGCGTGTGGGAGCTTTAAAATTTTTAAATTCCGAATTCCGCCTCAAGTTTGAATTCGATCAGCGCTAGTGTTGCCAGCTGTGGCAGTTTGTGGGGATATCGGAATTTTTTCTTTGCTTATAGATGAGTTTTCGACCGCTCTGTTTAGTCCACAGGATTTAATCTGTATAGAGTTAGAGCGTTCTAAATAACTGCCATGTTTTGAATTTATTTTTAAAAATGTAATGTTAAAAATGATTTTACACTGAAACACATTTCTAGACTAAACTTAAAATTTTTATTGTGTTGAGAATGTTTATAACCCTTTTAAATATCCCACTACTGGGCACAGATCTTCTCTAGAATTCGGCAGCGATTTTTGGTGGCCATAGTTGGCCAAGTTAATGTCATTTAACATGGCATGCCTTTTTTTCTCTCACGCACGTTGATGGATATCTCGTAAAGAAACACGATACAAAATAATAACGTATCACCAATAAAAGTACCCCATGTCAAAAAGTGGGGTCAACTACTGGGCTATCGTTGCTCAAATAATATATACCTGCTATTAAAATATCTACTTATACGTAAATTTTAACCTATGAAATACGTTTCTACACTTTTCAACTATCGCAATTTGCGCCAATCAATGTGGCAACACCTCTCACCCTAAGTCGAGACGCAGTCGTTGAACTTCGATCCTGAATTGTTCTTTTGGCGTCTGCGATTTTTCGGGCTTGAATTCATCTGTGCAACGGACCGCGATCTAAAACCCTTATAAATATGGCCGATCGAAGATAACGGAAATTAGCCTTATTCTTTGTGTAATTTGAATGGTATTTCAGCATCAAAAGTTTTCTCCCTTTTATACTCGTACTTTGAGGGAAATTCATAAGTGGTATAAGGTGCACGGTTGGACTTTAAAAGTACTACTAGTGGTAAAAGCAATTTTGCTGTGTTTCACTAGAAGGCATCGGTTGGCAACGTCACTTCATGAGGCAAACATCAAGTGTAAATTTTCAAGGCATAAAAAATCTAACTGAAATTTCGATCCCACATCATCGTTAAACAGACCACATAAAGAGTGGAAAAAAAATTATTAATAGGAAGAGCATCCCTTTCGGCATTGAAGCAATTTTCATTCGATGCAATGGAAATGTGCGGATGCCGACCACTCTAACATACCACTCCGTCAATGACGAAATTTAAAAACTAAAATTATTTATACAAACGTCACTTTTTTCCGGTCATCGGTACTTTAAGTACCCTGTTGGCCGATGTGTTGCGCTAGGAACTAGGAGAAAAAAACCGAAGGACAAAATCTCTCAGCAACACTCTCTTAAATGCTAATATGTACTTTCTTAAATATCTCGTGACAGTATTATTAGTGACATTAGATTTTTAATAAGCAGCGAGCACTCGTTATTATTTAATCCAGTGCATGTTAAATTCCAACCATTGTCATCGATAGGATAAAAAAATTACACCTACTTTTTTAAATAAAGGTATCGTATTAACGAAGGAACCTTTATTTTGAATTTTACGCAAATATCGTACCAAAGCATTCTTTCATCTTTTTCATTCATAAACCTTTTTTCATTACTAATACTTGGATACACAAAAAGCTTCTAAGTTTGATAACAACACTTTTTTGTCGATAGCCAAACAATAAAGCGGGTCTGAAATTGATCTGCGTGAGCGGCGTGAGCCGTTCATTGGAAGACTGGGACAAGTGCGAGTCTAACTAGCTTACTGAGGATTCCGTAATATCATATGTATGCAAATCATAATTTTAAATAAATTTTCATATTGGTGATGCAATTTAAATTTCCAGAAGAATACAGGATTTATGATTTTATTTCTTTACTTTTTCTAAAAGAAATTGCTTTAAATTTTGATTTTCATTAAAATTATTTTTAGTAAACAAGATTTTCCATAAATTCTTATTTGGCCACATTCGGCCAATATACAAATGTGGTTTACATACAAATTTTTGGTGCGATACAGGCGGCGGATTACTCCGATTTTCGGAGTGACGATTTGTCTTGTGAAATAATTTACTACCTCGGTCGAACCATTAAAGTTCGACCACTTACAATTATTGTAAGTGGTCGAACTTTAATGGTTCGACCGAGGTAGTAGCACTGCTGCGCCTGTTCTGCCGTGAAGGAATGCTTTTGTGTTTCAGAGGAAAAGCCAGACATGAGGCGACGATTGGCCTTCGGAGTAGCAGCGCAACTGCATACGAGCACAGGCAAGACTTAGGCTTTCTTAAAATTGCATTGCATGGGGGCTGCTTGTCTGTTACTCCATTTTAAAAAAGGCACACCGTCGGCGGCTCACATTTTATAATTTTGCGATACGCAATGCTAAAAGCCGACAAAAACTCAGACGCGACACGGCGACTGCGGCGACTGTTTGCACGCAGAAATGAACCTTTCACAAGACGACCGGCGCAAAGGGGCCTATTCTGATAACGCTCTTTTATACCTCAAACGCTTTGAACTTCGATTGTACCAAATTTTTTAAAAGTATGTTTTAGAAAGACTCTTGAACTCTTTCTCAAGCTTCGACGTTATTATGATTGACGTTATTATTATTGATTGCGGGCTATCGTAATGTTAAACTTGAAATCGGTGTTGTTTCTTAAGTTTTCCAAGTCAGTGGATTATTAGCAACTGTTGGTTAAATAATATGTAGATAGTATAAATTTGAAGTTGGTTAGCTTACAAATCTCTTTATTTTAATGTTAGTTAATTTGATTTGTTTAATTTATCTATATTTTATTTACTACGGACATCTTCGTCTACTAACAACTTTAAGAAGATAGCAAGAAGTCGCTGGATTCTGAGAGCACAGGACTGGATGGATTGACAAACATTAGAGGAGGCCTATGTGTGCAGAGGTCTTTCAAAGGCTATAATATATATATGGATATAATTACAATAGTATTAATTATATTATAAACGATTGAAATGTTAAGATCTTAGTAAAATTAGAAAACATTAAGTTTTTAGAACGAAAATTTTAGATTTTTCTTAGTTTAATGCGAATTATTTACTTAGCAAAGCAAGGCATATATGAAAGGAGAAATAAATTGCTGGCAACTTTTTTGTTGCTTATATCGGATAATTTGGTCAGTTGCGGTAACAGATAGGGGCAATTATTTTTATTCGACTTTTCACTTTTTCTTCATTCACATCCCTTTAGTTTATTTGGGCTATCTCTGTTTGATATAGCACTCTTGCAGATGTGCTGTCTGTGCACACATCACGAAACCTTTTGAGACATTCAGCTTCCATTTCTTACCTTTTAAGACGACGCCAGCCGCGAAAATCATAGCCATTTGCACTGTATTAAAAATCTTTTTAATTTAATAGTAAATCGAATTTCAAAAAAAGCTTTTGATGAGTATCGAGTAAGTAATTATTTATAAAGAATAGTTTAAAAAAATAAAGTTAAATTTCAATAAAGTCATGTGCAAAAGTAAATATACCTATTATTTAAAAATAGCTTGGTCATAGCCTAATTATTAATCCTATGATTCATGCCCCTTATCGATAATTTATTTTTAAAGTAAGTAGTAGTATTCGTGTACAAAATATTCTTCGATGGGTCGAAGAATTTAGTCTTATGCAGTTTTAAGAAGATAAATTGATGTAAGCAATGTATTAATTTACTAGTGGCCGCCCGCGACTTCGTCCGCGTGGACTTTGGTATTAGTCATAGCATGATGTTATATAGCCTAAAGCCCTCTGGTGGCTCCCCTGGTGTTGCCCGTGTCCATAGGCGACGGTGATAGCTTACACCACGCGGCCCGTGTGCCTTTAATAAAAAGGGTTCCCCGATAAATGGACTATCCAACACAAAAAGCTATTTTCAATTGGAACCAGTAGTTCCTGAGATTAGTTCGTTCAAACAAACATACAAACGAACGAACGAACTCTTCAGCTTTATGTATACTTAGATTAAAATATTGATTAACGGGCTTATATAAAAAAACATAAATAAGCCAAAGACAATACTATACTTTATTAATCTATGAAATGAAATAAGAAACATAAATGTTTTTACAATTTTTTTAATATTGAATGGCTAAAAGGATTTTTATACAATGCCGTAAAACGAATTGAAAAAATAAGAAACATAAAAGACCGACATGACAATTTTGATAGTTGCGTCAAAATGTAAATAAGCAAACAGAGAAAGTAAATAATTTTGTAAAGAAATAATAAAGAAAAAGCAAAGTATAAGAATAAAACAAACGGATATAAGTTATAAAATATGATAATCGACGTGAATGAAGTAAGTAATAACATGTAGTGTATTTATAACACTACACGGCGCATTTCATCATTTCATTTGCTTCCCGTGGGAATGAGATATTTTCCCGCTGTAAAAAGTAGCCTATGTTCTTTCTCAACGTCCTTTCTATGTTTATGCCAAATTTCATCAAAATCGGTTCAGTGGTTTAAGCGTGAAAGAGTAGCAGACAGACAGACAGACAGAGTTACTTTCAAATTTATAATATTAGTATGGATTAAAAAAATAGCTACCGCCAGATGCAAGCAAAAATTGGATGGTAATGTGAGATGTTGTAGATTGTATATGATCTGCAAAGCTGAGCAAACTTAGTTCTGACGAGTTAGATAGGCGACAATGCAAAGTACTTTAACTTATTTCATATAGAGAAAAGAATAAATTGTACATTCCTCTATAACGCTTGCACTTATATAGCAAAAATGTACATATATTGTATGGCCATAAAGATCTTTAATAATTTAAACTGCCTGAAAGCTGTAATACAATGTCGATACAATCTTTTAAACATAAACTTTATAAATTATTAATAGAGAAATGTTATTATACTATTATAGATTTTTTTAGATGACAATATTATTTTATAATTCTGACGAATTATTAATTATTTTGTAACTGACGAATTATATAATATAAAGATGCAACTTAAAATTTATGTAATATAATAATGCAATTTTATTATTTATATGATGGACACTTTACCAAATACACTAATATCTATGACATTTGCACACCAGTATAGGCATAATATGTAGAAATTATTTAATATGACCATCACAGTGTACACATATTATTTTGCAAATAAACGATTATGAATTATAAACCAAAAAATAAGTACTGTCCTGTAAGTATGTAAATATAAGTAGTCCCAGCAACTGTACGCTTTGCTTCCAGCGCGCCCCAGATCCTTTCAGCTCATTTGCGCTATCTCTGTTTGACATCGCAATCGTCTGTCTGTGCATACATCCGCCTTTCAGCTCAGCTCAGAAAGTTTCTTGACGACTTTACTTTGATGCAAGTAGGATCTTGGTTCCCAATTCTGAAGTCTTAGTACTTCATACTAAAAGTACCTACAGTCAATTATTTATTAGTAGATAAAATAGCCTGAAGCGAGCACGGCGAAGAACGCAAGCGATCTACGCAGTCAAGCAAGACTGACGGGGTCGGGTGCACGATGGGAAACCTTGCCTCTAGGCAAATTTCACGCGCAATTCCATCGTAAAGGCGATGAACGAGAAAAAATGACATTCATTAAGCGAATATTTTGTACTTATTCTTAATATGAAATAAATATTTTTTCTTTCTTTCTTTCTTTCTTTGGAGGACACGTTAAGCACGGTAAGTCGGTCCTGGCAGTCTATAAATAGCAATCGTTAAACCTTGTCGAAGGCCCTACAGGCAGTTTAAAATAATTTAACTGCATCTCCACCAACCTGCGATAGAGCAAAGCGGTGGAGGTCGCGGTCCTCCCCAATTGAGGGGGTGGACCCGTGCCCAGCAGTGAGATTTAAAAAGGTGATGAAAGATTCGGACTACGTGAAAAACCAGCACTAAATCTTACTTCACATTAAGTAAGTATTTTGTTTGAGTCTGTTTGGAGACTCACTTAGGTATTAAATTAAACGATGCAATTTAATAATTTTAAGGTTTCAGTGCAGTACCGGTTTTATATTTCAGTTCCTGCCGTCATTGATAGAAATACTCTTATTTAAAACCACGACATCGTATAACGGAGGTTTACGTCCCAATGATGTACCGTCCCAATAGTCCCAAAAGCCGATTCAAATAGTCACATTTAAAGGCTAAGTAACAGATAGTTTACAAACCTGGTGTTATTGTCTACATATATCTACTAATATTATAAAGAGGAAAGATTTGTATTTTTGTATGTTTGTGATGAATAAACTCAAAAACTACTGTTCCGATTTCAAAAATCCTTTCACCATTACAAAGCTACATTTACCCTGACTAACATAGGCAACTTTTTACCGCGGGAAATTGCTTCATTCCTACGTGAAAACGGGTAATAGGGTCAACGCGGTTGAAGCAACTGGCTAAACGCCTATGATTTTAATATAGCAATGAAGCCTGGAATAGCACATAGGCTATTTTTTATCCTACGGGACACATTAAACGGGTTCGCGCAGGCGAAGACGCTGGCGGAAGGCTAGACTATAAGAATTTACTTCCCAGTATACCTACTGGTGAAACCTTACACTCTGTAAATTACAGTTACATAATATTCTTGGTATTAACCAATCAATTAACAAGTGCGAAATCTTTTACGAGCTTATAAAATATTTAGATAGCTGCAGGATTTATAGCCAAAGGCAACAATCGTGAACAAACACCTTGAAATAGTGTACGAAATATAATTTGCGTTGATTCTTTTTTATAATTTATGTCGTGCCTACCCATAGCTCTCACCATCGCCCAGGGTTGACTGGCAGAGAATGCCATTAGGCATTAAGTTTAACCCTGTAGCCCTTAATTTAAGGTGGTGCGAATGTTAAATAAATAAAATTCTTCTTCTCCACAAGAAAAATACTTATAAGTTATAGAAATAAAGAGTACCTACTTTGGCATTGTTGCCATTTCATACTTAGATACTTTTGATTTTATACGTTAAACTTGTTAGGATAAACGTGAAATAAAAAATCTCATAAAAACATTGTAAAATGCTTCAGTGACTTGTTTTTATTTTTTGATTTATTTATTCTTTATTGCACTCATAAAACAAAAGTATGTTTATATATTTTATATATGTATTTATACTTGTTGCTATACTATAGTATATTTGTTTCCCCATTATTAAGTATGTTCTTACCTATTTTGATGTATTTTTTCTATTTAAAGAAATGGTAAAAGTCAAATTTTTTACACCTACCAACAATATCTCACCATCGCCATGGGTTGACTGGGAGAAAATGCCATTAGGCATTAAGTCCGCCCATTGTGAACCTAGTTTAAGGTGATCAATAAAGTATTAAATAAATAAATAAATAAAAGTACAAAGGGCGGACTTAATACCTAATGGCAGTCTCTGTCAGTCAACCCATGGCGTTGGTATGAAGCTGTGGTAGGTGCATAAAAAGAACTGTACCTATTATGAAAGTAGAAGAAATATATAAAGTAGACTATAATATAATTAT
Organism: Pyrgus malvae; assembly: GCA_911387765.1. Taxonomy (NCBI): domain Eukaryota; kingdom Metazoa; phylum Arthropoda; class Insecta; order Lepidoptera; family Hesperiidae; genus Pyrgus; species Pyrgus malvae. The sequence continues at coordinate 752,171 of OU426960.1, read as the reverse complement.
CATTTATAATAAAGAATAGTATATTAAGTATATATCAAAAGGAAAGCGTACCTGCTTAATACATAAATACATATAACATCCTACTTTCTTTACTATATCGTTCAAAAAAAAATTCCCGAGCATGTTGATTTTTTAGTAAAGATAACTTTTTTATTTGAATGGAGTATCAAAAAAGCATGCAGACCACGTTGTGTTAAGTGGTTGCTCGAGCCCATGAATATTACACACAACCTCAAGCAAGTATATTATTATTATGTAAGTCTTGTCTGCGGTTGTATGCAGTTGCGCTGCTACTCTGGAGGCTGATGGTCGTCTCACGTATGTTTGAGGTTTTGTTTTTGAGGTATTTTATAAGGTTACACACTCATAGCCCCACTACTGTGTAATTAAGTAATTAATACCCTGTGTCGTGGGTATCATGGACATACGCAAAGACAGGATCACAAACAGCCAGACCGAAAACAGAAATTTAAACTCATCATTCAAATTTTTGTTTTGCCGGAAATCGAACCCGGGACCCCTCGATTGGCAATCCGACATGGTAACCATTGCACCACGCGGGTCGTCAAAAAACCATTAAAGTTCTACCACATACAAAACTTTCACAGATAAAACCGCAGAACACAGCTAGTACTAAAAAAATAAGATAAATAAATAAATATCTATTGACAATTTACACAAAGCCATCTGATTCCAAACTAAGCAGAGCTTGTGCTATGGTGATCAGAAAGCTGATAAAAATACTTATATTATTCTATATACATACTTAAATCATCGATACTTAAATAGATAAATTAACACCCAGACCCAGATTCATCGTTACAAGTAAAATTTCCTCAAGTACCACTCGTATTTTTCACTTCAGCAGCTCTGTTTCGCACAATTAATTTTTTAACGCGTTGTAAATTCAAAAGCAAATAAATTCCGACTGCTTTTGCCTCTCTGACACTTTAACGGCGTAAAAATTGAGGTTATGTACATTGTTTGGAAGATCGACGATGCATGCTTATTTTTTAATTTCAGTGATGAAAATAAATTCCAGGTAGTAGGTTTGAGAAAAGGTCTCCAAATAAAATGACATATTTGTTAATGTTACATTTTTCCTTTTTTAAATGGACAAAAAAGACAAATATGGCAATAAATCATCGTAGTCTATATTTTTTTTGTCAATCTTTTTTTATGTCCCACTACTGGGCACAGGTCTCCTCTCATAAGTGAGAGGGATTTAGGCCATAGTCCACCACGCTGGCCAAGTGCGGATTGGTGGACGTCATGCTTTCGAGAAATTGTGAATTTCTCTCAGGCATGCACGGCGATGGAGAACATCGTAATCAATTAAATATCACGATATTTTCCATCACCGTGGAGCAGCTATAAATGCGCACATTACAAATTTCTTTGTCAGAGGTGCGCGCCGAGGATTTGAACCTGGGGCGAAGACCGCGGTTTTTTACCACTCGGCCATCGTTGCTCATCGTAGTCTATAGACACAAGCAACTCCAGGGGCGTCATGTAAGCATTGCCGGCTTTTTGCCGGCATTTTGCTTATTCCCGAAACTATATTCAACGAGTATTGATTCTACTTTGACCTTTATACATTCATACTGCACATGAAAATCAATCTAAAAATAATACATAGTTTTAAAACGCTTTTTTTTACAATAAAATGCCTTTTTTACACTATTTTAATTCAAATTTATTTTCATTTTCTTAGTTGGATTTCTTATAAAAGCGTGTTTTTTGGTTTTTTGAACTATTATTTATTTTCTTCTTTTTAGTTTGGTTTATTTTTAAAAGAGGGTTTTTTTATTTTTTTTAACTGTTATTTTTAAATAAAATACATATTTTAATTATTTATACCATTATTAATTAATGCTTATGTCTTAAGATAATGGTTGGAAATAATTTTCAAAAATTCTATAAATTGACAAAAATCTTATTTTGCAAATTGAATAATGAAATAATCTTATCAAATTAGTGTGCTGTCATCGGTCCTCGGTAAATATAGTTTGAATGAAATCTGGCCGTTAAAAGTGGGTCTAAATCGCATCTGAAGGAGTCGGTTACAAACAGGCAGATTAGCACCAGCAGCCCACATACTGACCAAAAACCACTTCCTACGTCTAATACATAAACTCTCTGAAATCTCGTATGCGGAGCACATCGCGTGATACGTTCAGTACTCCAAAGGCGGTTATTACACGAATCAATATTTAGTTAGACTCCCCTCTGAAGCCTAATGTCGTGCGCACAAGACAATCATACGCAATTATAAGTGATTAGATGCCCTCCTGAAATCCCCTGCTGAAGGATCTTCAACCTTTTCGCCTGGTAATAACACCGAAGAATTCGGATTCTTGGGAAGTAAGCGTTTTAGGTACAGAACTTAAGACAAGCAGAAATGAACAACAATTCTTATTGCAAGTGAAGTTAAAATTTGATTATGATTATGCCCCACTTATCATCATAATCATGACAATGAAAATGATAAATGATTGATTTGATAACCCGTGTAGGTGTGGGACAATGGTTAACAAGACAAGACTGTCAATTAAGGGACGGACCTGGGTTCGATTACCGGAGGGGCAGAAATTTGAATGATGAGCTTAGATTTCCTTTTTTGGTCCGGGTGTTCGTGTCTTTAAGTCAAAGTCAAAGTCAAATTCTTTATTTGCACGAACATGGGTACTAAATGGTTACAAAATTGGTACATTGATCTGCCAAGTTCTGCCTGTTGAGGCATGCAAAATATACAATAAAAATTTATTAAATACTTAGTCTATAATTAATTTCGAGTCATTATATAATACTAGGTCAATAAAATTACAATTCCCAAATTTTTCATGTCAAATTATTAATAAATAAATTATATTTAATTTAAACATTGTTGTAATATTTTAAATGTCAGGTTTAAAATAATAATAATCAAATGTATTTATATCAATCGTGATTTATCGTTTAAAAATTCGTTAACAGAATAGTAAGCTTTTTTTATTAGATAGCGTTTTAACATGGGTTTAAATTCTGAATTCGAACATTTAATATCACTAGGCAAAGAGTTATAAATCCTAGGTCCCATACTAAATATACTATTGTGATACAATTTTGTTCTCGAATATACATTTTGAAGTTTTTTCTTTGTATGAGTCCATGGTACCCACGACACAGAGAATATTAATGTGTGGCTGTGAATTGTTTTTTTTTTTTGGCGCAGCCTTAATTTTTGATGCGTAAGTAATAATTACAATATTTTAAGTGTTTTTTGCTAGTCATAATTATTAATATACATTTGTTTTATACTTACAATAGACTTGGTATAGCATAGTAGCACTACCTGTGCTGTGGGTAGTAAATTTCCATTTGGTAAGTAGCAGTCTATTATTTTCATCTACCAATAAATTCATCACTTTACTTCATCATCACACGTATTTAAATCACTAGAAGGATTGCTTGGAATCCGTTTGAAAATCTGGGTGTCCATAATTTTGCCGTTTATTATAAGAACATTGCCATTTCTACACATATTTTGTTCTATACACAAAAGGGATAGTGGTTCATATTGACAGAAAACACAATTTCCGGTGTTGGAACCGCGGGATTCCACACGATTTGTCGCTAATTGCAGCGATTTCGAGCTGAGTCAACACGGAATAGGGTGACTGATCAATCTGATCATCAATGACTTTTTTATTACAGTTGGCATAAAAATAAATTATCGGCTGCAACCCCCTTTGCGTCCCACTACTGGGCACGGGTTTTTGCCCAATGCCCGTTACTGCGGGATATTTATTTTATTTTTTGTGGTAAAAATTGTGGTACAGTAAGCGAGCTTAATAATAAAGAATTGTGTATCAGATTAGCTATGTGAGCGCTAAAATTTGTCATGTCATGAATGAAAAATTAAATAAATCAAAAAGATGAATGAAAAAGATTGATAATGGTTTTTTAAAATAACATAGGCCTTATTATTCTTTCTCTATGCAAAATAATCATGAATACCTACTTAGACTCAAAAAATGTTATCAATCAAAGTTACATAAAATTGTTTAATAGGTAATTTGGATGTGTCGAATAACATTGTATCATTTAAAGTCACAGACCACCCAACTCTACAATTTATACACAGAGAAAGTGCGCGTTATTTGGAACTCTGTGAATTTATTCATCAATGCTCGTGTGAAACAACTAACGCCATCTGTTGACAAGTTGCAGAATTAAAAAATTCATGGATAAAATTCATTTTCATTCTTTACTATCTATTTGAAACCAGCAATCTGATTTTACCTATCTTGTAATGTATTTGATATAAATTTTTGGCGTTTCAATATTGTTACGATAAAAATTTATAAAAATGTGTTAAAATTGAAATGAATGACATTAAAATTCAAAATAGGTGAAAAAATATAAAAAAATCTATTAAAAAATTTAACCAAATAAAAATTGGACAAAAGAGTGCGTCGGCCGGGAATCGAACCCGGATCAACTGCTTGGAAGGCAACTATGCTGACCATTACACCACCGACGCTTTGTTACCACAAAGAAAATATTGTGATTTAATCAATATTTGACTTAAGTTAGCTCCAAATAATAAAACTGTTTACAAAATCTACATAATCGGCTATGTTTTACTTTTCTATTTTTGACTTAAGCTTCTTGAAACCATAAGGTTGTTTGGTATTAAACGTAAAGTTACGGTAACAACTTTATCGATGAATACCGAGTAAAATAAAAATAAAAACCAAATATAATTACTTATACTTAAATATTAATTATACTTAAAATTATATGAAATAAAAGTATTCTTCTATACTTTTATTTCTATACTTTTGAGGTACTATGGCACTATGCTCAGCAATATCGTCACTAATACGGTGTACTAATCAATTAAACATTCAAATTAAGAAAATTAAGTGCTCCTCCACCAACCCGCATTGGAGCAGCGTGGTGGAGTAAGCTCCAGGCCTCCCCAATAAGGAGGAGAGACCCGTGCCCAGCAGTGGGACGCAAAAAAAAGGGTTGCAGCCAAGTGCTCCTTCAATTTTAGGATACTTCAGAGTATCATCTCCAAGTAAAGTGTTGATTAGTTACGTCCCAATAAAGTTAATTGGCAAGTAAAAGCTATGAGTACGTGTCAATTTATCATATGATTAGTACTACTCGAACATCGTGAAATTGAAATTGAAGTTACGGGTGACTTTAACCGACAATTAGCGTACTTTCACTTTACTTGAAGGTGGTGAAAGAGGTCTTTATAATATTATCGATAAACCAGCAAGTTGGTTGCATTACAATGGAATTATGCACCAAAATATAAAATGAACGAAAATTCTGTAACTCAAGCGAAAAGGGACGTTTCAGCACATGCCTATCGGAAATTTGACGACGTATGTACACTCGTACCTTTTCGTATCATTTCGATTGTTAATAAATAATATTGAAAAGGAATGGAGAACTTTATACATTTTACAATGCGTCTGATTAAACGTAGATCAGAATATGTAAAACGTTATATGATGACGATACCAGGACGAAGATCACCCAATAAAATATTGTAATTAAAGTGTACGCAGGTAAGTATTGCTATAAATGTTTGGTAAGGTAACAATGCTCTCAATCAGAGAAAAAATTGGGTTATGTAAGTAGTTGCCAATTACCGCTCTCCGATAAGTTTCAGTGCCATTTTATTATCTATCGATAACTACCAGTACCGTTCGCCGTGCCCTCAGAATTAAGGAAATGGGCAAATATATTTATTTACACAACTTATATGAGGAGACTAATGAAGCACCGGTTACCGATATAGATAAGCAATCTCAGATTATACCTATTGTATAGACTATAATAACTCTATACAGGTAAAAACAGCAAATAGATTTAAAAAAAACGTAAATAGGCTCTCTCATAAAGGCCTTAAATGGAAAAGTTAAAGAAAAACCTATTTGTATACTGGGATCATCTGAATCAGAACATCGAAATAGAAAAAAGAAAGAAATTTTTTCGAGTAGGTGGTAGAACTATTATGGTTCGCCCGGGGAAGTACCACTGCTGCACCCACTTCTACCGTGAACCAATTCTATTGAGTAGGTGGTAGAACTATTATGGTTCGCCCGGGGAAGTACCACCGCTGCACCCACTGCCGTGAACCAATTCTATTGTGTTTCGGTGGAAAGGTGCAGTTGCCGGCCACACTTACATGAGGCGACCACCAGCCTCCGGAGTAGCAGCGCAACTGCATACGACCTAAGACAAGACTTACCTATGCTTGCTTGAGGATGTGTGCCGATGTCCATGGGCTGCAGCGACCACTTAACACCACGTGGCCTGCATGCTCGTCTACTACTCCATTCAAATAAATAAAAATAGGAATACAAAATATTTGCTTAAAGAATGTAATTTTTATCCGGTCTTCATCTATAGTTGCTCGTTTAGGCTAGATGTTGAAAGAAAAAAGGCGGCGCAGAAAAGCTCCCAGCAGCACTTTAAAAAAATACTTGTATATGAAGATGGTTCAAATTCACAAGGGAATTGGACTTTCAGCCGTGAAGCAATTCTGTTGCTTTCTGGTGGAATAGTACGAGCTCACATTCAATCTTTGTATAAACGTTTGAGGCTGGTGGTAAATACCCCAGGTCTTCTGGTAGAGAATGCTTATAGCATTAAGTCCGTCTGTGTATATTATATTTGTATTTTGGTACATGAAGAATAAAAATAAATAAGTATCTTACGGGCTGCAGCGACCACTTAACACTACGTGGACAGCATACTTCCCTGTCTGTTACTTTATTTTCTCAGAGAAATTATTGTTTAAAGGGAAGAATAATGGTAAGCAAATAAATGCAAATAAATGCAAGAAAAAAATTCCCGGCAACATAGCCAGAAATAGATCAGAAATTATTAGTTCAGCAGTTAGTACCTACCGACTATTTGACATAGGAAAAATGATGGCATCTCTATAACCACACCTTGGACCTTATCGTCGAGCAGGACAGCAAACAAACACGATTACAACAATCACGGCACGTCGATAAGACTCTGTTTGTGCTGATAATCCAGCTCTCAACGGGAGGATTATTTCCTTTGCTGGGCCCCATGTTTGCCTACACGTGTACCGATAGTCTTATCGTAAATCAGTTCCAATTTTACATCCATATTATTTGGTTACAAGCCTGGAATTTGGGTGGTATTGATTGATAATGTTATTGGAGTTAGTATGGGACTGTGAAGCAAAAATTTATTGTAATGTTTCTCGAGAATTCGCGTTCGATTAGGGTATCTTGTGTTATCAGATCGGTCAACATACGATAACTACATAGGTATATCGTTGCTATAATCATTTGAAGATCCAAAAAATGCGACCACAATAATAGCCAAACAAAAACATTTTTATACCTACACAGACATAGTTATTTTATGGTGCAATTTTGTAGCTGCAATTATATGGGTATCTTCTTTAATACATATATATTTCTTGTGTGCGTGTGTTATGTCACTGAACTCCGCCAAACGGCTGGACGGCTTATGATGAAATTTTTTGTGTATGCTCAAGGGGATTTGAGAATGGTTAAGATTCACAATTTGGTCCACTGGATTTTTTTTAATTATTTTTTATTTATAAGTAGTGTAATATAAATTGTTCCTACCTGACAAACGTTTGTATTTCGGGCCGTGCGGCCGTGTCGTACTAAACAGTAAAACAAGTCAGAATAACAGGACAGATCATAATATGTCATAATTTGTTTTAAACTGTTTGAGCGTATTGGCGGGAAGTCGAAAAAGACATATTATTATTGAGCTCATGTTTCATTTTTACTTTCTTGGTGTATTTTTAAGTTATATCGGATAAATTTGATGGCATTTTGTTTCATATAGTTTAATTAAAGTGCACGAGTGTTGTGAATTAAAATAACAATGCGAAAATATGTTTTTTCGGCTTGCCTCCAAAATTCCATTGGTCACGTTGTTGTAAAGAAGCCATCGCTTTACTTGAAGGTCTGACTGACTTGACTGATTACTAACGACTTACTGACTTTACCTGTTACATATTACTCGTCCTGCGTCCAGTTTCACCGAAACGTGCAAAAACGAGATGCAAAAATTGTACTTGACGCTGGCAATATGCAGAGTTTGCGATGCCATAATTGAAGAAATAAAAATCTCTTTAAGATAATAAAAAAAGAATGAACTTTTAAGGCAGGACAAAGTCGGCACTACTCTGCACCCTGGCGGAGCTGGGCCGGACCACTAGTAAGTACTTATAATGATATTTAAGTTTTTCATATAATTTCTTTTCCTCTTAATTTTTTAATGTAAATTTAAAAAATCATAAGTTTGTAAAAAATGAATGTTTGGTTAGCATTAAATAAAAATTTCTCCAAAAAGAATTTGAAATGAATTATGGAATTAGTTTCTACCTTATTTTTTATTTAGAGATTACGAAAAAAAGGTATTTGTTTTTGAGTGCGGAAAATCAAGATAAGAATGTATTTATTTTCTATTTGATTTCAAGAACACCTATACCTAAGGATCAAAGAAAAATTTTAAGTAAGATAGCTATTTGCACATCCATCCATCCATCAGCCTTTTACTGTCCACTGCTGGATATAGGCCTCCCCTAACGTTCGCCACTCATCCCGGTCCTGGGCCTTCTGAATCCAGCGACTACCCGCGGTCTTCTTCAGGTCGTCAGTCCACCTGGTTGGAGGGCGGCCTGTACTCCTTTTGTGAGACGTGGTACATTGGACGTCCATTCAAGGACCTTTCTTCCCCATCGGTTGTCGGTCCTCCTAACTATATGGCCTGCCCATTGCCACTTCAGCTTGCAGATTTTGAGAGCTATGTCGGTAACCTTAGTTCTTCTACGGATTTCATCATTACGAATTCTGTCGCGTAGAGAAATACCAAGCATAGCCCTCTCCATCGCTCGCTGGGCGACCCTGAGCTTATGGAAACACAACATCTTTTACAGTTAGCCACTGTAACCACGTCTGAGCGCCGTAGGTCATCACTGGCAAAACACACTGCTCGAAAACTTCAGGCACTGAGGTATTCTGGACGAGAAGACACTTTGTAATTTCCCTATTTCCCTATTGTTGTGCTATTTGCACAACAATAAAAGAAAGTTATTATAAAGATCATCTGCAATGTTTGCAGTCATTGAAATACTACATAGTTTCGTAAACCTACTATGCACTTTAGTCGGCGTTTGATCAAAAAAACTCAATGAGCTCTGTGATACCAGCAAACAGGCCGTCAAACATTAGCGGGGAATAACGCCGTGTAGGCAAGCACCCTCCGCGATCCGACGGAAACTTCAAAAAGTGTGTATGATAGCAATAGCGGGGCTAATTAAACTTGCAGGGTGCTACACTCACCCCGTGCACAAATTAAACAGGTACAGAACACGATCACATGTACTTCATTTCACATACCTACGGACCGCGGTCGAGTTAGGGTTGTCAACTTGGCTTATGCACAAAAACAATTCGATTTATTGTTGAAAATGAAACAGGTAGGACGAATATATAAACCTTGATATTATATTTGACTCACATTTTGACAATTTCCACTATCGTAAGCCTCCAATAAGTACCTACCTATTTTTTTTAATCGGTTTACCCTATTTAAAAAATACCTTTTGCTACATCCGTTTTAGACTTAAGCCTATCAAATGACAAAGAGAATGATATGTAAAAAAACATGGTTTCCACTTTTTTTTTATAAACCGAAGAAAAGGCAGACGGGTCGCGGCGTCGTCACTGGCACTGGCAACACCAGGCAGGCCTGGCAGGGTAGCTTACGTAATATTGTGAGTTATACAAATTCAAAATAAACTTGAGCTTAAACAGCCGGACAAAAAAGTTATCCTAAATTATTCTATAACTTCATTTATGCAAGAAAAAGTGCGAAAACGTATGTCTCAAACGGATGGCACTCGCGTTCGTATTACTGCGAGTCTCACTGAGATATCGTGTATTTGGACGGTGTCTTTGTGTGCGTTACCATAGTTACCATGCCGGACTGCCGATCGGAGGGTCCCGGGTTCGATTCTCGAAGAGTCAGATATTTGAATGATGAGTATAAATTTCTGTTCTCGGTCTGGGTGTTCGTTTTTCTGACTTTGTATGTGTCCATGGTACCCACGACACAGGGTATACCTACCCTACTGAGGGGCTATGAGTGTAAAACATTAATTTGCATGACAACTGTGTTCTGTACTTATTTGTTTTGTGCTCCGTGGGCCGCAGGAACAATGCGAGGCGCGAGGCAGCGGAGAGGCGTGGAGTGCCGCTGTAATCAGGGCTAATAGAAGCGCTGCTTTGATCTGCGCCTCAAAGAGACAAGGGCCGAACTCGTGAGACACCGCGCTATTCACGAAACTTTAGAAGTGCCTAGTTTCTAGAGTTAAGGGTTGAGAAATTTGTTACGTAGCTATCCTAAGACATTAAAGCTAAGTTCTACTCCTATGAGCACTCCTACAGCATTGGAGCAGTGTGGTGAAGTAGGCCTCAGAACTTCCAGACCTTCTCACTTATGGGAAGAGACCCGTGCCCAGCAGTGGGTCATAATAAATGTTGCAGCCAATTAAGTTTTGTACACACATTAGGGAAATATGGCGGTCTAAATATCTTAATAATAAGTATCTTCTTTTACCAATACAGGTAAACAATAAAAAAACATTTTTATTACATTTAAATTTTTTCCGATAAAATATTTTCATATCATCACCCTATCTAACAGTTCATAGCCCAGCGGCAAGGGAAGCCACGGTTACGCTAAGGGCGTAAGCGTTCTGAGTGCAATATTGTCTTTACTGCACGTCGCAGTGCTTAATTGATTCTTTTGTCGCTTTGGGCAGATCGCATCGGGACATCGCGATTCATATTCAATAGCTGTTTTAGGGGTAGGCAGGTAATCAGAACTTTCTCTACGACGGAGCCAAGTGGTCCAGTTAGCTCCAAGACTCTCCAATTATACTATGTATGTATATGTATAGGTGATTCATGTCCATTAGCAGAATGCCTTTATTTAGAAGCATTAGGAAATGAAATGAAATAAATTTATTTGCAATAATGTGGTCACAAATTAGGTCTTATTTATGTAAATTATAAGGTAAGAGCAGCGATAGCCGAGTGGTATAAATCCGTGGTCTTCGACGCGATCGATCTCGGGTTCAAATCCTCGGCGCGCACCTCTGACAAAGAAATTTGTAATGTGCGCATTTATCGCTGCTCCACAGTGATGGAAAAAATCGTGATATTTAATTGATTACGATGTTCTCCATCGCCGTGCATGCCTGAGAGGAATTCATAATTTCTCGAAAGCATGACGTCCACCAATCCGCACTTGGCCAGCGTGGTGGACTATGGCCTTAAATCCCTCTCACTAGTGAGAGGAGACCTGTGCCCAGCAGTGGGACATAAAAAAGGTTGAAAAAGAAAAATAAGGTATCTCACATTAACCTTTGTAAGTCATGCAAAAATTTGCGATACAATATAAAGGTAACACTTTACAAGTAAGGACAGTCCTCGTTCGTCCGTCAAGACTCAATTTTCAAGACAGCACAAAGGATATAAATTGTAATTAATCCATATACATATGAACTACACTATATTATATTTATTATTTTTATTTGATTATTAGATATAAATTCGAAAGTAACTCCATCTGTCTGTTATAATCAGAATTTTGTTTTTGACGAGTATATATTCTATCTATGTGTTTTTTCTTTGCTCTGTGATATACTCGTATATTTACCTAAAAAATATAAAAGTAGAACATTTTTTTGATACTTTTGAGGCAGGACAACTTCTGCCAAGCGTAGTTTAATATTAAAAAGTAAAGATATACATTTTAACAACGTAAATTCGTAAGCTAATTCAAATAAAATGATCTCCCAAGATCGGAGGATTGTACGGAACTTTTAGTTTCTAATTGGTCTCGTGCTTGTTCGGTTTTATTCTAATTAGCATCCTCATTCGAGTATTGTCATCAAGTCATCCAGCCTTTCTAAACAATCCGGCAGAGGGCGCGGCCGGAAGGAGCTCCTCTCCGCTAACATCAAACGTTTCAGTGTAACTAGTTTTGAGATGTCAGGAGCACTGTGTTTCATAATCATTTCATTTCATATATATGTACATGGTTGTTTTTTTACTGTTGACGAACTGAGGATACACTGGCTTCCTAGTGTTGTAAACTTCTTTTCACTTACTATCAAGTGTCAAGGATTATAAAAACTGGTGAGAACCTCCTTAAGTGAGAAGCAATAAGAGAAAAATCTAAAGTCTGTAATAATAATATTCCAAAAACCAATTAAACCAATTGACGAGATCGAATAAAGATTCCCGATCATGTTCTTGCGGAATTTTGATTTCTAATCAATTCCTTACTGAGCCAGTTTATTTTAATTTAACATCCTGTTTCGCACTCAAATGCTACACAGATTGACAGAGATATAGAGTTGGTGAAGGTAGGGCTGGTAGACTGGTGACTTAAGGCGTGTAGATTCGGGAAATTGGTTCTCTGCATGAGATTTGATATATTCTGTACTCTACTTTCTGTACTCTTGGTAGAATACTTATCCACAACAAAGCGAGTCATAACGCTGCCGCGCTGGGCTTGCAGGGCTGGGTGTGAATAAAAAATGCTTCATATCCGTTATAGCGTTCGAGATCTCAATAAAACACTAACGGGCGTTTACCGTTAATTCTATCAGAGCCATAAACGTGTCAGGCCTCGATTTCAGATGCGGAGTACCGGGCAATCATATTTTAATTGAGTTTGTTTGAACAGTTGCGCGCGCGGCCTCGACGACAGCTAACTGGGTTACCATTCTTCAAATAAAGGAATGACTAGTCGTGACAAATTACTCATTCATATTACAAGGAGACTAAAAGTAATAGTCGTTTAGTAAGAGAGGTAGGCTTTGAAAAATTTTAGCTTACCGAAGTACAAAAAAAATCTGCTAGTGGCAAAAATTTCATGAGCGTTTCCGTGCTTAGGATGACACGTTAAGGGGCTGTATACGAAATTTTGCCGATTTCGCTGATTTAACTGATTTTTTCATAGGAGATTTTAAACAGACAGTTAAAATGCAGTAAAATCTCATGTGTTAAATCAGGTAAATCAGCGAAATCGGTAAAATTTAGTATACGGGCCCTTAAGTCGTCGCTGCCGGTTGTTATCGATAGATAGATAGATAGATAGACCTTGTCGGAGGACTTACGGGCGGTTAGAAAATATTTTTGACGGGTTGGCCACTACTTCTGTCGTGAAGCGATTCTATTGTTGTGGTGTTTCGGTGGAAAGGTGCCATTACTGGCAAGACTTACATGAGATGACCATCAGCCTTCGGAGTAGCAGCGCAACTGCATATGAACACAGGCAAGACTTAGGCTTACTTGAGGCTGTGTGTAGACACCCATGGGCTGCAGCGACCACTTAACACCACGGTGCCTGCATGCTCGTATGCTACTCCATAAAAAAAATATCCGGACAAGCTCCACAGCCTGGGCACCGCAGTAGCCACGAACCCAAACCATTGCATCGACTAAATAACGCACAATAATTCTGTCCGTTTGTTTCCTTTACGCACTAACGGCTAACGGGCTCGTTGACGCGCTAATGCGAGTCGTTGTCTCGGCTCTGTTTGTTTTCACGTCTTTATGGCGTCAAGGTTAATGTCTGTAATGTTTAACGAATGCTCTTAGTTGAGGCTCTCAAAGTGTAGTGGTAGCCCAGCGTAGCGAGATTTAATAGTTTTTAACGCCCATCACGATAAGAAATCTATCTTAAAAAAATCGGTTGTCTATAAAGTCGGTTTACTGACGATAGTTGAACGTGACAACGTCATAAGAAAATACTTGTTGCTATAAACAATTGACACCACATTCACTTTTCACTGCACTTCATACTTACGAAAACATGTAAATATATTATTGTATAGCAGCTGTCCACGCGGACGCATCGCTCACTCAAGTAGGAGAGAGACAGATGTCGAACGCTGCCGAACGCGGAGGCCGATTGTGCCTCTTTGTCGCTCGTTCCGCGCTCTGGCTTACACTTAAAGCCTTAAATGGAACGCCTCAGAGTGAGGTAACGCCACATGAGTCAAGTTTTTTCGTGCGTGCAGCCGGCTCCATCGAATTATAAGACGTTGTCACGTCAAAAGTTACATTTGTATCCTGTTAGAACTAGTGTTAAAAATTCAACTTGTGCATTTTTTTAATATTTTGGAGGTGTCAATACTTTAATGGTTCTACCAGGGAATTACCACTGCTGTGCCCACTTCTGCCGTGAAGCAGTTCAGTTGTGTTACGGTGGAAAGGTGTCGCAAAGTTTAACCTTTTTTTGTATCGGGGGAAAACTTCAAAAGGTACCCAGCACCTTGGGAGAGGATACCGGGTTATGTGGGATTTGCACTGCACTAAAAACCCCTCGATGGCCTGCCTCTGCGCTTGTGGAGGCTCCGGGATCTCCAGTTGAACGCACCGGTCTCATCCGCGTGCGGCGCCCAGCACGGGCCCATCTTTGGGAGATGAAATGTGCTCTCCTGCACCTTCAAATGCTTATGGCGGCATGCAGCCAGACACACCGCCGTCTTTCTTGGGGCCGCTGGCTGGACGAATCGAGCTCCCATTCTCACCGCCTGCAACCCCGGAAGCCCCCTTTTAATCACCTCTTACGATCAAGCAGGGCATACCGTAGCTCTATTCTTAATCCCGAAGCTACAGGGACTGGCAAGTTTAACTTAACGATCATGTGTTGTAATTGTACTGTATCGTCTATAATAAGAATATGATAATAATAATTATCATAGTTTAATATTATGTATAACGATGTTTAACGATGTATAACGATGTTGGGATATCACCAACATAATGATTTGAAAATTTCTCTAGGCACTTAGCGCCCTCTGTAGGGGCAAACCGCCCACAAGGGTCGTCTTTGCCAACTTTGAGAAACACTAGTCTGTATCTAAACCTATTGGGATTAGGAAACGATCAATTTTAGTTGATGTTATTTGTTTATCGTCACGTAAATATTCTTTGACTGCTGAAAAGATCTGATAATCATCTTTAATATAGATGTACTTATCCATTAAACTTCATAGGATTTAGAGTCGATTTATTATAACCGTTTAAGCTGGGTTAGAAGTTATAATTAATTATTTTCACCTTGGGAAATTGGAAGGGTGTTATTATGTAGGTACATATGTTTTATACTTATACGTGTAACTTTTTAAAGAAAGTAAGAAAGAAAAGTACCTAAATATTTAATTTGCACAAGAATGGGTAAGAGATAAAATCGCCATATTTTCCCTTTAGGGAATTTCCTTTAAACATTATAATATAATTTAGTTAAACTAATTTTATTTACAATAAATTTTTTTACAAACAATTTTACATTATTATCATTTTCAATAGTTAAATAAAATAACAATCTTTTTTGTTTTTTCTATTATGTGTTATTGATATTGATTACATGTTGTTATTGATTACATGGCCGCGGCCGCGATGGCCGACTAGTAAAGACCGCGGTCTCCGACGCGGGAGATGCCGGGTTCAAATCCTCGGTGCACATCTGACAAAAGAAATTCCTTTGTAATGTGCGCATTTCATCGCTTCTCCACGGTGATGGAAAACATCGTGTTTATTTAAGTATTTGATTACGATACTGTTCATCGCCGTGCATACCTGAGAGAAATGCATAATTTCTATAAAGCATGACGTCCACCAATCCGCACTTGGTCAGCATGGTGGACTATGGCCTAAGTCCCTCTCACTTGTGAGAGGAGACCTGTGCCCAGCAGTGGGACATAAAAAAAGGTTGAAAAAAATATTAATAAGTAAACACACACAAAAATTAATACAAACACCCAGGCAAAGAAGACGAATTTCAAATAGTGTTCAATTTCTGCCACTGCACCGTGAATGGCTGTGACCTGTGACTAGGGCATGCAGAACCGGGTCCGGTTCTAGATTTTGCATACCCGGTTCTAGGGGTAGTCGGAACCGGGTCACCCGGTGCTACCCGGTTCCAAGCGACCAAATCGATTTTTTTATATATATTTTTTTATTAATGATAATTTGGAGAGTTTGGTTACGTAGGAAGGAATCATAATGAAATATGAATAAAAACGAGATGGTTTTGGTGTCAAATCAACGTTTATTCAATTATTATATAATCAACAAAGACTAACTTTTAAAACTCTTATTAAATAATCTGTTAAATAAAATTAATCTATTAAATAATCAATAATAATCTAAACAGAAACTTATTTTCTTCAATTTCTTATTTTTTTCAATTTCAAATGATCTTTATTCAAAAGTAAATATTACAAATTATACAATTAAATTAAATAAAGCAATTTGATTTGATACAGAAAGTTTTTTCTCATGCTTTAATAATTTTATTCTCCTGGTGAAACTTTATCACAATAACATCTTAATAGAAATCACTAATGCTTATAAGCAGGCGCCATAGCAGTAAAGTCTACAATATGTCACTCATAGTGAAAAAGCGAAACCACTGAGCTCTAGATTAGATATATAATATTGATCTGTAGATGACATGGTTATGTTCGACACAAATTTTTATTTTTGTTTAAAGACAACTTACTGCATTGTTAGTATATTCAATACCTACGTTTTCGCCATCTCTCTTGCCTCCCTAACAGTTTCATTCCAAAATCTATATCCATTTGAGCATCAAAACTTGATTTCCTCGTTCCTCTTTATATTCTGAGTACAAAATGAGCGTAGCAAATGAAGTACAGGAAGTAATTACTCCTCAGAAATTGTCCCCCAAACCATTCCCTGTCGCGTCTTAAATTCAATTCTTTATTTCGTTTCTCTCAATCGGAATCGACTCATGAAAACGAAAATAATTTGGAAAAGATTGCGTTGGGAAGTAAGTTATTTTAAGTAGCAGGAAGGTGTATATTAATTTTATCAAATAAATTATTAAATATGGTCTAAGTATTTTGTACAAAACTTAAGTTTTTTGCTGCTTTTTTCTTTCCATACTATTAAATTTAACTCTATTCAGATTTTTTTGAATAATGGAGCGGCAGAATAGCGTCGTGTTACTTGGACGCTGCTGTCCATGGACATCGAGGCAATATTTTGGGCTTAGACTAGCTTAAATATTGCCTGCGGACTTATGATGTTGCGTTGCTGTTTTGGTATCTTTCCACTGAAATACAATAGAATATTTGCTTCTCGGCAGAAATATCTGTAGTTGTAGGTACATACTTTCTCGGTTGAAACGTGTAACTTCTACAACCTATAAAATTTATTCATCCATCCAATTCGTGATCCATTCTGGCTGAATAATAAATTATGTAAAGGGTTAGTACAACATTAGGGCTCATGTTCACAATATTTTAATATAAATAATTTTACAATTCGCGCCATCCAGCAAACCTTCCTTAGTGTAGATTTTCAAATATGGCCGCCGCTAGTGCGTTCGGAAACTCCGACCGCACGTCCTCGGTCCGAAAGCCTGACATCGTGCAATTTCCGAACTGTCACTCAGCACGTAGGGTGCCTGCACTTCCTGTCACTAAATTCTAAACGGTCTCCATAAGAGCATGTAAATTATTCTAAGTTACAATTGGTGATATAACCCCTCATCTGCGTAGATGAAAATCAATGTTAGCTGTTCAACTATAAAGTCTACTTTGGCTTGGGGCTAGCAGAATGATAACCATTATTAACCCGAGTGCATCGTATAAGCTCTACGTTGCTGTCCAAAATCAAAGTTCAGAGAATGACATTTCAGCAAGTTCGCGATACGAAAACGCTTGAGTTTGATTGCGTGTACTCGTAGTACCTACACTACGGACACTATGGACTCGTCGGAACATTCCAATTTATTCCATGCATTTCAGAAATTCGAGTTTTACTTCCATTATGTTCCGGGAATAAGTTTAAGCTACTGCTCTGGAAAAATTTTAGAAGTTTAATCTTTTGTTAGCTCGATATCGTACACAAAGTTGATAATTCGTTAAATGCAATGATATTAAATGTTACTATCGTATTAAATGCCAAGTACTTAAAGTATATTTTAAAAGTCATGATATTTATCAAAACCAACCCCGACTTATTCAGTGAATATGACTATCAAAAAAAACTATCCGTTCTATCAAAGACAGCGCTGTTTCGGAAAAGTATTTTCGATTTAGCGCCAAAAATTTACAATTCCGACTTGATTGATTGAAGTTCCGATTTCACTGCGAGAATTAGCCAGGATGCTACTATTCAATTCATGAATTTTTATCTGACACGCGTATACGCACAGCAAAGATAATAAAAATAGTGTAAATTATTCAATATCACATGGTATTAGTCATAGACTGGTTTAGGCAGTCAATGTTTGTGCAAAATAAAAAAATGTTTAAAAATATCAATTTGTGACTTACTATAAAACTAATCGCCCCCGGGTGGGCTCGAACCACCAACCTTTCGGTTAACAGCCGAACGCGCTAGCCGATTGCGCCACGGAGGCGTTGTGAAATTAGTCGAAAATGTGTTTCTTATGACTATAGTAGAGTGACAAAGATAGATGTAAAGGTGTCTACCTGAGCAAATCAAAAACCTGTTTCATGCCTTCTCATACTCTCACGGAACAAACAACGCAGCACGAAAAACCGGACACAGGCGACACAATATTCATTTAATAGGTACAAAAAGCTACACAGAGACTGCAGTGTCTGCAGTTGGAACGGTAAAAGTTGTTACTCGTGTGATGTTAGTCGCGGTCTGTTCTGTTGAGGTTATGTTGACAGTTTAGTAGTTTAGCTTACTTCTAAGCTTTACTGAATAAAGCTTTAGTCTTTTTACTTGAAATTAGTGATATCAGACTGTTTGAAAGCGTGTTGTTTTCTCTAACGATATTGGTGCGATTAAATGTTAAAGATTTTACGTTTGTTTCGAAGTGTTTGTTTTGATGAAAAAAGTTTGTTATCATCAATAACCCTGATCAATTGTGTTAGTGTCCAGTGTAAAATTAGTGAGACGAAAGTTTGTAAAACAAATAAAACCCAGTAAAATGGCTAATAGAGTTACTGGTACATGTTGTACTGCGTCTGTGGAAAGAGCCGGCCTGCCTGGTTTGCTACGAGATCTCCAACGTTTATCCGAAGACCATGAATCGGCTGACATCGTGTTTATCCTTGGTTCTGGGGAAGAAAAAGTATTTGCCCACAAAATAATACTAATTGCCAGGTAAAAAATCTCAAAAGCATTTCCCGTACCGGGAATCGAACCCGAGCCTCCTGGGTGAAAGCCAGGTATCCTAGCCACTAGACCATACGGGATATGTTAAGCGAAGTGAAATACGTGCAATGGTCAAATAAAAATTATGAAAATTAAAAGTATAAGAAATTATTGATTATTTTTAATAAATTATATAGTGATTTGTAATTACATGAAACCATTTATTTATTTTTCTTCTCTTAATAACTTTTATACAATATTACTGCCACGGATAACTTGAAGCATAGACATTAATTTAAATTTTAAAACTTAAAACATTAGCGATTTTAGCATGTATGTAAATTCCGCATAATGCCCAATTAGGTTGCGGCGCCGCTCGGCGGGCCGTAACTTCTGGGCAAAGAAATTATTCGCCTTCATGAATGCACATTAATTCAACATCTCCGTTTCAGATGCAAATTATTTTAACATCAGAGACGTAAAATAGGTACTTATTCATTCGATGAATCGCGAGTTCCCTAATGATCTGAAAGTAATTATTCTAATTAAATATTCATCGTCACATTCCCGTAATTTTGTGTTACGGAAGTTTTTGTATTGTTTTCGTATCGTATTACATAACAACGATGAGTCAGTAAGCGCCATCTATGGGGCAGTAGCCGAACTAGCAAAAAGGGAACAGATGGCGTTGTTTTGCAATATCCATTTATTTATTTTAAGGATTTTTATTTTTATACGTTTTATACTCAGAAAATGTATGTTGCTGGCGTTGCTGCACATTAATATTTTATATATACTGCACCTACATACATACATCTCTTTCTGCTGTAAACTTTAATACACGTAGCTTTTTCTTAGTAGATATTGGTACATGTCTTATTATTGGAATTTTTAACCTAAAATAGGATAGAAAGAAACAAAATATTTTCTGAATGGTCATTTAATACTGGTGGTGACGGCCCGCGTGACGCAATGATAACCATGCCGGACTGCCAATCGAGGGGTCCCGGGTTTGATTCCCGGCGAAACAGAAATTTCACTGTCTGGATGTTTGAGTTCCTGTCTTTGTATACAGTGTCTATGGTACCCACGGCACAGGGTGTAATTACCTTACAGAGGGGCTATAAGTGTGTAACTGGTTCTACATATCGGTTTTTTATTAGGTATATTACAATTACAAGTAGAACCAATTTTATTTAGCACAAGTTAAAGAGAAAATCTGTTATTTTAATTATGCTAACGATGACCACTAACGTACGTACATCTAATACCTTTAAACGAGCAATTCTTGTATGTATCTAAATATATTTTTTGAATCTCGGTAACGGCTCCAAAGATTTTGATGAAATTTAGTACCCTGGTTTCGGCGATGATAAATCGATCCACAAAATTTTTATTGATGGAAATTTTTAGCTGTATAAAAATATTTTCAATGAAAATCAATTTAAATATAAACTGAAAAATACGACTCTTCCTGACATCTATTGGAGAGCGTAAACGCTGTCAAACTGGGGAGCCCACAAGGCTCATTGTAGATTTCCTCAAGCGTCATCAGGACCTTGTGCTTTTTATAGGTTGGGTGGTAGTAATATTAAAATATTATATTATTTAATATTATTATACTTATGACGTTTTGCGTTTAACCGATGGAGAGAGCGCCTATAGGTTTTCAAAAATTTTATACGAAAGGTCCAGGTAAAATAGTAGAATAAATTAAATGCATGCTAAGTCATATTTCAGTAACTTAAATGCATGCTGGCTGGCTGCAACCCTTTTGCGTCCCACTGCTGGGCACGGGTCTCTCCCCCTTATTGGGGAGGCCTGGAGCTTACTCCACCACGCTGCTCCAATGCGGGTTGGTGGAGATGCGGGTTAGTGGCCAACCCGCTGTCGGATGTTTTCAAACCGCCCATAAGGCCTCCGACAAGGTTTAACGACTGTTATCTATCGAAAACAACCGGGACCGACGGCTTAACGTGCCCTCCGAAGCACGGAAACGCGCATGAAATTTTTTGCCACTAGCGGTCACCCATCTCACAACCGACCGCACCCGTTTGGCTTAGCTGCGTAGACCGTTTGCGTTCTACGCTAGCCGCCGAGCCACGCGCGCTTCAACTTAAATGCATGGTAAGTCATATTTCAGTAATCTGAAGATTTAAGTATGAATGTATACAAAACAGCGAAATAAAAAAACGGCATTTTGGCAAACTCTGAAGAGTTCGAATTTTTATTATTTAAAATTCATGGCTCAACGGTAACGGGGTTTTCTAATCTGACCATTTTGACATCCAGAAATAAGAAAAAAAAAACTGTACCTACATAGAAGGTCTTTTTTAATCGTGGCAGCACTGAACAGGATGCAAGGTGTACCCCATATCTTAATCTGACGCGCTCAAGTAAATCCGTAAATCCCCTCTTGGGCTCCCCTATTACCATACGCCAATCCGACGTTCAAAGAAATGACAATGTCAGTTTGAAAGAGCTCTATGAAAATTTCGTCCATTGAATTAAAGCTTTCGTGGTCGAATGGATGCGTGAGTTGACTGCGGAACTAGAGACCCGGGTTCAAACCTCAATCAAAACCATATTGTGTATTTTTTATTTTTATGAAAATAACTATTTTTATTAGGAGCTATTTCAGATGGCGTTGTTAAGTAACACTAAGCAAATCAGTGTTTCGTTTGAAACTAAACCAAGAAAATAAATTGTTTTTATCCGAGCAACGCTCGGTCGTCCAGGTACTATGTATTTAAGTGTAAAATGACAATACGACGACTATAATAATTTTAGAATGACTATGACTTAGGTATTATCATCAATTTTCAGCTCGTCAAAGACGTGACGTTTATATTCCAATTAATTCCAACACAGACTGTCAAACACAAAAGAATTCAATATGCTATGCTGATGCTAATAAGAATCCAATATCCATTGTCCACGCGTCGGGAGTTGGGGAAATTATTCCGATCGTTTCTAAAGATGGGCCGCAAAAAACGTCCCGCGCCAAATTTGCATCAAAATGGCCGCCTTGTTCGCGCCATGTGGTCAGTGAGGGCGGGAAAAACTGACAAGTTCGTTGGAAATGAAAGAGAGACTTGGACGGGTGACAGCTTTTGTCTGTTCCTTTACAGGACATCTTTTTTTGTACGGTTTAGTAAAAGGCAATCCCATTTTAGAAAGTTTAACGCTAACTTTTACGTAAAAATAGACGTCTTTAAAAAAAACATTTTAATCCAATTTTTCAGTTTCGTTGAAGCTGTGGGACATACTTAATTATAGGTATTTAAAATCACTCAGTCGACAACCTCTTCGCCATGTCAGTCAAATATTCAATTAAAACAATGACTTCTTTACCGAAACTTGCACTGTAGTTACCCTTCATCGAATGAAATTCCATCAATTCCATTAAAAATCGGTACTACTCAAAACTACACCAAGAAAATAAAAATAAAACAAGACTACTTACGACATTGCAAAACATTACATTAGAAGATTGTTAATTATCAATAAAATTCCCTCAGATATGATATCAGAAAAATATTAAATGAGCATCCTGATCAATCTTTCAAACATTTTCTGTTATTATTGCTTATAATCTCCAATATATGGATTATTTGGCGACCCTAACAGACAGTCTTGAACAAGTGGAGTTCGAAAAGTTATTCCCAAAGTTTCTAACATACACTTACAATTTGTAAAGAGTAAATTGGATAATATAACTCCATTCCTCGCTAGTTTCTAAGCCGTGATGTATGGGGTTAGTTCTGTAGAGCTTCCCATTTTATTACACCAAATTATTTATTACCGTGAGTTGTGAACGCTATTTTTTGTACGCGATACCACTGAAAGCCGGTTAGTCCGAATTTGTAAGATGTTTCAGGAGTAAAATATTGCTATTACTTACATTTACGCTTACACTGCTAACTTTTTCGAAACTTCGCAAGGCTTCAAAGGAAAATGTATCAATAAAGCAAAAGATAGAGATATAGTTAAAATCTATACGTGTTTTGAATCGTTTTGTAATAATGCCTTTGTAGACTCTATAGCCCTATGGCCATGATTGAGAAAGCAAACAAATTGGTGCGCGTATAAAACCTATATATCAAACGAACTGTTGGAATAAAATACGCCAAAACACAGAAAGTTAGCACATGGGAAGGGCGTGCGGAAATTTTTTCACAAAAAACGTACACGACTGACAAGACAACTGTCTTTATTATTTTTCCAAAATATTTAAAATTAAGACGCGTTCTTCGCGAACCCCTCGCATTGACATAAACAAATTATATGTAAAACCTTTTTTGTCGTTAACAGCTGTTATCCATATTGTAGAACTTTAGCAGTTCCACTAGGGAAGTATCACCGCTCTGTTGAATTGTTCCGGTAGTAACACTTCTTTCGAGTTCTTTCGTTATATTTCACTCTAATTTTCTGAACTGTACCTATAAAAATTATATATGGTTTAAGAACTATATTATCTTAATATTATGAGTTACGTGTCACGTGTTTGTCCGTGATGGACTCCTAAACTACTTAACCGATTTTAATAAAATTTGCACACCGTGTGCAGTTTAATCCAACTTGGAAGATAGGATAGGTTACATCTCCATTTATAGTCGCAATATTATTTTATTTCTGATATTTTAAGGCAGGACAACGTCTGCCGGATTCGCTCTGTTAATAACTGTCAAACATTGATTCTTCGCGCCATCGTCCAGAACTTTGACATTGTCTGAATAACAATACATCTGTCACTATTTGTTTTATATATTTTTAGAAAGCTAGTACTTGATAAAAACGAATTTTACAAGTATAGACAGTCGAGCCGTCATCAGCTAACCCCTCCGTCTCACGAATATTCGATCAGACCACGTGTCCTGACGCGAATTTAACAGTTTATACCCATCCCAAAAAAGTGCACAACGCCGCTAAAGAAGTTTTCACTTCAAAAATTTACTATTTTTGTAAATTGAAGTAGACATTTTTTTTAATTTAATGTAGAACATAATATTAAATCAAGCCAAGGTACAGGAGTGGAAAATTCAATATTTTTTACATTACGTTTAACGGAACATAATTGAATAAGTTGGTGTGCTGGATGATTAATCGGCAAAGTGCGCGCGCTATCCATCTTGGCGCGATAAAGCCTCGTATTAATGCTTAGCTGCTCCTTCTTCGCGAGCTTCTGTGCTCTCGTAGCGAATAACTGAGGTAGTGCTCTTTATAAAGAGAATGGATGGGTGCAACAAGAATACTTAGTAATATTAATTTGAAAGTGGAAAATAAATTATAAAGTGTAATCTCATCCAGTATAAGTCCGTGGCTGAAGTCGAAAGCTATCGAGCAGTTTGTGTTGCCAATGATAACCTACGGCGCTAAGGTTTTTTACTGTTAGTCTTTTCCATAAGAGAGATCTATGCTTGGTATTTCTCTACATGACACAATCCGCAATGATGAAATCCGTAGACGAACGAAGGTTACCGACATATCGTAGCTCTCCAAAACTTCAAGCTGAAGTGGCAAAGGGCAGGCAACGGAAAACCACTGGATTCTGCGGGCGCAGGACCGGAGGGAATGGCGAATGTTAAGGGAGGCCAGGAGTGAATTCCAAAGGCTAATTTGGATTTAATTTGGATTAAAACATTTTACTTCTGGGCTTGTTTTTTCTTTTGGTTTTTATATAGGTTTTATATATCGTTGTAGGAAATGTGAAATCTCCTTTGTGTAAAAATACTTTTCGAGAAAAACGAAAAAAAGCTATATGGCAGGCAGTAACGTGTAAGCCGACATATTTTTTTAAAATTAAGTCGGTATAACTCGGTGAAATAATCAGATATTCAAATAGAAGTTTAGCAGGTGATAGCAATTAAAAAGTTCAAAAATCTAAAAGTCAATTTCGACAAAAACTTCACATAGGAGGTTTTGATATGCAACGACGATATTTAGCTAATTTTAATTCCTTCAAAGTAGCCTGTAAATCCCCTAACACAACATTAACACGTAATATCCATGATCCGTGTAACATACTTGCGATACTCTACTCGTAGAACGTGGATATTATTATCTAAAGCTGGGTCTAATTATGCGCGGCGGCGTTCTCGCGTCCATCAGGCGGATGGCGCTCATGGAATATCAATATTCAATAAATATTGCTTACTTACGAACATAAGGCCGCGTTTCGATTACGGAGTTTATTCCGCTAAAATTGTATTATATTCAAGTTTTTATTCATACAGTTTCGCCGTTTCTTTGAACTGCGCGTACTGCAAATAAGGCTGCATTGAAATCAGTTTTGTAGTCTTTTACTGGAAGAAGGCTGAGTGTAGTCCTTTTTATATTTCTATTTTAAAATTAATATGTACAGTTCTCGGCGTGTCCTCCAACCGACCGACCGCGATGGCTTATGAAAAAGAACCTCGTATAGAACCGAAACCGAAAACGGCCTGGTACCGAAAATGTTGCTTAAGTTAAGCCGTATATAAATAATCATGTTGTTGAATAAAAAATGCTGAGATTTCTCGTACTTACGTATGTCAATGTTTTTTTTTTTTTGTTTTCGCGTCAAAGGTGCTAAACTATTTTACCATAATTATATTTGTAGTCCATTTCACCTCAGCAAAGTGGAGATCCACGAGCTCAGAGCCAGCAGCACTGGACCGGCTTTGTGGAAAGCCTAATTCTTATCAATCTAAGAAGAAACTCTATACTCTAGTATATCCATAGTAAACGAAAATAACTCAGAATTATTTTTCTTCAATAATGGCATCGCAAACTCTGTGCATATTGCCAGCGTCAAGTATAATATTTGCATCACGTTTTTGCCCGTTTCGTTGAAACTGGACGAGTAATAATAGGTACTAGTAAAGTCATCTGTAATCAGTCAGTCAAGTTAGTCAAATGTAAAGTAAAGCGATGGCTTCTTTACCAGAACATGACCAATGGAATAATGGAGGCAAGCTAAAGAAACATATTTTCGCATTGTTATTTTATTTGACAACACTAGTGCACTGTAACGTTAACCTATATCGAACAAAACGCCATCAAACTTATCAGATGTTACTCAAAAATACACCAAGTAAATGAAAATAAAACAAAAGCACATTTGTCTTTTCGGCTTCCCGCCAAAACTCATCACTGAATTGTCGGCACCATTTTACAATTGACACATCACTTTGACAGATAATTGACACTCAAACGCCATTTTATCCTAAAACTCCAATCGGATAGAATGTTTTTCTTTCGAAAAAGTACGTATGTATGGAAATGTTCCCCCTGTTTTAAACAGAGCTTTATCCAGAGTTTCCACCGAGTCTTCAGCGTGACAGCATCAATCACCCTCCACTCCGCCCGCTGTAATTAAGTCCTTAATTATCCCCCCTCGGTACCTCGATGTACCCCGATGCTTATACAGTACACCGCTACGGGAAGCGAAATTAATAAATCGCTTATAATACTTCGTGTTGTACTCCATGTAACGAATGAGGTAGGTTTGAGGATTCCTTGAACGACAAGTTGAAACAAGTTTTAGTAAAGTGACAAGACTTGTAAGAGATTTAGGATCTTAATAATTGTGTCTTGGTTTAGATAAGTGGGTAAAATTTTACTATCACAACATGTAAGGGATTTCTGGCACACTTAACTAATGATAATAATAATGATTTGGATGGAAGATCGTATCCGCAACGTGTAACAACATAATATCAACATTAAAGTGTCTCGAAAGAGCCTCTACATGTTAGACCTATGTTCCCTCCCACGCAAGCTTTCTAATGACCGGTAACATCTTCGACCCGTAATGTAAGAAAAGATACATTATATTATAATTTTTTTTTTTCTCCAACTTCAATTTACAATTGTAGCCTTTATCTTCACAAACATTTTAATTTTCTCACGAAGTCACATCTTAGTAATTTTCCAAGTACCTACTTGTAACAAATATGTGTATTGGAAAAGAAAAAAACAAAGTCTTTTTCTTCATTCATCATACGGCGTTTACTTATGAATTTATGAAACAACCAGTATTACCTACCCGTAAAATCAGTCTGTATGTGTGGACCAGAAACTGGAAAAATATCTACGTTAGAATAATGTAGGCCAGAAATTAATAAAGTACATTCGTTGTTAAACAAACACGTTACACAGGTGTCTAAATGAGTGATACGACCACAATACAACGAACAACTCAAAAACAAACATGTTTCACACATAACAATGGGAACGAAAACATCGGAATAAATGAGAAAAGTTAAACAATTCCATATACAGCGCCATCTAGTAGTGAGGGGCCGAACATTGATGAATTGTAACATGGAGTTCCAAATAACCCGCACCAATTGTAATTACAACTTGGGCCACGCGAACAGCTCGTTTGAGGAAACCATTCTTTAAAAAATATAGGGATATTTTTTTTAGTATAGGCTTATGTTTTGAAGACATCCGACAGCAGGCTGGTCACAAACCCACATTTCCACCTACCAACATTGAAAGAGACCCGTGCCCAGCAGCGAGACGCAAAAATGGGTTGTAGTTTGTATTTAGGTTGTTAGGTTATGTTAGGTTTAGGTTCAAAGAGAGCTTAACCCAATGAGTAATGACATTTATTTTACAATGGTGGCATTGCGCCAATTTCGTCCAGGTGCCGTTCTCACTTGAAAGACACTGGAAGTACTCGTACCACTCACCCTGCTCCGTGATTAATGTAAATCGAGAGTAGCGAAAGACGCGGGATCTGTGGATTTGTAGGTTGTCGTGAAATTTGACTTATATTCAGTGAAAATCGTCCTGTAAATTCATTTAAAACGGACACTCTTTCAACAAGCTGTAATTTCATGTTCCCACACGCGAACAATACAACAAAAGCAAATACAAACACGACTGCAATTAGAAAAGTTGGCGTCACCAGTTCATTGCTTTATTACAAAACACACACGAACTTTTCAATCGAATCAGATATTTGCATTTTTGCATTCACTGTTGGGCACTGGTCTCAACCCTTAGGAATGAATCATAAGTACTTAAATATTTTTCTCATTGATCCCATGATTAGAACTTAATATGGGACCAAACCGAAGGTGCCAAGCCAAATGCGAATAAAAAAAACAGGTTGCACTCCGGTAGTGCCGGCAGAAGTGAAAACTTGAACATTAACGTTGTGCATTTTTGATATTTTGGAATAGTTAGGGAATAATTTCGCACGAATTGCTTTTATTATCAGCATTATTTTTCATCTAGTATTTTCAGTAGGTTTTCATCTAGTATTTTTATAAAGTACTTACTCATTTTCTTTCACTATTTCTTCGTCGCTTTTTTCATTAGGTAAGTAATAGATGCACTTTGTTCAATGTCCATATTTTAAATACTTGATATAAACAAATTTTACAAGTATAGACAGTCGAGCCATCAGCTGTCACCCCTCCGTCTTACGAATATTCGATCAGGCCACGTGTCCTGACGCGAGATTAAATTTTTTTACCCATCCCAAAAAAAGTGCACAACGCCGCTAAAGAAGTTTGCACTTCAAAAACATCGTCTGAACTAATTTTCCCCTAAATTCGGTGAACATGCATACAAAAACACGTCGATCCCGACGAATTGGTAACTTCTTCCTTATTGCAGAAGTCGGTTCATAAAAAAATGTTTGAATCAGAGAGGAGATTCCAAAGTTTTTACCACTATTCCTGCTTGATACTCGTATAATAATATATTTTTGTACACTCTTCTGCTGCTTTCACTATTCAAACCCGAATTCCTGAATGAATACAAATTTAACTTCCATTAACAGCACGATTGAAGTTTTTTTTTTCAATATTCTAAAGGAAAACACAAACATTGGACAGGTCACACAGTCGTATATTTATTTCAGTTAGTCGTAAAGCCGAGGAGGACGGCGATTTCTCGCAACGACAACGACGCAGCTCGCAAATCTTACTTTGTCGCCTCCATCGACTTCGAAGTCGCTGAATAGACGCGTAACACCTTTAATAGCTTGTACCTTTAATAACAATACTTTATCGCATCTATTATCATTCGGAGTGGTTAAGATGAGAGCTAATTGATCTTTGAGTACAAATCACTCCAAAAAATATATAAAATGCACCTAATTTTTACTTGGTCTTACTGACAGACCATATATAAGCGAACCAAGCTCGAATAGGTGGAGGATGAAATACCCAATGACAAATTTCAGAGGCATTTCGTTATTTGAAGGGCATTTTAACAGCTAGTCCCGGTTTTTGTCCATAGATAGGAGTCGTTAAAACTTGTCAGGTGCCTTGTGGGTGGTTTTAAAAACATTGTAAAATTCTAGTAAATTCCATTCTAAATAGAGCAAGCACAGGTCGTTTGTAAAACATGACAATAATAGCGTCAAGCATTTTAACCGATATTAAACATGAAAATAGAGTTTTATATTATACAGTGCTGTACTATTAAATATACTATTTTGATCTAA
Source organism: Pyrgus malvae (assembly GCA_911387765.1). NCBI lineage: Eukaryota > Metazoa > Arthropoda > Insecta > Lepidoptera > Hesperiidae > Pyrgus > Pyrgus malvae. The sequence continues at coordinate 722,504 of OU426960.1, read as the reverse complement.
TTCTTTGACTTTGAAAAACTTACCAACTAAAGCAGAACATTGAAACAGAAACTTATCAGCACCTTCTATTTTGTTGCACGCTCGTTGATCTCAGAGTTGCAATAAAAATCTCGTAAACCGTAGAGATTTCATCCCCGGTGACCAAATAACGCAATTTCAAGAGCAATATTGCAGCTTTCCTATAAAATTCAACATTTTCTGAGGAGAGCGCATAGAAATGGAAATCTTAGGAAAAGTTCTGGGAATATCTATTCGATCATCCTTTTCAGCTAGTACCTAGTTGTATCACTCCTCTCAATTTTAAGATGGCTGAATACTTCGTTATCAATTCTTTGAGACGTATTCGGTATTTCTACTTATACAGCTTAAATATAAGTAAGTTACTCTCCGCGTCTATTTATATTTTCTACTATCTTCTCTCAACATATAAAATTCTCGTGTTAGAGTGTTAGTTGGAATATTCCTCCGAAATAATAATTTTTTACCTAAATAAGGCAAAATAAGTAAACCAAGTTCTGCTGCAAGATGCAAGATGTGAAACCAAGTGATGCTACGAGATAATATATATAAACATTTCACAGACATTTCACTCATGGACCGCGACTGTCAATACCGAACGCCGCAAATTGGCCCCGCAATCTGCCCCTGACGCCTTATTTCCCACCTTAGCTTCTTATTTTTACACTAAGAAATATTACAGAAGCGTCAGGTCAACTTTTTTCCTGACTTCGGGGGGTGGGGGGGGAGATCTCTCATGTTAAGGCACTCATTTTCCACATTATTTTATGTAAAGAACTTATTTTATATAAGTATTCGTTTTGGGAAATCGGTCATTTAAAATGCTATTGTCCGTCCATAATCCGTCTAGTTAATTAATTGTAATGTAGACGACCCGTGTGGCGTAATGGTTACCATGCCGTACTGCCAATCGCAGGGTCCCGTGTTCGATTCCCAGCAAAGCAGAAACTATTCTTGGTCTGGGTGTTTGTGTTTCTGTCTTTGTATGTGTCCATGGTGCCCACGACATAAGGTATATCTACCCTACTATGGAGCTATGAGCCATGAGTGTAAAATCTTATTAAAATTTTCCTGCAGTATTTGCTGAGAAACGAAGGTTTTTTTCAAAGAATATTATGAATATAAAAGGCATAGCACCATATTCAATTCTTTATGTCTGTTCTCCTTTAGGTAAGCTGGTTAATAACCCGCTTACCTATTGAACCACGTTTTTTGGGTTCAATGAAGTTTTTTAAAAAAATAGATAAAAATAAATATCAACTATTAGACCAGTGTCGATAACTATTGAGACTAAAAACAATATAGTAGAATGAAACCTACTTGAAAAGGTAGAGAAAGAACAAATTAAAGGAAAAAATATACGTACTTAATTTTTTTCCTTTAATTTTTGTTATATTTAGATCCAACGCTAAAAGGTTTCTCAGGTCTTGAATTATACAAATAGCAATACAAAAACCGTAAAGAATTAATGAGTCTAATTGCCTGAGTTTGTCAACTACCACCAATCAGACGCCGCAAAGCGCCGCGGTCGCCGCACACTGCGCTATGATTGATTACTCGAACTGATCGGTGAGCCTGATCATAAGTCGTGCTCTCCGTCTTAAACAGTTGTTTTTGGGAGTGAAATTTAGATAACAATAATGGATTCTCCAATATTTTTTTTTTGTTATAAATATACGTTTCATTGGAAATATGCAGTTGTTTTGCATCACAAAAAAAATAAAACCTTTAACGATAAAAAATTTACTTGAAAGAAAAAAAGGTCTAAACTAAAGAGATTTTAACGTCTTAATTTGTCCTCATTTAAAGAAAATACCATTCTGTTACTGTTATATCTATAAATTTTATATTGCAATTTTACATCCCATGTAAATAACAATGCGAAGGCGATAAATAAGTAATATATGAGCATACAAAATTACCCAGGCGAAGTTCGTAAGCAATTAATTGACTATACAAACTACAAACACTCACGCCGCACGCTGCGCTGTGATTGATTACTCGAACTGATCGATCCACTTGTTGACCTATCATCAATCTTGCTTTCCGTCATAAACAGGTATTTGTGGGGGTGAAATTTGGAGTAGGCTAACAGAAGCGGCGGAGGCGACGGAGAAGAATCTTTTCTAAATAAACAAATTAAAGGGATTAACGATAAAGTTGGAGAAGAATATATCTAAATCATAGGGGATTCTCTCGTCTTTAATTATCATAGTAGTCCCTCATTTTAGAAAAATATCATTCTGTCATTGTTTTATTACCCTCAAAAGGAGCAATGTAAATACCGTAAGTAATTAATGAATACATTAGACAAACTACAAACAATCAGACGCCGCAGCTCTGCGGTCTCTGCACGATGTGATTTGATTGATTACCAGAGGCTTGATTGATTCACTTGTGGTGAGGCTGCTTGAGCTGCTCCTCGGAACAGGCCTTTAACTTTAGCAATAATTTTCATATCAATCAATAAATTTTCATCTAAATGTAAAATAACTAACTCGCACGTCCACCAATCCGCACTTGGCCAGCGTAGTGGACTATGGCCTAAATCCCTCTCACTTGCGAGAAGGAGACCTATGCCCAGCAGTGGGACATTAAAAAGTGTTGTAAATAACTAATATAAGAATTTATTTTGCGTGCACACTAAATTTGTCATTTTCTCACAATTTCTATCCTTTCCTGGTGCTACTGGAAGAAATTTCTTTTAGGAATAAGTAGCACCCTGTACATATAATAATATTCTTCTTTTAATGTAAAATTAATAGAATCAGGCGTTACTTTGCGGAACTCCATTGTTATAAAGTTAGGTAAAAACTACTTTGCAATAATCCGCAACCACAACGTATGATGGTGTATACCTTTTTCATGCAATAGCACCTCCCTCCCTCCCACATAGGACACATGCACATGCAACAACAAAAAGTATACACCAACATACGTACCACCACCAACACGTGTTTCGTGTGCAAAGACTTTGCGGGTGACCGTCGTAGAGTCAACAACCCTGATGATGCTCTGTTTTGGGGCGAAACACGTGTTGGTGGTGGTACGTATGTTGGTGTACACTTTTTGTTGTTGCATGTGCATGTGTCCTATGTGGGAGGGAGGGAGGTGCTATTGCATGAAAAAGGTATACACCATCATACGTTGTGGTTGCGGATTGTTGCAAAGTAGTTTTTACCTAACTTTATTCTTTTAATGTGTTTTGTTTTATGTCTTTGTGTACAACATTAATAAATAAAATAAATAATAATTTGGTAAAAATATTTCAGATGGCCAAGTTGCAATACCGTTGTTTTTTTCCCGGGCGAACAGGGAAAAACCACCGCTGCCTCATTTATTTTATTTTATTTATTTATTTACTTAATTAGAACGGATACAAAGCCCAGTTACACTAATTAATACAATTTATATAATACATAATATGATAGTATACAATACCAGAGTGTTACAAATTTTCTTGAATTATTCGAACAATAGCAATGGTAATGATCATTAACAATATAATATAATTAAGTTAAATGTCAATAAAGTTTGTCAAAGGAATAAAAATTTGAAATTTCTGTCTCAAAGAAATTCTGTACAGTGGCAGTACAACCGCGGCAGTTGGGTCTCGTAATACTTAATATTATTTAGGCTAGTTGATGATGTTAGTAGTCTGTAGACATGTCTATGGCTGCTCCGACCTCTTAAAGCAACGTGGTCTGCATGGTCGTGTGCTACTCTTTAAATAAAAATAATAATAAAAAAAACGTTTTGTGAGAAACGGTATATATTTACTACATATTTAAAACCTCCTTTATATAGAGTTTAAAAGTTTGACGTGTTTGATCTGCGTTTTCCTTTAAAAAGGTAAATAATAATGAAAAAAAGTGCCTCCGTTCTTTATCGCAACTTTGCTTTAACCAGGCTCAACACGAAGAGGACACATAATTACAAATTTAAATCAATTTACTTACTTCTGAACCCAACAATTAATTAAGGCTGTGGTGTGAAACTTATCTGCAATGGCGGCGGTATTCCAAAATCATTAATCTCGCTCCATCCATCAACAACAGGATTTGGCAACGGATGAACGAACCCTGGAAACCAATATTTGCGGAGCTTCGATGTGTACTGTATTATATGTATGTACCTCTATACTGTTCTACATTATCGTACATTGTTACTAATAGGTGTATGTATACCTTCATATATCTAGACACGCGGCAGCGAGTCAAGCCAAGTTCAAGCAAAGGAAATGGCTAGCCAGCGCCGAGAGTAATATTACACGAACCACTTGGTGCCACTTTAGACCCTTCTATAACTCAAAATCTCTTTAATGTAAACACATAAAACTACGTGTGTTTAATTATATCCATAAGGACATCTAGAAGCCCAAATTTCATGAAGCTAGCTTTTATCAGAATAAAAAAAATATGTTGAATAACTTTATAAAATGACTGATGTAATGAAAACTGGCCAAGTCAAACCAAACCTACTTTAAGTTCTCACATTTTTGTTATAGGTATCCAATAAAGCAAATAAATAGTGTTTAATACTTGTTCATAATGTTATTTTGTTCCTATAAATACATACTTGGATTATGCTTAGAACTTGGTAGGTACTCATTTAGATCTCCATTCTTTTTGCGGAGAAGCCCACAGCCAAGCATAATTTTTGTATTGAACTTGGCTCTCCTTTTATCACATTTATGTTTTTGGTGGGATTTCATTTTTTTAATCGACTTCAAAGAATCCGACACGTACCTATACTGTGTATTGTGTCTATGTAATTTGGAACTACTTAATGTTTACATAATGATATTCCGATTCAAATCAAATCAAAAATATTTATTTCGTATTAGGAATACAAAATATTCGCATAATGAATGACATTTTTTTCGGTCATCGCCTTGTCACCGGCTAGATGTTGAGCTGAGAGAAAAAAGGCGGTGGAAACAAACTTCTAGCAGCACTCTTTTTAAAAAAAAGTACATATATAATTGAGATAACAGAATGGCTATGGGTCCATAATGGGAACACGTGACAGCTGATCGTATGAGACACTATCGTATGAGATTCTATAATTCTTCGTATTTGTTTTTCTTTTCGTATTCGTATTTGTTCTTCAAAATATGGATTAATGTTTTGGGTCAAATACATATTTCTCAATTTACCCAAAAATAGCAGAAAAATTACTTTAATTGTATATACGCTTCTCAATTACATATTTGTGCAAAAAAGAATTTTCTGCAGTAGTCGCAATAAAAGCCAAGTACTGAAATAAAATTACCATTGGAATTTTTATATTTATATTAATCATTTGCGTTGTGCGATTTCTATGGATAAGACAAAAAATGTAAACCTCGCCAAATCCATGAAAGCTCATCCATCACACTTTGTATGACTGTTTATAACTTTGATAAGCAATATAAATTTTATACTATTTTTGTTATTAAATATATTTTTTGAGGATGGGGGAAGGGGGCGTGGAATGTTTTGTATGATCGAAAGGGCGCGTTCCAAATAAGTTTGGGAACCCCTGCTTGCTGCTGTTTACCTCAGCTCGGAGTTGCACTTCAAACTCGTGTCGGCATCGCGGAGTTGCGAAAGGCGGGGCAAGATGGCGGTTTGACGTCGGCAGCACATCATTGTTCCTCGAACCATTCAATCTAACTTTGTTCAGCCACACGGTAAATTAACTAACTCTACTTTTCCGTTTACTTCGAAAACAGTTTCAGAAGTATGGCAATTCCAAGTGTTTAGGAAAGCTTGTGAACCAATGGCTTTAAGTTCTAAAAACGGGACAGGTTGAATTCACTTTTCCTTACTCATCCAGCAGTGTTTTTAAAATAGTGTCAAAATAATGGTTGGAACTTATACATGTTTGTATACAAAGCGAGTACATTCGCTATCGTCTTTATTTAATAATACGGAAGTGTATTGTTGTCCTTAAGTAATTGTATTGTTTTTTAGTAATCATTAAACCAACTGAACTGTAGGTACACCTAGCGTTGCCAGGCGTCCGGATAAAGCCGGACATAGTTAGGCTTTTTGATTGCGTGTCCGGCCAAAATAAACGGTGTCCGCCATGTCCGGCTTTTGTTAGGCTTTTTACGCTAAAGGCCGCCGAGCGTGGCCCAGCGCAGGCGAGTCGACTGTCGGTCGGTCCCTCTTAAGACTGATATGAGTGATATGGCATTGGATTTTATTTATATTCGTTAGAATTTAACAAAATTTATGAGATCAATCAAAAAAGCTTGATTTTACATACAATTTTTTTGTCGTTCCTATTAATACCTACTTAGACACAAAATCCTCAATAATGTAGGGTGTCCGGCCTTTCTATCTAAATGTCCGGCCAAACTGGCTGGTCTGTCCGGCTATTAGGTTTGGCGACCTGGCAACCCTAGGTACACCTCATTTCTAATGGAAAGTCTGAAATTAACGTGAAATACGACAAATTTCAGATCGTAAAGAACTTCAACATCTACTCCACGAAAGCATTAAGGTTGTATTCACGCCATGAAAATCTCGAACTCTGATGAAGGCGCAATCAGTTCCTGAATACGTTCAGTTAGTTCAGTCCCTGAGGACGCTCTCCTCATACTTAAAGTAGTTAGCAACTATTCCGGTCCACCGACACTTAACAGAGTTACTACTAGAACGCTGAATTTTTCAAACAAAAATTTATACAGATTAAACCGCGCGTGTGTTTGAAAAAGAAGTACGGTTATCACAGAAATGATTTTATACATTGAAATGAAATGAAATGAAATGAAATAAATTTATTTGCAATAATGTGGTCACAAATTAGGTCTTATTTATGTAAATTATAAGGTATCTCACATTAACCTTTGTAAGGCATGCAAAAATTTGCGATAGGTACAATATAAAGGTAGATAACACTTTAAACATATTAATATCTCACTTATTTTTATTATAATTGTCATAAATATTAAAACATTAGTAAAAACGTATGTCAAAAACTAATTACAGTATAATTCAATAATTTGTTTGTCTATTTAATCATTTATCAAATCAATTATTCTATTTATTAATCATTATTAAAAAATATATAAATAAAGAAATATCAATTTATAAATTCACTGAGGCTGTAGAAACACTTATCTACTAGCCAGTCATGTAATTCTCTTTTAAAGCGTGTTAATGTTAAATTCTTAATTTCTGCAGGCAATTTATTATTACGAATATCTTCACCATCGTGCACAACTTGCATGCAACACTGAAGGAACGGTTGAAAATGACTGGTAAACAAAAATTTAAAATTCAAATTATTTATTATTGGATTCTGGGAGTTTTGTTCATAAAAACCGGCCAAGTGCGAGTCGGACTCACGCACGAAGGGTTCTGTACCATTATCTATAAAAAATCACGTTTATTGAATGGGAGCCCCTTAAATATTTATTTTATTCTATTTTTAGTATTTGTATAACAATAGCGACAACAGAAATACATCATTGCCTTTGATTATCCATAGAAATCATTGCATTAAAATTGAATGAACGGTAAATTGTGGTTTACGATTTATGACGTATTAAAAAAAACTAATTACTAGATCTCGTTCAGACCAATTTTCGGTGGAAGTTTGCATCGTAATGCACATCATATTTTTTTTTTGAGTTTTATCATTCTCTTATTTTAGAAGTTACAGGGGACACCCATTTTACCACTTTGGAAGTGTGTCTCGCGCAAACTATTCAGTTTAGAAAAAAATTATACTAGAAACCTCAATATTATTTTTGAAGACCTATCCATAGATACCCCACACGTATGGGTTTGATGAAAAAAAATTGAGTTTCAGTTCTAAGTATGGGGAACCCTCAAATTTTATTGCTTTTTTCTATTTTTGTGTGAAAATCTTAATGCGGTTCACAGAATACATCTACGTACCGAGTCTCAATAGTATAGATCTTATAGTTTCGGAAAAAAGTGGCTGTGACATACGGACGGACAGACAGACAGACAGACATCACGAATCCATAAGGGTTCCGTTTTTTGCCATTTGGCTACGGAACCCTAAAAATAGTCATTACCATCTTATAATAGGAATACCTCATCCTTCTACTGAATCTAAATTCGAAGAATTATTAAAATCTGTCTATAAATAACACTATCAATATAAGTACCTACATAGTTATTGGAATATTATTAAGGATAACTCCAAAACTGCTTGTCAGATCTGTATTAAATGGGACAACATGAAAAGCTTTCAAAGACAAAAAGTTTCATCAAAAATTGTTTAACCTACCCATAAAAGTTAAGAGGTAACATAATATGAAAGTCAGTCGAATTAAGAAGCTGCTCCTTTTTTGGAGCCGTTTAAAAATCAACTTGGTGTATTAGGTGCCTCACCGGATACACCATATAAGATTTACCACACGCTCACTACAAAATTAGTAAGCAAACTTCCACGAACTTCATTTACAAAGGTTTTGCGTTTGTCGTCAAAGTTACCGTCAAAGTTGCGAAAACGTGTGACGTCACTGAAATAATGTGGTTTGCAGCGATTTGCACCGACAGTGACGAGTTTTAATAGTTCACCAACAGCATTTGGTGTTGGTAATTACTTTAATGGTATAGTTGTGCTGGTAAAACTGCACACATCGCAACGAAAGGATAAATTGAATTTCGTCAGATTCAAACGACTAAACTCAATTTAACTTACAGTAGGTGCAGTACGTCCAATAGAATTTGATAACTTTTTGTATTTTAACAAACGTACTGTACTTACGAGTACTGTAATTACGAGTTCATAGTTGCATAATCAAGAAAAGATAAGACATAGAAAGTGTTATTTTATTTCAATTGTTAACCGTAAATTGTGGCGAAGAATAGATGGATGATGACCTTCCCCAAAACATTATGACTTATAAAATTATAAGCAGCGAAACAATAATAACTAGGTACGTACTTACAAAATATATTTGAAAAGTAGAAATAATTAATAGAGATCAATCAAGAAAATTTGTATCGGTTGTAAATAAGCGGTCCAAGTGTCCACTAAAGCTCTAAGATTAATCGATTTATCTCGAAATTATTATAAACTAGAGGTATCATCCGCCTTAGAAACGGTCAGCAAATTATCAATTTTTATTGTAGTTATGGTTCAATATTTTGGCTATAATTGCTTACACATGAGATATTGATATATGATGTGGCGGGGTTTTTTGTAGGACTATTTAAGATAAACATTTCCATCATACATTAATCATCATTATAATTGTTGTTATTATGTGTAACTCTAGCGGTTTTGGCAGCGCACGCTAGAATATCTCGCATATGGTAGATTTTTTCATACTTACTTGACACTTTTCGTCATATTTTGAACAATTCACACAGTATTTTTATAAATTGTAGCCTATATATTATTCTGATATATGATATATTATTGTAAAGTTTCATTAAAATCCATTTAGTATTAATTTTTTACGTGAAACAGTAACAAATATCCATACTTACAAACTTTCGCGTTTATAATATTAGTAATAAGTAGGATTTGCAATGTAGGTAACTCAACTCCCCGATAAATGCTAAACGATATCCCGATAATAATTGAAGGTGTCCCCTGACAGGTGATCTGGTGTCGGAAGCGTCAGGCGAACAGGCTGCATGACTAATGGAAGTATTCATGAAGATGATTGATGAAGCTACTCAAGAATCTTTCGTTATCGAAGTATAGCCAACAACATAGTATCGAATTTTAAAAGTAAATAAAGATACACTGAAATGAATAAAATATTGAGAAGAAGCAAAAAACAATGTTCTGTTCAGGATAGCCTTATAGGATTACTCGAGTGTTTGCCAAAAGTTGTGAACGCCATAAGTAGGGTATATACAAGACAATTAAGTAAACAATTTAATTTTTGTCTGGGGTAACTTTAGGGACATGCCCCTAATTATTCAGGGTGTCACCCTGACAGATGATCTGACGTCGGAAGTGTTATGCAAACAGTCTCCGTAACTGATGGAGGTGTCCAATCCACGGGATGATTGATGAAGTAACTTACGAGCATTGCTTATCTAAATATGGTCATAGCTAACGACAAGATATTGAGTAATAGAACACTGGAGATGTATCATAGATGGAAAATAAGCATAAGATGTAAACGCGAAACAGTCCAAAATGTCCTTAAAATTCCAGCTCAAAGATTAATCGAGCGACCTCGAAATTGTTGTAAATTTTCAATGTAGCCCAAATCCCCGATAAGTGCTAAGCGATATCCCGATAATTATTCAAGGTATCCCTTGACAGATGAGGCCCTGAAATCGGAAGCGTCAGGCGGACAGGCTGTATGACTGATGGTAGGACAACCACGAGATGATTGATGGAGCAACTCAAGAGTCTTTGCTTATTGAAGTATAGCACATCATGACATTTGAGTTTGACATAACACTCAAAATTAAGTAAAGTGCGAGAGAAGTAAGCAATGAATTATTCTAGGATGGAAAAGTAGGTGGAGCATAGACATATAACTTTGCTACTTTAGGGTACAGGGCGGGATTGTCAAGGTCGGGTCAAGTATGAAATATTTAGGTCTCGTCCTTGACAGCCGCTGGAACTTCCGCGCACACTTTGCGTGGCTTGCTCCTAGGTTATTGGGTGCAGCTGCAGCTTTGAAGCGGCTGCTACCCAATCTTGGGGGACCTAACGTAAGCAGTCGCCTCCTGTATACGGGTGTAGTGCGGTCTATGGCTCTTTATGGGGCTCCTGTTTGGGTGAAGGCCCTAAGAGCAAAAACCCTCGCCCTCTTACGAAGACCTCAGAGGGCGATGGCCATTGGCGTCATACGCGGATATCGCACCATCTCGTGTGAGGCGGCTTGCGTTCTTGCGGGGTCTGTTCCCTGGGATCTGGAGGCGGAGATTCATGCATCCATATACGAATGGCGTTCGGACCTGCGTCTCAGGAATGTGGAGCTCCCACCAAGTGAAAGGGAAGCGCGGAGGTCTGAGGCTCGTGCATCAATTATTTCGAGGTGGAAGGAGCGGCTGGCCTATCCCAGGGCTGGCGCCAGGACTGTCGAGGCTATCCGCCCTGTCCTTGAAGATTGGTTGGAGAGGCGGCATGGGTCACTGACGTTCCGGCTGGCACAGGTGCTTTCCGGGCATGGTTGCTTCGGCAAGTACCTGTGCCAAATAGCCAGAAGAGAACCGAACACAACGTGTCACCATTGCAGCTGCGTCGAGGACACGGCGCAACATACTCTAGAGGAGTGTCCTGCATGGGCCAGGGAGCGCAGTGATCTCATTGCAGCTGTCGGAACTGACCTCTCACTACCGGCTTTAAGAGAAACTTGAGCAATGCAAAACAGAAATTCAAATTTAAATTAACCTAAGCTTGTGTTGCAGAGACTTGTAAAGAGAACCTGCAAATCAGACTTGGTACTAATGCCACAGATAAGATTTTCAAAAAAAGAAGCATCAGTTGTGTAGTGATAAAGCATGTAACTAGTATCTCATTAATCTCATTATCCATGTATTCGCGATAATGTCGATAGCGCTCAAAAGAACGCTATTTGCGAATCCTCAAATTTGCATTTCAATGAGAACTATAAAAGTCTTGTAGATTGAAAATTTGAAATCCTTTTAGGCTCATCTCGTTAGTTAATTCAGTTGGCATTCTCGTTCAATGTTGCCAGTAGAAGCCGCCGTAATCTGCTCGCGTCTATTCTAATTTTGCCCTATTCACTGCTAGAAGCCAGTTGTCTGTATAGATTGTACAAATTACACCCGCTGTCGATGAATGCAGGCTATATTTTTCAGGCTCTTTCAGCGATGTTGAGTAAATGTTGATTAGTGTAATTTCCTTCTCTGAATTGCTGCGATCGAGATTTTCTCGAGGAAGTTGAAAGGGCTTCATTTTGCGCTTTTATATGGCATTAGAATGTAAGTGAAGGATTTGTAGTGTAATGGTGTTCGGTACAATTTTTTAGTAGTTTGTCATTATTATTAATTCATTATTAAGTATTATATTCCATCAATTTTCATCTTATAATTCCAACTTATTAAATCAATTAAATAAATTAAACATAATAAATTAATAATAATTGACATAAATTAAACACGATTAAATTACAATTAATTAGATTAAAATCAGTTAAATTTCATCATATACTAGAATAATTGTTTTCTTTGTGAGAGTGTTAGGAATTAAGAGACTGAGTTAGAGAGTACGAGGGATAGGTACAATTGATATAAATAAAACTAAGTAAATGTTTAAAATACCATATATTAATTTCATTGGATACATACATATATATAGGCTTTGTTATAAAATTGAGTGGCAACAAAAAATTAAAATAACTAGTAAAGCAGTATTAGTACCTAACAAACAAGTGAAAAGTTTAAAACGGTCAATCTTTCTTTTAGCGTGTTTAACTCTAAGGAGGACGTTTTACATCGCATTTCCTTCCACCGACGCACTCACCCAGCGTGGTGGACTATGGTCTGAATCGATGGTCAAAAGATACACTTACACGTGCTCTCTCAGTGGATCATTAATCGAAGACACTCTGTCGTCAAACACTGTGGCTTTCTTAATTGCTTTTGTAGTTTGTCTATCCTATCCATGGATTAATTGTGTACGTGATTTGCTTTAAATTATATACCTTCTAAGATAAGCTATGTCTAGTTTTTAAGAGTGAGATAAATAACTCAAGCATCATAAAAGTGCATGTTATGTTAAATATAATGTTCAATTTATTTACTAGCTTTTTGCCCGCGTGGGCTACACCTTTTTTTCATATATTTTTCCATCCAAAAAATGAGATATTTCACCCGGGTAAACGAAAAAAATTTAAATAAAAATAGCCTTTGTGACCTATGTCAACCCAGCCGCTCCCTTCATATAAAAAATCAGGTCATTCCGTAACAGTAGGGACGTGAAAGAAGGATAAACAGGCAAACACACTTTCATATTTAATTAGTATGGGTGACAGCTTATGTTTATGACGTAATGTTTATATGTATATACATATTGTGTAAGTTCAGGGAAGTGCATAGTTAAGTCGTCCGAGCTGTGGCTTGCCTTGTATCGATTTCTCTTTTCATCTTCTAAGTAACTCCATATTTTCACGAAAATGTATCGAAAGAAAAACTCGCATGATCTATTAGTCTCACCCGAGCTTTAGTAACGTGAACGTTTGTTTTGATCGACAGATTAATGATAAAGCTCGCCACAAGTGGATCAATCAAGCTCGGAGTAATTATTCGTAGACGCTGCGTCGTCAAACAGCGGCCTGCCTAATTGCTATTGTATTTTGTTTGTCTAATCAATAGATTAATGGATAATCGGTCTTTGCGTTGTGGCCTTACTGAACTCAATTAACATTATCTTTAATAGTTAGTCTAAAACACACTCAACAGCGAAAATCCACTTTACAGAGATAGCGATGTTACGCATTTCATAAAATTATAAGTACCTAGGTATATCCTAAATCTATGATGCATACTGTATGACTTGCCTATTACCTATAGGTATTTTATCTAAGGACTAGCGGCCGCTCGCGACTTCGTCCATGTGAACCTTTTTTTTGGTATCGGGGGGAAAATCTTTAAAAGATACCCGGCACTTTGGGAGAGGATACCGTGGTTATGTGGGATTTGACCGCACTAAAACCCACTCGGTGTCCTGTCTTAGACTTTAGCCTTTCTCAATATAATGGACTATTCAACCAACTCAAACCAGTAGTTCCTGAGATTACCGCGTGCAAACAAACTCTTCAGCTAAAGTTGAAGTTATTAGTTATTTGTGATTAGTATAGTTAAGTAAGGATTACTTTGTATACGTTATTTTAACAGTGTGATGGAAGTTGTGGGGGCGGCGCGTCTATACGGTATGTATGTTCGCGCTACTCGCCCTAGGAGTACGCGTGGTGGGATCGTAATAGCCACCAGCGAGGCCAAAAGGGGAGTGGCGGGTGTATATCGGGTGTGAGATGTTAAACCCGACGCCGGTAACCCAACCTGCGAGGCGCCACGTCGGTGTCGGGGAGTTGCGTCAGTCGTCTGTCACGGGGAAGAGGAGGGGGGTGAGGGGGTGACGTTCTTTGAATAAAACCACTTATGTTCCTGATAAGGAACCCAGCCAGCCCTAACCGAACCCTAATTTCCCTATGCCAAGGCCTCTTCGTATGGTCTTGAAGTCTTCTTCCAAACTTCAGTCTTCAAATATTCCAAAATTCTTCAATCTTCTTTAATCTTCTTGTTATTAGTCTTCTTGAGTCTTCAGAGTCTTGTTTTCTTCTTACTTTTGAGCTCGCCGAGGAATGCTTTGCCTTGGCCCCAATTTGCTTAAGTACTCCCCAAGCAATACGAGAAAGACAGCCGCGTGCAATAGCCCGATCGCGGCCTTATTTCGATACAATTTTTGCTTCGGTGAAGGCTGTTTTTCGGGTTCTTTTTATTGATCTTATTCACTTATACATATGTATCATACATAGTTTTGTTCCTCGTAAACTATCCTATTAGACTATATAAGTTCCATTTTCATACGTAAAATACATAAAGAGTTATTTAAGAAAATATACACAAAGTCCAACAAATTTCGCCAATTGCTAACCTTATGACCTAAATAACTAAGCTAATTCACAAAATATATTCATAAAAACTATGTATCCATGTAGACAAACTTATTTCCTATCGTATTAATCCTAAAAACATCCAAAAACATATAAAAATACGATCTTATTAACAAAAAACTACCTAAGTACAGAAAAAACTTCAACCTTAAATATCTACGTAACCTATACAAATTTCTTTATAAAAATTGTGTTATCCTACATAACTAATCATCCTTAACCATATTATAAAGAAAAATCATGAAAATCTAGATATCTAATTTTCCATACTAATTTCGTAAATTTTCCGCATTCCAATCTCGATTCTACTCGTCACACCGCCCTGTGTGAGCGAAGCAGGAACACTCGTTGCATCTCGTTTTAGACGCCGCGCGTGAGACGGGGATAGACGTTGCCGTCTTTGTCTTCTTCTGTGTGAGTGAAACGGGAATAGATGATGCCGTTTCGTTCAGCGGCCCTTGCAACTTTTAATATGGAATGTTCATACGTTATTCTCAATTCTCACATATGTTTTTCTTGGTCGCCGACATCCTCCCCCTCGTGCGTAGCACCAACTCCTGGCCCGGCGACCCGATGCTCGTTGTCCGACGCGATGACTGCCTCCCCGCAGTCTGGCTCGCTGGTTGCTCGCCCCTCGTCGCGTTGCGCCGGCACCAACAGGATCACCTTGGAGCTGGGACGTTTCAGGACGCCCCCCGTCGTGCGCACCTCCAGAATTCTGGTGCGGCCGTCGGGTCCTGGATAGGTTCGGACCACCTCACCCCTTGGCCATGTTCCTCTTGGCAGCGTAGAATCTACGATGAGGACCGTGTCCCCACACCGCAGGTCCCTCGTGGTAGCTCGTGCGTCGACTCTTCTAGGGATCAGAGTCGGTAGGTACTCTTTCACCCATCTGCTCCAGAAGTGGTCGGCGAGTCGCTGCGCTGTCCTCCATGTTCGTCGGCCGGTGAGGTCTTCGTCGGTGAATGCCCCTAATCTCGTTCCGCAGGATCTCCCAATTAAGAAGTGATTGGGAGTGAGGGCCCCTTCTTCGTTGTCTTCGTCGACGTCAATCAGTGGTCTTGAATTCACCAGGTGCTCCGCTTCCAATAGCAGAGTGTGCAGGACCTCTTCTTTGGGATGCCTTTCCTTGAGGGTAACTGCCAGGGCCGTTTTGATGGATCGGACCAGGCGTTCCCATGCACCCCCCATGTTCGGTGCCCCGGGTGGTATGAATTTCCACCTGATGCTCATCTTCTCCGTCGCGGTGATGATGTCTTCCTGGTTGAGGCTGGCGAGGGCTTCTTGCAGTTCCTTGTTTGCCCCCACGAAGTTGGTGCCGTTGTCGCTGAAGATCGTCTTTGGCATCCCCCTTCTCGCCGCCATTCTTCGTAGCGCTAGGATCATGGAGTCCGTTGATAAGGATGCGGCTAGCTCGACGTGGACTGCTCTGGTTGTGAGGCATGTGAATAAGGCGCCCCACCTCTTCTCATGGCGTCGACCCACTGTGATGGTCATGGGGCCGAAGTAGTCCACAGCAGTGCAGGTGAACGGTGGTTCTCCATGTCGCAGTCTCTCCAGCGGGAGATTCCCAAACGGCTGGAGCTGTGGCGTGCCGCGGTGCACCTTGCACCACTGGCACCGATGAACCGTCGTCTTCACCGCAGACCGCAGTCCCAGGATCCAGAAGCGCTGTCGTAACTCGTTGATCACCGTCGCATGATTCCCGTGGTTGAACTTCTTGTGATAGTGCGCGATGAGCAGCCTGGTGATGTGATGCTTACTGTCTAGCACCACCGGTCTCTTCTCAATTCGTGTGTGTAGCGCTGCATCGATTCTTCCTTGGAGCCGCAGTAATCCATCTTCAATGGCGACGTCCAACTTCTTAAGCCGGCTATTCCTCTCAAATGGCTTCTTTTTCGTGATGCAGCGTACCTCTTCCTGGAAGCTCTCTTCTTGGCTTCTTCGTAATAAAATCTTCTCGGCTTCTTCGATGTGATCGGGATTGAGGGGAAGGAACCTTCTTTCTTGGGTCTTCTTGTTCACGGGCTTGGTCGTCTTCTTGACCTTCTTCTTGTTTCGCCTCCATGTGGGATCTCGACGCTCGGACTTACGGGACACGTTTACTGCATGCTTCTTCTTCCGGCACAGGTCGATAAATTGCAGTACCCTCGCGGTCGCCCTTACCAGTCGCGTCCAGCTTGAGAACTTGACAGGGTTCGGAGTCGGATACCTGTCGACGGGCAAAGTCGCCCCCACGGTCGACTTTTCCTTCTCTTCTCCCGTGGGCTCCGCCTTGAAGGTCCGCGGCTTCGGCCAATCCTCTTCATCTTGCGCCAGGAATGCAGGTCCGTTGAACCATCGGTGTCCGCTGTTGAAATCCTTCGGTATACCTCTCGTTGCGTCGTCAGCCGGGTTGTGTGCTGTAGGTACCCAGCGCCATTCTTGAGGCTTCGTCGTGTCTTCGATCTCCGCCAGTCGGTGTGCTACGAAGGTCTTGAATGTCCTTGGGTCGGTCTTGATCCAGGAGAGCACGGTGCTGGAGTCGCTCCAATAAGTTTTCTTCACAATCTCGACGTCCAGTTCTTCTTGCACCGATCGCGCCATCCTGGCACCCAGTAGCGCCGCTTGTAGCTCCAACCTCGGGATGGACACTGGCTTCAGCGGGGTCACCCTTGCCTTGCCCGCCAGTAGTGTCACTCGGTAGCCATCTTCTTCGTCGCGCTGCCTCAGATACACGGCGCATGCGTAGGCCTCTTCGCTCGCGTCGACGAAGACGTGGAGCTCCCCCTCGGTGTTGGACTGCGCTACACACCTTGGCACCCGGAGATCCCTCAGCAACTGCAGGTCTTCTAGGTACTCCTCCCAGGTCCTGTTGTCTTCATCGGTGATGCTGTCGTCCCATCCGACCCCGCTCCTCCATATGCTCTGGATCAGCTTCTTCCCCTGGATGAGCACCGGCGATGCAAGCCCCAGTGGATCGAATGTCGACATCACGGCGCTTGTGACCTCTCTCTTGGTTGGAGTCCTCTTCCCTTCGGCTACCTCTTCCTGCAGGTTGCGAAGACTCGTTCTGAATCCTATTTCGTCGCCCCCTGTGAACCACCTCAGTCCCAATGTCTTTTCTTCTTTGGTCCCCAGTTCGACTTCCATGTTGTTCCCCTCCGGAGTGAGCTTCTTTAACACTTCCTCATTGTTTGATGCCCAACCCCTTAACTGGAACCCAGCCTTCTTGTGTATGAGGTCCACCTGGCTTGCTATCTTGATTGCGTCTTCTGGAGTCCCGAAGCTGTGAAGGTAGTCGTCCATATAGTGATTGCGCTCAATTGCCCTTGCCGCTTCCGGATACTCTTCCTTGTGTTCCGACGCGTTCTTGTTCTTGACGAAGATAGCAGCGCTCGGAGAGCAGGCGGCGCCGAATATAACTGATGTCATCCTATACTCCCTCGGCGTCCCGCTGCGTTGACCTCCCCTCCATAAGAATCGAAGGCTGTCCCGATCTTCTTCTCGTATCTTCACCTGAAGAAACATTTCCTTGATATCAGCTACCACGGCGATAGGCCTCTGACGGAACCGCAGTAAAACTCCAAACAGTGACTGCAACAGATCTGGTCCCGGCAACAGTTCATCATTGAGGCTCTTCCCCTGGTACTTCGCGGCAGCGTCGAACACCAGTCGTATCTTCTTCTTGGTAGGGTGCGTGACGGCGAAGTGAGGCAGGTACCATTTCTTCTCGGATGTGGACTCGTGCTTGACCTCTTCTGCGTAGCCACTGTTGAGAAGATTCCTGATCTGATCTTCATATTCCTGCTTCAGTGCCGTATCCCTGTCCAACTTCTTCTCTATGTTCTTCAGGCGATTCTCTGCTTGATTGTAGTTGTCCGGCATCTTCGTATCTTTATTCTTCCATAATAAGCCGGTTTCGTAGCGCCCATTGTCCAATTTCCTCGTAGTTTCTTCTAGAATTGCCAGAGCCCGTTCTTCTATATCTGTGGTCGGTCGGCGTGGATGGATTCCCAACGATTCCACGGCGAAATGTTCCTTGATGACCTTTTCCAATTCCTCTTCCTTAGAAGTAACGTGCGCGCAGGTTACGAAGTTCACAGGCCTCGACGCTCCTCCATCGGACCCATGTAGCACCCACCCTAGGTAAGTCAGTGATGCTACGGGTTGACCTCTTTTCCCTTTGCGTGTTGCTCTGGATACGATGAGCTCCCAGTTGTCTTGACCGATGAGTAGCTTCGGTGATTCCTCTTCATAATACAACTGGTTCACCATCGGCTTGAGATGAGCGCATTCTTCAATTCTTCCCTTTTCAATCATCTGGGGTGTCAGGTTGATGTCGTCGATCGTGCGTACCCCAGAGATGTTCCTCTTCCTGGTCTGGTGCAACCCCTTGATCTTCATGTTGATCTTCATAGAATCTCCCTTGGTGATGGTCCTGCCTCCCACAGTTTCTAGGGTGAGCGCCTCCACGGGTCCTTTGAGGCCTAGTTGTCTCGCGACCGATGAGTCCAGAAGCGTGACGGTCGACCCCTCGTCCAGTAGTGCTAGGATCCTGGCAGCCCCCCTTGGTCCATACAACTCGACTGGAACCATCTTCAAGTAGGCCCTTGCTGTCCTCGTAGTGTTCACCGGGAGCCTGACGTTGTTGGCGATCTCCCTGTCCGCAGTTTCTTTCTTCGCTTCGGGCTTCGGGCAATCCCCCTGGTCTTCATGAAGCACGAAGTGATGCCACCTCTTGCACACCTTGCATGGAGGACGTCGGCAGGTTTCCTTCCGGTGTCGCCCCTGGAGACACTTGAAGCACATCTTCGATTTCTTCGCGACCTCCCATCTCTCCTTGGTTGGCAATCGTAGAAACTTGCGGCACTCGTAGAGGTGATGTTCATACTGGCAGTGTGGACAGCAGGTCTTCCTTTCTTCCTCCAATTGTTCGGATGCGGTGTGTGTGAGTTGACGCCGGGGAGGCTGCCTTGGATGCATAGCCTCTGGCGTCGCGTAGGGTCCACATTCATCCGCTGCTTCATTGAGGAACTTCGTTAGTAGCACCAGATCAGGTTCTTCGTTTTTCTTCTTGGCGGCGAATCTGTACCACCTATGCTGCAGCGTCGGAGGCATCTTCTCCACGATGTTGGCTACCATTTCCGGCGCGTGCAGATATTCCGGTTTTCTTAGCCCCCTTATTGTCGCAACGGTGTTGTTCACCTGACTGGCAAACACGCAGATGTCACGCGGCTTATCCGGGATCCGGGGTAGGTTCTTCACCTTTTCCAATTCCATCCGGATCAGGGCTTCGGGTCTTCCAAACCTTCGACGGAGGGTTTCCATAACTTCTTCAGGTGGGCTTTCTGAATACAGGAGACTCTTCACTGCTTCCCGCGCTGTGCCCTTGAGTGACCGCCGCAGCCGCGCCATGTTCTGAATTCCCGTAAAAAGCGGTGCGGTGTCTTCGTATACCGTCCTGAAGGCAATCCATTCTTCATTTCTTCCGTCGAAGTCGGGCAGGTCGTGTATGTAACTCGGTTGCGGTAAATTCCTCGGTGCAATCGAGATGGCCTTCATGATTGCCTCGGCGAGCTCCTTGGTCCCGGGTTCGGTGCGGTGTTCCGGAACTGCAGTGGTGACAGGTGGCTGACTGGTTCGCCCCTCCCCGGACGCCCCCAATCGGTGCCCCTCCCCGGACACCTGCCTCTGATGCTCCTCCTCGGGCATCCCCTCCACCGATGCATGATGTACCCATGAACGGATGTTCGTGTTCCATTCTTCGGGATCTTCAACTTCGGATCCGGAATCTTCATTCTCCGCTCGAAGCAGTTCGTACTGTGCTCTGGTGTATTCCGCAGCAGCCTTGGACTCTTCCATTCGCCTCCGCGCCATTTCCACCTTCAGTTCCCATTCCCGTTGCTTGGTGGACTTCGTGGAGTGAGTCTTCCGTGGTGCCGCAGGAACCCTTGGTGGTGCTGCTTCTTGAACCGTGGCTTCGCTCCTGGTGACTCTTGATGTTGGCGGGCTCTCCGTCGTGGTCCCATATGTGACCGAAGTGTCCAGTGTCCCCGGTGCTTCATCCGATGACTGGGGCGCAGTTGGTCGCTCTGGTGGAGAGACGCCTCGTTGACTTCGTGTGACAGGCATGATGGCGGCAGTAACCCGACGATGACGATGGCACGATGATCCGGCTCGAAGGACCAGCTGTGGGGGCGGCGCGTCTATACGGTATGTATGTTCGCGCTACTCGCCCTAGGAGTACGCGTGGTGGGATCGTAATAGCCACCAGCGAGGCCAAAAGGGGAGTGGCGGGTGTATATCGGGTGTGAGATGTTAAACCCGACGCCGGTAACCCAACCTGCGAGGCGCCACGTCGGTGTCGGGGAGTTGCGTCAGTCGTCTGTCACGGGGAAGAGGAGGGGGGTGAGGGGGTGACGTTCTTTGAATAAAACCACTTATGTTCCTGATAAGGAACCCAGCCAGCCCTAACCGAACCCTAATTTCCCTATGCCAAGGCCTCTTCGTATGGTCTTGAAGTCTTCTTCCAAACTTCAGTCTTCAAATATTCCAAAATTCTTCAATCTTCTTTAATCTTCTTGTTATTAGTCTTCTTGAGTCTTCAGAGTCTTGTTTTCTTCTTACTTTTGAGCTCGCCGAGGAATGCTTTGCCTTGGCCCCAATTTGCTTAAGTACTCCCCAAGCAATACGAGAAAGACAGCCGCGTGCAATAGCCCGATCGCGGCCTTATTTCGATACAATTTTTGCTTCGGTGAAGGCTGTTTTTCGGGTTCTTTTTATTGATCTTATTCACTTATACATATGTATCATACATAGTTTTGTTCCTCGTAAACTATCCTATTAGACTATATAAGTTCCATTTTCATACGTAAAATACATAAAGAGTTATTTAAGAAAATATACACAAAGTCCAACAAATTTCGCCAATTGCTAACCTTATGACCTAAATAACTAAGCTAATTCACAAAATATATTCATAAAAACTATGTATCCATGTAGACAAACTTATTTCCTATCGTATTAATCCTAAAAACATCCAAAAACATATAAAAATACGATCTTATTAACAAAAAACTACCTAAGTACAGAAAAAACTTCAACCTTAAATATCTACGTAACCTATACAAATTTCTTTATAAAAATTGTGTTATCCTACATAACTAATCATCCTTAACCATATTATAAAGAAAAATCATGAAAATCTAGATATCTAATTTTCCATACTAATTTCGTAAATTTTCCGCATTCCAATCTCGATTCTACTCGTCACACCGCCCTGTGTGAGCGAAGCAGGAACACTCGTTGCATCTCGTTTTAGACGCCGCGCGTGAGACGGGGATAGACGTTGCCGTCTTTGTCTTCTTCTGTGTGAGTGAAACGGGAATAGATGATGCCGTTTCGTTCAGCGGCCCTTGCAACTTTTAATATGGAATGTTCATACGTTATTCTCAATTCTCACATATGTTTTTCTTGGTCGCCGACAGAAGTGGACCCTCGTACTTGTAGCTGGTAGCAAATGTTGTTTTTTAACACGCTTTTATTAGCTTGACCTGTATGTATATATGTAAGTATGTATGTATCGGAATCTTTTAACTTTATTTTCACTTACTTCTAGGAGTCTGATTAACTTGAAAATTTGCACAGGGTTCAAGGGCCGATGACAATACAATAATATGAAAAAACTTCAACTAAAAAATTTAAAAATGAATAATGTAGGTACCAAGTGTAAAAAACTAAAAAACACGCTTTTGTGAAAATACGAACTAAAAAGTAAAAAATAAGAAGAAAATGTATTTAACTGTAAAAAAGCGTGGGGATATATATTATATATTATGGTTTTTAAGATACTATTGACACCATGCACCCCACGCTTTTTTTTACCATGCATGCACCCCACGTGTTTTTTTAGTTTTTTAAACTAAGTACATTATTTATGTACTTGGCCTTAGCGATAACTTTTTCAACGAAAATATTCTCAAGTGTAGGTAATATGTATCACTTTCTTCGTCGCTTGACTTTTATTATATATATTTTTATCGTGTGCTCACAAAAACTTAGTTTCTTACGGCAAATAAGATTCGTGGAACAATTCCTCTCAAAGCTAGGTTAACCTGTGTCGTGGCTGAGTGGCTGGCGCGTGGCCAGCGGGGAGTTTGGCTCAGCTAGAGCTCCACAGGTGGTCTCAACTCTTAGAGAAACCACTTTCTTTCTGTCCGAAAAGGCGAAGTTCACATACTAGTAAAGATTTAAATGTAGAAAAATCCTCAAGTATTTGCTAGAGTTTTCGCGGGAACTTGGAAGACTCATGTTTTGCTTATTTTATTTTCATAATCTTAGTGTATTTATAGTTATATTGGAGAAAGCTGATGGCATAATGTAATAGTGCGCGAGTGTTGTGAAATAAAATAACAGTGCGAAAACATGTTCTTTCTCAGTTGCCTTCAAAATTCCATTGGACAGGTTCCAATTAAGTACCCATCGCTTGATTTGGACATTTGACTGACTTGTCTGACTGATTACTGACGACTTACTGATTTATCTATTATTACTTCGTCTAGTTTTAAAGAAACTGACAAAAAGTAATGCAAAAATATTACGGGACACTGGCATTATGCACAGAGTTTGCGATGACATAATTATTGAAGAAAAAAAAATATTTCTGAAGAGGTAGCTTTGATATCTCTATTTAGCATTATTAGCATAAAAGCATTTAATAATGATGGGAAAGTGGTTTTAATATTTTATGTCCACAAAAATATTTTATTTTTTTCTGTCTGTCTGTGTAGGTATGTCATGTATCTTCAGCTGTAAAGATAATCCTCCACCTTTTTTGATGTTTGTTGTAAATCCATTAGGTATAAAAAATAACTTTTTTATTTCTTAGTGTTTTTTTAAATAGAAACCACTTTTTCTCAAAATCTTCTACCTATATTTTTTTTGTAAAATTCAATTCACTTTAATCAATCACAATGGAAAACACTGCTAAAAACCTCGTTGAAACCGAACAATAGGTTTTACTGACTTCGTTTACAGCAACTATAAGAACAACCCCATTATTTTCGACGACACGCCAATTACTCTGCTCTTTTGATCAAGAAGAATCATAGAACAATTAAAAAGCCAGCAGAAAGGTTTACCAACTTCTTAAATACGAATTTATTGGCTTAATATTGCCGCGCTGTAAGCTGTGCTGTAAGCTTAATTTATTTAGGCGTCTTTGCCGGCAGAGGGAGTCACTTTCGAGCACTATGCTCAGAAATTTAACTCCGCAACAGTAGTTCAATTAAGTAGGATACGAACACTTTACTGTCTTTGCGAAAATATTGCTTATTTATTCAGTTTAGGATCATACATTTTTTGTCAGAAATAGAGCCTTCAAAGGTCTGCCGGCAGGAGCAATGACGAATTTACCAACAAGCTGACTAAGCTGAGGTCTAGGACGGCAAACATTATGTAGCTAGCCTATCGTCAGTTTTTGTCGGTATTCCGCTACGCACCATTCATAGACGTGTAACTTTTAGCCGTTATGGAATGTCGGGTAGTTGTCGACATTACCTATGTAGTTGTAGGTACGTTTTCCTTCCATACAAAAAGGGTGACAAAATTAAGAAAGACTTAGAAATACGTCGATTTATTTTTGAAAATACTAGGTACATAACGACAAAAATACCTTGGTTTAAAATATGGTACCATGAATATCAAGGAAAATTTCTTCTGATGGCGTTACATATTTTGTTATGTTTAGATGTCTACATACTACTAGTACTACTACATAGTCTATGGTTCTGAAACTCCTGAACTACTTCTCCCTGCATTATCCTTGCTAAACCCCTCCGCATAACTTACAAGTTGCCTCCACTAACTCAAGTTTTTCCTTTAATCCGAGCTCGAAGTCTGCTCATAATTCCAGTGGAGAAGATTATCGGTTTTTAATTACCGCTGCAACTTCTGGAGTGTTGTTGCACTTACGGAATTTTCAAACTTTGCTCCATTCTAGCAAAATAGTTCTTGTCCTCTTAAGCGCATAATATCGATGGAATATTCATGTAGAGTCCCTACCTATATTTAAAAAGACAATAAGCATCTAACTCTGAACGCTTTTATTTTAACTTAGTTTCATCTTTTGTTTTAAATGGGTTTTTCGTTAATTTACAAAATTACCATGAACATTCTCTTTATAGCAGAATTAACTTTACTTTTAAGAATCAGTTGATCAAAACAAATTTTTACAGTTATCTTTTCAGCAAATCTTATGTTTTTCTTAGATGCAAAAGTTTTCAAAATACGAAAAGAGGAGAAGTATGCCGGATTCCTGGGTGCACCGTAGCGCCATCAGTCAGCGCGCAGCCAACACCTATCCGGATGCCACACGTTCAGCCAGAAACTTTTAGGCTGTTTATCCAGTACGTTTATACGGGAAAGGTAAATAAATAATCATATTGTGTTGTTTGAATATTTTGCGAACATTATTAAATTTTAAGAAAAAATTAAACGTATTATAACTATTATTTTAAAATTTCAGAGTCATCTAGCGTAATATAACGGTACTAAAATGTAGACGTGTTTTTAACTTATTATCGCCATCTAGCGTACAGTAGTAAATACGCAGATGTGTTGTTCTTGTGCTGCCATCTGTTTTGTAAAATAAATACTTACTTCGAAAGCAAACTTTAAAATGATTAATTAAACAAATTCAAACATAACCTATATATTGCAATTTTTCTTCTTTTAGCTATTGTTACAAGATTCTGGAGTATTTGAAATGATGATGCTAGCCGCTGATCTCGGCGTAGAGGACCTACGTGCGGCTTGCGAAGATCATGTTACTTCTACATTGAGCGTAGAAAGTGCTTGTACATTGCTTGCAGCGGCTATGGAAATACAGGATAGACCAGGCAAGTTTCATTATTTCTTATCGTATTTACCGTATTATATTACTTAATTTTGACTCAATCAGCTTAAGCGATGGTGGTGTAATGGTCAGCATAGTTGCCTTCCAAGCAGTTGATCCGGGTTCGATTCCCGGCCATCGCACTCTTTTGATGTATTTTATGATTATATTTTTTTATTATATTTATTATTATATTTTTTAATAACTTGCACTATCTTAGTTTACTTATATATTTAGATTGGGGGCCGCTCGATTGCCCTCTGTCTAAAACTTAGACTAAGAAATCTAAGAATAATGTACTTACGTAGGTACGTAAAGTTCGGGTAACTTTGAACATTTTTTACATTATTTGTATTATTAAAACTGATTTCTATTTATGACACCTTTATTTTATTGAATGAATAGTGGCCTTTTGAGTTGGTTTTTCTGTCTAACAAAATAAATTTGCGGAAGAAACAACGGAACTTCCCATAATTTCCCCTAAAACTCTAATTCAAAGTTATCATGAGTTTTGGGTAACTTTGAATATATTTTTTTTGAATGTAAAAAACCTTAATATTTTAAGGTTTAGGTAAAACAAAAAGTAGGTATTATTAAATTTAAAAACCTTATCTATAAAAATGACATCTACACTGACGTAAAAAAGTAACAAATAGCTTGGTTTTGCCATATGAATCAAAGTGGACTAGTTTACGATTCCAAATCAGAGCTCAAAAACTTCCAGCAACTTAACCACGGAAAAGGCGGGAATTTTCAGAATTATGGCATTGACAGTTTATTTCTTTAATTTTCATTTAGTACAAAAACATTTCGGCAATCCATTTAACACAGTTATTATATTGATATATCAAAAAGTTTCGATGTAATAAATTGTTAAATCCTTTTTCCAACTTTGTTCAAAGTTAAACGTCAATTCAAAGTTACCCGTAATGGTTGTACTAAAACAGTGCTAAAATATGTTTATTCTGCTTGCCTCCAAAATTCAATCGGACACGTTCTAGTAAAGTAGCCATCGCTTTACTTGAATGTTGGACTGACTGGACTGACTGATTACTGACGACTTACTTACTGACTTTGTTATTACTTCTTTGTTATTACTAGTTTTATTGAAACTGGCAAAAAATTGATGCAAAAATTATACTTGACGCTGGCAGTAT
The DNA here is from genome assembly GCA_911387765.1 of Pyrgus malvae. Taxonomy (NCBI): domain Eukaryota; kingdom Metazoa; phylum Arthropoda; class Insecta; order Lepidoptera; family Hesperiidae; genus Pyrgus; species Pyrgus malvae. Next base: position 695,869 of record OU426960.1, on the reverse strand, counting down.
GCACAGAGTTTGCGATGCCATAATTGAAAAGAAAAAAAACTAAACGTAATCATTGTCATTGTCATGTCAGCAGAGCGGCGCTTTTTTTTTTTTTTCAATTTTAATAATGGCGTCGCAAACTCTGTGCATATTGCCAGCTTCAAGTAAATTTTTTGCATTACTCTAGTCGTAGAAAAAAGTCAGTTAGTCGTCAGGTATCAGTCAGTCCAGTCAGTCAAATGTTCAAGTAAAGTGATGGCTACTTTACCAGAACATGTCCGATGGAATTTTGGAGGCAAGCCGAAAAAACATGTTTTCGCACTGTTATTTTATTTCACAACACTCGTGCACTATCATTAACCTATATCGAGCAAAATGCCATCAACTTTATCCGATATAACTCAAAAATACACTAAGAAAATGAAAATAAAACAAGAGCACAACTTGTTCCTTTAGACTTCCCGCCAAAACTCCGATCGGCGCTTGCAGTCATCTGTCATTCCTAATGTCATCGGGGCCACAGACGTGGTCGGGGCACTGGAAGACCCTGCCTGCCTGCCCGACTTATTACATCCACCCTTAGAGCAACAAAGGTACTGACGGGTGTCATACCTGTCAATACCTTGATGCTCTAAGCATCCTCCACCCTGTCTCTGTCTACGGTTCGCAGAAAGCGTAATCAAGGAAGCAAATAATATAGTATAGAAGTAAAAAAAAAAATACAAATTAATGAGTCTTATGTGAGAATAAAAAAATCCTTTAAACCAGGGACTGGAATACCGATATTTTTTGGTATCGATATCAAGTTATCGAAAAAAGTACTGATGTTTTGGTATCGATATATCGGTACCGTAATCGGTATTTTATTTCAGTACACGAATACTGATACTTTAACGGAAAATTATCGGTATAGATATCGATACTGAAATACCGATATGGTACAGAAAAAATGCCTAGCGCTTTCATCTTTTTTTACTTCCGAGCGGTCACGCGTGAATAATGCAACATCAAAACTGTTATATATGAATCGTCTTTACTAATTTCGCGCTGGTGCCGCTCTGTACCTTTCCTTCGGCAAGCAGCGCCGCAGCACCCACGTCATATGCGGTTTGTACAACGTCGCGTCACAACCTAGGATATTAATACTAGGTATCGATATAATTATATTAATATATATTATATATTATTATATATATAATATATATAATAATATAATAATATATTATATTATTAATAATATATATAATAATAATAATAATATATTATATATTATTATATATATAATATATATTATATAGATATAATTATATTAATATAATATATATTTTTTATTCGTAAATGCTATTGTTGTTAATAAGAGTCCACTAGCAGATGAATCATGTAACACACTATAAATATGTACCCACCGTTAAATACTGTGCAATAAAATAAGAGCGTTTAATCCAAGCCTACAAGCCTAGTTTGGCGGGATGTTTGTATTATTTATATGTAAATTTATGAATAAACGAATTAAATAAAAAAAAGTAAATTGCACTCCGGTAGTGCCGGCAGAAGTGAAAACTTGAACATTAACGTTGTGCATTATTAATATTTTGGAATGGTTAGGGAATAATTTCGCACTAATTGCTTTTATTATCAGTATTATTTTTCATCTAATATTTTCAGTAGGTTTTCATCTAGTATTTTTATAAAGTACTCACTCATTTTCTTTCACTATTTCTTTGTCACTTTTTTCATTAATAGGCACTTTGTTCAATGTCCGTATTTTGAATACTTGATATAAACGAATTTTACAAGTAGTACAAGTTTATACAGTCGAAAGCGCTCTTTGTATTGTGGTCGAGCCGTCTTCAGCTGTGTACGTTCGCGTGATTCCTCCGCTGCTCAACAGATGGCGCTGACTAGTTGGCTGAATCACGGAAACGTTTGTACTCTTTGGTTTCTATAAGACGAAATTGTAATGTAATTTTTTCATTGATTTGGCAATTAATGACATTTGATGCATTACAAGTATTACGCACTATACCAGTTTTTTTTTGATGAAGTGAGTCACAAGTGACCCCCCCGCCTGGAGCTACGCTACTGTAGGGGTGTTCATGGTCCTTCGTTGTCGGATGCAGTAGATCCGACAAAGTCTTGTGAGCCGTCCTAGGTTCTGTGTACTAGAGGCTGGCAGCGAAGCAGGAGATTCCTAAGTTCAAAGTTCCATGGTGCGGAATTTTAAAAAATCGATTTTTTTAATTAGTCGAAACCCTTACAATCGATTAATCGATTTCGATGTTACAACACTACTCTCCAACCGTCTTACGGTTTTTCGATCAGCACACGTGACCTCGCGCGAGTTTCACAGTTTTTACCCATCCCACAAAAGTGCTCAACGCCGCTAAAGAAGTTTTCACTTCAAAAATTAAATATTTTTATACCAGTACTAATTTAGCGATACGGATATCGGTATTTATCAAAGTTATCGATTCCGTTATCGAAATTTTAAAGAAAATACCGATATTCAAAAATTATCGAAATCCGGTCCCTGCACTTAGAGCATCAACCGTATTGGTAGGGATCCGCAAATTTTCAAAAGTATCGATACCTACTCGATGCCAAGTATCGTATCAAAAGTATCGATACCGATAAAAGTATCGGATCAAAAGTATCGATACTACTCAGTATCGAGTACTTTTTCTTTACCTCGGGAAACGTGTTAAAAATCCTTAAAAAGGGACATTCTTTATTAAAATATTTATTTAAAAAGTATAAAAACCGCAGCGCACTTCAATTAACCCATACATTGAGGTGTTTCCACAAAATTACAGAAAGTTTTTGTAGATACATCAAATAAATAATTATTAATAGCTAGGTGCCCACTTAGAATTATTGTTGGTACTTAACTCTGTTCGCTGTGAGTGTTTAAATGTTTTTTTCAAATTTGACGTGTATCCACTCGTTTTAAGCACTTTAAGATTTTACAGGCTGCAGTAGTTTTGTCAACCTTTCTGAAACTTAGCCAAATATCACTGCTCCCGCCAGGAGGTGGCACATTGGTTTCTAGACTTTCACACTAGCACCAACACAGTCTAGACTTTCACACTACCATCAACACAGTACAATATAATAATATTAATAATCAAATAAAAATAAAAATAATTTTCATATCACATGCATTGAAACAGCGAGTTTTGATCTCTGTCAGTCGAAATAAGACAATTTCAAACCAATGCGAATGTGTCAGTCAGTCTCCCCTAGGGCAGAAACAACGTTGTTTCTACCCGGCACCTTCATTTATTTATTATTTACGTCTTTATTTCAAGTCTGTCAGAATCGCATTGACAACTGTCGTTGTCTGAAATAGTCTTACTTCGACTGGCTACAGAAATCAAAACTCGTCGTTTCATTACATGTGATATGAAAATTATTTTTCACCTCTCGCCCTCGTCAGAAATCGTCTTGTTTCACCCCTTGCCACACAATATACTATTCTCTTCCAAGCTAACCTGCTTCCTACAGTCAGAGTCATATTTAAATTAATGTTACTAGAATATTCATTTTATTTGTAAAATTGCCAAAGTTTATACAAATTCATACATACACGTACAAGTTACTGTCATAATAATAGGTAATTTCAAACAGTAAATAATATGCAGCGTTTTCTGAAACAATTAATAAGATATCATTCATGAAATCTTCCCATTTAAAAAAAAAAGATCCGATTTAAGTACTCAACTGGTTACACATAACCGCTGATTAGAAGATTCGGGGATTCCCTTAATATAGAATCTGGATCAAAAATAGTGAAAAGTAAAAAGTATCGAGTACATCCGAAAGTATCGATACCTATGTAGGAATCGGAACAAAAGTATCGAGTACAAAAATACTAGGTATCGCAGCGCAAGTATCGATACTACTCAAGTATCGATACTTTTTGCGGATCCCTACGTATTGGCAAGTCATTGTTACTCATTGCGTTAAAATCATAGACCAGTAATCAAGTACATTATTCTTAGTCTAAGGTTAAAATCTTAGAGAAACAAAGGTAGGTACTGACGCACACTGGTATCATACTTGTCAATTTTTACGCTCTACGTTTAAAATATTATTATGATAAGATAATTTAAAATAAATAATTAAGATAATGGCAACATTCATTCATGCATGCATTTTGATTTTTTGATTGTCTTGTCTATGACGGACGGTGGCTTCTGTTTTTGACAGAAGAACGAACTTCGACAAATTCGTTTTTTCTGGCCGGCTTGGCGGCAGCGATTTTTTAATTAACAAATTGTGCTCAAAGTATTAAATAATGGCTTATAAAGGTCCACCGAAAGTACAAAAGGTGATGGTGCAACCCATCAACCTTATCTTCAGATATCTACAAAACAGGAGTAGAGTACAAATCTGGCTTTACGAGAACGTGAATCTTAGAATTGAGGGACACATTGTTGGCTTCGACGAATACATGAATATTGTTTTGGATGACGCCGAGGAAGTTCACATGAAGACCAAAAATCGAAGAGGAATTGGGCGCATAATGCTGAAAGGAGACAATATAACTCTTATACAAAATGTCAATCCCAACGCGTCAGTGTAAAATTTAGGTTATGAAACTATGTGAACATTCCCAGCCATAAGTGATGGTGTATTTCTGTGCGCTCTGACAGTGATTCTCAATTCCACAAAATACTTGTACTAGTGGTTCATTTTGTCATTAAATTTTAAGTCATCCAAACTGACTTTTATTTCAACCTCCTTGGAACTTGGTACAGCGTACTTGGTATAGCTTCAAATGTATTCCTTATCCTAAAAAACATTTCATTTTGATACATTTAAGGCTATATTAGTCACATTTGAAATTATTACAGAAATATACTCCAAAATACAATTCAGAGTAATACAATACATAACACATACAACATTTAAATACACGCAGACAAAGTTAACTATAACTTTAAACTTTATTAACTAAAAAAGCCAGTTCTTTTGCCCTCAGCAGAAAGGGCATGCCAACTACCTAGAAAATTGAGACAATTTAATTTATTTAACTTTACTGTTGTGGCGTAGTTGGCCTTGTGATGGCCTTTAGAATAGACATACATAGATACAGGCAAGCTGCGACCCTTTTTACATACCATAACAGAGAATAGGAAGACACATTGTTCCTATAATTTGGGATGCTTTTTGCTTACTCCTCAACACTGCTATGTAGCATGCGTATAAGTAGAGATTTTAACTAGTGACAGACTGACTGGATCAGCAGAGACTGCTTAATGTGCCCTCTGAACAAAGAGTAGAATAAGTATAGGCCTCTGAAGCACAGAAAACTCATGAAATTTGCCACTAGCAATTATTCATCTTAAGTAATCTTGGTAAAGCAAAAATCTGTTCAAAAACTGAAGAGCCACAGCAGAACTACATGAGTGGAACACACAGCCAGGATAATTGATGAACATTACGGGAGAAGTCTCCACTCCAGTAGTACTTCAAACCTGCACTGTGGATAGGAACCAAACACACAGACAAAATCCTGTAAAATTTGTATCTGATCAGGAATCAAACACGGAACCCCTGATCAACATAGTCAGGCATTAATGTGGCTACCATGATTATGGGTGGCGGGCTAGTTGAGCTTTAAAAGCTGATCAGCATTATTTTAATTACCTTAATACATACTAACATTATAATATGAATTCTTAACACTACAGGTGGGAAGAGTGCATCATCATTTATGGAGCGATGCATAGCCTTCATAGGGGACAATGCAGCTGACTGCGTCAAGACGAATGCCTTCCTGAACCTGCCCAAGGAAGCTCTTATCAAACTCATTTCTTCTGACTTTGTTAGTACTTTAATTTACTAATTTTTTGTATACCTTTATAAAACAACATTTAGGTATTTGGAATTTAAGTATTAAGTATGTATGTATTTATGACTTTAGCAAATAATTTGAGGAACTATTTTGATAATAAATAGTACAATCGCGCGCGCATGGTCCGGCGGTGAAGCGCGCATGGCCCGGCGGTTAGCGTAGAACGCAAGCGATCTATGCAACTAAGCCAAACGGGCGCGGTCGGGTGTGAGATGGGTGACCGCTAGTGGCAAAAAATTTCATGCGCGATTCCGTGCTTTGGAGGGCACGTCAAGCCGTCGGTCCCGGTTGTTGTCGATAGATAACAGTCGTTAAACCTTGTCGGAGGCCTAATGGGCGGTTTGAAAACATCCGACAGCGGGTTGGCCACTAACCCGCATTGAAGCAGCGTGGTGGAGTAAGCTCCAGGCCTTCCCAATAATGGGGAGAGACCCGTGCCCAGCAGTGGGACGTAAAAAGGGTTGCAGCCAAATAGTATTGTAGGTACTGATATCACTGATAAGAGCCTACTGAGCTCTTTACGTTCCAGTCAAGCAATAATGTTATAAAGTAAAAATTAATTTCTTTACAGTACATTTTGCCTGCTGAATTCAATAGTGGCACAAGTCAAAGTTGTGGCTTTTTGAGTTGGAAATGAATTTTTGTTCTGGATTAGTTACTTTACTTTATGCATTATAAGGTAAAAAAAACAACTCAATAGTTCATAGTGTACTCCCAGTGTATGAAATAAACACTTAAAAAAACACTCATGAACTACATACCTACTGAATTCATTAGAGTATTGGGGTGCTGTTCCAGTTTATGAAATATAGAGGTTTTTTTAATGACCCGTGTGGTGCCATGGTTACCATTCCGGACTGCCAGTTGGAGGGTCCCGGGTTCGATTTCCGGCGAAATAGAAATTTGAATGATGAGTTTAAATTTCTGTTCTTGGTCTGGGTGTTTGTTTTACTGTCTATGTATGTGCCCATGGTACCCATGACAAAGAGTATATTATTATGTCATTGTCTTCCCTACTGTGGGGCTATGAATGTGAAACGTTAATATTATTATTATTATAATGCATAAAGTAAAGTATTAATTTAGAACAATAATTCATTACGAACTCAAAATGTCAAAACGAAATCCAAGTTTTGCTACGTACAGTTCGGGTAACTTTGAACATTTTTTACGTTATTTTTATTATTAAAACTGATTTCTATTTATGACACCTGTATTTTATTGAATGAATAGTGTCCTTTTGAGTTGGTTTTTCTGTCTTACAAAATAAATTTGCGGAAGAAACAACAGAACTACCCATAATTTCCCCTAAAACTCGAATTTTCATCAATCATGAATTTTGGGTAACTTTGAATAATTTTTTTTAGAATGTTAAAACCTTAATATTTTAAGGTTTAGGTAAAACAAAAAGAAGGTATTATTAAATTTAAAAACCTTATCTATAAAAATAACATCTACACTGACGTAAAAAATTAACAAATAGCTTGGTTTTGCCATATGAATCAAAGTGGACTAGTTTACGATTATAAATCAGCGCTCAAAAACTTCCAGCACCTTAACCACGGAAAAAGCGGGAATTTTCAGAATTATGGCATTGATAGTTTATTTCTTTAATTTTCATGTGGTACAAAAAGATTTTGGCAATCCATTTAACACAGTTATTATATTGAAATATCAAAAAGTTTCGATGTAATAAATTGTTAAATCTTTTTTCCAACTTTGTTCAAAGTTAAACGTCAATTCAAAGTTACCCGTAATGACTGTATTGAATTTAAAATTCAGTCAAAGTGCCACTATTGAATTCAGCAAGCGATTTAACAAGTGATCAAATCTTATTATGTTTCAAATATTATCAGCAAAAAGCATATTATTATTTTGCTTTTATGCAAAATTTTCCAGCTGTGTCTCGAGGAGGAAGAAGTGTGGCGCTGCGCACTGGCGTGGGCGAAGCAGCGCGCAGGAGTGACGCAGCCCACCGCACACTGGACGGAGGAGGAGCGCGCACGCGTCTGCCATCATCTCGCGCCGCTCATGCAGCACGTACGCCTGCTGCTAATCGGTGAGAGTTTTTTTTTATTTCAATGGCATCGTAAATTCTGTGCATATTGCCAGCGTCAAGTAGAATTTTTCCATCATTTTTTGCAAGTTTCATTACTTTCATAACGTAGTATAGTCGTCAGTAATCAGTCAGTCAAGTAAATCAGACATTCAAGTAAAGCGATGGCTACTTTACCAGAACGTGATCGATGTAATCTTGGAGGCAAGCTGGATAAACATATTTTCGCTCTATTACCTATCTTATTTTATTTCACAACCCACGTACACTTTAATTAACCTATATCGAACATAACGCCATCAACCTTATCCAATGTAACTCAAAAATACACCAAAAACATGAAAGTAAAACGAGAGCACAATATGTCTTTTCCGACTTCCCGCCAAAACTCTTCAACGGTTGTTTATACCCACGTGCTACGGACTATACACAAAAATTTTATAGTGCGTTTTTTTGTACACTTTGATATAACCCGTTATGTGGCGTGGGACACGGCGGCCAACACGCGTTACATTTCGCAGCACGCTAGATATACATATTTCGTAACACACGCACGTAATTCGTTATAACTAAAAATCCACGCTACAGGTATAAAGATAAAATCGTATAACGTATTTGGTATTCTCTACAGAGTCTATTGCATTTCATTCTCAGTTCAGCCAAGAGCGTTTACATAGTAAGTAATATTGTTTGACAGACAGCACAGTATTCGCGGAGGAGGTAGAACCGACAGGCGCGGTGCCGATGGAGCTCTCGCTGGAGCGCTACCGGCGCGCGGCGCTGCTGCGGGCGCCGCACGCGCCGCACGCGCCGCACCCGCCGCACGCACACCTGCCGCCGCCCGACACGCGCACGCAGCCACGGTCAGTATTGGGTTTAACTATGTACCTAATGTGTCTTGCAGGCAGTGGATTCGGTGGCGAGATGGAACTCTTCTTGGAGTCAGTTCAGTAGGTGGTAGAACTATTATGGTTCGCCCGGGAAAGTACCACCGCTGCACCCACTTCTGCCGTGAACCAATTCTGTTGTGTTTCGGTGGAAAGGTGCAGTTGCCGGCCACATGCCTCCGGAGTAGCAGCGCAACTGCATACGACCTCAGACAATACCTACCTATGCTTGCTTGAGGTTGTATGTAGATGTGCTATGGTTACCAGTTACCATGCTGAACTACTAACCCAGGGAATTCATAGAACGTTGAGGTTTAATTTCTGTTCTCGGTCTGGGTGTTCATGTCTTTGTGCGTGTCCATGGTACCCGCGACACAGGTAATCCTAGAGTGGAGCTATGAGTTTGAAGTATATATTATATTCATTTTAGCTTGGCTATAGCAGCTTATACGATTTTATCTCACTTGGACGACCTCAGTGTAGTCATGTACTTAGTCAGGTAATTATCATTGTGTGTGTCTACGACACAAGGCATCTTGGTTATTACATTACTATAGGCTTTAAGTATGAAGCCTGTTTTCATAACGCATAAGTGCCTTTAGTATGGGTAAGTCCAGCTTCGAGAGAGAGGTACCTCGTAGAATCCAACTCGGTTAGGCAGCGTTCGGGAAATTACAAAGTGTCTTCTCGTCCAGAATACCTCAGTGCCTGAAGTCGAAAGTTTTCTAGCAGTGTGTGTTGCCAGTGATGACCTACAGCGCTGAGACGTGGTCCTTTACAGTTAGCCTTTTCCATAAGCTCAAGGTTGTTCAGCGAGCGATGGAGCTGTATGCTTGGTATTTCTCTACGTGACAGAATCCATAACGATGAAATCCGTAGAATAACGAAGGTTACCGACATAGCTCTCAAAATCTGCAAGTTGAAGTGGCAGTGGGCAGGCCATATAGTAAGGAGGACCGACAACCGATGGGAAAGAAAGGTCCTCGAATGGCGACCACGTCTCGGCAAAAGGAGTACAGTCCGCCCTCCAACCAGGTGGACTGATGACCTGAAGAAGACAGCGCGTAGTCGCTGGATTCAGGTAGGAACAGGACCGGGAGGAGTGGCGAACGTTAGGGGAGGCCTATGTCCAGCAGTGGACTGTAAAAAGCTGATAGATGGATGGATGGAAGTGCCTTTAGAGCCTTTACACATTGCCATTTCACACAACATAACGCAGTAACGACGGCACTTTAAATCCTTCAGGTATATGAATGAGTGACTACAAACGACAATCCGAGGATCCCAGGGACGGGTCATGAGGATCATAAGCCCTCCATGGATCAGCCACCGAGAGGAACGATTTCATTCTATCATTTTTTAATTGGACAAGACACATTTTGTTATTTAGTAAACACAATAAACATTTTAAGTGTTTTTGTATGATACAATAACTATAACAATATTTTTATTCACATATATGACTTAATAGTAATCGTAAGAACGGTTCTGGAGCCGTATTCTAACTAGTTTCTCTACGAAAAGAGTTCGTAAAACGATCACATACTGTAAGTTTTAACGGTTTGCGCCTTATTATCAACATTTTATTTAGGTACATACTACATACTTTACTAAGGTAATGAAAAAATGTGAACCAAAGTTACTTTATCACAAATCGCTTTATGAAATGAAATGAAAATAATTTATTTGCACAAATTTGGATGAAAAAAAGATTTTTACAAAATATTTAGAACTCCATAATTACCCCTTTGAAGAGCGCATGGCCCGGCGGTTAGCGTAGAACGCAAACGATCTATGCAACTAAGCAAAACGGGCGCGGTCGGGTGTGAGATGGGTGACCGCTAGTGGCAAAAAAATTCATGCGCGTTTCCGTCTTCGGAGGGCACGTTAAGCCGTCGGTCCCGGTTGTTGTCGATGGATAACAGTCGTTAAACCTTGTCGGAGGCCTTATGGGCGGTTTGAAAACATCCGACAGCGGGTTGGCCACTAACCCGCATCTCCACCAACCCGCATTGGAGCAGCGTGGTGGAGTAAGCTCCAGGCCTCCCCAATAATGGGGAGAGACCCGTGCCCAGCAGTGGGACGCAATAAGGGTTGCAGCCAGTCAATTACCCCTTAGGGTGTACAAATTTTAATTTTATTTTAAATTTAATGACTTAATTTAAACTTAAATTCTTAAAATTAATATTAAAGAAGGGTACACAAGAAACATTAAAGTATGTAGTTTTACATTTGTATAGTTTTAATTAATTAGACGTAAACCCAATTTTGTACCATACGAGGTTCGCCGTCATCGGCTTTCGACACCCACCATTATGCATTTATGTGTGCAGATTGGCTGTGAACATGTTTGCGGGCTCCGTCATCCTGCAGCAAGACAAGAGCGCCTTTCAATCCGTCATCAATAGTTGGTGAGCCACGAATTTTATTATTTTTCACATAATATAACTAGGCAATGTCCTACTAAAACCTATTAAATTCCATAACACTTTTACGCAGTTTTCAGTTAAATAATGCAAATTTTAATATTATAATTACATTTTAATTTAGTCTTGAAAGACTAATTATTTTTGACGTGCTTAAAAAGCATGGTTTTCTTACATAAAATTAAACTAGGTATATAATATAAAACTACTAATCATCCGCCAGCGGCTTCGCCCGCGTGAACCCGTTTTTTAGGTCCCGTAGGACCATCTTATGTCCTTTCCCAAGGTCCACTCTATTTAGGTTACAAATTTCATTCAACATGGTTCAGTAGTTAAAGCGGGCAAACGTTACAGACAGACAGAGTTACTATCGAATTTATAATATTATTAAAAAAGTACTATCGAATTTATGGTTTAGAAGTGAAATATCTATAGCGGTCTAAATGTTAGCGCTGTCAGAATTACCATATGACGTATAAAAAGGTTAGCGATAATATTAATTATTAACTGACTAGTAGCTTTATCCGAGGATAAAAAAATGGACCCTTAACAGAACATTGTTCTCGCAGGTGCGGCACCCCGAAGCAGTCGTGGCAGCTGGTGTTCCGCGCGTCCACGCACGGCTACTCCGCGCAGGCCTTCCACTCGCACTGCGACGGCATCGCGCCTGTTTTGCTGCTCGTGCAGGTAAACTTAGACTGTACAGATAAATCGAAGCCCCTAGTGCCTCCACATGCCACCGATATATGCGTCGATTGTCAATCTTCTTGCGTTGTTTGACCTAATTATGTGCTAAAAGAAAAAAAGTCTAGGAGTATACATATTATTGCATAAAGCACGCTTTGCGTGATACGCACGACCGAACACAAGCGGGGTCCGAGACGAACTGCCGAACTGAGCGATCATGAACGCCATCCACACGTGGATGCATAAACTGTGCAAACGCAATCGAGAACGATTTATCTAATGAAATTTGTTGTGGCCGCCAATGTACGATTAATTTTAACGATATATGCGATAAATCTGTTCAAACAGATCTGTACAGAGAAATCGCAACAGTTCTCGTTACGTGTGGGCCGAGCATAAAAGCAGTGAGAAATAATAGTCTATTTTATTTTATGCTGAAATGGACAATCCTTTTCGTTATAGTTCCATGGAAAGACAGGACGGGGGACGCAGCTTCACTATAAACTTAAAACTATTTTAACAATACTCAGAGCAGCGGTAGGTATATCAATATGGCAGCGGCCTTAGCTTGAAGACCGATTCTTAATGTTGTACCGTACAAAATTGCTTAGATTTCCGGTACCATATTACAATTATGCCTGGGCTACACACATCGCAATAAACATTAAGGCGATAAACTTCCTCTTTGGTGTACGACGAATCGTTACGGCCATATACTGCGCGTTGTAAAGTGTTTTGCGAGTACGAGCGAAGTACATACCCAGAAAACAAAATGGAAGCTGTGGTTGCTCTGTATTTTTGGCAGCAAATAATAGCAGAGATCTTTTCGTTTATAGTCAGCTTCTTTTGTGTTTCATAAAGTCGGCTCAGTCTTGTAATTTGAAGTTTGTTGTAAAGTTTTATCATTACTCCAATCAACTGTTACGCCTTCACCTATAGCATAATCTGCTACGACTGCGATGGTCGATGGCTGCGGGCCGACTGAAGAGTGGCCGTGTAAGCGTAATTCATTGCGTTAAAATGCTTTTGTCTGCGAAAGTTTACCGACAGCGGACCGAAGTCCTAGCGATTACGTACTAAGCACCGAAGTATACGCTAATACTTGCATACACACATCGATCCCGGAGTCCTCCCTAAGCGCCACCGAGGGGGTTTTAGTGCGGTACAAATTACATGACCAGGTTTCTTCTTCCAAGGAGCTGCAAGGTGAAGATCCCCTCCTCTAATAACAAAAAAAGGCTAAAAGTGTCTTACTCATATTCTACAGCCTTTATCGTTGCCGTTTTGGCAAAGGGAGATCTCCCGCCGGGCGAGGTGGTCATGCCCGGGGAGCGGCCGCGCTCCAACTGACTCAATTCTTAGCTTGTATATATGCTCGGATATTCAGAAAACTTCGATAGCGTGATTCAGGAATACCCGTGGCGCCATCTCTTGATGAGTAGCGGAAGGTCGCTACACCGTTGTTTCCGGCGAAATCTCACAGCTATCGCTGAGAGCTCTTACGGCCCAACCACGATCGGCTATTTAGTTGCTTTTTAGAAGCTAAGTACAGTATTCGAACGTTGCACCGTGTACATTTAAAAACGCTAAAACGCGTTCCAGTTTAGATAATCACGAAATCGCAATGCAACATATTTAAAGTCGCTAAATCTAAAGTTGTTAAGTAACACTCAGTCAATAAGAGCGGTTTCAAACCAGTGTATTTTTCGGTATGTTCGTTTAAGTGCGGGTGTTCGCGAAACGTCAACATTTGGCATTTTTCAGTATAAAATGTAGTGCGCATGTAAGCGCGTTTTCCGAAACTACCGTATACGCGCCGCATAATATACTAGTTTGAAACTGCGCTAAGTCTCTGAAGAAAATCAAAAGTTTTTATCCGATCAGCGCTCGGTATGAATTTTTTTTCTTCAGTTATGGCATCGCAAACTCTGCATATTGGTAGCGTCAAGTATAATTTTGGCATCAACTTTGCCAGCTTCAGTGACACTGGACGAAGTAATAACAAAGTCAGTAAGTCGTTAGTAATCAGTCAGTCTAGTCAGTCCAACATTCAAGTAAAGCGATGGCTACTTTACTAGAACGTGACCAATGGAATTTTGGAGAAAGCAGAAAAAACATATTTTACCACTGTACATACTTTTACACTGTAATTAACTTATATCAAAGAAAATGCCATCTTTATCCGATATAATTCAAAAATACACTAAGAAAGTAAAAATAAAACAAGAGCACAATATGTCATTTTCGACTTCCCGCCAAAAGTACCTTTGATGCTTTAAGTGTTGTACATAGTTTATCTTACTTATCGTCTCGTTGTGGGCAGCTGTCGCGCGGCGAGGTGGTGGGCGGGTTCAGCGAGGTGGGCTGGGCGGCGGGTGCGGGGGGCGCGGGGGGCTACTGCGCGGCCGAGCGCGCGCTGCTGTTCGCGCTCAGCGAGCCGCCCGCGCGCTACCCGCTCGTCAAGAAACCCTTCGCGCTCTGCTACCACCCCGAGTGAGTAACGACCATCTCTTTATAAACTTACCTAAAAACTACTTAGTCCCTGTAGCTTCGGGATTAAGAATAGAGCTACGGTATCCCCTGTCTGATCGTAGGAGGCGACTAAAAGGGGGCTTCCGGGGCTGCAGACGGTGAGAGTGGGAGCTTGATTCATTCATTCATTTCGATTCATTAAGCGAATATTTTTTTATTCCTAATAGGTATGAAATAAATATTTTTGATTTGATTTGATTTGTCCAGCTAGCAGCCCCGGGAGGGACGGTGGTGTGTGCGTGGCCGCATGCCGCCGTGAACCACATGAGTAGATAAACGGAACAGAGACAAAGCTTCATACAACCGCGCGAATCGGTTGCACTACTACAAGCACGAGGAACATGTGTGCGTGACCACTGGCCGCTTGTCGCGTACGCGGTGTCGCGGCAAGACTGGAAAAAACCGGTTTATGTTGGCACAGCCAGTTGACAATCTCAGAGTTTGTGCGATGTACGTTTTTGTTTTGATATTTGCAAGTTAGAATATTTAATATAAAAACGTGGTATAGGTAGGTATAGGTGGAATATGTGGGTGGGGTCAACGTATAATTGGGTTTTTTAATTATACCTCCTGATAATTTTATTGCATTTGTTGAATTGCTCGAGCAAAAGTTTCGCGAATATTTCGATCTTGAAATAAATATTGTTATATTGTAATGTTGGCAACGAAATACTTCAACGTATTAAAGATTGCAAATTTGATATGCCATGTGAGTGTTTCCCATTAGATTACTTGAAAAAAACTATATGCTAGATTCAGAAGAATTTACCACACTGTAAAAGAAATAATAAATTATTATAAAACAATAATTTAAAAAGATTATTAGAGTAAGTAATTTGTAAAGTATTGTATCATACTGAATAATAAAACTATTTAACAAATGTTTTTTATTTTATTTTATTTGTCTTAACCTATTGTGACAACCCTACCAGAATAGGTAACAATTTTTCCCGTTCTTAGAAGCTTTGTATCTGTTCCGTTTATCTACTCCTGTGCCGTGAACACCTGAAGGTGCAGGAGAGCACATCTGCTCTCCCAAAGACGGGCCTGTTCTGGCGCGCCGCGCGTAGGAGCACACCGGTGCGTTCCTATGGAGATCCCGGAGTCCTCACAAACACAGAAGCAGGCCACATCGCACGAAAGGGTTTTAGTGCGATCAAATCCCACATAACCCGGTATCCTCTCCCAAGGTGTCGGGTACCTTTTGAAGGTCCCCACCCCTCGATACCAAAAAAAAGTTAAAAACTAATTTGCAACAATCCGCAATCAGAACGTATGATCGTGTATACTTTTTACATGCAATAGCCCCTCCCCCCTCCCTCCCACATAGGACACATGCACATGCAACAACAAAAAGTATACACCAACATACGTACCACCACCAACACGTGTTTCGCCCCAAAACAGAGCATCATCAGAGTTATTGATTCTACGACGGTTACTCGCAAAGACTATCTCTTTGCGCCGTACCCACATAATGTAACCACATAAGACATCTTCAATACATCACTTCCGTTTGAGGGTTACGCCGACACGGTACCAATTTCAAAAGTCTCCTGCGATCTGCTCCTATCCTGAATAAAGAATCTTTCTATCATGTGTCCGCCAAGTTAGAGAGGTATTCTAAAGATTTTTATGCAATATTTGCCAAAAAGGTCTACGAGCTCTTCAGTAGCAGAGATGTTGTAGCCCCACAGTAGCCAATATTAGGACTTGTTTCCTACTGTGGAGTAGGAAACATGTTGTGTTTAGCTTTTCGAAACAAAAACTTCGCGCTTTCTATCCATCCTAAAAAAACGTACAAACTTATATTCGCTGGAGAAGTTGTATTTTTGTATTTTACCAGGAGGACCACCCTGAACAAAAATTTTCTTCATAGGCTCGTCATGATTGAAAGGTATTTTGTAAAGCCCTTCTCGTTTTGCCATCCTAAACAAGAGTCATGAAACGTCAAAAAACTTGCAGGAGGTATTTTGGAGCTGCCTACATAATACATTAAATAAATCTTCGCACTATAGTACCACCCTGAATTACTTATTGTATACGCTCATCGCGTTTATAGTGCACTTACTAAAAAAAGAAAGATAGTAATATTAGTAAAGTAATTTAATAAAACCTCGATTACGCAAAAAGCTACTCGCAAATTACATTTACTTCGTTTCTAATCTATAAGCTTATAAAATATTCTACAACTGGCAGCTGTCGAAACATCAAGGTTTTCGTCCTTTCTAAAGTCGTGTGTAAAAATTCTTTTGCGCGTCGCCATTGGGAGATATTCCAATAATTATATATAAATATTTCCATGACGTTCAGGAGGTACTCAATTTAGTAATTTCCATGCTTGAGAGATCATATTTCTTAACAATTTGACGACCTGTGTGGCGTAATGGTTACCATGCCGGACCGCCAATCGAAGAGTCCCGGGTTCGATTCCTGGCGAAACAGAAATTTGAATGATGAGTTAAAATTTCTGTTCTCGGTCTGTGTTTGTGTTTCTGTCTTTGTGTGTGTCCATGGTACCCACGACACAGGGTTAATCTACCCTACTGTGGGGCTATGAGTGTGAATGGAGCTCTTAGCTTGAGCTTGTAGCGCCATCTCTTGATGAGTAGCGGAAGGTCGCTACAAGCTGTATTAAAACATACCTTATCAATTAGGCAACCACCCCATGCTTACATCCTAAACGTAAAACGTAAAAGCATTGGAAGAGCGTAGCTCCATCTCATGGACTAATACATCTTCAGGCCTGTCAACAGAAAGTATTATAGATTGAAACTTGCAGGCTATTTAAAATTCCTTTAATTATTCTTCTTTTTGTTTCTTAAAATGTTTAGTTGTTTGCGGTAGCAATTCCTACATCGAGTTTGTATTGGAATTGTAAAAATGATTTTCTTTTATGTATTTCGCAGTTGCGGTCCTATTTTTGGCGCGGGCGCTGATCTTCTGATATCCAACAACTGTAACACGAACAGTGATAGTTACAGGTATGTACATGCACTTATTTTATATGTTAACGCTATCAGATCAAAATTTATTTAATATTTAAATCTACTCACCGATAGATGGCGCTGCACTACCTACAGCTTTATACGGGGGTTCTATCCGACCTGTGAAGATACTAAATTATTATTTTCTTTTTAATTTGATGCTTTAACATTTATACTCGAATTCACACATGGATACAAATGCTTAGAAATTAAAATATATTTGAATCTTAGTCATTAGAACTTTGATACATGGTAAGTCGACCAGAGTCGACCTAGAACTATAACCCAGTTCTCATCATTCCTTACCGATTCTACTATGAAAAACTATACTCAAAACTTAACCGTTTTCAAGTTAATATTCGACTTTGATTTCTTTTAAATGTTGTTTTTTCCTCTATTGTCCAATAACATTTACTACAACCCCTTCAAGGGTTTTGGCGGGAAGTCGAAAAAGACATATTGTGCTCTTGTTTTATTTTCATTTTCTTGGTGTATTTTTGAGTTACATCGGATAAAGTTGATGGCATTTTGTTTGATATAGGTTAATTACAGTGCACGAGTGTTTGTGAAATAGAATAACAGTACTAAAATATGTTTTTTCTGCTTGCCTCCAAAATTCTATCGGACACGTTCTAGTAAAGTAGCCATCGCTTTACTTGAATGTTGGACTGACTAGACTGACTAATTACTGACGACTTACTTACTGACTTTGTTACTTCGTCCAGTTTCATTGAAACTGGCAAAAAATTGATGCAAAAATTATACTTGACGCTGACAGTATACATAGAGTTTGCGATGCCATAATTGAAAAAAAACCCTTCAAGGATCTAGGTCTACTTACCATGTAACCATACGCGGTTACATGATATTTTTCATGTCATATGTATAGATAGTGATATACTTAGTTTATTATAATGATATATGTTTTTCAGCAACCTGCACTCGTACGGCGATTCCCTGTCGCCGGCGTCGCTCGCGCCGGACTACAACTTCACCGTGCGCGATTATGAGATATTTACATATAAAAATAATTAAATAATATTTTTTTAAGTTTAATAATCTTAATTCATTATTAAAACAATATTGTAATCGACTGTATTTATCGTACAAATATTGCCTGCATTACCTGCTATCAGTATTTTATTTTGATTTCTAAAAAATAAATGAAATAAAAACCTCAGTTGATTTATTTTTGAAAGACCTTAAAACCTTTGGAAGCTTTAACAAAAATATTGCTACCTACTGTTGTGTTGAAAAAGATTTACTTGTCGAAAGAGCAAGTTTTGCTGCCTTTTTTGTGACGAGCTTTCAGTTAAAGAGAAGAAAGAATACAAGCGCTTAAAATTGAAAGCACAGAGGATTGCTTAAAAATAACAAACCTTGGTATTACACAATATATCCACGAAAATATCTAGAAAACTTCGTGAGTAGTAATTCCTTAAAATTCTTCCAGATCCTAGTATCTTACAATTTTTTTTTTTTGAAAAAAGATGCGGAAACTTGTAACGAAGACACTGATTTTGTAGTAGCCAAAGAAATCGTTCATTCTTTGCATGTAGTGAACGACATAGCTGAGCGCGGTGTTGCTTAATGGAATAATATAATAAATTAATTACAACCAATGAAGAACAAAAATATTTGCTTTTGTTGGTAGGTATAAGAGTATAGGAAAAAGTACCCTAATACTAACAAGTCAACCCTTCTATCTTAACAATAATGATTCAAATATCTACATAACGTCTTTATTCATAACAACAACAATAGGTAATTTTGTAATATTTTTGTCCTGGTCATAAAAATAAAAGAATCTCACAAATGCAAACCTTGGTGGCGTAGCGACCTCTAATTACATATAATGTAAATAAATACCTACTGAGCTATTTTCTGATGATAATATATAATCTAATTACGCGGTGCCCCGCGAATTTAAATAAATATTCAGGAATAAGGACTACCCTACTGTATCACAGTTGTATCAGAAACAGAATTGTGACCTTTCGGGCTTCATTTTTCAAAAACAAATAAAAGTTACGAATGAATGTTCTTTGGGCCTTGCTATATTAGCAACGAAAAACCTAAATTAATACTGAAGAGGGCATACATAATTGGGTAGTTGACACTATGTATTTTTTTTTTTTATTATTATGGCTATCTGCGTTTTCGCAATTCCGCCAACTTCACGTAGTAGGACACTATGTATAGAAAAAATCTAAATGCGTACCTCAAAAATATTGCACTGAATTACGCTTGGAAATCTGGATGATTGTTAATTAATTTTTTGTATTGATTTTTATTTCATTTGTGACGTCATAAATATTTTTCTCATACAAAATGTATGAGAATGTCGCGTTTTGACAGCTCAATAAAAGTATCTCATCTCAATTGATTTGGCAGTCAACTACCGTATTATCAGATGTACTAGGTACTCGTAGATCATGCATGATAAGCTATTTTTATTCAGAAGTTTCAAGTTCATGTGTACCTATAGAGACCGTTTGTTGGGCTTAACAATCACTAAACGCTATTATTATTTTTTTCTTTACTCATTATTAGACATTGCTCCTTGCCAAATTTTATGAAAGTGAAGCACCCCACCAAAGTTTTTTTCCGCTATGGAATCTATGGGATATGCGGCAAACGATTGACTTTTAATGCGCAAATTTGCATGAATTTTTCCATCTCATTTATCCATTAAAAATTAGCATACCTAAGTACTCACCTACGTAATGCAAAAAATTTTTTTCCCACAAACTAAAATTTTTCCACGATTTCACCCAATCCACAAGAATTCAGGTTAAAAAATTCTCTCTCGGCTCATCAGCGATAACAGTGGAATCCCGCAGGGTTTCCCGCGGAAAAGCGACGGCGGCTTGTTTCCAGTTTCCTCCGGTTTTCCCGCCACCGCACGCCGGCCCACGTGGCGCTGTCATTCACCTTTACCTACATAATTTAATAATTATTCTGTAGATAACGGAACACATCATTGATGACGTGTTATGAATTATTGTGAATAATCGTTAAGTTAAGGTGCCGTTTACGAAATTTTGCCGATTTTGCTTATTTACCCGATTTAACACATGAGATTTTGCAGATAAATTACAGTACTTCTACAAGTATCATTGCACGATATAACTTTTCATTTCATTAATAATCTAATACACTAGACACTTTTATAGCTTGCGTCAAGAATTATAATGCGAGATTTAGGTTACTTTAAAAGATGTTTAATGCCGAATCATCATTATTAATAAGATTTTTTTTTCAGGAAACGGATTGATTATAAACTGAAGAGTATTTATGTCAAATAAATTTTATGAAAGATTATTCCATTTTGCCGAAATCAAATGCAATTTCTGGCCCATTTTCTCTGAAAATTGACTAAGTTCAATGTTTTTTTACTAATATTTTTTGTATGAGAGTAGCAAAATGTGGCTCATACACTATGTATGTAATTTTTACAGCAATACATGGCATTTTTTTCGATCTGTTTAGACTTTAAAATGATCCAGAAATTTGTGATATTCTATACCTATTACAGTAATATTTACAAAACTATCACCGGCTTCAGGTCTATTAAGCAAAATAACGAAATCAAAATTAAAAAGTGGCTCATTTAATAGTTTATTATTGAAATGATCAGTCATATTGTGCAATAAAACTTATGGAAATACTGTATTTTAACTGCAAAATCTCCTGTATAAAATGAACTAAATCAGCGAAATCGGCAAAATTTTGTATACGGCCTCTTAACGTAGGTCCGTTACATAAAGTATGACTGGTATGAGTATGCCATGATTATGATTATTGTTTTGATTTAACTACATTACAATATTGTATGTGTATTATGATGCTCGTTTTAGCTTAGCACGCTTGTCGAAAGATGGCGTAACCTTGCGTAACATTATACTCGCTGTTTCTTACTGTTTCAGTTAAGATATCAAAGGAGGATAAATTTTAATAATGGAGTAAGTATATATATTATTGTGTTGTTTCTTTTTTCCTTTTTATATATGAACGCCACGCTGCATCTACGAATGTAGACTGTATTATTATGGCGTTTAGATTTAAAAGCTTTAATGCGTTAAAATAAAGCTTTAGAGCATCAAAGAAACTGACTCACCCTTCTGCCATACCTTGATGCTTTAAGGTTAAAGCACAATACTGTGATAACTTTTTGACAGTGCGATTTTACACTATGGAGGATTTATCTATATCATATTATTTATGACCGGACAATTTGACTTACATTTATACGGATCTAAGGTACGATAGATAGATTCTACCTATTTGACAATACTCGACGAGAAAGTTTCGTAGCATTCGTTTTACAAAAGCTTTAAATCTATTAAAGAATGACGAAACCTTGAAAAGATGTCCTTTTAGGAGACACCCAGTAATGTGGCATTTCCACTGCATTATATTCAAAGCGTATACAGTATGATGGGTTCTTTGAGCCATTTTAACCCATCATTGGTAGGAGGAAAAATATTCGGTTGTAGCCCCAAAGAGCTACTTTGCGTCTATTTAAAAAAAATGCTTTTGGTAACAATTTTTTTTCAACCTTTTTTTTATGTTCCACTGCTGGGCACAGGTCTCTTCACAAGTGAGAGGGATTTAGGCCATAGTCCACCACGCTGGCCAAGTGCGGATTGATGGACGTCATGCTTTCGAGAAATTATGAATTTCTCTCAGGCATGCACGGCGATGGAGAACATCGTAATCAATGGAATATCAGGATATTTTCCATCACCGTGGAGCAGCGATAATTTCGCACATTACAAATTTCTTTGTCAGAGGTGCGAGCCGAGGATTTGAACCTGGGATCGGTCGCGTCGAAGACCGCGGTTTTTTACCACTCTGCCATTGCTGCTCACTCAGCTACACTAAGGTAACAAATTACTTACCACAAAATGAATTTTCGACAAGAGGTATCTTCAAAAGTGCCAGAGCTACCTAATTACAAACACAAATTTAATTTTCTAATTCATTAACTACTACTTTATTTATGTCCCACTACAAGGCTCAGTTCTCCTCTAAGGAGAACTTTCATCTTTTCTCAGTCCTACTTAAAATTGAGTGGGATTAAGTCTTTAGTCCACCACGCCTGCCAACTGTGGGTTGGTGGATCTGACATGCCTTTGCGAATATTTTTGCAAATCACACTTGCTCGGTGATGGAAAATATCCTAATAAAATATTATAATTAATACGTACCTACACTTTCCCTCATATCGAAACAGCGATACGTACCTCTAATGCAAAAAATATTGCACAACATATTGTATGAAATAGTTTCAAGAACGTCATTGCACAATATTTTACTTACTTATGTTATGTACTTAGTAGCACAGGCTACAGATTTCTAAGGCCTAGATCATTCTTAAAGATACAGCTTTAGCATGGCTACAATAAATAAAAGATAGAGTGAGTAGTAATAAATAACAAATAAATAACTTATAGGAGCAGCGATGGCCGAGTGGTAAAAACCGCGGTCTCCGACGCGACCGATACCGAGTTCAAATCCTCGGCGCGCACCTCTGACAAAGAAATTTGTAATGTGCGCATTTATCGCTGCTCCACGGTGATGGAAAATATCGTGATACTTAATGTTCGATAATCGATGTTCTCCATCACCGTGCATGTGGTGGACTATGGCCTAAAGCCTTCTCAATTGTGAGAGGAGACCTGTGCCCAGCAGTGGGACATAAAAAAAAGGTTGCAAAAAAAACTTATAAACAGCGTCAATCGTCCGAGTTGCCTTTTAAGCAAAGGGTCAGACTGAAAATCAGCGCCATGGTAATGTATTTTACCATGGCATACGCTGAGTCCAGATCCCATTCGCAGTGCATTGTTGCAGCACAGATTTTATACATAAAGTCAAAAAGTATAAAAAGAATGTTTTTTTTTTGTTTTGGTAAGCTTATTTTTTATTTTATTTTTTGTGTTGTTATATCACGTGTACTTCATGTGCGAATAAATTTGTTTGTTTCTTTCTTTCTTCTGAATGGAGGCTACATGATGTATTGTGGGAGGTTGTATGTTAGTTATGTATGTGTTATATACTGGTGTCCGGTGATTGTGGGTTTTCGAAATCAAACTTAATTTGGTTTGTAACACACTAATTATTTTATTAATTAAAAAACTTATGGAGCTACGTACCATCAGTCTAGGTAGCAAAACGGAAGAGGAAGTGGTAGGGAGGTGTAGACACACCATGGAGCGTGCCACAGATTACACTTTATTACTACAGATTATAGTTACAACAGTGAATATACTTACAACAGTATGTATGTCAGTTATCACACATTTTTTAAATACAGGTTTTTAAAATATTAAGTACTAGTGGATCCCGCAGACGTTGTCCTGCCTTAAAAGTTTTGTAAGAGGATTAGTTTCTTTATCATCTCAAGGGGTTTTTATGTTACTGTTAAATAAAAAATTAAAAACGAACAGTGACAGATGAACTGTTATTCAGACTATGTCAAACTTTTGGACGATGGCGCGAAGAACCAATGGACTTCTACTAATATTTGATTTGACGACCCGTGTGGCCCAATGGTTACCATGCCGGACTGCTAATTGAAGGGTCCCGGGTTCGATTCTCGGCGAAACAGAAATTTGAATGATGAGTTTAAATTTCTGTTCTCGGTCTGGGTGTTTGTGTATCTGTCTTTGTATGTGTCCATGGTACCGACGACACAGAGTATATACACCCTACTGTGGGGCTATGAGTGTGAAACGTTTAAACGTTTATTTCAAGACCAAAATTAGCCATATCGGTTCAGACGTTCTTGAGTTTTAGCGAGACTAACGAACAGCAATTCATTTATAGGTATAATATATATATAAAGATTCGAAGAACATTATATTCATTTATTATGTAAAAATAATAATTTATAATAATTATACTATAAAAAACATGACTAAGCCAAAGACAATACTATAACTTTATTAATCTATGAAATGAAATAAGAAACATAAAAATTTTCTTTTCATTTAATACTGAATGGCTAAAAGGATTTTTATACAATGCCTTAAAATGAATTAAAAAAATAAGTAACAAAAAAGTCAGACGTGACAATTTTGATAGCTGCGTGAAAATATAAATAAACAAACACCGAAATTAAATAATTTTGTAAAGAAATACTATAGGAAAAGTAAAGTATAAGAATAAAACAATAGAATATCAGTTATAAAATATGATAATGGACGTCAATGAAGTAAGTAATAACATGAAGTGTATTTATAACAGTACACGGCGCATTTCATTCATTCCATTTATTCCCGTGGGAATGAGATATTTTCACGCGGCAAAAAGTAGCCTATGTTCTTTCTCAACGTCCTTTCTATGTTTATGCCAAATTTCATCAAAATCGGTTCAGTGGTTTAAGCGTGAAAGAGTAGCAGACAGACAGACAGACTTTCGAATTTATAATATAGTTTATTGTTATAATAATGTTTTGTAGTGTCAGTATAAAACTAGTGTCACTGAAATAGATGTTATTTATCCTAAAATAACAGTTGTATCATACTAAGTTACTATGCAAGAGTTGTCTACATAACACTAACAAATATTGCAGTAGTTGTAAATCAAAAACATCTAAGTACCTTTTATTTTATACCAAGCAATTAAAACAATTATAAACAAAACCAAACATACAGTTATTAAAATAAACAGTGCTTATAAGACGGTTATTAGTGTTATTTTATTACTGTACTGGCGTCCACTCATTTTATTAGTATAACTAGAGCCCTACTTCATCCACTTGGACTTAAGTTTTAAAAAAAATCTAAAATATAAGTAGCCTAAATTACTTGTTATTATATTAGCTACCTGCCAGTGAAAGTCCCGTCAAAACCGGTCCAGCCGATTCAGAGATAAGCCGTAATAAACAAACAGACAGAAAGACAGACAGACAGACAAAAATTGTAAAAAAGATATTTTAGTATGTGTAACGTACATATATACATTCATAAATTGCACCTTGAAGGGTATGCAGACACCTGCGATACAAGTTTTTAACTTAGTGTAGGGTCTGCGGCACAGCAAATAAATGTACATGTAATATGTTATGTAGAGCTTATGTGTTAAATGTATTGCAATATTATTGTCATATTTGTAACTGTGTGTAAAGAAATAAATCTTATCTTATCTTATTTATGCATGTATTTACTATATTTATTTCAATAATATAAACTGACACTCCAATTTTATTTATTTGTATAGAAAAAGCTTGTGAACGCGTTGAAGTCTAATATTTCGGCGATAATGTTCGACCTTGATTTCAATACATCTTTTCTCGATACAAACGCTTTCGACTTGGTTTATAACACTTGAATATTTTTTTCCCAGAACAGATAATAATATGGTTACTTTATATGTGCATAAAAGTGCGGCTATGTTATGAAGTTAGGTTAAATACGTATATATACAAATATATAATATAGTATATATACAAATATATAATATATAAAATTATATATACAAATGTATAAATACAAAT
This sequence comes from Pyrgus malvae, assembly GCA_911387765.1. Taxonomy (NCBI): domain Eukaryota; kingdom Metazoa; phylum Arthropoda; class Insecta; order Lepidoptera; family Hesperiidae; genus Pyrgus; species Pyrgus malvae. Next base: position 669,952 of record OU426960.1, on the reverse strand, counting down.
AATAATATGCAATATTCGCAATCAAAACGTATTATGGTGTGTCCTTATTCACGCAGTAGCCCTTCCATATAAGAAACAGCACATAAACAATAAAAAATATACACGAACAGACGTACTACCTCATCATCAGCGTTATAGACTCTACCAAGGTTGGCTGCAACCCTTTTTACGTCCCAGTGCTGGGCACGGGTCTCTCCCCATTGTTGGGGAGGCCTGGAGCTTACTCCACCACGCTGCTCCAATGCGGGTTGGTGGAGATGCGGGTTTAATTTAATATTAATTTTTATTTTAACCAACCCGCTGTCGGATGTTTTCAAACCGCCCATAAGGCATCCGACAAGGTTTAACGATTGTTATCTATCGACAACAACCGGGACCGACGGCTTAACGTGCCCTCCGAAGCACGGAAACGCGCATGAAATTTTTTGCCACTAGCGGTCACCCTTCTCACACCCGACCGCGCCCGTTTGGCTAAGTCGCATAGATCGCTTGCGTTCAATGCTAGCCGCCGGGCCATGCGCGCTTTATACTACTGCTTCATGCTACTACGGTTACTCCTGAGGGCCCACTCTGTACGCCCGTATCCGAAACTAAGTGAATTTTCGGGCCTTATTTTTGGATTAGATTGAAGAAATTCTAGCAATATTATTCATTCAATAGCTTAATGTCACCAATAACAACGCTTATCTTATTAATTCATGAAAAAGAATCGATCTGAGTATGCTAAAAATGATTCCGAAAATGTTAGAACTTACGGACGAATGCTTACAGAATGGGCCCTCTGTGTTTTTGTTATATGATGAGTTATTTTTATAGACTGAAAAAAGGCTCCAAACGGGCTTTGGGATCTACGCCTCTATCAGTCACTATTAATCCAATCCAAGCCTATCCAGCCTCGATGACATACTCCTATCAGAACTCTGTGCTACTTACCAGATCCCACTTTAATTAAAAACGAGATCATAAAACTCAAAAGATTAAAGAATTAAGGAGATCGAGGGTTTTTCATGGTTTTACCACCAACGGTATTCGGCGATTAGACACAAGTGTTAGCCACAGACGACCGGCGAAGGTGCTGCTCTGAGGCTTAGCGCCCTGATTAACTTTTTGCATTTAACGTCCTATTAAGACGTGGTTTTCACGGAAAGTCCGCGAATTTCCAGCAATTACACGCACCGCCGCGCCGGGACTGTCCGCGCGATTGTTCACACTACTGTCACTACTATTAAACATCACTTTTAAGGCCACTGTCAACGTAGAAGCGATACGTACATAGATTTGTCTAGCTTAGATAAAATCCACGTACCTACACTCTTTCAATATTCATCACCACGTTACATAGATAGTAAAAGATTATGTTAACAAAATACCACAACCTTCCGTTATTTCAAGCAAATGGCTTGCAACCTATACTTACATACCAATTTAGGATCTAAAACCCCCCACAAAATATACTTACATCTGGGTGGCTGCAACCCTTTTTGCGTCCCACTGCTGGGCTCGGGTTTCTCCCCGATGTTGGGGAGGCCTGGAGCTTACTCCACCACGCTGCTCCAATGCGGGTTAGTGGCTAACCCGCCGTCAGATGTTTTCAAACCGCCCTATAAGGCCTTCGACTAGGCTTATCGACTGATATCTATCGACAACAACCAGGAACGACGACTTAACGTGCCCTCCGAAGCGAACGCAAACGCGCATGAAATTTTTTGGCACTAGCGGTCACCCATCTCACACCCGACCGCGTCCGTTTTGGCTTAGCTGCATAGATCGCTTACGTTCTATGCTCGCCGCTGGGCCATGCGCGCTTCGCATACTTACATCTATCGATTCTAATCAGCTTAACATAAGTAGGTTAGGTCTTAAGAGACATTCACATTGCACTTTGTCCACTTGATACCTAGTTTGGAAAACTCTAATCGCAAATATGTCGCAAACTATGTTATGCATGTAAAGTAAGTGAAAAGGCACTTGAAAATAACTGGCTGCAACCCTTTTTGGGTCCCACTGCTGGGCACGAGTCTCTCCCCATTATTGGGGAGGTCTGGAGCTTACTCCAACACGCTGTCCCAATGCGGGTTGATGGAAACTAGAAAATAACTAGTCAATAATAATAAAGTATAATAATTGTGTCTGTGTAACAAAAACTTTGCAATGTATTATAGTAATTTAATAATTTTTTTCTGTTAATAACTAAGTACCGAAAAAATCAAAACTATTTTGTATTACCTACTAGCAATACGAGAACTGCACTGAAAAAAATAAATAAAATTTTTATCCCCTAAACACTTCCTAGTTTTTCCACCCTTACCTCTTAAAGCAGTGCTCTGTGATATTTTAAAATACATGAGTATATGACTTTTCTTTCAAATTTCTGCCTCGCCGGGAATCGAATCCAGGTCCCTCCGATCGGCAGTCTGGCATGGTAACCATTACGCCACACGGGTCGTCGAAAGAATCGGTCAGGAGCGGTCTCTAGCTCTTACGTTGGTCCAATTTTCAACCTTTTAGTGCGGGTCCCACTTTGTCGGTAAGCATTTTCCCAGTTTGTCTCTAAGCGGGCTAGCTCTGGGATATTTTATATCTTTACATAGTCGTCAAGTGGCCGACGGGCTTAATTCTTAAGCGCGAACACATTGAAGCGTATCACGGACAATGCCAAAACAGACCTGATTCGGTCCGTCTGCGTTTGCGCATGGAAATACCGCCTCGAGCCTTCAACTTCATCCACGGGTTACCCGCCATTCCCACGAGCAATGCCTCGTTAGATAAACTGATTATTATACTCGTAAATTGATTTATCTCAACTAAACTATTATTGGCGGGTTGAGTAAGTTAAACCCCTTTGTTGTGGTTTTGTGGCGCATTATGAAAGAAAGAAAGTGCATTAGTTTTGAATTTAACACTTGAAGAACTAAAGTTCTAAAAAACTATAAACAAAATGGTTTATCAAACTTTTATTTGCACTTGTTGAATTGAATGTGAATAATATTACAGATTGCTTATTTATATTTATTTATGGCTGCGGCTGTCTGCAACCCTTTTTACGTCCCGGTTAATGCTAGGCTTGTCTAGGCTGTCTTTCCCCATTATTATTCCACTACGCTCTCCAGTGCGGGTTGGCGGAGACGCGGGTTAGTAGGCCACCTGCTATCGGATAATTTTAAACCTGGCAGAAAGCTTCCGACTAGGTTAGGTAGGACTGCTTAACTGCACTCCAAAACATTGTAACGTGCATGAATTTTTGTCACTAGTGGTCAACCCAAAAATATTAAAAAATGTCAATTTCTATGGGTCACCCTACCGCGTCCGTTTCGCTTAGCTAAATACATAGATCGCATGCGCACCCCTTTAATATTAAAATATTGATACCTGATAAAATCTTGAAAAGGTAAGTATAACGTTCAACTAGCTATGTTTCAACGATATAACTTATACTTATTGCCATCTGTTTTATGACGTCTATTATGACGACTCGTGCGGCGTAATGGTAACGATGCCGAACCGCCGATCGGAGGGTCCCGGGTTCGATTCCCGGCGAAGCAGAAATTTGAATGATAAGTTTATATTTCTGTTCTCGGTCTGGGTGTTTGTGTTTCTGCCTTTGTATATGTTCATGGTACCCACGACACAGGGTATATATCTACCCTACTGTGGGACTATGAGTGTGAAACGTTATTTTTTTTATTAATATTAATTTTTATATGATTTATCAATACCTATGTATGTAAGTACTTACCACACTGCCAAGTATTCCATTTTTTTTACTAATGTAGGTAGTTGGTACCAATAAATATCAGCAAAGCCATAATTGACTTCTAATAAATACATTGGGTCGCAACCTCCCGACGGTTTTCGCAGAGATCCGTATAAGGCCTCATGAGACACGACCGAATCAGATCGGAAGTTCGGAAGGGCCCGACGCATACCAGACGCCGCAGTCATGGGAACTGCCTGCAGGGCGGTGCAGGGTGGGACTTCGTGGAAATATGTGGAAAGGTGAAAATTTGCGAAATGTTCAACGGGTGATTCGCAATATATCTGCAGCAAAAAATAATCTTTATATTAATATAACTCTATCAGCGAAAATGAAAAAAAAATTTAATATTCAATTACAATCGCTTACAATAGATGGTTTAGATGTCAAGAGGTGTGTGTCGTACCAGAAGTTTGTACTCTTTAATAAATATCTGGATATTTTTCAAAAGCAATTTTATGTATGATTAATGATTATACCTTTATAGTCTAGTCTAGGAGTAGGTATAGTAAAATTACAAAAGTAGCAATGTAAAAACGCTTTACACTGAGGATCTGCGCCACATGGACCAAAGACACTCTTACTTAGGGCCTCGTTCAACATGTCCAAGTAAAGTGTTGATTAGTTACGTCCCAAGTACAGTTAATTGGCAAGTAAAAGCTATGAGTACGGGTCAGTTTATCTTTATATGATTCTACTAGAACATCGTGAAATTGAAATTGAAGTTTCGGGTGACTAACCGACAATTAGCGTACTTGTCACTTTACTTGAAGGTGGTGAAAGAGGACCTTAGATAATGAAAATTTTAAAAGCATCCTAAGGATAGAAATTATAATTTATCATTTGTTCATATTTACTTGTCACTATTTATTCCGTCATATTATTTTTGTTTATTATTCTAGTTCTCTATACTTTTTTATTTAACCCATAGGTATAGGTAGATAATACGTAAGGTATTAAGTAAGTTTGTAATGCATTCCGCATTACAATCGGAAATGGTCGCCATTTGGTCGCCATGCTACAAAGCGCATCTTATGACATCGGCGACGACGCATTATAAAATTCTGAGAAGCTTTTGGGGCTTTTGCGCTTTTGGCGCCAATGCTCGGAGTTTCGAAGCAAATTTATGAGCTCGATAATATAATATTCTTATTTGTTTTCAATGCAACGTACATCGGAAGTTTTTGCATTCCTTATAATTTACACTAAGAGAAAACCGTAGCAAAAATTGGTTAGGTTATCAATTCGTCGGAATCTACGTTTTTTATGTTTGTTGGCAGATTAGTATTTCGATTTGGACGATTCGAATTGATATGAAAGTATATTTTTCATTTTTCAAATCAATGCTAGCAATTTCACTGCAGTGAAACAAAGATATCATTTAGGTAAGAACCTACACATGCGTTTTTAGACTAAGTAGAGATATTATCGTTTTCAGATTTCAGTATGCTACCTACATTTATGAATAAGACACATACAAAAATATCTATACGGAAACCCTCGCCTTAAATAAGAAGTATACAATATATGTACAGATCATTTTCTTCGTTGAAAAACCGCAACCAACAATAAAGGCCACAGAACCTGCACGATGCAGTACACCAAGCTGCAGATATGCCAACATTACTCTCACTGCAGCCACTGACCATCCGACGATAACAGTGGGAGGAACCTGGAATAAGGCTCGCTGAAGGCAATGCAAGCGCCTCTTACTGCGCCCTACATTCCGTTACTACGTGATTAAACCGAGGGTTTCCGTGAGACGCAAAGCACCACTGTTCTCTATACAAAACGCGACAAGCGTGATACTAAATTAGGACTAACTTAGAGATAAAAGGGGAACTTTTTGAAACATATCACACTTCGCTTTATTTGTATGCGACACTTACTCTAGAATTGCTTCAGCTTCCGACGCCGATAAATCTACACTAATATTATAAAGAGGAATGATTTGATTGTTTTTATTTGATTGTTTGTATTGAATAGGCTTCGAAACTACTGGACCAATTAGAAAAACTCTTTTACCATTAGAAGCCGACATTATTCCTGATGAACATATGCCACTTTTTACCGCGAGAAAATGCTTCATTCCTACCGGAAAACGGGTAATATATCGTCTTACGTTGTTTTTCTAATGGATGAAAGAAAGTTAAAGACTTAGAAATCTTTTTTGGTTAGATATACCCTGGAATAGCACATAGGCAATTTTTTATTCTACGGAGACCCATAAAACGTGTCCACGCAGGCGAAGACGATGGCGAAAGGCAATTTTTTTGGAGATTTTTACATTTTTTTTCAGAACAATGTTTGCAATATTTTTCACTGCAATGAAATAAAGATTATCATGTACCTACGAGTACATAAGTTTTTAGACTAGTTTTTTTTTTCAGATTTTAGTATGTAACATGTCATCTATTCTGAACCCTGGCCTTAAATGTGAGGTGTACAAATCAATCTCTTCATTGCATAGCTGCACAATTAACAACAAAGGCCTGAGAACCTCCAAGATGCAATACATGAATACACAACGTGCCGGATATGCCCACATTCCTTTCACGCTGCAGCCACTGAACTTCTAACGAAGGCGGTGGGAGGAGCCACCGAGCTAGCTTAAGGCCCTCTAAGGGCGATCGCCTCTTACTTCGCTCTACATTCTGTTACTGCGTGATTGAGGCAAGGGTATACAAATCGCAATAAGCATGATACACAAACACACATATATGAGCATGTTAGGATGAAAATAGGATAAAATTAGCGATAAAAGGTTGAATTTTCGGAAATAGGTATTATCTGTACAATTCCGTTTTATGTGACACTTATTCTGGTATTTTAGCTTTCGACGACGATTTGACTTTATATGAAGCAAGAATTTTAATTATTCAGGTCAAGTTTGCAATTTTTTTACAGCAATGAAATAAATATTACAGTATTAAAATACATAAGTCCTTAGATCAAAAACTAAAATACCTATGTATCATTTTTTTCATAAAACACATATTATTATAATAAAAAAAATACCATCTATTCGGAAGCCCTCGCCTTAAATAAGAGGTAGGTATACAAATAATTTTCTTCGTTACATAATCGCAATTAACAATAAAGGCCAGAGACCACCAAGATGCAATCCATCAACCTCCGGATATGCCCACATTCCTTCCATGCTGCAGCCACGGCACATCTGACAAAGGCAATGGGAGGAGCCTGAATAAGGCCTTCTGAAGGTGATCGCCTCTTACTACGCCCTACATTTTGTTAATAAGCGGTAAGCGGTAAAATATAATTTGCAGTAAACGTCTGTGTATCCAAAATAATATATTTCGTCTGCTGTATGTGTATATTATATGCGATCATGTGCGTACCGTGGCAGGGTGGCAGCTGCCCTCCCCCTGGATCAAAGTCCAAATTCAGAGATTCAAAAATCTCCCACAGATCTCCCAAACGAAAAAAGAATCCTATAAAGTATAAACTAGACATGCTACCTCCTGCTGTTTCCTTTGTATATTTAGTATAATATGTGCGTGTCTTCGTGTAACGTGGACAGAAAAATTACGCGCGATACGGAGCTTGAAAATATTGCCCCCCCCCCCTCCTTATTAAAAATAGGGGAGAAATCGACGTTTGTAATGGATTTTATATTTCGCTACACCTATAACTTCAACTTTTTTCCACCAACCCGCATTGGACAGCGGGGTAGAGCAGACTTCCGGCCTTCCCAAATATGGGTAGAATCCCGTGGAACGGAAATGAGTTGCAGTCATATTTTCGTAGTAATGTTTTCAGTAGTTATACTTAATAGGTATTTATTTATTTATGTGAAATACCTTAAAACTAAGATTCACAAAGGGTTAAACCTTTTTTTTTTGGTATCGGGGGGGGAAACCTTCAAAAGGTACCCGACACCTTGGGAGAGGATACCGGGTTATGTGGGATTTGACCGCACTAAAACCCCCTCGGTGGCCTGCCTCTGCGTTTGTGAGGACTCCGGGATCTCCATAGGAACGCACCGGTGTCCTCCACGCGCGGCGCCCCAGAACGGGCCCATCTTCGGGAGAGCAGATGTGCTCTCCTGCACCTTCAGGTGTTCACGGCGGCATGCGGCCACGCATACACCGCCGTCCCTCCCGGGGCTGCTAGCTGGACGGGTCAAGCTCCCACTCTCACCGTCCGCATCCCCGGATGCCCCCTTTTAGTCGCCTCTTACGATCAGGCAGGGGATACCGTAGCTCTATTCTTAATCCCGAAGCTACAGGGACTAAAATGCCTAATGCAGGGTCGACCGGGAGACAATGCATTGGCATTGTACTGGGTGATGTTTTTTTTTTAAATAAATATCTTTGGACAATTCACACAACACCATTTGATTCCAAACTAAGCAGAGCTTGTGCTATGGTAATCAGAAAGCTGATAAACATACTTATATAATTCTAAATACATACTTAAATAGATAAATGCGAGAGCGATTTTCCTTCACACGACCTTCCATAGCTCCTTGCCGCGCCCCACTTAAATCTCTCCTCAACTATCAGTCTTTTAGAACTCACTGTTACTCCCGCTCCTTCACTGTCAACTCGGTCAGACTGTGGAATTCACTACCACGTAATATCCGTCAAACCAAAACTTTATCTGTATTCAAGCGTCGTGTCAAGAACCACTATCTTTCCTTGACATAGAATGTCATATTTACTACAGTTTATATGGTATTTATGTTCTTTTGTTTGGTATTTATTGTATTGTATTTATATTATTATTGTATTGTATTATATATATATATCTATGTATATATATGTATCTATGTATTCTATAATATCTATTTATATTATATGTACTTATTCATACCATATTCTAGGTTAAGTATTTAGATTGCGTACACACACTGTACCACTGCAATCCAGCTCTCCAGTTACAGGTCTGCTGGAAGAAATTTCTGTTGGAATAAGCAGTACCTTTGTACCATATTTCATTTAATGTTCCTTACTTTATAACATTACTGTGTACAAAAATCGTAAAATAAATAAATAAATAAAATAAATTAACACCCAGACACAGAACAAACAGTCATGTTCATCACACAAATATTTGTCCTGGGTGGGAATCGAACCCACGACCTCACGTTTCATAGTCGGCTCATCACCCACTACGCCACGAAGGCTGTCTTTTGTCTTCTGTGTTTTGAAGGCGTAGACGTAGGCTTTTATAATAACCAAACTACAGGAAGAGGAACAGAGGATAAAAAGAAAGGAAAAAATGTTAAAGTAGAGTAATAAATGTAATAACAACATAATAAAATACACAAAATAATAAACTTACATATAGACATACATACATATGTACATACACACATACATACATTCATATATACATACCAAAGATATTGGAAAATACAAGTTGGAAACCGTTCTCAGAAGATGATCCCGCAGGCTCTGTCTGCGACCTATATTCGGGGAAATTTAATTGTCTGTGCCACCTTGTGCTTGACGACTTTCATCAACGGGGTGACGTCAGCATGCGCCTGCCCTTTCCATTGCATAAAGCTTCTTGGAATTTTTTTAACACGCTTTTATTAGCTTGGCCTATATGTATGTGTTGTGTATTACGTTCGGTATGTATGTATGTAACGGAATCTTTGAACGTGATCTTGACCGACTTTGAAACGTCGGATTAATTTGAATCTTTACATACTCATCAAGGACCTACAATGCAATATACAAAATACATAATGGTAAATAATTTACCTAGTTTAAAAAGCTAAAAAAACACGCTTTTGTGAAAAAACGAACTAAAAAGTAAAAAAAGACGAAAATACACATATTTTATTATTTCAAAAGCTTATTAAGATATCTAAATGATAATCCTTCTACTAATATATAACTAATGACACAATGCACTCCACGCTTTTTTTTAATACGTACATTTTCTTCTTATTTTTTACTTTTTAGTTACTCATTTCACAAAAGCGTGTTTGTTACTTATTATTTACCATTAAGTAGAGGTTGGTGACTACATCGATTTTATAAACTTACCAAGAACAATTTAGAGGAAAAGTTTTCGATTTCAGACATTGGAAATTGCTTTCCAACTAATAAATAAATCGAAGTTCTGTACTTTTTAAATGATGCCTTAGAATAATAACGTTAACAACGTCAGTCTTCATAGAAGGGCGATGTTAAAATTGAAGCACTAAATAGATTCCTACAGCTGTCACATCTGACAAACAAAATATTTTTATTTTGACCAAATTAACTTTAAAGTACTACAAAATATTGAAAACACTGTGAAAAGTTATTTTATTAGATTTCTTTTGGTTTTATAAAGTGTTGTGATAAAATTTAATCTTTTAATTTTAATCCATTAATGGCACCAATCTACACGCTTAATTTGGGCGCGCGAACTTGGTTTCTATAATGTGATTGTAGTTATTCTAAGAATGATTCATTGTTGTGCTATTACATTTGATAAAATACAATCCTTTAAAAAAGGAATATGCGTAGCCATTTTGTAAACTAAAAAATTCCATAAAAAACAAAAGATGAAATTATTAGCAAACTTAAACACGGCGGTGTGTTTCTTCTGTTTCTGAAAAGACCATTAGGTCCTAAAGAAAATACGTTACAATATTTCACAATAGGCATGATGACAGATTTTTAAATACCTTTCCTTATTGTAGGTACACGTCTCCTAGTTTCGAAAAAAAGTTTATTTCAGCAGTAAACTTAAGCTTTAACCTAAAACGTGGCCGATTGCTGTATTTCATACTTTTATTTTATTGAAAATCTTATTAATCCTAATATTTATATTAAAACGGGGTCATATTTTAGAACTTTTTTAGCATATATTTTTCTGAAAAACCATTTATTCTCTGATTCTTTAATAGTGTCATCATGCCCATTCTGGTAATTTTTTAATATTCGTTAGCCACTTTAGTTTACTATAAGTTTTTACTTTTTTAATAAAGATATAATATTATTAAACCAAGATATTCCCGAAGATAGGATGTGGTACAGAAAGATATTTAACAAACCCACACTTATTCTATTTTCTCATTTTAAATTAAGATACGACTAGGAACAGCAAATGACTCTTATTTTTGTCATTAAACTTTACAATATATTTTTTAATTATGGCTATGGCCTAATATTTACAAGTAGGTACCTCATTAAGCAAGTATACTTAGTTGAAGAACTACTGTAGATGGTACCTAATACAGGGTGGCATGCATACCGCCCTGAGCGGTGCGTCGCGCTCCATAGATGACCGCACACCACCCGACAGGCTTCCGAGAAACTGACTCACCAGGGTACAGTTCGCATTCGTTGGAGAAAATGGAGACAGGCTCACAAAGTTATATAAGTATTATAAGTACGTACGTTTTTTTTAATTGAATGGAGTAGCAGACGAGCAGGCTACGTGGTGTTAAGTGGTCGCTGCAGCCCATGGACATCTACATACAACCTCAAGCAAGCATAGGTAAGTCTTGTCTGAGGTCGTATGTAGTTGCGCTGCTACTTTGGAGGCTGGTGGTCGCCTCATGTAAGTGTGGCCGGCAACTGCACCTTTCCACCGAAACAATTGGTTCACGGCAGAAGTAGGTGCAACGGTGGTTCTTCCCCGCCGGGCAAACCATAATAGTTCTACCACTTTACAGTTCCGTCACAAGATTTTCCGTTGTTAAACACCTTTTATTATAAACTGACTACTGGATTGTCATACTTATTCGTTTTCTACTATTCTACAAAGACCGAAAGCGATTTTAAATTGAAAAGTATAATCTGCAAGGAACACCATTTAATTAATGGTAAAGTGGTAAAATTTAAATTAATGGTGTTCCTTGCAGAAGTGTGAAAAATTAAATAAACACTGTATTTGTCATAGAACAACGAGGGCTCTAATAGGGGTACTATCTGTCCTATATAGTAATAATACTTAAAATAAAGTAAAATATACAGAAAGTCAATCTGACTATCCAATATAATAAACATTACAATCTGAAATTTTAATATTCGGTTTTTTCAGCAATTGTTAATGTCTTCTTGCTGGATACAGTTCCAAGTTAAATAAAAATATCTCTCACGAATTTTATACGCAGTTGATCAAGTGCAAGTTGGTTTAGATTTAGAATTTTAGAGATTAAAGATCATGGAGAAATTTCATGTTATTCTTACACATGCACGGCGATGGAAAACTTTGTGTCGTACGTAAATAAGAGAAAATTCTGGGTAGGACTGTTTCGAACATGAATCATACGCAGCCTATTCACACATCAATCAAAGTGTTTTTGTAGTCACCGCAAAATCTTAACATCAATTCGCCGCCACCCCTCGGCGGTCCAATCATGCGTCATCTTCAATTACCCATTACCAATAAGGCTCTTTCCTAGAAAACCTTGCAATTACTGAACTTTAGACATAATATGTCAACATTTATTGGTCATTTTTTCATTTGTGGTGAGATGACGGCCACTAATACGTCATTTGGAGTTTTGGCGGGAAGTTGGAAAAGACATATCGTGCTTTTGTTTTATTTTCACTTTACTGGTGTATTTTTGAATAATAGCGGATAAAATAGGTGGCGTTTTCTTCGGTGCAGGTTGATTACAGTGCACGAGTGTTGTGAAATAAAATAACAGTGCGAAAATATGTTTTTCCAGCTTGCCTCCAAAATTCCATCGTTTACGTTCCGGCAAAAAAGCCATCGCTTTACTTGAATATCTAACTGACTTCACTGACTGATTACTGACGACATACTGACTTAATCTATTAATAATAGATCGTCCTCATCCAGTTTCTATGAAACTGGAAAAAAGTGGTGCAAAAATTATATCTACTTGACAATGGCAATATGCCTTAGAGCATCAAAGTGACTGACTCACCCTTCAGGAGAGACAGCATAGCGCCTCGCTTCGATACATAATTTTTGTGCCAAATCTGGTGCGGGGAAAGAACGCAAACATTTTAATTTTGTCACACATTCACAAATATTCTTTCATCGCTACAGACGCATACATTTCTAAATATGTCAATTTCAATTAACAACGTCATTTTCTATGCACCGTCAACACTGACACCGACACACACTGACACAATAGTTGTATAACTAGAAGGCACATTGTGCATGGACGTTGGGACAAGGGGTTCGCCTGTAAAGGCCACTTCCTCTGACGGGTGTCATACCTTGATGCTTTAAGCAATATGCACAAAGTTTGCGATGCCATTGTTGAAAAAAAAATCTTTTATTAGTAGTACCAGCTAGTCTAAAGCAAAAATGTATTTATATTATTTATTTATTTATTTTAATTTGCACGAATTAATTCAAATTACAAAATAATAATGATAATTCTTTGTTAACAAAAACCACTGCCTTTCACAACTTCAATCTGGCTTCCATGTCGGACACAGCACAACCACTGCTCTTCTCAAGGTGACGGAGGACATACTCGTACGTGTGGGCATGGAGAATACACTGATCACTGTTCTTGTTCTTGTGCATTTCACGAGTGCTTTAAACATGGTTGATCATGATATTCTTCTTGCCTTACTCCTTCACCATAATTTCTCTTCTCTCTCTATCAACCGGTTTTCCTCTTACCTTCGCGATCGTTAACAGGCGGTTCGCTTCTGTCGGTGTACTCTGAATGGAACCATCCCTTGTGTTGTGTACCGCAGGGTGGAATCTTGTCGCCTCTTTTGTTCTCCATTTTAATTAATTCCCTCTCTTCTTCCCTTGGCTGCTCTAACCACTTTTACGCTGTCGATCTTCAGATCTACGTACGAACTGATGTAGAGTCATGCCATTGCTAAAATTAACATAGATCTAATTCGTCTGTCCATTTGGTCCGAAAAGCACGGTATATTAGTTAATCCTAGCAAATTTCAAGCTATTACAATTGGGAGATTGACAGCAATATACTTTGTTGTTGATTGTAACAATTTGTAACTAATTTATTGCTTAAAAATATACAGAAAATAATAAGCAATCTATCTGACACACACACAAGTATCTGACACTAACCAGCATAAAAAAATGATGTATAGAAGAAATTAAAAAGCTAATAGGCTATAATTTTCTAAGAAGATAGTAGAAAAGGGATTGTGATGGAGTATTCGATTCGATCGTCAATATGTATCGTCAGACATATCACATTTCATGAGGATATCCTTCTTGTTACGTACCTACTGTTAACGAGGCTAACTTATATTATGTAATCTGTGGTGCATGTCTGGACGTGAAGACTAGTGGCGCCATCTAGAAAAAGAAGTAGAGAAAGCGGGGATACATGCGTCGCAGTATTCTCTCGACCTTGAATAATTTGTGCAATTCATAAAAGTATTAAACCGGGCGATTTTCACATTGATTTGTCATTTCAGAATTATATTTTATACTACTTAGCCAACAACCTTTTGTTTGCTTTGTTTGCACTTTACGCACTCAACATAAGACTTAAAGGAATGCAACTTGAATGGTTCAACTGGGGAAGTACCTCACACCACTTCACACATTTCTGACGAGAATAAGTTGTTTCGCTTCTTTGGAAACCATGTATGAACCTACTAAAGTTATCCCAGTACCTTGGCAGACATATCGGATTGGAAAACCATGTAATCGGAGTGGAATTGCATGTATTAATATTGCAAGATCTCGTAGAGTGGAACAGTCGGATCGGAGTTCCGCGAGGAGCCATCTTAGGAGCTTTCTACTCTCCGAAACTTCCAAGTGAGTGCTGCCAAGAAATACACCATCGTTCTTCCAAAGACGCTAGCTGCATGGTTCGAACTCTCACTCTAACCCCTCACAAGTCTCACAACTCTGAGTTTTCTCTCATTTTCTCACATTTATCGTGTCCTACGACTGACCGAGGCTGTACCTTCTTTACTTATTTTTCTATGTTTTCTTCTTTATTTTAATCAAAATCACAAATAATCCGTAGCGAAGTGAAACGCGTAGTGGTAGGCACGTAGCCCTTTACATAACACTAGCTTGGACTGTATACCCAGGGCTAAGACAATAAGCCGCGGCCGGAACCGAGCCGAGACGAATTACCTTTTTCCAATATCTTTGAATGGCCTTTGGGCCCTTAAGGTAATGTTTACTGTGTTCGTAACGAACTTTTTTTTTACACAAGCCGTACTCTACATGGCTATGTCTTTGCTTTGGCTCAATAGCCAACCCATTGCCTACCCATGCTGGAACGCAAAATGTTCATGAAATCCTCGGCGCGCAACTCTGACAAAAGAAATTTGTGCGCATTTCATCGCTACTTCAAGGTGATGGATGGATAATATTGTGATACTTAATTAATTACGATTTTTTCCAATGCCGAGCATGCCTGACTCATAATTTCTCGATGTCCACCAATCCGCACTAGACCAGCGTGGTAGACTGTGGCCTAAATACCTCTCACTTGTTAGAGGACACCGCCCGCCCAGCAGTGGGACATAAAAAAAGGTTGAAAAAATATTAATTAAAATTTAAAAAATATATATTGAAAAAACTTACTTAACTACTAAATACTTAAATACACCTATTGTTGGAAGCTCTTCTACGAGCTTAAATAAAGAGTAAGAAGATACTCTGTTTGGTGCGTCAATTCAAGGCATAAATGAGGTAGGTATCTATCTAATCCTAAGTTTAAAGGATACTGATTTTATTGGTAAAAGTCACAGTTGATTTAAAGTTTATTAAACTTTGGAAAGAAATGAAGTTTAAATGATCAAAAAATTATCTTTAAACCAATAATGACTTTTATCAGAATTATTACTAGATGACCCCGCAAACTCCTTACTGCGTTTAAATGTTTGGGGTGGTCCACCCTTATCACTTAGGGGGATGAAAAATAGATAACAAACTATTTTCAGACCTATCAAGTGTGAATATAAAATTTCATCAAAATTGGTTCAGCCATTTCGGAGGAATATGGTAACAAACACTGTGACACGAAATTTGTATATAAGAGATTTTACCATTCATTGTTCTAAAAAAGAGATTTTATATTTTTTGCCATCAGGAAATACAATAAATTGGCTCCACGACAATATTATAAAGTAATGAAAATTCGCACTAGTATGGCTCACCGCACACGTACCTTACGTCACTCGCGAATCGCGCGCTCGCCCGACGGGCCACCGCGAAATCCGTAGCGCTAACTCCGCTTCCGCTCTCCCGCGTTCATACTCTTAACGCATCATTAATGAAGAAAAATTGATTGATTACAAAAAAATGTGGTTCAGGTCCGATGCCTTAACGCGGGCGTGTCTCGCGTCACGTACTACTGCCGCACGGGGCCCGGCGCACGTAGTTGCGTCTCGAAAGCATCTCAAAGACAGGTGTCCACTGTCCATGCATCCATTGTACGCGCACCTGCCCAATTAGACATGTTGGTTTACTATCTGTGAAAAAATACGACCCTTCATAACCAAACACCTTTGTTTTGTTCGTTTTGTGACGCAAGTTCCTTCTAAGCCTTTCACGTAATGGACATTTAAAAATACACATTAAAGGAACCATTGATAAGTAGACTTAAGATTGAAGAAACAATAGACGTAGGTGTATCAGCGTCATTGAAATAGAGAAGGTCGAACTGCTATAATTAAACGTGGCTTAGTATTTATTTACCTATCTTATTAATATAGTGTCAGTTATAAAGGTTTTTAGAGTAGGTCAATTTCAATTAGTTTATATGGTAAGTATATCTACAAATCCGTGCGGTACAAATCCCACGTAACCCGTTATCCTCTCCCAAGGTGCTGGATACCTTTTGAAGGTTTCCCCCCGATACCAAAAAAAAGGTGTACCTATCTATATCAGTCGCAGAGAAAACGAATGGTAGTCGATTTTCCCTAACTTGCTATTTATACCAGAACCGGTGTCGCCAAACAATCCCATCTCAAATATCTGTAAAATATAACAATACATAAACATTTCCTCTGAATGGGTGTGTGTTATTTGAAACTCCGTAATATCAGTGACTTTTGTGGATTTTCATTTTTTAATGTTGCCGAGTATATCTTATACATCTAATAATAATTCTCAACTAAACTCATAAAAACTACTTACCTCTTCCACCACCCATCAACGGCTTTAAAAAGCCCAAGTGCATTTGAAAGGCCCTATCGTATGTGTAGGTACACTCTGAATGTCTCGTCTTCCCACTTCTTTTACAATGATGCGGTCGCCAGAGTAGCAATAAGTATGATCCAAATTATGTACAATATATATTTTAGTCTATGATTATGTAGACCCATAAACAGAAAATATATATAAGAAACAATAAAATCGCGCAAAGGAATTATAAAAACTGTTCTTCGCGACAGTACAAAAAACTAACAGCAATCTTGATGTTATATTATTGTAACACAATTTTACTGGCAACACTCACTGTTCGAAAAAATTGCAACTTCAGGCACGATTGCATCGCGTATACATACATACGCTTTTAATTTGTCTTGCCGTCTTACAACGTGCTTGCTGCAGTACCTCTAGTTTGATACAAGACGTAGCGCAAGGTATAAAATTCATCATGAGTTTTCTAATTGCAATGTTTTAATTTTTTTACGAATTCCCTGATTAATATAGAATCAAAAATTAGCATAACATTTTAGGAAACGTTTGTAAATTTTGAAATTTTTACGGGCTTCCTTAACTTCGTTTTTTCTTGGTTTACAAAATCATATAAGATTAAGTTAGAGCCCTGCGGTTTTTATATTGTAAGGCCGCATTCATACCTTTTAGATCAAACAGGAAAATATTAGCATATAACCGCAGATAGGGAAATGTTTACTAACACAAGGGTCAAGGAACTCGTGACGTAGAGGGTACACGAACTGCACTCAATGGGGTTCGATCATGCGGGAGGCATCCTCGGCCATTGCTTTTTTTCGTGGGCCCGTCGCGGCATGCGCTCGGCTTCCGGTGCGTCATGCTCTTACACGACCTTTTCACCGTACATTAACGGTTTACAAACAAAACATAGTGCCGCAACAAAGCAAAGCCCGTAATGTACTGCGCTGCAAAAGCGCACCTATGTTCGGCATGTCCGGAGTCGCAACGAGCTTAATCCTCCATTTGAGAGGTCCCGCGAAATGACCCGCAATGTAAACACTTCACTTACAGTTGCATTCATTGCGCTTATGCTATCACTTCGTTGACACTATTGTGGTTTAAGTCATCGATGTAGAGGGTTCATGTGGCATTTCCGCCTTACTTAGTTGCCGTGTGCAGTCGTATTAAGATTCGACCCGAATCGTTACGTAGTAAATGCGACCGCAAGAGTGGGCGCGACTGCTGATGACCTTGCGATCTCGTAATATTATGCGACATGCATGTTTTTTACGCGATTCCATCAATTCCATGAATCATTTAAAATTGGGAAATTTTTGAGAATAAAGAGTCTCTCACGGTGACAATGAAATGAAATTACTTATAATTTATTCTTTACATTATTTATATTGGCTGCAACCCTAAATAATTAAATAAGATGAATAGATTTTTTGTGTTTTTGTATAGTATTATGCTTGATATCTAATCTGGAATTTAATCAGTGACGTTGATGGAACGATCGAATTTCTTTCAGCAACATTTCTGATTTACTAAGTTCTTATGTCAGTTAATGAATTCAACAGTGAAACCAACTTAGTTCTCTGAACTGGGTTTTAGGGGAAAATCATTTGAAAAATACGTGTCACTACTACCCAGTAAGGTTGGAAAGGGTCAGAGTCTCAGATTTATAGTTGAAAATAGTATTAGTAGTTTTATTATCTAGTTTTAAAATGTTTGTAGCCGTCTAAAATTTTACTTACACTACATAATTTGCCATTATTAAAAAACAAAAATTTAAGTCAAAAATATTAAATTGTTTAAATAAGTGAAAAAAGGCGTGAGATGGGTGACCGCCAGTGACAAAATAATTCATGCGCGTTTCCGTGCTTCGGAGAGCATGTTAAGCCATCGGTCCCGGTTGTTCCGATAGGTAACAGTCGTGGTGTAATGACGATGGCAATAAACTCAAGTGATGATTAAAACTTCTCTCTAGGATGTGCATTAAAGGACAAGCCATTTTAGCGTCGGTGATCGGTGATTTAGGCGCTACCAAGTATGAATTTAGAGCGGTTACAAACTAGCTTATTAACAATCATAAAATTTGTTTTTTGAAGTTAGTGTACCCGCGAAAAGGCGCGAATTTACATTTTGTGGTACAAAAAGTAACGCTCGTACACATTTTATTCACTAGTTTGTAGTTACGAAACCGCGATGTGGCATTCTTTAAGTCGCTAGTACGCGCGATTGCTATTCCGCGTCCAAGTGTCCAAAGTTGCCAAGTTGCGATGCAGCATCAATACACAAAATCGTCGATCGCAGATACTTAAAGTAGCTAGTCTCGCTTGGCCGTAAGAATCCTTTTTATTAGGTACCTACCAGTTTGACGCACTTTGACGATGAATCAATATTTGTTTATTTATTCAGTTATATTCACTTCCGATCCGGACGTTGTAAAACTTTATACCGTAATTTTGTGTTGCGTCAATCAACACCTTCTCTATAACTTCCTTGGTTAGTGGTAAGTAGTAGAGAATTGCAATCAATTAGATGTCATTTTATCTTTTTAATGCATTGTGACTAAGCGCATACAAATACAAATACAAATCTGCTTTATTGTACACCAAAAATTCAAGAATACAGCATTAAACATATTGCACAATACAGTGTTGACCAAAGGCGGCCTTATCGCTGATAGCGCATATGCTAAGCTAAGGCTATAAATTTTCAGGTACGACGGAATATACCGAAGAAATCATCAGTACATATTTAAGATGAAAGCATTCTGTAAAAATAATTTAAATAAAAAATCAGGATTTTAATTTATATAAAAAATCAGGATTTTTGAAAAGATAAAAGTTTTGTAAGCGATACATATATTAACAAATCATTAAAAAAAAATCAAATTCAAATGCAATAGCCAGAACCCATTTAAATTTTACTGGGCTCCTTTATTAAATTCGATTGGTAAGCAAGTAAATTCGAAAGGGGCCCGACTGTCAATTTCCTGGCTGAAAATTCGCAGTTTAACGAACGAAATTAACGAGAATGGTTCTTGAAAGAACTTTTTTAAATATCCTAAGCAGTTACTCTAAGTTCTAAACCTTTTTAAAACCTTGTTCAACGTGACGTAGTTTTTATCTTTGGAGGAGTAGCCTCCCGGTCCTGCGGCTTCCCGCTGTCTTCTTTAGGTCATCAGTGTACCTGGTTGAGCTGGGCTGGGCGGCCTGTACTCCTTTTGCCAAGACGTGGTCGCCATTCGAGGACCTTCCTCGCCCATCAGTTGTTGGTCCTACAAACAATATGGCCTGCCCATTGCCACTTCAGGTTAAAAATTTTGGGAGCCACATTTGTCGGGAATCTTCGTTCGTCTACGGATATCATCGTTACGGATTCTGTCGCGTAGAGAAATACCAAGTTACCAAGCGTAGCTCTCCCCATAGCTCGCTGAGCGACCTTGAGCTTATGAGAAACGCGCATACTTATTCTTATTTCAGGTATGAAAAAAGCTTCAGCTATAGGTCTAGCGAGACATCAAGTCCACAAAGAACAGGATAAATTTAAGTAACATAATCAAACAGTGTGATAATATTAATTAATCTGATGACCTAAATTTATTTTTAGGTAAAAATTTTTGTTATGTTCCTGTTTTTTCCTGTGCCTGTTTACATCCAATCATAATCACTAATCACCATCAGACCTTGAGTAATCTGCAACACATCTTTGAAGAAATAACATCAATGACGTTATTTAACGTGTTTGTCTAATTCGGGACCAAAAACAACTATGTTCTATTAATAGTTTCACGCGTCAAATGCATGTAAGGATAAAAATTGTATTTTTGTTTTGTTACGCAAATGACGTATTTCGCTAATGCCGTGTTATCCCGAATCTAAAATTAACAACTTAACATCACCGAATTCCCATAGCATAATTTTGAAATAACATTTCAAATGACATCTCGGCAGTGCGTTAGCGACGCGAACATGTGGGACTCATTGCGTGTGACGCGAGAACTTCTTATTTGTCGGCGACCGGTGTCCATTCACACGTACCAAAGATACAAAACATCGAAATAAAATTCATTTTTGGAACACAAATATTCTCTTAATTAAAGTCGATCTTTTTACAGGCTCTGAGTGCCCTTATTGGCGATGGGTTGAGCTGAGACAAAAAAGCTGGAGAAGAAAAACTCTCAATACTGTTGAGTCAACAGCACCCTTTCAAATGCCAGTTGATACTCAAATGTCAATACACACGTGACAACTATCGCATAAGGATCGCAAGCGCAACAAAGAAATTAAACATGTACCTAACACATGATTTTGTTGGTTGTATAACTTCCATAAAAAAAGAATAAAATCCATATAAAAAGAAAAGAGCCACATGATTCTACCGTGACGACATTTTGTGTTTAGGTGGAACACTTGGGTTGCCGGATTTTTTTTTACATAGAGCTCCCATTAGCATCCAAAGTAGCGAAACTGCATTCGACCTCAGATAAGCATAATCTGCAATTATTTTGAAGTTGTGATACATTATGTAGAGGCTATTGTTTTGTAGTTACATTGTCACAAATAATAGCTTTGGCTGCGAGGTAGTGTTGTCAGCATTCTGGGCATTTGGATTCCGCTTTTTACAAATTACAACATATTTTTTATTTCTTTTCTTCTTAATTTTATTTACTCTAAGTTTATTTATAATATATTAATGTTCGTCTTTTTTATTTTCAATGTTCATAAAATTAAATAAAGTTACATTGTATGGACGGCAAAATGTCGTTTTGTCCCCATCCTACTCGTACTTACGAGTAGTTATCGTTGTACTTACGTTGGTGCGTATGAAGGGTCCTTATGTCTTCGCAAAACGACGGGAAAGTACAGTTGAATCACTGCGCGCTGAAATACGGAAATGCAGACCTTACTACGTTACCATAAAGTCTAAATTAAATGAAAGGGTTATCAAATGTGAAGTGGAATCCTTTCTAAAAGTTACAAATGCACGTCAATGAGCTTAATTAGGTCCGTAAGCTCGGGTTTAATATTTACAGTTGACCGTCACAGAAAGACCTAAGAATGTAAAGTGCCCCTTAGTCATAGCAAAGTTTGTTGTTAAACGCAATCAACAGCTACCTAATAACTAATAACATACAGCGTTAACTTTTGTTCGAATATTATATTCAGTCACATTTAAAAAAATCAGAATTAATGGTGAACTTCTTGAACATGTTCGTTATAAAATACAGAAATAGGAAAATAAACGAAATCAAAATTAATGTAGGAATTGTAATAAAATTGCACAGAACTAAATAAAGAAACTTATTTATAGATAAAGGAGGAGAAAGCAGGCCATGTGATGTTAAATAGCTGCTGCGGCTTCCATAATCTATACATATACCTAAAAAGCTTTGTCCTGAATGACTGACGGATCAACGGACAATGTTAATCATTGCAACAATCTATATCAAACTTTGATAAATGTTGTTTAACAGAATTGATGTAAGACGTTTTTTGTATTATTTTTAAAAGCTTTTAATTAACTTGCAATGAATATATTAATGTTATTATATTATAATATTACTAGATGGAATTTTCTTTTTATAATTAACTTTATATATTTAATTTTTAATTATTGTTAAATTTTTTCGGAATAATTTGTCATATTTAAATCTATAAATCCACTTTGTTGTATTTTGATAAATAAGTATTAAACTTGTAATGTATGTATGTTTGTTCGCAGTAGAGCAGCGATGGCCTAGTGGTAAAAAGACGCGGTCTTTGACGCGACCGATCCCGGGTTCAAATCCTCGGCGCGCACCTCTGACAAAGAAATTTGTAATGTGCGCATTTATCGTTGCTCCACGGTGATGGAAAATATCGTGATATTTAATTCATTACGATGTTCTCCATCGCCGTGCATGCCTGAGAGAAATTTATAATTTCTCGAAAGCATGACGTCCACCAATCCGCACTTGGCTAGTGTGGTGGACTATGGCCTCTCACTTGTGAGAGGAGACCTGTGCCCAGCAGTGGGACATAAAAAAAGGTTCAAAAAAATGTTTGTTCGCGTAGAATCTTGCTACAAAATTTTGAAGCAGATATCTTCAAACGATTGAGCTGAAATTTTATGTATACGTTTAATTTGGATAATAATATAAAATAAGCTGTGTTAAATTCTAAATCTAAAATGGCAGTACATCCATGAGAGTAGTTATTTTTTATGCACTTTTACAATATGAGTATCAAATAAAAGGGCTTGTTGACAGTAACTCAAAAACAATGTGACGTCATTCTAAATCCAATATGGCGGAACATCCCAGATGGCGGAGTAGTAATTTTTATGCACTTCTGCAATATTGGTATCAAATTAAAGGGCTTGCCGAGAATAATTAGAATAACGAAAAAGTAAAAAATAATTTTAAAGCAATAAATCTTTAAAAAAAAGCTTTTATTTAAATGGTCTAAAAACAAGAAAATTAAAGTTTCCTTTATAATTTTAACTATCAACTTATAACCTCATTATATACAATTTGAAGCGCGCATGGCCCGGCGGTTAGTGTAGAATGCAAACGATCTATGCAACTAAGCCAAACAGGCGCAGTCGGGTGTGAGATGGGTGACCGAAAGTGGCAAAAAATTTCATGCGCGTTTCCGTGCTTTGGAGGGCACGTTAAGCCGTCGGTCCCGGTTGTTGTCGATAGATAACAGTCGCTAAACCCTGTCGGAGGCCTTATGGGCGGTTTGAAAACATCCGACATCGGGTTGGCCACTAACCCGCATTTCCACCAACCCGCATTGGAGCAGCGTGGTGGAGTAAGCTCCAGGCCTCCCCAATAATAGGGAGAGACCCGTGCCCAACATTAGGACGCAAAAAAGGGTTGCAGCCATACACAATTTATATGATCATAAAATCTTGTAGCGCGATTTACTTGTGTAAATAAACTAAGTAGTACAAGACTAGTAGACCTATTTAATTGATAACTAAATCTGCTAAGTTTTTTTAAAATTTCAGTTTGATTAAATACTTATAGGTACTTAAGCAAAGCTCGCGACAAACTTTTATGATCATAACAATTGTGAACTTATAGTTAATGAGGTTACAAGTTGATAGGTAGTTTAACTTTGTTTTCTTCTTTTTAGAGCATTTACCTAAATAAAAGTTTTTATTAAGAATTTTTCTTTTTAATTTATTTAAACTCATCGCCTAGCGGGGCTAGAAAGTGGTAGAAAATTATTTTTGGGGATGATTTGCATTAATACTCCTTAGTGCTTTCGATACCTTATAAAAATAAATATTCCTATCTGTCAAAATGTTACAGTTCGATGGAATGTTGGAGGGAAATTAAAATCCATATGTCCGCACTGTTATTTTATTTCACAACACTCGTGCACTGTAATTAACTTATGTCGAAGAAAAGATAGACCGAAAGAAAGATATAACTCAAAAATACACCAAGAAAATAATAATAAAACAAAAACAAACAATAATAATAATATGTCTATTGTCTTCTCCGACTTCCCGCCAATACTCTATAAACGTTCGTTCCTCATGCTATGTCGTTCAAAAATATTATGAAGTGTACTAATTTTACAATATTTTATATCTATTTTGTTATGACATTAATTATTAAGTTTATGACGTTAATTATTTTATATTTAATATTTTACTGTCTGTGGCAGTATAGTTAATGTTCTAATGTTAACAATGTGTCATCGAAAAAAAATTAAGTCATGACGCGCATTTTGAAAACGGAACAGTCTCGTAAAAAAAATAATTCTGATGTAGACGTAACAGACTTTTAGTGGCCACTACCGAATCGTTACGAGCCACAAGTGTAGGCATACAACGTTACGTCAGTGACCTAGAGCAGCCGAATCCTAGCCCATGAGTCAACGCGGATGTCCAGCGTCGTTGCCATTCCCGCGGCGTGTTCAACGCTGACAGGAGCCCTCGCCCGCCGCGGTTGACGCACGCCCCTCGCGCGAATCTAAGTACCGATCGCAGCAAAGGCACCGACGTTATGCGTTGCAGGGTTGGCAAAAACATATTACGCTGCAGTTCAAATTATTAAGTATTTAGATTATGAATTTGGTGACACCTCAGCTTTGTGATTTCCAATGCTGGGTACGGGACTCCATAATTGGGGAGGCCTGGAGCTTATTCCACCATGCTGCTTCAATGCGAGTTGGTGGAGATGCGGTTTAGTAGCCAACCCGCTGCCAGATATTTTCAAATCGCGCATACTTTCTCCGACATGCGCGCTTCTCGCGATTATTATTTATTACATAAAAATCGATCATCAAATTTGTGCTCTTAGAGCACTAAGTAGGTAGTTTTTCAGAGCGCGAGTGTAGGGCGCTGACGCACTCGCCACACGTCCGGATCCTTCAGCTTTCATGTTCATGGCAATTACGTACTTCCATCGGGACTTTCCTGGTGAGACACATCTCAATGTGGAGCAGTAAGAGCCAAACACTTAAAATACCACCTGCAAATTATCGTTCAATCACTGCGACCAGTAAATTATCGATCACGGCCACCTACGACATACGAAGTTATGTTTGCTTATTTATCATTTGCCTCGTGGTGAACTAAAGTAACGTTACATTTCAATACCTTGTTTTTCTTTTCCTATGTTATGAGAGTTAAACAAAATTTCAAACAGTATGACAGTTAAACAAAATTTCGAAAGTAAAGTTTTTCTGTATAAAATAAGTGCATAAATATATTATATGAACGAGTATAAAGGTGATTTTTGGCAGTCTATAGATTTTACTGCAGTGTGACAACAGTATTGTCAATAATAGCTTGGCAATCACAGCAACATTAAGGAATAATCTGTACCTTTGTACAATTTCTACTTTTAGTTTAGACTAGGCCAAACTAGTTTATCCTGATATTAATACGCACACTTCAGGATAAAATGGTTCAGCCTAAGCTTACTCCAGGATAAACTAGTACAGCCCGTAAAAGTAAACTAATTTGGGCCGATTTCACCAACGTCTTATAAATCTTATTCCCAGTATAAATCATTAATTACTTGCGAGTAAGCCCATTTGACGTTAAAATAACATTTACAGGTAGCTAATTCAAACAAAGATACTGAAATAACCTTTAAGGACTGCAGCTACGAAACAATTATTGCTTCTTTCAGGAAAAAAAACTTAAGATTTGTTACAATTTCACTGTTTGTGTCACCAATTATCTCTTAGCTTTAACGAAAAATTATTTTCGTTTTTAAAAAAATACCTATTATAGTTCCAATTACGATGTATTTTATTCACTTTACCTAGTAACATCAGTTTTCTAGGTATTTTTTAATGTTTACACTAGGCCATACTGGTTTATCCTGGAGTGCGTTATTTATATCAAGAGTTTGGCCTAGCCTATACTGGTTTATCCTATCGGTCATAGGACGAATTAGTTTGGATTAGGCCAAACCAGTTAACTCTATCGCGTATAGGAAGAACTAGTTTAGCCTAGGAAAAACTAGTTTATCCTAAAATGGGGTTTGGCCGGTAAAATATTTAAATATAGCCATGTATAATGTATATGCAATACAATGTGTCAATGTCAGCAATATTGTCGGTAACTCTATTGCAGCTACACATTGCCGTACAAGAATGACTCGTCTAGAAGAACCTTAAGGATGATCTATTCAATTTGTCCACCAATCCGCACTTGACGTGGTGGACTATGGGCTTAAATCCTTCCTCATCCGAAAGGAGACCTATGCCCAGCAGTGGGACAGAAAAAGGGTAAAATAAATTATATTTGGCAGCCCTAGATGCACTTACATACAATGTCCAGTTAAGAGCGCGCGGGTGGCGTAGATCTTGTCGATGCAATCTGGAGCGAGGAGGGTGCTGACGCACTCATTGTTCATCCGGATCTATCAGTTTTCATGGTCATGGCTATTACGTACTCCATCGGGAAAAGTACTTTCCTGACGAGACATATATGTAGCCGTATGGCATATTCCACATCAAAAGCCCGGTTTCATTAAGTAATTAAAGGCTGAGTCAATTAGTACGGGTACTGTACGAATAAATTTATAATTATTAACAGATATGTACTGTATAAATATGTTTCAATTATTCATGCAGTATACCTGGACGATGAATGTTTTAAAAAACTGGAGTCAATCCATACCAAAATAAGGAATCTAGATGACCGAGCTAAAAAGTTGATTTTCTTCGTGTTTGGATACACTAACCAACTTGTCAACCAATTATTATTCAAACATAGAAAACATACTTAGATAAGAATTAGCTGCGTTGTTAAAAGGCTCAAAATAAAAGTTTTTATCACTTAAGAATAAACTTGAAAAAAAGGAAAAACCTAATCGTCCTGGAAACATCTGGACTCGAACCCGGGTCTTTTGGTTTCAAGACAGCCCAATTTTCCCACCTGAGGTATTATAACCTTGTGGCGTAACTTACTTTCGTTTTCTAATGATATTGTAGTAGTTTTTCACTGCCTGAAAACACAAATACAAGTATATTAAAGCTAGCCATATCGACGTACCTATCCCCCCGAAAGCATACGCATAATTTAAAAAGAAAACAAAGACATAATACCCTGCCAACTAAATTATGAATTAGTCGTACAGTTCCCGTATAAATAGTTACTTCGATAGTTAAAACTTACCCTGTTTTCCTTTACCGTGCATGCTTGAGATTTAAACAAAGCACAAGCCCATCATACCCATTAACCCGCTATTAGCAAGCTTGCTTGGTGCTTTATGCACTGAATAACCTATTGCTAAATTAGTTGCTAATTTTAATAGAATAGAAATAATTTGTAATTTATATTAATACCTACGTGTTTTAATAATAATCTTAATCTTAATATATATATATATAAAGTAAAGGGTTTTCTTTGTACGTAAAGATACGGTTTTCTCTATTATCATTTACTCCAATCAACTTGCCGTTGGGGTGGTAAATACCCCTTAGTACGTACGATAGATGATAGTAAGGGAGTTTGATCGCGGTGGGTGGAAGTGGGAGGAAAAATCTGAAAAAAATATATCTGTACTTTACTAACCAATAGGGACTTGGTGGATCTCAAAATTTCTGGGATGATCTAGCAAACTATTTTAATTTTAATTTTATTGAGAATTTTCGAGAAAGTTCCAGAAACTTCTCGAATCATTTGGATTTTTTTAAATAATTTTAATTAATCGAGAATATTCGAGAAAGCTTCTGAAGTGATCTGGATTTTTTTTAATAATTGTAATCTTTTGTCGAATGATCTGGAGATTTTTAAAATAATCGCAAACTTTTTTTAATTAATTGAAAATATTTGAGAAAGTTCCAGATACTTCTCCAATGATCTGAAGATTTTTAAAATAATTGCAAATTGTTTTATTATTACTAATATTATAAACGCAAAAGTTTGTAAGTATGGATGTTTGTTATTCTTTCACGTAAAAACTACTGAAAGGATTTAAATGAAACTTTACAATAATATAGCTCATACATCAGAATAACACATAGGCTACAATTTATAAAGATATTGTGTGAATTGTCCAAAATATGACGATAAGTGTCAAGTAAGTAGGAAAAAATCTACCATCTGCGAGCTATTCTGGCGTGCGCTGCCAAAACCGCTAGAGTTACATTCGTAATGTATGATGGAAATGTTTATCTTAAATAGTCCTACAAAAAAGCTGGTCCACGGCACTTCAGAAGGGACTTCACTTTATGCTAATGATCCTCTCTAACGCGGGTGAAACCGCGGGGTACAGCTAGTATCTAAGTATTTTTAATTTTATTGTAATAAGCTATAACTAATTATTATTTTAATTTGCATATCAAATATGGTAAGTGTGAGATTCTACGTTGTAAATTTATTACATCTTTTATGGCCACATTAGAGCAAATGAACTAATTGTATTTGTATTTGTAATTGCAAAAAGTAAGTATATAAATATATGTACGAATAATCTATTCTAAGTACCCAGTCCTAGGTCGACAGACATTTTTCTGTTCTTACGAGTACTTAGAGCACAAGCTAACACGGAGAACACACATCGAGCACATAAATATGTATGTAATAAGCTGAGTAAATTTTCTTTCGCTCTCTATTACTATCCAAAGTTGTAAATATACTGGAGGTATTAAGCGCGTATCTTAAGATACGGACACAAATTTTGAAGAAATGCAACGGTAATATAAATATTTTTAAAGCGCAAAAGAAATGCATACGGTCAATCTGTCAACTACGGCCTTAGAGCATCAAAGTTACTGACTCACCCTTCAGGAGAGACGGCATAGCGCCTCACTTCGATACATAATTTTTGTGCCAAATCTGGTGCGGGGAAAGAACGCACACATTTTAATTTTGTCACACATTCACAAATATTCTTTAATGGCTACAGACACATACATTTCTAAATATGTCATCTGTCATACCTTGATGCTCTAAGACTACGGCAGATAGATTCATGTAAACCACACTTTCAAAATCTTAATATAATGAGTGACACTTTCTTCGCTATATATCTATGAAATATCTGTAATTGTCAAATGCGACATCTCTAAGTTTGATACCTTAAACTCTAAAAGACACAACAATAAGTTGTGCTAAATACTTTCCAAAACTAAACAATATCATAACAGTGCCTTTTGCATGGGACCAAAAATATACAAAAATCTACCAGACTCCCTAAAAACTAAAACTATTAATGAATTTAAAAATGAACTTTAAATGTATTTGTTTATTAAAAAGCGTACTATACGGCCACTGAATTTATAAACGATAAATAAAATATTTAATTAAATACATAATTAAAATAAATAACGTAACAACTAAATTAAATAATATAAATTATATGGAATAGAAACCTGGGAGATTATTTTTCCGCCAGCTTTTTTTTCCTCTCGGCCTACAAAAACCCGTCATGGTGGGCACCCAAAGCTGATGACGGTGAACCACGTAAGGTTTAAATATAATAAAATATATTTGTATAAAAAGCAAAAAATTGGGTGAAATTTAGTTTAAGTAATGAAAATGATATAATGTAAAATTATTTAAGTTTACTGTATCATTGGTATACCCTAAAGGTAATATTTAATTATGGAGATTTCTATATTTGTGCAAAAAAAATATTTTCCTTCCTTTTCTTTTCATGTAAAACGAATGCGTATTATGGCTTGTCATCCAACACTTTTCGCGTCCAACTGCTGGACACGGGTCTCTCCCCATTATTAGGGAGGTCTAAAGCTTACTACACCACGCTCACCACCAAGCTCCAGTGCTGGCTCATGGATGGCATAGGTATGGTTTACTCTGAGAAAAATTATCAGAACCATTTTGTATGTGGTACAACTATTATGGTTCGCCCGGGTAAGTACCACCGCTGCACCCACTTCTGCCGTGAACCAATTCTATTGTGTTTCGTTGGAAAGATGCAGTTCTGGCAACTGCACACTTACATGAGGCGACCACCAGCCTCCGGGTAGCAGCGCAACTGCATACGACCTCAGACAAGGCTTACCTATGCTTGCTTGAGGTTGTATATAGATGTCCATGAGCTGCAGCGACCATCTTAACACCACGTGCCCTGCGTGCTCGTTTGCTACTCCATTCAAATAAAAAAAATAAAAAAAAGAACCCTTGTAGATCCATTTAGAAACTTACTTGTATTGTTGAACTATGAGTATGAAGTCATTGATTTAAATCGAGCAGTGTTATGTTATGGTGCCCTAATTACGGACTGATAAAACTATTAATAAGTGTACAAAACAAAAACTGTACGCACTCATTTCTATCATTAGTATGATGTAGTCATGCTCCAATGTCAGGATAATGAGTAATGACACATCATGATGAAATATTTGCTAAAACAAGCTTCAATGTTGCGCAACTTTAGAATATTGGATTTTATTGTAAAGCTCGCAACATAAGTTTGTATATGCAAAGATTTAAATTACTCGTAGGGTATGGTACGTTTGTGTTCGGACGCGGAACAGGTTTATCTTATATACAAGGAGTAAGACAGGTTAAGACAGATAAACTTGCTACATGAATTCGGATATTTATATATTCAAACATTAATAATAAATAATTGTGCACAACGTAATGTTTTGGTTTACTCGTTTTATGTTTTGTACTTGGTATGTTGACTCTCCAGAGCGACATATTGTGATTAAGCTTTTTTAACACGCTTTTATTAGGTTGACCTGTATGTATGTATCTTTGTATATACCTAACGGAATCTTTTAAATTCATTTTCACACTGTGTGTTTGTTTGTCCTCCTTTCACGTCTTGGAACAGTTTGGGGTTAAACATTGACACAAGCTACTTTTTACCCGGAGAAAATATCTCATTCCTACAGGAAAAGCTAACCTACTCGGGCGGAGCCGAGGGCGTAAACTAGTTATTGCTATAAACCATAAACGCCAATGTTAATAATCGCTGCTTTAATTCGCCAATCGAGCCAGTTTCCGCTCTCGCCGCCATCGCGCCACTCCGGCCGCAGCCTGAGGCGCCACGCGACCCGCGCGTGTCCTCATCAATGACTAATTGGAAACGATGACTACTCGCACATTTTTTGTTATTACACCTTATTCACTAACCATAACTTATCCTTCTATACGATATGAGAAAACATACCTATATGTTCGTCTTTTCAATAGAAGCAGAGGAGAATGTAATGAAATTCACGTTGCAGCCTATATAAATATCAAACACAAGTTCAACTACTTAAGGTGAGTCTTGCCTGAGGTCATATGCAGTTGCGCTCCTACTTCGGAGACCGACGTGCGCCACCTATAAGACAGCTCGGCATACCGAAAACCACGAAAATAGAATGGAATTTCTTTACGGCAGAGTTTGATGCAGCAGTGGTACTCGGCCAAACCATGCAAGTTCCAGTACCTGTAATAAATTACAGTACATTAGAATTGAATCACGGTAAAAGTAGGGACTCTTCAACATAACCTTCAATTGTTATTGTAAGCCTAAATAAGGTAGGACATGGAGAACTGTATTTTGTCTATACCATCTGTTATGTACTTACCCTTTGTCCACAATAAAAAAATATTTGATTTGATTTAAGTACACTATATTATTATGTAGGCACCTAACACCTTCTACTACTCAACCGATATCTAAATATCGTGTAGTGTTTAAAACTACGGTATTCAGTAAATCTTTGCCTTAGAATAATTACAATAACATTAAATTATACTACTCGTAACTACCTACTCGTATATACAATATAATACAATAAAAAACTTAAATAATAATAATATAGTAATTAAAATATAAGTATTATACGGTATTCAGTTGTCCTTATTGTAATATTAATAAAGAATTATGTAAAAAGGACACACATTAGCTTTCATATTAAACTTAGTGTAGGTACTTCATTAACTTTATTGTTATAGAGAACACTTAGACCTAAGAAAATTAGTTTAGCGAGAATGTTTTACAGATTTTACGATGAAACACAGCTTTAAAACTCGTACAACGTTTTTTAACAAAAAATAAAGTATATTTAGGTCTGAAAAGGAAAATGAACAGTATTTTATATTTTGAAGGTTTGAAGGTTTTTATAGTTTATATATATATAGCTTATTATGCCGCCTACAATAATCTCTGCTTCGCCCAAAGGTAGACTGGTAGAGAATGCTTTTAGCATTAAGTCCGCCTTTTATACCATTTTTATGTGGTGTAATAAAGTGTTAAATAAATAAATAAAATAAATAAGGTAAGGTGAATCGTTGCCACTTAGGTACCATCTTTTGTGTACTAAAAACAATAATTGAAAAAACAAAGGCGAGCCGTGTACACTGTGGTGTACACCTTGTACACGAAAAAAATGTGTGTGTGTAAATTTTATTGTGACTGCTCTGCACTAACTTAGTGTTCGTCAGAGATTTTGATACTGAAAACAGTATTATGTATACTTTTTTTTCAACAGCAAAAAAGTATAATGTAGTGAAAAACAGTATAATACTGTTTTTTAACAGTTAGGTTGGCAACCCTATGCGGAGAGTAATGTCTTTACTATTTTAAAGCTTAACCAAATAGCCATTGTGACCTAAATCATTTCTGAGAGTAGACTTTACCCGCCTGGGCGATAGTTGCCTAAACTCTTAAAGCAAGATAATTCACAGTATTTTATCCATTCATCTGTACATACAAATAAATAAAATTGGAGTGTCTGTTTGTAATTTTAAAATAACCACTTTTTGCTTCACGTAAACGAATGTATACGGTACATATACCAAAATAACATTTTTTACAAATTTTCTCTGTCTGTCTGTATGTTTTCTGAAACGGCTGGACCGATTTTGACGGGACTTTCACTGGCAGGTAGCTGATGTAATAAAATCTAACTTAGGCTACTTTTATTTTAGAATTTTTTAAAAATTAAAATCCACGCGGATGAAATCGCGAGCGGCCTCTAGTTCTTGATAAAACCAAAATCATGAATTGTTATATGCTACAAAAAAAATACTTAACCGTATAACTAACATCTGCAATACGTTTATTTTATTAAAATATGTACACATAATATGTGGTAATTAAATTGCATCATAATATTGCCGAATTACTTAACTTATTGCATGTAAATATTTCGCATAATAATGAATCATAGCTCACACGAAGTGCGGGATGACGTTGCGTTGGAAACTTATTGATCAGAAAGGTCATTTCTAGGAACCTCCTTCAGAGATGATAATGTTGCGCAATAAATCACCCGATCGCCGAAGCAATATGGTTCATAATGGCAACATTGCGATCTTTCAGACCGTAAAAACCAGATACAGCAACTGGCGGCATCAGTCCACGTCGTACGATTCACTTACATACCGATTTCGCTAACTTTTTGTGTCAGGTATCGTACGATATTCATTAACTTGCAACTGATTCGTAAAAGGCAATACAGCAATTATTCATTGAAACACTAGTCCATAATTTCAGGCATCCGTTTTGGTATTACTCAATTGTTTACACTATTTAACGGGTATTTCCAACAATGCAATGGGGACGCATAACTATAATTTCGTTATCATTTGTTCAAAAATAACAAACTAACGTAGTTTAGTTATTAGTAAACTAACGTAGGACTTGGTGACAAGAAATATATTTTAGAAATATTCGATACTTACCTATATCTTTTTTTTAAGTTTTATTGCCTTAAAAAATATTACATAAGAAAAAAATAGATAGTCTTATTATTAAAAAGGGGCAAAAGGAGGCGGCTCAGCTTTTACGCGAGGTGTTAAGATCGCGCAGCCTACATACATCTTCATGCAGCCTATATAACAAAACCTGAAAAAGAAAGGCCAGTGTACCCTAAAGATCCTGCACTGCACTGCGCTGGAGAGTACCATCGCTCTCAGCCGTGCGTGCAGTGTGTAGGTGCATTCCTCTGGAGACCCCAAAAAAGGGGGGCTTTGTGTAGTAAAAATCTCACATAACCGGTTGTCTCTCTCAAGGTGTCAGGTACCTATTAGGTTTTTAATCGTACATCTGGTGAGATGTGGCACATCTAGTCTGAATACGAGGTCTGGTATTTCCCCTCTTACGAAATTAAACCAATTCAAAACATGTTGAAAAAGCGTTGGTGAAAAAGAACCTCGTATCTTTGAAGCAAAATATTGATCCATATGTTTCGTATTTAAAGACAGCAGTTTAAAAGGATTATTTTGACCATCTTTTGTTAAATAAAATTATTGCCCCACCGCCATGGTTTATGGCAGTAAATAGACAAGAACGTATATAGGTATAACGTTAAGGCCGCCCTTTTCCTCGTGATATATGTATTGCAAAACTATTACGAGATGTTCACTAGTTCGCCATATAAGTTCTCGACAGCGGCAGACAGCGCGGCGCCGACCGGGCGACACGTCACAGCGCGTCGTCATGCGTCGAGTTGGCTGCTTATCGCTTACCTTCACGATACGAGTACGAGTATACTACCTACTCATTGACCAGGAAAAGACAATACATTTTGCCCCGTGCCGGGCCCTAGTGCGTCATGATATTTACCAAGCGGTAATCAATTTTATAGAAATACTAGTTTTCTACAACTGCCATATTTGATTTGATTTCCTTACGTGACAATACGGCTTTGGTCATATTTTTACCGACTTCCAAAAGGAGGAGATACTGTATTCGGCTGTATACATGTATTTTTTTCTATATTATGTTCACCGATTACTCCGCCGTTTGTGGACCGATTTTCAAAATTATTTTTTTGTTCGTATGCTTATACTCCCGAGGTGGTCCCATTGTCACTAAAATCAGGATCTGATGATGGGATCCCAGGGAAATCGAGGGGAACTCTCAAATTTTATAGGCACATACATTGATTTTCTTATACTTTCTGAAGTATAAGAGATATTTTTGCATAGTAATCATCATCTCATGTTGCTGAGCTGATGATGGAAGGTATTGCAACATTGAGGAGTTGAAAGCAAATTCTTTCAATAAATAGTTTTTTATTCCAAATCTTACATTCCTGAGGTGGTCCAACTGTCACCAAGTCAAAGTCTGATGAGGGGATCCCAGAGAAATCGAAGGGAACATTCAAATTTTATAGCACAACAAATGATTTTCATATTTTTAATAAAGCAAATCAAGCATTTTTGTATAATTATCATCATATCATGTTGCTGAGCTGAAGTTGGAAGGTACTACGAAGGTTAGGAGCTGAGAGCAAATTCTTTCAATAAATGGTTTTTTGTTCGAAATCTTACATTCCTGAGGTGGTCCAACTGTCACCAAGTCAAAGTCTGATGATGGTATCCCAGAGAAATCGAAGGGAACATTTAAATTTTATAGCACAACAAATGATTTTCATATTTTTACTAAAGCAAAACAGGTATTTGTGTATAATTATCATCATATCATGTTGCTGAGCTGATGATGGAAGGTACTATGACGGTTAGGAGTTGAGAGCAAATTCTTTCAATAAAGGGTTTTTTGTTGGAAATCTTACATTCCTGGGGTGGTCCAACTTTCACCATGGCAAAATCTGATGATGCGATACTAGGGAAATCGAGGGAAACACTGAAACTTAATAGGCACACACATTCTTTTAGTCATATTTTTTAACATCATACAAATATTTATGTCCGGTAATTATCACCTCATGCTGCTAAGCTGATGATTGAAGGTACAACTCCTCAACGGTTAGGAGCTGAGAGCAAATTCTTTCAATAATTTATACGTTCAGGTGGACTGATAGTAAGATGGCTATTAGATAAACATGATTATAAAAGGTAAATCTCTTTAACGTTTAGAAGTTAAGTGAAATTTTTTCCAATTATGCTTATACATATGTGCAAAATTATTAAAATTACTAAAAAGAGTGAAATAAATTAAGTTTTTAACAAATAAATAGAACCGACTTCAAACGGTAAAAAATAAAATTGTTCAGTACCTATTTCTTCTTGCATAAGGTAATGACTCTTAAAACTATTTTTGGAGTCGGGCCCTTAGTAAAATGTCATGTCTTAGTAAATATAGTGTACCTTTCGTTCTGAATGGGCACCGACTCCAATATATTTTTAACAGTCATTACCATAAGCAAGAAGACGTAGGTACTGTCCCACTGTCTGTACTGTCAGTGCCCATTTAGAACGAATGGTACGACATTTTAGTAAGGGCCAAAAATAGTTTTAAGCGTCAATACCATAAGCAAGAAGAAGTAGATACTGAAAATTTTTATTTTTTACCGTTTGATGTCGGTTCTATTTTTTTGTTAAAAACTTAATTTATAAATACGTTCATAATTAGGACGAAATTTTTAGTTTAGTTAGTCGGGAGTTCTAAGGGCAGGTCTATCCAGAGGTTTATATAATTTATATTACAGTATCTGAAAGTAAAAAGTGTAATATATTGTCCACAATTAACAACCTACTTTACAAGATGTAAAGATTTTTGAAAATTGAAAAAATAAATTTTAGAAGCTATTAAAGAGGCTCGCTCGAATGCCTTGCCCCGTAACTCGCAAAATGCCACTGGTGAGGCCGTTCGTCTGGAGAAAAGTTTGACTTTGTATAACTTATGATGTCATGAGGTCCCACGACTGCAATTCAAATTTGAATATTTATTTTTAAAATCCTTTAAACTGCGAACATTTTATGTAGGCTCATGTTTTAGTAAGGATTGCTTTCGTTTACATAATGCCAGACTTCTTACGTCATCATTGGCTGCAAACCTTTTTATGTCCCACTGCTGGGCACGGGTCTCTCCCCATTATTGGGGAGGCCTGGAGCTTACTCCACCAACAGAGGGTTAGCGGCCAACCCGCTGTTGTTGTGGAAGTTTTCAAACCGCCCATAAGGCCTCCGACAAGTTATAACGACTGTTATGTATCGACAATAACCGGGACCGACAGCTTAACGTGCCCTCCGAAGCATGGAAACGCGCATGTTTTTTTTTTTGGCTTAGTCGCATAGATTGCTTGCGTTCTACGCTAACCGCCGGGCCATGCGCGCTTCGAAATGAAACGTCATCATTAAGAATTTTTAAAACAAAAGAAATCAAAAATCTGTATAAAGGAACAAAAAACATGCTACACATTAAATGAGATTGGTATAACAATGGATGAATTACAAATAATAATTTATGAAGCTTGTCTCATAGCAGCTTTAGTGACACAGTTCACAGAATCCTGGGTTTATTTAGCCTAGAAAATATAAGTCTAAGGAAAAAAATTATGTCACTGCTTATAAAACTTTATCTTTAGTCATGCAAAGTCGTCAAGCAATAAATTGCAAGTCATGGCGTCATCCTTTCGAAATACACAGAAGTAGTTTATACATAAGTGACGTTTTTACAATTTTCAACTATATTTTTAAGATACTTAATTAGTTTTATTTTTGACATTAGGCACAATTAAGATTTGAGAACCATTTTGTTTTATAAAAATCTGTCTTATTAAAAAGGAGAACATTATTTACAAATCCTCTTCATAATTCCTACCTATGTATGCATCGTTAAGATACTTGTATTAAATTAACCACAATGAAATGATAGTAGGTACTGTGTATAAAATGGTGGTTGCATCGAAGAAATCACTGTTTACTGACAAGGCTGCCATTTATACTCTACCTATATTTGTTTTCATTCATGTTAAAATTCAATTTTGTATTATAGTGTACAATAAAGAGTTTAATTAATAAATAAATAAGAGAAATTCTTTCATATTTATTATGAAGAATTTAACTAAGCAGTTTACTGACCTCGAACTTGAAATATCCCAAATTTCCTCTATTAATTATATGAAGTTATGTGACTATTACACATACTGCATAATAATACCTAATACTGACAAGGTTTCAAAATATTAGTAAAGGAAAACTGTTAAAGATGAATCATCACAAGCGGGTTTTTTGATAGTTTGATGATTTAACAGATATTCTATTATTATATTGTCACTGGCGTGTTCTGAATCAAATTCAATTGTTAAGGTGTGTAATGATGTTGTTAATCTTCGTTCCTTTAAAGTTTTTTTTTTATTTATTTATTTTTACAAATATTGTTATCATCTATTCGATTAACTTATTATTAATAATAAAATTATTCTAACTATATACAATTATATTTTTAAAAAAAGCTGTAATACATAATAACTGTAATAAAAAATATAAATAAAAATCTTTATAATAATTAATAATAATCCTTAACAGTTTTACAAACCTCATGTTCAATTAATGCCATTCTTTTTGCGTCACTTTACTGTGAATTAGGT
This sequence comes from Pyrgus malvae, assembly GCA_911387765.1. Lineage (NCBI taxonomy): Eukaryota > Metazoa > Arthropoda > Insecta > Lepidoptera > Hesperiidae > Pyrgus > Pyrgus malvae. Next base: position 631,447 of record OU426960.1, on the reverse strand, counting down.
CCCATCGATACCTGAGGGCCTATATTATATACTCTGTACGCATCCCTCTGAAACATCGTGAGCTTCATGTCATCAATGACTAAAATAATTTGAACGAAACGATTTGAATATGCCAAAAATTATTTCGAAAATGTTAGAACTTCTGAAAAGACGCTCTGAAGTTGACCCGCATGGGGCCGCATGACTTATCACGAGGCCCCATGCGGGTCGGTGAAATAAGGGCCCGCTGACAGATCTGATGTTTTTTTTTTTCAATTATGGCATCGCAAACTCTGTGCATACTGCCAGCGTCAAGTAAATTTTTGCATCAATATTTTGCCAGTTTCAATAAAACTGGACGAAGTAATAACAAAGTCAGTAAGTAAGTCGTCAGTAATAATTAATAAGTAATTTTGGAGGCAAGCAGAAAAAACATATTTTAGCACTGTTATTTTATTTCACAAACACTCGTGAACTGTAAATAACCTATATCAAACAAAATGCCATCAACTTTATCCGATATAACTCAAAAATACACCAAGAAAATGAAAATAAAACAAGAGCACAATTATGTCTTCTTCGACTTCCCGCCAAAACTCCCAGATCTGATGTTTTCACGCTTCCAAAGCCTGCTAAAAAGTGTGAATGTATAGCATATGCCACATATCAGTAATCGACCTACATTTAAGTTCAACTATCAATAAAATATATTAAATAAGAGTTTAATGAATAATGATTGCATTAGGTGTCGGCGGACCACCATGCCATGACGTCAAACGCATCGAGTACGGCAATTCCACCTTGACACCATCACACGTTGCGCCGTAACCTCGCCCGTTCCGTGAAGCTGCGGGCCAGAAGGACGGCAAAGAAAACTTCTTTTTATCCGACTTCAATCAAAAAAAGAGGAGGTTATCAATTTATTTTTCTCTCAGCTCAACATTTAGCCCAAAAGGCACCTAAAGGCGATGACCGGGAAAAAATTACATTCATTAAGCGAATATTTTGTATTCCTAATATAAAATAGTATATTGTGTGGCAAGGGGTGAAACAAGACGATTTCTGACGAGGGCGAGAGTTGACAGTCCGAGTGAAGCAAGCGCTCTCATCGCCCTGGTCTGTTCCCCCGTTTTCCCTTGGTCACGACATCACGCGTGAACGGCTGGACCGATTTCGCTAATTCTTCTTTTATTGTGTTTGTTATTGGCAGAAGAAGGTTCGTATGTAAGAAAAAAATAGAAAATTTAATAATAATTACCTACTATCCAATTTGAATGCAATATTCATATTTAAGACAGGACAACGTCTGTCGGGTCACCTAGTGTGATATAAAATAAATATTTTTTTCTTTCTTTTTTGATTAAGAATTCCAAATTCAAATTTATTTATAAATACAATAAAAATAAAAATTCAACTGTATTTTTTTATGTTTGTTACCTCAGTACTTTCGACTGGGTGAACAGATTTTGATGATTTTTTTTTTATTGGAAAGCTGATGCTGCCCGTGTGATCCGTGTGAGAATTTGGTCCAGTTCTGACAATGGCATCCATTACAAAACCATGTAAGTCTTAAATTTGCATTAAGTAGCTGCGCGACAAATGGACTATAACTCAATATCATGCCAACCTTACGCCAACCGATTTCGATCCTTCTTTTTTATTGGAAAGGATATACTTCAAGGGTAGTTTGATAAGAGTTTGGTCAGGTTCTGATCCATCAGATCGGATCGGGATCCATGACAAAATAACGGAACTCTTCAATTATTAGGAGCAAATTAACGATATTTGACCGAATATTTTATAGACTACTTAGACCGGATATTTGAGTCACCTATCGTAACGGCGTTTTGGCCTAGTAAAGTAATTGGCGTAGTTGAATATGATGATCAATGAAGTTCTTTAACAGCTTACAGTAAGGGTGCGATCTGTGGCAGAACTGTTTCATTTAAACGGCGCCGTCTCATAAGAGAAACACGCTTAGTTGGTCTACCCATATTCAAACAAATTAGTTGGGTCATTCCACCGCTCATATGTAGTAGTGGATGATGATGGAGTAAGCACAAGAGTAAGGCTCATTACAAAAAGTTCTTCTTTCCAAGCCTTCTGACCCGTAACCAGCAGTAATACGCAAAAAGGGCGTCAAGGGACAAGGGAGTCAAGTGCATTAACGCCGACCGTATTCTCATAATCTAGAGATTATGAGAATACATACACTAGAGTGTATGTATATGCCTGAAATTATAGCGGATGTAGGTAAACTATGCATAAGAGTAGGATAGATATATCCTGTGTCATGGGACATACAACGACAGAAACACAAACACCCAGACCGATAACAAAAAATTTAAATTCATTATTCAACTTTCTGCTTCGCCGGGAATCGAAATTAAATGCAATACAAATGTATAAATAAATAAAATTTCTCAATGCCAACACATCACATTTTTTTCATAGATTTCAGTAGTAGAGCACTCGAATGGTAGGGACAGAGTACTAAATTTTGTGGGAATTTACCAGTGTACCAATGCATCATATTTATTTTATTATCAGGGTGCATTGGTGACAAACATATACTCAGAAATATCTTGGAGTGTTAAAAATTAAAAGTAAATGCATTATCATCGACCCATTAGTCACCTATATCATTTATTAGGTATTACTCGGAACAGCATCTGACATGTTATTATTATGAACCTATTCACACTGGCTTTGGCGCGTGCGCCAGATACTAAGGTGTGGGAAAATCCACCTACTCGTACATAATACGATTATTGTTATGGCTTTAACTCAATATTAATATAAACCTATTAGGCGTTTATTGCAATCTTTTTTTTTAATTTTGTTACTTTTAAGACTCCGTACTTTAAAAGCTGAGAAGGAACCCGTATAGGATTACTTTATGGTATGTCCGTCTATCAGTCTGGTATCAAGTTGTTAACGATCCTTTACAATCCATTGTGAATAAATCATAATTCTGAGTAAACGCAACGTGAAGATTTAGGAGTTTACGGCACATAATGGTATGTTGTTTATTTAGAAGTGTAGAGCAGTAGACCGGCAGGCCAGCAATACACCGGTAAAAGCTAATGAGAATCGTTGAATTGATAAATTAGATAAATATAATATGCAATGTTACCTTTCCATGCTTAAAATTACAAAATTCGGTTTTCGGCCTGTTTTACGAATTCATATAATTCAGTTTTGTTAATTTTTAATCCCAATCCCAAGCGTGGACATTCTAATATTGTGACATAAACATTGTCCCGTCCGAGCATAACTTATTATGTACGGCGCAAAGCGCAGAAAAGGTCGAGAGAAGGTAGATACTAAGTACCCCACTTGAATGATGACATTCTCCGAATGTACTAGTGTTTGACGTCAGGTGCCGGGCAGGGGGACTAACCATTAACGTAGGAAAAGTTTACAGAACCGCTATTTGTGGAACCTAGTTCATTTCCAACAGCACAACAAAAGTCATATTGGTCGTTCTTAGCATGGTGATATCCGCAAAAGTGACCTATCGAATAGTTTTTTCTACGATTCCTGGGTTTATGTGCGTCAGAATATATTATTGTGTCATTAAATAATAAGCTCAAATATTTGTTATTATTGTAAGGTAGGTACATAAACCTAGTAATTTTATTACTAAATAAAACAGGATTGTATAAATTTAAGATCGCTTTTGCTTTAGATGTCAACTCTGAATTCGTTCTAAATCCAACAGCTTCTTAAGTCGTCATTCCGCATGGATGGAGAAGGGTCTGTGCTTTTGCTACAATGAAATCGCCTTTTATGGTCCAGTCTATTACGGGTCCTTCTTACAAAAGACTGCCACTAACAGCCTGCAAGATTCGTATGTCGGTACTCCTAGTTCTCTGCTTATTTCATAATTTCTACTTTCTTTAATACAAGAACCATGCATAGCCCTTGTGTACGACCTTAGACAAGACTTTGAGCTGGAATAGTTGACCGTGGGGCTCAGCAACTACTTAACACCACATGACCTGTAAGCTCGTTTAAAGTAAAAAGTAAAAGTTTTATTGCTGTCCTACTAAACTCAGCGGCGGTTTACGTCAAATGATTCGAAACGATCGTGCTCCAAGAATGTCAATGTGTTGGAAATAGGGGAACTACGTCGTTTGGCGCTTAAAGAAACTGCAGACACAAACCCTTGACGTCCGACGCAGCCGTAATGGGCATCTCATTGGGATGCAGGCCACGGAAAGCTCCCGCTGTCGAAATCCGCTCTGATGTCAACGTATGGAGTGTACGTGCCAGGCCCGGCGCAGGCCATTCAGCACTACAACTTGTACCCACACCTATCTCAAAATGTGTCCTTAAGCTTAATGCATGATCAACATAAGAAACTAACCGCACATTTCTGCAAATAAATAATTTATTTTTATTTTTTAGTCATTGGATAATTCTGAAACTTAATTCTCATTTTTATGTCCACGGGGAACGCGCGTTTTTTATATTGTTAAACTGTTTTCATTCGCACCTGTAACTGGCATGCATACCAGTCTATTTATTTAGTTGTAAGTTTTAAATTATAATATCGTAAGTATATAATGCTGTTGGTGTGTCTATAAATAAATAATAATAAATATTAAAAAAATAATGAGCAAATGATTCCGCTTTGCGGTAAACGGGCGATAAACCCATGTGTGTTGGCAACCAGAATTGTTCTGAATGTCGTATTGTTTCCGAGAAATATCAGTTTTTAGGAAATTAAAAAAAATAATGTGCGAAAGTTAAGCGCTTGACCCAAAAATACACTGTAGCGTTCAAATGAATCTACATTCGATGGCACTGGCTCGGTCACTCGATGTGCGCAGGCGGCACGCCTGCTCTCACCCCCGGTTCGCACGGTACTAACGCTGCATGCCCCGCCACACCATGAGCACGAGACAGTGTTTATAGCTATTTCAATAGTTATAGTTTACTACAAACACTACATCCCTTTCTTATCAAAAACTTTATTATTTTTACTTTGTAAGTAAACATACTCCCAATGAATAATTATTAAATTTGTTTGATCCGTTCAAAATCTCATTAAATTGTTTTCAAGATTTCCAGTTTCACTCAGTCTTCACCTACAGCTTCCCATTAGCCTTCTATTCTTTTTATATACCCCTTGTCTTCTTCATTCAAATCCGAGTCTCATGTCTTACATCTTCTACCTCCATAATCGCTTGTCTTTTTCATTCAAATCCGAGTCCCACGCCTTACGTCTTCTACCTCCATAATCCTTTGTCTTCTTCATTCTAATCCGAGTCCCACGCCTTACGTCTTCTGTAATCTTACTTTCTTAATTCTTCTTTTTTTCTTAATTCTTAATGGGGTAAATTTGTACAGAATATTTCCAATTTAATGGGGGTACTTTTGTACCATGCATTTCCAATTTAATGGAGGTACCTTTGTACCAAATATTTCCAATTTAATGGAGGTACCTTTGTACCACATATTTCCAATTTAATGGAGGTACCTTTGTACCACATATTTCCAATTTAATGGAGGTACCTTTGTACCACATATTTCCAATTTAATGGAGGTACCTTTGTACCACAAATTTCCAATTTAATGGAGGTACCTTTGTACCACAAATTTCCAATTTAATGGAGGTACCTTTGTACCACATATTTCCAATTTAATGGAGGTACCTTTGTACCACAAATTTCCAATTTAATGGAGGTACCTTTGTACCACAAATTTCCAATTTAATGGAGGTATCTTTGTACCAAGTTTTCCAATTTAATGGGGGCACCTTTGTACCAAGCAATGTTTTCAAATTTAATGGGGGGTGTTTTATTATAAACAACAATGGTGTTGTTACGACTTTGTACACCCAGATCCCGCCAACCAAGCGTCGCACAGCAAACCTCAAAACGCGTAAACAGGTACCAAGTCCACCATCGGTGACAAGATCGCGGCTTTTGTTCACGACTTACATAACCACACGTGCACACAACGCAAGCAGTAGGTTCGGAACGGGCCTACCGTATCAAACAGTTCGGGAAAACTGTAGAGAACCATGGGCAGCCGCAACCAAGGCACGCAGCCCAGCTCCACAAGTGAAATCGAAACGGTCTCTGCCCAGCGACAAGAAGAAATACTTCTACAACTACAGCAAATAAACTGGGCCATAGCGACTGCGCTTGGCGATTTGGATTCCGCTAAGTGGACCCTTGCAAAAGGGGACAACAAACGCACTCTACATTACAACGGTATTATAACACCCATGCGCGCAACTGTATGCGCACTTTGTTCTTTCTCAGATGTTTCTTTAAATACTTGCCTACTTACACAACCATAGGCAGCAAGAGACATTCACCACAATACTACGTGTAAGAAAACTACGCACAATATTACATATTAGCATTTAGATAATCTTTAATTTTGTAGAATCGACCCCATATTATTTAATTTTTACGGGTATACTCCGTTTGCCCCCCTGGCGGTGGCTCCGGCAATGATCCCGACACTGCCACATTGGAATATAAGTTCCAAATCAATCATTAGTATATTGTACCTTTAGTGGAACAAGATTTAAACTTTATTTACTGTATACCCAAAATAAACTACAATAGTGGTTTACAAACTAAAAGCAATAAAAATACCCTGTACCCCATAACTAAACTGCCCTGTTTGTTTCAGATAAATAATAAATATCTTTTATTTAGACTTATCAGATATTAAATTTAAGCATATAGTAAACTGTAATTGATTCTGTATAATTAAGTTATTTACAGTCATAATGCTCACTCGCTGTTTGAACTACGTGAATACCAACAGGCTACACTGAAAATCAGTGTTGTAGTCTTTGGCTGCAAGCAGGCTGAGTGCAGTCCTTTTTCTCAAATAGACTACAACAATGCCACTGTTATGTTTGTGACCCTATATTATATTTTTATTGTATGCATTTTGTAGTTTTAAGAAGAAAGAAACATTTTTCTATTCTATTCTATTCTAAAATGAGTTGTTTTCAAATCCTTCCATTCAATCTCCATTCAATTTCCGAACCACAAATTCTCAACAACAAGACACTGTACGGGCGTATACCAAACTGCACGCGAAGAATAAACGGCTTATTGACTGTCGTTACTTTGCCGTGTGCGAGTACCTAACGAGTTAAGCTACCTAGCTTAACCAACTAGTAACAAATGTAAACACTTAACTCGCATACTGTATCAAACTCGTAACATCATAACCAAATCGTATATTAGTTTTTCGCTTAAATTCCAGAATTTCTAACAAGATTTAAATATTTTGACTGTGCCTTATCTAATGCCCTATTGATATGTAAATAGGTATTACCTTTGTTACCTTCAATCTCATACATTTATTTAGTTATGAGAATACTTTGTACTATTTTTATTTTATTTTTTATGAACAAGCTTTAAATATTTTGAGGGTGTTTTATCTAATGCGCTATTGATAAATAGGTATTACCTTGAATCTCATACATTTATTTAGTTTGAGAATACTTTGTACTATTATTGCCTTGGGTAACATTATACAAATCATTTGTTTCTAGACAAATTTTGTATTTTATACATATTTCCGAAAATTTGATTGATTTAATACAAATAAAATCAATAAACTATTCAAAATTTTTCATTGTTTGTTAACAGATATCTTTTTAGAATTTCAGCTAGGTATATTATATTATGAATAAATCATTTTAATAAAGGTGTAGTTTTTTATTTATTTATTTACCAGCTGACCCCGCACCACGTCAAAATGTCTGGGGCGGGCTACCCTCAACACTTAGGGGTATAAAATCTGTTATAAACATATTCTCATACCTACTGAATATAGGTATATATTACATATTAAACCTCACCAAAATCCGTCAAACCGTCGTTCCGGAGAAGTACTTAATAAACACAAACTGTGACAGAAGAATTTTATACCCACATTAGATTATGAGTTTGAAGACATTTGTCAATAACCATTGCACTAATTTAAAGAGTTAATCAACTGACAATACAGTTCCCAGCTATTATCCTTTACTTAATAGCTTCTTGTGATAAGCACCTAATCAGTACGAGCTAACAGAACACTCATTCACTCAGCACTGTCCGCTTTCATCTTTTCCGAAAACCAGTTTTGATTTATGACATTGTTGCTATGTCCGCTTAAGACATACAGTAAAATAACATGGACACCATCAACGTCTCCACCACTAAGGGAAATGTTTTTATCATATTACCTTGTGATAAATGGTATTCATTACAGATTTCCACTTACCGCCCTTGACAGTCAGTATAGGTATTAAGATTTTAATAACCACCGATCTCCGCTGACAATCTTCAAGGTGCCTTTTGAGATATTATCTTTCACCAATCTACTCACGTATACGTAGGTGCATTATAGCCTATTTAGTGCCTGTAAAGACTCATCATAGTTAATATAAAAACTTTATAGTAATATGAAACTTTAACTGATATGAACTTTTGTTAAGTTTAATTTATTAAAGCGTATGCTTTGTATATGAACATGTATGTGAACTCTGTACATCTTTCATTCTATTAAATTTCTAATTGCATTTCACGATTTAGCTTTATTCTTTAATACGAATACAATAATAGTATGAGTAGTTATTTTAAAACCTGCCTCAAAGGTTTCTCTGATTATAATTTAACTAGAGATTTCACTCGCGTTAGAAAAAGTCAGTAAATTATCAATTTTTTATTGTAGTGTTGGTTCACTATTTTGGCTATAATGGCTTACACACTTTGGCCACATTGGCCTACACATGAGATACACTGTGCGGGCTTCCTTGCAGGACCATCCAAGACAACACATCCATCACACACCACACATGTACAACTCCAGCGGCTTTGGCAGCGCACACCAGAATAGATGGTAGACTTTTCTTACCCTCCTGTCACTCATTGTTATACTTTGGGCAATTCACAAAACATCTTTATAAATTGTAGCTTATATTTTATTCCGTTGCATAAGCTATATTATTGTAAAGTTTCACTTAAATCCAATCAGTCGCTCCTACATGAAAGAGCAACAAACATCCATACCTACAATTTTTCGCGCCTGCAATATTAGTATGAAGAATGATTCTCCATTTCTTATTGCTGATCATTAAAATTTTGTAATTTCGTACACCCTAATATTTATTTTAGCAGGTGTTTAATGTTCAAAAGCTAGTCACCATACCGTTTCTTACCCGTGATATCGAATATTAATTATATATAATATCGTAAACGATATTTTAATATTGTTATACCTACATGTTATGAATGTTATGAATTCACGTTTAACCAAAAACCACAATCTAATTTGTATATAGATCGTTATAACATTATATTGTTTCTTTATGAGTTAGGTATGTGTAATTTGTAAGCTATATATAACGCATTACCATATTGATTGGTGATAATTAATGATGAATAATTACCTATAGTGATTCTAAAAGATTATTTACATCATTTATTCACTCAAAGGTACATCGACTTACGTACCAGTTAAAGGTTAGAATGTATTCGTCTAGTCTTACTGATTGAATCAAACAATATATATTATATATTTACGACCTATATTCACTGCTGCTGTACTGTGTACTGTACAAATATCCCACAAAATAGCTGTAAGACGAATTAGATCTCTCATGAATGTTGTAGGTATTTAGTTAGTAGTACGACATTCATGTAAATTAATTATTAACACATTCACGAAACCAACTTATAATGATACCAGTAACTTGAACGATATATGTAATTATTTTTATATCCAACCAACCAGAAGAAAATACATAGATTTACTTACTTACTTGCAATATTCATATAATTAAACTTGTCAGGTGTTATTCCATACAATTCCTGAAATACTTTTTATACCGGTTAGAAATAAGATCATTCTCTTGAATAGTAACTATGTGGGTTTCTTTTGTGAGCCATACACTGAAATTATTTTAACAAATTGGTAAATTTTCAAATCCAAACACTTTAAAAATAAATATTGTAAACAAATCGTCATTTTAAAGTTAATATTTTATGGGTAACGTACACCGGTTTTATACTTAATACATAATGACAGTGTATAACAAAAAGAAAGTTAATTATGTCACGACAATTATGTATTGAAATTGAAATTGTCTTTTAGTTTTAGATAAATAAGCTTTTTTAGTTAAATTTTTGAATATAATGTAATTAATGGACTTACTCCCGTTATGATTCTTCCAGTTATAAACCAACAATCCAATGACTGTATTTTATGTTTACTTACAATTTTTTCCACTTCCTTGTTTCCTTCCCCTTTTTATTATTTCAATGTCCAGGAGGGAAAAAAAAAATATATACTGGTAGGATTTATACTCGTCGCCATTTGTAGCGTTCAAATGAATCTACATTCGATGGCACTGGCTCGGTCACTCGATGTGCGCAGGCGGCACGCCCGCTCTCACCCCCGGTTCGCACGGTACTAACGCTGCACGCCCCGCCACACCATGAGCACGAGACAGTGTTTATAGCTATTTCAATAGTTATAGTTTACTACAAACACTACATACACTTTATTAATTATCATTAGGTACTGAATTTGCTATATTTACGATTTTAAGATTTCCCTTAAAGACCCACTCAGATAATAAAAACAGTCCTAATATTAAATTTCATTATTCCTCAATACCATAAAAGTATATCATTGAACACTCGTAATATATAAGCTTTTGAGCAGCGATGGCCGAGTGGTAAAAAACCCCGGTCTTCGACGCGACCGATCCCAGGTTCAAATCCTCGGCTCGCACCTCTGACAAAGAAATTTGTAATGTGCGAACTTATCGCTGCTCCACGGTGATGGAAAATATCGTGATATTTCATTGATTACGATGTTCTTCATCGCCGTGCATGCCTGAGAGAAATTCATAATTTTCATATTTTCATATTTTCAAAGCATGACGTCCACCAATCCGCACTTGGCCAGCGTGGTGGACTATGGCCTAAATCCCTCTCAATTGTGTGAGAAGGAGACCTGTGCCCAGCAGTAGGACATAAAAAAGGTTGAATTTTTTTTATATATATAAGCTTATAAGGAAATAAATTTCTATAACATGTTTGGAACATCCAATTTTAGTGACGCGTACGTAAGTAAGCCTAGTGACGACTGAGGGAAAAGCTACGGGAAACTCTTAAATAATATATTTTTCTAATAGTTTTTACATAACTTTTTTTGGTATCGGAGGGAAACTTTCAAAAGGTACCCGGCACCTTGGGAGAGGGGAGGATACCGGGTGAGAGTGTACTGAGATTTGTACCGTACTAAAACCCCCTCGGTGGCTTGCCTCTGCGCTTAGAAGCACTCCGGTATCTCCAGTGGAACGCACCGGTGTCCTACACGCGCGGCGCCAAGTGCGGGTCCATCTTGAAATCTGCTGCTCCGATGATTTTCACTTGGCTTTGGCTGGGTTTCCACTGACGCGGAGCTGGGCGGAGCGGTGCTTAGCAGTGCATGAATTGACCAATCACTATGCTCAAAATCTCCGCTCCGCTTCAATGGAAACAGCACGAGCGGAGTGGAACAGTGCTGAACTTTGATATTCATAAAAATACAGCGAGAAGAAAATAAGAAAGTTTAAGAATTATTCTTGTGTTTTATTCAGAAAGCAGAAAAGGAAGTTCTAGATTGAATCATATTATATTTATGTATGTATACTTGTTACTCGATTATTCTATCTATATTGAATCGTGAAACAAGTCCAAAGACAAAGATTTTTATTTGCACAAATATGGGTGTTTACAAAAGCTGTTAATACCATATTTACCTTCATGAGGTATGCAAATATTACAAAAATAAAATAAAAAAAACTTAATTATCACACAAATATCTCATTGATGTTTACAAACGGCCAATAAGCTACTCGTAGGTATAACATCGCATAGAACTAGTCGTGGATTTTTTGTCTATGGTTTTCACGCACAAAAAAAAAAGTGAAGAATATCGCATGACTAGACCGCTTGTTTTATTGGGTGCGATACAAAACTAGTGAACTGTTTGTAGGTATAGCATTCCTGTGCGATTATTCAATGGTACCTGTCGACGCCTGTCGCGGCTTCTTCCCATATCAGCTGCCCGTTTGAAGAATGAATGCGGTGACTCAGTGACTCATTCATTCATATATTCATTCAATCTGGAGTGTCATTACTCCTTTGTAGAGCCGGTCGCTTTTTGCTCGAGTTGTAAAAGGATAGATCGACAGTTCGCTGCTATTCTTAGAAAAGCGGTTAAAGCAACTCGTCGTTTTAAGAGTATATACCGTTTTAATTGTATATATGAAGCCTTTTATTACACTCTTGTTTGTCAACTTTACGAACTGTTTCCGGAGGCCACCCTGAATTAGTGAAAACTTTTACCTACCAATAAGCGCAAGCGGAACAAAGCTGAGCAACTCAGCATTACCTTTGTTCTAAAGATGAAATGAACTCGTACACGTTTACAATTTACTCGTAAATATTTAATAAGGTGTTTAGTCCTAATTATTGTATGTTTTCATGACGTGGTTATAGGCCTGCATTTAATCGCAGTCGTATAGAACGCAAGCGATATACGCCACCAAGCGTAACAGGTTCGGTCGGTTGTAAAATGGGTGACCGCTAGTAGCAACATGCGCGTTTCCGTGTCCTCCTGATCCTGACGTAATATTACGATTGATAAATAACAACTGATCTACTTGTCAAAGACCTTTTGAGTGGTTTAATAACATTCACTAAACGGTATCTTCACCAGCCTGAATCAATAAGCTGGCGAAGGTGGAGTGAGGTCCAGGCTTCACCGTTTTTTGGGAAAGACACGTGTCCAGCAATTGGACACAAAAATCGTTGAAGCTACCCATCTAAATAACGTAAAAAAATTACAAGGACCTGAAAATCCATACGTCATCTTCAGTGTGAACGATCTAGGCACAAAAGCTCTTTGTATTGTGACATAGGCGCAAGTGATAAAGCTGTTCGAATAATTTATTCCTGTTATTGTACTTGACCGCATTTAGACTTCATACGCATAGTGCAATGAATTTGTCATTGTAGGTATGTTGTCAATTTATTTTGATTCACAACTTTGTCACGGAGTTTTAGCGGGAAGTCGGAAAAGACATATTGTGTTCTGTTTTATTTTGATTTTCTTGGTGTACTCGTATTTTTAGTTACATGATGTATCGGATAAAATTGATGACATTTTATTCGATATACTATAATTACAGTGCACGAGTGTTGTGAAATAAAATAACAGTGCGAAAATATATTTTTTCAGCTTACCTCCAAAATTCCATTGGTCACGTTCTTGTAAAGTAGCCATCGCTCATGTTTAACTTGACTGGCTGATTATATTACTGACGATTTACTAACTTTACCGGCTATTACTCGTCCCGTTTTAACGAAGCTGGCAAAAAAATGTGCAAAATTAATACTTGCCACTGGCAGTATGTACAGAGTTTGCGATGCCACAATTGAAAAAAAAAAACTTTCTCTCTGATACAGGTATTTAGAGCAAAGACCTTGTTTTCAGGCACTTAAAAGATGACATACATAAGTTCTTTGTGTAATCTCACCAAAGTGCTTATATTAATGAAATAACAATTCATTTTATACGCTCTCAAAAATGCACCACCACGTAAGTGATATTGTTTTTTAATGACGAGTATATAGGATACATTATTACAGAAAAATCAAAAACCACCTTCAAGAAATAATAGTTTTAATTCATTTCTTGCTACTTTCCCTTATATAGTGGTGTCAGTAGCTAGATAATATTTTAGCATGTCACTTTGTGACACCAAGTGATCACGAGCATGAGCATCACCCATGGTTATATAAATGCAAAATCATCAAAAATTTTTTGTAAAAGTACACTAGGCCTTTGAAGACAGCCGGTGTATGGTACTTTAAGAGGTCTATTTTCAAATTCAAATTCAAATTCAAATCATTTATATTGTGGAACATGAGTACCTACAATACAAGGTGTAACAAAATTTTGCAATCCTCCATATTCCATATTCCCATATATATTTTATTTTTTATTTTATTTGAATGGAGTAGTATACGAGCATGCAGGACGTGGTGTTAAGTGGTCGCTGCAGCCCATGGAGCGCCCAGCTGCATACAACCTCAAGCAAGCATAGGTACCTAAGTCTTGTCTGAGGTCGTATGCAGTTGCGCTGCTACTCCGGAGGCTGGTGGTCGCCTCATGTAAGTGTGGCCGGCAACTGCACCTTTCCACCCAAACACAATAGAATTGGTTCACGGTAGAAGTGGGTGCAGCGGTGGTACTTCCCCGGGCGAACGATAATAGTTCTACCACCTACAAAATTTTGAACGGCTTTTGAAGTTTTTTTTATTTATTTCTGTACACATAAACAAAACATAAAAATATTGGATTAAAAAAAAAGATTACAGGGGTACCGCTTATTCCTAAATAGGAATCTCTTCCAGCAGACCCGCAAGAAGGAGAGTTGAAACAGAGCGGCAAACTTACTGTGTACCGGACTTCTTACTAAAATAGATTTTTGGTATAGAATAAAACAATTTATAAAATAAGAGTAAAGAATAGAACAGTTTATAAAAAACTTATCAAAAAATGGAAAACAGAGACTTATAGAGGCATTTCTGTTTTAGTGCCAAAATCACTGTTCTAGTATACAAGCTAGGGAAAAATAGATGATAGAATATCTTCTTCGTGGTTACAGTTACACCCTTACTTCCTAACGTATTACGAAATCGAAACTTTCCAATGATTAATGCTTCTACAGTGCGCTGTCGTGTCAAAATCTGTCCTGACTATCATTTAAATTATTATTACAATGATTACAAACTCATTTATAGGTCCATGATTTATTACGTCGTATATGTATTTGTAGAGTTGTGCAAGGAGCATCCTACTTCAACATCCTACTGCGGTGGAAAATATGTATTTAATACGTGTTTAAATGTTTGCTTAAGCATCACTAAAGTGATCTATTGATACGAGAAGGATTCTGCGGCGCGTCTGGTGTCATGCAACTAGGGTTGCCAACTACCTTCTACAATCATTGTGAGATGAACTATTGTGTAAAAAATATTAAAACATCAAGGAGAAAAACGTGAGCATTTTTATTTAAATATAACATAGGCTACATTTTTAACTAAATATAAATTATTCATGTTCTACCTACCTGTCGAGAGAGGCGCAGTCTGCACTGCATTTAAAACACTTATCAAAATGATTGTGCTAAAATTCATTAACAAATTTTTATTGGCTCGATTTCCCATCAATGTGGAGGGAGAGTGTGAGAGAGTGTTACAATGTTCAATTAGAAATAGCCAAAATGTGCCAGTCTACTTTCGGTAAGTCAATCAAAATAGTCAGTTGTTACAGTAGGAGTTCGCTACTCAAATAAAACTTTTTGGTGAATTTCGTTAAATTTATTGTATAACCCAGAAAACAGAACATTTGCTATCGCTTCGGGTGAACGTAGGGTGTTCACACTAAACTAAATAATTTAAATGGAAATGGAAATGAAAATAAAATAAGAGCGCATTACACCACTTTCAAGTTCTTTCTTTTTTGTCAGCCCTAGAAACAATGCGGGCGGCGCCTTCGTTTGTTTTCACCTTTCCAGCAACCGTGACGCACATCGCGCCGGCGCTATTAAAGTGCTGTCAGGTAATCCCTATATTCTGAGAGCCAAGCGACCAGAAACTGGAAGCATTTATAACGCTGTTTTAACGCGACGCCAAAGTTATACCCTAACTTTAGGCGTATTGTCTCTATAGTGAAATAAGTAATACTCTTTATTTGTAGTGTTTTTATTGCTAGATGGACTAAATTACTAGTAAGCCAATCTCGTGCCACACGCTATGAAATTCAGCTGACTAATAAAAGGCTATTTTCCGACATCGCAATTACTACATAATGCTCTTCCGTTTTTGGTCCCTTTAGAAGAAATATATTTAAGGAAATAATCCAAAAAAAAAGCAGTCCTGATAATATAACGTACACGGGTAAATGTCGTATTAATTTCCTCCTCTTTGGAGTCAGTAATATTGATTGCAGTTTGTAATCTTTCGGCTCTCGGAATACCACCGTTGACACCTTGCTGTTATTTGTAAAACATCATATTAATCACCCAAGCGCTACCTCCGTCATTGTCTTCGCCCTCCAAACCGGACGTGATTCTTTTTAGATCATAGCTCCTATTGTGGATAAATATCGGTGGCTTTAGCTTAACTTCCTTTGAAATTCTTTCTTAGAATTAATTTAGTTATTACATTACGCGTTGTAGCCAAATCCGGTGACATGTTCCAACTTGAAATTTACTTTACATTAGTTTAGTACATTAGCTGGAAGGATTGACATTTTTGAGAAACCAATTATTTACGAGTATCGTATGAAAATACAACTACTCGTACAACTTCTATTTTTTTCTTTCTATCGTTTAATATAGAAAATAATACTAGCATGGACAAGGTGAAGTTTTCACTCTCTTATTATTAAAATCTGTGATGTAATATGATAGCTGCAACCCTTTTTGCGTTCCAATGCTGGGCACGGGTCTCTCCCCATTATTGGGGAGGCCTGGAGCTTACTCCACCACGCTGCTCCAATGTCGGTTGGTGGAGATGCGGGTTAGTGGCCAATCCGCTGTCGGATGTTTTCAAACCGCCCATAAGGCCTCCGACAAGGTTTAACGACTGTTATCTATCGACAACAACCGGGACCGACGGCTTAGCGTGCCCTCCGAAGCACGGAAACGCGCATGAATTTTATTTTCCACTAGCGGTCACCCATCTCACACCCGACCGAGCCCGTTTGGCTTAGTCACACAGATCGCTTGCGTTCTACGCTAACTGCCGGGCCATGCGCGCTTTATAATGATGTAATATGATATTTACTGGAAATTAATCAAAAACTTTATTTACATACCGTGGGTGGTACAATGATGAATATGTGTCAACAGCTTTGCACAGTTCTTAATGAGACGACCCGTATGGGAAATGGTTACCATGCCGGACTGCCGTTCGAAGGATCCGAGGTTCGTTTCCCAGCGAGGGAGTAATTTGAATAAGTTCCAATTTATGTTCTAGGTCTAGGAAATTTCTGTCGTTCTCTTCGTGTGTATACATGGTACTATGATAAAGGGAATACTAATGTTGAGCTATGAGTATGAAGCGTTATGAAGCAACCTACGTATTCATGTAAAGCATGTGTTAACATCAATAATGAATCACAATACTCTAGTTAGTGCAAGATGAAATCCCTTATTACGTCTTCCAATGTTCCACCGGATTTGACCGGATGTATGGCTGGCTGCAACCCTTTTTGCGTCCCACTGCTGGGCACGGGTCTCTCCCCATTATTGGGGAGGCCTGGAGCTTACTCCACCACGCTGCTCCAATGCTGGTTATTGGAGATGCGGGTTAGTGGCCAACCCGCTGTCGGATGTTTTTAAACCGCCCATAAGGCCTCCGACTAGGCTTAACGACTGTTATCTATCGACAACAACCGGGACCGACGGCTTAACGTGCCCTCCGAAGCACGGAAACGCGCATGAATATTTTTTTTGCCACTAGCGGTCACCCATCTCACACCCGACCGCGCCCGTTTGGCTCAGCTGCATAGATCGTTTGCGTTCTACGCTAGCCGCCAGGCCATGCGCGCTTCCGGACCGGATGTATAGCGTCTAAATATTCCGTTAGTAATGGCGTCCGGTGTATTTGGAACTGAAACGAGTCACTCGTGCGTGGGGCGGGGTTGCCAATTTATAGACGTGTAATTTTATAGAAGAACTAGCTGACCCCGCGAGCTCCATACCGCCTTAATATGTTTAGGGTCTACCTCCCTAATGACTGAAGGGTTTAATAAATAAATTAGGTACGACCGATTCTCGGACCTACTGAATATACATTCAAAATTTCATAAAAATTAGTCAAGTGGTTTTGGATGAGTATGGCAACTCTGTAACACAAGAATTTTATATAATAGATAGAAGGTATAATTACGGCGTGGCGAACATCAGGGGAGGCCTATGTCTACGAGTAACTGTGGATTTTTAAGGACTGATGCATGGATGGATGATTGTATAACGCCATTTGCTTCTTAAATCATTGTACTTATTGTTTATTCAAACACATACATCGATACGTACGAGATATTTTATCGTTTTAAATCGTCTATGGAAAAAATGCATGCTTTTTTAAATGCAATATTCATATAATGTTACGTAAACTACGTTTTAAGAAAAAGAGAATTTTATAAATATTAATAACGCTTCAAACTCATAGCCCCACAGTAGGGTAGATATAACCTGTGTCGTGGGTACCATGGACACACACAAAGACGGAAACACAAACACACAGACCGAGAACAGAAATATAAAATCCGTCATTCAAATTTCTATCTCACCGGGAATCGAACCCCGGATCCTTCGATTGGCCCCGCACGGTAACCATTGCGCCACGCAGATCTTCAAACTTTAATTTTATGAATTCAAAAACATTAAAACGTGCAAAATATTAATTATAAATTAGTTTACATAGGTAATATAATTAAAAAGTGACAGCCCTGGCGCGGGGGAGTGTCGATGACGTCACGGCGGCTACGTCACAACACGTCACGGCGTACGGGCGTGTCGTCACGCGCGCACTGCAGCCCTTGGAGCTTACTGCCCACGTGCCGCTACGGTACCGCCATATTAAGGTCAATGCGAGGGCTTTGACCCGCGATATCGCTCGTAGTGTGACCAGTACCACGTACGGATACCTTCCGTAACGCGTGACCTAATTATGTAATTGTGGTGGATCTCTTAGTATGTCACTTCCTCAAACTCTTATCGAAGAACAGATATACTGAAAACGACTTGGTAATTGATATGTTCAGACACATATTAGCTTAGCTTTGATCCCATTGTGAGAAATAAAATACCCACCGGAAACAAAATAAGATTATGAGAAAGGTCAAACAAAGCCACAGTTCAATGATTTAATGTTTTTTTAAGTTTCGTTTGTTAGCTGTTTTTAAAATGTTATTTGGGTCAGCTTAAGCACAGTACAAAGAATTCCTTTTTTGGCATAAATGTTTCAGAGTTTTGTTAAAGTTTGCACTTAATTTTTAACCGACTTCAATCAAATAGGAAGAGGTACTAAATTCGACTGTATATTTTTTTATGTTTGTTACCACATAACTTTCGACTGGGCAAAAAGATTTTGATGATTATTTTTTTTATTTGAAATCTGATTAATCCCGTGTGGTTCCATTTTAATTTGGTCCAATTCTGGCAGTGGTATCCATGAGAAAACCATTTTTTTTCAACCTTTTTTTTGTCCAACTGCTGGGCACAGGTCTCTTTCTCACAAGTGAGAGGGATTTAGGCCATAGTCCACCACGCTGGCCAAGTGCGGATTGGTGAACGTCATGCTTTCGAGAAATTATGAATTTCTCTCGGGCATGCACGGCGATGGAGAACATCGTAATCAATTAAATATCACGATATTTTCCATCACCGTGGAGCAGCGATAAATGCGCACATTACAAAGTTCTTTGTCAGAGGTGCGCGCCGAGGATTTGAACCCAGGATCGGTCGCGTAGAAGACCGCGGCTTTTACCACTTGGCCATCGCTGCCCTGCGCTGAGAAAACCATATTAAGTCTTAAATTCGCATTAAGTGTGTGACAGTGACAAATGGACGAATAACTCAATATCACGCCAACCATTTGCGATGATTCTTTTTTATTGGAAAGGATGTACTTCAACGGTAGTTTGATAAGAGTTTGGTTAGGTTCTGATTATGGGATTCATGAAATAACGGAACTCTTAATTCTTAGGAGCAAATTAACAATACTCGACCGAAAGGCTGTCCGGATATTTGAGTCACCTACCGTAATGTTGTTATGGCCAAGTAATTGTCGTAGTAAGTAGTTGAATATGCATAATGGAAGTCCAGGGCGCGATCTGGGGCAGAATTTTTAACTGTTTCATTTAAACGGCGCTGTCTTATATGAGCAGCGTTTAGTAGGTCTTCCCATATTCAAACACATTAGTTAGTGTACTTGAAATTCACCCAAAAAAAAACAAAAATATTAACAAAAAAATTACCGACTTCAAAAGAAAACTACTCCAATACAAATAAATATGCACTAAAAAGTAAAAAAATAAACTGTATATTTCTTTACAGTTTAATAGTCAACTTACATTTTCTACTCATCATTATGTAGGTACGATCTGTGTTTACCATATGATATAGGTACAATTATTGTTGTTTTTGGAGTCGATGTCAGCGTGTCCACTTGCCAGCCTGCAATAGTTAAACAAGTTACTTCCAAAAGGTATAATGAATGATAGTTTCATTTAGAATTGTTGTATGGTAATACAATGTGTTATTATATGTAATATAATATCATAAAAATCCAAATATTATGGTGCGTAACTCAGGTAGAAGTTAGTTTAAATCATTAGGTACTTATTTTGTGGTGCCCAATCACATGGTATATTTTTGTAATTAAAGCTTTATAAAATATATTGTTTTACTTAAAATACCGATTGAACCTGGGGTCGGTCGCGTCAAAGACCGCGGTTGTTTACCACTCGGCCATCGCTGCTCGCTACCGATATATATTTACGTAACTATCAATTTTTAAAGTTTTTAGGGATGTACTCGCAATTAGTGATTGTTATCGTATTACCGGACCTTCTTTCCGATGACCAATCATGTGGAGTGAAAGTTTAAACTGAAAATGGATAAGGTTGATATTGAACTTGTCTGAACATGGAGTGACGTATTTTCCAAGACTCGTAGTCGTAGTAGCTCGACGCGGGATAAACCGCTTATTTTCTCTTGATAATAAACTGTGTTTACATGTCCACGCCAGGGTTGTCTGCGGCGTTCTCTTAATCACATCAACGGCGTTTCAAATACTGCTCTATTTTACTGATACTTATGAATTTCAATATTAATTACTTATTGTAATTTCCCGATCGATGGGCCACGGGTTCGATTCAAATCAGAGAAAGAGAAAGCAGAAATTTCAACTTTTGGTTTGGGTGATTGTGTTTCTGTCTTTTTATGACCAGGGACACCTGGTACCCACGACACAGGATATATCTACTCTACTGTGGGGCTAAGAGGAAGAAATGTTATTATTATTGTAAATGTAGGTGGTAGCCATGTGGTAGCACTTTTATGGTTCGCCCAGGGAAGTACCACCGCTGGACCCCCGTCTGCCGTGAATCTATTTTATTGTATTCCAGTGGAAAGGTACAGTTGCGGCCAGACCAATATGAGGCGACAATCAGCCTTCGGAGTAGCAGCGCAATAGCCTTACAGAAGCCTGACCTATACTTGCTTGAAGTTGAGTGTAGATGTCCATGGGCTGCTGCGACCATTTAAATATATAAAATAAAAAAATAATGCTACTATTCCATCCATCCATCCATCGGTCCACTTCTAAACATAGAAGGTCTTCCCTACGTTCTCTACCCTGCCCGGTGCTGTGCCTTTAGAATCCAGCGGATTCCCCCTATCTTCTTCAGGGATTTAATCTCCCTGGTTGGGTATCAGCCTTTTTTGTATCGGGGGGGGGGGGACCTTCAAAAGGTACCCGGCGCCTTGGGAGCGGATACCGGGTTATGTAGGATTGGACCGCACTAAAACCCCCTCGGTGGCCTGCCTCTTGGCTGCAACCCTTTTTGCGTCCCACTGCTGGGCACAGGTCTCTCCCCAATATTGGGGAGGCCTGGAGCTTACTCCACCACGCTGCTCCAATGCGGGTTGGTGGAGATGCGGGTTAGTGGCCAACCCGCTGTCGGATGTTTTCAAACCGCCCATAAGGCCTCCGACAAGGTTTAACGACTGTTATCTATCGACAACAACCGGGACCGACGGCTTAACGTGCCCTCCGAAGCACGGAAACGCGCATGAAATTTTTTTCCACTAGCGGACACCCATCTCACACCTGACCGCGCCCGTTTGGCTTAGCTGCATAGATCGCTTGCGTTCTACGCTCGCCGCCGAGCCATGCGCGCTTCCTCTGCCTGCCTCGGCCTGCCTCTACGTTTGGGAAAGACTCCGGAATCTCCAGTGCTCTCTTACACTTTCCGATGCTCACGGCAGCAAGCGGCTACACGGAAGCCCCCTTTTAGTCGCCTCTTACGATCAAACAGGGGATACCGTACGTCTTTTACCGTAGCAGGGGATACCGTAGCTCTATTCTTAATCCCGAAGCTACAGGGACTTAAACGGCAGCCAGTGCTCCTCTTGCCGAGACTTTGACAAAAGTTAAGAGTTTGACAAAAAAAAAATCTAAATCGGTCCACGCGTCTTCGAGTAATCGATGAAAATCCCGATGAATTGAGAACCTACTTCTTTTTTCAAGTAACTAGGTTAAAATCTTGTAAACTGTTAGTTGTTAACGCGAATTAAGTATTTGCGAACGGAAGCTGTTTTTATTACATCTATTGAATAACCGCCGCGCCGAAAGCCGAGCGTGAGTCAAAAACGGACGGCGCTACCTCCACCTCTGACGTCACTTTGTTCACCGTCAGTAAATATTGCTAAATTACCATTTCGCTCACTCACTCACTTCATTAATATATTCGATATATGAGCAACGCGCCAACGGTTACCAAAACCGCAGATATCGAGTGGTGACTTATCGTAGCTTAATTTCCATATATGGGTACTTCATTTACTTCGACATATACCAATTATATTTAAGGATATTTTAACAAAATATCCTATTTTACGAACATAGGTAAGTTGTACGTCAGGAGTGACAAAGCGTCGGCATGAACATGATGAGAACTTTAATCCAGTCCCACATTTGGGCACTCCAACGAGTCTTAAACGTCCACAGATGCCAAAAACCACTTGTTTATTCGAACATAAAGGTTCAGGTCACTCTTGAGCAAAACATCCAATGTAGGTTCACTGCACAGACAAGCAATGCACGCTTCTCGACCTGGTTCCTCTAAAGCTGCTACATTATAAGTATAAAATAGAGACGGTCCGGTCGTAACATTTCGATACCTGACAGACATTCTTAAAGGCAGAATAAGTGTTTTGCCTTGTCTGTCTCTTCTGCCGTGCACCGCGAATAGATGGAATACTTGGCTGAACCGGCTTTTACCCCTGGATCTTAATTATCTTATCAATACAAGTACACCTACTTTTTTTATTCGTGGCCATAAATGGAGTGTCTTTCGAGGATAATGACTGACAAATTAGTCTGCTTTGTTATATTTGATAGTGTTATTGTATCTGTTGTTACAAAGTAACTAGCACACCAACTAGCCAACAAGTCGCACTATCTTAAAATCCCCTAAAATTGGAATTCGACTCAGACTAGTAAAATGTCTATAAAACGTATGACTCAAACTACCCATATACAGTTAGATTTCGATAACTACCAACAAACACTCTTGAATCTGTTGTTTTTTAAGCAATAAAATTTTGATTTCTTTGTTGTTGTCGTTAGGGACATCGACAACCGATGAAGAAGAAAGGTACTAGATTCTTCTAAAGGCTCTCTGAAGAAGACAGCGGAGTCACTATCTCCTCAGCTCGTCAGTCCAAAGCACAAATTATTTTTGCAGTGGATTTCTTTTATCAAGATGGCAACAACCAAACAAGGATTTTTGGAAATTTGATCCTGAGAAAGTTAAACAGAGGTGATAAATTTGTAAAAAAGTACGTCCGTTTAAAGTTTATTTAAGTACTAGCCTTTCGCCAGCGGCTACGCCCGCGTGGAACCGTTTTATAGGTTCTCGTACGATAAAAACCATCCTATATGCTTTCCCAAGGACTCTAATTGTGTTCCAAATTTCATTAAAATTGGTCCAGTAGTTTAAGCGGGAAAGAGTAGCAGACAGACAGACAGACAGAGTTAATTTCGAATTTATAATATTAAGTTGGGATTAAGATTTTCTTCAAACATAGTGAAACCTTGATATAATTTTTTCAAAAGCTTTTTCTGAGTTTTTGTAAAATGCACCACAATGTGTGTCATATAAACAATCTAATCTTAATGAAAAACCCGTGTTAATGATTATCATAAAGGCAACATAATGCAAAGATATACCTATAAAGGTTTTAATGTTTTGGTTAAAAGATTAACACATGATGGAGGTAGGAGAAGCGGCAATTTTATAACCCTGCTTATCTGTGTAACTACACAATATTTGGTGCGGTCAGGAATGAGGAAAATTGGGGACATCCCACTGCAGTCGACAATCACTTATAAAATACCTTGAATTATTAATATGTAACTAATTAACAAAAAATCCAGTTGCTATGGTTTATTATCACACTGGCCCACTCGTCATATAGGGAAAATATATTTGTCCTCAACATAAGGAAGGTAGCAGGAGTGATAACAAATTGTATAACATTAATTTAACGTTTATTAAATAATAACGTTTATTAACTGATTTCTTAAAGTAATCATTTATCGCTTCCTAATTAATATCACGTAATATTACAACTACAAGCTCGTACTTATATCAGTGGGGTTGCCCGAGAAGTACCTACTCGTATTTCCAGTAGTTTGTTAAATCGGGCCAGTTCATGTTTTGAAGTAGAATACTTCAAAAGCCCACTTAGTATCATGATTGTTTGGCAACTAGCCCAATAGAAGGTTATAAATATCTTTACATGAATTTTACAAAAACTTATGGGTGTTTTGCATCATGTTACTATAACGATAACTAAACCAAAACTAACCGTGAAATCCTCGGTCAACATTTGCGTTGCACCATTTAAGTTTAAGCTATAGTTGTAATGAAGTCTTAAATTAATGGTAATGGTAGCAGTTTGGCCGGTTAATGCTATTGTTATGGTCAAGTATCAAATCAACTGAGTATTAACTACACAATACTTATGACACAAGACTGTGTAGAAAACTTGTTTTTACTGTAAAAACGTAATCAAATTGAAAAAGGCTTTTTCATATCACATGTAATGAAACAGCGAGTTTTGATTTCTGTTTTGTCAGTCGAAACAAGACAATTTCAAACCAATGCGAATGTGTCAGTCAGAAACAACGATGTAGAAAAAGAAAGAAAAGAAAAAATATTTATTTCATATTAGGAATACAAAATATTCGCTTAATGAATGTCATTTTTTCCCGGTCATCGCCTTTAAGTGCCCGTTTGGGCTAGATGTTGAGCTGAGAGAAAAAAGGCGGCGGAAAAAAACTCCCAGCACTCTTTTAAAAAAAACAGTACATATATAATTGAGATAACAGTATGGCTATGGGTCCATAATGGGCACACGTGACAGCTGATCGTATGAGACACTATGTTGTATTGTTTCTGTCCTAGGGGAGAAACAACGTTGTTTCTACCCGGCACCTTCATTTGTTTATTATTTACGTCTTTATTTCAAGTCTTTCAGAATCGCATTGACAAATGTCGTCAAATCGTTGTCAAAAGATATTACTGCGCTATTTGTCTGAAATAGTCTTACTTCGACTGGCTACAGAAATCAAAACTCGTTGTTTCATTACATGTGATATGAAAAATACAGTGTGTGGCTCGGGATGAAACAAAGAGGATTTCAGACCAGGGCGATCAGGCGGTGATCTCGCCCTCGTCAGAAATGGTCTTCTTTCACCCCTTGCTACACAATATACTATTTTATTTCCATAACATTTCACAAACGAAACTAGAAAATTTCATGCCGCCAATCTGAACTGAAAAGTCCTAAATGACGGGAAGTCGGTTTATTTGATTATTAATTTTCTTGGTATATTTTTGAGTTATTAAGTCGACGGCATTTTGTTAGGTATACGTTAATTACAGATTACAGTGCTTGAGTGTTTTGAAATAAAATAACAGTACGATAATATATTTTTAGCTTGCCTCCTAAATTCCATCAGTCATCATCAGATGACATGACCAACATGACTGATGGAATTTTGGAAGTAGGAGGAAAGTAGCCATCGCTTTACTTGCATTGCTTGAATATCAAGCTGACTTGACTGACTGATTACTGAAGACTTAATTACTTTATCTATTATTACTACTAATTACTCCTACTACTCGTACTACTAATTGATATTTTTATCCCTTTTTTGGTAACTGGGGGAAAAGATACCCAACACTCTGGGAAGTAGTACGGGGTTATATGAAATTTTTTTCTGCCTTTTTCTTTTGTGTCCTATTGTTGGGTACAGGTCTCCTCTCACATGTGGATGGGTTTTAGGCCGTAGTACACCATGTTAGCCAAGTGTGTTTTGGTGGACATCATGCTTTCGAGAAATTATGAGTTTCTCTCAGGCAGGAAAACATAATATTATTCATCACCCAACAATTTGATCCTGGTATAATGATTAGACCGCGATCTTTACCACTCAGCCATCGCTGGGGGTTTGGGATTGTTAAATAACTACAACCCCCTCGGTGTTCTACTCGGCGCTTGCGAAGGGCCCCGGGATCTCCAATGGATTCAATCTCCTCTTCTAGGCGGAGTGCCGCCACATGCACACACCGTTGTTTCTTTCAGTGGCCACTGGGTGGATAGTTTGAGCAGCAAAATGTGTATTATCGGATTTTTATGACAGACGTCTAATTTGCAGGAAAATGGCAATGACTGGAGAAGTGTTGATAACAGCAATAATATTTTGATTCTGTGTAAAATGTACCGCGACCGGAAAGAATGGGTTGCCTATTAGCTTCTGGAGAAGCAGCCCAATTGCATACGTTCACAGACAAGCCTGGCGCCTGAAGTTGTTGGAAGATGTCTATGGGCTGCAGCGACCACTTAATAATACGTGTTCTGCATGTTCGTCTCAACTTACTTACTTGACAAGATATTATTAATTCTTTATGTTCAATATATCCGTTCTATATCGCAATTAGTGATTGTTTTCGTATTACCGGACCTGCTTTCCGATGGCCAATCATGTGGAGTGAAAGTTCAAACTGAAAATGGATAAGGTTGATATTGAACTTGTCTGAACATGGAGTGACGTATTTTCCAATACTCGTAGTCGGAGCCATTAGCTCGACGCGGGATAAACCGCTGCTTTTCTCTTGATAATAAACTGTGTTTATATGTCCACGCCAGGGTTGTCTGCGGCGTTCTCTTAATCACATCAACGGCGTTTCAAATACTGCTCTATTTTACTGATACTTATGAATTTCAATATTAATTACTTATTGTAATTTCCCGATCGATGGGCCACGGGTTCGATTCAAATCAGAGAAAGAGAAAGCAGAAATTTCAACTTTTGGTTTGGGTGATTGTGTTTCTGTCTTTTTATGACCAGGGACACCTGGTACCCACGACACAGGATATATCTACTCTACTGTGGGGCTAAGAGGAAGAAATGTTATTATTATTGTAAATGTAGGTGGTAGCCATGTGGTAGCACTTTTATGGTTCGCCCAGGGAAGTACCACCGCTGGACCCCAATCTGCCGTGAATCTATTTTATTGTATTCCAGTGGAAAGGTACAGTTGCGGCCAGACCAATATGAGGCGACAATCAGCCTTCGGAGTAGCAGCGCAACTGCCTTACAGAAGCCTGACCTATACTTGCTTGAAGTTGATTGTAGATGTCCATGGGCTGCTGCGACCACTTAAATATATAAAATAAAAAATAATGCTACTATTCCATCCATCCATCCATCAGTCCACTTCTAAACATAGAAGGTCTTCCCTACGTTCTCCACCCTGCCCGGTGCTGTGCGTTTTGGATCCAGCGGATTCCCCTGTCTTCTTCAGGGATTTAATCCCTCTGATTGGGCATCAGCCTTTTTTTGTATCGGGAGGGGGAACCTTCAAAAGGTACCCGGCGCCTTGGATGAGGATATCGGGTTATGTGGGATTTGACTGCCTGCCTCTGCGCTTGGGAAGGACTCCGGGATCTCCGGGATCCGCTGTCCTCCATGCGCGGCGCCTGGAACGGGCCCATCTTTGGGAGAGCAGATGTGCTCTCTTACACTTCCGATGCTTACCGGCGGCTACCCGGAAACCCCCTTTTAGTCGCCTCTTACGATCAAACAGGGGATACCGTACGTCTATTACCGTAGCAGGGGATACCGTAGCTCTATTCTTAATCCCGAAGCTACAGGGACTTAAACGGCAGCCTGTGCTCCTCTTGCCGAGACTTTGACAAAAGTTGAGAGTTTGACAAAAAAATTCTAAATCGGTCCACGCGTCTTCGAGTAATCGATGAAAATCCCGATGAATTGAGAACCTACTCCTTTTTTCAAGTAACTAGGTTAAAATCTTGTAAACTGTTAACGCGAATTATTTGCGAACGGAAGCTGTCCTTATAAGTCCCAATTACATCAATTGAGTAACCGCCTCGCCGTAAGCCGAGCGTGAGTCAAAAACGGGCAGCGCTACCTCGACCTCTGACGTCACTCGCGCCCCGATTATGCACCGTCAGTCAATATTGCCAAATAACCATTTCGCTGGAACTGTGCTATGTGCGTGTACGCTCAAGGATGTAGTGAGCGGCGCTTTGCACAAGGCACGGTGCATTGACGTCACAAGTTCCGAAACTCCGGAGCTAGTTGAAATTCTTTAAATTCATCATCATAAAATTATATATTTTTTAATGCAATGGCCGTCTTATAATTTACATGTTTGGGTGTCATATGGATGTTTTAGTTACATTAAGCTCGTACTTCGAAATTCAAACAGGTTGAAAGCTGTACGAGCTACTGCACAATAATGCATAAAGAGGATTTTTCGTATGTAGGTTACTTGCACTCATATACATCGTTCATACTCGCATAATTTCACAATAATCATTTTTACTCTTTCTATGAAAATAAATCAGTGTTAAAACGGCACTCATCGGGTTTGGTTTTCTTTACGCTGCCTTACTCCTACTTAAAACTGTCTTATTAGTTCCTATAACATAGTGAACGATACAGTTTTGTGGTCGATCGGCCTCCGGTACAAAAGCTCCATCGTTGGCTCCTCCTAGAATTAAAGCTTGTAAATAGCTCCGGAATCTCCAAAGCAATATGCAGTGCTGTTCCCAGCGGGCCTATTTTTACCGACTTCCAAAAGGAGGAGGTACTGTATTCGGCTGTATGTATTTTTTTTTATATATGTTCACCGATTACTCCGCCGTTTGTGGACCGATTTTCGAAATTCTTTTTTTGTTCGTATGCTTATACTCCCAAGGTTGTCCCATTGTCACCAAATCAGGATCTGATGATGGAATCCCAGGGAAATCGAGGGGAACTCTCAAATTCTATAGGCACACACATTGATTTTCTTACACTTTCTGAAGCATAAGAGATATTTGTGCATAGTAATCATCATCTCATGTTGCTGAGCTGATGATGGAAGGTACTGCAACAGTGAGGAGTTGAAAGCAAATTCTTTCAATAAATAGTTTTTTATTCCAAATCTTACATTCCTGAGGTGGTCCAACTGTCACCAAGTCAAAGTCTGATGAGGGGATCCCGGAGAAATCGAAGGGAACATTCAAATTTTATAGCACAACAAATGATTTTCATATTTTTACTAAAGCAAAACAGGCATTTTTGTATAATTATCATCATATCATGTTGCTCAGCTGATGATGGAAGGTACTACGAAGGTTAGGAGTTGAGAGAAAATTCTTTCAATAAATGGTTTTTTGTTCGATATCTTACATTCCTGAGGTGGTCCAATTGTCACCAAGTCAAAGTCTGATGATGGTATCCCAGAGAAATCGAAGGGAACATTCAAATTTTATAGCACAACAAATGATTTTTACTAAAGAAAAACAGGTGTTTGTGTATAATTATCATCATATCATGTTAATGAGCTGATGATGGAAGGTACTATGACGGTTAGGAGTTGAGAGCAAACTCTTTCAATAAATGTTTTTTTGTTGGAAATCTTACATTCCTGAGGTGGTCCAACTGTCACCATGGCAAAATCTGATGATGTGATACTAGGGAAATCGAGGGAAACACTGAAACTTAATAGGCACACACATTCTTTTAGTCATATGTTTTAACATAATACAAATATTTATGTCCGGTAATCATCACCTCATGTTGCTAAGCTGATGATTGAAGGTACAACTCCTCAACGGTTAGGAGCTGAGAGCAAATTCTTTCATTAATTTATACGTTCAGGTGGACTGATAGTAGTATTTTTTCAGGATATAAGATGGCTATTAGATAAACATGATTATAAAAAGTATCTCTTTAACGTTTAGAAGTTAAGTGAAAAAAATTCCAATTATGCTTATATGTACATATGTGCAGAATTATTAAAATTACTAAAAAGAGTGAAATAAATAAAGTTTTTAACAAAAAAATTGAACCGACTTCAAACGGTAAAAAATAAAATTGTTCAGTACCTACTTCTTCTTGCTTATGGTAATGACTCTTAAAACTATTTTTGGAGTCGGGCCCTTAGTAAAATCAAAAATATCCTGTCTTAGTAAATATAGTGTATCTTTCGTTCTGAATGGGCACCGACTCCAATATAGTTTTAGCAGTCATTACCATAAGCAAGAATAAGTAGGTAATTTCCCACTGTCTGTACTGTCGGTGCCCATTTAGAACGAATAGTACGACATTTTAGTAAGGGCCCGACTCCAAAGATAGTTTTAAGAGTCATTACCATAAGCAAGAAGAAGTAGGTACTGAACAATTTTATTTTTTACCGTTTGAAGTTGGTTCTATTTTTTTGTTAAAAACTTTATTTTTGGTGTCTACTCTACGCCGAAGTCGGTTCTACAAAAAAGAGGTTTTATGATTTTCATCTCATCTCTAAGTTCATCATCAGTTACGCAGATGTATAAATAGAGTTTTAAATTACTCTTTAAGTTATTTTAGCAATTAGTACACAAAAAGGAATAAGTTGGCAATAGTACAGTGATACTCAAATTTGACAGATCTTTTTTGAGAGAGGTGAGTGTGATATATTATTATGTGTTATATAGTAATGATATTAAGCCCAATTGACTTCACTATTTTTTTTATTATCTGCATTCCTATAGCCTCTCAACTTTCGTTTCTTATAACAATGTTGTCCGCTTCAAGCAGTCAATTCTAGTGAAACCTAACCGCAAAGTAACGACGAAAACCGCAGCTTCATTAATTCTATTATCAGTAGACGCTCACTAACCAAAAGTTAAACATTGTTGTGAAAGGCTATGGATAGTGGTAAAAGGATTTGCAACACAAAAACATAATGTAACGCACTCGAAATTCTCACTTGTCTCAAAGGCCTGCGAAGGGGTCGAAGGCACCTTGCGAAGCGAGATTGAGCAATTCTAACCACAGTCATCTTTTTCAACATCCACATAATTACTTTCTCCGAAGTACACTTGAATTTTTAATATCTTCAACGGATACCAAAACACCAAAACCATTATCATTTGCTAATAGAAATTCATAGCGGCTCGTAGAAAGTCATTTTAGAAGCGTGCGCTTAATTGTCGTCCAGATGTTCAATTTTGACATCTGTGTCACAATACAAGGAGCGCCTGCCTTCTGTGTTCTGATAGAATTTATTCGCTGTTTGCGGTTAGAGAGATTGAAAATAAATTAATCCTTTGGCTTTAGTTCCTGTTCGGCTGGTTTACGATGCTCTCGCGGGAGGGTGAGTAGCCAAAACTTGAAAGTAAGCTTTCAAAATAATCTGATAATATGATGATTTATTTACCAAAATGACTCACACTTAATTAATATATTCGTTATATGGGCAACGCGCCAACGGTTACCAAAACCGCAGATATCGAGTGGTGACTTGGCTTAATTTCCATATATGGGTACTTCATTTACTTCGACATATACCAATTACATTTAAGGATATTTTAACAATCTTAGTTATAACTTCAATTATGCAAAATACTTATGTAGATATGTATACTTATCCTATTTTACGAAGTACGTCAGGAGACACGTGACATAGCGTCGGCATGTGAGAACTTTAATCCAATCCCACATTTGGGCACTCCAACGAGCCTTAAACGTCCACAGATGCCAAAAAAACACTTGTTTATTCGAACATAAAGGTTCAGGTCACACTTGAGCAAAACATCCAATGTAGGTTCACTGCACAGACAAGCAATGCACGCTTCTCGACCTGGTTCCTCTAAAGCTGCTACATTATATGAAATAGAGACGGTCCGGTCGTAAGATTTCGATACCTGACAGACATTCTTAAAGGCAGAACCAGTGTTTTGCCTTGTCTGTCTGTTCTGCCGTGCACCGCGAATAGATGGAATACTTGGGGCTGAACCGGCTTTTACCCCTGGATCTTAATTATCTTATCAATACAAGTACACCCACTTTTTTATTCGTGGCCATAAATGGAGTTTCTTTCAAGGGTAATGACCGACAAATTAGTCTGCTTTGTTATCTTTGATACTGTTATTGTATCTGTTGTTACAAAGTAACTAGCACACCAACTAGCCAACACGTCGCACTATCTTAAAATCCCCTAAAATTGGAATTCGACTCAGACTAGTAAAATGTCTATGAAACGTATGACTTAAACTACCTATATACAGTTAGATTTCGATACTCAAATACTCTAGAATCTGTTAATTTTTAAGCAGTAAAATTTTGATTTCTTTGTTGTTGTCGTTAGGGACATCGAAAACCGATGAAGAAGATAGGTACTAGATTCTTCTATAGGCTCCCTGAACAAGACAGCGGAGTCATTATCTCCTCAGTTCGTCAGTCCAAAGCACAAATTATTTTTGCAGTGGATTTCTTTTATCAAGATGGCAACAACCAAACAAGGATTTTTGGAAATTTATTCCTGAGAAAGTTAAACAGGGGTGATAAATTTGTAAAAAAAGTATGTCCGTTTAAAGTTTATTTAAGTACTAGCCTTCCGTCAGCCGTCCGTGGAACCGTTTTATAGGTTCTCGTAGGATAAAAACCATCCTATATCCTTTCCCAAGGTCCACTCTCATTGTGTTCCAAATTTCATTAAAATTGATCCAATAGTTTAAGCGGGAAAGTGTAGCAGACAAACAGAGTTAATTTAGAATTTATAATATTATAAGTAGGGATTAAGATTTTCTTCAAACGTAGTTAAAAACCTTGATATAATTTTTTATAAAGCTTTTTCTGAGTTTTTGTAAAATGCACCACAATGTGTGTCAAATAAACAATCTAATTTTAATGAAAAACCCGTGTTAAGATGATATAATGATTATCATAAAGGCAACATAATGCAAAGATATACCTATAAAGGTTTTAATGTTTTGGTTAAAAGATTAACACAATGATAGAGGTAGGAGAAGCGGCAATTTTACAACCCTGCTCATCTGTGTAACTGCACAATATTAGGTGCGGTCAGGAATGAGGAAAATTGGAGACAACCCACTGCAGTCGACAATCACTTATAAAATACCTTGAATTATTAATTAATATTTAACTAATTAACAAGAAAATCCAGTTGCTATGCTTTATTATCACACTGGCCCACTCGTCATACAGGGAAAATATATTTGTCCTCAACATAAGGAAGGTAGCAGGAGTGATAAAAAATTTGTATAACATTAATTTAACGTTTATTAAATAATAACGTTTATTAACTGATTAATTAAAGTAATCATTTAATTTTATCGCTTCCTAATTAATATCACGTAATAATACAACTACAAGCTCGTACAATTATATCAGTGGGGTTGCCCGAGAAGTACCTACTCGTATTTCCAATAGTTTGTTAAATCGGTCCAGTTCATGTTTTGAAGTAGAATACTTCAAAAGCCCACTTAGTATCATGATTGTTTGGCAAATAGCCTAATAGAAGTTTATAAATATCTTTACATGAATTTTACAAAAACTTAAGGGTGTTTTGCATCATGTTACTATAACGATAACTAAACCAAAACTAACCGTGAAATCCTCGGTCAAAATTTGAAGCTATAGTTGTAATGAAGTCTTAAATTAATGGTAATGGTAGCAGTTTGGCCGGTTAATGCTATTGTTATGGTCAAGTATCAAATCAACTGAGTATTAACTACACAATACTTATGACACAAGACTGTGTGGAAAACTTGTTTTTACTGTAAAAACGTAATCAAATTGAAAAAGGCTTTTTTATATCACATGTAATGAAACAGCGAGTTTTGATTTCTGTTTTGCCAGTCGAAACAAGACAATTTCAAACCAATGCGAATGTGTCAGTGCTACCCGGCACCTTCATTTGTTTATTATTTACGTCTTTATTTCAAGTCTGTCAGAATCGCATTGACAAATGTCGTCAAATCGTTGTCAAAAGATATTACTGCGCTATTTGTCTGAAATAGTCTTACTTCGACTGGCTACAGAAATCAAAACTCGTAGTTTCATTACAATTGTGATATGAAAAATACAGTGTGTGGCTCGGAATGAAACAAAGACGATTTCAGACAAGGGCGATGAGGCGGTGATCTCGCCCTCGTCAGAAATGCTCTTGTTTCACCCCTTGCTACACAATATACTATTTTATTTCCATAACATTTCACAAACGAAACTAGACAATTTCACGCCGCCAATCTGAACTGAAAAGTCCTAAATGACGGGAAGTCGGATTATTTGATTATTAATTTTCTTGGTATACTTTTGAGTTATTAAGTCGACGGCATTTTGTTAGGTATACGTTAATTACAGATTACAGTGCTTGAGTGTCTTAAAAAAAAATAACAGTGCGATAATATATATTTTTAGCTTGCCTCCTAAGTTCCATCAGTCATCATCAGAACATGACTGATGGAATTTCGGAAGTAGGAGGAAAGTAGCCATCGCTTTACTTGCATTACTTGAATATCAAGCTGACTTGACTGACTGATTACTGAAGACTTAATTACTTTATCTATTATTACTACTAATTACTCCTACTACTCGTACTACTAGTTGATATTTTTATCCCTTTTTTGGTAACTGGGGGAAAAGATACCCAACACTGGGAAGTACTACGGGGTTATATGAAATTTTTTTCTGCCTTTTCTTTTGTGTCCTATTGTTGGGTACAGGTCTCCTCTCACAAGTGGATGGGATTTAGGCCGTAGTACACCATGTTAGCCAAGTGCGTTTTGGTGGACATCATGCTTTCGAGAAATTATGAGTTTCTCTCCTGCCTGAGAGAAACTCATAATTTCTCATCATAATATTTTTCATCACCCAACAATTTGATCCTGGTATAATGATTAGACCGCGATCTTTACCACTCAGCCATCGCTGGGGGTTTGGGATTCTTAAATAACTACAACCCCCTCGGTGTTCTACTCGGCGCTTGCAAAGGGCCCCGGGATCTCCAATGGATTCAATCTCCTCTTCTAGGCGGAGTGCCGCCACATGCACACACCGTTGTTTCTTTCAGTGGCCACTGGGTGGATAGTTTGAGCAGCAAAATGTGTTTTATCGGATTTTTATGACAGACGTCTAATTTGCAGGAAAATGGCAATGACTGGAGAAGTGTTGATAACAGCAATAATATTTTGATTCTGTGTAAAATGTAACGCGACCGGAAAGAATGGGTTGCCTATTAGCTTCTGGAGAAGCAGCCCAATTGCATACGTTCACAGACAAGCCTGGCGCCTGAAGTTGTTGGAAGATGTCTATGGGCTGCAGCGACCACTTAATAATACGTGTTCTGCATGTTCGTCTCAACTTACTTACTTGACAAGATAATATTACTAATTCTTTATGTTCAATATATCCGTTCTTGGTTTGATCTATAGATGTTTGGTATCTGTGTATGTCAAGGACTACGGATGCAAGAGGAGAAAGTTTGAACAGTTATCCGATTAGATGACCTACTCGTATGGACACACTTTCCTACTTAATTATAATTTTTATAAGTGCAATTTTTGTTGCTATGCTATCACACTAAATTCATTATTTAAAGTATAAACAATATTACATTGCTAATTAATCTTTTCTTGATGTCGTCGCCGGTAAATGTCGTGCTCTAATAAGCTTGGAACTCAATATCTACCCTTTATATCTATACTTAATAAAATATAAATTTTATTACGAGAATGTGGATGTTTGGATAGACCTTTGTTGCTCAATCACGCATTAACGGCTGAACAGGTAGGGGTCAAATTTAGCACAGGGATAGCTGATAGTCTAAAATAGCATACAGACTACTTTTTTCTAGACTTTACCTTCTCAAATATGGGTCCTGTGCTCAGCAGAGGGACGCAAAAAGAGTTGCTCTTATATGAAAGTGTTTTTTGTATGTGTATGACCGTGTGCGGACGCGATTAGTCACATTTGAAGAACCTGCGACCTGCGACACGTGAAGGACGATCGAGTATCCGCGTGAGATGCAGGGAAAGTTTGCACACGTGATTCACCTTCCTGCAATCAATACGACCCGGAGCAAACTCGATTGTTATTAAGTTCAAGTTTCAATCAGATAGATTGTAATACATGTATGTTCAAAAGTTTTAACGAAAACATTAGTCACGGAAGCGATTCTCAAAGAAAACAACGTTAAAAAGTACATCCATCACTATTTTCGCGTGTAAGCTTATTCGATTTGTAAGAGTGGTTTCACACCAGCGCGAGCGTATTTTACGCTCGTAAAATTTGTCTTTAAAAGCGCGTGTGAGGGCGTTTACCGATACGGCCGTATACGCGCACTAAAATACGCTTTTAATCGCTCTTATACTTTTAAAAAAGGTCAAATAAACTCAAACTGAAAGTTAGAAGTAGAAACTCGCTATGTTTTAGAGGGAAGTGGGTAAAGACATAAATAAATAATAAATATATAACGTTTCACACTTTTCACACTCATAGGCCACGGTGTGGTAGACATACCGTTGTATCGCTGGTGCCATGGACACACACAGAGACAGAAACACAAACACCCAGTCCGTGAATTTTCATCCCATCATTCAAACTTCTGCCTCGCCGGAAATCGGAGCCGGGAGCCTACGATCGGTCACCGATAACACATCCATAAAAAATAGAGAGCCGGTCAAGGTCGGCGAAACTAAACTGAGAGTGATGTTCTTGACAGATATCAAATTAGCTTAACTAGTTAAAATATAAACTCAGACTGTTCGCTTGAAGGATTCAGGGTAAAAAAAAGAAAAATGAAGGATAGTCATATGCGGCTACGCTAAAATGGCATAGTCCCTGTAGCTTCGGGATTAAGAATAGAGCTACGGTATCCCCTGCCTGATCGTAAGAGGCAACTTAAAGGGGGCTTCCGGGGATGCGGACGGTGAGAGTGGGAGCTTGACCCGTCCAGCCAGCAGCCCCGGGAGGGTCAGCAGTGTATGCGTGGCCGCATGCCGCCGTGAACACCTGAAGGTGCAGGAGAGTACATCTGCTCTCCCGAAGATGGGCCCGTTCTGGGGCGCCGCGCGTGGAGGACACCGGTGCGTTCCAATAGAGATCCCGGAGTCCTCACAAACGCAGAGGCAGGCCACCGAGGGGATTTTAGTGCAGGCAAATCTCACATAACCCGGTATCCTCTTCCAAGGTGTCGGGTACCTTTTGACCCCCCCCCCCCCCCCCCCGATACCAAAAAAAAGGCTAAAATGGCATAAAAAAAACATTCACTTGTACTTTTCTTTGAACATGTGCTCGAATATAGTACGTTTTAGAATAAGCTTATTTTGTGAATACAAATCCGAGTGAACGCTCTTCTGTGTGAATTTTAGTTAGTAGATTAGAAGTAAGAGTGAATGATGCCGAATGGCAATATGCAACGCTTTAGAAACGATTTATTAATGAATTCATTCTAGTAGTTTCATTTTGTGTTCAGACATACCATTTATAGGGAAATATCTCCAATAAAAAGCGACAATGAACCGTCTGCAATCTTAACACATTTAATAGACTGTAGTCTCGGCAAAATTTTAAGGAGGAATCCAATTCTTGAACCCGGGGCCCAGCGATTGGCAGTCAGGCATGGTAACCATTGTACCACACGAGTCGTCCAAATTAATCCAAATAAACCCAAGAAGGCAGATTTATCACAAGGTCGCAAAACTAATGACGACATAATTACCAGAATACTCGAGGGCTACGTACGAAAACACAACAATTTAAAAGAACTTTGCAGCTTAAATCATATGATATTATTTCTTTAACAGAAACATGGTTGATTAACGGTATAAATGATTGCGAACTATTTGATGATAGGTAATATAATAAAAAATAAAAATAATAACCATAATATGAACTTACACATTTGTACGGTTTACCTATGTAGTGAAAACTATGGTTATTCTTTTAATTCTCAACTAAATAATTTTACAGATAATCTTTTTAGAATAGTTAATTCAAGCCCAAATGATTTTTTTATAATTATGGGAGATTTCAACTTAGGCAATGTCAATTGGACGTCTGACCTTACCGTCTCTCCTCAGCACGCTGGGATAACAGGTGAGGCGCAATTATACTTTGTTGACACTGAATCACATCTGAATGTAACCTTTTTCAATACAATTTTTGTCGCAATACAAATGACAGAATCCTTGATTTAATATTATCTAATAGTACACTTTCTGTGGCAAGCTGTGAAGAACCACTTGTAGTAGAAGATATGCATCATAAAGCTTTAGATATAACCCTCGAAATTATTAATGCTCAAAGCCTCAAATATAAGTCAGGGGTCAAATACTATTTTGAGTCAGGTAGATGCTATCTATACGGACTATAGTAAGTGTTTTGACCGAATAGATCACACAATATTATTGCAAAAACTTTTATAAGCAGGAATTCACGAAAACCTTTACAGGTGGTTCAAGTCTTATATAGAAAACAGATCTCAGGCTATTGTACTCAATGGCTACTCTTCGGCTTGGTATCCTGTTCCCTCTGGAGTGCCTCAAGGATCCCTGTTGGGCCCTTTATTATTTAATTTGTTTATCAATGACATAACATCTTGTTTCAAGCATTCCGAATTCCTGCTTTATGCTGATGATATGAAAATATTCAAAAAAATAAGTCCTCTCACAGACTGCCACCTCTTACAAGAAGACATCTTTAGATTCGAGAAATACTGCAATGCAAATAAATTAGACCTTAATATTAATAAATGAAACGTAATAACATTTACACGGAAAACCAATGTTATTAGATTTAAGTATTCTTTGAAGGGACATGAAATAAAATTAGTAGATGAGATCCGTGATCTAGGCGTCATTCATGACTCAAAATTAACGTACGAGAAACATATAGATATGCTAGTCACTAAAGCTAATAAAATGTTAGGCTTCATTATAAGGCAGAGTTCGCAATTCAGGAGCATTAAAACAATTAAAATACTCTATTGCCTTTACGTACGCAGTTCACTTGAGTATTGCTCCCAAGTTTGGAGCCCACAATATCAGATGTATATTAATAGGCTAGAGGCAATCCAGCGCAGATTTTTAAAACACTTAGAATTTAAAATTCAGATAAGTGATTATAGTTATGAATCCAGGTGCAAGAGACATCATGTTTTACCTCTACACCAAAGACGCAGAATAGCAGATGTGATGTTCTTGGCAAAAATAGCACAACATCAAATAGACTCTTCAGATCTATTATCCAAAATAAACCTTATAGTACCTACGAGATGTATGCGGCAGCCCCTTAAATTACTTGACATTCCTCGTAGCGCTACTAAATACAGGCACAATTCTTTCTTTATCCGATCCGGTAAATGCGTCAACAAACCGGATGATTTCCCCGATCTAGACTTATTTAACTCGAGTCCTAACTCGTTTAAAACTAAAATGACAAAGAAATGGTTTGAAATTATTTAGTTTACCTTTTAATGTTTTTTTTCTTGTATTGTTGCATGTGTATCATTACATTATATTTAATATCCGAAAATTGTTATACATACATACATACATAAAAAGCAAACAAGCATTGAGTATCGATATGCGAAAACTATCAAATGGTGTATAGGTATTTAGTTCATAAGTAATATTGGTATAATAACACTGTATGTTTTCCTTTTATAATAAAATAAAATAAAATAAAAATAAAAATAAAAATAAAAATTGTGTATTACGAAGCAGGAAAATTACTTACGGATGATGTAGTTGTTATATGTCTTCATTTTTCTGTTAGGTTCGTAAC
Organism: Pyrgus malvae; assembly: GCA_911387765.1. Classification (NCBI taxonomy): domain Eukaryota; kingdom Metazoa; phylum Arthropoda; class Insecta; order Lepidoptera; family Hesperiidae; genus Pyrgus; species Pyrgus malvae. The sequence goes on along the minus strand of OU426960.1, from coordinate 591,482 downwards.
AACTACCTATTTAGCGGGTTACATCATAATCGGACGATCGGGCAAGACTCGATCACCATTTTTATTTTCCTTCCTGCCGAACCGAATTGAAATCATACCAATATTAGTTGGTTATTATAAGTATGGCACATATGGCTGACAATTTCTTAGAAATTATCACGAATTAAACAAACCGTTGTGCCGATGCACAATAAAATTTACGTGTACACAAAAAGCGCATATTTCACAACACAGTCATTCAGAACATATTCATAACTCAGACAAAAAAAATGTTGCTATTCTATTTGGTGTGAAAGGTTTGGCAATAATGAACAAAAATGTAATTAGTACTCTTAAATAAAAACCGACCGTGCGAGTCGGACTCACGCACGAAGGGTTCTGTACCATTATCTATAAAAAGCACGTTTATTGTATGGGAGCTCCCTAAAATATTTATTTTGTTCTATTTTTAGTATTTGTATAACAATAGTGACAACAGAAATACATCATTGCCTTTGATTATCCATAGAAATCATTGCATTAAGATTGAATGAAAGGTAAATTGTGGTTTACGATTTATGACGTATTAAAAAAATAGATCTCGTTCAAAACAAACCGAAAGGTGGAAGTTTGCATCGTAATGTACATCATACATTTTTTTTAGTTTTATCATTCTCTTATTTTGAAGTTACAGGGGAGGGACACACATTTTACCACTTTGGAAGTGTCTCTCGCGCAAACTATTCAGTTTAGAAAAAAATGATATAAGAAACCTCAATATCATTTTTGAAGACCTATCCATAGATACCCTACACGTATTTTGGTTTGATGAAAAAAAAAATTTTGATTTTCAATTCTAAGTATGGGGAACCCTCAAAATTTATTGCTTTTTTCCATTTTTGTGTAAAAATTTTAAAGTGGTTCACAAAATACATCTACGTACCGAGTTTCAACAGTATAGTTCTTATAGATTCGGAAAAAAGTGGCTCTGACAAACGGACGGACAGACAGACAGACAGATATCACGAATCCATAAGGGTTCCGTTTTTTGCCATTTGGCTACGGAACCCTAAAAAGTGATTTATTGACAAAAGATTTGAAAAGTAACTTGTAGGTGGTAGAACTACGTAGGCTTATAATAATAACATTATAGAAACTAAGTTTCAAGCATTTTACGCCGGGCCCGCCGGTTGCTTCGTAGTATTCAAGTAAAGCACGCCGAACGTATCTACCGAAAAAAATATATGATAGTTTGTGGTGTTAAAATGTGTTACAACAGTTTTGAAAAACAAAAGAAATTTAATAACATAACTTTTCACAGTAAATTTTCAATATTTATGTAGTATAATATTTTGTAGTATTTTATAGTTAATTTGGTGAAAATAAAAATATTGTGTTAGTCAGATGTGACATCTGTGTGAATATATTTAAATTTTGACAGTGCGCAGTGACTGCTTTTGCAGTGTCTTCATACAACACTCATTCTATATTATTATTATTCTAAGTACGTAGGCTTATTCGCCTGATTTGGCACCATTTGACTTATTCCCAAATTAACGCCACCTTGGTGGCCAGAGATTTTCATCAAATGAAGAGTTTGAAGCCGCAGTGAACCAGTATTTTGCAGACCTTTAAGAATCACTTTTAAAGCCGGAATAGAAGCTTTGCAAAACAGATGGAATAAATGCATCAAGTTAGGTGGAGATTATGTTGAGAAATAAAAATATTATTGCATGCAATTTATTTTGTTTAATTTACTTGTTGAGGCCGCGAATTTTTCAATCCACCCTCGTATTAGTTCGACCGGGGAAGTGCCACCGCTGCACCCACTTCTGATATAAAGCAATTCTATTTATTGTGTTTCGGTAGATGCAGTTGCCCATAGTAACGTGAGGTCACCATCAGCCTTCGGAGTAGCAGCAACTGCATACAACCACTAAACTGTGTCTTGCTCGAGGTTGTGTGCAGGTGTCCATGGGCTGCAGCGACCACTTAACTCCACGTAGCTTACATGCTAGTCTGTCACTCAATTCAGATAATAAAAACAAATTTTATCGCTTATATTACAGAACTGTGATGACATGTAGGTAGTAATCTACTGTGATAGAATGAGAAAAATATTACTGAGTGAAAATTGTCTTTACGAAACAACTTGTTTAAACGTGAATGAATTTAAAAAGTAAATATAATATCGAAACGTACTTAGACCATAATATTAAAAGCTTAACTGAACAAGTACGTTCTTGTGTAAATCTCAAAATCGGCTTCTTACAACTTGTAATTTGCACTACTTTAAGGCTTTTCTTCCGGTCTTTTGTTTCGCTTTTAAAGTGTTAATGTTAGTAACTACTTGTTACTTCTTTTGCTAATTACTTTTTCGAAACTGATTATGAACTATTGTTATACAAAACAACGCAAAAAAAACTCTCTCTCTGTTTGTGCCCTAATGTATTTGTTAACGAGGTTTACGATCGCAGGTGCTTATCAGTAGATTTTATTAGAGCTACATTTTTGTATAAATATGTGGAATTTTAAGTTTCTAAACATATATGCTTACTGCTTTACAACGCTGCATAAAAAACATTTCACATCTACGAGTATACTAATATATAAAGCTGAAGAGTTTGTTTGTTTGAAGATTGTTTGTTTGAATCTTAATAAATTAATCGAAACAATTTTTTTTGTGTTGAATAGTCCATTTATTGGGGAAGGCTATATATATTATTATATAGGCTATATAACTTTCAATTATTTTTATTCACTTTTCTCGGTATCGAACTGTTCCCGGCCATACACCTTTTTTGCCCTAAAGGGTACCAGTTAGACAAAGCGTGAGACCCTCTTTCACTTGTACATATTTGTAATGACCAGCCCATTTACACTTTACAATGGTTTAGTACATCTGTAACATTTTTTTTCGAATAATAATTTTTTTTATTCCTAATTTTCATATGTAGTAACCCCTATCTTTGTGTTTGCATCTTACTGGGTAGTCTGGAATTCTTTTAATAAATGATAGATTTAGAGCGGCTTCAGACTATTCAGACCAGCGTTTTACATTATCATTAAAACTTGTTTCTGTAAGCGCGCGTCGGCGCCAATCAGTAAGCTTTTGCCAAACATGTAACTCGTAGGGGAGAGCGGAGGAAAGTGCCCGGCACTTCGGTAAGATGTGCCGATGCGTATACTTCAAAAACAAAATGAGTTTGATATTAGAGCAATAGATAGCGTTTAGTAATGATTAGAATATCGGCATAAATGCAGTCCTGGATTTATAAATAGGCCGTATAGGCCGCGGCCTAGGGGCGGCAGCGCCCTAGGGGCGCCAGATTTCAGAGGAGAGTCCCTCGATTTCAGAGGATAAAAGTCAAACACGTTCACTGGTTTTCTCATGGTTTTTTTATACTTTAAAAAATCCCTATAGAAACTCATTCCTATCGTAACCTATATTATCGTGTGAGTGATAGATGAGAGCAGCGAGGCGGGCGGACGGCAGTTGCAACGTAGCAACCCTCGCTTCCGCCCGCACTCTCCGAGCGAGCCGTCTGCGCATGGTGAATATATAATACGTTATATACCTATATATATATATATATATATATATAATATACTATGTATATAGGTATGAATATGGGACGACGGAAATAAAGTAGCCTACACTCATTGAATAAAAAATATAAATCCGGCACTGCATAAATGTCCACCATTTTTGTGGCGCTAGCGGCACAGACGGAGCGGCAGGCTGGTAGCGCCTTTCCGCCGCTGTTTGAAAAAATCACTTGTAAAAAAACATTAACAATTTAAATAACCTGAAAGTAAATCCGTAATATACGTTAATTTTGACATATAATCTACCACTACCCCTAAACATAGTAGGTACTTGTTTTATCCGTTTGTTAGGTGGACTTGTATAATTCAACACTTTCTGTCCTGCTCTCGCTACGAACATTGACGCGCTTATAAGGTCGTACCTATGAGCACAATAAGTCAACCCAGGCGCGGTTGCAGCCTTCAATTTTAGGGGGGGGGGGGGTCGCCAAGAAATTTTGGGGGGTCACTAAGAAATTTGGGGGAAGAGGTGTCCCAAATTGGTTTGTTTCGCCTTCCATCTATGCACGACTGATGGATTTTGGGGGGGGGGGGGTCATGTCCCCTGTGACCCCCCTCCCCCTGGGACCGCGCCTGAGTGAACCACAACAGATGTCACAACTGTCGAATCGATTCAAGTGCGAAAATACCGTAATGGACCCATTTGTTGTGTTAAGTGCAAAAATTAACAGCGTATATTTGGCTGGTATGAAACCGCACATAGAGTTAACCGCATAGTGTGTTCAAGTGAAATCGGCCCAGAAAGTGGCTCGTCATGGGGATACCCCGACTGAGTCACGCCCTATCCAGTTAAGCGCCCGGCGGCGGCGCGCGGCGCTCTCCGCTAGTTCACACAGATATTGTTGTGTAATATTTGATCATCATCTAGATCGTCTAATTTACTCGTGCTAAAATCGCAGTTTGTAACAGTACTATGCTCGTTGGTTCCACTGGTCTAGTCACTACCAGACCCAGCCCAGTTAAACTCGTAAAATTGTTCTGTATGTTCGTTCTGTATTCTGTTTTAGACTTATCTAAAAGTGAGAGTTATTGATATTTAGTGTATTTTTTAAATACCCAACTTTAAAAGTTTATAACATCTTGCAACTACCAACCAACTTTCCATTTTAATTCACATCTCTGATAAAAAAAACAATCCGTTTCTTATTTTCATTTTCCAAATATCCTTTCTAAAGATGGAATTTAGAACTTAAATCTTTGATCAAATAGATGTTAAGATTGTACGTCTGTATAAATTGTATCTAACTAATATCGAAATTTCCTGAATTATCAAAATAAAACAAAAATCAAAAATATTTTTTATATAAATAAACCGAACAAAAAGGCAGACAGGCCGCGTGGAGTTAAGAGATCACCGTCGCCTATAGACCCGGGCAATCCCAGGGGAGCCAGTTTATGCCGCAGACTTGTAAAAAATGGAAAAACTTAGTATGCTAGTACAGCAGTGTTGAAATACCTTTTACAGCATTTTTGAAACGCAAGAGAAAGTTTAGTATCAACCTAGATTCTAAATATCTCTCTTCGTAGTACGTACTTAATCTTTTCAAAAAGGGTGAATCTGCGAATTCTACTCGTACTGTGTAGTACTGTGGTACAAGTATTGTAGTGTTCGCTGCAATACATCTTGTAGAATTATCATTAATCGTCGCTAACTTTGATTTAATCTATAAGTAACAGGTACTACAGGTACTATGAGGGAATTCTCATGCCTACATTAGCATATTCGCATAGGTTAGTGATATAAAAACCGGCAGAAAAAACGGTGATTTTCCGTCGAGTGCCGGCGGCGCGTGCGGGTCATGAATATTGCTCGTAGCCCGCTATTATACTAGCACAGGCGGTATAGTATGCTACTGGCGACTTCCAAGCTGCGTGCGCGGCGTCAGCGATGATGCACCGATAATGCGAAATAATGATTCCGATGACACACATTCAAAACGTACCACTACAACAGACGTCAACAAATACTCGTACTAAGATTGTTTTTCGTATTTAAGAGTAGTAAATGTTACGTATAGCTATATTAACAATATTCCTTTTGGTAGCCACATGTTGCTCTGGCCTAAATTCGTTAATAATCTCCAGAGGGACTGACTCATCCCATTTACCGAATAGTGCTAACGGCGGTATAACAAGCACTTTATTATAAATCTAGCGGCCGCCCGCGACTTCGTCCGCGTGGACCCCAATAAATGAACTATTCAACATAAAAAGATTTTTTCAATGCGAACCAATAGTTTCTGAGATTAGCGTGTTCATACAAACTCTATAGATTTTCCCCGTTTTTGCAACATTTTTTACTGATGCTTTGCTCCTATTATTTGCAGCGTAATGTTATATAACCTAAAACCTTCCTCGATAAATGGGCTATCCAACACAAAAATAATTTTTCAATTCAAACCTGTAGTTCCTGAGATTACCACGTTCAAACAAACAAACAAACTCTTCCGCTTTATAAATTATAATATAATATATTAGTATAGATTATTATAAAATTAGTAAGCGATTTACAAAGTTAAGCACAAGTTAATGGATCTATTCAATATCTTCATTCCTATTTTGTCTAAAATCTTTACAGGTTCAGCCCCAGAGGAGAGATCATGCATCTTGAAGACGTTGGAGGATCGCTATCGATCGGTTTGAAATCACTCGACAATTAGCCACTAATCCCTGTCCCAGTAGAAGATTTGGCTCCAGTCCTACCCGATTATTGAGAGAGAGAGAGAAAATCTCAGGTGTGGGATGTGACATAGCCTACCAATGTTCTATATATAGCTATAGCTATAGCTATTCTTTTCTAGGTCAGTAAGTGATATTACGCTATAAAGTCTCACGTCGAATGAAAACTCGCGTGGCAAGGTCGCGCGGTGTCAGCGACCCGCCTCGCCGCGTTCGCCGGCACTTCCGATACGCGATTATTAACTTCTTCGTAGAATTATTCTCGAAAATTTTACTATAGATTATTTTATCCTACAAGATAAAGGTTAGAATAGGGTGAAAAATGTGCTGAAAAATATTGGAATCTTCGGACTATTGCGGTTAGAGTAGCCCTTCTTACACCAGCCTTCACATAACAAGAATAACAACTTACTTAGCTATATTTTTTCTAAGCTCAATATCACCTTTCACCTTTAATAGTAGAGTAGTAGTAAACTCGTGCCTCTTTTTATTTTATTAGCATCGATCTCCAAAACCCACTTATTTTGGGTTTTATTTTAAATAAAAAAATATATTTACAATATAAATATTTACCTATTAGTGACCTCCGCTCTATAATTTAAAAAACTGAGCAAATGTATTTGTATAATTTAGTAAAAAGTGATAAATTATTTGTTTCATAAACATAATGACGGTAGGTATTTGCAGCAACATTTTTCCAAAATCAAGATACCCAAGCGTCATGGGCAAGTTGGGTTTTTCGCGAATAAAGGCATATTATAATGCTACATTTGTTGTGTTCTCACGGAGGCTCGGCGTGGAGGTGTGTAGTAGCAACACGCCCATAATAATACTTGGAGTTACGAGAGTTAAGTAGGTAACGGTGATCTTCTAATTCTGGCACAACAGATTCTTTCCCCCAAAATCCCTACTTAATATTATAAATTCGAAAGTAACTCTCTGTCAGTCTGTCTGTCTGCTACGCTTTCCCGCTGAGATCACTGAACCAATTTTAATGAAAATTGGAACACAGATAGAATAGACCTTGGGAAAGGACATAGGATAGTTTTTCCTTTTCCGTTTCTTTCCTACGGTACGGGAACCTATAAAACGGGTCCACGTGGGCGAAGTCGCTTGCGGAAGGCTAGTATGAAATAAATTTCTCGCAATAAAAGACCAATTGGGTAGGTATATGCATAAAATATGCGTGCAACACTAATTACACTAATAAGTTACAATCAAATATTTTATAAAGCGATATTTAGCATCCCATTAACATTTCAATGACGTAAAAATTACCCCTTTTCTGTTTATCGTTTTGAGACTGTATATTTATCATCAGTAACTTATGATAAAACATAGGCGTACCGTAGACTTACTGTCTCTGTTGTGTTGATGTTGATATGTATGAATCTGTAACAGCAGACATAAGTAAGTATATTATAAAACATATAGGTTGCCGCACTCACTGTTTATATTTTCCCCATTTAATCACATAAGTAGTATCTTTTCTATGAGATATCCTTATAGCGGTGTGTTAAACGGAATACTTGCGCCCTTCTATGAATTTCTCCAAAACATTTTTTCAGTTAGTATCGTATCTCCCGGTGTAGAAGCGCCAACACTAAAAATCCCCTTTTCATCCCCGGGAGAACAACAATGTTAGGTTTTGGTAGTTTGGTACTATTTAATAAAGTCGCCTAAATTAGCCGTATGTTCATAATATAATACTTAACTTCATTTAATGTTTAAGAAATACTGGACCAATATGCTAACATTGGCGTGATGTAGACTTTCGGCAAAAAGCTTTGAGAAAAAAGTTATGCCCTCTACTCAGTACCCAAGCTATATATTTTATGTATAATTTTATGTAAAATTTAGTTTTATTATCACAAAGCCGAGGGAGGATAAATGTATGTTATGAGAATAAAATTATGCATGAAATGTTTAAAATTACACCGACAGTCACTTTATTATTACGTATCTCTATAGGTACCCCGTATGTACTTACACTTACGCTCAACGAATAATCAGTGATTGCTACCTGTGGGGAAACCAAAAGTATTCTCTTAAACTTGTTTTATTAGTCTTTATGAAAAACCCCTAATTTATCAAATTATATTATATAACCTTGAAAACCCATCTTTTTATAGATTATATAATTTTATACAAAACCTATTAGTTTCATAAATGTTTAATAGCTTTAAGAAACGTGATGTATGTGTACGTACGTTATTTAAATCATCAATTGTTTTTATTATTTCCTTGGCTTATAAACTGAATTAAAATTATCTGTGAGAATAAAAAGTAGAGAATACAGAATACTCTTGTTACATGTGATTTTTTTTTATATGCAAGTGTATATGTGTGTATTACTGTGTATGTTTATTTTGACTAGTGTGGGATACCTACTCATACGAGTATATTAAGACCTGACGCTGACGTAGCTGCTTGAAAAAAAATAAGCTTCCTAAATGAAGCGTTTTTCAACCAGCTACGTATCTCGTATATGTATCTAAATACACCAACACGAATTTGAATCTGAAGCATTTAACTTATAATATTTATTTTACGAATATGACCAATAGTGGAAAGGACATTAAATAAAATGCAGCATTAAATAAAAACAGTATTATTTTCAAATTTTGCAATTGTGATACATACATGTAACTACATAAAAGAGCACAGAACTATTATTTAAATCGCATTAAAATGTATTATTACAACCAATTACATATGTAACTAAACATTAAAAGTACCACGTTTTTCATGTACAAGCATCTACCTAAACAAAATTATCTTTAACAAGATATGATTTTAATCATCTCTTAACTGTATCTACACAGTAGACAATAAAGATTACTTTGTTTCTTACACTTCACTTCTTTAGCAAATTGTAATGTTAAATTAAAGAAAACAGTCCCAAAAAGTAAAAAAATACAGTAAATGATCATCACTAAATCATACAATTCGTTTTTTTAAATGCACACTCGTACTACTCGCTACATTAATCTTATTTATCTAAATTAAACAATTGGCTCCTAAAATAGATTCATATGCTACTATTATTATTCAACGTACTCACGTAACAATATATCATACTTGTAACATGTGAATGACAATGACAAAGACAAATGATTTATTTGCACAAATATGGGTATTACAAAAATTGTCATACATCATACATAAAATATCATAACAATGATAACTCTACAACAATGTTAGGATTTTTCTTCCTGCCACGTAGAGACAATCATAGGTCATCATATCATAGATTCGTGTTCTGTTTAATTTGTCTCACTTTAATACACAGAAAAGAACGTAAACTGTCATTATGACATTAAGCTACGATAGTACTTTATCTTATTTTTAATGGACGTCGCATTTCATCATTCTCTAGGTGGCATTTTATAAACATAATCGTGAGAATCCATGCCGTTACTATTCAGTAACCGGTCCTGCGCGGGCGCACGCCTCACTTGGGATTACTGTCCGAAGCAGGCGCCTGCGATTACGAGTACATTATTCACACGCGCCTGCGCCGGTTCTTGATTACAAACACTTTGATGACTTTAGTATGTACTTATAAAGTAAACAATACAGTAGCTTTTTATAACATTACTAACAGAGACCGTTTTACAAAACATAATAGGTGTTAGCGAGAGACAATAATGTTCAACTTTTCGTCTTAGTTTCTATGAATAATCTTAGACCACAGTAATAATACACAAATAAATTGAAGCGAATTCAAAATTTGAAAGCTACTTAATCCGATTTTTTTAAGGTACGTTGTTTAAACCATTTAAAGCGAGCCCACAGACGGCACAGACGCTTCGCTTATGAAACCTATCATTTACCATGACTTTATCGTGATATATATACTTATATCTATACGTTAAAATTATAAAGCTGAAGAGTTTGTTTGTTTGTTTAAAAGTTAGTCTCAGGAACTACTTGGTCGAGTCTAAATAAAGTCTAAATAAAGTCGGAATAATAGATCTGGTTTACAAGTCTCTATCCACGCGGACGACGTCTTGGACATTGCATCAGCTAGTTTATGTATAATTTTATTTACTCGTGTATTATTATCGCAAAGATTTCATTGTTAACATTTTTCTACATGTTACTTATAGTCAACGCTACGATGAAGAATCTTTAATAAGTTTTATACACACTTTTATCCCTTGGCTCACCAACTTCCGGATTGAGTTTCCTTAAGTTATACTTTCTTTTATTTAGGCAACTAATTGGATCATGACGTGTTCCTTTGGGAACTTCATTTTTATAACTTTTAAAAATACTTAACAAACCGCGATCAATATGTATTTATATGAAACAGCTTCCTTCCTCTGCTCTGAGTATGATCGTGTATAGTATATTTTTATTGTTGCATGTGCAATGTCATATACATTCCTACGTGGACTATGGGCGTACCCAGGGGGGGGCAGGGGGGGGGGCAGCTGCCCCCCCCCTGGATCAAGGTCCAGATTCAGGGATTCAAAAATCCCATAAGATCTCCTAAACGAAAAAAGAAACCTATAAAGAGTACGCTAGATAATATGCTACCTCCTGTTGTTTCCTTTGTATATTTAATATTTTGTATGCGTGTCCTCGTATAATAGACCAGGGTCGATAATTTTGAAAATGGTAAAAAGTGAAAAAGAAATTATTGTAAGATACACGCTTTTTGAAAATACGAAGTAAAAAGTTAAAAAATAAGAAGAAAATGTATTTTACTGTACAAAAAAGCGTGGGGTGGTTTTTAAGACACTATTGACACCGCACCCCACGCTTTTTTGTACAGTAAAATACATTTTCTTCTTATTTTTTACTTTTTAGTTCGTATTTTCACAAAAGGGTGTTTTTTTTTTGTTTTTTAAAGTACATTATTTTTAATTTTTTAGTTGGATTTTTTTTCATATTATTGCATTGTCATCGGCCCTTGACCCCTGTGCAAATTTTCAAGTTAATCAGATGTTTAGAAGTAGGTGAAAATGAAGTTAAAAGATTCCGTTACATACATACATACAGGTCAAGCTAATATAAGCGTGTTAAAAATATAAAACTTTATATTTGTTCCATTAAGGACCTTAGGCCGCGAACTTATCAGCCGCCCCTCATATATTTTTTTTATCCTGATGATCCTAGTTAGGACTTTAACATAAAGTTATGAGATTATTGTATTGTCATCGGCCCTTGAACCCTGTGCAAATTTTCAAGTTAATCAGACTCCTAGAAGTAAGTGAAAATGAAGTTAAAAGATTCTGATACATACATACATACAGGTCAAGCTAATAAAAGCGTGTTAATAAAAGCAGATAATTTAACATGATAATTTTCCATTGAAAACTAGGGTAATTTTTCAAAATGAGGTGAAAAAAATAAATATTTTAAACCGAAAAAATTACTGTGTGTTTGGTTCATAAAAAGGTTCATAAAATATTTTGTGAAAAAATATTTTTTCTGGCAAAAGATAAAAATAAAAAATCAAAAACTTAGTTATTGATATTTCAAAATTTTGAAGTTATTTGAAAAAAGTTCAAATACAAAAGTTGTAAACATGTAAGTAGATCTTTTTATTACCTACAACTTTGCCATTTAACTTTTTTTATAGAACTTGTAGTTTTTCGAAAGAATTTCGAGGAAATCGACATAAATCGTTATTTACCCTTAAAACTTAAAAACTCACCCTTCACTCCCCCTTCTCGATCTCAGATCGCGCATAAAAAAATTTCCTTTTACATATTATCTACCTTTTTCAATGGGTTTCATCCTAGTATAATATTTTTTTGGTCTCAAAAATTATCGACACTGGTCTATAACGTGATAACGTGAAAGGCGGTATACGTGCGGTACCCAGCTTGAAAAAATTTGCCCCCCCCCCTGACCAAAATTTTGCTCCCCCTGCCTCTCCTCACCAAGACTTTGCCCCCCCTGGCCAAGACTTTGCCCCCCGCTGGCCAAGACTTTGCCCTCCCCTGGCCAAGAACCTGGGTACGCCCATGCGTGGAGGGACTTCTATTGCATGCAAAAGTATACAGCATCATACATTTAGAGTGCGGATTATTGCAAATAATTTTAACCTAATTTTAAATTCATGTAAGTATCTATAGCGTGCAACAGGGTGCCCAGAATGCTGACAGCATAATCCCGCAAAGCTATTCTGTGGCCGAGGTAAGTGCCAGTTCTCTGTTACGGTCACCAGTTACTTAAATCAAAATCGATGATGCCTTTTATGTAAATTTGTTTTTATTATTTATTATCTTCATATTAAATTAGCTGTATGTTGTGTATTTTTATATTCATTTATCTATATGTTTTATATTTTTATGACATATAAATCCTTGTAATAGCAATTTGTTTTATACATGTTTTAAATATTTTAGTATAAATGCTTGCAATATATTATTTGCAAACAAATGATGATTATTATGATTATAGAAATCTTACAAGTGCGTGAAACAGATGGCGGAGTAATAAAAACTTGTTGCGATTCTTCAACTGGAAGCTTATTCGTTATAAACATAAATATGTACATGTTTCCTACACGTGTGGCTGTCTACTCTAGTTATGACGTTAGTGGTTTTCAGCCTATCGCAAAAATATCAAACATTATCCATATCCATGAATTTTAATAAGATTAACGAATTCACATGTTTTATTATGCGTTTGTTTTTCCATTAATGAACGGAACAAATAATTAAATAAACAAATAAATAGTGTGTATGGATGTAATAAAATCAATTTTGTTAAACAAAAACCTTTTTTTACAATTGATATAAAACAAATCTCTCTAGCGTTAAAGATTTAAGACTTAGTATAAATATTTTGATAAGCACAAAATCAAGATAAATAAGAGGTAGGTAATACATTTAAAAGCTTTTTATGCCAAGACTTTCAAGACAATTATTAAAAGTACCGACTAATTAATAAAAGGACGAGTTCTTCTGTGCTATTGCAACATTTATGTATATGCAATATGTTGCAGCCCGGCACGTGCGTCACACTCGTTCATTAACACTTCACATTAATTCTATCAATCAACTGAGCTATAATTAGAAACTTAGAAGCGTGCCGAGCTCACGCTTACTTAATAATGAAATAGGCAAATATGTTGTATCCTTAAACAGGAAAATAAATGTGTTATGAAATCGAAACCGGTTTGCATTTGTAGGTTAACGGTATTTTTGAGACGCACAACACCTGATTGTCTTCCTTCACATAAGTATAATTATAAGTTCAATTTTAAGTTTTACTTTAAAACATTTTATAATGATCGGTCAGCACTTTAAAGTTTAAACTGTTAACTGCCACACTCAACGATTTTTAATTTTTGAGGACTGTAGGTATTAACAGGTACCTACTCTTTTTCTAGCTCATAAATCAACAAATTGCTACATAGAATTGTAAACACAGATATATTAATTAACATAATAATACTATTATTGTTTTCTAATTTATCGCAATATTTCTCAATGACACACGTCTACGTAGCTACGCTACGACTACGAGCCGCTACGTGCTACGCGAAAAGGTCAACGACATCTTATTACAACAACTACTACAACGATATCTATTGTGAGAACGATAATAATATCGTTAGTGAAATGAAATGAAATTATTTTATTTAATATGCGGTTTTTAGTGAACGTTATTTTACGGTCAATATTATGTAATCACTCTTTTATTATTTACTATTATGTGTTTTATTTTCCTTCGCAAATCTTTAGAGTTTGCCTTGTATGACCACCTGCGTGGCGTAGTGGTTACAATGCCGGGCTGCCGGTCTGGGTGTTTGTGTTTCTGTCTTTGTGTGTTTCCATGGCATCAGGTTATGACTACCCTCCTGTGGGGCCTTGAGTGTGAAGCGTTATTATTACTAGCCTATCTGTGGGGTTTGTTTGGGGTTTTTAAATGTTGTAAGCTAATACTATTTTGACGATTTTCTTTTGGATACTGTCTGATCCAACCAGTACTTAACCAGCGTTGTGGACTCATTAGGAGTACCTTTTTGGAGCCTTTTTTACAAAGAGAGTTTTGTATTCATTCACACAATAACAATCAACAGGTTGACACCAATACGGATGTCAATCACCTTTGATTTGTTACAAATGTAAGATATTCGACACTGAATGTAAACTGGCGTAATAGAATAATCGTTACCATGTTATTGTAACATACATGTAACGGTAACAGTGTAGACACATGTAAGTAGCTGGCATTTACTAATATGTATATATTTACAGAAATCTATATTTAATTGTTCGACGACGACTACTTATAAATATGTTTTATTGTACGTTACATAACTGCACATTGTTTATTATTGTACATAAAAGGAAGCTTTAGAAAATAGAATTCCTAATATTTATTACTACGATGACTGTATTATATGAAAAATAACTCATCTTGACGATTGTTTCAAAACATAAAGATTGGGGACACAAGGAATTATCTCAATGTGGCGAAATCCGTACGTACGGACTATGTCTATTTTCGGATTTTTAATTGTTTCATGGCCTATCGTTCACGAGCCCCAGGTTCTATTCCCGAAATCTGAATCGAAATTTGAATGATGAGTTTAAATTTATGTTTTTGATGTAACTGTTTCTGTGTGTACACAGGTTCAGCGCGAGCTTAATGTCACATCTCCGCTCGGAGCTCTCTTTAAGCCTTTAATGGTTTACCGGCTACGATAACCAAAGCAATCCAACAAGCACGCAACTTCCGATGTTTGTCTACAAGGATATTTTCTTACAGTAATATAAATTCATAATTCCCTCTTACACGTTCATGCATGTTTATACAGTCATGCTATTCATATTTATCCACTAAAGCAAGGTCACCTTATACCAAAACGTATTCTCAATGGTTTTTACCAAGCATTTATATATTTATATAATTTATATATTTATATAATCATAAGGCCAAATGTAATGTAATACGATATCTTTAAAAAAAACAGGAATATGACTAGAATAAAAGAAATAACACTTTTCGCAAAAAGTCCTTAAAGTACAACTTGAAAATATGGAGTTATCAAAAATGAAGTAGTTTACTTACGTAGATGTCTTAAAAACATAATAACATTTGATTTTTGTCTGCATACCTTTATGTTACTTTTTAGCTATATAATAACTTGCAACTTAATCTCAAATCTTTCAGTCTCACTTTGTATTAAAATTAGAAATATCACTCTTTCATTCATATCTTGATGGCTGAAAGCCTAATTCTATTTTACTAATAAAATTTTTACTTATAAAATATTCTGTTTTCAACAAATTCAACATTTTAGAAATCAATTGTGTACATTAAATATTTAATATAAGATACAATTATGTATTTCATTACACATTACAAAAAAATCGCATAAGTTTGGAAATAGCGTAGACGCCCGCCCTGGGACGGCGCCCACTAGGGCGGCGCGAAGTCCACCCAGCGCTTTGCCGCCCGCCGCCAATCTCGGGGACCATTCAAACCGATGTATGACAAGAACTCCGCTATCCATTCCATTATCATTTAAAAACTTAAATGTTTTCAAATTTCACTTTTCTTATTCAAACTCTACACTTAATGCATAACAAAAATTTATTACAATTTTACAAAAATATTATAATTCGAACTGAACTGAACCCACGCGTATTGTTTACGATTCCGACTACAAAATCGCGTATAGTAAAAGGCACGCATCGTGCACGTGCTACGCGCGAGACGGGCGGCGCGCTACTGAAGGCGCGAGGCAGCCGCGCCGGCCGCCGGCCGCCGGCCCTCCACGAGCCGCCGGGAGGCTGCCTGCCCATTGTATTTAAACCCCCACGATCGGGCTCACCTGCTATTAGCTATTCGACCTTATACAGAGCGCACGACATTCGTAGCGATGTTCAACTCAAGATTCCTCATCCCACTGGCCCTCGTCTTCGCGGCGGCATCGGCGAGGCCCGCGGAGAACACGAGGCAGCTCTCCGCGGTGTTCAATAAAACCGTGTGCGCCATCAAGGAGGAGATGGACGAGAACCCAGAGCGCATCCCGAAGCACATCAAGATGATCAAGTGCGCCGACCGGCCGGAGCAGGGCTGCGAGTCCAACAACATCCGGCGCGACGACTGCTGCCACAAGCACGGCATGGAGTGCATGGAGATCACGGACATTGTGCAGGTGTACCACAAGGGGAGCAAGAATTCGTACCCGATGGCGGTGTCGGTGGGCTGCATGTGCGTGATCGGGCACTACACGGAGGCGCCGAGTGTGCCGCCGCCCTATTGGCCCGAATTTAAGTGACACTTCGCTGAGACACACCACAGTTCCTAGAGATTCCTAGTGACATTCCTAATTTATTCGAGTAAGAGGACAGTTCCGTTGGTTGTTATTTATTAAATAGGTTGTGATTAATTTATTACGTTGTAGTATTAAGATAATGAGGTAAAAGCTTTAATTTATTTAAATACACTGTTTTTATAATAATATGATATATCTGACTTTTTGCTTCCTCTGTCCTTATACCTTTTCCCTGGTTCTCACGTATAAATGTCTCATGTTGGATCAATGAATAATGAAAAAAAAATATTTATAAAATAAAATTTATAACAATTTACACACTAATTATTTGATAACATACAGGAACCATATTTCATAAACAATAACGTTCATTAAATTAGTGGATTTATCTTTTCCTTTTTTAAATTTACTTACAATTTTATATACTTAAAGACTCATTTAATACACTCAACTGTAAAATGATATTGTTTTTACTTTCTGTTGAATAAAATACGGCATAGGAGGCATTGTCCTACGGCGAGAATGCCGATGCCATAGCTCCCAGCAATGAGACATAAGATTTACTCGTATCTCCTAAAACTCTACTTTTTTAACAAAATTAAATAGAACTCTAGTGAGTCTCTTGTAAGTATCCTTTTTTTTTTTTTTTTTTTTTTTTTCAACCCTTTTTTTTATTTTATTTATGTCCCACTGCTGGGCACAGGTCTCCTTCTCACAAGTGAGAGGGGTTTAGGCCATAGTCCACCACGCTGGCCAAGTGCGGATTGGTGGACGTCATGCTTTCGAGAAATTATGAATTTCTCTCAGGCATGCACGGCGATGGAGAACATTGTAATTAATGAAATATCACGATATTCACCATCACCGTGGAGCAGCGATAAATTCGCACATTACAAATTTCTTTGTCAGAGGTGCGCGCCGAGGATTTGAACCCTGGATCGGTCGCGTAGAAGACCGCGGCTTTTTACCACTCGGCCATCGCTGCTCATATCCTAATATATATAGTAAGTATCCTATGCTATTGCAAATACATAATTATGTTACAAATAATGCACGAGTGATTAAAATAAAAGAAAGAAGTAAATTTGAATAAAATGTAGGCATAATAAAGATACAGAGTACGAAAATTCAATAGGTCTATTGAGAGACGAGCATGTGTAGTGAAGACCAGCTAACATAATGTAAAACAGTAAACTCGGAATCTTTTCGCGTTATGTTATTATTGCTACATACTCCTACTTACTTATCGACTCGCCTTAAAGGTGAGGCAATTGCCATGGTACAGTAAGAAGCAGCGGGCGTGCACGCAAGGAATGTGATGTGATATAAATGGATGCAGCACTAGTATTTGGACAGGTTCTTCGACCGCACCCTTTGGCACCTACACACCTCCGAAATCCAAAAACTCGTGTCTAGCGCGACAGAGTTTTTCAGAACAAGCTTTTTCCGTGATTGTTTCTCATAAATTTCTTGTCTTGGTTTATGTACTTACATGTTAGGGAAGGATATAGGAATTTGCCGCTAGTAGGCTATAACATTTTCCTACTAACCTCTGAAAATCTATTTTCTTAAAAAAAACTTAAACAAGTTCATATTGAAAGACATTTTTACGCAGTCAGGTTGTCCTTAAATTATGTGAAACAAAAAAAATTGGGCAAATTTGCCGCTCTCCGAAATCGGCCGCCCTAGGCTCCAGCCTACTCAGCCTTTTGCTAAATCCAGCACTAGTACATGTTTTATTGGCTGCAGCCCTTTTTTGCGTCCCACTTCTGGGCACGGGACGGGTTTTCAAACCGCCTATAAGACCTCCGACAACGTTTATTACAACCGGGATCGACGGCTTAACGTGCTCTCCAAAGCACGGAAACGCGCACGAAATTTTAGCCACTAGCAGTCACCCATCTCACACCTGACCGCGCCCGTTTGGCTTTACTGGGTAGATCGCTTGTCTTCTACGCTAGCTGCTACGCGCTTCGTATTCGTGTTTTATAAATATGAGTAATATATATTATACATGTTGAGTGTTTTTAGTAGTTAACAGAAAAGAGAATATGTCGTGAAAGCGACTTTCTCTTTTTTATTTATTTATTTATTTCAAGCATCTTTGGCTCATAAAACATACACAGAACACAATCACAAAAACAGTTCATTATCATAAATTACAAAATTGACATTATTCTATTAATTTAAATTGAAATTATAGGTAATAACAATTAATTAAAAGATATATAAGCACATATTATTATTTTATTACATTAAAATTAAAATATTAAAATTATCATTAAAAATACAAGGAATTTATTTATTTAACCTGTTGTGAATCATACAGCAGTGATTTAAGTACAGGGAGTCATATCTGTCGGACAATACCTATTTATATTATATTATAATATATATATATTATAATAATACAGCCTTTATAATAAAACAGCCTTTTTCCCTGGTTAATTTTAAAGACGTTTAAAATGGTGCAAGGCCTAACCGCAGTCTTCGACGCGACCGATCAAGGTTCAAGACCTCGACGCGCACCTCTGACAAAGGTTCATTTATCGCTGCTCCATGATGACGGAAAATATTGTGACATTTAATTGATTACGATGTTCTCCATCATAATCACTAGCATGCCGGGGATAAATACTTAAATTCTCGGAAGCATGACGTCCACCAATCCGCACTTGGCCAGCGTGGTGGCCAAATCCCTCTTACTTTCTCAGTGTCTCACACGATCAGCTGTCACTTGTGCCCATTATCGACCCATAGCCATTCTGTTATCTCAAATATATAAATGTACTTTTTAAAAGGAGTGCTGCTGGGAGTTTTTTTCCGGCGCCTTTTTTCTCTCAGCTCATCTAGTCCAAACGGGCGGTGATCGGGAAAAAAACATTCATTGCGTGAATATTTTGTATTCCTAATATGAAATAAATATTTTTTCTTTCTTTTTTTCACTTGTCAGAAAGAGGCCTGTGCCTATTAGTGGGACAGAAATAAAGGTAGAAAAAAAATCTAATTCTTAATCATCGTATCATTTCGTATATCTCGATGTGATCTGTCATGTCGTAAACTCATTTGCTCACAGCATATAACGATCCAATCCATACTTCACTTTTGGTGACCATGTGTGAGATGCTATTCTGAAATTAATTAACATTCTTGCGTCATTTCATCAGTCTTTACGGCAATATAGGGCATATTTTTAGGGTTCCGTACCTCGAAAGGAAAAAGGGAACCCTTAGAGGATCACTTTGTTGTCCGTCTGTCTGTCTACTTAGGTATACTTTTCCTTTGGAGCTGTGAAAAAATTAAAACTTCTAAGCCAGCGCAATCAAAAGATACAGCCGTTTATGCCGCAAATTTCTGCAAATTTTCGACACTCGCAAGGGAATCAAACCCTACAGGGTACTTTCCGTGTACTCAGAATCTTGAAATTTGGTACGAAGAAACGCTTTATAGCACAGATAAAGGAAAAATTGCGAAAACCGTAATTCTTCGTTACATCATATTATATTAAAAGTATTTAACGGAACTCTCGGTGCGCGAGTCTTACTCGCACTTGGCCGGATTTTTTCCTCCAAACAAGTATTTTATGTCGTAAAAATGTCAACAGGCCAAAACAGACGTCATAGCGAAAATCCTGTAACCATCTTGCCAGACTAACAAATGTTATAACATGTTATCTAAAAAAATTAAGATAAAATAATAGCTTTACCTATGAAATTGCCGTTTTTCAGTACCTACTGGTCATTTAAAATAGAAAAGAGTTTGCAATGGCTTGTATTCTAAATTCAAATTAATTTTGTTTTAAAAACATGACATTCTTTTTACAAACTCAGTCTTTTGTTTATTGATTAGCGTTGTATTTTCATTAAATTTGAAAATTTTCCGTCATAATGGATACTTTAAAAATTCGTGTAATTATGGAATATGAGCTCCGTCGTGGCACTAACGCGACACAAACGGCACGTTACATCAAAAACGTTTACGGAGAGAACTGTACAAACGAACGCACAACCCGTTATTGGTTTTCCCGGTTCCATTCTGGAAATTTTGACTTGAAAAATGATGCTCGTAGTCATCCGGAGAGTTTGGTCAACAATGATGAATTAAAGGCCATTGTGGAATCTGACGAAACTCAATCTACAGCTGAGCTAGCAGCAGCTTTTGATGTTAGCATCAAAACAATTTTGATCCATTTTCGTCAAATAGGCAACGTAAAAATCTTGATAGATGGGTGCCCCACGAACTTAACGATCGCCAGCACAACGTACGCGTCGAGACCTGCCTCGCGCGCTCAATAGGCAAAGAAATGAATGAATTTTGAACCGAATTGTTACGTGCGATGAAAAATGGATTCTATTCGACAATCGAAAGCGCTCAGCAAGTTGGTTAGATCCTGGTTCAGCATCAAAGCAATGCCCTAAACCAAATTTAACCCCTAAAAAGGTGATGGTCACTGTTTGGTGGTCTAGTGCGGGTGTGATTCACCACAGCTTTTTACAAAACGGCATGAGCATTACTGCAGATGTATACTGTGAAGAACTGGAGACAATGATGGAGAAGCTTGTACATCGGCAACCAGCTTTGGTCAATCGGTCGTCCCCACTGCTCCTTCACGACAACGCGCGACCCCATACTGCACAACAGACAGTCTCCAAGCTGCAAGAGCTGGGGTTGGAAGCTCTCCCTCATCTGCCATACTCACCAGACCTTGCAACTACCGACTATTACTTTTTCCAAAATTTAGACTTAACTTTAACTTTTTAGTGGGTAAAAAATTCAATTCCCGAGAGGTAGTACAAAATGCCTTTGAAGAGTTTGATGCCTTCCGTCCAGCTGATTTTTACAAGAAGGGCATCAATAAATTGCCAATGCGTTGGCAAAGATTATGCATCGATTGCATGGCTGATTACCTTAAATAACAGAAATAAAATAAGTACTTTTACTTATTCCATACAAAACGGCAATTTCATAGGTAAAGCCCTAATACAGGCTAATACAGGCTAATGCAGGCTACAGCTCCGTGTAGGTGATATTGCCGCTGTTGGGTATATTTATAGGAGAGACCTGGAGACGCTTGAGCAATGAGTTGAAGTAATGAGTTCCCGGCCGAACAGTGGTCTGATGTGAGCACACCCATAGGATGCCCTGTGGCTTTCAACAAACTATCTTTAGAAAAAGGACCTCTATAGTGGTAGGGATGGGACGGGACTGAGTCAACGGCATCTATGCCTCTGTGGTTACATTTAAATTTTCATTAAGTATATTTACGAAACTGATGCAACCTGTAGGTACGACTGTTTAATCTAGCATTATGTACTAATTTCTATTGAAATTAACCACGTTTAGCCCTACAGCAGGCGCAGAACGCAAGCGATCAGCACAGCTAAGTTGGACGGGCGTAATGAGCTTGAAAAGCTCGGCATTCAGGAGTAAATATTTCCGAATTCAAGTCTTGTTCTATCACTTAAAACAAAAACCGAATTATACTTTATTGAAAAAAAACATGCCTACTAAATAAATTAAAAACTGATAAACCCGACTAACAGACCTAAAAAGAAATGAAAAAATGGGTTGCACTCCGGGAGTGCCGGCAGAAGTGAAAACATTAACGTTGTGCATTTTTGATGTCTTGGAATCGTTAGGGAATAATTCCGCACGAATTGCTTGAATTATCAGTACCTATTAATTTCTATCTAGTATTTTTACAAAGTACTCTCTCATTTTCTTTCACTATTTCTTCGTCACTTTTTTCATTAATAGATGCACTTTGTTCAATGTCCATATTTTAAATACTTGATATAAACGAATTTTAAGATAAAATTATACTTGACGCTGGCAATATGCAGAGTTTGCGATGCCATAATTGAAGAAAAAAAGCCGTCGTATAGACAGCCGTCAGATGAGCCGTCATCAGCTGTCACCCCGCCGTCTTGGTCTAAGAGCCGGTGAAGATATTCACTCGTTCGGTTGTTACAAGAGTGAAGGTGATATGAAAGAAAATTGATTAAAATTAATTAAATTAAAAATAGCTATGAACACTTTTCGATAGTCAAGTTATCATAGGCATATATGTTTATAAATTATATTTGGTAAACAATATGTCTCATCGAATTATCAGATCGGTGAAGGTCGATCTTCCTCGTCTCCTCTACTATCTTACGAAATTTTGCGATCAGCACACGTGACCTCGCGCGAGTTTCATAGTTTTTACCCATCCCACAAAAAGTGCTCAACGCCGCTAAAGAAGTTTTCACTTCAAAAAACCCGCAATTAATTAAAAAAAATTGGAAATCAGAGTTTATGAGTAAGTTTGGATTGTTACATTTTTCCATTAGTTTTTTTATTTACTTATTTAACAATTTTAGACGAAGTTTAGAATCGTTCTGTAGCATTATTGTTGGTCTGCCTAAACCCACCCTTGCGTCTAGAGACCGCTACATGAATCACGGCCGTGACTCACAGAGCGAGCACACATGAAGAGCGTGCTCCGCATTCCATCACTACCTCTATCGAGTTGTACTAAAAGGTCATTCATTCACAATCTGAAATTTCGCATTTTTGGGAACATCGGGGAATCGGTACTCAAAGAAAAACTTAAATGGCTGTGAAATTGTGTAAACGATAACGTGAAGTTCAGTAAAAATGTTTTATCTCAAACGGGTCTTAACTTTAAAACTTAAACTTAGTAAATATTTTACATATTTTAAGCCGGGGTTACCAACCCATAATGCAGCAAGCTCCAGGCCGCCCCAATAATGCCGAAAGACCCCAGCTGTGGGATGTAAAAATCCTTGCAGCCATAACAAGGCTATCCTTTTCAAAGCCAATAATCGCACATACAGCTAAATAGCCACTGCGTTTGACATGTACCTAACCATTTTTATTATTTAATACTAATATTTTTTACTAGGACTTCACACACAAAATTGAAATAAACTGTGGCTATAATCTAAACTGTGTCGTTATCATTATAATTAAATATTATAACACATTTGCTAAAACAAGGAAAACAGTCAAAAATAGTTGTTTCTGTTTGGATTGAAAAAGTGACGTTAACTATAAAGATGAAGCATTTTTACTTTACAACTTACCGAGGGGCGGGCAAGCCACCTGGATCAAGGTCCGAATTCCGGGATTCAAAAATCCCAAAAGATCTCACAAACGAAAAAATAACCTTTAAAAAATAAGCTTGATATGGTTGTTTCCTTTGTATATGTGGAAGGCAACTAGGGTTGCCAACCATACTGTTAAAAACAGTATTATACTGATTTTCACTACATTATACTTTTTACTGTTGAACCAAAATAAAGTATACTTAATACTGTTAGTAGTTAGTACTTAATACTGTCAGTATCAACATCTCGGACGAACACTAATAAGTGCGCGCAGTCACAATCGAGCGTTTCAGACCGAATCTGTCAAATACTAAGTACCTGATATTAGCATCAATTAATTTAATAAAAAATGAGCTACTTATTTATTTAAATTATAGTTTGAGCAGATGAAATGACTGATGATGAGTAATATTTTAATTTTTTCCCTAATATACATTTTATTTATGACATTGTAATTCATACATGCAGAGGCGGCTCGTCCTAAAGAGCGCTGGTGCAGTGCACTCCCAAGAAAATTACATGGGCAATCTATGTCCCTTCATAATACATACCTACTATCCTTACATTACATTCATTCATTCTGTTATACTATACCTATACAAAGTATATTATATTAATTATTACTTATATCTATGCGTATCTACATTTAGTGTAAAGTTGTAACGAGTGGAGCGCCAGCGATTGCGCTCCTATGGAACGAAGTTTAGTTCGATTCCTAGCGCTGTATTCAATGAGTGCGAAAGAGAAACATCGACACAGGCCGACGCGTGAAACAAAAGATTTCGTATGAGAAATTAACCTAATCTGGAGCGCCGCTCACGCGCGACGTTGCCAAACCGTGGGCTCAATGAGGCTCAATCTGCTTATGCGATGTTGCCGTTCTTATGTAAGTATACAAACAAACGTGTCGTCGTCTTAGTCAGTTATTTCGTAGTTTTTCTTTTAAATGAATATTTAAAGAAATAGTTTATGCGCGACAGTTTGTGTTAAAAATGTAGCAATACAGTGTATCTTTTATCATTTGTATCTTTTAGTAAGCAGTGTGAAAAAAACTTTCGAAATACGTCTTGAACTGAAAGCCATAATGTTGTACGAAAACTAAATCTTTTAAATTACGCGTGTTTTTAAATCTGAACAATATTTAAAACCCTTGGTTGTGTGGATGTGAAGAAAGCAATAAATTAATTTGTTTTCCGTGTCTTGTGGTTATCAACTGGAACTGACACCGACAGTAGTGGTGAATCTGCTTGGATGGCAACGGGTGGTAAAATAATTTTTTTGTTTTTTTTTGTGAACCCCCATCGAAAAATGTCACTAGCCGCCACTGCATACATGCAAGCAAATTATTATTGTTTGACTTAAAAATCGTAGACTTAAAAAAACTGGACAATCCTGAAATCAACCTGCTTTAGAAGGTCCCGAGCAATAAAAAATAATATAATAAACATGAAAAGCGATTTGTTACCGAACCTGAAAAAGTTTATAATTTAGAATGTTATGATTTAGAATAGAACCTAGACTTACCAGGTGGGCTGCGTTTTCATCAGAGATGTGCGAGGGAATGTGTTTGTTCAAAATCCATAGAATCAGGAAGGGAAATAAATAAAAGTATGAAGGGTACATAAAGGTATTCTATTGGTTCTATACAAACATATTCATCGCTATGCATCCTTGCACATCTCTGGAAACGTAGCCTACGAGTCTATCATCCAGAGATCATATTCTCCTGCAACTAGCAGTGCTTGTGCAGTGCGGCCACACAACACCGCCGACCACGCCGACCTTCGATTTGGTTAGGCGGAGTTTAAGCTTATTTATCCTATCACGAGGACGACGTCCTATAACACAACGACGACGAGTGGTACCTAGCGGGCTACTCTACGTTCGCCTCCCGCCAAACCTTTACTTAAGACCAGGTAGTCTAGGCCTACGCTGCAGGGGAACCTAGTGATCTGGAAGTTTGATATCATCGGATATGACCAGCCTTCTGCACAGTGTTTGAAATACCTATGTTATCAGTGAATAAAGTGTAATGCAGTCGCGGAAGATGTTGCAAGATCTGAGAGTATTATCTCATTTTCATAATATTCTAAAGTATTATTATTAGGTTAATGGTTAGTTTTTTTTATTTGTTACTGAGCAGGCAATACGTACTTCAACAATTATTTTGTAAGTTCAAGGTCGCCCGTCGCCGGCGCCTCCGTCGCGACGCCCTACATCATGACATCGCTGCCCTCGCGACCTTTGCGCAGCTCCCTGAGGCTCCCCCGGGCACCCCGTGGCACCCTGGGGTACCCCATGGCAACAGATCATCAGGCACAAGTGTTATTTACCCGAACGTTACCACGACTTGTTTTTGTACGCATAAACTCGTAATTATTATAATTTCTATATTCAAACCCCCAATTTTCGTAATGAACAAAATATTTAGATTGGCGCCTTTTCAATTTTCATGTTGTGGTTAGACCTATCTATGTACTAGGTACTTACAATCACACTTACAGCCTTTCGTGACTAATTGACTAAATAGCTAGGTATAATAATTATACGAGTACGTACATATGTAGGTATGTAAGTGTAACTAAGTGTAATAAGCGCTGCGGCAGGCCACAGTGGGGATTTTACTATAGTAAGTAATATGTATCTCATATCACCCGGTATATCTCCAAGGTGTTGGGAGCCTTTTGAAGATATATTTTTTTCCTAGGTTATTATGGCTTGCTTCAACAACACACGTATTACAAATCATATTCTATCATATTTTATGGATATAGAATGCTTTATAGATAATATACTTACTGATATAGTTTAAAAAGAAATATAAAAAAGACAAAGTGCGTGAAGTAGGCGTGCGCGGCGAAGGGCGGGGCCGGCCGCGCTCCGCCCGCGGCGCTTGCGCACGCGCACCACCTACCGATATTACTCGTACTTTACACACTTAGCGATTAGCGCAACAGCTACCCTACCTCAACATACTATGAATAATATAATGCTAGATAGAATGTTTTATTGTAGAATATTTAATACGAATATTTTTATGTGTTTGGATGATGACTGCTGTCGTATACATGTCGGGGGTCATCAGTTTGTTTTTATAGTAATTTACTAGTACTTATATTTAAATACGATAAAAATGTTCATCGATCCTCAACGTATGCTCCGCGGCACCCCTACATATGCTTCGTACTTGGAGCACACTTTGAAAACAGCGGAGGTGGATTACTTGACTAAAGTTCAAAACTTCAAAGTGCAGTTTTCCCTATTGCAAACTATGAATGTAATTACATACATTGTACCCATTATCCTTTTAGTTCTTGCAGGAACGTAGTGATATTGTCAGCAACATACTCGTATTTCTCACTTATTCGTTGAACTTAATAGGCAACAACAAACCTATGACGTCAAACACGTCAATGAAGAATGTAGGAAAGAGACGAGAAAATATCAACGGGACTGCAGTGGCACGCGTCGGAAGATATTCCTTCCTTTAGTTTTGCCGGCGCTCGCGACGCATTACGTCAGATGAACGTTTACCGCGAGCACCGGCGTGCGGGCATGATGCCTGCCACACGTCACCGGAAAAGCTGCGCACACGACACTGCGGTTCTCAACATTGGTCAATTTTCCCGCTGTCAAATGTTGGCGCGTTCCTTCCGGTATTTAGGCACACTTACGGTACGCTTTTAGGTTTGATTTGATTATAGGATATGGAGGAATGAGTGAAAGGAGCTTGTAATGTCTTACTATAATTTTCGTGGTGTATTTTTGAGTTATATGTTAGGTATATCGGATAAATTTTGTGACAGTTTTGTAGGTGGTAGAACTATTATGGTTCGCCCGGGGAAGTACCACCGCTGCACCCACTTCTGCCGTGAACCAATTCTATTGTGTTTCGGTGGAAAGGTGTAGTTGCCGGCCACACTTACATGAGGCGACCACCAGCGAGATTAGCAGCGCAACTGTATACGACCTCAGACAAGACTTACTTATGCTTGCTTGAGATTGTGTGCAGATGTCCATGGGCTGCAGTGACCACTTATCACCACGTGGCCTGCATACTCGTCTGCTACTTCATTCAAATAAAAAAAACATTTTGGTTAAATAGAGGACGCGAGTGTTTGTGATATAAAATAATAGAGCGAAATAGTATATTGTTGGCAAGGGGTGAAATAAGACGACTTCTGACGAGGGCGAGAGTTCGCTTCGCTCGGGCTATCATCGCACTGGTCTGAAATCGTCTTTGTTTCATGAGTAGAAATACTCTACTTCTTAATACGAAAACAACTAATATTACCTACTTACTTATTTATGAATTTGTTTCTGGAAAAAAACTTTCTCTCAACACATTTTGCCCAAAAGACGATGATTGCAGATATTTACTATATGAAATACCTTAATTTTTCTTCTTCTTTCTTTCATTTTATCTTTACCTACTTACTTTACACCAGTGGAGTCCTACTTTAGGCCCATAGGTAGCAAAATTCATGCATGACGCTTATGGTCTAAATCTACTTATATGAAACATGACTAAGATATTTACGGTGGTCGCTTTGGTGGTTGGATTAATCGTGTAAGAAATATTTCGCAATACTTTAAACACAAAGTGATTCAATATATTTCCTACCGAGTGACTAGCAAAACGGTCACAGTGTTTCCCCTTACTCATCATTTTAAGTTTTTTAACGTCATTTATTCCACGTCACACTGTCCACTCAGATACAACTCAGATTTAAGGACGATTACGTATTCTTATATAAGAAACACGTTCGTAAAATAAAATAATAAAAAATTACGGGTTGCACTCCGGGAGTGCCGACAGAAGTGAAAACTTGATTATTAACGTTGT
Organism: Pyrgus malvae; assembly: GCA_911387765.1. Classification (NCBI taxonomy): domain Eukaryota; kingdom Metazoa; phylum Arthropoda; class Insecta; order Lepidoptera; family Hesperiidae; genus Pyrgus; species Pyrgus malvae. The sequence goes on along the minus strand of OU426960.1, from coordinate 563,002 downwards.
GCATTTTTGATTTATTGGAATAGTTAGGGAATAATTTTGAACGAATTGCTTTTATTATCAATATAAAAGTACTACTATTTATGTCGTAGAATACAATAACGCTTCGCTTCACGCTTCACACTCATAGCTCCACAGTAGGGTAGATATACCCTGTGTCGTGGGTACCATGGACACACAATTACAGAAACACAGACACCCAGATCGAGAACAGAAATTTAAACTCATCATTCAAATTTCTATTTCGCCGGGAATCGAACCCGGGACCCTTCGATTGGCAGTCCGGCATGGTAACCATTCCGCCACGCAGGTCGTCAATATTTATTACAATATTTATTATACAATTTTTACAATATTTATTTATTGCGCTATCGTACACAAACATTACTATTTATATTTCATTTTCTAATTCTTTTCAATATTTTTTTTCATACTTTGAAAAAAAAATTTTTTTAGCCATTTTTTATGAAAATAGATTTTTAAAAAATCGATTTTTTAATTAATCGAAACCCTTACAATCGATTAAAAAATAAACAATTGATTGTTCGATTAATCGATTTCGATGTTACAACACTACTCTCCAACCGTCTTACGGTTTTTCGATCAGCACACGTGACCTGACGCGAGTTTCACAGTTTTTACCCATCCCACAAAAGTGCTCAACGCCGATAAAGAAGTTTTCACTTCAAAAATAAAAAAACACTAGAATATGCGTTTTCATTTTACAGTTTTTTAACATATCGTACCAACTTATGCATAGACTCAATAAAATACTAATACTACCTACCTATAGATATACCTACTAGGGTAGATATACTAAGTGTCGTGGTTCCCATGGACACAGACAAAGACACGATCAGTAACACCCAGACCGAGAAGAGAAAATGAAATTAATCATATAGGTAAATATTTGATTTGCTGAGACTCGAACCCGGAACCCTTGATTGGCAGTCCGGAATTGGTAACCGTTGCGCCACACGGGTCATCTAACAATTAATAGGTTTATTACTCATCCTTATTTTATTTTATTTTGGGTATCATTTAAGCTATCACCAATTTAATTAGTTTTGTGTTTCTTAAATAATAGGGTTTGTCCTCAAAATAGATCTGTCACCAAAATGTAGTCACCAAACAATGCAAAATCAGTTCCACAATAAATCACCTAAAATCCTGAGATATAAGGTCTAGTACCAAATAAATGTTTTTGTATGTATTATAATAGGTGTGTCCTAATAAGTATTTAAGCAAACTAATTTAAAGAGATCACCAACGATAATAAAATGCACCTACACGTGTGATCGAACCTAGTTAAGTAGTAGTTAGTAGAACCGCAGCGTACAGCGATTTTTCCCATCTAAAATGGAGGTGGGAAGAAGCTCTGGCTCCGTGACTTCTCCGGCGCTGCGGGAAAACCACTCCCTCCGCGCCTCCGGCTTTTTATATACACTCTAGGGGTAGTACAGATAAGACCACGTGGATAGTGGGGTGCTCTGATTTGGTTTTGGGTATATGATCAGGGATCGATAATCGATTTATTTGGTGACAGATCTACCATTCTGAGCACAGAGCTATTATTTAAGTAACAAAACTGTTATTATAAGAACCAGTGGCGGATTTACCTTAAGGCCAAGTAGGCCCGGGCCTAGGGCGGCCAGCTATTAGGGGCGGCCATGTGTGGCGAAAAATACACCATTTTAAGTTATAAACGCTCGTATGAAGGCGGCGGCGGACGTGGCACGCAACGTTCGTGCGTATCTGTGAGTTCTGTCGCTGCTCTTTGAGTCTTTACAAACTGATCTATTGCAGATAAACAGTTTAGTTCGAAATTTGTCCTCACATTCTATTTATTTGAGATCAATTCGCGATAGCTCAGTTTGTAAAGAGCAGCGATACAATACGTCGCAGGTCACGAGTTCGAATCCCACTCGTGGACAAATTTTTCTTCTCATATTATCATTTAAAAATTTATCAGCAATAAATCTGAACTTCATTAAAACATAGTTTTTTTAAACCTATTTACATATTTACAGTGACGGTACATAATTGTATTGTATGTTGTTTAACCACGGCAAGCACTTTTGAAATAGGGGCGGCTTATACTACACGGCCTAGAGCGGCCAAGATTGTAAATCCGCCACTGATAAGAACGAAGTTTATATTCATGTAATGCAATATAATTTTATTGGTTTATTATTTATTATTTTACACATAAGTATATTAACATTAATTTGATAATTCATACCTGGGAACAATTTTTGTTTATCTGAGAACGAAAATATTTCGTGGCGATAGATCTATTTATTAGGTGATACAACTTGATGACAAATATAAATTTTGGTGATAGAAAATATAGTTCCCTTTTATTTTTTTGCTAAATTTTTTTGTCACATTCAGAACTGAGAGCGAATCACTCGACTGAAATCGCTCTTGGCTGGCCAACGTGAGTCCGACACTCAAGCCATTGTGTGTCGGACTCACGTTGGCTAGCCAAGAAAGGGTGGTGGCCGGGGCTCCACTATTAATTTAGTATGATTTATGGTTAGAAACATTTGACTGTCAAAAGATTCTAATAGATACATTAGATCTGATCAACATCAACCTGTTAATAAGTCATGGGCATTATCCCAAAGAATAGTATACTCCACGGGGAGCATTATCCTCTCAGAATCGTGAAGGGTTAAAGTCACAGACAGCCCGCCCGCCACGATATGCATTTGAGAAAATTGGCGTTAGGTACACGCAGACCGCATAATTAAGTACCTACATTGTTTTTCTTCGCCATATTCTAAGTGCTTATTATTTAAGTATTAAATAATTTTGAACGCCGTAATAATAACATTGTCTCAATTGCACGTAACATAAATAATTTATTATGTACAGCGATACCTCTGAAAAACTTCAAAATCATAAAAAACATAAGTTTTGTGGTGGGCCTCATTGTATGCACGGATCGCTCTCGAGGCGCCTCGGCGGCATCTTGGCAGCAGTCCCCACTATGGTGTCTGGAGCAGATGTCAAACGGCAGTCAATCAAGCAACACGTACCGATTCTTGTGCTGTACGTCACACAGGTGAGTAGTGTACCTACAGTAGAGATTGTTGCCGTCGCCACGTGAACCAATTTCTAGGCAGCTAGGCCGAGGCCTTTGCCCAACGTTGCAAGTTTCAGGGATCGCGTGCGGTGTGCTTACCGCGACGATAATTTATAACATAACCCATCTATACCCAAACTCGCAATTCGTTGTATCCACAATAAGACCTTCGTAGCATGATGCAGACGAGACACGTAGATGTGCGCGGCTGGTATGTCGGGAGGTAGGATCTCGTTCTTTTCCGAGGCCTCCTCTAATTGCGCTCCACTTTGATGAAGCCGTCGTTTCCCGGTTGTCCAGTAGACACCGCACTACGACGGTCTCTAGTACGGGGGTCATTGCGGGTGTTCCCGCTCCCACTCTCAGTCCTCAGTTTTGTCCGCTTTTTGGGTTGCTGGCGGGCAGCAGCTGCAGCGCAGTCACGTTAAGGCAAAGACGTGACATTCTCAGGTGTCACCTCCGAAGGGGGGGAAGGGCTAATATTATTGCTAGTAATTTTATAGTACATAGCAAACTCAATTGACCGCGATCTTTGAAGATTTATTGCACAGCATGAACTTAGCGCATCGCACCAATTCATAGCGTTCAAAGATACTTACATGTACTTAGGTAGTACAGTACAGTGTGAACATGTCCATAACAATGTATGGTGCGTGATATAATTATACTATGAGCTGTATACTAATAAATACATAATACATGCTATTCCCTACTCGTATATTATAGCGTAGTCTGAAAGCCGCTTTAGTAGGTGGAAATAGAAAGTAGGTGGAAGTAGATCTGACAGACAGAGCCATCTGTTGTCGAGTAGTGAAACTTAAAAACTTTACCATAAAAACTAATTGAATGGAAAAACGTTACCTATTACTTTACGTCGTTCCTAAGATGTTGCATTCATTAGTTCTCATAGCTTAAAGTTAGACGTGGCACATTGTTTCATACCTAGTATAATAAGTATAGTGACCGTTAGTTTCTTATAATTTTACATGATATTTTATGTTATGTTATCTATCTAATCTATCTAATACCTTTAAACGAGTAATTCTTGTATATACCTAAATACTAAATAATTATTTTTTACTCTGAAACGGCTCCAACAATTTTGATGAAATTTAGTAGGTACCCTGGTTTCGGGGGTGATAAATCAATCCAGCTAGGTTTTATTTTTAGAAATTTTAAATTATTAAGAAATATTTTTAGTGATAATCAACTTAAATATAAACTGAAAAATACGACTCTTTCTGACATCTATTGGAGAGTATTAATAATATTGTGGCGTAGAACGCCGTCAAAGAAATGACAATGTCGATTTGAAAGAGCTCTATAAAAATTTTGTTCACTGAATTAAAGCTTCTTTGGCAGAATCGTTACGTGGGCTGACTGCGGCACTAGGTTCCACTTCAATAGACCTAGGTTCAAACTTCAATCAAAACCATAGTGCGTTTATTTTATAATTAATTGTGATTTTTATATTGGGAGGTATTTCAGATGGCGTTGTTAAGTAACAATTTAATTTCAAAAGTGTTTCGTTTGAAATTAAATCAAGAAAATTAATTGATTTTATCCGAGCGACACTCGGTCGTCCAGGTACTTAGTTATAGTTCTGTAATCAGCATATTAAAAACACACAGGTTTTTAAAGTTTATTGAGCAATTTTATTATTATTATTCGGTATTGTAATTCTAATCTGTACATATACCTACATTCAAGAATACATATTAAAATGATATCATCCCTTATGTTAGGAATTAACGTCGGTAGTTGAATAAAAAATGTGACTAGGTAGGAGAAAACGCCTATAAAAGCGAGGCCTCTTCTAAGGCGGGGATTATTAGTGTTGTGATCGTATAGTGACAGTAACTCTGCCCGATTGCGTACTGAAATTCTGTATCTGTGCTTACTTGTTATTTAATTGTGATTGTATAAGGAAATGTTAATTAGAAACCTTAAATCGTTACCTGTAAATTGTATTAAAGGCTTTGTGAATTAAATGGTGATCTAAATATTCTGCTTCTGGTTTTCATTTCTAAAATCAGAAGTGGGATCTCCTCGCGTCCCACATTTAACGTTGCATCCTGAACAAATGCAGAAATCAGTACGCACGGTTTTTTTTTTTTACATTCTTCGTGTATCGATTAAACAATCTGTACCAGTTAAGTGATAATGATAACTCGAAGTAAAACGTTGGGTAAGGTCAGAAACCGTAAGTAAAAAAAAAAAAAAATCTTTTAAGAAAATATTTATTTGCTCGAATGTGGTATAGTTTTGTTTCATATTAAATTAGGTATTTCAATTAATGTTCATTACAAGGACATTTGCTTATTTTAGTTGTCATAAATTTTATTATTAATTATGCAAATATATGTAATTTTTCGTATAATTTTATAATTTATGTCGCAAAGTATCAAATTTCTGTTCACCCATAAATTAGTAATTGTAAAGATATTTATTTATTTATTTATTAATTTTAGATTAATTGGTTTTTAAATTTTACCATAGTGAAGTTTTAAATATTTGTCGGTAATTTATTGATAATTTTGACGCACATGTGGTAGCAATTTTTTAACCTTATAGCTGACTAGGTTATTGTCAGGCACCAATAGTCTTATCAGGAAAACAAGTAAGAAATTTACAATATTCATCTTTCCTTGTAAATAAAAAGTTGTGTCTTTACAATTAAACGGGATTCATATATGTACAGACAGGGCACACTTAATATTTTAAACCTTTTAAAGAGAGGCTCGCAGCTTGTTAATGGAGTGGTATTAGTTATAGCGCGAATACATCTCTTTTGTGCTATAAACGCTTTATTGAAATCTGTAGTTTCCCCAGAGTAGTATTCTGTATCTAAGATTCGACGAGACGTATCCATGATAAAATTTTAATGCTACATTTGTTACTTATTAGTTTTGCGAATCCAAGTGAAAAAGCAATTTTTTTTTTGTGTTACTTTAAAAATACTCTGCTTATCCTTTGCTTATAAGTTTATGTATGAAGAAAATGAGTACCTAGTTGTTACAGTCGGTTACTTTTACCTTTTCAAAAGTATTTATTTGTACCCAACGAGTACAGTACCGTCACTGGGGAGTAAGTAATAGCAACATTTTTGTTAAATATTTCCGAATCGAGAGTGCACGCAATTATTTCCGTGAAACAGTGTTTTTGAATATTTGTAGTCATTTCAAAGCAAGAAGGCAATTTATAAACTTGGTATGTGATATTTTTCTGAATACCTACAAATGTAAGACATTAAACAAAGACGTTTAATCTTTACTTTAAAAATTGAATTGGTTGGTCTGTACCAAAAGTAAATTTTGGCAAACTTGCATAACCGAATAAAATCTTAAAGTTAAAAGTGACCGTTGATATTTTATATAGATTGCATATGCTATGAGTATTCGTATAATTAACTATCAAAGTTGTTTGCTGAGAGTTAAGAGTATCTATCAATTTTTATTCAAGTAACATGGGACAAAACCTTGAGATTTTTCTTGAGTTTTCAGACTACTTCCTCTAATGAAGGAAGCAAGTTGAGAATAGGTGATGGAAGCTTAAAAATGACACTCTAGATCAGTGGTTGAAGCAGTGTTGACAACCAAGAATAACAGTTCTAAAAAGAAAGTTGCTCTTTACCTATTACTTACTTTTTATGGTTAATGAATTTTTAAGGTAAATAAGTGACACTAAGCAAGCTCAATTATAAACCAACGGTATAATGTGATATAGCCGTTTTGTCAGATTTAATTGATGTCTAGTGCATTTACAGATAAGGTTTATGCTGGATACTATTGTTCTTTTTTGACTACCTACCTACTTTGTTAATCATTTTGTTAACGCACAAATTGCTAAACCATTTTCAAATGAAATAGGTACAGGGAATATTTTTTTTCGACTACCTTCATACCTTTATCGCTGACCAATTTGAACATTTGTTACTGGCTGTGATTAGTAAAGATTTCATCAGAAGCGATTTTGTAAGTTGTAGCAGAGTAATGTCAGGTAGGCCGAGCTTCAACCTATGTACCTTTACTACGGGAGAACACGAGGACATGTGATTTGGTCAGTTCTGACTGTGCACATTGTTATTCTAGCTGGTAGCAATAGAGAACCGACAGTGAGTTACATAAATCTTTTCGTAATAACAAATTACTTTTCCTATATAAGTTTGTTCATAAAATTTCATTTGCTTAATGTTACGCTTGTGTTTCAATGTGCAAATAAGTTTTTTTTCGCGTGATACTAAACTTGTCATTATGTCTGCTATCGAATTTTTATTTTGGTAGATGACAGTGTCGTCTGTTGGCCAAGACTGTGTAATGCCTGGGTATTACTAGTGATGACAGCGTGACGATATTGGCTGAACTTGAAATAAAACATTCTACTGGTTTAAGCACGCTTTTACCATGGTGCTATTAACATTTGTAACAAAGTGTAACACACTGTGTACTATTGACAGCAAGTTCAAAATATTAAGAAAAATGCTAGCATACAACCCGCGAGCTCTGTAACCCCGGGGGCTTTAGACTTCATTTTTATATTTTACACCCTATCTGACCCAACAGTTTTTCTCTATATTGGTAAATTTTTGTTAGTTTTATTGGACCTAAAAGTACTTCGAAGTACGTTGGTCCTAATTTATGCATATACTAGCCTTCCGCCAGCAGCTTCGCCGGCGTGGGCCCGTTTCACGCTTTATTGTTATATTAAAATCATAGGCGTTTAGCCAGTTGCTTCAACCGCGTTGTCCCTATTACCCGTTTTCACGTAGGAATGAAGCATTTTCCCGCGGCAAAAAGTAGCCTATGTTACTCAGGGTGAATGTAGCTTTCTAATGGTGAAAGGTAAAATCGGAACAGTAGTTTTTGAGTTTATTCATTTCAAACATATAAAAATACAAATCTTTACTCTTTATAATATTAGTATAGATATATTAATTTTTTCAACATGTCATTTTTGAGAAACCTGATTCTTATTTTTATATATATACCTACATATAGTTAAGTGTTCGAAACTATTGCCTTTCACCACTTAGTAATGGCCTAATGCATTTTCTGCAATATCCGCTTACCTATGAAGAGTGCCTATGAACAATATATGTACAACAGAAATCTGATGAACACTGTTTTTACACATTAAAATACGGTGATACACGACTAGTGTGATCCTATATGAACATTACCTAGTTAAAGCCGTGTTTTTGTTAACCATGTGCAACAGAAATCTGTGGTGAACACTGTTGTTACAGATTGCAATGCGGTAATACACGACTAGTGTGATTTTATACGAACATCACCTAGTCAAGCCGTGTTTGTTAACAGTTTGGGCTACTCAAGTTCATATGCGAGCCGGTATTGTAAGAATAGTCATAAAAAATTAAGAAAATTTTTAGATTTTAACAGCACTTGCTTTATTATGCAGTTCTTGCGTCAGACCATACACGATCGAGGACGAACGTGTGAGCAGGACGGCCGGATGTAATCGTGGTTAAAAAGGAGCTCAGTGATATATACAAAATTTTTATTTATAATAATTATACTAAACTTTTGAACTAGATGGTGCTACTAGTACATTTATTTAAAAAAGCAACAGTGCTTTCTTGTTTTGAAATAGTTGGACAAAACTCATTCTTTATTTTACTGATTAATAATTTTGGTAGTTTTGGTACTCGTACATGTTAATAATTTTTCCTTTCACCAAACAAGTTGGTTTTAATGGCTGTCCCAAAACTTTAATGAAATATCTCATTTATAACCTTAATTCTTATCTAGATTCGCCTGTTATAAATTGCTGTTGAGTCACTAGAACATCTCGTGCTTTATGATTCAAAGCCTAATTGTTAGATTTATTACAAAAACTTTAAATTCCAAAAAGTGCTTCACACGACAGGCCGATCATTAAGTTTAGATTTAGTTTGGTTTGTTCTCATTTGCAGAAGCTAATCTTTGTGATGTCGGCATGCGTTCGAAGGCTGCTGCCTCTGGTGTGCTCCTGGGTGGCACCGGGCGCTCCTTAAGTGCAATGGCATTGAAGCATCTTCACCGCCTGGCGAGGACGCCAGGATATCAGGAGGGCCGTGTTAGGAATTAACGTCGGTAGTTGAATAAAAAATGTGACTAGGTAGGAGAAAACGCCTATAAAAGCGAGGCCTCTTCTAAGGCGGGGATTATTAGTGTTGTGATCGTATAGTGACAGTAACTCTGCCCGATTGCGTACTGAAATTCTGTATCTGTGCTTACTTGTTATTTAATTGTGATTGTATAAGGAAATGTTAATTAGAAACCTTAAATCGTTACCTGTAAATTGTATTAAAGGCTTTGTGAATTAAATGGTGATCTAAATATTCTGCTTCTGGTTTTCATTTCTAAAACTTAATAAAACAGATAATGTTTATAAAACAGTAGAAGTTCCTCCCGAATACTGAGACCCGTGCACGGCAAAGGGGCGCCAAAAGGGCGGCAGTCAGCTATTCAAAGATGCCAAATTACCTAGCTACTAACAGTTTATATCAAACTCCACCTGTATGACCTCTGCACACACGCTTACCTTACCCGATAGCAAATCGTGCCACTCCTCTGGAGGGATTATTTATTTATTCCACAGTAAATGAAAATTATCAAGCTAACATTAAAAGTACTTGTTCACGAATTTTACTTGAATGAATATTTTATCATCAACAATATATATATGTACATATGAATTAAATAGAATAACAAAATCTTAGTTACTTTTATTATTATTAACATTTTCGTAAGATTCTATATTTATCCATACTTTATTTAATATTAATATTATAAAATTCTAATGTTACTCTATCAGAGTCTATCTGTATGTTACGCTTCCCCGCTTAAACTACTGAATCATCTTTAATGAAATTTGGAACACAGAGTAAACCTTTGGAAAGGAGGATGGTATGTACCTATACCATGGGAACCAATAAGGGACCACGCATTTTAATACGGCAATATCGTCTTACGTCGTATTTCAAATGGAGTTAGAGAGAGAAAGTTAGATATAGCCTGGAACAGATAGGCTATTTTTTATCCTACGGGGACCCATAATACGGGTCAACGCGGGTGAAGCCGCTGGCAATTTCATTATATTCAAGTATACACAAACCTAAGCAATTGGGATTTTTATAGAATCTATATATTTAAGTTTTTGTATACGTACGCTGACAGTATCTGCAACTCTATTGTATAAGTGTATGGACATACTCGTAGATGTTCCATGTCACAAAGTCCGCTCGGCTATGTTTAGACAACAATTTTGTAAGTGGTAGAGCTATTATGGTTCGCCGGGGGAAGTACCACCGCTGCACCCACTTCTGCCGTGAACCAATTCTATTGTGTTTCGGTGGAAAGGTGCAGTTGCCGGCCACATTTACATCAGGCGACCACCAGCCTCCGGAGTAGCAGCGCAACTGCATACGACCTCAGACAAGTCTTTCCTATGCTTGCTTGAGGTTGTATGTAGATGTCCATGGGCTGCAGCGATCACTTAACACCACGTAGCCTGCATGCTCGTCTGCTACTCCATTCAAAAAAAAGTAATATTTTTTTTAAAACATTTTTGTTAATGACAGAGATTTTCAGATTTCTTTGCTAACTTGGAATCTTATTATTTTGACTGAAAATTAAACTCCCTGTTTTAAATTTGAATGATCTAATTGTTGACCAACATGTTAAGGCTAATTAAGAGCCATTATTATGGTTCAACTTGAAACACCTTTCCTGATATTAAATGTTTGTATTTTCAAATGGGCCTAGTATGGGCCTTATGTATTTATGCTACAATAATATATAGTATTGCATGCAGAAATGTGGTAGGAGTGATCAGGAGTGAAGTGGTCAGCCACAGACTCAGCGACTCAGCTCAGTGGGTAAAATAAAACTTCATGTTATAATAAATATCATTTATTATAAAAATAAATCCTTATTGTAATTACAAAATGTTCAAAACTAACAATTTAACGTTGTGACGCATGCATGACCTGCCCACGACTTTGAGTGTAATTTATTAATAGTTAGGGAACAAATCTTTTGAAATACTGTAAATTTGAAATGATAAATAATACCAAACTGTGATTTTAATACGTACTACAAAATTCACACCTCGGTAAACGCTCATCAAAATGTTATATAAGTACAGATTTCAAAACGTTGAAAATCAAACAAAAATTCAAAGACTGCTAAAAGTAACCGAGTGGGTATGTTAAGCCACAGAGACCCTGTAACTGACACTAAGCTACAAAGGTAATTTTTAGAAACCAAGAAGCAGGTCATTCATGCATTCCACTCTCCCGACGACGTTTATTTACTCCTCTTACGTTACATTTTTCAGGAGTGTACATACTCGTATAATACATAAATATAAGACATAAATTTAAACCATTTTATAAGTCTCCTCCATACTTATTATCAGAACAGAATAAAAGCTTTTTATTATAAAATTAAGAGCAGCACATTATAAAATTTACCTATGATAAAAATTATTAATGAATAATGATTGTCTATATATCCAAGTCACGACACATCAATCTAGTAATTTACCAAACATTAACTGTGTAACAAATAATAAGTAATGTGAGGAGGCCTTCAAAAAATTTAAAGGTAAAATATCATACACCATCATTTCCAAACTTAACACGTCAAGTTGCCTTGCATACAGTAACAAAAATTGTGCAGGAAATAATTAATATAAGTACTATAATTCAGTATAGCAGCAGCATATGAGGTATAGTGGAGAAATTAAGCAAATAACCGAAAAATATCTCATTATGGATAACATTAATTCCCAGATTTTAAATTTACAGATATTTTAATAAAAACGTCACATACCGAATTATAAACGGAAGTACTACCATGAAACGTCTGACGCTTAAAGTAATTAACAGTCAAAATTGAGGCCATGTATAGATTCATTTAAAAAATATCACAGGCCAGTAGCCGGGCCAGCAAATATACAGTTTACCGAACATAGCCTTAAAAGAACTCTGATGTTATTTATGTTTACTGGAACATTTATAAATGACATTTTTCTGATTTTTCATATACAAAAAAACAGTTGCTTGGCACATACAAAGTTCTTCAAAAAGCACAAATATGAATTATAAAAGTACAGAACAGGATCTGGGGAGCTTACACAGATAATTTCGCAGAAATAAAGAATATTTTAGCAGTTTCCATTACGACGCATGAGCTGACCGGCATCAATTCGATAGGAACTTGGGGGTGGATTAAATTATAACATCATGTGTTAATTACCAACGTCCGATAAGCCAACGGTGTTGACGACGCGGTGTGCACCTCTTGCACCTCTTGCACCTGACTTTAGCCGTGGCAACAGGAGAAGCAACGCATTGAACATCATGATTTTGACACCAATAGTTATTTTATTAGTTATTATTGAAAAGAAATCATAACTTTAATTCGTTATTTTTGAAATTATTTCACCGACCGCATAACGCTCGTGCTTCTTTCATTATCCTTGAACGTTTTAATTTGCATGGAACAGAAGACACTTGAGACCAACGTCACACGTTTATAATATTTATAAATAATGCAGACCGGAACATGTCGATATGTTAAATAATGCGTTCGGAGCTCAAGCGACGCTGGACTATGGGCTACTGTAACTACACACGACACGGAGGCCTTACCCGGGGGCCTCCTGGTCCGAGTCAGCGTTATCCTCGCCTTCTTCCTCCTCGTTCTGCCCTCCTGCAAACAATTACTTCGCATTAGTGTCATATTATTCAGCCAACACGACACGGGATATAAAGTAAGAACTATTAAATAGTCTTGTTTTATTTTCTTCTGTTATACATTTTTTAAGCGCAGAGGTCCTCTAGGAAGTGAGGGATGTAGGCTGTAGTCCACCACACTGGTCAAATGCAGTTGGGTGGACATCGTGTCTTTAAGAAATTAAGTGTTATTTTCAGGGAGGTGATGAAAAAACATAGAATTTTTATATCATCATTTTTTCCCACAATGTGGAGCAGGTATATGTAATAATATACATACAAAAATATTTTGTACATATATTTTTTCGGGTAGTTAAACAGCATGGTGTGGCGCGGGGAGTGATACGGCAGCGCGAGGTGCGCTAATTTATAAACAGCGCGAGCCGCGAGGAGTTAAGGTCGCTGCATACGTAACGTGATAAAAACTCGGACGGAACGTGAACAGGACGGGGACGTGACTGCCTCGTTCAAATCGGGAACGTTCACCACCACCGTGCCACGTTCACGTCCCGTGCGTGTCTCCGTGACATATGCTCTTTCATATACATTTTGTATGAAACGATTTTTCCAAAACTTCCCGTCCCGTCCTTGTAAAAAACCCGTCACGTATGCAGCGACCTTTATACGGCAGCGCGAGGCGCGCGGAGGTGGGCGCACTCGTCCACTCGGCGCACACAGGTGTCAGTGCAAGTGTGGCAATGGATGTGCAAGGTGGGAGAGAGAGCGAGAGAGCGAGAGAGCGGTACGTACGGGCGCGGCGCGCGTAGCGGCGCGCGGGCGGCGGGCGCTCGTCGGGCGCGTCGGTGAGCAGCGAGGCGCGGTACGCCGTCAGCGGCGCCCACTCCTCGCCCCACTGCATGGCCGGGTTGAACTTCGACTCCAGGAACTGCAACAAACGTTATCCTTTATGCTACACTACATGGCCGTCCGCCGAGCATTCGCGTTTATTCAACAAAAATTGTAAAAAATGTAAAAACCCCCCTACTTTGATATTGGCAAAATTTGAAATATACATATTAAAAGTCCATAAATATAGAGTGATTTTTATTTAAATTAATAATTTACAGATGTAAATTTATAAATGTGGGATGTGTCACACTTGGGAGAAGGAAGTTTCTTAATTGTGACCAACTGTAACTGTGACGAAAGAGGGATCACAAAGTCACGATTTTCGTGTGACGTAATTTATGGGATACCTTGAGCACGTGGCGCTTGTCCTGGCGCAGCAGCTTGTTGGAGAACTCGGCGAGCGGCTCCAGGAACAGCAGGCGCGGCGGCGGCCCGAGCGCGGCGGCCGAGTGCTCGAGCGCGGCGAGTACAGTACAGTACAGTACGGCACAGTACAGTGCAGCACATACCTTGAGCACGTGGCGCTTGTCCTGGCGCAGCAGCTTGTTGGAGAACTCGGCGAGCGGCTCCAGGAACAGCAGGCGCGGCGGCGGCCCGAGCGCGGCGGCCGAGTGCTCGAGCGCGGCGAGTACAGTACAGTACAGTACGGCACAGTACAGTGCAGCACATACCTTGAGCACGTGGCGCTTGTCCTGGCGCAGCAGCTTGTTGGAGAACTCGGCGAGCGGCTCCAGGAACAGCAGGCGCGGCGGCGGCCCGAGCGCGGCGGCCGAGTGCTCGAGCGCGGCGAGTACAGTACAGTACAGTACGGCACAGTACAGTGCAGCACATACCTTGAGCACGTGGCGCTTGTCCTGGCGCAGCAGCTTGTTGGAGAACTCGGCGAGCGGCTCCAGGAACAGCAGGCGCGGCGGCGGCCCGAGCGCGGCGGCCGAGTGCTCGAGCGCGGCGAGTACAGTACAGTACAGTACGGCACAGTACAGTGCAGCACATACCTTGAGCACGTGGCGCTTGTCCTGGCGCAGCAGCTTGTTGGAGAACTCGGCGAGCGGCTCCAGGAACAGCAGGCGCGGCGGCGGCCCGAGCGCGGCGGCCGAGTGCTCGAGCGCGGCGAGTACAGTACAGTACAGTACGGCACAGTACAGTGCAGCACATACCTTGAGCACGTGGCGCTTGTCCTGGCGCAGCAGCTTGTTGGAGAACTCGGCGAGCGGCTCCAGGAACAGCAGGCGCGGCGGCGGCCCGAGCGCGGCGGCCGAGTGCTCGAGCGCGGCGAACGCGACCCCCGCGCGGTGCAGCGCCGTCAGCGCCTCGCGGTTCTTCACCGCGTCCAGCCCGAACATCACCGAGAACCGCTTCGCCAGCTCCTGGGTCACACAAACAAATTAACGTTAATTAGGGCTTCAACCACATTGATATAACAACTGTAACGACTGTTTCCAAGGCTTCTGGAGCACGGAAACAGGCGTAATAAATTGCGCATGGCTCTGTCATAGCTCCAGGATGATGCGAAATTTACTGATGGGTTATTTTCAGTAACAAGGGGGAAAATTTGCAACTGATACTGAAAGAATTACTCCCATATGAAAAACTGATCTTATTAAACTTCCTCGGTGGCCTACCTCCTCAGTATTTGTTAAGGGTCCTGTGCAGATAGCACTTTGTAGAGTTTGTATGCGTTTTAACTTTAACCAAGTGCCGACACATACTTGGTGGTTGGACGAGTTGAGCTCTCTAGCCGTTATCTCTAAAACCCTGTTTTAATCGGCCCTTACGAAAGGAAAGGAATATCTTAAACTCGTATTCCTGTCCCAAACTACAGGGACAAATGCAGGCCTAAATAAGTAGCATTCTACAACCTATACGCTATAGAATTGAAAAAAAAAGTATCGGAGTGACACGAGCTAACGCTCAAGATCACGTGACATTTCGTTAACTAAATGTCAATCCAATACATTTTTTATTATATTCTACAGGCGTTAACGATAGCAGAATGCGCCCAGTCCTGTAAGCTCCAGCTAGCAGCTAGCAGCTACCTTCAGCTCGATGAACTCGGGCAGCTGGCGGTGCACGCTGGCGTGGCGCGCCAGCATCTCAGAGAACAGCGTCTGCATGGCCAGCTCCATGGTGAGCGCGCAGTTCAGCTTGTTGATCTCGCGCGCCTTGCTCAGCGTCGCCTTGATTATGTCGCCGTAGTCGTTGTAGCACTGCGTAACAAAAAAAATTTTTTTTTACTTCAATAACTATGTAGTATCAAAAAAGTACTACTCTCTTCTCTGTTTATATTTATAAGCTACAACTACAATTATAAACTGAGTGAAAATGAGATAATATATCTATTGAAATTGAAAAACATGATGCAGACATTTTTATAGATACCGATATTTAAACATTTTTTTTAATCACTTTTTGATTGGATTAATGGACTTTGGGAAAAAGACTCACGGCGACTGCTCTCCGTCAATCTGATTTGGCAAAGTCGCCACTTGTATATCTTTGTACACTGTTGCTGTGGTCCTTTTAACCTAACACGACTTGCACAAAACACGCGAAAGGTCGTTGAAGTAATACGTACCCTAATGTAATGTTTGAAGACGTCAGCAGCGCGGCGAATGGGAGTCACGTTGAATACAATGAGCTTGCAATAGGCGGCCAGGAAGTTGCGCCGCTTGTGGAGCTCCTCAATGCGTCTCTCGTCTTGACCATCTGCAACACGCCAACCGTCAACCAAGGCCCCTCGCCAGCTGCCCGAGAAAGCATTCCGTACGCCGCCGTCTGCGTGACGTGGCGTCGTACCCAACCAAATGTACAAGCATGCAATATAGTTGTTGCCATTTACGTACACGCCATTAATAGAAGCTTTATTTCATTGTCGATACAAAAATGACATGACTAATCTTGGCATACGGCGAAAAGTGCCCTCTGAGAACCTCTCAAAATTTAATGAAACAATTAATTTTATGACTCGCACGCCACACCGTCACGAGACTTCGGCGTAAACCAGCCAAGATTCACCGCAATTCCCTCCGTTCTTAATTGAAACTAATCGGTGCAACTGCATCCGTGGATCAGTGAATCAACCCCACACATGTTAGGCTCGACGCTAATATAAATATGAATCATGCATCACTCCAAACAAAAATCTACGAATCACAAAAAAGAAGCTCGATTGAATGATGTTCTTCGCCATGACGCAGATTAGTAGCGGAAAGATCGACCAAGGAAGGAGTTAGGCTGCCGAAGGGGTGCGGCGACGGCCTCGCGCGTTCGCACCCGAGCGTCGGTGCGTCCGAAAGCCGTCATGAGCGGAAAGAACTTCATAAGAGTGTTAGGAAACGCAAAATAATAACAGAACTGCACTGCACAAAACATGCTCCAAAACCACAAAACTCCTCAAGTGTGTTAATAAAAAAATGCGATCCGAGAGCGCCGGCGAGTGCAGCGGGGGCGGCGGCGGCGCTCTCGGGTCGCGAAGCGGCGCGACAATTTTCCCTTAGTAATGTTAGGTGGGTCGCGCGGGAGTGCACGGGACGCGGTCGCTCGGCGGGAGACAAAAATATGCATTATTGGCGCCGACGCCGGCACTCGCACCGCCCGGCCCCGTGCGCGCGCCATTACTAAGGTAAAATACGCCGGCGGTCTCTAGTGCGTAGTGCGAGCGAGAGCAATGGCTTACCGGCGTCGGCACCCCGCGACGGCCGCCACGCACCGGGCGTGACATGCAACACAACACACCCTCGTTAGCGAGCCGAGCCAGCGCCGCCCCCTCTCCCTCTCCCTCTCGGGGGGCCGCGTTGACTCGCGACATCGATATCATCCAAATAATGCATATTTTTTCTCATCGTCCCCGACCCCCGGGGGGATGCGGGACTGCGAGTGGGAGGAGCCGGGGCGTCCGCCTGCGCGTACGCTACCGGGACTTTAGCAAGGTGTAACGCGTAACCTGGGTGTGCCCCAACCCATCTAAGTACGGAACAAACATGTATCCCAAATTTAGACAACCACCCCTGGAACCACAACCCTTGTAGAAACCGAAAATATTTTACATTTTGTACAGCAATTAAAAACGGACATTTACAGGTAATTTAGTTGTCGGGTAGCTGAATTCGAAACATTAGTCCTTGAATTCTGCTAAACATTGGGAGCCCTTGAATCTATACCACAAGTCACAATAAGTAAAAGTTTAGTTTTAACTATATTTCCACAATTGCCAATATATTACGTTCTGCAACCGATTTGCATAAACAATAGGCTACTCTTCTCCATGGTTCAGATTTGATAAAAAGTAATTGCTGTAAAACCATAGGAATTTTAAGTACCAATAATTGTAGCTAAGCTTAAAATTAAATATAAAATCATCAAATCATACTAGCTGTTTCTAATATCTACCCTACAGCATAAGAATAAATAATACTACATAGAACGGAAACTCCCGCTCCGGACGGGCTCAAGGTCACGATATTAGCCTACACGTTAAACATAATACTGAAGTAGGGCTGTCTCGGACGGGCGCGTCAATTAAAATAACGGCGCCAAGTTAATGTGGTGTGTTTGGTTGTACAAACAATTCTAAAACAATGCCAAACTTAAGTTTTTTAGTTTGCCCATAGATGATGCGAGATAAGTAATAAATATTACTCCTTTTCCGTACTTACCTAATTTATTAAAAGGACATGGCTTTTTGCGTCCCACTGCTGGGCACGGGTCTCTCCCCATTATTGGGGACGCCTGGAGCTTATTCCACCACGCTGCTCCAATGCGGGTTGGTGGAGATGCGGGTTAGTGGCCAACCCGCTGTCGGATGTTTTCAAACCGCCGTCCATAAGGCCTCCGACTAGGTTTAACGACTGTTATCTATCGAAAACAACCGGGCCCGACGGCTTAACGTGCCCTCCGAAGCACGGAAACGCCGACCGCGCCCGTTTGGCTCAGCTGCATAGATCGCTTGCGTTCTACGCTAGCCGCCAGGCCATGCGTGCTTCGCGCGCACATAATAATTAATTTGTAAGTAATTCGTTTATTTTAAACCTACACTACCTAAGTACTTACACCTATGTAGGTAAGTAATACTTACTTAAATGACTTCATTTGGTATGGTACTTATAACTTATTAAGTAATATTATTAATAAGTATTTATAGAGTAGGTAAGTATTTATCATTCTCATATTTTGTAATACTAAACTAAAATAATGATTTTTAAGTAAAGGAAAACATTTATTTTTGCGATATTATCTTTAGACATAAGCATTACTAACAGTTCACAACCCTGGCAACACGCCTGGGCGACAGAGGGACGTAACGGGGTGAAGAGGGATGTAGATACATAAATGACGGCGTTTCAGTGGCGGTCAAAGAAGATTCCGTTCTATGTAGTATTATTTATTCTTATGCCTACAGTGTAAATTACAACAAATCAAATAAGTGTTCTGCACATGATACAAGACTGTCTGAACATTATAAGACTGCATGGAGAAAATAGCTTATAGTTTATAGCACGAAGGATTTACTTTACCATATAAAATCACCCAAGTACTTTAGAATTGTATTCAATAAAAATGAAATGAAATATTCTTTATTCACTGTATGGTTCCAAAAACATTTCACATCTTCATACTATACAATGGTTCAGGAATTTCAAAATGTAAACACAGGATATGAATGTAACACAGTTTATCTATGACATAATAAAAATAATGCTGATGTATTATTTATGTATTTTATTTATATAATATAATTATGTTTTATTATATATTATTATATAATTGTATTTTATTTATATGATATATTTATGTTACAGTAATTATGTTTTAACATATTATGTTAAAACATAATTACTGTTAAAACACAAATCATTAAATCATTTACCTCTTTAAGACCAATTCAAGCCATTATTTTGAAACACTGTGTATTCCTAGTAAACATATTTGTTTGTATATGTGTATAAAGACCGTCATTCTCAATACAACTCCAAAACTCAAAAAGTTTGCAGAATATCCTTTCTATGAGAGAAGACGATCCTCATAAGTAAGAAAGGGTGGTTGCTCGTGATGAGAGTATATGCAACAAACAGTCGCATAGATTAGACCGACTGTTTCATGTACTGTCTATATTTTGCTAAGTCCTGTGACATGTATATTAACCATCCTAATGTTTAATGTCTGTATTCTAGCATGTGACCTAGTAAACTGTTGAGTGTAGTAACCAATGCATTATGTTAATTGAAAGTCTTAATTTTATTTTTCAATATTGTGTGGGCATGAACAGCGATGCTGTTGTAAAATTTGAACATCAATCTTATACCTGTTTCAATATGCAATCAGTATAGTTTGGTTCACGACAGTTGAACACAAATGGCGGCCGTCTGCGCATGTACACTCATGAATCAATCAAATCAATGCGTCAATGCCTCGAGACGAATAGCGACTGGGCACCAGTGACGCACCATTTGGCGCACCAATGGCGTCGCGCTTCTTGATGCATTCCGCCCGCGCGTCACCCCGCGCCTGTAAGACCTAAAAAATGCTTTCTGCGCAGTGTTCATCTTTCGTGAATTGAATTGTACATTACTGTGACATATGGCCTAGCCGACTACGTCATGTACTATCCATAGCTAGGTGTCGTGTGGGGCGTGTCGGAGATCTCTTACCGTAGTTCTGGTGCACGAAGACGAACTCCTGGATGAACTCGTTGAGCAGGTCGCACAGCTCGGGGTCGGGCTCGTACACCAGCGTGCGCACGGAGGGCTCGCCCGGGTTGTGCAGCGTGGCCAGGTGCTCCGCGAAGAAGATCAGCAGGTCGCAGATGCTGGTGTACGCCTGCGCAGTACCATCAACTATTTCAGCGCATCTATTTCAGCGCATCTATTGCAGCACATGATTTTGGGTGTCAATTAGACAGTTAACAAAATATTCGCATCTTTGTGTGCAAAACAAATATAATCCGATAGCTAAAATAACTTGCAGCAACTTATGGCCAATATTTCTAAATTAGTGTGCAATTTATATTATTCTGAATAGTGGTTTTTATTTTGTATAGCAAAACAATTAGAATTTTGTATAGTAGAGCAAAGAGAACAGAAACTGCAATGAGTGACTCATATATTATCAAATTTTGAGAGGCATTCATTCGGTTGGCATTTAGTCGTTAGATAAGTCATTGCTTTATTATATTAATTTAACTGTTCTACTAACGAAGCTCACCCAACCCATCTTTTTTCGGCATCACTGCAGGGAGTTTTGCCGCCAATTAACAAACTCGCATGCTGCAAATTTTAATTTCATTATTTGGTCAAATGGTTGTTGCAGTCCAAAACGTCACCCAGGTACCAACAGAAGCATGCCTGAACGCACAGACGCAGGGGCGGTCGGGTGCACGCTTACTCGAACGGACGCACGCGAACGAACGCTCGCGGTTGCCTGTGTGCATATACACAAACACAAAAGAGTACACAGTCAGAAGTAGTCGTCTCGTTACTCCGCGGCTCTGGGCTGCTGCAGCAACAGATTTCAGGTCTTGAGGTCCTCAAGAGCAAACACTACTCCCGGTGATGTTCCTGCTTTCCGGGCCGGTTCGGGCTATGGCAAGCTATTTTACATGATTGTTGGACGAAATTCAATCATCCGCCTTATGGGAACCCTCCCCGACTCCGGCGTGGGCCCGCGCTCCTCCAGCTCGTGCAGCGACCACAGCAGCGAGTAGAGAGAGAGAGAGAGAGAGAGAGACCTCCTCGCGCAGCTGCGGCGCGTTCCCGTTGCCGACGATCTCGCGGCAGTGCGCGCAGTAGGCGTGCAGGCGCTCGCGCAGCGCGCCCACCGACTCCGGCGTGGGCCCGCGCTCCTCCAGCTCGTGCAGCGACCACAGCAGCGAGTAGAGAGAGAGAGAGAGAGAGAGACCTCCTCGCGCAGCTGCGGCGCGTTCCCGTTGCCGACGATCTCGCGGCAGTGCGCGCAGTAGGCGTGCAGGCGCTCGCGCAGCGCGCCCACCGACTCCGGCGTGGGCCCGCGCTCCTCCAGCTCGTGCAGCGACCACAGCAGCGAGTAGAGAGAGAGAGAGAGAGAGAGACCTCCTCGCGCAGCTGCGGCGCGTTCCCGTTGCCGACGATCTCGCGGCAGTGCGCGCAGTAGGCGTGCAGGCGCTCGCGCAGCGCGCCCACCGACTCCGGCGTGGGCCCGCGCTCCTCCAGCTCGTGCAGCGACCACAGCAGCGAGTAGAACAGTGCGCGCACCACGTACACCAGCGCCTGGTAACCAAATGAACAAAAGAAAAGAAAGATTAAAAATAAATTGCGCAAATATGGGTATTACGGAAGTTGTTTTATATGTTTTAAGTCCGCCATATTTACCTCAGTAAGGTATGCAAATATTGTTAAAGAAATAAAAAAATACACTTAAATCTAAATAACTTTTTCACTTAAATCAAAATAACTAATTTATTTATTAAATTTACAAACCTTGTTATTATTTCCACTCAATCTACAAACCAGACCAACATCAAACCTATTACGTCCCACCATCAAATCAGCCTAATTGCCAGTCAGGATCATTAGGATCATGTAAAATTTCAGAATCAGAAATATTAAAATCCCTACAATCTTTAGACATTAACAAGGGACCTGGTCCAGACTGCATACCTCCCATATTTTTGAAAACTTGCTCGCAACAGCTTACTACGCCCTTACATTACATCTTTAACAAATCTCTTGCTAGTGGATTTTTCCCCACTAAGTGGAAACTTGCTCACGTAACGCCTATTTATAAAAAAGGTGACCCAAGTAGTGTAGCTAACTACAGACCAATCTCACTTCTATCTTCATTTGGAAAACTCTTTGAAGCTTTAGTCCAGAAAAGGTTATACTATCATTTTAAACCACTATTTGATTCACATCAACATGGATTCTTACCGGGTAGATCTACTACATCTAATCTACTTAATTATGTCAGCGATATAACAGAGGCAATGGAAAACCAGCTTGAAGTACACGCCATCTATACTGATTTCTCGAAGGCATTTGATGTAGTAGATCATAACTTGCTTCTTTCAAAACTTGGCCACGCAGGTATATGCGGATCCCTACTAAGATGGTGTGAATCGTATTTGCGAAATAGATCACAGATCGTAAAGATCAGAGGATTCATGTCCAATACTAAAATAGTAACATCTGGAGTACCTCAGGGATCTCATTTAGGTCCTCTGTTTTTCCTTGTGTTCATTAACGACATTGCCACAGGAATTACCTCAAAGTATGAAATATTTGCTGACGATCTTAAGTTATACAGAGTCTTTCACGATCAGGATGACGTGAGATCGCTACAATCTGACATTAACACAATTAGTAGATGATGCTCCGTTAACAATATGACTATAAATCCTTCAAAATGTTGCCACCTAAAATTTTCGCGAAAAAAAAGACCTACCGAAGCCACTTACTTTATTAAAAATATCGTAGTAAATGAAGTCTCCAGTACCAGAGATCTAGGTGTCATCGTAGATACTAAACTAGACTTTAGAGAGCACGTTGATCATATCACCAAAAAAGGAGCGCGCCTCGCTGGCTTTGTGTTACGCCAAACCAAGTTATTTGAAGGTTCGGAAATTCTAATCCTACTTTTTAATTGTTATGTAAGGTCTTTACTAGAATACTGTAGTCCTATTTGGAACCCTTCATATGCTGTACACATCCATCGCTTAGAACGACTACAAAAGCAATTTTTATACCACCTTTCATACGCAAATAATCTGTGCCGAAAACTAACATTGTTGTGTGTCTTATGGAATACTTATTTAAAATCAGTCGCAAATATAACATCGTACAGTTCATACGTGCATTTCATTTCTCATCACCGATCTACAACTTAAAGTGAACCCTATAGCAATAACATAAATGGTCCACAATCGAACCGGATTAAGAAAGTCATTTAATTGCATAAAAACTGCCGGCCGGCGAGGCCTATTGTTCTCGAGCGGAGCATCGACGTAAACAAGCAAAAAACGTTCTATGCAGCGATAAGGATCTCGTTCGACCTATTCGAAGACGTATTAAATACCATTCATTTGCAATTATGGCTACTCGTGAAGAAAATTTGAATAAACTGTGTGATTTGAGTGAACTCATAAACAAAGCGCAAGTGAACATTAAAAAGTGCCCTAAAAGTAGACTCACACGTGGTTATATCCAGACAAGACTTAAGTGCATAGAAGATTATTGGCATGAGTATTGCACCGCGCATCAAAACCTGCTACGGCTTACTACGCGCGAACTACGGCAATCTATTGATTACTTCGTGAAAGACGAATATACTGCATGTGAAGAATTGTATTCGGGATTGAGGGCGGACTTAATGGACATGCTGGAGCCTGCTGCTGTCCCACTGAATATTTCCAATACATCTACGGAACGCGAATCGACATCAGCGGAGGTTAAGTTGCCACGAATTAACATGCCGTCATTTTCGGGCGCCTACGAGGAGTGGCAGTCATTTGAAGATACGTTTAAGACGCTTATTTATAACAACGCTACTCTCAACGAAGTTCAAAAATTACATTATTTAAAGTCTTGTGTTTGCGGGGAAGCGAAAAATACTATTAAGCACTTCCAAATTGCAAAAAATAATTTTCATGCGGCGTGGGATACTTTGAAAGCCAGATATAGCCACAAGCGGCTTATTGTTAATGCAGTTTTGAAAAGATTATTTTCAATTAGGAAAGTTAGCGGTCATTTATCTTTACCGGGACAGTTAAAAACTTTAATTGACTGTACTAAAGAGTGTTTAAATAGTTTAAATAATTTAGAAATTAGTACTGGTACATGGGATGCCATTATTATTTATTTAACGGTGCAAAAGTTAGATTCGGAATCTCATAAAGACTGGGAAACGTACGTAAGTAAAGAATGTTCTGAAGGTATGCCCGCATTAAATATTTTAATTAACTTTTTGGAAAATAGAATTAGAACATTAGAGTTAACATGTAATACTGCGTCGCTGAGAAATAATATGAAAGATAAGTCTTTTAGTGGAGCCGTTTCAGTTCAGTCAAATTGTGTTTTTTGTAATAGTAGTCATAACTTGTATCACTGTAAAGAATTTAGTAAGCTAGATCCAGATAAGAGAATGGAATTTGTACGTGAAAAAAGATTGTGTTTCAACTGTTTAGTGGCGGGGCATCCATTTTATAACTGTAAACAAAAGGGAACGTGTAAATTATGTACAAAAAGACATCATTCACTTCTACATTCTTATAGGAAACCGGAGGCAGCCCTGGATAGTCAGGTTAGTCATAATACAACAGGGGTGACTTCCATGCACTCAAATGTAGAAGATAATAAGGAGTATGTTAATGTGTCTATTGCGTCACACTTCTCTTCGGAAAATAGAAGTGTTTTGTTAGCCACCGCAGTGGTTCCCGTTAGGAGTTCGACGGGCCACATCACGATGTTGCGAGCTCTCATCGACCCAGGGTCCCAGGCCTCATTTGTCAGTGAAAAGGCAACACAGTTCTTGCGGCTTAAGAGAACTGGTATACAGGGTAAGGTTACTGGGGTAGGGTCACTTCAAACTTCTGTTAGCCAAGTGGTACAACTTGAGGTCCTTTCTAGTTATGAGCAATCCTTCAGCCTCAAGTTTAGAGCTTATGTTTTGTCTACACACTTGACTACGAAGTTACCGTGTAAGTATATAAGGGTAAGTAAGAACTGGAGTCACATTCAAGGGTTGACCTTAGCTGATCCTAATTATTATGCGCCGGGTAAAATAGATATTCTGCTGGGTGTTGAGGTCTATACAGAAATTTTAAAAAACAATTTTATTAAAGGCCCTTCAGGCACACCGTCCGCGCAAGAGACCAGTTTAGGGTGGATTCTGTTTGGAGGTGTTAGTGACTCACAGTCTAGTCATTCTAACGTAGTACTATGCAATCAAATTCGTTTTGATGAAATAATGAAAGCAATGTGGGAGTTACAGCCTACTAATGAACGTTTACATACAGCGGATGAAAGATTATGTGAAAAAATATATACAACAACACACAGGAGAACGTGTGATGGAAGATATATCGTGAAGTTACCAATGAAAACAGAACAACCTTCGTGTACAGAAGGAAATACAAGAGAGGTAGCAGTAAGAAGATTATGTCAGTTAGAAAGGAGATTTAAGAGAGAACCAGGGTTAAAGAAAGAATATGAAAGGGTTATTAGAGAGTATATAGATAAGAAGTATATAGAAGAAGTTCCGAAAGAAGAATTAAATAAACCTGCAGTGTACTTACCGCATCATCCTGTGGTTCGTGAGGATAAGGAAACCACACGTGTCCGTATTGTGTTCGACGCATCGGCGAAGGGTGAAAATAACATATCTCTGAATGACGAGTTGCTTGTTGGTCCTCCACTTCAAGAAGATTTGAGAAACCTTATCATGCGGTGGAGACTGAAGAATATTTGTTTCACAGCCGACATTCAGAAAATGTATCTCATGATATTGGTGGATAAGAATGATGTAGATTACCAACGAATTGTTTGGCGCGAAAATGACACTAAAGCACCGAAGGATTATCGACTGCTACGTGTAACATTCGGAACGTCCTCTGCTCCATACTTGGCTGTGAAAACCTTGCATCAGGTAGCTATTGATGAGGGCAAAAATCATCCTGAAGTAGCAAAAATTATTAAGGAAGACTTCTTCGTAGATGACTTGATATCTGGGCAAGACACTATCGAAGAGGCAATAGATACGGCTAATAAGTTAGTTGATATATTAGGAAGGGGAGGTTTTAATTTACAAAAGTGGGCATCGAATAGCGTAGAATTTTTGGAGCAAATACCACCTTCTCTTAGAAGCACAAGGGCTACTATCGACATAAAAGTTGATGGTATTACAAAAGCTTTAGGTTTGACATGGAATATGGGGAGTGATAGTTTAGAATATCATCTATCATTACCATCAAGTCCTGAAAGAGTGACAAAGAGAATAGTTTTGGCGGAATTACAACGATTGTTCGATCCTTTAGGTTGGTTATCACCTGTTATTGTCCTGTATAAAATTTTGATGCAAAGGCTTTGGATGGAGCGCATTGGTTGGGATGATGAAATTAGCCATGAAAGTCATGAGGATTGGTTAAAGTTAAGGCAAGGATTTGAATATTTACATGAAGTTAAAATTAAAAGATGGCTTCATACAACTGCAGATTGGATGGAGAATGTTACCATACACGGTTTTTCTGATGCTTCTGTCAAAGCATATGCAGCTGTAGCGTATATTAGAGTTCAATCCAAGGATGGAGAAATTAAAACCAGTATTATTGCAGCAAAATCTCGTATAGCTCCAGTTAAAACAGTTTCTCTTCCTCGATTGGAGCTCTGTGGCGCTGTTCTTTTATCGCGTCTACTTAAGCAAGTGGGTGAAGCCATGAGAATTCCCAGTGCCAAAATATATGCATGGACAGATTCCGAAGTAGTATTGTCATGGCTGGCTGGTGATCCGTCACGATGGAGTGTATTTGTCAGCAATCGTGTTGTTGAGATTACTGAGAATGTTCCATACATTCAGTGGCACCATGTAAAGTCTGAACACAATCCAGCTGACATAGCCAGTAGAGGATTATTTATTCCCCAGCTCACACACAGTCAATTATGGTGGGCGGGACCAAACTGGCTACGAACAAACAATTTTATATTAAAACGGCCTAATATAGAAGAAACAGACTTAGAAGCAAGAAAGAACATTAAGGTTTTTTATAATTTATTGAAGGAAACACAATTAAAATTTGAGAATTTTGATACCTTAGAAGAATTACAAAGAGTGATTATTTATTGCAAAAGATTTATAAATAGTAAAAAGCAACCTGAAAGAATAAATACACCTTTTACAAACAATGAATTAGAAGAAGCATTAAATCAGTTAGTGAAATTAGCACAGAAGGAAGAATTTGCGGAAGAAATATTTAGTTTAAAGGAAAAGAAACAGATTAGTAAGAAAAGTAAATTAAAAGCATTAAACCCATTTATCGATGATAACGGCATTTTGAGAGTTGGAGGTAGACTTCGTCACGCTCCAATTGAAGAACATGCGAAACACCCAATTTTACTTGGTCATAAGAATGCTATAGTGAAACTTATCGTGGATCAAGCTCACAGAAAAACGCTTCATGGGGGTATTCAATTGATGCAATGCTTTCTAAAATCGCGGTTTTGGATTTTAAAAGCCAAAATGTTAGTGAAGTCTCATATACACAAATGCTTAGTTTGCGCAATACAACGAGCCAAGACTCGAGATCAACTTATGGGAGATCTTCCTAGCGCTAGAGTGACACCAGCTCGTCCGTTTCTAAATTCCGGAGTTGATTTTGCGGGTCCAATTCAGATTTTAGAAAAACGTGGAAGAGGTGCTAAGTGCGTCAAAGCTTACATTGCTATCTTCGTTTGCATGGCCACTAAGGCTATCCACCTTGAGCTTGTAGGCGATCTTACTACTGACTCATTCATCGCGGCCTTCAAAAGATTCGTGGCAAGACGAGGCAAGTGTTGTCACATATGGAGCGATCGAGGAACTAATTTCGTAGGCGCAAATAAGCAATTGCAAGACCTTTGGAAGGAAGCCAAATTAGACATACCTGAACATTTATCAGAGCTCTTGGCCGAGGATGGTGTAGAATGGCACTACAACCCAAGTTACAGTCCAGCGTTTGGTGGTTTGTGGGAGGCCGGAGTACGTTCCATAAAACACCATCTTAGACGCATTCTCACTCGCAACCTGACATACGAGGAGATGCAGACCACTCTTTGCCAAATAGAGGCATGCTTGAACTCCAGACCACTTTGTCCAGTAGATGTCAGCGATATTAATAGTTTTGAAATATTAACTCCAGGCCATTTTCTTATAGGTGAGGCACCTATTAATATCTCTGAACCTAACTTGCTTAATCTTAATTCTAATCATTTGTCTAGATGGCAACATACTCAAAGATTAGTTCAGCATTTCTGGCGTCGTTGGCAAACAGAATATTTGACCCAGCTCCAGCAACGACCTAAATGGCAAAAACCGGTCAAAGAATTTGAAATAGGAGACATTGTTTTGCTAAAGGAAGAAAATCTTCCACCTGGCAAATGGGCCCTAGGACGCATTGTAGAAAAACATTCGGGTCATGATAATTTGTGTCGAGTTTATAGTATTAAATGTCGAGGAAAGATTATAAAACGAAGTTTGTCTAAAATATGTGAACTTCCTATTAATGATTAATAGTGTGTTAAGTGAAAATAGTTAACTTGTTAATAAAATTTACATGTTTCCACTAAGATTCAGTATTGTCGGAATAATCTTATACTTGCAAGATTTTATTAGTAAAATCATGTTTAAGTAAATTATTCAACAATTTATTGTATTTGTTAATTTGTAATGTGCATGAGATAAAGTATGTGATATTTTGTTTGTGTTAAACCATCTTTTTTGTGTGAAAAACAATTGTTTTTGGTGGGCGGTATGTTGTGTGTCTTATGGAATACTTATTTAAAATCAGTCGCAAATATAACATCGTACAGTTCATACGTGCATTTCATTTCTCATCACCGATCTACAACTTAAAGTGAACCCTATAGCAGTAACAAACATCGTATAACTCTAGATTAAATCATTACAAAATCTTACCTTTAGAATACAGACGAGAAATAGCAGACATAGTGTACCTACATAAACTAATATGTGGTAAAATTGACGGTAATGATCTTCTGGACAAAATCTACTTCACGATTCCGCGTAATAACAGTCGTCTCTGTAGCAGAACAACATTCAACCTTCCTATTTGCAAACGAAAATATCGCAAGCATTCGTCATTGCACCGTATGTGTTCCGCTTATAACAAAGTTTCCCAGACTTTAGATATCTTCTGTTCAACAACCTCCTCTATCAGAACACACTTTTATAGATATTATTTTTCAAACACTGATTGTACCTAATATTAGAACATGTAGAACTTTCAAATAATAGCAAAATTTTTTTTCGCATGCAGTGTTCACATCTAGAAGGATATTCACTTAATGTCAACTATAAATGTATGTACCTATTTAGGATTTAATTTGTAAAGTGTAATGTCCAGTTTTGTGAACCTAATTAAAAAAAAATTATATTTATTTATTTATCCCATATTTTACGTTATGCATTATTGCGTTTGTGTATAATGTTTAACTACCAACATACTAATACATCAACAAAGCCCGGAAATCCGGATTCATTCGGACGCCATTCCCTTTTTCTCATTAACAGCAGCATCATATTTTTATTACTTTTTAATGAAAAATAGAAATAGACACAAAATAATATATGTAAATGTTGCCAAAAAATAGTACGGCAACAGCAAAGTTTGCCAGAAATAGTTGTCACAAAATAGTATGACAAAAGCCAAGGTTGCCAGAAATATTTGGCACAAAATAGTATGGCAACAGCCAAGGTTGCCACTTTGCCAGAAATAGTTGTCACAAAATAGTATAGCAACAGCCAAGGTTGCCAGAAATAGCGGTCACAGGATAGTATAGCAACAGCCAAGGTTGCTAAAAACAGTTGTCACAAAAAAGTATGGCAACAGCCAAGGTTGCCAGAAATAGTTGTCACAAAATAGTATGACAACAGCCAAGGTTGCCACTTTGCCAGAAATAGTTGTCACAAAATAGTATAGCAACAGCCAAGGTTGCCAGTAATAGCTGTCACAGAATAGTATAGCAACAGCCAAGATTGCCAAAAACAGTTGTAACAAAACAGTATGGCAACAGCCAAGGTTGCCAGAAATAGTTGTGATACAATAGTATGACAACAGCTTGACAACATGATTGTCAAAAAATTGAGACTATTCTCCGATGGACATAAAATAATAGCATCTCCAACCCATTTAAGTATCAGTCCACCAGTTCATTCATTACACCATTTCACTGTCACATAAACCCTTTGACTAACTTGACGAGAATCAAACCAAATATATGTTTCTCACCTGCGTGGGCATCAGAGTCTCGTTCTGCTTGAGGCACTTGGGAAGGTCCTCGAACATGGAGTCCCAGATGTTGGTGTCGTTCATATTGTGGCACATGTACAGGATGGAGATCTTGCGCAGCGAGTTCGTCACGTTGAACAGCTCGTCGGCGTCGGGGGTCTCTCCCTGTGGACAACGAATTGTAATTTTTGCAATTCAATAGTGCCTTGCGGCCTTGGAATGTTATTTATTGCAACACTGGCCAAGACTACTATTATATAAGCTAGTTAAATCAAGATGTGCATAGACAACTGCCAATGTAAAATAGGTAATGTTTTCCATAAATTTAATAAATATTTAAGACCTTATTCACTATTTAAAGAAAATTACACATGATGTTGATATACAGATTAAAGAAAAGAAAAGAAAAATGATTTATTTGCGCAAATATGGGTATTACAGAAGTTGTTTTATGTATTTAAAGTCCATCATATTTACCTCAGTAAGGTATGCAAATATTGTTAAAGAAATAACAAATTAAACGTAAATGTACCTGAATAACTTTTTCATTTAAATTATTTATTTTTTACAACCATGTTATCTATTTGTTTATCCGACATTTTGCGTTTTTATTTATTTTGTAGTTATGAATTTATTTATAAGGTGTTTTTCCCACGTCGTCGGCTTTTGGGCATCCAGTCCACTTTTTATACGCTGAGAGGAAAAAAAGCTGGCGTAAAAAAAACTCCCAGGTTTTTAGTTCTGTAATCCCATAATCCCTCACTAAGTTATTTGTCATCGTTTAGGAATTCAGAAACCGAATAGTACGCTTTTGTATATAAGAACGTTTTAAGTGCTCATTTGATTAATTTTAATGCATTATCTCTTACACCATATTTTTCTAATTTATCAATTAATAGCTTATGATCCACGAAATCAAATGCTCTTGTCATATCCATGTACAGACTCACAACTTGTTTTTTATTATCTAAACTAGTCATTATCTTTCGCAAAAAGTTAAATACTGCTGTGTTAATTGACTTATTTTTCCTGAACCCTAATTCCTATGTAGCTTAGACACACAAGCAAAAAAAAATTAAAAAGGAGGTCAAAAAGTTTCTCATTAACAAATGCTATTACTCAATAAAATAATTTTTGATAGATACACATGATTCAACATGAAATTCGATTTTACTCGTTTTAACTTCTATGTATGGCTAGCTACACCATCCTCCAACTTTTTTTTTTTTGAATGGAGAAGCAGACGAGCATGCAGGCCACGTGGTGTTAAGTGGTCGCTGCAGCCCATGGACATCTACATACAACCTCACGTAAGCAAGATAAGTCTTGTCTGAGGTCGTATGCAGTTGCGCTACTACTCCGGAGGCTGGTGGTCGACTCATGTAAGTGTGGCCGGCAATTGCACCTTTCCACCGAAACACAATAGAATTGGTTCACTGCAGAAGTGAGTGCAGCGGTCGTACTTCCCCGGGCAAACCATAATAGTTCTACCACCTACCAAATTTGAAGTGAATTATAAAAGTGGGTCAATCTCCACCTTAGTTACTGGGGAGAGACTGTAGATCCTGAGGAATGTACACAGTCCAGATTTTTGCCAGAGCGAAATATGAGCTACCGCTTACAGAGCGTCCAGCGTGCGTCCGCACATCTCCAGCACCTCCGACTTACCCCTTCGATGAGGCTGCGGTACTCGTCGATGGCCTCCTTGTACCGGTTGACGCACATGTCGGTGATGGTGGCGCGCGCCACGTTGCAGCGCGTGTACACGGGCCCCTGCTGCGCGCACAGAGCGTCCAGCGTGCGTCCGCACATCTCCAGCACCTCCGACTTACCCCTTCGATGAGGCTGCGGTACTCGTCGATGGCCTCCTTGTACCGGTTGACGCACATGTCGGTGATGGTGGCGCGCGCCACGTTGCAGCGCGTGTACACGGGCCCCTGCTGCGCGCACAGAGCGTCCAGCGTGCGTCCGCACATCTCCAGCACCTCCGACTTACCCCTTCGATGAGGCTGCGGTACTCGTCGATGGCCTCCTTGTACCGGTTGACGCACATGTCGGTGATGGTGGCGCGCGCCACGTTGCAGCGCGTGTACACGGGCCCCTGCTGCGCGCACAGAGCGTCCAGCGTGCGTCCGCACATCTCCAGCACCTCCGACTTACCCCTTCGATGAGGCTGCGGTACTCGTCGATGGCCTCCTTGTACCGGTTGACGCACATGTCGGTGATGGTGGCGCGCGCCACGTTGCAGCGCGTGTACACGGGCCCCTGCTGCGCGCACAGAGCGTCCAGCGTGCGTCCGCACATCTCCAGCACCTCCGACTTACCCCTTCGATGAGGCTGCGGTACTCGTCGATGGCCTCCTTGTACCGGTTGACGCACATGTCGGTGATGGTGGCGCGCGCCACGTTGCAGCGCGTGTACACGGGCCCCTGCTGCGCGCACAGAGCGTCCAGCGTGCGTCCGCACATCTCCAGCACCTCCGACTTACCCCTTCGATGAGGCTGCGGTACTCGTCGATGGCCTCCTTGTACCGGTTGACGCACATGTCGGTGATGGTGGCGCGCGCCACGTTGCAGCGCGTGTACACGGGCCCCTGCTGCGCGCACAGAGCGTCCAGCGTGCGTCCGCACATCTCCAGCACCTCTGACTCAGTCTGCACGCTCACTATGTCGCGGATCTTGTTTAGCAACAGCGTCAGGTTCTGAAGCAAGCGAAATTGTGATGCTAATGCTTGAAGTCATAAGTTGAAGATTCTAGTAAATGAGATACTAGATATTCTGAATACAAATGCCATAGAAAAACTATTATCCCTCTAATAGCCAAAGATGTGTCCTTCCTAATCTGCAATTCAATACAACAGCCCCAGTAAGAGGGCATTGTGTATCAGCTACATTGTAATTTTTTGTTACCTTCAAAAAGTACTCATATGTACTAGGCACTTTTCATACAGTAGTAAATTATCAGGGATTTGTACTGCACTAAAACGACTTTTAACGCTTTACGAACGAGGACTCTGGGATCTCCAGAGGAATACACTAGAGTAACTAGATTTTTTTATAGAAATGGCAATACAGTTATGTGTACTTACAGCCTCCTGACGTTGTGTGGTGTAGAGGTCGAGGTCAAAATACTGTGGAATGCATATGAGATTGGTCAATTTTTCGGGGTCCGCGCCGAACTTGTCCAGAAGCGCCGGCAACGTGACCATGAAGTGGGCCGTCATCTTCGCGCGATCGTCGCTCACCATCTAAAAACATAAATAAGAGAAATTATGGTAGAATCATTATGATTCTATAGGGGGTTGCAGCCTTATAACACTTTTTGTGGCCCACTGCTGGCCACTGGTCAAAGGGAAGGCTTGGAGCTCACTCTACCTTGGAGCTCCAATATGAGTTGGTGGAGATAAACTAATGTTAAATCTTGGTATTACCTAGTGCGCAACAGTGTTTGACACAATACAAATATACTAGCTTAATATACTAGCGGCCGCCCGCGACGTCGTCCGCATGGACTTTACTTTTAAAAAAATTCTAATTAAAAGTAGCCTTAGTTACTCCTTATTACATCCGCTACCTGGCAGTGAAAATCACGTCAAAATCAGTCCAGCCGTTTCAAAGCTTAGCAGGAACAAACAGACAGACATACATAAAATATATCTAAATAATGCTTTTTTTTAACACGCATATATCAGCTTCACCTGTATGTTTATTTGTAACAGTGAGTTTGTGAGCTAGTTTGTAACTCTCCTTTGGACTCTATTTTGACCCACTTTCAAAGGACAGATTTAATTGAAACATTTGGACATTTAGCAAGAATTGGTGGCAATACAATAATTTCATGAGTTTATCTAATTAGGAGAACAATAAATCAAACTAAAAAAAATAAAACAAATATAGTTTAAAAAAAACGGCAAATTGTTTGTAAAGTAGGTTTACGATCGAGATGTTTACGTGATAACTTCCGCACGAGAAAATCTCCATTCGTTTGTATGCCGCTAGAGTGAGAGAGACGGAAGATCGGTCCACTCACTCGAACGCTATGCCAGCCTCCGCTCGTGAGGATTCCGCGTGACAAGTTTCACGGAATGACTGGCAGCGCTCGAGATGAGACGGGAGATCGGTCAGTCTCTCGTTATACCTGCGATCGCGCTCGTGAGGTTTTGGTGTGACACAAGTTTCTGAACATGTCACCCGACTAAAACGATTTTAAAGACGTTATCACGTCAAAACTAAGAAATGTTTATATTAAGGATTATTTTTCACTTTTTTAGTTTGATGTGCTTCAAAAGCGTGTTTATTTGTGTTTTAAACTATATTTGTTCTTTGCTGAAAATATAACCCAGTAATAGGTTCAACACACAGTAGATCAATAGTGAAAGTCTATTTTGCAATGTCTCATAGTGGTTCAATCAAGATCCAGTAGCATCGTGCCGTCTTCTAAAACACTTTACAAATAATAGACTTATCCATAAAAATCAATTCGGTTTTACGAGGGGTCGCTCAACCACAGATGCCGGAGTAGAGCTTTTTAAGACCATAGTGGATGCTTGGGAGGGGTCACGGGATGCTTTAGGTATCTTTTGTGACCTATCTAAGGCATTTGACTGTGTGCACCATGAAACATTAATCAGGAAACTCAATCACTATGGCATCAAAGAAACCGCGCTCAGGCTTCTGGAGTCTTATTTGAGTGATAGGATCCAGAGGGTTGAAGTGAAGTGAACGGTAAAATGTCAAACGGGTCTGTAGTTCATTTGGGGGTCCCACAGGGCTCAATACTCGGTCCGTTCCTATTTTTAATATATATTAACGATCTGCCATATATGGTGGAGAATAATCACGAGATAGTATTGTTTGCAGATGATACTTCCTTAATTTTTAAAACTAATAGACAAACTGAAAATTATGACGATGTGAACAATGCTCTCTCTGAGGTGGTAAATTGGTTTAATGTAAATAACCTACTACTCAATAACAAAAAGACCAATTGTATTAAGTTTTCACCACCTAATGTTAAAGAAAATATTGTAAAACCACAATTGAATGGCGAGGAAGTGAGCTTTGTTGATGAAGCTGTATTTCTTGGATTAACTGTTGATTCTAGGCTTCAATGGGGACCCCATATCTCTCGGTTAGCGAATAGACTAAGTTCTGCCGTCTTTGCAATTAAAAAAATAAGATCACTTACAGATGTCGATACAGCTAGATAAGAACTAAATAGACAATAGATAACAAAACTAGATAATAACTAAAATAGACCATATTTTAGTTATTTCCATAGTATAATGTCGTATGGTATTTTACTGTGGGGAAATGCAGCTAATGTCGACATAATATTTATTTTGCAGAAGAGGGCTATTCGCGCAATATATAAATTAAATTCTAGAGAATCACTGAGAGAAAAATTTAAAGAGACTAATATACTTACATTTGCATCGCAATATATTTATGAAAATATAATGTATGTTCGTAAAAACAAACACGAATTTATGACCTTTTTGGATCTACATAGTTCGAACTGTGTTTCGACAAGGAATGGCCACAAACTTGCATTCCCCAAGTGTAGGCTCCGCAAAAAGAGCCACTCTTTTATCGGGATGTCGATCAGAATATACAATAAAATCCCGAAAAATTTTCAATCCCTCCCTTTTCACAGATTTAAAAAAAAAGTCAAACAAGTCCTGTGCCGCAAGGCTTATTACGATCTTAAGGACTATTTAATTGATAAAAAAGCTTGGGATTGAGCTGTAGTCCCACAAGGCTGTTTCTATAACTGATCTGTAATAGACTTAAATGAATTAAACTGCCTATGTTAGCAGGTGGCTGTGGGACAACATTGACACATGCGGTAGCTGTCACGTATGTTCCTTATCGGCCCATAGCTACTCTGTATGAAAGTTAGCTATTGTATACCCCATATTTTAAAACAGGGCTGAAGTTTTTCTCCGTCTGCTCTTTTCTTCAGCTCAGCATTGCCTAAGCGCACCCAGAGCAGACAGAACAAAAAAAAAATAACGTTCACTAAGAGTTTGTAAAGGAACCGTACAGTGAATAAAGAATATTTCATTTCATTTCATTTCATTTCATTGGGCAATGGACATCCCCAAGGGTCGCCCCTCACGCACCTTGGCCTGCTCCTTGGACATGATGTGGTGGTGCTTGCGCGAGGCGCCGCGCCCCACCGGCGGCTCGCCCGTGCTGGCCTGCCGCACGCAGCACACCATCAGCTCGATCAGCGACGATTCCTGCACGATGGAGACAACTAACTTATTAAAACCTATATCCCAATAACATTTAACAGCAATACAACAACAATGTAAAACAATTTTTATTCAACTACACTACAACTTCCGAGTAAATTACTAGTTTCTATATACCTGTCTGTTGTCAAGTGCCTCTTCAGTGGGCCCAGCTTCTTCCAGCAGCAAATCAGTCATGCACTCCCAATCCTTCATCATGGGGTTGGACTCGATCAGGGAGTCTACCAGGTAGGCACCATGTTCATGGAGCTGTGTAAGATACATTAAGTATGTTTAAAGAAAGAAATAGAATATTGATAAAAACTATTTTAACAAGTAATGTTAGAATGTTGTTAAGCCTGTTTGTCTGCTACTGTTTTGGAAAAGCAACCCTTCAGAGCAAACCGGCCCAGGCATGGCCTCGGCGCCAAGCAGCCTCATGTGGAGGAACTCCGTCGCGGCAGCAGGGTACACGTACAAACCTTCCCGACCCGTGTGGCGCAATGTTTACCATTCCGGACTGCCGATCGGAGGGTCCCGGGCTCGATTCCCGTCGAAGCACAAAAAAAATTGAATGAGTTTAAAATTTCTGTTCTCAGTCGGCTGTTTGTGTTTCTGTCTTGGTGGGTGCCATGCACACACTCCACTACATAGTGCGGGGCTAGGAGTGCGAGAGAGTACCTCGGACTCGATGAAGAACTGCACCAGGTCGCGCACGAGCGAGGAGCCCTTGGGGCGCAGCTTGCCGCGGCGCGAGCGCGCGGGCTCGGGCGCGGCCTCGGCGCGGAACAGCCGCACGTTGAGGAACTCGCCCGCCGCCGCCGCCACCGCGCGCCACGACGAGTACACCAGCTCGTACACCATCTCGCAGTCCTTGTCCGTCAGCACGTCCGGGTGCATCCTGCGTACACACCCACTATGAGCAGGCCGTGAAACTACTTGCATAGAGGAGCTTTCCACATTGCTAAAAGTATCCCAATAACTTCTTGCAATCAACAAACCACTTTTTGATACCACATTCAACTTGTATTCTCACATTTAAATGTATATTAATTCCTTATTGAAACTATTACTGAACTATATTAACCACTGAACAAAATATTTAATATAGAAAATTCCTTATAATGCTATCAAATGCCAAAAATACACAATATGTCTTCAGGACTCAACATAACAACGAAAAAATAAAATTCTGAAAATATGAAAAATGTATCTGCTTATTAGCAACAATAAAAACTCACTTGAGTATGGCAGTCACAAGCTTAACAGCGTGTACTGCAACCTCAGTCTCCTTGTCTAGGGCCATGGACACAATGCGGTCCTTGAACTTGGAGGTGAACAGTTCCAGCTTGCCCTTCAACTCTTCGCACTCATAGAGCGGCTGCAAGGCTTGCAGGCAGCGCAGACGAACCTCACCCACCTAACAAGTACAAACCAGCTCATTACTTAAAAAAGTGATGAAAAACAGGAGCTCTCTTCAGTATTTGATACATGCAAAGCTGTTTGAATAGGTCTGTCCATGTTTGTCCAACTATAAGACATAGACAAGACTTCAAAACAGCAAGTTTAAAGCTAGTATTTCTGTTTTCTACTTTGTAATAATCATTTAGAAAAAGCTCACCTTGTCATGCAGTGTCCAACCAATGTATTTGAGGTAGAGATCATCCAGGAAATGTGCTGGGAACTTCTCCATCCAGATGCCGATCTCTGCCATTGTGATGGCTCTTATGTCTGGTAGGGTGTCCCTGGAGAATATCAAGACATTATTGAAAAAATACTTTAAAATATTTTTGAAAAATTTATACTTGTTTTCATATGAAACTGTACAGCGTATAACCTTTCTATCCATTAATGTACCCCACTCTCTTTATATCAGTAATGGTGGGGTATAACTAAGTGAACTAAGGGTGCATCTGGAGTTTGCATATGTGTATATTGGAAGTTACTTTGTGGTGGAGCATACAACCCTTTATTATTACAAAGTTGGAAAATTTGTGTGCCAGACCTGTACATATGGCGACGCAGAAGCTTGCAGCTGCTGGTGGTGCCGGCAGACCCGGTCTATTGGCCAATGCGCCTCTAACGCAAGCAATGCAGATGATAAATGAGGTACACTAAAGAATGGATGTTGTTTGGCTGTCTTTGGAGTGAAATCGCAAAGCTGACACTGTATTTGTGATTATTCGTAAAATAAAGTATCTGTATTATATTTTATTTTTAAGTTAGAATTATTTACAAATAAAGCTACTCTATTGCATTAGGTAAGAGAACCTGTAAGGATAATTGTAATGATGAATAAATAAATAAAAAGCAATAAAGTTAAAATCTACATAATGAAATTCAACCCTAATTAGATCTGGTTCTTGCCATTCTTAATATCAGTTATGCTTTAATTTAAAGGTGATGTTAAATTACTTACAAGCTGCCAAATCATACCTATTATTTTAAAGAAAACTTAGATGAGAGTCAGTTTCTGAATACAAACCTGTATCGATGCACAAACACAGACTTAAACATATAGGATAGCATGTTTTTAATCTCCTCCATGTTCTCCTCCAGCTCCTGTCTTTTAGCGACAAGGACCTCCAAGCGTTCACTGGCACGCTTGTCCCTCGCCTTGAGCCTCTCTGCCTCATACTGCCGCAGGCAGTTGTCACAGTTTACACTAGTCAGCAATGCCACATCTACCAGTGCTGTCATTAGCTTCATCACTGCAAATAAGTAGTATGATAATTCACAAAATAGAAAATTTTCATTAACTTATTTACAAGTTAAATAACCAAAATGTAGTTAAACAAAATTGTCTGGTGATTGCAGGCGCGGTCCCAGCGAGGGGGTCACAAGGGACATGACCCCCTCCCAAAATCGATTAGTCATGCGTAGATGGAAGGCGAAACAAGCCAATTTGGGACACCTCTTCCCCAAATCTCTTAGTGACCCCCCCCCCCTTAAAATTTCTTGGCAACCTCCCCCAAATTATGTATACTTATCTCCCAGCCCTTCAGGATTTTTTAGTCAAAGTCCCACAATTTTCAAACATTGATATGGTCATGAACAAAAATTAAACATCCCAGGATGATTAGACACTATTTCGTCCTATGCTCTATTAATGTAGCTTGCCTATGAGGATAAAACAATTATTTAAAATTGAAGGTTTACCTGCTAGAGTAGCAGTATGCCTGAAGGCTCGTACTTGCGAGTCAGAGAGACCAGTCAGTAAGGATATAATGTTGTCCATGAGGTACTGGTCGTAGATAATTGAGTATTGGCACATCTTCACCAGGGTCTGGATGAACTCACAAAAATTGGAGCGGAACTTCTTCCAAGTCTGCCCTGTCATTATAAGAGGGTACTCTCCACTTTCCTGTTGGAAATTATAAAATAAAAAATTTAAGTTTATGGACACCCTTAACATAGAAACTATGTAAAAATTCACAGATATAAGTTGAAACAAATGCAATATTCTATTCTAATAAAACATGAACCTCATCAAACTCCTGTGTCATCTTCTTAATAATAAGTGTATGGTCCATCTGTGCCATGTCAGGGGTCACCTTGCCCCTGCAGCCCGAGGAGTTAATGAAGAACTGCATCAGCTGCACCAGAGCACTCTCCCGGTTGGTCTTGTACTCTTCTATCCACATGTCCACCACTTGCTACAAGAGCGTAAGAAATGACACATTTTGCATAAAAGGTTCACATTTAATTGCAATTGTCAAAAAATATAGCAAGTAAACATTTTGTGTAACGTACGTTTATGGCAGTTTTGTTGAACCTCAAAATATTGTAAAGGCTGTTTTCATCATCCCCTGGAAGTAACACCGGCGGAGGAGAATAGGCGGGGGGAGGTGCGGCACCGCGACCGCGACCCCGGCCCCGACCCCCGCGACCTCGCCTGCG
This sequence comes from Pyrgus malvae, assembly GCA_911387765.1. Lineage (NCBI taxonomy): Eukaryota > Metazoa > Arthropoda > Insecta > Lepidoptera > Hesperiidae > Pyrgus > Pyrgus malvae. The sequence goes on along the minus strand of OU426960.1, from coordinate 522,219 downwards.
TAGCGGCGGTGGAGGTGGCGACTCCGCCAGCCGCCCTACATACCCCCCGTCACCGCCGCGTCCCCTACTACGCGTGATGCGTTTGGTCGGGGCAGGAGAAGGAGATCTGGCGTCCTCCTCAGGTGGATCTTGTAGCTCGGCAGGCTCCTCGGGGTCCTCCCTGGGCGCCTCCGTGGCTGTCGAGTTCGCTACCGCTCCAACGTTGAAACCAGAGTAGTTGGGAGTCTCCGGTTCGTGTACTGACTGTCCGCCGTAGTCGGTCATGGGAGTCGCTGGCGTCATGGGATTAACGTATTCGGGCGGAGGATCATCCATCCGAATGCGTTTCCCGCCTCGGCGATGCATCTTGTTGCAAAAGATATCAATAAAAACAAACAAAAACTAGGTTTAACACATTTTCCCACTGTGTCCTCTCATGGCATGCCACTCCCTTCCATCTTACATATACAAAGAAAATCGATATTTGCAGCAAATTCACAAATCAATACAAATTCTATGATCAAATATCACCACCAAGACAAAACCGACAGACGCACAGCACAGTTCAGCACACTAGCACAAGTAGCAGTAGTAGCACAGTACAGAAAGTGACCATCTCAAAAATTGCGAATCTGCCACAGGCTGGGCCAATTCTGCCAAATCTGCCACTCTTGAGTTTTAAAGGGAGTGGGCTAAGCTATGTCATGATTACAAGGGTTTGACCAAGTTGCCTTTCTTATATTGCTCTCATTCATGCATGACATGCTCGACAAGCTCGACCCAAAATATTTGCCCATATCGATTCACGATATCAATATGCATCAAGATATCAGTTGAATTCAACGACTGTTCGTCCTCGGCATGGTCGGGTACAGTAAACTGGAAGTGAGAAGAGAGGTCTCGCTGGCAAAATATATTTTTAAGGTATTACGGGGTGAGCTGGATAACCCATCTATACTCCAGCGGATGATGTTAAGTGTGCCAGACAAACATGTGGAGCGGCGCCGCCGGCCGCCTCTGCTGGCGCCGCCGCGCGCGCGCACCAAGCTGCTGCCGACGCACGCGAGCAATGCGCACGCTAAACGCAGTCGCCGACGAAATCGATTTGTTCGCGTGTACACTGAATGAGTTCATGAAGGTTGTGTCTCATGTAGTAGAAATGTCAATGTTTAATGTTTAATTTTATTTAATTGTAATTGTAATTTATTGAATGATTTTTATTTTTATTATTGTTGACTATAATTAGAATGAAATATTAAATTAATGACTATTGAATGTTAATTTATTTTTAAATGTTTTAAATTTAATTAATTATGATTTAATTTTAATTGAATGTTTAATTTTAATTTTGTTTTAATTGTAATTTATTGAATGATTTTTTATTTTTATTATTATTGACTATTTTAATTAATTATGATTTAATTTGATTTAATTTTAATTTAATGTGTTTTAATTATAATTTAAATTTGTTTTTTGACAATTAGTTTACTTGACTTTTTTTATGACTGTAATGTGTATAATATGTAAATTAAATATATTTCAATTCAATTAACGCATTAGGCAATCGCCTGTAATGTTAGTTGATAAGGGTTTATAAATAAATAAATAATAAATAAAAAACAATCTGTGCCTGTTAAATATTTATAGAATGTTCAAAAATTTGATGCTACGAATGGGTGGCATTATTGATAATTATATTACTATATAATTCTTTTTCTGTATTATTACACAATATTAAACGTATTGCCGTATAATGTACATATCTGTTAGAAATCTATCTATTAGTAGTTTGTAGCATCATATAAACTCCAGCCTATCTATAATAATATTCTCTGTGCCAAATTTTATCCTGATGACGGCAAACTAGCCGTTTTTGTATGATTAAGCAACAAACAACCAAGCTTTTGCACATTAAATATTACGTATTTCAGTTCGGAGAAATCATTTTTGATCTTCTGCATATTATACCAAATGTTACATTTACAAAAAATACTCATTTAACATTCAAATGAGGAGATTTCATGTCTCAAAATTTCGTAATTTCTAAAATCTTTTAAATCTGCCATTTTTATAATCCATCAGCATAATCTGCCAGAGACGAAATTTAGGAATGAAATCTGCCAAAATGGCAGAAATCTGCCACAAATGGTCACACCGGGACCGACGCGCATCCATTGCCATTCGCCACAGACATGCCACAGACGCAGAAAAGGGAAAGCCGTAGATAGACAAACTAACGGGCTGATTACATTAACCAACCTGCAGGGGCCGACCCGGCATACATTGCTGGTTATCTGCATAGAGAAAACAGGGAAACAATTGGAAATCATAGAGAAATTAAACACTACGTTTTAGTTATCTGAGCACATTGTAATAAAATACTCAAGATAACCAGCAATGTATGCTGGGTCGGCCCCTGCAAGTTGGTCAATGTAATCAGACCTTAATAGATAAAGCCACCGCGTAACCGCGTGTGAGACAGATATGTTTACCACCAGTGTTGTCATTTCACTTTCCGGAATTTTCAGGGAATAACAATTTGATATAAGGTATTTGGCTGTATAAAAATACTGCGTTTTCTGTTTTAAAATATTCAAGTTATCTTATGCACATAAGAGTTTCGAAATTGGGTTCGTAAAATTAATACCAGAGTTACTTAAAATTAACTGCATAGTCCGAATAAAAAACAATTTAGTATTAACAACAAATTTTTCATCTCATTCATAAAAATAAAATACATAAAATAATTTACATACTTTTTATTTCCCATCTTCGTTGCTTATCTTTACTTTTGATACTATGTAATATTAAAATATTAAACAACGTACAGTTATCCAGTAACCTATGCCAATATACATTATCAGTAATGTATTTTAAATCCCCAACGTAGATAAACAATGAAATGATTAACTAAAAACGTTTCTTTTTTTATACATTATTCTTCATATCTTTAATTGGCAGATTTGCGTATTAACTTTGCCCGTGGAATTTAAATTTAAATTTTATGGTTACTTGAATTTGATGCAGACATATACATGATCTTTACCTTCCACTATATCTAAAAAAATATGTTTAAATTTTATCTAAAGCTGATGGATGAGTAAAAAAACGGTATGATATGTATGTATGTAAGTTGACAAAACGCTTAATTCATGAAACATTAATTTCACTTGCCATTATTGGCATGTCATTGTGTTTCAATACTTTCAATACCTTTACTAAATCTTCTTATGTTTTTCAAAATTTTCAAAATTGTAATTTTATATGATTGGTTCACATATAAGTGTAAACAAAGTGCTTAGATGAAGGAATAATAATTAAATATGGTTATAATTTAAGGTTATCAAATAGTTTACTGTCAATAATGAAAACAAGCTCATCACCGATGGGCCCAAACCATTGAAAAATACGGGGAGGCATTGCCTGTGAGCCTAGACATCGCTAAGACGTTTGATTGGGTCTGGCACAGGGGTCTCTTATCGAAGCTACCATCTTACGGCCTACCCGAGAGACTTTGCAATTGGATAGCCAGTTTCTTGTCCGAAAGATCTATAAGTGTCACTGTAGACGGTCATTGCTCAGACACACTACGGATAAACGCTGGTGTGCCGCAAGGCTCAGTGCTATCCCAACACTATTTCTTCTTCATATCAACGACATGTTGATACACAATAGCAATATTCGTTGCTATGCGGATGATAGTACAGGGGATGCATACTACACTGCACCTGCTAACGTCTTTCGATCAAATGTGGAGGAGAGTAGAATTAGACTCGTGTCTGAAATCACGAGCACTCTCTGTAGCGAGTCTCGGAATGGGGTCGACTAAACTTAGTCCAATTAAACCCACAGAAGACACAAGTCTGCGTGTTTACCGCGAAAAAAGCCCCATTTGTTGTAGCGCCAAAATTCGAGAATGTTGCGCTCACCGTTAATAAACGTATCAGTATCCTAGGTGTTGATATATCGAACGAAGTGCAGTTCCAGGTACACCTGGAAAGCAAGGCTAAACTGGCCTCCATGAAGCTGGGTGTGCTCAATAAGGCCAAGCAGTACTTCACGGCAAAGCAGTTGCTAGTGCTCTACAAAGCTCAAGTAAGACCACACATGGAGTACTGCTCACACCTATGGGCTAGTGCCCCACGGTGCCAACTTGATACTGTGCAGAAACGCGCCGTTCTATGATCAACAACCCTGGGCTAACCGATAGACTCGAATATCTGAGCTTACGTTGAGATATTGGCGCTTTATGAGTCTTCTACCGCCTCTACAACGGTGAGTGCTCATCCGAATTAGACGGTCTGATGCCTACGTAACCATTCAACTATCGCACCACCCGCCGAAGAGAGAAGTATCACCCCCACCACCTGGACATATGGCAATCGTCAACAGTCCGTTTTTCACGATCGTTTCTACCACGAACGTGCAAACTGTGGAATAAGCTTCCCTCTGAGGTATTCACGTTGGGCTACAACATGGGGTTCTTCAAGAAAGGCGTTAAAAAAGCCCTTCAATACAAAGCTGGCAACGCATAGGCGACTCCCTGGTGTTGCAGATGTCCATAGGCGACGGTGACCACTCACCATCAGATGGCCCATATGCCTGTTTGCTGGTGTTTTTACATGATAAAAAAAATCACAATTCACACATGGTCTACAAAAGTCATACGGTATGCTATAAAAGGAAAAAAACACGTGCATATTCCTATCTTCACCCTAAATCCTAATTATTCTTATATATGATACCAAATTGAGGAAAAAAATGTTTTCTTCATACGGTAATACTGACAGTTGTAGTATACATTTTAATTTAGATAATTTCGAGGTTTAAAGACACTAAATGGTATTGATTCAGTTGTATGTAGAACAACATTTACCTACGATATGATGAGTTATTACTATCAAACAACCAGTAAAAGTATTTTAAACTCACATATAAAATGTAACATCACACGTACTAATTTAAGTCGGTTTTTAGAGCTTAAATTAAAGCACTGCTCCTTATTTAGGCTCCAATATACACAACAATACTTTCAGTCACATCCTTATTAAGAATACATGGAAATATTATGAAAAAACACAAAAAAACTCTTCAGCACTTCTTAGCTGTTAATAACATAGTTTAGATTTTTTTTAAGTAAAAAAGGAAAACCTATATTTAAGCGATATTATAACTTATAAGACACAAGAATTATTATTAACAGTTCATAACCCTGGCAACACGCCTGGGCTACAGAGGGGCGTAACGAGGTGAAAGGGGAGTATAACGTAGTGTTTACTGTTTAATTTCTCTTGTCCCTAAGGGGAAGTAGGTATATAAATAGCGGCGTCTCAAACTCAATGGCTGTCAAAGAAGATTCCGTTCTATGTAATTATTATTTATTCTTATCATTAAGTACATTATTCTTAGTCTAAGATTCTTATGCTATTAGTTTCTCTATCTTTGGGGAAAGCAGATCACCCTTAGGGCCTCGTTCGCCATCTCCAAGTAAAGTGTTGATTTTTTAAGTTATAATTAATATGTATGTTAGTCTGTAAGGTATTTATTTATTGTATGGGCCTTGATGCCTGAATTAAAGGATATTATTATTATTTTTATCTTTTCTGTTTTTTTTTCTCGAAGCGTTTTAAATAAAAAAACATTTCGGTATAAAATGAAACCACGGGCCTAGGCCAAGTGAGTTTCATGTAAAGTTACTGGTTGAGTGTTTAAGTCTTCTTGTAGAAATTTTCTAACAAGACGACAGGTGTTTAAGATTGCTGCTTTTTGCATTGTTATGTAAATACTTTCGTTGATATTTAATATTTTTAAGGACTGCAGTAGATGTTTAGGTACGACACCTGTGCTAGACAGCACAAGCGGTACAATGTAGACTTTATTCATTTTCCATATTCTTTGTATTTCTTCCTTTAATTCTGTGTATTTATTTATTTTTTCTGTTATAGTTCTATGTAGGTTGTGGGTATTGGGTACTGCAATGTCTACTAAAAATACTATTCTGTCTTGTTTATCAATTAAAGTAATATCTGGTCTATTGTTATGTATGGTTTTATCTGTTAATATGGCCCTATCATAGTATAATTTGTATCTGGTGCTCTCTAGAACAGGTTTGGGTTTGTATTGATAGTAAGGTAACGTTTTATTTGGTAGAAGATTGTGTATGATGGCCATTTTCTGGTGTATAATATGTGTTATTTGATTGTGTCTATGTGTATAGTCAGTCTGTGTTAATGTTGGACAGGCGCTTGTGATGTGTTGTATCGTTTCCGGATGTCGGTGGCATTTTCTGCAACTGTCATTCTGTAAATTTGGATCTTTAATTATATGTTTCCTATAATTCTTGGTATTGATAACCTGGTCCTGGATTGCGATCATGAATCCTTCCGTTTCAGGAAACAGAGATCCCAATTTTAACCATCTATTTGAAGCATCTATGTCGATATGATGTTGCTCAAGATCATGCAGATGTCTACCATGGAGTTCTTTCCTACGCCAGGAGTCTAATTTGTCTTTTTCGGAAGATTTTGATGTACTAATATTATTATCTATGTTTTTAGTTTTAAGATTAAGAGGTGTGAAGTTTTTATCTAAATTTATAATTTCAAAATGGATGTTACTTGTTTTAGATTTGTCATAAAAGAAGTTGCGTAAATTATAAATTTGTTTTTCCCACAATATTTTTAAGTCTACAAGCCCTCTACCCCCTATTGGCCGTTTTAGAGATATTCTTTCAATAGCTGACTTTGGATGTAAATTATTATATTTGGTAGGTAAGTATTATATGGGGGTGCCCCATAATGGGGCACACACAGTGAACGTGTTAAGTCTATGGTGACAATGACAACTTGTCAATCTACGGTTTGATGGTTTATAGAGGAACATAGTACTCTGTTTATAGTCTGTCTGTATAGTATTTTTTATATCTAGCAATGTTTTCGATTCCAATGACTGAACTGATCTGAACTGTCACTTTTTGGGATCGTATGATTCTGTATCTGAGTCTACAATTTTTTGCTTTAAAATAATTATAAAATGGCCAAGAAAACCTATGATTTACTCTTTAAACTGCTTCTTATCGGCGATTCTGGTGTGGGAAAAACGTGCATATTGTTTAGATTCTCAGACAACCATTTCACGACCACATTTATTTCAACGATCGGTATGAATCTATAAACCATCTTTGTAATTTTTACGATCACTCCTTATTGTTAACTTGTTGAAATCAAAGAAAAAAAGGACCTAAAACAATCAACAATAAGATGAGCGTATAAGCATAGCTAAACATAGATTCTCAGCGGCCTATCAGTGTGAATGTTTGGACTTTTCATCGTTCCAATTTATTTTAAAAACATTGTTTCTCCTAGATAACAGAAATGAAGCAAAAAATTTTAACGATAAGAAAACGTTATTTGTTATTTATATTTGTTTTCAGGTATTGATTTTAAGATCAAAACTGTTGAGCTCAGAGGAAAAAAAATCAAGCTGCAAATATGGGATACAGCAGGCCAGGAGCGTTTCCACACCATCACCACCTCATACTACAGAGGCGCTATGGGCATAATGCTAGTTTATGATATAACTAATGAAAAAACATTTGATGATATTGTAAAGTGGTTAAGAAATATAGATGAGGTATGTTTACTTTATTTTATTATAATTTAAAGTTCTCTGGCTTACTATTGATAATAACTTTTTCAACTGTTAAACTTTGTGGGAGGCCTTATGTATAGTTTGAAAATAACAACTGGCACATTGGAACTAAAGCAACTCTGATCCACATTGGAGTAGCTTGTGAGTATGCCCCAGGCCTCCTCAATAATGGGGAGAGGCCAGCAGTGGGATCTAAAAAAAAAAGAGTTGTGGCCATATAATTATTAGAATACACTCTGTACAGATTACTTATTATTGATAACTGTACAATGGTCATCCGAAAAATTATAATTCCTAGTGTATGGTTTGTGGTGATATTCCTCATGTGTAAGAAATCTACTGGGAATGTTTCGCAATAATACGTTACACATTCCCTTTACATAGTAAACTTGTAACTAGACATGTGTCGAATGTTCAGCTAAATATTTGTATTCGTTACATTCAGCATATTTTTTCATGTTAGTATTTGGCCAAATGTTTGGGTGATTTGCCGTTATTTATTACTGAATATTTAATTTATTTTACATATTTAAAAAAAAAAGATCATGTAAGTAAACAGTAAGTTTAACTAATTACTTAATATGTGTGGTTTATTCTGGAAGTTGTTTTTTGTTAATGAAAGAATGGTACAAGACATACTTGTACCAATTATTTATTGTGAAATAAAAAAGATTTTTGTTAACAATCAATTTAAAAACAAAGTGCTGCTTTTTACAAACTATAAAGTAAATTTCTATGAAATTAACAACTTTTAGATCACTGTTTTCAGGAACAACTATTTTAGAAAAAAAATTTTTTAGTATATAATAAAATAACTACTATCTTTGCAGAATTGAACCAAATGATTAGGTTTGGTACATTATGGACCTAATATTCGGCTGAACATTTGTATTCCGTTGAACCTACATTCTGAGCATCTCAACTTGTAACCTAAATTAAATGAAATTAAAGCCAAAGCCAAATTTATGTCAAAGAATACTTGAATAATGAATACTTTGGCATAAATTTTGGTGAGATACAAGGTTTTAATTAATTTGAATAATGATCATTACAAATTTGAAACCGCCGGTAACTTTAGCAGTCGTTGTGTAAGAAATCCGAGCAAATTAATAACAACTGAGATAAGCAAAACCAAAATGTACAAAAGGAATTGCTATTGTATGTGCATACAAATTTATAATAATATACGGGACGAATTTAAAAAAATTCCAATAATAATGTTTAAGAAAAAAATGTATATCTGGTTATTAGAACATTGTTTTTATTCAATCGCAGATTTTATGTCTTAGAAAAATAATTTCATAACATTATGATTTAGAATATTTTTTGACATTATTTCAATTTGCTGACCACTTAGAACAATGAATTTTATAATATTTAAATTTAAATTAATTCTGCTATACTGTATGCGATTTGATTGATGAAATTAGTGTATTGATTTTTTAGATTATCTTACTTACTTTTTACTTAAAGACATTGCATGCTGAAATAGGTGAAATATGACTGCTCTGTGACATCTTATGTACCATATTTCTGCAAGAAATGATTATGATGTATGGTGATTTTAATTTGACATTTTGTATTACAGCATGCAAATGAAGATGTAGAGAAAATGATATTGGGTAACAAATGTGACATGGAGGAGAAGAGAGTTGTCAGTAAAGAGCGTGGAGAAGCTGTAAGTACTACTTATCATTTCTAGCTTCTGCTTATCTGTTTAATAAAAAAAAATTAGGGCATATTTTTCAATCCAGAGATAAAGTTATTAGTCAGTTACCGAATATAATATTATCACTATTCTTTTCATATTCATATTTCATTTTCATATTGTTACGCCTTTGAGTACCTATATCTCAAAAACAAAGCGTCGGACAGCAAAACCCCAAAAACGCATAAACAGGTATTAGGTCTACTATCGAACAGTGAAGAAAGTTCTCGAAAAATCAGTCATAAGAAAGACATCGATTTCTACGAGTAAACAAATCCGCGGTGAGTACGTACCTATATATAGCGTACATGTATAGGTTGTTTACATCGCGGGTCGCGGCTATTGTTAATGACTACATAAGCTGTACATAGGTGCGTAATAACATAAAGGAAGGTTCGGGACGGGCCTATTGTATTTGGTGGTTCGGGAAATTTCTAGAGAACCATGGGCAGCCGTATATAAGGCACGCACCGAGCCGCGACTGGGCAGTTTATTTTCGGAAGTGAAACCGAAGCGATCTCTACCAAGCGACAAGGAAGAATTATTTCGACGACTCAAGCGAAGATATTGGACTATAGTGATTGTGCATTGTGATTCGGACTCTGTGAAGTGGATTTTTGTGGAAGCTGACAATAAACGCCTTCTACGTTACCAACGGCATTTTCATTACCCATAGCGCGTAACAATTGGTGTCAGAAGCGGAATGCCGTTAGTACAACGAGACGAAGAGGGGCGCACTCCGAGGACCAGGAGACAGGTCGGTATGGATGCTGCGCGACAACTTGCGGCTGAAGGGGAGGACGAGACCGCTGCGCGGGGTCGTCGTCAGAGGCAACCGCAGCACCGGCTCCTGCAATGGATATGACAGCGATACTGTCCGCAATACAGGGTATGCAGGAAAAGATGCAAGCTGAACTAAAAGCCAACCGCCGCGAACAGGAAGCCAGCCGCCGCGAGATCCAGGAGCAGATCCAGGCCAGTCAGGAAGCCAGCCGCCGCGAACAAGAGGCCAGCCGTCGAGAGATCATAGAGAAAATCGACAGTGGACTTACTGGCCTTGGCGAGAAACTTAAAGTAGTGGAGCATGAGGTTAAGGGAGTTACGCTCAGAACTGACCACCTGGAAGAGCGCGTTGAAGAATTAAGCAAGGAGGTCGTGAAACTGAAGATACGAGAACCGATAGCAGCATCTCCTGCGACATCGGCTAGACTCGACCTTCCACACTTTGATGGAAGTTCTTCCTGGGCGGCTTTCAGATACCAGTTCGAGACGCTTGCGAAAGCAAATGCTTGGGGACAGGATTACTCCTTTACCGCTTTAACCCTGGCCTTAAGAGGGGACGCCTTAATGACAATCGAAAACCTACCGAAGGAAGGCAGGACGCTGGAAACTCTAATGGAAGCGTTAGAAACTCGCTATGGCGAGAAACACCTCGAGTATGTGTACCGAGCTAAGCTTCGAGAGAGAACACAGAAGCCGAACGAGAGCCTCCAGCAGTGGGCAACAGAGGCTGAAAGACTTGTAAGGCGTGCCTACTCTTCGACACCAGGGAATATCGAAGTGTACTTACTGCAGGCATTTGTCGACGGGATACGAGACCTAGAGGTCAGGGCTGCTGTGCGTCTGGGCCATCACCAGACTCTGAAGAGTGCTTTGGCCCATGCCCTAGAAGTCGAAGCCGTGAGACAAGATACAAGGTACCATAAAGTAAGGGAACTGGTAACGGAGGAAAAGAAACCACGTTATGGCCCCACTTGCTACGGTTGCGGCGAAAAGGGGCATATTCGCTTGGAGTGTCCAAAGAAGAAAAGAAGACGGGTTTCTGACTCGGAAACCCAAGTGGACGAGTTACCGTTAAACTAGATGTCGCCAGGGCCGCGGGGCGGGCGCTGGTTGGTCAAGTTAATGCCCCCTGTATTACAATCAACCAAGTTTGCAACGGAAACAGCTTAACACTTGAGGGTATTGTAAATAACCGGACTTGCCAATTCACTGTGGATACTGGAGCCTCTTGTTCAATTGTGAAGCCTGAGCTACTTCCTAGGACCATTCAGTGGACCAAGCGACCTCCAACACACCGACTTCAAACGGCAACCGGCCAACCAGTTACCGTCCTCGGCAATATAGACGTCGATTTGAAGATTGGTGACCGTATATACCGACATCCATTTTTAATTGCCAGTATCACCGATGATTGCATTTTGGGACTGGACTTCTTAAGGAAAGAACAATGTGTAGTTGACGTACGGAAAGGAGTTTTGAGGTTCCCTGATCAAGAAGTGTGTCTTAATGGATCTCAACCATGCTATCTTTACTGCTTGAGGGACACTGTACTAGCACCCAGATCGGAGTCTCTAGTGAAAGTGAAATTCCCCTCGAAGGTTAACGTAAGAAGATGCGTGATTGTTGAGGACACCGGAAGTAACAATAGCTTGATTACTGCGAGAACTCTACTCATGTCCAAAGGAGTGTCGACGGTTCGGGTTCTCAATATGAGTAACGAGGAAGTTCATTTAAAGAAGAACAGCTTAATGGGAAGATGCGAGGAAGTGAAACTTCTTAGACAGCTGAGAAATATCAGAGCAGTACAGCCAGACAGACAAAATAGTGCTGATATTGTCTGTCAGCTTCTTGAAGCATCTAAGGAAAACTTATCTACTTCCGAGCGACAGCAGGCATGGGAACTCCTATCAAAATTTAAAGACATTTTTGCAAAGGACTGTGATTTCGGACGAACGGGACTCGTCAAGCACCAAATTGACACCGGCGACGCTAGGCCCATTAAACAAAGACCTCGAAGAATACCATGGTCAAAAGAAAAAGAAGCCACTGAACTCGTCAAAGACATGGCTAGTAACGGAATTATCGAACCTTCTACAAGTCCGTGGTCTTCACCAGTTGTCTTAGTAAAGAAAAAGGACGGCAGCACAAGGTTCTGTGTAGATTACCGGATGTTGAATAACGTTACTAAAAAGGATAGTTATCCCCTGCCTCGAATAGATGACACGCTGGACATGCTCAGTGGTATGAAGTGGTTCTCTACCATTAGGGCTTTCGAATACCGGATTTTTTCAATACCGGTATTAATACCGAATGTTTTTTTCTCAATACCGGGATCCCGGGATACCGGTATTGAAAAAAAAGAAGGCTTATTTTTTTGAAAATTGAAATTCTTTTTTGGAAGTACGTATATAGAAGGGATTTTCGCAGGTAATATTAATAAACAAAGTTTTAATGTAAAATCATCTAATTATTTACATGTAAAATTAATATATTTTATAAAAATATTGAGTGTCAGTTAGATCAGTCTTTTTACCATGCATTATTCGCGTTATTAAAATTATGGCTAATCATATTTATTATTATAGAATTTCACAAGACTTGTCTAACAACATTTCTGTAAATAATAAGAATCTCAACAATAATTGGGTTTTAACATCTAAAATAGACAACAACAGTGAAAATAAATACTTTTGCATACTCCATAATCAACAGATTATATCTAGCCAACAAAAGAAATCTTAATAATATAATTTTAGTACCATATACTTCGGTTAACATTTACAAAAAAATAAACATAATAAAAAATCTTATTTTAATATAATGAATCGTGAGTGTAACTTAACATGATTATTTACTTCAGGCACTACTCACGTTGCATAATTGATGATGCTCAACTAGTTTCGGACCTGAACGAGGTCCTTCCTCATGAGCCGTCGCGGGCGGTCGCTAGGAGGTGCGCGCGGGACTCTCCGCACGGGTAGGACGTACTGGTCGAAGACTTATAATATAAATATAAATAATATGTGACGGATGGACTGTCAATCTGGATGGACTGCCACTTGTCCAAGTTCATTCCTAGTCCCACTCGTCGGGAGGCTTCATTTACGCTTGACAGCTTGTCCTGCAACTCCTGCAGCGATTCTGCCATAAGGACTATGTCATCGGCAAAACGCAAATGTGAGATGTATTCGCCATCTATGCGTATGCAACGTCCTTTCCAGTCCAATAACTTGAAGACATCTTCCAGTTCACAGGTAAACAGTTTCGGTGACAGACTGTCCCCTTGTCTCACGCCTGTGTGCAGCTGGATAGGTCTTGTTTGGACGTTCTGGATTTGGACGGACATAATGGCCGAGTTGTATAAACATCTCAATCGATGTATCGATAGTCAACTTGGCATCGCTGCAGGGAATCCAGAACAGCCCAGGTCTCGATCGAGTCAAAAGCTTTCTCATAGTCCATAAACGCTAGGCACAGGGGCTGATTGTACTCATGTGTCTTCTGTATTATCTGCCTCACTGTGAGAATGTGGTCTATGGTGCTAAAGTCTCGTCGGAAACCAGCCTGTACCGGTGGCTGGAAATCATCTAGTCGCCTAGTGAGTCGATTCGTTATGACCCTCGAAAACAACTTATAGATGTGGCTCAGGAGCGAGATGGGGCGATAGTTTTTTAGCAGTGTTTTGTACCCCTTCTTATGGAATAAAACGACAATGCTCCTGTTCCATGCCTGCGGAGTTCTCCCCGTCTGCAAGACGGAATTAAAAATTCGGGCTAATTGTGTAAGGATTGGTGTACCGCCGACTTTAATAAGCTCTGCTGTTATTCCGTCCTCACCAGGGGCTTTTCCGTTTTTAAGTTGTCTGAGGGCTAAAGCCATCTCCTCAAGACTGACTTCAGGAAGCTCGTCAGTGTAGTGACATGTAGGCCTGGGATCTGTGGATTGGTACTCAGGCTGCGGAATACGTGAAGCATATAATTAGCTGTAGAAGTCCTCAACCTCGGACAGTATTTCTAACTTAGAAGCGACCGTTTTGCCGTCATGCGTCTTAAGTTTTGAACGATGGCTTATACCCAGACGATGCGTGAATATCTGATGGGGTGGCATTTCTGTCTTCGTGTCTTTGCTTCATAAGCATGAGAGTCCTATACGAAAGCTTAGACTTCCGGCCCTTATGCTTCGTCCGACAAAACCTTCGTCCCTTAATCCACATTTTCGTAGTCCTCGTCAAAATCCACGGCGGGTTCCAAGGCATCAACCCATCAACCGATTTATCAGTTCAAGCTGAAATTCATTAGACCCCGTTTCGATTTGAAGGAGATTTGGTCAGAGCGTAGACTTCAACATACGGCGTCTCTCGAGCTGAAGATCTATATTTAAAGAGCCTCTTACTAGTCTGTGATCACTACCGGTGTTAAACCTATTGATTGAAGTCCGTAATGATGAAGTCTATCTTGTTTTTGGACTTACAATCATTGATATACCGATTCCAAAATAAAAGAAATGGATATAAATGTCTATGTGCGGTATTAATAGTTTATTATTTTGTGATTTGTACTAAAATTAAAATAAAATTACTAATACCGGGATCCCGGTATTGAACTTTTCAATACCGGTATTCAAAAACTCGAAAAAATGTCCGGGATCCCGGTATTGGCTGATACCGGGATCCCGGTATTGGAAGCCCTATCTACCATTGATCTGAAGAGTGGATATTGGCAGGTGGAGATAGATCCGAAAGATAAGGAAAAGACAGCATTCAGTACAGGAATAGGTAACGGTCTATGGCAATTTAAAGTCATGCCATTCGGCTTATGTAATGCACCGGCAACCTTCGAACGTCTCATGGAAAGGGTAATGGTAGGCCTTCTTGGAGACGTATGTTTGGTCTACCTTGATGACATCATCATCATGGGGCGTACTTTTAAGGAACACCTGCGGAATATGGAAAAGGTCTTTACACGGCTTAGGAATGCCAACCTTAAGCTAAGCTCGAAGAAATGTGCCCTCTTCAAGAAAGAAGTAAGCTACCTTGGGCACATAATTTCCCCTGAAGGAGTTAAAACCGACCCAGAGAAGATTAAGGCTGTGCAGGACTGGCCTACTCCGAAGAATAAATCTGAAGTACGTTCATTTCTGGGTCTGTGTACGTATTACAGACGTTTTGTAAAGAAATTTTCAGATATAGCCAGGCCATTACATCGTCTTACGGAAGAAAAACGAGATTTTGTCTGGGATTCGACTTGTATGGATGCCTTTAGAGAACTAAAACGTTGTTTGTGTGAAACGCCTATATTAGGATATCCAAGTCGCGATGGGAGATTCATCGTGGATACGGACGCGAGTAATACAGGAATCGGCGGCGTTTTATCACAGATACAGGGCGAGCACACGGTAGTGATAGCATACTTCAGCAAATCACTCTCGAAACCAGAAAGAAATTACTGCGTTACTCGTAGAGAGTTACTTGCCGTGGTCAAGGTCTTGCAACATTTTTCGAAGTACCTTATTGGTCGCCAGTTTACACTACGGACAGATCACGCAGCATTACAATGGCTCCTGCAGTTTAAAAATCCTGAAGGTCAAGTGGCACGATGGCTCGAGCAACTGCAAGAGTTTCATTTTGTTACGGAACACCGGAGTGGAAAAGGACACAGCAACGCTGATGCCTTATCACGAAGACCTTGTCCTGAAGATTGCAAACACTGTCAAAAACAGGAAACCATAGGACATGTTAAATTAATAAGGACGCAAGGCTTAGACGATGAATGGACCAACGAAAACATGAAGAAAGCGCAAGAAGAAGATGATGATCTACGGTTAGTACTGGACTGGAAACGAAGTGAGAACAAACCCAGTTGGAATGATGTATCAGCATTAGGGCTTGAATATCGGACGCTTTTTCAATTCCGGAATTGGGTTTCGATATTCAATATTTCAATTCCGGAATTCCGGAACTCAAGTCTTAAGTGTATTTTTGTACAAAATAGTGATACATAAAAGTTGAAATTGACTCTAAAAAGACTATAAGTGTAAAAAAATTGCCAAAATATCATAAGGTAAAAGCACTAATGCCCGACAGGTAACCAAAGGATGACACTTTCGAAAAAAACTGAAATAATAAGAATGTTCTTCTTTATATGCCAATTATTTTGATGACAAGAGACTCCTAGCATCATCGCTTTCAAGATAAAGCAAGAATACAATGCAGTTCCCCTTAAAAAGTTACAATACAAACATTTGTTATTTACAATGTGACAGAAAAATACATATTTGCTGCCATTTCTTATTGTTTTAGTTAAGGAGACTTCAAACTCTCACCTGAGAAATTCTATAACAAAAAGGATACAATGATACCTATCATTGTATCCTTTTTGTTATAAAATTTCTCCTTTATTTTTATTTGATTGGAAACATTGGATCATTTCTGAAGAAAACAATAGATTATGCTCTCACATTTTGTTAGAAAAAATGCTACCTATAAAAATTTAATAATCTGTTACACTGAAAAATTAAATGGTATGCAAGCACTAAATGCAGACAAAGTGTGCCGCGGTACTGCGGTAGAAGATGTTTTAATTAAAAATCTAGACCAAGCCCACAAACTTAAGACTGCCAAAAAGAGAAACCAAGATTTTGAAAATAATTATAGGTACTATAAAGCCTAAGTACTGAATAGGAGAGATTAGATTCTGGAGATAATATAGACAATATATATATCGCGATTTTTTTTAAGGTAGAAGTAGATGGGCAAAAGGATGATATAGTAAAAAGAGATATATAATATTCTGATAATAAAATTTTGAATGTTTATGATAATTTACTGAGGGTAGATTTTTTTATCGCGATATGTCCTTCCATCCATTCATCCATCCATCCATCCATCAGCCTTTTATAGTCCATTGCTGGACATAGGCCTCCCCTAACGTTCGCCACTCCTCCCGGTCCAGGGCCTTCTGAACCCAGCGACTACCCGCTGTCATATTCAGGTCATCAGTCCACCTGGTTGGAAGGCGGCCTGTACTCCTTTTGCCGAGACGTGGTCGCCATTCGAGGACCTTTCTTCCCCATCGGTTGTCGGTCCTCCTTACTATAGGCCTGCCCATTGCCACTTGTCTTCAGCTTGCAGATTTTGAGAGCTATGTCGGTAATCTTCGTTCTTCTACGGATTTTATCGTTACGGATTCTGTCGCGTAAAGAAATACCAAGCATAGCCCTTTCCATCGCTCGCTGAGCGACCTTGAGCTTATGGAAAAGGCTAACTGTAAAGGACCACGTCTCAGCGCCGTAGGTCATCACTGGCAACACACACTGCTCGAAAACTTTCGACTTCAGGCACTGAGGTATTCTGGACGAGAAGACACGTTGTAATTTCCCGAACGCTACCCAACCGAGTTGGATCCTACGAATTACCTCTTTCTTGAAGCTGGACTTACCCATACGGATCGCTTGTCCTAGGTAGATGTACTCGTCGACAACTTCGAGAGTAGCGCCATCAACAACGACCGGTATGGGTGTGACATGGACATAAGACATGATCTTCATCTTAAGACCTACTAGCCCGTTCCACTCCATCAGCTTGAACACGTCTTCCAGTGCAGCGGTAAACAGTTTCGGGGATATAACATCTCCTTGTCGTACTAGTGGAATAGGTCCACTGCTTCCGTCGTGGACTCGGACTGTCATGGTTGCGGCTTTGTATAAACACTTCAACACCTCGATGTACCGATAGTCAATCTGGCATCGCTGGAGAGACTCTAGCACCGCGCAGGTCTCGATAGAATCGAAGGCTTTCTCATAGTCCACATACGCAATACATAGCGGCAGATTATACTCCTCGGTCTTTTGTATAACCTGTAGCAGCGTGTGTATGTGATCCATGGTACTATAGCCTTTTCGGAATCCGGCGGAATCCAGATTAGTAAAAACCCTTGAAAACAGCTTATAGACGTGGCTC
The DNA here is from genome assembly GCA_911387765.1 of Pyrgus malvae. Classification (NCBI taxonomy): domain Eukaryota; kingdom Metazoa; phylum Arthropoda; class Insecta; order Lepidoptera; family Hesperiidae; genus Pyrgus; species Pyrgus malvae. The sequence goes on along the minus strand of OU426960.1, from coordinate 504,142 downwards.
AGAATCGCGATGGGTCTATAATTCTTTAAAAGGGCTCTGTCACCCTTTTTATAGAACAACACCACTACGCTTCTGCTCTACGCCTCCGGGACAGTTCCACTACTGATGACGGTATTAAACAGTTTTTGGAGCGCCACTAGGGGAGGGATTTCCCTCCAGCTTTCAGCAGCTCTGATGTGATACCGTCATCACCCGGTGCTTTGTTGTTTTTAATCTGATTAAGGGCCCTTCTAATTTCGTACAGGCTGACGTCCGGAATATCTTCGGTATAGTGTCGGGTCAATTTGGCTCTCTTATCATTCACCACATTGGTAACGGGAGCTTTTGAGGAGCTGTACAACCATCCGTAGTACCTCTCAATTTATCTCTGAACTTCCGGCTTAGACGAAACTATAGTGCCAGACTCCGTCTTCAATCTTGTCAACTGGCTTTGCCCAATACTCAAATCCCTTGAGAACACTTTAGTACCTTGGTTCCACTCTTTAGTGTTTTTGACGCGCTTTGTGTTATGAGCACGCAGATCGCGTGATCGCAGATCGATGTCCTTAGTGATAAATTTTTTTTTTCAATATCGAAATTTCGATATTGGTCTCGCCAATTCCGGAATTGGAAACGATATTGGATTATACCGGAATTCCGGAATTATGCGAATTCCGGAATTCCGGAGCTCAAGCCCTAATCAGCATGTAGTCCAGTCACTAAAAGCTATTGGGCTCAATGGGACAGCTTAGTATTGGAAAATGATGTCTTACATAGAAGATGGGAGTCTAACACCGGAAAGGAAGTAACCCTACAGATCGTAGTACCAAGAAGTATGGTGTCGTCCGTCCTAAGGCACATTCATGATGGAACTTCTGGTGGGCACCTTGGCGTGAAGAAAACACTAGTAAAGCTGCGAAAAAGATTCTATTGGGTACATTGTCGCGAAGATGTGGAAGACTGGTGCCGAAAATGTACAGCTTGCGCTTCAGTCAGAGGTCCCCAAACAAGAAGTAAAGGCAAATTAAAGTTGTATAACGTTGGGGCACCTTGGGAGCGTATAGCTATTGACGTAGCTGGGCCATTTCCAGTAACCGAAGATGGAAACCGATACATCGTAGTTGTGCAGGACTATTTCACCAAGTGGCCTGAAGTATTTGCCACTCCCAATCAAGAAGCAAACACCGTGGCTAAAAAGCTCGTGCAAGAAGTAGTCTGCCGATATGGTGTACCTATGGAAATCCATTCGGACCAAGGACGTAATTTCGAGTCGGGGCTATTCCAAGAAATGTGTAGTTTGCTGGGCATGCATAAGACGCGCACGACTCCTGCTCATCCACAGTCAGATGGTATGGTCGAGAGATTCAACCAAACGTTGGAAAATCACTTGGCTAAGGTAGTGGATGAACATCAAAAAGATTGGGACCAATACATACCTCTGTTCCTTATGTCGTATCGTTCGGCACTCCACGACAGTACAGGATTTACTCCAGCAAAGGTGAACTTCGGCAGAGAAATCAGGCTTCCGATAGACGCTATAACTGGAACTCCACCGGATGGTCCCAAGATTGTGACGGAGTACGTAAGTGATCTTCAATACCAGCTAAATGAGGTACACATGATGGTTCGGGAGAACAGCTTGAAAACCAGCACAAGCATGAAGACCCGATACGACAGGAAAGCTAATTCTAAGGGATTTGAAGAAGGGGCTTTAGTGTGGTTTCACAATCCGCAGAGAAAGAAGGGGAAGTCCCCGAAATTACAACCTCGCTGGGAAGGACCTTACACTGTTGTTACAAAGATTAACGACATCACGTACCGGATAAAGAAGGGTCCCCGCGGCAAGCTAAAAGTAGTACATGTAGACCGACTAGCAAAATACCACGGAAAGAATCATGCTCGGGACGAGCATGACTAAGGAGGGGGTAATGTTACGCCTTTGAGTACCTATATCTCAAAAACAAAGCGTCGGACAGCAAAACCCCAAAAACGCATAAACAGGTATTAGGTCTACTATCGAACAGTGAAGAAAGTTCTCGAAAAATCAGTCATAAGAAAGACATCGATTTCTACGAGTAAACAAATCCGCGGTGAGTACGTACCTATATATAGCGTACATGTATAGGTTGTTTACATCGCGGGTCGCGGCTATTGTTAATGACTACATAAGCTGTACATAGGTGCGTAATAACATAAAGGAAGGTTCGGGACGGGCCTATTGTATTTGGTGGTTCGGGAAATTTCTAGAGAACCATGGGCAGCCGTATATAAGGCACGCACCGAGCCGCGACTGGGCAGTTTATTTTCGGAAGTGAAACCGAAGCGATCTCTACCAAGCGACAAGGAAGAATTATTTCGACGACTCAAGCGAAGATATTGGACTATAGTGATTGTGCATTGTGATTCGGACTCTGTGAAGTGGATTTTTGTGGAAGCTGACAATAAACGCCTTCTACGTTACCAACGGCATTTTCATTACCCATAGCGCGTAACAATATACATTATGACTCATAAGCATAACATAAGGTATATGAAAAGAATAGACATAATTATGAGTACAAATGACAGAGAATATTTATTCAGTTAATACTTTACCCTTGGATTGAGAAATTTGCCCTTAACCTGGTGCTACTTTGCAACAAAAGACAACCTGTTTGGTGCAATGGTTACCATGCCAGACTGCCAAACAAGAGTTTGGTTCAATGCCCAAAGAGGCAAAAATTGGAATGATCAGTTTCAATTTCTGTTCTTGGTCTGGGTGTTTATATTCTTGTCTCAGAGACTTGATGTGTGTCCATGGTACCCACAACACAGAATCCTAGTGATGGTTATAACTCACAAAGTGAATACTTTTACTTAAATACTTGCTCTTATTAAAAACACATTAAGTAATTTTAGCCTCATCCTCATTTATGTAAATGTATGTTTTTAATCAATTTTCTTTATAATATTTTATGTTATGTTAATATTATCTGGCTTCTGATCATCTTGCTTTATTTATTATTGATACAAACATTTATGACAGTCATGTCACATCATAAACTGGCACTCAGTGTGGGGGACTGTGGCATTATTTTGGACAATACACCAATGTAACTGCTTATTTTGACAAAGTTTGAATGTTATATGCAAGTTTGTGATCTTTGTGTTTTTACATTTCTGAAAAAAAAAAACTAATAACAATAAAAAAGCTTTTGGATTAATCCAAATGTGCTCCATTATTATTGATTTAATAGGCAATGAAAAGCATACATCCACCAATGCATACTAGGTCAGTGTGGTGGACTGTGGCCTAAATCCCTCTCGCCTCAGAGAGGAGACCCATGCCCAGCAGTAGAACATAAAAATTGTGAAGAAAATAAAATAAACATTCAATATAATATTATGTATAAAAATAAATTAAAATTCTTCCTGCTTTCCAAGCATGGTTAGTGCAACCTTCTAACGGTATGCATTTAGAATTTTTATGTGCATAGTGTCCAGTACCCTATTGGTTGGTTGGCACAAACTCCATTTTACAAGTTTAGTGTACCGGTAAATGCTATTTCACTTTTTGGGACTTGTACTCTTGAATCAATTAGATAGAGGCAGCACGAAACAGTGGTCATTGTGTAGCGTACACGTTAATTCCACCGAAAAATTGTGTTTAATTAGCAAATTGTAACTGTACAATGCACGCGCCTTTATTCCGCGGTGAGTCACGCCGGCGCGCGCTTTAATTGTGTTTATTACATTAACTATTTCATGATGCACGCAATTTTCTGATGTTTCCGTTGGAAATGTAGAAATTGGAATATATAACATAGCAACAGTCAATTTAGTACGTAACTGCAAGGCTTTAAAACTAACTCCTGACATAACAAACTTGTATCTTGGCTTCAATAAATTGATAAATATGATCTCTTATAAGGTAATGTAATATAGTGATGTAGCAGGCCCGGTGGTAATGAAAGGCGTCTTTACTTGAAGATTACTTTATTATAACTGTACAAAACGTCTAAGCCTAACGTACATTATAAGTAATGCATGTCTTAGGTACACACACTACAGTAAAAAAATGTATCAATGTAGATATTTACTTCGATCGCGTGTTGATCTCTTATTTGTTAATCGAGAGATATAAAAATACATAATGTTCTACTAGGTTTGGGTTTCTGCAATTGAAAGAGATTACATAGTGTGAGTTGGTGGATGGGACTGTCTTAAGAAATTAAGAAATTTTATATAAGTCTTTCATTGGTAACGGTAAAGATCGTGATTTCATTGATGGCTGCAATGCTTTTTGCGTCCCACTGCTGGGCACGGGTCTCTCCCCATTATTGGGGAGGCCTGGAGCTTACTCCATCACGCTGTTTCAATGCGGGTTTGGTGGAGATGCGGGTTAGTGGCCAACCCGCTGTCGGATGTTTTCAAACCGCCCATAAGGTCTCCGACAAGGTTTAACGACTGTTACCTATCGACAACAACCGGGACCGACGGCTTAACGTGCCCATTGATAGTGATTTTCCTCTCCATAGAGTAAAAGATAAATGCGCCCATAACCAATCTTAGCTTGAGACGTGTCTGTACTAGTAGTGTCTACCTTCAGGTACCAGTTGAGTGATGGATATTTTCACTCTATTTTCGGTTTTTCTTTGGGATCAAAACCGTGACATAGTTACATCTATGATTTTAAGGGGCATTTTCGGGCTGCCATAAGCTATAAAATTTTAAGCAACTTTGAAGAGGAGGTTCTATGTTCCACTGTATATATTGATATATATGTGTATGTATGTGTGTGTGTGTGTGTATGTGTCAGATCGCGCGCGAGCACGGCATCCGGTTCATGGAGACGTCGGCGAAGTCGAACATCAACATCGAGCGCGCGTTCTCGGAGCTGGCGGAGGCCATCCTGGACAAGACGGCGGGGCGCGAGGCGGACGCCGACCACGCGCGCATCGCCGTCGAGCGCCGGCCCTCGCGCGCGCCGCCCGCCCGCGCCTGCTGCTCCTAGCTCGCTCGCCCTCCCCCTCTGTCCCTCTCCCCCTCTCCCTCGCCCCATCACCCCATCTCCCTCTCGACAACACCTACTGCGCTCCCTTCGCTACCTACTGGCGCCCTCTGAAAATCTCTGCGAGACTCAGCGACCACAAGCCCAGATAGAATCCAATCGCCCACTGTGACCGTCAGGAATTCTTTGGAGTGTTTCTTGATTTTATTGCTTAGTAAGAGGTACAACTAACTTAAGTATTTCAGTGGAAAGATGCATAACCGGACGAGAGGCGAACACCAGCCTTTCATATAGCAGTGCATTCACCGAAGTCGAGGTTCGCTTGAGGCTCGAAGTAGGAGTCTATAACTACTTGACGACTGCTGTGCGCAGCTGACATACGCCTGCCCACTGCCACTGTCCACTCGGCCACGGCTGGGGGCGCCACTAATTACACGAACGGAGTGCAATAGTTTTTGTAATCTTTTCGACATTAATCTATCGATGAACTAAAAAAGTGCACATTTTGAAAACTTAAAAACTTCATTCGTTAATTTATAAAGATATCTTAATATTCAACAAATTATAAAGCTACAATTTAATGCTTCTAACTAATCAGTTAACGAATCTATACAGTATGTACTTTAGCGTAATGTAGGATCCCAAATAGCACCTCAAACCTTCTGTATTTAAATACAGTCACTACGTTTACTTTAACGTGGGTTCCCCGTTGAAATCAGAATTGAAATAAAAACTATATTGTTCTTGATATCTAAGACTTAGGTCACAGTCGCTTGTATACTATGTATGAAACATTTTAACCTGTAATGATATTTACCAGTAAACCACTTATGACTCTATACATGAAAAATGATATATCAAATAAAAGGGACCTTAGTTTTTTTATAAACTTAACGTACTTATTTAATTTTCATCATCATAACAAACTCAAAAATAATCATTTACTAACTCCCTGTACTATGTAAAGTGTAACGATCGTGTTACAAGTAAATAACTTTTAAAGAAATAACTGATTGTGACGATTGTGCATTTGATTTATTTATTTATTTGATGATGTATCGAATACGTTAGGATTTAAGGAAAAGGCATTTTAAATTCTTAAAATTTACAAGCGCTATTATATTATTATAGTATTTCAACAACTTTGTATGGTGTGCCACAACGGTACGTTTATTGAAGCAATTGTCGGTAGAATAACTCGTACGCAACTGTGTGTTTTAACTATAAAGAATCTCTGGTTCCTGAGAAAAAATGGGTTCTGGGAGCTTCAGACGCACCGTTATAACGCGTTAATTGATGCATTTTCTTTTACTACTCGTCACGTTGATCAAAAAGAGATTATATGTAATGGTGTCACCTCTGTTACAATTCAATTTTGAATGTATCGGACATCGGGTGATAAGTCGTATCAAACTTAATGATACCATTATAGTGCAATACAATGTCATGATTGCATTATTTTCTCTCGCATAAGGTAGAGTAATGTGGTGAACGACGACACATCCTGCTATCTGAACAACAGGAGGTGTTGTTATATAGCAACACAACACAATTATCATATGATAATGATTTACATATATGTTGTGTAGGTTATAGTTTTCATGGTCAGGTCTCAAAATTTGTTTTTAGAATATTGTTATTCTATGTTAATTTGTTACACACGCACTTCTGCTTTTTACGTGTCTTGTAAAATTAACCAATATGGTGTCATGCTCGCTTCCTATGGAATTTATAAATAAATTCCTTTCGCACTGCAATGGTGTTGTGTTTAGCGTCTAAGAAAAAATACTACTATCCTATAACTGTTCTATTTCAAATTAATATCCTTCATGTAGATGTAAGTGTAATTATTTGTGCAATAAGGCTTGACAACGATACCTGTCTACGAAAATTGAAAATATCGTTGGTATCTTGGGATTTCACTCTTTATAACATATTTTATTCAAGTTATTTGTTCTTCTGCACTGTCTGAACATAGGCTGTCCAAAAATGTATTGGATTGGAAGGCTTTTTGAGCTTAATGTTAAATTGCTAAATTTTGTATGCCATAACACTTTGTTTCATGTTTGTTTTTGAGCTAGTTGTGCTCTTTAAAGTTTTGAATTTATGCAAATTACTGATTCTATTGATATCAATTAAATAGTTTTTTTACAGTAAATTAGGCTACAGGTAGATTTACTGTAATGTAAAACCTATTTTAAATAATAAGGCATAATGTTATTTTACAGATAAAAACTTTGCAATATGTATTATATTAAATGCATGTTTCGTAAAGTTATAGGAGCTGTGTTGCAGCAACTTTCTGACAACTTACTGTTTCAGATTTAAAATTCATACACGATCTATTTCTGCCCCCACTAACGTTGTACTTTTCGATATCTACGTTTTCTACAGTTCTGTATAATTTTTGTTGATGTATACATATATCGTTATTGTCAACAGTTGCTTAAAAGGTGTGGCTTAGAACATGATGGTAGGGCATTCTAGTTATACGAGGTGTAGATTTGTATCCGCGCTGGTTCCGGCACTTTCTTGGTTGCGAAACGCATTTATAAAATCAACGGTTAGGGCTCGCGAGTGGTCGGTTGCCGCTCGGATTGTGCCGGCCGTCAGATGTAGCTACAATATAGAATTGTATGTCTTAGGAACGATCTAAAGGACGCTATGTGTTTTATTCAACTAAAGTTAGTACTAGATCCTACAAATTGTATCGTATAATAATTATTATGTATTTAATGCCGATTTTATGTTATATGTGCTTTACCTCCAAGTAAGCGCCTAGTCATGTCGGGATATCTGTAGACTTACAATTTAAGCAAGATTTTTAAACGCAATAAGTACTTAGGTTTTCAGACACGTGTAATACATAATACTTGTGATACATTATTGGCTCTTTTGAATCTTTACTTTCAGTAAAAATAAGACATTATATAGATATTTGTTATTGAGGTCGAGTACGACGGTTAAGCAGTCGCCTCACGCGTGGGCACCCAGTAGATTATTATCTCTATACTCTATACTGTATGGATAAACAAATTACTATTTTATTGTACGATGTGTGTCTCGTCGGTTTTTACCTGCTTTTATAAATAAACATCGGCATTGTATATTATGTTCATAATAAACAACCTATCGTATACGATTCTTTTATTTTTTAGTTTTAAAATATTTCCTATCCTGTACTCTGATACATTATAAGTATTATGCGACATAAAACTATTAATTAATAGTTCAGCTATTTACTGTTTATTCTACAAAATATTGAAGTTTTAAGTTTGCTCCTGTTCTAATTTGTATACAGATATAATATATTCTTTATACTTTAATTTAATATCTATAATACTGTCCGACTGTTACCTAGAAAGAGTAGGTCTGTATATTAAATCAAAGACTTATCTTTTAAAATGCAATTACACAAAACCAGACTGAACAGCAAAATATTATTTATATTTTGACTTGAAGAATGCACTCATTAGTAGACTGGTCCGCCGAAAATGATTTAGTCTATAGAAGTGTTTACTTAAACAACATCAATTGTGTTATCCTTTGGGGTCGGAGCGGCGACCGGCGACCGCGACCCCGCTATCTGCGGTCACGGCGCGAAGCTCTATCGCTTGTGTGTGTCGCACTATATACACAATTTATAGAGCAGTGAGGAAAACAGTTCTCGTTCAAGAGGAAGTACAGAAGGACAATAGTGTATGCGGTACAAAATGGAGATTTTTCGGATTTTATTTTCACTTTACTGTATCAAATTGGCTGCTTTTACTGAGGGTAAGTAATCTTTATAGGCCTAAAAGTTCCTATTTTATATTTACTCTGTTTTGGTTCTGTAGAAGTCCGCAGTTCAATATAATAAATTGATGGGATTTAATCTATTACGTGCCTATGTTAAACCCATCAAAAACATAAATGTGGTAAATGACAGCCAAGTTCAATAATAAGAATATGTTTGGTTGTGGACTTCGCCGTAAAAAGTATTGGGAATCGAGATCTAAATGAGCGCCAAGTTCTACAGAAAATCCCGAAAAATATTTAAGAGGGCAAAATAACCATTATAAATAATCAAGTATGCAACTCTAATGAACTCTATTTCTTGTTTTACCATTATCTATTACAACAATGTCTGTTAATTAAAAATATGACATTTTAAATTGAATATAGAATAATTTACATGTACTAATTAAAAATCACTTACGACGCTAGGAATGGTTCGTGTATTACACGCGGCGCTGAGTCGCCAATACCTTTGCTTGAACTTGGCTTAACACACTACCATGTGTCTAGATTTAAATTGATGTAACCAATCAATATAATTTAAGCATAAGCACATATTAGTAGATTGGTCAATAATATTAGCAAGATTTAGCGCACACAATATAGGCTTCATTTACTAATGTCAAAGGCCTACATTGACGACCAGTGTGGCGCACAGGTATTTCAGAGTCAAGGGTGTCGGGTTTGATTCCCGGCGAGGCAGATTTGAATGATAAATTTCTGCTCTTGGTCTAGTACATATACACACAGTACACATGTACTCTGGGGTCTGGGTCCTCGTGTTCCAATATTTGTGAGTGTTTCTGGGCACACGACAAAGGGAATCTTGTTTAGTATAGTGAAGCATTACATAGGTACTTAGTTTAATTCAAGCTGCCTCCTTCATACCACATGTAACATAACAATTTGGCCTTTAAAAACTGGAATAAAACTACTTACTATTCTTCTTACACGCGAGGCTGTCTACCTGTCTTGTTGCATGTCGTGCAGCGCCATGCGTGATCGAGCTGGAGTGCGCGGAGTGCCTGCCGGACAACATGCCGCTGGTGACGTCGCACCGCGCCGTCAACGGCACCGTGAGCGTGGCGCCGGGCGAGGAGCTGGCGCTGTCGTGCGGCGCGGGGCGGCTGCTGGCGGCGCCGCTGCGGGCCGCCGCGGCCGCCGTGTGCGAGGCGGGCCGCTACCGCCTGCGCCACGACGGCTCGCTGCGCCACCTGCTCGACCTCGGCTGCCAGGAGAACATTTTTGAGGACGTGCTGCATCCCGTAAGAGTTTCAACTTACCTTTTTAACGTGTTTAAGGAATGGCAAATGTGAGCGGCATGCAGGCCACGTAAGGTGCTCGCTGCAGTCCATAAACATCCAGGACCTCAGAAATCTAATGCAGGTCACGTTAAGTGATAGCTGCGACCCACGAATATTACACAACACGACCTCAAAGCAAGAGTAGCTTGAAGTCGCATGTAGTTGCGCTGCTAGTCTGGAAGCTGATGGTCGCCTCATGTAGGTACTCTTTATAAGTAGGAACTTTTACAGTTCGACCGGAAGAGTCGGTTTCTGATATGCTAACCAGTTTTTTTGTATTCCGGGGAAAGGGTACGCGGCTAGACCTATATGAGCAATTTCAAGGTATTCCGAATGATAGTTGCGGTGCCTCATTTACGTGAAGCTTCCTTCTAAATTTAGTAGCAGCGAAATTTCTTACGACTTCAATCAATAATCGTACTTATCTATGTAGGTCCAGATATACGCATGAGCCGCATCATTTTTCAATGTATTGAAACATTTCCAGGTGGAACACTGCCCATCGCCACTGCAGGGGCGCGCCTACAAGATGTCGGAGGGCACAGGCGGCGGGCGCCACTTGGCGACGCTGTGCTTCGACGCCGACCGCGCGCTGGCCACGTTCGCGCACGCCTGCAACGCCCCGGCCAACGCCCTGCGCCTACCTCCGCACGACGACCGCAGCGCCCCCCTCTCGCTGCTCGGCAACTTCAACCACATGTTCGACGCCAGCACCCGCAGCGCCGCCGAGCAGATCTACTCGGACGACGCGCGGACCAACAAGCGCCTGCACGAGATTCTCAAGCACGACCGCGTGGCGCTCGCTGGCCATACCCTCACTGCCGGCAAGCTACTCGCCGACCACTATTTTGAAGACCAGAATATGCGTGTGGCGCAGTTCGCCTCCAATAAGGTACTTAAAGATGGACGTTAATATAATTTAGTTTAGTTTAACTTTGATCATCGATATAATATAAGTATAGTCAGGCCAACGAGACGAGATAAAGAATGTAAACAAACGGACCGTTACCAAGTTACTATTGCGAGAGCGAGCAATTATTATCTCTGTCCTTATCATTCATGCGCAGTAATGGCGTCAGTTAGTCGATGACAGCTGTTTCGTGGTACAGGAAAGCAGTCAGTACCGCAGTTGTCAACATTTGGTCGAGTTTTGACGAGAAGTCGAAAATGACAATATGTTGTGCTCTTGTTTTATTTTCATGTTCTTGGTATATCTTTGAGTAATTGTAATTGGGATTTAGAAGACGCAGTGGTATAAAGCCACGTACTCATAAACATACAACTAATCAATTCATTCGAGCAGTGATTGTGGAGCGGTTAAGACCGCGGTTTCTGACACGGAAATACCGAGTTCAAACCCTCGGCGAGCACCTTTGGTAAAATAGTTCGTTATGTTCTGCTGCTGATATTCAGCTGCTCCAAAAATATGATTTTTAGAATTGCGGTGTCACTTTCTCAAGTAGGTATTTGGAAGAAGTGTTGTAATAAATAATAAATCACTACATATTTTAAAACAAGTTCGCTTCCCACCGCTTTCCCGCGTCCCAATGTATGCTTAGATCTTTAAAACTACCCAACGGATTTAGTTGCGGTTTTTTTTAAAATAGATACAGTAATTTCTGAGGAAGGTTTAGGTGTATAATTGATTATGCTTTTATGTAACTAGACTAAAACATAACGATTTTTGTCACAAATCTCGCCTACTGGGAGAGTTATATTCTCTTGCGCCGCGTTAAACAGCGGAGATACATTAAAGTGATGTTCTAGAGATTGTAGATATATAAATTTGCTATACAAAAGTCCGCATTAGTGTACAATATATATCTTACGGTTGACTTACAATAACTACTTTTATAAGTAAAATGTTAATTAAAAATATCACGTTATCTCGAAGCTGTTTTATTCTGTTCAGTATTAATCCTAATCTAAATAAAAACGTTAATTACCTTCGTCAATTAAGATTAAAATTGTTCAAAATGTAATCAAATAAATACTTTAGAAGATGATATTTTGTTTTACCAAAAATCATCACATCCCCCGGCGCGCATTCTTATCGCGCGTCTATTTTTTGCCTTTAATACTTAAATGGGTTTTTGTAAAGTAGATTTTAATATATATGGCTCGAGTGAAGCTGGGCCGGATCGCTAGTATATGCTATGTATAAAATTTATTCAAATAAAAATGTTTTGAACTCCTGAAACTTTGTTTACATTTTTTATCTCGTCTCCTTGGCCTTATAGGTAGATGCAAGGTTCTCATACAAAATTGAGTCAAAAGGTGGCCCCGCGTAAAAACGTACTTATTATAGATGTATACAAGTATTCTAAACAAAAAAAATATTTTAAGGTATCTTACTTTTTATCTATTTTAAACCTTATGGTACTGACATAAGTAAGACTATAAGTCCATGTTAAATTGTTACTTATCACCTTCTGGTTCGATGTTTATAATACGGCAATAAAATTTTACGACTTTAGACTTACGAAATAGGAGTTTATTGAGAAATGAAACCAAAATCATTACAATAAAGCACAAATTCGCTTACAATTATCGATGTATGCATGCCGTGGTGAATCAAACAAATTTTACTAAAATAATAATAAATAGTCTTAAAGTATAATAAATATGCGTTATTAAATTAAGATAAATATGTACTCACTGGAAGTATAATACTCCATACTTTTCTTGCGTTTTTAGAGTGTAATTTTTACAAATTTTTACTGCGGACTTTGGCATCACTGACGTGCGACACGTGCGTGGCGGTTTAGAAAATGAAAGCGAAAGAAGGCATATCGCTGCCGTTATGCCTTCTTTTGCCGGTGCCACTTTTATGCGGCGACTGTGAATCTACCTACTTATATTATATCGTGACTTTGATAGATCAATTCGATTTAGATTTCTTAGAAAAAGTATGCTATTATCCTATTCAACTAAAAAATAAAAGAATTATATACTGTACACATTTAACAATGGATCTTGCCAATAAATAGCTGCAACCTTTTTTGCGTTCCACTGCTGGGCACGAGTCTCTCCCCCTTATTGGGGAGGCCTGAAGCTTACTCTACCATGATGCTCCAAGGCTCCAAAGCGAGTTGGTAGCCAATAAATATTGACTATTAGTATGTAACTGATCATGTCCCAGTGGTTGGCGTAGAACGATGATCACGTGATCGTTAAGTGAACAGCGTTGCGGTTATTATCAACAGATAGCAGTCGCTAAACCTTGTCGGAGATCTTATGGGTGGTTCGAAAACATCTGGCAGCAGATTAGCCTACCTAATGGGGAGACCCATAATAAAGACCCATACTCAGATGTGGGACCCAAAAAAGGATGCATTTATTGAGCAATTTTTTTTTGACATTTATACAATTTTTGTACACCGTTGAAATATTGACTGACATTTATTAAAGTATGAATTGTAAAATGTTAGTTTTAGTAGTTACTAATGTTTTTTTTAATTGTCATAAATTGCTCCTGAAGTGTTCTACACAATGAAAATTGTATTCCCTGCTATAGCATTGTTCGTGAGTAAAAACTCTTTTTAATTTAGTAATGCAGCTTAAACGTTTGGGCTTGCAGGTACTGACGTGGCGCAGCGTCGCAGAGGGCAACCTGCGGCACGCGCAGCTCGACGTCGCGCGCCTGCTGAAGCTATCGCGCGCGCGCGCCGCCCTGCACGTGTACGCGGGCACGCACGCCGTGGCCACTCTCCGCACACCTCATTCACGGGTCGAGCTGCGCATGCGCGGGGAGCGCTTCCCGGTCCCCAAGTACATCTGGACGGTCGTCCACGATGTGGAGCGCTCGCGAGCACTAGCCGTCATCATCCTCAACGAGCCGTTAGTAGCAGTGAGCGAGATCAGGGAGAGCGTGTTCTGCGAAAGTTTATGTACCCGCGTGGGCTGGCTGCACGAGCTGCGCCGCGCGCGCCGCTACGAGACGCCGGCGCTGGGGCTGGCCTTCTGCTGCGGCGCGCACGAGCTGGCCGCGCGCGTGCCCGAGCTGCCGCGCGCGCTGCTCGCAGCGGTCCCGCCCGGCGAGGAGGGCCTGCTCACCGAGTTGTACACTTAACACTCGGCGAACTCGGCACATTTTGTTTTTACTTAATTACTATACACCTCATAATGGCTCATAAAAATTATAAAATGAGTCTATTTTAAATAGTCTTTTAATTGCTTTTGGCAAGAACATGACAAAACAAATTTTTTAACAAAATTAAAAACCGACTTCAAAAGAAAACTATGGGTGTACTTCCAAAAAGCGCATACCGCCGATCGATCTTAAATTTGATATGATAACGTATTTTGACCTCCTGATTACGAATATCATAACGAAAATTGGCGCAAACGCCATTTTGAATATAACACACGGAGAAAAACCTCTTTTCGTTTAGTGTGCATAATCGCACATTCCTAACCGATTTGGACTATTTTAGCTTCCCCCAGAAAGGGTATAATAAAATTAAACAATATAGAATTATTAAATTAATAGTATTTAAAAAAGTGATATAATATAAGATTTTGACAAAAAAAGGCAAATTGTTTGTAAAGTAGGTTTACGATCGAGATGTTTACGTGATAACGTCCGCACGAGAAAATCTCCATTCGTTTGTATGCCGCTAGAGTGAGAGAGACGGAAGATCGGTCCACTCACTCGAACGCTATGCCAGCCTCCGCTCGTGAGGATTCCGCGTGACAAGTTTCACGGAATGACTGGCAGCGCTCGAGATGAGACGGGAGATCGGTCCGTCTCTCTCTCGTTATACCTGCGATCGCGCTCGTGAGGTTTTGGTGTGACACAAGTTTCTGAACATGTCACCCGACTAAAACGATTTTAAAGACGTTATCACGTCAAAAATATAACCGTCAAACGCTAAAAATAAAATTGTTTAGTACTTGGTTTTGATACTTTTTCTTGTTAATTGAAATGACTCTTATAACTATCTTGGAGTCGGAAATTTTATTCAATAAACATTTATTTTCATTTAATAATAAAAATCAACATAAATTTCACGTTGCTTCAACTGAGTGTCGCCACACCAACAATCCGGTTTACCTGTGGCGGCCCGTCGCCAATATTAATTTCAACTTGAAACAACCAACCTAATGAAATCAGCCAAAGTAACTTAGCTTAGTTGTAACTATACAATGTAACTAACACATTTCAGAAAGAACTAAGTGAAGGCACTTAATGTGCAACACTATTTATTAGTTTAAAAATTATACATAAATTTGAATATATTATAAAGTAGCCTTCCGCCAGCGGCTTCACCCGCGTGGACCCGTTTTTATAGGTTCCCGTAGAATAAAAACCATCCTAAGTCCTTTCCCAAGGTGCACTTTGAGAAAATAAACAAAATTTTCATTTTCTTTTTTCATTTTCACTCTATCTGTATTCCAAACATTAAAATTGGTTCACTAGTTTAAGCGGGAAAGCGTAGCAGACAGACAGAGTTACTTTCGAATTTATATTAGTACAGATAAATTCTCTGGTAGAAATTATTTAAGTCTGTAATTCTGCATCATTTGTTAATTTCTATACCTTTCTTTTGTAACGGAACGTTACAATTCTCGGTTCGTACGCGAAGACGAGCAAAATTGAGCGTCGAGCGCGGTGTTTGCGCGGGGGGAGAACGGGGTCGGTGACCGGACGGCCGAGCAGCGCAGACGCGCAGTCGCACCTCGATCGAGAGCGATACTGTGCGTCATCTTTAGTTTGTGTGGTCGGCAGTCACGATTTGTTAACGCATTTATTATTAAATTTTAATTTTAATTTATCGATTTAACGCATTATCAGCGTGTGTGTGTTCCCGCGTTAGGGGATTACCTAACGGTTTAAGTCCTGCACAAGTCAATTGCGCCGACGAATACGTGGCTTGATTGCTTTGCCGCTTGCCTGCTGCTTGCTGTCAAGATAAGAGAAGACTCTTGCTACACGGTTGCGACTCTCGACCCGGGAGGTCGCTTCACACCATACGGCCGGACGCATGAAAAGGGAAGTACTGCGCTCCGAAGTGTTAGCAGATTAGCCCGTAAACCCACGACCCTATAAATTTATGTGCCTATTTTTAATTTGTTTAGAATATTTTACTTAAAGTCCGTACTTGAGTTTTTTTATTAACACAGTAGTAAAATCTCAGGGCAGTAAACGGCACACTGTTTATAGACTAAGTATAATAGTAATAGGCATATCAATAAAACAAATATATTATTTAAAGTTATTATTAAAAAATGTTTTGATTCCCTATATTCCCTTAATCCTTTTCAGCGATGGCAGTCAAATGTCTCTCGATCTCGCTCTCGGACAGCACTCTGGAAGAAATAAAATAAAAGCTTACTTAGTCTTAACATAGAAAATTAGCTGGATAGCCTGCCATGATTTTATAGGGGCCCTAATAGTCACTCAAGTCAGTCAGATGTCCGTAAAGCGATAGCTACTTTATTTGGTTGAGTCTAATGGAGTTTTGGAGGCAACTGGAAAACACATTTTTCCACACTGCTTTTTATTTCACAACACTTGCGCACTGTAATTAACCTATGTACATAGAACAAAATGCCGTCAATTTCCATCCGTTATAACTCTGAAATACGCCAAGATTATGAACATAAAACAAGAGCACACTATGAAAGTTCCAAGACTTCCCCGGATTTACTGTCATTGAGGGTTACCTTTATACCTGTAGCGGCGCTATACCTACAGCAACATGACCCGCGCCTCACATGAAATGCTGACCATGCAAGACGACGCAAGCATCGAACATTGTAAACAATAGAGTACTACGTCACACGCGTCATACTGAACTGGCCAATCAGAAGACGTATCCTGAATCACGCTATCGAAGTTTCCTCGATTCTCAGTATATATACAAATGATCCGAAGTTAGCATTCGGACCGCGGTCCCCAGGCAGTGACATCGCCTGGCGGGAGATCTCCCCTTTTCCTCCACATTGGTGACCACCGTCGATTGAACACATTTCAACGGTACCAGCACCTTCATCCTCGAAGTATCTGACGTCCTTCAGCAAGTACAAGGAGTCATGGAGTCAAGCAAGCAACGAGCATAATGACCAGGTTCCACGAGCAGCCGCAAAGGCGCATTGGTTCCTTCATCCTGCAACGCTCAAGTTCGGCGATCCGCAGCACGCAGCAAGAGGTTTTCTGGGTTTCCCTCCCGTGCTTGCGCACGCATCGCATCATTCCGGCACACGAAGCCGATGACGACACTGGCATACGAGAGAGTTACGACATCATCCCATAGTTGGAGGGGGAGTGATGTAGCGGCGCTATACCTACAGCAACATGACCCGCGCCTCACATGAAATGCTGACCATGCAAGACGACGCAAGCAGCGAACACTGTAAACAATAGAGTACTACGTCACACGCGTCATACTGAACTGGCCAATCAGAAGACGTATCCTGAATCACGCTATCGAAATGAAATGAAATGAAAATATTTTATTTGCACAAATATGGGTGAAAAAGGTTTTACAAAATATTTAGAGCTCCATATTTACCCCTTAGGGTGTACAAATTTTATTATATTAAATTAAATAATTATTTTAATGACTTAACATAATGTAAACATAAATTCTTAAAATAACTATTACAGAAGGGTACATAAGAAACATTAAAGTAGTTTTAAATTTTACAGTTTTAATTAATTAGACTTAAACCCAATTTTGTGCTTTTATAATTATTTATTTTATTTGAACCATACGGGGTTCGCCGTCATCAGCTTTGGGCACCCACCAGGATGGGTTTTGTACACTGAGAGGAAAAAAAGCTGGCGAAAAAAAAACCTCCCAGGTTTTTATGCCGCGGACAAAATTATTTATTAGTCATTTTATTTTATTTGTTATTTTATTTTCTTATATTTTATTAATTTATTTATTTATCGTTAATAAACTCAGTGACCGAATAGTACGCTTTTTTAAGCGAAGTTTTCTAGATTCTCAGTATATATACAAATGATCCGAAGTTAGCATTCGGACCGCGGTCCCCAGGCAGTGTCATCGCCTGGCGGGAGATCTCCCCTTTTCCTCCACATACCCAAGGCGGGTGACAGGGGCAGCTCAACCCAAATCTTTCAGACCAATAAGTCTCACGTTATTTCTGCGAAAGACGATGGAAAAGGTTATACTTGGACTTGCATATGGGAAACCTACCTAAAGCTCATGCCCCTCCAGCCTCAGCAACACGCTTACCAAAAGGGAAATCAATGGAAACCGCCTTAATGGAGCTAACAGACCGCATAGAAAACGCTCTTGAAGACAAAGAAATTTTTGCCATATTTGTATTTCGCGACATTGAGGCAGATTTTGACAATAAATAAAAGTTGCCAACAAAATTTGACAATACTGAAGTCATACTAAAATGTATGAAAGACAGAGGCAATAATAAGACAATATCATTACTATTTATTACCGACTGAGTGGGACTCATGCTTAGCAACAGAATAGTTTGTACCACGCTGTTTGACATCAAAACCGAAATCAGAATTAAGAGGTTGCCTGCAAGGCGGTGTCAATTCGCCCCTACTATGGTCAATCGTGGTCGACAATCTTATCCAAGAGCTCAACGACAGTCAACTGGACACCTAGAATGTATCCACGCACTCAACAGACTGGCGCACACAACAGTCTAATTCTCGGGTGGGTGTCGGAACACTTGCGGTAATGAAGTCGCTGACAGGTTGGCCTAAAAAGATGCTGCGATTCCCCTCATTGGACCCTTAACCAACGGTGGGCATTGCAAAAACCGCTTCCCGAATCATGCTTCATGTCTGGTCTACGAACCAGGGCAATACCTATGGGTGTCCGCACCGGGCAGCGTATTGCCAAACTATATGCTGACCCAGACACCCATAGTCTGTACTGAACTACGTCGTGCTCATTGAAATCATAAACAAATTGGAGCAAAGTTCATACGAGCTCAGAGCATTCTGAGATTGTATGCACTTTGCTCACTTGTATGTAAAGCAAACTGTGACACGCGAATAAATATACTGCACTAGTTACCATAACGAAACGCGAAGCGACGCCATTTTTAAAATAGCGTCTAATAAAATATGTGAATAAAATAGATGAAATATAGCTGTAATTAAAATTCTTTGTGCTTTATTTTCACGATAATTATTTATATTCGCTTTCTTACGCTGGGGCGGAGGAAGTGTTCTTCCCGCAGCGCCGGAGATGTCACAGAGCCACTTGTTTTATTACATTATCCAAGCCTTGGAAGATTATATATAATTGCTAGTTAATGTGATTAATTCATTGTCAATTATCACTTTATCTGAATTGAGTAGATATTATAAACTAGCTGTGCCCGCGACGTCGTCCGCGTGTATAAAGACTTTTATAAAATGGATTGATTAAAAATTAAAGATTATTTATTTGCATTGAATAATAGTAGGTAGATTATTCTTACATTATAGTGAAATCACTTATAATACAATGTTCATATGTTCAGAAGAAACCTAATGTATTTTTTCTAAATCCTTCAAACCTAAAACAGTAAGGAATGCTTACTGTACTGATCTTACTGTCCACTTTTCTCACGTTTCGCTTTTCTCGCGCAATCAGATTCTCTTTACAAATATGTACCTCGTTTATTAAAGTTAAGAGATACTGCTGTGCCCGTGGCTTCATCTATGTTAAAAATAGTATCTTTAGTAAATTGGGTGAATTTATACTGCAAAGAATGTATAGACTCATTATATATACATAGCTTTAACCTACTGCAGAAAAGAGGTGCACTATACAACTACTTGTAGTTGGGAGATAAAATTTCTAAACATACACGTGCTTAGGATTAAACAATCGGAAAAATAATTGTAAGGTCAATTAATAAACTATAGGTTTAAAACTTGCGGACAGCAGTTTGGTCTTAAGTCATAAATAATTGTAAGGTCAATTAATAAACTATAGGTTTAAAACTTGCGGACAGCAGTTTGGTCTTAAGTCATAAATAATTGTAAGGTCAATTAATAAACTATAGGTTTAAAACTTGCGGACAGCAGTTTGGTCTTAAGTCATAAATAATTGTAAGGTCAATTAATAAACTATAGGTTTAAAACTTGCGGACAGCAGTTTGGTCTTAAGTCATAAATAATTGTAAGGTCAATTAATAAACTATAGGTTTAAAACTTGCGGACAGCAGTTTGGTCTTAAGTCATAAATAATTGTAAGGTCAATTAATAAACTATAGGTTTAAAACTTGCGGACAGCAGTTTGGTCTTAAGTCATAAATAATTGTAAGGTCAATTAATAAACTATAGGTTTAAAACTTGCGGACAGCAGTTTGGTCTTAAGTCATAACTCATATAACATTGTGAAAACTAAAGCAGAAGGCAGGGTCTCTACACAGTGTGCTATCTGTATTTGGAAATAAAGAATATTTTTAAAAAGAATCTTTAAAGAATCCTTAATATCTCCATCAATCAACGTGTGTGGATGAGGCCTCAGCCCGTACGCAATAAAGAGACGCAAAAAATGAGTTAAGTTATCATTGGTCCAATTAACAATGTTCAGCATCATACGTATACCTACCCAACGATGGGACAACCCGCGTGGCGCAATGTTTACCATGCCGGACTGCTAATCGAACTGTCCCGGGTTAGAATCCGGGCGAAGCAGAAATTTCAATGATGAGTTTAAACTGTTCTCGGTCTGGGTGGTTGTGTTTCTGTCTCTATGTGTGTTCATGGCACCCACGACACAGGGTATATCTACCTTAATGAGAGGCTATACGTGTGAAATGTTATTTTTTATTTTTTTACACTATGTACTTACTTTTATTAGACTTAAGGCTTTTATTTGAAATTATCTCCATCGAATCACTTTGGAGAAGAAATGAATATTGCTCAATAACGCCATCTACCGTATGACATGTAAACTTTGTGGTTGATAAATCGAATATCAAATTACCAAATAGGTAGACATTGAGATTAGCAGTTGGTTCACTAAAAGTTTAACTATTCGTCACCTAGATGTCTGCAGTAGTCTCGTTTTGTTAAGACTTTGTACATTCTGTATGAAGGTTTAGATTCCGTATCTTACTGCATTGAGATTGTAAGATTTGGATTTCGGTTCATCGGAGCTAGAGGCCTCCTCAATATTGGGAGAGCTCCATGCTCAGCAGTGGAATGCTAAAAAGGTTGCAGCTTGATATAATGTAGCGATAATAATCGTTTCAGCTGCAGCCTGTTCATAATCTTCCACCCCAAAAGAAGACTAATAAGCTGAGCAACTAACTCAATGGAGCCTGTGATGTAAGGTTCGGCGGCGGTAAGGCTCGCGATGCGCTTATTAGGTACCTACCTAAAGTCTAGCCATTCTCGGCCAACGAAAGAAATTACAGTAAGCTGATCTAAGTATATTCAATATAGTCGACAATATTAGTGAGAGTTCAAAATAATTTTAGGTACTTAAATTTAAACTTTTATTTATGGTTTTGAATGGGCTGTTACCGAAACTTTCATACAAATTCCCCAAAGTGCTTTTTAAGTTTATGTCGCGTAGGTATTGTGTAAATGAACATAACTTTTTTGTTTATCACCCGATTGATATGAAATACACACTAATGTTACGGAAATTAATTCATCAATATATCAGTAAACACATCATTCAAAGAAGGGAAAGAATTTGAGAATGAAATATTAAGTTAAGGTTAATTATTGTACGCTTGAGATACCAACTTTCGAATCCATTTTATTTGCTATTGAGGGGTAGTTTTGAAAAAAGCTTAAATAGAATTCTTACTATGTTAGTAAAGATTACAAATACAAAATTATAAGTATATTACTCTGCACAAAAATATTCTGTACATCAAGTTTCGACACTCAATTTTCAAAGAGTTTCAAAGAAAATTGACATTTAAAGGGTGAATTTCGGGAAATGCTGAAACACGTATTCTTTTATTTTGGTTAGAAAATATTTATACCAAATTTCAAGAAAATCTATTGAAAAAATCCAAGTTTTCCATACAAATTTTCATCGCTCATTTCACACCCTTAAAGTGTGATTTTTAAAATTATCTATAGCCTAAATGTTAGCGAGGACCAATATATATAAAACAAAAAAAGTTTCATCAAAATCCGTCCAGTAGATTTTGCGTGAAAAGCTAACAACAGACAGACAGACAGACAGACAATAATTTCAAAACTTATATTTTTAGCTTCTGTTACTTATAAAAAGACCCGTAGAAGTATTTTTTAAAATTTATATGCAATGTACAGAATTGACCCTGCTTACAGTTTTATTATATGTATAGATAATGGATAGATAATATATATAATATCCGGATTTATTAGTTTGGCTGTAACATATACAATATAAGATGACCACGAGTAGCGTACACCAGATGCTGGACGTCTGGACTCGTATGTATTTTGCTCTAGTATTTTAAAGCAAAATGTATTTTGATTTAGACACTCTCTGAATAGGTATACAGTTTGTTCTTCAACTACAAAGGCAAACTGCGATCGAACTCAGAGCAACCCCGGTCTGGGTCAGCATACAGTTTGGCAATACGCCACTGGGCACGACGCATGCAAGGGCGCTAGTGGCTGGCTACTCAAGCAAATACGCAAAATAAGTGATCAATCTAGAGCACAACGAAGTACGTCTATTTGTAAGGATTCTTACTGGTCACTGCAAACTAAACAAGCACATATTCAAACTAAACCTAAGTTCCACTGCTGTATGCAGATTCTGCAATGGCGAAGAGGAATCCGTCATGCACATCCTCTGCGACTGTGTCGCACTCACCCATAGCAGAACTTGGATACTGGGCAGCAGCCTAGTAACATCTGAAGATGTCAAACTTCCAGGTCTCCAGCGCATCGTATGGTTCCTAACAACAGTTGGCCTTGGGAATCAGATATAAACGAGGGACTAGGCTAGAATAGATAATTTACTGGTAGCAGTGGCCTTAGGGTTGTAGCCTTCCCCACCAACCCAAATAATAATAATAATGAATGTTCCAACTTCCCTCCAAAACAAAATCATCTACTTCAACACCGGAAATCTAGCATGTCTATCTGTCAAAGTGACAGCTATGTACATACAGTATTCTAATCTAGACATAGCTACTCTGCAAATAAGCTAAGTATTGTATGTAATATTAATGTTTTAAAACAGAGCTAAAGTCTTTCTCCGTCTGCACTTTTCTTTAGCTCAGCATTGCCTAAGCACACCCAGAGCAGACTATAAAATAAAGTTAGCTTAGAAATAGTAAAAAACCATACAGTGAATAAATATATTTTCTTTCCTTCCTTCTTTCTTTTTCAATCCAGTTGTATAATAACAAAGATGGAGTCACCTGAAGTTGGGGTCATCCTTGGTGACGAGGCCGACCTCGATCTCGGAGGCCTTGAAGTCGACGGACAGCACCTGGGACAGCACGGCCACGGCCAGCTGCACGGCGTCGTCCGCGGGCAGCGCGCCGCGCTTCTTCAGCTTCTTCTCGAGCAGCGCCGCCGCGTCCGTGGCCTTGGCGCCCGCCGCCGCCGCGCGGTAGGCGCAGTAGTAGCCCGACGGGTCCGTCTTGTACACCAGCGGACCCGCCTCCGCGTCGTACGCGATCAGCATCATGCCTGCACGTGCAACCCACAACCACTTGCGTTAACACTCAACTCAAATAATATCTGTTACTAAACTATTCTTGCTATTTACAATACAACAGAACTTCGTGTAAGTAATGTGAAAACCGAAAAATATGTTCTAAACCATTCAAAATGATTTTCTTTGATGATGAAATTGATAGAGTACAACAGCGAGGTATACTGACTGCATCCGAGCGGGCGCATCTCGGCGTTCTGCGTGTAGACCTGCGAGATGTCGGCGATGCGGCGGCACAGCACGTGCGCCGGGATCTCCGAGCCGTACTTGTACTGCCAGTTTAGCTATGTATAGAGTACATAGAGTACAACAGCGAGGTATACTGACTGCATCCGAGCGGGCGCATCTCGGCGTTCTGCGTGTAGACCTGCGAGATGTCGGCGATGCGGCGGCACAGCACGTGCGCCGGGATCTCCGAGCCGTACTTGTACTGCCAGTTTAGCTATGTATAGAGTACATAGAGTACAACAGCGAGGTATACTGACTGCATCCGAGCGGGCGCATCTCGGCGTTCTGCGTGTAGACCTGCGAGATGTCGGCGATGCGGCGGCACAGCACGTGCGCCGGGATCTCCGAGCCGTACTTGTACTGCCAGTTTAGCTATGTATAGAGTACATAGAGTACAACAGCGAGGTATACTGACTGCATCCGAGCGGGCGCATCTCGGCGTTCTGCGTGTAGACCTGCGAGATGTCGGCGATGCGGCGGCACAGCACGTGCGCCGGGATCTCCGAGCCGTACTTGTACTGCCAGTTTAGCTATGTATAGAGTACATAGAGTACAACAGCGAGGTATACTGACTGCATCCGAGCGGGCGCATCTCGGCGTTCTGCGTGTAGACCTGCGAGATGTCGGCGATGCGGCGGCACAGCACGTGCGCCGGGATCTCCGAGCCGTACTTGTACTGCCAGTTGGCCGCCTCGTAGCGCGCGCGCTGCACTTGAGACTTGCTGTCAGCTGCAACATACAAATTAAAAATTTGTCAAAGTAACTTCATACTCATAGCCGATCAACACGTTTCTTCTATTTTGGGTGCACATAACAAATGCAAAAGCAAGTTCACTAAAACCCAAATAGAAAATAGACATTTTAACTTAACATTAAAATTACTGGCTTTCTGGGAATCAAAACACAGTACCCGACAATCTGGCATGATAAACATCAAATGAATACACTAGTTGATAAAGAAGACTGCATTAAATTTTACATTCTCCAATTATTATCCTAAATCAATTTTTAAATCTGTCATCTCTTTTTATGACAGTTAAAATTTATTCTTATAACCTTAAACACTTTAAGAGTAGTATCAAATCCTAAATTGTATAATATTCTGCTGAGAACACAACCAACAACAACAAAGACAATAAAAGCTGACAAGCATCACGCCAAAAGTAAGAAGGTGATAATTATTATTGCATCTCACCAATCATGCCAGTCATAACGCATCCGATACGGCTGGTGAGTGGGAAGAGGTGGGTGACGGAGGCGGGGTCAAGCAGGCGGTCCGGCACCTTGCGCTGCGCCGCCACCACCGCACTGTCCGCCCCGCGGAGCGCCACCGACGTCAGACCACCTTGGTTGATTGCTTTTAAAGCATATTCTAAAACAATATGAATTAACAATAAGTAAAAAAAATTTATCAAGCCAGCATAAATGCCTTGAAAGGTAATGGAAATACACAGTCCTAGATGGAGATACAGGTATACTTATAACAAAATAAAATATATTATATCTGCTATGAAAATATTATTATTGATATTTTATTTTGCCTCTTAGCTAAGCCAGTCATGCTGAACAAGGAATTGAATAACATTCCATTGATTTATATTATTCAAGGTTAATTAATTACATAGCTCTAATGGGAGTTTGATCACACAAGCTATTAGAAAATGTAGTTAATGTTATGTAATTATTATTTATTTACAGACTTCCAAATCTGGTCTTGGACTACCAAGTCAATTGAGATACTTTTAATGAGCTGTCAAAACGTGACATCCCCATATATTTTGTATGAGAAGATGATAAGTGACGTCACTTATCATATATAGTCAATTGACTTCATTATTATTGATTTCAGTGGTAATAAAAATCCTGTATAAAAAAGAATTAACAATTATATTGCTTTCCAAGCGTGATTTAGTGCAACCTTTTTAAGGTAAGGATTTTGAATTTTTTTGTGCATAGTGTCCAAGACCCTATTGATTATAATTTAGAAAATGTTGCAATACAGGCAAAAGAAGGCGGCTCAGCTTTAGCTGATGTGAGACATCTCACGCAGCACTGTTTTTCAGCTGCACCCTAGGTCACACTATACCAAAGGATGGGCCGTTTCTAGGAGAAAATTAAAAAATAATATTTTTTTGCTGTTTTAAGGCTTAAATTAGATGGATACATGAAGATTAAACTAAAATAAGTATTTTTTGTTATTTTAACTTTCTTTCTCAGATCAATATTTACCGAGATATTATGATTCAAATGCATAACGAGTCTTCATGTAGGTAAGCAAGCATTTTGAAGCTCCGCTATACATGGTCATAAAACAAATCTATCAGGGTGTAATGGCCGAAATATTTGGCCTCCGCTGGAACCGCCCCTTTTTTGCAGGTTACGTTGGTGGATTATTTAAAATCATGCTCCACCCAAGCATAAGAAAGTTAATGGTACCATGTTGACGGAACCCTGCTGAGATGAGGGTTCCTTTTTTGTATAAATTAAAAAAAGTCAAACCTAACCTAACCGATCAAATTCATTTTAAATGACGAGTCCTTTTTGTATTTTTTTTGCTGAGGCCCCCTTCCTCTAATTTATGAAATCACAAAAACTTTTTTCCGCAAAAAAAACTCCTGAACAAAAAAACTTCAATATCTCGGTAAATAAATATTAATCTGAGCCAAAAAATTACACTAACAAAACATGCTTATTTTAACATGTTTTTTATAAGATCCATAAATAAAAATAAGGTGTTATATTGACATAAATTACTCATCTCCGAAATTTGTCTCAGAGCCCTTTAAAATGAGTAATGTTTGAACCTCAATATCTTGGTAAATATCTGAGAAAGAAAGTTAAAATAACAAAACATGCTTATTTTACTTTAATCTTCAGGATTCAATCTAAGTTAAGCCTAAAAACAGCAAAAAAATAGTGTCCTAGAAACGGCCCACCCTTTGCTACAGTCCAACCGCACCCTACCCCTTAGAAGATTTTAGGCGGGTTATTATGGTGCTTGGCTCCCCAGCTACAACCTTATTAGTTCCAGTTTATTTACATTAGAATGTTAAGGACGGTTATAATTAAATATTTAATCCATACTATATAATATTATAAATTCGAAAGTAACTCTGTCTGTCTGCTACTCTTTCACGCTTAAACCACTGAACCGATTTTGATGAAATTTGGCATAAACATAGAAAGGACGTTGAGAAAGAACATAGGCTACTTTTTGCCGCGTGAAAATATCTCATTCCCACGGGAAGCAAATGGAATGAATGAAATGCGCCGTGTACTGTTATAAATACACTACATGTTATTACTTACTTCATTCACGTCCATTATCATATTTTATAACTTATATTCTGTTGTTTTATTCTTATACTTTACTTTTCCTTTAATATTTCTTTACAAAATTATTGAATTTCGGTGTTTGTTTATTTATATTTTCACGCAGCTATCAAAATTGTCATGTCTGACTTTTATGTTACTTATTTTTTTAATTCATTTTTAAGGCATTGTATAAAAATCTTTTTAGCCATTCAATATTAAATGAAAAGAAAATTTATGTTTCTTATTTCATTTCATAGATTAATATAGTATAGTATTGTCTTTGGCTTAAGTCCAGGGAAGGTTTAAACGGTGAGAACGGTGAAGAATTTTTTATTTGACAGTAACATAAAAACCCTTTGAGATGATAAAGAAACTAATCCTCTTACAAAACTTTTAAGGCAGGACAACGTCTGCGGGATCCACTAGTGTAGATATACGTAATGTTTTTACTATTCTATTCCTGCGCTTTAATTGAAGTTTTAGATGATAATTCTTTTACTTGACCAATTTGTTCCATGTCTAAGAGCCACTTGGTGGACAACACACGTATTTTTGCGGTGGGCTGGACACATCACATGCAAAAAGGAAGCTAAGATGTAACGTACTAAGGTATCATCCTATGAGTTAACATACAGAGTAAAGGAAACATTGCAATGTGCCGGTTCAATATAGTTTAGGATAAAGACAGTGGTTTAGAATTTAATACAACGATCAAGGGAATGACAAATAAGTTTTGAATAACCTACCGACTTGGTAGAGCCTGCCTTCAGGTGAGAAAATAGTTATGTGTCTGTCAAATCCTGCACTACTTTCTCGAGCCATATTTTAGTTTTTTATACAATATTATGGAAAATCAACAGAGTTTCATAAAAATCTTATTTATTATACGAACATTGACAGTCGCTACTAGGATTTGATTTGACAGAATGACAGACAAAAATCGCATCGCTTCATTTTTCATTTTCAATTATCATCAGCTAGTTTTCTTTTACAGAGTGGTATATAATTTTATTTAAACCAATAAACGTTCAGTTTATATACAAACTACCAATCAAAACTCGTGAAATTTTAATACCATAGACAACACCTTACTACTATGTTTTCTTTTGCCGTTACCATAAGAATGTTACACTAATAAAAATGGGTTGGTTTAAAATAACATAAAAGTACATAAGATAAACAGACGAAAATTAAGAATGAATAAATAGCTACCAATGTGTCATACTAAAGGAATTATTTAAATATCTGCCGAGAATTGGTACCATGTTTGTCTATGGTAAACTCATATTTATTTCAATTTGTTGATTATCTGTCAATCAGTAGATGTCTGTGTGGTGTGGAGAGAGGTTGTGTTGTGTTTCAGTTTAATTTGAAATTATTTTTGCGGTTTTCGTTGATATTCATCCTTGTTTAATATGAAACACTAGTACTCATAAAGACAGTCGTAAAAGAAACCAAGTTTTAGTCATAATTTGAATTTATAAGTTATTTTTTCTTACAATAACAATGCAAGAAACCGTTACGAATACAAACGAGAGGAAATCCCTGTTTTCCTCGTTTTTGGACGTCCTGGAAGCCCGCGAAAAGCAGGCTCAGGCCGATCGCCAGCTGCAGGAAGAAAAGTATCAGCGGAGAGCACAGAGGATATATGACTTTCACGGTAAGCCCACTAATTGAATTGTAAATATAAACATAAACACTGCACAGACTGCACTCGAGTCTGACAAAAATAGCTTGATTTTTTTAAATGACAGTACAATTGTATAACTCCTACATCATGTATAAAAATATCATGAGAGCAGCATCTTCCTAGAAAAAAATGATAAAATGAGGACAACATAGGTAGGTACCTATTGTATTAAAATTATAATGGGAATTAAACATAAAGACAAATTTCAAAAGATAATAAAAAACCTGTGTAACTAACTTAGAGCATCAAAGTTACTGACTCACCCTTCAGGAGAGATGGCATAGCGCCTTGCTTTGATACATAATTTTTGTGCCAAATCTGGTGCGGGGAAAGAACGCACACATTTTAATTTTGTCACACATTCACAAATATTCTATCATTGCTACAGACGCACACATTTCTAAATATGTCAATTTCAATTAACAACTTCATTTTCTATGCACCGTCAACACTGACACCAACACACACTGACACACTAGTTGTATAACTAGAAGGCACATTGTGCATGCACGTTGGGACGAGAGGTTAGCTCGTAAAGGCCATTCCTCTGACGGGTGTCATACCTGTCAATCCTTGATGCTTTAAGGTAACTAATGAAAAAAATTAGAATGATAAACACTAACTTGCAATCTGCAAATATTTGCAAATAATTACTGTTGAGAGTCTTTAAATTTTTTAGACTTAAAGAAATTCAATAAATTCTGTACAATATAAAAAATACTGATCAAAATTATTCTACTGAAATAATTTTAATCAACTAATATTTGAGAGTTCCTCTTGATTTCTCTGGGATCCTGTCATCTAATTTGGATTTGGTGATATTGAGACCACCTCAGATGTATAAGGTTTCAAGTAAAAAAATAATGAAAATCTGTCCGCAAGACATACAGCTCCTCCTCCTCCTTTTTGGAAGCCTGTAAAAATAGTGCCTACAACACTCTCCCCGCACTGGTGGAAGATTTTAGTACATTTTTTTAAAGGTGTTTGGTGTAAATAGCTGCAGCACAGAGACATCTACATGATACCTCAAGCCAGACTCATTGTCTACAGTTGCAGATGCACCTTTCCACCGAAACACTATCAAATTGCTGAATCGTAACTGGGTGCAGCACTTTTAATTCCCCATTTGAACCATGAAAGTTCTGGCTGCAACCCATTTTGTGTCCCAGAACTGGGCACCAGTCTCATAAGCTTCAAGCCTCTCCAACAATGGGGTTTGGAGAGGCTTGAAGCTTATGACACCATGCTGTTCTAATGTGGGTTCGTGGAAAAGCTAGTTAGGGGCCAACCCATTGTAGTATTGCACCCACATAACATCTGAAATTTTTGCGACTAGCTGTCACCCATCTTACACACCACTGTGACCATTTTTAATATAATGATAATATAATAAATTCTATTTTAATGATGATCTTGATGAAGAAATTCTGTCTTGATTAAATTCTCCCTTCCATAAAAATACACGAAAGTTCTACCATCTATAAAACTGCCTATGAAATCCTCTATAAATCCATTGTCCCCAGATCGGCAACAGCGCGAGGCGGTGGAGCTACGGCGGTGCCTGGACTACGTGTCGCAGCACGCGCATGTGTTGGAGAGCGTGCTGCGCGGCGCCGGCGGCGGCGAGGGCGTGCCGCTGTCCGCCGCGCTCGTGAGGCAGGCCGCCGCGCTGCAGCGCTGCATGGCTCAGTGCGTTGCTAACGCCGCGCGCATCCGCACTCTGCTCACAGCCGCCCACCAACCGCAGATGGACAATATGCTCGCCAAAATGGTAAGTGGTCCACCCTCCCTCAGCTGGACATCGGTGGAGAAGTAGCCAACACCTTGCTACTAATAAATTGTAGTAATGTTACATGCTCTTCGCATGTAACATGAGGTTTAAAGTGGCTTCAGCACATGAA
Source organism: Pyrgus malvae (assembly GCA_911387765.1). Classification (NCBI taxonomy): domain Eukaryota; kingdom Metazoa; phylum Arthropoda; class Insecta; order Lepidoptera; family Hesperiidae; genus Pyrgus; species Pyrgus malvae. Next base: position 473,336 of record OU426960.1, on the reverse strand, counting down.
CATCTGCATCCAACGTAGCATAAAGGTAACGAGATTGTGAGTTGTGAGCAGCTCCTGCAGGAACATCCCTGCTCAACCAAGGTTTGAGTTATGTATGTGATAGAAATTGCATGATTCGACTCGTAAAATGTGCACCCGATATTGCTTTGATTCAAATGTGTTTGAAAAGTGTTTGTGAATAGGTCGTGTTACGCGAGGCGACAATTGACCATCAGGCTGCTTCTTCATACAGCATCCGACATGACTCGATCTTGCCTGATGAAAAATTAGTATGCACTACATATTCTAGTTCGTTTCATAAAATAACCTTCAGCTGAACTCTGGATCAGAAGTAACCATCCATACACCAATGGAAAGCTCACTCTAGGTGACTCTATCACAAGGCTGCTCAAACTTTTTAACAGTCGGGCCAAATTATGGATTCAGACGTTCACGACGGGCCGCTGACAATACCTATTTATTTATTTTTTACATAATTAAGACCTGAAAAAACCTTTTCACATACAAATGTTGATCCAAAACTACCTAAAAACTGTAACGCGAGGTCAATTATTGCTGGAAATTTTACTTTTGGTACCAATTTACAGAATTATGCAAAATCTTCTGACTTTTCGATTTGATGCGCATTTCAAAATCGATTTGCGCGGGCCAAATAAAATTATTTCACGGACCACATTGTGGGCCCGCGCGCCTGGGGTTGCGCACCCTTACTTGGGGTCTACCATGATCGTTCACTTTCGTTTTAATTTAACTACTATTACTTTCCAACCAGGTCTTTCCAGAATCCGCAACATTCGAAAATTTCTTGGTTCTTGATAATATTTTACAGCTCAAATCGGAAAATTAAAATCTCTCTATTTCCTACCTGTAATGAAACAACTGATCATCGAATTATTATAATTATACTTTTAAATAGAGGTCCATGAAATTAAATACTAAAATCGTAAGAACGATTCGCCAATCAATGGCTGCAACCCTTTTTGCGTCCCACTGCTGAATACGGGTCTGCCCCCTCAATTGGGAAGGCCTGGAGCTTACGCCAACACGTTGCTCCAATGTGAGTAGGTGGAGGAATGTGAATCGACATTATCTGTTTGAGCTATTTGTGAGGTATTATCAGATTTTTCAGGGCTAGTTTTCAAATGAGGAAAAGTTTTCAAAAGTATGTAGGTAATTTTAATTTTACATTTTCGAATAATTGTATCAAAACACAAAATTCTTAAAGTTCCATAAATAAAGACGTATCGTTTTGCTTCTTTTGCAAAACTTTTTAATGAAATAAATAGGTTAGTTGTAAAGTAATGTTAACCACGTTCAGTTACGAGTATCAATTTTCTCTTTAGGTCACGTAGATTGGCACGTTTGCATGGCAAATAAGCTTCTCAAATATTGGAAGTAGGTAGAGAATCTTCGGAGAGGTGAAAATTAATGTCTACACGTCTACATATGGTAAAATATTTATGGGTTGTAGTTATGTGGCGGCAAGGTGAGCAAGGTCGCTGACAGCGTGTGATCAGGTGGCCGGTTTCGGTGCGAACATTTCATTGATACGGCCACATTCAATAAAAAGTCTTCAAAACCCAAATTTGACGTAGGTACCTACCTACACGATCAATCAATACTTTTCATTTGACACACTTTGTAATTATACCTTGTGGCATTAAGATTGTGCTTTCTAAATCGCAATCCTCTTAATCGCAACCTACATAAATAACTAAGCAAGCTCTAAAATATCTCTATTGTTTTCCTTGAAAGCAAGTTTCGGTTTCCTTGTGGATTTTCACAAAATAGGGCACTTTGAACACTTGTGTTTTCACTGGGCAAGCGTCTTTTGTCGTACTTATGCACGTTACATCATATCTGGCAGCGATTTTGTGGTTGAAGTTGTGGTCGGACATTGCATAAACCTCATACCAGAACGTTTAGAAAACATAACAGGAAAATCTAATTTCTCTCTAAGATAGCTAAGAGTCAAAAAATATACTTAAATATATAAATTGACACAATGCATAAAATCCTCTATTTGCAAATTGCTTCTGAATTCCTTAAGCTCTACACATCTATTTTATCCTGCGATTCATTTTGTTTACATTATCATTATAGTTAGTCCATCCTACGAGTATGTCAGGTTTTGCACCTTGGTTCCTTAGTATTGCAAGAGTCTATTGTAACAACTCTGTAGATTTGAGCAAAAATTTATGGAGCACGTAAACAATAAAATCAGAACGGCTTACATCAAACTTAAAACACTATATAAAATTAGAGCCTACTTAAAGGATGATATCCGGTTACTGCTATGTGACTCACTCGTGCTGTCACAGTTCAACTATTGCAGTTCAGTATTTGGGCCAAAGTTAACCTCAAATACCGAAAGGGCAATACAACGGGTGCAAAATGCCTGCATACGATTTTGCTATGACGTACCACGGAGAGAATACATAACACCATACCTAAATAAAAAAGGTATCTTAAATATGAGCGCTAGAAGAGAGTTGCACTATGCCTCCTTAATTAAAAGAGTAATCTGGAGTAAAAAGCCAGAGTATTTATTTGAAAAGCTAAATTGGATGAAAGACATATCACACAGGAACCTTCGCTCAAATAAAATCACTCTCTTGCAGACACCCGCACACAAAACAAGTCGATATAGGAGTTGTTTTAAATTTTCAGCAGCAAAAATTTGGAACGATTTGCCACCGCCCATGAGAGAACCTGCGGAGTCAATTGTAAGCTTCAAAGCAAAGTACAAGAGAGCTTTATTAAGAAAACAACTCGCTGCTGAAGATTTAAAACACGCCTATTCCAAATGCCTGGACCTGAGAAAATTCTTTTGACACACACACACACACACACACACACACACACACACACACACACGCACGCACATATTGCAATTATGATGAATTGTAAAAAAAATATGATTCTTTAACCTGTAACTGTTCTTTGACTCGTGTTTATATGTATTTTAGGTTTTAAAATTTTTGGAATTTGTTTGTGATACGTAAAACATAATTATTGTATTTAATAAAAAGGGGGAATAATACATTTATAACTCCTACAATCCATCTCTGGGAGCAGGGTGTGACTGAAAACCAGCGCGGCGCGGGACCAAGTTCCTGCGTCGGAAAAGCTGAGTCACACCCTTTTGCCTAAACTAATTTAATTTGTAAAAAAAAATTTTTCAGAGAACTACTGTACAGTTCTCTGAAATCTAGGATGCAATGAGCCTTTGTTTTTGGTTCATTCTTACCTATCATCGTTATCATCATAGTTACAATTATCATCCGATATTATCGGACTTCCTGGCAGGGGATATAACTGAAAATAATACTTTTTTGTTATTCTGCATCTTTACAATCTTTCCATAATATTTTTATTATTAGTTTTGGTAAAAGCAAGAATTTTAATTCTTTGCAGGAGAAATGTTTAAATAAGGAATTTTGGAACTCCCAATCCTATCCTCCTTATCCTAATGAGAGTAAAGAGTTATTGTTGTAAATCGGCGGCGAATACTTGTTTACTCCCGCATAACATCTAAGGGACAAGGGTGTGACTGAAAAACAGCGCTGAGCGGGATCTCGGTCCTGTGTCAGCAAAGGCTGAGTCACATCCTTTTGCCTTCCATTCATTCATTTTATTCATTGTTAATATTCATTGTTTGTCTAAGGCAATTAATGATATTTATTATTATTATTAAGTTTGGCGGGGTGGCTTTTAAATTAAAGTCTTGGTTCTGGCCGCCCACGTGAAGTGCTGCTGGCGCCCACTACTTTACGTATTGAAATGGTCGTCAACTGTCATCATTACACAAGTGGCGAGTGAGTGTAATCTTCAACGTTGCAACACAAGTAAGAGATGTACGAGTGGTTTTCCGGCATTTACCAGCTAATGCGAGGCGTACTAAGTGCCTTTCAGCGCGTGAACCGCACGATTGCCCCCACGGTCTCACCTCGCGTGCCGCCGAACCGCCGGCGCTCTCCAAATTACAGGCCACTTTCAGTTTCCAGCTCAAACACATTTTAATGCCAATGACCGATTAATGACTCGTTATGATCGAGCATTGTCCGCGGCAATGTTTGATTTAAACTGCAACACTTAACTTAATTTTAGGCCAAGCGGAACCGGGTGTCGTTTGCCTCAATTAAACTGCCGGATTATCTTATAAGTCATGAATGTTGTTCAGTTGTTACGTAATTTACTTAGCATCCACTGTCTACTCGAAAGCGTGGTGCAAGAGAGGAACAACATCTTTAATTGGCAAAGGAGTGTAAAGGACCTAGGCGACGACATGCGCAAAGGACTCTCGGTGAACTCTGTGAAGATTTCTTGCCAAGCTGCTAATAAGCGTTTAATTACGTTTTTAGTTCTTGCATAGTTCTACAATTCATCTTACAACCATTCATCGCTTCTTATAATATATCAAGGCAAGTGCTAAAATATCTCAGAGTTATAATAGGAATAGGCTCTTTTGTTGAATGTTTCCCACGGATTAAATGATGCAAGCGGGAGACCGTTCAAGGAATTTGTTTTTATTTAATGATTGCTGTTGCAGAGACTCATTGTTCTTTAATGCTCTCACTATTTTTTCGTTTCAAATAGAGACTAAATAGCTACACAGAGAATTTCCTCAATATCTCTTTAAAATTATATTATGATCGAAGTCTGTCGCCTGCTACTGGTTGCTACGCTGTAAGTAGTTTTTATTGGGAGCGTTGTTGAAGAAGGGCTCTGGTTCTTCTTTCTTAAATAGGCTGGATGTAAACTCCAGTTTATGACTGTGATAAACACTACTTTGATCATAGAAATTTTTTAGCGTATTAATATTCATCTCCTCGTTTGTATTTATAAAGAATTCTAATTCTTATTCCATTTTTTCTACTATTTACAATTTTTAACTTGGAAAATGTAATATGTCTGTTCTTAAGTAATTACATCGCTTGTCTGTAAATATGGTGATAAAAAAATGTATTCTTGTTCATAACCTTCACTGCGATTTGAATCACGATAATAATATGGATACGCTATTATCTAGTTATAGCTATGACGCTAATCTATTGGCTTTGCGCATTCAAACTGTTCGTTGATTACGAGAACAACTAGAAAGGTCAATGTAGACAACGCTGACCAGGCAAGCATATTGCAACATCTGCAATTCTGATGTCTAAGCATTCTAGTATCTTTAGTAAAATTAGAGTTTTTGAAACAGATCATAACGTGGAGCTACGTTATGATCTGTTTCAAAATTGGAGAAGTTAGACAAAAGCGGATTAGTTTCGGAAAATTCGATCGTTAGTGCCTCTCTGAGAAAACTTCATGTTTTTAAGGAATAAAGTTCGGAATAAATCATGCAAAGAATACGAACAGCCTCCTTAAAAAGATTCATTGTTTCTCCTGCTGAAAATGAATTATTCCGGCACAGCTTGCGCTGCCTTCGGTGGTCGTAAAAAACAGGCATCGGTTCAACAATCTTACAAACACGAATTGGATTCGCAGTACAGAAAAAAATCAGTACAGAGCTTTTTGTTATTATAAGCTGGGGTATGGAAGCTAGATTTAACAGCCTTTATTAGTGGCCGTGCACCATTTGTCATCGTTACGAGCTTTGACCTTGTCGAAGGTTGACTGCTCCATCGTGGCAGTGTGGTGGCAGCGGCAAAGTTCATCAAACTTCATACTCGTAGCCTTGCCCCCAAGAGTAGCTGGGATCATTAGCTAAGTGTTAAAATTAATTAACTTATACTAAGAATGCTAAATTCGAAATACATATTTGTGGTCATAAATACATCGAATACAAAACTACATTCTTATATTTCTATAACTAGGAATCCGGTTTATTTTGTTTATGAACTTGTTAATTTAGCTAGAGAATACGTAGCTAGATCTTCTAGCATTATTTTATACACAACGACTAAATGCTATTGGGGAACATAGCCTTTTCCTAAGGAGGTATGGAGCCCTTAATTGGAGAAGTAGTACTTCCTTCAGCAGTCAGCTCTCTGCGGATTGATAGGGATTCTGGTTAGTTGCTGCATCGATGGTAGATGTTTTAAACCGCTCATAAGGTTTCTTACAATTGCTCTCTTTTGCTAACATCGGAGGCTAACTACTCAACGTTCTTTCCGATGCAAACTCGTCTTGGGAGTTTGCATCTTCCAAAAGCTGTCACCAAATCTCGCCTATAATTGTTATGGCTAAGCAACTCGATTGCTTGTGCTCTACTTTCGGTTGGTGTTCGTGCTCTCTTACAAACTTTATAATTCATTATAACTCATAAGTACTCGACACCGATTTCGTAGTTATAAACGAGTAATTTTTGTGAGCGTAAACACCTGAATATTTCCGGTGGGCAGTCAAGGGCTCAGTAATTATGTCGCCCTAATGAGAACGTAGCATTCGTACTACTTCCTTTACCCCGCTAATGTATCGTTTGACTTTACTTCAAGGAAAAGTTTTGCGTTTCCCTATATCACTTATTACCGCATATTTTCATAAATGCAATAACTGGACTAATTGCATGAATGTGAACCGAGCAAATGTACTAGCTGACATAATTTAACATTAGTGTAACGTTGGACGACATCCAAACAGTTTTCATTAAAGCGGGACCTGGCGAGGGTCGGGGCCAGATGGCCCCTGATCAGCTCGTAAATAATAACTTGACGAACATCGATGACGCCCATCCTTGACGAATCAAAGCAGGACGCGAATAGATCATGACAACGAACTGTTAATGTTTCTTTAGTTCCGTCTCGCATTTACTGAGTACACAACATTACAGGATAAGATTTACACAGCAAGCGACAAAATTACATTCGTGTCGTATTCGAGATATTTAGAGAACCTCTTTCTCTAAAACAATAACTTTGAATGGTTGCCTTTTCGATCCCGCACCATTAGGAAACGGAAGGAATATTGCGAAATATGAAGACGGTTACTTTTCCGTACACTTTTCCTATGTATTAGTCGAGGTCAAGTTAAGGGAAACTTCCCCTCATATATTGGGGGCACATGTGTGCTTGTTCCGAAGGCCGTCGCTAAATAGACCATGCTCTGAATCGCCATTTTAAAACATTTGCGCTTGTTTAACGTGCGCCAAATTGCCGTTTAAAACGAGTGCAGTAATTAATTATGAGCGCCAATTCAATTGTAGAACAATTTTGGAAGCTATTAAATATTTGTATAGAGGAATAGAAATCCTCTATTATAATATTCTGTCTTCAGCAACTGAAGAAAGAGGCCTTAGGTCAAACATACTTTTTTATTTGGTCTGAGGAATAGGCATGTCGATGGGGCCGATGTTTTGGTTTTTCTATTTATTCTTCTATTCTTTTAATAGTTCTTATAATGTTTGGGTACCTACGTCCCCAAACATTATAAGGAATACAAAATAGCGAATACTCGTTATTTTGTATTCCTCCTATTTTTTTCCGTAAAGTTTCTTATAAGATTTGTAAATTAAGTTTTAAAGTAAGATTTCCACTGTTGCCTTGCGGCGCAGTCTAGCCTTAGCTTAGAGTTCAACTCCCGAGCCGCGAAACCGCCTCGAAACCCGTTTATAAATGTTACACGGTTATACCTATGCTGCTATACTTCATAAGCAGCTTTTACTCGGATGGCTGCCCTGCGGGCTCAGGTAACCCATGAGATATATTTTCTTCATCGTTATACATTACGCCGTCAAAAGCCTCGTGTGGAGAGATAACGATTTCGAGCAGGCAATGGACAGCAAAGTCTACGACCGTACTACGTCTTGTAGGGCTATCTATTACTTGTACTCGTATATTAAGTTAGCTGTTTACCGGTTACTTCCTACCAAGCGTGTCTTGTGCAGCCGTGATTAAAAATAGGGCTGTAGCAAATGCATTCTCTAATAGCTGGAAAGTAAAGATGTTTATCTGAAAAGTACCTAAGTGTGAACAAATGTGGTTGGTTATTTGAAACCTTCGTTGATACGAGTAGCATTTTTAAAATATAAAATTTCCGTTACAAGTGTGACTTTATGCGTAATCCGATTGAAAACCCCTCAAAATCTACCGTTACATTAAATAGACAATGAACCAAATCCGAAGTTCCCACGCTTTGCTGGCTATGATTAATGGCTTTTATCAGTATCACTGATCATTACTTCAATTTGTTATCGACGATCGTAATTAGCAAACTTCCACGTCCTTATAAATCACAGCTTTGAGCTTTTCGCTCGCTTTGGTATTTTAAAGGCGAATTGTTAATTACAATTGATCAGAAACTAACTAGGTTTAACTTCCTTTTCTTGAAAAGTATTTCCCTTGTCAATTCTTAAGTTTGTAGAGGAATAGCATGGTTACGTTAATTTTGTGTATTCCGAGAGGTGAGATGTTGTTGGAGTTCAAGACAACGTTGACTGTCCTCCAGCCCTGGGGCGCTTCGCGACGGGCGGGTACGGCGGGTGCCCACCGCCGCCCTCATTTTCACCTTGATTTCTCAGAAAGTCGGAACACTCATTCTCCCTCTACATTTAGCCTTGCTCAGTATGTCCCTACGATAAACATGCTTCTTAGATAAAAAATATAGGCAAAAATCTGTATAAGCATCCTTCTACACTGAGTATTCCTCCCTTAACCAGCATCCTTTATTAATGTTCAACTGCTTACCTCTCTCTAGTGTTGAGGTGCTCTAACGTACGTCTAAAGTACTGGTAACTGTGTAGTATTTTGTTTCTTCCTGGACGTGCATTTGCATTGCATCACGAAGTCTTCCTTCGCCGGGGAGCAAATTCATGTAATAAAAAGAACTTGGAGGCTTACATTAATTGTTTTCATTTTGTTTTCGAAATCCACCTACTGATAATATAGCCCTTCTTCTATGACTATCGTCTAGTTTTGGGTTTGGCTTTAAATTCTGCCAGATTAAAAACTTAAATTTTACTGAACGGTTAGTTAGTTAATATAGAAGCAGAAAATTGCAGATCAATCTTACTTCATGTTTCATGATGATTGATCTGTTAAACATTTCAATCAATAACTATTATCTTGTTGTCTAGAGATACATACAGCGATACGGAATCATCAATAATCGGTACTCATAGATAGCGTACATCAAGACTGACTCCATTATTACAGTGTGTGTACTGTTGTATGTAGTTCACCTCTGTTTTGTCGACATAGTAATAATTAGGTAGATACTCCATGGGGAGGCGCACGGATTGACCGAATTCCCAACTAAAAGGGCTCGTGACACCTGTATTGCACTTAAATAGTTGGCCTTAATCGACGACCCGTTTAATCTATTATTATCTTAATTGCCTTTGATAATAACAATTGAAAAATTATACATTATATTATTACGAAGATTGATTACTATTGTTATACAATAATTTTCTTTCTCCATAATTGTGCCAGATCACTAGTAATTTACTGCAACAAAACACTGACGATACTAGACGTTGTCATCATATTCGTCATAATCAGATTAATGGATCCACATAAATTACCAAAATTCTCATTTTCTTTCCGAATATCCGAGGAAACAAGTCCTTCTCTGTTACATCTATCTGATAAATCCTATCTTAATCTGACAGCCTCCGTTGCGTAGTGGGTGATGAGCCGACTGCGAAGCGTGAGGTCGTGGGTTCGATTCCCACCCAGTACTTGTGTGATGAACATGACTATTTTTTCTGTGTCTGGGTGTTAATTTATCTATTTAAGTATGTATTTAGAATTATATAAGTATGTTTATCAGCTTTCTGATTACCATACCATATTACAAGTTCTGCTTAGTTTGGAATCAGATGGTATTGTGTGAATTGTCCAAAGATATAAATAGAACATTTTTATTTACAAATCCTTTTATGTTATCACTATCATACGTCAAGTGTGGCTTTAGGAAGCAATGCTGGCTGATTGATTTTGAAAACTATTGCTATTACGGTCGTTTCGGAAAATGCGCTTACACTACGCGCTACACCTCGTACCGGAAAATGTCAAATCTTGAAGTTTCGCGGCTACATGCGTTTAAAAAAAACAAACAAAAGACGCGCGAATGCGCCGAAAAATACGCTGGTGTGAATGAATACGCATATTTGTTTCAGTTTAAAAGAACGACCTGAACGAACTGTACCTACGTACAGTTCGGGTAATTTTGAACATTTTTTACATTATTTGTATTATTAAAACTGATTTCTATTTATGACACCTTTATTTTATTGAATGAATAGTGTCCTTTTGAGTTGGTTTTTCTGTCTAACAAAATAAATTTGCGGAAGAAACAACAGAACTACCCATAATTTCCCCTAAAACTCGAATTCAAAGTTATCATGAGTTTTGGGTAACTTTGAATATTTTTTTTAGAATTTAAAAAACCTTAATATTTTAGGGTTTAGGTAAAACAAAAATAATGTATTATTAAATTTAAAAACCTTATCTATAAAAATGACATCTACACTAACGTAAAAAAGTAACAAATAGCTTGGTTTTGCCATATGAATCAAAGTGGACTAGTTTACGATTCCAAATCAGAGCTCAAAAACTTCCAGCAACTTCACCACTGAAAAGGCGGGAATTTTCAGAATTATGGCATTGACAGTTTATTTCTTTAATTTTCATTTGGTACAAAAACATTTTAGCAATCCATTTAACACAGTTATTATATTGAAATATCAAAAAGTTTCGATGTAATAAATTGTTAAATCTTTTTTCCAACTTTGTTCAAAATTAAACGTCAATTCAAAGTTACCCGTAATGACTGTATTGCTACTGGATATGAAAGAAAAAAAGAGAGAATGGCGCCCACATTTCCTTTTAAATAAATGTGTGTTTCAATTCATAATGTCTCTATCACGAATGATAGCTGGCGGATACAGTTCTTAACCCATTTTTGACGAAGGAAAGTAGAAAATTGCGGTGTGGTTCTATTCATCACAATTTGTCGCCTCGTGGGCGGACGTGAGTGCGCACTCTTCTTCTGTTCCGTATTGTACTACTTGCTTTGACACCCAATCACTTTCTTCCTTACACTTTGATTTGGATGCTTTTTGCGTCCCACTGCTGAGCATCGGTAGGTATAACAATTTGGTAGATCAGAAGCTCATTTCACAATGTTATACAATACCAACTTGCCGTATGAATTTTTGAGATAGCTCAAAAGGACTTTGAAAGGCTTAGTGGCTGCATAAACCTGCAATGCAAAGCATGGAAATGTCCATAGAGTTATATGCTATAAACGCTGTTGCTTGGTCTTTATATTGATTAGTTTCTATAGCAACCATGGCTTCAATTGGATTATCACATTGTTAAAGCAATATTTCATTGAATATTTATCCGCCTTAACGACTTTGACCAAGAAAAAAACCAAAAAACTCATAATAATAATTCATAGCATACAGGGTCAACAAACGAAAAAAATGTTTACCTATCGTAGACTCATTGTTGGGACTGTGATTATCATGGGCTCCACAAAAAAGAATACAAAAGCCTGTTAGGCTAATTATTACTTAAACTCAAACAGTTTGAATACAAAAATCATTATTGTCTTTGTTGTATCGCGTTGGCGACGCTGGGTCACAGAGAAGACCATTAGCCGTGAATCAGGCTTGACCTCGATTCACAAAGGATTGAACCAGTGTAGTGTAAATAACGCCCCATTATAGTGGTATAAAACAACCTAAAGTTACACCTCGTTCAGACATCGACCTTACCCGGGTCGCTTAAATAGATGAATCTCTTTGTCATATATAAATGTTATTCTCATGGACATTAAATGGCTCTCAAATTTTTGGACGCATTTTTTCATGCCTTATTTTTTATTTATTTATCTTTTTCTAGATCAGTAATTTCACTCACCAATCCACCAATCCGCACTTGGCCAGCGTGGTGGACTATGGCCTAAATCCCTCTCAATTGTGTGAGAAGGAGACCTGTGCCCAGCAGTGGGACATAAAAAAAAGGTTGAAAAAAAATTTCACTCAACAATATTTAGTTTTTCCGACTATAAAATTACTTATTGCAAAATGTTATTTTGGACAACAGTGTGTTATCTGACTGTATTTTTTATGAAAACTGAAGAGACTAGGTACTTAGATGTAGTCGAAAACGTAGATTTGGTGGCATCCATTTGCACACCTGCTTCTATCGTACAGCAAATTTGCGTTTCATTAAAGACCATCTGTTTCGGGAAAGCAGCACATTTTTGATGTAAGTAGATGAGAACGAGCTGCGATAACTTAACACTACCTTCCAATCTCATTTGTAAGCATTGCGCCGGACGCACGGTGTGTTATCGAGAACAGAGTAAGGCCTCTCAGCCTCGCTCGGTCTTCGGCCCCGGATCTGCAAAGCCTGCAAAAACTACCATGACATATTACCACTCGTTACTGAGATGAATGGACCGGTGTTTCTTACGCGGCTTTGATGATCAGCCACGCAACGTATTATTTTCTGCGGTCGGCATTGGAGTACCGTATGTCGGATTACGCTGTATGTAAGCTTATATGTTTTGTAGGTACATAAGACAAACGCATCACCAATCCTCTTAATCAACTTATCCAATAGATAAGCATATAGTAGCGTTATTGTTATTACTCCACTTAGATATGACTTATCAGATCAGGTACAACAATAACAAACTCGTTAAAGAAAGGACCTACTGACCGATAAAATGATTATTCCTTTCGAGGATAATCCCCAATAGTGCTCAAAACATTCAGTAAATAACTTTGACACGGATTTTGAGGCGCCAACAGTTATGTGTCATAAGATAAGGCACTCGTCTAGTTTATCAGCAAGGATGGTTTTGCCTCAGCAGGGGGTAGCGTGAACCAGTTACCAACACGGCGTCTGCGATGAAATTACACGGCAGCTCAATTAAGCGACTGGTCAGTTGCCCGGGCAATTATAGCGTTAAAGCATTAATGTATTTACAAGCATTAGCCGGGCGACGGCGGGGCGAGAGTGCGAGAAGACCGTCTGATTGATCGTCGACTTATGCGACATGCGATAGGGGTCATCGAGGAAGTGCACATAATTAGCTGCAACGAGGGGTCTGCCAGCTTCGTCGCTGCCGTCGAAGGGGCACTGATTGGATCGAATGACAGATTGAAGGACAACCAATTGAAATGATTCATGATCTGATATGACAATAAAAGGAGAATATACATAATTTGCATGTTTATTCTCGTTAATATCTAGCCAATTTGGCATCTAAGTAGTTTAGTTCTTCACTGCGGGGTAAGCACGTGTTTGAATTGAATCATCCACGGCTCAAGGTTGACTGACATGCTAGAACCGCCCTGCTTGCGAAGAGACACAGGATATCTGGATATCTTTGCAAATTCTACGACTCGTGAAATATTTCGACGACCTTCTAGCTGAGGTATCTCATGACAAGTTGTTCTTCAATGAATCCTAGGATTGCCTGCATTAGTAGATAGAATGGGTCTACCTGTTTGTTAGGCTTCATGTTTCAAAAAATATCCTGTAAACTGTATATCCCTTTACAGAACTAAAACTCTTTGACAACGAATATGGAACGCTTATATTGCAGGTACAACAATTTTGTAAAGGCAGTAGATGAATAGTAAAGAAGATCCCAATCACACTATATAAGCGCAAATATTTGAAAAATGCATGAGATCAGAGGATAAATGAATTCGTAATTTCGTCGTTTCTTGTGAATTATTCAGAGAGACTACCGATTATTTCTGTGAGTGATGTGCGATCAGTTAGAGCGATGTTGCTCACACTCATATATATCGACATTTACTCATAAATTTATGTTGTGTTGTTTGAGCCTTTGGACGTAACAAGTAAGTTAAATTCGCTTAATATGGTGGCTGATAGCTGACCATGATACTTGATTAAACAATGCGAAAACTTACAAAGTATGAGTCAATTGTACTGAGACTGTGGGAAATTAAAATAATAATTATTTCAACTCTAAAATACTTTAGCACGTTTCAAGTCAAGTAAGTACTAACCTTTTGTTTCACTTGGAATAAATTGCAAGAAATTTAAGACGGAGAAAGGTGACCTAAAACATTTTGAGGCTACGACGTATGAAATTACTTTCAATCCAATATAATTGTTCATATGCCAATATCTATGTTCATTATACTGGTATGTATACGTACAAGCAGACAATAAAGAGATTTTTATAGTTATTATCACATCATTACTTATAAGGGTGTTCCTTGCGGGGGTGCTCTCCCGGGGCTAAGTCGACGACCGTCTGCCCACCCTCACCAGACTTTAAACTATAAAGCGGCAGTAGGTAAGTACTCCCGCTGGCAATATTTCATTTCTGTCTCGTTACTGCATTGTTTGAATTCCATTTGAGTTCGCCAACTGTAATGCGTCTGCTCCTTTGTTTTTCACTCATATCGCATTTTAGAGATGAGGTCGCTAGATACGTTTTTATGATCCGTTATTTCCTCGAACTGACCTGTAACGGATTTTATAATAATCCTTTTCTAATTCGAAAACACTCCTTTTTGCACAGACCATTAATTAAACTACGAACGGACTGGTAATTTTAGGGTTCCGTGCCCGAGCGGTGTCTACAGAATTGTATGGTAGTCTCCTTTGTCTGTTTGTTCATCGCGGATGAATTTTTTCTCTTTCACTCTTTCAATCTGTTTTTGGGTCTGTACTTGAAATTATTTCTTTTCTATATTAATAAATCTTTTAATAGGGAGGTGCTATTTTGTTTATAGTGCGTATCTACAAATTAATTGTTTTTGATATTAAATACCAAAATAATTTAAGTAAATTTTGACAGAGCATAGACATGAATAAAAAATGCTAAAAGGGCCTTTGTTTGGATTTTGAAATGGAATACCCGCACTTTTCCGCATTTCTGCTAAATTTTGGTCCTGAGACCCGTCGTACTCATATAGACTCTAACTTGACCAATTTTTTACTGAAGCTGTGTTGCGTCTCGGACGAAGGTGCAAAAAGCGTAGTCGTATCCAAAAAGGTGCCTATTGTGTTTTTTTCAGTAGCGTTCGGTAACCGATGTAAACAATGTAATCGTCTAAGTCGATGTCGCGACAACGCGTTATCTGGCGCTATCGGCTCGCCAATTAAAAGAAAATCGAGACATTGGATCGCTTATTGTCTTGCGACTTTGCGACTGTAGCTATTAGTGCAACAGGTCGTCGACCGCTCGCAGCTGTTGCTCAAGTTGAGCAAGCGTTTGTTTTAGCTTGAATTATTCTAATCCCTGCCAGTCATGTACTTCTGCGAAAAGCTGCCTACGTAAAGTTCTTATCGAAAACATAATGTCGTTGCGGGCAACAGCCCGCAACTGCAATGAAATGAAGACAGCAAAACATTGTTGTCTTCATTTCATTGCTTTGCATTGCATTATTTTTTATGTAAATGAAGGTGCAGCACACGAGCATTCAGTGCAGGCGAGGTTATCTTGAGTGGTCGCTGCAGCCCGTGGACATTACACACATCAAGATTCAGCTTATCTGAGGTCGTTTGCAGTTGCGCTACTACTCCGGAGGCTGATAGTTGTCTCGTGTCAGTTTGGCTGGCAACTGCATCTTTCCACCGATAAGTACACAATAGATTAACGGCGAATACTACCGCTACGTGCATCTTTTTTACAAGTTGTTTAGACAGTGCAATGCATAGCTTGTTGAAAGATACCTTTTTACCGACTTCCAAAAGGAGGAGGTACTGTATTCGGCTGTATGTATATTTTTTTTATATATGTTCACCGATTACTCCGCCGTTTGTGGACCGATTTTCAAAATTATTTTTTGTTTCGTATCCTTATACTCCCGAGGTGGTCCCATTGTCACAAAATCAGGATCTGATGATGGGATCCCAGGGAAATCGAGGGGAACTCTCGAATTTTATAGGCACACACATTGATTTTCTTATACTTTCTGAAGCATAAGAGATATTTGCGCATAGTAATCATCATCTCATGTTGCTGAGCTCATGATGGAAGGTACTGCGACAGTGAGGAGTTGAGAGCAAATTCTTTCAATAAATAGTTTTTTATTCGAAATCTCACATTCCTGAGGTGGTCCAACTGTCACCAAGTCAAAGTCTGATGAGGGGATCCCAGAGAAATCGAAGGGAACATTCAAATTTTATAGCACAACAAATGATTTTCATATTTTTACTAAAGCAAAACAGGCATTTGTGTATAATTACCATCATATCATGTTGCTGAGCTGATGATGGAATGTACTACGACAGTTAGGAGTTAAGAAAAAATTCTTTCAGTATGTATTTTTTGTTCAAAACCTTATACTCCTTAGGTGGTCCAACTGTCACCATGTCAAAATCTGATGATGTGACACTAGGGAAATCGAGGGAAACACTGAAACTTAATAGGCACACACATTCTTTTAGTCATATTTTTTAACATAATACAAATATTTATGTCCGGTAATTATCATCCGATGTTGCTAAGCTGATGATTGAGGTACAACTCCTCAAAGGTTAGGAGCTGAGAGCAAATTATTTCATTAATTTATACGTTCAGGTGGACTGAGAGTAGTTTCAGGCAATAAGATGGCTATTAGATAAACATGATTATAAAAGGTAATCTCTTTCTTTAACATTTAGAAGTTAAGTTAAAAAAATTCCAACTATCCTTATAGGTACATATGTACAGAATTATTAAAGTTACTAAAAAGAGTGAAATAAATTAAGTTTTTAGCAAAAAAAAAAAATAGAACCGACTTCAAACGGTAAAAAATAAAATTGTTCAGTACCTAGTTCTTCTTGCTTATGGTAATTACTCTTAAAACTATTTTTGGAGTCGGGCCCTTAATAAAATGTCGTACCATTCGTTCTAAATGGGCACCGACAGTACAGACAGTGGGAAAATGTCCTGTTATAGTAAATATAGTGTACCTTTCGTTCTGAATGGGGACCGACTTCAATATAGTTTTAACAGTCATTACCATAAGCAAGAAGATGTAGATACTGTCCCACTGTCTGTACTGTCGGTGCCCATTTAGAACGAATGGTACGACATTTTATTAAGGGCCCGACTCCAAAAATAGTTTTAAGAGTAATTACCATAAGCAAGAAGAAGTAGGTACTGAACAATTTTATTTTTTACCGTTTGAAGTCGGTTCTATTTTTTTTTTGCTAAAAACTTAATTTTCTCCTTCTATCTTCCTCAAAACTGAGCTGCGTTTCAATTCAGCCGTTCCCAAGTGGTCGGATATCGTATTTGTAAAGCGTCAGCGTCTTTCGTTAAAGATTTATCTCGAGACTGTCTGAGGGCGACGCCCTTGAGACTCGCCTCGATTTTCACAAATTTGCACTTGCACTTTTTAGCCGTCTGATATACATGTACTTGTGATAATGTAGGCGGCCTTATATATGGGACTCATTTAAGAACAACATTCTTATATAGAGCCTATAACTAAGCGGAGATTTGATCAATAAAGTTAAGTACACTTGGTAGTATTACTTTAGTAACTTTTACTTTGATGGTTCTTGATAAAGTATAAGTGATTAATCTTAACTTTATTGCTTACTAGTGGCCGCCCGCGACTTCGTCCGCGTGGTCTTTGGTATTAGTCATAGCATGATGTTATATAGCCTAAAGCCCTCGGGTGGCTCCCCTGGGGTTGCCCATGTCCATAGGCGACGGTGATCGCGTAACAACGCGCGGCCCGTCTGCCTTTAAAAAAAAGCCTTCCCCGATAAATCGACTACCCAACACAAAAATATTTTTTAATTGGAATCAGTAGTTCCTGAGATTAGTGCGTTCAAATAAACATACAAATGAACGAACGAACAAACTCTTCATCTTTATGTATAGTGAAAAATATTGATTAACGGGCTATATAAAAAAATATGAAAAAGCCAAAGACAATACTGTACTTTATTAATCTATGAAATAAAATAAGACACATAAAATTTTTCTTTTCTTTTAAAATTGAATGATTAAAAGGATTTTTATACAATGGCGTAAAACGAATAAAAAAATAAGAAACATAAAAGACAGACATGACAATTTTGATAGCTGCGTCAAAATGTAAATAAACAAATACAGAAAGTAAATAATTTTGTAAAGAAATAATAAAGGAAAAGCAAAGTATAAGAATAAAACAAAAGGATATAAGTTATAAAATACGATAATGGACGTGAATGAAGTAAGTAATAACATGTAGTGTATTTATAACACTACACGGCGCATTTCATTCATTTCATTCATTTCATTTGCTTCCCGAGGGAATGAGATATTTTCCCGCGGTAAAAAGTAGCCTTTGTCCTTTCTCAACGTCCTTTCTATGTTTATGCCAAATTTCATCAAAATCGGTTCAGTGGTTTAAGCGTGAAAGAGTAGCAGACAGACAAACAGACAGAGTTACTTTAAAATTTATAATATTAGTATGGAAGTATGGATATGGATTATTTTATTTTATTGCTTAAGATCTAAGGGACTGAAAGTGTACCGTTATACTCTGAAAGTCTTCATTTTTTTGTATATGTTTTATCCCTTAAAACTCTTATTTTCAAAGCTTTCAAGAAATCTTGAATGATTATAATCTGGTGTTGTTCTTGATCATTAAGTATTAAATATATTGTATCTGATATCATCCTAGAATACCGCTCCTTATTTGGCAAGGGGCTTGTATTTACTTACTGATTGCATTAATGCAAATTTTAATGTCAATGCAAGTCGAACGTCATTGACGTTCCTCCGAACGCATATTTAGTCGTGATGACTTTATCGCCGAGGTCGAATGATCTGTTTGAGGTTGATTTAATCACTTATTTTCATTTGTTTCTGGTCACACTTGCTTATTGATTTCTCGTTTGTTTCACACAAGCTTCTTTCTTCTTCTTTCTTCTTTCGAGAAGCTTAAGTTTTGTCAAATGTCTTTGAGAGTCTTCTATCCGATTCGCGTTATTTCATCATTATTATGCCTCCCTACTATGACAATTTTTGCCTATTAATCAATAGCGACTGACTGAGGATAATCTTTGTCAATTAAGCATTTCAATCATATCAACTATCAACAAATAAGTGATAGCGGTTAAACTTGCGTGGCTCGACTGGGAAAAGGTTATCGCTAGCATTGTGAATTTGAGTTTAGTGAAATGAACGTTTCGGTGGAAAGGTACGGGTACAGGCCACACTTACTCTGCTATCCGCAATCGTAAGACACGAGCTGCCATGAGGTAGGATTTTGATTACCATGGATGGGCTGCAGCGACCACTACTGCACGCACGTTAGCTGCCTTATTTTATTAGGGGAATATACTTTCGACTAATCAAATATTTCGCATAATAATGACGACCTTGTAATGATGTAATAAAGACATTATAAGCCATGTACCGCCTGTCCGCCTGCCGCTGTTACTTGTTTGTAATTAAATAGCGTACTAGGCAGAGTTGGCGCGAGACGATCAATCAACAGATCACTCGCCGGCCATTACTGCAATCTGTTCATAAAACCACACGTATCGATAACAGTAAGACGATCCGACGCATAGGCATATTAAACAAGACAAATTGTGACATTGCTTGCTCATTTACACGTTTTTTATGCATCATACACTGCATCCACTTATGAGCTCTTACTGTCACTTATCGTTGCTTCGTGGAAGTGTACTAGCTATTATATTCAATTTCACGCTTCATCAAGGCAAATGATGCTTTTTGTTTTGTAGTTTCATAAGTTCTCTTAACTGGATTTGGTATGCATTAAATCCGAAGAAAAAAAGTCTCCATAAGTACACAAATAACAATAGGCAAATCTAACAAAAGGATGACAGAAAAACAATCGAGGCTTTTTCAGTTAGTTGACCTTCTGTACGTCATTAAACGTACGTACGAAGTACGTTGAAAGTGGACTAGCCATAGAATCGGCGCTCATCTGATAGCGCACTGTCGCCAATTTTCTTAACGCTTAACAAAACATACTGTGCGAAGAGTATGCGATCATACGCAAGGAATTTATTTAATAGAAATGTGCCAATACCCCTCCTTTTTTTAGACCTATAATAATTTAAAGCTCATTTCTATTGATGGCTTCTTTAGATAAGGGTCATCCCTCATGACAGGAATCATGTCCTAGGGTCATGTTCCTCGGCAAATTTTAGAAATAGTGTGTGCCACAACAAAACTGCAGGAAATGTATTTTTCGGAAATTTGTTCTTTGACGCTGGCATCCTCCTCGACAGGTAAGGCATCCGTCGATGTCAGCGTCAGCAGGCTGGTTGCAACCCTTTTTGCATCCCACTGATGGGCACGGGTCTCTCCCCATTATTGGGGAGGTCTGAAGCCACGCTGCTCCAATGCGAGTTAGTGGCCAACCCGCTGTCGATGTTTTCAAACCGCTCATAAGGCCTCCGACAAGATTTAACGACTGTTATCTATCGACAACAACTGGAACCGACGCCTTAACGTGCCCTCCGAAGCACGGAAACGCGCATGAATTTTTTTGCCACTAGCGGTCACCCATCTCACACCCGACCGCGCCCGTTTTGCTTAGTTGCATAGATCATTTGTGTTTTACGCTAACCGCCGGGCCATGCGCCATCGTTGCTCTAGAATCAGGCATAACGGCGAGCGTGCGGCAATAATTGTAATAACTCGTACATGGGATTTGCATGTAAATGGAAATTCGCTTTCTAATGTCGCGTGGGCGCGCGCCGCCATTGTTCGGTGATGGCGGTGAAAGCGCAGGACCGATCATTACTGCCCGTACATTTACTGCGTCGGCGCAGGGCTTCTCCGTGCCGCCAAACAGGAGAATACATTTTATTTTTTCAAAGCCTAATACTTAACAAAGCCTTTCATTAGCGATGATTTGGTTTCTCTTTCTCTTAAAACATATCAAGGGCACAAGAAAAGATTTACCTAACTGTAGTTTTAATTTTCAATAACAGCAGTTGGAGCTTTTATATTACGTTTCGTACTTGTAAGTCCATCTACAGAGCATCTCTATTGAATGATAGATAAAATTGAGATTCAGACACTATTTCTGTAACTAATAATACGAATATAAGTTAAATTAGAAAGGTTTAGAAGGATTTTTAGCTGAATTTTGGTACGGAATCTTTGTTTTGCGAATGTAACTCACTTATCCACTATTTTTATTTATTGATGTACTTCGTAGATACTCTCAAAATTTGTGTCATTTATAGATCATTACGAAATAAACGATACTAGGATGGAGCGCAAATAAAAATCTTTGTGGAAACATTTATGATCGTCGATGTTTCTGAAAACATTTTCTGCTTTTCATTCTTTGATCTACCAGAGTTGTTGACAACACCAAACTTATTAGAAGTGATGGAAACATCATCGTAGGCGATTATATATAATTATTTTAAATGTTTTGCAACAGAGCTCACTTAAATTGGATGTCGCAGCAGTTTCGAGTTTCGACATTTCACACTTTACGTTTCCGCCAATAATTTCATATTAATTTACGATCACTTTAGTTTTATCTTTAGAAAGTATTTCCTGTCTGCTTACTTTACGATCGAAGTCCGAGTATTTCGTCAGAATAATAATTTTAATAAATAATATTAAAAAGCTGCGCAAAAAGTTGAACGGAAGCCGAAACAAATTCTGAAAATGATAGTCACAAGAAATTGTTTGGTTTGGAAACTAGTACTACACAAGAGGTTTAAAAGACTGAAGGTTCTTTCTAGTTTTGTGCTTTTCATGAAACGAAGCTACCTATTTCTGTGAAAGGGCATTAAGTATTATCTACCTCTCATAGCGTCGTGGGGTTAGTGTCGTTCGTAACAAGCAGGAAATTTTTAGGTGGAAATTCTTAAGATAGCGACATTCTTTTTAGATTACGAAATTTCACCCACGACTTACGAGTAGGTCTACTGCCGGCTGAAATTTCTTTACATAGTTCCATCAAACTATGCAGCAGAAGAAAACCTTTTTGTATAGAAGCTAAATTTTTTTCAACCTTTTTATGTCTCACTAAATCCCTCTCACTTGTGAGCAGGAGACCTGTGCTCAGGTCTCCTGCTCACAAGTGAGAGGGATTTAGGCCATAGTCCACCGCGCTGGCCAAGTGCGGATTGGTGGACGTTATGCTTTCGAGAAATTATGAATTTCTCAGACAGGCACGGCGATGGGAAACATCGTAATCAAATAAATATCACGATATTTTCCATCGTCGTGGAGATTAGGATGAAATTTTGCACACGCTCTGAGTTCTGATGACAATACATGGCTAGCTAAGAAACCTCAGTATAAATCCTATATGGCGGCCTACCCAAGATGGCGGACAGGCTATTTGAAATGCACCCCCATGATATGGGTATCAAATGAAAGGGTTTGCTGTCAGGAATACGAAAAAAATAGTCACGTGACTTAAATCCAACATGGCGGACATCCAAGGTGGCGGACAGGCTATTTGAAATGCACCCCCATGATATGGGTATAAAATGAAAGGGTTTGCTGACTGGGATATGAAATTATTGAAAAAAAGCCAACTAAAAAATTTAAAATATTTATTTTTAAAAGTTCTCTTCCACGATGCTGCATCAACGGTTGTTTCTATCGGCTACAACCAGCATCTGGAGCTGTCCTGCGTATTCCAACCAAAACATCGGAAAACAACGTGAAATCATTATTCTACTCTGAATATAGTACTTTGCCAGTACTTAGGTTGCTTTAGACTGATCAATAAATGTTGCTTTCGTACTATTTGTTCCTTCATGTCTGACATTTCTTCTCTGACTTCTTCTTTCATGACATTTCATGGGTTGTTCAACCGTTGGAGAGAGTTGGAGACTTTATTAACGTAATTATTAAGTTAGAAACATATAATAAGTGAAACACGTGAGAATCGAACGTGAGTATCGTAACGGGCAGGTAGTTCGTGTTTACTGAGAAACTAATGTAATTATGGACATGTGCCGATATGTCGCAGTCACGAACACGTTTGCAGTACGAGATAAAGAAATCGCGGGAAAGTTTGCCGCGGTATCGCGCACAATTCGCAATCGTTCGATATGATAATCGATATGCGATATGCGATTAAGAGATAATCCTATGACAATTGTATTTCTTATTACTGAAGTTTTGTCCTAATCTTGGCACAACGACTCCACGGACAATAAACATATAAGGCTGAGACTACAGTAAGCGGCGATTTGCGAGCGGGAAGCGGTAACATACCTAAAGACATGTCTTTATTTACGTAAATCTGTCACAGTGTCGAAATGTTCATTGTGGTTGGCTACGCTGGACTACGCATTTGTCACAAGCACGTACAGCAACACGTATTGACTTTAAATTAAATTGCCCTTTTATTGGCAAATTGGCTCTGTGGAGTTAAGCTACGTCAAAATTTGTGATTGCAATAAAATTGCACCAATTTCGGTTTTGATTACCTATACCAACATTAAACAATCGTGTAAATGATTTTGCTAGATAGGCAGATGTCGCAGTTTCGGTCCCATTCTATCTGTCTCATCATAACTTAAAACGTCTTTTTATTTATTTATTTATTTATTATAAAGTTAGGTAAAAACTACTTTGCAACAATCCGCAATCAGAACGTTGTAAGTTGTATTTAATCTTGCACGAACAATGTAAAGAAAACAAAGTAAGTAACATTAAACATTTTTGCACAAATGTCTTCAAAACATAAAGTTCGCTACTGAATGATTTTATTTAATAAACTTGTAGCAGTGACAGCCTTAACAACCTAGCAATTTGTTGTAACACATATACCTCTATACCGCAAGTCGCACTTTTGTAGTCGCAGCCTAATAGCTTAGGGTTATTTAGAGCGTAACCCCATATCTACGAAGGTGTCATAATTACGTAGATCCTCTTGCTTCAGATACAACAATGGGTGAAGTAATGATAAAGAGTCGCGTGTCTTGCTCTGACAGCCAAATACGCGATCACACGATATGATAAACATTATTGATTGTGTATTGTTTACATATCGTCGCGCGGCGAGAATGCCAGGTTTTTTGACGCTCAACATACCCGTGTTATAATTATGCTGTTCAAGTTTGCGGATGTATTATTATTTGTTGCCTATAAAATGCCTGCCTCGTCTACAATATGCAAGAATACTCTCAAAGTATTTACTAGAGAATATTTTTGCAAAAAGTCCTATATCAGGGCCATGCATCCATTTGTCCACAAGAGGTCCTCTGTTGGATATAGGCTTCCTCTAATCTTTGCCACTCTGTCCGGTCCTGCTTGCCAAGGGACTCGTAATAATATTATCGGTTATTTTATGTAAGCTATTAAGAATTATGTGATGCGAGCTACGGTTACTTCATGTACCGCGTAAATCTCGTTTGTCACACATAATGTCATTTATTGTAGTCAAGCTTAATGGAAACCATTTATTATCTAATACTGCATAATCACTGTATTGTATAATAATTCTGTCTATTGGCCATCAATATTTTATGATTTTTCTGATTTCGTGAAGTTACTCGTAGATAAAGCAAAACTACCGCTACCGATGGTATCTGTTGAGATTTCTGATTAAATTCCATCGCAACCCAATTCACCGAGATTGAATCCAATTCAATCTCAATTAGTCTCGGTGGACTCAATGACCGTTCCTCAGCGGATCAAGAGCACGGGTTAATCTAATGACATCAGCGTTCTCCATGGATCACAGGGGCCGCCGCGCTCTGGGGAGAGGATTTCGCGAATTGGAGGTCAGGCGAGTGGGTGGTGTCACTGGTGTCAAACTGCCGGCCTTAGCGAACTGTGGGCAGTTGTTTTTGGCTCCTTGCTGTACTTGTAAGATACCGTTACAGAAAAATAAAATTTGTTACGTGAATCGCCCCTATCGCGATGGCTTTAGCTCATCTGTGTGTCCTTCTTTTTAACCGACTTCAAAAAAGGAGGAGGTTCTCAATTCGACTGTATTATTAGGGTTCCGTAGCCAAATAGCAAAAAACCGAACCCTTATGGATTCGTGATGTCTGTCTGTCTGTCTGTCCGTCCGTATGTCACAGCCACTTTTTTTCGAAACTATAAGAACTATATACTGTTGAAACTCGGTACGTAGATGTATTCTGTGAACCACATTAAGATATTCACACAAAAATAGAAAAAAGCAATTAATTTTGAGGGTTTCCCATACTTAGAACTGAAACTCAAATTTTTTTTTCATCAAACCCATACGTGTGGGGTATCTATGGATAGGTCTTCAAAAATGATATTGAGGTTTCTAATATAATTTTTTTCTAAACTGAATAGTTTGAGCGAGAGACACTTCCAAAGTGGTAAAATGTGTGTCCCCCTATAACTTCTAAAATAAGAGAATGATAAAACAAAAAAAAAAAGATGTACATTACGATGCAAACTTCCACCGAAAATTGGTGTGAACGAGATCTAGTAAGTAGTTTTTTTAATACGTCATAAATCATAAACCACAATTTACCTTTCATTCAATCTTAATGCAATGATTTCTATGGATAATCAAAGGCAATGATGTATTTCTGTTGCCGCTATTGTTATACAAATACTAAAAATAGAATAAAATAAATATTTAAGGGGGCTCCCATACAATAAACGTGATTTTTTATAGATAATGGTACGGAACCCTTCGTGCGTGAGTCCGACTCGCACTTAGCCGGTTTTTATAATTTGTTACCTACCTCCGTTAAGAATATCAAAGACAAATATTTGTCTGATGAACATGATTATTTGTTCTATTGTCGGCGTTTAATTTATCTATTTAAGTATGTATTTAGAATAATATAAGTATATTTATCAGCTTTCTGATTACCATAGTACAAGCTCTGCTTAGTTTGGAATCAGATGGTATTGTGTGAATTGTCCAAAGATATTTATTTACTTAATATTCTTAGCGTATCTTAAAATAAAACTATAAAATTATTTTAGTTACCTATTTTTTTTTATTAATATAATATAGATACATAATATTGTATGCCAGAGCATGGTAGATTGTTTAAAATCTTATAATAATTTTAATGATCTAATTGTATGTATGTAAATAGTCAACAATAAAGTATTTTCTTTTTTTTCTTTTCTTATCTCAGAACTTTCGACAGATTTCGACAGAGAACAGATTTTGATGATTTTTATTTGTTTGAAAGCTGATACTTCCCGTGTGATCCCATTTCAATTTTAGTCCAGTTCTGAGAATGGCATCCATGAGAAAATCATGTAAGTCCTAAATTCGCATTAAGTAGCTGCGCGACAAATGGACGAAACACTCATATCAGGCCAACCTATTTCGATTACCTATTCTTTTTTTATTGGAAAGAATGTACTTCAATGGTAGTTTGATAAGAGTTTGGTTAGGTTCTGATTGTGGAATCCATGACAAAATAACGGAACTTAGGAGCAAATTAACGATACTCGACCGAATCTTTTATAGGCTATCCGGATATTTGAGTCGCTACCGTAATGTCGTTATGGTCAAGTAATTGTCATATTTGAATATGATGATCAATGAAACTCCTTAACGGCTTTCAGTAATAAGTGTAATAACATACATAATTATGTTGTAGTTACAAACCTACCTACATTATATGGTAAACACAGATTGTACCTACATATTGATGAGTAGAAAATGTAAGTTGACTATTCAATTGTAGAAGGATACGCAATTATTGCATATTAATATACATATTAATTTGTTTTGGAATAGTTTTCTCTTAAACTCTTTTATTTTTTGTTAAAATTTTTGTTTATTGACTCTTGTATTTATGTACGAGTACCTATGCATCTTGTGCTTTTAAGGTTTGTTTTGTGTGCATTGCTGGCCATAATCAGTTGTTTTGAATGATGAATAATTTACAAAGAAGATACATTTTATTCTGCCTGTGGATATAAGAAGCTTTGTCGAAAATTGTAGCTGGAAGATCGAGTCATTAAAGTGTTTTCAATATCTTAAAACGTGACTAGAAAGTAAGAAGGTGCCGAATGACAGGACGCGCGGACCGCAGGAGCATGGCGCGAACTCTGCTCGTTTCGATCCAGCGTCCCGTGCGGTCCTTAACCTTGCCCCCGCATTGACCTAATTCCTTCTTATGCGTGTGCCCACGAGAGGAGCGAAAATATCTTCAGTAATTTTAAATTTATCAATAAAAAAGTGGCAGGCTTAGAGCGCGCAGGCTCTAGTTTCCGTCTCATGCTCCGTGTTCTGTGTGTGTTTGTGCCCCCGAGAAAAGCGGACCTGTTTAATTTAATTAACGCAGAGACTATTGGGATATAAATTGGACGATTTAAAAATTACGAGGATTTTTAAGTTGGAAATAATTAATCACTGTAAATAAGCGGAACGATATATTTATACGAGTGAATCTATAAATAAATATATACACGTTACACACAGTATTATATTGTATCCCTCACTCACCTTTTTTATTTAATTAATTTCCAGATTCTAGAATACTACATCTCTTGTATCGCTTGTTTCATAGCTGCATACAAAAGGCGTAGGTATAATGCTGATATAGCAACGTGTTTGTTGTAGGATCAGTATCATTCACTAGCTCATCTTTACATTATTAGAAAGAATAAAAGATGTTTTCGGGAGTTACGGTATCTTGCTTGTGAATCTATTCAGCTCAGCAACATAAGAAATGTGTTTTTTATTTTATTTTTTATTTGAATGGAATAGCAGACGAGCATGCCGGCCACGTAGTGCTAAGTGCTCACTGCTCATGCAGCATGCAGCCCATATACATCTATCTACACACAACCTCAAGCAAGCCAAGTCTTGCCTGTGCACGAGCACAGGCAAGACTTGGCTTGCTTTCGTGTATCCTTTCCACCGAAAAACAAAAGAACTGCTTCACTGCAGAAGTTGGTGCAGCGGTGTTACTTCCTTGGTCGAACCATGATAGTTCTACCATCTACAGTTTTTTCCACTTTTAGGACTTCTTTTTATTCACACCGATCAAAACCTCCCGTTCGTCACGTCGTGTGGGCGACACGTGCCCGCTCTTCGCAGTGTTACTCACATGCTGTGCGCAATCAGCATCCGATGGAGTCATTTGCGTAATCTAATTTGACACACGATCACTGCTTATTACTTTGTTGCGAAGTGACATCAAGATAAGTTCAATAGCGCTAAATTAAGGACTCAATTAAGGGTCTATGAAAACTTTAATGAATGCTGGGCACGTGTGAAACCGAGAAAGAGTAATGGTCTTCTGATTAACCTTACGAGATAAACATAACGCCATCTTCCAATAAATATTTCCTTTCTGCTTAGAACCAGTGACTCTTCGTAGGAGGAATAGGGCCAATTCCTTCCCTTCCTTAGCTAATCATTTTTACAGCGTTACTATAAACAAATGTTGCGTTACCATGGCAGATTGGCAAATCGTCGAGGTTGTTACTACTTGTTACCGATGACCTCAACATTAGTTCCGCACGCAGCGTAGCGCGATGATGACCCGTTAATTTGGCGAAGTTCCGCGCTAGCCGGCGTGCTTCATGACATCAGCGTGCGTACGGGCCACCCCACGGCTGCTACGGCGCAGTTAAAATAGTGCAGCGGCCGCCCCTGACCACGACCGTCACGGCTATTTTTACACGCGTGCGTGGAGCTGGCACGCACGGTCTAACGCACGAAGAGCATGTCTCCAGAGGGCCTAGTTACTCTTTACGCATTCGTCCGTAGGCTCGACATTTTCGGAATCGTTTCTGGCATCATCAGAACGTTTATTAAGTCACGAATTTATAAGATAAGCGTTGTCATTAATGACATTAAGCTACTGAATGAAAAATGTTTCTAGAATTTCTTCAATCTAATTCAAAATTGAGGCCCAAAAGTTCACGAAGTTTTGGATACGAAAGGACAGAGGACCTACTCTGTACGCCCGTATCCGATGGCCTACTCAGAAGCCTTATTAGGTCCTCTGAGTAGACCATCAGAGGTCCTATGTTTATCTTATAAATTCGTGAAATAAAAAAGAACATCTAATACCTTTAAACGAGCAATTCTTGTATATATCTAAATATATTTTTTGAATCTCGGAAACGGCTCCAAAGATTTTGATGAAATTTAGTAGGTACCCTGGTTTCGGGGATGATAAATCAATCGAGCAAATTTTTATTGATAGAAATTGTCGTTTTATTTAATGTTTATGCCGTTAAATATAAAATTACTGTTACTGACATCTATTGGAGAATATTAATAATATTGTGGCGTATACGTATACGATTATCTTTGTTTCTTGTACTACTGTTATTGGAGATTTTATTTGTCTTGGCTCCTTGGTTATAGTGGAAAATGATACATTCGATGTAGCCTCTTAACGGACTTTGGGATCGTAAAACGGGCGTGAAAATGTAGTTTTTACTCATTTGTAATATTACCGAGAAATTTCGAAGAATTTTTGAGTTTTAGTGTCATGAAGTGGTTATAGGCCACACTTGAAAGACCACCTGGTCTTTCAAGTGTGTGGCCTCTCAACTCGTATGCAGTTGTACTGCATACCGCATAAGACGAGGTCTTTAGATTGGGCGTAGATATCCATCTATAGGCTGTTGAACACTACGTGTGTATAATAGTCAATACTTATTTTCTTCATTACTTTATACAAAAGAAAAGGACAGGAAAAGGACATGATGTCGGTTAGTAAACCATAAGCTTTATGTTTATGCTATATTTTATTTGTTTTCATAATACTTTAAATTAGGTATCAATATCGGTAATTACTTCATGTATTGCAAACAAAATTAAAGGTTTCTGGAACCTAACAGGTCGGATGATTCAAGTAATTCCATCTCCCAAGCACTTTCCTCAAATTTTGCAGTATGAAAGCATCTGCTAAGGCATTATGAACATTCATTAGAGCGCTATTGCAATAGTGCTGGAATCTAATAAAAGTAATGTGTTTACAATATAGCGTATTAAATATGTAAACATTTCATATTAAATGACTTAACATAAAAAGATAGAAATTAGATTTCCATCGTGGATGACATGTTTATGTTTGCGAACTTCTGCAGCTGTCACGTGTGCCCATTATGGACCCATAGCCATACTGTTATCTCAATTATATATGTACTGTTTTTTTTAAAAAGAGTGCTGGGAGTTTTTTTCCGCCGCCTTTTTTCTCTCAGCTCAACATCTAGCCCAAACGGGCACTTAAAGGCGATGACCGGGAAAAAATGACATTCATTAAGCGAATATTTTGTATTCCTAATATGAAATAAATATTTTTTCTTTCTTTCTTTTCTTTCTGCGGAAAACTGACGATCGATCGACGCAGATATCGGTGGCGTTTGGTGACACGTGGGCGTTCAGGGGGCATTCGATTTATCTGTACAATCTAAAATCGCTACGATTTCTCGTTACGTGTGTGGCGGGCATAAGGTATCGGTCGATCTTTATTTCGGTTTCAGTTGTAGGCTTGTGGTTTAGGCAGGAAACATGATCGGTGAGTCACGGCTGCTCATGAGGAGGTAATCAAATATGGGGTCGGTTTGTATGGCTTCAGGGTTTCCGCGGCCGACTTACCACAAGCGTATACATACTTCTTTCCGATATCGATTAAAAGAAATTGTACTAATTCATTTCTCTGTCTGCTCTTTTCTTCAGCTCAGTATTGTCTAAGCGCACCCAGAGCAGACAGAACAAAAATAATACGTTCACTAAGAGTTTGTAAGAAAACCGTCTCTCTCTCTCTCTCTCTCCAGCCCTTATTAGTCCACTGCTGGTCATAGGCCTCTCCCAAGGCGCGCCAATGAGCCCGGTCTTGGTCTTTAAACGTGGTCTAAACGATTGTCGGCTCTTCGACATATGTGACCGGCCCACTGCCACTTATGCTGGCTCGCCTTTAGGGCTATGTTAGTTACTTTGGTCCTCATGCGGATCTCTTCATTGTGAATCATATCCCTGAGGGATACACCGAGCATAGCCCTCTCCATGGCACGCTGTGCGACGCTGGGCTTGTGGACCAGTCCCACCGTCAGTATCCACGTTTCGGCTCCGTAGGTCATCATGGGTAGGACGCACTGGTCGAAGTGAATAAAATATTTTCTTTCTTTCTTTCTTTCAAACCTCAAGATGTTCTACAAACGCTTTTCTAAACTAGTGACATAATCTATTGTTAAGCGAGTAGCGATTAAAATTAAGCGTTTCCTCGTAAAGGGCCACCAGCAATATTAAAGCTGTCATAAACAGCAACAACTATGGATAATAACGATTAACGATTAACATAACTGATGAGAGGTACATAGACTGTCTCATGATAAAACTGATGCCGCCTTTGGTATCCCTTGTACAAATTTTATTGCTTGAAAAATAACTCCGAGCACGCTCTTATCGATAAAACGACAAGTAAAACATGATGCCGCACTCCATAAGGAAGGCACATTGATATTCTGATGGGTGGTTTATAGTCACACACGTAACGTACGTGCGTAGTCGTACGTCTGTCTACGAAGTATCGTGTATTTTTAAACGATCATTTTGTAAAAGTGTGAAGGATTATATTATATATATCCTAAATAGCTCTATTTTCTCGATAACTTTACTAAAGAGTCATAAATCCACAAGTAGGGTGGTCAGATAAGGGTCAAAAATGTGCTGAAAAATATTCGAATCTTCGGACATCGGCGCAGAGTAGAGTGAGCCCCAGGCGTGCGAGCGCGTGCCCAGTGCCACCCCGAACATCTGACTACTAAACATGTAATTCTATGAACATGATGAGGAACATGACGGGAATATTTAATTAGAACAGTTTACAGCGAATAAATGAATCACTACTATTATACGCAAACATTTGTTTTCTGTAAGAAACCGGGCAGGTGTTTAGGTATCGGAATTTATGATCTTGATATAAATATGTCCTTACATTCCGTTACCTTTGTTTCAAAGCAAGTCAAAAACTATATCCTATAACAACTCACAAATCACAGCAACCTAAATTCCTTATCTTGTGGAGCAGCAAAAGTGCTAGCAGGCTACGATGGTGTAGAGTGGTCCCTGAAGTTCCAACTTCCAGTATTTCCGAGTTCTACCTAGTTCTTATTACAGGATCTGATGTCTTATAATAGGTTCCATAGGAAAAGTGGTCGCATTATTGTAGAGGCTATGGCATGCTTTTACGGTAACACATCAGAAAACTTCACTTTAGAGTAGATGTTATATATTAACAGCATGGTTTGCTTTTCGTAATATGATGACTTAACAGGGATTTCATATGATAGATGGGCGGCGTGGGCGTCCCTGGGCGGCCGCGGTTCCCATCGGGCTGTCATATTTTATTTTTGGACGTTGCCGGTTGCCGGCCAGTCTGGGCGGCTCCATTCATTAGCGAGTGCCTGCCGTAATTGTTCCAGCGTAACCGCCGTGTGTAAATGATCTGTTTACGAGTGACGCGATGCCCGCACCACCTAGCGCAATATAAACTCGGGCTATTTTCGTCCAATTAGTACCAAGTATATTTAAGGAGACCAGGAAGAAAATCGCTTAGCGCCAGGTCGTTGCTCTTTATTACCTAATGTCTCACGTTAGGTAGGTTAACTGTACATAATACTTTTTAACTTTCTTTCAGAACAGTATGGAATTAATGGAGGTTTTTCAGCCGATTTCAAAAGATCAGTTTTTGTGTTATTGCGCGGACAGTACACATTATACTAAGATGTTTCCTATGTTGTCCGCAGGAGGCTGAGCTGAGCACGTGGACGGCGTTCCTGCAGCGCGCGGTGGACGCCACTTACAACACCGAAGTGGTCATCGACAACCTTCACAACATGATTGGTAACCACTCTTCTATGTACAATGATGTAGACTGAAAGTTTATTATTAACATGCAGTATAAGTATTGGTGGACAAAATTAATAAAAGTAACCCAAGCAATGCAATGTTCATATTGACTAAATATGAAATAAAATGCCAAAATGGAGTTTTGAATGGACGTTGAATCTCAAATAAAACCAAATAACTATGTGCGACACTTTCTTTATTTCTGCTGTAAACTCACTATCGAACTACAAAAACACGTCAGTGAGAGAAGATACTTCTGGTAGTAAAGAGTAAAATACTAGTTTGAACAATAAATTCACATTACCTTTTAAAGTAATGTATAATATATTGCCTCCAATCTATCCTGTTCTTCATTTCTATCAAATGGCTATCCGCCTGCTTCTTTAAGCCGTCAGTCTTGTCGATGGGCATACTGCAGCTCTTCGACTGTGGTCGCCATTAAAAGCCCTTGCGTCGGCCCGTCATCTATCTACCAAAAGCAATAAGATGTCATAATGACGCCATATTTAAGCAACAATGACCCTGCCTTTATTAAAATTGCGACACTATTTTAAAGGCACGATCGGAATGAAACAGAAAGTACACAGTGTTGTTATGCCGGGGCCGGAAACGTGCTCGACCACGGAGTCCCACTGCGAGGCCTCATTGCATTGCATACGCATGTCCAATCTGTCGACTGTCGATGGCTCACTTTGTCACTCAGCGTGCCACTTGGGGACGTCACATCAAAATGATCAACTGTAAATACTTTCTTCAACCAATACGCTTCATATCATAACTGTAAATTGCCAGTATCGTCGTAATTCGTACGTCACAATTTTCGTTTGTTATTGACATTATAGAACGAAATCGATTCACACAGCTAAGTGAAACGTGTGCTGTTATGAGTAAGATGGGCGTTTGCTAATGGTATATTTCATGGGCGTTTTCATGGTTCTAAGGCCACGTTATGCCGTCGGTAAAGGTTAGTAAATGTAAAAAAATAGATTAAGTCCTGAGGGTTTTACAGTTTCCGCCAATGGTTTCGCCACTTAACTATATGAGTATAATCTACGTCTGTGCTGGGTGATGAAGCCACATATTTCTCTACTTATATGGAAAGACCCGTGTCTCCAGGATAACAATAAAATACAATCAATCAATCAATTCTTTACAAATATTCTTTATTTGTACACCACATTAAATAACAACAGTACTAACAAAAAATACCAAATAACAACAGTGGTGACCAAAAGGCGGTCTTATCGTTAAAGTAAAGATTTCTTCCAGACAACCTTTGAATAGTAAAATGGTAACAGAGAAATGAGACGGCTAGAGGTGTACAAATTTACAAAAATGATAATAGTACTTACATACAAATAAATAGAATAGTGAATAATTCACATGTAATACATAGGTTTATTAATATTTACTTGCATTATACAGATACAATATAAATATTGATTATAATAATAAAAAATAAAACAATATAAAAGTGACCATAGAGATAAATATATTATTATGACTTGAGGTATAAGTCTTTTAAAAAGTTTTTAAACGTTGTGAGTGTATCTGTTTGCCTTATTACTCGTAGCATAGGGAGCTTATTCCACAGACGAACTGCTGTGCAGGTAAAAGATTTTTTATAAAATGTCGTTCTGTGGACCGGTGTGCTAAGAGCGAGACATTTTACTGTTCGAAGTGTAGGGTGATTCGGTGCAGCTAGATATTCAAATCGCTCTTTGGGGTAGGCAGGAGCAGAAGTATAGTACACAGTAGCGAGCAGAAAGAATGTGAGTATTCCGGCGAAGACGGATTGGGAGCCACTTGAGCTTGTTACGATATTCAGAGACATGGTCATATTTGCGAAGTCCAAATATGAACCTGATTCATAACTTTGAAGACGCTCAAGTTTATCTAGTCTAGTCAAGATAGCATACGTATGTCGCCATAGTCAAGTATTGGAAGAAGTAAAGATTGAGCTAGCGTAATTTTAGTAGCAACGGAAAGAAATATTCGCAATCTTCTGAGTGACCCTACAGCAGCAAATATTAAAACTTGCGGCCACCGTGAAAGTCGAGAGTCTATTATGACAAGGTTTTTGACTTGGTCACTAAAGGGGATGTGGATATTATTTAATTTTAATGACGGAAGGCTTGACAGTTCTGCTTTGGACAAGAATCTGGCACTACCTACAATCACAACCTGGGATTTCATAGGATTAATGTTAAGTCCATAGGATTTCCACCAGTCAGAAATACAAATCAAATCCGAGTTGACAACATTTATAGTCTCAGCAAGATTAGAACATAAAATTTTTGTGTTAGCATTTGCAGATATTATGCAGATGCAGGATGATAATGTCCCAAACGGTTCACATTTGGTCCTTGGGAGTCAATACCTTCGATGCTCTAAGGGTCATTCTTAAGGCTAGTTCCTTCGACGCATCTTGATCGATCAGAGTTATATTTTACTCAAGTATTTCTTTACTCCTGACTGACATTTCTGAATCATGAAGAATCAGTCAGGCGCCTTGTGGAGACATCTCATTATTCTCAATGACCTATAGTTAAACTATTCATGCTATAAATTATTCATTTCGGCAATTCGGTTTCATCTCGGAAAAAGAAACACTCGTACAGCTACATTTATATTAAACCCAGTTCACGTTTAATCGAGGTATACCTATAGAATAGGCAATGAGAACACACGATACATGTACGTTATAGTATCATGTTGGAACAATTGCCTACATCATGTTGGCATGGTGCCGGTCGCGAGGCGGCTGGCGGCGTGGGATTCGCCATAAAATAAATGTATGACCGCAGTCGTTTCCTACGTCTCGTAAAGAATCTCCACACCCGCGTCACGCTAGCATCTACTACGAGAATCGAATCTCCAGTATGTATGCCCGACGTCCGTACCACCTCCTATGGCTTCTTTTCCTACTAACCTGGTCGTATAGTTCTGGTAAGGTTTTGAGTGAGTGTTACTTTGATACGACAAACGCGTATCAAAATAACACTCAGTGTTACATAGCAGATGCTAAGTCAGCTTCAGTGTACTTAAGACTGATGCAATATCTTATAGATATTGTGGGTTAGACCCTTGATACTTTGAATTTTAATCAGTTTTCGAATAATATTCATTCAATAAAGTTTATACGAGTAGGTATTTACAGTAAAGTTAAAGACTGGTTTTTAAAGGCTGCTCAGATTTTGAGGGCCGTTTTAAGTCGTGAGGGCCATTTTGCCATTTTGTTCTCATTTCATGTCTCATTTCCGTAGTTGGCGTGCAGTAAAAAATGAGTTCTTTTTGACACAATAAAAGTCTTTCTGCCCTCCTTGCATTTTTTTCTGTAGTTTCCGTAGAAGCTCTGGTTAAACAATGATCTAGTCTCGTTCACTACTTTGTTCTTTTCCCATAACGCTAAAAAGAAAACTAGTCTATTGTTCTAGTCCGCCGAGACGTAGACTAGTAGATTCTAGTTTAAATTAGCTTTTAGTGATTATTCCTTTGAGTGCAATATTCGCACTATTTCGCACTTGAACCGTTCGCCTCCAGAATCGATGATGAAATTTACATTGCAAGTTGATTGTTGTCGTTCGTTGGCCAAGTAGTTTTAATAGCATCACCGGTTATTGGTGGCAAGCAAGTCCAGCTGAAGCATTTCCAGTGGACTATGACATGGGGTTGAGGATGTCAGTAACATGTCGGTCATTGGTTGCAGCGGAGCAGCGGCGGTGCGTGCGCGAGGTATCGTCGAGCAGCGTGTTCACGTCGCTGTGCGGCGCCGACAGCACGGGGGGCGTGGGGGGCGCCGGGGGGCCGGGGGGCGCGTGCAGCACTCCGCTGGCGCGGGAGGGGCGCGAGGGGCGCGACTAGCCCCCGCCGCGCGCGCGCCGCCTGCTGTGCTGCCCGCTGCTCGCGCGCCCCGCGCCGCCGCCGCCCCCCGCACCCCTCTGATCTCACTGTCCCGTTCTCTCGCGCACCAAGTTCTCGTCTTGTCATCTCCACGTCGTTTCCTAGAAACGTGCGCGTTCGACGGCACATCGATTATGATTCGAATTTTTAAATTTAACGCTCCTGTGTACGAATACCGGGAACGGAGGTGCTTTGTACGGATCTGATAAACTCTTCCTCCTCGGTTACCGGGAACGAGTGAGTCTATGGAACCGGTAAATCATCCCGGTTAAGCGCATTTTACTCCAATGGGAGGTCTGTCTCGAGAGCATCGCGTACCTGAGATTTGGTTCACGTAGCCGGCTGATTGAGCGACTGTTTCAGTTCTGACGATGATTATCAAAAGCAATCGTTGCCGTGTCAGAAATAAAAATAAAAGACCGGACAGCTAAACTATGTATACTTACCTTAATCGCAAACTCACTAATAACAATTAATCTCTTAATTCGTGTCGTGTATTCTTTAAAAAGCCAATTTCTGTTTCCGTACAAACCACTTTCGTCCCTAATTCAATCGAAAATGAAATGTCTAAATCTGATGAATGGTACGTAGAGTGGTGACTGTATTTATATGGCGGCGCGCGGCAGATGGCAGCACGTAGCACGTTGCCGGAGTGCAGTAGCGTCTGGAACTGCTGCTATAAATCTCGCTGATGTCGTCGTTCTAAAATTAAATATATATTATTATGTATATGTGTGTGGTGTGACGTGTGAACAAACGTATCACTGCCTTATCGCGTGTGTTCAATTCGCGCAAACTGCCGAATATATCGATACCGAGATGTTCTTATAGTAACGTAGGGTGAGTAGCGCGTGACGATCCTGCTTCGATGTGTCCTGTGGCCTTCGATTTCACGATATATCATTCTAGTATTCCAGCATACGTCACTTATTTGATTTGATCTCGGGGAGTCGTATGCTGCACGGACCCCTTTTTCCCCAAATCTGCACGCAGAGGCAAGCTTTGCACGCGCGCTTGTTTATATTTAATTCAAAACGGAGAAATGAGAATTGCTCCATAAAAAACAAATTTTAATTGAATGGAATTCGATACTGTTGAACAATTATATTAAATTTTTAATATGTTTGCTTTAAAATTGTCGAGCAAATCAAATTGTTTAAGATTCAAATCGTATTTAATTGTAAAATTGGCCGTTAGTTCCATGAATCGGTTGTGTACGGTCGGTTGGTTCACAATTATCGTGTAATCCATGTTAGAACTGCTAGAATACTATTGAGGTTGGCTTTAAAATTCTAAAATATACAAATTTAAAGTACATTGGTACATTTATTACGAAGCCGAGAAGATTCTGTTTACCCTCGTATCACTGTAATCGTTTAAGACGAAATGTTATGCAAAACTACCAGTCTTCCTTGGCTTTGCTGTAAATGTTCTGAAATGCCCCAAAAGTTATCAGTGCCGGATTGAGCCACCGATGCGAATACTCATAAAAACCCTTGCCTTAGCTTCTAAAGATTAAGTTGTACCTGTTTTAAATTTTTTTTTATAGCGACCGGTTCACTAGCATTTTCTTTGTAATTGTTGGTGGTCAATCCGGCCCTGAAGCAGTAGGCTAAGCTAAGTCGCTGTCGCTAAGCGCGATAGTTCGAAATACCGTCTAAATTGAGCGTTTATATTGTAAATTCTTGATGTGAAGGAAACGATACTGTTAAGTAGTTCGGTTTTTTCAAGGACTTTAGTATCGGTTCATACAGTGACAAAGTAAGCAATGAGAAAAGGACATTTTTCCCAATAATTTGAGAATCTTCGGATTATCGCGCTGAGTGGGCTGTCCGGTGTGACGTTTGTACGTAGGATAAGTTTTTGATCTTTTTACATGTAATTACTCTTAAGTGGCGTAGTGTCGGTGTACGCCGTCTCGCGATCTGATCGTATTTGTGTGACGCATGTTAACGCTCCTCGTTTAATTGTGTGTGACTTTTAATATATGTTTACTCAGTATTATATATGCAATCTATGAAATATGAAGTGATCGATAATGGACTTATTTGTTTAAAGATATATTAATATTGCGTGTTGTATAGATATTTTATGTACATAATGAAATAGTAGTGATGGATTATTGTGGCCAAATTTTGATTAGCGCGTGGGGACCGCCCCCGAATGTTGTATCTACCTCTGCAGCTGCCGCCGGCCTGTGCCGGCTCTATCGCATTTACTTTTTCTATTCAGTGTGGACTTTTTTATCCCTTAATCGAAACTATAATTATCCTAGAAGTTTGTAAAATTTCAAAAAAAAAAAGTGTTGAAAAATTCCTAGAATTATGTATGTATGTACCTTATAAAATAAATAACATGCGAAATGGGAGATTATCAAGTAGTATAAAGATGTAGGATGTACCTTTTTGATTTGGAAATCACCAACGTGATTTTGACTCTCGACTTATAATATTGTAAGAATGGGGTGTTGTTTTTGATGTAACTTAATATTAACTACTATTGTTTTTTATCTTTAATCTTTTTTAACTTTTAAGCGGCCTCCACACGAAGTTGATAGATGCTTTAGAATACAAAGAAGTAAATAATTATTTGCTGAAAGTGTGGTGCCCGCTTTAGTGGCGATGTGATAACTCAACGAAGCTGGAACAGTATAATTAGTATTTTTTAACAATTTTCACGTGTTTTATGGGACCTTAAAATGTTGCTCTCGTTGTAATAGAATGTTTATCTGCATGATTTTAGCGGTTTATATTAAATTAATATCTATTTAATGTATGGAAGTTGTCTTTGCATTTCTAAATATTATATCTTATATTACTGTTACTAGATATAAATGAGAGAAATAGTGTACCTATTTTAATGTACGTAGCTTGTAAAACGTAGCTATTACTTATGGAAAGATTTTCATTATCATTGCTATCTGCCGGTGGAGCTTTGAAAATGTTTTGGTGTAACCATAAAGCGTTGGAAGTGAAATGGCTCTAATGGTCGATTTGTGAGAAGTGCGTCTCGGCCACTGTCAGCCAGCTGCTTATAGACGCCGCGGCACGTTCACACGCAGCCTATGTACAGGCTTTGTTGCAATCATTGAACAAGAATGAACAAAATCTGATGAGGGATACAATCGCTGTTGTATCAAAATATGCAACCATTACAAAATTGTTAGTTTCTTAAAAAACAGCTCAAAGTACTACTTGCAAATCATAGATGAATTAAGCTGCTCACAATTTGTTGAGTACCTGACTAATTGCCTTTAAATGACATTGCTCATAAAGTAAAGAAATAAAGAAATGTATACCTACATAGCGCAAATGAACATGTACAAACAGTGTGTCCGAGGCGCGCGCTCGCAGCTTGCCCAAGCTCCTCTATTTTCTACGCGTGTATTTGTGTCTTCTACAATTATAGCGCGAGTATAAATACTTTGCCTTCATAAGCTTTATATACTGAAAATGTACTAAGAACTTTATTACCAATATTATAACAAAACTCTCCTGTATATAGTACCTATCGCCTTTGTGTAACTGGACAGTATCGTTCGCCCCTCGCGGCTGTGCACATTCCAGCATTATTTTGTGTAGTGAATATGTCGATGGAAATAAAAACCTGTTTCAAAATATAGTCTTTATTTTGCACCTTACAAGGATTAAATACCTAATTACACTTAACATAACTTCTCGAATTCATATCATAAGGTATCAGACTCACGTTGGCAAGTTAGCTGGGGCCGGCCATTATCACAATATTAAGCAACATGGGCGGCCCCGCCCAGTTAGCAGTGGCACCGAGCTTCGTTTTAATTATATTGTCAGCCACTGTAATTCAATAAAATGATACAATAATTACGAATTGTACGATATACGCTAGTTTCATAACTTTCGTCGCTAAATACAAAAGATGTCATATTAGTTT
Organism: Pyrgus malvae; assembly: GCA_911387765.1. Lineage (NCBI taxonomy): Eukaryota > Metazoa > Arthropoda > Insecta > Lepidoptera > Hesperiidae > Pyrgus > Pyrgus malvae. The sequence continues at coordinate 432,844 of OU426960.1, read as the reverse complement.
GTTTTTTTTTTAATTTACAAAACAATCATATAACGAAATCGTTCATATTGATATACATCGTTGACACCTAAATACCAATGCTTTAAACAAGAGCAGCTCCTCACAGATGGTATGGTAACAGAAAACAACATGTTGGTACATACTTTTAAAAATACCGTTTTAAGTTTAATGAGATGAATAATATAGGTTAATATGGAATTAGTATGGAAATATACATAATAATTTTCCAAATAAATACAAAAATTGTGAGAAAATTTGAGTACCAAGTTCCTAACAATCGAAATGGTTTAAATAGTAGAATAGAAAGTACAAAGTTTGGGTCTTCACATCGATCATATTTTAATATATTTATATTCTTGGTCTTTCTAATAATATGAATATTGACAGTCTGCCATTGATTCTAAGTATATACATACACAACACAATTCATATATTTTTATGCAGTATAAAAAATATTTGCAGATGAAGTGAAGCGTTAAACACACAGAATATTATTAAGAGAGGTAGAACGGCAATAATACGCCGTTTGTATGAAGGAAGACTGGTGTCGCCGATTAAGCCCCGCCTTTCACCTCCATTACATCTGTACTTAAATAAATACGAAGCTTACGCACATATTTGCAATTTCAAATCTAGCCAATCTTAGCGCCGCACAATCACGCGATTTCAAATGAACGAATCACACCCAAGCACGCATATTGTAGCACGATCGCGTGTTTCTGTAGAGATTTTGGAATTTTGAGCGATTGCTCAAAATTCCTTGGCGACGTCTGCCCAGCCCATATTTCCATTCTAACTTCTGTTAATAATATTCTGTGGTTAAACACAAATCTGATGGTCTGGTAGAAGATGTAATAATCTCTTTATATTTTCATTTGCTCAAGGCACAAAAACGTGGTCGGAAGATGAGGGCAAGCAAAAGTAGCAACTTATCGTAAAGTAATACTGCTCACTGAGGCCGGCGCGCGGCGGCCCGCTGCGAGTCCGCGACATAAATACTTAACTATTATTTACACTTAACGAGTATAAGGCACCATAGTCGAATCGTCCGTCCCGGCGTCCCTTCAGTGACATGAGGAAGGCGGTCGGGTGTTCAGGCGGTCAGGCGGGCGCGGGGGGCGGCGGCGGCGCGGCGCGGGGCGCGGGGGGCGCGCGCGGCGGCGCCAGCACGCCGTGCGGCACCGGCACCGTGCGCCCGCACACCTGCGGCCACACGCACACTGCAGGCTGTCGTACTGGCAATACTGGCATGCATCGGTGTACAGTGTACAGTGCACGGCTACTGCACGCACGCATTACCGGGCTAAAAATCGGTACTACCCGTCGCTACGTTGCACTTTTGATAGGTAGAGTGTAATGGGAAATTAATAAAAAATACCAGTTTCTCTTAATTGAATGATTCGTCGTAACTTCGTAAGTGATGAAGCAGTGACTGAGTTTCCCTTTTTGTATCGGGGGAGGGAGGGGAGGGGGACTTTCAAAAGGTGCCCTTGGGACAGGATACTGAGTTATGTAGCCCAGAATGGGCCCATCTTCGGGAGAGCAGATGTGCTCGCCTGTACCTTCCGATGCTTACGGCGGCATGCCGCCATACACCAGGCGCGGTCCCAGATGGTGGAGGGGGGGGGGGGGGGTCACAAAATCCATTAGTCATGCGTAAGGCGAAACAAGCCAATTTGGGACACCTCTTCTCCCAAATTTCTTAGTGACCCCCCCCCTAAATTTCTTGGCGACCCCACCCAAAATTGAAGGCTGCGACCGCGCCTGCCATCCACACACCGCTGTCCTTCCCGGGGCTACTGGGCTACCGGGGCGAATGAAGCTCCCACTCACACCGTCCACAACCCCGGAAGCCCCCCTTTAGTCGCCTCTTATGATTAGGCAGGGTATACCGTAGCTCTATTCTTAATCCCGAAGCTACAGGGACTACAAAATACCCCTCTCTACACCTGTATTATTCGTAGTGTGAGCTTAGTTAAAGAGTCCCAAATATGTTGTGCAATGATAGAGACCTGCACGGCGATGTGTCCCCGGCGGGCGGCGCCCAGCGCCAGCACGGTGTCGCCGACGCGCAGGCGCACGCCGCCCTCGTCCCACTCCGCCGCCACCGTGCGCTGCTGCGGGTAGCTCAGCTTCACGCCGTTCGACACCGTGTACGCGCGCGACGGCGGGAGCGGTGGCGGCCGCTCCTGTACACACATATCCATGTTAAATCGAAGCTTTGATAGAATACAAGCGATCTACTAAACAATATCGCCTATGCCAAATGTTATCTGGAGATTTATGTTTTGCTCGTTACCAGACCTCAGTACGTCGTTGGGGGAGTACAGCCGTATTTTGTATCCTGTATTTTGGGATCATACCAATAATTTTACCAAGCTGCATCGAAAGAGGGTGATGGTTCAAAATAAAAATCTTTTTTATTTATGTGATCAGTTTGTTAGCCGTAACTAGCAGTGGGATAAAAGGGTGTAGCAATGAACTTAAGCCAAAAATCACAAGTAGTCACGACCTACCAAGTCCAGTCCAAAAAGTGAGCAGGTCCGCTTGACGAGCGCGGGGTCGCACTTGTCGGCGGGGTCGGGCGGCGGCGTGCCGGCGATGGGCGCCGGGCGGGGCCGCGCGGGGGGCGCGGGGGGCGCGGGCGCTGCGGCCGGGGGCCCGGGGGGCGTGAGGCCGCGCGAGGCGCGCGCGCGGTGCCGCCGCCACGCCGCCTGGATGCGCTCCGCGGCGGTTTGCCGACGCGTGCGTCGTATTCTTTCTAGCACCTGGGGACCAAGCAAAATACCACAGAACATTATTAAGAGAGGTAGAACGGCAATAATACGCCGTTTGTATGAAGGAAGACTGGTGTCGCCGATTAAGCCCCGCCTTTCACCTCCATTACATCTGTACTTAAATAAATACGAAGCTTACGCACATATTTGCAATTTCAAATCTAGCCAATCTTAGCGCCGCACAATCACGCGATTTCAAATGAACGAATCACACCCAAGCACGCATATTGTAGCACGATCGCGTGTTTTTGTAGACTTTGGAATTTTGAGCGTTTGCTCAAAATTCCTTGGCAACGTCTGCCCCGCCCACATTTCCATTCTAACTTCTGTTAATAATGTTCTGTGCAAAATACTCAGAAACTGATACTGGTTTATGCAATTTAGTGTCTACTAGTGAACCGCTCGCGGTCTCCTATTTATCAGATTAATTTTTAATATTTATTTGTAATCGGGATTTTGGTGGTTGGTGGTCATTTACACGAATGTACCAGGCTTACTACCAATCGAGAACATTGGCGATTGCTCGTGAGGAATATAACATCTGCCCACAGCAACGACCGATATTACATGACGACCACGACCGGTCAAGAGCGTTACGAAATAGAAGAAGAATCGGGACACTATAAGTATACAAATTTTCATATTGCTAAGTTCAAAATTGAGAAAATTTTCATACAAACTTTAGCACCCCTTTCCATTTTACCCGTTTAGGAAGGAATGTTCTAATCGAAATTTACATAAGACACGTCAGTAGATACTATCGTCAGTTTTTGTCAGTATTACGGTTCTCGTTATTCATACAAAAAGAGTATCTTTTGGTTCTTTTTCTATAGAATAATCTCAGAACAACTTCTACGTCGAGAAATAAGAAAATTCCATACATCTTCCTGCGCTATCTCACTTCCTTAGGTATTGAATTTCTAAACATTCTTTCTTAGTGCTCATTGACATCATGAAAAGAACTCATGTGCCAATTTTCAAGTTTCTAGGTACCTGTGAGTTGATATAGTATGTATAAGTCAGCGAATAAGGTTTGCATTATTTTTATTTATTTATTTTTATTTATTTATTTAATTATTTATTTATTTAATTAAACACTACATAAACATTACAGATTAATTATCCAAGGCGTTTACATAGGTTTTCGACAAATTCACCTGCCGCTCTGCGAAATACAGCAGGTGATGAAAAAAAAATGTCTACCTCTGAATCCGAAGCTACTACACCGTTGAGCATTGTAAGTGCTCGGACTAGCGGTGACTCCCTTACGAAGTGGAGTCTACACATGGGCACTGCGAATAAATCGTGTCTCCGCGCTCTTATGTACTTTTCAGGGACATTCAGAGCAACCAGCTCCAGCACTGATGGGTTATGTACTCTGCCCCTAATTAGTTGATAGAAGTACTCCAACAAAGCTATACTACGTCTATGCTCAAGTGTATTATAGCCCAGCATTCCCAACAGAAAAAGGCTGGGATACAAATACGGATAGCCCACGAAGTAACCGTACTGCTGTAAGTATAATCGTCTAGCAAATTTATTTTGGAGTTTCTCCAGCATGAGCTTATACTTAGCTTCATGCGGACTCCAGATAACTGCATTATTTTCTAAAATACTTCTAACAAAGCTGTTATATAGCATTTTAGTAGTAGAAATACCAAGATGCTGAGATTGTCGCAATACGAACCCTAATGCCCTGTAGGCTTTCTTACAATTTGATGTAATATGGTTACTGAAGCTGAGGTCCGCCTTCATCAGTACTCCGAGGTCTTTTACAGAGCTTTGACGCGACAATCGTGCATTTCCTAAGTTATAATCAAAAGAGATTATATTATGTCTAAGTGAAAAGGACAATATAGAACACTTGTCTACGTTGAACATGAGCTTATTAAGCTTGCTCCACTCAAAAACGCTATTAATGTCTCTTTGGAGAGCTTGACAATCAGAATCACAGTTAATGTCCATGAACAGCTTTAGGTCGTCTGCAAATAACAGACATTGTGCTGAACTGACTACCCTTGGCAAGTCATTTATAAATATCAGAAATCCTAAAGGACCTAAGTTTGATCCTTGACTGATTCCGGAGAACGTTTGGTACGGCTTTGAGATATGTCCTCTGTACTGCACAAACTGCCTCCTGTTACGGAGGTAGCTGGAGAAAAATTGAAGTAATGATGGAGAAAATCCTGCAGCGGCAAACTTTTGGAGAAGCACGTCATTATCGACGGTATCAAACGCTCTTCGAAAATCAAAGTAGGCCGTGTCAACCTGGGACCCATTATCAACTGCCCTGGTGGTGTATGACCAAAAGGACAACAGATTAGTGGTTGTAGATCGACCAACTCTAAAGCCATGCTGGGACTCATCTAGCCGGTGTTCAATTTGGCTTCTAATTAACTTACTAAGAACTGATTCAAATAACTTACCAAAGATAGACAGCACAGCTATAGGTCGATAGTCACTTACCTTCGACCCAAGGCTGCTCTTTGGAACCGGTACAACACGTGATAATTTCCACTTTTCAGGATAAGTACAGTTCTTCAGGCATAAATTGTATATATAATACAAAGGCTCTATTAAAACCGAACGGCAGTCTTTGACAACAAAAGGCGGTATGCCATCTGGTCCAGAACCACGTTTCGGTTTCATTGTGTCCATAACTTTTTTGATCATGGTTCTATCTATATGCTTAATATAAATGCTAGTACCAAAATCATTTTCACAATTTTTCATTGCTTCATTTATATCAAGTTGAGGTGACGTAGGACTGTACACTGAATAAAAATAATCCGCAAACATCTGCGCACATTGGCATTCAGGGACTGACTTACCATCAACCTCCAGTATTTTATTATTAACATCTTTGCCACGCTTGGATGCCACATATCTCCAGAACGCGGAAGGATCCTGACGAATGTCAGCCTCCATTTGCACCCTGTACTTATGAAAATCTGACTTTATGTTCAACTTGACAAGTGCTCTATATTTTGAAAAACTTATTCGATATCTAGGTAGTTTGGTTTTCCTAAATAACCGATGGTATCTTGATTTTACTTTGATGTTGCGTTTAGTTAGGGGTGCATACCACACAGAATAAATGTACCGAGGTCGTATCACCATACGCTTTTTTCTGGGAACGCAGTTATCTATACATTTATAAAATAAGTTATACAAAATTTCCACTACTACATTGGCATCTGTGATATTATACAGCACAGACCAATCAGTTTCCGCTAGTTGTGCATATAAAGCATGGAAGTTTGCTTTACGGAAATCCCAATCAGTACAGAAGCTGACTACTGCCTGTCCACTAACTTTTACAAATTTGCGCTCGATTTCTATTTCGATTGGCGGATGGTATGCATCAGGAATAGTGATACTATCGAGTGCATTCTGTACTATAACACTACCCAACGATGAGGTAACCAGAATCAGATCTAACATATACCCGTAATTATTTACGACTTTGTTTACCTGTTGTAGATCGCAGAACGTCAGGAGACTAGTAAAATTAGAGTTCACCGTAGTATTGGCAGAATTTAAATTAAAATCTCCACATATAATTACTTTTGAATATTTGTAACATATTGTCTCTATTGTATGAAATACAGACATATATTCTTCTTCATCCGCATTGGGAGGAATATAAATACACACTAGGGTCACTAACAAGTTTTCTTTTAAATAAAGACCGGCCCACATTATTTCACATTGTGTTATTCCCGTATTTTGAATATTTGCTTGGCGCAACATATATTTTGGAGACGCTATTATGGCCACACCACCCCCTCTTCTTGTACCAGGTCTATCTGTTCTCAATATACAATATCCGCAAGGAACCACTTCAGCGTCACTAATGCTAGGGTTGAGCCAGGTTTCACTAAACATTATAACGTCCGAGGGAGTAGCACTAATTTCTGTTGCGACCTTTTGTAACTTAGTGCGTAATCCCCGCACGTTTTGGTAATAAATTAATAGTTTGTCTTTACCAGGTGGTTTTTCTGCCTGGCACGAAACCCTGGTGTTTTTGATGCTACATACATCGCTACTTAGTATAGGTTTTCTTTTTACGAAACCACTCGTTTAATTCTGTGTTGGGGGGCCAATTCTGTGCATTCATAAAAAAGTCGAATACACTTGTTGGCAACGTGACCACAAAGGAAGCATAATTGTTGTGTTTCAACTCTAGCTTTTCGATGTTATATGGGACATCCGTAGGTCTTTTCTTGGCCATATATGACTGTAATTTTTCCGGCGTAGTGTCATGTTTTAATGACCATACATGTATACTTCGCATTTTTTCAACAGCGGACAATTCGCTATCTATTTCACCTGCACCACGAATCACGGGACGGCGATTTTTGCGTCTTCGTACTGTTGTCCATTGCTCCTTTTGCTTATCTGCGTTTATTGTACCGTCGTACTGCCTCGGCGATGGTAATGAATCATCTTTTGCGCTCTTAGATTGTGAAGCAACATGGTGTTGGTTGGAAACTAAGAGCGCAAAAGATGATTCATTACCATCTACTTATATGTGATGGCGTTGAAGATGGCTGAGTATGGCTGAGCGGTGGCGTTATCTTCATTTACTATTAATGTTAGCTTTACGTATACTTACACTATTTACCTGAGATATAATAATATTCCAGTACATAATAAATCAAAGACATAATAATGTACATAGATTGGCACATTAAAGCCATTGTCGTGTGATGTTTCAGCCAAGAGCGTTAGGAAGTAGGTACCTGGCGCATGCCCTCGCTGAGGAAGACGTGGCGCTTGCCGAGCGCCCAGCGCACGGCGGCGGGCGAGGCGGGCGCGGGCGGCGCGGCGGCGGCCTGCACGGAGCGCAGCGCGCGCGCGCACGCCGCCTCCTCGCCCGCCTCCCCCGCGCCTCCGCCGCCCCCGCCGCGCCGCAGCAGCGCGCGGTACCGCCCGCTGAACGCCTTGAAGCGCATGCGGTGCGGGTACCCGCTCGCCATCAGCTGCACCGTCTCCAGGATTTGTAGCGCGCGCACCTGAACCGATTGTACACGCTCTTGAAACCCACTAAATATCTTCTACGCACTACTACTTTCTACGATTGATTCATGTTTAATAAGATAAATTTATTCAATGTTAAAAAAATGTTTTTCCGGTACAGTGTTAACTTTAAATGTAGTCCGTCCCCTCTTTTTACAGTCAAATGCTTGTCACATTCTAAAGTAATGTTGCCACCTAGCCTACTATAAAATTTCTATCTTAAAGTTCAAAAGACAAGGGCCTGAAATGTGATGAGTCTGTCACCTGTCATCACTGATGTACTATTTAATATGTAAAAAACTTTCAAATAATTTTAACAACTCTTTTCTCTTCTAATAGCCTATGACATGACCATTCACGTGCATGACCGAGCTGCGGTATACTAGGTTCCGTATAGTTACGGCAATGAGCACGGTATAAGGAATTTTATCGGATATTAGTCAACACTATGCGATTACCATAAACCTGAAAGTTAATAGGATCAAGATGGAGTTTATTGTGCTTTTTAATCGACTTCGAAAAGGGTATGAGATCCTCATTTTGATTGGATTTTTTTTTACCTCAGAACTGTTGACTGGATGAACACATTTTGATAATTCTTTATTTATTCAATACGAAGTAGATGTCATTTGGTTCCGTGTAACTAACTGTTTTCAACAAAACAAAATACCTGTCGTGCAACGGTAGCTCGTTCGAAGAGCATCGGCGTCTCGGTGGAGTTGGCGCGCAGGCAGCGCACGAAGTGCGGGCGCGCGTGCACGAGCGTGCGCAGCAGGTTGTCGAGGCGCGTGTGGAAGTCCTGCGTCAGCGTGGAGGGCGCGTCCGCCGCCGCGCCCGCGCCCGCCGCCGTGGGGGACGCGCGGAACTCGCCGCCCGCCGGCCCGCCCGCCGCCGCCAGCGCCTGATGCCATGCCAACGAGCGTCTCATTTATATACTACTTGTGGCCTTGTGGCTGCAACTCTGCGTCCCGCCGCTGCCCACGGGACTCTCCCCATTATTGGTGAGGGTTGGGTTGGTGGAGATGTGGGTTATTGGCCAACCCGCTGTCGGAGGTTTTTCAAGCCGCCACTATATAGACCAGTGTCGATAATTTTTGAGACCAAAAAAAATTATAGTAGAATGAAACCTATTGGAAAAGGTAGAGAATATAACAAAAATAAAAGGAAAAATAAATTAGAGGCGATCTGAGGTCGGGAAGGGGGAGGGGGGGGGGATTTAGGGTAAAAAACGGTTTATCTCGATTTCCAGCAAAACTACAGGTCCTATAAAAAAAAGTTAAATGGCAAAGATGTAGTTAATAAAAAGATCTACACCTTTTATATTTACACTTTTTTCACATAACCTCAAAATTTAAGTGAAATATTCAAATAACCATGTTTTTGTTTTTTTTATTTTTATCTTATACAAATAAAATTATTTTTTCACAAAATTTGGTGAAAACTTACCTTTTAATGTCCCAGATATACAGTATTTTTTTCGGTTTAAAATATTAATTTTTTTCACCTCATTTTGACTTAATATCGAAAAAGCAGCCTAGTTTTCAATCGAAAATTCTCACGTCAAAATAACTGCTTTTTAAAAAAAGTTGGTGTGCTTTTAGTACGTTGAAATCTCTTCTTTCTGATGGTATAAAAAATATACATTGATATAGTAAATGTGCTCAGAAAATGCAAATTATAAAAACTCAAATCCGAATTTTTTTGAATAATTATGTACAGTTTTGAGCTTTTTACTAAAAATTACACTTTAATTACTTGAAAAACAAAGTATTGTATATCAATGTTACTTGAAATCTTAATTTTTTTTAGTAATTTAAGTGTAAATTTTAATATATAGCTCAAAATTGTACATAATGATTAAAAAAAATTGGGATTTGAGTTTTCATTATTTGCATTTTCTGAGCACATTTACAAAAGTAATGTATATTTTTTTTATACCATCAGAAACAAGAGATTTCAACGTACAAAAAGCATACCGACTTTTAAAAAAAAAGCAGTTATTTTGACGTGAGAATTTTCGATTGAAAACTAGGCTGCTTTTTCGATATTAAGTCAAAATGAGGTGAAAAAAATTAATATTTTAAACCAAAAAAATTACTGTATATCTGGGACATAAAAAAGTAAGTTTTCACCAAATTTTGTGAAAAAATAATTTTATTTGTATAAGATAAAAATAAAAAAAACAAAAACATGGTTATTTGAATATTTCACTTAAATTTTGAGGTTATGTGAAATAAGTGTAAATATAAAAGTTGTAGATCTTTTTATTAACTACATCTTTGCCATTTAACTTTTTTTCATAGGACCTGTAGTTTTGCCGGAAATCGAGATAAACCGTTTTTTACCCTTTAAAGCCCCCCCCCCCCCCCCCCCTCCGCCTTCCCGACCTCAGATCGCCTCTAATTTATTTTTCCTTTTATTTTTGTTATATTCTCTACCTTTTCCAATAGGTTTCATTCTACTATATTTTTTTTTCACTTTTTACCATTTTCAACATTATCGACACTGGTCTAATAGCCTCTGAACAGATTCAACGAGTGCCCTCCGAAGCACGGAAACGCACGTGAATTTTTTTCACCCATCTCACATCCGACCGCACCCGTTTGACTTAGGTGCATAAATTGCTTGCGTTCTACGCAAACTGCCGGGCCATACGCGCGTTTCATTTAGTACCGCCAAACTTATGTAACTGTGACGACCTTCCACCAACAGCCCGTCGAGAGATGGTGCCACAGGTATTCTGAATCACGCTGTCGAAGTTTTCGAAATATCCTACCAAAAAGTTCTGAAACGAGATAGTCGGAGCACGGCCACTCCCCCAGGCATATGATCGCCTCGCCTGGCGAGAGATCTTTTTTTACCAAACAGCAAACCAAAAACCTTTTTTCAACAGTCACTTGGTATCTTTATGTATGAAATTGCAGAGAAATATAATCATTTATAAGTCTACTGTGGATACTTTAATGACTAAAGTGAAAAAAAAAATCCTGGGTGAAACCTGGATGCTGATATATAATACAAATTTTTCAAAAAACCTATTGTCCATCAACCTGTCCTGGTGAAATGTGTAGTGAACTGTAGCCTAAAGTCTTTCCATATCCTGATTTAAGTAAGGTATTAAAGGCCCAAAGAGCTAATTTTGAGCGAAAATATGATGCTTAAATAATATCAATTAAATTCACACCCTTATGCATTATAATAGGCAATTTCAAAACCTTACCTTCAATTCAGAGCCAAAAAGATGCGTCGCGAAGCCGAACTCGCAGGTGCGCGTGTCGAAGGCGGCCACCAGCTCGTCGGGCACAGCGTCGCGGTTGGCGTCCAGGAACTCGCTGGCGTCGTACGTCACCTCGCCCGCGTAGTGTCGCACCGCGAAACGCCGCGGGTGAGGCGGACGAGCCTCCGCCAGCCGGGGGTGGCCTCTGGAATGTACAAACAATATAAATATTGCATTCAGACATTAGCTAGGAGATGACTTGTAGCGCAGGTGTCAGGGGCACAGACCTAAGGCAGCTTATTTTTTCGCAAAATGCAAATTACGCCAGGGACGCTCCAAACTTATGGCTCTGATTGCATCATCTGTAAGTAACTTATCATAGGAAGTCCTAACCTGAAACTAATTGAACTATGAGTATTCGCCACGCGAGATGGAACTTTCCCAAGATATTGCAGTGTTTCTATGGTAAGTACTATTTTTACTAAACTATAGAATCTAGAATCTATGCTGGGCACGGGTCTCTCCCGATTATTGAGGAGGCCTGGAGCTCACTCCATCACGCTGCTCCAATGTGGTTTGGTGAAAATGCGGGTTATTGGTCAACAGGCGTGACGGTTTAACGTGCACTCCGAAGTATGATAACGCCTATTGAATTTATTCCCATTCCCATTTTACTGAAAAAATTACATGGAGTAATCAGATAATGTGTGCTAGTTGCAATATTTTAATAATATGTGAACCATTAGCGTTTATTCAAAACAAAATTGAAGTCATGGATGAAGTGAGTTTGGTTTGCCAAAGTGCCTGCCCACAGTGAATCAGAAATCAAGCAAGCGAAGTCGTTACTTCTTGACGCCTTAAAAATAACTTCTAAGACAAGAAAACGGCAGGGTAAGATACAGAGAAGCCTGAATGACATTATTTCGCTCCTTAAAGACACTGACCCGGATAATATGCCTGTGTATGTAACGAGAAATTTGGAATTTGGAAAGACTGCCTCCTGTTACGTTTGACCATGTCGATGTAACAGCACTGCTCAAAAAACTAAAGATTCTGCAGAAAAACATGGACGAATTTAGGCAAGATTATGTAAAAAAGAGTGAAATTCAACATTATTGTACTCTTTCGAGATCAGATTTTGACATGGTGACAGTTGTACTACCTTAGAAGTACAAGTTTTTGAACAAAAAATATACTTATATACAACATAAGATGATGATAATTATGCACCAATATCTGTTATGCTTCAGAAAGTATAAAAAAATTAATGTGTGTGCCTATAAAATTTGAAAGTTCCTCTCGATTTCCATGGGATCCCATCATTAGATCCTGACTTGGTGACAATGGGACCACCTCGGGAGTGTAAGCATACGAATAAACACGGATACACGGATAGAAAAACACCAGTCTATGCCTGCTTTCTCGACCTGTCTAAGGCCTTTGATCGAGTTTCCTTTGCTGTCATGTGGAAGAAACTACAAGTCGCTGGTCTGCCACCTGAAGGCATAGAACTGCTTAAGTACTCCGGTTGTACTTGAGGGCCGTAATTTGATAGTGGCTGACCATCTGACTTGAAGGAAGATTTAGACGTGGTGCGAGAGCTCCGCGCGGCAACATGCTAGCCCGCAGGTTAGCTCGTTGTAGTAAGGAATTCATAATTACACTTTTCCAGGCATTCTGCCAGACCTTCTATTCAAGTGGCCTGTGGATCAGGTACACGCAGCGTGCCTACAACGTTCTGAATAACATTTTTGGGATACTTTTGGAGCTGCCGCGACACTGTAGTGCTTCAGGCATGTTTGCACAGGCACGAGTAGATGATTTTTTCGCCATTAAATGGAAAAGGGTCGCCTCTGTAATTCACAGATTACAAAGCAGCTCCAATGGGGTTCTTATTTTGATTTCGTCCTGTTTAGATTGGCCTTTGCAACATTACATGATAAAAGATGTGATTGGATTTATATGAATTGTTATTTTGTGATAATTATTTTATTTATTTAGGTTTATATTTGAAATTGTATAATTTAATTGTAATTATTTTTAATGTTATGGAATTGTGATATTTTTTTGTGAATTTATTTCTACTAATTAATTAGGTTTGTTCAAGCGAACATAAGATGACGCAAATTGACTTGCATCTGGAGCGCTGATCTGGGGCGCCGACGCAGCAAAACACCTCTGCGCGTAAACAACATGAATGATCTAGTTCACGGATTCTGCGGCGTCGCAACTTACACCGATGTAATACAGATAAATCTGTATGAATGTGTGCATTAGGTTAAGCTAGTATAAATAATGTAAATAATTAGAAATAAATCAGATTTCTGTCTCAGTGCAAGTCTCATTTCCACCCTACTACTCACTGTGGCCCAAGACACTTTGCTGGCCGTCCCTTCTGAATCAGTCTTGTGAGCCTGCTTGACTGACAGTGAGATCCCTATCCTAACTACTCCTTCCACCCCCTTCACAACCCCTCACTGTGGCCCAAGACACCTTGCTGGCCGTTCCTTCTGAATCAGTCTTGTGAGCCTGCTTGACTGACAGTGAGATCCATATCCTAACTACTCCTTCCCCCCCTTTTACAACCCCTCACTGTGGCCCAAGACACCTTGCTGGCCGTTCCTTCTGAATCAGTCTTGTGAGCCTGCTTGATTGACAGTGAGATCCTTTCCTAGGCATTCCCACCATTTCCTTTTCGCAACCCCCTCGCCGTGGCCCAAGACACCTTGCCAGCCATTCTGTCTGAATCAGTCTTGTGAGCCTGCTTGACTGGCGGCGAGTTCCTCACTCACTCACCACATACATAAACACGACACATCCACAGGGAAGCTAGGGACCGTAGGGTTGCTAGGGTGGTAGACGACCACACATAGATAATATAATTTCATGTATAGCTGTTCGAAACCAAACACTGACACTATACACAACATAGCACACTAGTCGCGACGACACTACAATATAAATAATACACACACACCGTCTGCGACTACATTACAAGACATTACAATTCACAGACCTCATACACTGGTAAGACAGCTGTACAAGCTGTACAGCTGTAAAATTTTAACTACTAACACAAAAATATGGATGAAAATCTGAATTTAATGATTTATTATTATTTACTGCGTAGAGCGCTTGCGTTCAACCTCCGTGCATGTTCCGTACTATAAATGACAAGGGAACCGGTACCTGTGCGCCTGCTTGATCTTGGCGACGTACTGGTCGGGCGAGGAGCGCGCGGCGCACTCGGCGTCGAGCGCGGCCAGCAGCCCGGCGCGCAGCGAGGACACCAGGTCGATGCACGGCACGTTGTCCACGTACTCCACTTCCAGCGCGCCCGTCACGCCCTCCTCGCGGCACGATTCCGCTGATGACTGGAAACAGTTACTGCTATTTATTTATATTACACACATTTATTTTCAAAAAGTGTAGCGACCTTCAGCTACTCATCAAGAGATGGCGCCATGGGTATTCCTGAATCACGCTATCGAAGTTTTCGGAATATCCTACCATATATACAAGCTCCAAATTGAGTCAGTCGGAGCGCGGCCGCTCCCCGGGCATGGCTACCTCGCCCGGCGGGAGATCTCCCTTTGCTAAAAAAGGTTTTATTATATCTTGTTTACGATTGATTCTGTTTCCGATAACATTGTCGTCTAGTATGATGTTAACTACAACCCTATTAGCGGCCCACTATTTTATGAGGCAATCGAGCACATTCATGGTTGTTTCATCTCAACGCCGCCATTTTGTTGGTGATAGCGTCGGGTTGGTAGCCATCTCGCTGTACAATGTTATTTCAACAACCCATAACATTTCCTGTATCAACCAGTGGCCTCACGAGGCCTCCAAAGCATTTCTCTGATGACCGTACTAGTTTTGCTTAGTTATGAAATCGATTGCTTATGAAATCGATACTCCCAGCGTAAAACAATGTTTTAACTCAAGTTTTAAAATTTTAGTAATAAATTCACATTAAACAATACTACCTACTTGGATGCCATGATTTTATAGAGATCAGCAATTGTCGCTTGTACAATACGACGTACCTTAAAGACGTGCGTATTGTAGAAGTGCTGCATGGTCTCGGCGCAGAGGTTGGCGCAGAGGTGCTCGAGGCGCGCGGGGGCCACGTCCTCGAAGCCGAACATGTCGAGGATGCCCACGAAGCCGTCCGTGGCGTGGCGCACCGCGTCGTTCAGCGCCGCCATGCGCCCGCGCGCGCCCGCCCGCGCCGCGCGCCGCGCCGCCGCGTCGCCGTGCACCTGCCGCGCAACGCGCAACGCGCAACTCGCCAGATCACTTTTCGTTTGTTAAACCCTTATAATGCAGTGGGATTGTGAAATATGTTAACTGGAATAGGTTAGATTGGTGGCCAACTTGCTGTCGAACGTTTTCAAACTGTCCATAAATCTTCCGACAAGGTTAAAGGCAACATTTCGATAGCAAACGGGACCGACGGCCTTACTTACTTGCCCTTCGAGGCACGGAAACGTACATGAAATTTTTGGCACTGACGGTCACCATTTAGCAGCGTAGATCGCTTGCGTTTTATGCTAGCCCTTGGGCCGCATGCGCTTCGTTTACTAATCATCGACTTTGAACTAATCGAGTGGAACTCACCGACTCGTTGGAGTCGCTGGAGAGCGTGCCGAGCGTGGAGCCGAGGCGCTTGAGCGAGTTGGCGCGGCGCACGATGGTGGCCACGGTGCGGCAGTAGAGCGCCTTGGCCAGCGCGTCGCGCGCGTGCGCGGCGGCGGCGGCGCAGGGCGGCCCGCGCGCGCCCCGCGCCCCCCGCGCCCCGCGCGCGCCCAGCCCGCGCACCAGCGCCGCCGCGCCCACGCCCAGCAGCGCGCCCGCCGCCGCCAGCTCCGTCTGCACAAGGGTCACTCACACTCTGTCCTTCACACCACAACTCTCACGTCTCTACACGCATGCAAATCATTTTCACTCACTAATACCTAGTCTAGGTATGTTCCACAAAACGATACGAGTCGAGTTGAGATTTCATATTACTGCACAAACTGTGTACCTACACAACTGTGTACCTACACAACTGTGTACCTACACAAATGTGTACCTATAGCAAGTAAAAGTGCCTGTACGAAGTATTTGCATATTTGCACATATTTTAGTAATGCAAACGAAATCCCTATCGTTAACAATTTTAATTTGTATGTGTTTCTTCGTAATGCAACTTTTGCTTGTACTGCGATACATGCATTCTACCTTTTTAACATAATAAATTCAGTGTACAAACAGCACTCGTGGATTTGGTTATTTCGTCATACCTTACTCTTATCGATTAATGTAAGGGTACAAACAATCCCTACAGTGCCTTTTACAATATTCAAAAGAATTTGGAAAATTGGAATAATGACTTCCAATTTCTGTTCATGGTCAGAATGTTTGTAGTGTAGTGTTTGACAGCCTCCGTGGCGCAGTGGGTGATGAGCCGACTGCGAAGCGTGAGGTCGTGGGTTCGATCCCCACCCAGGACAAATATTTGTGTGATGAACATGACTATTTGTTCTGTGTCTGGGTGTTAAATATCTATTTAAGTATTTATTTAGAATTATATATGTATGTTTATCAGCTTTCTGATTACCATAGTACAAGCTCTGCTTAGTTTGGAATCAGATGGCGTTGTGTGAATTGTCCAAAGATATTTATTTATTTATTTGTAGTAATATATGTTAGTATCCACGGCTCAGGTTGGAAAAATGCATACCGCATGCATAAATCAAAAATGACAAAAATTGACAAAAAATATGTGATCGAATTTATAGGATAACTATTAAATCAGTTACATACCTCTCCCGTGGGCTCGAGGGTGCCGCCGGGTCCGTCGGTGAAGGCCACGTTGCCCAGCAGCAGCACGGCGGCCAGCACCCGCACCACGTCCATGAAGGGGATGCCGAGCACGCCCAGGCAGCTCTTCCACGCGTGGAAGCGCGCCGCGTCCTCCGCCTCTGGCCGCCGCGCGCCCGACGTAGCCAGATATCTGGAACAAAAAATAGCATTATGTATACCCAATATTACCCAATCACCCAGAACAAGAACAGAAAGTAAACGTATCAGTTCAAACTCTGGAATCGTGGCAGTCCGGCATGGTAATTAGTATACGTACCGCCACACGGGTCGTCCAAAAAAGTAGTACGAGTAAAAATATAATCTGATGGCAACTCAAAAGTTTTGCTAAGACGTCTGGATGTAAGCAGGCTAACTCTTCCAGAGCCAGTACTGAGATTCGGTCAAAGATTTGATTTTGATGCTGTAAAATTCACATCAAGTTGCTGTAATGTCATGACACTCATGACCTATGCAGAGTAAAAATCAGAAAACAACTAGGTTATTATGCGGTGTACCTACTGATATCTTACAGCTAAAAATGTAATGTTTGGAAGTAAGCTCCAGAAGCCCAAGAATTAACTCATCTGGTGTCAAACTGCCAATATCTGGTAGATGTGTTTGCTAAATTCAGTGAGTAGGTATGTGTGTTAACTCAATGTATTACCTCAAGTCCTGCGCCGAGTATCCGTCCAGGTGTAGCTGCGCGCGTTCGTCAGGCGTCAGGCCTGCCAGCATCTGGTAGAAGATGTGGTAGTTCCGCTCGCCGGGCGGCGGCCGCACCACGCGCGTCTGCTCCAGAAAGTAGCAGTGGATCTTGGTGCGGTACAGCGCGCCGTCCGTCACTTGCACTTCAATGAAGTGCCCCTGCAAGTTTTATTTAAGTGAGTTAACATTAAAAATACGACGGACTTGTGGGTAGGATATCCAGCTCATAGACTTAGGATAGCCAGTAAGATCTAATGTCACAAAATTCTTATATGTACCTAATTATGTCAAGAATCGCCGTATTGGTTTATAAAAAATAGCAATAACAATATACTCACGATGCGGCTAGAGTTGGAGTTGGCGTGCGTGGCGGCGGTGCCGAGCGAGCGCAGCACGGTGAAGGCGGCGGCGAGGTGCTTGAAGGCGTCGGTCTCGGGCCCGCCGCCCGCCACGTCGAACAGCCGCCGCAGCAGCACCATCGACGCGTACGTCTTGCCCGACCCCGATACGCCTGACAACAAGCAATAACTTCCATGCTACTAATATCACAGTTATGTAACGAACACTTTTTATTGAAGCAGAAGTCCTTGGAGGAAAAAATCATCGACTCCGTCGCTTTGGCGATCTGAAAAGGTCGTTGAAAGAGACAGACGTTATGGTGGCATGGAGTGGATGGCCAAAACGGAGGTATAATGTAGCCAATACTATGAGTAAAGTTAATAAAAGCCAAAGACTTGTGTTTTCATAATCGGACTCTCTGAATGACGCTCCACATTTAACGTAACGCTCTCAAGAAAGAGGCTACATAAAGTAACATCGACCTGCTCACCTGAGTCATACCAGAGATCTCGTACTTACGTATTACGTACTCTCTATCTCTATAGATCGATACTCACATTCCAAAAAAGCAGCTAGCTATCTTCTAATGTAAGTAGTTGCATAATTACAATGTACGTTCTGTACGTTCAAGGAGACGAGCAGTGCAGGTAGTGCAAGGTTACCAGAGAGGATGATGGCCTGCGGACAGCCGGTGTCGGCCTGGTGGCGCACGGCGTCGTGCACCAGGCGCGCCAGCTCGGGCCGCTGCGCGCGCGCCGCCGCCGGCGTCAGCGCGTTTCCCGTGTCCGTGTACGCGTTCAGCGCCACCAGGATCGGACCCACCGACGTCTGACAAATACACATACATTTAAATATAGTGTCGGTGTCGTATCGTAAGCCGCACGAATTTTAAAAGTAACACCAGAGGGACAAACAAATCGGGACCGCCGCTTTTTAAAATTAACGTAACATTCGCTACAAAATAGTAATTATCGTCAAATGAGTCTATCAACGTATTTCGACCGTAATACGACATTACAAACAATCACAGCACAAGAAAAAGTATTTCATTCATAATAAGACAAGACAATCATCTTGTTGTTTATTTTTCTGTTTATATTAATATTATTGAAGGATGAATCTCTACGACACTACGACTACATTGTCCCTCTTTACATTCATACGAAACGAGTAGGTATACAGTAATCGCATCTTACAGAAAGACCATACTATATCAAAAATATTTTTTATTATTGGAAAAACATTTGGCTTGTCCCACATTTTTTTTATTTCATTAATTTTAGAAATTAATAATTAATAATTCTGTATGATATTATTTATGTTATGAACTAAAGATACTATGTAAGTTATGGATAAATCTTTTACTTATCTCAGATAAATTACCTTTTCATAAATGGTATATTTTGTACAAAAACCAGTGTCGAGTGGTCACTGATTGAATTTTTTTGGAAGTTACATTGTCGTGGACAATGAACAATACAGGCTACAGTCTCAGAGATAAATAAAAGATTCCAAAGAGACAGGTAGCGGCAGAAAAAATGAACATGAGTAAGCGAGGTGACGAGGCGTTAGGCGCTGGTTTTTGTGAACCGGACGATTGCAACAGGTATTTAAGATGATGAAAATGGTTAGTTCTTCAAACGTATAGCTAAACATATAGAAAAAGGTTTACGTTTGGATGCGACTTTACTACATGAGTAGGTAATATAACAGGCAAATACGAGAACATAAAACAAGTCGATCTATTCTTCTTCTACGAGTAACGATAATTCTAAATGTGAATAGAGTCACATAGAAATCGTCATAGAAATACCAGTTTCCTGACTATTGAGCACTACCCTGCGGCAGCTGAAGTAAGTGATGTAAGGCGGTTGTCAAAAGTATGCGGACCGGAAGCTTAAAGTTTGGTATCGTCTGACGCGACGGCGGGTTGGCTTGTTATTAGTCAGCATAATAAGAGAATCTGAGACCTCAAACAGAACTAACTAGCTGGAATATTTATGGCTCTCCTGGGGATGAAGCTATACCTACCGAAGACTACTTAGAAAATACAAGAAGTGGGTATAAAAAAGTGAACGTACATAGCACTTGTTTTGGTAGAAGCGCGCCTGCAACGCGCGCACGACGGCGTCCTCGGTGAGCGGGCCGCGCAGGTGGATGAGGTCGTCCACGTCGGCCCCTGCGCCGCACGCGCCGCTCGCCGCGCTGCCGCCCGCGCCGCTCGGCACGTTAGCGGTGCCTGCGCTGCGCCATCGGACTTCAGCTGGGAAAAATTTTTTTTTGTTATTGGACATGCTTGTTCCACGTGTATGTGTTACAAGCTTCAGTTATATACTTCCATTTTAGTCGATATATAGGAGGTAATTACACCTTGTTGTAAAGCCCCGTTTCTGTCTCTCTAGTTTAAATAGATCTACGCTCACAGCAGGCTGTCAATGATTTAGCGTCAGGTCGTTATTGTAAGCAACTTAATACGTCCACCAACCCGCACTTCGGTAGAGGTGGACAACGGCCTGTTTTTTTTTATTTAATTGGAGTCGCTGCAGCCCATGGACGTCTACACACAACCTCAAGAAACCTAAATCTTGCATGTGGTCTATACAGTTCCGTTGCTACTCCGAAGGCTGATGGCCAGTCGCCTCATGTAAGTCAGGCAGGCCGGCAATGCCTTTCCACCGGAACACAAGAGAACTGCTTCACGGCAGTGCCCCGATGGAGCCATTAAAGATCTACTAGCTACAAGTATTACCACGTACTGTTACTTTTGGAGGTGAAATCATTTAAGTGAGCTTTACTTTCAAACTTTATAAATAATGTTTTCATAAACTTTCGATGGTATCATTCAGAAGCTTCTCAGAAATGTTTGTGTGAAAGGGACGCGTTTTGTGAACTGCACTCGCATGACCCGCTTTCCTCATAAACGAGATTATCTACAACTACTAGGTATGCAATGTTATAGCGTAGGTTACTTTACCTAAGTTCAATTCTCCTTTGATTTAAACGTACGTACTATGTAGGTATGAATGAGAGCAGAGTCATATAACATACTTAACTGTTTGAATAAATATCTTTGGACAATTCACACAACACCATCTGATTCCAAACTAAGCAGAGCTTGTACTATGATAATCAGAAAGCTGATAAACATACTTATATAGTTCTAAATGCATACTTAAATAGATAAATTAACACCCAGACACAGAACAAATAGTCATGTTCATCACACAAATATTTGTCCTGGGTGGGAATCGAACCCACGACCACACGCTTCTAGCGACCTCTCTTCTAGACTAGTACTTCTAGCTTCAGGGGGCCCCGAAACATGATAAATATAAAAAAATGGTTCACAAAGAATTACCAGACACGAGCAGCCTATTATAGTCTGTGGTAGCGAGAGAGATAGAAAGCATTAGTCCCATCTGATCAAAAATTCTACAAGCTATGACTATCAAAGCTTGAAACCTCGCGGTTATTCCTCTTAGAAATATTTCGCATTGAGTTTGTTGTCTATCGGGTCTATTAGTCTATCCAAATGCTGAACGGTATAAGTACCTACTACACCCGCTTTTGAGTGTAACTCTCAGGCATGCAGGCTTTATCGCGATGTTTGCCGACTGTAGAGCCAGTAAATGTGAAAAGAAAAGAAAAGAAAATATTTTATTTGCACAAATATGGGTAACAAAAAAGATTTTACAAAAATATTTAGATCGCCATATTTACCCTTTAGGGTGTATGTGCAGTTCGAAGATTCGAAGATTGCACAAATGAAAGCTTAAAATTTGGTAGAAAAAACTGTATATTTAAACTGTTAAAAATTACAAATAATTAAGTTAACGAGCGAACTACAAATTTTATTGTATAAGTTATAATATATTACAATGTGGATGTGTAAATTCACATAAGAAATGTTCTGTTGGCTATCACTAGGGTCATATTGGACAACGATGTGAATACCCAGACTAGAAAAAAATCTTTGAAATTTCAGACCCAGAAAGTAATAAAGGACCCTGTATGTGAAATCTGCGCAGTAGGCTTCCACTAGCTATCACTGATATATCTAAACTAAGCAGTTAAGCATACATACGATTGCTTAGTTATGGTCGGGACCTTACTACACGTGCGCTGATTCAGTGCAATGTTGTGCACTGCTAAGTGGCAGGTCCACTGACAGATGTTTCAAACAAGCCATAAGTCCGGGGACTAATCTGTGGTCCCCGGACTTCTACATACTTTTAACGCCTGTTATCTACATACCTTATATGTAACGTATCTGCGTTTGAATTAACTACTACGTATAGAGTTTAAAGGGTGCAGATAGAGTGTCGAGGTCACACTTTTTATTTTCAACCGCGCCCGCTTTGTTAGCGGCACTGTTAGCAGTTCTGATATCTATGGTCAGCAGGGTTATGCCTGCAAGGCTAAGCTATCACATCAAAACAGTACTCTAACTGGTACTGAGCTGATAAGGTGCTAGACTTACTGGGCGGTGCAGGCGGCGGTTGGAGCGGTTGGTGCGGCTGCAGCGGCGGCGCGGGCGCTGGCGGCGGCGGCAGCGGCGCGCGCGGTGGCACGGCGGGCTGCGCGACGGGCCCGGGTCCCCCCGCGGCCCCCACTCCCCCCGCTACCCCGCCCCCAGCCCCCGCCGCACCCGCAGCGCCGCCCACGTGCAGGTGGTTGCGGAGCGTCACCAGCTCCGAGCTGAGGCTCAGCAGCCGCCGCTGAAGGTGCACCGCCTCGTTAGAAGACGATGCGTCTGTAACATACACACATTTTTGTAAAGAAAATACACCAAGATTACTTTTCTAATGTCTTTTACAACAGAAAAGACGAATTTGAGATTACAGACAAAACCTTGGGTTGCCTGTTAGTAAGCCCATTTATTTTGGGCTCATTAGGTTTCTCATAATGAAAGATAGAAAAAATGAATTGTTAAGCTTACTGTAGAAATTAACACTAACAAAACAAATGTTTTAAACGAGATAACATCAGAAGTTGTTGAGATATTGTTAATTTGTTATTAATGTCATTATAAATAATTGTTCGGCGATTGCTCTTCATACCCTTCGTGGGCGAGCTCTTGGCCGCTCTTTACACCACACTGCTTTGGACACAAGTCTTTCTCCACAAACAAATGTGGATCTAGCTAGCTAGTTACTGTGCTGTAATTCATAAGGCGATCTTTACATAGCTGTTTGCTAGAAACTTTTCAATTGCTATAGGTGCATTTAATTTCCGTTTAGGTGTTATATAAACGCGGATTACAGTTATAACTCTGCATTTGCTGCGGTTTGGTGTGAAATTGAGATCGGTCACATAACGCGTTCATGAAACGGCAGTAAGCTCGCTCACGCACGCCTCTGGAAACTTTACCTTGTTCCTTCACAAAGAACCTACTACAGAGCAGTGTTCGCTTTGCTTATTGAGGTCATAAACTTATAATACTAACGTTATTTAAGTTTAAGGCTGAACTTCATTCTGTCTCAGTCTGGACCAATATTCTGCGAAAGAATTGTAAAACCGAGTAGGCGTCAGTTTAAGATTTCCCTGACTTCCAAAGCTCACAATACCTCATCAAATGACTTAACAGTACCCCTGCATCTAGTATGTTTGCAGTTTAAATAGTCATAGTTATTTGGCTGCAACCCTTTTGCGTCCCACTGCTGGGCACGGGTCTCTCCCCCTTATTGGAGAGGCCTGGAGCTTACTTCCACCACGCTGCTCCAATGCGGGTTGGTGGAGATGCGGGTTAGTGGCCAACCCGCTGTCGGATGTTTTCAAACCGCCCATAAGGCCTCCGACAAGGTTTAACGACTGTTATCTATCGACAACAACCGGGACCGACGGCTTAACGTGCCCTCCGAAGCACGGAAACGCGCATGAAATTTTTTGCCACTAGCGGTCACCCATCTCACAACCGACCGCGGCCCGTTTGGCTTAGCTGCGTAGACCGTTTGCGTTCTACGCTAGCTGCCGAGCCATGCGCGCTTCATAGCATAGCATAGTTATTTAGTCTCTAATATACAATCACAATAGGAAGACGACACCAAATTAATGAAATGAAATGAAATGAAATGAAATGAAATGAAAATATTTTATTTGCACAAATATGGGTGAAAAAGGTTTTACAAAATATTTAGAACTCCATATTTACCCCTTAGGGTGTACAAATTTTATTATATTAAATAAAATAATTATTTTAATGACTTAACATAATGTAAACTAAATTCTTAAAATGACTATTACAGAAGGGTACATAAGAAACATTAAAGTAATTTTTAATTTTACAGTTTTAATTAATTAGACTTAAACCCAATTTTGTGCTTTTTATAATAATTTATTTTATTTGAACCATACGGGGTTCGCCGTCATCAGCTTTGGGCACCCACCAGGATGGGTTTTGTACACTGAGAGGAAAAAAAGCTGGCGAAAAAAAAACCTCCCAGGTTTTTATGCCGCGGACAAAATTATTTATTAATCATTTTATTTTATTTATGTTATTTTAGTTTCTTATATTTTATTAATTTATTTATTTATCGTTAATAAACTCTAATATAAATATGAGATAGTAGAATTTACTCCTTCACTAAGAGAAAACGGATGCTTATATCGATGGCCAATTGTTAACGAAAATGGAATGTGTTATGTTAAACAAATAATGTTTGCAATAATGCTCAAAACAATGCTCAAACTATTGTAAAATATTTTTTTACAAATTGTTATTAAATTTTAAATATATGGTGTCTTGATTTACTAAATGTGCTGCACCTAACTTTTAACTAATCCTAACTGTTGAAATGGGCAGTAAACTAGCATTAAGATCAACGTACAACTAACAAAAGCGTTAATCGTTCAACTCTAGTTTTCATACTTTTTCAACGAACTCTACATTTTGTTTGAGTGTTTGTTAGAGCTCTTCAATGTCACACGGGTCAGACTTGGAATTCCAAAGTATAATGTCCCTAAATTGTTGACCAGTGTTTTGAAAAGCTTCCCATTTTAGTTCAGTATCATTACATAGTTATTAAAGAAACACAAAGAAAAAATGCCAACGTTCTTCCGACCAGGTAATCACGTGTAAAGTTAATTCCTTTAGCCTATCTACCGTTAATTGAAACATGTAATAGCTACATGATCCTTTGATGATGTGAGAGAAGCTGATGGTAAGATGTTTTGGATCAGAGAATGATCACCTGACTAGATTATGGCAAGCCAAGGAGGCTGCGCAGGCGCAGAGTGGCGCGGGGCGGGGAGACAACCGGTCGTCCAGGCCTGCTCTCAGACGTGTTCCGGACACAATCGCCCGCCAATATCGACCTTCCGGTAGAACGCATAGGGTACACTTTTATGGTACAACGAACTCGTAGCCCGCGTCAAAAACCTTTTTATTGGTGCGCGATCGAAGGACACGCTCGGCCCGCGCCCCGCACCCCGCGCTCGCCTCCAAATATTTTGAGGTGCCTTTCGTGGCAGGAAACTGATCCGAAACTGTGAAAGTTAAAACACTTTCTTCCCGCGAGCCCTCGGCCGCCAGCCGCCTCTGGCCGCCAGCGAGACCCACGGACTGCCATCGACATTATCTCACTTATGTAACGTTCTCGATTATCTCCTTTGCATAAAATTTGCATTCTACACAGTTTCAGACATGCAAAAAGATAATGATTTGGGGGCTTTTAACTGTATGAACATGTAGATAATATTCTAACGACGAATGGTCAAAGCGAATGGTCGTGGAGAAATGCGACGACCGCACAAGACCGGATATTTCATAGGGAAACCTAAGTATACCCAGCAGAATGTGAAACAGGCTGAAAAGAGACACAATTCCATCACATAACATTCTGCTGTATGCAAATATTTTTGCAAACTTTCAGTAGTAGTCGACCAATAGGGCATTTTGTGCAGCCATGTGGGAATCAGTCATGATTGTGCTAAACTCCTAGTGAAGTGGCGAGAACAATGTAGGTTGCTCTGGTGACCTATTGTATAGAGTATTGCCCCGGTGAGGTTTCTCCCAGATATTACATTTCATAACTGGTGCTGTGGGTTGTGGCAGCTGCGGTATTGGCACGGGAAGCCTACATATCGAGCCTATTGTTGCAATGGTCGCGCTATAAAACATAACGCTTATTATTTTAATCGTGACGGTGCCGGCGCAACATTCACTAGACTTCTAAACTATTTTATTAGTATGAAATTAATCTATAAAGTAACTGTTAAATGTGCATACTACGTGAATAACAGTACGTTAATTTATAGCTGCACTCTTGTCAGCGTCGTAATTACCGGCAGTTGTAAATGCCGCAAGCATATAAACTTCTTGTTGTAAGAACATTAACTAAGACAAAATGATTTCGTGCTTGATTAATTTTATTAAGTAATTGCTGTTGATTTACATAATTATGTGTTCGCAATTTAATTTTATTCAGTTTTTGTTGCCTACCGTAACAGTAAAAGTAAAGAAGTTGGGTTTCGCGGACTCGTTCGCGAAGTTACATATTACACTACGTGTCAAATTGGATGGCCGTTTGGCTTGGATTGGCCGTAGAGCAAGTACTTACCTATCTACTTATAGACGTTCTACTTACTGATTAAGTTGTAAAACTACTTACTTTGAATATACAAATACATCTTCTAATGAATTTAGGTATCTATACAGTAGATTTACATAAATACATTTTATCCGAATTATGGTCGCAATTTCTACAAAAAATTTAGGGGTTCACGAGCTAGTAATTTAATTTTTTTTATTTGAATGGAAATAGCAGACGAGCACGCAGGCCACGTGGTGTTAAGTAGTCGCTGCAGCCCATGGACATCTACATACAACCTCAAGCAAGCATAGGTAAGTCTTGTCTGAGGTCGTATGCAGTTGCGCTACTCCAGAGGCTGGTGGTCGCCTCATGCAAGTATGTGTGGCCGGCAACTGCACCTTTCCAGCGAAACAAAATTCTCTGGGCGAACCATAATAGTTCTACCGACTACTAAAATAAAAATGTATATGGATTTCACTTGATGTAAGTTACTTTAACATAACGTTTTGAACAATTCAATTTGCAAAGTTTATGCCAAAAAATGTACGAGATTAAAGATATGTAATATCGAAGGAAATTGAAGTAAATATAAAGTTTAGTTTCGTTATGTACCATTTCTGAATGAAGTACCTAAACATTTTTAGTGAAAAAGTAGTTGTCAGTACTGTCTGCATAATGGCAGTGGTGTTTAAAATTAAAATTCCAGCGCGCAGCTAGAATCCTGCGTGCGGCGCGTGGGAGAGGCCTCATTGCACATGCGCACGCGGCGCGGAGCGTGGAGGTGTCGCACAAAAAGCGGCGACGAGCGACACGCAGGAGCTTTTACTTTCCGGCCGCACGCGCCTCGGCGAAGCTCCTCCACAACGTCGAGCGCCTACCTTCCAACATTTTTTTAATTTTATTGCCTCTAAAAAAATTGTTTACGCATATCGCGCAATATCGGAACTCGACGGGTAGGTCTCGAGTAAACGCGTGCGAAAGTCGGGTTAATTGCGCGTGCCGCCGCAAAAACTGGGATCGCGGTGTCGGCGCCCGCCGCGCGGTCTCACCCGCGGCCGCACCACCGTGCATCTCAATGTCATTCGACACTGTGGCATTGATTGTCTCATCTCATTTGCTCCGTGATCTACACCGAATAGGCGAATACAAAGCGATTACACTTGTTTCTTTTGTGACACCGCGTCTCCTAACCAATCCCCACTGGGTCGTGGATTAAGCTCCAGGCTTCCCCGATTATCGGGAAAGACCCGTCCCCAGCAGTGAGACGCACAAAGGGTTGCAGACACCCTTATTTCTAATTCTTATTTTATTCTCTGCCCGCAATTTAAAGCGAATGAGAGCTTTATGACCCTGTCTCTGACTGTAAGTCCACAAAGTCGTTTCCGGCAAGCTGGCGACTGCTATCTCGTGATAAGGCCGAGGCCGACAGCTTCATGTGGAGCTCGGAAATGCCTTTACAATCTCAGTGATATACCTACCTACAGCAAACTTAAATCGAAGGAGTCTACCCGGTACGTAATAAGATTTACACTAGCTGCAAAAGGTTAAAACGATACAAATGCTTATAGATGTAATATTTGGGTCAATTTGGAAAAAAAAGGTAACGAAGGAAGTAAAATGTTAAATTCATCAATATCATTCTTTCGTTGTTTTATAGTAATTTATTTTCAATGTGCAAAAAATAATAATATATAATTATTTAAATGTAGCTTGGGGAAGCGAATACCTGGCCAATACACGTTATACACGTATGAAATGATAGCATAATAACACTCGTATAATGCGCGGAGGTCGACGGCCGCGGCCTAAGTGTGCTGTGCTTGTTAAAAGACAACTCCGCGGCAACAGCCTGCACGTACGAGTACCAGCGAGATTTAAGGTGAAATAGGCGTAAGGGGTTGAATAAATACCTGGCTGCAAGGCTGCAATCCTTTTTTGCGTCCCAATTTTATTATGAAAGTTCAATAACACACTAATAACTAACACAACACCATAACTACCAGATTTATTGGCTAAAGATGGCTTTCTTGACGCTGGATTGTGGACTTAGCAGGCATAATAAACCATAAATTGAACGCATATTATACAGCGCTATATAAACTTAACTCAAGTATTATAGTAATTCCTCTAAATTACACAAATCATAAAGAAAGTTGGACTCTACATAAAATCTGACAACTGTGAGAGCCATTTGGTCTTGTCTTGGCAACATTTTACATGAAAAGTTTTTCGGTGGGACTATTTGACGACCCGTGTAGCGCAATGGTTAGCATGCCGGACTGCCAATCGAAGGGACTCGGGTTCGATTCCCGGCGAAACAGAAATTTAAATCTGGGTATTTGTGTCTTTGTGTGTGTCCATGGTACCCACGACACAGGGTATATCTACCCTACTGTGGGGCTATGAGTGTGAAACGATATAAGATAGAAGGATAGATTGACTTGACATCCAACTTAAAAACTACATATTCACGAAACCAAAGGGACGGAAGCTTGTTCGTCATAAGTTTCTGAAAATAATAAGGTCAGCGAAGAACAGGGAGTATTGTATATAATAATGTCCTATGGCATCCGGCACGAAGCGCGCAAGCCGGCGCGCGGCGGTGCGCGTCGCGAATCTAATCTCAGCAAATCGCGCTCCGCGCAAAAACCCTGCACGCGCCGCCCGCAGGTGGCCGCCGCACCGCCCAGGAATTTCTCATTAGGCGATCGACACCTCGACATCACAACTAGATACACATACACATGCCAGTACTGCACTAGCTGCAAGAATGCTGTCTCTCGAGGAATCCCACTCG
The DNA here is from genome assembly GCA_911387765.1 of Pyrgus malvae. Taxonomy (NCBI): domain Eukaryota; kingdom Metazoa; phylum Arthropoda; class Insecta; order Lepidoptera; family Hesperiidae; genus Pyrgus; species Pyrgus malvae. The sequence continues at coordinate 403,603 of OU426960.1, read as the reverse complement.
GGGAGAAAAACGGAGTTCCTCTCAATAACAAGCATGATCATATTTGCGCGCCATCGTGTTCTGCTCCTGTTAGCGGAAATAGGAGAGAAACTCTTACATGATTTTCTTTTCGCTTGTTTTTAAGTAAATACCTTATAGTTTCATATTTAAGGAGTTATTAAGTACGCAATGTGATTTCCATTATAAATTTATAGTTGTAGAATTTTATTGATTGTGAAAAAAAAGTTTATTGTTAAACTCCCATAATGCGGCTCAGGTGTGAGTTGGGTGACCGCTAGAGGCGAATTTCATGCGTGTTTCCCTGCTTGGTGCACGTTGAGCCGTCGGTCCCGGTTGTTATCGATATGTCATTGTCACTATAAAAACACGCACTATGCGTACCTAATCATAAGATGTTCCAGCAAGACCTCAGATTTACCGAATCAGAACGGTAAAACTCCGAACTGCACCGGAATTACCGTTCATTTCCAATTTTTACCATCATAAGTTTGGTATATCGCAGGCGTTACCTCAGAGACACGTGATGTTCATATTCAAAACGTAGACAAGCCTCAGCAGGGTGTTCAAATAGAATTGTATGTTTTAGAAAAATTGGTTATAAAATATACTTAGAGTTTTGGGCGTTGGGCTACGGTATCACTAGTTCATCATTCAGTATCACTAGTTATCACTAGTTCAACCTTATGGGCGATTAATAACATTTATTTATTTAAAACTTTATTGGACCCATAAAAATGTGGTACAATAGGCGAGCTTAATGCCAAGTGGCATTAGTCTGTTCGTTTGTGCGCGCTGCTAATGTCATCATCATCAATGTCGGCTTAACGTAGAAGGATGCGACTTTCACTGATGTATTGGTATTTTTTTGGATTAACATTTAGTGTTTAAATCGGTTCACAAATAAAAAAGTTACGTCCATTTCAAGAATTTATCGATCAGTGTTTGGAAGTATCGTTGTTGATTTATCGAAAATTTCAGTTAATGTATTAAAGTTTTTTAATTTACAGTCCCTTAAATGATAACATGAAACTTATAAATTAAAACAAAAATAGATACTGTATAGAAAAAAAACAACATAAGATGAGCTGGCAATAAAATAATATGGTAAACTGTACGAAATAGGGTTCACGCTTTTTCACGCACACGTCGACAATAATTTTGAAAGTCGGAAAATCAATATTTTAATCTATACATATAGCTGAAGAGTTTGTTCGTTCGTTCGTTTGTATGTTTGTTTGAACGCACTAACCTCAACTACTGGTTCCAATTGAAAAACCTTTTTGTGTGGATAGTCCATTTATCGGGGAAGGCTTTTTTAAAAGCAGACGGGCCGCGTGGTGTTAAGCGATCACCGTCGCCTATGGACACGGGCAACCCCAGGAGAGCCACCCGAGGGCTTTAGGCTATATAACATATCGATGGTCCCTATTAACATTGTCAGTTCTGCAAAAAGACATTGTTCAGTAGAGCAGTTCAAAGTTTGTTTTGGCGATAAATATTTTTTTATAAAACTGTGGATATTCAAATTTGCAGTGATTGTTTTATGTATTGGTTACTAAGTATTGACATAGACAAGACTTAGAGTTACTTGATGGTTTCAGAATTAAGGTACTACCGACATTTTAACATGGACTATTTCCAAGGTTAATTGTCGGTTTTGACACAAACGACAGTTTTGTTCGGATATTTAACAGTCATTTACGTAGGTAGTGGTATATTCAACATTTTTAAATGGTGATTTAGAAATATGTTTGTCATATGTGTTTGGTTTGCTTCCGTTAATTACAAAATATTAAACTTTATTTAATGAACATTCAAACATTTTAACAGTTTAACATCAACACAAATGAAAAATAAGGAATGCACACTTTAAGATCACGTAATAATTGCACTATTACATGTAAGGGTAATAATAATAATTTAACACACTTACTCATAACTACAAATAGTTTAAGAAGTCTAAACGATAATTTTCTTTTTTCCTCTTTATATACTTTAAAAGTAAGTATTTTACTTAACAAAACGAGAATAAAACTTGCAATAAACTATGAACAATCAACACACAACAAATAGTATAGCAATCAAAACACTTTTAGGATGGCCCAGTCTCTGTAGCTTCGGGATTAAGAATAGAGCTACGGTACCTATCCCCTGCCTGATCTTAAAAGGCGACTAAAAGGGGGCTTCCGGGATAGTGGACGGTGAGAGTGGGAGCTCGATCCGTCCAGCCAGCAGCCCCGGGTATGAAGGCGGTGTGTGCGTGGCCGCATGTCGCATCGGAAGGTGCAGGAGAGCACATCTGCTCTTCCAAAGATGGGCCCGATCTCGGGCGCCGCGCGTGGAGGACACCGTTGTGTTCCACTGGAGATCCCGGAGTTCTCCCTAAGTGTAGAGGCAGGCCACCGAGGGGGTTTTATTGCGGTCAAATCCCACATAACCCGGTATCCTCTCCCAAGATGCCGGGTACCTTTTGAAGGTTTCCCCCCGATACCAAAAAAAGGTACCAACAAGCCACATAAGTACCACAAAGTTTTATAAACTGTTAAAGTTAAAAAATAATAATAAGAAGAAGAACAGGTATCCTTTTTTCTATTACGAGCTTTTTAGTGACTAAAAATATTTAATTATTACAACTAATGTACAGTCTTAGTTTTGTACTTTATAAGTCAGTCTTGGTACACCTAATCTCCCCAGCTAAGCTTAAGGCACTTTAGCATAAAGATGAGTCGACGCTCGTCATCGAAATCATATTTTTATTCTTTCCGATCAAAAACGTTGCCCTTAACTTTAACCTCTCTAATTTGTGTCCACTTATTTTTTTCATTTCTATAACCCAGTTTCGGTGGTCTCGTGAGGTCATTTCTCTTTCATTATACGGCATATATTCTGTTTTTTCCTAACTCACTAAGCAGAACGATTCATTAGGAACGTAAATCATTCAATCAATCAATCAGTCGTAGAAGACGACAAGAGAGGAAAGTATGACTAAAAACCTAGAGTGACACGACCAGGATTCCGCGCAACACACGCTCGAGCACTGCCCAGCTTGGAGAGTCCAAGCGGCGGATCTTGGTCCAAACAATTGGAAATGAATTGTCCCTGGCGGCCGTCGTCAAAGCGATGGTGCGTTCCAGGTATGCGTGGGGCTCGGTAACCTCCTTCTGTGACACCGACATGTGCGCAAAGGAGCCAAGTGAGCTCGAGAGCGTGCAGATCCCGCTCGGTGAAGGAGCCGTCGAGGCGGAAGTAGATAACGTCCCCTGGCGCTAGTCCCTGTAGCTTCGGGATTAAGAATAGAGCTACGGTATCCCCTGTCTGATCGTAAAAGGGGGCTTCCGGGGTTGCGGACGGTGAGAGCGGGAGCTGGCGGGACCCGTCCAGCCAGCAGCCCCGGGAGGGACGGCGGTTTGTGCGTGGCCGCATGCCACCTTGAACACCTGAAAGTGCAGGAGAGCACATCTGCTCTCCCGTGATGGGTCCTTCTGGGGCGCCGCGCGTGGAGGACACCGGTGCGTTCCAATGGAGATTCCGGATTCCTCCCCAAGCGCAGAGGCAGGCCACCGAGAGGGTTTTAGTGCGGTATAAATCCCACATACCCTGTATCCTCTCCCAAGGTGCTGGGTACCTTTTGAAGGTTTATCAACTACTAAATCTATTTATCAATGACCCATGAGTTTTCCGTATAGTTAATTTGAAGTTTTTGCAAGTAGGTGCATCCGACAAAAATTCTGTACATAATGCAGTTAGTATAGAAAGTGACATATCCAACCGACCAACGAACTTTAGGTTACGTGTAATAATGTCAAAAGTGACACATCCAACAATATGATCTACTTTTATGTACATGCATTAATGTCGGAAGTGACACATCCAACAAAATTATTACTATGCGTACATGTAATAATGTCGAAAGTGGTATATCCGACAAAATTGTCTGCTTGAATACCATTAAAATAGATGTATCTACCGGAACCTACTTTATTAAAAGGAATATATCTATATTATGCAAAATACGAATGGTCTCATACAATTGTAATCTATAAATTATAGAAATTGCTGTATAATTTACTTTCTCACTTTATCTACTTTGTAATAGATAAAGGGTGCTTACCAGTTTCCGTAGGCATCGGATAATCTAGAAAGTCACTTGTTATGTCAAGTTGATTATTAAAAAAAGGTAGATCTAAAATATGTTTAGAACGTTTAAAGGATCCATTAATTCCTATCAACATCATGGGAAACTTGTTTTCGTGCACAAAAATAGTTGGTAATGAATAATATTCCTATTTTGCCCAAGCCAACGCTCCTCCCAGTGACAAAGTCCGTAGTGGCAGATCCGCGCGCACCCGCGCTCCCTCTGTCCCGCGAACAACGCTGGTTCCGTTACTACCAACACTTTTGCGCTTTTGCGCGAACAAAGTTATTACAACCGACAATATTAACCAAGAAACTGACTAAATATTATGATTTTAAATAAAATAAAATGTTGCGTACGATAAATCTTTTTACTGTGATTCTATTTATGTAAAAAAGTAAATATTGGTAAAAATGCACAATCGACATTGTTAATAGGGACCATCGATATAGCTATGACTAATACCGAAGTCTACACGGACGGATTAATTAATGTGTATTTAGTTAAAGTTGTAGAGAGATGTATATTTTTATATCATAGCCTAAAAATTTGCACGCCTGATTAGGTAGAACATACGGACCCGAGAAATATTTATATCACCTACATTGTAATAAATTGTAAACACTATGTTCTGGCCAATAAAGAAATTGAATTGAATTGACGAAGTCGCGGGCGGCCACTAATTATAAATAAAACCAGGGCTGTGAAGAGCCTAGGAATTGATAGGAGAAGAGAATCGAAAGATCTCAGTCACACAGGTACTGAAATTTTCATTTCAAGTACTCTGGAGAAAGAGAATCAAAAATATTTTTTTATAAATAAACGGAACAAAAAGGCAGACGGACTATATAACATCATGCTGTGACTAATACCAAAGTCCACGCGGACGAAGTCGCGGGCTGCCACCAGTCTTTTATAATCACGTTAATTTAATAGCCATCTAATAGCCTGAAAGAATAAATACTACAATCGGACCATCTGAACGTATAAATTATAGAATGAATTTGCTCCCAGCTCCTAACCGTTAAGGAGTTGTCTTCAATCATCAGCTTAGCAACATGAGGTAATAATTACTGGGCATAAATATTTCTATTATGTTAAAAAATATGACTATGACAATGTGTGTGCCTATAAATTTTCATTGTTTCCCTTGATTTCCCTAGCATCCCATCATCAGATTTTGACATGATGACAGTTGGTCCACCTTAGGAGTATAAGTTTTTGAACAACAAAATATGTATTGAAAGAAGAACGAAAAACTGTCATAGGACCTTCCATCATCCGCTCAGCAACATGATACGATGATAATCATGTTCAAATGTCTGTTTTGCTTTAGTAAGTAGGTTTATGAAAATCAATTGTCATGCTATAAATTTTGAATGTTCCCCTCGATTTCTCGCGGATCCCATCATTAGACTTTGACTTGGTGACATTTGGACCACCTCGGAAATGTAAAATTTCGAACAAAAAAAAGAATTTTGAACATCGGTCCACAAACGGCGGAGAAATCGATGAACATATAAAAAAACATACAGCCGAATACATAATTATGAAAAATTGAAAAAAAATCTCCTCATTTTGGAAGTCGGTAAAAAGAACAGGTGTAGTTACAAATAATTGATATAACACGACACGAAAAGGAAGTTTTGTAGAAGAATATGCAAATTTGCTTTTTTTACTATAAGAAACTAACCCGACCACCCAACTACGAGTAGAGAGAGATTAATCGCAGATGTAGAAGCAAGTTTATTTGAAGCGTGGTTTTGAAAACGATCGTCATCTCCGTCCACACGCTGCTGCCATTGTTAAGCCAACGTTCTGCAAGCTATTTTCCGCTGTATTGCCTACGTATTAAGATGCATAATGCGATTGGCCACGCAGGAGTCGGCAGGGCAGGAGGTGAGAGGCTCGTGGTGCCCTGCTTCGATACCATCGCCGGGTTATGGGCATGCGACAAAGAATATTATATTTTTTTCAAGAAAAACATTCTGTACTGATCCTGATTAGGTTATAAAATGGTCGCAAATTTTAAAACACGTTACATTATAGTGCAGATCTAAATAATTGGGATTTATTTTCTATAACGAGGGGGATTAATATTTTTATCATCTACCGAGCCATTCATGCTGATGTCTAAGTGAGACAAAGAAACGAACAATACGAGTATGACTAGTTTATTCAATTCAAAGTTAGAAGGATTAATCCTACCTACGTCAGTGAACTCACTGCTTACTTGTATGCGTAGTAATTATTTTATTACATAATGCCAAATCACAAGCATTTAAAATGAGCACTCTTTCTGCTTGCTTTCGTACAACTTCAGCGAGCGCGAGACACAACACATGTCATAATCATTTCGTTTTGAACACAATGCGTGCCGACACTTAATTAAAAAGAACTTTCATTAATTTTACCTCAAAGAATTCCCAAGGTATGTCAAATGGTAGAGGTTATTAAGTATAAAATAAAAGTGGTCGCAATATTTAGAGCTTGAAATTTGTGGAGCCAAGCTTGGATGTGTGCATGCATATTTTGAGCAGCGAGTAGAGCCGCGCGCGTTGATGTCTTTTTCACGAGAGTATAAAAAGACCGTAAGGAATTTGCCAGAATATTATGTTTTAAAATTTTTGGGAAGCATCTATCTAACTAAACCGTTTATTTTTATGTATGTTGTTGTATTCTTAAAATGTTTGCTATGCAAATAAAAGAATCACTTTACATCGTCGAATTAATATGCACTGCAATATGAGAACTGTATTTTAAAAGTGTTACACACGGCAATATCAATAAATAAACTATTTTCTAGAGTTTTCTGAAACGGACTTATTGTGTTGAGTTCACTGTTTGAATTTAAGTACTTGTAGGCAGGTATTCAAAACTCTACATTTTAACTATTATCAATTTCATTAGAAATCATTAATAAGACTAAAACATTTCCTCAACAAATTTAAATTTAAGTAGGTGAAAATGAAAGCTAATATAAGCGTGTTAAAAATATAAAACTTTATACATATTTGTTTAATTAAGTACCTTAGGCCGCGAACTTATCAGCCACCCCTCGTATATTTTTTTTATTTAGATGATCCTAGTTAGGACTTTAATATAAAGTTATGAGATTATTGTATTGTCATCGGCCCTTGACCCCTGTGCAAATTTTCAAGTTAATCAGACTCCTAGAAGTAGGTGAAAATGAAGTTAAAAGATTCTGTTACATACATACAGGTCAAGCTAATAAAAGCGTGTTAAAACACGAATAATACCTTATGTTGACTACCTATTAGTGGGTTGTTAAGTCGCATAGAAATAAACTTGCATTATTCTGCGGAATCTTTTTCAGACCTGGGGCGTGAAGTAGCAATTAATACCTAGAATTGGTTCTCTATCAGAATAGCTGCTCAGATGTTGAAGACGATGCGGGGCGTAAAAACTGCGCATGCGCCGCGCGCCCATGTAATTGCAGCGCACCCGCACGCACACTAACATACAATCTTATTTACAGGTGTAACGTGCACACACGTGCAACGTGCCAGGGCATGGTGTACAGAATGTACACAAACAAAGCAGTTCAGATAGTAATAATTTATAGGTCAGTACGAACCGGCCTTCTTAATTGTATAATGTTAACAATGGTTTGTTGTGGCGCGAACGCACTGTCACATACTTCCAGAAGCATGCCTTCTGCATTCACTTGCCTCGGACTCCACAACATGCTCCCACACTTGTATTAACTGCTGCTACTAACTCTGCATCCGTTACACCTCAAACTTTTGCCTCTCCGGCCGGCTCTGTGCTTCGTGACTCCAACGCGTTCCCGCTTCGTCTTTACTCGGAAATGCAGAGGCCTACGCTTTTGTTGCTAGTTGATTGGTGCCACCGAAATATACACACGTGCTATGTTATGAAAGGTAAAATACAGACTGTAATTAATAATTAAAACCAGGAAGTCGACTACATTTAGAAAATGAGATTTGGGCACAGACAGGTCGGGTGTATGAGATTTCTGTTAACCCGGTTCTGTACGAGGCGATACGATGGGCTGATGGGCAAAACTGTAAAACCCGGGTTTGGAAAACTGACAAAAGTAATATTTTGCCATTGTTATGAAATGATGTTTATGATCTCTCATACTAAATATGCACACAAAATAATGTTTTTGATTAAAAACTAAATTTTCTTAAATATGTACTCTTTATTTTCCTAATCGTTCCGATCTTATACCACTGCCCACAAGACAAAGACAAAGACTTTTATTTGCACAAATATGGGTGTTTACAAAAGGTGATTTTATACATTTGGTTCGCCATATTTACCTTCATGAGGTATGCAAATATTACAATAATTAAAACTTAACTAATTACAAATTACAAACATAAAAATGTACATTGAAATAGTGTCATTTATTTTATTATATTATTATGTATACTATATTTATCTTTGTTTGTACCCATATTGCGCCTTTTAGTTTATTTATTTTATTTACTTTTATTTTAGGATTGGATCCGATCGTCGGCTTTGGGTACCCATATTGCAGGGTTTTTGTACACTGAGAGGAAAAAAAGCCGGCGGAAAAAAAACCTCCCAGGTTTTTATGGAATTCCTTTATGCCGCTTTATCGTTTAGAAAATCAGTGACTGAATAATACGCCTTTTCCAGTAAATACGTTTTAAGTTCCTTTTTAAACTCATTGCCTTCTTTTATTTTGAGGAATTCCGGTAGGTTATTGTATATATTTGGTCCCATGCCAAAAGACACTGTTTAAATATACGAATACATATTCATCTCCAGTTGTTATGCAATTATTGAAGCTTTTATAATACTGAATTGTTATTAGAATTTTTGAGTTCCAGACATTAAGTGAGTGAAAATGATTTTTTGGAAGAAATTGTCAAATTCATTTTATATAATTCTTAAAATCTAAATAGAATACAAAATACAGCTATTCTATAGACGCGAATGCTACATCAATAAATATGGGAAGTTAATAAACCTCTGAGCGGCCAGATTAGGTAAGTAGGTAGGTAGTTAAGATGCCAGAGCCGAACGAAGGCTGCGCGGCGGGTCCGCAAGGGCCGAATTTACAGAGATACCTGTAGCCCCTCGCCCTCTTCACCCCTCCCCGGCTCTATCTACGCCCGAGGCCTGCCGCGGCGCCGTTAGCCGCAGCTTAATGCACTTTTGCATAACATTGCCTACTCAAATGAAACAAGCCCATTCGACAACCTTTAGCTGCTACAGCTGTTAAGTTCTCTTCTATTAAGTCTCTTATTAATTGAGTGTAAGAATTGCTAGTTTTATTATTATTGGAACCGTATTTTTTTTTACCTGACGAAATAAAGTTATTCGAGTATTTTTCAGCTCATTAGCTGTTTAATGTTGGCATATAAACTGTACATCTTTCCTGATACCAAAACAACAATGATCTGGTTGTTCTTCCAAAAAGAAAAATGAACTGTTTGTTCCTCTATGTGTGTATCTTGCATGACAATATTATGTACAAATTAGTGCACTAAAACACCTAACAAAATCTTCCTATTCACTAAGAAATGTAAAGACGTTTCACACATTATTTAAAATATAAACCGATACTCTCTGTGACTCATCCACTGATCCATATCAAATTAATTTACAAGAGAACCTACAAAAATGGCACAGACCGACTGCGACAACCTGGTCCTCCGAGCCGGATCGAGTTAGATTTTATCAATGTAGGACTATATTTACAGGCGAAAACGGTGAGCTTTCGGCATAACACAATAAAACATCACAATCGCATCTTCGGCGTCCGCGCAGCGCGGTCGCGGGGGGAGGCCACAAGCTCACCTTGCAGCTTCTTCTCCGTCTCCCAGAATTTCTGCAGCTCAGTGAAGTACTTGTCCAGGATGAACACCTTGGAGAGGCCGAGCGTGGCCATGGCGGGCGGCGCGCTCGCATCACACTCCGCGGCCGCGCCGCTCTCAGCAGATAGCGGCGACCACTCGCGCGCGTGTCTCTCCGCGAACTACCAACCGCCCGCGCCTCCGCCCTCCCGCCGCTCCCCCTTACCCCTCACTCCCGCTCGCGCCTTCTACACACTCACTACACACTGTACACACGCGTACTGCCCTATCAACAAGTCTATCATGACACCCACTTTTGGGTCAAATTAGGGATTATTAGGGATCAGTGCAATGCAAAAGCTAAGAATTGAGCTTTAATGTACAATACTTGTTACATCTGATTCGAAGACATCAATATGGAGAGTAATAAGGAAGATGCAGTTACTATAGAGCCTGAATTCGTTACAAATAGTGGTATGAAGTCGTATAGAATCTGAATTCATCCCAATTTGAACGTGTTTATGCTGATCCAACTGTACACCTAATCTTCACTTCCAACACTGTCCGTTGTTTCTCGAGTATTCGTAGCAAAAGGCGGCAGGCTTCTAAGCGCCGACGCTAAAGGTTCATTTCATGCTTTTAAGCGAGTAATATACGCGGCTGCGGCAGGTGAGGCGGAGGCTGTGCGGTGCAGAGGGTGGGGGAGGGGAACTGGTTATATTTGTAAGCTCGAGCACCGAAAGCTCTGCGCCTTGCCCCGTGGGCCCGTGCCTTGCGCGCCCAAATGTTTAACCGAAACACTTAATAAACTTTTTGAAGCTTCCTTAAATGTTTTAGCTAATATGGAAATCATGTAGTGTCGTCCTATCGAGTCAGAATTTAGATTAAAAGGCAAATATATAGGTAATATATTTTCAATTACGATTTGAAACTTTGTGTTACGAGCCGCGTCCGCTGCTCCAGCGCTGCAGCGCCAGCACACGTCGACGTGACGTCTAATATTTTGGGAGAGCCACAATTAAACCAGTTTGAGCATAGTAACAGTTACTTTATCTTTTTCATTAAAGTTTTTGTACTAAATTAAAAATACGGTTCCAACCGGAAAAGCTTTCTACGTTGTTTTTAACGTCAAAAATGAAATAAAATTCATGTCTGTGCTTTGTCTGTATAACAAACAAATACATGATACAATAGTTAATAGGTGATAGTGAAGTAATAAAGCGAGCTAGTTAACAACGGAAACAAAGAGTTTTCGTTATAGTAAACAATTTTAATAACTAACCTGAAATGAAAGCATTGAATACGGATGTAGAGTTCTAAGAAGCACTTAAAGTGAAGAGATCGCTATGTTTTCACTTTACGAATATTATTGTGTATTATATCAATATCATCAGCATAATGCTATTGAATGCTCTCTTAATACATACTTCCAATTTTTCATGTAAGTACGAGTATAGTGAAGAAGAGAAAACGAAGAAGCTTTATCTGAAAACATTACAAGGTAATCAAGGTAACGCCATCTAACGTGTCGAGGTATCAACAGAACGCCAGGTAGCGCAAGTGGAAGAACCTTTTCCCAGCGTTCAGAAGTTGCAAGTGCCTACGAAGCCTCCACGACTTAGAAATTCTCAATGTTGCCGCTAGGTTGCGCTGTGGTCGCAGTTACAGATAAATTCCGAGTGTACACGGCCAACTCCAAATTAAGTTTTGGGGGTCGATTAAAAATGTACTACATAGAGATTTATTTAAAAACGAAAAGAAAGCTGTAATAAATAAAGTTTTTAACAAAAAAATAGAACCGACTTCAAACGGTAAAAAATAAAATTGTTCAATACCTACTTCTTCTTGCTTATGGTAATGACTCTTAAAACTATCTTTGGAGTCGGGCCCTTACTAAAATGTCGTACTATTCGTTTTAAATGGGCACCGACAGTACAGACAGTGGGAAATTACTTACTTCTTCTTGCTTATGGTAATGACTGCTAAAACTATATTGGAGTCGGTGCCCATTCAGAACGAAAGATACACTATATTTACTAAGACAGGATATTTTTGATTTTACTAAGGGCCCGACTCCAAAAATAGTTTTAAGAGTCATTACCATAAGCAAGAAGAAGTAGGTACTGAACAATTTTATTTTTTACCGTTTGAAGTCGGTTCTATTTTTTTGTTAAAAACTTTATTTATTTCACTCTTTTTAGTAATTTTAATAATTCTGCACATATGTACATATAAGCATAATTGGAATTTTTTCACTTAACTTCTAAACGTTAAAGAGATACTTTTTATAATCATGTTTATCTAATAGCCATCTTATAGCCTGAAAGAATACTACTATCAGTCCACTTGAACGTATAAATTAATGAAAGAATTTGCTCTCAGCTCCTAACCGTTGAGGAGTTGTACCTTCAATCATCAGCTTAGCAACATGAGGTGATAATTACCGGACATAAATATTTGTATTATGTTAAAACATATGACTAAAAGAATGTGTGTGCCTATTAAGTTTCAGTGTTTCCCTCGATTTCCCTAGTATCACATCATCAGATTTTGTCATTGTGACAGTTGGACCACCTCAGGAATGTAAGATTTCCAACAAAAAAACATTTATTGAAAGAGTTTGCTCTCAACTCCTAACCGTCATAGTACCTTCCATCATCAGCTCAGTAACATGATATGATGATAATTAAACACAAATACCTGTTTTGCTTTAAAAAAAATACGAAAATCATTTGTTGTGCTATACAATTTGAATGTTCCCTTCGATTTCTCTGGAATACCATATCATCAGACTTTGACTTGGTGACAGTTGGACCACCTCAGGAATGTAAGATATCGAACAAAAGACCATTTATTGAAAGAATTTTTTCTCAACTCCTAACCTTCGTAGTACCTTCCATCATCAGCTGAGCAACATGATATGATGATAATTATACAAAAATGCCTGTTTCGCTTTAGTAAAAATATGAAAATCATTTGTTGTGCTATAAAATTTGAATGTTCCCTTCGATTTCTCCGGGATCCCCTCATCAGACTTTGACTTGGTGACAGTTGGACCACCTCAGGAATGTAAGATTTGAAATAAAAAACTATTTATTGAAAGAATTTGCTTTCAACTCCTCACTGTTGCAGTACCTTCCATCATCAGCTCAGCAACATAAGATGATAATTACTATGCACAAATATTTCTTATGCTTCCGAAAGTATAAGAAAATCAATGTGTGTGCCTATAAAATTTGAGAGTTCCCCTCGATTTCCCTGGGATCCCATCATCAGATCCTGATTTGGTGACAATGGGACCACCTCGGGAGTATAAGCATACGAACAAAATTTCGAAAATCGGTCCACAAACGGCGGAGTAATCGGTGAACATATATAAAAAAAAAATACATACAGCCGAATACAGTACCTCCTCCTTTTGGAAGTCGGTAAAAAAAGCTCTCCTCCAAAGCCGGCAATGCTCGGGTGGCTCCCCTGTAGTTGCTCGTGTCCATAGTCGACGGTGATCGCTTAACACCACGCGGCCCGTCTGCCTTTTTGTTCGGTTTAGTTATAGAAAAAAAAGAAAACCGGGTTTAGAAGGTAAAACAAAACATCACTTTATATTATAGCAGCCCTGCCAGCTCTTCTGATTAGTTTGCCAACATATATATTTAACGACATTCGTATATGAATTAATAATATTGATTTTAAGTTGTTACGTTTTTAAGTTGGTTGATAGGACAAGGTAAGCCAATTATGTTTATAAGTTATACCACGTTTGTATACTCGTAACGTCAGTTAACCCTCTCCAGCCCTCCTGCTAGAAGTTGCACCGTATAAATATACACTATTATTTTTAAGCGCGTTTAGGACGTAACCGCCAGGGGCAAAATATGAACACGAATTTGAACTTTATCATAATATGCCAGTTTTTCTTTGTTTTAAATTTAATTATTGTTCTGTAATACATAATTTATTTTATATAGCAGGTATAATTTTTTCCAAAAACAGTAAATCATGCCGAAGGGTGGCTGAATCTCTTAAGTGTTCACCATCAATGTGGCGCGGCGTCGTGTACTCAGGTCAGAGGTCACACTCCAAACTGCTTGGCCACGCTAGAAGTCCTGGAGTTTTCTGCACAATCTAATGTAAGAGTCGAAATTAATAGTAGTAATTTGATCGAACATCATGACCCCCCCCCCCCGGGTATACCTGATTCTGCCCCTAGGATTGGGCAGAATGATAAAAGATGTTTCAAAACGTGATTTATTCTTCTTTTCCACATATTTCCCCTTCTCATTTACTAAAAAATAAACTTTTTGACGAAAGTCAACACAAATTCTTTCGAAAACATATTCTGTTTTTAAAGAAAAAATAAATATAAAATTTACAGCTTTATTTCCCTCTGAACCAACAGGCAAATTTTTTGAGAAAATAGCTACCAGCCCTCTGGTCACCTGAGGCTAGAATTAGTCTGGTCGACATGTCTTGCATGAATGTTTTCATGTCAGCCGACCATGGACCCATAGTTTCCATGGCAAGCGCCGCAAATTCATAATCCTTTGAAATGGAAGAATATTTGCGGCGCTTGAGAAGCTGTGCATGGTCGGCTGCGGCCCCCGCCTTCTTAGATGTTTCAATTATATGTGATGGGGCCAAAGTATCCACACAAGTAAAATCCCATACCAGGGTCCGGCCAAGTCGCCATGGCACAAGTGTAGCCCCATCAGGTCTCTTGCCATCGTCTCTGCACATTCCTGCAGGTTCTAACGATGCAGGTACAGAGACAGTGGCAAGAGATCTGCGGATCAAATCGTTTATAGCGCCATGGCGATATAATCGGCCAGCACTCCTGGTACAGGAAAGTCCATGTCGACCAAAGTAACTCACACCTCTGCCACATAAGCATTGATGGGGTTCACACACCTTAGCGCCAACGCGGAGGCCTATCGCAATCCTCAGCGTTGATGGGTCCAAAAGTGTGCCTAAATTTTGAGATGGAAACGCATGCAGCCAATGACCAGAATCTTCATCAGATACTGCTAGAAATCTCGCGCGATCCGTGTTGTCGGTACATTCATCGAGGAGACAGGCAAATATAGCCTTTAACCCAGGCAAATCCCAAAACCGTTGCAGAGATTTTCCCTTTATATTAATGGTTTCGTTTGGGAAGGTACCTCTCCAGGCCTCCACAGCTTCATCCAAGCCGGCCACCCAAACATCAGCTGAAATAATGTTTAAAATATTGCTGATGAGGGTAACCGTGCTATGAGTTGAAGCCAAAAAGGCTGGGAGAGCTACACTTGTACTTGAGCGAACACCTATGCCACCAAATTTTATTGGCAGGCATGCCTGTCTCCAAGATCTATCATCAAAACTTAAATTTAAAATTTTGGATAAACAATTTTTAAGAGCTTGATCTATAGTATTCAAAACCAAAGGGAATTTCCAAACCGGACAACAACGTAGTAAATACATGTATTTAGGAGTGAAAAGGCACAGGCGAAGAATATGAATGGCCATGTGTGGTTTTATTTCGAAAAGACGACCAGAAGAATTGTTAAAAAGTTCAAATTTTGAATTTATCACGGTGGTTACTGCATCCTCAAATATTGGGGCACCTAAAAGAGTTAAATTATATTTATTTTTAATGGTGATATCTGGAGTGATTGATTTAAATTTTGCGACTGTTTCATTATGTTCTTCGGGTGAAATATAATCTGGAATAAATAACTCGCATTTCGATGAATTAATTTTGAGGCCTATTAATGCAAAACGTTGAATGATTAATAATTAATTTTTTTCTCAAAAAATTAGCCTGTTGGTTCAGAGGGGAAATGCTGCCAGCGTTCTGGGCACAATGCCACAAGCTCAAATTTTAGATGGGGTTTTCTTTTTATAGTTAATTGTTTTAGTTTTTAGTTTTTATTATTACTTTTATTTAAAGTAATTCTTGTATAATAAACCAGCTTTATTTTACTTTTTCTAATTTTTATTCAATTTAAATCAGACCTTTGATGACTTTTATTATATGAAAAGCCCGCATGGCCCTGCCCTGCGGCTGTCGTAGCGCGTAGGACTCAAGCAATCTACGCAGCTAAGCGAAACGGGCGCGGCCAAATGTGAGATGTCGTAGCATTAAATGCGCGTTTGTTGGAGGCCATATGGGCGGTTTGAAAATAACCAACTCTGGGTTAGCTACTAAACTGCATCAGGACCAAAATTGAAGCAGCGTGGTGCAGTAAGCTACAGTGGCCTCAACAGTGTGACGCAAAAAGAGTTTCAGCCATTCTGTGTTAAAATTATCAATTTATCATAATGATGAAGAAATAATACGATAATGAAGGCGGAAAAGTTTCCGTAATTTCGTAATCAAATTACCTGTAGTACCTCAAGTCATAAATTAGCTATTAGAAGCTCTCATCGAGAGAAAGCATTAAGATTTAACTTAATATGCCTTTAGTTAGCCGAGTAATTTTAAATTATTTTTTTAAATAATCAAACGAAACGTAATCATATAAACAAATATATATTTAAAATGATTTTTAAACAACAATTATACAATAGAGACAGAAACTATATTAGCGATCAAAAAAATGATATCGAGGTCGAGTAATTTAGTGGAAATAATAAATTGTTCGAGTAGCGGAAGTTGCCGGAGAATTTTCAAATGTAGCGTACAGTAGTACCCAACTGATATGGCGCGTCGTGAATCTTCGTTCGCGCAGAAAAGAAAGCATGGCTCCGAAGATTAACGAAATAATGCTTAAAACTTACAATCAACCTAATATCACTACTTTAAGGTTCATAATACACTGCAGCTGTTAGTTCCGTCTCACTCGCAAGTCACGCCCATCCGCACAATTACACTTCGTGCCATTCGCGGCTGATTCCCGCGCTTTGAAAATTCATCTTTTGCGCAGGTACACCGGTAAGCCATATCAGTTGGGTACTACTGTACACGCGGTACACCCGCACTGTCCCGCACGCCACAGGCCACACTGTGGCGCGTTCTGCTGTGGCCGCCACAGCAGAACGCGACCGGCCGGGCGGACGGCTGTCGCGGGGCAGTTGAACATTAGCTTTTCTAATTACAGTTTACGATTACGTTGATCGAATGATACCTAATCTCGCCACTATTAGATGAAGGGTTCACACTAATCATTACTATAACACGCGGAATTAATCGTGGAACTTCTTTAAAAATTACTTAAACCTCACTCGGAGACGTTTCAGGGACGTTGGCCATGAAGAATCAAAAAACGAATCGAAGCCTTTCTAAGATGGGAGAGTTTCTGATCTGATCTTAAATATGAGTACAGCCGCTTACAGCTCAGATCGCCAAACCGCGATGCAAAGCGCTCGCAGCCCATAAGGCATTCCCGCGATGCAGCGGAGATATTTCAGAGAGTCGTGGATCAGTTACAAATGCTACAATCCGCGCCCGCATCAATCTGCAGTCGACAGTGCTGCCACCTGCCACCGAGAAAATTCAGTGTGAACAATACGAGTATATTTTCAAATCTTTGGAAACTTTCGACGTACGACGTACTCTTAGCATAAACGCAGCTGCATTGGAGTCGACGCCCATTGACTCAGAACGTAAGGCACCAATTTTACTAAGGGCCCGACTCCAAAATAGTTTTATGAGTCATTAACACTTGCAAAAAAGTATCATATGCCAAGTATTAAGTACATTAGTTTATTATTTTTTGATTTTCAGTTTTTTCAGAGGTTTATTTTTTTGTTAAAAAGTTATTACATATTACAAATCTTATACATGCAAATTGAATACCATCAAATTAAGAATAAGATAGAATGTAGCTTGAAATTTAAGAGTAAAAAATTATTTGGATTCCAAACACGGAATATTACGGGTTCGGTAAAAACACGAAAATGTTTCCGTTAAGGAACCATAATTTATTCCGCTTAAAAATGGAAAGAACTAAAGCACCGATACCGGGAGCGCGGGAAAAAAGTCGTGTCGCTCAGCTCCCCGGAGAGGCGAGAGCCTACCGCGAACGGCACCTCTGTTGTTTAACATATTTTACACAATGCAAAGAAAACATATATGACCGTTAAGGCGAGAGAGAGGCAGAAAAATTATAATCCCATCAAACCACTGAACCGTATAAAGCTTAACATCCGGCCATCGGTCGCCATCACGACTTGCACCTCGCCTGAAATGGCCTGAATCGGATATGAAATAAACAAAAGAATCTTCAACTGTATATGGTGTATAATAAAAGGATATGACAAAAAGTTAAAATACTGATATAAATTTCAGTTAAACCTTTGAAAAGCAGAAGTTCACGTGTTTCTCAATGCAAGTGTATGTATAATAGCATAAAACAGTTTATTACCCATTAGTGTTAGTATCGCAGACACTAGGAGACTGATGATTGTTATTTGGATGTACTCGTAAGACTGGCGATGGCGGTAGAGCTCATCCTTTAATTGCTACATGACAGGTTTTATTTTCCTAAAATAGTTCCACCTTTCGAAGATCACGAAGATCAACGTTCCGTGCGAAAATTATATCGACTCTATATTTTCGTAATATAAACGTTTTTGACTTCCAATGCAATGTCAAAAATTAGCAAACAATGTGAAGCGAGGAATATCAAGTGAGACACTGTTTAACATTTAGACGATATTACACAGCGTGCGTCCCCATGTGTAAACCGACCGATCCTTTTACGCCGCGCCGCACCGTCGAAACTTATAAAAAATTAATAAGTCGATCGAAGAGTAAAGCGCGCGCGCAACTGTGCGCTTGCGCGGGTTGGCCGGGCTGGCGGGCGCACAGTCAGTCACATTTAACTTAACGCATCTCACGCTAATACGCCCCTGTCACGCCACGGCCATCACACAAATTGTTCGTAAATAATAATAACTCCATAAATAAGTAAACCACAACCGCGCCTCGCGATGCGAACGATACGAGACACTCGAAGAGCAGCGAAGCGAACTAGATACTAGGTAATATATGTGGGTGCGAGCGTTATTCTGCGAATTCGGATTTAATGGAGCCTGGGAGAAAGATACGGCGGAACAATAAAGTACAATTAAATACGAATGTGTCAGTGTCAGTGGGTCTGTGCTATATGTCAGTCACTGACAGGAATGCTACGCTACTGGGGGTAACGGTACTACATTCTAAAATGCATTTTAGCTTTTTTTTACAGTCCCGCCAATTGAAGATAAGTTGAAACGGGTGGCTCTCAGAACTTCAGAATTTATTTCGTACTAGCCTTCCGCCAGCGGCTTCACGCGCGTGATCCCGTTTTATATGTTATGTTCCCTTAGGACATAAAGATAAAAACCATCCTATGTCCTTTCCTAAGGTCCATTCTCTCTGTGTTCCAAATTTCATTAAAATTGGATCAGTAGTTTCAGCGATAAAAGTAACAGACAAAGACACAGACAGAGTTACTTTCGAAATATGATATTAAAGTACGGATTCTTCCAAGAAAGTCGGTTTCAGCTCACTTTTGGTACATTGGTACATATTGCCAGGTAGCGTCCAAGCCAAGCCTAGTTATTTTTCGACGTTCAGTCGCAACATCCGGGTATTAGAAAGTCTAAGGGTAGGTAATGACTATATGGGCATGACCTTCCATAGCAAAACTTCCTTCCAAAACCAAAAAAGCATAACTAAAGTAAAAAAGTTTTTATCCCATAAGTTGACCTCGTTGTGTAATGACTAATGACAAAATCCGTAGAAGAACGAAGGTTAACGCTGGATTCAGAAGGCGCAGGACCGGGAGGAGTGGCCAACGTTAGGGGAGGCCTCTGTCTGATGGATGGACGGAGGGAATAATTCCTTTCGAAATAAAAAAAAAGTTGACATTAATTTGAGGCGCTCACTGTACCGCATCATCTTAGCTTTTAATAATTTTTTCATGATTTTCAAATTATTTCCTTATGGTTTTTCGGAATGTTTTATGTAGATATTTTGGTGGGAGCATACAAGATCGGTTCGTGTCTGAGGTTCTACACAGTTCGGAACTACGTTTTTCGTTCCGTCATTCAAAATCTTATTTTGGTGCAAATAAAAATCTTCTTAGGTAAATCTTTATGTTTATTAATTTATGTTGTGGAGGCAGGTAGCGCAGGTAGCGCAGGTACAGTCTGGTACAGGTATAGATTTCAGAATAATTATTACACAATAATTATTAGTAATTATGTAAAGTGTTTAGTTTAGTTAAGTTTCCTGACTAAATAAACATAAATTAATTTCGTTAAAATACTACTTTCATTTTTGGTTACTATGCCGGACTGCCGATCGGAGGGTCCCGGGTTCGATTCCCGGCGAAGCAGAAATTTCAATGATGATAAACTCATTTTTGTTCTCAGTCTGGGTTTTAGTTCGGTCTAAGTTTATGTTTCTGTCTTTGTGCGTGTCCACGGCACCCACGACACAGGGTATAACTAACCTTCTGTGGGGCTATGAGTGTGATAAGTTATTTATTTATTTATTGATATTTAAAATTCAGTAACCGCAACGCACCGCATAGAATTCAAATATGCTCCAAATTACATGTCTGCACTTTGTACCCACGTGTCGAGTCGCCCGCGCCGCGTCGTTACTCGCCAAATAAACGAGATGCAGGACCAATCGGTGGCGGCTCG
This sequence comes from Pyrgus malvae, assembly GCA_911387765.1. Lineage (NCBI taxonomy): Eukaryota > Metazoa > Arthropoda > Insecta > Lepidoptera > Hesperiidae > Pyrgus > Pyrgus malvae. Next base: position 383,035 of record OU426960.1, on the reverse strand, counting down.
TAATTAGACAAAATGACTGCCGAATGGACGTGCGATAAGTTAAACTCTTAATAAGCGATTCGGAGTAAGATATTATCGGAGACTGATTAAGGCAACGCAATTAAGAGATTCGAATTATCTCGCTTTAAAAATACATTCTACGTTTTTGTTTTTCCGACTCAAATCCCTGTAACGAGCTGTATGGAAGACTTCAACGAGTTTGTAATTAAATATTTTTATCGTATCTTTCGCAGAATGGCAGTGTAAATTACCTATAAATTATTAATACGCATTTATCGCTGTTTCTGTACGTGGAACACTAAATGTGCATGCGTTACTACACCCGGTACAAGAACACGCGTCTAAGTGCGAAGAAAATCTCATAAATCTTACAGCCTCCGCATCGAGGGCCGTATCTGTTCGCGGTCTTCGATGAAAAACATATAAATCGATTGCCTACAGGTATCGCTTACTGCCGCTTTTCAAACGGGCAAGCCCTCTTATTTATCGTTATAACATCGAAGTTCTCACAAGAATTTTGCTAACGGTTAGCTTACAGGATAGAGTCATTGGCATGCCATCATGGCAGAGCCAACAAAGTCAAAGGGCTCCAGGATGGCCGGAATGGACCTCGGTTGTCCATTCCTCGAGTATATAAAATCAGTTCCATGGATTCGGCATACGAGGTAATGTGGTATATGTATGGATACGTGGGCGGCGGAGATTTGTTAGTTAGGAGCGAGCGCCGGCGCCGGATTCGACCGCAGCTCTTCGCATGACGCTGATAAATAAAGCGCTCCAAGAATATGATCAAGATTAGAAACTCTCTTCGCAATTGAATACATTTGGAACGTTACTTATATTCTGTAAATAAATGTATGCTTACAACAATGCGGACTTTAGTATGAAGATTGCATTGGTCAAATTTGGCTTTACTTGCATCTCTAACTAAGTCATAAGTAGCCACAAAGCTTAAGAATAAATTGGATTAGCTTCAAAGCTTTAATTAAGCTTCAAAGCGTAGAACTATTATGGTTCGCCCGGGGAAGTACCACCGCTGCGCCCACATCTGCCGTGAACCAATTCTATTGTGTTTCGGTGGAAAGGTGCAGTTGCCGGCCACACTTACATGAGGCGACCACCAGCCTCCAGAGTAGCAGCGCAACTGCATACGACCTCAGACAAGGCTTACCTATGCTTGCTTGAGGTTGTGTGTGTCCATGGGCTGCAGCGACCACTTAACACTACGTGGCCTGCATGCTCGTCTGCTACTCCATTCAAATAAAAAAAATGTTCCTTTTTAATGAAGGTTTAGGAGTTTAGTGAATAAAACAATGAAGTAGTAAGTATTATCTAAAAATAATAACAAAAATCTTCGTAGATCGCACTACAAACAAACTTTCCTTTTCAATTTCCATGTACGTAAATATGACACCAGACAAAACAAATATATACGAAAGTCAAGTATTACAAAAATTGCCATTATGCAAGAGAGTCGTCTTCGTCTCAGAGATCTGAGCATGCGCAAACGATCATTTAGTGGCAGTTGAGTGTTGAGGGCGATGAGGCGTTCAACGTTAACTGACTTAACTGTGAGCCAACGTGTCAATGTGATGAATAGTTGATTACGAGACATGGGTGTAGCCGTGTAGCGACTGTAGCTGAGCGCTGCTCACTAATAATATTCAATCACTGACACTCTACGGTTCTGTATTTAATGACAAACTCCACAGCAATTTACAGAGCGTCGCCGCGTCGCGGTAATGATTCACGTTAAGCGCTTGTCTTTATAAACTCCGTAAATATGACTGAAAATTTATAAAACATGAGATAGAAATGGGAAATTGAATTTTTTAATTTTCTTCTTACTTATTTGCCATTGTAAATTATATTGGTTCTCCCAACCAAATCGATCGATTGTATCGGCGCTTGTTACCACTCGCTCGGTAAAGTGACTGCCGCACTGCGCGACGCTAAAGTGAGATGTTTATTCCTATTTGGATTCGTAGAGATCAAACACATATGTACGTCTGTTTTGGTGGTTCTGACAATCAATTTATCGTACAACTACTGAATTTCAAAAACAATAACTAAAATTTACTGCAGTGACGAGTAGATGCTATAGTCGAAATAAAAACTAAAAAAAATTACAATCTCTAAATAAAAATAAACACAGTAATTAGAACGCTGGTAACTAATATAAAGTACACAAGTAAATTTCGGTTGAAGTAATTTAATGTTAAACAATCAGCTAAATATTACTTACGCGAGGGGTGGGTGGAGCGCGCGCGCCGCCGCCCGCGCCGCCGCCCGTCCGCTGCCCCTAGCGCGCCGCCCGCCGCCGCTGCCGCCACCGCCGACGCCGTCTCCGCCGCCTTTTCCGCCTCGCAAGGTGCTGCCGCTCTGTTCAAACATACATACCAAGTCTGTTATTTATATCAAGATTTAAATTGTAAGCGTCCATAACAACGTGCTTACAACCTCACGTCAAAATTATCAATACAAGATGCTTTTCGCACAATAATCAAGTTTTATCAATAGTATTACACACCTTATCAAAGTATTGTTTACCTCTCTTATGTTAAATACAATGCAGTAATAATAAATAATAAGTATTCTCATTATTTTTACAGCACAGCGCTCATATTATTTTTTAAATGATAAATTAGGGTAGTAACAGTCTTCTGTAACAGCTCTTTAATTTTTAAGCTCACAAACGTTCAACAATAATGAACAATTCATTGAATTGTATTAATATCATTTATCGTAACTGCATACGACCTCAGACAAGACTTACTTATGCTTGCTTGAGGTTGTATGTAGATGTCCATGGGCTGCAGTGACCACTTAACACCACGTGGCCTGCATGCTCGTCTGCTACTCCATTCAAATAAAAAAAAATACCTAATCTCATATGAAAAATTCTTATAAAGTACTTTCAATCAGATCTATTCAGGAAGGCTTTAAGCCATTTGACTTTATGACGTAACTAAACGTTTTTAACGTGTTTGACCGCTTGATCCAGCCAGCCATTAATAATGGATGACGTGTGAAAGCGCGGTAAGACATTTCTGTAAAAATTATGGGCTAATATTATGGGGACATGTGTGTACCTGCGCTGTGATGCGTTGTGCGAATGCTTGCGTGCTCGGTAGGCGCAAAAAAAGTCTGGTCGGACGCGGTGAGCGCGGAGCAGCGCGTGGAGAGGAGCGTGCAGCGGAGCGGGGAGCGGTGCGGGCGGCGGGGCGTGCAGCGGCGCGGGCGGCGGCGCGGCGCGCTCGTACAGCTGGTCCGGCAGCAGCATGCCGCGCGCATGGCCGCCGCGTGCCGCCGCCGCCGCTCACTGCCCGCCGGCATGCCGCGCCTCACCCGTTGTCCACATTCCTCACTACTCCTCAACTCAACTTCTTCTCTTTTCTCCAACTTCACTTCGTATGACTAGAAATTGAAAAAATCTAAAATTATTTCTAATGAGGAATCGTTGGATGCTCGTATGTGGAAATGGTTATAAGTACTATGTGGTAATAAATTCAAGCTTACTTAGACTTTTAAAAACTTCACCAATTCCAAATCTCTGTCAAAATGTATGGCTTCGCCGTTTCGGTGCTGTCACGAAAGCGTTCGTTACTTTTGTGTTATAGAAACATCTACTTAGTTTGTAAAGTAACGAAACTGCTCGTCGTCGCCCTACCGTGCCCTCAGATTGCAGATTCAACTTGAAAACCAAGTTAAAATAATTGTGGTATTTATAGAATATAATGTCACCTAAAAATAGCCTCTCGAAGCCACAGGTCATGAAATAATTAATTACCAGCCGCCGTTTCCTCAGTACCTACTTATATCTCGTCGTGAATACAGAATTAATTTATTTTATCAATAACTTAAACACTAACTTTTTTTACAAACACTTAGTGAATGTTATTTTATAGTTTTTCTGCTCCGTAGAATCTACATGATTACATTTACATAAGGTATAGTATATATCGCTACATAACATATTGGGATGTATTTTAACGGCATTAAGGACGGGTGCGTAATGCGTATACGTTCAAGAAGGAAAATAATTTTATTTTTTAATTTAGTTTATTCATTAAAAAAATGCGTACTTTTATTTTAATTAACAACATAACCTCGCATATGACCTGTAACAATAACAAGCGTTATAAGTTATAACGGTATGACTAGACGACTGAGTTGAACCGTCAACACCGCTTCATTAGGGGCGGTGAGTCTGCAGAAACGCTCGCTAACAATCTCGACGGGGTCGCGCTTAACAATTGCCTAAACGGAACGCCAACATAATTAAGTAGTTCTTCCTCGCCCTCGCCTTGTTACACGCGCAACGGTCCAAACTCACCAGCGCCAAAGCCACACCAGCCTCGAGACGGCCGAGTCGACGTCAGGTCGGCAACGCCGGGAGGGCCTCGAGCCGAGCGCCGGAATGCTGCACGAGGAGCTTTTTGTCACAATTCGGCGCAACTATTCCGGCACCGGGCCCGCTCGGTCAGTCCATAGGGTGCGCTCGCGCCGAACACCTTGTTATTCCCAATTTTTACAACTATAATTTTATCGACGAACACCGAGACAGTTCGTTTCACAATTAAAGATTGGAGTGATCGAGATAATCGCGTGGAAAGCGCGGGAAAAGTGCGCTCGTCGGTGAAGCGTATGGCGCGAATGGTGGAGCGCTCACGAGTGAGCCCGCAGAGCGCACTGGAGCACCCGGTCAGCGGTCAGTGCGCGGTGAGAGCGCGCCGTTTCGCGGAAGGCGCACCGACCGACTCCCCATTTGGAAGCTGTCCGCAGCGCCGGGATCCTCTGCCGGTAGGGCCGTCCTCAACATCTTTGGAAACAGTACCTCGTATTACGTATTTCAATTTTATTGCAAATACAGACAGGTCAGAAAAACATTGAATTCTAAATCCAGTGAAAATTTAGAAACAATATCAATATTTGCCCTTAATTAATTAGAATAAGGAGACAATCATGTGTCAATCGAGAAAATTGTTCACCAGGCTTCGACCAAGTGACACGTTTGGATATTAATGTCTTTCATAATACCTAGTAATATTCAACATTAATTGAAGCAACGTACTCACTTAATGCCTCGCTCGTGAAGCTATTCATGCATGGATGAGCCGCGACGGCTCCAGAAACACGTCACAGCCGCCAGAGAGGCGTGATGTTGAGGCATTCTGACATACGAGTACGAGTAAGTATGTATACTGTGTATTGTGACAGAGTACCACATTAAAATTAGCTCAGTTTTCATTCGCATTACTGTTTTTGCTTTGCAAAGTAAAATAAACTGCATAACGTATTAAATTTCATCATTGTAGAAGGAAATACACCACGGCTACTTTTCTTTAATGTTGACCCTCTTAAAGTCTTAATTGTTCAACAGGCCTTTAAAAGAAGAACATTAGACAAATCATGTATGATGGATAACGTAACTGTGAAATTTGTAGTACTCTAAAATTACCACAAACATTATTTTGTTTATTTTCTCAACTAAATTATTATTGTCTTTAATCTAGTTAACCTTTTTAGTCTGTTCCTTTAAACCATTTCTTTATCGCTCTAACAGGTACCGTAAGATATTTTTAGCAATTTTCAATTTTCTACAGATTACGGAGCTACTTGAAAATATAATTACGAATAAAGAAAATAAAGTTATATTTAAGTAAAAGTTTAAAGTGAAAGGGGGTGTAGGTTACACGGGACTATACTGGTCTCAGCGCCCGGAGTGGCCCGGACACCGCGCGACTGAAAGCTCTGGGAACGTTCACACTCATTGTGATCAACACTTTATCGGTAACGTGATTGAAAGCGATAATTCACTCTTGAATATTGCTTAAAGTATATAATTTAAGTACAGTACATTTTTTTTCTCTCTATACCTTACTCATCTCTTTACGTGTAGATTTAACATTATTCAAATCATTAAACGCACCTTAAAAATATTTAGCCATTAAAGTTGGGAATTAAAAAATACCTGAATAAAAAAAAACAAGAGTGTTAGAGATCTATTATAAACAACAACAGGAACTTGGCATAGTGCCTAAAAACATGAGTTAATCTTCATCCCGGAGCAGCAGCGCAAATAACATACTCAAACATGCTTCGTATTTAATATCGACTAGTGTACTAGATAGTATAATATCTATAAAATATAAATAAATGAGCTATGAGTAGTACTAATTTCTGTAGTAGCATTTCTATACAAAAGTTTTATAACACAAAAAAGCTAAAACTCACAAATTGATTTCCACTATTTTCACAATGCATTCCCGTTGAACAGATCTAAAGATCTAAGAGTCTAAGGCCAAGATATTTTGATGTTAATTATTCATTCTAGTGGCGATAGGTGCATTGGAGGCAGCTGCAATAGCGCAGTAGAGACTAAAGAGGAAATAAACAAAAAGAGTGTCGCGCAGTAGCGTCCTGCGGGTGGCGGTATCGCGCATCTCGTCGCTAATCCGCCGCGAAGTCGCTCGGCTACCCGCTACTGGCGAGCGCTACATGCCGCTGTCACGCGACACACGATTGCAGATAAGCTCCTTGGATAATTTTTAGTTTTAATCATTTTCCTATTTTAAATTCTGCCGTGCATTCGTGACTTGAACGGCGACCAGAAATCCAAATATTTTCTTAAATGTGTCATCAAGGAGGCAACTATTTAGTAATTTCTTATACATATTATTATGTAAAAACCGGCCAAGTGCAAATCGGACTCACGCACGAAGGGTTCCACACCATTATCTATACAAATTAGGTTTATTGTATGGCAACCCCCTTTTCATATTCATTTTATTCTATTTTTTAGTATTTGTTGTTATAGCAGCAACAGAAATACATCATCTGTGAACATTTCTAATGTCTAGCCGTCACTGCTCATAAGATACAGCCTGATGACAGTCAGACGAACGGACAGCGAAGTAATAGGGGCCCGTTGGCACCCTTCGGGTACGAAACTATAAAAAACTAGGAAACAGGCATACGGGCCGTTTGATGGTGAGTGGTCACCGTCGCCTATGGACATTTGCAACACCAGAGGAGTCGCCTATGCTGGCAACGCATTGTTTACAAGGGCTCTTTTAATGAAGAACCACATGTCGCAGTACAAACGTGAATACCTCCAAGAAAGAAATTAAGCTTAGCTTATTAAGGTAACCCTTTAGTTAACCTAAAACATGCGTGAGCATTGAACACTAACCTTGTGCAAAAACTAAATTTTAATTCTGCAAAAACTAAATTTTAACTGCACTTTTTATTAAACTATCCTACAAAAAAACATTGACATGTAATATTTAGCCAATGCAAGCAAGACCATTATATAGTTTCGTCTGTTGCTAACATTTCACTATTGAAATATTAACCTGGTGAAATATTAAGCTAAAAAAATAAAGATTGAGGACATACAGTTACGCTACGAGCCAGCTACGAATTTTAACTAAGGGTAGAGCTTGCGAAGTTAGTGTTTGTAGAGTTACGGCGTATAGAGGAAGCTTGGGTCTACTTAAGAATAATTACGCCCAATAACTAAATAAACACAAAAACTTTATAACTTCAAATAATAATGTCAAAAACATAACGCATAATCTCTACAAGCCCTAATTTCGCAAAGTTACGTACCTTAGTTACAACTCGTAGCTGACCTGACCCGTAGCCAGTAGAAAGTGCCAAACTTTATGTCCGCTTATTTCAGTTTTTTGAGGTTCTTTATTCATAACTTTGGCCTCTAGGTTTACATGATGTTTTCATTACATGTATATAGTTCACAAAGTGGTCACGTCTATTCTCTTTTTGAAAAGACTACATCGCTAACTAATTTAAATTGAACAGTATCTGACTTTTTGTCATCTAATGTTAGTGTTCAGTACAATTCGCAGCTAGCAGCGCGGGTGGTTTGGATTCTACAAGCTTTGCATGCGGACTAAGAAGTGGCGGGACCGCACTGCGCTCTCGCCGACTCCGTGCGTCTTATAAATCGCAATTATTCCAAATCGTCTCGGCACTCTCGGCACATCCGACACGCGCGATAACGAACCTAATCCACTTTATGTCCGCGCTCACTTCGACCTCACTTTATCAACGTTACCCTTTATTTATGCGTACATACATTTCACAACCTATTATCATTTGGAAATGTAGCCCGGCCCTGCCCGGCTTTATTTACTGCCTTCGATCTAATCTGCATAGGCATGGAATTCGTGTGATGTATTATGATACAATAGTTACAATAGCTTTTTGGACTAAGTATTTTTTTGCCAGCCTTGTTATGTCCCACTACTGGGAACAGGTCTCCTCTAACAAGTGAGAGGGATTTATGCCATTGTGCACCACGCCTAGTGCTGATCGGTGGATATCATACCTTCGAGAAATTATGAGTTCCTCTCAGGCATGAACGGCGATGGAAAAAATCGTAATCAATTAAATATCACAATACTTTTGATTGCGATGAAATTCGCACATTACAAATCTTTTTGTCAGAGATGCGCCCGAGGATTTGAACCCGGCATCTCCCGAGTCGGTGATCACGGTCCTTAGCACTATGCCATCACTGCTCTTCTGGTTGGACTGAGATTATAACTTATTAATTTACACGTATTACTTTTATTATTACTTTATCTTGTTGGATTAAATTCAGTAATAAGAATAAGACACGTAACGGCAGATTTTTATTTAAATGGTGTAGCAGAGCAGAATGTAGGCTACACGGTGTGAAGTGGTTGCTATAGTTCATGGACATCTACTACACACAAATTTAGCCAAGCCTAAGTCTTGCCGTTGCCTCAAGTAAGTGTGGCCGGCAACGTCGCTGGGAATCGAACTCAGACCCCCAGAAATGAAAATGTGCATGTCGTCATTCCTAAAAGAGAGCCGTAGGGAACATTAAAATTCTAAATTTAAAATAGCTCAGAATAAGGCATGATTAGGGGCGATTAGGTGACCATTGGGGCTATGTAGGGCAAACCGGGGCGATCTGGGGCGGCTGCGGATTGCGGACGCGCGGCTGGATAAAGACATTGACGGTTTTTGCCGCCCTTGCCCCGCACCCCGCTCCCCCGCTGGGGCCCACAAACTGGTATGTCTAACGAGACCGTGTAAACGTCACAGCTACTTATCACGATGCTCTTTAATCTCTATTTGTACTAGATGATAATCAGACAGTTGACAATAAAAACCAGTCGAGATTGATTTCGACACGCGGTCAAGTTGATCGTAGTAAAAAAATAAGTTTGACTCTTCAACGCGAGTCAATTGATACGAAAAGAAACTTCTACAGATAAACAAGTTCTTTCATAAACTAGACTTATTCAGTGACGATAAAGACAAATTTTACTAATTACTTTTACAGTCTACGAAAAAGCACGAAATTAGGTTTGTAATGTCGGAGATTTCTAATAAAATAAATATCATATAAAAAATATTTACAGTAGATCTCAGTATCCTTTTAATATTATTATGTGTAAGCTTGTAAAGTCTATAATTGGGTGCTAGAATTTACGGCTAGCTTCTAAAAACACAACTAAGTATTACTGAGAAGGTGACATTGTTCTCTACAATTTATTTGACCGTGGGGTCCGCCGTGTTGCCATGTAAGCCACGTTACACGTATCGAGGAATACCGCCAAACGTTATTTATTGTGGAACCGCGCGGCTATTTGTACTCGTTGCAGGTGTAGTGTTACCGCTAACACTAACAGCAGAATGTGTGTTGAAGACGTACGAGTATGGCGATGTCGTCGCTGCCCACAAATCTAAGGACGCCACAAACCGGTGTTTTGTACTTTTATGCACTAAGTCTTTAAAGGTAATCAATATAAGTAAATAATAAAACGCATAGCCCAACGGCCGGCTGGCGTAGAACGCAAGCGATCTACTCAGCTAAGCCAGACGGACGCGATCGTGAGTGAGATGGGTGACCGCTATGTAGTGGCAAAAATTTCAAACGCGTTTCCAAGCTTCGGAGGGCAAGGTAAGCTGCCGATGTCTGTTGTTATCGCAACAGTCGCTAAATTTTGGCCACTAACTCGCATCTCCATTTTCCACCAAAGCTGGTGTGGTGAAGCGTGGTGGAGTTAGCACCAGGTCTCCCAACAATGGGAAGAGACACGTGCCCAGCAGAGGAATGCAAAAAGGGTGACTGTTGCAGCCAGTCGTCATAAGAACATTAAAATGATAACTGTCTTCCCTCCGTCTTGAGAAAACATGACTGCTAATCTCACAAAAATAGTTTCTGTCCATATTGTACTTTCTTTTACTTAAGAATGATACACTGGTGCTTATATAGGCCAAACTCTTGCTAGGTACTACATGATACACCTTAATATATTTCGAGAGTCAAATAACATTTGAGGCAAACACAGGTAGGTTACACAGGTAGGTATGTTATGATGTTGAATAATAAATACCATAGGTAACGTATGTATATCGGAATATTCCTATGCGCGCAAGTGTGGAGGCGTGTGGCCGTGAGACCGACACCTGAAACCTGAGATCGGCACCGCAGCCGCGCTCGAGTGGCGTCAAGCCATCACCACCACCAACACTGTCACTACTACTCAGTAATCAGTACTCACTACTCTCAGTGGATGCCAGAGGCAATCTCTGCATCCATTTAGAGGGGTTTGAAACTAGTGTATTTTTGGCACGTATACGGTCGTTCCGGAAAACGCGCTTACGTGCGCGCTACATTTTGTACCTACGGGAAAATATAAAATCTTGTAGTTTCGCGCGTACACGTGCCTTAAACAAGCTCAAACAAATGAGCCTAAATACGCGGGTCTGAAACCGCTCTCGTAGTGACCATCTCCGTATTATTTTCGTTTTGGGTTTCCTTTGGTACAGTTGTAACTGGCAGGTATGACGGATAATGGTATAAACTAGATTTGCTAACAATATTGTTAATATGTAACTTGGCAAGACTTACATGTAGCGACCATCACCCTTTGGAGTGCATACGACACAGGCAAGACTTACTCGAGGTTGCGCGTAGACGTCCATGAGCGGCAGCGACCACTTTACACCACGCGGCTGCTCGTCTGCTACTCCAATCCAATTAAAAACTACAACAGAACTGTTACTGCAGTTACAGAATTTACAGTTCTTCGTTAAAGAACGATTAGAGCTTAGTTAAACAAAACACGCACGGAAGGCAGACCCGCGGTGGCGCAGAAAAAACCACAATGAACTTTAAAATCTCGATTTGCCACGTAGGCATTGTGTCGTAAAATAGTGGAGCGCTACAATGGCCGATCGAGCAACGGGCGGCGGGCGACGCAGCCTCACTAGCTGCGTGCCGCGGAATTTCACCCGCACTGTCGCTAGTTTTACAGCTTTTGTAGGAGGAAAGGTATAATCTATATCATCAAGGCACCATACTGCTCATGCTTACTTTTAAGTAGTTACGATCTCATGTAGAATTTGTTTCTTTCTTGTTTGAGATTAGATGTTAGATGGTTAATTTAATGCTCTAACAGCGCACGTTCTACATGCTCCTCTGCTGTTTGGAGGCCTATAGAATCTGCCTGATCTGAGAGTGTTATGGATCTCTCTAATGGAATCTAATGGAATGGAATTATAGAATTCTAATAAGGCAACTACCCTATTACATCTTAAATAATATAATAATAATAAATAATTTAATTCAGAATACATCTATAAATAATGCACTTACTTATAAATTGTCTTAAATTCACATAATAATTACAATTAACTTAATTAAATGTCAAATCCATACTAATATTATAAATTTGAAAGTAACTCTGTCTGTCTGTCTGCTACTCTTTCACGCTTAAACCACTGAACCGATTTTGATCAAATTTGGAATAAACATAGAAAGGACGTTGATAAAGGACAAAGGCTACTTTTTACTGCAGGAAAATATCTCATTCCCACGGGAAGTAAATGAAATGAATGAAATGCGCCGTGTAGTGTTATAAATACACTAGGTACATGTTATTACTTACTTCAATCACGCCCATTATCATATTTTATAACTTATATCCTTTTGTTTTATTCTTATACTTTATTTTTCATTTATTATTTCTTTACAAAATCATTTACTTTCTGTGTTTGTTTATTTACATTTTGACGCAGCTATCAAAATTGTCATGTCTGTCTTTTATGTTTCTTAATTTTTTTTAATTCGTTTTACGGCATTGTATAAAAATCCTTTCAGCCATTCAATATTAAAAGAAAAGAAAAAATTATGTTTCTTATTTCATTTCCAAGATTAATGAAGTATAGTATTTATTGTCTTTGGCTTATTCAAAAGCTGAAGAGTTTGTTCGTTCGTTCGTTTGTATGTTTTTTTGAACTCACTAATCTCAGGAACTACTGGTTCCTGATTGGGGGTATCGGGGAAGGCTTTTTTTTTAAAGACAGACGGGCCACGTGGTGTTAAGCGTTCACCGTCGCCTATGGACACGGGCAACCCCAGGGGAGCCACCCGAGGGCTATAACGTCATGCTATGATTAATACCAAAGACCACGCGGACGAAGTCGCGGGTGGCCACTAGTATTAACATAAATTAATAAAATCATAAATTTACACAGAAATAACAATGTTCATATAATAATATATCCAGTCGCAACTTTTGTCAAGTAATGTTAAAGTCGGGAACCCGCAAATATTTGCCACGAAAAAATAGAGCTAAGTACATACGAGTAGAAAGGAGGATGTTTCTTCTTTAGTCGGTGAAAAAATAGGAGAAATATAATTGCAATATGGAAAGACGATAAAAAAAGGAAAGTTTAACGCGACTACTGTGGAGATGTCACAAAGACCGAAGGTAAATCAGCCTGTTACGGTTAAGCATCTATAAAATACGACCCTATATTACTGCTTACTCAGGGGTGGGTAAGGTAGAGACCATTCGCCTCCTTACGCTGGAGGAAGCCGACGAAGAAATTTTTGCGAGCTGTCATATTGGCCGAGCCCAGGTCTCGTTAAAAAGCTCCATGTGGATGATTCAAGTTAAAAGAAAGTATGTGGTGAAGGCCTGCGTGTGGCCGCGCTCGGGCGGGGCGGCGCCCGGCGTGCTCGGGCGTATCTGCTCCATTAAATCTATTGCTTTACTACCGACTGCCGCCTCTAATGGCTCTCGACACGATTGTCTTCTGCTCGTTACGGAAACGATTTGCAATACACACTTTATTTCCCATAATAATTGCGGCGTTTGTGGCTTAGTTGTTTTATTGGTAAACTTTGAGACGAATTTAAAGAAAATACTTTTTGTTAATATGTATATTAAATCTATACATATAATAAAACTGTAAGCAGGGTCAATTCTGTACATTGCAAATAAATTTAAAAAAATACTTCTAGGGGTCTTTTTATAAGTAACAGAAGCTAAAAATATAAGTTTTGAAATTATTGTCTGTCTGTCTGTCTGTCTGTCTGTCTGTCTGTCTGTCTGTCTGTTGTTAGCTTTTCACGCAAAAACTACTGGACGGATTTTGATGAAACTTTTTTTGTTTTATATATATTGGTCCTCGCTAACATTTAGGCTATAGATAATTTTAAAAATCACCCTTTAAGGGTGTGAAATGAGCGATGAAAATTTGTATGGAAAACTTGGATTTTTTCAATAGATTTTCTTGAAATTTGGTATAAATATTTTCTAACCAAAATAAAAGAATACGTGTTTCAGCATTTCCCGAAATTCACCCTTTAAATGTCAATTTTCTTTGAAACCCTTAGAAAATTGAGTGTCGAAACTTGATGTACAGAATATTTTTGTGCAGAGTAATATTCTTATAATTTTGTATTTGTAATCTTTACTAACATAGTAAGAATTCTATTTAAGCTTTTTTCAAAACTACCCCTCAATAGCAAATAAAATGGATTCGAAATTTGGTATCTCAAGCGTACAATAATTAACCTTAACTTAATATTTCATTCTCAAATTCTTTCCCTTCTTTGAATGATGTGTTTAATGATATATTGATGAATGAATTTCCGTAACATTAGTGTGTATTTCATATCAATCGGGTGATAAACAAAAAAGTTATGTTCATTTACACAATACCTACGCGACATAAACTTAAAAGGCACTTTGGGGAATTTGTATGAAAGTTTCGGTAACAGCCCATTCAAAACCATAAATAAAAGTTTAAATTTAAGTACCTAAAATTATTTTGAACTCTCACTAATATTGTCGACTATATTGAATATACTTAGATCAGCTTACTGTAATTTCTTTCGTTGGCCGAGAATGGCTAGACTATAGGTAGGCATCAATAATCGCATCGCGAGCCTTACCGCCGCCGAACCTTACATCACAGGCTCCATTGAGTTAGTTGCTCAGCTTATTAGTCTTCTTTTGGGGTGGAAGATTATGAACAGGCTGCAGCTGAAACGATTATTATCGCTACATTATATCAAGCTGCAACCTTTTTAGCATTCCACTGCTGAGCATGGAGCTCTCCCAATATTGAGGAGGCCTCTAGCTCCGATGAACCGAAATCCAAATCTTACAATCTCAATGCATCCAGCATTAAGGTTGTAAGATACGGAATCTAAACCTTCATACAGAATGTACAAAGTCTTAACAAAACGAGACTACTGCAGACATCTAGGTGACGAATAGTTAAACTTTTAGTGAATCAACTGTTAATCTCAATGTCTACCTATTTGGTAATTTGACATTCGATTTATCAACCACAAAGTTTACATGTCATATGGTAGATGGCGTTATTGAGCAATATTCATTTCTTCTCCAAAGTGATTCGATGGAGATAATTTCAAATAAAAGCCTTAAGTCTAATAAAAGTAAGTACATAGTGTAAAAAAAAATAAAAAATAACATTTCACACGTATAGCCTCTCATTAAGGTAGATATACCCTGTGTCGTGGGTGCAATGAACACACATAGAGACAGAAACACAACCACCCAGACCGAGAACAGTTTAAACTCATCATTGAAATTTCGGCTTCGCCCGGATTCTAACCCGGGACAGTTCGATTAGCAGTCCGGCATGGTAAACATTGCGCCACGCGGGTTGTCCCATCGTTGGGTAGGTATACGTATGATGCTGAACATTGTTAATTGGACCAATGATAACTTAACTCATTTTATGCGTCTCTTTATTGCGTACGGGCTGAGGGCTCATCCACACACGTTGATTGATGGAGATATTAAGGATTCTTTATAAAAATATTCTTTATTTCCAAATACAGATAGCACACTGTGTAGAGACCCTGCTTTCTGCTTTAGTTTTCACAATGTTATATGAGTTATGACTTATGACCAAACTGCTGTCCGCAAGTTTTAAACCTATAGTTTATTAATTGACCTTACAATTATTTTTCCGATTGTTTAATCCTAAGCACGTGTATGTTTAGAAATTTTATCTCCCAACTACAAGTAGTTGTATAGTGCACTCTTTTCTGCAGTAGGTTAAAGCTATGTATATATAATGAGTCTATACATTCTTTGCAGTATAAATTCACCCAATTTACTAAAGATACTATTTTTAACATAGATGAAGCCACGGGCACAGCAGTATCTCTTAACTTTAATAAACGAGGTACATATTTGTAAAGAGAATCTGATTGCGCGAGAAAAGCGAAACGTGAGAAAAGTGGACAGTAAGATCAGTACAGTAAGCATTCCTTACTGTTTTAGGTTTGAAGGATTTAGAAAAAATACATTAGGTTTCTTCTGAACATATGAACATTGTATTATAAGTGATTTCACTATAATGTATGAATAATCTACCTACTACTTATTCAATGCAAATAAATAATCTTTAATTTTTAATCAATCCATTTTATAAAAGTCTTTATACACGCGGACGACGTCGCGGGCACAGCTAGTCTGGTATAAACATACAGGCCACGTGTCGTTAAGTATTCACCTCTCTCTCATACGAGGCTCACAAGGTTGTATTACTATGCCGTTCCGGTGCTACTCCGGAAGCTCATGGTCAATAGTCGCCTCGTATTTGCTTCACGACAGAAGTAGGTGCAGAGGTACCTAGTACTCGTAGGTACTTCACAGTGAAATCCTGCAAGTTTTCAACTTAATGAAATTTTGAGTTATCTAAACTTGATCTGATTTCTTTTCCATCTATTTCTTATTTATTGACATACCTACATTATGTCTATTTTTATATTCGATCTATTTTTGGTAGGATGTCGTCATGGACTCTGAGGCTTCAAATAGCTGAAGTCATTTTTACGTCAAGGATATGGACGGACAATGGACATCTACTAATCAATGAGGCATTAGCCACCTCTCAACTCTCAACACGTACGAGTAGGTCTATCTAATTATGCTTTAATTCGAGGAAACACAATCTTCAGCGAACACTTCACCGAATGAAAGAATTCGTGTGGAATGATTTAATTTGAAACAAAAATTCAAATTAATATTCACAGATTGAAATAAATACGTAAGTAGGTACTCGGTAGGATAAATGAAAGCTTTAATGTAGTACTTAAATTTCACAGCCTCTCTATCAATAGGAGAGCATTAAAATATTTTACAATATTTTACAACTCAATTTGCCTGGACGTTATTAAGTGTGTGAATTGTGAGTGCGAGTGCAAAATTACGGCGAGTGCGTGATGCAGGCGTGGGAGCCTCGGCGGCCTCTAAGGCCTTGTCCAGGCGGGGCGAATGCTATGCAAATAATTTCGCTATTACACTAATTTTAGCATTGACGATTTGCGATCGTAGCGACCAAATCGTAAAACGTGCGTGATACGGCATCGGTGAAGTCGTGAAATCACCGATGCCAAAAGTAGCATGTTTGCGGAAGCGCTAATTGCCAATACTAAAAAAATGTAATAATGTCGATTTATATATATTAACTCGTAGATTAAGCTACGAGTTAATATTTTATTAGTGCAGGTACTAGGTACTAAATTGCCAATTAAATTTCCCTAATAAGCCCTCAATGACTCAATTAAATGATTTAATGACTCTATTGACTCAATTAAATGATTTAATTGAGTCATTGAGGCCTTATTAGAGAATTGGAGCGATGGAGTTATATTTTTTATTGAATGGAGTAGCAGACGCGCATGCAGTCCACGTGAAGTGGTCGCTGCAGCCCGTTCACCTCGAGCAAACCTATGTAGATAGAGCTTGCGGTCGTATGCAGTGCGCTGCTATTCCGAAGGCATCCGCCTTCATCATCATCGTCATCATCATCATCATCAGATCGCCTCACGTAAGTCTTCCTGACGGATAAACTTCTCAATTTCAATTCCAAAATTTTCGCAATGTTGGTTTTACTAAAGTTGTAATTATAATACAAATAAACATAACACAATGACATATTTTGGGAGTCATGACATGACCCGCCCCCTGGATCCGCCGAACACAACGCGTTATATGAAAGTTTCGCGACGAATTTGCTACATCTCGACAGGGCCTAACGTGCTCGAAGGATTCAGAGGGTGTCTCGGCCTGTGGCTCGGCCTCGGCCGGTAACTCACCGCCGCAATGAGGATCAGTAACGTTTTTAGTTGAGAATGCAGATTTGTAGAGCTATAAAATCCTTAACGTACAGTGCAAAAATTTTTGTTCTACGACAAAAATTGACGAAGTTATGACCAAATTACTAACGAAAATACATTGAGGGCCGCCGCGATAGCTGTGACGTCACAATTACCGTTAGCCTTTAGCAGCGGTTAGGCGCGCAGTGTTTTGTGTGGTTAATTTTGACTTTAAAAACAAATAAGTGTCCGATTGGTATCTAATTCACATTTTCAACTATGTATTAATATTGTACAGTGTCTAATTTAAAAATACGATCGTTAAAATGCCAGAAAAATATTTGTTAACGTGCCGAGAGACCCAAAACTTCGTAAAAAAATGTTTCTGTTCTAAAAAGAGATGATAAAACTACAGCCTCTACCATAATAAGAATAATTATTTATTCTTATGCCTCTACCCAGGCTATAAGACACTGTTGTAAAGATTATTTTAATGTACTTTAGCCCACTGCTGTACATAGGCTTCTTAATATTCGTCACTACGTCCGACCGGTCCTGCGCCCTCTGAATCCAGCGGCTTCCCCCTGTCTTCTTCAGGTAGTCAGTCCAACTGCTTGGAAGGCGGCTTGTGCTCATTTTGCCGAGACTTGGTCGCCATTCGATGACCTTTCTTCCCCATAGATTGTACTCACTAAATATATTTGTCGGTGGTAGAACTATTATGGTTCGCCCGGGGAAGTACCACCGCTGCACCCACTTCTGCCGTGAACCAACTCTATTATGTTTCGGTGAAAAGGTGCAGTTGCCGGCTACACTTGCATGAGGCGACCACCAGCCTCCGGAGTAGCAGCGTAACTGCATACGACCTCAGACAAGACTTACCTATGCTTGCTAGAGGTTGTATGTAGATGTCCATGAGCTGCAGCGACCACATAACACCACGTGGCCTGCATGCTCGTCTGCTACTCCATTCAAATAAAAAAAATATGGCTGTCTAGTGAATCAGTGTCAATGAATACCGTTTTGATATTATGAATAAAAAATACATTACGCTTACGACTTGCGTAACGTTGTGTTCATGAGATCTGTGAACGAGAGACCACCTTGGGCCCTCCCGGTGGATCCCTTTATGGACTTCGGAACTAGGTATTATATTAGACGACCCCGTGTGATGCAGTGGTTACCATCGGACTGCCGATCAACGGTCGGGTGTATCGTGGGTACCATGGACACATACCATCCATTCATCAGCCTTTTATAGTCCACTGCTGGACATAGGCCTCCCCTAACGTTCGCCACTCCTCCCGGTCCTGGGCCTTCTGAATCCAGCGACTACCCGCTGTCTTCTTCAGGTCATCAGTCCACCTGGTTGGAGGGCGGCCTGTACTCACGCACTGCTCGAAAACTTTCGACTTCAGGCACTGAGGTATTCTGGACGAGAAGACACTTTGTAATTTCCCGAACGCTGCCCAACCGAGTTGGATTCTACGAGTTACCTCTCTCTCGAAGCTGGACTTACCCATACAGATTGCTTGTCCTAGGTATATGTACTCGTGTCGACAACTTCGAGAGTAGCGCCATCAACAACGACCGGTATAGGTGTGACATGGACGTTAGACATGATCTTCGTCTTGTCCATGTTCATCTTAAGACCCACCCTTTGTGAGGCGCTATGGAGGTCACCTAGCATAGTGCTGAGCTCTTCCAGGTTCTCCGCCAAGATTACTATATCACCGGCAAATCGAAGGTGTGTGAGGTGCTCGCCATTGATGTTAATACCCAGCCCGTTCCACTCCATCAGCTTGAACACGTCTTCCAGTGCAGCGGTAAACAGCTTCGGGGATATAACATCCCCTTGTCGTACTCCGCGCTGCAATGGAATAGGTCCAATGCTTCCGTCGTGAACTCTGACTGTCATAGTTGCGGCTTTGTACAAACACTTCAACACCTCGATGTACCGATAGTCAATCTGGCATCGCTGGAGAGACTCTAGCACTGCCCAGGTCTCGATAGAATCAAAGGCTTTCTCATAGTCCACATACGCAATACATAGCGGCAGATTATACTCCTCGGTCTTTTGTATAACCTGTCGCAGCGTGTGTATGTGGTCCATGGTACTATAGCCTTTTCGGAATCCGGCTTGTTCGGGAGGCTAGAAGTCGTCTAGCCTGCGCGCACTACTATTAGTAAGAACCCTTGAAAACATCTTATAGACGTGGCTCAGAAGCGCGATGGGTCTATAGTTCTTTAAAAGGGCTCTGTCACCCTTTTTGAAGAAGAAAACCACCACGCTTCCGCTCCACGCCTCCGGGACAGTTCCGCTACTGATGACGGTATCGAACAGTTTTTGGAGTGCCACTTGGAGGGGTTTCCATCCAGTCTTCAGCAGCTCTGATGTGATACCGTCATCTCCCGGTGCTTTGTTGTTTTAAGCTGATTAAGGGCCCTTCTAATTTCGTACAGGCTGACGTCCGTGATATCTTCGGTATAGTGTCGGGTCAATTTGGCTCTCTTATCGTTTACCACATCGGTAACGGGAGCTTTTGAGGAGCTGTACAACCGTCCGTAGTACCTCTCAATTTCTCTCTGAACTTCAGGCTTAGACGAAACTACAGATTCTGTGCCGTACGCGCCAGACTCCGTCCTCAATCACATTGACTGGCTTTGCCCTACACTCAGATCTCTTGTGAACACTTTTGTGCCTTGGTTGCGCTCAATAGTGTTTTTGACGCACTGTGTGTTGTGAGCACGCAGATCACGTCGTCTGCAGCAAGAGATCTGTTTGTTGAGCCCAGGTGGCTCAACTTCGACATTGAAGACGGGGACCGAACGCATAGTTCACGCCTTTCCTTTATAAGACCGAGGGTATGTTCAGAGAGCACTTGGGGTCTGCTACTGAAGGGTGCCTTAAAGAACCTCGTGGACGGTTTGTACCATCCTGGTGTGGTATTCGTCCACAGACTCGCATTTTTCTAGGCCCGCGAAACGATTTCGCAAGTCAAGCTGAAAGTTCTCGGAACCCTGGATTTGGACAGGTGTTGGTCGGAGCGTAGACTTCATTAGGCATGACTGTTCCAGTTTGATGTTATCCAACTTGATGACTTATCCAAGTCCACTTGCGATGAGGCTTCTTCTTGAAGAAGGAGTTCATCATGAAGAGGTTCTCCTTCTCTAAGAAGTTAGCAAGCAAGTGGCCTCGGTGGTTTCGTTGACCAAATCCAAAGAGCCCTACTTTCTGCTCGTCGCCGTCTCGCGTGCCCAGTCTTGCATTGAAATCCCTCATCAACACCGTGAAATGAGTCTTAGAGGCATGTATGGCTCTACTTACGTCCTCATACATAGCCGCCGGGTGTGTCGCGGTCGGCGCATATACCTGTATGACCTTCAGCGAATACCGTTTTGATATTCTGAGTATAAGGTACGCTACCCTTGCTAAAACACTTTCAAAGACTTTAAAAGACTTTCGTCACATTGTAGACGAGGGACCTGTGGACGAGAAACCCGACACCACCTTGGGACAGATGTTCGCCCTCCCGGTGATAGAATAAGTTACCGGATTTAAGGATTACCGTGTCCTCCCCCTATCTTCGGACTTCAGATAATCCTATGATACTCCAGCGTAACTTATCTATCTCTGCTTCCAGCTCATGTATCTTTTCGTCGGTCCTCAGTGTCCTGGTGTTGTATGTAGCCAGGTGCAGAGGTCGTTTTCACATGGACACATACAAAGACAGAAAAACAAACACCCAAACCGAGAACAGAAATATAAACTCATCATTCAAATTTCTGCCACGCCGGGAATAGAACCCCGGGCTCTCCAATCGGTATGGTAACCATTACGCCACACGGGTCGGTTGTCACCGTCACGGGTCTCGTCTCGATAAAAAAATATAGGTGTGAGGTATGTATGAATATTTTTTGGATAATATTGTAACGATAGCCTGTGGTTAACTTAATTTACAGGATTTTTTGTTATGTATAAGGTAATACTTTATTTTTATTACGATCTAGCCTAAAAGTTTAAAAATAAAAATGCTTTCGTTTCTTTTATAAAGTTTTATTTCCACAACCTTCCGTGGGTAGGTAATCAAAATTAAAAAGAGATGAGTAATTTTAAGTCTCAACTAGTTTCAAAAACGCTAAAAATACGTGAATTTCTCTAAAAGATCAGTACAATATGTACGAGTAGGTAGGTACCTACCTATATAGGTATTTCGGACGTTTACCTGATTGAGCTTGTACAAAACTTCTACTATATTAGCACTAATATTATGTATTAAGGTAAGTTTTATACTTTTATTACAAAATTACATTCGAACTACACTTTACAATCGAATCTCAAACATCCGTCTAGTCGAATCGTATGCCGACTGCGCTCGGTTCGGTAATTGTGACGTCACACGTGTACTTTTTAGCGAGACGAACGGCACAACTTTATTACTTAATATCTTCGTAAGTTATGGACCGATTTTGATAATTCAAAAAGATATATCATTCTTATGTCATATAGAATAAAGTGGGTTGTAGTTTGATTGAATTTGCTATAACTTTACTGATCCTCATTAGCGACGCGCTCCGGGATGAGAACCTGTGATTTTCTCAATTTCGACAACTAAAGCATGTATCTATATGCTTTTACAACTCCCAAGATCTAGCGATCCAATTAAATTATTTAGTGGTTTCAGGTTTTTAACTCACATATTTATTTAGAAGTGACTGACAGGATTCCGATGCAACTGGACTGCTGTATTTTAAGTACTTATAAAGTTTGGGCAATATTATAGGCATCGTCGACTCTACGTACATAGAGCAACAGAAGCACAGAAACAGGCATAGTAAATAAGTAAATGCTGCATTTACTGAGTTCTGAGAACTGCGGAAGGCAGCAGCGGGCATCGCAAATACATCGCTATCGCCGCAGCTGTCGCCGTCCTCGCGATGCCGTCTGATAGCACGTTAGCGACACGTTATTCTTCGCCATGGAGCTTCCCTTCCGATGTTAGGCAATTCGCTTATTTATTTATTTATAAATAATTAAGTAAATGGGAGTAAGGTATTTTCAACGATTTTAGTGGATAGGTACCATTTACAGATAAATGCATCTCTACATCAATGAGTCACCCACGTCAATGGCGTGAGAAATATCCAATGTTTGTATATTATTACCAAATTTTATAATTAATTAAGTAGCTTATCTATGCCAGTGGATCACAAAAGTTGTTATCCAATACAAAAGTCCTATTAGAATTAAAGAGTTTTGAACGTAGAGACTATAGTACATGTAGAGCATTATCATTGACTTAGTCATTCCGGTATTTATAACATAGGATTATTTAATTCGAATATTAAATAATTAAAGAAACAATAAAGAGTAACTGGGTCGGCAAGTGGGTTATATTATTATATTAAGCAAATCCGAAAAAAATGTGTTGCATCTTTTCACCTAACAGGGCTTTTTATGGAATAAATATAATCTACTATAGAAACTTTAAAACCTTCTACGAGGTAGAAGAATTTGTCAGTAATGAAAAGGGTTTAGGGGATATATATACATGTACCTAATGCACCACGCTGGACTAAGTGCACTTTGGCGCAGAGAAAATTGTATACTTAAATAATATTTAAAATGATTTCTTAATTTGCTTAATTTTAGGGTTCCGTAGCCAAATGGCAAAAAAACGGAACCCTTATAGGTTCGTGATGTCTGTCTGTCTGTCCGTCCGTATGTCACAGCCACTTTTTTCCGAAACTATAAGAACTATACTGTTGAAACTCGGTACGTAGAAGTTTTCTGTGAACCACATAAAAATTTTCACACAAAAATAGAAAAAACTTAACTTTTTGTTGTTTGCTGTTTATTGTAACTTCTAAAATAAGAGAATGATTAAACTAAAAAAATATATGATATACATTAAAAAAAGGTATGATATACATTACGATGCAAACTTCCACCGAAAATACGTTTGAACGAGATCTAGTAATTAGTTTTTTTTAATACGTCATAAATCGAAACCACAATTTACCTTTCATTCAATCTTAATGCAATGATTTCTATGGATAATCAAAGGCAATGATGTATTTGTATTTTATTATATCTGTTGCCGCTATTGTTATACAAATACTAAAAATAAAATAAAATAAATATTTAAGGGGCTCCCATACAATAAACGTGATTTTTTATAGATAATGGTACGGAACCCTTCGTGCGTGAGTCCGACTCGCACTTGGCGGTTTTTTTTAAATAATTAAATGAAAAAAAAATGTAAGTATATCCCCGAAAACAATTTTTGCAGATTATTTTGTAAACTTGCGCCTTTAATCATGAAAGCAACTTACCTCTAGCAGTAATAAAAAAATGAGGCAAAAATCGCTCTATAAAGTAAATTTATCTGAAAATTGCGTATAATTTTATAAACAAACACAGCAACTAACACAATTCAACGAACACTAACTTTTCGCGGTTCGAGATTCGGCATCCCAACGCATTTGTACGATACGTCAAGAGTCGGGTACGTGCTTCCGAGGCCGCGTTCCGCGCCGACTGGTTACAGGTTACGGTTCATGTGCTCATTGCTCGCTGGTTACTCTGGTTAGTGCAGTGTAGAGTCCTGTAACTGGAGGCTGCACGAGCGGCAGGCTGCGTTGGATATATGTAGTGTTTTGAGTGCATTCAAGTTGTCCCGCCGCGCAACCAATGGCGAGCAAATAGAGGTTCTAAAGTTTGTTTAGAACAATGTGAACAACGTTGGCCTGGCTGTGAAATAGTAATAACACGCTTTACACATAACATATCTAAGTAAATAACCTCCTATTGACAGAACAATGCCGTCCGCCGTTATCAGCATGGCGGTCAGCAAAGCCAAATCCTTTTACGTACGTGTTTTGCTTTTGCCACTAGCCTCACTATAGGTGGTACTGGTGGTCCGGCTAAAAACCACTACTGCATACATTTCTGCCATAAAACAATTCTATATCTTTTCGGGAAAACGTGCGTTTGCGGGCAGATTAACACGAGCCGACCGTCAGCTACGAGTATCGGAGTAGCAACGCAACTGCATCTCTCACGTAAAACTGAGACTTTCTTGAGGACGTATGGTGTACATGCAGTGACAGTGACCACTGGATACCACGTGGCGTGCACGCTCGTCCGCTACTCCATTTAAATAAATAAGTCTGCTAAAAAGATCACAAATTAGTGCGCGACCGCGACGTTGACAATGCACACATCAGAGTAGGCGTTAAGGTGACAAATTTGTAATGAAGAACACTAAATGCGACCGACCACCACTGACCTACCTACTAATAAAGTCAATTAAGTCTGAATTAAGTTGTGCATGCCGGACTGCCAATAGAGGGTTCTGGGTTCTATTCCCAGCGAAGCAGAGATTAAAATGAAAATGAAAATGAAAATAATTTATTTGCACAAATATAGGTATTACAAAAGTTATGTACATTTATTAGTTCGCCATATTTACCTCAGCGAGGTATGCAAATTTGGAGGACAGAATTAAAACGTAAGTTAGCAGTATAACTAAAATTACTTATAAATAAATTTATTATAATTGAAGACAACGTTAATTTTATTTTAACCCATATTTTGCGGTTTTTATTGCGAATATTTATCAATTCTGCTATAATTATAAAAGGTGTTTATGTTTATACGAGTTATATTTTTATCCGGGCCATCGGCTTTGGGCACCCAATTTACTGGGTTTTTATACACTGAGAGGAAAAAAGCCGGCGGAAAAAAAACCTCGCAGGTTTTTGGTCCCGTAAACCCGAAATCCCTCACATTAAAGTGAAGTTAAAGTTCGTCGTTTAAAAATTCAGATACCGAATAGCACGCTTTTGTAAACAAGAACGTTTTAAGTGCTCGTTAAAAATCACAAATTGTTTTAGACTTGAGGGATTCAGGTAAGTTATTATATATTTTTGGTCCCATGCAAAAGACGCTTTTGTGATATTGTTTTGTTTTTGATGCAATTGAACATAATTTTTTAGTATGTCTTTTTGATTTTAGAGTTTCATAGTTATTTAAATATTTTTTTACCATTAGGGATATTTCATATATGTATAGGGAGGGAAGCGTCATTATTTTTAAATCTTTAAAGTGCGGTTTGTTTGATTTATTTGACATATAGAACGAATACATTTCTTTTGAGCCTTAAATACCGTTTGAATTCCCGTTGCATTTCCTCTTTATAGTATTTACCATTCTACGCACACCAGCATGACCACTGGACGGGAGTAGATGGAAGTCATTCATAATTATATTTTTTTCGTCACTATCAGTTATTTTTGTAATTCCTCGTAAAATACAAATTCGAGGTCCGGACCAGGTCTTCAGTGACTTTATCTCCTCACAAACATTCTTAATAAAATCAACATTATCTTTATCTTTTATTATACATACTTCTTCGATACGTATCTTATTACAAAACAAACTCAATTTCTGCACAAATTCGGCTCGCGAGAAATGCGCCTTGAAATCAAGATTGATATATAAAGTCTGATCACTCGCAATATACGTAAAACATTCGTAATCTTCATAACTCACTCTTTTATTTTTTAACTTTCTTAATTTCTTACCTTCCATAAATTTCATTTCAACGGAATCACACGGTTTTCTTAGTATATCCATAACTCTTGGTGGATCCGGCCAATTGTCAGTGGATTTACTAAGGTGTGGTTTGTCCGTTACATTTATGCTATTATCTAACTCATCCATTCTCCTCTTTTGAGCTCTAGTCATCACAGCCACAATCTGATCATTCATACTTTTAAGATCATCTGACGTCACACTTATTCTAGATAAAGTATCAGCAACAATATTATCTTTCCTTTTTATATATTGTACTTCAAAATCATATTCCTCTAAAATTAATCGAAATTTAAGAAGTCTGCTTGAAGGGTCTTTCATGCCAAAAAGGTATACTAAAGGTTTATGATCTGTCATGATAACAAATTTCCTACCATATACATAAGGTCTAAAGTATTTTACAGCCCATACTATTGCCAAAAGTTCCTTTTGAATTGTTGGGTAGTTCTTTTCAGCATTATTTAAGGGTCTACTTGCAAATGCAACTGGTCGTAGGTCACTGTTACACAAAACTGCACCAATTGCAATACCTGATGCATCAGTCTGTATAACAAATTTATTACTTTCAGAAAAATCAGGATATTGTAATATAGGTGAAGAAATTAACATATTTTTCAATATATTAAAGGAATTTTCACACTCTTGTGTCCAAATAAACGCTTGATTTTTCTTACATAAGTTATTCAATGGTACAGCTATGTCGGCAAAAGATTTAATGAATTTACGGTAATAACTACAAAAAGCTACAAATCGTTTAACGTCTTCACAATTTTTAGGAACAGGATATTTTAATAATATCTTTATTTTCTCTGGGTCTGGTAAAACACCTTTTTTGGATACTACGTGGCCTAAGTAAAGAATATCTTTCTTTAAAAATTCACATTTCTGAGGATTTAATTTTAGATTAACTTTTCTCAATCTCTCCAGTACAGATATTAAATTTTTGTTATGAATATCTAAACTACGTCCAAACACTATTAGATCATCTTGATAGACTAAACATTTTTCGTAAGTTAAACCAGACATTGCTACTGACATCATACGACTAAAGGCACTAGGACTTGTCTTAAGGCCCATAGGTAGTCTCTTCATCTGGTATTGGCCTGTATTCGTAGTAAAAGCTGTATATTTGCGACTGTTAGAATCTAAATTTACTTGATAATAACCCTGATAAAGATCTAGATGTGTAAAATAAACTGCTCCAGATAGAGAATCTAATATTTCATTTATATTTGGCAAAGGAAATTTATCATCACAAATTGTTTCATTTAATTTTCTATAATCTACGACTAATCGCCATTTTTTCTGATCACCTTCTTTGCTCTTTTTTGGAACTAATAGAATAGGGCTAGACCATTCACTGAAAGACTCTTCTATAATGTCATCTCTTTTCATTTTCTCTACCTGCTTTGTTATTTCAGATTTAAAAGCTTGTGGTAACCTATAAGGTTTAATATAGACAGGTGTAGCATTCTCTTTTATTTTAATGCAGTGCTCAAAAACATTTGTAGTCGTTAATTTATCTCCACTAACATAAAAAACATCAGAATATTTGGTACAAATTTTTTCAATGCACAGTTTCTCTTCCTTATTTAAATAATTTAAATTTAACTCCGATAAAAGTGTTTTTACTCTACTGACGTCAACATTATTTTTCCTAAACTGACATGTATTATAATTACTTAAGGGCTCTATCTCAGGGGTAAAATTTGGTATGGTTATTTCATTCTCACTAACATTCAAAATTTTTACAGGCACTCTATTATTTTTCACTTTGGCTATGACATTCGCCAAAAATACGTCTTTCACCAACTCTCATCCACATATAGTCACCTCATCATTCAAAAATTCATCTACATAAATATAATGTATTGATTCACATCGAGGGGGTATAGTGATTGTATTATTCAACCTAACACAATGATTTAATAACTCTATGTTGCTTGGTTTTCCTAAATTAAATAATGTTAAAATATTTTTATTCAAATCGATATTTGCTTGGAACTTTTGAAGAAAATCGAGACCTAAAATCCCATCAGCTTTTAATGGTAATGAATCAAAAATAAGAAAATTATGTTGAAAAAAATCATTATTATATCTAAGTGTCAAATTTACTGATCCTTGAGAACGTACTTGACCACTTATTCCATTAATTAAGGTGTCATATTTTTGTACTGAAAAATTTGTTGGCACCGCTTCACTTCGGATAATTGATAAAGTAGCTCCAGTGTCTATAAGCCAATAGTATTTAATCTTATTAACGTAAAATGTAACATATTTTGCATTGTCTGCAACTGATAATACAAAATTATTAAGATCGAAAAAACTGGGTCTTAGAAGATTCTAAATTCTTATCAGCGTCACTATTATTTCGATTAGCGCTATTCGTATGCCCCATTGAAAATAGATTTTGTGAACCACTACGCTTGTTAAAGTATCTCTGACCGCGATTTCCCCTTGTGGCTCTATTAAAATTATTTGAAGTACGATAATTATTCCTCCCATATGAACGAGAATCACGACCTCTAAAATTGCTTGTATGCCAAGTACTTGGAGTGCGATTATAATTGCTATAATTTTGACCACGATTACCATAATACTTGTGAAAATATCTGTTAGAACTACAAAAACCGTGTCCATTTTTAAATGCATGTAAGATGTTACCTGATGACGACTGTGATGTTATGTCCTCATCCTTCGCACCTTGGATAGCATCTTTCAGGTTGTCGTAGTTCCTGGCAGAAATGATCGTGCCTAGTCTCGAGCTGCGCAGGCCATCTGAAAAGCGTTTGATAGCAATTTTTTCATTTAACCCTTTTAACACTTTAAACGCCTCCGAATCACCCTCAGACTGAGTTATGGTTAATTCTGTGAACAATTTTTCAACCTCAGTTCCGAAGTCCTCAATAGTTTTGGAACCTTGCTGAACGTTTTGTAGTCGTGACTGCAGGGTTATAAATGATTTTTTAGGCAAAAGATGATGTCGCATGTCCTTGATAAGTTCATCTATGCTTTTATAAGAACCTGAAATTCTCAGTTTAGCGTTTTCAGATAATCTACTTTTAAGTATAAAAGTAATCAAAGTAACCTTACCTTTTTCGTCGATCATATCTGCATACATCTCGGTTGTATCAATCATGCGCTTTGTAGTCTCCTCAACACCATCCATAACTGGAATCAAACTACACGCCAATTTAAGATCAAACTCCATCGCGCTAGATTTAATTTCAGGCACAATACATAAATTATTTATTTCTTGGTAAACTTTGCGAATATCCTGAATAATATTTAAAGTTGTAGATACTAATGTCTTACTACTCTCTAAAGACGCAAATATTTGCATACACTGTTCAAAAATTAATTTTGCTTCACTTAACTTTGAATTAATAACATTACCTTTGTATCTAGATTGACCTTTCTTAATTAAATATTTTCTAATATCTAATAATTCATTATAACATTTTAACAAACTATCCAGCATTATACTTAAAACTTAACATTTCATAGAAAAAAAATGTGGTAAACAACCGATTCATATTACTTTCTTGCGAAAGGCTACAGTAATTTCCACGCGCGTCAGCTTTTCCGTCCGCTGGGTATCATGTTCGACGAGTGTCCTTGCACAGTTTTAAGTCCATTATAATATTTACGTTATAAAATGTTTAGGTATTGACACATATGAACTTCCGAACTCACATTTTCTCTCCTAATTACCCGAAGTACCATCGGCGTGTCTTCGAAGGGATGCCCTTATGCGTTGCAGAGTAGTCAGTCCAATTTCTTGCTGCATCCAACGGAGTTGACATTTTCGGTACATCCGGAACATAACGTAGACTACCAGAAGGAAGACGGCGGTGGCTACGAGGATGTTGATGATGCTCAGCCGTTCCAGATGGGAGCTGATTTGCTTTACTGCCCCATCGTTATTACCTCCGGCGCTGTTTTGACTAATGAAAACCTCGTCCTTCTCGACCGTGGAACGACACATTTTACTTTATTACTAAAAAAATCTACATCCCCTTAGCACACCCTTTAGGCAGGGTCGCCATATAATATTGGGGATTATTGAAGAAAAACGACCATTTACTTTTAGATCACTATATTGAATGCATTCAGTAAAAACCTTACAAAATAACACATTATAGAGAATACTACTCAGCAGTCATGATAACAAATTTCCTACCATATACATAAGGTCTAAAGTATTTTACAGCCCATACTATTGCCAAAAGTTCCTTTTGAATTGTTGGGTAGTTCTTTTCAGCATTATTTAAGGGTCTACTTGCAAATGCAACTGGTCGTAGGTCACTGTTACACAAAACTGCACCAATTGCAATACCTGATGCATCAGTCTGTATAACAAATTTATTACTTTCAGAAAAATCAGGATATTGTAATATAGGTGAAGAAATTAACATATTTTTCAATGTATTAAAGGAATTTTCACACTCTTGTGTCCAAATAAACGCTTGATTTTTCTTACATAAGTTATTCAATGGTACAGCTATGTCGGCAAAAGATTTAATGAATTTACGGTAATAACTACAAAAAGCTACAAATCGTTTAACGTCTTCACAATTTTTAGGAACAGGATATTTTAATAATATCTTTATTTTCTCTGGGTCTGGTAAAACACCTTTTTTGGATACTACGTGGCCTAAGTAAAGAATATCTTTCTTTAAAAATTCACATTTCTGAGGATTTAATTTTAGATTAACTTTTCTCAATCTCTCCAGTACAGATATTAAATTTTTGTTATGAATATCTAAACTACGTCCAAACACTATTAGATCATCTTGATAGACTAAACATTTTTCGTAAGTTAAACCAGACATTGCTACTGACATCATACGACTAAAGGTACTAGGACTTGTCTTAAGGCCCATAGGTAGTCTCTTCATCTGGTATTGGCCTGTATTCGTAGTAAAAGCTGTATATTTGCGACTGTTAGAATCTAAATTTACTTGATAATAACCCTGATAAAGATCTAGATGTGTAAAATAAACTGCTCCAGATAGAGAATCTAATATTTCATTTATATTTGGCAAAGGAAATTTATCATCACAAATTGTTTCATTTAATTTTCTATAATCTACGACTAATCGCCATTTTTTCTGATCACCTTCTTTGCTCTTTTTTGGAACTAATAGAATAGGGCTAGACCATTCACTGAAAGACTCTTCTATAATGTCATCTCTTTTCATTTTCTCTACCTGCTTTGTTATTTCAGATTTAAAAGCTTGTGGTAACCTATAAGGTTTAATATAGACAGGTGTAGCATTCTCTTTTATTTTAATGCAGTGCTCAAAAACATTTGTAGTCGTTAATTTATCTCCACTAACATAAAAAATATCAGAATATTTGGTACAAATTTTTTCAATGCACAGTTTCTCTTCCTTATTTAAATAATTTAAATTTAACTCCGATAAAAGTGTTTTTACTCTACTGACGTCAACATTATTTTTCCTAAACTGACATGTATTATAATTACTTAAGGGCTCTATCTCAGGGGTAAAATTTGGTATGGTTATTTCATTCTCACTAACATTCAAAATTTTTACAGGCACTCTATTATTTTTCACTTTGGCTATGACATTCGCCAAAAATACGTCTTTCACCAACTCTTTTCCACATATAGTCACCTCATCATTCAAAAATTCATCTACATAAATATAATGTATTGATTCACATCGAGGGGGTATAGTGATTGTATTATTCAACCTATCACAATGATTTAATAACTCTATGTTGCTTGGTTTTCCTAAATTAAATAATGTTAAAATATTTTTGAACTTTTGAAGAAAATCGAGACCTAAAATCCCATCAGCTTTTAATGGTAATGAATCAAAAATAAGAAAATTATGTTGAAATAATTCATTATTATATCCAAGTGTCAAATTTACTGATCCTTGAGAACGTACTTGACCACTTATTCCATTAATTAAGGTGTCATATTTTTGTACTGAAAAATTTGTTGGCACCGCTTCACTTCGGATAATTGATAAAGTAGCTCCAGTGTCTATAAGCCAATAGTATTTAATCTTATTAACGTAAAATGTAACATATTTTGCATTGTCTGCAACTGATAATACAAAATTATTAAGATCGAAAAAACTGGGTCTTAGAAGATTCTAAATTCTTATCAGCGTCACTATTATTTCGATTAGCGCTATTCGTATGCCCCATTGAAAATAGATTTTGTGAACCACTACGCTTGTTAAAGTATCTCTGACCGCGATTTCCCCTTGTGGCTCTATTAAAATTATTTGAAGTACGATAATTATTCCTCCCATATGAACGAGAATCACGACCTCTAAAATTGCTTGTATGCCAAGTACTTGGAGTGCGATTATAATTGCTATAATTTTGACCACGATTACTATAATACTTGTGAAAATATCTGTTAGAACTACAAAAACCGTGTCCATTTTTAAATGCATGTAAGATGTTACCTGATGACGACTGTGATGTTATGTCCTCATCCTTCGCACCTTGGATAGCATCTTTCAGGTTGTCGTAGTTCCTGGCAGAAATGATCGTGCCTAGTCTCGAGCTGCGCAGGCCATCTGAAAAGCGTTTGATAGCAAATTTTTCATTTAACCCTTTCAACACTTTAAACGCCTCCGAATCACCCTCAGACTGAGTTATGGTTAATTCTGTGAACAATTTTTCAACCTCAGTTCCGAAGTCCTCAATAGTTTTGGAACCTTGCTGAACGTTTTGTAGTCGTGACTGCAGGGTTATAAATGATTTTTTAGGCAAAAGATGATGTCGCATGTCCTTGATAAGTTCATCTATGCTTTTATAAGAACCTGAAATTCTCAGTTTGGCGTTTTCAGATAGTCTACTTTTAAGTATAAAAGTAATCAAAGTAACCTTACCTTTTTCGTCGATCATATCAGCATACATCTCGGTTGTATCGATCATGCGCTTTGTAGTCTCCTCAACACCATCCATAACTGGAATCAAACTACACGCCAATTTAAGATCAAACTCCATCGCGCTAGATTTAATTTCAGGCACAATACATAAATTATTTATTTCTTGGTAAACTTTGCGAATATCCTGAATAATATTTAAAGTTGTAGATACTAATGTCTTACTACTCTCTAAAGACGCAAATATTTGCATACACTGTTAAAAAATTAATTTTGCTTCACTTAACTTTGAATTAATAACATTACCTTTGTATCTAGATTGACCTTTCTTAATTAAATATTTTCTAATATCTAATAATTCATTATAACATTTTAACAAACT
Source organism: Pyrgus malvae (assembly GCA_911387765.1). Lineage (NCBI taxonomy): Eukaryota > Metazoa > Arthropoda > Insecta > Lepidoptera > Hesperiidae > Pyrgus > Pyrgus malvae. The sequence continues at coordinate 349,739 of OU426960.1, read as the reverse complement.
ATCCAGCATTATACTTAAAACTTAACATTTCATAGAAAAAAAATGTGGTAAACAACCGATTCATATTACTTTCTTGCGAAAGGCTACAGTAATTTCCACGCGCGTCAGCTTTTCCGTCCGCTGGGTATCATGTTCGACGAGTGTCCTTGCACAGTTTTAAGTCCATTATAATATTTACGTTATAAAATGTTTAGGTATTGACACATATGAACTTCCGAACTCACATTTTCTCTCCTAATTACCCGAAGTACCATCGGCGTGTCTTCGAAGGGATGCCCTTATGCGTTGCAGAGTAGTCAGTCCAATTTCTTGCTGCATCCAACGGAGTTGACATTTTCGGTACATCCGGAACATGACGTAGACTACCAGAAGGAAGACGGCGGTGGCTACGAGGATGTTGATGATGCTCAGCCGTTCCAGATGGGAGCTGATTTGCTTTACTGCCCCATCGTTATTACCTCCGGCGCTGTTTTGAGTAATGAAAACTTCGTCCTTCTCGACCGTGGAACGACACATTTTACTTTAATACTAAAAAAATCTACATCCCCTTAGCACACCCTTTAGGCAGGGTCGCCATATAATATTGGGGATTATTGAATAAAAACGACCATTTACTTTTAGATCACTATATTGAATGCATTCAGTAAAAACCTTACAAAATAACACATTATAGAGAATACTACTCAGCAGTAAATTGATAATGGTTTATAAAGGAGTTTACCTATTGTGCTGTTTAATATAAGAGAGTTTATACACTTCAACCCCAGAATATGAGTCCGTATCTAAGAGTCGCACCAACATATGCATGATATGCACTAAGGACAGCTGTTTTGTTCACTATTTTTGATAGTTTATATAATGCAAATGCAAATTTATTTAACTGTTTGCAAACATGTTCCAAATGGGACTGCCATGTTAATTTATTATCTATATATAGGCCTAAAAATTTTGTAACATCTGTTTCAGATACTATCTTTCCTTTATAGTTTATATTTACAGGTTTACCATATGATACCCTATTTTTGAAAATCATTATATTAGTTTTATCAAGATTAATTTTTAGATTATTTTATTTAGCCAGTCTACTAATAATTCGAGAGCATTGTTTATTTCGGTTTCATAATTACTTGTGTCATCATTTGTAAATACAACTGTACTATCGTCAGCAAAGAGTATCATTGGCTGTTTTATGACTCTAGGAAAATCATTTATATAAATAAGAAAAAGTAATGGACCTAAAATACTTCCCTGAGGCACTCCGTATAGTACTGTCCTGGGATGAGAGTAGTATTTTTCCTGTGTATTTGTCATATTATTAATTTTTGTAATTTCCGTAAGTTGATATCTGTTAGTTAAGTAGGAATTTATAAGTTTTAGTGCATTATCTCTCACTTCATATTTTTCCAGTTTATCAATTAATAGTTTATGATCAACAAAATCATATGCCCTCGTCATATCCATATAGAGTCCCGTAACCTGTCTTTTATTATCTAAGCTAATCATTACTTTTTGTAAAAAGTTTGTACGGACTAACGCCGTACACATTTTTCATTGTCAGCATTTTGAGTACCGCGCGCGGCCAGCCAACCAATTTACTTCAGTGCACAACTAATTGTCGTCCGCGTCGCGTGTACTCATATCTAGCGAATCTAGCAATATATAGTTACACAAAATCTGTGTCTTTTAGTCAATTCTCCACCTAGCTCGTACATGGTCCTTCGAGTCTCCGTACAGACGGGATCATTTTCGTGTGTGCGTGAGTGACTAGCAAAAATTTGGATCACAGTTCTGTGGTGTGAGCAAGCAGGCAAGCAGTGGCTGTTCAAGTAAGATCTTTCTGATTTTATTCTTTTAAATCTCGCATTCAACTCACAATGCAGGATTTACTGACCAGCCAAGCCGAGCTAACAGAAGCTATCAGGAAGCTCGGTGTCAATTACAGCAAGGATGGAGCAGAACGTAAAACTAGTACAGACTACTTCAACCGGAAGTTGGAGAACTTGGAGTCCTACTGGAAAGAGTTTGAAAGGAACCATCTAGAACTATCAGCTTACGACCTTCGTGACGAGTCATATCATATAAACGGTGATTATCTTCGTACAATGTCGCAATATCGAGCTTTAAAAGAAACTATTTTGAAGCAAAGGGATGAATTTGTATCGCGGACCGGTAAAGGTCGCGTAGAGCAGGTAACCAAGCAGCAAGCAGGGGACGAGCAGCCTCGCGGGGGACTGGTTAGCGAGACTCAGCCGCAAGCGGCTGTCCGTCAGCCAGTAGCAGGAGGTTCAGCTGAGAAAACAACCAGGGGAGTAAGTAGTAGACTTGATGATATGCTACGCAAGCAATATATCCAATTTAAAGCATTCTGTAGAACGGTAGCTAGTATTAACATAGCAGAAATTTGTGAAAAGTGGGAGTTTGGGGATACCTTGAAAAATTTGGAGTGCCGCTGGTCAGCAATTGATACCTTACATTGGGAAATCGAGGGTGAACTGGACGGAGAAGAATCGTCTTATCAGGGAGTATACAACATGCATGAGGAAACCTATTCGAGTTTGAAGAAAAGTATCAACAGGAAGATGTGGGCGGTATCTCACCGGGAGAAAGCGACTCCTGTCCTAGACATCCCAACCTTCATGGGTAATTATAATCAATGGACATCCTTTAAGGACTTATTTTGTGAAGCGGTTCATAACAATCCATCATTATCTAACGCACAGAAGATGCAGTTTCTAAAGAGCAAGCTGAAGGGAGAGGCAGAAAGTCTTATTCGTCATATGCCAGTAAGTTCTGATAACTACTCAGTGTGCTGGAATATTCTAAACAATCGTTATGATAACAAAAAACTCATTTTTACATGTCATATGAACCTTCTAATAAGCATGCCGAATATGCAACAGCCATCTGTTCATCAGATAAAAAAGCTTCATGACTCCATTATGGAAAACCTTAACGCAATAAGGAATCTTGGCGTAGATACTACTACGTGGGATCCAATATTAGTATATCTTTTGTCCCAAAAATTGGACTCGGATACTCATAACGACTACATCGAATCTCTTAAAAACTCAAGAGAACTTCCTCAACTACAGGATTTCATTAACTTTTTAGAATTCAAATTTACATCTTTAGAAGCATCCCGAAGAAAACAGGACCAAGTTATACCTAAAACTCATATATCTAAATCTCATCATAATAACTTAAAGTCCAGTAACTTATACCAGAAGCATTTTGTATCATACAATAACACGAAACCTTCGTGGAAACCCGTCGGCAACACAAACGGCATCAAGTGTCTTCTTTGTAAGCAATCGGATCATTTATTATACCAATGCAAAAGCTTTATGAACATGCCGCCGTACTTAAGGCTTAAAACCGTAAATCAAATGAACATTTGTAAAAACTGCTTATTTGATCACAACGGCAAGGAATGCATTTCCAGTAAGAGGTGTCGCAACTGTAAATGCAAGCATCACACTTTGTTACATGAGACGTCGCAACAAGCCTCGCCGACGATTTCCGAGGAAACTCAAAAACACGTGTCCAGCACTTCTCACGTGTCTCAAGGGGATGAATCGCAGGTTTTATTAGCAACAGCGTTAGTTCAGGTTACAGCTGCCAATGGAACCAAATATATCATGCGCGCTCTGATAGATCAGGGATCACAAATTTCATTGATCACTGAAAATGCCGCTCAGCTATTAGGGGTAGAACGACGAAGTTGCAGCGGAGTAGTTTTCGGCCTTGGCAAGACGCCCAATAACAGTAAGGGTGTTACAAATATCGAATGTTCATCACTTTACAGCGAATTTTCTTTTAATACTGACGTTCTCATTATGAAAAGCTTAATTAAAAATCTTCCTACACACTCGTTCACCAAACCAGAATGGTCACACTTGAATGGCGTACAACTAGCAGATCCTGAATTTAATATCAGTCGCCGGGTGGACCTTCTGTTTGGCGCGGATATTTATTCTATGATTATGTTAGGTGGCATCCTAAAGAGAGAAGATAGATCGGTACCTATTGCGCAACAAACACATTTGGGATGGATTCTGTGCGGAAGTATGGTCAAAACTTTTCACTGCAACGTAGTTTTAAATAATATAGACGACATCAAAAAGTTCTGGGAAATAGAGGACATCGAGGAGAGCATGGACTTATCAAGCGACGACCAGGAGTGCGTACGGTTCTATAAAGAGACCACTCAACGTCAAACCGATGGCAGATATGTAGTCAGGTTACCGTTAAAGACTAACAAGCTACACACCTTAGGTTCGTCCAAAAATATAGCGACTGCTCAATTTTTTAACCTAGAAAGGAAAATGATGCGTCAGCGACAGCTAGCACAACAATACAAATCTTTCATATCAGAGTACCGAGACCTAGGTCACATGAAATTATGTAGGGAGAGCGAGTTATTGACTCAGTCTTGTTATCTGCCACATCATTGCGTGCAGCATCATGATGTAGGTGGCGTCAGCAAATTTCGAGTTGTTTTTAATGCGTCCGCTAAGACATCGACAGGAGTAAGTCTTAACGATATTATGCTTTGCGGACCGAATCTACAAAAAGATCTTCAGTCTCTTATCATAAACTGGAGACAATACCAGTATGTAGTAAGCGCGGACATTGAGAAAATGTATCGCCAAATTATGGTAAACGAGGAAGATCAGAGGTTCCAAAGAGTCATCTGGAGGGATTCTGTCACCGAAGCAATTAAAACTTATCAACTGACAACCCTAACGTATGGTCAGAAAGCTTGTCCATTTTTAGCTATGATGACGTTGCTACAATTAGCAGAAGATGAGCGGGGACGTTTCCCGGAAGCAGCGAAAATTCTAGAAGAAAATCTTTACATGGATGATCTTCTTACGGGATTCCATTCGATAGCTGATGGCAAGAGGTTGGTAGCAGATCTAACTAAATTATTGCAAGCAGGTGGATGTACCTTGCGTAAATGGGCATCTAATAACGAAGCGCTACTGGAAGAAGTAGAAGAGGAGCGAAAACGGGGCAGCAACCAGTTAGACTTCAAATCGGAAAATACGAAGACTTTAGGACTCAGCTGGAACATCAAGGAGGATAAATTTGTTTTTAACCATCAGCTCAACAAAAATATAGCGTCCAAACCAACAAAAAGAATCCTATTGAGTGAAATATCAAAGATATTTGATCCCTTGGGATGGATAGCTCCAGTTGTAACAAATTTAAAATTGCTGTTTCAAGATGTGTGGAAAACTAGCCTCCATTGGGATGATACCGTACCGGATAACATTATTTCTCAGTGGATAAAAATCAGACAGGATATAGACAATATCAAGCATTGTAAGATACCTAGGTGGATCGGAAGTAGCGAAGGAGAAGGCATCCAATTACACGGATTTTGTGATGCAAGTTTGCGAGCATATGCCTGCGTTATATACGCGCGTACCTTAACAGCAAATAAATCAAAGATTATTTTGATAGCGGCCAAAGCGAAACTAGTACCGCAATCGAAACAAATTACCCTTCCTAAGCTAGAGTTAACTGGAGCGCAGCTATTAGCTAAACTGATGACAAAGATACTGCCTATATTATCAAGTTACAGGGTAGAAGTTTTTGGATGGTGTGATTCCAAAGTAGTATTAGGCTGGCTTCATGGTGACCCAGGACGATGGAAACCATTTATCAGCAAGCGAGTAAAACTTATAACTTCAGCAATACCTACAAACTGTTGGGGTTACGTGAAGTCGACCGAGAACCCCGCGGACTGCGCGAGCCGGGGTCAGCTAGCCGCACAATTGTGTGATAATATGTTATGGTGGGAAGGGCCAGCTTGGCTCGCATCATTTACACAAAAACAAGAGGTATTTACAACGGATCTCGAGAAACGAACAAAACAATCAAATGTGGTACAAACTGAACCTACGGAACCTAAAATTATTAACCAACTCTTACTTAACCATAGTTCCATTACAAAAATAACTGCAATTGTTGCATGGATTCTCCGAGCTTTGAACATGAAACGTAAACAATTACCTGCTTATCTCACGTTGCGCGAGTTACACACTGCAAAAATACTTATTATAAAACATGTACAAGCGGAGGAATTTAGCGAGGATATTGAATACCTAAACACACATCAAATCGTAAAATCGAATAGCAAGCTATTAAACCTGAATCCGTTTATCGACGGTGATGGCGTTCTTAAGGTCGGGGGTAGATTACAGAAATCTCAGTTAAGGCCTGAAACCAAGCATCCAGTTATATTACCTCATAACAGCCGCCTGACTACCCTTATCATTGAGGAAGCGCACAAGCAAACTTTTCACGGTGGAGCTCGAGTGACAGCTACGTGGATAAGACAGAGATATTGGATCCTGGGAGGAATAAGAGCTGTGAAAAAGGAAGTGAGAAAATGTGTGATTTGCAGAAAGCACAATCCTCGATTCCAGCATCAACTCATGGGTACGCTTCCTGAGCCACGAACCACAGGCATCGCCCTTTTATTATACCGGCGTGGATTTAACGGGTTTTGTTGATGTGAAGGTGAACCGTGGTCGAGGCATCAAAACAACTAAGGGTTACATTGTCATATTTATATGTATGGTGACTAAGGCCGTACATATCGAACTAGTTTCAGACCTATCGATTGCAGCATTTTTGGCAGACCTACGGAGAATGGCAGCTAGGCGGGGGGCGCCGCATCACATTTATAGCGACAATGGAACAAACTTCATTAAAAGTAATCGAAACCTACAGGAAGAATACTTCGCACTGCAGCAAATTACAGATAAAAATTTTTTGAAAGAAGTTACTAGCATGAACATTGAATGGCATTTTCAAGCTCCACGATGGCCTAGCGCTTCGGGATTACAAGAACGGGGAGTCCGAAGCATAAAAAGTCACCTGAAACCAGTCATCGGGGAGCAGAAGCTAACTTACGAGGAATATTCAACTCTCTTAGCTCAAATTGAAGCGGTTCTCAACTCGAGACCATTATGTGCGCTGACGGAAGACCCCGAGGACCTGGAAGTCCTAACACCAGCTCATTTTCTAACATGCCGAGCAGATTTAACTGTCATAGAAACTGAAAAGGACGCGAGAACCAGGTGGCAACTAGTTAGAAAACTTTTGGAAGGTATCTGGAAGAGGTGGAAGATGGATTACTTAACTCAGTTGACAGTCAGAAGCAAGTGGCTTAAGCGACAGCAAAATATTAATATCGGTGACATTGTCTGCATCCACGAAGATCTCCTCCCGCCGGGCAAATGGTCAATGGGCAGAGTAGTGGAGTTGCACCCAGGTAGCGACGGGATTGTAAGAGTGGTAACGCTGAAAACAAAGAATGGATATATGAAACGTCCGGTCCTGAAGCTATCAGTATTACCTATAGAGCAGGAGCGATCTCCCGAGACATCTGCATCGCAAGAAGTCACGACGGCAGCTATTACGACTGTCAAAAGAAACAATCAGTCGAGTATTATAGAAATACTGCTCTACTTTATTCTATTCATGACCATATTTACGACAGCACAAGCTAAACTTGATATACACCAATTCAGTCGTAACCAGAGTCTTTATTTCGATAAAATAGCCAATATGCAATTTGTTCGAGACGAATGGAAGCTGGTGGTGTACTATGACATGGATCCGTTTTGAATGGGTTCTTTTGCTTTAAATAAATATATCGCGCATCTAAATCAAGTTTGTGCGTTACTAAACGATACGTCACATTGCGATATACTATCCTCGCAATTACGTCACGGCTACTCAGAACTACAATATTACAATCAGATGTTGCTCAGTCAGCATGGGGGTTCCGGATCTAGAAAGCGTCGTGGTTTGATAAACGGTGTTGGGTATCTATCCAACTATCTGTTTGGGGTACTTGATGGGAGATTTGCCGTACAGTTCCAGCAAGACATAATCCAAATCAATAAAAATCAAAAATATCTAACCAATCTGTGGAAAAATCAAACTTCGATTGTGGAAGCCGAGTACAATCTTCTTAAGCGTACCGAAGAAACGATGACCAAGCAGCACGAAGTTATTCATCAAAACTTACGTATCCTCAGCGAGACACTTACTAATCTATCAAGCAAGGTCAATCAAAACAGCATAACGAATGACTTTACTCTTGGCGCTCTCACAGCAAGCAATATGTTAAATAATCTAAGACAAATCCAAGATGTGTTATTGGGCCAGGTAACGGATATCTATCAAGGAAAGTTCAACCTTCATCTCATAACGCCGAAACAGCTTTTACACGAACTTAGCACTATTGCTACCCAGCTACCGTCCGACTTAAGCTTACCGATAGAGAATGTCCATAACGATCTTCGTAAAATATATCCCATACTGAAAATAAAGACTAGAATGCTAAAAGAATACCTACTATTTGAAATACGAATCCCACTAATAAACAGAGATACCTACGAATTATACAAACTTATACCGATACCGCATAAATCTGAAAACAATAAAATGATAAATTACATACCTAACACAGGTGACACATAACAACAGGTGAGCGAATGCCTACATGCGGAACCCGATACCTATTTATGTAATCCCCAGCCTCCTATTTATCAGCTGAGAGGAGATTACGACCTTTGCGAGGCTGCTGACACAGCAAGGACGTCGTGTCTATTAGCTACTGCACCCTGCGACAACAGGTGGGTCAACCTAAACAATATGAATACCTACCTATATTTTTGCTGCAAGCAGTGCACGGCGCGAGTTCACTGTGGAGTGGATCGAGTTACATCTTATCAGCTGACTGCTTCGGGCATTGTTACATCAAGTTCGAGCGACTGTATGATAAAGGTCAATGACATACTTGTATATTCACACAAGCATAGACAATCAGCAAATCTACATATAAGACCAGAAATTACTGTGATGGAGGTACCTCCTATCAATCACCTTATTAACTTGTCGATTCCCTTACTCGATATGAATGACTCGGAAGCGGAGACAAGGAAAGGAAACTTAGCGAAAATAAGCAAAGAAATCCTACAAATAAAAAAGCAAGCAGATCCAGCGGATGTCTCAATTCATGACATCCACCACTACGCCGCAATTTATTTGTTATTTGCGGTGGTAAGCATCGCGGGAGCGATAATAGCATGGAGGCGTGTGCGACGCAATTGGCATGTCAGTAGTGCTGGCGCGCCTACGCAGGCTACTCCGAAGCGGGAAGTGGACGTCGAGCTTCAACCGGTGGGCTGTTCCAGAACAACCCGAGACACCCGAGAGGGGAGTGTTAGCGAGAGTGTTCAAAGTGATATGTGTAGTGTTCGGTGCAGTGAAGTGGTTTCTAGTAGTGTGCGTAAACAAGATCGTGGCACCGTGCCCGATCAGCGTAAATCAGTGTTTTGACACTTATATTTAATTTTGTTTTGACTTTCAAGATAATGTTTGAAATTTATAAGGACCTATTGTTTATCACCTTGTCTCATCTCCATTATTTTCATGTACTATTCATCTTCATCCTAGATCTATTTCCCCCGGGAGCATGTACGGACTAACGCCGTACACATTTTTCATTGTCAGCATTTTGAGTACCGCGCGCGGCCAGCCAACCAATTTACTTCAGTGCACAACTAATTGTCGTCCGCGTCGCGTGTACTCATATCTAGCGAATCTAGCAATATATAGTTACACAAAATCTGTGTCTTTTAGTCAATTCTCCACCTAGCTCGTACAAAGTTAAATACTGCTGTATTAATTGATTTATTTTTCCTGAACCCTACTTGCTCATCTGCAAAAATAGAAAACTTTTCAAAATAAGAGTACCTATAGGTTATTGTGTAGTACTCTTTCAAATATTTTGGAAAATATCGGTATTAATGCAATGGGTCTGTAGCAGCCCATGTCCTGTTTGTCCTGCTTTTTGAAAATTGGCTTGATGAAGAGATTTCTGTTCTGTCTGGGTGTTGGTGTTTGTGTGTGTCCATGGTACCCACAACACAGTGAAACGTTACCTATATAACTTACTTATTTGGAAATATAATAAAATAATAATGTTTCCCTTTATAACTAAATAATAAAAAACAACGGGTTGCACTCCGGTAGTGCTGGCAGAAGTGAAAACTTGAACATTAACATTGTGCATTTTTGATATTTTGGAATGGTTAGGGAATAATTTCGCACGAATTGCTTTTATTATCAGTACTTATTATTTTTCATCTAGTATTTTCAGTCGGTTTTCATCTAGTATTAAATTTTTTATAAAGTACTCACTCATTTTCTTTCACTATTTCTTCGTCACTTTTTTCAGTACATTACGTACTAGTAATCGTTTATTGCATAAAACAGGTACATAAAAGATATTAACAGAATAATTATTACATGGTCTCTCTGTTTATGCCCATGGGGCGTGCAATATTATTACTATAGGCGTTAAATCAAAATAATAATTTTACATTATATTAGCGAATTGCATTAAAATAAATAACTTAGAAATAATTAATTACCAGACATGTCAAATTTAAAAGTAATATTTTCATTAATAGATGCACTTTGTTCAATGTCCATATTTTAAATATTTCATATAAATGAATTTCACAAGTATAGATAGCCGAGCCATCAGCTGTCACCCCTCCCTCTTACGAATATTCGATCAGGCCACGTGTCCTGACGTGAGGTTAACATTTTTTACCTTTCCCAAAAAAAGTGTACAACGCCGCGAAGGAAGTTTTCACTTCAAAAAATAGGAATAAAGTAGGTGTTAGGTTTCACTGTGCACCTGGAAAGTAGAGTTTCTTAATACCCATTCCTCCATCCAATACTCGTCTCTTTTGAAAAAGTTTCTTTGGTATTGCTCCCATTATATATCCATACTAATATTAATTACCATATCTATTCATACTAACATAAATTTGAAAGTAACTCTGTCTGTCTGTCTGCTACTCTTTCACGCTTAAACCACTGAACCGATTTTGATGAAATTTGGCATAAACATAGAAAGGACGTTGAGAAAGGACATAGGCTACTTTTTACTGCGGGAAAATATCTCATTCCCACGGGAAGCAAATGAAATGAATGAAATGCGCCGTGTAGTGTTATAGATACACTAAATGTTATTACTTACTTCATTCACGTCCATTATCGTATTTTATAACTTATATCCCTTTGTTTTATTCTTATACTTTGCTTTTTCTTTATTATTTCTTTATAAAATTATTTACTTTCTGTGTTTATCTTAGACTAAGAGAGTTTTACGGCATTGTGTTAAAATCCTTTTAACCATTCAATATTAAAAGAAAAGAAAAATTTTATGTTTCTTATTTTATTTCATAAATTAATAAAGTATAGTATTGTCTTTCGCTTATTCATATTTTTTTATATTTGCCCGTAAATCAATATTTTAATTTATTTAAGTGCATTTGTATTTTTATTTGAACGCACAAATCTCAGGAACGACTGGTTCCAATTGAAAAAATATTTTTGTGTAGGATAGCTTACATCGGGGAAGGTTTTTTTTAACGGCAGACGGGCCGCGTGGTGTTAATCGATCACCGTCGCCTATGGACACGGGCAACACCCAGGGGAGCCACCCGAGGGCTTTAGGCTATATAACATAATGCTATGCTATGCTAGTAATGTATATATAGGTACCTACCCAAGGAAATTCGCACAATATAAAAAACATCAAGTTTCTCTCTGACTCTGACAAATGATAAGTGAAACATTGTTTACCGCTAAGTATCACGGCGGAGGTCTGATTTTTTTATGTGATGGCTCTATTTTGCTAACAGTTTTTATACTTGGCGGTAATCAATGTTTCACTTGTCATTTGTCAGAGTAAAACTTGACGTTGTAGTACTTGTAGTATAAAAACTGTTCTACTCACTCGGTTTTTCGGGATCGCCCGACTAGTTTCGGACTATTCCGTGGTCCTTATTCATGAGTTCCCGTCGCTCGCCGCGAAGTGACGACGCGGCGAGCCCGAAAAACCGAGTGAGTAGAACCGTTTTTATACAACAATGACCAAAGACACTCACAACAACACCTTTAAGGATAAAACTTGACGTTTGTTCCTTTTAATGTAATTAAACTAATTAATAATTTGATGTATTTTAAATTTAATTTGAATTGTATTGTAAAATTAATGAATATTGGAATGTAATAATTTCAATCTTGTATGTCACTATTTCATTTTATGTTTTTGTTTTTGTACTCCCAGTGGCAGAATAAGAGGACTATCATAATTATGTTATTGTTATCCATCTATGTAAACACCTTATTCGGCAAACAAATGATTGTTCTATTATATTATATTCCGTTAATCGAACTCAACAGCAGACTAATACCTAAATATTTTTTTACTTCTAAATGTGATTTGATCTTTTTTTCTTAACCACAATTATTGAACTAAACATACTGACAGATCTTTTAGAAATTATTAGTACCTCGACTCTGGCGCCGCCGCCGTAGCGATAATGTTGACATACATAGTATAGAAATGTCGAAGGTATTTGGTTAATGTTGCCATAGGATTTTCTTATGAAGGTCTTAAAATAAGGCAACACAAATGTATATCTCGTCACGCAACTTTTGTTTTGATTTACAGACAAGGATTCAGAGAAATTATTGAAATAAAACAAAGTTTTGAAAAATAATGCACTTTTAATCACAGAGCGCTGTCGCGCGGTCAGTAACAATAAATTAGCACAACAACCACACACAGGAACTAACTACTTATCGCTAGTACATACACGCTAATGATAAAGCTAATCGCAAACCGAGACGGTGACCGCTGCGAGTGTTGCGACCTTCCACGTGTTTCATTTAAACACCATCCCCTGCCGCGACCCGCACTAAGCAACTATATACAAAGGTAAATCCTACGATGTTAAATTAAGCCTACAATAATCATTGTGATGTTGAAAAATACCTCAGATCAAAACTTTCGGCCGTTTTGCCGTCCTACCGGCATTTGATATACATTACACAGAATGCGAGCCAGGCTCCATAATAGTTAAATAACAATAAATTAGAAACTTCGATCACAGAAAAAATTTATACAGAATGCTCGATAAAATCACATACACCGACAGAACTTGTGTGCTTCAAAGTCTTGCGCACTACAACCCACTATGTATTTGGAACATCAAGTTACGTGCAAGTAAGTATTTTCCATTGCAGCGCCGCGTTTGAGCAATATATTGTGTAATAATCCAGTAATCCTATATTTATTTCTTTCGTGATCAAAGATATACAAAGTTTCACTAAATACCCGGGAGTTATACAAAGAGAGGCGATTGCACTTAATTTTAATCTATCACCAATATATAAATGTCAATAGTAGTGCTATTCTAATGCTAGATTTTCTACCTGCGCTTGTGTCTTAATGGTACATAATACTATGTACAAGGACGTTTGTTTTACAAACCGGTGCCGCACCAGAAAATCTCAATCTACCGTCACTACAAAAATTATTCGGATTATATAAAATTAAATATGTCACAATTTCGAGCTTGTACGGTTGACGTACTCTCCCCGACGCACCGTCCACGAGAACGGGCGCGGACTCGTCGCTAACCTAAACGTTAATCTTAAAGTGGAATGTTTAAAAAGTTACATCATAATTGAAATCCTCAAAACACTTAATTCGAGTTAAATACTTATAAAACGTTCGGTCGTCATTCGAGAAACGTGGCACCCGGACCGGATGCGGAGATTTTAATGCTAAATTTCAGTATCAGCGAAGGACTAGTCGCCTCGCCCCCGAAACTGTGAACCGGCTCGTCGGCCTCCCGGGCTCCCCTAGGATATGTTTCGGAACAGGTTCAACGGCGCCCCGAGAGGGTGCAGGTCGGTCACAGGAGCAGGCAGGCGCGGGTGAAGCACGTAAGTACAGCTACTGGCGGCGCAGCAGGTCGGAGAGGTGCGCGGCGATGGCGGCGGCGGCGTCGCCCGCCAGGATGGAGCGGTGCGAGGCGGCCAGCTGCCGCGTGCGCAGCTCGCCCGCGCACACCGCGCGCAGCCCGTAGTCCTCGCCCACCTGCGCCGCGCATCTTATTATTTTATCCATATCACACATCGTACATCACACTAACATTAAGGTAAAATGTAACAGATGAACAAAATTAAAACGACTTTGAAATTTACAAGTAAATTTGACGGCTAGTGAAATGCATACTTCAGTTTTACTTTCTTGGTGTATCTTTAAGTTATATCTGTTAGCTTTTATTTATTTATGAAGAATATTGTATTAGCTAATTCCGTATTATTATGATATTTTTAGTAGCGGTAATTCGATTGTTCCGTTTCCGACACCTTCGCCATCTTGATTCCATCAGTTAATCATAGCCAACTTCCGGTCACACGAATTGTCGTTATTTTCTCCGACCAAGCTGCAAGCATTCGTGTTGGAAGCACTGAGGGATCGAGACGTGGCTAAGGAAAAGCATTAGTAAAGAGTAAAAGTGTTAGTGTATACATAAAATATTAAGTGAAACAAGTAAAGGATTGAAGGAATAATAGTTAAGTTGATTGTTAATATGTAAGTACTCCATTTTTGTTCTGTTGGTGGTTTATTCGTTCTTGAAACATTTACATATGTGATTTGTATACTGCATAACTACGAAATATACGTGCAATTGTAAAGTGTTTTATCTTTTATTTAACAAAAACCCTCATTCTGAGCTGTGAGCCAACAGTTCAGAAGTGGGATAATAAGAGAATTTACTGTTTTCTTTCACGTCCACAACGGCCAATTCTGTAAATACTCTGATATATTGAAGTTTCTTGAATTTGTTGGAATATCGAACCGGTGAACGCTTAGGGGTGAACGTCAATTATTTTACAACCACATTTTTTATTAACTTTTATTGTAATAAATTTGCAGTATACTTATCAACCCACTTCACTTTATTTTTTTTATCAAAATATGAATAATTTATGAAAAAAAAGCAGATATTTAAAGAAAGAAAATACGTAATTTATGAAATCAACTTAATTTCTTTTCTCTGGATCTGAAACACCGCCGTGGTGTATAGACTTAGATATAAATATTTGAAGACCTGAGAATGGATGTTACGTATATGTTTAGTGCGTTAAAGATTTATATATTATTTTAGATTAATAAGATGCATGATTAATTATATCTTTTTACAGCTGTGGTACACTAGATGTGAACAACTAGTTTTGATGAAGGCTTTTATAAATGTGACTTTTCTTTTAAATTTATTGCCCTTACAGGAAGTTGGTACCCACTTTTTTTTTACTTTTTTTATATGATGAATGAATATACAATGGCTTGAGTTGATCCACCTTATTTTACCAACGTCAACAAAAAGGATGAGGTTCTCACGTTATATTTAGTATTGCATCGACATAATCCACATATTAATTAAAATTTGACATTGACCTTTGTAAATATGAATGAAAACTGACACCATAGAACTAGTAAAGTATTTATTTGATGCTTATAATTCATAATTCATAATCCTTTTTTTTTGCGATAATAAGGATACAAAAAAATGCTGAAATGATACGAGTATGTACACTTTCCACTTATTCTACCTTATCTACATGTAAATTGATGTAATTTTACAGGCAGCAATCGCTATATATTCTAGGAAAACGTATCCACTGTGCCACAATGCCAACTAGGACCTAAAATGGTTGTAAGGCAAAGATTTGAATGTTTCGTGAATTCGGTAACACTGTATTTTTTTTACATAATTTCAATCTACAAGGGGGGGTGCCAATATCATGTTTTCGTATTTGTCTTGCAGTTCCATTGGTAACGTAAATTTTTGTCGTAAATTTATTCAGATATCTATACATACAAGCATAAGACTTTGATATACAATGAAGGTAAGGTTAAAACTTAGTGTTTAAGAAATGATGGCTTACAGATTTGCATATCCTCAATTATTCTTGTTGTGGTGGGTGCTGTACTGCACCTAGGGGTGCTTAACATGAAAAAAAAATGATGATGGTGTTGATGGTGATAATGATAAAGACAACGATGATGATGATAATTACGATGATATCATTTTCGAGAAAAATACATTCCATTGTCTGATTATAGACATATAGAAGTCTGGTGATGTTTTTCTTTAGCTTTGGATAATTCAATACTATATTAATTTGTTCTCTTTTTTCTTTTCGATTCTAAAGTCGATTTTAAATAGAATATGTACTCAAATGTGTCACTTTGCATTTTTGTTAACTTTTATTATGATTAAAATGGAATATGTACTCAAATGTGTAATTTTGCAGATAATAATATTATGGACGAATACCTCCGAGAAAGACTACCTAGGATTGGAGGTACGATCAGGGCTAAGGTAAGCACACGTAAGCCCAGGACTAAGAGCCAAATGACGCTCAGGTCGAGCAGGAATGAGGGACTTAAAAGGACGCTCAGGTCGGGCAGGAGGGAGTCCAGGTTAGAGGACCAAAAGACGCTCAGGTAGAGCACGAGTGAGCCCGGGAGAGCAGCGATATGCGTAGGATGGAGGGAGATCGAAAGCCTCTGTTAGAGGGCATAAGATTATTCAGGAGCAAAGGAGCGATAAGGTTTGCAGAGGAGGCCTTCAAGACCCAACAACGCAACTCGCAACGTCTTGGTAGAGGGAAGCAGCATCTGAGCGGTAATTTGAAATTAAATGTAATGAAATCATGAAATGAAATTATTTATTTGCCAAAATGTGGTATATGAATAGTTGGTTTTTTTAGAAAATTATAGTCTCACATTAACCAAAATTTAGTGAGCAAAATTACAAAAAAAAAAAGAGAAAAAAAAATTGAATTACATAAACATTGGTGTGCAAAGTTTCTATTTAACATTATTTGAAATTATATTATTAAAAACTATTTTGTAATAATTTGTAGTGGTAGTCAAGGGGATTTTGAAATTGAGATAATTTTAGATACCTAAGTTCTTGTCAATCCTAACGTATAAAAGTTAGTCCCGTTGACGCGTCTTTCTGTCTGTCTGTCTATATATGAACTAGGTAGTCTCAAACTACCGCACAGATTTCAATGCGCTTCTCACCAATAGTGTGAATTTTGAGGAAGGGATAGGTGTATAAGTCATTAGGGTTTCGTTTTCGAACTAATTGTAGTATAACGAGGCTTTGTTGGGAGCCTTGCTTTTTGGGAGCTTTGTATGCGTGCACTGTGGTCTAGCAGACATACATTGGGGTAATGTGCTGGGGAATTGCAGATCTACAATAACGCTGAGAAGGAGTTCGTGATGTCTCTATCTCCTGAGGTTGACTCATAGATGCTGAATGTTTGGAATATGAATTCGAAGTACTGCGATGTTTTCGAAGCTGTTTTCTTCCCGTCACCCGTCACACTGGGGTTGCATATTATGTAACGGTGGTTCGGCGTTGAGCGGAATTCTGAATCGCAGTGGCGTTATACGTACCATGTTAAGGTGGAATAGAGTTTGTTGAAATAGGTAGGCTCCGTAGGTTGTTTTAGTTAAATTG
Source organism: Pyrgus malvae (assembly GCA_911387765.1). Taxonomy (NCBI): domain Eukaryota; kingdom Metazoa; phylum Arthropoda; class Insecta; order Lepidoptera; family Hesperiidae; genus Pyrgus; species Pyrgus malvae. Next base: position 332,295 of record OU426960.1, on the reverse strand, counting down.
GTGAAGTTTTTTTAGTTAAATTGATTATAAAATCTTTTAATAGCGATGTAATACCGGATTTTGATCCCTTGTGTAAAGAGCAAACCATTTTAATCTGGATTAAGAAGGTGGAAGAATATTCAGAAATATGTGTATAAGATGGGGATATGATTCGCTGCTCTTTTCCAAAGTTGGTCGGGCTTGGCAATGTTTGTAGAGAGCTGTAAGTGACCTTATAGTCGCAGTGGGTGTTCAAGTGGCCAATTTACCGAACCTGGGCGGGTGCGAAATTATTTTGGGACAGTCACTGTGGGACATCGTAAAGTGTATCAAACTTACGGTATTGAATGTAGGGTTGAAGCCTTCAGCGGTATTAATCGAAGCCTGGTACCAAAGCCTTCTTTGCAAAACGCTAATATGTTTTTCATTGTGGCGAGATGTCGGCAAAGTGTTCTTTGTGTGACGAGACTAGCTTTGATTTGGTTTGAAAGCAGAATAGGTTCAGGTCTTTTAAATTAGATTCACAAACTGATAAAGGTGAGGAAGAGGTATTGCTACAAATACAATTGTACCGTTAGGTGTGAAGGGCCACTAAAGTTGCTGTAGTGCAGGTTATTGCATATTATTGGCGAAGCAATTGACTTTTATGATGTAGATGAGTGTTTCAGATTGCTTAGTTCTCTATAGATATAACTGGGAGTTCGACATTAATAATTATTGATAGGATCAACATAGAAAGTACACCCATCAGAAATTGGTAACCATCCGTTTTGCATTTTAGAGCGAATCATGAACTGATTTTTATTGTCCTAGTTTTTAGTTTGTCTGAAGGAGGCGTTTATAAACATGGATTGCTCGGGGGTGTAGAAAGCAAGTGTAAGATATGGACGGTCGATTTACTGATTTAATGGCGTCCTCTCTGGTGTTGTGTAATATATCATATTGCATAGCAGTGGCCTGTTATTTTACAGATTGTGGGACGTACATACATGAGAGTTGTCTAAAACTCCTTTTTTGGTTGTAATAGTGTTTATGAGTAAAATGTATCTCTGGTACGGGGAGATGGAATTGGGTATTGACTGATATTTTAAACTGGTTTGATCTTGGTAGAGGATTTGGCAATTTTGTTGTAGAGTAGGCGTCTATACATCAAACATATAAATTTGAGAAATGTATGTGCGGGATGTGATCGTTTCAACTTGGGGGATAGATAGAAAAGTGCTGGTTAGTGACGTCGCTAGCCTGTGTTATGGTACGGGATGTTGGTGGGACTCGATTTACTAGAAAGCGATAGATCAATAATTAATTATGTTTGATATTCCAACTATTTGAATTTATGTGATGGTGGGTAGTCTGTGTTCGTGTTTTGTTTATAAGTGGCATATTCTGGACATCAGTCAACTACCTAATTATCTTAGGTGGATGTAATAGATACTTATGGAGTATAGTGAATCTCGAGAGTAGTAGAGGTTCGGCATTAACTGTTTGTGCGTCCAAGTTTGATGTAAACATTTACGGGGATTCACTTGCAGCAAGGGCCTACAAATGCAGGGGATTGGGGAGACTATGAATTGCGGTCAAGTGGTTATGACTGGCAATAGGAATGCAAGCGGGCACTGAGTTGCGGTAAGGGTTAGGACAAAAAGGCCGATTTCGCTTGGAAGTTTTAATAGACGGGGATTGCTTCTCTACTTGTTTGAGGTACCTTAGTTTTACTGATATTGGTGTAAAAGTTGTTTAGTCAAGGACTAAAAATTTTTGCACGGATCGATCTGATAGTAAGGGTTGTTCTTGTATATTTAGTTAGCCGTGTTTGCCTTCATGAGGCTTGCACATATTACAGGGATTGGTCACGGATATAAAATTGTTTGTTCCCATTATACACCTCTTGAAAATGGATTCTTGTTTTTTTCGGGCTGGACCCGATCCTCGGCTTTGTGAAAATAAAATGATAATAAAGTGAAATTTGTCTGTTATGGGTAATGTAGTTACGGACTGGGTCTTGCATCTGAGTGAGAAGGTGTCTCGCATTAGTCTTTGTAAGGAATTTTTGGACATGTTTATATTTTGCTTTAGAGTTGATTGCTATGAAGGTTGAGTAAAATATATAGTTTATTAGTTCGCTGTTGAGTCGAATGAGCCATTTAAACACATTTGATCGGGTTTTTGAAAGAAAAATTGACAAAAGGTCTGACGGGAAATGTGGAATTGGTGACTTTGTTGTTATTTAAAGCTTTTAGTGGAGTTCTAGGGGCCATAATAATATAGTAATGGGATGGAGTGAAAGTGCCCCGGTGGAGGGGACGAGGGCGAGATTCAATAAGTTTTTCCAGTTCGGAATGGGATCCTTAGTGTATCCCTCATGTGGGGTCTTAAATTGAACATGTTTTTGTTTATGTAACTAATTCGACTCCAAATACAAATCCAAATTATTTTATACAATTAGGTAATGGGTTCTTAAGAAGTGTAAAAGTTCCAAATACAAATCCAAATATTAGGTATATAATTATTTTATGACTTTATTTGAGATTTCATGATTATTTTTCTGACATTTCATTTCAGATGTTAATATGAAGTAATTTATTGCTTGTTTACGGGTAATGGGTTCTTAAGATAAATAAACTAAGGCCAATTTATTTTTGTGTAGTGTATAAAAGTAATGTTCTTTCTACTTATAAAAAAAAAGATTACAATATTAATGGGAAAGCTTATGTTTGAAATTAAAAATACGATTAAAAATATATTATAATGATTTACTGCATTAATTGCTATTAATACAATTATTGAGTACAATGAACGTAATTTCTTGTTTTTATTTTATTTTATTTTATTTAAGAGCTTTCGATAAATATAAACTACATTGTACATTATACAGATAATTAAATAATGTGTTAAAGAATGTAATTTATAGTAATAGTTTTTAGAAAATTTATAGTACTTTTGTACTTGTAAGAAAGCGTGAGGACACGCTATAAGCAGGATGGCCGAGCTGTTAGCTTTTATTTATTTATGAAGAATATTGTATTAGCTAATTCCGTATTATTATGATATTTTTAGTAGCGGTAATTCGATTGTTCCGTTTCCGACACCTTCGCCATCTTGATTCCATCAGTTAATCATAGCCAACTTCCGGTCACACGAATTGTCGTTATTTTCTCCGACCAAGCTGCAAGCATTCGTGTTGGAAGCACTGAGGGATCGAGACGTGGCTAAGGAAAAGCATTAGTAAAGAGTAAAAGTGTTAGTGTATACATAAAATATTAAGTGAAACAAGTAAAGGATTGAAGGAATAATAGTTAAGTTGATTGTTAATATGTAAGTACTCCATTTTTGTTCTGTTGGTGGTTTATTCGTTCTTGAAACATTTACATATGTGATTTGTATACTGCATAACTACGAAATATACGTGCAATTGTAAAGTGTTTTATCTTTTATTTAACAAAAACCCTCATTCTGAGCTGTGAGCCAACATATCATTATCTAATACCTTTAAACGAGCAATTCTTGTATGTATCTAAATATATTTTTTGAATCTCGGAAACGGCTCCAAAGATGAAATTTAGTACCCTGGTTTCGGAGATGATAAATCGATCCACAAAATTTTTATTGATGGAAATTTGTAGCTGTATAAAAATATTTTCAATGAAAATCAATTTAAATATAAACTGAAAAATACGACTCTTCCTGACATCTATTGGAGAGTATTAATAATATTGTGGCGTAAACGCTGTCAAACTGGGGAGCCCACAAGGCTCATTGTGGATTTCCTCAAGCGTCATCAGGACCTTGTGCTTTTTATACGTTGGGTGGTAGTAAGATTAAAATATTATATTATTTAATATTATTATACTTCATGACGTTTTGCGTTTAACCGGTGGAGAGAGCGCCTATAGGTTTTCAAAATTTTTATACGAAAGGTCCAGGTAAAATAGTAGAATAAATTAAATGCTTGCTAAGTCATATTTCAGTAATCTGAAGATTTTAGTATGAATGTATACAAAACAGCGAAATAAAAAAACGGCATTTTGGCAAACTCTTGAAGAGTTCGAATTTTTATTATTTAAAATTCATGGCTCAACGGTAACGGGGTTTTCTAATCTGACCATTTTGACATCCGGAAGTAAGAAAAAAAAACTTTACCTACATAGAAGGTCTTTTTTAATCGTGGCAGCACTGAACAGGATGCAAGGTGTACCCCATATCTTAATCTGACGCGCTTGAGTAAATCCGTAAATCCTATCTTGGGCTCCCCTATTACCATACGCCAATCCGACGTTCAAAGAAATGACAATGTCAGTTTGAAAGAGCTCTATGAAAATTTCGTCCATTGAGTAAAAGCTTTCGTGGTCGAATGGTTGCGTGAGTTGACTGCGGAACTAGAGACCCGGGTTCAAACCTCAATCAAAACCAGATTGTGTATTTTTTATTTTTATGAAAATAACTATTTTTATTAGGAGCTATTTCAGATGGCGTTGTTAAGTAACACTAAGCAAATCAGTGTTTCGTTTGAAACTAAACCAAGAAAATAAATTGTTTTTATCCGAGCAACGCTCGGTCGTCCAGTTACTAGTTATAAAATTGGTGACATTGTGTTTGATATAGGTTAATTACAATGTATGAATGTTGTGAAATGAAATAATTGTGCGTAAACATTTTTTTCCGCTTGCCTCCAAAACTCTACAAAAAAAATGTTCTCACAATGTAGCTTTACTAAGATATTTGACTGACTTCTCGCCCTGATTTACTGACGAATGCTTTGATTTTGACTATTATTATAACCCTCAGTTGCAACGAAAAAGGCAAAAATCAGATAAAATGTTGAAACTATTAATTTAGTATCTAAAAATTTAGTATAAAAACTACTCTAGCGCAATAAGTACGCTAGGCGCCGTCAGGAGCATTTTTAAATTTTTTTATGTAACGAGAGCACGTGCCAAAATTGATAAAGCAGGTTACACCTGCAGCAGCTACCAGTTGACACCTCGACGGACGAGGTGCACGTTTCGTCTCAAAGAAGAGAAAGAGAAGGTCACCTCGACGTAGTTGTCGCGCGCGGTGAAGAGCGTGACGGGCGCGCGCAGCTTGGCGGCGGGCTGGTAGGCGTCGCCGATGCGCAGCTTGCGGTAGAAGGAGGCGGCCGCCGCGGCCAGCGCGTCCGGCGCGTGCGGCGTGGCGCCCGCCAGCGCCGCCGTGGCCGCCGCCAGCCGCTGCTCCCAGCCGCCCAGCCGCTCCAGCGAGCTCGCCAGCTGCAACGCACCGGTGGGTGGTGAGTTGCCCCTCTGTCACGCGCTTGCACGGGAACACTAACGCGCCCACGTTTACTACCAGGTCCTTGTCCCCGTGATGGCGGTCGACGACCTCCTCACTTCCTAACTAACTCCTAACTCATACCTTTTTTGTCCTTAAATGTATTGTGAATGGCTTTATTCATTGTTATTATATAAAACGGTCTTTACTCACTTGATTTATCGGGACTGCCCGACTAGTTTCGGACCAATCCGTGGTCCTTAATCATGAGCCGCCGTTCGCCGCGAAGTGACAGTGACCTCCGTCGTCACTTCACGTCACGTCACGAGTAAAAACCGTTTTATATAACATTGGAACTGATACCTTCTAAATTCGACGACCCGAGTGGCGCAATGGTTACCATACCAGACTGTCAATCGAGGGGTCCCGGGTTCGATTCCCGGCGAAACAGAAATTTGAACGATGAGTTTAAATTTCTGTTCTCGGTCTGGGTGTTTGTGTTCCTGTCTTTGTATGTGTCCATGGGACCCACGACACAGGGTATTAATTACCTTACTGTGGGGCTATGAGTGTGTAACGATACCTTGTGTAAACTTACATTATATCTTGTACATCCTCAAACAGTCACAGTGAACGCAAAGTGACTTTAGTCACTTTCGTCCTACCCTTCGTGTGCCATTCAATGCTACGAACGGTACAGTAAGTTTTTGTTTGCAGTAAACTTTAAGCAAGTTCAATAGTTGAATAACCATGACAATAGACCCGGTCGCTTGAATGCTGAAGTTTATAAAAAATGGACAAATAAAAAGATTCATAACAAAAATTCCTCCTGTACATTTAAAGAATTGAAGAATAAAATTAATAGGTAGGCTGTACCGAGAATACTAATATGAATTGCACGTTCGAATTTATTAACAGCCTGTCATAGATCCTAAAGATAAATGACAATCTAGATTGCGTCTGTGAAACTGTAGCTGCATTGTCGGTTTATTTTTGGCGGGAAATCAAAAAATACTTGTTGGGCTCCTGTTTTATTTTCATTTTCTTGGTGTATTTTTGACTGATTTTATTGACGACTTACTGATTTTTTTCTGTGATTCAAAAGTTATACTTGACACTGACAATATGCGATACCATTATTTAAAAAAAGTGAAAAATTGTATTATCATTAGATTCAAGCTACATTAGACGCATTCACGCTACCTACAGTCCTGAAACTGAAAGGTTCCTTTGATAATGGGTAGAGTTGCAAAGTGCAAGTGGAACCGAGCCGGGAGCGTACCTTGGCGGCGTCGACGTCCTTGAAGAGCTGCACGAAGTAGGTGAGCGCGTCGGCCTCGTCGCTGCTGGCGGAGCGCGCGCGGCGCCGGCTCTTGCCGCGCATCGTGTGCGTCGCGATGTACGCCGGCGACCCGTCCACCAGCACCAGCCGCGTCTCGCACCCCGCCTGCACCACACAACACAACCTTAATGATTAATCAACGCTTCATGCGGCCGTGCCTAGTTCTTCTTCGGTTCAACAAATCCTTTTCAAAAGCTTTCAAGTCGTCGCTACGTATTGCAGGGAGGGGAAAAATGAGGCGTATCTGAAGAGTATAAATTAATATGACGGCGGTGCGTCCGTACAACGGTGGCGTTGGTTGAGAGTGGCCACAAAAGTTACTCTAGCCAAATAACGTCGTATCGATGACAACGGGATAGTCATGGTGTCATTCCTTAATTCTTTGGAGACTTGTGGACAGTTTGCGCCGATGTCGAGTGATATCAAAATGATGATTACTAAAGTTACGTAGAATAGTTAATATTATTTCGTTAAACAGTTAATTTTATAATTATTATATTAGTGAGCGAAAATTATAATATCCTTTTTTTATCAAAATTTTCGCCGGTCTGTGGGCGAGCATATTAACAATGAAAAGTTAAATTTCTTAATCCATATTAATAACTTTGATAATGGTTATCCGCTCGGTAACAAATATTAAGAGTCGTAATATTTGTTATTACGTCTTATTTTAAGACATATCGACAGCTACGATAGAGAGTTACATCACCTAGGAAGGGTCAATGGGGCTTAAGCCCAGTTACAATAGAGTTGTTTTTGAATTTGATTGGTTGGAACGCTAGGTTTTTTCTGAATTTTGCCAGTCGTACCAGCAACGGTCAAATTACTATCATCAAGTGCGTTAGTATGAAATTTCAGTAAAAATAATTCGATATAGTTTTACGTGAAGACACCACAAATGGCGAACGGTTATAGTATAATCTCGCACGTAGTCAAGTTGTAAAGATGTTTACAAAGTAGGTATGGCGAGGAGCCGACCTGCTCGAGCTGCAGCGCCATCTCGAAGGCGACGGCGGCGCCGAAGGAGTAGCCGAGCAGCGTGTAGGGCGGCTGCGGCTGCAGCGCGCGCACGTGCTGCACGTAGAAGCGCGCCAGCGCCGGCATGTCGTCCAGCGGCGCGGCGCGCGCGCACTGCAGCCCCAGCACGCGCCCGCGCACGCCGCGCGCCAGCCCGCGCAGCGCCTCCACCACGCCCTCTATCGGGTGCACCATGAACACTGCTGCGTCGCCCTCGTCGCCCTCGTCGCCCTCCACTGCGCTCGGCAGCTGCACCACCACCTACGGACGGAACACAATCACATCCTAATGTTTTATCTAATACATTTAAACGACCTATTGTATAATTTATATAACCTTAATTACAAGGTATATACAAGAATGTATACACACACACACACACACACACACACACACATATATTCTGCGTTCAGCAGCCCCGGGAGGTTTTTTACTAACACGCTTTTATTAACTTGACCTGTATGTATGTATGTATGTCTGTCTTCTAGGAGTCTGATTAACTTGAAAATTTGCACAGGGGTCAAGGGCCGATGACAATACAATAATCTCATAACTTTATATTAAAGTCCTAACTAGGATCATCAGGATAAAATAAAATATACGAGGGCCATCTGATAAGTTCGTGGCCTAAGGTACTTAATGAAACAATAAAGTTTTATATTTTTAACACGTCTAAGCGTCTGGTTAACTTAATAATTTGCATAGGGGTCAAGGACCGATGACAATGCAATAATATGAGAATAAAAATCCAACTAAAAAAATAAAAAAGAGGGCCGGCTGATAAGTTCGTGGCCTAAGGTACTTAATGAAACAAATATAAAGTTTTATATTTTTAACACGTCCAAGCGTCTGGTTAACTTAATAATTTGCATAGGGGTCAAGGACCGATGACAATGCAATAATATGAGAATAAAAATCCAACTAAAAAAATAAAAAAGAGGGCCGGCTGATAAGTTCGTGGCCTAAGGTACTTAATGAAACAAATATAAAGTTTTATATTTTTAACACGTCCAAGCGTCTGGTTAACTTAATAATTTGCATAGGGGTCAAGGACCGATGACAATGCAATAATATGAGAATAAAAATCCAAGTAAAAAAATAAAAAATAAAAAATGTAGTTTAAAAAACTAAAAAACACGCTTTTGTGAAAATACGAACTAAAAAGTAAAAAAATAAGAAGAAAATGTATTTTACTGTAAAAAAAAGCGTGGGGTGGTTTTTAAGTTACTATTGACACCACGCACCCCAGTTCGTTATCTTCAGACCGTTATGGTTAGAATAGGTTTTCAGTATAGTAGAGCACATCTTGTTACCTGCTTGGGCACGAGTTCGACGCTGGAGAACTGCACGAGCTCGTCGTTGGCCTGCGCGGCCAGCTGGTCCCCGGCGGGGGCGGCGGGCGCGGGGGCGGCGGCGGCGGGGGCGCCGGGGGCGGCGGCGGAGGGCGCGGGGGGCGCCTCGGGCTCGGCGCCGGCCAGCGCGCGCAGCTTGGCGAAGGTGAGCGCGCGGATCTCCTGCACGCCCAGCACCACGTCGTAGCCGCGCTCCAGCGTCTGCTTGATCTCGGCGCCCATCAGCGAGTCCATGCCCAGCTCCGCCAGGTTCGCGCTGTCCGACACCTTGCTCGGGTCCTTCACGCCTGCAACGCGGACAACCTACGTTATAACTTCATGTTTCCCTCTGCCGTTACTGTGCGGTGCATCGCATCATACAATATGTGCAAGCTATTAAATATTATACTCGTACATCGCTACCGAACAGACTCTCGGCTCATTTACCGATTATTTGTAATTTCTGTAATCTCAAATTTAATTACTAAACTTTAAGCTTTTCATTTGGGCAATTCTCGGTCTACGCATTTTGACCCTTCGAGCCGGATAAGGTAAGAAAATAGAGGAATAAAATAAATGTATGTAAATGGGTTAAGATAAGATGTATAATTCTTTTCAAGGGTTTAAAATGAGCCGAGAGTATATTGGAATTTTGCGCGATACAAGCAATCAACGACATGTTTTTGTATACAAGAAATTAACAGCTTCTTTGTAAATTGTCTCTTTAAATTTGGATAAATCGGATAGATATGTGTACATCTATCCGATTTACCGAAGGCCTCCGCACATGAGGCGATGAGTATGTGTTATGAGTTAATGTGTATGTGTATGTGTATGTGAGTGCAGGACGGTACCGAGGATGTTGGCGACGGCGTGCAGCAGGTCCTGCTGCGGCGCGGCGGCGGCGCGGCGCTTGTCGGCCAGCACCATGGAGGCGGCCACGGCGTGCGGCTGCGCCAGCAGCGCGCCCAGGGCCTCCATGCACGAGGCGATGCGCTGCGGCACCGTGCCGCCCACCACCGCCTCGTCGCCGCCCATCATGTTCACGATCAGCCCCACCTCACCTGCGCATAATTACACCACTTTATACTTACGAGCTAGCACCCCTCGAAAGTTATTAGTTGCATAAAATATATTAAAAAATATATTAATGTGTTTATAATGCTAATGGGTCTGCCCTGATTTTGAAACTATGCACTACGCGCAGGCACATAAAGATGATTTTTAAGCAATAATGAGAAAACATTGCGCGTTCGTATTACCGGTAGACCGATGGGACTATCTGTTACTTGCACACTGGATTCGAATCCATAAAACGTTATAATTGGGCGTGGGGTTTTTGGTAGCTTCCTGCTAGTTAGATCACTGTTTAAATTTGCATTTTATGGGCTTTTATTTTGCGTACTTTATTTATATTTGTCTCACTGTAAATTCACAATTTTGTATCACTGTAAAACTAACACAATAAATGTTAAAATCAGGCCTGTATATTGATACTTTAAAAATACATCATTATTATTATTGTTAGAGAAAGATGGAGACATTTTAAAATTTATGTTTGAATTTTATAAGGACCCTTTGTTTATCACCTTGTCCCATCTCCATTACTATCATGTACTGTTCATCTTCATTCTAAATTTATCTTTATCTCCCCGGAAGCATGTACGGACTAACGCCGTACACATTTTCATTGTCAGCTTTTAGAGAACGCGCGCGCCACGAGCAGAGTGGAGGGGGAGGGGGGAGGGGGGACGGGGGAGCTCGGCGCGTACCGATGGCGCCCCACTGCACGGCGAGCCCGGGCAGCCCGTCGGCCTGGCGCCGCTCCACCAGGCGCTCCATGGCGGAGTTGGCGAGCCCGTAGTTGCTCTGGCCGGGGTTGCCGCGCCCGCACGACACCGACGAGAACACCACGAAGTACTCCAGCTCGGGCGCCAGCTCGCGCGTCGCTATGTCCAGCGCCTTGGTGCCTGCGACATGGAAACCGTCATTACACTCGTTTTTAGAAAATGGTTCAATTCGATCATATCTTCTGATAATTATTATTATGCTTACATAAAACTAAAAAAATACATCATTTTTATTCAATTGCTAAGGCCGTATACGAAATTTTGCCGACTTCGCTGATTTTACATAATAATATGAGATTTTGTTGTTAAAATACACTATATCTATAAGTTTTATTGCACAATATGACTGATCATTTCAATAATAAACCATAAAATTGGTTACTTTTTCATTTTTATTACGTTGTTTTGCTTAATAAACCTGAAGACGGCGACTGTTTTGTGAATTTCACTGTAATAGGTATAGAATATTACATATTTCCGAATCATTTTAAAACGTAAACGGATCGAAAAAAATCTATGTATTGCTGTAAAAATCGCATATATAGTAAATTAGTCACTTTTTGCCACTCTCATACAAAAAATATTAGTACAAAACATTGAACTTAGTCAATTTTGAGAGATAATGGGCCAGAAATTGCATTTGATTTCAGCAAATTGGAATAATTTTTCATAAAATTTATTAAACATAAATACACTTCAGTTCATAATCAATTTTTAATGAAAATTTATAATTAAAAATCTTTTAAAATTCGCATTATAATTCTTGACGCAAACTATAAAACTGGCTAGTGTTTAGATTGTTATTGAAATGATCAATTATATCTATAATATAAAAATGAATCGCAAAATGTGTTGGTAAGCGCATAACTCAACAACGCCTAGACCAATTTGGCCAATTGTTTTTTTAAATGTTCGTTGAAGTTCAAGCATGGTTTATACGGCGAGAAAAATTCGAATAATTGCCGGAAAAACCATAAAAACAGCCCTTTTCTTTTTCCCATACAAATGTTTTCTAACTAAAACGTAGTCAATTTGAGCTTTATTGCTATTGTATAAAGTTCATATTAAATTACAAGCACTCACTGTTGTCTAAGCAATTTAGGTGTGTTCCTAACGTCAAAGATCATATCTATCAAAATAGTGTGCGTGTTTGCGTTGGAGCACAGAATACATCGTTGGAGGAGTTTAATGTCGCATAGCATGTTATATAGCTTATAGCCTTCCCTAATAACTGGACTATTCAACACAAAAAGAATTTTTCAATTCGAACCAGTAATTCCTGAGATTAGCGTGTTCAAACAATCAAACATCCACGCGGACGAAGTCGCGGGCGGCCGCTATCCCTACTAATATTATAAATTCGAAAGTAACTCTGTCTGTCAGTCTGTTACGCTTTCTCGCTTAAACTAATGAACCAATTTTAATGAAATTTGGAACACAGATAGAGTGGACCTTGGGAAAGGACATAGGATGGTTTAAAAACCAGGATAAATCCTACGGGAACCTATAAAACGGGTCCACGCGGGCGAAGCCGCTGGCGGAAGGCTATTACAAATAAAAATGACCTGCGTAGGTAAAAATTCAAAAAATTAAAATATGGGTATGAAATAGGACACATGAAATCTGCAGAATATAATATTCACTTCATGCTAATGATCCTTTCTAACGCGAGTGAAACCGCGGGGCACAGCTAGTTGTACAATAAAACTAATGGAAATATTGTATTTTAACTGCAAAATCTTAAGTGTTTTAACACATGAGATTTTGCAGGTAAATCAGCGAAATCAGCAAAAATTCGTATACGGCCTCTTAAGTGACCTAAAATTGCATTAAAATTTCTAATGTAATTTGAAACGCTCGATACCATTTTTACTTTGTTATGACGTCGTCCAGATATGTGAACAAATGCATTATAATATTAACTGACAAAATATAAAAATACGATGGCACCTTCATCTTTGTTTTTAAGACGTTTTTATTAGCTTCGGTCGTATATTACTAAAACATTCTAAACGACAAAATAAACCTACGTAGAATAAGCTATTTGTATATTTAATATTTTGTGTGCGTGTCTTCGTGTAACGTTGAAGGCAAATTTACGCGCTGTATCCCCTTGACCAAGAATCAGGGTACCTCCCTGGATGACAATGCGTATAAAATATGTATAAAAATTCAACTAAAGAATGAAAAATGAATAATAGCTATAAAACTAGAAAAACATGCTATTGTGTATAAACGAATTAAAACGTTGGAAATAAAATATTTTTAATTGAAATAAAGCATAATATTATTAAAAAATCCTGGCGATGCTTTTTGAGATATCTCTTTAAATACTCATATCTTTAAAAAAAAATTTATTTGAATGGAGTAGCAGACGAGTATGCAGGACACGTGGTGTTAAGTAGTCGCTGCAGCCCATGGACATCTGCATACAACCTCAAGCAAGCATAGGTAAGTCTTGTCTGAGGTCGTATGCAGTTGCGCTGCTACTCCGGAGGCTGGTGGTCGCCACATGTAAGTGTGGCCGGCAAATGCACCTTTCCACCGAAACACAATAGAATTGCTTCACGGCACAGAAGTGGGTGCAGCGGTGGTACTTCCCCGGGCGAACCATAATAGTTCTACCGCCTACAAAATTTATAACTATTGGAACGTACCCCTCATCACTTGAAACTTTTTTGGTTGCAAAAACTTACGGCCTCATGTTATGAAAATTTCAAAATGGATTGGACAAAGTAGCAAGCAGCAAGAGTAGAAGTAGAAGCAGAAGAGAGGTGTAGGTATATGTGTAGGTGTAGGTGTAGGTGTACCGTCAATCTTGGGTCTCGCGACGGCGCGGAAGTCGTCGGGCGTGAGGTTCTCGAGGAAGGCGTCGCGCAGCACGGCGGCCAGCTGGAACACGCCGCCCACCGCGCCCAGCGCCGCCGCCTCGCGCACCAGCGCGCGCGCGCCCGCCGCCGTCGTCGCGTCCGCCGTCGACAGCGCCACCTGCCGGCACCCTCCGCCGTCAACTACCACCACTACTATCCACGCGTCCTTCCTCATTCTAAACTATTCTTTATTCTATTATTTTTTTATTATAATATAACATTTCACGCTCGTAGCCTCACATTCCATGGACACACAGAGAGACAGAAACACAAGTGCCCAGACCGAAAACAAAAATTCAAACTCATTATTCAAAATTATGTTTTCCTGACCATTGCGCCACTCCAGTCGTCAAATGTTGTTATACATGAAAAACTTTTTTTTAACTATACACAAACGGACAAACCGGCCGCGTGATAAGCGTTTACCGTCACCTTTGAACATAAGAAACTCCAGGGATGTCACCTGAGCGATGCCAGCTTTGAAGAGGAGCATTCTTGAGCATTTCCACGCGGAAATCCCTTAGCTAAAATTCTGTCTCACAGTTTATACGTTCGTAGCAAAAAAACGTGCAAAGTGGATTGTGAAGAACCATGACGAATCTGAATCTTTTAGTTCCTCGTATATCCCATTCTAAATTATGGTCCTTCGAGCCGAATCAACTACTTGGAAATCAGTTATGCCGACCAGTACACATGTAATGCTCACCTGCACGCCGGCCTCCCGCCTGCGCCGCACGCACCAGGCCTGGTAGCCGGAGCGCACGCCGGAGCGCGAGTTGAACACCAGCCGCGTGGCGCCGCGCACCACCAGCCACTGGCCCAGCTCCAGTGCCTGCATCACACGTATGTTTACCTGCACGCCGGCCTCCCGCCAGCGCCGCACGCACCAGGCCTGGTAGCCGGAGCGCACGCCGGAGCGCGAGTTGAACACCAGCCGCGTGGCGCCGCGCACCACCAGCCACTGGCCCAGCTCCAGTGCCTGCATCACACGTATGTTTACCTGCACGCCGGCCTCCCGCCAGCGCCGCACGCACCAGGCCTGGTAGCCGGAGCGCACGCCGGAGCGCGAGTTGAACACCAGCCGCGTGGCGCCGCGCACCACCAGCCACTGGCCCAGCTCCAGTGCCTGCATCACACGTATGTTTACCTGCACGCCGGCCTCCCGCCAGCGCCGCACGCACCAGGCCTGGTAGCCGGAGCGCACGCCGGAGCGCGAGTTGAACACCAGCCGCGTGGCGCCGCGCACCACCAGCCACTGGCCCAGCTCCAGTGCCTGCATCACACGTATGTTTACCTGCACGCCGGCCTCCCGCCAGCGCCGCACGCACCAGGCCTGGTAGCCGGAGCGCACGCCGGAGCGCGAGTTGAACACCAGCCGCGTGGCGCCGCGCACCACCAGCCACTGGCCCAGCTCCAGTGCCTGCATCACACGTATGTTTACCTGCACGCCGGCCTCCCGCCAGCGCCGCACGCACCAGGCCTGGTAGCCGGAGCGCACGCCGGAGCGCGAGTTGAACACCAGCCGCGTGGCGCCGCGCACCACCAGCCACTGGCCCAGCTCCAGTGCCTGCATCACACGTATGTTTACCTGCACGCCGGCCTCCCGCCAGCGCCGCACGCACCAGGCCTGGTAGCCGGAGCGCACGCCGGAGCGCGAGTTGAACACCAGCCGCGTGGCGCCGCGCACCACCAGCCACTGGCCCAGCTCCAGTGCCTGCATCACACGTATGTTTACCTGCACGCCGGCCTCCCGCCAGCGCCGCACGCACCAGGCCTGGTAGCCGGAGCGCACGCCGGAGCGCGAGTTGAACACCAGCCGCGTGGCGCCGCGCACCACCAGCCACTGGCCCAGCTCCAGTGCCTGCATCACACGTATGTTTACCTGCACGCCGGCCTCCCGCCAGCGCCGCACGCACCAGGCCTGGTAGCCGGAGCGCGAGTTGAACACCAGCCGCGTGGCGCCGCGCACCACCAGCCACTGGCCCAGCTCCAGTGCCTGCATCACACGTATGTTTACCTGCACGCCGGCCTCCCGCCAGCGCCGCACGCACCAGGCCTGGTAGCCGGAGCGCACGCCGGAGCGCGAGTTGAACACCAGCCGCGTGGCGCCGCGCACCACCAGCCACTGGCCCAGCTCCAGTGCCTGCATCACACGTATGTTTACCTGCACGCCGGCCTCCCGCCAGCGCCGCACGCACCAGGCCTGGTAGCCGGAGCGCACGCCGGAGCGCGAGTTGAACACCAGCCGCGTGGCGCCGCGCACCACCAGCCACTGGCCCAGCTCCAGTGCCTGCATCACACGTATGTTTACCTGCACGCCGGCCTCCCGCCAGCGCCGCACGCACCAGGCCTGGTAGCCGGAGCGCACGCCGGAGCGCGAGTTGAACACCAGCCGCGTGGCGCCGCGCACCACCAGCCACTGGCCCAGCTCCAGTGCCTGCATCACACGTATGTTTACCTGCACGCCGGCCTCCCGCCAGCGCCGCACGCACCAGGCCTGGTAGCCGGAGCGCACGCCGGAGCGCGAGTTGAACACCAGCCGCGTGGCGCCGCGCACCACCAGCCACTGGCCCAGCTCCAGTGCCTGCATCACACGTATGTTTACCTGCACGCCGGCCTCCCGCCAGCGCCGCACGCACCAGGCCTGGTAGCCGGAGCGCACGCCGGAGCGCGAGTTGAACACCAGCCGCGTGGCGCCGCGCACCACCAGCCACTGGCCCAGCTCCAGTGCCTGCATCACACGTATGTTTACCTGCACGCCGGCCTCCCGCCAGCGCCGCACGCACCAGGCCTGGTAGCCGGAGCGCACGCCGGAGCGCGAGTTGAACACCAGCCGCGTGGCGCCGCGCACCACCAGCCACTGGCCCAGCTCCAGTGCCTGCATCACACGTATGTTTACCTGCACGCCGGCCTCCCGCCAGCGCCGCACGCACCAGGCCTGGTAGCCGGAGCGCACGCCGGAGCGCGAGTTGAACACCAGCCGCGTGGCGCCGCGCATCACCAGCCACTGGCCCAGCTCCAGTCCAAACCCGCCCAGCCCGCCTGCAACGCCAACACACACATTTTGAAAATCCTACTACCACTATGTTAAAGCTAACTCGCTGGACGCCATTGTCCAAAGTCCTAAAAAAGATAGCGGAAAGCTGTGTAGTTAGAGGGCACGGGAATAGATAAAGTAACAAAGCTGAGGATTTCCCAGAATAGATTAATTGTAAAGGCTAATCGATGGAAGAAGCGCTGGATGGAATAACAAATGGTATATCAGGCGCGATCATAGCCTTCAATTTGGGAAGGGGGGGTCGCTAAGAAATTTTGGGGAAAGGATCACTAACTGGGGAAAGAGGTGTCCCAAATTGGCTTGTTACGCCTTCCGTCTACGCATGATTGATGGATTTTGGGAGGGGTCATGTTCCCTGTGACCCCCTCCCCCTGGGACCGCGCCTGAAGTATATTGTATGTAGATAATTTATAATCAACCTAATAACATTAACTAAACTTTTGTAAGTTCACCACTTTCAACTTTCTTCGTTTCATCCATGCAAGTGAATCGAAAAATACTGCTGCTGCACATATTTGTGCCAAGAATAAAAAGAAACAATATTAAATGTTCGCTACGTACCTACAAGGATGTAAGTCTTCCCGGGGTGGAAATAAGTGCGCGGGATGGCGGACACCAGCTTGGTGGTCGGCCGCGCGTTGCCTGCCTCTTCTTCGCGCACGCGCAGCACCACCTTGCCGATGTGCTTGCCTGTCGCCATGAACCTGCAACGACAGCACTTGTGTCCAATTGTCGAACAGATAGACAGTTGCTAGCTGTCACCCATTTTGTGTCTCATTGCTGGGGGAGGGTTGCTCCTCATTATTAGGGAGGTCTGGTTCTAACTGCACCTCGTTGCTCCAATGTGTGTTGGTGAGATGCGGATTAGTAACCAATCCACGGTTGTATGTTTTTTAAACCGCCTATAAGGTAATAACCGGAATCGATGGCTTAATGTGTTCTCCTTGTTTGTTATTAGCTATCATCCATTCCACATCCGACTACGCTTATTTTTCTTAGCTGCGTTGATCACTTACCTACGTCCTACGCCAGCTTTACGTTCTATTCAGATTCCTTCTGCGGCCTTCGGCTATTTCTAATTATTTATTCACAGAACATGGTATGTTACACGGTAGTACAATTTCATATTCAATCACCGACACTAGTAGATAGATTTTAAGATCGATTATAAAATCAAGACATATTTAACAAAGTGTCGAAGTACTCCGCACGTAAGTAGGAATTAATTATCAGATAAAAACCTATGTTAAAAATATATAAAAAAATATGTATCTAAAGTGACCCATTTTATTGCACGGCAGAGTGCACGTGCAAATTTTTCCTTACTAAGGTAGTGTTATCAAGTAAGGCGGGCGGCAGCAGCGCAGCTTACCGGAAGGCCTGCTCGAGCTGCTGGTCCCCGAACACGGTGGTGGGCAGCGGGCGCACGGCGCCGGCCGCGATGCCCTCCGCCACGCAGCGCACCACGGCCGCGCGCTCCTCGGCCGCCGCCCCCTCCGCCCCCTCCGCCTTCGCGTCGAACAGCGCGTCCAGCAGGATGCCGTGGAACGTCGTGTTCTTCAGGAAGATCGACATGCCCTGCGACGACACACCCGCGTTCTTAACCTCATAAACAACCTACTTGTACATTGCCATCTTTATTAGATCAGCTTACGTTAGGGTCCATCCATAAATGAAGTCACACTAAAATCGTCAATATTAATCGTGAATGTATTTTGACCCCTCCGCCGTCCTTGTTACAGTTGATCACAAGTGAGAAACTCCCCCCTCTCAAGTATGACATCGCATATTCATCTATTTTAAATCTAGAAATTAATAAATTAATGAAAAATCTTTTTATATCTATTGACTTTTAATATTCATCTAGATACTTTAAATTTTAAAATGTGACGTCACGAATTTAAAGACCCCTCTCACCCACTGTCACACAATGTCACACTTATTCGACCCCTCAGTAATTTATGCATGGGCCCCTTGCGTGAATGTTATTATTTAACATTCCAATTACGTCACTAAATAAATTAACAAAATCTTAATTTATTTTTACGGTTAACAATATCCATTGTTTATAAATTGGATGAATAAGAAACAAAAGAATTCGCGTCAAACTAGTTGACTAAAATTAAATGTGATTAAAAGTCAAGGTCTGATGTGCATTATCAATTTTTTTATGCAGCAGCGAATTAATCAGGAGGTACCAATGAAACTTGAAACAAACGAGTACTCAACGGGCATATTGCCCCAAAACACAACAATAAGTTTCCATACTCAAGAAAAAACAATCTTTTAATAAAAAAAGAACTAAAAAGTTAAAAATAATTTAAACCTGATAATTTTATAAATAAACATTAAAGAACATTAAGCATATTACATCTTCATTATTTCTCTTTTCCAATCACAATGTAAACCTCTTTGACACCGACTTCCAAAAGGAGGAGGTACTGTATTCAGCTGTATGTATTTTTTTATATATATGTTCACCGATTACTCCGCCGTTTGTGGACCGGTTTTTTAAATTCTTTTTTTGTTCGTATGCTTATACTCCCGAGGTGGGCCCATTGTCACCAAATCAGGATCTGATGATGGGATCCCAGGGAAATCGAGGGGAACTCTCAAATTTTATAGGCACACACATGGATTTTCTTGTACTTTCTGAAGTATAAGAGATATATGTGCATAGTAATCATCATCTCATGTTGCTGAGCTGATGACCTTAGGTACTGTGACGGTGAGGAGTTGAGAGCAAATTCTTTCAATAAATGGTTTTTTGTTCGAAATATTACATTCCTGAGGTGGTCCAACTGTCACCAAGTCAAAGTCTGATGATGGGATCCCAGAGAAATCGAGGGGAACACTCAAATTTTATAGCACAACAATTGATTTTCATATTCTTACTAAAGCAAAACAGGCATTGGTGTATAATTAGCATCATATTAAGTTGCTGAGCTGATGATGGAAGGTACTACGACGGTTAGGAGTTGACAGCAAATTCTTTAAATTTATATTTTTTTGTTTAAAAACTTAAACTCCTAAGATGGTCCAACTGTCACCATGTCATAATCTGATGATGTGATACTAGGGAAATCGAGGGAATCACGGAAACCTAATAGGTTAACCTAATAATACTTTGTTTTAAGTCATATATTTTAACATAATACAAATATTTAAGCCCGGTAATTATCACCTGATTTTACTAAGCTGATGATTGAAGGTACAACTCCTCAAAGGTTAGGAGCTGAGAGCAAATTCTTTCAATAATTTATATGTTCAGGTGAACTGACAGTAGTATTCTTTCAGTCTATTAGATGGCTATTAGAGTAACATGATTATAACGGTAAATCTCTTTAACGTTTAGAAGTTAAGTGAAAAAAATTCCAATTATGCTTGTACTTAATTATATACAGAATTATTAAAATTACTAAAAAGAGTGCAATAAATTAATTTTTTAACAAAAAATAGAACCGACTTCAAACGGTAAAAAATAAAATTGTTCAGTACCTACTTCTTCTTGCTTATGGTAATGACTCTTGAAACTATTTTTGGAGTCAGGCCCTTAGTAAAATATCCTGCCTTAGTAAATATAGTTTACCTTTCGTTATGAATGGGCACCGACTCCAAAATTGTTTTAAGAGCCATAACCATAAGCAAGAAGAAGTAGGTACTGAACAATTTTATTTTTTACCGTTTGAAGTCGGTTCTATTTTTTTTGTTAAAAACTTAATCTATACAAATAAATAAAATTGAAGTGTCTGTTTGTAATATTAAAATAACCGCTTTTTACTACATGCATATGAATGTTTATTCGGTACATATGCCAAAATAACATTTTTTACAATTTTTGTCTGTCTGTTTGTTCCGGCTAATCTTTGAAACGGCTGGACCGATTTTGACGGGACTTTCACTGACAGGTAGCTGATGTAATAAGGAGGAACTTAGGCTACTTTTATTTTGTCTGTTTGTCTGTCTGTCTGTATGTCTGTTTGTTCCAGTTAATCTCAGAAACGGTTGGACCGATTTTGTCGGGGCTTTCACTGGCAGGTAGCTAATTTAATATGGAGTAATTTTTTTTTTCAACCTTTTTTTTTATGTCCCACTGCTGGGCACAGGTCTCCTTCTCACACAATTGAGAGGGATTTAGGCCATAGTCCACCACGCTGGCCAAGTGCGGATTGGTGGAGTAATTTAGGCTACTTTTATTTTGTCTGTCTGTCTGTATGTCTGTTTGTTCCAGTAAATCTCTGAAACGGATAAACCGATTTTGACGGGACTTTCACTGGCAGGTAGCTAATGTAACAAGGAGTAACTCAGGCTGCTTTTATTTTGTCTGTCTGTCTGTTTGTCTGTTTGTTCCGGCTAATCTCTGAAACGGCTAGACCGATTTTGACGGGAATTTCACTGACAGGTAGCTGATGTAATAAGAAGTAACGCAGGCTACTTTTGTTTTGTCTGTCTGTCTATCTGTCTGTCTATTTGTTCCGGTAATCTCTGAAACGATTGGACCGATTTTGACGGAACTTTCACAGGCAAGTAGCTGATGTAATAAGGAATAAATGAATTGCTAATAAATGAATTGAATTGAAAAAAAAAACTTAGGCTACTTTTGTTTTATGATCATTCTAAAACTACCGCTATACTTTATACGCTTCTCGCACCAACGAATCAATATCACAAAGGCTGCCTGTTGCGCGGGCACAGAACGCGCGAGCGGGCTATTGCTGACGATTGTGTCTCAACGACTTCGTTTGTAAATTGGTTTGTGACACTTATATGATACTTTTATGTTTGATAGCGATCCGTTCTTCTTAATTTATAAATTATATTTTGTTACATTTTAATTGCTTTCCTTTTATTAATTAACAGAGGGTTTTATTAGCTGATTTTATGAGAGCTAAGAATGAAGCGAAACTGGAGCTGGTATTGTACTCATTATGTTAGAACGACACTGCGGCGGTGCAGCACGGCGGTTACGTACCTACAGCATATTATTGGTAATAGATCGAGAACTTCATTCGTAATGCTGTAGATAATTTTAAATAAAATAATGAGCAAATTTGCGGAGTATATTCACTTCATGCTAATGATCGTTTCTAACGCGGGTGAAACCGCGGGGCACAGCCAGTTTATTTATAAAATTATAAGGTTTAAATTATTTTTACCAATTTTGTTCCTTTTTTTAAAAAAGGTTATTTTCAAAAAGATTCTTTACTTTTAACTTTATTTTTAGCTTTATAGTATTTTTAATGGTAGTTTAACTATGGGGTTTTGTCGTTTAATTGCCGAGGTCCTATGGCCACCTTCCAGCTCCATCATTAGATCCTGGTTACCATCTAGTATCAAAGTATTCGTCAAGACGAATTAAACGAGCTCAAACTCGATGGCGTGGCGTCGTTTGATTACAGAGTTCCTATGGCCACCTTCCAGCTTCATCGTCAGATCAGCTCTTTGTCGAAATAGTATGGTATTACTGTCCGATGTATACTTGCATGCAAAATTTCAGCTCAATCGGAAACCAGGAAATGGATCAAATTTAACTTGCAAGATTTGATTCCAGATAGACAATGGGACAGGTGAAAGTAAATAAAAGCTTCTAAAATAGACAAACGAGTAGGAAATGGAAAGTAAACAAGGTTGACTCACGAGAGGAGTGTTGTTGGAGAGGTCGAGCTTGCCGATCTCGAGGAAGCGGCCGCCCACGGCGAGGCAGCGCACGGAGGCCAGCAGCTTGTCGGCCGCCAGCGAGTTGAGCACGAGGTCGACGCCGCGGCCGCGCGTGCGCCGCAGCACCAGCTGCTCGAAGGACGTGTCGCGCGAGTTGCCCACGTTCTCCGGCGGCAGCGCGGGGAAGCGCTCGCGCAGGAAGGCGCGCTTGTCGGGCGTGCCCACGGTGGCGAACACGGTGCAGCCGGCGTGCAGCGCGATGGCGATGGCGGCCTGCCCCACGCCGCCCGTGCCCGCGTGCACCAGCACGGCGTCGCCGCGCCGCATGCGCCCGCGCACCGCCAGCGCGTAGTACGCCGTCGCGTACGCCACCGGCACCGACGCCGCCTCCTCCAGCGTCCTGCCCACCACCAGCCATTACTGTGAGCCTCAGTGCGCAGATGCTCATTGTATATAAATAAATTTAACTAGAGAAAGCCAGTTTAACCAGTTACGGAGGAAGGTTTTGACTAACTTCAAATCTTAATTTACTTTCACAACCTCTGTGAAAATTTTCAAAAACTATTCGTAAACGCTTATTGCAACTGAGCACTCAGTGAACACTAAGCAAAAAATCTGTCGTCTCCGACAGGTTATACTCACCAGTTCTTGGGTACCTCCCAGAGGAAGCCGCTGTCGGCCTCCACGGTGGTGGCCAGCCCGCGCGCCGCCACCATGCCCATCACGCGCTTACCGCTAGCGGTCCGCCCGCTGAACTCCAGCCCCAGGATACATTCCTATGATCCAAACCAAAGAGTCTATTAAATATTCGAAAAGTTTTAAATTACAACAGAGAAAAATTAATTATTCCTAGGTCTGTTACGGATCGGAGGAATCGTTAGGAGTCGGGGTGAGTAGTGTACCTGTCCGGCGAGGTTCCCGGGCAGCGCGTCGGGCGGCAGCTTGCCGGTGGCCAGCATGATGTCGCGGAAGTTGAGCGGCGCGTAATACACGTGGCACAGCTCGCTGCCGGCCGGCGCGGGGACGTCGCCCGCGAACCGCAGCGGCGACTCGATCCACCGCAGCGACGACAGGTCGCCCCGCGTCAGCGTGTTCACGTATGCGTGCTCCACCTGTTTATTCGACAGTTTTCTATTATAGTAAAATTTAATTATTATTTGCTTATTATTTTTTACAGTTCAAAACTCAAAATAAGTGCACAAACTCACCTGCAGTTGAGCCTCGGAGGAGTCGGAGAGGAGCAGATGGCGGTAGCAGCCCCAGACGCCGGCGCGCAGCACGTTGACGGCGAGGTCGTTGGCCACCTGCGGCGCGTAGGCGGGCGCGTCCGGCGAGAAGGGCTCCTTGGCGCCCGGCAGGTGGAACACGCGCAGGCGGCGGCCGCCCGCCTCCCCGCGCAGGCACGCGCCCAGCCCCAGCACGCCGCTGCTCGCCGAGCGCGACCACACGTACACGCGCACGTCCTCGCCCTCGGCGCGCTTCATGGCGTCCCGCAGCGCGTCCACCCACGCGTACGCGTTGTCCTCGCCCACCTCGATGGCGACGTGGGCGGGCGGCAGCGCGGGCTGGCGGCGCAGCAGCACGTACTCGCAGCTGGCGGCCAGCTGGCGCGACACCACGCGCAGCCCGGCGGCGGCGGCGGCGCGCTCGTCCGCGGCGCCGCGGCCCTCCTCCAGCAGCAGCATGCCGCCCTCGCCCAGCGCCGCCGCCAGGTTGCCCAGCACGGAGGCGCCGTGCCGCGAGAACACGTCCGCGCCCAGCACCAGGTGGCAGTCGGCGTCCGGGGGGCCCGCGCGCGCGTCCTTCGGGGTCACCTACGACATTAACAACGTACATGTCTATTATTCGTCATTTCAACTTGTTTTAGAGTTGCTAAATATACAATGTACATATGTATTTCATTACGAATTTCTTAAAAAAAACCTGTGGACTTGTACTCACCTTAATTCCGGCGGCACTCATGGCCGTGTTATATGTTGCGGAGGCGCTGCCCGCAGCCAGCGACGCGTCCACGCGCACTTGGGGCTCGGCCTCCAGTAGTTGTAATGCCAGCGGTCCCAGCAGCGCCTCGGCGGGCCGGTCCAGTCCGGCCTCGACCACGCGAAGCTTTAAGGCTCCAGCATTTTCTAGGACCACCTACGAATATGACCAAATCATAATCAGGAACTTTTGCAATCAAAGTAAGAAATTTTAAGATAATTTAAACGAAAAAAAAAATACTTCTTGAAGTATTTTACGAGTACTGGTACCTGCAAGCTAACGGTCATCGCGTCGCGTTTCGAGCGCGAGGTGTCCTCCGTGGCAACGGTGGTGTTGTCGTAGGGCAGAAAAATGTACTTTTCGAGCTTGGGCGGGGGCTGCGGGTTGAGGCGGCGCGGCGCCAGGCTGGTCTTGACGCCGCGGAACTCGACGCCGCCGGCCGCGATGACGTCCACGTCCCGCAGCATGCGCACGGGGACGCCGCCCCCAGCCTGCGCCACGGCGGCCAGGTGCGCGGCCGGGTCGATGAGCGCGCGCTGCAGCCGCGTGGGCAGGTACAGCTCGCGCGTGTCCACGCCGATGATGCCGAACTGCAGCATCGTGTCCATGAATGAGATCCAGTTGTCGTCCCACGCGAGCGTGCCGGCCGTGCCGCGCGCGTCCGACGTCTTGATGCCGCGGAAGATGCCCCCGTAGTTG
The DNA here is from genome assembly GCA_911387765.1 of Pyrgus malvae. Taxonomy (NCBI): domain Eukaryota; kingdom Metazoa; phylum Arthropoda; class Insecta; order Lepidoptera; family Hesperiidae; genus Pyrgus; species Pyrgus malvae. The sequence continues at coordinate 307,264 of OU426960.1, read as the reverse complement.
TACCCGCGCAGGCGCAGTTCCTTGTAGATGTCGTCGGTGACGAGCGGCAGGAGCTCCGGCTCGTTCGAGCTTGTTTGCGGCGGCAGCGGCAGGCGCTCGGCGGCGGGGTCGTCGGCCAGCCGCACGTTGCCGGTGACGGCCACGCTGCCGCCCTCGCACACGTCGAACTCGCCGGTTCCCTCCAGGATATTAATCAGGAAGCGCACGGGAGCGTCGCGCGACACTATCGTGGCCCGTCTAAATTGGACGTTTTCTAAAATTATCGCAGTCTCTTCCAACTTCTTGTTGTGGATCTTCGCCATCGTCCTCCATACCAGGGTCTACAAAATTACATTTTAATCCTTATTAACAATTCCCGAAAATTACATCACCAAGGTACAGTTAAAAACTTAAAACTTATATTATTTAAGTTGCATTTGCTTTCATTGGAATATTTTTTAAAGATCCAATTATCATAATTCCACGACACTAAAGAAAAATCTAGGTACTGTTGATAAGTCAGGGACATTGAATACGCACAAAGGATGTCTCACCAGGTAGCCAGTGGCGGGGAAGAGGATGCGGCCGTCGATGTTGTGTCCGGCGATGAAGGAGTCGTCGTTCTTGGAGAGGTCGTACTCGATGACGTTCTCGCCCGAGCGCGCGGAGCCGAAGTTGGCCACGCTCCACTCCACCGAGTGGTCCCACAGCACGTGCGAGGCCAGCCCCGGCGTGCCGCGCGACACGGGCCACTGCACCGCGCCGTACAGCGCGCCCGCCTGCGGCTGCCCGCCCGCGCAGTAGATCCTGCTCAACCCAACACAACTTTACTTTGCAGCCTCCATGCAAGTAACAAACAACGTGACAAGTTATGGCGGGAAGTCGGAAAAGACATAGTGCTCTTGTTTCATTTTCATTTTCTTGGTGTAGTTTTGAGTAGTAACAGGATAGAGTTGATGGCATTTTGTTCAATATAGGTTAATTACAGTGCACGAGTGTTGAAATAAAATAACAACAATTTTGTATTCCTAACATGAAATAAATATTTTTGACTTTGAGAGCGCTAAAATCCTCTCGCCTCCAAAATCCCATCAATCACGTTCTGGAAAAAGCTATCACTTTACCTGATTGTGTAACTGCCTTGCACTTGACTGCACTTATTATTACTTGTCCAGTTTCAACGAAACTGCTAAATAGTGATGCAAAAATAAATAATATGGTTTAAAAAACAAAAAAAAAACCCCTTTTGTGAAAATACGAACTAAAAAGTAAAAAATAAGCAGAAAATGTATTTACTGTAAAAAAAAGTCATGTGCATCGTGTCAATAGTATCTTAAAAAGCACCCCACACCTCTACATTATTTATTTTTAATTTTTTAGTTGATTTTTTTTTTCATATTATTGCATTGTCATCGGCCCTTGACCCCTGTGCAAATTTTCAAGTTAATCAAACGCTTAGAAGTAGGTGAAAATGAAGTTAAAAGATTCCGTTACATACATACATACATACAGGTTAAGCAGGGGGCAGGGGGCAGGGGGCTACGTACTTGCCGAGCGCGGCCAGCAGGTGCAGCGCGGGGTCGGGCGCGTCCTTGCGCACGAGCGGCACGATGGCGGCGGGGGCGGGGCGGCAGTGTGAGTGTGAGTGGCAGGGGGCAGGGGGCAGGGGGCTACGTACTTGCCGAGCGCGGCCAGCAGGTGCAGCGCGGGGTCGGGCGCGTCCTTGCGCACGAGCGGCACGATGGCGGCGGGGGCGGGGCGGCAGTGTGAGTGTGAGTGGCAGGGGGCAGGGGGCAGGGGGCTACGTACTTGCCGAGCGCGGCCAGCAGGTGCAGCGCGGGGTCGGGCGCGTCCTTGCGCACGAGCGGCACGATGGCGGCGGGGGCGGGGCGGCAGTGTGAGTGTGAGTGGCAGGGGGCAGGGGGCAGGGGGCTACGTACTTGCCGAGCGCGGCCAGCAGGTGCAGCGCGGGGTCGGGCGCGTCCTTGCGCACGAGCGGCACGATGGCGGCGGGGGCGGGGCGGCAGTGTGAGTGTGAGTGGCAGGGGGCAGGGGGCAGGGGGCTACGTACTTGCCGAGCGCGGCCAGCAGGTGCAGCGCGGGGTCGGGCGCGTCCTTGCGCACGAGCGGCACGATGGCGGCGGGGGCGGGGCGGCAGTGTGAGTGTGAGTGGCAGGGGGCAGGGGGCAGGGGGCTACGTACTTGCCGAGCGCGGCCAGCAGGTGCAGCGCGGGGTCGGGCGCGTCCTTGCGCACGAGCGGCACGATGGCGGCGGGGGCGGGGCGGCAGTGTGAGTGTGAGTGGCAGGGGGCAGGGGGCAGGGGGCTACGTACTTGCCGAGCGCGGCCAGCAGGTGCAGCGCGGGGTCGGGCGCGTCCTTGCGCACGAGCGGCACGATGGCGGCGGGGGCGGGGCGGCAGTGTGAGTGTGAGTGGCAGGGGGCAGGGGGCAGGGGGCTACGTACTTGCCGAGCGCGGCCAGCAGGTGCAGCGCGGGGTCGGGCGCGTCCTTGCGCACGAGCGGCACGATGGCGGCGGGGGCGGGGCGGCAGTGTGAGTGTGAGTGGCAGGGGGCAGGGGGCAGGGGGCTACGTACTTGCCGAGCGCGGCCAGCAGGTGCAGCGCGGGGTCGGGCGCGTCCTTGCGCACGAGCGGCACGATGGCGGCGGGGGCGGGGCGGCAGTGTGAGTGTGAGTGGCAGGGGGCAGGGGGCAGGGGGCTACGTACTTGCCGAGCGCGGCCAGCAGGTGCAGCGCGGGGTCGGGCGCGTCCTTGCGCACGAGCGGCACGATGGCGGCGGGGGCGGGGCGGCAGTGTGAGTGTGAGTGGCAGGGGGCAGGGGGCAGGGGGCTACGTACTTGCCGAGCGCGGCCAGCAGGTGCAGCGCGGGGTCGGGCGCGTCCTTGCGCACGAGCGGCACGATGGCGGCGGGGGCGGGGCGCGCGCGGCGCAGCACGGCCTGCAGCAGCGCGTGCGGGGCCACCTCCACCAGCAGCGCGCGCTCGGGCACGGCCTGCAGCGCCTCCGCGAACCGCACCGGCGACAGCAGGTTGTTCACGTGGTACGACACGTCGCTCAGCTTCGCTGCAAATTAACCTCCCTTCAGTACCTATGGTTCAACAGGTTAAGATGACTAAGGCCGGTTACAGTGCTTGACCGATCGTCGGTGCGTACGTCAGTCGCGCTTGTCATTTTATGAAAATTCACAAACCGTACAGTGCTGGACTGACCGTACGCACGCGTATATTGGCACGCACTGCGTCCGAGGACCGTCGGTCGAGCGCGTCCGCATGCGTGCCGTCGGTCGACCGACGCGCTATGGAAACATATGAACGCGTTCAGTGCTGCACCGACCGGTGGACCGACCGATTCGTAAACGGTTCCATTGCGTGCGACTGTACCAGTCCGGTCAGTTTGTTGGTCAGGAGAGCACTGAATGATACAAACTGACGGTCGGTTCAAGCGTATCGTCAGGACGGACCGTACGTACTGACGGTCGGTGGAGCACTGTAACCGGCCTAAGTACGATATGTCCCCCTTTGATAAAACTTATATTGACTCGTCTTGACCCTGTGACCGTCTGACCAAGGGAGGGCGAGTAAATCCATCGGTTCCTGTTACAAATTATATTCAGATGCTTGTGGGCGATTCAACCGGGGCAGGTTGGCCACTATCCCTTATTTCCACCACCAGTCCGAGAACGTTACAAGTACGAAGTGCAAAAAAATTTACACAAGTTCATAACTGTATTTCATGAACATCATAACTGTAACTGTAAGCATAAAACCAACCGAGGTCCGAGTTCCACTGGTCCTTGGGCAGCGAGGAGGAGACCCAGCGGGCGGAGCGCGGCTTGGGGTCGGGGATGACGCGCTCGAGGCTGCGGCGCAGCAGCGGCGCGACGCTGGCGATGTACTTGCTGTGGAAGGCCACGCCCGAGCTGTTGACGCGTCGCGCGAACGTGCCCTCCGCCGCCAGCTCCGCCACGAACCTCTCAACCGACTCCACCGGTCCCGACACCTGCAGGCGGGGATTACAGGTTTATAAAATGAAATAGTTTATTAACATCATGGGTAATAATATACACTTGATGTTTGTCATTGTTGTATGGCCATCGGCTGACTGTTATATGGGCCATAACATCCACAAAAAAGAGAAGCTTAGTGTGAGACTGTGTGAGAAGCGTTATGTTTTTAAACTTAGGTAATCGAAATAATCAGTTCTAAAGCGATATTGTCACGTCTGCGGGAGGAACAACAATCAAAGCCTGCCGGCAGCATAAAGTAACTCGATAAGTAAGGCTTCGGCCCTTCCTGGCATACGTCATTGGTTACACCAGCACCGGGCTTGTGAGTAGCAAGGGCGCACCGTGACGCTGTCGGCGGCGTTGTGGCAGGCGGGCGCCACGTCGGGCGGGCAGCGCGCGGCGCACTGCTCCCACGAGAGCCCCACGGCCGCCATGGCGCCCGGCGCCAGCTTGGCGTCCACGATGCTGCGCCCGCGCCAGTACGCCGCCAGCACCGCCTGCTCCGCCGTCAGCGTCTCGTCCGCGTACGCGCACCCTGCGTTATACGTTACACGTTACACGTCACATCATGCTTTCATTATGCATGCATCAAGTAATCATTATTTGAAAAATGTTTATTAAAAAATCAACTTAAGATCATCACTAAATTTAATTTAAATAAGTTCAATAAAATCTGAGTAATAATTTTAGTTAAAAGTGCAGTTCATGATTAATAAAGTACCGATTTCGCCGACGGAGTGCCCGACGATGCCGTCGGGGCGGATGCCGACGGCGCGCAGCACGTCGACGAGCGCCACCTGCACGGCGGCGATGGACACGAAGGAGGTGACGACGTCATCGAAGGCGGCGTCCGGCGCGTCCGTCAGCACGTGCAGCAGGTCGACGCCGTGCGGCCGCAGCGCCGCGGCCGCGCGCTGCACGGACGCCGCGAACGCGGGCAGCCGCAGCAGCGTGCGCGCCATGCCGGCCCACTGCGACCCCATGCCCGAGAACACGAACCAGATGGGCCGCGCCTCGCCGCCCTCAGTCTCCTGCGACAGGTGGTTGGTGGTTAGCTCACTGGTTGCTTGCTTAGTTGGTTGGATAGTCGACAAAATAAAATATAAAATTAAATATAAATCAAATTCAATTGGTCCCCAAAGCCGACAATCAGATCAGATCCGAAATATAAATAAATATATAGGTGCTGGTATACACTCATGCAGAGGTATTTATTTGGATAAGTAAATAAAAATTTAAATTTTTAAATGGCGCAATATGAGATCAAAAAATAATAATAAAATTAATGTGAATGTACGTGTTATACCCAATTAAGTTATTTCTTTTATCCTTGTAATATTTGCATACCTACGTCATGGCGAACTAAATATGTATTAACATACCGATAGCCTATCACATATTAGAATCAATCTTAAAATTAAAATTTAAACAAAAAAATCGTTGTACAATGGATACCATCTCATGTAGAATTGCAATATAATGATGAAGTCGACCTCCTGGCCAAACAAAAAAATTTGGTGTAACGATGCATAGCAAGAATATTTTTCCGAAGAAATAGGTCCGGCTAGCAGCACCGAAGCGGACCAGGTACTTACGACGATCTCCTGCACGGGCGGGTCGGTGAGCAGCGCGTAGCCACGGAAGGCGTGGCCGGGCACGTTGTGCGCGTGCACGGCGTCCAGCAGCGCGTGCAGCTCGGCGTCCTCGCGGTGCGCCGCGCCCAGCTGCAGCAGGCGGCGCGCGGCGGCCTCCGTGCGCCCCGACGCCAGCAGCAGCCGCGGCGACGCGTACGCGGCGCGGGGAGCGCGCGTGCGCGCCGCGCCGCCGCGCTCCGTCTCCAGGATGACGTGCGCGTTGGCGCCGCCGAACCCGAACGAGTTCACCGCCACCAGCCCGCCCTCCCACGCCGTGTTGCGGTCCACCACCTGCGGACGTACCACAGTGTCTCACGGTACTCGCTTTTATAATTATTTCGACCCTTCAAGTCGCAAGTGACAAAAAACGTTTCAAAACAAGTTTTTATATCTACATAATGATTACTTTTACACCTCTACTGGTAACAATGAACGTTTAATTGAAAGGTCATTTATAATTGAACGATTGTTTAAAACTCTTATTAAATTAAAAAAAAGTTGCTTCTCACTAGATAACTAAGCGGTAGCTAACGTAATTAATATTTTACTAAAGTACCTTTATCCTCCCGTCGCTGAGCGCCGGAATATCTGGATTTGGAGTTTTGAAGTGCAAGTTGGCGGGGATGACCCCGCGCTCCATGGCGACCACTATCTTGGCGATCGAGCACAGTCCCGACGCGGGCTCCGAGTGGCCCATATTCGACTTAACCGATCCCAGGAGGAGCGGACTACTTCGGTCCTTACAAAATAGGTCGGCGATCGCGTTCACCTCCTGAGGGTCTCCGACCTGCAATTAAATCGAAACGGACGCTACTAAATTGTGCTACTTACTCAATAATACGAGCCAACACAATCGGAAGTTCAGAGTTCAGTTAACAAGTAATTAGAGGAAATAAGAATGATGCAGTGCAGCGAGTGCGAGTACGAGTGCGAGTGTAGTGTGTGGTGCCGTACGCGCGTACCTTGGTGCCGGTGCCGTGCGCCTCGACGTAGGCGACGTCCTGCGGGCGCAGGCGCGCGGCGGCGAAGGTCTCCTCGGCCAGCGCGCGCTGCACGGCGCCCGAGGGGAACGTGATGCCCTGCACCTTGGCGCCGTCCGTGTTCATGCGCGCGCCGCGCACGGCGGCGTACACGCGCCGCGCCGCGCCGCGCCGCTGCAGCAGCACCGCCACGGCCGCCTCCGAGCGCACGTAGCCGCGCCCGCCCGCGTCGAACGCGGCGCACCGGCCCTCCGGCGACAGCATGCTGAGCCGGTGGAAGTTGAGCGAGTTGGCCGGCTTCAGGCACAGGTTGCAGCCGGCCACCACGGCCGCGTCGCACTGCCCGTCGCGCATGGCGCTCACGGCCTGCGCCAGCGCGAACATGGAGCTCGAGCACGCCGTGTCCACCGCGTACGAGGGGCCCTTCAGGTCAAACGTGTACGAGATGCGGTTGGGGAACATGGCTCGGCAGCAGCCGGTCAGCGCGTAGCCGTTGATCTTGTCGGGGTCGGCGGTCCACATCTCCTCGGTCTCGGAGTTGGACACGCCCACGTAGACGCCGGTGCGCGAGCCGCGCAGCTCGGCCGGGTTGAGGCCGGCGTCCACGATGGCCTCGTGCGTGAGCTCCAGCAGCAGGCGCAGCTGCGGGTCCATAAGGTGCGCCTGCTTCGGGTGCACGCCGAAGAATGTGGCGTCGAAGTGGGCCAGGTCTTTTAATTTTCCATTGCGTTCTGGTAACCCGTGTAAACCTGAAAACAAAATGTTAAAATACTATGACGGTTATTTTAATTTGACAGATTGACACAGTTGATTATTAAGATAGCTGATGCTATTTACTTGTGTTGACTGTACAATTTTATCCCAAATAGGTGCGGTAGTGTCGTTCATTTGACAACGACACTACTGTTAATGCGGCTGGTAGTGTCGTTGCCAGAAAATGAATAAAAATATTCTATTAATAGAACATTTAGGACTTGTCAAAAATTTTGTTTTCGCTTATAGTGTTCACATCTAGAAGGATATTCACTTAATGTCAACTGTAAATGTATTTACCTATTTTGAATTTAATTTATAAAGTATAAATTAAATTATAAATTAAATAAAGAGATTTAGGTATTCATAAGTAGCGTCAAGCTATGTTTATGCCAGTGCGTCGCTCTCTGGCCACCACTACTCTAATTCCAACCCTAAGCCCTCAGACACTTGTGGGCTCTAATTATATTATGGGTGTACACAACCAGGGGTAAGATAATATTTCTACCCGCTCCCTATACGCAAGTCCACGGTGTGCGTGATTACCTATTGCTAGAAAATAGATAATTGTTTGATCGAGTGTGTTTATGTTATTATTAGGTATGTCTAGCAGCTCTACCCTGCACCCGCACCCTGCGAGCCGCCACGCACGCGCTCCACGCCAACACCACTCCAACACAACACCAGCCGTGCAGCCGCGCCACCCGCGGCCGACACGCGACCATTTCGTGAGCGCTATGCTACTGTGTCAGTAACGCAACGTACAAGTGAAATGAAATGAAATGAAATATTCTTTATTCGCTGTACGGTTCATTTACAAACTCTTAGTGAACATTATTTTTTTGTTCTGTCTGCTCTGTATTATGTGTATATGTCTTATTTCGTTTGCCGCATTGTATGCGACGTCCTTAGAGCACAGCGACGTAAGGTGGCATCCGTCGTTGCTCTAAGCCACGGTTCTAAGCTGACCTGACGTTAAATACTTAAGATATTTAACTTATTGAAAGCGCAAATCACAGTATCAAAGGCGTCCACACCACCATTTAAACCAAGTGAAGCAGCATTCTCAGCATTCAGCAGCAGCCAATATCGACACATTACATATTACGTTACGACGCGGCAGACACTACATAACTGTGAACCACACACTTAAAAAATCTTAAGAAAATGCTCCCTTTGCTACTATGAAATGCTTATTTGGAATGGTCGGTTTGTTACCCGTAGAGACCAACTGGTACCACGGGCAACTATTATCAAAGACGTCTTAGACGTCATTTCTAAACTCTAAAACTAACTCTAACTTCCCCCTTCGAACCATTAAAGTTCTCCCATCTATGTAATTACAATTACCTACACAATATAAAATTTAATAAAACTTTACGACTAAATTTGTTCACCCTAAAGAGGGAAATATGTTGATTTACATACATATTTTTGTAAACCCTTCTTTACTCTTTTTCTTCCAAATACAGTATTTTCATTTCATTTCATTTGTTTCACGGCGGAGAAAATTGACGCCGTGGAAGAACCATCGTAATCAATCTTACCCGTCTCGAATGTCGATATAATAAGCATTATGTACCAACCTGCATATTTCAGCTTAGTCTGTAACTATTATACAGTAGTACCTAAACGATTTCCATAAATTGCGATTTCTGAGAGTAAATTCGTGTCTCAATACAAAGAGCTCTCTCCCACGGCGTAATGTTAACGATAGAACTATAATGTAAACATTTTTTCCCTGTACGTAAAGTAATCTCCATGCAGCTTTATTTGGCCTACAGTATGTCAAGTTCCCCTTGTAAGTAGCTCCCATGGTAAATAAATTCACGAATATTTAAAAACTATCCTTCCACCAGCAGCTTCGCTAGCGTGGGCCCATTTTTATAGGTTCCCGTAGTATTAAAACCATTCTATGACATTTCCCAAGGTCCACTCTATCTGTGTCCATTAAATTTCATTAAAATTGGTTCAGTAGTTTAAGCGGGAAAGCGTAATACAGACAGAGTAAATTTCGAATTTATTTTAGTTTGGAAGGATTGATGACATTAGTATGGATTAACGAGTGTGTAGGTATAGGGTTTCATTTCAATTTCAATTATTTGCAAGATACTCGTAGGGTAAAACAGTTTATCCATTATTATTTTTTTTATTTGAATAATGGGCTCGGGCTATATCAGCCCAGGGTACTTCAACCTATAAAGATTGTTTGTACCCGTAGCCAGATTACAGATCACCGTCCAACCCGATAGCCTTGATAAAGGCTAGGATTTTATGGACGGTGATTTGTTTGGCTTCATCTGGCAGCAACACGTGCCTCCCAAGATGAATGCTACGCTTGTGGTTTAGCGCACCACAATTTAAAAGGAGGTGGCGTGGTGTCTCGCTCTCCTCCCCACAGTATCTGCACGTGTCGGTTGGACTTAGTCCTAAAAGCGACATATGTCTTCCGAGCTTACAGTGTCCAGTAAGGACTCTGGTTACCGTGCGGATATTCGTTCTGTTGAGCTTTAATAGCTCTTCAGCATAACTCCGATCATATCCTCGTATCAGAGCTTTGGAGTGGCTGTGCCCTGGTCCTTCAGTCCAGTCCCTCATCGCCTCCTCCCTGCACTGAGTGAGAATTTTTTGTCGGATGGTCGTTTTGGAAATACCACAGAATGGTTCAGGACCAAGCTGAGTCCCTTTTGCACCCTCACGTGCCAGGACATCAGCTTCCTCGTTTCCTTGTATGGATGAGTGTCCTGGAACCCATATCAAAAAGACTCTGTTTCTCGCAGCCAGTGCGTTGAGTCGCTCTATGCAGTTCCTGACCAGTTTCGAATTTACAGTGTACGAACTGATGGCCAAGAGTGCTGCCTGGCTGTCCGAAAAGATAAAGATGTTTCTGTTGACGTATCGTCTTTCAAGGTTTAGCTCTGCGCACTGTATAATGGCGAACACCTCCGCCTGAAAGACTGTGGCGTGGGCTCCTAGGTGTATGCTAAGCCTCGTTTTGGGCCTTTCACCGTAAACTCCACATCCTACGTCATGACCCATTTTAGATCCATCAGTATACCAAACCACACCGTTCAACCCTCCTGGCACCTGGCCATTAAGCCATTCGTTCCTGGTAGGCATCATTACCTGGTATAGTTTGGTAAAATTCCTCTCTGGTATCATGAAATCAGATACCATAGAAAATATTTCTTCCCTAAAGACTTGCTCTACTAGAGCTCGGAAAGATTGGGAAAGCCAGGGTCTGCACCCGCTGGAGCATAGTCTAACCACACTGGACTTTGCCTGAGCTCCTATATATATGTGCAGTGGTGGCATGTCCAGCATAGCATTCAGCGCCGCTCCTGGGCACGACGCCATGGCTCCTGTAGCGATGACACAGGCAGTTCTCTGTATCGCGTTTAATCTGTCGACGGTCGTTTTTTGCGAGGTTTTCTTGCTCCACACCACACATGCATAGGTCACAAGAGGCCTTATGATTGTGGTGTACAACCAGATGACAGCCTTGGGACTGATGCCCCATCTGGTCCCGACAAGTCGACAGCTTATCCCTAAGGCTATTTTAGCTCTTTGGATAATATTCTCAATATGTTGGTTCCACGTAAGTTTTTGGTCGAGTGTTACGCCCAAGTATTTAACCTCGGTGGAAAACGGTATAGTTTTCCCACTCAGACGTGGGGGCCTTAGTTTATCTAAGAGCCTCCTCCTTGTGAATGGGACTATTACTGTTTTGTCTGGATTGACTGATAGTTGGTTATTCCTACACCAGTCAGAGACAATGTTTAGCGCTTCCTGGAGTCTCGATGACAAAGTGTCTTGACAGAAACCTCTGACCACAATGACAAGGTCGTCGGCATATCCTTGCACATCAAAGCGTTTCTTGTTGAGAATCTCCAGTAGCTGATCTACCGTTAGGGACCACAAGAGGGGAGACAGGACCCCTCCCTGTGGGCATCCTCGGGTAGTTCTTAGTTCATATTTGTGTCCATGAAGGGTTAATTGTATAACCCTGGCCTATAGTTTATCCATACTCCATACTATAATATTACTAGTGAACCAGGCAGACGTTGTCCTGCCTTAAATATATTGAAAGAGGATTAGTTTCTTTATCATCTCAAAGAGTTTTTATGTTACTGCCAAATAAAAAATATAAAACAAATAGTGACAGATGTATTGTTATTCAGACAATGTCAAACTTATGGACGATGGCGCAAAATCAATGTTTGACAGTTACTAACAGAGCGAATCCGGCAGACGTTGTTCTGCCTTAAAATATCAGAAATAAAATAATATTGCGACTATTAAATTGAGATGTAAGCTATCCTATCTCTCAAGTTGGATCGAACTGCACATGGTGTGCGAATTTTATTATAATCGGTTAAGTGGTTTAGGAGTCCATTGAGGACAAACATTGTGACACGAGATTTATATATATTAAGATAAATTCGAAAGTAACTATTGTCTGTCTCTCTGTTACGCTTTCCCGCTTAAACTACTGGACCAATTTTAATGAAATGTTGAAACACAGATAGAGTGGACCTTGGGAAAGGACATAGGATGGTAATAAAATCCTAAGGGAACCTTTAAAACGGGTCCACGCGGGTTTAGCCGCTGGCGGGAGGCTAGTATAGATATAGGTTAAACAGTGTATATAATATAGATGAGGCGTAATTTATACAATTCACTAACTCAAACCTCATAAAAAGCATGTTTTAGGACAATACGAATTAGGTATAGGTACCTAACTGACAATTTACTTCAAAAAAAGTATAAACAACTTTGAAGCCTGTACAAAACTCTCCTAGAAATTTATAAAGAACAGGTACCTACATCAAACCCAATTCTAATAAGTTTTCATATAATATTTATGGTACCTATTTGTAGTTTTAAAGAGGTTTTTCCTAGGAGTCATTCAAAGGGAAACTGATAGTACTTACGTACATATTGTATTTTATTTACAATAGCGCTGACGAGTGACGACTATAACTTGCTAAGCAGGAAAACAAACATCTTTAGTAGGGTAAAACTACCAGTTTCCCGGCCAGGACTCCGGCCACTGTACATATTTAATAAATGAACATAATTTGTTCTGCTGGATACTGGTATATTTACCCTAATTCAGTGGGCTAAACTAGGAGTGTTAGTCTTGAATTATTTATTCGGTTTAAAATAATAAGTATATCCAAAATACTCGTCTAATAAATATTACCACTTTCAATGTTATTCATATGACATGAAAAGGGTAGATAAGTATATTATATTATCTGACTAATAACTTTATCTGGGGATTGGAAAATTGGATCTAAATAAGTTTTTATCAAAATAATAAACCCAACAAACGGTGAAAAATAAAATTGTTAAATATTCGGCATATGGTAGTTGTTTTATTGATTGCATGATTGCTAATGATACTCCTTTAAGAGTCGGTGCCCATTCAGAACGAAAGGTACGCACGCCATTTTACTAAGGGCCAGAATGCAAAATAGTTTCAAAATTTAGTACCATTAGCAATGAAAAGTATGATATATTATGACAAATACTTAATATTTTTTACCATTTAAGTCGGCTTTTTTTTGTGAAAGTCTTATTTAAATTTACTCTTGTTAGTACTTTTAATTTAAAGATTTCGTATTGTTTAAGCATAAAGGCGATTTTTCCACCTAACTTCTAAACATTAACGAGATTTACCTTCCAGCTTGAAACATACTATCACAATTCATAATTCTTTATTGGTATTTTTGTGTTACATTATGTCACTTACAATTAAGCCAGTTTACACAACACAAAAAATACAATGCCGATTAAGGCTTTTAAAAGGACATTAAATACAAAATAATAACATTAAATACAAATAAATCGGTCCATAGGAACGTATAATTACATATTGGAAGACTTTTATCTTAATTCCTAACCGTTCCGGAGTTATTACTTCAATCGTCAGCAACATGAGATGATAAATCACCGGGCACGAATATCTGAATTGTGTTACAAGGTATTAGAAAGATTTGAGTGTTTCCCTCAATTTCCCTGGCATCCCCTCATCAAATTATGACATGCAATGACCACCTCGAGAATACACATTTTAAATTCGAGAGAGGAAGGCTACATTATTGTCCTTATTATTGCAAATTGTAGCACCGCGGCACCGCCATGAATCATTAAGGATATTCCTTGTTTGTTATTGTTCAATACCATTTTTCCGCCCTATTGAAATGATTACATTATTTAAGAATTGAAATTACACGCACTTACGTCAAGTTTTGCGTTTAATTATATATAAAATAAATTACGTTACATGTTAATGAACTCATACGTATAAAATCTTTGTATGGATTCAACCCTTTTTGCGTCCAACTGCTGGGCACGGGTCTCTCCCCATTATTGGGGAGCCCTGGAGCTTAATGTTCCACCACGCTGCTCCAATGCCGGTTGGTGGAGATGCGGTTTAGGCTGCGTTTCCACCAGAGATATGCGAGGATGCTTAGTGGCCAACGCGCTGTCGGATGTTTTCATACCGCCCATAAGGACTCCGACAAGGTTTAACGACTGTTTTTATGCCACTAGCGGTCACTCATCTCACACGATATCGCGCCCGTTTGGCTTAGCTAAATAGATCGATTGCGTTCTACGCTAGTCGCCGGGCCATGCGCGCTTCATGGTAAATCTTTGTATAGGTGCTATTTTTTATTTTATTTCAACGCGATGTTTTCAATTTAACGCTAAATAAATATCATTTCCCACAAACTTGGCCGTATACGCATACGCGTGTACATCGAGACTCATACGGGTATCTATGATATTATTATGATTACTGTCATAACTAATTGATTGCCAAGGGACAGAGTGAATGAATGGAGTCACGAGAATAGGCTTAACTTAAACCTGCCTAAGTGCTCTGTTCTAAAAACGACATTTCCAAATACAACACGTTAAACTCAAAAAGACATAAAAATAAACTATGCGCAATAGACTCTTTTGCATGGGACCAAAAATATATAATTATTTACCGGACTTTCTTAAAACCAAAAGTTATAACGAATTAAAAAGAGAACTCAAAACATATTTAATTAAAAAAGCGTACTATTCGGTCACTGAGTTTATAAACGATAAATAAACAAAATATAAGAAAACCCATCCTGGTGGGTGACCAAAGCTGATGACGGCGAATCCGTATGGTTCAAATATTTTTTTTTATAAAAAGCACAAAATTGGTTTTAAGTCTAATTAACGGTTGGTAGCAATTTCAGTTTATATTCCCACAAATGTTTATAATCCCATCAATTATTTTCGCCAGATTATATTATTAAGCTTTATCTTATTCACGGACGAGTAAAAAAGGTAAGGACTCCGCGCCGCGATACTAGCAAGTGAAGCAACATTTATGCTGTAAATGTGTGCGTTACGGGGATACCAGTTCGCACAGATATTTTCCCCTTCATTGTGTGCTTGAGATAGCAGGTGTTAGTCTTCAAATGGTACTTACTATTTATGATACTATTTTATGCTCGTGAACAATGTGCGTAAGTTAGAAGTAATGTGCCTTTTAAACACCATGGTTAAAATTAAAAGAAAGTGAGCCGCCAACCTGATATCAAAATGGCTATATAAATTACATACCTATAATTCTACTGGTTGGGTTTCAATATCTTTGTTTTGTCTGAATGAAAAAGTACTTACGAATTTTATTACTTTGCTTGTTTGCTATTGATGTTTTATAATTAAGGAAGTAGATTTCATAGAAATAAATACTATGTGCGATTGAGTGATTTATTTGCAAAGTAAATACACGTGAAAATGACCACGTAAATAAGGTCACTTTCCATCACAAAAGAAAATACTAAAATGTTTTATTTTATTTATTTTTATAATAATATGGATTATTATATAATGTATTTTTTACGTAACCGTATAAAATTTCAACTAGGTAGTAAAGAAATTAAATACTTATTAAACATGACAGAACATACACTACAAAATTTCACGAATTACAGATTACTCAATACTTCTGGTGTTGCTGTGCTGTACAGCTTGTACATACAGACGAGTCAGTAATCGTTTATTTTAAATGAAATTATATCGTAAGCGCCGCGTTAAGACAGATGATCTCCACTAACGGCACATTCAGGGCTACCGCGCAAAAAACATGGGTAAAGGCTTCATTTGGCAGTTGATTGACCATATTATTATATGGTCATTTTAGGCTTCAACTGTCAAAAGAAGCCTAATGGTGCCCCGTTCACGAGCTTGACGCATGAACCAGACATCCCTTAGCTCATGGATGAGATCCAATCTACTTGACCTTTACAGTTCCTTATTATTCATATCCAGTCATTTTTCCATGCTTCAAGGAAACCTACAAATAAAATGAAGACAATATGACCAATTAAAATAAACTAAAAATTTAAAAATTTAAATTAAGTTACAATTGTAATTAATTTAGTAAATAAATAACTTTAGTTTAATTAAGTGATTATTGGATGCCTGAGTAAGGTAGAATGTTTAAATACTATTGTTAAACGCAAACACCAAATTTTTTTGTAAACAGTCATCAGTAAACGTATTTCATTTCAATTATTCAAACACAACATTATCTACTAAGAACGTTATGGATTAGGTTACCCGATTTTTCGGGTAAAGTCCCTATTTATATCCTGGCCACACTGACTGTTACGGTCAAGGGCAAATCACGTGTAGTGGAGGTTTTGTGTTTCAAATATTGTTATTTATTTTTATTTGAAAAAAGCAGAAAATAATGTAATAAGATCTCGTTTACCTGTGAAAAGTTATCCCTTGGCACTTTTTTAGTAGTGTGGTATTATTTTTACACCATTTAACTACACACGACGGCATTATTTCGATTTTTGATGCGCCAAAAAATTGCACTGCCACAAGCGATGGTTGAAAGCGTAATGGCGGTCGATCGGCTTATCTTTATGTGAGTGTGTGCGTGTAGGTTTATATTTACACGTAGCTGGCTTATCTTGGGTGCTTCATATTTTATGTAGGTGACGCGGAGTCCTTACTTTTTTTACTCGTCCGTGATCTTATTATAAATTAATCTTAAGAACAAAAAAAATTAATATTTACGACTTAATGTCAAATTAATTACATTCTTAGTTTCCGATGCCGCGATGCCTTTTTTTAAGTACATAATATGATGTTTTGCTTTTTTGTGAATGTATGATTTAAGAAGAAAATTAATGCTATTTTTATAATTTTGTCTTAAAAGCTTATTACTAACTTAAATCTCTTTCAATGCAATCCTTGGTTGTTTTTACGGTAGGTCATAGGTATATTTTGCTCATTTCTTTAAATTCAACGTTGAGTCTAACGTTAATATGCCTAGAATTTAATACCTTATCTTCAAACATTTTCTTATCTACTTCCACGTTCCTGATTCATCGAAAATTTGCCAGATAGGTTGCGGATACCCTGAACAAACTATAGTTTGATGAGTAATGACTATTACTCATCAAACTGAAATATAAAGTAGGAAAATCAGGTAATAAATAAAATTATAAGGTAACTTACCGGGCGTCCAGCGACGGTCATCCGCAGTGACAAGGTCTACCCCATCGAACAACTTCTGGGCAAATTCTTCGATGGAATCGCACTCAGGCAGTCGGCCAGAGATGCCGGTCAGCACCACGTCATCGGCGCCGTCCAGCCCGTTGCCGTTCATCAACGCGCTCGGCATCTTCTACTCCTTTCCGACAATCAACTGCAACCAAACGCTCGCTTCAGTTCAACGCACTCCAAAGCCGAAACTAAAAGTTCACGGGCGCACTTCGCACCGGTGCTATGGGTCGTCGGCCTCACCTCGAGTGACCGAGGGCTTCGGTGCTCAACTACGTTTCAACGATCGAAATGATTGCGAGATGGACGCGGGAGCAGACCGAGCGCCGTCAAGGTGCTCGCGGAGAAGATCGCGCGGCGAGTGGAGTAGCGGGCGCGCGAGCGGCGGTTAAAAGGGCGCGATAGCGGGGTCGCGACCGCCCCACGATTCCACGAGAGCTGCGAGCATTATCGCTCCGCAAGGACGAGGAAGGTCGCCGGCTCTTCCTCCTCGCGCTTGTCCTCCGGAGCTGTCGGGCCGCCTCGCGGCCGACGCGACGCGCGACGAGCGCTTCCGATTACGGGCGAGCTTCGCGTCCGATTCGACCTCAACACTATATCTTTCGTGACCGACGACCCACCGACCTCCTGACTACTTACGCGTATCATAACATAGCGGTGTGCGAATCACGCATATCATCCAATTAGTAACGTGTATCGCGCACCCATTCCGCAGAGTTACCGCGGATACCTATACATTTTTTACCTAGAGCAAACGAAGTTTATTTATCATCAGTCTGTGAGTAACGAAGACCTTATATTATAAGTAGGGAGCAGAACTAATATGTAGTAAGGGGCGAAGAGACACATTTAATGTGACAATAGGGTTCTTTGTGTAGCAATTACCGACGCTGCCGCAAGTGGCCGCAGACGCGCGCACGGGAGATGCGCCGCTCGTCTTCACATCTATCACAAGCCGCGTGCCGATCGTTTTAACATTGTGTTTGCTTTTTGCTCTGTAGCAGCATTTAGGAATCGAAATGTTTAGTTCAAAAGTTATTCTCGCTGTACACAGATTATTGGTTTTGAAAATAGGATTGTTAGTTTCCAAGTTGACCCTATCTATTCCTGTGATAAAGTTTTATTTTCATTTCTCACTAGACACTTCATACTACGCGATTTAATATTTTATACGATGTAACCGAATGATAACATTTTACCCATCAAGGGTAAACTCCATATTTACTATATTATTATATTACAGAAAATATAAATGTTAAAGTAATTAAAAAATATATTATACAATCGCTTCAGCTAAGTAGTACCTAATAAAATAAAAAATAGCGATAATTTATTTCAATTCAATTTAATTACATATTTTATACCTAATAGTTAATAATAATAGACCTAATAGTTCTCGGTTCTATTTTTTATGCATCCTAGCATTCCAAAGGATACTAAGTCCATAATAAGATTGTTTGTTAAAGCTCTCCGGACGAAATATTCAAAGCAGCGTGGCGTGATTGACGAACAGCCCTGCATCTACACGAGAGATCGTGTAACCCAGGCAGTCAAATCGAGTGCCACAGGGACAGCAACGAGAATGAGTTACTTTTATTGCAGAGAAACTGCAATCGTGAATGAATTATTATCAAGTAAAGTGCCCAAATTTGAAGATGGCAGAGCATCTAGACAAAACCCGATTGCTTAGCAGAAACAGCTAGGAGACGAGCACGTTCGACGGGATAACCACTGGACTCTTTATCAAATATACTCGTATGTAAATGCAAATTTTTACAAAGAGGCTCGTCCCATGACTTCTGAATATATTCATTTTTTGCAGGAGATACACCTGGGCAAGCTTAACTCCAAGCATTTTTTTAAATTGATTTTGCTTGTTGAAGAGAGAAATGCTGGGAAAGCATAGATGAAGGTTTCCTTATGTCGAAGAGGCTTGACACCAGGACTTCTCGTTCAATTGCTATTGCTTATTATTTTATTTATTTATTTATTAATAAGTTGCACCAACAAAGTGTACACCAATACAGTATAATACATAATAGTCATTTAAAGGGTAATCTAAGATCAAACTACAAGCATAGGTGAACAACACATACAAGTAACTAAAATTTACAGATAAAAATTTAGAAGTTTTGATGCAGTAACAGTTACAAAATGTTATCAAATGTCAAAGAAAAAAAAGAAAATACCTACATGAATGAATGAAAGAAATGTGCTTTGTAAAATATTGTATAGGGTTCTGTGTATACATATAATCGTCTAGTACTAAAAGGAAATCTTTGAATTTCCAAGCCTGACAGCACCTTAAAAAGATGTGCATTTTGGAACAAAAGCACAATGTCAAAAAATATGTGATATGCCTCTAAGGATATGCCATATGAATTTTAATTTTATCCAAACGATCGAGTTTTAGAAATATTGTCAAATTTTGATAGTTGCTCTTCAAGAAACTGGAGAATGGAATCTTCTAAAACCAGTGAACCTAAAGAAGAGAAAAGACGAAGAGTAAATTTGTTTATAATTTGATTTTGTGGCGACACTACATTGAAATCTTAAATTATTGAGCTCTTTCTTCGACGACATCAGAGATATATTTCGCACTTAAAAAATTTTTACTCTAATCAAACTTTCTTAAAAGAGTCTTTTAGTAGTATTAGATTAGCTAGACCAGTGGATGCATCGCTACCTAAAGTTTCATCATCCAGATACCACACATTTAATTTAGAATTTAGTGCCGAAATAATTGGATGAATAAATAAACTAAAAAATAATGTAGTTTAAAAAAATAAAAAACACGCTTTTGTGAAAATACGAACTAAAAAAAACTAAAAAAATAAGAAGAAAATGTATTTTACTGTAAAAAAAGCGTGGGGAGCATGGTGTCAATAGTATCTTAAAAACCACCTCACGCTTTTTTGTACAGTAAAATACATTTTCTTCTTATTTTTTTAGTTTTTCGTTCGTATTTTCATAAAAGCGTATTTTTTAGTTTTTTAAACTACATTATTTATTTTTAATTTTTAGTAGGATTTTTATTCTCATATTATTGCATTGTCATCGGCCCTTGACCCCTGTGTAAATTTCCAAGTTAATCAGACTCCTAGAAGTAAGTGAAAATTATGTTCAAAGATTCCATTACATACATACATAGATACAGGTCAAGTTAATAAAGGCGTGTCAAAAATATAGCGCGCCCAAGTTGATCTCCTTGTTGACAGCCGACCGCAGACTCTATAAAATGACGTCGATAAATAATACTTGTGCACCATAATATTGATAAAGATATGAAAAAGGTTCCTGAATTTCATTTTTAACTTTTTGAAGTAAGGAGTGGCGATGGACTGAGTTAAAATAATTTTTGACGTCCACCTTACAAGACCACCAACTTCCCAAAGTAAATAGCTTCTAAAGCTGTCTACAGCTGCCTCGCATCCACCTTTTGAAACGAAACTTAGAGCTTGCAGATTAATATGACAGGTAGTCGGAGGATGTTTTGACTGCAAGGCTAATAGTGTTTCTGTGGCATCGGGAGCGATAACATCGATAGCACGTAAATAATACCTACAACAACAATAACAATAATAGATTGGTTAAGTAGGAATAATCAAAGTTTAAAAATTTATCTATAGGTACATATAATAAATCTGTAACAAGTCAGTTTCTGTACATTGAAGATATTTGAGAAAAACTGTCACTAGGGCTATTTATTAGCGTACTAGAACCCAAAACAATGATTTTTTTATAATTATTGTCTGTTTGCCTGTTTATCTGTTTGTTGTTAGCCTGACAGCACCTTAAAAATATGTGAATTTTGGAACAAAAACACAATGTCAAAAAATATGTGATATGCCATATGAATTTTAATTTTATCCAAACGATCAGAAATATTGTCAAATTTTGATAGTTGCTCTTCAAGAAACTGGGGAATGGAATCTTCTAAAACCAGTGAACCTAAAAGACGAAGAGTTTATTTGTTTATAATTTGATTGTGTGGCGACACCACATTGAAATTTTAAATTATTGAGCTCTTTTTTTCTACTATCACGACTTTTTGGATTAACAATTTAAATCGGTTCACAAATAAAAAAATTACGTCCATTTCAAGAATTTATCGATCAGTGTTTGGAAGTATCGTTGTTGATTTATCGAAAACTTCAGTTAATGTATTGAAGTTTTATAATTTACAGTCCCTTAAATGATAATATGAAACTTATAAATAAAAAGAAAAATAGATAATACATAGAAAAAAAAACAACATAAGATGAGCTGGCAATGCTATGGAAAACTGTACGAAATAGGATTCACGCTTTTTCGTACCATTCCCACACGTTGACAATAATTAAATACATAAAGCTGAAGAGTTTGTTCGTTCGTTCGTTTGTATGTTTGTTTGAACGCACTAATCTCAGGAACTACTGGTTCCAATTGAAAAAATCTTTTTGTGTTGGATAGTCTATTTATCGGGAAGGCTTTTTTTAATAAATAAACCGAACAAAAAGGCAGACGGGCCGCGTGCTGTTAAGCGATCACCGTCGCCTATGAACACGGGCAACCCCAGGGGAACCACTCGAGGGCTTTAGTTTAGGCTGTATAACATCGTGCTATGACTAATACCGAAGTCCACGCGGACGTCGCGGACGAAGTCGCGGGCGGCCACTAGTACTTAATAAAAATTAATAAATGCAGTTGTAATAAATAACGTATCTTAATAATAATTTGTCGAATATATTAAACTAGCTGTGCCCTCGACGTCGTCCGCGTGTATAAAGACTTTTATAAAATGGATTGATTAAAAATTAAAGATTATTTATTTGCATTGAATAAGTAGATTATTTAGGTAGATTATTCTTACATTATAGTGAAATCACTTATAATACAATGTTCATATGTTCAGAAGAAACCTAATGTATTTTTTCTAAATCCTTCAAACCTAAAACAGTAAGGAATGCTTACTGTACTGATCTTACTATCCACTTTTCTCACATTTCGCTTTTCTCGCGCAATCAGATTCTCTTTACAAATATGTACCTCGTTTATTAAAGTTAAGAGATACTGCTGTGCCCGTGGCTTCATCTATGTTAAAAATAGTATCTTTAGAAAATTGGGTGAATTTATACTGCAAAGAATGTATAGACTCATTCTATATACATAGCTTTAACCTACTGCAGAAAACCTCTTTACTACTATACAACTACTTGTAGTTGGGAGATAAAATTTCTAAACATACACGTGCTTAGGATTAAACAATCGGAAAAATAATTGTAAGGTCAATTAATAAACTATAGGTTTAAAACTTGCGGACAGCAGTTTGGTCATAAGTCATAACTCATATAACATTGTGAAAACTAAAGCAGAAGGCAGGGTCTCTACACAGTGTGCTATCTGTATTTGGAAATAAAGAATATTTTTATAAAGAATCTTTAAAGAATCCTTAATATCTCCATCAATCAACGTGTGTGGATGAGCCCTCAGCCCGTACGCAATAAAGAGACGCAAAAAATGAGTTAAGTTATCATTGGTCCAATTAACAATGTTCAGCATCATACGTATACCTTCCCAACGATGGGACAACCCGCGTGGCGCAATGTTTACCATGCCGGACTTATAATAAAACTGTCCCGGATTAGAATCCGGGCGAAGCAGAAATTTCAATGATGAGTTTAAACTGTTCTCTGTCTGGGTGGTTGTGTTTCTGTCTCTATGTGTGTTCATGGCACCCACGACACAGGGTATATCTACCCTAATGTGAGGCTATACGTGTGAAATGTTATTTTTTATTTTTTTTACACTATGTACTTACTTTTATTAGACTTAAGGCTTTTATTTGAAATTATCTCCATTGATTCACTTTGGAGAAGAAATGAATATTGCTCAATAACGCCATCTACCGTATGACATGTAAACTTTGTGGTTGATAAATCGAATGTCAAATTACCAAATAGGTAGATATTGAGATTAACAGTTGGTTCACAAAAAGTTTCTATTCGTCACCTAGATGTCTACAGTGGCTTTGTACATTCTGTATGAAGGTTTAGATTCCGTATCTTACAACCTTAATGCTGGATGCATTGAGATTGTAAGATTTGGATTTCGGTTCATCGGACCTTGAGGCCTCCTCAATATTGGGAGAGCTCCATGCTCAGCAGTGGAATGCTAAAAAGGTTGCAGCTTGATATAATGTAGCGATAATAATCGTTTCAGCTGCAGCCTGTTCATAATCTTCCACCCCAAAAGAAGACTAATAAGCTGAGCAACTAACTCAATGGAGCCCTTGATGTAAGGTTCGGCGGCGGTAAGGCTCGCGATGCGCTTATTAGGTACCTATAGTCTAGCCATACTCGGCCAACGAAAGAAAATACAGTAAGCTGATCTAAGTATATTTAATATAGTCGACAATATTAGTGAGAGTTCAAAATAATTTAACTTAAATTTAAACTTTTATTTATGGTTTTGAATGGGCTGTTACCGAAACTTTCATACAAAATCCCCAAAGTGCCTTTTAAGTTTATGTCGCGTATTGTGTAAATGAACATAACTTTTTTGTTTATCACCCGATTGATATGAAATACACACTAATGTTACGGAAATTCATTCAACAATATATCAGTAAACACATCATTCAAAGAAGGGAAAAGAATTTGAGAATGAAATATTAAGTTAAGGTTAATTATTGTACGCTTGAGATACCAACTTTCGAATCCATTTTATTTGCTATTGAGGGGTAGTTTTGAAAAAAGCTTAAATAGAATTCTTACTATGTTAGTAAAGATTACAAATACAAAATTATATTGTATACTAGCTGTGCCCGCGACGTCGTCCGCGTGTATAAAGACTTTTATAAAATGGATTGATTAAAAATTAAAGATTATTTATTTGCATTGAATAAGTAGTAGGTAGATTATTCTTACATTATAGTGAAATCACTTATAATACAATGTTCATATGTTCAGAAGAAACCTAATGTATTTTTTCTAAATCCTTCAAACTTATAACAGTAAGGAATGCTTACTGTACTGATCTTACTGTCCACTTTTCTCACGTTTCGCTTTTCTCGCGCAATCAGATTCTCTTTACAAATATGTACCTCGTTTATTAAAGTTAAGAGATACTGCTGTGCCCGTGGCTTCATCTATGTTAAAAATAGTATCTTTAGTAAATTGGGTGAATTTATACTGCAAAGAATGTATAGACTCATTCTATATACATAGCTTTAACCTACTGCAGAAAAGAGGTGCACTATACAACTACTTGTAGTTGGGAGATAAAATTTCTAAACATACACGTGCTTAGGATTAAACAATCGGAAAAATAATTGTAAGGTCAATTAATAAACTATAGGCATACTATAGGTTTAAAACTTGCGGACAGCAGTTTGGTCATAAGTCATAACTCATATAACATTGTGAAAACTAAAGCAGAAGGCAGGGTCTCTACACAGTGTGCTATCTGTATTTGGAAATAAAGAATATTTTTATAAAGAATCTTTAAAGAATCCTTAATATCTCCATCAATCAACGTGTGTGGATGAGCCCTCAGCCCGTGCGCAATAAAGAGACGCAAAAAATGAGTTAAGTTATCATTGGTCCAATTAACAATGTTCAGCATCATACGTATACCTACCCAACGATGGGACAACCCGCGTGGCGCAATGTTTACCATGCCGGACTGCTAATCGAACTGTCCCGGGTTAGAATCCGGGCGAAGCAGAAATTTCAATGATGAGTTTAAACTGTTCTCGGTCTGGGTGGTTGTGTTTCTGTCTCTATGTGTGTTCATGGCACCCACGACACAGGGTATATCTACCTTAATGAGAGGCTATACGTGTGAAATATTTTTTATTTTTTTTACACTATGTACTTACTTTTATTAGACTTAAGGCTTTTATTTGAAATTATCTCCATCGAATCACTTTGGAGAAGAAATGAATATTGCTCAATAACGCCATCTACCGTATGACATGTAAACTTTGTGGTTGATAAATCGAATGTCAAATTACCAAATAGGTAGACATTGAGATTAACAGTTGGTTCACTAAAAGTTTAACTATTCGTCACCTAGATGTCTGCAGTAGTCTCGTTTTGTTAAGACTTTGTACATTCTGTATGAAGGTTTAGATTCCGTATCTTACAACCTTAATGCTGGATGCATTGAGATTGTAAGATTTGGATTTCGGTTCATCGGAGCTAGAGGCCTCCTCAATATTGGGAGAGCTCCATGCTCAGCAGTGGAATGCTAAAAAGGTTGCAGCTTGATATAATATAGCGATAATAATCGTTTCAGCTGCAGCCTGTTCATAATCTTCCACCCCAAAAGAAGACTAATAAGCTGAGCAACTAACTCAATGGAGCCTGTGATGTAAGGTTCGGCGGCGGTAAGGCTCGCGATGCGCTTATTAGGTACCTACCGATAGTCTAGCCATTCTCGGCCAACGAAAGAAATTACAGTAAGCTGATCTAAGTATATTCAATATAGTCGACAATATTAGTGAGAGTTCAAAATAATTTTAGGTACTTAAATTTAAACTTTTATTTATGGCTTTGAATGGGCTGTTACCGAAACTTTCATACAAATTCCCCAAAGTGCCTTTTAAGTTTATGTCGCGTAGGTATTGTGTAAATGAACATAACTTTTTTGTTTATCACCCGATTGATATGAAATACACACTAATGTTACGGAAATTCATTCATCAATATATCAGTAAACACATCATTCAAAGAAGGGAAAGAATTTGAGAATGAAATATTAAGTTAAGGTTAATTATTGTACGCTTGAGATACCAACTTTCGAATCCATTTTATTTGCTATTGAGGGGTAGTTTTGAAAAAAGCTTAAATAGAATTCTTACTATGTTAGTAAAGATTACAAATACAAAATTATAAGTATATTACTCTGCACAAAAATATTCTGTACATCAAGTTTCGACACTCAATTTTCAAAGAGTTTCAAAGAAAATTGACATTTAAAGGGTGAATTTCGGGAAATGCTGAAACACGTATTCTTTTATTTTGGTTAGAAAATATTCATACCAAATTTCAAGAAAATCTATTGAAAAAATCCAATTTTTCCATACAAATTTTCATCGCTCATTTCACACCCTTAAAGGGTGATTTTTAAAATTATCTATAGCCTAAATGTTAGCGAGGACCAATATATATAAAACAAAAAAAGTTTCATCAAAATCCGTCCAGTACTTTTTGCGTGAAAAGCTAACAACAGACAGACAGACAGACAGACAGACAGACAGACAGACAGACAGACAGACAGACAGACAATAATTTCAAAACTTATATTTTTAGCTTCTGTTACTTATAAAAAGACCCCTAGAAGTATTTTTTTAAATTTATATGCAATGTACAGAATTGACCCTGCTTACAGTTTTATTATATGTATAGATTACTCTGTACAAAAATATTCTGTACATCAAGTTTCGACACTCAATTTTCAAAGAGTTTCAAAGAAAATTGACATTTAAAGGGTGAATTTCGGGAAATGCTGAAACACGTATTCTTTAATTTTGGTTAGAAAATATTTACACCAAATTTCAAGAAAATCTATTGAAAAAATCCAAGTTTTCCATACAAATTTTCATCGCTCATTTCACACCCTTAAAGGGTGATTTTTAAAATTATCTATAGCCTAAATGTTAGCAAGGTCCAATATATATATAAAACAAAAAAAGTTTCATCAAAATCCGTCCAGTAGTTTTTGCGTGAAAAGCTAACAACAGACAGACAGACAGACAGACAATAATTTCAAAACTTATATTTTTAGCTTCTGTTACTTATAAAAAGACCCCTAGAAGTATTTTTTTTAAATTTATATGCAATGTACAGAATTGACCCTGCTTACAGTTTTATTATATGTATAGATTATCTCCATCGATTCACTTTGTAGAAGAAATGAATATTGCTTAATAACGCCATCTACCGTATGGCATGTAAACTTTGTGGTTGATAAATCGAATGTCAAATTACCAAATAGGTAGATATTGAGATTAACAGTTTGTTCAGTAAAAGTTTAACTATTCTTTACCTAGATGTCTGCAGTAGTCTCGTTTTGTTAAGAAGTTCACATTCTGTATGAAGGTTTAGTAGAGCATTGAGGTTGTAAGATTTGGATTTCGGTTAGTCGGAGCTCGAGGTCTCCTCAATAATAGGAGTGTCCATGCCCAGCAATGGAACGCTAAAAAGGTTGCAGCCTGATATAATGTAGCGATAACAGTCGTTTCAGCTGCAGCCTGTTCATAATCTTCCACCCCAAATGAAGAGTAATAAGCTGAGCAACTTACTTAATGGAGCCTGTGATGGAAGGTTTGGCGGCGGTGAGGCTCGCGATGCGCTCTTTAGGTACCTATACTTAGCTTATCCATACTCGGCCAACGAAAGAAAATACAGTAAGCTGATCTAAGTATATTTAATATGGTCGACCATATTAATCATAGTTCAAAATAATTTTACTTCAATTTAAACTTTTATTTATGGTTTTGAAAGGGCTGTTAACGAATCTCATCCAAATTCCCCAAAGTGTCTTTTAAGTCAATGTCGCGTATTGTTTAAATGAACATAACGTTTTTGTTTATGACCCGATTGATATGAAATACACACTAATGTTATGGAAATTAATTCAACAATATACCAGTAAACACATCATTCAAAGAAGGGAAAAGAATTTGAGAATGAAATATTAAGTTAAGGTTAATTATTGTACGCTTGAGATACCAACTTTCGAATCCATTTTATTTGCTATTGAGGGGTAGTTTTGAAAAAAGCTTAAATAGAATTCTTACTATGTTAGTAAAGATTACAAATACAAAATTATATTGTATATTACTCTGTACAAAAATATTCTGTACATCAAGTTTCGACACTCAATTTTCAAAGAGTTTCAAAGAAAATTGACATTTAAAGGGTGAATTTCGGGAAATGCTGAAACACGTATTCTTTAATTTTGGTTAGAAAATATTTACACCAAATTTCAAGAAAATCTATTGAAAAAATCCAAGTTTTCCATACAAATTTTCATCGCTCATTTCACACCCTTAAAGGGTGATTTTTAAAATTATCTATAGCCTAAATGTTAGCAAGGTCCAATATATATATAAAACAAAAAAAGTTTCATCAAAATCCGTCCAGTAGTTTTTGCGTGAAAAGCTAACAACAGACAGACAGACAGACAGACAATAATTTCAAAACTTATATTTTTAGCTTCTGTTACTTATAAAAAGACCCCTAGAAGTATTTTTTTAAATTTATATGCAATGTACAGAATTGACCCTGCTTACAGTTTTATTATATGTATAGATTATCTCCATCGATTCACTTTGTAGAAGAAATGAATATTGCTTAATAACGCCATCTACCGTATGGCATGTAAACTTTGTGGTTGATAAATCGAATGTCAAATTACCAAATAGGTAGATATTGAGATTAACAGTTTGTTCAGTAAAAGTTTAACTATTCTTTACCTAGATGTCTGCAGTAGTCTCGTTTTGTTAAGAAGTTCACATTCTGTATGAAGGTTTAGTAGAGCATTGAGGTTGTAAGATTTGGATTTCGGTTAGTCGGAGCTCGAGGTCTCCTCAATAATAGGAGTGTCCATGCCCAGCAATGGAACGCTAAAAAGGTTGCAGCCTGATATAATGTAGCGATAATAGTCGTTTCAGCTGCAGCCTGTTCATAATCTTCCACCCCAAATGAAGAGTAATAAGCTGAGCAACTTACTTAATGGAGCCTGTGATGGAAGGTTTGGCGGCGGTGAGGCTCGCGATGCGCTCTTTAGGTACCTATACTTAGCTTATCCATACTCGGCCAACGAAAGAAAATACAGTAAGCTGATCTAAGTATATTTAATATGGTCGACCATATTAATCATAGTTCAAAATAATTTTACTTCAATTTAAACTTTTATTTATGGTTTTGAAAGGGCTGTTAACGAATCTCATCCAAATTCCCCAAAGTGTCTTTTAAGTTAATGTCGCGTATTGTTTAAATGAACATAACGTTTTTGTTTATGACCCGATTGATATGAAATACACACTAATGTTATGGAAATTAATTCAACAATATACCAGTAAACACATCATTCAAAGAAGGGAAAAGAATTTGAGAATGAAATATTAAGTTAAGGTTAATTATTGTACGCTTGAGATACCAACTTTGGAATTCATTTTATTTGCTATTGAGGAGTAGTTTTGAAAAAAAGCTTAAATATGTTTCTTACTATGTTAATAAAGATTACAAATACAAAATTATAAGTAAAATACTCTGCACAAAAACATTCTGTACATCAAATCTCGACACTCAAGTTTCAAAGAGTTTCAAAGAAAATTGACATTTAAAGGGTGAATTTCAAGAAATGCTGAAACACGTATTTTTTTATTTTGGTTAGAAAATATTTGTACCAAATTTCAAGAAAATCTATTGAAAAAAGCCAAGGTTTCCATACAAATTATCATCCCTCATTTCACACCCTTAAAGGGCGATTTTTAAAATTAACTATAGCCTAAATGTTAGCGAGGACCAATATACATAAAACAAAAAAAGTTTCATCAAAATCCGTCCAGTAGTTTTTGCGTGAAAAGCTAACAACAGACAGACAGACAGACAGACATACAGACAGACAGACAAAAATTTCAAAACTTATATTTTTAGCTTCTGTTACTTATAAAAAGACCCCTAGAAGTATTTTTTTAAATTTCTATGCAATGTACAGAATTGACCCTGCTTACAGTTTTATTATGTATAGATAGATTAACGTCATATGATTATCTTATGATTATGAGGTTATGTATGTACATATTATCACTTCAATGATCTACTTAACCTTTCGTCTTGACGTCACGGAAAATATAATTTTCTGTATACACTTAATTATAAATTTATAGAACCATTAAATTTGTTAACATATGTTGGCTGCTCCCTCTTTCAAATAAATGTTCATCCCACTGGGCACGACACTCTGCCTAAACATTACAAAAGGCAACAAGGAATATAAATAACGCTTACTTAATTTCTGCAACAAAATTATAGCGTGCAACAACATTATATGCAGAGCATTCGAAAACTGCAAAAAGTTATAGGGTGGGTGCCCAAAGCTGCTGCTACGATTAACCTCGTACCGCTCAATTAAGTCCATCCAAGCGAGCTTGTTTATAAAAACTGAAGTAAAGTGTGAGTTGGCTAAACAGGCAAAGGTATGAATGTGTTATGTTATTAAACTTATTAATTAGCAACTTAAAAATAATACCTACTTATAAATGAAATTTTATACAGAGATACGGTATCGGCCGACATGGTTCGGTTTATATTGACAGAAGGCAGTCGTTAAACCTTGTCTTAATTTTATTCAACTTAATTTAATAATAAATATAAGATACAAAAATGAAACCATAACTTCGGCGACCTGCATAATTCGACGAACAGCGTGGCGCAATGGTTACCATGCCTGACTGCCAATCGGAGAGTCCCGGGTTCGATTCCCGGCGAAACAGATATTTGAATGATGAGTTTAAATTTCTATTCTCGGTCTAGGTGTTTGTCTTTCTGTCTTTGTGTGTTTCCATGGTACCCACGACACAGGGTATATCTACCCTACTGTGGGAGTATGAAACGTTATTTATAGCTGAAACAGACATCTACAATTAAATTCTTAGGGATACACCTAGGCCGGTGTTGGCGTGTTGCACGTGGACGTGTCGTGGACAGGGTAAATATGAGATCCCACCCAAAACATTTTTATAAACCGTTTGAGCTAGCTTCATGAAATTTGGGTTTCCAGATGTCCTTATGGATATAATCAAACACACGTAGATTTATGTGTTTACGTTAAAGAAGTTTTGAGTTAAAGGTTTGAGGAGTTGACGTTTGAGAAGAGTCAAAAGTGGCACCAAGTGGTTCGTGTAATATTACACTCGGCGCTGACTAGCCAGTTCCTTTGCTTGAACTTGGCTTGACACGCTGCCGCGTGTCTAGATTCTGCAATTATAAATTTATTTAATCTTTTGTGAACACATTTTAGCAAATAAACGATTTGTATTGTCAGAGACTTGTATTATATGTATTAACTATATATACTATCACCGCGGTGGATTAACAGTCAATGGTTCCTAACTCTGGGGAGAGATCAGTTGTGCACTGATCAAGGAGATGCAAAAAGCGTGCAGCCATCTTCTGTAGGTGGTTGAAATAGTAAGGTTCAATGGGGAAGTAGGTACCTTATTACTACTGTTGCATCCGGCGGGAAACACCCTGTTGTGTCATAGAGGAAAGGTCACATCACGGTAAGTGAGGCGACGACGGCGACCCCTGACCCTTGCACTTGCATAAGATTGGGTCTGAATGCCCGTGGCTTTCTTAACAACATGTGGCCTGCTCGTCTGCTATTTCATTTTATAAAAAAATCTTTAAATTGTTATGAAGAATCATAACACCTAGTATTATATACCTAATATAAATCCAATATTTATTAAATTTTTTGACACGCAAATGTGTGACTGATCGTAAAATTATATCAGAGAACGGTCTATATGTTACCCACAATCTGTATACCGTCGATCGGGGTGCTATGTGCCACTTTTTGAGGTTTTTCACGTGTAGCGTGTAGCAAAATCACCATGGAACATTTAGTAAAAAAAATATACATGTATTTATAATCTAGTCATAGTTTCCATTAAGTACAAAGGACAGAACAATCACACTATGTTTGAAAAAAAATTTTGGTAGCACGCAGCAGGCGTGTCGGGGTGAGAATGTGCCTAAATTGCACAATTAAGGTAGGTGACCTACCTTTTTAAAAAAAGTGCAACAAATCTATCATAAAAAAACTCTTGAGAAGTTGCAATAGTAAAAACTGGTACAATTGAATAGTAGATTTTTGATTAGTGGATTTTAATAAGGTGAAATTGCCTGATCAAAAAGATCGGGTAACAAATATGCCTATGACATTTTATTTGAATTAAAAGGATTTTTGTAATGTATTTAGTATATTTTGGTAATGTTTTAACTTTTTTTTTTGAAAATGTTTATATGGTCCCACTGTGGCACATTTTCACCTGCGAATTTTTTTTTAAGTTCTTATATTGTCGTAAAATAAAGAACTTCGTGAGGGATTACGGGATTACGAAACTAAAAACCTGGGAGGTTTTTTTTCCGCAGGCTTTTATTCCTCTCAGCGTATAAAAACTCAGTGATTTGGATGCCCAAAGCCGACGACGTGGGAAAAATACCGTATAAATAAATTCATAACAACAAAAAAAAAAAATATGGGATAAATAAATAAATTACATGGTTTATAAACTTAATAAATAAATTAGTTATTTAGATTTAAGTAAAAAAAAATATTTAGGTGTATTTTTTATTTCTTTTACAATATTTGCATAGGTACCTTATGTACTGAGGTAAATATGGCGGACTTTAAATATATAAAACAACTTCTGTACATATTTGCGCTAATAAATCATTTTTCTTTTCTTTTCTTTTAGAATGACTTATAAGTCTTATAACTTATAACGCATTTGATTACCAACTAATAGTACTATAAGCCAATCATACCTAATAAACGATAGCTGCTATAGATTTTTCTCCACACCTAAACTCAAAGTTTACACAGAACCTCAATCTTCAACTTTTCTATTAGTGGAAAAGTTGAAGGTTGAGGTTCTGTGTAAACTTTTTTTATAAAACAACAATATAAAACAACTTCTGTACATATTTGCGCTAATAAATCATTTTTCTTTTCTTTTCTTTTAGAATGACTTATAAGTCTTATAACTTATAACGCATTTGATTACCAACTAATAGTACTATAAGCCAATCATACCTAATAAACGATAGCTGCTATAGATTTTTCTCCACACCTAAACTCAAAGTTTACACAGAACCTCAATCTTCAACTTTTCCATTAGTGGAAAAGTTGAAGGTTGAGGTTCTGTGTAAACTTTTTTTATAAAACAACAATATAAAACAACTTCTGTACATATTTGCGCTAATAAATCATTTTTCTTTTCTTTTCTTTTAGAATGACTTATAAGTCTTATAACTTATAACGCATTTGATTACCAACTAATAGTACTATAAGCCAATCATACCTAATAAACGATAGCTGCTATAGATTTTTCTCCACACCTAAACTCAAAGTTTACACAGAAGCTCAATCTTCAACTTTTCCATTAGTGGAAAAGTTGAAGGTTGAAGTTCTGTGTCAAACTGATTGACCTGTAGAGTTGCCAGTACCATTTCAAAAATTGCTAAAAAATTGCCATTTTATTACAGATTCGAATGGTAAATAAACTTTATGGCCCAAATCACAGATGAAAAATATATATTGATGGTATTACTCAGGACCCCCATTGCACATTCTCACCCCATAGGCACATAGTCACCCCGATCGACTCGGTAATCCGGTATTGTATACAGTACCTAGACAATGTATAGAATGCCTAAAATGTGCAGATAATTTATGAAATACTTTTCATTTTCTACTTTTTCTAGATATTCTATTAAGGCAAGTGCTGATTGGTGGATCGAGATCGAGAAATTATGAGTTTCTCTCAGGCATGCACAGTGGTGGAAAACATCGTAATCAATTAAATGTCACAATATTTTATATCACCGTGGAGCAGCGATAAATACAAATATTACATTATAAATTTCTTTGTCTTAAAACTAGTTTGGAGTCGGGTCGGGCCCTAAGTAAAATGTCGTTCGTACCTTTCGTTCTGAATCAATGAGCACCGAGATAAGACCGAAAATAGTTTTAAGAGTCATTAATTACGAGTATCACTAGCAAGAAAAAGTATCATATACCAAGTACCTATTACATTAGTTTCTAAGATTAGTTTATTGTTTTTTGCTTTTTAGTTTTTTCGGCGGTTTATTTTTTTGTTAATGAAGATTGACTTTGACAGCTTAATAAAACTACAGACCAGAAAGCTGATTAACCCAACTATGACGTCAAGATTATTGCACACTATCCGCATTGACCATTATTTTATCCGGCGTTGACCAGCGTGATGGTATTAATTCCCTTTCATTACACAGACACACACACTACAGCGTTGGGATATCAGTTTCACTCACTCGTGTGGAATTTTTAGTTTAAAATTTTACGTTACCTAATTCCGCGCTCATTAATTGAATTAATATAAACATCGACGCACGTCATCGTGTCCTTCAAACGGGCCGAGCAGCGCTATTTGTAAGTAAAAAAGAAAAAAACGTGATCATGACCGAGACCGCGAGACCATGATGCCGCCGGTTTGCGACGCACAGTCAGCTGGCGTGACGTCATGTCGCGCGATCCGCGGAGCCGCCGCCGTCTCACTCCACCACCGCTCTCCACATTGCTCAAAATTACAGTAATCTCACTCACCAATACTGATCATACAGACTACAGAGTATGGACACTGAAATCACGCACCGGTCGCAAGCCGTACACAGGGCCGCATTTAGGGGAGGGCAACCGGGGCTACAGCCCCGTGGCCTCCACAAAAGAGGGGCCCCCACAATAGAGACTTCGAAAAAAAAAATGAAATTCAGACTAGTATACAGTTACACACTAGTAAAAACATTTCCTTTCATATTATTTTCGCGTTTTACGGTACTTTGTACAAACATGATTACGTTAAATATTAACAGAAATCATCGCTCTATATTTGTTCATTCCAATCAGGCAATCGGTAAAATATCACTGACAGAAAAAAAATTGGAAAATAGTTTGGGCCAAGGGGCCTCCACCCCTTTGTTGCCCCGAGGCCTCCAGACCAATAAATCCGGCCCTGGCCGTACGCGACCCCATTTTCTTGTGCACGATGCACACTACAAAACCGTCTGCTCGAAGATTATTTGTTTTATGGAAACTCCCATGTACTACCACTACTACACATAACTAAGTAGATCGTAGATTTCCTTGATGTGTAACGCTCGCTATTAATTTACGATATCTACCTCGTTTTGTATATAATAATAATAATCATTGCATTTTTCTGACAAAATCGTTCAGACTTTAGACGCTAAACGTAAAACAGCATTTTTAATCTTTGTAAATATTTAAGATAAATATCGATAATAATGCAAATGTTATTTTTGTAGTTGTGGTTTGCAAATACTACAATGATTAAAATAAAAATATTAAAGAGAAAAACTTATTTATAACACAATTATAAAATGTACATTAACATCTATTTTTTATTGTTTTATTTGTCCCATATTGCGCCTTTTGTAAATAAAAATATTTATTTATTTATATTTCGGATCGGTTCTGATCGTCGGCTTGGGAACCCATATCACAGGGTGTTTGTACACTGAGAGGAAAAAAAAGCCGACGAAAAAAAACCTCCCAGGTTTTTATGGAATTCCTTTATGCCGTTTTATCGTTTATGAAATTAGTGACTGAGTAATACGCCTTCTAATTCTATTCTATGCCGTAATAGAATTAAAGCGGTAGTTCAAAATTTGAGTTATGGTAGGTAAAAAAATAAAAAAACCCATGTTTGCAACCTAAACTAAATAAAAATGAGTCATAAAATAATTTAAACGGACAGTTCAATAATACTGAGCAGTGGAATAGTTGAACTGGGCGGTTAGGCGCATACAGTTAACAAATCGTAATTGGTTCGTAATAAATTTTACTTTAAGCAGTTCTATAAACGATGAGGCTGGCTCCGTGACAGCTACCCCCCTGTACCATCCCCACACCGCGGAGACCCATGGTTATGGACATAATATCCAGGTTAGAATAGCGCTCCGTGCAGGTCCGGCGCTGCGGAAGACCACTCCCACCGCCCGAGTGAAAGAAAGTTAATGGTACCATGTCGACGGAACCCCGGAACCGAAACCGGAATGACGAGTTCTTTTGTAATTTTTTGGCCCAACCATTAGGGGGGGTCTCACCCCCCGAAACCCCCCTTCCCCTACTCTATAACAACACAAAAACTTTTTTTGGAATAAATTCCGCGTCACTCAATATGTTTTTGCAACATACTTGACGCCTCGCGCGCTTTAAACTCCGCCCCTTTTAACGAAAGTTTACCTCTCTTTTCAATCAAAATCACGTTCGGATGCTACCGCTCACTGTGAATTTATTGGCAAACTTATTTTCGATCATGCCCATTCCAACCTTGAGTAATTTTTGCATTTACATTGAATGATGAAATAACAGACTAATATTTTTATTACTTACTGCTTATGTTTTACTGACTCACTAATTTACTAACCGCCGAATGATTAAATGACTGCCCATTAAATTTTTCAACTGATCATGATAACTTCTGTGTTGTTTAAATAACAGTTGTAAAAATTTATTCCCGTTTTTTACTTTTTATTTTCGCAAAAGCGTGTTTTTTAGTTTTTTACACTACATTATTTTTAACGATGAACATAATTAATTACTTAACGATTCCGATCGTGAGCCAAAATCATTTAAGTAGTTTCGAACATTTCTTACTTTGTCACTTTTCCTATATAAGTAATTCTACCATTGACTATTTTATGTTGTGAAACTTGCGAATTGCGAGATAAGGGGTTCTTTAGATATCAACCCTGCTCATAGACTAAGCATATACGTAGGTATATTATAAGGATATAAGTACTTAAGTATATGATTAAGAATAAGATATATATATAATAAAGATTCGTCTTAATCTTGATTGTGACTTTAAAGACATCGATAACACCCAAATTCACCCCAGCGACAACCAGACGCAATATTGTCAAAATGAAAATATTTTTATCATTGTAATATTTGCATACCTCAAGAAGGTATATTTTTAACATTCCGTGCGCGAGACCGACTCGCACTTGTCCGGTTTTATCTATATAAGTACTTTTAAATCTAGTTATGTTTTTTACTATCTTTTTAAGAAAAAGAGTCGATTTACGCAATTTAAAAAAATCATATGTCATAACTCGAAAAATATCTATCTATCTATCTAATACCTTTAAACGAGCAATTCTTGTATGTATCTAAATATATTTTTTGAATCTCGGAAACGGCTCCAAAGATATTGATGAAATTTAGTACCCTGGTTTCGTCGATGATAAATCGATCCACAAAATTTTTATTGATGGAAATTTTTAGCTGTATAAAAATATTTTCAAGGAAAATCAATTTAAATATAAACTGAAAAATACGACTCTTCCTGACATCTATTGGAGAGTATTAATAATATTGTGGCGTAAACGCTGTCAAACTGGGGAGCCCACAAGGCTCATTGTGGATTTCCTCAAGCGTCATCAGGACCTTGTGCTTTTTATAGGTTGGGTGGTAGTAAGATTAAAATATTATATTATTTAATATTATTATACTTCATGACGTTTTGCGTTTAACCGGTGGAGAGAGCGCCTATAGGTTTTCAAAAATTTTATACGAAAGGTCCAGGTAAAATAGTAGAATAAATTAAATGCATGCTAAGTCATATTTCAGTAACTTAAATGCATGGTAAGTCATAATTCAGTAATCTGAAGATTTAAGTATGAATGTATACAAAACAGCGAAATAAAAAAACGGCATTTTGGCAAACTCTGAAGAGTTCGAATTTTTATTATTTAAAATTCATGGCTCAACGGTAACGGGGTTTTCTAATCTGACTGATCATTTTGACATCCAGAAGTAAGAAAAAAAAACTGTACCTACATAGAAGGTCTTTTTTAATCGTGGCAGCACTGAACAGGATGCAAGGTGCACCCCATATCATCTGACGCGCTCGAGTAAATCCGTAAATCCCCTCTTGGGCTCCCCTATTACCATACGCCAATCCGACGTTCAAAGAAATGACAATGTCAGTTTGAAAGAGCTCTATGAAAATTTCGTCCATTGTATTAAAGCTTTCGTGGTCGAATGGTTGCGTGAGTAGACTGCGGAACTAGAGACCCGGGTTCAAACCTCAATCAAAACCATATTGTGTATTTTTTATTTTTATGAAAATAACTATTTTTATTAGGAGCTATTTCAAATGGCGTTGTTAAGTAACACTAAGCAAATCAGTGTTTCGTTTGAAACTAAACCAAGAAAATAAATTGTTTTTATCCGAGCAACGCTCGGTCGTCCAGGTACTAAAATATAAACAATACAAAAATACATATAGAGCAACAAATAATTGTTTTAGTACGTAGAATCGGATTTTGGGCCTTAAGGCCCAGTTTTATTTTCGTTCCACAGTGCGTCGTGCAGTCGGTTAAAAAACTATTATTATCGTAAATTTTATACGCATAATCGAAGTCGATGCACATTCCTAACACAAATTTGCATACCTCGCTGAGGTAAATATGGCGAACTAATAAATGTACATAAAAAACTTTTGTAAGTATATTTGCGCAGGTAAATTATTTTCATTTCATTTTCATTTTCAAAATGTACCTACTCTGTGTTCCTAACGCTAGGCAGGTACGTAGGTAAAACAAGTATATTTGAGCAGGTAAATTATTTTCATTTTCATTTTCAAAATGTACCTACTCTGTGTTCCTAACGCTAGGCAGGTACGTCAGTACGTAGGTAAAACAAGTATATTTGAGGAGGTAAATTATTTTCATTTTCATTTTCAAAATGTACCTACTCTGTGTTCCTAACGCTAGGCAGGTACGTAGGTAAAACAAGTATATTTGAGCAGGTAAATTATAATAATAATAATAAAATACTCTTTATTTGTACACCACATACAATGCAATTAAGAATTAATGAAAATAATAATAAGACAGCAGTGGTGACCAAAAGGCGGTCTTATCGCTAAAGCAGCGATTTCTTCCAGACAACCTTTGGGTAATAAAACATGGTAGTCAGATTATGAAATAGGGTAGGGGTGTACAGACTTACAGTATATACAAACAAATATATACATAAACAATAATGATGGATACAATAACATACATACAAGATAAATGCATTATACATACATACCCAAATAAAATAAGAGAGAAACATAAATATACTACTAAATATTATTAGTGGGATTGATATAAAAGTCTTTAAGGTGGTTTTTAAATGTACTTACTGTCTCTGCTTGCCTTATAGAAATCGGAAGCTTATTCCATAGACGGACAGCAGTGCAAGTAAATGATTTTTTATACAATGTCGTTCTATGGACCGGAGTACTCAGAGCGAGGCTTTTTACTGTCCGAAGTGGACGATTTGGTGCAGCCAGGTATTCAAATCGCTCTTTAAGATAGGCAGGAGCAGAAGGATAGTGCAATACACAGTAGAGAGCAGAAAGAATGTGAGTATTCCGGCGAAGGCGGATTGGGAGCCACTTGAGCTTAGTACGATATTCAGAGACATGGTCATATTTGCGAAGTCCAAATATGAACCTGATGCATAAATTTTGAAGACGCTCAAGCTTGTCTAATTGCTCCTCTGTGAGGTCAAGATAGCATATATCGGCATAGTCAAATATTGGGAGAAGTAGGGATTGAGCTAGCGTAATTTTAGTTGCAATTGGAAGAAAGTTCTGCAATCTCCTAAGCGACCCTACAGCGGCAAATATTTTACGACTGACCTCAATAATTTGCGGCCACCATGAAAGTCGAGAGTCTATTATGACGCCAAGATTTTTGACCCGGTCACTGTATGGGATATGAATATTATTCAAGTATAATGACGGTACACTGGAAAGATCTATTTTAGACAATAATCGTGCACTTCCTACTATCATGGCCTGAGTCTTTTGTGGATTTACTTTAAGGCCGTAGGATTTGCACCAGTCAGAAATACAAGTCAAATCCGAGTTGACACTATCAATGGTCGCTGGAAGATCAACTACAGAAGTAGAAGTATAGATTTGGAGATCATCTGCATATAAGTGGTAGAGAGAAGATATACGAGAGGTTATAGTGTTGATGAAGATAGCGAACAGGAGAGGGGACAACACGCCACCTTGCGGGACGCCAGCTTCAACAGTAGTCCAAGCAGAGTATTTGTCATGAACTCTCACCAGCTGCCGGCGTCCAAACAAGTAACTTCGAAACCAATCAATTACGGCTGGAGATATGTTAAGAGTGCGCAATATCGCCAAAAGGATGTCAAAATCGACGGTATTGAAAGCATTGCTAAAATCTAGCAGTGTCAACACGGTAAGCTGTTTATTATCCATGGCATATCGAATGTCATCAGTTATTTTAAGCAGAGCTGTAGCCGTACTATAGCCTGGACGGAAACCTGATTGTAGGGAATTTAGGAGGTTGTGTTGGTACAGAAAGGAAGACAATTGGGAATAAGCTAGTCGCTCGAGGATTTTGGAAAAGAAAGGGAGTATGGATATTGGTCGGTAATCTGAGAAGGTTAATGGATTATTATTTTTGGGCAGGGGAATTACTTGGGCGTTCTTCCAAGCCGTAGGAAAGGAGTTGGTAGAGATGGAAAAGTTAAGGATATACGCAATAATAGGAACAAGGATATCGAGTATGGGAATGACCATATTACGGCTAATGCTATCGTTGCCGACAGCATTCGATTGAATGGATAGGATGCTTTTCTTAACATCACAGTCCGTAAAATGACTAAAGACGAAAGATGGGAAAGTAGGAGCAGAAATCGAAGAAAGAAGATTAAATTATTTTCATTTTCATTTTCAAAATGTACCTACTCTGTGTTCCTAACGCTAGGCAGGTACGTAGGTAAATCAAATATATTTGAGCAGGTAAATTATTATATTAAATACATTACCTATGTAAGATTTGAAATAGTAGAAAAATAGCGAATAAATAAAAGTATCAAACATACATTCACTCGTACACACTCGTACGTTATTAATTTTAACGCTTTTATTTATCGAATTTAAACTTTTACGGCATTGCTCAAGAATTTGTAGGTAAGTAAGTACCAGCAACTTAGGTACCGCTACGTTCTACAGAACAATAGAAAACCTAAGACCTAGGCACTAGGTACGAATGTTGGAACTTCTCAAATAACATGCATTGGTATTTTTGTATGATACGCGATAAATAATAGAATGCATGAATATGAATAAAAATTTATTACGCCCATTTTTGGAAACTGCAATTAAATTTAAAATTTTCAAAATTCGCGCGGAATAGGGCGATGATGACCGATCTCGGTCATGTAAATAAAAGCACCATAGAGAAATTAAACACTTTATATTATATCGTAGACTTTTTATATATACTTCGATCGACGTAGTCAAAATAAAATAATATCTATGCTTGAAATGCACTGAAATCCAAACCTAAAATTGGTCTTTATTCTTTATGCGAAATTGACAGTTTTACTTTTACAACTTTTTTTTTTCTATTATGGCATCGCAAACTCTGTGCATACTGCCAGCGTCAAGTATAATTTTTGCATCAATTTTTGCCAGTTTCAATGAAACTGGACGAAGCAATAACAAAGTCAGTAAGTCGTCAGTAATCAGTCAGTCTAGTCAGTCCAACATTCAAGTAAAGCGATGGCTACTTTACTAGAACGTGTCCGATGGAATTTTGGAGGCAAGCAGAAAAAACATATTTTAGCACTGTTATTCTATTTCACAAACACTCGTGCACTGTAATTAACCTATATCAAACAAAATGCCATCAACTTTATCCGATATAACTCAAAAATACACTAAGAAAATGAAAACAAAACAAGAGCACAATATGTCTTTTTCGACTTCCCGCCAAAACTCTTTTACAACTTTTGGTTTTTTTTTTTTTTTCAATTTTAATAATGGCGTCGCAAACTCTGTGCATATTGCCAGCTTCAAGTAAAATTTTTGCATCACTGTAGTCGTAGAAAAAAGTCAGTTAGTCGTCAGGTATCAGTCAGTCTAGTCAGTCAAATGTTCAAGTAAAGTGATGGCTACTTTACCAGAACATGTCCGATGGAATTTTGGAGGCAAGCCGAAAAAACATGTTTTCGCACTGTTATTTTATTTCACAACACTCGTGCACTATCATTAACCTATATCGAGCAAAATGCCATCAACTTTATCCGATATAACTCAAAAATACACTAAGAAAATGAAAATAAAACAAGAGCACAACTTGTTCCTTCAGACTTCCCGCCAAAACAACTTTTGGTTTACATATATATATCCGTACGTCACATCATGGCGGCTGCTGTCGCTTAATAAATACAGATTAAAAAAGTGAATGAAAATGAAAATGAAAATAATTTATTTGCACAAATATGGGTATACAAAAGTTGTTTTATGTACATTTATTAGTTCGCCATATTTACATCAGCGAAGCATGCAAATTTGGAGGACAGAATTAAAACGTAAGTTAGCAGTATAACTAAAATTACTTATAACTAAATTTATTATAATTGAAGACGTTGATTTTATTTTAACCCCAATTTTGCGGTTTTTATTGCGATGTTTTATCAATTCTGCTATAATTATAAAAGGTGTTTATGTTTATACGAGTTATATATTTTTATCCGGGCCATCGGCTTTGGGTACCCAATTTGCTGGGTTTTTATACACTGAGAGGAAAAAAGCCGGTGGAAAAAAAACCTCGCAGTAACCCCGCCGTAAACCCGAAATTCCTCACGAAGTTAAAGTTCGTCGTTTAAAAATTCAGATAGGTACCGAATAGTACGCTTTTGTAAACAAGAACGTTTTAAGTGCTCGTTTAAAATCACAAATTGTTTTAGACTTGAGGGATTCAGGTAGTTATTATAATATTTTTGGTCCCATGCAAAAGACCATAAAAGACGCTTTT
The DNA here is from genome assembly GCA_911387765.1 of Pyrgus malvae. NCBI lineage: Eukaryota > Metazoa > Arthropoda > Insecta > Lepidoptera > Hesperiidae > Pyrgus > Pyrgus malvae. The sequence goes on along the minus strand of OU426960.1, from coordinate 264,673 downwards.
GTGATATTGTTTTGTTTTTGATGCAATTGAACACAATTTTTTTGGATGTCTTTTTGAATTTAGAGTTTCATAGTTATTTAAATCTTTTTTTACCATTAGGGATATTTCATATATATAAAATATTTTAATGGATTTTAAAATTAATTTAAGAAGTTATTTTAAGAAATAAAACTAACATTTTTCCAATTATGTTTATGCGTTACGTAAGCTATCTTAATTGTATAACTATTTTTAGATTTTTTCACATCTCATACCTATAGAGTAGAGCATCAAGGTAGGTATGACAGGTATGACAACCGTCAGCAGTAACTTTGATGCTCTAAGATAGAGGGATAGAAACAGGGGAAACTTAATCGTCAAAGTCAAAACTTCTCGAGTGTTTGTAGCTTAAACTAGTTCCTACAAGGCGCTCTTTGTATTGTGCTAGTTAGGTAGATACCTACCTAGTAATATCAACAAATCTCGTAGGTATCTATCGTTACATCTAACGAACAGGGTAACCTAGGTATTTACTGTAATATTTGGTCGAAAACTGGATTTTTTGCTGTGTTTTTATTCATTATTATTTGGGAAACCTATAATACTTTAGTTTTTGTTAACATTGTAACTGGTTAACGACATTACGACCGCTAAACTATACAAATAAATAAAATTGGAGTGTCTGTTTGTAATATTAAAATTAACGCATTTTACTACATGCATATGAATGTTTATACGGTACATATACCAAAATAACGTTTTTTTACATTTTTTTCTGTCTGTCTGTCTCTGTTCCGGCTAATCTCTGAAACGCCTGGACCGATTTTGACGAGACTCACTGGCAGGTAGCTGATATAATAAGGAGTAACTTAAGCTACTCTTATCGTAGAAAAATCTAAAACTTAAGTCTACGCTGACGAAGTCGCGGGTGGCCGCTAGTTCATTTTAATATTAAAAGAGTTGTAACATTAAGAAGTATCGCATTTAGAACGCCTGATAAATAGTGAAATTGTAGGAAAGTTGTAGCCACACAGATAAAACAACGATCATCATCAAAATTGCATGCAATCTCAAACACGCTCAGATAAAATAAAAAAAATAAGACAGGACTCAGTATTTTGAAATTGTGTGAAGATGTCCATAGGCTGCAGCCACCACAGTCATCATTTGGAACTGACACATGCTTAGAAACTGATTTTGAAATAAATCGCTTTTTGAAATTTAAATTACTACCTACTGAATTTAATCTGACAGATAAAACTCAAACTAAACTTATATATTGGTTAGACTATTAAATAAAACACTCACGACAGGTTGCTGGTGACATGATTAGATTAAATTTTGAGCGTTCAGGTTTAAGAATTAACATCCGGATAATCAGCCTTATATCGTTATAATAGGAGTCATTTTCCTTCTATGAATCATGGTGCTCTAGCGGTCGAAAAGTGAGTTAAATGGCCGAAAACCGGTGTTTTCTCTAATTTGGCAGATTTTTTTCTATAAAATTCTCTTCAAAGATGCATTTATAAGCACGGAATTTCTAGAAACTAGGCTATTGTAGGATATTATAAAATATTGAACAAAATCGATGCTGTATATTATATTTAGAATGACCGAAACCAACGTTGAAGTCACGAAGTCAGAAAAGTGGCCGAAAACTAGTAGTTTTACCCTATAATGTTACGCCAGATTTATATGCAGTGTCGCTATTGTCAAGCAAGTATTTAGTCATTGATCGATGATTGCTGCTTATTTATAGGTGCGGGGTGCGCAAACAATATTTCCTGTTTGATAGTACTCACATTTTTTAACTTAATATTGATTCCAGTCGCACAGAGTCGCACTCAGAGCCAGCCCTCGGTTGGCAGTGTTAAGGTTTCGCCGCGTTTAGGGCTCGGTATAATAGTGTACCGTAGCAGCCCAGCCAGCAGCAGGGCGCGCACTCGGAAGGTCGTTGTAGCGATGGTCTGCAGCTATCGACCGGCATCCGATCTTTATTACGAAACGTAAACTCCGATAAACGTATCGTTGAGACCAACGGCGATCCGTCGCGAAACTGCGGCGCGACTGTAGTAAGCGTGAGTCAGTCGAGGAGACGGCTCGTTGTGCGAATATCTAGGGAGAGCGCGGTGCGAGGGGCGAGGCGCGTTGCCATGGTGCGAGATCAGGCCACGTGCGCGCGGCCAATGGCGGCGCACTGGCTCGAAGCGAGCACGCCGCGCACTCGTGTCGTGCAGGCGAGCGCCGCGCACCCCGACTGCCTGCCCGACACTGCCCGACAGTGCCCGACACTCCGACATCCCGTCGCCCCGTCGCCAGCTTGTGACGGCACTACGGTCGTCGCTAGGGCCAGGCGCGAGCGGGTGAGCCTCCCATGGTCCGGTCCGGCGCGCGTCGCTTAACGCTTTCAATATCTTTGGTCGCCCGTACAATCCGTCTCGTCGCTCGCGGCAATAGTCCCTACCCTTAATCTTATATAGATACTAGGAGGGATTGGGTGTTGTCCACATTCTTTTTTTTCTTTATCTCAGTCCCAAATCCCAAGGAATTAAATTAGCAGTAGGTAAACTAGGTATCTAGTGGTTTTACCTATCTGCCTACCTGCTTAATGCAATTAAGTGTCTAACTACGTGGTTATTTATGTCTTTATTAGTTGATGGCACGCCATGAAGTAAATGGCACTAAATGGAAAGATTGTTACCTACGAACGTTTTATGACGACATCGAGCGTTATTAATTATTAAGTACGTACCTACGTAGTACTTACTACATAGTAAGTACTTACTACGTAGGTAGGAAGTACTTAAGCTTACGTATTTTTATAAAATTCCTTTTACTGAAATTATACAACATTTCCTCATTTTACCTATATTGTTTTACTTTTACATTAATTGGCAACGAAATGCAAAATAAAAGACAGTTGAAAATATTACGTACTTACTCGTACCTACTTACAATAAATTTTGCTATAAGTAAGTACCTACCAAGACCAAAACCAAGCAGAAAAGGACCCAAATCATTTTTGCATACGAGGGGTGATCAAACGATTTGTCTGAAAAATAATAATTTTGTTGCCCGTACGCCCACTAACGCGTTAGTTATAACGGCACTAACGCATGGTAAAAATTTATAAGCCATCATAACGGATCTTGTTACAAATCTTCATGTAGGTAGGTAGAGCTCCTCCCAAAATGCCATCAGTTCTGCAAGATGTTACGGGCTGGCGAGAGCCGAGAGTGTCGAAGGGGCTAGATCAGGCGAACAGGGTGGAAACACAGTAGGTAAGTATTCCCCCATAATTACGCCCCACGGCATCAGAAAAAAAACAACATACCTAACCTTTTTTTTCATTTTTTTTGTGTTGATGAAGATTTATGATATTATGATTTATATTTATGTAGGATCTGATGAAGATGAACTTTTCCTGGCCATAATTGTAGTTTAATCTCGGAATCAAAATGATTAATGCGGGTTCCATCCATAGTCATAAATTGAGATAAAAAAAATTGAGGTGTCAAGGGACACCCGGATGAGGCCGGATGGAACGAAGATGTATTTTTTTTACTTTCTTGTTTTTTTAATTTCTGCGCTTAATAATGTTTTTTTTTCTTTCTGCATTAGTTTTAGGTTTGGGTGTCAACAAAGCTAAGCAATGTCGAGTGCGGTCAAAAGTAGGATGGGTGGCCAATAGTGGCCACTAAGCAACATCAAACTCCGGTCAAAAGTAGGATCGGTAGCAATAAATTTGAGCAATGTCGAGTGCGCTCATAAGTAGGATGGGTGGCCATTAAGCAACATCTAGAGCGGTTATAAAAAGGATGGGTGTCAACAAAGTTAAGCAATGTCAAGTGCGGTCAAAAGTAGGATGGGTGAGTGGCCATTCAGCAAAATCTAATGCGGCCATAAGGATGGGTGTCAACAAAGCTAAGCAATGTCGAGTGCGGTCAAAAGTAGGATGGGTGGCCAATAGTGGCCACTAAGCAACATCAAGTGCGGTCAAAAGTAGGATCTGTGGCAAGAAATCTGAGCAATGTCGAGTGCGGTCATAAGTAGGATGGGTGGCCATTAAGCAACATCTAGAGCGGTTATAAAAAGGATGGGTGTCAACAAAGTTAAGCAATGTCAAGTGCGGCCAAAAGTAGGATGGGTGGCCACTAAGCAACATCTAGAGCGGTTATAAAAACAATGGGTTGCACTCCGGGAGTGCCGGCAGAAGTGAAAACATTAACGTTGTGCATTTTTGATGTCTTGGAATCGTTAGGGAATAATTCCGCACGAATTGCTTGAATTATCAGTATCTATTAATTTGTATCTAGTATTTTTACAAAGTACTCTCTCATTTTCTTTCACTATTTCTTCGTCACTTTTTTCATTAATAGATGCACTTTGTTCAATGTCCATATTTTAAATACTTGATATAAACGAATTTTAAGATAAAATTATACTTGACGCTGGCAATATGCAGAGTTTGCGATGCCATAATTGAAGAAAAAAAGTATAGACAGCCGTCAGATGAGCCGTCATCAGCTGTCACCCCTCCGTCTTGGTCTAAGAGCCGGTGAAGATATTCACTCGTTCGGTTGTTACAAGAGTGAAGGCAACCATAAGTATCGATATCGATATAGTATCGGTATCGAAACAAAAGTATCAAATTAGTAATAGCATCGAAACTCAAATATCGATATGAGTAAGTATTGAATAAATTTGGAGTTTCCCTATTACTTTAAATTAATTCACATCCACAACAGAGACGCACACACCATGGATGTGACCTGTTGTGATTTATTAATGGACCACAATGAAAATAAAAAAAAACAACTTAGGTACAAAAAAAGGTTTTATTTCTAGCAAACACTTTATGGAGAAGAGATAAACAAAAGCACTTAAATATTCCACTCTTATTCAGTGCAGTCACCGAGGAACAAGAGTTTATTAACTCTTTTTATACTATATTTGTTACTGTCTCAGTGCAAGTCTCATTTCCACCCTACTACTCACTGTGGCCCAAGACACTTTGCTGGCCGTTTCTTCTGAATCAGTCTTGTGAGCCTGCTTGACTGGCGGCGAGTTCCTCACTCACTCACACATACATAAACACAACACATTCACAGGGAAGCTAGGGACCGTAGGATTGCTAGGGTGGTAGACCTAGACGCTCACACATAGCTGTTCGAAACCAACACTGACACTATACACGACACAGCACACCGGTCGCGACGACATTACAAGATAAATAATACACACACACCGTTCCCGACTACATTACACGACATTTACAATTCACAGACCTCACAACTGGTAAGACAGCTGTACATTTTGGTACTTACAATACAAACAAATATACAATACAAAGTTCCTTGCTCTACTTTTGTTACTCCTGCCTTCGAAAATAATTTCTCTGAGGGTACAGATGTAGCAGGTGAGTGAAGTTATTACTGAGCCTGTTTATACAGTAATGGAAAAACAGTTCTTTTTATGGAATCGATACTTGATGCTAAGTACTGTTATTAGTACTAAGTATCGAAAGGAAGTATCTAATTTCTGAATACTAGTATCGAATCAAAAGGTAGCGATATGAGTAAAGTATCGGATTCGATATCGTGTCCCTACAAGTATACGCACTATACCAGTGTTTTTTTGATGAAGTGAAGTGACCCCCCCGCCTGGACTCTGGAGCTACTGTAGGGGTGTTCATGGTCCTTCGTTGTCGGATGCAGTAGATCCGACAAAGTCTTGTGATGTGAGCCGTCCTAGGTTCTGTGTACTAGAGGCTGGCAGCGAAGGAGGAGATTCCTAAGTTCAAAGTTACATGGTGCGAAATTAAAAAAAATCGATTTTTTTAATTAGTCGAACGAAACCCTTACAATCGATTTCGATGTTACAACACTACTCTCCAACCGTGGTTTGTCGATCAGCACACGTGATATCGCGCGAGTTTCCTGTTTCACAGTTTTTACCCATCCCACAAAAGTGCTCAACGCCGCTAAAGAAGTTTTCACTTCAAAAATAGCCTGTGTGCTATTTCTTTCAGGCTATATCTCTAATTTTCTTCTATCCATTTGAAATACGATACTGCCATATTTAAATCATAGGCGTCTAGCCAGCGGCTTCGACTGCGTGCACCCTTTTTACACGCTTTTTATTAGCTTCACCTGTATGTTTGTATGTTTGTATGTTTGTATGTTTGTATGTTTGTAACCGACTTCTTTGGGCGCGATTTTGACCCACTTTAAACGGCCAGATTTCGTTCAAACTTTGTAGATTTATTGAGGACCGATGACAATACACTAATTTGATAAAATTATTCCATTTTTCAATTTGCAAAATATGATTTTTGTTCGATTGCGTTTATAGAGCTACAGCTATTATACGACTGTTATAGATCAAACGATCTAATAACGAGTATTTTAGCCACTTTAATTCAGCATCTGCTAAAAGGTGGAGTAAAAGTGCTAAAACATAGTGCTGTAAACGTTTATTCGACGTCCTTAAAGCACACATTAGCAAATATTGCCAAATAGTCGAGATAACCGCTATTACACGATAAATGGGTGTTTTAAGAACGGTTACTCGGCTCTTATACGATTAAAGGCTGAGTAATCTAATTACTATTCGACTATTTTGCTGCTTGGGTTGCTCATATTTATGTAGGGGAGTAGACTATTGGTGCTCAGTAACCGAAAACGTGTATGAGATATATAAAGAATATAAATAATTTGTTAAGTCGTAAGACAGGTGAAATTTTATGAAAACGTAAAAATTAAAAAAATATGTAACCTTGTTATGTAACAAGCCTAATGATAGATAAAGATATTTTTGAAAGAAAGAAGAAGGTTCTCAGTAACCAGTCCATTGCTCGTGGAAACATCATGGAAAGAATAAATGATCCAAACTAAAAAGTAGAAAATAAATAATAGTTTAAAAAAACTAAAAAACACGCTTTTTATAGAAAACCGAACTAAAAAATAGAAAATAAATTTTAATGAATTTAAATTAAGAAAATAGTGTTAAAAATTTCAATGAATATAAGTTAATAATAGTGTGAATAAAAAAAAATATTTTATTTAAAAAAAAGCGAGGGGTGCTTTTTAAAATATTATCGAAATGATAATCACTCTACTCATATCTGTCAATAAAATATTTATAACTATTGACACCATGCACCCCACGCTTTTTTTAAAATAAAATATTTTTTTTTATTCACACTATTATTAACTTATATTCATTGAAATTTTTAACACTATTTTCTTAATTTAAATTCATTAAAATTTATTTTCTATTTTTTAGTTCGGTTTTCTATAAAAAGCGTGTTTTTTAGTTTTTTTAAACTATTATTTTTATTAAGGTCCACTCTATCTGTGTTCCAAATTTAATTAAAAATGGTTCAGTAGGTTAATCGGGAAAACGTCAGCAAACATACTGAGAGATACTTTCGAATTTATAATATTAAGTATGAATTACTTTATACTTTTTTACTTTGATGTGCTTCAAAAGCGTGTGCTTAGTTTTTTTTACTAAGTATATTTATTTTAAATTTTTTATTGCGATTTATTGTTAATTTTTTTTCAAGTTCTCGGAATAAGATAAACTCGTAAAATTATTGTATTGCCACCGATTCTTGATAGGTTTCCAAAGTTTGAATTAAATCTGTCCGTTGAAAGTGAGTCAAAATCGAGTCCAAAGGAGAGTTATAAACAAACTCACAAACATAGAGGTGAAGCTAATAAAAGCGTATTAAAAACAACTTTCAGATATCGATATTTTTCGCATTTCGCAGTTTCTATAAATAAAATCCTCCATGTCCTTACCCCACAGTACATTTTTCGAAAGATAGAACGTGTCAAGTAACCGGCCAAGGCAAGACGGTTCTTAAAATATAAATTTGACCATTGGATCGTTCGCCATATTGAATTTCATATGTTGTGACGTCATATTTGCAGAGATCGATTTGCAGTCATGCAAATTAAACGTACTTAATTACTTTTACATTACAAATCTGCTCAATCGGTTGTTTGCATGTTGTTTGTGAACTGCTTGAAAATTCAGTTGCGGGTCATTCCGTGGTTTCGTGCAAAAAGCGTTTCCAGGCTACCTACTTTTAAATTTATGATTTAATGATAATTATTTAAAGGGTAAAATTTAGTGCCATAATCACTCTAAAGGTGCATCTTTTATTTTAAAGTTATATTAAGTAGTTTTTTCAGAAAATTACAAAAACTGTGTAAAAATTCATTACCATCCGTTTCCAAGCACGTGTCTTCACAGGAATATAACTATTTAATCACAGGCATTTGTATTAATTGGTTTAATAAATTAATACATAACATGGAAGCTGAACTTCACAGCTATTGATTAAATAGTCTCACCAACCTATTCTTGCAGCATCAATTAAAAAAAGGTCATTTTTAATTTTGTCACATGAAAAAATTCATTAGGTACCATCCGTGTTCAGATTTTTTTCATTTTTGTAGCTAAGGTATGGGATCTCTAATTCGGCTCAGTCGCTATGTATTTATAACAGTCAGTGGTCCTCAATCACAGAGTTCATTATATATGTCGCAGTCGGATCGTATAATCCGCCGTATAATATTACAGCCATAGAGAATTAGCCGGATAGTTATGCGATACGTTCTACAATATGGCGGCTCACGTTTAGCCTCATTGTAATAAAGCCTCGTAGCCACCCACCCTATTTATGATTATGACCGCACTCGACATTGCTGAACTTTATTGACACCCATCCTGCTTATGACCGCACTAGATGTTACTGAATAGCCACCCATCCTACTTTTGACCGCACTCGATACTGCTTAGCTTTATTAACACCCATACTTCTTATGACTGCACAACATGTTGGTTAATGACCACCCATCTTACTTTTGACCGCAGGTGTCATTAATCTAAGCAATGTCCCTGAAACACATTTTCACTATAAATATTTATATTCGAAAAATACCCAAACCGAATCAGAGCACCCCACTATCCACGTGGTCTTGTCTGTACTACCCCTAGAGTGTCTATAAAAAGCCGGAGGCGCGGAGGGAGACCACTCCCCGCCCGCCGTAGGAAAGCGCAGGCATCAAGGGAGCCGTAACGGCTGAGGCTGGTCGCCGAAGGCGACCAAAAAGCCGAACCTGCGAAGGCAAGCGCAGGTGCCGCGCTTTCTTACGCTGGGGCGGAGGGAGTGGTCTTCCCGCAGCGCCGGAGATGTCACAGAGCCACTTGTTTTATTACATTATCCAAGCCTTGGAAGATATTATATAAAACTGCTAGTTAATGTGATTAATTCATTGTCCATTATCACTTTATCTAAATTGAGTAGATATTATAAATAATGGCTAGACAATATATAATATCCGGATTTATTACTTTGGCTGTAACATATAGACAATTGGCCGGCACGATATTACGCGAAGAGCTCATACAAATGAGCTCTTCGCGTTCATCAAAGCGTTGTGTTGTATTGTTACAACGTTCGCTAATTTAGCTGAATTGCAATCCGGCTGAACGAGAGTGCGCCGCATTACAATACAGCCCTGTTTTAGGAAATGGCTAGCCGGAATGTAATAGGGCGGAATATACAATCCGACTGAGACATATATACGGGAATCCTCGATATCGGAGCTGGACGGACGTGCGGCGATTGCTGACGTAGTTACAATCATTCTTCGCAACGAATATAGTGCTTGGTACGCAAATTGCTTCATTACACTCCCTTGATTAAAAAAAACAACTGCAGTAAGTAGATTATTTTAATCGCTTGAATATATTCACACCTAAACTAATTTTAACTTTATATAAATATTTAAGTTGTACTGAAATAAATAAAAATTGTTTGATTTCTTCATTCATCTCCATTTCATTACCATCTTTTCTCTCTAAATTTTTGAGGGATGGTAAGGAACAGTTTGGAAGGAAATGAATTATTTAAATTAATTAGGAAGTGTAGAGCCTATATGTTCACATATTAGCATGTATATATTAATTATTACATTAATAGAATAGTATATATACATGTTACCGGCGAAACCCAATTTGAGTATATACGGATATGTGATAGGAGTGCGTTATTAATATCAGGATCAACTAGTTTAGACTAGCCTATACTGATTTATCCTATCGGTCATAGGACGAACTAGTTTGGACTAGGCTAAACCAGTTTATCCCATAGCGTATAGAAAGAACTAGTTTAGCCTAGGAAAAAGTTAGTTTATCCCATTTCGTATAGGAAGAACTAGTTTAGCCTAGGAAAAAGTTAGTTTATCCCATTTCGTATAGGAAGAACTAGTTAAGCCTAGGAAAAAGTTAGTTTATCCCATTTCGTATAGGAAGAACTAGTTTAGCCTAGGAAAAAGTTAGTTTATCCCATTTCGTATTGGAAGAACTAGTTTAGCCTAGGAAAAAGTTAGTTTATCCCATTTCGTATAGGAAGAACTAGTTTAGCCTAGGAAAAAGTTAGTTTATCCCATTTCGTATTGGAAGAACTAGTTTAGCCTAGGAAAAACTAGTTATTCCTATACGCAATAGGATAAACTGGTGAAGCCTTGTTCAAACTAGTTCGTTCTAAGCCCAATAGGATAAACTAGTTTGGCTGCAATCCTTTTTGCGTCCCACTGCTGGGCACGGGTCTCTCCCACTTATTGGGTAAGCCTGGAGCTTACTCCACCACGCTGCTCCAATGCGGGTTGGTGAAGATGCGGGTTAGTGGCCAACCCGCTGTCGGATGTTTTCAAACCGCCCATAAGGCCTCCGACAAGGTTTAAGGACTGTTATCTATCGACAACAACCGGGACCGACGGCTTAGCGTGCCCTCCGAAGCACGGAAACGCGCATGAAATTTTTGTCACTAGCGGTCACCCATCTCACACCCGACCGCGCCCGTTGGCTTTGCTACGTAGATCGCTTGCGTTCTACGCTCGCCGCCGGGCCATGCGCGCTTCTACTAGTTAGTTTAAAACTAGTTTAGACTAGGTCATAATATTTTATCCTGATTTTAATACGCACACTCCAGTATAAACTAGTACAGCCCAGTCTACACTAATTTGGGCCAATTTCACCATCGTCTCATAGATCTTATTTCCAGAATTAATTATTAATTTACCATTAATTACTTGCGAGTAGATATGAGCGCCGATGGGTGGGAGGTCGGCGGCGGCGCGCCGACTTTTTGGAGTCGGCGGCGGCGGCGTCGTCGGCGGCGTGACCTCCAAAGGATTTTTAGATGTTGGCAGATAAAAAATAAAAAAAAACACGTTGTTTATCGATAAAAATATTAACATTTATTAAAACTTAAAAATAATGCCCGAATGGTTGGGATCCACAATCACCGACTTTGCTGGCAGGGCCGCTTACAACCTCTCCTTGGCATATGGGTTGACGCAGGTGGTACACACTTTCACCAGAGTACCAGATATTGAGACCCATACTGCCTCTCTGCTGGACCTTCTGCTGACCACCCATCCATCTAACTACCGGGTGACGTTTGGGGCCCCACTTGGGACTTCTGACCATTGCCTGGTAGATTCTGCCGTACCATTGCCGCCCCCAGAAGGTTCTCGACCCAATGGGAAGCGTCAAATCTGGCATTACGGGTCAGCGGACTGGGATGGACTCAGGGATTCTGATAATTCCTGGCTTCCTACCCGTGGAGGCAGCTGTGCTTCACCTCGGGTGATCATAGCACGTGTGCGGAATCGATAGCCGATGTGATACGATAGGGCATGATTGGTTTTATTCCCAACTCTGCAGTATCCATTGGCGGGCAAAACAAGCCCTGGTTTAATGGTTCTTGCGCTAAGGCTTCTAGCCTTAAGCAAGAAGCTTTTAAAATCCTGGGCTGATGCGCACACGCGCAAGGACCCCGAATCGTCTAAGCTTCGGAAAAAATTCAACGCTGCCTCCCGTTCGGCAAAGAAGCAAATAGCCAAGGCGAAGTTTAGGCACATCGGCAGAATTGGCCAGCGTCTATCAAGCTACCTTTGCGGGAGTCTAGCTTTTTGGTCGCTTGCCAAGCCTGTCGAAGGTAACTTCTGTCGGTCGTCTCTACCATCTTTACGCAAATCGGACGATACTCTGGCACACACGGCAAAAGGGAAAGCCGATCTCCTGGGTACCCTGTTTGCCTCAAACTCGACTCTGGACGACGGAGGTGCCACACCGCCGACCATGAAGCAGTGTGAGAGCTCGATGAAAGACGTGCGATTCACTCAAAAGGCCGTCAGACGAGCTCTGCTAGCCCTCGATGTCAAGAAGTCGAGCGGGTTGGATGATATCCCCGCGATCGTATTAAAGACGTGCGCTCCCGAGTTGGCTCCCGTCTTAACGCGCTTCTTCTCGCTTTCCTACACCACTAGTAAAGTACCGTCTTCGTGGAAGGTAGCCTTAGTACACCCAATCCCGAAAAAGGACCCGTCTAACTACAAGCCCATTGCGATAACCTCCCTGCTCTCTAAGATGATGGAGCGTGTTATAAATACGCAGCTCCTTAGGTACCTCGAGAAGCACCGGTTGATTAGCGATCGTCAGTATGGCTTTCGCCAGGGCCGGTCGGCCGGTGATCTCTTGGTATACCTCACACACCGCTGGGCTGAAGCCGTCGAGGGCAACGGGGAGGCTCTGGCAGTCAGCTTGGATATCGCAAAGGCCTTTGACCGGGTCTGGCACAGGGCCCTTCTCGCGAAGCTTCCATCTTACGGTCTTCCCCTGAGGCTATGCAACTGGATGGCAAACTTTCTGTCTGAGCGGCAGATTAAGGTCGTTGTTGACGGATGCTTCTCAGATATGAAGCCCATTAATGCCGGTGTTCCCCAAGGCTCAGTGCTGTCTCCTACAATATTCATTCTGCATATCAATGACATGCTGCAACAATCACGCAGTATACATTGCTATGCAGATGATAGTACGGTGGGCGCACCTGTCGAGCCAATGCCTCTAGGTCACAAGTGGAGGAAAGTAGAATCAAACTTGTGTCTGAAGTCGAGAACTCTCTGGAGCGGGTCTCGGAATGGGGTCGACTTAACCTTGTCGAGTTTAACCTCACGAAGACACAAGTTTGCGCGTTTACCGGTTAAAAAAATCCAGATCAAAGTTCCAGGTTACCGCGCTCACCTTCGGTGAAAGTGTCGGTATTTTGGGAGTTGACATTACGACTATTACGAGTAAAGTGCAGTACCGGAGTCATTTCGAGCACAAAGCCAAATTGGCGTCCAAAAAGCTTGGTGTCCTCAATAGTGCGAGGCAGTACTTCATTGCGGGACAACTCCTGACGCTGTGCAAAGCCCAGGTCAGACCCCATATGGAGTACTGCTCTCATCTCTGGGCAGGAGCACCAAAATACCAGCTACACCCATTTGACTCCGTTGAAAAGCGCGCAGTCCGAATCGTCAACGACCCAAGATTGACTGACAGGCTAGAACCGCTCAGCTTGCGAAGAGACATAGGCTCGCTCTGCGTGTTCTACCGACTTTACTATGGTGAGTGCTCCGAGGAACTTTTCAAAGTAATGCCTACATCACCATTCCATGATTATACCACCAGACGAAGGTTAAAGTTCCACAGGCACCATCTGGACTAGTGGCGGTCCTCCACAGTCCGCTTTGCACGCTCCTTCTTACCACGGACGTGTAGGTTATGGGACAACCTTCCAGCTGAGGCATTCCCAGTGGACTATAACTTGGGATTCTTCAAGAAAGCTGTAAAAAAAGCTCTCCTCCAAAAGCCGGCAATGCTCGGGTGGCTCCCCTGGGGTGCCCGTGTCCATAGGCGACGGTGATCGCTTAACACCACGCGGCCCGTCTGCCTTTTATATCTGCCTGCCTCTTATAGTGACCGATTCAACTATCTCTCTCGCTCACTCGGCGCGCCGTTTCCTTTTCGCGGCGGCGGCGGCGCGGCGAAATCTGCGGCGGCGGCGGCGCGCCGGCGCGGCGCTCATATCTACTTGCGAGTAACCCTTTTTTACGTTTCACCAACATAATATACAGGTAGCCGATGTAAACAAAGACTCTGATTAATAACCTTTAAGGACTGCAGTTATGAAACAATTAGAATTAATAGTATATAATCAATAACTGAGCTGTAATTATTACTTCTTTCAAGAAAAAATCTAGTTATTTGTTATAATTTGATTGTATGTGTTACCAGTTATCTTTAGCATTTACGAAAAAGTCTTATCGTTTTAATAAAAATAATATTTTTTCCAATTACGATGTATTTTATTCAGTTTGTCTAGTAACTTCAGTTTTCTAGGTATTCTTTAATGTTTAGACTAGGCCATACCAGTTTATCCTGGAGTGCGTTATTTATATCAGGATCAACTAGTTTGGCCTAGCCTATACTGGTTTACCCTATTGGTCATAGAAAAAATTAGTTTGGACTAGGCTTAGCCAGTTAATCCTATCGTGTATAGCAAGAACTAGTTTAGCCTAGGAAAAACTAGTTTATCTTTATTTATTTATATATATTATTTATTTATTTATATATTATATTGTATATAAAATCGGAGCCTAATTCATTACATTCCTTGCTCCAAGCATGAAATTTGAATGAAATTTCAGTCATCATTTCCTCCCTAAATAAACCAGATAATAGAGTGCCTTTGAGTTTTTATAAATATATGCATGTCCTGAATTCGATAAATTACAAAAAATGCGGAATATCTAAAAAAAAATTGATTCTTCAAAACGGTGTTTTTTGCACGAAACGGTGGAATGACCCTAGCACGTGTTTTGTTTTGATCCATACATACATTCAGTCAGAAAAGTATCGGGAATAGATGATTTCTTTATGGTTCCAAATTCAAAATTTTTTTTTTTTGTTGTTAGACGTTTAGTTAGGAGTTTGAGATGCATCTGTTATTTATATTAAATACAGTGTGTATTGAGAATTTCATAACGGATAAAAACATCGAACAAAGAGTTTGTTATTAAATTTTGCATCGCCTATTGAATTTCGTGTTCGGAAACTGAACGGTCACTGAAAATGTTACAGAAGGCTTACGGTGAATCGTCTTTATCAAAAAAACACGTGCTTATGAGTGGTAAAAAGCGATCGAGATGTGATGGAAGATTTGCCTCGCTCTGGTAGGCAATCAACGTCTGCAACTGAAGTTAACATCGCAAAAGTGTAGGAAATAGTGACTGAAAATCCTCATTCAACTTTGAGAGAGATAGCCGCCGAACTTTCTGTGTCTCACGAGTCGATCCGTACCATTTTAACTAACCATTTGGGTATGAAACATGTTACCGCTCGGCTAGTACAAAGTCCCAAAAGACCTGAATTTTCTCCAAAAACTCAATCGCATGAGAGTCGCTGAGACATGCTAATGCTATGGACATGAACGAGTTAATTCCGACCCAACATTCATGAAACGCATTGTTACTGGTGACGAGACGTGGGTTTACGAGTTTGACATGCAAACTAGTCAACAAGCTTCGGAGTGGCGCCTTCCAAACTAGCAACACTCTGTGATGGAGGATATTTTTTAGTTTTTCACTTATTTGTGGTATATTTCAACCTTTCGAATAATTATCTATAAGCTCTGTCAAGAAAGTACCGGTAAAAGATCAATAATACACAAAATGTTTGTTATTCATCAGGAAATTATTGAATTGAATAGGTTAAATACTTATAATGATTCTATTTTTGTGATTTTTCTTTGGGTTGGTACAGCTCTATAAAAATATTTCTTTATTGCTCATTGACATTTCGAAGACCCTTAATGAATCGTAGAAAACCGCGAACACACGGATATCGCGCCAAGTTGTGGACCATCATGCCAAAACAGATCAAGATAGGCTCAATATAAACTCCCGTTCCACACGATGGCCATAATTATGGGCCACAATGCCCACAATCTTCGCCACAATGTTGGCCAACGTGTGGAGCGGACAAAAAGGGAATCTAAACTTAGGTAAAGTTTTGAATTCAGTGTATTGTATAGAAATGGGCCAAGGTAACAAAAGAAGTGACGAGAAAGGAACTGAGTGGGGGCTACGTCTCCTTTTCGACGTTTGTTCTTTAATAAGTGTGGCTCTTAAGTTAGTTGAGAGTGCTGTCTGACTCTGTCTGAGTACTGTATAGAGAACAACATCCAACGTTAAGCACGTCCCATTTCCTATACAAATCAACGGCAGGGTAGCAGGTTCCGCTCCAAGTTTGAGAATGCTACGTTGCGCTCTTTCTACCTCGATCATGTGTGACTTAGCCACACCTCCCCATGACGTTATTTAGTATGCACGTATGTTATGAGAGAATAACAAAAGGCAAAATAAACCATTGTTATTATTCGACGATCTGCTATGTGTCTAAAATTCCTAAATATATAAATTAACTTTGGCAACCTTAGAAACCAGTATTTCTAAGTGCAGCCTGAAACTTAGGGTCTGGTCGATAATAACTTGGGTATTTGATAATATCCACACGTTGCAGAGTAGGACATGGACAATTTGATGATGTGTAAGAGCTACTAGTGCAACATGTATGGGCCGTTAAGGTTAGTGAAGAGGAAGGGAGAAAGATTTTCTTTGTGGCATAAGTTATATATGTATGTATATGTGGTTTTATCTACATTAAAAGTTAGGAGATTAATTTGTAACCATTGATTAACTTTATTTAGGCCTATTTGAGCAACTGAACACTTCTTCCCAACTCCTCCCACTAAAATATAGAGCGGTATCAATAGCAAAGCAAATACTCTACTTACCATTAGGGAGATGTAACAGGCATAAATTATTAATATACAGTAAAAACAGGGTTGGGCCGACTATACTTCCCTGAGGAATACCGTACTCAATATTTAGCTCATCACTTAGCATATTATTGATCCTTACGCGTTGCTTTCTAGACGTCAAATAGTCCTTAATAAGATTAAGGGGTAAACCTCTTACTCCTATGGCCTCTAGCTTTTTTAGAAGGCGTGGGAGAGACTGTCAAAAGCCTTGGCGAGGTCCAGAAATACTGTCAAGCATTTAGTTCTACTGTCCAGCCTTCTAACTAAAGAATCAACTACACTGCACCGCGTCATTTGTTGATTTATTTTGACGAAAACCATTTTGCGCAGGAGAAAGGAGATTATTGGTCTCTAGAAAGTGCACAAGGCGTTGATTCATTATGCGCTCTAATATCTTTGACAGTGTAGGCAACATAGAAATAGGTCTATAATTGTTGACACAGTCTCGTTCCCCACTCTTGTGGATAGGTTTGATAAGGGCAATTTGAAAGACGAAGAAAATACTCCTGTTGAAATGGCTAAGTTACATATTTTATGTGTGTGATTGAAGGAATAAGATGAGAGAATTTGCGTGAAAGGCTAACAATAGACAGACAGATTGAAAAAATTTCAAAACTTATATTTTTAGCTTCTGTTACTTATAAAAAGAGCCCTAGAAGTATTTTTATGTAATGTACAGAATTGACCCTGCTTACAGTTTAAAAAAAAACTCATAATAAAAAAAAACTCTACTAGGAAAAAGAAAAGGTGTCAAGGGACACCGGGATGGAACGAAGTTGTATTTTTTTACTTTCTTGTTTCTTTAATTTCTGCGCTTCATAATGTTTTTTTCTTCTTTCTGCATTAGTTTTAGGTTTGGGTGTTAACAAAGCTAAGCAATGTCGAGAGCGGTCTAAAGTAGGATGGGTGGCCAATAGTGGCCACTAAGCAACATCAAGTGCGGTCAAAAGTAGGATCGGTCGCAATAAATCTGAGCAATGTCGAGTGAGGTCATAAGTAGGATGGGTGGCCATTAAGCAACATCTAGAGCGGTTATAAAAAGGATGGATGTCAACAAAGTTAAGCAATGTCAAGTGCGGTCAAAAGTAGGATGAGTGGCCAATAGTGGCTATTCAGCAAAATCTAGTGCGTTCATAAGGATGGGTGTCAACAAAGCTAAGCAATGTCGAGTGTGATCAAAAGTAGGATGGGTGTCCAATAGTGCCCACTAAGCAACATCAAGTGCGGTCAAAAGTAGGATCGGTGGCAATAAATCTAAGCAATGTCGAGTGCGGTCATAAGTAGGATGGGTGGCAATTCACCAACATCTAGTGCGGTCAAATGTAGGAATGGTGGCAATAATGCTCAGCAATGTCGAGTGCAGTCAAAAGTAGGATGGGTGGCCACTAAGCAACATCCAGTGCGGTCATAAGAAGGATGGGAGTCAACAAAGTTAAGCAATGTCGAGTGCGGTTGCTATAGTTGTAACAACTACCTATAGCAAAAAGTGTCGTTACAACTTTTCGTCTTAATTTTTTCCGTCTAGCCCCCTTTCGCAACGCGCGATAAGGAACTTCGTTCCAATAAACTCATCAATAAAATTTCTACCTACATACCAACTATTCATGTATCACATTTTGGCAAATAAATCATTTCATTTCTGTTTCGCCGGGAATCGAACCCGGGACCCCTCGATTGACAGTCCGGCATGGTAACCATTGCGCCACGCGGGTCGTCAAGTTTACATTTGTAAATATTTTTTAGGAACAGAAAAGGGTGATTTCACATAGCTTTTTTTTATTTTAGACAACGCCACGAGCAACACCTAATATACAATAAAATAAAATGTATTTCTTGAAGTAAATAATTAAGTAGACGGTGAGTGCTAGTTGTGTGTGTACCTATATTGATGACGTGAAATGTATGCGTAAAGATTGCTTTGCTCAAATAAAACACTCGCAAGTAGGTAGACCTCGGCAGCAATGCAAATGATGATCTATTAAAATTTACATTCTGCCCGCTGACGCGCACGCTCGTCACGCCGTCATCGCGTCACGCGCGACCGGTTTCTCTTACCGATTTGGAAGTATGTATATTTCCATTGTCATCGATTAAGTAATTGCATATTCGGCTGAATGTTCTAAAAACCTAAATACCTTTACATAATGTATGTATTTTTTCTTCGAAAAGCTAATAACTAGAGGGATCAATTGAAACATTTTGTAATCGAATCCATTGAAATTGCAAGAAATAGTGGTTGAAAAGGAACGTATTTATTTATTACTTTTATAAGGTATATGTTCACAGTTAAATGTCATTAAAATAATGTTATTAAGTACTTTTATAATATTTGAGCGTCAAAGCATCCATTATGTATACCTACTTACGATAAAATAATTATATACATTCACGGACGAGTAAAAAAAGTAATTCTGCTATTACAACATGATTACAACCGATGAAACTCGTTCAACAAGATAAGTTTAAACAACTTGTTCCAAATTATTCCACGGTCAGACAGATATGCGGATTTCAGCTGAGAGATAAATAATATAATCAGCGAAGTATCTGCAGATGCAGAATCGTAACAGAGCGGCGGAGACAGACTTACTGAGTGAATGATGTTGCATCATAGCTGATAAAGGAAGCTAATTCGGAGCTCTTTATCAATTTTATTAATAGACCTAAAATTGGATCTGATGTAACAGGTGGCAATTTTATGAATGGTAGCCACGGGTAGGTAGGTAGGTAGGTACTATATTGGGTTGTAAAATTACTCATTGTTGTATGAGCAAACTTTGTTTCAAACCTGTTCTTTGTTCCGGCTTGGACCAGAGTACCGCAGCGAGCGAACCTTGGCGACATCGACTCCTCTGCAGCCAGGGGAGCTGGGCGGAGGACTGCGAAGCCAATCAAGAAACAGCATAAGAATTTCGAAGAAGGCTGTAAAAAGGAGTTTTACGGTGATTACGTTTTCATTTGCTTTACATTAAATTATCGGGGGCCTTCGCAAACTACTCAGAATTTGTGAGTAGTATGCGGAAAAGAATGGACTGAATGAGCTATGACGCCAAAAAGAGCGAAATCCTTGTTTTCAGGGGAAAAAACAAACCTACCAACTTTCAGCCCAAGTAAAGCATATATAAGTATAAGCTATACGCAGCGGACTGTCAGAGCTCGTCGTGTGCAATACAACAATGTGCTGAGTGCGGTACTGGAGAAGCCTCGTTATTGTAGTGCCTCTGCCATGTTTGCGGAGGCTCGTGTGGATGACTTCCACGCGATCATCTCTATGAGGATAGATGCGACACGGGTACTGGCACTGGCACCCGTACTGTTGGAATTATATATCATAACAGTGTATTTTGCATGGGACCAAAAATATACAATAACCTTCCGGAATTCCTCAAAATAAAAGCGGGCAACGAGTTTAAAAAGGAACTTAAAAAGTATTTACTAGAAAAGGCATATTACTCGGTCATTGAGTTTTAAAATGATAAAGCGGCATAAAGGAATTCCACCACCCGGTCCCCCCCCCCCCAAAGACCGGGACCATTTTCATGGCCCGCGATAGATACACACGGCAGGGGAAGTCCCGAAACGTGCGCCCAGGGCCCTTACGGGGCTCGAGAAGAATTCCCGGATCGGGTCACTTACGCGCAGTGCAAAGCGTGGCACTGAAAAGGATAGCCAACGCGCCCCGATACGTGAGAAATTCAACCACCCAGAGGGACCTCCGGGTCGAACCGCTGGACGAGTTCATCAGCTGCCTCGCCCAAAGGATGTATGCGCGCACGGACGCGTCGCTCCTCGCGCATCTGCTCGAGCTGGCGCCTCTGCACGTGCGCCGCCCGACCACCGAGCTTTCCCGCGCGACCTGCTCGGGAGGACTCTTCAGCCAGCAGCCCAAGGACTGAAAACGCCAGGACTGTCCGGGGAAAGATGAATGAATATTTGGCAGATTTAACGTCGAATATCCACTCAAATTAAGTTCTTGTACGTCTTACTGGCAAATTGCGTCTTGATGACGTTGTACTTCTTAGAACAATCTGTGCATTAAATTCTTGATACAAGTTATTACGCCTCAAAGAGCAAACGATCATACTTATCATTCAAATGCAAATAAATGAGTTAAAACCATTATGTGACTCTTTTATTTTACCTTTCCACTTCTTATTAGCTGTTTTTAAGGTTTTTGAAATACCCACTGTTAAGTACTTAGTACCTGGACGACCGAGCGTTGCTCGGATAAAAACAATTTATTTTCTTGGTTTAATTTTAAACGAAACACTGATTTGCTTAGTGTTACTTAACAACGCCATCTGAAATAGCTCCTAATAAAAATAGTTATTTTCATATAAATAAAAAATACACAATATGGTTTTGATTGAGGTTTGAACCCGGGTCTCTAGTTTTGCAGTCAACTCTCGCAACCATTCGACCACGAAAGCTTTAATCCAATGGACGAAATTTTCATAGAGCTCTTTCAAACTGACATTGTTATTTCTTTGAACGTCGGATTGGCGTATGGTAATAGGGGAGCCCAAGAGAGGATTTACGGATTTACTCGAGCGCGTCAGATTAAGATATGGGGTACACCTTGCATCCTGTTCAGTGCTGCCACGATTAAAAAAGACCTTCTATGTAGGTACAGTTTTTTTTCTTACATCTGGATGTCAAAATGGTCAGATTAGAAAACCCCGTTACCGTTGAGCCATGAATTTTAAATAATAAAAATTCGAACTCTTCAAGAGTTTGCCAAAATTCCGTTTTTTTATTTCGCTGTTTTGTATACATTCATACTAAAATCTTCAGATTACTGAAATATGACTTACCATGCATTTAAGTTACTGAAATATGACTTAGCATGCATTTAATTTATTCTACTATTTTACCTGGAACTTTCGTATAAAATTTTTGAAAACCTATAGGAGCTCTCTCCACCGGTTAAACGCAAAACGTCATAAAGAATAATAATATTAAATAATATAATATTTTAATCTTACTACCACCCAACCTATAAAAAGCACAAGGTCCTGATGACGCTTGAGGAAATCCACAATGAGCCTTTGGGCTCCCCAGTTTGACAGCGTTTACGCCACAATATTATTAATACTCTCCAATAGATGTCAGGAAGAGTTGTATTTTTCAGTTTATATTTAAATTGATTTTCATTGAAAATATTTTTATACAGCTAAAAATTTCCATCAATAAAAATTTTGTGGATCGATTTATCATCCCCGAAACCAGGGTACTAAATTTCATCAAAATCTTTGGAGCCGTTTCCGAGATTCAAAAAATATATTTAGATACATACAAGAATTGCTCGTTTAAAGGTATTAGATAGATTTATAAATTAATTAAACAGCTACATTTTAGTACATTAGTTCTGAATTATCTTAAAATTATATTGATAATTAGTATTTCAGTAATAATTTATCGAATAGTAAATTTCAATACATTACTTTTGGTAGGAAATTAGCTAACAGTCAGTACACCCACACCGTAGTTATCTTCTTATTTAACAAGCGCATCAGATTACACCTTGCATCCTGTTAAGTACTGCCACGATTAAATTAAGATATGGGGTACACCTTGCATCCTGTTGAGTACTGCCACGATTAAAGAAGACCTTCTATATAGGTACTATATTTTTTTTATCTTATTACCGGATGTCAAAATGGTCAGATTAGAATACCCGGTTACCGTTGAACCATGAATTTTAAAATCATCAGATTACTGAAACATGACACCATGCATTTAATTTATTCTATTATTTTACTTGTACCTTTCGTATAAAATTTTTGAAAACCTATAGGCGCTCTCTCCACCGGTTTAACGCAAATCGTCATAAAATATAATCTTTTAATCTTCCTACCACCGAACCTATAAAATGCACAAGGTCCTGATGACGCTTGAGGAAATCCACAATAATCCTCGTGGGCTCCCCCGTTTGACAGCGTTTACGCCACAATATTATTAATACTCTCCAATAGATGTCAGGAAGAGTCGTATTTTTCAGTTTATATTTAAATTGATTATAACTGAAAATATTTTTATAAAATTAAAAATTTCTAATAAAAATTTGGTGGATCGATTTTTCACCCCCGAAACCAGGGTACT
This sequence comes from Pyrgus malvae, assembly GCA_911387765.1. Taxonomy (NCBI): domain Eukaryota; kingdom Metazoa; phylum Arthropoda; class Insecta; order Lepidoptera; family Hesperiidae; genus Pyrgus; species Pyrgus malvae. The sequence goes on along the minus strand of OU426960.1, from coordinate 241,863 downwards.
AAATTTCATCAAAATCTTTGGAGCCGGTTCCGAGAATCAGAAAATATATTTAGATATATACAAGAATTGCTCGTTTAAAGGTATTAGATTAGATAAGATATTAGATTAAATAGATTGCGGATACCTCGATGCAGTAATTAAAATGTTTTATGCTTTAGTTTCATAGTATTACTATGTGTCTCTTCTTAGGTACCTAATCAGTTTTTGAAGTTAAATGCAATCCTTATATCTGACAGAACTTTTTTTTTGCCTAATGTCTTTCTTTTTGTCTTTTATCGCACCTTTGGTAGAACAAGGGCACAATTGCAGTTTTTGCAATTTTACAGGAGAGTCATTTTAAGATATTGTTTGTACTTAATGTGGTCTAGCTATGTTAATAATGTTCTAAGGTTGTTCTGAAACTATATACTATATTCTTTTAGGTGTATAGTTTACAAATATTAAAAACTAGTAGTTTTTTAAATAATTATTTTTCGAAAGTAGGTGTATATTTGTGCCCTTGTTCCACCAACAAGAAAATTAATTAGTAAATATGACCATATCTTAAGACAAAGACAAAGACAAAGACATTTATTTGCACAAATATGGGTGTTTACAAAGTTGTTTATATATATTTAGTTCGCCATATTTACCTTCCATGAGGTATGCAAATATACAATGATAAAAATTTATAAGGAAAAAAACTAAACTATAATACAATTACGAAATGTACATTTACATCTATTTTAATATTATTTTTATTTGTCCCATATTGCGCCTTTTATAAATAAAAATAAAAAAATAAAAAATAAGCTTTAAGTTTGGATAATTTTGGAATGAAAATAACGTGTTTTTTGTATAAATGTTTTATTTTCTTAAACATCCGCAGTACTTTATCACAAAAATAGAGATCAAAACTCACTTTTTTCCTAGCAATATCTTACCTGTTGTATTAACCATTGGAGTATTTTCCATTTCCAAATTGTTATTTTCTATTATTACAATTTCATTCTTCTTCTCTAAATCTAAAATAGTTTTAAGCATAATATAATTTAAGTAATCAATAAGTAAAAAATTTGTAATGTGCGAATTTATCGCTGCTCCACGGTGATGGAAAATATCGTGATATTTCATTGATTACGATGTTCTCCATCGCCGTGCATGCCTGAGAGAAATTCATAATTTCTCGAAAAGCATGACGTCCACCAATCCGCACTTGGCCAGCGTGGTGGACTATGGCCTAAATCCCTCTCAAATTGTGTGAGAAGGAGACCTGTGCCCAGCAGTGGGACATAAAAAGGGTGAAAAAAAAAAATCAATAAGTAAAAGAAAGAATGATCTAAAATTTGATATATTTACCCATGGTGACAAGCGTTGGTTTATTCACTGGTTCCAATATTTCGTATTGAAACAATTTTGGATCCTGATTCTCCACATCTAAATGAATTTTAGTTATAGATTAATTAACTTAGCAAAAATAACAGGTTATACATTTGATTTTAAAACTAAAATAATATTTTTACCTAAATCAGCATTTGTTATAGGTGTATCCATTATGTCATTGTCTAAAATGTTGCTTTCCTTAATGGGATTCTGACTTTGGATATTTTTATCAATCCATGTTTCAACCATTTTTTTAACTGTAAAATCTTAAAATAAATTAATTTTAGTATATAAAAATATAGGTAATTAACTAATATAATAAGTCTATGAGATACTTACCCGTTGACGAATTTTCGTTTGAAATTTTCACAGTCTTATGGCACTCATCTCCTTCACAAAAAGTACTATCAGACTTGGCATCAGTTTCTTTAATCTGATAATTACTTTTAGCTACGCGATATCATCTTTATTTTCTGAAAATTAAAAGATATTTTTCAAATAAAAAACATTTTATAAATCAATTTACGTCACTCTTAAAGTAAAGAAATTATTAATTGGAAGCAGGCTCAAACTCAAATCACATTTTTTTTGTATTAGGTCACTATATTTGTAAACGTGCGAATAAAAAATTGAAAAGGTACATAATTGAATTTACCATAGTGATAATATTTCAGTTATTTGTATTAACAAACATGAAATCATAGTCTAATCCACACTAATAAGACTACACTTTGGAATGACAAAGAAGTAATTGTTATTAAGTCCATCCAGATTTGATAGCAATTGGAATAACAAAAACACATTTACTTTTAAGACCATGGAGTAAAACAAATCTTGGACAGACAAGGGCACAATTTTGAACGACTTTGTCCTCCCAATTTTAGAATCATAAACTAGGCATAAGTGTAACAAATATGGCCTTGTCGTTCCAGAAATCAAAAACATTAAAGGGCATATTTACCTACACGGCGTTAGCGCTCCAAGTGACGACTACCTCGGTCCCCGCCGATGGCACAACTGACCAATGAGACTTTGTCGCGCCAAGAGAGTAACAAAATGGCGCCAAAAAGACAACGCCACTATTTCCATTTGGCGGTTTTTTGAAGGAATTAAACGAATGTCTTTGTCCCTCCAGTTCAAAGGGCCTTTTTAAAGCATTTCTGCATATTTAAGTCATTTTGGCAATTTATGACAATTATTCCCTTGTTCTACCAAAGGTGCGATATATATTCAGGGTGGGATATTTTTGCGAGGAGCCGCCAATCCTGACGGCCTGCGTTTTTCTCACGCTAACCGACAACCCCCATTTGGCGAGCCAGTCAGGGAGCGCATTTAGTACACGCTGCATCTTTACGATCGCGTGTGACGAGTTTAAAGACGTTGTTACGTAGGCGGCGTCGACTGCATATAAAACTAGCAGCGCCTCCTCAGGCGCCGGGATGTCGTCGGTGTAGCAGGAATAGCAGGCCGGGGACAGACAGCTCCCTTGTGGGACACCAGCCTCTATATGACGTACGCTCGAAAGAGCCCCGTCTACCAACACCCTAAAGCTCCTATCTTGCAAGAAGCTGGAGATCACTCTGATGATGCGCCGGGGCGCTGATGACTGCAGTAGCTTGAACAGCAAGCCGTCGTGCCAAACACGGTCGAACGCCTTCTCCATGTCGAGGAACACTGCACTATCTATGAAAAAGTTATTGAAAATATCCGCCAATTTTCTCGGATCTGACTGTATAGTGTTTTTATAATTGAATGCGGTTATATAGGCTGGGCGGCGAGACTCTCGTTGGGTCTTGGTGGAGGACGAGCAGAACAGGAACATGGTCGGACCCCATGCTGTCTTGCAAGGACTCCAGGTGCGGTTGGCAATGGAGGCCACGGTGTACTGCGATATCCAGGACGTCGGGGCTATGCCGCCTGTTGTCCGGGAATATCGTCGGGGTGTCAGGGCCACTAACCGCGTACCCGTGTCTCTCAGCGTCATCGAAAAGCTTCCTACCGTTCCCGCAGGAGGACAGACTGTTCCAGCCGGGGTGTTTGCAGTTCCAGTTCCCAGCGGCTATCATGGCGAGGCCAGAGTCCAGCAAAGCATGGACATCACCCAACGATAAGGTGCCACCAGGGGGCCAGTACACTGCAAACAGCTGCACTCTGGTGTTATGGCAGCAGACCTCGACGCCCAGTGCGTACATGCTGCCCAGCTGCGGGACCGGAAGCGACTGGTAGACGACGTTCCTGCGAACAAGCACTACCAACCCGCGATAGATGGTGCCTGTGTCCGAAATTTCGTCCTTCTTATAGGTGTAATATCTCGGAATCTGAATGCGGTCCGACGGGGATAAGAGTGTCTCGCAGATCAAAGCCACGTCGACACCTTGCTCCCACAGGGGGAGCCGGAGGAGGGCGGCCTTGCTACGAAGGCCGCGGGCATTCCATAAAACTACCCTTAGCGGCTTAGGATCCATCAGGGTATGATGCGATCTTTGCTAAGCCGCCAAGGATAACTGGCAGTGCGTCGCGGCCCTCGTCAATAGCGACGAAGACGTCCCGCAGGATTCTAATGACGACCTTCTTGAGGTCGCTTTCTTCTGCAGCCGCCGGTGATGCCGTGGCTTGCAGTGATTTCTTAACCTTTTTTTTTGGTTTAGGGCCCTCGGGCGTCTCTTTCGGGGCTGCCTTTTGGGCCTTGGCGGCTGCAGGTGCGGGAGTAGCGGCTGAAGCCGGCTTCTTGGCCTTACCGCTCTTGTTTTTGTTTTGTGACCCAATTAGGCTCAAAATTGGTATATATACTACGAGTAACAATGAATCACTCAATTAGCACCTATCTGGATGAGTAAACTCACGCCCGCCAACCCCGTCATTCCGCGAACTTTTTGACAATCCCTCGTAACTATTTGGTTAAATCAGCCACTCAATTAAAAGCCTAGCCCGTTCATTAAACACCGGCATTCAAAGAAACGGCTAAATGAAAACCAGCCAAGTTATTGAATGTAACGTCCAACGACTTGGCTGAATGTCACTTAGCCGTTTTGTTACATGAAATATAGACTTTGCAATGTTTGGCTAGGATGCTAGGATACTTGACATAAGAAAAAGAAACTAATTATTATTTAAGATTCGATTTATTTAATAAGGCAAACAACTTTAATAAAAACTAAATTTGAATAAAAATCATTTAAAACTTTTCTTTATCACATCCATGTTATCACACTTTCTTTTTTCAATAATCACACTTTACATTTAAGAAACTCAAAAATATTGCTTGCTTTGCGATATTCTGACGCCATATTTGTTTTGGTGACTACCAGTGCCGCAGTGAAAAAAATATGAACTAAATTTAAATCACCTGCCTTATATTCCGTCAGCCATCTTCAAAAAACTAGATTACAATAAGCCAACTAGTTGAACGTTGAGTGATGCAAGTTCAATCAGCTAACGGTCTACATTGAATTGAATGCCGGCGTTTAATGAACGGGCTAGCCTTTTGAGTGGCTGATTTAACCAGATGGCTGCGACATATATATATATATATATGTCGTTCCTGGATTTATATATATATATATATATAAATCTAGGAATGATCCTGGATTTATATATATATATATATATATATATATAGAAGATAGAGTTACTCGTTTAAAGATATTAGATAATTACCTTCACGATTAAAAAAAACGGATAATTGCGAACCGTTGTCCTCCAACCCAGATTCCGCACAAGACTATATACTTATTTTATATTTTTTACTATAAAACGATGTTACTTGCAAAATGTTCTAGGCAACGGAAAATGCCCTATTAATTTTAATTCCTAAAAGTGTCAAATATGAATGTGTTATTTTACTTTGCTAATCAAGCCTAATTAGCCGTATCTTTTTAAAGGGTAATTTAGATGTACTTATCACAGGTTAAAGGAACTGTAGGGCTGTGTAACTCTATATCTTCACGCGTTCCGAAACTACGGGTCTTCTTAGATAGACAGACCAACAACGAAGTATTCTTATAAGGGTTCTATTTTCCCTTGTCAGTTAAGAACCGTAACAATGTGTCCGTGACATATTCAAGAAGGTGTTTTAGAGTTTTGCTTACTTTTCTATTCAGTCATTAATCATTATTATTGAATTGTACATAATTTTATTATTTCCAGGATACAGTATTCAATAATTCATACAAGGCCTTGAAATTTTTCATACTTACTAAAAATATTTGAATAGTAACCAGGAGTAAATCATCACACTAAGTTTCATCGAAATCGGCCCAGTTAACAATAGTTACATGTTCATGCTTTAAATTTTAAATTTAGAGATAGCCTAATAAAAGAGCAGAGTGTGGTCCTGGACGTCGTGTTGCGTGTTGCGAGACAGGGGCTTGTGATGACGGCAGAAGTGGCAGAACGGAGGTGGCTATCGTGTCATTAATATTCATGTGATCAATTTCAATACCTACGTAAGGAAAAATTCGAGTGTGCTAACAAATAAGAAAGCGAGAAGCAATAAACAATAAACAATAAACAATAAACAATAAAATGACACATGAGCTTAAAATAGATCACACTGTCTTGTGCACAAAAGTCAGGCAAATAATATAATAAGAAGACTTTAAATACTTTATTCTATAATTTTACATTACATTTCAAAGTTATTGTTAAGTACCTACTTATAATAACTCTGCAATACCATCTCCAGCTGGTACACTCACCAGTTCATCACTCAACGCTCTGGAACAATAAGATATACTGGATTAACAGGCGTGACACTTCACAACAAAATTCATACTATCATAATTTATAATTCACATATTAATATTATAAATTCTAAAATAACTCTGTCTGTCTGTCTGCTACTCTTTCACGCTTAAAACACTGAACCGATTTTGATGAAATTTGGTATAAACATAAAAAGGACGTTGAGAAAGGGCTTAGGGTACTTTTTGCCGCGGGAAAATATCTCATTCCCACGGGATGCAAATGAAATGAATGAAATGCGCCGTGTAGTGTTATAAATACACTACATGTTATTACTTACTTCATTCACGTCCATTATCGTATTTTATAACTTATATCCTTATGTTTTATTCTTATACTTTGCTTTTCCTTTATTATTTCTTTACAAAATTATTTACTTTCTGTGTTTTTTTTTTCAATTATGGCATCGCATACTCTATGCATACTGCCAGCGTCAAGTATAATTTTTGCATCATTTTTTTGCCAGTTTCAATGAAACTGGACGAAGTATGTAATAACAAAGTCAGTAAGTAAGTCGTCAGTAATCAGTCAGTCTAATCAGTCCAACATTCAAGTAAAGCGATGGCTACTTTACTAGAATGTGTCCGATGGAATTTTGGAGGCAAGCAGAAAAAACATATTTTAGCACTGTTATTCTATTTCACAAACACTCGTGCACTGTAATTAACCTATATCAAACAAAATGCCATCAACTTTATCTGATATAACTCAAAATACACCAAGAAAATGAAAATAAAACAAGAGCACAATATGTCTTTTTCGACTTCCCGCCAAAAACACACTTTCTGTGTTTGTTTATTTACATTTTGACGCAGCTATCAAAATTGTCATGTCTGTCTTTTATGTTTCTTATTTTTTTAATTCATTTTACGGCATTGTATAAAAATTCTTTTAGCCATTCAATATTAAATGAAAAGAAAAATTTAATGTTCTAATTCCATTCCATAGATTATTAAAGTATAGTATTGTCTTTGGCTTATTAATGTTTTTTATATTATAATTATTATAAATTGTTATTTTTAAATAATAAATGAATATAATGTTCTTCGAATATTCTATATACTTAAACAAATGAATTGCTGTTCGTCAGTCTCGCTAAAAATCAAGAACGGCTGGACTGATGTGGCTAATTTTGGTCTTGAAACATTAGTAGAAGTTCAGGGAAGGTTTAAACGGTGAGAAAATTTGGGAGCATTGCGAAATTAATAGTAAAATAACTTATTTAATTTTCCTATATATAAACTGTTAGTAACAGTAATTGTCAAACATTTGTTCTTCGCGCCATCGTCCAAAAGTTTGACATTAATAACAGTTCATCTGTCACTATTCGTTTTTACTTTTTTATTTGACAGTAACATAAAAACTCTTTGAGATGATAAAGAAACTAATCCTCTTACAAAACTTTTAAGGCAGGACAACGTCTGCGAGGTCCACTAGTACCTAATAAGTATAATACTATCACAAACTCTTGTACCCTACCATACCCTAGTAGTCTGGGTTGAAATATTGGCACGCATTTGACATGTGTGTATAAAATTTACCAGTAGGCATAGAAAAGAAAAGAAAAGAAAATATTTTATTTGCACAAATATGGGTAGCAAAAAATATTTAGATCGCCATATTTACCCTTTAGGGTGTACAAATTGTATTGTAAAAGTTACAAGTTCAAAATTAAATTTTAATTATAAACTAATTATTAACAATAAACACTAAAATACGCACGCACGCACTGAAATACATTAGACAAAAAATTCTACATTATTATCACTTTAGTTACTTAAATTAAATTTAACCCAATTTTGTGCTTTTTGTACAATTTTATTTTATTTTATTTGAACCGTACGTGGTTGACCGTCATCAGCTTTGGGCACCCACCATGATGGGTTTTTGTACGCTGAGAGGAAAAAAAGCTGGCGAAAACCTCCCAGGTTTTTATCCCACGAAATATCTTATTTATGTTATTTATTGCACGCCTCATAACGCGAAGCGTTTGAGGTAGTGTACTACCATTGTACTACTCTCAACTAGCTAGAAAATGTGCTTTTCTTGAACTTTGATTGCCTCTTATCTATGTATTTTGCACCAATTCTTTCATATGAGCACACCGATATGCAGATGAACTATTAATTTAACATTAGTAAACTAATAAATGAACATTTATTGTGTTTTATATAATTAAAAAAACTGATTGAAAAAAATCTTCTATGGACGTCCGTGTTTCTGTGCGAATGGAGCCCGTATGTGGCAGTGATAACGTCCGTAATACTGCACATATCGAATTTTTTCCCCATTCAGAATTGTTTCCCCTGATCTGGTATTGAAAATGGCAGTTTAATTTAGTATTGTTTAATTAATATTCCAAATTTTTTAATTTCTCTAACGCTTCGTTATACTTAGGAATAGAAGCCTTTAACTTTTAATCACTTTTAAAAAAAATCGACTGTTCTTCATAGTTTTAGTATATCTATTTATTAATCAATTTTATTTTAAAGGATGAGATTATGACGCGTGCACTTTTGGATTTTCCAAACAATTTTTTGGTTTATTATTTATTTAGTAATGTATTTTTTTTTATATTTATTATATATCGTTTAGAAACTCAGTGACCGAATAGTACGCTTTTTTAAGTAGATACATTTTAAGTTCTTTTTTAAATGCATTAATAGTTTTAGTTTTTTTTTAGGGAGTCTGGTAGATTATTGTATATTTTTGGTCCCATGCAAAATACACTATTATGATATAGTTTAGTTTTGGAAGGTATTGAGCACAGCTTATTGTTGTGTCTTTTAGAGTTTAAGGTATCATACTTAGTGATGTCGCATTTCACCATTACAGATATTTCATAGATATATATTATAGCGAAGGGTCATTATATTAAGATTTTGAAAGTATGGTTTACATGTATCCATCTGCCGTAGTGGACAGATTGACCGTATGCATTTCTTCTGCGCTTTAAAAACTGTATTTCCGTTGCATTACCCCAAAATATGAGTCCGTATCTTAAGGTTGCGCCAACATACGCATGATAGGCGCTTAATACCGCCGATATATTTACCACTTTTGATAATTTATAGAGAGCGAAAGAAAAATTACTCAGCTTTTTACATACGTGCTCAATATGTGTTTTCCCTCTATAGTTTATATTTATTGATTTTCCGTAAGATACTCGATTTTTAAAAGTCATTATATTTGTCTTATCGAGGTTAATTTTAAGATTGTTTTTATTTAGCCAATGTACTAATGATTCAATGGAATTGTTTATATTAGTTTCATAAGTATCAGGATTGTCATTTCTAAATATTACCGTGCTATCATCAGCAAAAAGAACCATGGGATGTTCTATAACTTTAGGGAAGTCATTTATATAAATTAAAAATAGCAAGGGACCAAGAATACTTCCTTGAGGTACTCTATTTTCGTTTTTTCATTAACTTTTGTTATTTCAGTTACGTGTTTTCTATTACTTAAATAAGACATTATCCAGTTTAAAGCATTATCTCTTATACCGTATTTCTCTAATTTATTTATCAGTAATGAGTGGTCTACAAAGTCAAACGCCCTAGTATCCATATACAGCGCTACAGTTTGTTTTTTAATTCCTCTCCCTTTAAGGACTCCCCCCGCGCGCCGCGGAGCAGTTAAGACGTATTCACTGTGCTCTCTCAATTTAAATTAAAAATAAGTGGTTTATTTCGCGAACTCGAAACTAAAAGTTACATACATGTGAAGCTTAAGTACTCACCTATAAGACAGTGAAAAAAAAAATTTGAAAAGTGGTAAAGTGTGCGAGTATAATCGTTTTACAATTTGAATAATATTATAGTGACCGTTGCTAGTTAAATGCAGTGATAGCGATCAAATAGCTGATGACTCACACGCATTCTTATTAACTTGTTACTAAGACGGCTATCGGTAACCTTTCCAAAGCAGTGCCGTAATTTAGCTGTGGTTGTGCATACTTCACTGGTGCAGTGCGCGCTATCTCGTACGGAAGACCCGTATAGCGCCGCAATTCTAGAGTTCGAATCTCCCCTCGAAAAACTTTTTACATTTTTTTTTCGGATTTGCTTCTCATTTGATTTTTATACAAAGACATCCTAAATAACAATAATACAATGTACTTTTTATAAAAAAATATTTTTTACGCAACCTTGAAATAAGCTCAATTTACAATAACGATGAGCGGTTCATACAAGTGTGCGGGATGTCGTAACCCGTTAGCAAAAAGAGAATATATGCAATGCTCAATCTGCAAATTGAGATACGATGCTGAGTGTGCAAATATTAATATTAAGACCTTTAATTCGGACCGAAAAAATTTGTGGAAATGCCCTGAATGTACTAGTAAAAGGCCGAAAAAAGGAAATGTGAACACTCCCGTACGTAATGCAGCGTTAGATGAAATGACAGGAAAAGCGTCAAGCCACGAAGAGGTCCTGGAGGATGTCATCAATGACGAAGAGAATATTACGCTACGCTCTAAATCAGCACGAACGAGAACACCCTCTGTGAGTGACCCCGGTAGCCCACATACCGATACGGAAAAAAACAAGTGCGAGCCTACAGGACTTAATAATACTATGATTGAAGACCTAAAAACATACATGAGGGAATTACTGTATGCGCAAACAGATAGTATTAAAGACGCTATTGCTAGTTTAACAAGCGAAATTGAAGCCCAAAACTCCCGAATCGAACAGCTGGAAGCAAGAGTAACTGCACTAGAGAGTAAGCCGGCAGAAGAACATCAGATTAATACCTCTGCAATTGAAAGCGCTATCAGGAAACTTCAAGCAGAAAATGCAGAGAGAGACCAGGCCCTCCTGTCAAATGACCTCGAGATAATCGGTTGCCCAGAGGTGGCTAACGAAAATTGCATTCACGTAGCAATGGCTATAGCAAAGAAGATTGGCGTGGACCTTGACGGAAAGGATATAGTGAGCGCGAACCGTGTGGGTCAGAGTCAGGAGCGACCAGTGAGAACAAGCGACGAGGATATGCGGCCGCGGCCCCTTGTCCTGCGCCTGGCACGCCGTTCGACGCGAGATGCCCTGCTTCAAGCTGCGCGCCTTCGACGCAACTTAAACACCGAAGGCCTCGAACTTCCTGAACCCACAAGGTCTCTATACATAAATGAGCGCCTCACCAGGCTTAACCGCATCTTATTTAAAAAAACGCGAACCATGGCACGGGAATTAAAATACAAATATGTTTGGACGCGCGATGGGAAAGTTTTCGCACGACAGGAAGATGGCACGACACGACATCGTATCACCACTGAAACTGACATACTAAGGGTTTTTGGAAAAACTGAAATTTGATCTTTTGTATTTCCATATTGATATACATTGTATTAACTGTGTTACCTCTTTTGTAATCCTCTGTGTGTATGTAAGGGTCATGACTTGCGAAAGATTATGCAACGAAGGTACTATTTGCTCGCAAATAAAGATTAAATCAAAACCTCACACATTTATACACATACACACACACACACTACATTGCAGAAATATAAATACGTTCCTTGTTCTATATGTACATTATTATCGATGACATAATGGCTACCTTAAATAAAAAATGTTTGAAACTGGGATTATTAAACGTTCGCTCTTTGAATACCGGAAAAGACGAATTTTTTGCAACTGTCTTAAAACACAAGCCAGACATAATTGCTATAAATGAGACTTGGTTGAAGTCGGGAGAGGAGGATCTCGCACCTGCAATACCTAACTATAGATTTTTACACAGAGCTAGACAAAACAAGAAAGGAGGGGGAGTAGGTTTTTACATCAGAGATGAAATTTCCGCAAAGGTAAAACATCACCCAATAGCCACGCTTGAACAGATGTGGCTGGAAGTGCAATTGCCGGGTTCCACGTTGGCTCTGGGAACTGCGTATAGACCAGAGATAGTAACTGTGCAAGAAGCGTTAGACTCACTTAGTGATTCTATAAACGTGATGGCAAGGTGCGATCTTACCTGTGTGCTAGGCGACCTCAATGTAGATATGACTAATACCGAAAACTCGAAAGCTAAAGAAATCATACAATTTTGCCATCATCATAGTTTGGAGCAGCTTGTTATGGAACCAACCAGAATTACAGAAAACTCTAGAACACTTCTAGATCTGGTAATGACCTCTAATAGCTCTAAATGCAAGAAAATTGAAGTCATACATAACCCGTGCCTAAGCGACCACGCATTGATTTTGGTAGAGTTTGATGTCAGTAAGCCAAAGTTTAAAAATCAGGTCAAGTTGCAAAGAATATTAAACAACATTAATTTTGACGCGTTATCGGACGACTTAAGATTGATTCCGTGGGACTCTATAAATACGCTTGAAAATGTTAATGAAATGGTGGAACTATTTAATGAATATTTCATTAAAGTTTTTGACACACATGCCCCGTTTCGTAGAATCACAATTCGAAATAACCCTAAACCATGGATCACGGATATGGTGAAATTTATAATGACTTTAAGGGACGCAGCACTGAAAAAAAGCACACAAAATTAAAAATGATAGCACCAAAGAATATTATAGAACTCTTAAGAACTTTGTAACTGCCACCACTAAACGAGAGCGGAAAAGTTATATAAATTACACCCTAAATAAAAACATGAAAAATCCATCTTTGCTATGGAAAAATATCAAAAATTCGACACAGCTTCGTAAGCTTCAAACTAATACAATCCCTGACAATTTAAATGACCCCGACGAAATAAATAATCACTTTTTGGACTTGCCACCTTGTAATAAAACTGACTTACGTAAAAAATTAGAAATAAGGAATTTTGAGAATGACTCCTTTGAATTAAAGACTACTACAGAATCTGAGGTTAGGAAAATTATTAATAATATTAATACGAAAGCAACAGGACATGATGAAATCAATGTAGATATGATTAAACTCACCCTGGACTTCACTCTCCCTATAATTACGAACATGGTTAATAAATCCATTGAAACAAGCACTTATCCATTGTGTTGGAAAAATGCAGTGATCAGGCCTATACCTAAAAAGAACCCTGTCACGGAATTAAAAGATCTACGCCCCATCGCAATTTTGCCCGTTCTGTCGAAGGTACTAGAGAAAGTGGTACTAGATCAGGTACTAAATTATGTCGAGATGAAAAAAATCATTCCCAAGTACCAATCAGGGTTTCGTAAAGGCCATGGTACGGAAACTGCTCTCCTTAACGTCACGGATGACTTAACTGAAGCCTCCGACATGGGACTTAGCAGTATATTGGTCTTACTCGACTACTCACGCGCATTCGATTGTCTTGACCCGGAATTGCTTCTAGCAAAGTTAAAGCGGTATGGTTTCTCTGAAAAAGCTTGTGACTGGTTTCAAGACTTTCTCACTAACAGACAACAAATGGTAGTCTTAGATAACAAAGATGGTACCAAAAAAAATCTTCTCTAGCACCTCTACAGCGTGGCGTTCCACAGGGGTCACTGTTGAGTCCAATCCTCTTTGCAATCTTTACCGCAGACTTGCCTGACGCTATAAAATATTGTAGATATCATTTATATGCTGACGATACTCAACTATATTACTCCTTTAAGAAAGAAAACATTAGAGAAGCTTTTGAAAAAATTAATGAAGATCTTCAGAACATATTTGATTGGTCACAAAGAAATTGTCTAGCACTCAATCCATCCAAGTCACAGTACATAGTTGTAGGAACAAAGTTGCAAATTAAAAATGTTATAGATTACCAAGACTCGATAAAAATAAATGATGTTGATTTGGAAAGGGTTCCTGCTGCAAAGAACCTTGGTCTAATCCTAGATGGAGAACAAAAGTTTATACAACATGTAAATAACAAAATTAAGTCGGCTTTTTTTAGGCTTAAAACTCTTTACGAACTCAGACCATATATCAAAGAAGAGCTACGGGTAATTCTATGCGAATCCTTAGTACTTTCACAGTTTAACTACTGCAGCTCTGTTTTTGGACTAAGACTGAATGCTAATACCGAAAAAGCTATACAAAGGGTACAAAATGCATGCGTTCGTTATTGTTTTAATGTTCCTAGAAGACAACATATTACGCCCTACTTAAACGAGAAGGGAATTCTTAATATGTGCGCTAGGAGAGAACTTCAATTTGCCTGCACCGTACATAGGGTCATATGGAACAAGAAACCGGAATATCTGTTTGAAAAACTTATTTGGGTCAAGGATATCTCTAACCGAAGCGTACGCTCAAATTCGCAAACCCTTTTAGTCAAGCCAAAACATAAAACAAGAAGATATCGAGCATGTTTCAGGTTTGCTGCAGCAAGCATTTGGAATGACCTACCACCACCTATGAGAAATAAAATGAGCACTAATGCCTTTAAAAACAAATTTAAACACGCACTTCTTACAAAGCAACGTGCTGCAGAAAACCTGAAACACTCTTACTGGAAGTTCTTGAATTTAAAGGGTTTTTTTTCTTCGGTTAGATAATCCCAGCATCACACTCCAGCATAAGCGGTAAGCCTACACACACACACACCCCCAAACACACACACACACACACACACACACACACACACTCGTGCCTTCAGTTGCGTAATTTTCCTTTTTTAAATTAATATCAATTAAATTTACTTTTTAATAGTTTCCTTTTTTATATATTTTTTTAAATTATATTTTGTAGAGTACCTAATTCCTGCAGCGGCAATCGGGGATTGGTCTGGTACCTCCCAAACGACGCCTAAGGGAGAGGGAAAGTCTGAAAAACAGCGCTGCATGAGTTCGCTCGTGCTAGCAGAAGCTGAGACTTTTCCTTTGCCCACAAAAATGTTTATTAGTATTTTTTACAATTACTTGTTTAAGGTATAATCTTTTAAATTTTGTATTTGTGCTTTAAATTTTATAGTGTATTAATGTTGTGTGGCAATAAACTATTATTATTATTATTTGATATATTTTATTTTCTCTCCTAAGAGGTTTTTGTTCTTTTGCACGGGCCTCAGCCAAGTGTAAAAGATTTTAAAAGGGTGAATGTGATAGGTATACTACTATATATATACATACATATTAAGTTAAGTTCAAAAATTTCCGAACAATCCTGCATGTGTTAAGAATGGCCGCTTTTTGAAGTGTATGTGATATGTGGGGATTAATATTTAATGTTTTTAAACTACTTATTAATATTTTCGGAATGACACCTGTAGTTGATAGTACTACTGGGACGATGTTTACTGTTTGGACTTGCCACTGTTTACTAATTTCTATAGCTAAGTCCCTATACTTTGTCATCTTTTCTGAAATCGTAGATTGAAGATTGTGTGTGTTTGGAACAGCTATATCAATAAGGTATGCTATGTTATTGTGTTTATCATGCAGTGTGATGTCGGGCCTATTAAAATGGACAGTTTTATCAGTTAAATTGGTTCTGTCCCAGTATAGTTTATATGACTTATTTTCTAAAACTATTTCCGGTTTGTATTTATAGTAGGGTACTTTGTTAGGTATAAATTTACAAGTATGTGCAAGGTGTTGATGAATAATGGATCCTACTTGATCGTGCCTGTGTTTGTAGTCATTTTGAACAAGCACTTTGCAGGCTCCAGTTATGTGCTGGATGGTTTCTGGCGATGATTTACATTGCCGGCACAGGTCACTTTTTTGCGGTGTTTCTTTTATTATATACTTCCGGTAATTAGCGGTGTTTATAACCTGATCTTGTATGGCTAACATAAAGGCTTCCGTTTCTGGAAACAGTTGGCCATACTTAAGCCAAGCGTTCGACTCAGTTTTATCGACATGTGGTTGGCATAAGTCAGCGTAGTGTCTTCCGTGGAGAGCTTTATTTGCCCATTCCTTTTGTTTTTCCTGGGAGCTAATAATATTTTCATTGTTTTGAGTGGCTCTATCTCTTAAATTAAGTGGGGTGAATTTTTTATCATTGTCTGAAGCGTACTTATGTAGAACCGATGTTTCAATTTTAGAGTGGAAGTAATTTCTAAGCGTGCTGATTTGTTTATTGTGTAGGTTTGTTAGGTCGATAAGTCCTCTTCCACCTTCTCGGCGTGGTAATGTAAGTCGCTGTATACATGATTTTGGGTGGTGTTTTCGATGTTTAGTGAGACTGATGTTAATGTTGCGTTGTAATTTTAATAGATCTGATTTTGACCACTTAATCACTCCAAATGAATATGTTAGCACTGGGATGGCAAAAGTATTTACTGCTTTTATTAGGTTGCGGGAATTAAGTTCTGTTGTAAGAATCTGACGGAGTCTATGTTTGAATTCCTTTGTAAGATTGTGTTTTGTATTTTTGTGATGAATTTGATTAGATTGTACGAAGCCTAAATATTTGTATCCCATTTCTTTCTCCAAAGACTCTATAGTCTCCCCAGATTGTAAGGTATAACTTGTATTTTGAGTCTGACCGCGAGTAACTGAATGAATTTTGCATTTGTCGATACCAAACTGCATGTGAATGTCTCTAGAGAAAGTTTCTACAATATCAGCTAAGCGAAAAAGCTCTTCTTTGCTAGAACCATACAGTTTGATATCGTCCATATACATCAAGTGCGATAGTGAACAGTCTTTTTTATGTAACTTGTACCCCATGTTGGAATTATTAAGTAAATCAGACAAAGGATTTAATGCTAGACAAAACCAGAGAGGACTCAAAGCATCTCCCTGAAAAATGCCTCTCCGTATATGGATCGGTTCAGTAGTTAATGTGGTGTTGTTAAAACTAATGTTTAGCTCTGTTTGCCAGTTTTCCATTGAGGTTTCAAGAAATTTTATAAGTTGTGGATGTATTTTGTATAGGTGTAATGTTTGTAATAGCCAACTGTGAGGAATTGAGTCAAAGGCCTTTCTATAATCTATATACATAGAATGGATGTTTCTCTTCCGCCTAAAGGCTTGAGTCATTACTATGGAGTCTATAGTTAATTGTTCTTTACAACCCTGACTATGTTTCTTACAGCCTTTTTGCTGTTCTGCAAGTACATTAAACTTATTAAGATGTGAATAAACTGACTCAGCAACACATGCTGTAATAATTTTATAAATTGTTTGCAAGCATGTGATTGGGCGATATTCAGCTGGGTTTTCAGAATCTGCTTTTTTAGGTAACATATACGTTTTCCCGTGTGTGATAAATGTTGGCATTGTGTCAGGTGTTTCGATAAATTTATTAATGAATTTATGGATATATGGGTGTATGCATGTGAGTTTTTTGTACCAATAATTATGTATCTGATCAGTTCCTGGAGCTTTCCAATTGTGTGTGCGGTTAATAATGTGTCTTACTGTATTGGCGTCTATTTGTTCGAAGGGCATTTCCAGAATATTATTGTTACTGCAATCTTTTAACCAGGAAGCATTTTTATTGTGTGTGACAGGATTCTCCCAGATACTTGACCAGTATTGTCGTAGTACATCCGGTGCAGGAATGCGTGTGGTAGATTGGTTTTGATTTTGGTTTGTTTTAAGTTTTCTATAAAAGTGTTTTTCGTTATGGCTAAATTGATAATTTTGTGTTTTTCTTTTTGTGCAGTTGAGGTATCGCCTGAGCCTATTGGCTGTCGTATTTAGTTGTTGTTTTAACGTATCCAAGTACAGATTTGGTGTATTATTTTCTTGTTCGAATTGTGCGTGTATTTTGAATTTCTTTTTAATTGTATCTACTGCTGCAAGTATTTTCCAGTTTCTATTTCCTTTAATGTATTGAGTTAATCGCGCTATAAGAGATCTCAAATCATTTACTTTATTTTCTAATCTAACTTGCCAACCTGGTTTTTTGGTGTGTCGTGTTTTGTTGTAGTTATTAAAATTGGTATTATTACAAGCTGCTGCCGTGTACGCTGATATATATATGAGTGAGTGTAGTGAGTTGAAATCTATATCTGGTGTTAGAAATTTAGGGATTATAAACTGATTAATATTCTGTACTATACATGCTAACTTATGTGATGTTTTTTGTTTTGGTATGTGTGGCCTACTAGTAGGGTCAGAGTTTTTAAACCGATTAAAGGCTTTCATAAACTGTTCTTCTATAAACATTTCATTAATATTGTTACTTTTTGTTGTATTGCCTGTTATCCACTGTCCATCTTGTTGCTCTTCGTCGGAATTATTTATACACAAATTTTCTGATATTGCTGTTACTGTGTCTGTTACTAAGTTATTTATTTCTTCTTGTATTGATATATTTACTGTTTCTTGAGTGTGGTTTGTTGTATGTATATGTGTAATATGTAGTTCTACTTCTTTTCTTATCTCTTGTATTTTTTCATTGGTGAGCATCTTATTGTGTACTATAGCCCTTCTTTGATCTGCTAAGCGTTGTTCAGTGATAAATGAAAGATTTGGGTAGTGTGCTATGAACTTATCATGCATTTTCTTCCTATACGCTGTCATATCCTGTTCTAAATGTGATGTTTCAAAGTAAAATCGTATAATTGACTCGTTAACTTCATCTGACCATCGCATTCTACTTGGCCCTATATGGTTTTGTGTTTGTTGTGTCTGGCTATTAAGTTGTGGATATTGGGATGAGCTGAATGTATTAGTTCTGGAGGTTAGTAGTGGGTACTCTATGGAAACTTCATGTCTAATATCATCTAAAGTATTTTGAGGGAGTAATTTATTACGCACTATCGCTCTACACTGGTCGCCTAGTCTTTGCCTTGATGCTTCCATTTCTGGAAACTTTTGACAAAATTCTTGATGTACGTAGTCGAGATAACCCCGTGTACGTTTCTCTAATCCTGTAGCTATGAGATATGAGCGCCATATTAATTTATTCATATCGTCCGTCCATTTTCGGCGCTTGATTTTCAATTTCGTTCCAGTAGTGGGCACAGAACAGTCGGCTGATGCCTTCTGTGCAACATCTACGGACCTAGATGATGGAGTGGTTAATCGCGAATCTAATCGTTCTTCATAAAATCGCGGTGATGAGGCGACGGATTCAAAAAGGCTATGTGTAGAAGTATAAGATGATGGAGATGATACGATGTGTGAAGGTGATTTGTTGACTGTAACAGTACTTGACTGGGCAGTCAAATGCGAGGCGGTGCCCACCCCAGAATACGCAGGGCTGCCCGAGCTGGAAGGCCCGGGGCGGGATTCTCCCTTCCGGGTACCCGCCTGGGGTATAATTCTAGTTCTTAGGCGCATCGCATTTTTGTGTTTGGGACCGTTAGTTTAGGAGGGTAGACAAAGATGTTATAGTCATTAAAATTTTCATTCCTCCTGCATAGGTTATGCAGGGTATTGCCTAGATGTTTTGGCTTATTATAATAAGTTCATGCCTCCCTTAAGCCCCCCCACCACGACAAGGTGGCCCCCCGGGGGGTTATTATTATTATTATTATTAATTATCTAAACTCATCATTACCTTTTGTAAAAAATTATACACAGCTAAATTAATGAATTTATTCCTACGAAAACCTACTTGCACTTCCGCTAAGAATGAAAACTTTTCAAAATAACTATATAGATTATAAATTGTTGTAAAGGACTTTCTCAAATATTTTAGAAAAGATTGGTATGAGTGCTATAGGTCTATAACAGGTTATATCCTCTTTGTCTTGTTTTTTTGAAAATAGGCTTAATGACAGTTAGTTTTAATGTATCTGGAAATGTACCAGTTTCTATACTTAAATTAACAGTAAAGGCTAAAACAGGCGCTATTATATTATTTTTGTTCATATCCCATATTCCCATCATATCCTGTACTATTTGTGTTTTTTAAGCCGTTGATTACTTATATTATTTCTTCGCTCGAGGTAGGCCGTAAGAAGATAGAATTAGGATGGCAAGAATTGATGTTATACCTATTAGTATGTACATTATTAGAACTATTTTCTTCAATTTGATTTAAAAAATAATTGTTAAATTCATTAGCAATTTTTTTAGGGTCAGTTTAATGTGGTTCCCTAATTTTATTTTATTTATTCCTTGCTTAGGGATATTACAAATATTGTTATTGATGATTTTCCATGTAGCCTTTGTTTTATTTTCTGCATTTTTTATGAAATAGTCATTTTGAGATTTTTGAGTTAGCTTAATTATTGTCTTTAATTTTTTTGAGTACGATTTAAACTTATTTTTTGTTAATTTACTACGGGAGATCCTTTATTTCCATAATAAACTTCTCTTAATTTTAGAGCACTTTTTGATACCTTTAGAGAGCCATCGAGGGCTTTTTTTAATAAATAATTTTACTTTTAAAATAGGAAAACATAAATTATAAAATAATTCAAATAGTTCGTGGAATATATTAAAAGCATCATTGATGTTACTGCACGTATATACATCATGAAATGTTAAACTTTGTATGCAGTCTACAAATTTATTTACATTGACAGTGCTAAAATCACGCGTATAAGTATACCAGTGTGTTATGAGATAACTTTTTTTTACCGGGCATAGTAGTGGCGAAGAGAAGCTGCAAGATGGTCAAATGTTACATAATACAGACCACCCAATCATGGGCAACGTGGGCATCCATCCATCACACACCTCAACATGATAATTTACTTGAGTCCATAAAATGTACGCTTATGATAAATAAAATATCAATATTTTTTACAATATAAATAAATATATATTCTCCACCAACCCGCATTGGAGCAGCGTGGTGGAGTAAGCTCCAGGCCTCCCCAATAATGGGGAGAGACCCGTGCCCAGCAGTGGGACGCAAAAAGGGTTGTAGCCAAATAAATATAAGAGAATAAATAATTCATCAACAAATAATAAAGGCATACATGTATAATTTAATACGCGATTATTGAGAATATTGGACAAATAGATGTATTACTATAACGTTAGTATAAAAGAAGAGCAGAATATTATGATTCTGCTGGCAATTTTTCGGTACGAGTGCTAAGGCGTTATTATTCCCGAATTCGGTGTGAAAGTATTGTGAGAGTTTAACTATAATGTGTATGTGTAAATATAAATAAATAACGATTCACACTCATAGCCCCACAGTAGGGTACATATACCCTGTGTCGTGGGTACTATGGACACACACAAAGACACAAACACCCAAACCGAGAACAGAAATTTAAACTCGTTTAACATCATTCCAATTTCTGTTTCGGGAATCGAACCCGGGACCCTTCGATTGGCAGTCCGGCGTTGTAACCATTACGCCACACAGGTCGTCAATGTAAAATATATGTAAAATAAGTCATCCCTCGCAAAGTGTTTAGTGCCATCCAACCTACTTCTGTAACAATCCCAATAACTCTCAAGGCTCGGGATTTCCAACTCACTTGTGAAGACACCCGTGCCTCGCAGTGCATCATTAAATGACATGTTATCTCTCTGATCTTGCTTGACTGCAACCCATGTTTTCGTCCCACTGCTGGGCACGGTATTGGGGAGGCCTGGAGCTTACGCGATGGATGACGCGATACACGACGCAATGGATGCGGGTTGGCGGATATGCGGATTAGTGGCCAACCCGAAAACGACTGGCCGTCGATTCATCGATTGTGTCGGTTGTTTAAGAGCACTCCAACCCCCGTTCGCCCGCTTCTCTCGGATGGTACGCCTATATACGCGATACCGGGCGGAAGATAGCGCAGAGACCTTCGCCGAGCACTTAGAAAGCCAGTTCCGGCCGAACCCGACTGACCAGGCAGAGCACGTAGGGGTGGTTACGCGATACGTGACTGAACACCTGGCAGCGCCTATAGCTCCGGACGAAGACCTAGTGGTCTTTTCCCCGAGCATGGTCCAGCGTGCTATTGAAAGGACAAAAGCAAAGAAGGCTCCCGGATGCAGATGGCGTAACCAACGTAGCGCTCCGCCACCTCCCCCGAAGGACGGTTGGAGCCATCGCTCGCTCATGTTTAACGGTATTCTGCGCACGGGTAAATTATTTATTTTATTTATTTATTTTATTATTTATTTATTTGTATAAACTTGTACAGTAAAAACATATGAAGTCTCTGGTCCCTGAATTAGTAAAAACTGTGTCTCAGAGACCAGTGTCTTCTCCCAATATTTATATTGCTAGAGTTATACAATCAGACTTATGTATATTTTCAACATCAGTTTTGATAAAAATAAAAACAAAAAAAGAACAAAATAATTACATGTGATGTGTGTGAGTGAATGAATGTATGTATTCCCGCACATATGGAAAATTGGGCACGTCATCATGTTGCCCAAGCAAGGAAAAAATAAACTGCAGTCCTAGAGCTATAGGCCGATCACCTTGCTGCCCACGTTTTTATTTATTTATTTTATTTATTTATTCGTTTATTCGCAGAATAAGGTATAATATTACAGTTGGTCTATATGATAGGAGTACATCTTATTCAAACCCGGGTATGCGAAATGTGTTACATTAATAATGCTATTGAATTCATACAATTAAAGTCTAATTAATTGAGAAATTATCTATCTACATCTATTGTCTAAATTGTGACATTGCATACAATTATACGAGTACATTAAATTATCCACATATTTAAGTTATTACAATTATATTCACATTATTTTGTTACAGTTAAATTATTCGTCCATATTATAATATGCTGATGTCAGGAGTATTTGTTTTAAATTATATTTAAATACATTAACAGGCATACATTTTAGTTCGTCAGGTAATTTAGTAAAGATTTTTTTGCACATTCCGTATGCATAAATACGCTGTGGCTCTGGAAATACTAGCCTTTTCTTATTGCTAGTACATCTTAAGTAAGTTTGTTCAGCTGTAGTAAATAAATTATTGAGTTTGTTTACAAAGAGGCAAGCTTCAAATATATACAAACATGACAAAGTTAGTTTTTTTGCTTTTTAAAAATCGGTCCATTGAGAACTCTGACGCAACTTTTCTGGGCTAAGAAAACTCTTTTTGCATGAGTAGAGCTGTAGAGCATCCCCATAACAGTAAGCCATATCTTAGATTCGACGATATGTATCCATGATATGCCATTAATGCTACTTCACTAGATGCTGTTTGTCTCAATCTAGCGAGAACGTATCTAAACTTATTTAGTTTCATACAAACCTTTTCAATATGTTTGTCCCATACCAAATATGAATCAATCGTAATTCCTAAGAAAGTAGTATTCTCTACTTTCGCTATTGTATGTCCGTTACAATTAAGGTTTAAGTTAATATCTTGTTTATTTTTTGTTTCTGATATATTAATTTTTAATTTATTATGTGTCAACCAATCTATTACTGAGTTGTGTTATTGATGTCAGTTGAAAATTCATGTCTATGGTTTTGTCAGAATTTACAAATTATAGATATGTCATCCGCGAAAAGTATACAACGATGTGATGTCACTTTAGGAAGGTCATTTATATACAGGATAAACAAGAGTGGGCCAAGAACACTGCCTTGTGGGACACCATTTTCTATACTTTCATATGATGACTTATAATGTAAAAGTTATTTTTTTTTTAATTTACTCTTGTTATCTCTACACATTGTAATCTGTTACTGAGATACGAAGTCATCCACTGTAATGCTTTTCCTCTAATTCCACATAAACACACGTTGTCGAAGGTGTTTGAGTCATTGCTGCTCAAACACCTGGTACCACATATTAGGTACGCCTCGTCCTGAGCAGTTCGGATTCCAACCGGAACACAGCAGTGTCGAGGGTACTGCGCCACATCAACGCGGCCCTTAACAAAAAGGAACGTGCGTGTGCAGTGTTCCTCGACATGGAGAAGGCGTTCGACCGTGTTTGGCACCACGGCTTGCTGTACAACTACTGCAGTCGTCAGAACCCCGGCGTATCATTTCAATTCATTTATTTGTCAAATAAGGTAAAGAAGTTGGATAGTTGTAATTCCATACGTAGTGTGCTTATTTTGCCACATTAGGCGTACAAATATATTATAATACTATCTAAGAAACAAAACGACATCATTAAATACAATAAATAAGACAGAATATTCTCAATAAGTTCATTAAAATTAGTACTAAAGGATACACATCTTTTAAAAATAATTATCATTAAATTATAACAATTAAAACCATTAAATACAATATCATAATTTCAATTAAAATGTCAAGTACAATACGCAAAATTAAAATTAACGTAATCAACATCTATTAAAAATAATTATTATAAATTAATTTATCAAAAAAAATTACAATCATAATCAAACATTAAAATTATGTCAAAATTTCTTTAAAAAAAAGGGAAAGAGTAATTCCATCCATCCATCAGCCTTTTACTGTCCACTGCTGGACATTGGCCTCCCCTAACGTTCGCCACTCTTCCCGGTCCTGGGCCTTCTGAATCCAGCGACTACCCGCTGTCTTCTTCAGGTCGTCAGTCCACCTGGTTGGAGGGCGGCCTGTACTCTTTTGCCGAGACGTGGTCTCCATTCAAGGACCTTTCTTCCCCATCGGTTGTCGGTCCTCCTAACTATATGGCCTGCCCATTGTCACTTCAACTTGCAGATTTTGAGAGTTATGTCGGTAACCTTAGTTCTTCTACGGATTCATCATTACGAATTCTGTCGCGTAGAGAAATACCAAGCATAGCCCTCTCCATCGCCCGCTGGGCGACCCTCAGCTTATGGAAAAGGCTAACTGTAAAAGACCACGTCTCAGCGCCGTATGTCATCACTGGCAACACACGCTGCTCGAAAACTTTCGACTTCAGGCACTGAGGTATTCTGGACGAGAAGACACTTTGTAATTTCCCGAACGCTGTCCAACCGAGTTGGATTCTACGAGTTCATAATTCATAATTCATTTATTGCAATCATGCTTATAAAACTAGGTGTTACATTTTTTATTTGCGCTAGCATGAACCCTGTAAGGGCATAGCAATGTCAATACATTTAGTCAGTTAGTCAACATTAATATATTAAATAGTTAAATTTAAATTTAAACTTTCCACCTTAATTAGATTAATGTCAAAATAATTAAACAAATCAAGAATCAATAAAATTAAAATAGAGTTAAGAATAATAATTAATAAAATTAAATTACGGAAAGATTAATTACAATTGTATTTACAATAAAATTTAATTAGATTTAAAATTAAATGATAAAGTTTAATTTTTAAATGATTATAAATGTTCAATTAGATTTAAAATTAAATGATAAAGTTTAATTTTTAAATGATTATAAATGTTCCTAATTTTAATTGAAAAACTCTTCGAGACAATAATAACATTTTTCTATCAACATCTTTCTTAGTGCTGTAGTAAATTCCTTTGTTGTTTCTAAGTTTTGGATTTCTTTTGGTATTTTATTGTATATTTTTATACTCATATAATAAGGTCCCGAGCTGTACATAGCCATATTTGACTTGGGGAGTTCGAGTTTATTTTGGTAGCGTCGGCTGTATTTACTGCAATCTCTTGAGTAAGTAAAAAGATAATTGTGTTTCTTCACAAATTTACATGTTTCTAATATGTATAATGATGTTAGTGTCAGTATATATAGTTACCTCTCTCTCGAAGCTGGACTTACCCATACGGATCGCTTGTCCCAGGTAGATGTACTCGTCGACAACTTCGAGAGTAGCGCAATCAACAACAACCGGTATAGGTGTGACATGGACGTTAGGCATGATCTTCGTCTTGTCCATGTTCATCTTAAGACCCACCCTTTGTGAGGCGCTATGGAGGTCACCTAGCATAGTGCTGAGCTCTTCCAGATTCACCAACAAGATAACTATGTCATCGGCAAATCGAAGGTGTGTGAGGTGTTCGCCATTGATGTTAATACCCAGCCCATTCCACTCCATCAGCTTGAACACGTCTTCCAGTGCAGCGGTAAACAGCTTCGGGGATATAACATCTCCTTGTCGTACTCCGCGCTGCACTGGAATAGGTCCAGTGCTTCCGTCGTGGACTCGGACTGTCATGGTTGCGGCTTTGTACAAACACTTCAACACCTCGATGTACCGATAGTCAATCTGGCATCGCTGGAGAGACTCTAGCACTGCCCAGGTCTCGATAGAATCGAAGGCTTTCTCATAGTCCACATACGCAATACATAGCGGCAGATTATACTCCTCGGTCTTTTGCATAACCTGTCGCAGCGTGTGTATGTGGTCCATGGTACTATAGCCTTTTCGGAATCCGGCTTGTTAGGGAGGCTGGAAGTGGTCTAGCCTGCGCGCAATGCGATTAGTAAGAATCCTTGAGAACAGCTCAGCTAGACGTGGCTCAGAAGCGCGATGGGTCTATATTTCTTTAAAAGGGCTTTGTCACCCTTTTTGTAGAACAGTACCACCACGCTTCTGCTCCACGCCTCCGGGACAGTTCCGCTACTGATGACGGTATCGAACAGTTTTTGGAGCGCCACTAGGAGGGGCTTCCCTCCAGCTTTCAGCAGCTCAGATGTGATACCGTCATCGCCCGGTGCTATGTTGTTTTTAAGCTGAAATGAAATGAAATGAAATATTCTTTATTCACTGTACGGTTCCTTTACAAACTCTTAGTGAACGTTTTTTTTTGTTCTGTCTGCTCTGGGTGCGCTTAGGCAATGCTGAGCTGAAGAAAAGAGCAGACGGAGAACAACTTCCCCTGTTTTAAAATATGGGATATACAATAGCTAGCTTTCTTACAGAGTAGCCATTATTACTGATTAAGGGCCCTTCTAATTTCGTACAGGCTGACGTCCGGGATATCTTCGGTATAGTGTCGGGTCAATTTGGCTCTCTTATCGTTCACCACACCGGTGACGGGAGCTTTTGAGGAGCTGTACAACCGTCCGTAGCACCTCTCAATTTCTCTCTGAACTTCAGGCTTAGACGAAACTATAGCGCCAGACTCCGTCTTCAATCTTGTCAACTGGCTTTGCCCAATACTCAGATCCCTTGAGAACTTTAGTGCCTTGGTTCCGCTCCATAGTGTTTTTGACGCGCTTTGTGTTATGAGCACGCAGATCGCGTCGTCTGCTGCAAGAGATCTGTTTATTAAGCTGCCTGTATTTCAACATTGAAGACGGAGACCGAGGGTGTGTTCAGAGAGCACTTGAGGTCTACTACTGGAGGGGGCCTTAAAGAACTTGGACCCTACCTCGTGGACGGTTTGTACAATCCTGGTGTTGTATTCGTCCACATACTCGCATTCTTCCAGGTCTGCGAAACGATTTCGCAACTCGAGCTGAAAGTTCTCGGAGCCCTCAATTTGGACAGGTGTTGGTCGGAGCGTGGACTTCATCAGGCGTGACCGTTCCAGCTTGATGTTGATATTTAATGTGCCTCGTACCATTCGGTGATCACTTCCGGTTTTCAACCTGTTAATCACGGAGACATCATTAAATATGTGCCGTTTGTCTGCCAAAATGAAGTCTATCTCGCTTTTCGTGGAATCATTTGGGCTTATCCAAGTCCACTTGCGCTGTGGCTTCTTCTTAAATAAGGAGTTCATCATGAAGAGGCTCTCCTTCTCCAAGAAGTTAGCAAGCAAGTGGCCTCGGTGGTTCCGTTGTCCAAACCCAAAGGGCCCTACTCTCTGCTCGTCGCCGTCTCGCGTGCCCAGTCTTGCATTGAAATCCCCCATCACCACCGTAAAATGAGTCTTAGAGGCATGTATGGCTCTACTGACGTCCTCATACGTAGCCTCAACCTCATCGTCTGGGTGTGTCGCGGTCGGTGTGTATACCTATATGACCTTCAGCGAATACCGTTTTGATATTCTGAGTATAAGGTACGCTACCCTTGCTGACACACTTTCGACTTTCGTCACGTTGTTGACGAGGGACCTGTGGACGAGAAACCCGACACCATCTTGGGACAGATGTTCGCCCTCCCGGTGATACAATAAGCTACCGGATTTAAGGATTACCGTGTCCTCCCCCTCTCTTCGGACTTCGGATAATCCTATGATACTCCAGCGTAACTTATCTATCTCTGCTTCCAGCTCATGTATCTTCTCGTCGGTTCTCAGTGTCCTGGTGTTGTATGTTGCCAGGTGCAGAGGTCGTTTTCTTTTATGACAGCCGAATCTCTGCCGGAGATTCTTAGCACCCCCTGCCTCGCCGTTACCATGGCTGCTGTCGTAACCAGGGATAGCGGGGCCGCCGGAAAGAGTAATTACAAAAGTACAATTTATTTTTTAACAATATCAGACCCCATACTGTGTATGTGCTAGCGATAAGCATAGTTTATGGTGACTTATCAGAACTTTACGATATAATACCATTTGCTTGTTGGTCAAGAATGTACAAAGATGCTGTTTTTTATCAATATTCACAATAGACTGTATCGCTTTTGGTATATTGTTGTAAATTGTCGATGCTATATCAAAGAAACGAAAAGAATTTGAAGGTACCATTGATAAAGTATCTTTTAAGCGAGGATTTGATCGGTATTCGAATAGATGATGGTTTTTAGGGTTCCGTAGCCAAATGGCAAAAAACGGAACCCTTATAGATTCGTGTTGTCTGTCTGTCTGTCTGTCCGTCCGTCCGTATGTCACAGCCACTTTTTCCGAAACTATAAGAACTATACTGTTGAAACTCGGTACGTAGATGTATTCTGTGAACCACATTAAGATTTTCACACAAAAATAGAAAAAACAATAAATTTTGAGGGTTCCCCATACTTGGAACTGAAACTCAAATTTTTTTTCATCAAACCCATACGTGTGGGGCATCTATGGATAGGTCTTCAAAAATGATATTGAGGTTTCTCATATCATTTTTTTCTAAACTGAATAGTTTGCGCGAGAGACACTTCCAAAGTGGTAAAATGTTGTGAAAAAAAAGTATATGATGTACATTACGATGCAAACTTCCACCGAAAATTGGTTTGAACGAGATCTAGTAAGTAGTTTTTTTTTAATACGTCATAAATCGTGAATCACAATTTACCTTTCATTCAATTTTAATGCAATGATTTCTATGGATAATCAAAGGCAATGATGTATTTCTGTTGCCGCTATTGCTATACAAATACTAAAAATAGAATAAAATAAATATTTAAGGGGGCTCCCATACAATAAACGTGATTTTTTATAGATAATGGTACGGAACCCTTCGTGCGTGAGCCCGACTCGCACTTGGCCGGTTTTTTCTTATGAACAATGCGGACTCGAGTATTTATGTACAATGAAGGTAAAGTTAATATATATTATTTTTTTTAATACGGCCTACAAGATTACCTTTGTTTGAAGTTACACATTGCTCTTATACAACGCTTTTGGGATTTTAATTTGGGATTATTCGCGAAAAAAATATGATAACTGGACGGTACGAGAATGGAAAAAAGTGTTATTCTCAGATGAAACAAAAATAAACATGGTAAATTCAGACGGAAAGCGCTATGTTAGACGTCCAATAAACCATGCTTTCGATTATAAATACACAAGGAGCATAGTCAAGCACGGCGGTGGAAATATCAAAGTATGGGGATGTTTTTCCGGATGTGGTGTTGGACCCGTTCGAAAGATTGAAGGTACAATGGTATTTTTCTGTTGTTTCTAATTAAATAACTTGACCGTAACTAGAAGCTTTATATTGAGATGCGTTTCCGTTTCCCCTCTAATTTTGTCCAGTTTTTCGTACATTTTTTACCTACTTCCGGTGCCGTGGCGCCATCTGACAGTGGTAATCGCAGTTTAGCTCGTTGGGGGAGAAGATATTTTAATCATTGGCGTTTTAGTTTCCTTCGGAGCAACACAAGTAACCAGCAATCTTTGTGGTCTTTATACAGTTTTCTATTTCGATACAAAGTTTTAAAAGTGTATAAAATATAAATTTTAAAAGTGAAAATAAAAGTATAAAAAGTGATATCATAAAATTCATCGGTATCTGTAAGTAAAATTACACTTTTCCTTATAACTTATAACCGCTTTTAAATTAAGAATTTTGTAGATACTGAACTTTATAACTGTTAACGACATTCGAGCTGCAATAATTTTGCAATTTTAACTTTACTGATGAATATTGTTCGATATTTTTAACGGTTTTCCGTTCGATTTAAGTTTGAATTTATGCTCGAATGTTACGGTTTTATAGACAGTGTTGCTTTCAAATTGCCAGGTTAATCGTACACTTTTTATAGAAGATTTTTTACTTGTAGGTAGTTCAAAAAATTTATTTATGCAATGGATTCAGCTGCGTCCCAGCAACCACAAGCTGGTCCAAGTGGAGTTTCACGTAAGCGAAGTAGAAGTAGTTCATCTGATAGTAGCTCGAGCACTAGTGAATCTAGTAAATCCTCTGCAAACTCCAAACAAAAGCGATCTCGTCGGCATCGTCATAAAAAGAGCAAGCGCTCCCGGCATTCTAGACGCATGATGGACAAGCTTTTCAGGGAAATGGGTGAGCTTAGGAATCAAATTAATAATTCAAATACGCGTAGATCTGTCGATAACGACGGTATATCATTTTGTTTGGAAGTTAGTGGAGTTCTTTATGATCAAGATTTACCTAACAATGTTCAATGTCCTAATGATTGTCAAAGTGTAGAGTGTCCAAGCACTAATTCAAATTTTACCTTTGAAATCGAAACCAAGGTTAAAGAGCCAACCATACCTAAAACACCCGATAACCTTTTAAAAACGTTAGAAGATCTACAACGTTTTGGTAGCTCGGCTTGGTCCGATATCAGGTATGCGGACACACAAAAACTGTATAATTATTCACCGGGCTTTGTAGACTTGGAAACAAACGACGAAGTAAAAAGTTATGATACCCTCAGACATTTAGCTTATTCAGACAAAGCTTATGCCGCAGTTACGTACTGTATTTTAAAACAAAACGAATCCTTACAGTTGGGTATACGGGACCTTTTGTCTTGGGCGAAGGATACCAATATAGACTTTGATAATTTGACTGTCAAAGTTGAAGAGATTTTTTCCAGGGGTGCTTTTCACAAGATTTCTTCGGATCTCTTGCAAATGGTATGTGGCCACCGCGCAGAGTGCATAGAGATGCGTAGAGAAACTGTTACTAGTCAAGTAAAGGACCCGTTGGTAAAGGCTGCTTTAAATAAAATCCCTCCTACTTCGACTCATCTGTTTGACCCTAAGCTTTTTACATCCGCGCTGGAAAAAGCCGGAGGTGTTCGAAAGTCCTTTTGGCCTCAAAAACTTGAAACACCACGTTTCAATAATAATATGAATACCCGATCGGGTGGCCGCCTCTCGCGGGGGCAAGGCCTTAGAAAAGCAGCTCCATCGCGTGGAGCTCGCAGTGGTTTGCAAGAATCTAGTTTGTCACGGTATTCTGCTACCAACCCACCCTCGCGGGGTGGATATCATGCAAACTACCCTCATAGAAATCAATATGTTAATCATCAATGGGATGGCAGTAGATTGGATACAAAGGGTTTATTTCGCAACCGAGGTTTGCGGAACGAAAATGAAACTGCGGGAAGTTCCAGAGGTCGCAAGAAATCGTCCCATGTACCCAAAAAGAACCCAAACAGATATAGATCCTGACTCGAAACATTTCCAAGCCGGCCAGTTGGTGAACTACCACTCCAATTGGGAGAAAATGGGAGCACCCAGTTTTATTTTAAAATTAATCCGCGGATACCGCATACCATTCTTTCAAAAGCCACCTCTAGTATATCCGAATGTAACCTCGGAGGTCTCTCGGACTGTATTTTCAACAGAAATGTCGGCAATCATAAAGAAAATGAAAATACAAACAATTTTAGAGCCAGCTCAACTATCCCCAAGTTTCATTTCTCCGCTTTTCTTAGTGCCGAAAGCCGACGGATCGAACCGTCCAATATTCAACCTCAAAGCCTTAAACGAATACGTAAGAGCAGATTCTTTTCATCTGATAAATATGCAGCGCATACCAGACTTCCTCCAACCTGGGGACTGGATGTGCAAGGTCGACTTGTCCCAGGCTTATTATCATTTGAAAATCGCGAAGTCCCACCGACGATTTCTGCGTCTTATATACGAACAAGAATTGTTAGAAATGACTTGCCTTCCTTTCGGTTTAAATACAGCACCGAAAACGTTCTCCACGTTGACCAACTGGGTCGCTCGTATTCTAAGGGACCGATGGAACATAAGGATTGTATTATACCTAGACGACTTTTTAATAGTCCAGCAAAACGCGAACACTCTTCGCAGTCATGTCACAAAATGTGTAAACATGTTACGGTACCTCGGGTGGCAAATCAATTATCACAAATCCATTCTGTACAATCAAAAGAAAATTATTTATTTAGGAATAGAGTGGGATACAAAGCTCAACCAAAAATCGTTACCAAAGGAAAAGGTAAGGAAAATTGTAAGAAAAATAAATTACATACTCGAAAAAAGAAAAGTGATTCTAAAAGATTTACAGAGTATAATCGGGCTCTTAAATTTTGCGAGCTTTGTAGTACCTCGCGGGCGATTAAATCATCGACATACCCTATTATTCAAAAACTCTCTTCCACAGACATTACAAATTACCCATCCAGTGCCTCAAAAGGTTCTCAAAGAACTATCATGGTGGACTCAAAACTGTCATCTTTCAACACCCTTGCATTATCCTCCTCCAGAAAATTACTTGACGACAGATGCTTCGGATCAGGGTTGGGGGGCACTGTTGAACAACAAAGCCCTTTCCGGACATTGGACCAGCGAGGAACAATCCTTACACTGCAATCAAAAAGAGATGCTGGCTATTCTTCATGCACTTCGGAGGTACATAGATCTACTCGCACACAGCTCTGTGCTCATTCAATGCGACAGTCGTACTGCGGTTGCCCATTTGCAAAAAGAAGGCGGCACGAAAAATCTACGGTTGACAGAAATTACGTATCAGATCCTGAAACTTTTAGATCAACATCACATTCATTTCCGCATTCACTATCTTCCGGGACGGTACAACAACTATGCCGATCACCTGTCGCGGTGTCGCCGAGCACCAGAGTGGCATCTTCAACCGAATTGTCTAACAAAGATATTCACCAGGTGGGAAACTCCAGTAATCGATCTGTTCGCCTCGCGGACAGCCCACGTTGTGAGCAATTACGTGTCTCGAGATCTGACGGACACTCTAGCGCTTTACCACGACGCGTTCAGCATGATATGGAATTATCCCTTAGCGTGGATTTTTCCCCCGCCATTTCTAATTCCCAGAGTCCTGTCTCACTTGAATCAGTCAACAGGAATATATCTAGTAGTAGTTCCGCGTTGGGAAAAAGTTTTTTGGCGCGCAGATCTCAGAGCCCGAGCGATTGCACCACCCTTCACATTGAGAAATCTTCGCAACCACCTAATAGATACATCGACAGGACGTCCACCTCCGAAAGTAGACAACATGATTCTCGAAGTTTGGAAATGTGGGGGTGGTCCGCGGCGGTAAAAGATTGGAGTACGGCACAGCTCTCTTTACTTAAGAACTCTTGGCGAAAATCTACACTTAAAACTTATGAGTCTGCCTGGAAGCGTTGGTTGTCATGGGCTAAAACCAAAAATTTTAACCCTATTAATCCTACCGGAGCACAATTAGCTCAATTTCTTTGTGACTTACATTTGATATATAAGTTTTCATATAACACTATACTGTTACATAAATCTGTCGTATCAACATTGTGTAATGCAGACATTTCAAGTAACTTAAGCTCTCATGTTCTCGTAAAACATATTTTAAAGTCCATTAGTCTACAGAATCCCAGGGTCGATAAATCACCGATTTGGGATATAAACAAGTTAATCTCCTTTTTAACTACTTATAACGTAGACTCTAATAATTTGTTTCAAATCTCTCGACATACAGCAATGTTATTATTACTTTGCTCCGGTCGTCGAATACACGATTTAACTTTACTTAGAATCGATCCTAATCATTGTGTGAAAACTGATAATAATATTTTATTTTGGCCTGGATTTGGTTCAAAAACCGATAGTGTGAATTACAGGCAGTCAGGTTGGAAATTTTTTCCTAATAATGAAAACAGAAACCTTAACCCTATTTTTTGGATAGATCAAACTATAATACAACTGAGCGAAAGACGTATTTCTGCAAAAACTTTTAATTTATTTGTAACAGTAAGAGGGATAGAAAAACCCGCCTCACGAAGTGTTATAGCGGGCTGGATCAAAACATTGTTTAAAGCAGCAGGGATTGATGCTCCACCGGGAAGTGTTCGATCAGCTGTAGCTTCCAAAAATTGGTTAAATAATAAAAGCTTAGATGATATATTAGCGCGAGGTAACTGGCGATCAGCTGATACCTTCCGTCGATATTATAAACGTGAAGTGATTACATCTAAAGAATCTGATGATATAACACAATTGTTTAATCCAGTCCGTTAATCTTAATGTAGTTTAATTTGATGTGTTTATTAATGAATATTAAAACTAGAAGATTAGGTTCTCTTTCAAAGAAAATATTTAATTTTCTAGAGAATTCATTAACTAAACTAACTACCATTAAGTTAGAAGTCTTATGTCATGCAATTTTGTTTGCATTCATTGATTTATTGATTGTACTTGCTATTTGTGATTTGATATTAAATTGCTAATTTATAAAAATTACTCCGGTGTCGAATTAAGAATGACATTTAACATTAGTGATATGTCAAATAAAGACAATGACCTACCGCGATGACCTACCGTATAAAACACATATATAACTATGAACCTCGTGTGTTAAGAAATTTCATATTATTGAAATTTACGTTTGTATAATATCAAGTTCATAAAATTATAGTACTATTTTTCGTATCAGATTTTTGAAATAAAATGATAATCTCAATTTATTGTTTTTATTTTTATAATAATTGTCACATTGGCGTTAAATTTTTCTCTTGTTGCAAGTGGCGCCACCAGACGATAACAAACACGTCTCAATATAAAGCTTCTAGTTACGGTCAAGTTATTTAATAGCTGCGTTTTACCTGAAATAAAACGCATATTAAAATACTTACCTAACTAGAAGCTTTAGGTTTAATTCTGTCTGGTGACCTTATTGATCCAATGATTAAAATATCTTCTCCCCCAACGAGCTAAACTGCGATTACCACTGTCAGATGGCGCCACGGCACCGGAAGTAGGTAAAAAATGTACGAAAAACTGGACAAAATTAGAGGGGAAACGGAAACGCATCTCAATATAAAGCTTCTAGTTAGGTAAGTATTTTAATATGCGTTTTATTTCAGGTAAAACGCAGCTATTAGTTGTCCATTATTGTTGATTCCTTAAAAGTCGTTTGTTTGTTTGTACGAAACTAATATTTAACCGGCAGTTGTTTAGTCGGATTTTTTATGTTTTTCTAGTAAATTATAAGTCATTGAACATATTTTATGCTATTTGTGGTTTCATTTCTAAATTAAAAGTGTTACAGAAAAGTATATTGTATAATGTTAAGATCCGTTGGAAGTGTTTCTAATTATATGTCCACCACTGTATATGTATACAGATCACATTTCCAGTTCAAATTTTTATCAATTTGAATTCCTAATAAAATGTCTCACTTGTGTCGTCAAATATGTACTTAGTCATTATAATTAATGTTTATTTCCTTTATAAACAAAAATATTTACTCTAGTGTAGAAATAAATATATTTTGTTTTACCTACCTAAATTAATTTTTAAATATAAATTAATGTTATTGCGTTCTAACCATGTACAACTATGTCTTGCAAAGAGTCATTTATGTCACTTTCTAAATTATTTTGATTGTTATTAGAAAAAATTAATCAGAGATATCTCGAGCTTCTTGCAGGACAGGAGCTTTTGGGGTGCAGATAGACGGGGCTCTATCGAGCGTACGTCACATAGCGGCCGGTGTCCCACAAGGGAGCTGTCTGTCCCCGGCCTGCTATTCCTGCTACACCGACGACATCCCGGCGCCTGAGGAGGCGCTGCTAGCATTATATGCAGACGATGCCGCCTACGTAACAACGTCTATTAAAATCGGCGCAAGCGGTCGTCAACCGTACATTAAACGCGCTCCACAACTGGCTTGCCAAATGGAGGAAAGAAAGAAAGAAAGAAAAAATATTTATTTCATAATAGGAATACAAAATATTCGCTTAATGAATATCATTTTTTCCCGGTCATCGGCTTTAGGTGCCCGTTTGGGCTAGATGTTGAGCTGAGAGACAAAAGGCGGCGGAAAAAAACTCCCAGCACTCTTTTCAAAAAAGTACATTATATATTTGAGATAACAGAATGACTATGGGCCATAGCTCTATGGGTTGATAATGGGCACACGTGTCAGCTGATCGTGTGAGACAACCCACTTCCACCTGCTCACATAAGCGAGAAAATTTCGATTAAAAGTAATTAAAACTAATACATTCTATGAAGAAAACAGCCTTGTGTGAGCGAGATTCATTCCCACACTCCTTTATCATTAAGATAGTCCTTGTTGTAGTAAAACTTGCGGCAGAGGACTTATTTGAGTACCTTCTTAAAAAGTTTTAAAGGCAGGAATTGAATCTTCATTGGGATATTATTATATATCCTGATGGACATCCCAATAAAAGAATCAGCTGGCTGTTGCAGTGTCTGTGAGGGAACGAATTTTCTTTATTGCAAAAACTGCAGAACTAAGTCTACTCGCTAACCGAGAGATGTGGGGTCCCCACTGTAATTTGGAGTCCATTGTGATTCCAAGAAGAAGAGCTGCTTCAGCAATGGCAAGATCCTCACCATTTAATTGAGGATTTACATTTTTACCGACTTCCAAAAGGAGGAGGTACTGTATTCGGCTGTATGTATTTTTTTTATATATATGTTCACCGATTACTCCGCCGTTTGTGGACCGATTTTCAAAATTCTTTTTTTGTTCGTATGCTTATACTCCCGAGGTGGTCCCATTGTCACCAAATCAGGATCTGATGATGGGATCCCAGGGAAATCGAGAGGAACTCTCAAATTTTATAGGCACACACATTGATTTTCTTATACTTTCTGAAGCATAAGATATATTTGTGCATTGTAATCATCATCTCATGTTGCTGAGCTGATGATGGAAGGTACTGCAACAGTGAGGAGTTGAAAGCAAATTCTTTCAATAAATATTTTTTTATTCCAAATCTTACATTCCTGAGGTGGTCCAACTGTCACCAAGTCAAAGTCTGATGAGGGGATCCCGGAGAAATCGAAGGCAACATTCAAATTTTACAGCACAAGTGATTTTCATATTTTTTTACTAAAGCAAAACAGGCATTTTTGTATGATTATCATCATATCATGTTGCTCAGCTGATGATGGAAGGTACTACGAAGGTTAGAAGTTGAGAGCAAATTCTTTCAATAAATGGTTTTTTGTTCGATATCTTAAATTCCTAAGGTGGTCCAACTGCCACCAAGTCAAAGTCTGATGATGGTGTTCTAGAGAAATCGAAGGGAACATTCAAATTTTATAGCACAACAAATGATTTTCATATTTTTATTAAAGCAAAACAGGTATTTGTGTATAATTATCATCATATCATGTTGCTGAGCTGATGATGGAAGGTACTACGAAGGTTAGGAGTTGAGAGCAAATTCTTTCAATAAATGGTTTTTTGTTCGATATCTTAAATTCCTAAGGTGGTCCAACTGTCACCATGGCAAAATCTGCTGATGTGATACTAGGGAAATCGAGGGAAACACTGAAACTGAATAGGCACACACATTCTTTTAGTCATATTTTTTAACATAATACAAATATTTATGTCCGGTAATTATCACCTCATGTTGCTAAGCTGATGATTGAAGGTAGGTACAACTCCTCAACGGTTAGGAGCTGAGAGCAAATTCTTACATTAATTTATACGTTCAGGTGGACTGATAGTAGTATGCTTTCAGGGTATAAGATGGCTATTAGATAAACATAATTATAAAAGGTATCATTTTCATCTTTAACATTTAGAAGTTAAGTGAAAAAAAAACTAATTATGCTTATACATATGTAAAGAATTATTAAAATTACTAAAAAGAGTGAAATAAATTAAGTTTTTAACAAAAAAATAGAACCGACTTCAAACGGTAAAAAATAAAATTGTTCAGTACCTACTTCATCTTGCTTATGGTAATGACTCTTAAAACTATTTTTGGAGTCGGGCCCTTAGTAAAATGTCCTGTCTAAGTAAATATAGTGCACCTTTCGTTCTGAATGGACACCAACTCCAATATAGTTTTAACAGTCATTACCATAACCAAAAAGAAGTAGGTACTGTCCCACTGTCTGTACTGTCGGTGCCCATTTAGAACGAATGGTACGACATTTTAGTAGGGGCCCGACTCCAAAAATAGTTTTAAGAGTCATTACCATAAGCAAGATGAAGTAGGTACTGAACAATTTTATTTTTTACCGTTTGAAGTCGGTTCTATTTTTTTGTTAAAAACTTAATTTATTTTCTTTCTTTACATTTGGGGGTGAAAATCTTATACAACTATGTAGTTTTTTATTATTTAATAGCAAATTAGTAGAGCAGCGATGGCCGAGTGGTAAATGCCGCGGTCATCTACGCGACCGATCCCGGGTTCAAATCCTCGGCGCGCACCTCTGACAAAGAAATTTGTAATGTGCGCATTTATCGCTGCTCTACGGTGATGGGGAAAATATCGTGATATGATGACCTGTGCCCAGCAGTGGGACATAAAAAAGGTTGAAAAAAAATAATTGCTATACGGCCTCATCTATTTTTATTTTATTTTTGATATTATTGCAGATTTGTGGTCAGAAGGGTTTAATTTACCACCTTAACTAAAATAAATAAGGAAAACTATCCTCTAAAACCTATTAAGCGTTTGTGGCCATATGCAAATTTCCAAAAATCGTCTAGACTACCTGCCCGGATATCGCAAAGGCATTTGACCGGGTCTGGCACAGGGTCTTTCTCGCGAAGCTTTCATCTAACGTTCTTCCCGTGAGGCTATGCGACTGGGTGGCAAGCTTTCTATTCTGTCTGAGCGGCAGATTAAGGTCGTTGTTGACGAATGCTGCTCAGATATGAAGCCGAAATTACTGAACAACCAAGTATACTGTCCGCGAGTACTATCTAAGCTCTCATTCAGAGTTCCCTGGAGACCTCCTCGCAAACCATCCCAACTGTTTGTACCCCCCTGCGTAGAACAGTCTTAGGCTCTCACTCACCCCTAGCGAGAATGACAAAATTATATAACAAATTGAGTGGATCCCCGGCAATGGATATCAATCACATATCCTTACCCAAATTTAAAAACCACATTAAAACAAACTCTCCATAAATATGTATGTTCTTGAGTTACATTTAAAACTCCCTTGGTACCTTTTTAACATGTACTTGTAATTCGTATATTTCTTTAGTTTGTTTTCTGTTTATTTATTTTTTTTGTTTGCTTTGTTTCTAGTGTAGATTTATAATGTATTTTAAGCCATTCATTAACTTAAACTTATTTGTCAATTCAATATTTTTTTTATACCGCCCTCTTATTTTTAAACCTTATTCAATGTTAAATTCTTATAGTTATATTATTATTATTGCTTTCATTGCATTATCACCTGCTTACGAGAATACGCATGTTGTGTTTACCTATAAGTGATGGAACATTAGCTATTGTTTCTCTACTTAGATATAAGTTTTTATATGTATCCGTCGTTGGTAAACCTTTAAATAAATAAATAAATAAATAAATAAATTAACGCTGGTGTACCCCAAGGCTCAGTGCTGTCTCCTACACTATTCATTCTGCATATCAATGACATGCTGCAACAATCACGTGGTATACATTGCTATGCAGATGATAGTACAGTGGACGCACTATACACCTGTCGAGCCAATGCCTCAGTTTAACCTTACAAAGACACAAGTTTGCGCGTTTACCGCTAAAAAAACCCCATTTGTTATAGCGCCTAAGTTCCAGGGAACCGCACTCACCGTTGATGAAAGTGTCGGTATCTTGGGAGTTGATATTACGAGTAAACTGCAGTATCGAAGTCACCTGGAGAACAAGGTCAAATTGGCATCCAAAAAGCTTGATGTCCTCAAGAGGGCGAGGCAGTAGTTCACTGCGGGGCAACTCCTAACGCTGTATAAGGCCCAGGTAAGACCTCACATGGAGTACTGCTCCCATCTCTGGGCAGGAGTACCAAAATAACAGCTAGCTTACTTGACACCGTTCAAAAGCGCGCAGTCCGAATCATCAACGACCCAAGCTTGACTGACAGGCTAGAACCGCTAAGCTTGCGAAGACCGACTAGTCTACCGACTGCGAAGTTCTATCGACTTTACTACGGTGAGGAGCTCCGAGGAACTTTTCAAAATGAGGCCGACGTCACCATTTCATGAATATACTACCAGACGAAAGTTAAAGTTCCACCGACACCATCTGGACTCGTGGCGGTCCTCCACAGTCCGCTTTGCACGCTCTTTTTTACCACGGACGTGTTATTATATATTATTATTAGGTTATGTGACAACCTTCCAGCTGAGGCATTTCCAGTGGACTATGACATGGGCTTCTTCAAGAAAGCTGTAATAAAAGCTCTCCTCCAAAGCCGGCAATGCTCGGGTGGCTTCCCTGGGGTTACCAGTGTTCATAGGCGACGGTGATCGCTTAACAACATGTGGCCCGTCTGCCTTTTTGTACGGTTTATGTATATAAAAAGAACTATCTTGACATATACCGACTTTTGAACGTTGTTTCTTTTTCCTAAGTGCCAAAAATGTTACACTTTCCTTAACCGTAATTTGTTTATTTTTAAGTTTTAATAAATGTAAATATTTTTATCGATAAACTGTTTGTGTTCTTTTTTATTTTTTATCTGCCAACATCAAAAAATCCTTTGGAGGTCACGCCGCCCACGGACCCACCCATCGGCGCTCATGTCTAGTGTGTCTATAAAGTTTCAGTGTTTCCCTCGATTTCTCTAGTATATCATCATCAGATATTGACATGGTGACAGTTGGACCACCTTAGGAGTATAAATTTGCTAACCGCCGTAGTACCTTCTATCATCAGCTCAGCAACATGAGATGACACAAATATCTCTTATGCTTCGGAAAGTATACAAAAATTAATGTGTGTGCCTATTAAATTTGAGAGTTCCCCTCGATTTCCCTACGCTCACCAGATCCTGACTCGGTGACAATGGGACCATCTCGGGAGTATAAGCAACGAAGAAAAAAATAATTTTGAAAACGGCGGAACAATCGGTGAACGTATATATATATAAAAAATACATACAGCCAAATACAGGAAATCCTCCTTTTGGAAGTCGGTAAAAATGTAAGAAAGCATAAAACTTGCTACTAACTCTTGACAGCACACTCGTCTACGTTTAGATCTATGCGGTTCTTCGGGCTCGGGTAAGGAGCTTCCCTGACCACTTTTTCGATCTCACATAGGTACATTGGAAGAAAAATCTAGTTGGCTTAGAATACTTACAATAACATTATAGAAACCAAGTTCACGCGCCCAAATTGAAGCATTTTTATTGGTGCCATTAATGGCACCAAACGCTGAGCCGCTCCGTAAGACTTAAGGTTAAATTTTATCACAACGCTTTTTAAAAAGAAAAAAAAATCAAATAAAATAACTTTTCACAGTGTTTTCAATATTTTGTAGTATTTTATACTACAAATTTTATAGTTAATATGGTCAAAATAAAAATATTTTGTTTGTCAGATGTGACAGCTGTAGGAATCTATTTAGTGCTTCAATTTTGAAAGCGCGCTTGTATGAAGACTGACGTTCTTAACGTTATTATTCTGACCGGATACTGACCGGCGGCGGCGCGGTGAAGTCCAGCACGAGCTTGCCGCGCGCGCGCCCCCCCGCCCCCGCCCCCGCGCCCGCCGCCCGCGCGTAGCCCGCCGCCGCCGCGCGCCACGCGAACACGCGCTCCACGCACAC
Source organism: Pyrgus malvae (assembly GCA_911387765.1). NCBI lineage: Eukaryota > Metazoa > Arthropoda > Insecta > Lepidoptera > Hesperiidae > Pyrgus > Pyrgus malvae. Next base: position 200,050 of record OU426960.1, on the reverse strand, counting down.
CTGCAGCTGCGGGGGAGGGCACTGTCAGTGAGATCCCGAGGGAGCATCTCGCTACCCGGCTCCAAAAAGTGAGCAGTTTCGGAGGGGATTTTGTGGAGGAAGGCGGGAGATCTCCCGCCAGGCGTCGTCGCGTATTTCGAGATTAGAACTTATGTCAACACTCGTGACGTCACAGATCGCGTTGACGTCGGGAATATTTTGGAGTACACCATTATAAAATTCATCATTCCATAATTTAACTCGTCTCAACATATGTGATGTCATTGACCGCGCTGTCGTCGTACATATTTTAGAGTGCAAAGCTTCCACATTAAGTACTCTAATATGTTCCCGGCTTCAACACCACTTTCTGCCTAAATAAACCTCCGGGAAAGGGGGGTTTCGGGGGGCGAAGCCACCCGAATGGGGGAAATGGGGGGCAAAGCCCCCCGCCAAAAAAAAAATACAAAAAGAACTCGTCATTTAAAATGAATGGGATCGGTTAGGTTAGGTTGGACTTTTTTTAATTAACATAAAAAAAGTTCCGGCATTCCGTCGACATGGTACCATTAAAAAAACCAAAAAAAAACTGCTTGCATGTCATTTTAAATTAAAATGTGGTTAACATCATTAATTTGCTCGCTAAGATTTGGTGATCATTTACTACATTCGGTGTTCGAATACAATATTCTGGTAGTAAGTTAAACATAAGCCTAAAAATAGTAGGTCCTTATTCGGTGTTGTGATAAGTTATAATTATGAAATACATAATCGAGTTGAGATCGGGAATATTTTAGAATGCCAAACTCGTTGTAGGCTTACTCCAACCTATAACCAATTTCAACTCTATGGAGCGTTGACATAAGTTATACTCTCGAAATACGCGGCGTCGTCACTGCCTGAGGACCGCGGTCCGAAAACTAACTTCGGACCATTTGTATATATCAGCCTTTCATCAGCCTTTTAAAGTCCACTGCTGGACATAGGCCTCCCCTAATGTTCGCCACTCCGTGTGGTCCTGCGCCCTCTGAATCCAGCGGTTTCCCGCTATCTTCTTCAGGCCGTCAGTCCCCCTGGTTGGAGGGAAATAATAATTAATTAATTAATTAATAATAATAGTACTAGAAGATATACTTATGCCGGGCAGGCCATATAGTTAGGAGCACCGACAACCGATGGGGAAGAAAGGTCCTTGAATGTTGACCACTTCTCGGCAAAAGGAGTACAGGCCGCCCTCCAACCAGACGGACTGATGACCTGAAGAAGGCAGCGGTTAGTCGCTGGATTCAGAAGGCCCAGGACCGGGAGGAGTGGTGAACGTTAAGGGAGGCCCATGAAATGAAATGAAATGAAATATTCTTTATTCACTGTACGGTTCCTTTACAAACTCTTAGTGAACGTTATTTTTTTTGTTCTGTCTGCTCTGGGTGCGCTTAGGCAATGCTGAGCTGAAGAAAAGAGCAGACGGAGAAAAACTTCAGCCCTGTTTTAAAATATGGGGTATACAATAGCTAACTTTCTTACAGAGTAGCTATGGGCCGATAAGGAAAATACGTTACAGCTACCGCATGTGTCAATGTCGTCCCACAGCCACCTGCTAACATAGGCAGTTTAACTCATTTAAGTCTATTACATCAGTTATAGAAACAGCCTTGTGGGACTACAGCTCAATCCCAAGCTTTTTATCAATTAAATAGTCTTTAAGATCGTAATAAGCCTTGCGGCACAGGACTTGTTTGACTTTTTTTTTAAATCTGTGAAAAGGAAGGGATTGAACATTTTTCGGGATTGTATTGTATATTCTGATCGACATCCCGATAAAAGAGTGGCTCTTTTTGCGGAGCCTACACTTGGGGAATGCAAGCTTGTGGCCATTCCTTGTCGAAACACAGTTCGAACTATGTAGATTTTTGGATCTAAATTAAAAAAAAAGTAAAAAGAAACACGAATTTTGGTCATAAATTCGTGTTTCTTTTTACGAACATACATTATATTTTTATAAATATATTGCGATGCAAATGTTAGTATATTAGTCTCCTTAAATTTTTCTCTCAGTGATTCTCTAGAATTTAATTTATATATTGCGCGATTAGCCCTCTTCTGCAAAATAAATATTGTGTCGACATTAGCTGCATTTCCCCACAGTAAAATACCATACGACATTATACTATGGAAATAACTAAAATAGACCAGTCTGGCTGTATTGACATCTGTAAGTGATCTTATTTTTTTAACTGCAAAGACGGCAGAACTTAGTCTATTCGCTAACCGAGAGATATGGGGTCCCCATTGAAACCTAGAATCAACAGTTAATCCAAGAAATACAGCTTCATCAACAAAGCTCATTTCCTCGCCATTCAATTGTGGTTTTACAATAATTTTTTTAACATTAGGTGGTGAAAACTTAATACAATTTTTTGTTATTGAGTAGTAGGTTATTTACATTAAACCAATTTACCACCTCAGAGAGAGCATTGTTCACATCGTCATAATCATCAGTTTGTCTATTCGTTTTAAAAATTAAGGAAGTATCATCTGCAAACAATACTATCTCGTGATTATTCTCCACCATATATGGCAGATCGTTAATATATATTAAAAATAGGAACGGACCGAGTATTGAGCCCTGTGGGACCCCCAAATGAACTACAGACCCGTTTGACATTTTACCGTTCACTTCAACCCTCTGGATCCTATCACTCAAATAAGACTCCAGAAGCCTGAGCGCGGTTTCTTTGATGCCATAGTGATTGAGTTTCCTGATTAATGTTTCATGGTGCACATTGTCAAATGCCTTAGATAGGTCACAAAAGATACCTAAAGCATCCCGTGACTTCTCCTAAGCATCCACTATGGTCTTAAAAAGCTCTACTCCAGCATCTGTGGTTGAGCGACCCCTCGTAAAACCGAATTGATTTTTATGGATAAGTCTATTATTTGTAAAGTGTTTTAGAAGTTGTTCTAATATTATTTTCTCAAAGATTTTACTAATTGAGGGCAGAATTGAAATTGGTCTAAAGTTGGAGGGATCTGAAGTATTGCCCGACTTAAATAAAGGTATCACTTTACTATGTTTCATTAGATCAGGAAAGTCACCACTCTTAATACAGTTATTGAATATTATAGCTAAGTGGGGTGCTATTAAGTCAATTATTGAACTAAGTATTTTTACAGAGATACCCCAAAGATCAGTAGTGATCTTAATTTCTAAAGTCTTAAATATCTTTACAATGTATTTAGCGTCTACGGGCCTGAATGTAAACTTACATTTGCATTCGCTTACATTTTTCTTAAGCAATGATTCGGCGGCTTCAGGGGAAGAGCTAAGCGATTTAGTCGTCGAGACTGGAATGTCAGCAAAGTATTTTTCAAATGTTTTTGCTACAAGTTCGTCTGATTCAATGACGGTACCGTCCATAATAAGTTTATAGACACGATAACGGTCATTGACTCTTCCAGTCTCGGCGTTAATAATGTTCCAAGTCGTTTTAATTTTATTCTTACTACATTTAATTTGGTTACCAATATGCAATGACATGGCCGCGCCGCGATACATACTTACTTAAACAATTTTGAATAATTTCTAACGTGTGCACAAAAGGACTCGTCTCGATTATACGATCTCTCTTCATAGAGATCATATAATTTTTGTCTACTTTTATGTAACCCTAAAGTCGCCCAATCACTGAATGATTTACAGTTTTTAGGAGAGATTGTTTTTGATGTAAAAACAGTATTATATATTTTGTGTATATGAGAACATAATATCTCATAATGTTTATTTAAATTTTTATGGGCTAGAATACGAAAACCATTTTCAATAGCACATCTAAATCTCTCCATGCGTTTTTTAGTCACTGGAACGACCACTTTGCTCTTACTAACCTGTCTGTCCATCCTGTAATTAAAGCAAACTAATTGGCCACAATGATCAGAGCCTAAGTTGTTTATTATCATAGATTGCGCTGGTGACCCATCTGTAAAAATATTATCTATACAAGTTGCTGTGGATTGTGTAATCCTAGTTGGTTGTGAAAACACGTTAGTAAGATTACAGCATTTTAAGACAGACAAAAACTTTTTGCTTATGGCTGAATCCTCCAATATATTTATATTAAAATCACCACAAACAACTATGTCCTTCTTCTTTTTAGTATTGTTTTTATCCAATACAATTTATCCAATAATTGTTCTAAAACTGACTCAAAGGTATCATACAAAGTGTTTGGAGGTCTATAAATACAAACAATAATACAATTTAATAACTCCACACAGGCTATTTCTATAGTTCGTTCAATAGAAAGGCTCACGATGTCTTGACGAACCTTAAACTTTAGGTCCTTACTTACAAAAATTAACGAGCCATCACGTAAGGCTGTCTGCCTACTGAACGAACTTGCGACTTGGTGCTTATGACTTATGACATGTCCAGCAGTGAACAATAAAAGGCTGATGGATGGATTGATGGACGGATACTAGAAGAAGATTCTCATCTCAGAAACTTCGATAGCGAGATTCAGGATACCTATGTACGTCTTCTGATTGGCCAGTTCAGTATGACGAGTGTGACATGGTACCCTATTGTTTACAATTTTCGCTGCCTGGTCCTATGACGGAGCGCTTCTCGCATACTTAAATAAGCAGGCTAAAATATTGCGGCGCGCTTCACCCTTAAAAGTGGTAACCATATACGAGTACAATCAGATATCAGAATAAAAGCAAGAGGCAGACCTTCTCCCGGTCGGCGAGGCGGCGCAGCATCTCGATGTCGGAGCGCAGCGGCACGAAGTAGGCCCAGCGCACGCGCGGCGCGCAGGCGGGTGCGGGGTGTGCGGGGGGCGGCGGCGGCGCGGCGCGGTTGTGCGCGGCGAGCGCGGCGGCGGCGGCGGCGGCGGCGGCGCCCAGCGCCAGGCCGCGCGCGTCCGTCTCGCGCAGCAGCGGGGACGTGAGCGTGGCGTAGCGCGCGAACCGCCAGCGCCGCGCGCCCGCCTCGCCGCCGCCCAGCCCCGCGCAGTCCACGATCGCCGCGTACCTGCCGACCGGAAGGCAAAACGTCTCCTAATTCGGCTTAGATTCGCGCACTGTACACTCCTTCAAAAAAATTTTATAACGTACAATACAGTCAGCCAAGTATTTATACGTCTATAAACGAATTGCAAATTGTCTGTGGCTGTGCGGTATTCGCTGCCCGCTGTTGGTACAAATTTACACTGCGCGGTATTTACCCACAAAGGGTGTATGTGAGTGATGTAAACAGTAATGTTACCGCATGCCCGGGCCCCCTCGGCTTTCTCTACCGTAGGTATGTAAATGTTGAGCACTCACGGGCCCGCGTCCACCAGCTGCTGGTCGTGGTCGGGGCGGTCGCGCGGCAGCACGGCGGCGGCGCCCAGCGCGCGCGCCCGCTCCGCGAGGTCGCCGCTGCACGCTACCACCACCTGCATCACCGATAATCACTATCATATGAGTACTAATTCAATTTTATATTGTTATTATACGCCAAATAATAATTTATTCAATTATATTATGTTTGGGTTGCACGACTTTGGTCAAGTTTGATATTCGTCAAATCTGCAATTGGGCAAAGATATTTGTCAAAGCTACAGTTCGTCAAGTCGTCGGTTGGTCTACTTATGAAATTGAATAGAATGAAATTTGAGTGGTTCATAGTGCGGTAGTTGCGGTACACAAATGTCGAACAACTAACTCTCTCTCTCTCTCTCGAGCGGTGCCTCAGATGCCAAAAGATTTCAATAATTAATTGTTGAATAAAGTAATTAATTCGGGATATGGCTGTGCAACGCGATACTGAATCAACTCTACAACTCAAAATATTTAAAAAGTAAACTAACCACAAAGATTTTGGAATAGGGGGGTAAAGTTTAAAGTTTACATTTTCTTATTTCTGGACTTGGAAGTATGAGAATAGGTAGGTAGGTACCTATATAAAAAGTGTTTGATTACAATTAAAGATGATCAGACTTAGAAGAAGAATTTTGTTTGGGACTTTCTTATTTCTAAACTTAAAAATATGACAGGATCACAATCTTCAAAATTCGGCTTTATGTAGCTTGCTCGCGGGTTGGTGTACCAAATAGGTTGGTTATTATAACACCAGCTTCAAAACGAAGTACTGTAGTATATAAACTGTTACCTATCGTTTCTGGTAGTTTTTCGGTAGACACAGATACGTAATGAAATGAAATGAAAATGAAATGAAATGAAAATATTTTATTTGCACAAATATGGGTGAAAAAGGTTTTACAAAATATTTAGAGCTCCATATTTACTCCTTAGGGTGTACAAATTTTATTATATTAAATAAAATAATTATTTTAATGACTCAACATAATGTAAACATAAATTCTTAAAATAACTATTACAGAAGGGTACATAAGAAACATTAAAGTAGTTTTAAATTTTACAGTTTTAATTAATTAGACTTAAACCCAATTTTGTGCTTTTTATAATAATTTATTTTATTTGAACCATACGGGGTTCGCCGTCATCAGCTTTGGGCACCCACCAGGATGGGTTTTGTACACTGAGAGGAAAAAAAGCTGGCGAAAAAAAAACCTCCCAGGTTTTTATGCCGCGGACAAATTTATTTATTAGTCATTTTATTTTATTTATGTTATTTTATTTTCTTATATTTTATTAATTTATTTATTTATCGTTAATAAACTCAGTGACCGAATAGTACGCTTTTTTAATCAGATGTGTTTTGAGTTCTCTTTTAAATTCGTTATAACTTTTGGTTTTAAGAAAGTCTGGTAAATTATTATATATTTTTGGCCCCATGCAAAAGACGCTATTGTGATATTGTTTAGTTTTAGAGGCTATTGCGCATAGTTTATTTTTATGTCTTTTTGAGTTTAACGTGTTGTATTTAGAAATGTCGTTTTTGACCATTACACATATTTCATAGATATATAACGAAGGGAGCGTCAATATATTTAAACTTTGGTAGTGTGGCTTGCATGTGTCTGTCTGTCGTAGTTGACACATTGACCGAATACATTTTTTTTGCGCTTTAAAAACTGTTTCAATACCCGTTGCATTACCCCAAAATACAAGACCATACCTAAGAGTTGCACCAACATACGCATGATACGCACTTAATACCGCTGATTTATTTACTATTTTTGACAATTTGTAAAGAGCGAAAGAGAATTTGTTAAGTTTTTTACATACATGTTCCATGTGTAGTCTCCATGTGAGCTTATTATCAATATACAAGCCTAAAAATTTTCTATTTTCTGTTTCACGTATGTCATAATTATAACGGGGGTTAATTGAAAAATATGCCCTGATGCCTGATAACTAAAGTATACGCGGACGAAGTCGCGGGCAATAGCTAGTGTATATAAATAAAATGTTTTGTTCTGAATGACGACTGATGGATCAATCCACAGCCCAAAACGCTGATCGTAGAGACCGGTATTGAAAAAAGTGTTTCGACCATCAGTTATGTAAATATTTAAGGAATGGTAATAGTCGTGAATGAAAATTTTATACGTAAACTCTAAAACTTGCAAGACTTAGTACTATTATTTACGACTTTCATACATGATAAACCGAGTTACAAGTTTTGCATGACTGAAGACTGTGAACCTTATTTTTATTTGAATACTGCTTGCTTCTTAATTTTCAGTTTTAGTATAGTAGGTAACTGCTAAAATCCCTCGCGCTCGCACCTACAATACATGTTTAATGTGTCTGGCAATATAGGGGAACTATAGAAACTGCCTGGCTACTGAGGAAACATCATTTTATAGTTCTCCAAGTAACATATATAAAATTCAGCTTTTATAATATAACCTAAGTATAATTAAAATTAACCCTACTTTAAGGGTGCCTGGCAGGGGGTTGCAACTGTACTAAGTGTCTGTCTGTGGACGAGGCGATTTCTAAGATTATCACTAATAAAATATGTATATGAAAACTAATCTTTATACTAGGTATACTAAAGTTGAGACACAATTTTACACACCTTTGCTACCTGTTACCTGCCAAAGCCACCGCGACCCAAGTTTCATAGCCTGGGATCGTTCTTACCTGTACAGTGGACATATACAGAGAAACTTTTAGTTTATTATTTAACTTAGGTGTATAATTATTATTAATTCTTATGACTTAGGCCTGACCGTCGTGGGCTCTTAGATTATATTTACGTTTAGTCATGCCGATTTCTCAGTATTGTAGACAAAGACAAAGACTTTTATTTGCACAAATATGGGTGTTTACAAAAGGTGTTTTTATACATTTGGTTCGCCATATTTACCTTCATGAGGTATGCAAATATTACAATAATTAAAAACTTAACTAATTACAAATTACAAACATAAAAATGTACATTGAAATATTTTCATTTATTTTATTATATGTATACTACATTTATCTTTGTTTGTACCCATATAGGTATAGTAACTAAGTAGGTACTTCCCCCCTCTTTATACTATGCTTATGTCTTGTAATTGACAGCCTCCGTGGCGTAGTGGGTGATGAATGAGCCGACTGCGAAACGTGAGGTCGTGGGTTCGATTCCCACCCAGGACGAACATTTGTGTGATGAACATGACTATTTGTTCTGTGTCTGAGTGTTAATTTATCTATCTATAGTCAGGCCAACGAGACGAGATAAAGAATGTAAACAAACGGACCGTTACCAAGTTACTATTGCGAGAGCGAGCAACAATTATCTCTGTCCTTACCATTCATACGCAGTAATGGCGTCAGTTGGTCGATGACAGCTGTTTCGTGGTACAGGAAAGCAGTCAGTACCGTAGTTGTCAACATATTTTGGTCGAGTTTTGACGGGAAGTCGAAAAAAACAATATGTTGTGCTCTTGTTTTATTTTCATGTTCTTGGTATATCTTTGAGTAATTGTAATTGGGATGTCCACCGATCCGCACTTGGCCAGCGTGGTGGACTATGGCCTGAATCCCCCTCAATTGTGTGAGAAGGAGACCTGTGCCCAGCAGTGGGACAAAGTTGAAAAAAAATGGGATTTAGAAGACGCAGTGGTATAAAGCCACGTACTCATAAACATACAACTAATCAATTCATTCGAGCAGAGATTGTGGAGCGGTTAAGACCGCGGTTTTCGACACGGAAATACCGAGTTCAAACCCTCGAGCACCTTTGGCAAAATAGTTTGTTCTGTGCGTATTTTCCGCTGCTACAAAAATATGATTTTTAGAATTGCGGTGTCACTTTCTCAAGTAGGTATTTGGAAGAAGTGTTGTAATAAATAATAAATCACTACATATTTCAAAACAAATTCGCTTCCCACCGCTTTCCCGCGTCCCAATGTATGCTTAGATCTTTAAAACTACCCAACGGATTTTGTAGCGGTTTTTTTTAAATAGATAAAGTAATTTCTGAGGAAGGTTTAGGTGTATAATTGATTATGCTTTTATGTAACTAGACTAAAACATAACGATTTTTGTCACAAATCTTGCCTACTGGGAAAGTTATATTCTCTTGCTCCGCGTTAACCAGCGGAAAAACATTAAAGTGATGTTCTAGAGAATTGTAGATATATAAATTTGCTATACAAAAGTCCGCATTACTCTATCTCTTACTGTTGACTTACAATAACTACTTTTATGTGTAAAATGTTAATGAAAAATATCACGTTATCTCGAAGCTGTTTTATTCTGTTCAGTATTAATCCTACTCTAAATAAAAACGTTAATTAGCTTCGTCAAAATCGTCAATTAAGATTAAAATTGTACAAAATGTAATCAAATAGATACTTTAGAAGATGATATTTTGTTTTACCAAAAATCATCACATCCCCCGGTGCGCATTCTCATCGCGCGTCTATTTTTTGCCTTTAGTACTTAAATGGGTTTTTGTAAAGTAGATTTTAATGTATGTATATGGCTCGAGCGAAGCTGGGCCGGGTCGCTGGTATATGCTATGTATAAAATTTATTCAAATAAAAATGTTTTGAACTCCTGAAACTTTGTTTACATTTTTTATCTCGTCTCCTTGGCCTTACTATAAGTATGTATTTAGAATTATATTATGTATATTTATCAGCTTTCTGATTACCATAGTACAAGCTCTGCTTAGTTTGGAATCAGATGGTGTTGTGTGAATTGTCAAAAAAAATATAGTTAAACGCTATGTATCTAACATTTAAAATCATTGGAAGCCTTAGCGGCCGTCTGATTGAAAACGTGAAAGATGTAAAGAGGCAGCACCTGCGCGCCGCGGAGCACGAGCAGCTGGAGCGCGACGTGCCCCACCCCGCCCAGCCCCAGCAGCAGCACGCGCTCCCCCTCCCCCCGCCGCCCCGCCGGCAGCCCCGCCGCGCGCAGCACCGCGCACGCCGACAGCGCCGCGTACAGCGCGCCGCCCGCCGCCGCGCTCTCCAGCCTCGCCGGCGCCTCCGTTATCTGCACACGAGAACTCTACCGATTTCTACTCTAAATTCTATTCCGGATAAACTTCCGTTTAGAACATACCTCCAATTGATCTGAAATTTGGTACACTTATGTATTTTGACGCGCTGATCAAGAATATCATACCCAAAATACCCGCAAATTTGATGTTCAAGGTCAAACGGACAAAAAATTTTTCGACGTTTTTCGCATGTATTGCGATAAATATAGATTTTAGAGAAAAATATTTCAAACAAAACTAATAGGGCATGAGAAAAATGATATTTTTTGTTCTATACATTTTTCGTGTAGGACCAGTGGTTTCGGAGAAAAATGTTAGTCATCCTAAATTGCTAGTTTTCACCAAAACTCCATAAGTTTCGATATAATAATCTACTCACGCACTTACCACGGAAAGGTTGGAGTTTGGTCTTAGAAGTGCATCTTTTTTTGTTTTTTGTTTTTTTGTTTTTTTTTGCTTTTTTTTATGGTACCATGTCGACGTTCCTTTTTTGTATTAATTTAAATAAGTCCAACCTTACCTAACCGATCCCATTCATTTTAAATGACGAGTCCTTTCTGTATATTTTTTTTTGGCGGGGGGCTTTGACCTCCACCTCTCCCCATTCGGGGAGCTTCGCCCCCGAAACCCCCCTTGTCCTAATCTATGAAAACCCTGAAAAACGAATGTAATAAAAATAGAAAGAACCTCGCCCATATGAGAAATAGTCATCAAAGCTTTTGACCCTTCGGTAACATTTTTCTCCGAAACCACTGGTCCTACACGAAAAATGTATAGAACAAAAAATATCCGCAATACATGCGAATAACGTCGAAAATTTACGGGTATTTTGGGTATGATATTCTTGATCAGCGCGTCAATAAGTGTACCAAATTTCAGATCGAATGGAGGTATGTTCTAAACGGAAGTACATCCTCTATTTCATCTAAGGACCTTCCCTGACGTGTAATAAGCAGGGATCGGAGTAGGCAGCGAGAATTTACTTAAACTTTGCGACGAGACATAACATGGAGCTGCTACATCCACTTCTTAATGATACAGGTTGTATGGGCTATTTCCAAAGGAATCAATATGATAGTTAATGATATGATTACTGATAAAAAATGATGATAACTGATAGATGATAGAGTGCGTGCGACCGATTTCGGCAGGCTTTATTAGCGCACTGACTAAATTGCATCAATGCAGCGTAAACTGCTGATGCTGAAGAATGTACGGTCGTAGCCCCTACATGCTCCCAGACCGAAAGGTGGTTAAGTAAAGTGATGAGATAAAATTTTACTAATAACAAGGTGATAGACATTTGTGCTTAAAAATAAAATTAAAGTATGTATAAACGGCGTGAATGTGAAACTTAGAGTCCTGTATCTTTGATAGTAAACATTGATTGAAGCACAGGGGAAGTTCCTTGGCTCCGCATGTGCCTACGCGCGCTGTTATTAAATTTATCATTTAAGTCGATATCTACACATTGCACACCACTATTACACTGGACTTCACTTCGCTGATTTTCCCGTAACGCCTGCATTCGCGTGCGACGCACCTGCCGTCACATGTACGAGTAGATAGATACCCAAGAATGTTGCTGCAACAGCAACCATCACGTATGTGAGCGCGTAATGATGAATGATGATGTGATACGCCCTCCGTCAATGGCTCCTCTCGTTTCATTACATTTAATTGTTCTTGTACGCAACTGTTTGTTTTACAGCATCAACGTCATAGTTTGTACTGGCATTGAATTCAGGCAAAGAAATATTTGTGATATTGTTACGCGCTGTGGGTAATAAAAATGTCGTTTGTAACGTAGAAGACGTTTATTGTCAGCTTCCACAAAAATCCACTTAAAAGAGTCCAAATCACTAAGCACAATCACTATAGTCCAATATCTTCGCTGTAGTCGTCGAAATAATTCTTCTTTGTCGCTTAGTAGAGATCGCTTCGGTTTCACTTCCGGAACTAAACTGCGTCCTGTCGCGGCCCGGTGCGTGTCTTATATACTATGGCTACCCATGGTTCTCTAGAATTTTCCCGAAATACCTAATACACTAGGCCCGTCCCGAACTTCCTTTCTTTCCTTTATGTTATCGTTTCGTTTCTTTATGTTACTACGCACTTATACTTATGTACAGCCGCGGCCCGCGATGTAAACAACCTATACATGTGTACGCTATATATAATACTAGCTGTGCCCGCGACGTCGTCCGCGTAGATAAAGACTTGTACAAAAGGCTTGATTAGACTTGGATTATTTGTTCCTCCTCCTCCTTAGTCGTTCACTCTTGACAGAGTTGTCGTGGCTGATGAGGTTGCAATTTCGTTCGTGACCGCTTGCCCTCTACTGTCCCTTGGATTATTGTTACCTTTTATGAAATTACTTATGATACAAAAGTTCATATTATTATGTTGAGTAGATACATTCTTCCTGAGTCCTTACAATTATTACTGTACTCCTCTTATAATATCGACTTTTCAGTCATTATCATCAGTTTCTCTTTACAAATTAAACGTATTATAATAGCCTGTTTTTAAAGTGTTTAGATATTACTGCTGTGCCCGCGAAAAGTATCATTATAATTAAATAATTTGTGCTGCAAATAATGCAAAGATTCATTATCATTATGTAACTTAAATATATTGCAGAAAGATGGTGAAATGTCTACGCTATGTCAGGCGTGGTTAGTAGTTGGGAGTCAAATTCTTGGTTGCTTACACATTGGTTGCAATTGTCGTTAACATACTGTCGTTCATACTTAATGAAGGTCTTTTGAGCGATTTAAAACTTGCGACAGCAGTTAGGCCACTAACAATGAAGACGTCATTAACCTGAATTGGAGCAGCGTGAGTGGATCAGGCCCTACGCGATTAAGAGTCAATTGGTCCTATTAACAACCCTTCACACACCATCAGAAATAAATATATCGATTACTAATATTATTCTGGGCGTGACCACCATGCCGTGCTGCTGCCTTGACGCTTTAGCATATTTATGTAACACCGGTGCCAGTACTGCGTATGTATGTAATAGCTCTTTTCTTATTGAACGAATCGTGAGTGTACACTATGGTAATAGCTCTTATTAAGTTAACCACTGAAAACGTCTACTCATTTCAATAACATTTTTTTAGACCCTCGGCAATTGCTTATTCGTTTATTCGAAATCACTTTTTTTATAAATAAACCGAACAAAGAGGCAGAAAGGCATCTTCGATTGGCAGTCCGGCATGGTAACCATTGCGCCACGCGAGTCCAGGCGCGGTCGCCTGACAATTTGGGGGGGGGGAGGCGCCAAGAAATTTTGGTGGGGGATCGTCAACTCTTCCCGGTGTCTCAAATTGGCTTGTTTCGCCTTCCATCTACGCATGAGTGAGGGATTTTGGGGGGGGGGGTCATGTCCCCTGTGACACCCCTTAGGACCGCGCCTGCGCGAGTCGATAATTATTGTCTATTAAATAAGGTCGATACCACAATAATATGTGGATGTAACCACCGCGCCGCGCCTCCATAATGCTCTACCAAAATGAGTACAATATCAGCGCCAGTTCCAAAGCTCTCTAAGTTGTTAATTTTTTTATTAGATATTTTATTATGTAAATATACTCGTAATTAATTATTTGAAATAATCTCCACCAATCCACTTTGTAATAGCGTTAATGGGTAACAACGACATCTATCGTATAGCGTATAAACTAAATTGTCGATATACCGTATTTGCAACCCTAATTAGATCAATATGAACATAGATGTCGGCAGTAGCCTCGTTTTGTTAAGGTTTTGTACATTTTGTATTGAGGATTTCTTTGAATATGTGGTGATATGTATGGTGTATGTATTTTTAAATATTTAGAGATGAAATCTAGCATAAGTGATTGAAAACGTGCTATCAGAATATTAAGAGATGTTAGTAATTATCGAAACTTGTGGTGTGACCGCTCGCATTAACTTTATTCTCTTACAAAAGTTACACACTTAAATTATTTATTCCTCCGTTGCTTTAATAAAGATTCCTTTGTTAGAATTTCTTTAATAGTTACAATATGCATATCAACCCGCATTGGAGCAGCGTGGTTAAGTAATCTCCAGGCCTCCCCAATAATGGGAAGCCCAGGAGAGGAGCGAGACGTTAAAAGGATGCAGCTATTTAGCTTGTATCGGTAATGGTCGCATGTAAGGATAATTTTGTTTATTTTCTATAGCCTATATGTTAGCGAGGACCAATGTATATACCTACAACGAAAAAAGTTTCATTAGAATCCGTCTATTAGTATTTGTGTGAAAGTCTGACAACAGACAGACAGACAGATAGATAAAAATTTCAAAACATATTTTTTGGGTTCCGTTACTTATAAAATGACCCCTAGAAGTATTTTTTTAAATTTATTTGCAATGTACAGAACTGACCCTGCTTACAGTTTCATTCTATAATTATAACATAGCAGAATGGCGCAGTGGAAGCGTGCTGGGCCCATAACCTGATGAAATGATAAAAAGGCCAGTATAACTAAGTAACAGTTGATTAAGAGATTTTATATTATAACACACTTCATGCAAGATGGACGACGTCGAGAGGGGAAGGGGAGAGCTCCTGTACGAATGCATTAGCACCGGAGTGCTGATTCATTGCGCAGAGTCAGCCAGCAGGCGTTCATCCATTTCATCATTCTTGAAATTGAAATGAAATGAAAATATTTTATTTGCACAAATATGGGTGAAAAAGGTTTTACAAAATATTTAGAACTCCATATTTACCCCTTAGGGTGTACAAATATTATTTAATAAATATTAAATAAAATAATTATTGAAATTGACGTAACTTTTTTGTTTGTGAACCGATTTAATTAAAACAAACCCTAAATGTTAATCCAAAAAAATACCAATACATCAGTGAAAACCGCATCCTTCTACGTTAAGCCGTTCCTGAGATTAGCGCGCACAAACGAACAGATAAACAGACAAACAGATAAACAGACAAACAGACAATAATTCTAAAAATCATTGTTTTGGGTTCTATTACGCTAATAAATAGCCCTAGTGACAGTTTTTTTCAAATATCTTCAATGTACAGAAACTGACTTGTTACAGATTTATTATATGTACTAGCTGTGCCCGCGACGTCGTCCGCGTAGATAAAGACTTGTACAAAAGGCTTGATTAGACTTGGATTATTTGTTCCTCCTCCTCCTTAGTCGTTCACTCTTGACAGAGTTGTCGTGGCTGATGAGGTTGCAATTTCGTTCGTGACCGCTTGCCCTCTACTGTCCCTTGGATTATTGTTACCTTTTATGAAATTACTTATGATACAAAAGTTCATATTATTATGTTGAGTAGATACATTCTTCCTGAGTCCTTACAATTATTACTGTACTCCTCTTATAATATCGACTTTTCAGTCATTATCATCAGTTTCTCTTTACAAATTAAACGTATTATAATAGCCTGTTTTTAAAGTGTTTAGATATTACTGCTGTGCCCGCGAAAAGTATCATTATAATTAAATAATTTGTGCTGCAAATAATGCAAAGATTCATTATCATTATGTAACTTAAATATATTGCAGAAAGATGGTGAAATGTCTACGCTATGTCAGGCGTGGTTAGTAGTTGGGAGTCAAATTCTTGGTTGCTTACACATTGGTTGCAATTGTCGTTAACATACTGTCGTTCATACTTAATGAAGGTCTTTTGAGCGATTTAAAACTTGCGACAGCAGTTAGGCCACTAACAATGAAGACGTCATTAACCTGAATTGGAGCAGCGTGAGTGGATCAGGCCCTACGCGATTAAGAGTCAATTGGTCCTATTAACAACCCTTCACACACCATCAGAAATAAATATATCGATTACTAATATTATTCTGGGCGTGACCACCATGCCGTGCTGCTGCCTTGACGCTTTAGCATATTTATGTAACACCGGTGCCAGTACTGCGTATGTATGTAATAGCTCTTTTCTTATTGAACGAATCGTGAGTGTACACTATGGTAATAGCTCTTATTAAGTTAACCACTGAAAACGTCTACTCATTTCAATAACATTTTTTTAGACCCTCGGCAATTGCTTATTCGTTTATTCGAAATCACTTTTTTTATAAATAAACCGAACAAAGAGGCAGAAAGGCATCTTCGATTGGCAGTCCGGCATGGTAACCATTGCGCCACGCGAGTCCAGGCGCGGTCGCCTGACAATTTGGGGGGGGGAGGCGCCAAGAAATTTTGGTGGGGGATCGTCAACTCTTCCCGGTGTCTCAAATTGGCTTGTTTCGCCTTCCATCTACGCATGAGTGAGGGATTTTGGGGGGGGGGGGTCATGTCCCCTGTGACACCCCTTAGGACCGCGCCTGCGCGAGTCGATAATTATTGTCTATTAAATAAGGTCGATACCACAATAATATGTGGATGTAACCACCGCGCCGCGCCTCCATAATGCTCTACCAAAATGAGTACAATATCAGCGCCAGTTCCAAAGCTCTCTAAGTTGTTAATTTTTTTATTAGATATTTTATTATGTAAATATACTCGTAATTAATTATTTGAAATAATCTCCACCAATCCACTTTGTAATAGCGTTAATGGGTAACAACGACATCTATCGTATAGCGTATAAACTAAATTGTCGATATACCGTATTTGCAACCCTAATTAGATCAATATGAACATAGATGTCGGCAGTAGCCTCGTTTTGTTAAGGTTTTGTACATTTTGTATTGAGGATTTCTTTGAATATGTGGTGATATGTATGGTGTATGTATTTTTAAATATTTAGAGATGAAATCTAGCATAAGTGATTGAAAACGTGCTATCAGAATATTAAGAGATGTTAGTAATTATCGAAACTTGTGGTGTGACCGCTCGCATTAACTTTATTCTCTTACAAAAGTTACACACTTAAATTATTTATTCCTCCGTTGCTTTAATAAAGATTCCTTTGTTAGAATTTCTTTAATAGTTACAATATGCATATCAACCCGCATTGGAGCAGCGTGGTTAAGTAATCTCCAGGCCTCCCCAATAATGGGAAGCCCAGGAGAGGAGCGAGACGTTAAAAGGATGCAGCTATTTAGCTTGTATCGGTAATGGTCGCATGTAAGGATAATTTTGTTTATTTTCTATAGCCTATATGTTAGCGAGGACCAATGTATATACCTACAACGAAAAAAGTTTCATTAGAATCCGTCTATTAGTATTTGTGTGAAAGTCTGACAACAGACAGACAGACAGATAGATAAAAATTTCAAAACATATTTTTTGGGTTCCGTTACTTATAAAATGACCCCTAGAAGTATTTTTTTAAATTTATTTGCAATGTACAGAACTGACCCTGCTTACAGTTTCATTCTATAATTATAACATAGCAGAATGGCGCAGTGGAAGCGTGCTGGGCCCATAACCTGATGAAATGATAAAAAGGCCAGTATAACTAAGTAACAGTTGATTAAGAGATTTTATATTATAACACACTTCATGCAAGATGGACGACGTCGAGAGGGGAAGGGGAGAGCTCCTGTACGAATGCATTAGCACCGGAGTGCTGATTCATTGCGCAGAGTCAGCCAGCAGGCGTTCATCCATTTCATCATTCTTGAAATTGAAATGAAATGAAAATATTTTATTTGCACAAATATGGGTGAAAAAGGTTTTACAAAATATTTAGAACTCCATATTTACCCCTTAGGGTGTACAAATATTATTTAATAAATATTAAATAAAATAATTATTGAAATTGACGTAACTTTTTTGTTTGTGAACCGATTTAATTAAAACAAACCCTAAATGTTAATCCAAAAAAATACCAATACATCAGTGAAAACCGCATCCTTCTACGTTAAGCCGTTCCTGAGATTAGCGCGCACAAACGAACAGATAAACAGACAAACAGATAAACAGACAAACAGACAATAATTCTAAAAATCATTGTTTTGGGTTCTATTACGCTAATAAATAGCCCTAGTGACAGTTTTTTTCAAATATCTTCAATGTACAGAAACTGACTTGTTACAGATTTATTATATGTATATAGATATATAGATATAGATAAGTAGGTACGTAATCGCCGCGGATCCCGAACTGTACTTATAGAAATCGTTGCTTTTCTTGTCACTGACTTTTCACCTAATACCTGTTTATGCGTTTTTGGGGTTTTGCTGTAGGTACGAAGCTTCGTTTTCGAGATATACTCGTAGGTACTCAAAGTCGTAACAACATGATTAATCGGAGGAATTTCAGGTATATCAATATAAGGTTTTATTTTAATCTGATATGCACATATAAAGTAACTTAAAGTTGCAGTTATTACAACAAAAATAAAAATATGTATTCCGTTTTTCCCTATACCTATAAAAATGTTTTGCAGGTTTTTATTATCAGTCTTGCAGCTTCCCGATTCTAGTCGTTACTCATATGATATATAGGCTTCATGAATCGACACGACACAGTATCTACATACTACCTATTTCAATGCAATTACGTAAATCGGTAAGGGATAGTGTTAAAAACTAATCTTTCTTCATATTAAAGTATGCTGATCATTTATTGCCCGCTTGCCTAGGAATGGGTATTATTTTAAGTGCATCGCGTCGTAACGATCTCGGGGAGATAATGGGATGCGTATTTGAAATATAAGAAATAAGTTTGAGACTCGTGCGTTGACCTTAAGTAATTTGTATAGGTTTGATAGATCAGCTGTTTTCGTAGGTAATGATAGGACTTTAGGTATGTAGGCAGAAATGATAGTTAACTCACTGCATTTGCTCGGGGGTTAAAATATGAATGTCAAATTTTCCATGAAATAAATTAATCAAGAGTATCCAGAAGGAAAACTTGAACGTTCAACTGGTTTAGGATATTGTTTGTAATAATTTCTGACATAATAAAATCATTAATATATTATGAGCTCTTCCGTACCTCCATTTGTAAAGAGTAGTACCTGGACGCCCGAGTGATATTGTTTCATAACAAACTCCATTATTTTTATAAGGCTGAGCTCCGCTTCTGCAACCGATGCCTGATTCTTCCATAATTAAGCAAGGTATCTGTGATTTTTCTAATTAATTTGGTCTTCTTCATACTTTTCCGCAAAACTATTATCTAAGATCCCAAATAATGAATTAACGATGCTACCTATGCCATTGATAAGGCCTTGGCGCCCCCGCGCGCTCATGTCACTGTGCTTATCCAGCAAAATTTTATTGTAATGCTGCAGTTCCGACTGCTCGTGATATAATTGAGACATGACACTTGACAATGTGACTAGCTGTGCCCCGCGGTTTCACCCGCGTTAGAGAGGATCATTAGTATAAAGTGAAGTCCCTTCTGAAGTGCCGTGGACCGGCTTTTTTGTAGGACTATTTAAGATAAACATTTTCATCATACATTACGAACTCTAGCGGTTTTGGCAGCGCACGCCAGAATAGCTGGCAGATGGTAGATTTTTTCCTACTTACTTGACACTTATCGTCATATTTTGGACAATTCACACAATATCTTTATGAATTGTAGCCTATGTGTTATTCTGATGTATAAGCTATATTATTTTAGTTTCATTTAAATGCATTCAGTAGTTTTTACGTGAAAGAGTAACAAATATCCATACTTACAAACTTTTGCGGTTATAATATTAGTAAGATTTTCCAGAACATTTGAGAAATTTCTGGAACTTTCTCGAACGTTCTCAATAAATTAAAACAGTTTGCAATTATTTTAAAAATCTTCAGACCATTCGAGAAGTTTCTGTAACTTTCTCGAATATTTTCAATTAGTAAAAAAAATTGCAATTATTTTAAAAATCTCCAGATCAATCGAAAAAAGATTACAATTATTTAAAAAAAGTCCCTATTGGTTAGAAAAGTACAGATTTTTTTTCCACCGCGATCAAACTCCCTTACTATCATCTACGTACTAAGGGGTATTTACCACCCCAACGGGAAGTTGATTGGAGTTAATGATAATAGAGAAAACCGTGTCTTTACTTACCTTATCTTACTTACCTTGTCTTACTTACCTTGTCTTACTTATCTTATCTTCGAACAGATTTCAGGTAAGTACTTCACGTATTTCGTTGATGCGGCTATTCCTTCCAAGTAAGGAATCAAATCATAGTAGACAATTAGTCTCCAGTCATCTGCTATTAATTTCATGCTTACAATTTTGTCGAAATATAAGCCATTATTATTTGGTAATTTGTTTATAGTGTATAGTCCGTAGGTATTTAAAACTAGTGTCATCATAAATAGTAACATAGATGTAGCAACCGTGGCAAAATTATATTTTCTATTTCCTCGTCTAGGCTGTTCTGTCTTCTGTTTTTTTTTCTTCCTTCTTGTTTTCCTGTTCTTGTTCATGATTGACAGGAAGAATTGATAATTCAATAATGGGTCTTTTCATATAACCGCTCTTGGTTTTTAACGTCACTGCTCTCACATAACCATCTTTTCCAGGATGTAAGTCTACCACCCAGCCTAAGGACCATTTTCCTGGAGGAAGGTTGCCGTCATTAATCAATACAACGTCATTCAACTTGATATTTACCTGCGGTTGTTGCCACTTGCTTCGCGCTAATATATTTACTAAATATCCTCGCTGCCCAATATCTAAGTATAACTAGGTATAACTTTTCCAAATATCATGAAATATTTTTGTGTTAAATGCCATCTAGTGATAAGATTCCGTTTCGTTTCATAAATTGATAAGATCGGACCACTCGATAGAAAGTGAGAAAGGGTTAGATAATTCAAATCTTCCGTATCTTCAGTAAATGGACATAGTGGCCTTGAGTTTAGGCATGCCTCGAGCTAATCTAAAAGTGTACTGAACTCTTCGTAGGTAAGCTTCTGATCTCCCATTACTCTTTTGAGATGGTACTTAAGGCTTTTTACTGCACTTTCGCATAATCCATTAGCAGATGGCCAGGATGGGGCATTAAAGTGCCACGTTATGCCCATTTCAGCCACTTTCGAATGAAATTCAGTGTCAAAGATCTTAAGAAGCTCCTCATATTTCTCTTGCTACAAAATTGGTGCCATTATCACTGTAAATGTGGTAAGGCTTGCCTCGGTGAGCAGCCATCCTTCGTAATGCAGCGATGAATGGAGTGCTCGTAAGGTCAGACATCAATTCCAAATGAACTGCTTTAGTCGCCAAACAAGTAAAGTCGTACTTGTATCTACATACTACATACTTGTAAATAGCCTTTAGTAGTTTTAATACCACGTCCAGGGTTTGCCTTTATAAATACGTGACTGTAACGTGACCCGTGTAATTCACTGCTATATAGCAGTCCGACACCGAAACAGACTCTCAATATTTCTTCTTGGTCCAGGTATGGATTCAACTCAAAAACTTTGCTTGTTCTGTGTATGTTGGCGCTTGGATGTTGAATAAAAGCGACTGTACTGTTTCAAAATTTTACTTTCAGGTTCGGTTACAAGTTACAACGAGTGACATGGATGCAATTCTAATGATATGTAATACAAAATTCAAATTTGATTTTAAATATTCGTTATCCGTGTATGTGACACTCCACCTCATACGGTTTCATACGTGGACCAATAAGGACTCGCGACGTAATTTTGCGTTCCGTTCTATGCTCAAACATGCCCCCGGCCTTGGAACCCTTGGCTTCCAACATCAGTCTCGTCAGGGTCAACTAATGGGCAAATCTTCGTATAGGCTCGCCTCACAAGCCCGGATGCAGTTTGTAGCTCGGCTACTCTTGCTATGCCGTCCTTCCCCGGTATGTTTCTGACGACTCGTCCAAGGTGCCAGCGTAGCGGAGGGAAGTTGTCTTCCTTGATGACAACCAACGTATTGGGTTTAAGCTCTTGCGTGTTCTGCCTCCACTTTGTCCGTGTCTGCAGCTCGGATACGTATTCTTTTGACCAACGTCGCCAAAAGTGCTGCCGAAGTTGTTCCACTCGCTGGTATCGATCGAGTCTAGGCGTGGGCACATCCACCAGGTCGTCGCAGACGGGCGCAGTGAGCGTACGGCCAACCAGGAAGTGGGCAGGACTAAGTGGAAGGAAGTCGTTCGGGTCGGATGACATAGGAGTCAGAGGTCGTGAGTTCAGGACAGCTTCGACTTGGGCTAACACTGTGCTGAACTCTTCGTATGTTAGGTGAGCATTGCCCACCACGCGGCGTAGGTGGTACTTGCAAGAGCATACTCCTGCCTCCCACAATCCTCCAAAATGAGCAGCGTATGGTACAATGAATTTAAATTTTATATTTTGTTGATTAGCGTAATCAATAATTTCAGAACTACAACGTTCCAAAAATTGTGCGAATTCGTTTTTAAGTCCGACCAAATTCCGGCCGTTGTCAGACCAAATTTCGGCCGGTTTCGCCCTTCGTGAAATAAACTTATTTAGCGTGAGACAGTAAGCTCTAGTGGAAAGGTCACCAACTAGTTCCAAATGAACAGCGCGTGTAACTAAACAAATAAATATGCAGATATAAGCCTTCGTAGTTTTAGCACCCCTTCCCTTACTGTTTAATACGAGCACTGGGCCAGCATAGTCCACCCCGCATCGATAAAATGGAAAAATAGGCGTAATCCTCTCGCTGGGAAGGTTTCCCATAAGAGGAGTAAGCGATTTACCTCGCAATCGCTTACACACAACACAATCGTGGACTACTTTTCGAGCGAGATTCCTGCCAGCAACCGGCCACCAAGTTTCACGAAGGTGAAAGAGAAGCGCCTGCGGAGCAGCATGTAGCAATGTTTTATGTTCGTGGCGAAATAGAAGCTGCGTGAAATAATGTTTACTCGACAATAAAATCGGATGCTTCTTGTCGTAGTCGAATATAGATGAATTGTCAAGCCTACCACCGACACGCAAAAGTTTATCACCATCAATAAATAAATTTAATTTACTTAAATTATGTTTATTACTTAACGCGCGATTTTTGAATATTAAATCGTACTCAGCCGGAAAGGATTCAAGCTGAGACAGCCGGATCAATAATTTGTCGGCGTCTCTCAGTTCATCGACAGTAAGAACACCCAAACGCTTATTTAATTTATTTCGTGTATTATGTACGAATCGTAACATATATGCAGTTGAGCGTCTTAACCGGCTGAACTGAGAGAATCGTTCAAACCTGACAATGGACGACAAATCCTCACCATTGGACGTATCGTGTGCTACTAGCGCAGTGACGTCACTACCCTTGGTTTCCGGCAAGTCGGTCGACGGACTATCGTTTGAATAAAACGGTGCTACGCTTTGACAGTGAAATTCAATGTCGCGAAGGAAATCTGGCCCCTCCCACCATAATTTCGAAGAAGAGAGTTCCTCCAGATTCAAAACCCCGCGCGAAACCAGGTCAGCTGGATTTTCCTTCCCGCTTACGTGACGCCATGGGAGCTCCTTAGCTAACTCGTGAATTTCTATCGTCCTATTTTGAACGAAGGTTTTTAGTAACCTTGGCGGCATACGCAGCCAACCCAAAACAATAGTCGAGTCCGTCCAAAACATTACGTGATCAAAGGTGCAATGGAGCGAATTTCGAATTTTATTATATAACCGCGTACCAACAAGGGCACCAAGAAGTTCTAAACGTGGTATACTGATAGTTTTCAGCGGCGCAACCTTCCCTTTGGAACAAAGTAAACGCACTTTAACGGTGTGATTAATAGTGTTTGCCGTTCTTATATAGGCGCACGCACCATATGCCGTTTGCGAGGCATCAGTGAATACATGCAACTCTGTATAACTAGATTTAGTATCCATAACATAGCGCGGTACTCTAATTGTTTTTAAGAACGACAGTGACGCGAGAAACCGGTTCCAATGACATGCGATGTCATTAGGTACGGCATCGTCCCAATCTAACTTTAATAACCACAGTTTCTGTAGTAGCATTTTTGCAGTTAAAATAAATGGACTTAAAATTCCCAAAGGGTCGAAAATTTGAGATGCGTATGAAAGAATTATGCGTTTAGTTATAGGTTGGTTACTATTGGAATCAAACTGCGTGTTAAAATAAAACTCGTCGCTATCATTAAGCCAACCTATGCCCAATGTTTTATGATTTGCGCTCTCATCGAGTATTAATTGATTAGAAGCGCACGTCGGCGACGTGGTCGCGGGTTCACATGTAAAATTAAACATCCACTTGCGCAGTTGAAAACAACCAGCTTGTAAAACCTTAGTTGTTGCTTTGCATAATTTAATTAACGTCTCTTTGTCATCAGAACCCGTGATCATGTCGTCCACGTAAAAATCTTCATTAATTATTCTAGCCACCTCGGCATCAGTGCATTCGATTGCGAGTTGTTTAAGACAACGACAGCTTAAGAACGGTGCGGAAGCAGTACCGTAGGTGACGGTATTAAGGCGATAGATGCTAAGCGGTTGCGTGGGCTCGTCGCGCCACAGGATCAGCTGGAGATCGCGTTGTTGTTCGTTAACCAGGCACTGCCGATACATCTTCTCGATGTCTGCGCATGCGACGTACCGATGTTGCCTGAAGCGTAAAATAATTGACATTAAATCACCTTGTATAGGTGGCCCTACCAACTGAAGGTCGTTATAGCTGATACCTGTGCTTGACACGGCTCCAGCATCGAAGACAACCCTAAGTTTAGTCGTCGAGCTGTGTTCGCGGAATACGCCATGATGCGGCATAAAATAATGGTGGGTTCCGTAGGTCGACACGCGAGTCATATGCCCTAGGTTCTCGTATTCATGGAGAAAGTCGGTATAAAGCTTCTTGTAGGCTGGCGTGCGTTGTAATCGCTTTTCTAGTGCTAGAAAGCGACGTTCAGCCTGCAAGAACGTTTCGCCTAAAAGGTCGGGTGACGACTTAAGAGGTATACTAACTATGAACCGTCCCTCGGCATTGCGCGTCATGGTCCGAATAAACAATTCTTCGCAAGCACGCTCAGCGTCTGTGCGCGTATCCCGCTCCTGAGGCAGCTCTTCGACCTCCCAGAACTTACGTAATTGTGCGTCTATTGATTGTGAAAAATTACACTGAATAATGCTATCGTTGCGCGAGTTAAATACGATAGGTCCCGATATTATCCAGCCTAAGTAGGTATTTTGTAAATAAGGTCCATTATGTAACCTTATATTACCATCATTTAATAATTCCCAAAACTTGTCTGCGCCGATTAAGATATCGATTTTTCGGGAATCAAGGAACTGCGGATCTGCCAGCTGTATACTATTAGGTATACTAAACTTAGCGCGATCATAATGTACAGCGGGCAGTGTAGACGATATCTCAGACAAAACAAAGCAGTGTAGACTAGTAGTGTAGGAAGAAATGCGCGATTTTATTTGAATGTTACATGATTTACTACATTGTGTCACAGAGTTACCTACACCTCTAATCTCGTGAGTGGACTGTAATAAATCTAAACCTAATTTCTTACTAAAGGATTCGCTTATAAAACTACGTTCACTCCCGTTATCCAACAACGCTAATGCCAGTAAATAATCATTATGTTTATTCCGTACTTCAATAAGTGCAGTTGATAGCAAGACAGGTAGTAATGAACGATGTGTGCGTTTATCTAAGTGTGTATTTTTTGCATGACATACTGCAGTTACGGGGGCGACGTGTGGTGCGGGGTTAGATGTCGCCGCTAGGCCAGCGCACGCGTCATTCATCAGTACCTGCCGATCCTTATCGAATGACGAGTGCAACGTAAGGGAACCGCTAGTGTTCGGTGTTGGTTGTGTACTATGCTTGGAATGATTTACATAGTCTAAGGAGTGAATTAAGGAATTGTGCTTTCTTGAACACCTGCGGCAGCCTCCAAACTTGCATGATTCAGCTGTGTGGTTGCTTGTTCTCATGCAGTTTTCACACAGTTTATTATCGCGTAGAAATTTCAATTTTGATTCCAAGTCAAAGTCAATGAATTTCGAACAAGCGTACAGTTGATGGTCTCCCTTACATAAAATACATAACTTAGGCGCGGAGTGACGTTCGTGCGGTCGAGTAGTGGAAACATTGCATTTAGTGGATGACTTCATGTTGTTTTTCGAGTATTTTACATCCTTCGTGTTACTATTTAGTGAACTATGTAAACTTTGCAATGTTTCTAGTACGTCTGCCCGATTCTTAAGGAAGTTAATCAAATCATCAACCTTTAACCTTGATTTAGGATCTTTATTGTTTATTAAAGTGCCCCTATACTGCTCCCATTCTCGTTCAGTGGTTTTATCGAGCTTAGATACCATTATGTAAATAACTAACGTATCCCAGGAGTCAACCGGCTCCCCTAGGATTTTTAGAGCACGTAGATTTTTGAGAATGGTGTCGCTTAGTGTTCGAATAGAAACATAAGATTCTTTAGTTAATGCGGGAATGTTAAAAATAGTTTTAATATGATTATGTACTAATAATCGACTATTATTATAACGGTTTAGTAGGAGCTCCCATGCGATGGAATAATTATCCGATGTGAACTCCAAGGCATCAATTACTAGCTCTGCGCTACCCTTTAGCGAAGATTTAAGGTAGTGGAACTTCTGGATACTTGTAATTTCGTGTGAATCGTGTACTAGTGATTGGAACGTATCCCGAAACTCCAACCAGTGCTCGTATGACCCGTCAAAGGATGGCAATGTAATGGTAGGTAATTTAATAGCTCGTAATTGACTATTAGCGCATATTTTTGAACAATTAGTGACCTCACCACCACAACTACCACTCTCACTCAATAATAATTCAGCCTGCGACACTGTACTGTAATAACAGTCCTCGAACTGTTCTCTTTGCGTTAATTGATCATCGAGATCCGATTCCTTAACACATTCTTCTATTCTAGACTGAATACTATTGAATTCGCGATAAAGATTCGTGGCACCTTCAATGCGTAGTTTTAAATCTAATTTATTTTGAGGTGTTGCGGTTTTTATATCGAAATTATTAACGTAAGTGCCGAATTTAGTTAATCTACCTTTTAGTGTGCCACGTTTCTTAGCTAATTCGCGCAACATTAATTCTAACTTCTCATCGGTTGGCGCTAATTGTGGAGACTTATCACGATTCATTGCCATTTTGGAGGAATGTAAGAATAAGGAGTACTTACGTTAGATAGCACGTCTCGTCACACGTTGCAGTGGATTCTTGCGCGGTAGAATCTCACAAGCGAACACTGAAATATTTGAACAGCACAGTATTAGACAAGTGAAATAAGGGTGGATGGTTCGTGGATAGGTTGACCGTACCGTAATGCGCGTCTTGTCGTCGGCTGCCTTCCAAGTCCAGACCAGGTCCTCGAGCCCTCGTTTCGGTTGTCCTTGCAATAATCCACAGGTCGTAGTTTGCGTGCTTCTATCGTGTATCCGGCTCGAAGGACCACTTCTTTATGTTGGCGCTTGGATGTTGAATAAAAGCGACTGTACTGTTTCAAAATTTTACTTTCAGGTTCGGTTACAAGTTACAACGAGTGACATGGATGCAATTCTAATGATATGTAATACAAAATTCAAATTTGATTTTAAATATTCGTTATCCGTGTATGTGACACTCCACCTCATACGGTTTCATACGTGGACCAATAAGGACTCGCGACGTAATTTTGCGTTCCGTTCTATGCTCAAACAGTGTATATTATTTCCTTGTTTTAGATCCCATATTTCACTTTGAAATGTACTTTGTATGTTTTTGTTTATTAATTTTCGAGCCTCTTTCAATTCTGTAATTGATAATCCTGACTTTGCTTTTTCTTGATATTTATAAATCTGCGAATCCATGCTACTACTCGCCTAGTAATTGAAATTTAACTATAAGTGACTAGAAAATAGTATTATAATGTATAAATTATTAGTATTTTAAATTATCAATTTGTGATATTATTAAGATTTTGTAAAATAGGTACAATTTATATATTGTTTAGAGCGTCTTGTTATTGTGTATGCCGTGCTCACCTACAATTGTGGGGACACGACCTATTATTTATTATTGTACATATTTAGGTACCATATTATGAAATGTTTTTTTTCTGCGTTGGTGAGTCTTAAATAAATAAATAACGACGCAGACGCACGACAAGACCCGGAGACTGCCGACACCACCACTTTCCTTCGCGACGCGGAGTAAGCTGCCCACCCGCAGTCTTCACCATACAGAACAGATACCTATATGGTTTTCGACGAGGCCACCTAGCGATCGGACGCGGTGGCTCATCATGATTAAGGACCTCGGTACGGTCTGAACCCCGAAATTATCCGCAAGGTAAGCCGGGACTTTATAAACATGATTGTAACATTCGAAATACGTTCATAAACGAAACGAAATCACGTTATATAAATAAAACGTTGAAAATGTTCATAAAAATGAATGTGCCCTAAAATATAATGTAAAATCAAAATTGTTTGGAAAATCCAAAAGTCTCACGCCTCATAATCTCATCTTTCAAAATAAAATTGATGAATATATAGATATACTAAAACTATGAATAAAAGTAGATTTTTTTTTGAAAAGTGATGAAAAGTGAAAGGGTTCTATTCCTAAGTATAACGAAGCGTAAGAGAAATTAAAAAATTTGGGATTTTTTATTCATCAATAATATTCATTAAACAATACTAAATTAAACTGCCATTTCCAATACCAGATCAGGGGAAACAATTCTGAATGTGGGAAAAAAAACTCGAAATGTGCAGTATTACGGACGTTATCACTGCCACAAACGGGATCCATACGCACAGAAACACCATAGAAGATTTTTTCAATCAGTTTTTTAATTATATAAAACACAATAAATGTTCATTTATTAGTTTACTAATGTTAAATTAATAAGGTCACCCGGGACGAAAGCAACTAAAGATTTTTTTTCTTTTACTTTGGCTCCGTCCACCGTTACCTACTTACTTAGGAGGGTTATATTTATAAACTTATTTAATTCCACACCTTTCACTGAACAGTTTCGACTTAAATTGCGTTACAAAGAGGCTTAATTTTGGAAATTATTTACATTCTTGTTGAATATGAGTACTGTTAGTTACATTCACCCCACCTTGGGGTTAATGCGACTATCATTTAAAAAACCTTGTTGTAATCTATAAGTAGATGTTAAGAATAAGAGTACATATAGTTCCACACAACAGCTATCCGAAATTGAAATCTAGTCCCTGTAAATAGCGTTCAGTTTCCAGAAAATTCAGTTTAATTTTTTTATGGGGTGAATGCAACTGTGTGCCATACTGACTAGTGTCGTGGGTGCCAATTATCGATAAATCTTCTAAAAACAAATTTAAGGAGACAATATCGAAAAATGATTAGTCTGATATTTAGGAAAAGAAGAAAAACAGATTTATGTATTTATCTTTCGTATTTATTTAAATAATAATTTTCACAGAAAAAGGTATTTCAAGGAGAATCGAAAAATCTTCATAAAACAGGCTTTTAACCTTACAAGCAATAAAAAAAATTGATATAATTGTTGACCCAGGAATATTAAACCGTTCCGCAGCAGTATAACTGTTAAACTTTTTTTGCTTCACTGGTCGTACAGCTTCAAGAAGCGTTTCTCGACTATAACCTTTCTCCCTTTTTCTTTTATAGTTTCAAACCATCTGGAACAAGATATAAATTATTGATTTGCTTTAATAGTATGAATTTGTCTTTTAAATAAATTATGAAATATAATTTACAATGAATTTATCTATATATGTGTAAATTATATATTATGTAAGTTTATGTACATATGTAAGTAAATATTTAAATTGAGTCCATGTAGTATATTTAATCTTTTATTATAACTAGGCTAGGATAGGTACGTATTTTTTGCACGCCTAATAAGCGTTTTCATGTTACTTCCACTGTTCTGTAGGTCTGCTGGAAGTTTTTTTTTATAAAGTATAATTCTGCTTTATACATGCACAATAAACTGTAAATAAATAAATAAAATTTAAATATAAAACAAAATTATCAACCGATAAATAATAAAAATGCGAACTAAAAAGATGCGTTACAGACAGGTAAACATTTTATGCAATTAAGTTATTGAAATGCACGTATCGAAATATCGACACGGAACGAAATACCGACACAGTGATATCGACGCGGATCATCCCTAGTATTTTTATTTTTCATACAAATACTGTGGGGCTATTGTGACTGCAGAAATAGTTGCAATTACCCATTTGCACAAAAAATTGAGGTTAATGTAACTGTATCAATAAAATGAGAATTCTAAGACATAGCGCTTAAACATATATACCAAAAGTACTTACGTTTTGTCTCTTTACTTGAATGAACTTGCATATTTGCTGGAAACCACTTGAAATATTTTTTTCGGCACAAAACAAAACAAGCGACGTTTCAACTCGTTGCTCCAAAATGGCGGCTGGCAAAAAATTATCTGTCAGTACAATAGTAATCGACTTACAAGCGCCGTCTACACTTCATATGAAAAAGCAATAATTTCTCTAGTCTTCAACAGATGGCACGTCTTACCAAAATCAGTAGATTATGAATAAAAACAATTAGTCGCTTTAACCTCACAGTTGCTTTCGCCCCGGGTGACCTTAGTTCATCTGCATATCGGTGTGCTCATATGAAAGAATCGGTGCAAAATACATAGATAAGAGGCAATCAAAGTTCAAGAAAAGCACATTTTTTAGTTAGTTGAGAGTAGTGCACTACCTCAAACGCTTCGCGTTATGAGGCGTGCAATTAACAACCGGCAAACGCCGCGTCTCGCCGCGAAGTTTAGGTAAATTCATCCGAAACTTGGTGTTAAGTAATCGCTCACTCCTGGTTGATCGTCGGTGAGTATGTGTGTATAGTAAAACGGGTAACAATGGCTCACCCAGGAGTCTTTGACGAGGACGTAATGAGCGTGCGAGCCAGCGCGGTGCGGCGGCACCACGCCCCACACGCGCGCGCCGGGCCGCAGCCGCGCGCCGCTCCCCGCCGCCGCCACCTCGCCCGCGAAGTCGCGCCCCACCACCAGCGGGAACTCCACGCGCTCGCCCTCCAGCGCGCGCAGCGCGTTCAGCACCACCGACCCGTACCCTCCTGCCGAGAGCGCGGTGCCGCACGCGTTAATATCATATCCTGAATTATTGGGTCGGTCACCTCTAACCTGCAGTCTGTGTTTAAATTAATGAAACAACAGAATAGTATATTTCATTACAAGTGCGGAAAGGTTGTCATTGCAAGGAGTTCCGACAAATGTCTACCCGAGCCGAGGCGCAGCCGAAGGTAAGGGTTGACAGTCGGAAATCCTTCCAATGACGGTTCCGCACGTGTACGGAACGACTATTTTTAATACAGTTGCGAAAAAATGAAGCAATTTAATAAAATAATAAAAACTCACAAATAACATTTTTGAAAAATGGCGCCAACCGTAAAATAATACTTATATGTTTGGCAAAGGGAGATCTCCCGCCGGGCGAGGTGGTCATGCCCGGGGAGCGGCCGCGCTCCAATTGACTCAATTCGGAGCTTGTATGTATGGTAGTATTCCGAAAACTTTGATAGCGTGAGTCAGGAATACCCGTGGCGCCATCTCTTGATGAGTAGCGGAAGGTCGCTACATCACCCCCTGCTCAGACCGGAGGTCGATGACTTCAGTAATCCAAGTGCAATCTTCGCTTACAAGCGCCTTGAATGCCCTCTATCTGCGGTGAGTCAAGATGTGAGGGTGCAGACCTTGTGTAGCCCTCCGTCCTCGGTGAGTCGGGATGTGAGGGTGAAGCGAAGAGTGGAGATGCCCTCTATCCACGGTGAGTCGGGATGCGAGGATAGGATGTGGAGGCGAGTAATGGCTACTCAAGCCGTCCATGAAGTCCTTGGAGACAGCTGTGTCAGGAACAGGAAGCGTGTACATGATGCGCTGCGATGAACCTGACGAGCTGGTGAAGTGATGCTGCAGTCCATCCAGGGTGTGAAGGTGCGACTGATGAAGTTCAGAAGGGACGTATTCTTGTCCGGGGTCACCAGTTTGGCAAAGGGAGATCTACCGCCGGGCGAGGTGGTCATGCCCGGGGAGCGGCCGCGCTCCAATTGACTCAATTCGGAGCTTGTATATATGGTAGGATATTCCGAAAACTTTGATAGCGTAAGTCAGGAATACCCGTGGCGCCATCTCTTGATGAGTAGCGGAAGGTCGCTACATATGCAGAGATTTTTTTTGTTTTCTTCACCCATTCTGGGTAGGCAAAGGGAACTATGCCTATACAGGAAATTGCCAATTGCAAATGAGCCAGCCAGAAATGGAAATGTTAATGAGATGAAATGAAATGAAACCTAACCTAACTCATTGATTCAAATCATTAAATCTGATATTGAAACAAATTAGTAGCTTCTTTTTAGAAATATTTGCATGAATCATAAAAACTTCTAAAACTTCGTGGTTGGTTTTTTTTTCTTTTTAATAGACATTATTTTGACAGTTGGGAAAGAGAACGCACGAGTGTGGAAAAGGTAAAGAAAAAGCACGAGTGTGTAATAGCCCACTTCCCGCACGCTATACGTCCCTGCAATACGTCACTTTTTGAGCAACTGTATTAAAAAACTATTTTTAATACAGTTGCGAAAAAATGAAGCAATTTAATAAAATAATAAAAACTCGCAAAGAACATTTTTGAAAAATGTCGCCAACCGTAAGATAATACCTATATCATAAGAATAAATAATACTACACAGAACGGAAACTCCCGCTCCGGACGGACAGGCTCAAGGTCACGATATTAACCTACACGTTAAACAGAATACTGAAGTCGGGCTGTCTCGGACGGGCGCGTCATTTACAATAACGGCGCCAAGCTAATGTGGTGTGTTTGGTTGTACAAACAATTCTAAAACAATGCCAAACTTAAGTTTTTTTAGTTTGCCCAAAGATGATGCGAGATAAGTAATATTTTTAAAATATTATTCCTTTTCCGTACCTAATTTATCAAAAGGACATGACCAGTTCTTTTTGTGTAGCCAATTGTTTCACTTTCACTCAATTATAAAATAAATGTTAGATAACTACAGCATTTTAACATGTTACCAAAATATTTTTTAATAGCCCCCGCCATCGGTCATTGAACCTTTCTCGATTGTTTTGCCTCGCGATTGCGGCGCCGGCGCCGCGGCACTGGCGCACGCACGTAATACTTAATATGTAATTCATTTATTTTAAACCTACACTACGTAAGTACTTACACCTATGTTATGTAGGTAAGTAATACTTACTTAAATGACTTCATTTGGTATGGTACTTATAACTTATTAAGTAATATTATTTATAAGTATTTATAGAGTAGGTAAGTATTTATCATTCTCATATTTTGTAATACTAAACTAAAATAATGATTTTTAAGTAAAGGAAAACTTATATTTTTGCGATATTATCTTTAGACATAAGCATTACTAACAGTTCACAACCCTGGCAACACGCCTGGGCGACAGAGGGCCGCAACGGGGTGAAGAGGGAAGTAGGTATATAAATTGTGGCGTATCGATGGCGGTCAAAGGAGATTCCGTTCTATGTAATTATTATTTATTCTTATGCCTATCCTATATGCAGAGATTTTTTTTCTTCACCAATCTGGGTAGGCAAAGGGAATTATGCCCATACAGCCAAGTCTTCAGTAGATTTTTTTATTGATATGAAATGAAAATGTTAATGAGATGAAATGAAATGAAACATAACCTAACTCATTGAATCAAACCATTAAATCTGATATTGAAACAAATTAGTAGCTTCTTTTTAGAAATATTTGCATGAATCATAAAAACTTCTAAAACTTCGTGGTTGGTTTTCATAAAAACTTCTTCTTCTGATTTAATGTAATTTAATAATACTATGATTAAACAATAATTATTACATTAAAATTTGTGTAGAAATAAGTAAGAAATTAAATCATCGAATTTTTTCCTAGAAAATCGGGAATTTTTTGAAAAATATTTAAAAAAAAAATAACTCCAGAACAATTGTTTTTAGATGGGGTATTCCATACATGGATAGATAGGATACGAGCTATACTTTAGCCCCTCCAGATCTTTTACACCTATTACCTTTCACATACTATTTGTTACTGCAAAGTCTCATCGCGCCAAGACCGATTGGATTATTGTACATTTGCTACCGCAATCACTTTGCCTAAATAATTTTAATTTAGGAATAATTGAGTACGTGACCAGCAGCCGTCCGAGGCGCCGCGTATATCATTACCATTAACTATTTCCTATCACCGTAGCATATTTTGTACCATTAGTTATACCATAGACCATTTAGCCGAGTGTGTGCAGTGTAAATTGAAGGCAATATAGATCTATATAACCACCAGACTATTACCTCTTTCTTTCTTCTCCTACCCGAATCCTTTACAACGGTGGATGGGAAGTGTACTAGAGTTTTTGACTTTGCAACCAACATGGGGAAGAAATAAGAGATAAAAATTCATATGGAATATAGAATATAGATAATAGGTAACCGAAATTCAGGTTATTTATAAGAAATTAAAAATTAACATTACAACCTATCATGGCGATGTCGATCGGGTTGATGGAGGCGTGGTGAACGCGCACGAGCACGTCGTCGGGCGCGCGCAGGGGCGGCACGCGCGCGCTCTCCAGGCGCAGCTCGTCGAGCGACCCGTACGCGTGCGCGCGCCACGCCGCCATGCGCATGGCGCCCGCCCGCGCTGCCTGCGCCGCCATGCCGCTACGCGTCCGGGGAACCTGGAAATTTATCCAATTTCAATTAAAAAGTCAACAATGAAAAAATACAGCGTTACCACTACAATCCCGTCGCTACCTGGGTGTAACTCCACTACTCTGCCCATTGAACATTTGCCCGGCGGAAGGAGATCTTCATGGATGCAAACAATGTCACCGATATTAATATTTTGCTCTTCCAGATACCTTCCAAAAGTTTTCTTTCCAGCTGCCATCTGGTTCTCGCATCCTTTTCAGTTTCTATGACTGTTTAATCTGCTCGGCACGTTAGAAAATGAGATTCTGTTAGGACTTCCAGGTCCTCGGGATCTTCTGTCAGTGCTCATAATGGTCTCGAGTTGAGAACCGGTACAATTTGAGCTAAGAGGGTTGAATATTCCTCGTAACTTAAGCTGCAGCTCCCCGATGACTGATGGTTTTATGCTTCGAACTCTTTGTGCTTCGACTCTTGATGCTTCGAACTCCTAGTTCTTGTAATTCCGAAGAGATAGGCCATCGTGGAGCTTGAAAATGCCATTCAATGCTCATGCTGGTAACTGTGCAAATAAACGTCTTTGTCTTCTTTCAAAGAATATTTCTGCAGCAGTGCGAAGTAATTCCTGTAGGTTTCGGTTACTTTTAATGAAATTGGTACCATTGTCGCTATATATGTGATGCGGCGTTCCGCGCCTAGCTGCGTAAGGCTGCCAAAAATGCTGCACTCGATAGGTCTGAAACTAGTTCAATATGTACGGCCTTAGTCACCATACATATAAATGTGACAATGTAACCCTTAGTTTTGATGCCTCGACCACAGTTCGCCTTCACGTCGACAAAACCCGTTAAATCCACCGGTATAATAAAAGGGCGATGCCTGTGGTCCGTGGCTCAGGAAGCGTACCCATGAGTTGATACTGGAATCGAGGATTGTGCTTTCTGCAGGTCACACATTTTTGACTTCCTTTTTCATAGCTCTTATACCTTCCAAGATCCGATATCTCTGTCTTATCCACGTAGCTGTCACTCGAGCTCCACCGTCAAAAGCGCACAAATAACGCTTCCTCAATGATAAGGGTAGTCAGGCGGCTGTTATGACTATGAGGTAATGTAACAGGATGCTTGGTATCAAGCCTTAACTGACATTTCTGCAATCTACCTCATACCTTAAGAATAGAATGCATTCACCGTCGATAAACGGATTTAGGTTTAATAGCCTAGCTATTCGATTTTACAATTTGATGTTTGTTTAGGGTAGGGTTCGGGTATCAAATATAATCGCACCATTATTAGCTTATAACATAAATTTGAGTATTGAAACGGGTCTGAAAGTAACTATTATCAATCCAATATTTAAAAAACAGGACAGACAGGATATGGGATGTTACAGACCCATTGCACTGATACCAATTTTCTAAAATATTTGAAAAAGTACTGCATAACAGATTGTATTTTTACTTTGAAAATTTTTCCATTTTTGCTGATGAACAGGTAGGGTTTAGAAAAAATAAATCAATAAACATTGCCATTTATAACTTTTTACAAAAAGTAATGACAAGTTTAAACAATAAGAAACAGGTGATCGGACTCTATATGGACATGACAAGGGCATTCGAGTATGTAGATCATAAATTATTGATATATAAGTTAGAGAAATATGGAGTCAGAGGTAATGCATTAAACCTAATTAACTCCTACTTAACTGACAAACAACACATAACAGAAATAACAAAAATTAATAAAATCACAAATACTCAAGAAACACACCTTTCTCACTCTAGGAAAGTACTGTATGGAGTGCCTCAAGAAAGTATTTTGGGCCCTTTGCTTTTATTGATTTATATTAACGATTTTCCTAAAGTCATAAAACAACCTATGATACTGTTTGCTGATGATAGTACAGTTATATTTACTAAAGAAGACGTAGGCCCTTTCGAAAGTAATATAAATAACGCTCTTGAAGCACTAATAGACTGGCTAGATAGTAACAACCTTAAAATTAATCTTGATAAAACTAATATAATGACATTTAAAAACAGAGTATCATATGGACAGCCAGTAAATGTTAACTATAAAGGAAAGTTAATATCTGAAATAGAAACAACAAAATTTTTAGGACTATACATAGACAGCAAACTAACATGGCAGTCACACAAAGAACATGTTTGTAAACAATTAAATAAGTTTTCATTTACTCTATATAAATTAACGAAGGTTGTTAGTAAAACAGCGGTTTTAAATGCCTACCACGCTTATGTTGGTGCAACTCTAAGATCTGGGGTAACGCGACGGGAATTCAAACTGTATTTAAAGCCCAAAAAAAGTGCATCCGCGCAATATGTCAATTACAACAAACGGATACTTGTAGGCAGCACTTTCGAAATTTAAAAATAATGACGCTCCCTTCTTTATACATCTATAAGATCTCTTTAATGGTCAAAGCTGAAATCACTTCATATGAAACGCTTAAATCGAAAAGACATAACAATAAACTTTGTTCAATAGCTTCTAAAACAAGACAATATCATAACAGTGTCTTTTGCATGGGACCAAAAATATACAATAACCTACCGGAATTCCTCAAAATAAAAGAAGGCAATGAGTTTAAAAAAGGAACTTAAAACTTATTTACTGGAAAAGGCGTATTACTCAGTCACTGATTTTCTAAACGATAAAGCGGCATAAAGGAATTCCATAAAAACCTGGGAGGTTTTTTTTCCGCCGGCTTTTTTTCCTCTCAGTGTACAAAAACCCTGCAATATGGGTACCCAAAGCCGACGATCGGATCCGATCCTAAAATAAAAGTAAATAAACTAAAAGGCGCAATATGGGTACAAAGTAGTACAAACAAAGATAAATGTAGTATACATAATAATATAATAAAATATATGACACTATTTCAATGTACATTTTTATATTTGTAATTTGTAATTAGTTAAGTTTTAATTAAGGTTTAATTATTGTAATATTTGCATACCTCATGAAGGTAAATCGAGCGAACCAAATGTATAAAAACACCTTTTGTAAACATCCATATTT
This sequence comes from Pyrgus malvae, assembly GCA_911387765.1. Lineage (NCBI taxonomy): Eukaryota > Metazoa > Arthropoda > Insecta > Lepidoptera > Hesperiidae > Pyrgus > Pyrgus malvae. Next base: position 162,008 of record OU426960.1, on the reverse strand, counting down.
GTGCAAATAAAAGTCTTTGTCTTTAGATATTCAATATGCTCGCTAAATTCCTCCGCTTGCACATGTTTCATAATAAGTATTTATACAGTGTGTAATTCGCGCAATGTTAGATAAATAAGTTTCATGTGCAAAGCTCGGAGAAGCCATGCAACAATTGCAATTATTTTAGTAATGGAACTGTGGTTAACTAAGAGTTGATTAATGATTTTAGGTTCCGTAGTTCCCCGGCTCGCTTCCCCGCTGTAGGTATTGCTGAAGTTATAAGTTTAACTCACTTGCTGATATATGCCTTCCAATGTCCTGGGTCACCATGAAGCCAACCCAACACTATTTTGGAATCACACCATCCAAATATTTCTACCTTGTAACTTGATAATATAGGCAGTATCTTTGTCATCAGTTTAGCTAATAGCTGCGCTCCACTTAACTCTTGCTTAGGAAGGGTAATTTGTTTCGATTGCGGTACTAGTTACGATCTGGCCGCTATCAAATTAACCTTTGACTTAATTGCTATTAAGGTAGGCGGGTATATGACGCAGGCATATGCTCGCAAACTCGCATCACAAAATCCTTGTAACTGGATGCTTTCTCCTTCGCTACTTTCGATCCACCTTGGTATCTTACAATGCTCGATATTATTTATTATCCTCTCTAATTTTTATTCACTGCGAAATAATGTTATCCGGTACAGTATCATCCCAAGGGATGCTAGTTTTCCACATGTATTGAAACAGCAATTTAAAATTAGTTACAACTGGAGCTATCCGTCCCAAAGGATCAAATATCTTAGATATTTCACTCAATAGGATTCTTTTTGTTGATTTCAACGATACATTTTAGTTAAACTGATTTTTAAATACAAAATTTGTCCTCCTTGATATTCCAGCTGAGTCCTAAAGTCTTCGTATTTTCTGATTTAAAGTCTAACTGGTTGCTGTCCCGTTTTCGCTCTTCTTCTACATCTTCAAATAGCGCTTCGTTGTTAGATGCCCATTTACGCAAGGTACCGTAAGATCATCCATGTAAAGGTTTTCTTCTAGAATGTTTGCTGCTTCCGGGAAACGTACCCGCTCATCGTCTGCTAATTGTAGCAACGTCATCATATCACGACCATACGTTAGGGTTGTCAGTAGATAAGTTTCAATTGACTCGGTGACAGAGTCCCTCCAGATGATTCTTTGGAACCTCTGACTCTGCCTCGTTTACCATAATTTTGCGATACATGTCCGCGCTTACTAAATACTGATATTGTCTCCAGTTTATGATGAGAGACTGAAGATATTTTTGTAGATTGGGCCCGCAAATCATAACATCGGTAAGACTTACTCCTGTCGATGTCATAACGGACACGTTAAAAACAACTCGAAATTTGCTGACTAAGAATTTTGGCCTGGATCTCTAACGGGCTACTTAAACATAAGATGGAACCAAAACTGAAAATATAGACGTCTGCCTGATATCAGAGTCCCATTTTACCAAACAATCGTACGTTGAGTTCGAGGGGTATAAGGTGTACCATGCATTACATCCAAACAACTCAGCTAGGGGTGGTAGCGCAGTCCCTGTAGCTTCGGGATTAAGAATAGAGCTACGGTATCCCCTGCCTGATCGTAAGAGGCGATTAAAAGGGGGCTTCCGGGGTTGTGGACGGTGTGAGTGGGAGCTTGATCCGCCCAGCTAGCAGCCCCGGGAAGGACGTGGTGTGTGCGTGGCCGTACGCCACCGTAAGCATCAAAAGGTGCAGGAGAGCGCACAGTTTTAGTGCGGTCAAATCCCACATAATCCAGTATCCTCTGCCAACCCAAGGTTTCGGGAACCTTTTGAAGGTTTCCCCCCGATATCAAAAAAAAGGGGGTGGTATCATAAAAGAAAATATAAAACATTATGAGAAATCAAAATTTGAAGAGAAAAGATTCAATCAGTTTATGTTTGCGTTAAGACCTTGTCTTATCCTATAACGATAGCGGCCGTTTACTGTCCACCGAGACATGCTTTGAAAAAAGATGATTACACATTTCTTCAAACGCTCAAGCATTCTAGGTGGATACTTTAATGCGAAAAATACATACTAGGGCTCAAGGTTAACAACTACTAAACCTAGTCGTTCTGGCACCCACCGGCACGAGACCGCGCAGGTGAGCCGCGCTAGCGAGAGAGGGATGGAAAAAGCCGCACAATCAACATCAGGGGGAGAGTGAGGAGGCCTGCAGGCAGCAATTACGCATCCTGCAGGACCACACGAAGATACTACAAGTGCTGTCTGCTGTGAGTGAAGGCCTGGCAGCGCCCGCTATCCGGAGCGGCATGGCGTCTATGGCCGCTCACCTGAAGTAACTTCTTCCCGAGTATACCAGGAATGACCCGCGGCACTTACTTGCCGCGCACCCACCGGAAGTGACCAGCGGCGCAAGCCGCAACCCTCCATCCACGAGTCAGCTACTAGACCTAGCTAACCAACCTAGCGACCGGTCTCGCAGTGGCGGGCCGAGCAGAAAGCTCCAAGCCAGAGCGAAACCGAATCTTGGCTTCCCATGCGGCACACAAGCCGCACGAGATGAAAACCAGTGAGGATAAATATCATTCCATATATTGGACTTCCATCGTTTATGTCATTCTGCTCTCCACTCATTAGTAAGGAACCCTAACCTGCCAGGGTACAGCTTACAAGTATAAGTTAACTCCTCCCCTAGCTCGACCACATGCGGCAATCCTTCTTGGCATGCTGAGAATTAAGTTATCCAGCATTTCTTGCGGTACCCTGTTCTATTCTTGAATAACGGCTTCCCTGATCTCTGCAACTGTCTGGGGAGGTGGCTGACGGTTCCAAACAGCTCGCTTGACATCATCCCACGCGTGTTCTATCGGGTTTAAGTCAGGCCAGCCGGCAGGCTAGTCTAACCCGGTAATGTCGTATTCACGGAGAGCAGCATTGATTCGTTGAGCTCGATTATCGTCAACCAATACAAATCGAGGGCCATAGTTTATTCTAAATGACCTGACAATTCCATTTTGGCAAAGGGAGATCTCCTGCCGGGCGAGATGGTCATGCCCGGAGAGCGGCCGCGCTCCAACTGACTCAATTCGGAGCTTGTATATATGGTAGGATATTCCGAAAACTTCGATGATTCGTGATTCAGGTATACCCGTGGCGCCATCGCTTGATGAGTAGCGGAAGGTCACTACATCATCAACAACCATCAATAGCAATGGTTTGGTACAAAGCTGCAGTCATCCAGCCTCGATACTTGAGTTTTTGAGAGAGTCGATGTAGTCGTTATGAGTATCCGAGTCCACTTTTTGAGACAAAAGATAAACTAAGATTGGATCCCACGTAGTAGTTAGTATCTACGCCAATATTCCTTATCGCGTTAAGGTTTTCACTAATGGAGCCATGAAGCTTTTTTATCTGATTAACAGTAGGCTGTTGCATATTCGGCATGCTTAATAGAAGGATCGTATGACATGTGAAAATGAGTTTTTTGTTATCATAACAATTGTTCAATATATCCCAGCATTACTGGCTTATGACAAATAAGACTGTGCTTCTACCTTCAGCTTGCTCTTTAGAAACTGCATCTTCTGTGCGTTAGATAATGATGGATTGTTATGAACGGCTTCACAAAATATTTTATGTCCTTAAAGGATGGCCACTGATTATAGTTACCCATGAAAGTTGGGATGTCCAGGACAAGATTGGCTTTCTCCCAGTGAAATTCTGCCCACATCTACCTGTAGATGCTTTCTCAAACTCGAATAGGTCTCATCATGCATGTTGTATACTCTCTGATAAGATGATTCTTCTCTGCCCGGTTCTATATTGTGACATTGTACGAACATAATCACCGTTTATTATCATATAAACTCGTCAAGAAGGTCTAAAGCTCATAGTTCTAGATGGTTCCTTTTAAACTCTCTCCAGTAGGACTCCAAGTGCTCCAACTACCAGAACTTTATGTTCTGCCCCATCCTTGTAATTTACTCTGTGCTTCCTGATAGCTTCTGTTCTTGTTCCAAATAGCTAGCCAGTTACTTGTTCCAAATTTTTGCTTGTAACTCATGCACACACAAAAATTATCCCGTCTTAAGGAGACTCGAATGACCATGTCTGTATGAGCTAGGTGAATAATTGACTAAAAGATACTTATTTTGTATAACTATATACAGGGTGACTGGTTGAGATATTGATAGAGGTCACTCAGTAAACGATGCTTGTTCTAAATATGTAAAAAAAACGCGAATCCTTTCCCAATAGAAGAATTCAATGCCCTATGTGATACCATGTGATTCATTTCATTTCATTTCACTCAGTAAAGCAACAGTGAAAAACATGCTAACTGTATACATATTACACGAGGAGGTGAGCATTTTGAACAATTATTACGATATGTGTAATTTTGATAAAATTGTTGATCACTGTAAATAAATAATTCAATCAATTGTTTTAAATAGGTATGTATGATTCAATTTTTAAGTACGCCAAAAGCATCCAAAAGTACTACAGTAGGTACATTTAAGAAGTCAGTTTTCATCTTGTGTCGCTGTTGTGACGTACCGTTCAAAATCATTTTAGTAATACAATGATTACAAAAAGACCTTTATTACATTACTTATCTTGGTATTTTTGTCAGTCCTAAGCCAGGTAAAGTACGAAGTGAAAATGGATCATACATTCTCTACAAAATTTCGATGTACATAGTACAATTATGTAGTAGTACATAGTAATAAAGTATGATATATACCTATATATGAAAATTTTAATAAAGATTTTCGATCTTTTTGGAAGACAACCAATAAATTGAACGTTCGGCCTGGCCCTCCAGTGAGTGTCACTGGGGAAAGTGATCCGAAAAACATTGCCAATATTTTTAGAGAACAATTTATTATAAAATCTCCTTTAGGGCCTTCGTTGTGCGGACACTGATGATCAGTTTGTAGTGGAAGTAACCCATTTTTCTAACGATGAATTTATAAAAGCGATTAAATCTATCGCTGGAGGTAAATCACCCGGGCATGATGATCTCAGTGTCGAACACCTGCGCTACGGTGGGTGCCACGTACCGAGAGTGTTGGCAATGCTTTACTCGATGTGTGTCAGTCATGCTTATCTCCCAACAGAAATGATGAGGACTGTGGTAGTGCCTGTTATAAAAAGCAAAACTGGTGATCCTTCAGATAGGTATAACTATAGACCCATCTCACTGGCGACTATAGTAGCGAAGGTTTTTGACAGTGTGCTTAATGTCCACTTAAATAAACATCTAGTGCTGCACGACAACCAGTTTGGTTTTAGACCAAGGTTATCCACAGAGAGTGCTATACTGGCTCTTAAGCATACTGTCGAATATTATCGCAAACGTAATAAACGAGTTTACGCTTGCTTTCTTGACCTGTCTAGGGCATTTGACTTGGTTTCTTACGACATCCTATGGAAAAAGCTGGAAGCAATTAAAATGCCTAAAGATCTGATAAGGATCTTTAGGTTATGGTACAGCAATCAGGTCAATTGTGTTAGATGGGCGGGGACCTACTCAGAACCATATGGGTTGGAATGTGGGGTGAGGCAGGGGGGGCTCAGTTCTCCCTCACTTTTCAACCTGTATGTTAACGGGTTGATTGAGGAGCTGAGCAGCAAGCATGTGGGTTGTCATGTTGACAGGGTATGCCTTAACAACCTAAGCTACGCTGATGACATGGTGCTGCACAGCGCCTCGGTTGGGGGTCTGCAGCGGCTTTTAAGAGTGTGTGAGGAGTACGCTCTTAGGCATGGGCTGGTGTATAATGCCAAAAAAAAAGTCAGTTCATGGTATTTGAGGTGGATTCTAAGAGACGTGGCCTAACTGTACCCCAGTTAAAGCTAAATTCTATCCCGTTGGAAAGGGTGGGCCGTTTCAAATACTTGGGTCACATTTTGACAACGGACCTCAAGGACAACGAGGATATAGAACGGGAGAGAAGAGCTCTATCTATCAGAGCGAATATGATAGCCCGCAGGTTTAGAAACTGCTCAAGGGATGTGAAAATCACTTTATTCAGAGCCTATTGTACCAACTTCTACACCTGCGGCCTATGGCGAATGTACACGAAAAAAATTTATGGGGCCCTGCGTGTACAGTATAACAACGCCTTCAGGATTCTGATGGGGCTGCCCCGCTTCTGCAGTGCATCGGGTATATTTGCGGAGGCCCGTGTTCAATGTTTCTGGACCACGATGCGTATGCGAGCAGCGTCCCTTGTGAGGCGGGTGCGGGATAGCTCCAACAGGGTTCTGATGATGATTGCAGACAGATTGGACTGTCCATTTATGTGGCACTGCCTATTACATATTGCTGGCAGACCTAGCAGTGTCCTCTAGGTTTTTTTTTTTTAGATATAATAATTTAGGTAATGTAAAAATGTAATTTAATTGTCTAATTTTATTTATTTGTTTTGATGTCATTTAATTGGATTAATTTCATTTCATTTAATTTTATTTCATTTAATTTTATTCTATATTTTTAATTTTATGTATTTGTAATTTTATAATTTAATTTTAGTTTTATGTTTTTGTAATTTTATAATTTAATTTTAATTTGATTTAGAGTTTTATATGAGAATTATTTTCTTGAATTAAATGAATTATTATTATTATATAGTGTAGTAGTAGTGCAGTAGCCAGGCGGTCGAGATCAAATGCCCGCCTAATACCTACGTAATATGTGTCCGCACTTTCAGAATATTTTCGGATCAATTCAAATCAAGTTTTCTTAGAAAATAATTCATATATTTTCTTAAAACTTTTTTAAACGTTTAGTTTGGTCATAAATAATTGTGTCTTCGAGTATCTCAAGTGTTCAACCAGTCACCCTGTATATTGCTAAATTTCGCTAGATATGAGTACACGCGACTCAGACGACAATTAGTTGGTCAGTAGCCATGCGCGGTACTCAAAATTCTGACAATGAAAATATGTATGACATTACTCCATACAGAGGCCCAATATCAGAATTCAGTATCGAAATTCAAAACCTTCAGATATTACATGCCCTAACCATGACCCAAATACTGGTGACATTTTATATCTTAATGCTTACAAACTTATCAATATGTATATCTTTAATGGTTTGACTGCTGAACCCACTACTGCCATGAAATAATTTTATTGTATTTCACTCAAGGTTGCCGCGCAGACTTACATAAGGTGATATTTAGCTTTTGAAGTAGCAGTGCAACTGAATATGACCCTAGGCAAGACAATGTGGCTTCAGTTTGTGTGTAGATGTCCCTGGACTGCAGCTACCACTTGGCTTGCATGCTCGACTGCTACTCAAATAAAAATAAAATAAGCACAGACAATGTGGCTGAAGAGTTTTATTAGATAATTTAATACATAATTAATAAAGATCTGACACTTTTTTCCCAAGGAATGTGCATTCCCATACCTACCTACCGTTGCAGGCAGGGTTGCCAGATGAAATTTTATGATATCCCCCAAATCGATTTTAATTTTTCCCCAAAATGATACGTTTTTAACCAGAAAACCCCCATTTTGTCACCAGTAAAAATAAATGTAAAATTAAAACTGCTTTTATTTTTCTGAGGAAAAAAATTTGAATGAAAAATTTGATCAAGCATTGAATTTTTTATTCTTCATTAAAAATAGCAAATACTTCATTTACTTTGTCTTCATCTTCTGTTTGATAGACATTTTTGGACTTAAATAAACTTAACATTCTAGAGCTTGGCTCAAATTTTGTAAACCCACCGTGGTGTTGTATGGCACTTCTCACTCTCATAATATGATCAGCAATTTTCGTATGCATTCTGTTTCGCAATTTATTTTTGACGCTGTTCACGCCCGTTCTACTGCAGTGTTAGAAAATGGCAAACTCAAAATAGCCGTGGCAATATTTTCCCCAAAATTTTCCCCAAAGATTCTATATCCCCAGTTTTTCCCCTAGAGTCATTTTTTTCCCCAAAATTGCGAAAAAAACCCCCAATCTGGCAACAGTGGTTGCAGGTGCTACATTTATTTATATACAATTATTTAGATTTTTAAATGTTAAAATTTTATTGTGTTTGTTTTTATACATACTTACCGTTTGAAAGTAAGAAAGCTCAAGGTAGGTTTTTAAGATTTAGAATATTTGCAAAAATAGTTGCCCTGTGAAACAAAACATAGAGCACTGAATAAAAATGTATTTATTTATTAACTAACATTTATTTAAAAAAATACCTATAATTTCACTTTTCATTTCATCACTATTTTTCTGATTTTTCTTTTCTTCCTTCACTTTAGGTCAACTGTCAAAAGTCAGTAACTTATCACACTCTTTTTTTTTCTACAATTATGGCATAGCAAATTCTGCATATTGCCAGCGTCAAGTATAATTTTGCATCACGTTTTTGCCAGTTTCGGCGAAGATATTACTATATCTTAGAGTTAGAGCACATCAAAGTTACTGACTCACGGGTGTCATACCTTGATGCTTTAAGGCTTTAAGGACTATATACATCTTTTCTAAAAGAATAATGTACTTACAAGTACCTATTGTTTATTGCTTACAAAGGTAATATAATGATGACAGGTAATTACATAAAAGTGCTCTGTTTTTACCCATTGGGTATGCAAATCATTTAAAAAATACATTATAACAAAAATGATTCAAATTATTAAAATACAAGTACAATTCATTAAATGTCAGCTTATAATATTAATCAATTAGATAATACCTACATTAAAATCCAAAATAATAATAATAATATTAGAATAAATCAAATGTAAAATGTCAACTTTATGTTTATATTAATATTAATTATATTAAGATTCCTTTATCATTTAAATATTCGTCAATTCTATAGTAACATTTACATAATTGGCTTTGGCTTTTTAAATCCGTTACAGGTAAAATATATTCGGAAATGAATGAAAGCCGCAGATTATTCAAAAATAAATTAAAATGGTGTCAGGATAATAAGGATCAGATAAAAATGGACATTATAGCCCATCACTGCTCCACGAAGAACTTTAGCAGTTTTTGGAAAGCGACTAATAAACTGAACATTAAATCTGGCCTCCCTGTGAGCGTGGAGGGGGTGAGTGAGAACAAGGAGATAGCTAATTTATTTAAAAACCTCTTCAAAGTGAGTTCACCTCTTGGCTCTGCTTCAGCAGACAGGCGCAAAATTAAAACTAACACCACTGATTGCCCTTTTACTGTGTCGGTTAAGGACATCAATAGATAAATAATATGTCAAGAGGTAAATCGCCAGGGCACGATGGACTGAGTATAGAACATCTCATATATGCAGGGCCGCATCTGTCACGAGTACTTTCAAATTTCAATGCTATTCAACTTTTGTTTCAGTCACTCCCACTTACCTACGGACCTTATGAAAACTATTGTTGTTCCGGTGGTAAAGAACAAAACTGGTGACTTATCAGATAAATGTAATTATAGGCCAATATCTCTGGCAACAATAGTGGCCAAGGTGCTGAACAGTGTGCTGGACTCGGAACTTGAAAAACATATTAAAATTCACGACGCGCAGTTTGGCTTTAGGCCGGGGCTGTCAACAGAAAGCGCAATTCTGAGTCAATCTGAGTGTCAAGCACACTGTACAGTACTATACGGGGAGACGTACACCTGTGTATGCATGCTTCCTAGATCTTTCCAAGGCATTTGACTTAGTAGCCTATGCTATACTGTGGGAGAAGCTCAGTAAAACCAAGGTGCACGCACAGGTGCAACGGCTTTTCCGTTACTGGTACTGCAATCAGATCAACTATGTCAGATGGGGGAATTCACTGTCAGATGCGTATAGACTAGAGTGTGACGTAAGACAAGGGGGTCTAAGTTCACCAAAACTTTTTAATATATATATATCAATGACTTACTAGTTGAACTCAGCAGCACCCGTGTTGGCTGTGTCATCGATAATATCTGTGTAAACAGTGTCAGTTATGCGGACGACATGGTGCTGCTGACTCCATCAGTAGGAGCACTTAGGCAACTGATAGCTGTATGTGAGAATTACACACGCAAACATGGTCTTATATACAACAGTAAAAAAGTGAATACATGATTTTCGGAGCTTCAGGTAAATATCCAGCTAGTGTGCCCAGCATTAAGCTAAATGGAATTGTCCTAAATAGGGTCAGACACTTTAAATATCTTGGACATTATGTTACTGAAAGCCTAGACGACCGGATGGATATTGAACGCGAGCGTAGGGCATTGGCAATACGAGCTAACATGCTGGCACGCAGGTTTGCACGTTGTAGTAAACAGGCTAAAATATTTTTATTCAAATCATACTGCCAGAATTTCTACTCGTGCAGCCTGTGGGCCAGTTGTACGCAGAAATCACTGAATGCCCTTCGTGTTCAATATAATAATGGATTCAGAGTGCTGCTGGGGCTGTCCCGTTTTTGCAGTGCGTCTAGCATGTTCGCGGATGCATGGGTGGATGGCTTTCATGCCATTATGCGAAAACGCATAGCTTCTGGTAAACAGAATACGGAGGAGTACCAACAGCATTCTGAAAATGATATCGGAAAGATTGGACAGTACATTACTTAGGACCTTTTTGCGCTTAATGATACTATAATATGACATTAATGGATTAACATACTTGTATTTGATTTATTTTAATTGTGATTAAATTTAATGTATTGTAATTTAATGGTGTTTAATTTATTTATTTCCATTGATTTAATGTAATGTAATATAATGTATCGGAATTATTAGAATTATTCGAATAATATAAAAATAATGAATTGACAATAAAATTTATAAATCAAACCACTAACATAGTTTTTAAGAAAAAAAATTTATACTAACAAAATGGACTGTGTCTGATATTAAATAAATATTATTATTATTAACTCTGTTCGCTGTGAGTGTTTAAATGATTCTTTCAAATTTGACGTGTTCCTACTCGTTTTAAGCACTTTAAAACAGATTTTACAGGCTGCAGTAGTTTTGTCATCCTTTTTGAAACTTAGCCAGATATCATTGCTCCCACCAGGAGGCGGCATATTGGTCTCTAGACTTTCACACTAGCACCAACACAGTCTAGACTTTCTCACTACCAGCAACACTGTACATTATAATAATCAAATAAAAATAAATATAATTTCTCTTCCAAGCTAACCTGCTTCAGCTGCTACTTACAGTCAGAGTCATATTTAAATTAATGTTACTAGAATATTGATTTTATTTGTAAAATTGCCAAAGTTTATACAAATTCATACATACAAGTTACTGTCATAATAATAGGTAATTTCAAACAGTATATAATATGCAGCGTTTGTTGAAACATTTAATAAGATATCATTCATAAAATCTTCCCATTTAAAAAAACAAGATTCGATTAGAGTACTCAACTGGTTACACATAACCGCTGATCGGCGCTGATTAGAAGATTCGGAGATTCCCTTCGAAAAGTATCGAGTACATCAGAAAGTATCGATACCTATATAGGAATCGGAACAAATGTATCGAGTACAAAAATACTAGGTATCGCAGCGCAAGTATCGTTACTACTCAAGTATCGATACTTTTTGCATCCCTAACGCCATTCGTCACGAGAAAAAAGGCGGGAAGCATAAGAATATGGCGGGAAGTCTGAAGGAACAAGTTGTGCTCTTGTTTTATTTTCATTTTCTCAGTGTATTTTTGAGTTATATCGGATAAAGTTGATGGCATTTTGTTCGATATAGGTTAATGACAGTGCACGAGTGTTGTGAAATAAAATGACAGTGCGAAAACATGTTTTTTCGGCTTGCCTCCAAGACTCCATCGGACATGTTCTGGTGAAGTAGCCATCACTTTACTTGAACATTTGACTCACTAGACTGACTGAAACCTGACGACTGACTGATTTTTTCTACGATTACTAAGTGATGCAAAGGTTGTACTTGACGCTAGCAATATGCACAGAGTTTGCGACGCCATTATTAAAAATGAGAAGAAAATATTGAATGGCTGAAAGGATTTTTATCCAATGCCGTAAAACGAATTAAAAAAAAAACACGAGAAAAAAATCATTATTTTTTATCAAATTCAAATTTTATATACATAATTCAGAGTGGTGTAAAATATACTGTGTAAAATATAAGAAAATTGTTAATTCTTCATCTTGTACGTGAGAACAAAACAGACATGTTAGATACTTTCAGTGCTTTGTAGTAACTTGAAATATGGAATTGGTGAAAAAGGGTTATCTTTTGTGTAGACGCAGCTGTAGAATAAGATTATACTCCACTTGTACAAGAAATTATACAGCTAAGGTTTGAATATATTGTAATAAAGTTTTTTCTTTCAGTCAAACAATATTTTTAAAACATTAAGGACTCTTATGATTTAAGTAAATTTTTAGCATAAATTTAATTTTCCTGAGTAATTATTCTGCCAGTGACTGGATGAATAATATATTATTATTTGTCCAGTTATTTAAAATTTGTTCGAATAATTATCCCATTTTTAAAATTAAAATTTGCTGAACTGTACTTTAAAATGGCCTTAAATTAAAGTTCTATCTATTTTTATTAAAGTCAAGTATTCCAAAAAAAGTATTGTGTTTTCATAGTTTAGGGGAAGGGAATGGGAGGAGGTGGAAAGTGAATACAAAAAGAACCATTCATTTAAAATGAATGGGATTGGGTAGGTTAGTTTAGGCTTTTTTAATTAAGACAGTAGGGTTCTGTCGACATGGTACCATTAACCTCTGCTTTTAGGAAGTATCGACCCCCCTTACTCATTTGTTTTATCTTACTCATTAATTACTTTCCTCATTTTAGTTTTTTTTTCAATTTTCAATTTATTTATTTGCAAGAACACAGTACTTACATCGATAAGGTGTTACATACATTTTAGTCCAATGTGTCCTACCTCATAGTCATTATTTAAATGTTAAAATCAGTAAATAATAATAATATAATTAAAAAGTCATAAAAACAGGTCACAGGATAACATTAGGTATATTAGTACATTATATCTATATTAGTCATTCTTTATGATTATAAAAGTCTTTTAGACTGTAAAAGTTATTGTCCAATAGCCAGTAATGTAATTTATTTTTAAATTTAGTATAAGTAGCCTCTTTAAGCGTTACTGGTAAATTATTATATATTTTTGCAGCAGTATACTGTACATTATTACTTAAAGATTTTAAACGGCATCTTGGAATACACAATTTATGCTTATCTACATGACGTTTGAGTCTATCGGACAGTGGTTCAGCTTTTAATGAAAAATATTCGGGATTTTCCCTTACAAAAACACATGATGCTTTTATAAACATACAAGGCAATGGCAGCACCTTAAATTTTTTAAATAAAGGACGACAACTATCTAACGGTCTTGCACCACATACAGCACGGATAGCTTTTTTTTGTATTATAAAAGCTCTGTTTGCTTCAACAGAGTTACCCCATAAAATAAGACCGTAGGACAAAACAGAAGAAACATAGCCGTGATATGCGCTAAGTGCTGCGTTCTGTGAAACTGTTGAACCTAGGCGCCTAATAGCATAGATAAAACTAGCTAGTTTGTCGCAAATGGCTGAAATATGATCTTTCCAGTTCAAATTTTCATCAAAGACAATTATATTGTGCAGTTCTTCCTACAGAGAAATGAATAATTTTAGTTTTTGAAATATTTAATTGTAGATTATTGTGTCTTAGCCAGTTATTCACGCTCGTCATGGTTTGGTATATCGTCTGTTGTAATTTTTCATAAAAAGAAAATAATAATATAATAAAAATAATGTATTGTAGCAACCTTCCGCTACTCATCAAAAGATGGCGCCACGGTTATTCCTGAATCACGCTTTTACTCATCAAGAGATGGCGCCAAGGTTATTCCTGAATCACGCTATCAAAGTTTTCTGAATATTCGACCATATATACTAGCTCCGAATTGAGTCAGTTGGAGTGCGGCCGCTCCCCGGGCATGACAACCTCGCCCGGCGGGAGATCTCCTTATACCAAAGTATATTTATTTAGTCAGTTACTGGCAGAATAGACTCTGTCTTAATTTTCGGCTTAAGCCAACATTAAATAATCCCCTATGAGTGTGAAGAATGACACAATATCCAAATTATATTTTATATTTCACTTTCATTCCCCTGGGAAATCAAACTGAAGACTGGGCCCTTTAACTGTAAACAGGAGCAATGTACACAGCACCATTTGGGATGCCATCTTAATTGTATGTGGTTAACATTCTGAATCAATAAAGACTTGGTTAACTTCATAATACAGCTACAGCAATTTACCTTAGCTAAATATAAAAGTTTTAAACACTAGTAATTGTACGTTCTAGCTGCATGTTATTTACAATCAAATTAACTAATTGTTTAATTTTTAATTGAAGTAATTTAATTAATTTTTTGTGATAAATTTGCTATAGGCAAATGTGGAGCAGAACCATATGCAGGAGCAGGAGGGAGAGGAGGAGGTGCAGGGCCAATGGCCACGCTGTGTGGTTTCGGGGCTGCAGCCCACAGGCGCCTTACACGTAGGAAATTATTTTGCGGCAGTACGACGTTGCGTGCGTCTGCAGGATCAAGGGGATGACCTTGTGCTGTTCATTGCAGACCTTCATGCACTTACTACCAAACAGGTCTTCTGCTACTACTTCCTATTACTTTTAATGATACAATAGAGCATTAGCTTATCTCATTATTTATTTATTTATTTAATTAGAACGGGTACAAAGCCCAATTACACTAATTAATACAATTTATATATTACAAATAATAATAGTGTACAATACCAGGGTGTTACAAATTTTCTTGAATTATTCGAACAATAGCAATGGTAATGATCATTAACAATATAATATAATTAATTTAATGTCAATAAAGTTTGTCAAAGGAATAAAATTTAAATAAAATTAGTCAATGGCATGATTGAAATAAATTTTGCACATTTTCATTGTCACTAGAATATAGATTATCCAAACTAATTGGGGGACATTGGTGTTCGAAAAATCATTTTTTTTTTGGATAATCAAACTGTATTGATATAGCTATTTTTACTAATAGTACAATTATGAACAAAAGACAGTTTTTGCAAAAAACTTAATCTAGGCAAACTATTGATGGATATTGTAGGAGATAGGTGGGTAAGTGGGTACCTACAGGAGGTAGGTAAGCGAGAATCAGGAGTTCGGATAAGCAGGTATTGGGTTGATCAACTTTTGGATAAATGACGCTCTACACTTTACTGTACTAATTATATCAATTAGAAAGTATGATTATCTTATATTACCTATCTGTCTAATTCTAAACCAACTCTAGCAATAGTTAGAGAATAATTATGACACTTCCAGTTATTAGTTTAATGCTTATTTAATTTCTAAATAGATTATTCTTGTATGCTAGCTATTATGTTGTAGCAGTGCGGGTTGTAGGATTTCAGTTTGGGGGGGCTTGCTTTACTTTGTGGCAGGTCTTGCCTTTCCCCTGAATCTGCTAGTGTGTTAAACTATAATTAGTTAAACAGCGAGATATGAATCCATTTTGTTGCGGCTCAGGAGCCGCAGAGCATCCAGCAGCGCACGCTGGAGCTGGCGGCGTACCTGGTGGCGAGCGGCGTGGACCCGGCGCGCACGACGCTGTTCGCGCAGTCGGCCGTGCCGCGCCACGCCGAGCTGTGCTGGCTGCTGGCCTGCCTCGCCACGCACGCGCGCCTGGCCCACCTGCCGCAGTACAAGGAGAAGGCGGCCACTATGAAGGAGGTGCCCATCGGCCTGCTTCTCTATCCCGTCCTGCAGGTCACTTGCTAATACGTGCTGACGTATCTTTTTAAATGAACATTAATAGCGTCATCAGGTTATTTGTGTGAGTAGGAAGTACCTAATCAGCAAAGTAAATAAAATCAGCCTATAACTATCAATATAAGTAGTATAGATAGATAACTAAATTCCTGTGGCTGCAACCCTTTTATGCGCCCCATGCTGGGCATGGGTTTCTCCCCATTATTGAGGAGGCCTGGAACCTACCGCAACATGCTGCTCCAATGCAGGTTGGTGGAGATGAGAGTTAGTGGCCTACCAGCTCTAATGTTTTCAAACCATCCAACGCCCATAAGGCCTCAGACTGGGAAGGGACTGCTTAATGTGCCCTTTAAAGCACGTAAACGCGCATGAAATTTTTGCCTCTCAGTCACCCATCACCCACCCTTCCGCGCCCGTTTGGCTTAGGCTGCGTAGATCGCTTGCGTTCTATGCTAGCCGTCAGCTACTGCGGCCATGCACGCAGTACAAATCGCTGTAGGTACAATGAAGGATAAATACTGATGAAATTTGTGAAAATTTGTTCAAAATTTGTCTCAATTGAGGGTGAAGTTACGCGAATCAGTAACATTAAAGGCTTATTCAGACCTAAGCGGTATTCGCTGCCGCTGTGGGTAGAGGTACATACCGCGCGGGTTTAGTTCAGATATTTAGTATGAAGTGCTCCGCCGCGGGTATAGCAACCTAAGAGGTATTCGCCGACCGTCGTGGGTGCAAGTGCATGTATCCCACAAAAATATCGAAATCCGCTAATCCGCTCTGTGCGGTAATACATATTACTGTGTGAACAGCACAGAATAATAACAGTAATAGGTCTTTCTTTACCTATGAAATTACAGTTCTTCAGTACTGGTCATTTCAAATAGAAAAAAAGTTTGGAATGGCTTTGTATTCTAAATTCAAATTAAATTTATTTTAAAAACATGACATTCTTTTTACAAACTCAGTCTTTTGTTTATTGATTAGCGTTGTATTTTCATTACCTATATTTGAACATTTTTCGTCCTAATGGATACTTTAAAAATTCGTGTAATTATGGAATATGAGCTCCGTCGTGGCACCAACGCGACACAAACGGCACGTTACATCAAAAACGTTTACGGAGAGAACTGTACAAACGAACGCACAACCCGTTATTGGTTTTCCCGGTTCCATTCTGGAAATTTTGACTTGAAAAATGAAGCTCGTAGTCGTCCGGAGAGTTTGGTAAACAATGATGAATTAAAGGCCATTGTGGAAGCTGACGAAACTCAATCTACAGCTGAGCTAGCAGCAGCTTTTGATGTTAGCAGCAGCTTTTGATGTTAGCATCAAAACAATTTTGATCCATTTTCGACAAATAGGCAACGTAAAAAAACTTGATAGATGGGTGCCCCACGAACTTAACGATCACCAGCGCAACGTACGCGTCGAGACCTGCCTCGCGCTGCTCAATAGGCAAAGAAATGAATGAATTTTGAACCGAATTGTAAAAATGGATTCTGTTCGACAATCGAAAGCGCTCAGCAAGTTGGTTAGATCCTGGTTCAGCATCAAAGCAATGCCCTAACCAAATTTAACCCCTAAAAAGGTGATGGTCACTGTTGGGTGGTCTAGTGCGGGTGTGATTCACCACAGCTTTTTACAAAACGGCATGAGCATTACTGCAGATATGCACTGTGAAGAACTGGAGACAATGATGGAGAAGCTTGCACATTGGCAACCAGCTTTGGTCAATCGGTCGTCCCCACTGCTCCTTCAAAACAACGCGCGACCCCATACTGCACAACAGACAGTCTCCAAGCTGCAAGAGCTGGGGTTAGAAGCTCTCCCTCATCTGCCATACTCACCAGACCTTGCACCTACAGACTATTACTTTTTCCAAAATTTAGATAACTTTTTAGTGGGTAAAAAATTCAATTCCCGAGAGGTAGTACAAAATGCCTTTGAAGAGTTTGATGCCTCCCGTCCAACTGATTTTTACAAGAAGGGCATAAGTAAATTGTCAATGCGTTGGCAAAGATGCGTCGATTGCATGGCTGATTACTTTAAATAACAGAAATAAAAAAGTTAAGTACTTTCACTTATTATTCCATAACAACGGCGATTTCATAGGTAAAGACCTAATATTACCGCAGACCCATTCGGCTTTCTCTACCGCAGGCGGCAGCGAATACCGCTTAGGTCTGAATAGGCCTTAACTACGATCTAAATCGTTTTCTCCAGAGGTAAAATACTGCAGTGACATGAAATAAATGAGTAAGGCGAAGATGGGTATGGTTGATGTTGGTGCGCAGGCGGCGGACGTGCTGGTGTACCGCGGCACGCACGTGCCGGTGGGCGCGGACCAGCTGCAGCACCTGCAGGTGGCCTCGCAGCTCGTGCGCACCTTCCACCACCGCTACGGGCCCACCTTCCCCACGCCGCGCGCGCTCTTGCCTGGTACTACACCTGCCCTACTTTACACTTTACACTCGAACACACGTGCCACATGCTTTTAGACCCGATTTGCGCTTTGTTAGCTCTCTCAGATCATTACTAATAATTATGTTTGATAATATAAGTATTTCCGTGCAGATGATGGGAGCGATAGGTTGCGCAGTTTACGCGATCCGACAAGGAAGATGTCGAAATCGGACACTGATCCCAAATCGAGGATAATGTTGAGCGATTCCGATGAGCAGATTAGATTAAAATTGAGGAAAGCGGTCACAGATTTTACACCACAGGTAACATTTTATTTATATTGAAAGATAGAGTGAGGGATCACATGGGTTTTTTGACCACTTGAAATCTACTTGCTAAAATCGAGAAGCTGTCTTCAATGTTGCCGGTATTCGTACCAAAATTGAGACACACATCTTTTTAACTTTACTAATTTTTTCCGAATCACATGCATAGTATCGAATGTGAACGATCCGCAGGTGACATTCGAGCCGGAGTCGCGGCCGGGCGTGTCGAACCTGGTGACGCTGCACTGCCTGGCGGAGGACAAGCTGCCCGAGGAGGCGGTGGAGGAGGCGGACGGGCTGACGACGGCGCAGTACAAGGGCGTGGTGGCCGACGCGCTGTGCGCCGCGCTGCGGCCCGTGCGCGAGCGCGCCGCCGAGCTGCTGGCGCGCCCCAAGCTGCTGCGCGACGCGCTGCGCCACGGGGCCGCGCGCGCGCGCCGCCGCGCCGACGCCGTCTACGAGGACGTGGCGCGCCGCGTGGGGCTCGCCGCGCCCGCCGCCTCCGCCGCCTCCGCCGCGCCCGCCGCGCCCGCCGCGCCCGCGAGGGTGTCCCGATTGATATACTCAGACAAAGTCTATAGTAGAAAATAATTAGGAGCAGATCAGTTGATATATTTCAAGGCAAGGAAGTCCTAGGCGCGTCAGAGCCGGTGATGGTGATGCTGCATGAGGTGATCCTGCGGCGCGGGCGCGGCGTGGGACGCGGAGTGCGGCGCCACGTGCTGCTGCGCGGGGTGCGGCGCGGCGTGCTGGTGCGGGTGCGCGTGCGGCGCGAAGGGCGCGCGCTCGCGCACGACGGCCAGCAGCTCGCGAAGCAGCTCGACGGCCTGCGACGCGGCCTCGGCCTGCTTCTCGGCGGCGAGCGCGCTGCGCATGGCGGCCTCGGCCAGCAGCTCCTCGGTGGAGAGGCGCGCGCCGTCCCCCGCCGAGCCGTCGGAGAACATGTCGTCGTCGAGCGCCGGCTTGCGCTCCTCGTCCGCGTCCGACTGGCTGCCGCGCGCGCCGCCCACGCCGCCCGCGCCTGCACACACCCACGTGCTATGTGTTAAGTGCTACTTGATTGGAAAATATGTCGAATTATTTTAGGATAATATACAATAATTGTGATGTTTCTTGCAATTCCACATACTTTATGACTTATGATCCATTAGAAGCTGACTGGCAGCTGCTTCTCAATTATTATTTGAAATAAGTAGCAAATATATGAATTAAACCAATCCACATTGAAGTAGTACAGTGAAGTAACCTTCCCAAAGTAGGGAGAGACCCGTGCCCAGACTTTAATGGGACGCAAAAAGGGTTACAGCTTTATAAATTACGCAAAAAGGGTTACAGCTTTATAAATTAAAAAAAAAAAATTCCACATTAATTTCCATGGTAATAAATGAAAGTAACTTAAACAAGTATCGAAGCATGCATGGCCCATGGCAAATAAACATAAAGTATACAGTAGAGTAACTTTATACTATCGACCGAATTGACACACACACACAGACAAGTGTCATTTACATGGCGGTTAAACAATCTTAAAAAAGCAATAGTATGCAGTGCCACATTGCACTGTAGACTGAAAATAGAGTTTCATCTTAAATTTTCAAGTGACAGTTTTTTCTGATAGGCTTTGTTCACCATAATTGTTAGACTGACTTTTTTATATGTGAACCTGAATGTGTGTAAATATAGTTGTTCAGTACACGTGTGGAACCGTCATTGGAAGGAGTTCCCACTGTCTACCCGAGCCGAGGCGCAGCCGCAGTTTGTCTGAACTCCTTGCAATGACAGCCTTTCCGCACTTGTAATGAAATATACTATTTCAGTAGTGTAAAATAAATTATTGTAACTGCTTTGAGTATATAGTTTGAGTTTATAGAATAACTAATGGGGGAGGTATGTCATGTATTAAGATTACTATTTTGCCTTCCATAAATAAGAAAAATGTAGTAACATATGTAGGTAGAATGAGAAGGAATGTTGTTTGACACATCATGGCTGCCGAGCTTAATGAATAAACAGATTATAATTTACTTTCGGAGTTTTTATGAATATAATATATTTTTATAATAATAAGGCCAAATAAAGACTTTCTATACTTGTTTAATTGTTAAATGGGAAGTTATATGCAAAAATACAGCAGAACCTGATTTATTATCACCATAAGTGATGTTTTAATCACAGTTGCACATTATTGTTTTCACATAATATTATTTGAAAAAAAAAAAAACATTGCTTACTTAGTTCTGGTTTTCCAAGTATGTTCTGCAAGCGCTCCTCAGCACTGGAGAGGTCGCCCAGAGCTCCTCCCGCAGCAGTCTTCCTCCGGGTTTTGTACTTAATGTCTGCCCAGTACTGTTGACAGATTAGGCCCCAACAATTTATTTATTTATTCTTCATTACATCTATCTTTACAGGTTATCTTACCTAATGCGATAGAGTAGCCTTATTTTTAAACAATTATAACTTAAAATTAAAATACATATAAAACATAACGAATTACGAATACATACAACATTACAATTTAAGAATAACATACAACATACAGTGTCACCTTTGCGAATTCACTCCAAAGGCAACCAAACATGTCTAACCTTGAATGTACCTCATTCACCATGCGCATCGCTCGCGTTAGAGGCGCCTTGGCCAATAGTTTGGTCCGGGCCGCCGGCACCACCAGCAGCGGCGGGCTTCTGCGTCGCCATACGTACCGGTCTGGCACACAAATGTTTAGACTTTGTAGTACCACCGGGTTGTATGCTACACCACGAAGTAACTTCGCAACATACGCAATTAATGCAAACACCCGACGCACCCTTAGTTCGTTATACCCCACCATTCCTAATACAAAGAGGGTGGGGTACATTAACGGATAGAAGGGATATACGCCGTAGAGTTTCATATATAGGTGCCTAGTGAATTTGTTTTGTATATGCTCTAGCATTACCATATATTTTGCTTCATACGGGCCCCATATGACTGCACTGTGTTCCAGATGACTCCTGACCAGAGTGTCATACAGGACCTTGATAGCAGTAATATTGGTAAAGCCTCGCGACTGCCGCAAAACAAATCCCAAGTTCCTGTAGGCCTTTTTGCAGATTGCTAGGATATGGTTACGAAAATTTAGATCAGCTGTAATAGTAACACCTAGGTCTCTTACTTGTGATACCCTCTCTAGCGACATTGCCTCCATCTGATAGTCATGTTGGACAGCACTTCGCGAGCGTGTAAACGTAATTACTGAGCATTTGGCCACATTAAAGTATAGTTTATTCTGGTGGCTCCACTCCGCTATGCTCTGTATGTCAGCTTGTAGCCGCTGACAATCACTTTGTACTTTGATTCCGAGTAGCAACTTAAGGTCATCTGCAAATAATAAACAGGTGCCGTTTTTGATGACTTCCGGCAAATCGTTTATCATCAGCGTAAATTCCAAGGGCCCCAAGTTGCTACCCTGACTTACACCAGACCTAGTGAAATATGGCTCCGATTCGACTCCATTGAAACTAACATACGGACGTCTATCTTTCATATAGCTAGCAAAGAAATTTAACAGATGTGGTGTGAAGCCAAACGCTGCAAGCTTCCTGAGAAGGACGTCATTATCGACCACATCGAACGCTTTTTTAAAGTCAAAGTACGCTACGCAAAGTAATATAAAAACATACTGAATTATAACCTTAAATGTTATCCTTAAAACTAGGAACTGCCACAAAATTGTAATACTACCACTTCTTTAAAGAAATATCAACTTTTATTACATACCTTACTTTTTTAAAACTATTGTACTAAACAGAATGACAAGTTATTGAAATTATTTTAAGCAGGATAAACTGTAAAAAAATATGAGCCTCAAGCTGCAAGGACAAATGAAAATTATACTGATTTTTAGTGTAGGTATGTAATAATATTATGTATTACGTACATGCATATTTGGAACTTTTTCAACAAGTAAGCCACTTTTAGTTACATATTTAACTTCTACTTTATTCTAAAAATTAAAAGTTTGAAATAACCATACCCGGCACCACTTGTCGGCAGATTTGCGCGCGCCGCCCGCGTCCGCCGCCGCGTTGAGCCGCTCAGCTAGCAGCCTCCACAACTTGCTGGAGCTGAAGCGCGAGTAAACAGATTTTCCCGCTGCGAAGTCGGGGTGATCTTCCATAAACGACAGTAGAATGTCCAACTGTTCCGAGCTCACTTTACACCGACTCAGTACCGCACTGCTCATCTCTCTTATGCATATCTTGCATGAGTAGATTCTAACCCTATCCTTTTACTGCTTAGGTACTACAATTATTAGTGATGCCACATAATGGAAGGCTGCAAGTTCTGTCGAATGACTATGATAAACTTCTAATGTTTTCTTTTTATGTGCCGGTAAATAGTATCAGACACACTGTTTCTCACTGCGGTTTCTTTTACAGAGTATTTAATCTATATATATATATTATTCTTAGTCTAAGATATATATTTATTTAACTATCTATCACTTATTAATGATAAATAGGTAGGTATGATAAAATAAATCAAATTATTAAAATTAAAAAAAGCTGTTTTTTATTTTGACTTGATTGATTGATTGCTTGCTTTGCTTGACTTGACTTGACACTTACGTTTTTTTTTTCTTCAATTATGGCATCGCTGATCGCAAACTCTGCATATTGCCAGCGTCAAGTATAATTTTGTCATCACGTTTTTGCCAGTTTCAGTAAAACTGGACGAGTATTAATAGTTAAAGTCAATAAAGTCGTCAGTAATCAGTCAGTCTAGTCAGTCCAACATTCAAGAAAAGCGATGGCTATCTAATGTTGGACTGACTAGACTGACTGATTATTGACGACTTACTTACTGACTTTGTTATTACTTCGTCCAGTTTCATTGAAACTGGCAAAAAATTGATGCAAAAGTTATACTTGACGCTGGCAGTATGCACAGAGTTTGCGATGCCATAATTGAAAAAAAAAACATGCCGGCTATGGCGCGTCGGCGTCAAGTTTTTTTTTCCAGTCTCGGTCTTTTGACCACAATTTGCCAATGACAAGCTGGGGAAATGATTATTCAATTCTAAATTCCTAAAAGGATCGGAAATTTGGACAGGATAAGGATAGTTATTGTGGTGTGTTTGGTTTAGTCCGGTCAAATTAGACCAAAAAATAAGAGTAAAGTTACATAAATTCCCACCAAGCTGAAAATCGGTAAGATTGTTTGAAATATCATTAAAAACAAAATATGAAAGTTCCCCATCTTTCCCCTGTAAGGAAAAATTTTTATTCAAGGTCAAAGGTAAAAAAATTAGTTTTTCGCGATTTTCAGCAAAACGGTAAGTTTTATCATAAAAATATCTCAGACAAAAATTGTAGATCATAAAATTATCTACAAAAGATTAATTAATACTTTTTTTTCTACGAGCCACCGTTTTTGAGATATAACGATTCAAAAAGTTGTAAAAGTTGTAATCGTCATAATATGCATGAGTACGCCACGTATATATTTTTCATATTTTCGTATTTTCTTCTTAAAACCAGGAAAAGCTCAACATCAATCGGAAATGTATTCATCAAAAAGTTTATCTACTTTTGCAAAGTGTCAAAATCATGTACTATTTATACACGCAATAACTGGCTGTGATACGACATCTGCATTTTACAGGAGGGGTAAAATAACAGTCTTCAAACTATTTGAGAAACAAAATTTAATTGAATGTGCTGAAGTTTTCAAAAATAGTAATTCTACTCGACAAGAAATTATTACTAACGGCATTCGCTTTCTTCTTTCTATGTACGGAGCTCCTAAAAAAACTACCTGCTTAGATAAGGTATAGATATGCATGTTTCGTTAAAAACACCAAAAGTAAAAAAAAGTACAATTAGCTTGTCTTCCTCCAACCTCAGTTGCTGCTCATCAACATCATTTTAGGGTATATTACCAAGTTCAAGTGTGGCTTGGTTATCAGCTAGACCCTACAGACTGGAGTTGAAAGTTGGTCAACAATTTATTAGAACCAGTGCACACTTTACTTCCACCTGCGCCGGAAAAACTGCTGAACTCTATTTTTTGCAACTGCAAAAAGGGATGCAGTGCTAAATGTGGTTGCAAAAAAGTCGGACTGTTCTGTTTTCCGGCATGTACACATTGTCAAGGCCGGTTGTGCTCTAATATTGAATCACCAAACAGTAGAGGATCCGTTTGATTCCAACGAGGCAACATGCGATACATCGCTATTAACGCAGTTTACATCCACTCAGGATGAAGATGAAGAAGAACAAGAACAAGACGAACAAGAACAAGAAGATCAAGAAGAAGATTTTGAAAGTTACGACTCGGACTATTAAATTTCACTAATTTTTTTAACTTAAATTGTTTTTATCTTTTCAATCTCTGCTAATATCCATTATTTTTCAATAGTTTCAAATTAAACAAGATCAAAACTGACCCGTGGAATAGGCCTACTGGGGAAACCACAAAAAAACGCGCTAAGTACACTACCTCATAAGTGGCGAGGAAACGTGTGCATATTATGACGATTACAACTTTTACAACTTTTTGAATCGTTATATCTCAAAAACGGTGGCTCGTAGAAAAAAAAAATCATTAATTTTTTGTAGATAATTTTATGATCTACAATTTTTGTCTGACATATTTTTATGATAAAACTTACCGTTTTGCTGAAAATCGCGAAAAACTAATTTTTTATACCTTTGACCTTGAATAAAAAAATTTCCTTACAGGGGAAAGATGGGGAACTTTTAAATTTTGTTTTTAATGATATTTCAAACAATCTTACCGATTTTCAGCTTGGTGGGAATTTAGGTAACTTCGAATGTCTAATTTGACCGGACTAGTTGTACAAACAATGCAAAAACAATGCCACACTTAAGTTTTTTTAGTTTGCCCCAAGATGATGCGAGGTAAGTAATATATTTTAAATATTATTCCGTTTCCGTACCTAATTTATCAAAAGAACATGAACAGTTCTTTTTGTGTAGCCGATTCGGTAGTTGACGCCATTATTGTAATTGACGCGCCGGCCGAGACAGCCCGACTTATTACTATACAAATACAAATACAAATATTCTTTATTGTACACCAAGATTATACAATAAAAATTTAAATACAGTGTTACAGTATACAAAAGGCGGCCTTATCGCTGATAGCGATCTCTTCCAGACTGCCTTAGGGTAGAGAGTTGGTAAAAAGACTGTAAGAGAAGGGCATCAGTGCACATAATTAAGTATAAAAATACATTAAATGAAACTTCGAGCAAAATACATTCTTACATCCGTAATATATTAGTACATAACAATATAGTATACATAGTATAGTATATATATACATATATATATAATAATATATATATATAATATATATATATATATATAATATATTATATATATAAAACTAGATAAATATATATAAGTATATATAAATACATAAATATATAAAATAACAGCATAATTTTATGCAGTATATGTAATAATATGTATACAAGTAACATTGTTGGAGAATAAATAAATCGTTATGAAGAATCAGGTGAAAGATAATAATTACGTAGACGAGTTTTAAATGAGGAAAAGTTATCAGAAAGGCGGATTGAAGAGGGAAGAGAATTCCATAAACGTATGGCAGAAACAGTAAAAGACTTAGTAAAAAAGGAAGAGGAGTGAATAGGAGTATTAAGGTAAAGATTTTCGGTTGATCGTAAGAAACGGTTATGAGTAACATGAAGAAACTGGAAGCGCTCTTTTAGATATAGGGGAGCTGAAGGATGGAATAGTGCAGAGTACAAAGCGAAAAGAAGATGAGTATTCCTGCGAAGGCGGATAGGGAGCCACTTGAGCTTTAGACGAAACTCTGAAATGTGATCGTATTTGCGAAGACCAAATACGAATCTAATACAAGCATTTTGAAGACGCTCAAGTTTATTTAGTTGCTCCTCAGTTATGTCCGGATAGCAAATGTCGGCATAGTCGAGAACAGGTAGCAGAAGTGAATGAGCTAGCGTAATTTTTGTAGGGATTGGCAGGAAATTGCTAAGTCGCCGTAGTGACTTCAGCCTAGCAAAGAGTGACCTACTTACATTATTAATTTGAGGTATCCAAGTGAGACAGCGATCCATTGTTATACCTAGGTTTTTAACTTTATCGCTGTATGGAATGATAACGCCCTCAAAAACAATAGGAGTTAAATTGCTCCAGTCAATTCTCGAAATAAACCTAGAACTGCCGAGGATGATACATTGCGTCTTAACTGGATTTACTCGGAGTCCAAATGATCTCGTCCATTTTGAAATACAAATCAAATCCTCATTTATTTTATTGATTGCAGTTGGAAGTTCATTAAGTGAAGCCTGCGTGTAAATTTGTAGGTCGTCTGCGTACAAGTGGTAGAGAGAAGAAATATGAGAACATACTGAGTTGATAAAAACAGCAAATAATAGAGGAGATAGCACACCACCTTGCGGCACGCCTGCACTCGTATCAGTCCAGGAGGAAAAGCGATCTTTAACTTGTATACGCTGCCGGCGGCCGCATAAGTATTTTCGAAACCAGTCGATGGAGATTGGAGATACGTTAATTGAGCGCAGTAGTGCTAATAGTATATCGAAATCAACAGTGCCAAAGGCATTGCTGAAATCGAGTAGGGTGAGCACCGTGAGTTCTTGTTTGTCCATACCATAACGTACGTCGTCTGTGATTTTTGTGAGTGCAGTAGCCGTACTATGACCAGGACGGAAACCGGATTGGAATGGATTCAGCAAGTTTTGGCGAGAGAGAAAGGAGCTGAGTTGTTGGTAAATAATACGCTCTATCACCTTTGAAAGAAAAGGAAGAATGGAAATAGGGCGATAATCGGAGACAAAAGAAGGATTTGGTTTTTTGGGTAGAGGAATAATTTGCGCATCTTTCCAAGCAGACGGAAAGGAACCAGTGGTGATAGAGTTATTAAAGATAACAGAAATGACAGGAGTCAGTACATCGAGCAAAGGAGTGATCATCTTACGGCTAATGCAGTCACTGCCCACAGAATCAGAATGTATCGACAAAATGCTCTTCTTAACGTCACAATCCCCAATATGACTAAAAGAAAATTGTGGAGTTGTAGGAGTGGGAATAGAAGAAAGAAAGCTAAGTGTTGAAGATTTTTCACTATCGGAAATGAAAGACGTGGAAGAGAAGTGATTGTTGAGACAGTTCAAGTCTAAATTTTCGGGTAAAGTAGTTTGCTGCTGCTTCCCAACTCCTAAAGACTTTAGAAATTTCCAGATTTTGGCTGGATCTTCATTTTGTACGGAATTATGAACGTGGCGACGCTGTGCATCTCTACACTCCTTGTTGCAGCGATTGCGAGCAGACTTGTACTTGTCATACTGACTCGTATTTGAGGGATTGGATTTGTATTTTGCTTTAGCACAGTTTTTCTTGTGAATTAGTTTTTTCAAGTCATCTGTAAGCCATGGAGCGGGAAGATGACGAACGCGTATTGGACGAACAGGCGCATGTATATCATAAAGTTGAATGATAAGAGAATTAAATAGTGCAACCTGCTCGTCAACAGTATCAGCATTTAAAACGACAGACCAGTCAATCTTTTTTGCATCCTCAATCAGTTTTTCAACATCCATTCCCGCAAAATTACGCTGAAAGAGAATTCTCGATCTAGCCTTGGGGGGTCGGATTTTGTAGGACAAAAATATCAGGTCGTGATACGAAAAACCGTCAGCAGCAAATTGACCATGCTTAGCAACATGTTCAGTGGAAGAAACAAATATAAGATCAAGAAGAGAAGGGCTTGAATTAGGAAAAAAGTGCGTGGCAGAAAGTGGCAGAATATGAAGATTTGCTGCTTCAATCACAGAATTTAGCCGAGAAGATCTGGCGTCTGACTTGAGCAAACAGGTGTTAAGATCACCCATTATGATACTATGATCATAAAGAGGAGTAAGTTCCTCAAGGAGACAGTCCAGAGAAGAAAAATAATTAACAGATACTGAAGGACTGTAAAGTACCCCCAGAAGTAATTTTGTGTGAGAGAAAAGGACTTCTATAAATAAATATTCAACTTCGGATCCCGGCAGACTTGGAGATGACATCTTAACCACAGAGAAAGGGATATGAGACCGAAGGTAAATTGCAACACCACCTCCACCCCTATTTGGACGGTCGTTGCGAATAAGGTGATATCCTGGCAAGGAATACGATGTAGACGGCAGACACGGCTTTAACCATGACTCCGATACTAATACGGCATGTATACTGTTGCTATCGAAAGAAGTTAAAAGATCGGGGTAATGAGCAGGAATACTCTGTGCATTAATGTGAACAACGTTAAAGTTTTTTCTCACGTCTGAAAAACAGGTATCTAAGGCCACGTTCAGTGGAGGAATGCTTTCATAACTGTCAGCACTATTGCAACCTTCCGAAGCAGAAGAATAAATTGATTCTTCATCGCTTTGCATATTTTAGTGTGCTTAGATAATAAGTAATAAGATACAAACAAAATATATGTATAATATGTATATAATAAATAAATAAAATATGTATATAATAGAATATAAAAATAAAATAAATAAAAATATATTTGGATTTATACAAATATGTATATAACAATTGATTAATAAGAATAAAATTAAATATCATTATCAAGGTCAACTACCCGCCAGCATTTTCTAAAAAACAACACTATTTATTAATTTTTACATTTAAAAGATAACAATACCATATTATTATAATATGTACATTGGATCACATCACAATTTACGCAACGAGTATCCGAGCGCAAAAATTTATCTGTGGACGGCGAGCGAGACATCCGTGCATGACGTTTGACATATTCAATTTAGACAGATCCATAATGAGCCAATATTTTTTAAGTACTTCGGTAACTACAACTTAGGTATGAAATATGAAACAGTATAGTCGATAGTATGGAATAGCTTAAAAGTAATTAAGTAATGTAAAAGTACATACACATAACGAAGGACAATAGAAAAAATAAATCGAATTTTAAAACAAGCCAAGAGAGGACGTAAAAATTGACTCACGGATCCGCTTCAAACCTATTTCCTCGCTGCCCTCCTGTTTCGTGCGGCAGATTTACTGCCGGAGGGTTTGTTAGCTGCAGCAGGTGGAGCATCGTCTGTGTCGTCTGCAGCTGGAGGTCCATCGCCTGCAGCTGGTGGAGAATCGTCTGCAGGCGCAGGCGAGGGAGGTTCCGACTCGCCGGGGATGGCATCTAAATCCACCAAGCTCTCAACATGGTGGCGAGAGCCGTCCGGTGCAATTACACGGATGACACCAGCCTTCGTCCAGCAGTTTTTCACACCGAAGCGCTGTCTTGCCTCCAAGAACACTGTATGACGTCTTCTTATCAGGAACTCAGACAGTGTTGTTCCTGTACCCTTAAGCTTTGCCTTGCTGAACCAAACTTCATCCCGCACCGATACATCCCGGAACTTAACCACTACCGGCCTTTGTTTATTCTTTGAAGGCTGGCCCAGTCTCTGACATCTACTGATACTGGAACTAGTGATACCGGATATATTCATCTGACCGGAAACTATGCTGAGGACTGAAGTTGATGGCTCTTCTACACTCTCTGGAATTCCATGAAAGAGCAGCATCTTCCTTCTGTTTCTTGTTTCCTGGCGATCCAGCTCCAAACCAAGAAAATCAACTTGCCTTTGCAAGGATTCTAAGGCAGTCACCATAAACTTCTTGAAGGCATTGAAGTCTGAAGCAAGTGTTGTGGTAGTTGTTGGTCCATGCCCAGATTTTTCCAGCTCTTTTTGTAATTCTGCTAATCCAGAGTGGAATAACTCTTTTAAGGAGTTCATGGAATCTTTAATAGCATCCATGTTTACTTTTTAGTGCAGTGATTGTGTGTGCAAATATCAGTGACAATGGCAGATAATAATATTAAAAATAGTGTAGTCAGTGTAAATTTTTATACAGGATAATATAGGCAGGTAGGTGGCCTAGGTTTTACAAATGCAAATAGTACATAAAAGGCACAATCTGTATATTATTATTAATTAAATATGTGAGCTCACAAAACATGTGTTTACTGTTTGGCACCTACCCTCAGAAAACTATACTATGTTTAACATGTAGGCTAATATCGTGACCTTGAGCCCGTCCGGAGCGGGAGTTTCCGTTCTATGTAATTATTATTTATTCTTATGGTATCATGGTATCTATGGTATTCTTATGGTTATCGTACCATAAGCATAAGAATAAATAATATTATTTATTCTTATGCTTATGGTACCTACATCCCTCTTCACCCCGTTACGCCCCTCTGTCGCCCAGGCGTGTTGCCAGGGTTGTGAACTGTTAGTAATGCTTATGTTTAGAGATAATATCGCAAAAATATAAGTTTTCCTTTACTTAAAACACATTATTTTAGTTTAGTATTACAAAATATGGGAATGATAAATACTTACCTACTCTATAAATACTTATAAATAATATTACTTAATAAGTTATAAGTACCATACCAAATGAAGTCATTTAAGTAAGTATTACTTACCTACATAGGTGTAAGTACTTAAGTAGTGTAGGTTTAAAATAAACGAATTACATATTAAGTATTATGTGCGCACGCCAGCACTGTTGCCAACTCTACTGTTTTAACAGTAGATTTACTGTTTTCGCCTTGACATTCCTGTTTTCTGTTTTAGTTCGCATTTCTACTGTTTTTAGGTGATGTATCTGAATTCCGAACTGCGTAATAACAATTAATTCCAAATCTCAATAGGTACAAGGTACAACCAACATGTCAAACCGGAATAACCTTTTAAAGAAAGCATTAAAGATAGTTTTTGTATGCATCGGTAAAAAGGCGTGAGCCTTTTTACAATTATGAATTGGTATCACTAGCGGGCCTCTTGCGGCATAGGAGATTCCCCGTTTACTGACTGACGCAATCCTTTTGACATCAGGATAGCTAAATTTTGTAATTTAATAAAAACATGTACGATTTTAATAAAAAAAAGGATTCCGAAAACATTGAAGACCGCAAAATTGAAAAATTAAATAAATATAAATATTTTTGGACAGTTCACACAACATCATCTGATTCCAAACTAAGCAGAGCTGTACTATGGTAATCAGAAAGCTGATAAACATCCTTATATAAATTTTACTGTTTTCTGCTGTTTTTTTAAGTTCCATTTGCTGCTTTTTGCTTTCCTGGGGTTGGCAACACTGCGCACCAGTGCCGCGGCGCGGCGGCGCGGCAATCGCGAGGCAAAACAATCGAGAAAGGTTCAATGACCGATGGCGGGGGCTATTAAAAAATATTTTGGCGACATGTTAAAATGCTGTAGGTATCTAACATTTTTTTTATAATAGAGTGAAAGTGAAACAATTGGCTACACAAAAAGATATGGTCATGTCCTTTTAATAAATTTGGTAAGTACGGAAAAGGAATAATATTTAAAAAATATTACTTATCTCGCATCATCTTTGGGCAAACTAAAAAAACTTAAGTTTGGCATTGTTTTAGAATTGTTTGTACAAACAAACACACCACATCAGAGCTTCATAACGTTATAAAAAATATCAAAATATAATGTAACGTTATACGTATTTCGTTTCGTTATTATTTTGACATTACTAACGAAAAGACGAATAACGGTATTAAAAGAATAACGTTATGAAATATCAAAATCGAAATAAATAACGTTATAATATCGTTATTGCTAAGCGATATTGCCGCGTTGTTCGCTCGTTGCATATGATAATTATTATTCCCCGTAAATATAACGTTATTTATATCGTTATTTTCTAAATAGCGTTTACTGATATAGCGTAATTTTGACGTGTAAATAACGTTTAGTTGTAAAACGTTATGTTTTTTATAACGATATGGGCACAAGTAGATAATAACGTTATGATTTTATAGCGGTATTTGAAGCTCTGCACCACATTAACTTGGCGCCGTTATTGTAATTGACGCGCCCGTCCGAGACAGCTCTACTTCAGTATTATGTTTAACATGTAGGCTAATATCGTGACCTTGAACCCGTCCGGAGTGAGTTTTGGCGGGAAGTCGAAAAAGACATTATTGTGCTCTTGTTTTATTGTCATTTTCTTGGTGTGTTTTTGAGTTATATCGGGTAAAGTTGATGGCATTTTGTTTGATATAGGTTAATTACAGTGCACGAGTGTTTGTGAAATAGAATAACAGTGCTAAAATATGTTTTTTCTGCTTGCCTCCAAAATTCCATCGATTACGTTCTAGTAAAGTAGCCATCGCTTTACTTGAATGTTGGACTGACTGATTACTGACGACTTACTTACTGACTTTGTTATTACTTCGTCCAGTTTCATTGAAACTGGCAAAAATTGATGCAAAAATAATACTTGACGCTGGCAGTATGCACAGAATTTGCGATGCCATAATAGAAAAAAAAACCCGTCCGGAGCGGGAGTGTCCGTTCTATTCTATGTACCTACCTAGTATTATATTTTATTCATATTTATGCCATGTACATTATTCTTAGTCTAAGTCTACGTAGGTACAATGCTCTAATTTCTAAGTAAATAAATAATATGTGTCGCTTAACTTCAAACTTGGATAAATCCAATTCCGAGATTTTTTACGATTTTGGTGTCAAAAGAAAAGGAAAAAAATGCTTTTAAACAATTTTATCAGTTGTGCATAAATCCGCATGGTTCTTGTGAAATAAGCCGTTAAAATCATAATATTTTATCTAAGTCAGATAGATCCTTGAGACAGATTTTTTCAAATGTATGTTAGCTTTTATTTATTTATGAAGAATATTGTATTAGCTAATTCCGTATTATTATGATATTTTTAGTAGCGGTAATTCGATTGTTCCGTTTCCGACACCTTCGCCATCTTGATTCCATCAGTTAATCATAGCCAACTTCCGGTCACATGAATTGTCGTTATTTTCTCCGACCAAGCTGCAAGCATTCGTGTTGGAAGCACTGAGGGATCGAGACGTGGCTAAGGAAAAGCATTAGTAAAGAGTAAAAGTGTTAGTGTATAGATAAAATATTAAGTGAAACAAGTAAAGGATTGAAGGAATAATAGTTAAGTTGATTGTTAATATGTAAGTACTCCATTTTTATTCTGTTGGTGGTTTATTCGTTCTTGAAACATTTACATATGTGATTTGTATACTGCATAACTACGAAATATACGTGCAATTGTAAAGTGTTTTATCTTTTATTTAACAAAAACCCGCATTCTGAGCTGTGAGCCAACAGTTCAGAAGTGGGATAATAAGAGAATTTACTGTTTTCTTTCACGTCCACAACGGCCAATTCTGTAAATACTCTGATATTTTGGAGTTTCTTGAATTTGTTGGAATATCGAACCGGTGAACGCTTAGGGGTGAACGTCAATTATTTTACAACCACATGTTTTATTAACTTTTATTGTAATAAATTTGCAGTATACTTATCAACCCACTTCACTTTATTTTTTTTATCAAAATATGAATAATTTATGAAAAAAACGCAGATATTTAAAGAAAGAAAATACGTAATTTATGAAATCAACTTAATTTCTTTTCTCTGGATCGGAAACATCGCCGTGGTGTATAGACTTAGATATAAATATTTGAAGACCTGAGAATGGATGTTACGTATTACTATATGTTTAGTGCGTTAAAGATTTATATATTATTTTAGATTAATAAGATGCATGATTAATTATATCTTTTTACAGCTGTGGTACACTAGATGTGAACAACTAGTTTTGATGAAGGCTTTTATAAATGTGACTTTTCTTTTAAATTTATTGCCCTTACAGGAAGTTGGTACCCACTTTTTACTTTTTTTTATATGATGAATGAATATACAATGGCTCGAGTTGATCTACCTTATTTTACCAACATCAACAAAAAGGATGAGGTTCTCACGTTATATTTAGTATTGCATCGACATAATCCACATATTAATTAAAATTTGACATTGACCTTTGTAAATATGAATGAAAACTGATACCATAGAACTAGTAAAGTATTTATTTGATGCTTATAATTCATAATCCTTTTTTTTGCGATAATAAGGATACAAAAAAATGCTGAAATGATAAGAGTATGTACACTTTCCACTTACTCTACCTTATCTACATGTAAATTGATGTAATTTTACAGGCAGCAATCGCTATATATTCTAGGAAAACGTATCCACTGTGCCACAATGCCAACTAGGACCTAAAATGATTGTAAGGCAAAGATTTGAATGTTTCGTGAATTCGGTAACACTGTATTTTTTTTACATAATTTCAATCTAAAAGGGGGGTGCCAATATCATGTTTTCGTATTTGTCTTACAGTTCCATTGGTAACGTAAACTTTTGTCGTAAATTTATTCAGATATCTATACATACAAGCATATGACTTTGATATACAATGAAGGTAAGGTTAAAACTTAGTGTTTAAGAAATGATGGCTTACAGATTTGCATATCCTCAATTATTCTTTTTGTGGTGGGTGCTGTACTGCACCTAGGGGTGCTTAACATGAAAAAAAATGATGATGGTGTTGATGGTGATAATGATAAATACAACGATGATGGTGATGATAAATACGATGATATCATTTTCGAGAAAAATACATTCCATTGTCTGATTATAGACATATATAAGTCTGGTGATGTTTTTCTTTAGCTTTGGATAATTCAATACTATATTAATTTGTTCTCTTTTTTCTTTTCGATTCTAAAGTCGATTTTAAATAGAATATGTACTCAAATGTGTCACTTTGCATTTTTGTTATCTTTTATTATGATTAAAATGGAATATGTACTCAAATGTGTAATTTTGCAGATAATAATATTATGGACGAATACCCCCGAGAAAGACTATCTCGGATTGGAGGTACGATCAGGGCTAAGGTAAGCACATGTAAGCCCAGGCCTAAGAGCCAAATGACGCTCAGGTCGAGCAGGAATGAGGGACTTAAAAGGATGCTCAGGTCGGGCAGGAGGGAGTCCAGGTTAGAGGACCAAAAGACGCTCAGGTAGAGCACGAGTGAGCCCGGGAGAGCAGCGATATGCGTAGGATGGAGGGAGATCGAAAGCCTCTGTTAGAGGGCATAAGATTATTCAGGAGCAAAGGAGCGATAAGGTTTGCAGAGGAGGCCTTCAAGACCCAACAACGCAACTCGCAACGTCTTGGTAGAGGGAAGCAGCATCTGAGCGGTAATTTGAAATGAAATGTAATGAAATCATGAAATGAAATTATTTATTTGCCAAAATGTGGTATATGAATAGTTGGTTTTTTTTTAGAAAATTATAGTCTCACATTAACCAAAATTTAGTGAGCAAAATTACAAAAAAAAAAAGAGAAAAAAATTTGAATTACATAAACATTGGTGTGCAAAGTTTCTATTTAACATTATTTGAAATTATATTATTAAAAACTATTTTGTAATAATATTTATATACTATATACTTATATATGTATTTGAGCTACGGTGAGTTGTAGTGGTAGTCAAGGGGATTTTGAAATTGAGATAATTTTAGATAAGTTCTTGTCAATCCTAACATATAAAAGTTAGTCCCGTTAACGCGTCTTTCTGTCTGTCTGTCTATATGAACTAGGTAGTCTCAAACTACCGCACAGATTTCAATGCGCTTCTCACCAATAGTGTGAATTTTGAGGAAGGGATAGGTGTATAAGTTATTAGGGTTTCGTTTTCGAACTAATTGTAGTATAACGAGGCTTTGTTGGGAGCCTTGCTTTTTGGGAGCTTTGTATGCGTGCACTGTGGTCTAGCAGACATTCATTGGGGTAATGTGCTGGGGAATTGCAGATCTACAATAACGCTGAGAAGGAGTTCGTGATGTCTCATCTCCTGAGGTTGACTCACAGATGCTGAATGTTTGGAATATGAATTCGAAGTTTTCGAAGCTGTTTTCTTCCCGTCACCCGTCACACTGGGGTTGCATATTATGTAACGGTGGTACGGCGTTGAGCGGAATTCTGAATCGCAGTGGCGTTATACGTACCATGTTAAGGTGGAATAGAGTTTGTTGAAATAGGTAGGCTCCGTAGGTTGTTTTAGTTAAATTGGTGAAGTTTTTTTTAGTTAAATTGAAAAATCTTTTAATAGCGATGTAATACCGGATTTTGATCCTTTGTGTAAAGAGCAAACCATTTTAAACTGGATTAAGAAGGTGGAAGAATATTCAGAAATATGTGTATAAGATGGGGGATATGATTCGCTGCTCTTTTCCAAAGTTGGTCGGGCTTGGCAATGTTTGTAGAGAGCTGTAAGTAACCTTATAGTCGCAGTGGGTGTTCAAGTGGCCAATTTACCGAACCTGGGCGGGTGCAAAATTATTTTGGGACAGTCACTGTGGGACATCGTAAAGTGTATCAAACTTACGGTATTGAATGTAGGGTTGAAGCCTTCAGCGGTATTAATCGAAGCCTGGTACCAAAGCCTTCTTTGCAAAACGCTAATATGTTTTTCATTGTGGCGAGATGTCGGCAAAGTGTTCTTTGTGTGACGAGACTAGCTTTGATTTGGTTTGAAAGCAAAATAGGTTCAGGTAGATTAGTTCAATTAGATTCACAAACTGATAAAGGTGAGGAAGTGGTATTGCTACAAATACAATTGTACCGTTAGGTGTGAAGGGCCACTAAAGTTGCTGTAGTGCAGGTTATTGCATATTATTGGCGAAGCAATTGACTTTTATGATGTAGATGAGTGTTTCAGATTGCTTAGTTCTCTATAGATATAACTGGGAGTTCGACATTAATAATTATTGATAGGATGAACATAGAAAGTACACCCATCAGAAATTGGTAACCATCCGTTTTGCATTTTAGAGCGAATCATGAACTGATTTTTATTGCCCTAGTTTTTAGTTTGTCTGAAGGAGGCGTTTATAAACATGGATTGCTCGGGGGTGTAGAAAGCAAGTGTAAGATATGGACGGTCGATTTACTGATTTAATGGCGTCCTCTCTGGTGTTGTGTAATATATCATATTGCATAGGCAGTGGCCTGTTATTTTACAGATTGTGGGACGTACATACATGAGAGTTGTTTAAAACTCCTTTTTTGGTTGTAATAGTGTTTATGAGTAAAATGTATCTCTGGTACGGGGAGATGGAATTGGGGTATTGACTGATATTTTAAACTGGTTTGATCTAGGTTGAGGATTTGGCAATTTTGTTGTAGAGTAGGCGTCTATACATCAAACATATAAATTTGAGAAGTGTATGTGCGGGATGTGATCGTTTCAACTTGGGGGATAGATAGAAAAGTGCTGGTTAGTGACTTCGCTAGCCTGTTATGGTACGAGATGTTGGTGGGACTCTATTTACTAGAAAGCGATAGATCAATAATTAATTATGTTTGATATTCCAACTATTTGAATTTATGTGATGGTGGGTAGTCTTTGTTCGTGTTTTGTTTATAAGTGGCATATTCTGGACATCAGTCAACTACCCAATTATCTTAGGTGGATGTAATAGATACTTATGGAGTATAGTGAATCTCGAGAGTAGTAGAGGTTCGGCATTAACTGTTTGTGCGTCCAAGTTTGATGTAAACATTTACGGGGATTCACTTGCAGCAAGGGCCTACAAATGCAGGGGATTGGGGAGACTATGAATTGCGGTCAAGTGGTTATGACTGGCAATAGGAATGCAAGCGGGCACTGAGTTGCGGTAAGGGTTAGGACAAAAAGGCCGATTTCGCTTGGAAGTTTTAATAGACTGGGATTGCTTCTCTACTTGTTTGAGGTACCTTGGTTTTACTGATATTGGTGTAAAAGTTGTTTAGTCAAGGACTAAAAATTTTTGCACGGATTGATGTGATAGTAAGGGTTGTTCTTGTATATTTAGTTAGCCGTGTTTGCCTTCATGAGGCTTGCACATATTACAGGGATTGGTCACGGATATAAAATTGTTTGTTCCCATTATGCACCTCTTGAAAATGGATTCTTGTTTTTTTGGGCTGGACCCGATCCTCGGCGTTATGGGTAATGTAGTTGCGGACTGGGTCTTGCGCATCTGAGTGAGAAGGTGTCTCGCATTAGTCTTTGTAAGGAATTTTTGGACATGTTTATATTTTGCTTTAGAGTTGATTGCTATGAAGGTTTAAAATATATTGTTTATTAGTTCGCTGTTGAGTCGAATGAGCCGTTTAAACACATTTGATCGGGTTTTTGAAAGAAAAATTGACAAAAGGTCTGACGGGAAATGTGGAATTGGTGACTTTGTTGTTATTTAAAGCTTTTAGTGGAGTTCTAGGGGCCATAATAATATAGTAATGGGATGGAGTGAAAGTGCCCCGGTGGAGGGGACGAGGGCGAGATTCAATAAGTTTTTCCAGTTCGGAATGGGATCCTTTGTGTATCCCTCATGTGGGGTCTTCAATTGAACATGTTTTTGTTTATGTAACTAATTCGACTCCAAATACAAATCCAAATTATCCTATATAATTAGGTAATGGGTTCTTAAGATAAATAAACTTAGGCCAATTTATTTTTGTGTAGTATGTAAAAGTTCCAAATACAAATCCAAATATTAGGTATATAATTATTTTATGACTTTATTTGAGATTTCATGATGATTTTTCTGACATTTCATTTCAGATGTTAATATGAAGTAATTTATTGCTTGTTTACGGGTAATGGGTTCTTAAGATAAATAAACTAATTGAGATTTCATGATGATTTTTCTGACATTTCATTTCAGATGTTAATATGAAGTAATTTATTGCTTGTTTACGGGTAATGGGTTCTTAAGATAAATAAACTAAGGCCAATTTATTTTTGTGTAGTGTATAAAAGTAATGTTCTTTCTACTTATAAAAAAAAAAGATTACAATATTAATGGGAAAGTTTATGTTTGAAATTAAAAATACGATTAAAAATATATTATAATGATTTACTTCATTAATTGCTATTAATACAATTATTAAGTACAATGAACGTAATTTCTTGTTTTTATTTTATTTTATTTTATTTTATTTAAGAGCTTTCGATAAATATAAACTACATTGTACAGATAATTAAATAATGTGTTAAAGAATGTAATTTATAGTAATATTTTTTAGAAAATTTATAGTACTTTTGTACTTGTAAGAAAGCGTGAGGACACGCTATAAGCAGGATGGCCGAGCTGTTAGCTTTTATTTATTTATGAAGAATATTGTATTAGCTAATTCCGTATTATTATGATATTTTTAGTAGCGGTAATTCGATTGTTCCGTTTCCGACACCTTCGCCATCTTGATTCCATCAGTTAATCATAGCCAACTTCCGGTCACATGAATTGTCGTTATTTTCTCCGACCAAGCTGCAAGCATTCGTGTTGGAAGCACTGAGGGATCGAGACGTGGCTAAGGAAAAGCATTAGTAAAGAGTAAAAGTGTTAGTGTATAGATAAAATATTAAGTGAAACAAGTAAAGGATTGAAGGAATAATAGTTAAGTTGATTGTTAATATGTAAGTACTCCATTTTTATTCTGTTGGTGGTTTATTCGTTCTTGAAACATTTACATATGTGATTTGTATACTGCATAACTACGAAATATACGTGCAATTGTAAAGTGTTTTATCTTTTATTTAACAAAAACCCGCATTCTGAGCTGTGAGCCAACATGTAGTTAAGTCCATGAGAGCCAATCAGGTATTTGCGTTTGTTCAACATCGCCGTCAGTCGACGTAAACTCTGCGACAGTAGCACCGTGCACTCCCGCTTTTTATTGTTCCTTTTTATAATTTAAACAATTTCCATGGATAACACGATTAATATTGTGTCACCAAGTAAAGTCAGCAAGCGGCCTAATATAAATCATTACCGTAAGAAAGCGGAAAGAGCGAAAATTCGGTGAGTTAGAAATACCTATAACTATGCGTCGTCTGGAATCCTGAGATGGCACTAGTGTTGTGTTAACCATTATCGATTATTATTATTTTGTTGTTCTACTGTTACAGAATAATTTGGATATAATACGTATTAAAAGAATGCGATTGTGGAAGCTGACGAAACTCAATCTACAGCTGAGCTAGCAGCAGGTTCTGATGTTAGCATCAAAACAATTTTGATCCATTTGCGACAAATAGGCAAGGTAAAAAAATTGATAGATGGGTGCCCCACGAACTTAACGATCGCCAGCGCAATGTACGCGTCGAGACCTGCCTCGCGCTGCTCAATAGGCAAAGAAATGAAGGAATTTTGAACCGAATTGTTACGTGCGATGAAAAATGGATTCTGTTCCACAATCGAAAGCGCTCAGCAAGTTGGTGAGATCCTGGTTCAGCACCAAAGCAATGCCCTAAACCTAAAATGACCCGTAAAAAGCTGATGTTCACTGTTTGGTGGTCTAGTGCGTGTGTGATTCACCACAGCTTTTTACAAAACTGCATGAGCATTACTGAAGATGTGTACTGTGAAGAACTGGAGACAATGATGGAGAAGCTTGCACATCGGCAACCAGCTTTGGTCAATCGGTCGTCCCCGCTGCTTCATCACGACAACGCGCGACCCCATACTGCACAACAGACAGTCTCCAAGCTGCAAGAGCTGGGGTTGGAAGCTCTCCCTCATCCGCCATACTCACTAGACCTTGCACCTACCGACTATTACTCTTTCCAAAATTTAGACAACTTTTTAGTGGGTAAAAAATTCAATTCCCGAGAAGCAGTACAAAATGCTTTTGAAGAGTTTGTTGCCTCCCGTCTAGCTGGTTTTTACATTAAGGGCATCAATAAATTGCCAATGCGTTGGCAAAGTTGCGTCGATTGCATGGGTGATTACTTTGAATAACAGAAATAAAAAAGTTTAAAAAAATGAGTACTTTCACTTATTCCATACAAAACGGCATTTCATAGGTAACCAAATATAAATATCTACCTCCTATTTCTGTAAAATAAAATTAGACTTCTTTATTATGTTTGTGTTAGTTTTATTTAATTAGTTGCTACAAATTTGACTGTTGATGATTTCGCCACTACCACATCCCTAGTTCTAATCGTGTATTTTCAAATTCAGTTAAATCCGAATCTATTAAATCAAAATTGTATAAATCCACTTTGAGTTTTTTCAAAGATAGATAAATTGCATTCCATTATATCAAATAAAGGTAAATCCAATTTAAATATAACATTTTTGAAAGAATGAGTGGTTTAAATACTGAAATGGCTAAACAGGGTCGTTTTCTTCAATACTGGTGCCATAATAAAAAAAGACTGCCTT
This sequence comes from Pyrgus malvae, assembly GCA_911387765.1. Lineage (NCBI taxonomy): Eukaryota > Metazoa > Arthropoda > Insecta > Lepidoptera > Hesperiidae > Pyrgus > Pyrgus malvae. The sequence goes on along the minus strand of OU426960.1, from coordinate 120,321 downwards.
TTAATTCATTAAGTTAAGACTGTTAACACTTTTTTTTAAATATCTCCTAACAGGGTAGAGTGGATTTATCCGAATTTGAAGTTAAGCGACACATATACAGTAAATAAATAATGTATTTACTATAAAAAAAAGCGTGGGGTGCATGGTGTCAATAGTATCTTAAAAACCACCCCACACTTTTTTTTATAGTAAAATACCTCAGGTAAAATACATTTTCTTCTTATTTTTTACTTTTTAGTTCGTATTTTCACAAAAGCGTGTTTTTTAGTTTTTTAAACTACATTATTTATTTTTAATTTTTTTGTTGGATTTTTATTCTCATATTATTGCATTGTCATCGGCCCTTCACCCCTGTGCAAATTTTCAAGTTAATCAGACTCTTAGAAGTAAGTGAAAACGAAGTTAAAAGATTCCGTTACATACATACATACAGGTCAAGCTAATAAAAGCGTGTTAAAAATCTACGATTGCGATGGTTTCTGAATACTCAAGAATTCAAGGATTTTCATTTCTATTCTATGTTCAATGTGAATGTGAATTAAACTGACTGATCACCATAGCAACGTCCTATTAAAACATAAACTATACCCCTGTACCCCAAGAAATAAATATTTAAAACATTATTACAAGCATTTGATTAAAACTTATCGGTGTCTTCGTTGTGTAATTTTGCCTTTGGTAATTGTATTTAAGATACCTAACTCTGTGTATTAATGAATATTTAGCATGCTTCGATTATTACTTGTAATCAATGAAAGAAACGGTACTTACGCGGCATCACAGGATTTTGTGGTTTGTTTAAATTATGGATCAACTGCGATATAGTGAGCAGAAAACAAAACAATGTATATAAATATGATTTAAATTTAATAAATAACATTTATCGAATAAATAACATGAAGTAGAACTACGGACGACATGAACCGCTATGTGGTTCTGCAGCAACTCGGTGACGGCACATACGGCTCTGTGGTGCTGGCGCAGCGCCGGGACTCCGGGGAGAAGGTTGCCATCAAGCGCATGAAGCGAAAATATTACTCCTGGGATGAGGCTATGAACTTGCGTGAAGTTAAATCACTTAAAAAACTGAACCATGCTAACATTGTAAAATTACGTGAAGTCATACGCGAGAACGATACTTTATACTTTGTGTTCGAATATATGCGTGGCAATCTATACCAACTTATACGTGATGCGGAGCGGCCATATCCGGAGCCAGTTCTACGTAATATTTTATATCAAGTTTTGCAGGGACTAGCACATATGCATCGACATGGTTTTTTCCATCGGGACCTGAAACCGGAGAATTTACTGTGTGCGGGCCCAGAGCTAATTAAAATTGCAGATTTGGGACTCGCTAGAGAAGTGCGATCTCGTCCTCCTTACACCGATTACGTTTCGACACGGTGGTATCGTGCGCCTGAGGTATTGCTACATGACACGCATTACGGTGCACCCATAGACTTGTGGGCACTAGGGTGCATAATGGGAGAGCTATACACTTGTCGTCCGCTCTTCCCGGGCAATTCGGAGATTGACCAGCTTTATAAGATAACTGCCGTACTGGGTACCCCGAGCCGCGAGGACTGGTCGGAAGGATACGCTCTTGCTGAAACGTTGCGTTTTAGATTTCCTTCAAGCGGTGGTGTACCACTGAGCCGCGTCGTACCTTCCGCTTCGTCACCTGCTTTAGCGTTATTGACCTCATTGCTGAGGTATCCACCTCGTGATCGTCCGACCGCACCACAAGCTTTAAGGTGAGTACTTTGATTTTTTTACCTGTAAAATCTATAATTATGCAATTCGGAAGCTCCTTACCTACGATACGGCTTTACAATCTTGATGACCTCGTTATTGATTTTGGACTTCCGATCTATTATAATGCAAACCAGCCAGATGATGCTTAATTTTATTAAGACGCGTTTGCGATTTAGCTTGTGTTCAAGAAAGCTAACATTCATTATAATGTTCTGTTGCATCGAACCACTTCGAACTGATTTTTGTGAGTAATTTGCTTAATTATTAATTATTATTTAAAACAACAATGTAAAGATTGGCCCCGCTTGTTGTTTTAGATTTCCATATTTCGCAGTGGGTGCGGCCCTCGTTCTGCCCCCTCCTACATCTCGAGCTAGAAGGTGAGTATAAGAAATATTTACCTAAAGATATTTCACATGCACTGTACGGGTCGCTGACTAATAGAACATTTTCATTCGCTAGAAGTACTGCCAAGGGTGAATCGGACAACGTTCAGTCGCAACATTCAGCAGCCCAGCCGCAGCCCATCGCGTTGCCCTCGCTGCCGGCCGTCGCTTCAGTCTCGATACGGGATAGATTTGCCGACATTCTAGGGTATACAAATTTTAACCTTTACATTATTTTTTCTTTATTTACTATCGTACTAATTCTTATAATATTGTTAACAAAGTTCCTACCTACACACCTAGATACATGCTTCGACAGTTTCATTTGGGAGCTTCTATATTATGTAAGATCACTAGTGTAGAGACCTTCCGCTACTCATCAAGAGATGGCGCCACGGGTTTTCCTGAATCACGCTATCGAAGTTTTCGGAATATCCTACCATATACAAGCTCTAAATTGATTCAGTTGGAGCGCGGCCGCTCCCCGGGCATGACCACCTCGCCTGGCGAGAGATCTCACTTTGCCAAACTAGTAAACAAAGCTTGATTCAGAATAGCCATGGCGCCATTTCTTATCAGTTGCAGAAGTTCGCCACAAAGTATCGATCTAATTACTATTATTACCGGATTTACCCATGGAGAGGAAGAGGAAGTGAAGAGCTCATTGTGGCCGTGCAATATTTCAGTGGTGAAGTCGTGCACACGACGGCGCGCCAGAGCGGCGCGGAGGCCCGCGGGCGGCCGGCCGGGGCGCCGGGCGGGGCTGCGGCCGCGTACCTGGGGGCGGCGCGCTACGTGGCCGGCTCGCGCATCGACACTACTCTGTTCCGACCGATCCCCCTGCGGCCGCATCATGGTAATGATTGTGAGTTTCGCCGAGGTACATCGCCAGTCTCAGTTTCTAACGAGCGGACGCCTACCTGTTGAGGATATGGACCCCGACGACGGCTTGAGCCTGGCGAGACACCTAAATATTGTACTTTTTTTGTTTGAATGGAGTAGCAGGCCATGTGGTGTAAAGTGGTTGCTGCAGCCCATGGACATCTGCACGCAACCTCAAGTAAGCATAGGTACGTCTTGTCTGAGGTCGTATGCAGTTGCGCTGCTGCTCGGGAAGCTGATAGTCGTCTCATGTAAGTGTGCCCGGCAACTACACCTTTACACCGGAGCTCAATAGAATTGATTCACGGCAGAAGTGAGTGCTACGGTGCGGTGGGACGAGCCTGGGCGCACCATAAAAATTCTACCACCTGCACCGTGCTACCTTGTACGTAGATACATTTTATATTATGTACCTCATTATAATGATATAATTGATGTAATCACCTAAAATTAACTTGATTCATTATTCGTATATTGTTTCAGAAGCGACTACTGTCGGCAGCGGAATGGCGCGAGTGGACTGGGCTGCCAAATATTTACGTTAAATCGTTTGCAGTGGCGAACGAAGTTATACGAAATCCTTTGGAATTTGCGGATTCTTACGCAAATTACCGTCACTCCCGCTATTCTGCATTGGAGCAGCAACGTACGGGATAAAGGTCTTTGCCTCATCAATTATGATAGCGACCGTGCCCAGTAGTGGGACACAAAAAAGGGTTGCAGCCTTGGGAATTTTTCAAAGCAAGTACAACAAATCTGTGAAATATTTAGTGACAGAATGTTTTCTAACTATAATATTCGTAGGTTTTTTAAGGTATATTGTATAGAGTACCTGGAGTTCATCGGCAATGTGTAAAATAAATACGTTTTGATATTATTAGATCAAAAATTATGGCCAGATTGATCTGAGTTCCTTGTATTAATTTTTTTAACAAATATCACTAATGTTACTAGATATTGATCCGTTTAAATCAATGCTTTTAAAATAGCTATAAATAGCTATTAACTATAGGTATTTTAATCAGTAGAAATAAGTTTTTTTTATTCTTTCGTTATTATGGATAGTCATGTCATGATGGACAAAATTTCGAGCATGTAGGTACTTATAGCTTCATTAAAGATCTTCAGGACATGATGTCGAGCCTGTAGCTAGAGATTAATCGTGCACCCAAGGGGTCTACTATTGTTGAGTCTAAAGCAAAGTACACTTGGTGATGATCGATAACTTTAATGTATTTTATAGACAGGCAGGTATTGATGAGCGATGGGCGAGCGGTGAACACACAGAGCAGAGAAGGAATTTGTAATGTGCGTATTTATCGCTGCTCGTCGGTGATGGAAAATTTTGTGATGTTTAATTAGTTACGATGTTTTCTAGCACTGTGCATGCTTGAGAGAAACTCATAAATTCTCGAAGGCATGATGTCAACTAATCCGCACTTGGTCAGGGTGGTTGCCTATGGGCTATAATCTCTCTCACTTGTGAACCTGTGCTCAGAAGGACATAAGAAAAAATTTGATAAGCTATCAGTTCCACCAGGAAGCAAATATGTATAATATGGGTATCAACTTTATTTTTAGATCCGAAAAGAACGTCGTCAGATGTATGTTCTAGTTTTTATAGATCACTCCAATGCTCATTGGCAAATCTTACATTCAAGTTGTTAGTATCAGTTTTCGATAACCTGGTTTGCTCATTTAATACTACTCTGAAGTATTCTGGCTGTGGGAATAGACTTGACACGGTTTTTTTTAAAGATGGTAAGTATACTTTGAGGAAAGTACTAACTTTAATTTTGTTTGAGAATTTTCTACCGCTGTCTGATAGTAAGGTTCCTGGTACATCAGTCAGTGTTAAGGTTTCCTAAAAAATGCAAGATACTTCTTCTGTGCATTTTATTTCCAATTTTCAGTTATATTCCTATTAACATCACAAATTTGATCGTATGATCCTGATACACCATTATAAATTTATATTACCAATCTACATACCTACATAAAACCCATAAAACTATGAGTTATATTCTGATATAACACATACTAAATGGTGGTAAAAACATAAATCAAATACATGAATAATAATAATTAACTTATGCTTTCTTAACAGCTAGTTTATAATTATAATGTTTTAGTCGCCTCTTACGATCAGGCAGGGGATACCGTAGCTCTATTATTATTCCAGAAGCTACAGGGACTTGTATAGAATACCTGGGCAAAGTATAAAATGGAAAGTATTTCATAAATTACCTGAACGTTTTAGGCATTCTATACATTGTCTAGGTATTGTATACAATACCGGATTATTATACAGATACTTAGTCGGTAACATAATATGCAATGATTATTTATTAAAATAAGATGTAGATTTAGTAATATTGTTCAAATATAGTCTGAATACTTACATTTTGATTTTTATACTTTGTTATGATTCCTTTAGTTGTTGCCTGTTAGAAAATAGAAAGTAAATTGTATTATACCTATAATTCTTATGCCTATAGTAGTTATATATGGAGGAGAAAACAATTTTGTTAAAATTGTGTGTTCTATTGTGATGCAAGATTATGATTGTTCTCCTTGTACATATATTGATTAAGTAGATGTATATGTCGCAGTCGGATCGTATAATCCGCCGTATAACATTACAGCTAGCCGGTTCCTAAAACAGGGCAGTTCTGTATTGTGGCGGGTCCACGATTAGCCGGATTGTTATTGCGATACATTCTACAATATGGCGGCTCACGTTCAGCCTCATTGTAATGAAGCCTCGTAGTTACCCACCCTACTTATGATTATGACCGCACTCGACATTGCTGAGCTTTATTGAAACCCATCCTGCTTATGACCGCACTAGATGTTGCTGAATGGCCACCCATCCTACTTTTGACCGCACTCGACATTGCTTAGCTTTGTTGACACCCATCCTACCTTTGACCGCACTTGATACTGCTTAGCTTTATTAACACCCATACTTCTTATGACTGCACAACATGTTGATTAATGACCACCCATCCTACTTTTGACCGCAGGTGTCATTGAGCTAAGCAATGTTCCTGAAACACATTTTCACTATAATTATTTATATTTGAAAAATACCCAAACCGAATCAGAGCACCCCACTATCCACGTGGTCTTGTCTGTACTACCCCTAGAGTGTATATAAAAAGCCGGAGGCGCGGAGGGGGACCACCTTCGGCGACCAGCCTCAGGCGCTACGGCTCTCTTGATGCCGCGCTTTCTTACGCTGGGGCGGAGGGAGTGGTCTTCCCGCAGCGCCGGAGATGTCACAGAGCCACTTGTTTTATTACCTACATTATCCAAGCCTTGGAAGATATTATATAAAATTGCTAGTTAATGTGATTAATTCATTGTCAATTATCACTTTATCTAAATTGAGTAGATATTATAAATAATGGCTAGATAATATATATTATCTGGATTTATTACTTTGGCTGTAACACATAGATAATTTGGCGGCACGATATTACGCCGCTTTGACGAACGCGAAGAGCTCATACAATACAACGTTCGTAAATTGCAATCCGGCTGAACGAGAGTGCGGCGCATTACAATACAGCCCTGTTTTAGGAAATAGCTAGCCGGAATGTGATACGGCGGGATATGCAATCCGTCCGACTGCGACATATAAATGAAATGAAATGAAATATTCTTTATTTGTACGGTTCCTTTACAAACTCTTAATGAACGTTATTGTTACCTACAGCGAATGTTACAGCAAAGCCTCAATAAATACTGGATATAATGTAAAAAATATTAAAACTATATTCTACATACATAGGTATATAAAAATATGGAGCAATAAATACATAAGCATACTTGGTATTTGTGTGTCTCTAATGATAAAATTAAGTTATAATCCCATTCCAAGGAAAAAATACTGTATACAAATTAGTTTATTTTGTTAACAATCAATTGTCTACTACAACTCAGTTCATTTAATTTAGAGAATAATAAATCGATTTATCTATTATACAAATACTTACTATGAAAACAAATAGATTAGGGGGTCAAATAATAAAATAAATGGATAAGTCAGAAAAATCAAAAATAATTAAAAAACTAAAAAAACACGTTTTTGTGAAAAATGAGTCTCATAAGTAGTAAGTGAAAATGAAGTAAAAAGATTCCGTTACATAAGTACGTACATACATACCTACATACATACAGGTCAAGCTAATAAAAGCGTGTTAATAAAAATAAGAAGAAAATGTATTTTACTGTAAAAAAAGTGTGGGGTGCATGGTGTCAATACCACCCCACGTTTTTTTTTTATGTATGTATGTACGTAGGTATGTATATGTACGTATGTAACGGAATCTTTTTACTTCATTTTCACTTACTTCTAGGAGTCTGATTAATTTGAAAATTTGCAATGGGTTCAAGGGCCGATGACAATGCAATAATATGAGAATAAAAATCCAACAAAAAAATTAAAAATAAATACTTAATGTAGTTTAAAAAACTAAAAAAACACACTTTTGTGAAAATACGAACTAAAAAGTAAAAATAATATACAACTTACTTAGTTTAAAAAACTAAAAAACACGCTTTTGTGTAAATACGAACTAAAAAGTAAAAAATAAGAAGAAAATGTACCTACGTATTTTATTTATTGTGTTAACTATATGTATTTGCACAGGGCAAATTTTAATCAGACGCTTAGAAGTAGGTGAAAAGAAAAAAGATTCTGTTACATACATATTCTCTGGTATATATAATTTTAATCTATGCATACATACATGTCAAGCTAATAAAAGCGTGTTAAAAAAGTATTGAACACATTCTGAATCTCAAATCCCTCAAGTTTGCAGCGGGTGTTTCACATCATCATCAGAGAATTAGTCAGATATGATGGAAAATCAAACCCTTGAAGGATCTAGGTGGACTTTACCTGTTACTCTGTATATTTTATACCAGACTACTATGGATATGTTACAGATTTCAATAATTTTGAGAATTATAAGATTAACTATATGGTTATTCAACATGGTAGATTGAGCTGACATTTGATGAGATGAAAAAATGGTGAAAGATTTTAAATTAGAAAAAATAGGTAAAAGATATTAGGTAGAAGAATTACGAAAATAGAAATGCAACTGCTCAAAGCTAAATTAAATATTCAACCCTAAGACAATAGTAATAAAGACTAAATCAGACACTAATGTGTCAAACAGCAAACTCCCATACTTGGTGCTGAAATGATACAGAAGAGTAACATTTATTCTTGAATAGAGACTGAATCAAGTCTGCCTAGGGCAGGGGTTTGGGGCTATTGTTTGACTTTGACATTCACATAATTTTGGCATTATCAAAAATCTTGGAGTCTTTCCTATTTACTCGACTGCACCAGAAGAAGGGTTGTTTTTTTTTAAATTGCTTCACTCAAACACTATATTTGTGTATGGTTATTAAAGGTGACTCAAATAAAACAAAGGTGTTTGGATAATTTCATCTCAACTATAATATATAATTATTTACACTTTTGCTTTCATATAAAATCTGTGAGAAGTCAACAAGGAGGACACCTTTGGTGTCACTCGTATTTGAGGTAGGGCTTAGTGTCAGGTGGGGCAGCTGAATGAGAGTGCGGCCATGCATCTGGTGGCCAGCTGTACACTCGGGGAGCACCACTGTCCAACAACCCCCAACTCAGCAGCTGGGAGCGAGGGCCCTGTTCGCGTTTAGGAGAAGCAGTAGAGATGTTCACAGATACTCCCTTTATAATATGGTCCTGTCCGCACAGTGACTGAGCCACTTCAGGGTCGAGGAAAGTCACGAAGCTAAAGGCTCGAAAGGGTTTAGGCACAAACACGTCCGTCACTTGCCCAAAAGCCCCGAAATACTCTCGTAGGTCGTCGGCGGTGATGTTTTCGGTGCAGCGGCCGACGAAAACCTTGCGGTGGGCGGCTGCCCCACCATCTTTGCTGTTGGGGATACGCACGTCGCACCAGCGCCCGTCGATCATGTGCCGACGTCCGAGCGCGCGCAGTTGTGCCTCGTAATCGGCGAACTTTATAAAACCGAATCCCTTTGATAATCCGGTCTTGGCGTCCCGCTTCACTTGAACCATTAGAAGCTCGCCGAAGGAAGCGAAGTACTCTCGTACAGCATCCTCGCCGGTCTTCCAAGGAAGTCCTAGCACAATGAGGTCGGAACAGCGCGGACGCGGCGTGGGCGAAGCACCGGCGCGCGGAAAAGCGCAGAAATAGCGGTGGGCGGCCCAGCCCTCGGCCGGCGGCGGAACCCGTTCGTCTACGAGCCGCAGCCCGCGTAACCGCCCTCCCGAACGGTATTTCAGGCCGCTGGCGCCGGCGAATTGGGCGGCGATAGTGCTCAGCAGCAGTGAGCCGTCTTCCTCTGTTGGCAGCTCGATGGGCTCGTCCTGCTCGCCCTCGCTCACCAACACGTACTCGATCGACATTGCGCTCACCAACCGACGCCGACTGTTTCGCTCCTCATCTTGTTTACATCATCTGCTGCCGGAGGACATAAAATTGCCTTGCGAATGGAGCAATTTCTACGGATTTCAGCTGTAAAATACTATCATGTATATTGTACGCGTGACGTATGACGTGACGTTGGTTGCCTTCAATCAATGTCAAAAAACATAAATAAAACTGACGTGACAGCCAAGTGACAGCTTACCAAGAAACTTTTTTTTTCCTTCAATTATCTTCAATTATTGCAAACTCTGCATATTGCCAGCGTCAAGTATAATTTTTGCATCACGTTTTTGCCAGTTTCGGTGAAATAGGACGAGTAATAATAGGTAAAATCAGTAAGTCGTTAGTAATCAGTCAGTCAAGTCAGTCAGACATTCAAGTAAAGCGATGGCTTCTTTACTAGAACGTGACCAATGGAATTTTGGAGGCAAGCCGTAAAAATATATTTTCACACTGTTATTTTCATTCACAACACTCGTGCACTTTAATAAACCTTTATCGAACAAAATTCCATCAAATTTATCCGAGATAAATCAAAAATACACCAAGAAAGTAAAAATAAAACAAGATCACAATATGTCTTTTTCGACTTTCCGCCAAAAAACCTACCAAGAAACTTACATTCTACCTGGAACATAAGAATAAATCAGAGAGTTTGTATATAGGTTTCATAGAGGGATTCTATTAATCAGAAACAAAACACCTATAGACTTTTCTTTCTACTTATACAAAATAAGAGTGACAGAGACAAATATATTGTATCTGTTACCTCTCCTATCAGCCGTGTCTCCATTTTTGCTATAGTTACCCATTTATACTTTCATATACCAATAGTGATGTAACAACGGCTCAAAATAACTGTTATTAGTACTAGTTATTGGTAGTATTATGAAAATACTAATGAATTGGGAAATGTACCATGCAATGTTCATGGTAGTAGGCTAGTAGTAGTAGGTAGTAATATTAACATACAAAATGGATAATAATATTATTATTTCGTCATGTACCTATGTATCTTTTGGATCAGGATATTTTGGCCAGAAAAAAAGGCTCATTGACTAACTCCCATACCTTTCACTATCACTTTCAATGACAGCTAGCTGTCATTTAGGCCCATTAAACTTAAGACTGCTTAAACGACATTCGATTAGAATAGAATAATGACGACTACCTAGTGATCGTGTCGGTCAGTTCTCTAACTTCTCTAAGTTCTAGTTGAATTTATATGGATAGTGCGTGAATTAAGATATCATATCGCACCATCGATATAATATAAGTAGGTAGATGCAAGGTTCCCATACAAAACAAAATTGAGTCAAAAGGTGGCCCCGCGTAAAAACGTACTTATTATAGATGTATACAAGTATTCTAAACAAAAAAATATTTTAAGGTATCTTACTTTTTATCTATTTTAAACCTTATGGTACTGACATAAGTAAGACTATAAGTCCATGTTAAATTGTTACTTATCACCTTCTGGTTCGATGTTTATAATACGGCAATAAATTTTTTGAAATGAAATGAAATGAAATGAAATGAAATGAAATGAAAATATTTTATTTGCACAAATATGGGTGAAAAAGGTTTTACAAAATATTTAGAACTCCATATTTACCCCTTAGGGTGTACCCTTAGGGTGTGTTTTACGACTTTAGACTTACGAAATAGGAGTTTATTGAGAAATGAAACCAAAAGCATTACAATAAAGCACACATTCGTTTACAAGATTAATTTACCGCCATATTTACACCGGCATATTTATAGACAGTGGAGTGGAGTTTCTTTTTTTATTTATTTAAAATTCTAATGCGAGCAGACAACAGAAAACTTTTTAGAATCAATAAAAATTATATTTTATGAAATGAACACTGTTGAAGTTATTTTTTTTCGTGGTGGAGCCTGCGGTAGCGCTACTCCGGTGGTCAGTGGAGACTGCGGCAGCGCTACTCCGGCGGGTGGTGGAACCCGCGGCAGCGCTACTCCGGCGGGCGGTGGAGCTCGTGGCAGCGCTACTCCGGCGGGTGGTGGAGCCCGCGGCTGCGGCTACTCCGGCGGGCGGTGGAGCCCGCGGCTGCGCTACTCCGGCGGGCGGTGGAGCCCGTGGCAGCGCTACTCCGGCGGGCGCTGGAGCCCGCGGCTGCGGCTACTCCGGCGGGCGGTGGAGCCCGCGGCTGCGCTACTCCGGCGGGCGGTGGAGCCCGCGGCAGCGCTACTCCGGCGGGCGCTGGAGCCCGCGGCTGCGCTACTCCGGCGGGCGGTGGAGCCCGCGGCAGTGCTGCTTCGGCGGGCGGTGAAGCCCGAGGCGGCTCAACTTCGACGGGCGGTGAAGCCCGAGGCGGCTCAACTTCGGCGGGTGGTGAAGCCCGAAGCGACTCACATCAGCGGGCAGCGGAGCTCGTGGCGCAAGTGGATGTCAGAAGGAGGTTGAGTATAACCGAAGAAAACTGTGAGTTGACTTTATTTACTCTAAAATTAATTTGCGAAAAGGTGATTGACATTGTCATTTAGGACTTAGAAAAAATTACACTAAACCGGTAGGTACGGGGAATCCATGCCCGATTTGTGAGCGAAGGATATTGAGCTCAAAACACTTGTAAATTTTTAGCTAATTTATTCGGACTTGTAATACTTTTAAAATTTAAACTGACTGGATTTGGTTTTCCTTTCACTGGCAATTTTGCATTAATAGTAATATTGAATTCGTGAACTTGTCTAAATTTATACTTAATTATTTTATTGCTATCAGTAATTATTAAATTCATAATGGAATCCATTATAAATTTACAAAATGATTTAGCATCACGTATTTTGAAAGGAAAACCAAACTTCAAAAAGTCTCCTAAGGAAAGGATTACAAAGGAATATGTAAATGGAAGGTTAGAAGTTTTGGAACAGTTGTGGTCTAAGTTTATATCAGGGCACGAAGAATTAGCCAAGGAATATTCTACTGATGCGTTAAAAAAGTCAACATACACCACTGGTGACTTGTATGATAAGGTAGAGGAAATGTATTTAGATTATAAATGTGAACTACAACGTCAGTTAGCAAGCTTCAAAGTAGTTCATAGTGCACCACATCATACAACGCAAACAGTCTCAGTGGCGAAATTACCTAAAATAAATATACCAGCTTTTTCTGATAACTATTCCGAATGGTGTTCTTTCAAAGACTTGTTCAAATCTCTGATTATAAATAAATAGTAGCATAGATAACATTCAAAAATTGCACTATTTAAAGGGATATCTTGTGGGTGAAGCAGAACAAATTGTCAGGCATATTCCCATTCAGGAAGAAAACTTTAGTCGATGTTGGGAGTTACTAACAAAACGTTTTGACAACAAACGATTTGTTTCTAACTATGCAATAAAACGTTTGTTAAGTCAAAAGAACCTAGTTAATGAGTCGGCAACAGGGTTAAAATTTATTATCGATACAACAGACGATTGTTTAGCAACGTTACGTAATTTAGGTATAAATACCAATAGTTGGGACATCTTAATCATACACATCCTAACTTTGAAATTAGATCCAGAAAGTCGACGACAGTGGGAATTTGACATTGCTAGTTCATGTGAAGAATTGCCCACATATAATAAATTTAAGAACTTTTTGATGACTCGTGTCAGAGCTTTGGAATTTTTAAATGCACAACCAATTCATACAGTAAATTCGTTGCATGTCAAAAACTTGAAGAATATTGTCTGCCCATATTGCACGAATAATCACACACTGACCTTTTGTAAACACTTTAAAAAGCAATCAGTAGAATCTAGACGTAAATTTGTCTTCGACAACAATATATGTTTCAGTTGTATGGGTAGCAGTCATTTGGCCAGGTACTGTCGTGCACGTATCAAATGTCAAATTTGTAAACGAAACCACCATTCGCTGCTACATCCTACAGGAAACTATTCCAATAAGGACACTAAAAAAGAAAAAAGGTTTGTTGCCACTTCTGCTGAACATGCTGATGGAAAAAATAGTTCCATACCTTTGTCTTGTTTTGCAACGGATATAGTGCAAAAACAGGTGGTACTTCCTACGGCAATGGTAGAGGCCATTTCTAAAAATGAAGTATGCTGCAATGTTCGCGCTATATTAGACCAAGGATCTCAGTCATCCTTTGTCACTGAATCTACAGTACAGTACTTAGGCTTAAAGAAAACTCCAATAAGAGGTGAAATAATAGGTCTCGGTGGAGATAAACAAATTATCTCCAAGGCAATGGTTACCATTGAAATCAGATCCCGGATCAACTCTAATGTCAGAATACCGGTGAAGGCATATGTGTTAAGAAATATTACTTCTCTTCTTCCTAACAGAAGAATTGAAGAACTGAAATGGCCAGAATTAAATAATCTAGTATTGGCTGATCCACGGTTTCACACTCCAAATAGTATTGATCTTCTGTTGGGTTCAGAAATCTATAGCCAAATTTTAGAGGAAGGATTAAAAAAAGATCCGTTAGGTGCTTTAATAGCACAGGCTACTACTTTTGGTTGGATTTTATCGGGTGTGGTAAATCCATGAAATAATCTTTATTTCTCAATGTTGCAATCATTTGGGCGATAATTGTCGCAGGAATACTTAAATTAATTCTTACTTCTTTATAACTGGACTGATAGTAGTTGAAGTGGACTGTATGAATAAAACGCTTCTTCGATTTTTCTTGATTTATTTCTTCGTATTTTCTTCTTTAGGAGAGAGCCGGGCTGGAACTGACGACAAGCGGCTACAGGCCCCATCTTTATATAAAAAAAATCCCGGCCGCTGATTGGTCGACCAATCACGTGCGAGCATGCCGACCAATCAGCGCGCACTCCAGAAACTTCCTCAAGGTCGAGCGTCTTTGTGAGATAGCCGCTTATCGCCAGTATCCCTATCTCGCTCATTGTCTGTCTCTCTCTTACATATAACAATTTACGTACTTAAAGTATTATTACAACAACTCGACATAAAAGTACGAAGTATCTAGAAAGAACAATAGAATAATATGAAATCTAATTAAAAACACACACATATAACACATTATCCTACAAACTAAGTACAAACTAAGTATTTTTAACTTATAACTAATCACTGGGCTCGTCGTCCACAACATTTCCTCCCCCCGACGCAGCCTGCGTAGTCTCCATCACGACGAGCTTCCTTACAGGCCGCTTGAAGACTCCAGTTCGGGTGCGGACGTCAGCCGTTCGTATTCCGCCGTCTGGACCCGGGAAGGTGCGCTCGACGATGCCCATTGGCCACACGTTTCGTGGCAAGGTGTGGTCGACGATGATCACGACGTCCCCGACTCGTAGTGGTCGCTTGATGCCCGATGACTCTCCTCTGGGTACTAGTGTGGGTAGGTACTCTCGAAGCCAGCGCTGCCAAAAGTGATCGGCGAGCGCTAGGCTAGCTCTCCAGGTTCTTCGATCTGTTTCTTCGCACGCACCGTTGAGAGGCAACCCCATCGATGACCCCAGTAGGAAGTGATTTGGAGTCAATGCTTCAGGATCTCTGGGATCGACGCTGACGTGAGTGAGAGGCCTCGCGTTGATGGAGAACTCCGCTTCGGTCATCAAGGTGTACAGAACCTCTTCCGTCGGTTCTCTCTCGTTCAGGGTGGCGGACAGTGCGACTTTGACGGAGCGCACCAGCCTCTCCCACGCTCCCCCTTGATTCGGCGCACCCGGAGTTATGTAGCGCCACTCCATCCGATGTAGCAGTCCCTCGTCTCGTAGCACAGGTGCCCACTCAGCATAGGCAGCTCGCAGTTCTTTATCGGCTCCACGGAAGTTAGTGGCGTTGTCTGAATACATTGTTCGTGGCCACCCCCGTCGCGCTGCCATCCGTCGTAGTGCCATGATTGCTGAGCTCGAGGAGAGTGAAGGTACTATCTCCAGGTGCACGGCGCGGGTCGTCAAGCAGGTGAAGAGTGCTCCCCATCTCTTCTCGCGTCGTCGTCCGATCTTCACTGTCATGGGCCCAAAGTAGTCCACCCCACAGTGACTAAAGGGGCGCTTGAAAGGCTCCAATCTCTGTCGTGGTAAATCTCCCGTGGCCGGTACTTGCGGTCTTGCTCTTCTTCTCTTGCACATGGCACAGTCCTTTTCTACTGTGCGTACCGTGGGCCTCAGGTGTATAATCCAGTATTTCTGCCGTAGGTCGTTCGTCACGCGTTCTCGGTTCGCGTGTCCTGCGGCGCAGTGTTCTCGTAGTACAAGAAGTCTGGTGACCCGGTGGCGACCGTCCAATATGATGGGTCGCTTCGTCTCTGCGGGCGCTGTAGCTGCTTCAATTCGACCTCTAACCCTCAGTATGCCGTCTTCTAGCACTGGATCTAGCCGGAACAGACGACTGGTCTTCGGAATTGGCTTAATCTTCTCGAGTCGTTGTATCTCATCTGGAAAGCTATCTCGCTGTGCTCGTCGGATGAGTGCCTTTTCCACTGCTTCCACGTGTCGGCATTCCAGGCGTGTCGCTCGGCGTCGGCATATGTCGATGAAGGCTAATACGCGCGCTGTCGTCCTCACCAGTGTTTCATACTTGGAGAAGCGGCTAGGATCGGGTAGCCACTCTTCTCTCGCGACTTCTGTGACGTGCAGCACCACCTCTTCTTCTTTGTCTTCGTACCCATTTCTTTCTTCCGGCCATTGGTCTTCGGGGAGCCGTAGAAAGTCAGGCCCCCGAAACCATCGATCTTCTGCCGTTATGGGTGTGTTCACGATTCTCGTGGCATCGTCTGCTACGTTCTCTTGAGTCGGGACCCAACGCCAGTCTTCTTTCTGCGTGAGTTCCGATATTTCTCCCAGGCGATGCGCGATGAACGGCGTGTATCTCTTCGCGTCGTGTCGGACCCAGTGTATCACAGTCATGGAGTCCGTCCAGTATGTTGTTCTCTTGACTTCGACGCGATGTTCTTTCTTAATTGTTTCTGCGAGTCTTGCACCGATGACTGCTGCCTGTAGTTCGAGGCGCGGTATCGTCTGAGTCTTTTTCGGCGCCACCTTTGCTTTGGCTGCTATGAGGCTCAGGTCGTAGTTTCCGTCGGGTCGTGCGATTCGCCAGTAGGCCACAGCTGCATAGGCTTGTTCGCTGGCATCGCACAGTACGTGAAGCTCCAAGTTCTGGCAGTCGTGCAGTGCGTATCTTCTTTCCAGTCGCAGGTGAGCTATACTAGATAGCTGTTTCATCCAGCAGGCGAAGAGTTCGTTTTCTTCTTCCGGGATTGGCTCGTCCCACGAAATCTTCAGACGCCACAGACTTTGGAGTATTATCTTCGCTCTGATGGTGTAGTGGCTGAGGAGTCCAAGTGGGTCGTAGACGGACATCACGGCGCTTAGTGCTTCTCTTTTCATCGGCGCTCGGCTCTGTGCGCGCACTTCTGCCGGGACCCTGTTCATGGACGTGTTGAACCCCAGCTCATCCTTCTCGGGATTCCAGTAAAGCCCCCAGTATCTTATTCTCGACGTCGTCTCCTCCAAGCTGTGTCGGCGTGGTTGTTCGCAATTCTTCAGGTACGTCCTGCAGCACGTCGGTGTGGCTAGTACTCCATGCTCTGAGTGTGAATCCTGCTGCAGTGTGTACCTCGCGGAGCTCTTCCACGGCGCGGCGGGCTTCGTTCGCGTCTTCATAGCTCGCCACCAGGTCGTCCATGTAGTGGTTCCGCGTGATTGCTTCCAGAGCTAGAGGGTGCGAGTCAGCATGTCTTCTCGCGTTGTAGTCTCTCACAAAGTGCGCCATGAAGGGAGAGCTTGCGGCGCCGAAAATCATACTCGTCATCTTGTAGTGGTGCGGTGGTATCTTCCGATCGGCTCCCCTCCATAGGAACTGTTGTGCTGGCTGGTCTTCTCTGCGTATCTTTATCTGCAGAAACATCTCTTGTATGTCAGCCGTGACTGCAACTGGCTTCTCTCTGAACCGGAACAGGATCCCAGGTAGAGACATCAGCAGGTCGGGTCCCTCTAGCAGATAGTCGTTCAGGCTGACTCCCCGATTCTTTGCTGCTGCGTCGAATACTAGTCGCTGCTTCCCTGGTTTGTTCGGGTTTTGTACCGCGAAGTGTGGTAGGTACCAGCAGACGGGACTGGCTATCTCGCTCCCGTCGCAAGGCTCGGCGTACCCTTTCTGCAGTAAGTTCTCAATCTGCTTCGTGTATTCTCGTTCGAAGCTCGGATCGGCGTCCATTTTCTGCTCGATCTTCGTCAGGCGTCGTAGTGCTGCATCGTAGCTGGGTGGCAGTTTCACGTTGTCGTTTCTCCATGGCAACCCAACTTCGTATCCCTTTTCTGTTTTCTTCATTGTTCGCTCTACGATCCTGATAGCGCGCTCATCTGCGTCGTTCATTCGCGGCTTGTGTGCGACTCCTAAGGCTTCGATGCAAAAGTGATATTCCACCAGGTTGTGCAGGCTTTGCATCTGCTTCTCTTCGTCTGCGCCTTGTTGAGCGGTGTATACATGCAGCACACTGTCTCGGTTCCTTGTCATGCTGCGCGGTACTGTCCCATGGATGACCCAGCCCAGTTGTGTTCGGGATGCGGCTGGTAGGCTCGGCTTGCCGGTCCTCAGCTCCTGCGACACGATGTACTCCCAATGGTCCGCTCCAATCAGAAGTCCGTGTTTACTGGAGCCGTAGCAGACCTGATCTTCGGGCAAATCACGTAGATGTTCGTGCTTCAGCAGAGAGCTTGGAATCGATTGTTGTCGCAGCTTCATATCCTTGATGGTGTGCGCCCGTATCTTGTAGAAGTCATCCTCCCCTTTCACGTGCACCGTGACCAATCTGCTGTCTTCTTCTTGCTGCATAGTGCTGACCCCTTGCATGTGCAGCGGTGAGTGCGTCCCCTTTGCGCCGATGCTTCTCGCTATTTCCTCGTCGATCAGCGTGATTGTAGCCCCTTCATCCAGTAGTGCGTAAGTCTTCACCTCCCCCCGTGGACCGACGACGGTGACAGCACACATCTTCAGTAGCACCGTTGTGTTCGAAGTATTTAGTGCTAGTACCGACTCGGCGCCGTTGTTCTTCGTAGGCGGTGAGGGCTTTGAAGCTTCCTGATTTCCTTCCTTGTACGCGTAGTGTAGACTGGAGTGGTGAGGGCGACGACACTGGTTCACGCCGCAAGGCTTCGCTCTGCAGTAGCTTCGGCGGTGTCTCTTCATCAGGCATTTGAAGCATAACTTTTCTTTTCTCACGAAGTCCCACCGTTGTTCGATCGATAGTGCCTTGTATGCGGGGCACTCGGGTAGCTTGTGATTCTTCTTGCAGCTAGGGCATTGGTCGTCCGGTCGTTCTTCTTCGGCGACGTTATAGATGGCGTTACTTTTCTTCTTGTAGACAGCTGCTGGTGCCGGCTTGACCTCTCGCTTCGTCGTCGATGTAGCGGGTGCTGTGTAGTTGTATCGCATCATCTGGTCTGCTTCGCGCATCAGAAAACGCGAAAGCATAACAACCTCTGGTTCCGACCCATCGTTGTCCCTGGCGTAGTCGCTCCATTTTGCTTGTAGAAGCGAGCTTAGCTTATTCAGCGCTTCTTGCTTCAGCATCGGATTGTAGAGGTAGGCGTGACGACCGACGCTCTTGATGACGTGCACGGTGTTCTGCAGCTTGACGGCGAATTGGTTGACCTCCACAGCTGATGGTCCACATCTTGGCAGTTTACTCAGCTCGGCCATTGCTTGATTGATGATGAGATCCGGTCTTCCGTAGCACTGCTCCAAGGTCTTCATTATGATCTCCGTATCCGTAGCTGAGTGCAGCGAGGCAGCCACGTTCTCGCGTGAAGCACTTCTCCCTTCCCTTTGAGCAGCTTCTAAGTCTCTGAAGATTCTCCGCTGGCAGCAGTCTATACATTTTCGTGGTGTCCCGATACATCGCCTTGAAGATGAGCCAGTCGTTGGTGTTCCCGTAGAAGGCAGGTAGGTCCGGGCATTTGGACCTCGGTACATTCAATTTCTCTATTGCCTCCGTGAGTGCTTCCAATGTTCTTCCTGATACGGGATACGGCCTTTCTTCAACTGGGAACCGTAGTTGTCTATCTTCCCTGACGCGCGGCTCCCCCCGTGGGTTGAGGGGATGAGCACGAAGCCATGCGTCGACCTTTCGGTTGTGTTCCGAAGGAGTTTCTTCGTGGTCGCTTTCTTGTTCTTCATCTCGTAGCGCCGCGAGTTCTGCCGCTAAATTTTTCTTCACAAGTTCGGCTTCGATTTCGAGTTGCTTCTTCCTAATTTCGGCGAGCTTCTTCTCTGCTTCCATCTCGGCGAGGCGCATTCGGGTTGCGGTTGCACTCTTGTTTGACCGCATCGAGCGTGCCGGCGATCTGGCACGTGCGTTCCCTCGATGACCCTCAGCGTAGGTGGCGCGTGCGGCCTCGTTCGTAGCCGCTGTCCACGCCATACGTGCCCCGTCGATCGTGGTTCCCCATCGGTTGGCGCGAGCGACGTCGTTCGTAGCCGCTGACCACGCCCCACGTGACTCGATGGTAGCTCCCAGATGAGTGGTGCGGACGGTGTCGTTCGTAACCGTCGGCAGCCCCACATATGTCTCGTCGATCGTTGTCCCGAAGCGGATGTTGCAGGCGGTGTCGTTCGTAGCCGCCGGTAATCCTTCACATGCCTCTTCGGTCTTAGTTCTGAAGTGGGCGGCGCGGGGGGCGTCATACATAGCCGCTGGCCACGCCCCACGTACCTCGTTGTTCGAAGCTACGAAGCTCGTAGTCTTTGGCCCAACGTCTACGAAGCGCGCGTAGTCGCTCGTAGTCATTCCTCTCGTAGACGTCGGTAACCCCATAGGTACCTCTTCGGTTGCAGCTTCAACTCCTAAGGTGCGGGCAGCGTCGTTCGTAGCTGCTGGCCATACCGGTCGCGTCGCCTCGATAGTGGTACTCATGCGGTAGGCTCGGGGGGCGTCGTTCGTAGCCGCCTGCCGTGTCGCGTCGATCGTTGTACCATCGTCGGTGCCGCGGGTGGTAGCCATCGGTAGCGCCTTGATCGGAGTTCTGTCGCGGGAGCCGCGGGCGGCCTTATCAGTTGCCGCCGGTCGCGTTATGCGAGTTGTGCCGCCCGGAGTTCCGTCATGTGTGCCGCGGGCGGCTTTCACGGCCGTCTGCCCTGCTCTCTCCATAGTAACCGCCGTGTCGACTGTAGCCTCCGTGTAGGACGTGCCGGGAGTGGCCCTGCCGGCGTCGGTCGTATTCCATGTTTCCTGACATGTACTCGGTGATCTTGGCGGGTCTAGCGAGAATCTACGTTGTCTTTCTAAATCAATTTGACGTTCTTTTTGTATTTGACGTTCTTTCTGAATGAGAAATTCTCGCCTTTCCCGCTCGCGGTCATCCTGTTCTTGACGCGGCATATCCTCCCGTTGTTCGGATGCGTCGGCTTGACTCCTTGTGACGACCATTTTCTTCATCCGGCAGCGATTACTGTAGCGCAGGCTTCCTTTTTCCTTAATCCGGCTCGAAGGACCAGACTGAAGTGGACTGTATGAATAAAACGCTTCTTCGATTTTTCTTGATTTATTTCTTCGTATTTTCTTCTTTAGGAGAGAGCCGGGCTGGAACTGACGACAAGCGGCTACAGGCCCCATCTTTATATAAAAAAAATCCCGGCCGCTGATTGGTCGACCAATCACGTGCGAGCATGCCGACCAATCAGTGCGCACTCCAGAAAGCTCCTCAAGGCCGAGCGTCATGCCGACCAATCAGCGCGCACTCCAGAAACTTCCTCAAGGTCGAGCGTCTTTGTGAGATAGCCGCTTATCGCCAGTATCCCTATCTCGCTCATTGTCTGTCTCTCTCTTACATATAACAATTTACGTACTTAAAGTATTATTACAACAACTCGACATAAAAGTACGAAGTATCTAGAAAGAACAATAGAATAATATGAAATCTAATTAAAAACACACACATATAACACATTATCCTACAAACTAAGTACAAACTAAGTATTTTTAACTTATAACTAATCACTGGGCTCGTCGTCCACAACAGTAGTCATATAGGAGGAAAACTCGCTTCCTTGCCTATGGTTCTATGGTCGAATGGCTGCTACTCATCCAGGACACGACAAGGTTTTGAGAATTGTATCAAGTAAAACAATGTATGTTGTGTAGGAATATAATGTTAGTAACATTGAGCATAAATTTTGTTTTGGTTTGTAAATATTTCAATTTATATACCAATAGTTTAATTTAGAAAATATTTATTTAGGTATTTTACTTTGTTATTGATTTTGTTTTTATTCCTGGTTTATCCATGGTGGGCGGTCTGCATATAATATTTTGTTTTTATTCCTGGTTTATTCATGGTGGGCAGTCTGCATATTATATTTGATTTTTATTCCTGGTGTATCCATGGTGAACGGTTAGCATATTATTATATTTTATACCCGGTTTAACCACGGAGGGGGGTTCGTAATTATATTTGATTTTATTCCTGGTTGATCCACGGTGGGCGGTTTGCAATAATAAATACTTATAAAAAAAAAGACAAAATTCACTTTGCCTTTGGTGGGCGGTATGTTGAAGTTATTTTAACCATATTTAGAACTTACTACTATGTTCTAGGTTCAAAATAGTTTACTACAAATAAAACTAGATGACGTTAATAAATCAATTTGTGAATCACGGTGTTAAGACTTTTTATAGACTGTATAAGACGCCTAGACAACACTGAATAAATCGTACTACATGAACGAAGACAGTGGTGTTTTTTAGTAGTGTAGTTCCAATCTCCCTGCCTCTCTCCGAGGATTGTTCAAACACAGTGATCATAATACGCATGTGTGTGTTAGGGTCCCGGTTTCTATTTCCAGCAAAGATTTAGGTACCTTGATACAAAAATATATTAAATAATTGCCTTTTCAATCTGTGTTTGATTTCAGCGGTTTTTAGTTTCCCGGCATAATAAAGACGTAATGTATGTCAATATATTTTTCAATAACAGCCTTTAACAGCTCGATCTTATGGCCAAAGTTTGTTCCTTGACAGTGTTCAATTATATCTCCAAATACATTTTTTAAACTGAAATGCACATTTTTTTATACATTCACCAGTGCGTAGAAATTTCCTAACAACATATTCTCTTTTTTCATATATTAAATACACATCTTCTGATGCATAACATAATCCGCCTAAATCTTTAATATCTATCAATATATGGAACCGTAGTTTTTGTTTTGCTAGCAAACAGTTTTTACAATATTCACATTTTACATCTATACAAATATACAAATTAATATGTAAATTAAATTGGAGTGTATGTTTGTAATATTAAAATAACCGCCTTTTACTACATGCATATGAATGTTTATACGGTACATATACCAAAATATTTTTTTTTACAATTTTTGTCTGTCTGTTTCCCGTCTATCTGTCTGTCTGTTTGTTCCCACTAATCTCTGAAACGGCTGGACCAATTTTGACGGGATTTTCTGTGGCAGGTAGCTGATGTAATAAGGTGTAACTTAGGCTAATTTTATTTTTGATAAATCTAAAACTAAAGTCCACGCGAATGAAGTCGTGTTCGGCCGCTATTCTTTATACGCTTCTCCCACCAACGAAACATTTCAATTAGGACATATGAAATCTGCGGAGTATATGAATGAAATGAAATGAATGAATGAAAGTTATTATGTCCGCCGTGGGTTGTAAGACACTTCCACTTTTCTTTTTGAATTTCATTTTTCGGAAAACTAAAATACCAATTTTCAATTTCAATTTCAATTTTATTTATTTGCTAGATAAGGTATGTTGTACATTGCAGTTGTTATACATAATAAAGCACTCTTATCTAAACCCACCAGGGTATGCAAATTAATGTTAAAGTTAACACTAAATCATACTTACAATTACATGCAAATACAACAACAACAACAATATCACTAACCATAATAGAAATAACATGATATGCATTAATTTGAATCAAAAGTATACATCTATATTAAAATAATATAATTAAAATAATTTACAATTAATAAACTCTAATTCAATCAATTTCATTTTTATTATTAAATTTAAATTAGTTTATTCCATCGATTCTTTAAATTGGTCATTCAGCTTTAATAAATTAATCTTTAATATAATATTATGTAGTACATATACAATTGATTATAAAAAGTCAGTTATGCCATATATAGTCATGAGGGAAATGTCAATTTATATAAAACTTAAAGATCACGCAAATACTCATCAACTGAATAATAACACTTATTAATTAAATAATCTTTAAATTCCTTTTTAAATATCTCAATGTTAGTATTATTTTGTATTTTTGTGGGAACCTTGTTATAAATTTTAATGGACATTTTGAATACACTTTTTCTAAAAAGAGCTGTTTTGGATTTTGGCGTGCATAATTTATGTTTGTGCCTTTTGCTATTAATGTATTCATTGAATAATACGCCTTTTTTAAATAAAAGACGAATGGCGACTCCATCACTGACTTTGTTCTCTAGCGCAACACTGACGTGCGACACGTCCGTGGCGGTATAGCAAATGAAAGCGAAAGAAGGCATATCGCTGCCGTTATGCCTTCTTTTGCCGGTGCCACTTTTATGCGGCGACTGTGAATCTACCTACTTATATTATATCGATGTATCGCACAAATAACTGGTATGTGTTGGAGTTAGTAAATTAGACTTGACAGGATGGTGTGAAATGATAGTCGGTCAGGAATGCTAAGAATGCACCAAAAAACAAGACTCCAGTGAAAAACCGAGTTTTTTTTATTTTTGGCTGTCTACCAACGCCAAGCGGTCGGACACGCTGTGATAGCGCTTAGTAACTAAGGACTATCGAAAAAAATTATTTCCTCTTTTTTTCTTAAAATTAAAGCCAATCGGTCAGGAATGCTAAGAATGCACCAAAAAACAAGACTCCAGCGAAAAACCGAGTTTTTTATGTTTGGCAGTCTACCAACTCCAAGCGGTCGGATACGCTGTTATAGCGCTTAGTAACTAAGGACTACCGAAAAATTTTATTTCCTCCATTTGCCTTAAAATTAAAGCCAATCGGTCAGGAATGCTAAGAATGCACCAAAAAACAAGACTCCAGCGAAAAACCGAGTTTTTTATTTTTGGCATTCTACCAACGCCAAGCGGTCGGATACGCTGTGATAGCGCTTAGTAACTAAGGACTATCGAAAAAATTTATTTCCTCTTTTTGTCTTAAAATTAAAGCCAATCGGTCAGGAATGCTAAGAATGCACCAAAAAACAAGACTCCAGCGAAAAACCGAGTTTTTTATTTTTGGCAGTCTACCAACTCCAAGCGGTCGGATACGCTGTTATAGCGTTTAGTAACTAAGGACTATCGAAAATTTTTATTTTCTCCATTTGCCTTAAAATTAAAGCCAATCGGTCAGGAATGCTAAGAATGCACCAAAAAACAAGACTCCAGCGAAAAACCGAGTTTTTTATTTTTGGCAGTCTACCAACTCCAAGCGGTCGGATACGCTGTTATAGCGCTTAGTAACTAAGGACTATCGAAAAATTTTATTTCCTCCATTTGCCTTTAAATTAAAGCCAATCGGTCAGGAATGCTAAGAATGCACCAAAAAACAAGACTCCAGCGAAAAACCGAGTTTTTTATGTTTGGCAGTCTACCAACTCCAAGCGGTCGGATACGCTGTTATAGCGCTTAGTAACTAAGGACTACCGAAAAATTTTATTTCCTCCATTTGCCTTAAAATTAAAGCCAATCGGTCAGGAATGCTAAGAATGCACCAAAAAAAAAGACTCCAGCGAAAAACCGAGTTTTTTATTTTTGGCAGTCTACCAACGCCAAGCGGTCGGATACGCTGTGATAGCGCTTAGTAACTAAGGACTATCGAAAAAATTTATTTCCTCTTTTTGTCTTAAAATTAAAGCCAATCGGTCAGGAATGCTAAGAATGCACCAAAAAACAAGACTCCAGCGAAAAACCGAGTTTTTTATTTTTGGCAGTCTACCAACTCCAAGCGGTCGGATACGCTGTTATAGCGTTTAGTAACTAAGGACTATCGAAAATTTTTATTTTCTCCATTTGCCTTAAAATTAAAGCCAATCGGTCAGGAATGCTAAGAATGCACCAAAAAACAAGACTCCAGCGAAAAACCGAGTTTTTTATTTTTGGCAGTCTACCAACTCCAAGCGGTCGGATACGCTGTTATAGCGCTTAGTAACTAAAGACTATCGAAAAATTTTATTTCCTCCATTTGCCTTAAAATTAAAGCCAATCGGTCAGGAATGCTAAGAATGCACCAAAAAACAAGACTCCAGCGAAAAACCGAGTTTTTTTATTTTTGGCAGTCTACCAACTCCAAGCGGTCGGATACGCTGTGATAGCGCTTAGTAACTAAGGACTATCGAAAAAATTTATTTCCTCTTTTTGTCTTAAAATTAAAGCCAATCGGTCAGGAATGCTAAGAATGCACCAAAAAACAAGACTTCAGCGAAAAACCGAGTTTTTTATTTTTGGCAGTCTACCAACTCCAAGCGGTCGGATACGCTGTTATAGCGCTTAGTAACTAAGGACTATCGAAAAAAATTATTTCCTCTTTTTGTCTTAAAATTAAAGCCAATCGGTCAGGAATGCTAAGAATGCACCAAAAAACAAGACTCCAGCGAAAAACAGAGTTTTTTATTTTTGGCAGTCTACCAACTCCAAGCGGTCGGATACGCTGTGATAGCGCTTAGAAACTAAGGACTATCGAAAAAATTTATTTCCTCTTTTTGTCTTAAAATTAAAGTCAATCGGTCAGGAATGCTAAGAATGCACCAAAAAACAAGACTCCAGCGAAAAACCGAGTTTTTTATTTTTGACAGTCTACCAACTCCAAGCGGTCGGATACGCTGTTATAGCGCTTAGTAACTAAGGACTATCGAAAAATTTTATTTCCTCCATTTGCCTTTAAATTAAAGCCAATCGGTCAGGAATGCTAAGAATGCACCAAAAAACAAGACTCCAGCAAAAAACCGATTTTTTTATTTTTGGCAGTCTACCAACTCCAAGCGGTCGGATACGCTGTTATAGCGCTTAGTAACTAAGGACTATCGAAAAAATTTATTTCCTCCATTTGCCTTAAAATTAAAGCCAATCGGTCAGGAATGCTAAGAATGCACCAAAAAACAAGACTTCAGCGAAAAACCGAGTTTTTTATTTTTGGCAGTCTACCAACGCCAAGCGGTCGGATACGCTGTGATAGCGCTTAGTAACTAAGGACTATCGAAAAAAATTATTTCCTCTTTTTGTCTTAAAATTAAAGCCAATCGGTCAGGAATGCTAAGAATGCACCAAAAAACAAGACTCCAGCGAAAAACAGAGTTTTTTATTTTTGGCAGTCTACCAACTCCAAGCGGTCGGATACGCTGTGATAGCGCTTAGTAACTAAGGACTATCGAAAAAATTTATTTCCTCTTTTTGTCTTAAAATTAAAGTCAATCGGTCAGGAATGCTAAGAATGCACCAAAAAACAAGACTCCAGCGAAAAACCGAGTTTTTTATTTTTGGCAGTCTACCAACTCCAAGCGGTCGGATACGCTGTTATAGCGCTTAGTAACTAAGGACTATCGAAAATTTTTATTTCCTCCATTTGCCTTAAAATTAAAGCAAATCGGTCAGGAATGCTAAGAATGCACCAAAAAACAATACTCCAGCGAAAAACCGAGTTTTTTATTTTTGGCAGTCTACCAACTCCAAGCGGTCGGATACGCTGTTATAGCGCTTAGTAACTAAGGACTAACGAAAAATTTTATTTCCTCCATTTGCCTTAAAATTAAAGCCAATCGGTCAGGAATGCTAAGAATGCACCAAAAAACAAGACTCCAGCGAAAAACCGAGTTTTTTATTTTTGGCAGTCTACCAACTCCAAGCGGTCGGATACGCTGTTATAGCGCTTAGTAACTAAGGACTATCGAAAAATTTTATTTCCTCCATTTGCCATAAAATTAAAGCCAATCGGTCAGGAATGCTAAGAATGCACCAAAATACAAGACTCCAGCGAAAAACCGAGTTTTTTATTTTTGGCAGTCTACCAACTCCAAGCGGTCGGATACGCTGTTATAGCGCTTAGTAACTAAGGACTATCGAAAAAATTAATTTCCTCTTTTTGTCTTAAAATTAAAGCCAATCGGTCAGGAATGCTAAGAATGCACCAAAAAACAAGACTCCAGCGAAAAACCGAGTTTTTTATTTTTGGCAGTCTACCAACTCCTAGCGGTCGGATACGCTGTGATAGCGCTTAGTAACTAAGGACTATCGAAAAAATTTATTTCCTCTTTTTGTCTTAAAATTAAAGCCAATCGGTCAGGAATGCTAAGAATGCACCAAAAAACAAGACTCCAGCGAAAAACCGAGTTTTTTATTTCTGGCAGTCTACCAACCCCAAGCGGTCAGATACGCTGTTATAGCACTTAGTAACTAAGGACTATCGAAAAATTTTATTTCTTCCATTTGCCTTAAAATTAAAGCCAATCGGTCAGGAATGCTAAGAATGCACCAAAAAACAAGACTCCAGCGAAAAACCGAGTTTTTTATTTTTGGCAGTATACCAACTCCAAGCGGTCGGATACGCTGTGATAGCGCTTAGAAACTAAGGACTATCGAAAAAATTTATTTCCTCTTTTTGTCTTAAAATTAAAGTCAATCGGTCAGGAATGCTAAGAATGCACCAAAAAACAAGACTCCAGCGAAAAACCGAGTTTTTTTATTTTTGGCAGTCTACCAACTCCAAGCGGTCGGATACGCTGTTATAGCGCTTAGTAACTAAGGACTATCGAAAAATTTTATTTCCTCCATTTGCCTTAAAATTAAAGCCAATCGGTCAGGAATGCTAAGAATGCACCAAAAAACAAGACTCCAGCGAAAAACAGAGTTTTTTATTTTTGGCAGTCTACCAACTCCAAGCGGTCGGATACGCTGTGATAGCGCTTAGTAAATAAGGACTATCGAAAAAATTTATTTCCTCTTTTTGTCTTAAAATTAAAGCCAATCGGTCAGGAATGCTAAGAATGCACCAAAAAACAAGACTCCAGCGAAAAACCGAGTTTTTTATTTTTGGCAGTCTACCAACTCCAAGCGGTCGGATACGCTGTTATAGCGTTTAGTAACTAAGGACTATCGAAAATTTTTATTTTCTCCATTTGCCTTAAAATTGAAGCCAATCGGTCAGGAATGCTAAGAATGCACCAAAAAACAAAACTCCAGCGAAAAACCGAGTTTTTTATTTTTGGCAGTCTACCAACTCCAAGCGGTCGGATACGCTGTTATAGCGCTTAGTAACTAAGGACTATCGAAAATTTTTATTTCCTCCATTTGGCTTTAAATTAAAGCCAATCGGTCAGGAATGCTAAGAATGCACCAAAAAACAAGACTCCAGCGAAAAACCGAGTTTTTTATTTTTGGCAGTCTACCAACTCCAAGCGGTCGGATACGCTGTGATAGCGCTTAGTAACTAAGGACTATCGAAAAAAATTATTTCCTCTTTTTGTCTTAAAATTAAAGCCAATCGGTCAGGAATGCTAAGAATGCACCAAAAAACAAGACTCCAGCGAAAAACCGAGTTTTTTATTTTTGGCAGTCTACCAACTCCAAGCGGTCGGATACGCTGTTATAGCGTTTAGTAACTAAGGACTATCGAAAATTTTTATTTTCTCCATTTGCCTTAAAATTAAAGCCAATCGGTCAGGAATGCTAAGAATGCACCAAAAAACAAGACTCCAGCGAAAAACCGAGTTTTTTATTTTTGGCAGTCTACCAACTCCAAGCGGTCGGATACGCTGTTATAGCGCTTAGTAACTAAGGACTATCGAAAAATTTTATTTCCTCTTTTTGTCTTAAAATTAAAGCCAATCGGTCAGGAATGCTAAGAATGCACCAAAAAACAAGACTCCAGCGAAAAACAGAGTTTTTTATTTTTGGCAGTCTACCAACTCCAAGCGGTCGGATACGCTGTGATAGCGCTTAGAAACTAAGGACTATCGAAAAAATTTATTTCCTCTTTTTGTCTTAAAATTAAAGTCAATCGGTCAGGAATGCTAAGAATGCACCAAAAAACAAGACTCCAGCGAAAAACCGAGTTTTTTATTTTTGACAGTCTACCAACTCCAAGCGGTCGGATACGCTGTTATAGCGCTTAGTAACTAAGGACTATCGAAAAATTTTATTTCCTCCATTTGCCTTTAAATTAAAGCCAATCGGTCAGGAATGCTAAGAATGCACCAAAAAACAAGACTCCAGCGAAAAACCGAGTTTTTTATTTTTGGCAGTCTACCAACTCCAAGCGGTCGGATACGCTGTTATAGCGCTTAGTAACTAAGGACTATCGAAAAAATTTATTTCCTCCATTTGCCTTAAAATTAAAGCCAATCGGTCAGGAATGCTAAGAATGCACCAAAAAACAAGACTCCAGCGAAAAACCGAGTTTTTTATTTTTGGCAGTCTACCAACTCCAAGCGGTCGGATACGCTGTTATAGCGCTTAGTAACTAAGGACTAACGAAAAATTTTATTTCCTCCATTTGCCTTAAAATTAAAGCCAATCGGTCAGGAATGCTAAGAATGCACCAAAAAACAAGACTCCAGCGAAAAACCGAGTTTTTTATTTTTGGCAGTCTACCAACTCCAAGCGGTCGGATACGCTGTTATAGCGCTTAGTAACTAAGGACTATCGAAAAATTTTATTTCCTCCATTTGCCATAAAATTAAAGCCAATCGGTCAGGAATGCTAAGAATGCACCAAAATACAAGACTCCAGCGAAAAACCGAGTTTTTTATTTTTGGCAGTCTACCAACTCCAAGCGGTCGGATACGCTGTTATAGCGCTTAGTAACTAAGGACTATCGAAAAAATTAATTTCCTCTTTTTGTCTTAAAATTAAAGCCAATCGGTCAGGAATGCTAAGAATGCACCAAAAAACAAGACTCCAGCGAAAAACCGAGTTTTTTATTTTTGGCAGTCTACCAACTCCTAGCGGTCGGATACGCTGTGATAGCGCTTAGTAACTAAGGACTATCGAAAAAATTTATTTCCTCTTTTTGTCTTAAAATTAAAGCCAATCGGTCAGGAATGCTAAGAATGCACCAAAAAACAAGACTCCAGCGAAAAACCGAGTTTTTTATTTCTGGCAGTCTACCAACCCCAAGCGGTCAGATACGCTGTTATAGCACTTAGTAACTAAGGACTATCGAAAAATTTTATTTCTTCCATTTGCCTTAAAATTAAAGCCAATCGGTCAGGAATGCTAAGAATGCACCAAAAAACAAGACTCCAGCGAAAAACCGAGTTTTTTATTTTTGGCAGTATACCAACTCCAAGCGGTCGGATACGCTGTGATAGCGCTTAGAAACTAAGGACTATCGAAAAAATTTATTTCCTCTTTTTGTCTTAAAATTAAAGTCAATCGGTCAGGAATGCTAAGAATGCACCAAAAAACAAGACTCCAGCGAAAAACCGAGTTTTTTTATTTTTGGCAGTCTACCAACTCCAAGCGGTCGGATACGCTGTTATAGCGCTTAGTAACTAAGGACTATCGAAAAATTTTATTTCCTCCATTTGCCTTAAAATTAAAGCCAATCGGTCAGGAATGCTAAGAATGCACCAAAAAACAAGACTCCAGCGAAAAACCGAGTTTTTTATTTTTGGCAGTCTACCAACTCCAAGCGGTCGGATACGCTGTGATAGCGCTTAGTAAATAAGGACTATCGAAAAAATTTATTTCCTCTTTTTGTCTTAAAATTAAAGCCAATCGGTCAGGAATGCTAAGAATGCACCAAAAAACAAGACTCCAGCGAAAAACCGAGTTTTTTATTTTTGGCAGTCTACCAACTCCAAGCGGTCGGATACGCTGTTATAGCGTTTAGTAACTAAGGACTATCGAAAATTTTTATTTTCTCCATTTGCCTTAAAATTGAAGCCAATCGGTCAGGAATGCTAAGAATGCACCAAAAAACAAAACTCCAGCGAAAAACCGAGTTTTTTATTTTTGGCAGTCTACCAACTCCAAGCGGTCGGATACGCTGTTATAGCGCTTAGTAACTAAGGACTATCGAAAATTTTTATTTCCTCCATTTGGCTTTAAATTAAAGCCAATCGGTCAGGAATGCTAAGAATGCACCAAAAAACAAGACTCCAGCGAAAAACCGAGTTTTTTATTTTTGGCAGTCTACCAACTCCAAGCGGTCGGATACGCTGTGATAGCGCTTAGTAACTAAGGACTATCGAAAAAATTTATTTCCTCTTTTTGTCTTAAAATTAAAGCCAATCGGTCAGGAATGCTAAGAATGCACCAAAAAACAAGACTCCAGCGAAAAACCGAGTTTTTTATTTTTGGCAGTCTACCAACTCCAAGCGGTCGGATACGCTGTTATAGCGTTTAGTAACTAAGGACTATCGAAAATTTTTATTTTCTCCATTTGCCTTAAAATTAAAGCCAATCGGTCAGGAATGCTAAGAATGCACCAAAAAACAAGACTCCAGCGAAAAACCGAGTTTTTTATTTTTGGCAGTCTACCAACTCCAAGCGGTCGGATACGCTGTTATAGCGCTTAGTAACTAAGGACTATCGAAAAATTTTATTTCCTCTTTTTGTCTTAAAATTAAAGCCAATCGGTCAGGAATGCTAAGAATGCACCAAAAAACAAGACTCCAGCGAAAAACAGAGTTTTTTATTTTTGGCAGTCTACCAACTCCAAGCGGTCGGATACGCTGTGATAGCGCTTAGAAACTAAGGACTATCGAAAAAATTTATTTCCTCTTTTTGTCTTAAAATTAAAGTCAATCGGTCAGGAATGCTAAGAATGCACCAAAAAACAAGACTCCAGCGAAAAACCGAGTTTTTTATTTTTGACAGTCTACCAACTCCAAGCGGTCGGATACGCTGTTATAGCGCTTAGTAACTAAGGACTATCGAAAAATTTTATTTCCTCCATTTGCCTTTAAATTAAAGCCAATCGGTCAGGAATGCTAAGAATGCACCAAAAAACAAGACTCCAGCGAAAAACCGAGTTTTTTATTTTTGGCAGTCTACCAACTCCAAGCGGTCGGATACGCTGTTATAGCGCTTAGTAACTAAGGACTATCGAAAAAATTTATTTCCTCCATTTGCCTTAAAATTAAAGCCAATCGGTCAGGAATGCTAAGAATGCACCAAAAAACAAGACTTCAGCGAAAAACCGAGTTTTTTATTTTTGGCAGTCTACCAACGCCAAGCGGTCGGATACGCTGTGATAGCGCTTAGTAACTAAGGACTATCGAAAAAAATTATTTCCTCTTTTTGTCTTAAAATTAAAGCCAATCGGTCAGGAATGCTAAGAATGCACCAAAAAACAAGACTCCAGCGAAAAACAGAGTTTTTTATTTTTGGCAGTCTACCAACTCCAAGCGGTCGGATACGCTGTGATAGCGCTTAGTAACTAAGGACTATCGAAAAAATTTATTTCCTCTTTTTGTCTTAAAATTAAAGTCAATCGGTCAGGAATGCTAAGAATGCACCAAAAAACAAGACTCCAGCGAAAAACCGAGTTTTTTATTTTTGGCAGTCTACCAACTCCAAGCGGTCGGATACGCTGTTATAGCGCTTAGTAACTAAGGACTATCGAAAATTTTTATTTCCTCCATTTGCCTTAAAATTAAAGCAAATCGGTCAGGAATGCTAAGAATGCACCAAAAAACAATACTCCAGCGAAAAACCGAGTTTTTTATTTTTGGCAGTCTACCAACTCCAAGCGGTCGGATACGCTGTTATAGCGCTTAGTAACTAAGGACTAACGAAAAATTTTATTTCCTCCATTTGCCTTAAAATTAAAGCCAATCGGTCAGGAATGCTAAGAATGCACCAAAAAACAAGACTCCAGCGAAAAACCGAGTTTTTTATTTTTGGCAGTCTACCAACTCCAAGCGGTCGGATACGCTGTTATAGCGCTTAGTAACTAAGGACTATCGAAAAATTTTATTTCCTCCATTTGCCATAAAATTAAAGCCAATCGGTCAGGAATGCTAAGAATGCACCAAAAAACAAGACTCCAGCGAAAAACCGAGTTTTTTATTTTTGGCAGTCTACCAACTCCAAGCGGTCGGATACGCTGTTATAGCGCTTAGTAACTAAGGACTATCGAAAAAATTTATTTCCTCTTTTTGTCTTAAAATTAAAGCCAATCGGTCAGGAATGCTAAGAATGCACCAAAAAACAAGACTCCAGCGAAAAACCGAGTTTTTTATTTTTGGCAGTCTACCAACTCCTAGCGGTCGGATACGCTGTGATAGCGCTTAGTAACTAAGGACTATCGAAAAAATTTATTTCCTCTTTTTGTCTTAAAATTAAAGCCAATCGGTCAGGAATGCTAAGAATGCACCAAAAAACAAGACTCCAGCGAAAAACCGAGTTTTTTATTTCTGGCAGTCTACCAACCCCAAGCGGTCAGATACGCTGTTATAGCACTTAGTAACTAAGGACTATCGAAAAATTTTCTTTCTTCCATTTGCCTTAAAATTAAAGCCAATCGGTCAGGAATGCTAAGAATGCACCAAAAAACAAGACTCCAGCGAAAAACCGAGTTTTTTATTTTTGGCAGTCTACCAACTCCAAGCGGTCGGATACGCTGTGATAGCGCTTAGAAACTAAGGACTATCGAAAAAATTTATTTCCTCTTTTTGTCTTAAAATTAAAGTCAATCGGTCAGGAATGCTAAGAATGCACCAAAAAACAAGACTCCAGCGAAAAACCGAGTTTTTTTATTTTTGGCAGTCTACCAACTCCAAGCGGTCGGATACGCTGTTATAGCGCTTAGTAACTAAGGACTATCGAAAAATTTTATTTCCTCCATTTGCCTTAAAATTAAAGCCAATCGGTCAGGAATGCTAAGAATGCACCAAAAAACAAGACTCCAGCGAAAAACCGAGTTTTTTATTTTTGGCAGTCTACCAACTCCAAGCGGTCGGATACGCTGTGATAGCGCTTAGTAAATAAGGACTATCGAAAAAATTTATTTCCTCTTTTTGTCTTAAAATTAAAGCCAATCGGTCAGGAATGCTAAGAATGCACCAAAAAACAAGACTCCAGCGAAAAACCGAGTTTTTTATTTTTGGCAGTCTACCAACTCCAAGCGGTCGGATACGCTGTTATAGCGTTTAGTAACTAAGGACTATCGAAAATTTTTATTTTCTCCATTTGCCTTAAAATTAAAGCCAATCGGTCAGGAATGCTAAGAATGCACCAAAAAACAAGACTCCAGCGAAAAACCGAGTTTTTTATTTTTGGCAGTCTACCAACTCCAAGCGGTCGGATACGCTGTTATAGCGCTTAGTAACTAAGGACTATCGAAAAATTTTATTTCCTCCATTTGCCTTTAAATTAAAGCCAATCGGTCAGGAATGCTAAGAATGCACCAAAAAACAAGACTCCAGCGAAAAACCGAGTTTTTTTATTTTTGGCAGTCTACCAACTCCAAGCGGTCGGATACGCTGTGATAGCGCTTAGTAACTAAGGACTATCAAAAAAATTTATTTCCTCTTTTTGTCTTAAAATTAAAGCCAATCGGTCAGGAATGCTAAGAATGCACCAAAAAACAAGACTTCAGCGAAAAACCGAGTTTTTTATTTTTGGCAGTCTACCAACTCCAAGCGGTCGGATACGCTGTTATAGCGCTTAGTAACTAAGGACTATCGAAAAATTTTATTTCCTCCATTTGCCTTAAAATTAAAGCCAATCGGTCAGGAATGCTAAGAATGCACCAAAAAACAAGACTCCAGCGAAAAACCGAGTTTTTTATTTTTGGCAGTCTACCAACTCCAAGCGGTCGGATACGCTGTTATAGCGCTTAGTAACTAAGGACTATCGAAAAATTTTATTTCCTCCATTTGCCTTAAAATTAAAGCCAATCGGTCAGGAATGCTAAGAATGCACCAAAAAACAAGACTCCAGCGAAAAACCGAGTTTTTTTATTTTTGGCAGTCTACCAACTCGAAGCGGTCGGATACGCTGTGATAGCGCTTAGTAACTAAGGACTATCGAAAAAATTTATTTCCTCTTTTTGTCTTAAAATTAAAGCCAATCGGTCAGGAATGCTAAGAATGCACCAAAAAACAAGACTCCAGCGAAAAACCGAGTTTTTTATTTTTGGCAGTCTACCAACTCCAAGCGGTCGGATACGCTGTGATAGCGCTTAGTAACTAAGGACTATCGAAAAAATTTATTTCCTCTTTTTGTCTTAAAATTAAAGCCAATCGGTCAGGAATGCTAAGAATGCACCAAAAAACAAGACTCCAGCGAAAAACCGAGTTTTTTATTTTTGGCAGTCTACCAACCACAAGCGGTCAGATACGCTGTTATAGCACTTAGTAACTAAGGACTATCGAAAAATTTTATTTCCTCCATTTGCCTTAAAATTAAAGCCAATCGGTCAGGAATGCTAAGAATGCACCAAAAAACAAGACTCCAGCGAAAAACCGAGTTTTTTATTTTTGGCAGTCTACCAACTCCAAGCGGTCGGATACGCTGTTCTAGCGTTTAGTAACTAAGGACTATAGAAAAATTTTATTTCCTCCATTTGCCTTAAAATTAAAGCCAATCCGTCAGGAATGCTAAGAATGCACCAAAAAACAAGACTCCAGCGAAAAGCCGAGTTTTTTATTTTTGGCAGTCTACCAATTCCAAGCGGTCGGATACGCTGTTATAGCGCTTAGTAACTAAGGACTATCGAAAAATTTTATTTCCTCCATTTGCCTTAAAATTAAAGCCAATCCGTCAGGAATGCTAAGAATGCACCAAAAAACAAGACTCCAGCGAAAAGCCGAGTTTTTTATTTTTGGCAGTCTACCAATTCCAAGCGGTCGGATACGCTGTTATAGCGCTTAGTAACTAAGGACTATCGAAAAATTTTATTTCCTCCATTTGCCTTAAAATTAAAGCAAATCGGTCAAGAATGCTAAGAATGCACCAAAAAACAAGACTCCAGCGAAAAACCGAGTTTTTTTATTTTTGGCAGTCTACCAACTCCAAGCGGTCGGATACGCTGTTATAGCGCTTAGTAACTAAGGACTATCGAAAAATTTTATTTCCTCCATTTGCCTTAAAATTAAAGCCAATCGGTCAGGAATGCTAAGAATGCACCAAAAAACAAGACTCCAGCGAAAAACCGAGTTTTTTATTTTTGGCAGTCTACCAACTCCAAGCGGTCGGATACGCTGTGATAGCGCTTAGTAACTAAGGACTATCGAAAATTTTTATTTCCTCCATTTGCCTTAAAATTAAAGCCAATCGGTCAGGAATGCTAAGAATGCACCAAAAAACAAGACTCCAGCGAAAAACCGAGTTTTTTATTTTTGGCAGTCTATCAACTCCAAGCGGTCGGATACGCTGTTATAGCGCTTAGTAACTAAGGACTATCGAAAAATTTTATTTCCTCCATTTGCCTTAAAATTAAAGCCAATCGGTCAGGAATGCTAAGAATGCACCAAAAAACAAGACTCCAGCGAAAAACCGAGTTTTTTATTTTTGGCAGTCTACCAACTCCAAGCGGTCGGATACGCTGTTATAGCGCTTAGTAACTAAGGACTATCGAAAAATTTTATTTCCTCCATTTGCCTTGAAATTAAAGCCAATCGGTCAGGAATGCTAAGAATGCACCAAAAAACAAGACTCCAGCGAAAAACCGAGTTTTTTATTTTTGGCAGTCTACCAACTCCAAGCGGTCGGATACGCTGTGATACTGACGCTGACAGCAGAGTGGCGCTAGTAGTAATAATATTATGTAGATTATAAATTGTACACAGATAAATATGTGAAAATGACTTTGTTACATCAAAAACCTACATTCCCACTTAACAAAGTCTGTAACAAAACACAAATAAAATTACAGTTCTAAAAGCCCTAACATTTTGGAGAACTTATGATGTTTATTGTGACATAAGCCCTTTGTAAGAATATCTGCGGGCATCTCTGTAGTTGGCATATATTTTACATTAATAACATTGTTAACTATACACTCTCTAGAGAAATGGTAGCGTACATCAATATGTTTTGACCTTTTATGGAACACAGGATTGGCTGATAACTTAAGGGCAGATTGATTATCATTATAGATAGTTATTGGGTAAATCTCATTAGTGATTTCAAACTGTAAATTTTTAAGATAGATCGCCTCCTTGCAGCAATCAGCCAAACCCATGTACTCTGCCTCGGTACTAGATAATGCCACAGTACATTGTTTCCTGGACTCCCAGGATACTGCACAACCAGATAGTTGGAAAAAATACCCTGTGTAAGACTTCCTATCAATCTGACTGCTAGCCCAGTCTGCATCAACATATGCTTCTAAATGTCTATTACCACTTTTAGTAAACTTTAAACAAAAATCTTTAGTTGAATTTAAATATTTTAATATCCTTTTGGCATATGTCCAATGCTCATCTGTATAGCAATTGTTAAACTGGCTTAAATAATTTACTGAAAAAACAATATCTGGTCTTGTTAGGACGGCTAAATACATCATACTACCTATTAACTGCTGATAAGGCAAGGTTGAATTACAAATCTTACTTTTACTTAAGTTCAATTTTGGTTCAATAGTGTGCTTACGTTTTTACATTCATCTAAATTAAATTTCTTAACTAACTCAATTATATAATCTTTCTGATCAATGCTTATGACACCTTTTTCCTTTTCAAAATTGACATTCATGCCTAAACATCTCTTTATACATCCAAGATCCTTAATCTTAAAATTTTTAGATAATTCACACTTTAATCTTTTAATCTCTTTAGAACAATTTGAAAACAAGAAAAAATCATCAACATAAATCAGTATAACAGTGGAATTACCTTCAATATTAGTGAACATACATGGCTCTAGTTGACTTTTTTTATAATCAATACTTTTAAGAAAATCCTCAACTCTCTGATACCATATCCTGGATGATTGTTTTAGACCATAAATTGCACGTTTAAGTTTAAGTACAGCATTCTCATCACTACATTCGAAACCAACTGGTTTTTGCATGAAAATTTCTTCTGACAATACTCCATTCAGGAAAGCTGTATTTACATCTAAATGACACATTTCTAAATCTAACTGCACTGCTAAGGCAAACATTAATCTTAGTGTGGAATGACGCAAAACGGGTGAGAAAGTTTCATCAAAGTCTATGCCTGGTCTCTGGGTAAATCCCTTGGCAACCAGCCTGGCCCTATACCTAACACTATTATCAGAATTTAATTTCTTTTGAAAAACCCATTTACAAGAAACAACAGTACCTTGTTTTGGTGATTGTACTACCTCCCATGCATCATTGTCCATAAATGATTTCAGTTCTTCTGCCATAGCCTGCTTCCACTGCACACTCTCATGTCCATTTAGAGCATCATCTATAGTTAGTACACTGTCACTGATGTCACTTTTTGCCACACTTACCACTAACCTATCAGGCTTTTTACGTGCACGTTTAGATCTTAACAAATGAGCTTGGTCTGACACTTCATTCATATCTCCAACTTCCATTATTTGATCTGGTGACTTTTCTTCTTTTTTAATCAAAATTCTGTCTCCCACTGTTTCTGCATTTATTTCTGGCTTAATCTCCTCCTTCTCCATGAAATCTAAAGCACTATCATCAATCTTAATTTCCACATAATCATTAGGTATACCTTCCTCAATCACAACAATGTCTCTGCTTGTTGATATCTGATTGTTCTGAGGATTATAGTATCTGTAGCCTTTCACATGGTCTGGATAGCCAATTAATATGCATTCTCTTGCCTTTTTATCAAATTTTAATCTTTTTTCCTTCGGTATGTGTACCATAATTTTACTGCCACAGATGCGTAAATGACTGACATCTGGCTTCTTCCCTGTCCATAGTTCGATTGGTGTTTTGCTGCTCAGACCTGACACAACTGATCTATTTCTCAGATACACTGCTGTGTTAACAGCTTCTGCCCAAAACTTTTTTGTTAGATTTGCATCGAACAACAAACATTTTGCCTTTTCTATAATAGTTCTATTTAGCCTTTCGCATAACCCATTCTGCTCCGGTGTATTTGGATTAGTCCGTTGATGAATTATTCCTGCATTCTGTAAGTATATTTCAAATTCCTTACTGCAAAATTCCAATCCATTGTCTGTCTTTAGTACTTTAATTTTCTTTCCTGTTTGATTTTCTACTAATGACTTGTATGCCTTAAAACAACTGAAAGTTTCATCTTTTGTCTTCAGGAAATGAACATAAGTCATTCTACTGTAGTCGTCCACGAACAAAAGAAAATATTTAGAACCACCCAAGGATTTTGTTTCCATTGGCCCACAAATATCTGCATGCACAGTTTCTAGCAACTCTGTGCACCTGTTGCCAGCATTTGGGAATGATAGCCGAGCCTGCTTTCCCTCGCAACACACTTTGCAACTTGACTTTGTAATCTGGGACTTATCTGTGTATGACATACCTGTAACAGCTCCTACTTTCTTTTTATCTAAGGCACTGCTGTTCAAATGTCCTAGGCGTCGATGCCACACACTACTTGAAACTGAAGATAATAAACATTGAACATTTTTGATATTCAGTTTATAAACTCCTTCTGTTAGACTTGCTGTTGCCACAAGCTGATCCTTTCTGTTATAAATATAACAGTCATTAACTGCAAAAGATATCCTGTTTCCTTGTTTCATTAACTGACTTACTGACAGTAAATTCGTAGCGAGACTGGGAACACACAAAACATTTGTAACTGGAATGTCATAGCTGGTATTATTTACCACTGTTGTGATTTGTGTATCTCCACAACATGTCAATACCAGATTTTCGACCGATCTGCGATGACAATTTCCTTTACCTCGTATTTTCTTTTTTTTTTAATTTTAATTTAATTTATGTACACACAAATGGTCACAAGGAGAATGAACAAATAATGTTTGTACAAGGGCACTACTTATTCCACACTGAAATATCTTCCAGTAGGCCCATCCCAGGATAATAGATCTGGTAAAGCGAACTTAGTGCGTACCAATAATTAATATATTTATAAAAGCGATACATAAATTAGATACATATAGATATAAATACAGTAATAATAATACATAGGAATAACTAATCAGAAACCATACATATAAAATTGTAAATAAATAAATAAATAGCTTAAGTACATGTAGCTAAATAGTGCTCAAAAATACGTTTTTTAAATATGGAGATATTTTCAGATTCTCTTATTTTAGGCTTTTCGGCCTTTCAGTTTTACTATTGTTGAGATGATACTTGAAGCCATTGTAACTATCTTTTGCTGCTACTTTTATTCGAATTTTACGTGTAAGCCCATAACCTGTAGTAAAACGACCGGATACGTGACAACAACTGATTTATTAAAATACCGGAAAAGAAACATAACTGACAGCAGAGTGGCGCTAGTAGTAATAATATTATGTAGATTATAAATTGTACACAGATAAATATGTGAAAATGACTTTGTTACATCAAAAACCTACAGTAACTAAGGACTATCGAAAAAATTTATCTCCTCTTTTTGTCTTAAAATTAAAGCCAATCGGTAAGGAATGCTAAGAATGCACCAAAAAACAAGACTCCAGCGAAAAACAGAGTTTTTTATTTTTGGCAGTCTACCAATTCCAAGCGGTCGGATACGCTGTTATAGCGTTTAGTAACTAAGGACTATCGAAAAATTTTATTACCTCCATTTGCCTTAAAATTAAAGCCAATCGGTCAGGAATGCTAAGAATGCACCAAAAAAACAAAACTCCAGCGAAAAACCGAGTTTTTTATTTTTGGCAGTCTGCCAACTCCAAGCGGTCGGATACGCTGTTATAGCGCTTAATAACTAAGGACTATCGAAATTTTTTATTTCCTCCATTTGCCTTAAAATTAAAGCCAATCGGTCAGGAATGCTAAGAATGCACCAAAAAACAAGACTCCAGCGAAAAACCGAGTTTTTTATTTTTGGCTGTCTACCAACGCCAAGCGGTCGGATACGCTGTGATAGCGCTTAGTAACTAAGGACTATCGAAAAAATTTATTTCCTCTTTTTGTCTTAAAATTAAAGCCAATCGGTCAGGAATGCTAAGAATGCACCAAAAAACAAGACTCCAGCGAAAAACCGAGTTTTTTTATTTTTGGCAGTCTACCAACTCCAAGCGGTCGGATACGCTGTTATAGCGCTTAGTAACTAAGGACTATCGAAAAATTTTATTTTCTCCATTTGCCTTAAAATTTTCAGCCAATCGGTCAGGAATGCTAAGAATGCACCAAAAAACAAGACTCCAGCGAAAAACCGAGTTTTTTTATTTTTGGCTGTCTACCAACGCCAAGCGGTCGGACACGCTGTGATAGCGCTTAGTAACTAAGGACTCGAAGCGCGCATGGCCCGGCGGTTAGCGTAGAACGCAAACGATCTATGCAACTAAGCCAAACGGGCGCGGTCGGGTGTGAGATGGGTGACCGCTAGTGGCAAAAAATTTCATGCGCGTTTTCGTGCTTCGGAGGGCACGTTAAGCCGTCGGTCCCGGTTGTTGTCGATAGATAACAGTCGTTAAACCTTGTCGGAGGCCTTATGGGCGGTTTGAAAACATCCGACAGTGGGTTGGCCACTAACCCGCATCTCCACCAACCCGCATTGGAGCAGCGTGGTGGA
The DNA here is from genome assembly GCA_911387765.1 of Pyrgus malvae. Classification (NCBI taxonomy): domain Eukaryota; kingdom Metazoa; phylum Arthropoda; class Insecta; order Lepidoptera; family Hesperiidae; genus Pyrgus; species Pyrgus malvae. Next base: position 78,248 of record OU426960.1, on the reverse strand, counting down.
GTAAGCTCCAGGCCTCCCCAATGATGGGGAGAGACCCGTGCCCAGCAGTGGGACGCAAAAAGGGTTGCGGCCAACTAAGGACTATCGAAAAAATTTATTTCCACTTTTTGTCTTAAAATTAAAGCCAATCGGTCAGGAATGCTAAGAATGCACCAAAAAACAAGACTCCAGCGAAAAACCGAGTTTTTTATTTTTGGCAGTCTACCAACTCCAAGCGGTCGGATACGCTGTGATAGCGCTTACTAACTAAGGACTATCGAAAAATTTTATTTCCTCCATTTGCCTTAAAATTAAAGCCAATCGGTCAGGAATGCTAAGAATGCACCAAAAAACAAGACTCCAGCGAAAAACCGAGTTTTTTATTTTTGGCTGTCTACCAACGCCAAGCGGTCGGATACGCTGTGATAGCGCTTAGTAACTAAGGACTATCGAAAAAATTTATTTCCTCTTTTTGTCTTAAAGTTAAAGCCAATCGGTCAGGAATGCTAAGAATGCACCAAAAAACAAGACTCCAGCGAAAAACCGAGTTTTTTATTTTTGGCAGTCTACCAACTCCAAGCGGTCGGATACGCTGTGATAGCGCTTACTAACTAAGGACTATCGAAAAATTTTATTTCCTCCATTTGCCTTAAAATTAAAGCCAATCGGTCAGGAATGCTAAGAATGCACCAAAAAACAAGACTCCAGCGAAAAACCGAGTTTTTTATTTTTGGCTGTCTACCAACGCCAAGCGGTCGGATACGCTGTGATAGCGCTTAGTAACTAAGTACTATCGAAAAAATTTATTTCCTCTTTTTGTCTTAAAATTAAAGCCAATCGGTCAGGAATGCTAAGAATGCACCAAAAAACAAGACTCCAGCGAAAAACCGAGTTTTTTATTTTTGGCTGTCTACCAACGCCAAGCGGTCGGATACGCTGTGATAGCGCTTAGTAACTAAGGACTATCGAAAAAATTTATTTCCTCTTTTTGTCTTAAAATTAAAGCCAATCGGTCAGGAATGCTAAGAATGCACCAAAAAACAAGACTCCAGTGAAAAACCGAGTTTTTTATTTTTGGCAGTCTACCAACTCCAAGCGGTCGGATACGCTGTGATAGCGCTTACTAACTAAGGACTATCGAAAAATTTTATTTCCTCCATTTGCCTTAAAATTAAAGCCAATCGGTCAGGAATGCTAAGAATGCACCAAAAAACAAGACTCCAGCGAAAAACCGAGTTTTTTATTTTTGGCTGTCTACCAACTCCAAGCGATCGGATACGCTGTGATAGTTCTTAGTAACTAAGGACTATCGAAAAAATTTATTTCCTCTTTTTGTCTTAAAATTAAAGCCAATCGGTCAGGAATGCTAAGAATGCACCAAAAAACAAGACTCCAGCGAAAAACCGAGTTTTTTTTATTTTTGGCAGTCTACCAACTCCAAGCGGTCGGATACGCTGTGATAGCGCTTACTAACTAAGGACTATCGAAAAATTTTATTTCCTCCATTTGCCTTAAAATTAAAGCCAATCGGTCAGGAATGCTGAGAATGCACCAAAAACCAAGACTCCAGCGAAAAACCGAGTTTTTTATTTTTGGCAGTCTACCAACTCCAAGCGGTCGGATACGCTGTGATAGCGCTTACTAACTAAGGACTATCGAAAAATTTTATTTCCTCCATTTGCCTTAAAATTAAAGCCAATCGGTCAGGAATGCTAAGAATGCACCAAAAAACAAGACTCCAGCGAAAAACCGAGTTTTTTATTTTTGGCAGTCTACCAACTCCAAGCGGTCGGATACGCTGTGATAGCGCTTACTAACTAAGGACTATCGAAAAATTTTATTTCCTCCATTTGCCTTAAAATTAAAGCCAATCGGTCAGGAATGCTAAGAATGCACCAAAAAACAAGACTCCAGCGAAAAACCGAGTTTTTTATTTTTGGCTGTCTACCAACGCCAAGCGGTCGGATACGCTGTGATAGCGCTTAGTAACTAAGTACTATCGAAAAAATTTATTTCCTCTTTTTGTCTTAAAATTAAAGCCAATCGGTCAGGAATGCTAAGAATGCACCAAAAAACAAGACTCCAGCGAAAAACCGAGTTTTTTTATTTTTGGCAGTCTACCAACTCCAAGCGATCGGATACGCTGTGATAGTTCTTAGTAACTAAGGACTATCGAAAAAATTTATTTCCTCTTTTTGTGTTAAAATTAAAGCCAATCGGTCAGGAATGCTAAGAATGCACCAAAAAACAAGACTCCAGCGAAAAACCGAGTTTTTTTATTTTTGGCAGTCTACCAACTCCAAGCGGTCGGATACGCTGTGATAGCGCTTACTAACTAAGGACTATCGAAAAATTTTATTTCCTCCATTTGCCTTAAAATTAAAGCCAATCGGTCAGGAATGCTAAGAATGCACCAAAAAACAAGACTCCAGCGAAAAACCGAGTTTTTTATTTTTGGCAGTCTACCAACTCCAAGCGGTCGGATACGCTGTTATAGCGCTTAGTAACTAAGGACTATCGAAAAATTTTATTTCCTCCATTTGCCTTTAAATTAAAGCCAATCGGTCAGGAATGCTAAGAATGCACCAAAAAACAAGACTCCAGCGAAAAACCGAGTTTTTTATTTTTGGCAGTCTACCAACTCCAAGCGGTCGGATACGCTGTGATAGCGCTTAGTAACTAAGGACTATCGAAAAAAATTATTTCCTCTTATTTTTGGCAGTCTACTATCTCCAAGCGGTCGGATACGCTGTTATAGCGCTTAGTAACTAAGGACTATCGAAAAATTTTATTTCCTCCATTTGCCTTAAAATTAAAGCCAATCGGTCAGGAATTCTAAGAATGCACCAAAAACAAGACTCCAGCGAAAAACCGAGTTTTTTATTTTTGGCAGTCTACCAACTCTAAGCGGTCGGATACGCTGTGATAGCGCTTAGTAACTAAGGACTATCGAAAAAATTTATTTCCTCTTTTTGTCTTAAAATTAAAGCCAATCGGTCAGGAATGCTAAGAATGCACCAAAAAACAAGACTCCAGCGAAAAACCGAGTTTTTTTATTTTTGGCAGTCTACCAACTCCAAGCGGTCGGATACGCTGTTATAGCGCTTAGTAACTAAGGACTATCGAAAAATTTTATTTTCTCCATTTGCCTTAAAATTTTCAGCCAATCGGTCACGAATGCTAAGAATGCACCAAAAAACAAGACTCCAGCGAAAAACCGAGTTTTTTTTATTTTTGGCTGTCTACCAACGCCAAGCGGTCGGACACGCTGTGATAGCGCTTAGTAACTAAGGACTCGAAGCGCGCATGGCCCGGCGGTTAGCGTAGAACGCAAACGATCTATGCAACTAAGCCAAACGGGCGCGGTCGGGTGTGAGATGGGTGACCGCTAGTGGCAAAAAATTTCATGCGCGTTTTCGTGCTTCGGAGGGCACGTTAAGCCGTCGGTCCCGGTTGTTGTCGATAGATAACAGTCGTTAAACCTTGTCGGAGGCCTTATGGGCGGTTTGAAAACATCCGACAGTGGGTTGGCCACTAACCCGCATCTCCACCAACCCGCATTGGAGCAGCGTGGTGGAGTAAGCTCCAGGCCTCCCCAATGATGGGGAGAGACCCGTGCCCAGCAGTGGGACGCAAAAAGGGTTGCGGCCAACTAAGGACTATCGAAAAAATTTATTTCCTCTTTTTGTCTTAAAATTAAAGCCAATCGGTCAGGAATGCTAAGAATGCACCAAAAAACAAGACTCCAGCGAAAAACCGAGTTTTTTATTTTTGGCAGTCTACCAACTCCAAGCGGTCGGATACGCTGTGATAGCGCTTACTAACTAAGGACTATCGAAAAATTTTATTTCCTCCATTTGCCTTAAAATTAAAGCCAATCGGTCAGGAATGCTAAGAATGCACCAAAAAACAAGACTCCAGCGAAAAACCGAGTTTTTTATTTTTGGCTGTCTACCAACGCCAAGCGGTCGGATACGCTGTGATAGCGCTTAGTAACTAAGGACTATCGAAAAAATTTATTTCCTCTTTTTGTCTTAAAATTAAAGCCAATCGGTCAGGAATGCTAAGAATGCACCAAAAAACAAGACTCCAGTGAAAAACCGAGTTTTTTATTTTTGGCAGTCTACCAACTCCAAGCGGTCGGATACGCTGTGATAGCGCTTACTATCTAAGGACTATCGAAAAATTTTATTTCCTCCATTTGCCTTAAAATTAAAGCCAATCGGTCAGGAATGCTAAGAATGCACCAAAAAACAAGACTCCAGCGAAAAACCGAGTTTTTTATTTTTGGCTGTCTACCAACGCCAAGCGGTCGGATACGCTGTGATAGCGCTTAGTAACTAAGGACTATCGAAAAAATTTATTTCCTCTTTTTGTCTTAAAATTAAAGCCAATCGGTCAGGAATGCTAAGAATGCACCAAAAAACAAGACTCCAGCGAAAAACCGAGTTTTTTTATTTTTGGCAGTCTACCAACTCCAAGCGATCGGATACGCTGTGATAGTTCTTAGTAACTAAGGACTATCGAAAAAATTTATTTCCTCTTTTTGTCTTAAAATTAAAGCCAATCGGTCAGGAATGCTAAGAATGCACCAAAAAACAAGACTCCAGCGAAAAACCGAGTTTTTTTATTTTTGGCAGTCTACCAACTCCAAGCGGTCGGATACGCTGTGATAGCGCTTACTAACTAAGGACTATCGAAAAATTTTATTTCCTCCATTTGCCTTAAAATTAAAGCCAATCGGTCAGGAATGCTAAGAATGCACCAAAAACCAAGACTCCAGCAAAAAACCGAGTTTTTTATTTTTGGCAGTCTACCAACTCCAAGCGGTCGGATACGCTGTTATAGCGCTTAGTAACTAAGGACTATCGAAAAATTTTATTTCCTCCATTTGCCTTTAAATTAAAGCCAATCGGTCAGGAATGCTAAGAATGCACCAAAAAACAAGACTCCAGCGAAAAACCGAGTTTTTTATTTTTGGCAGTCTACCAACTCCAAGCGGTCGGATACGCTGTGATAGCGCTTAGTAACTAAGGACTATCGAAAAAAATTATTTCCTCTTATTTTTGGCAGTCTACTATCTCCAAGCGGTCGGATACGCTGTTATAGCGCTTAGTAACTAAGGACTATCGAAAAATTTTATTTCCTCCATTTTCCTTAAAATTAAAGCCAATCGGTCAGGAATTCTAAGAATGCACCAAAAACAAGACTCCAGCGAAAAACCGAGTTTTTAATTTTTGGCAGTCTACCAACTCTAAGCGGTCGGATACGCTGTGATAGCGGTTAGTAAGTAAGGACTATCGAAAAAATTTATTTCCTCTTTTTGTCTTAAAATTAAAGCCAATCGGTCAGGAATGCTAAGAATGCACCAAAAAACAAGATTCCAGCAAAAAACCGAGTTTTTTAATTTTGGCAGTCTACCAACTCCAAGCGGTCGGATACACTGTGATAGCGCTTAGTAACTAAGGACTATCGAAAAAAATTATTTCCTCTTTTTGTCTTAAAATTAAAGCCAATCGGTCAGGAATGCTAAGAATGCACCAAAAAACAAGACTCCAGCGAAAAACCGAGTTTTTTATTTTTGGCAGTCTACCAACTCCAAGCGGTCGGATACGCTGTGATAGCGCTTACTAACTAAGGACTATCGAAAAAATTTATTTCCTCCATTTGCCTTAAAATTAAAGCCAATCGGTCAGGAATGCTAAGAATGCACCAAAAAACAAGACTCCAGCGAAAAACCGAGTTTTTTATTTTTGGCAGTCTACCAACTCCAAGCGGTCGGATACGCTGTTATAGCGCTTAGTAACTAAGGACTATCGAAAAATTTTATTTTCTCCATTTGCCTTAAAATTTTAAGCCAATCGGTCAGGAATGCTAAGAATGCACCAAAAAACAAGACTCCAGCGAAAAACCGAGTTTTTTAATTTTGGCAGTCTACCAACTCCAAGCGGTCGGATACACTGTGATAGCGCTTAGTAACTAAGGACTATCGAAAAAAATTATTTCCTCTTTTTGTCTTAAAATTAAAGCCAATCGGTCAGGAATGCTAAGAATGCACCAAAAAACAAGACTCCAGCGAAAAACCGAGTTTTTTATTTTTGGCAGTCTACCAACTCCAAGCGATCGGATACGCTGTGATAGCGCTTAGTAACTAAGGACTATCGAAAAAATTTATTTCCTCTTTTTGTCCTAAAATTAAAGCCAATCGGTCAGGAATGCTAAGAATGCACCAAAAAACAAGACTCCAGCGAAAAACCGAGTTTTTTATTTTTGGCAGTCTACCAACTCCAAGCGGTCGGATACGCTGTTATAGCGCTTAGTAACTAAGGACTATCGAAAAAATTTATGTCCTCTTTTTGTCTTAAAATTAAAGCCAATCGGTCAGGAATGCTAAGAATGCACCCAAAAACAAGACTCCAGCGAAAAACCGAGTTTTTTATTTTTGGCAGTCTACCAACTCCAAGCTGTCGGATACGCTGTTATAGCGCTTAGTAACTAAGGACTATCGAAAAATTTTATTTCCTCCATTTGCCTTAAAATTAAAGCCAATCGGTCAGGAATGCTAAGAATGCACCTGTGCGGTAATCGCACTAGATAATATAGAGTGGACTGTATGTAAGATATATGTACCTATGTGTAGGAGATATGTTCAAGTTCTTGCTGCTTTGATAAATAATTCTAAACCACCAACCTTAACCTCCAAGTCGATCTGCAGCTGGTGGGTGCGCACGGCGCACTTTTATTGTTTGTCCGGCACGGCCGATGGGTCTTGAACACTATCTTGATACTCTTGATAGAGAGCGCACGGCGTTCTTCTCTTATTGCTCGGCACGGCCGATGGGTCACGATATGAGAATAGAAGACTTCAGCACGGCTGAATATTATTTAGTGCACGGCACCATGGTCTTCATTACACCACCTTATTACGATTGACGTTGGATGTCAATGTCGATGGAATTCTTTTTATAATTACTTATCAGCCAGTCGCAAGGATTGAACATACCCCCCCACCGAAATCACTGTGATGATTTCCTACATTACTGTAAGTAATGTAAATGAATGAATAAGGTATCCGGTTACCTTAAAAAGCTTACGAAGCTTGTGTAAAATGTTTAAAATAAAATTAGGTAAAGTATAAATTATGTTAAGTAAATGTAACTTCTAACATTAAACAAATATATATCTAATTAGCATAGGGCAAAGGACAAACTTTATTAACGGGTCGTTTTACGATACCATTTTTAGTTCGTACGGTAACTACGCGTACAACGTTATCGACCCCAGGATGAACATCCTCTACTATTCCAAGAGGCCATTGTAAAGCCTTTGTTAAGTTAGACTTCAGTAGCACTAAGTCACCTTGCTTTATATTTCGACTAAGAGATGACCATTTTTCTCTCTGCTGAAGAGTATGTAAATAGTCATTTGACCAGCGCTTCCAAAATGACTGAGAGGCCTTTTGAAGAAACTGCCAACGTGACAGCCGATTAAATTCAATTTCTTCAACATTATATTCAGGAACCGCTAACAAACTTTGTCCGATAAGAAAATGACCAGGTGTTAAAACCTCAAACTCATTTGGATTATTTGAAAGAAAACATAAAGGTCGTGAGTTCATAATCGCTTCTATTTTGCAAAAAAGAGTAGTTAACTCCTCGAAAGTGAGTGACCGATCACCTACTACACGATAGAGGTGATGTTTTGCAGATTTAATACCGGCCTCCCATAGGCCCCCCATTGAAGCAGCGTTGGGTGGATTAGTTCGCCACTCAACAAGTCGTGAATAAAGTCCTTCCAAAATTGCATCACGATTTGAAGTTTTATTCAAGAAGCTATGTACTTCTTTTAAATGTTTAGCTGCCGCGATAAAATTTGTTCCGCAATCTGAATACAAACAATTACATAAACCGCGGCGGGCAACAAACCGATCAAAGGTAGCTAAAAAACATTCACACGATAAGTCGCTGAGCACTTCGAGGTGAACTGCTTTCGTAGAAAAACATACAAACAAACATAAGTATGCTTTGCTTATCTTTGCATTACGTCGTAAGCTCTCTTTTATGAAAAAAGGTCCTCCTATGTCGCATCCAACATGGTTAAATACCTTGTTTGGTGCAAGCCTGGATGAAGGTAACGTACCCATCATCGGCTGAATACTAGAAGGTTGAAACTTAAAACAGTTCTTGCATTTGGATAATACTGAATGAATAATACTACGAGCATTAATAATCCAGTAAGACGTACATAAAATGCCCTGCAGTGTGCGAGGACCTGCATGCATATATATTTTATGGAAATATTCTATCAATATATTTGTTACATGACATTTTTTAGGTAACAATAAGGGATGTTTTGTATTAAACGGTAGTTGTGCTTGACATAACCGACCCCCCACCCTGAGGAAATTGTCAGAATCAACAAAAGGAGAAAGCTTACGAAGTGATGGTACATAACCATTTTTCATTAGGGTTATAATTTCTGAATGGAAATAATTATTTTGAATTACATGTAAAATAGTATTATGACCTTGTTTAAGTTCGGAAGATAACAGAGGTCCACTGTTCTTAATATTATTTTTACATCTTAGATTATTGATAAAGCGATGACACCATGATATTATGCGCTGTAATTTGTTAAACGAAGAAATCCTATTGAAAGTCTCCTCAAGATCGTTATAATTTTTATTTGTTTGCTCGCACGAATTAAAAGTAAATGTGTTTACATTTTGTTTTAATTCTGGTATGTTGTCATTTTCATTTAAAAAGAAAGCATTTGTTGGCCAATTCTGAGGACTTTCAACAAGCCATGTGGGACCGTTGTACCACGTATCGGCCACAGCGATTAATTGTTCAGGCAATACACCGCGTGAACAAAGATCGGCTGCATTATTTTCGCTTTTTATGTGAAACCAACAGTTAGGTGGAATCACGTCAATAATTTCACTAACACGGTTAGCTATAAAAACTTTTAATTTGTACGGCGGCGTTTGAAGCCATGACAAGACCACAGTAGAATCGCTAAGGGCGATGATTGCTAACTTAAAATCTTTTACGTTTTGTACGACAAACCGTATGAGCTTAGATAATAGCACAGCTGCCATGAGCTCAAGCCGCGGTATAGAAAGCAGAGGCTTCAAAGGTGCGACTTTCGACTTACTTGTTATTAGCCTGGTTTTGACATTGCCTGAGTTATCGATGCTTCGTAGATAAATGCATGCAGCATAGCCTTGCGACGATGCATCACAGAAACCGACCAACTGCACACTAACAAACGCTGGTAATAACAAATGTTGCTGTATACGAATCTGCGACAAGATTGGTAATTGTGCCAGAAATTTAACCCACTTTTGCAACAATTCCGTTGGTAAAGGATCATCCCAATCCAGGCTTAATTTCCATAAGTCTTGCATAAAGACATTTGGCTACAAAAGTACACGGTGAAATAAAACCTACTGGATCATATATACTAGCAAGCAATTTAAGTACCGAACGTTTGGTGCTATGGCTGTCATTAAAATTATAATTAAAGGAAAACGAATCACAGTTGGGTAACCAGGTTAGGCCTAAAACTTTTATAGAGGACGATAACGTATCGTCCTGAAAATTAATTTCTGAAATTTGATCTGCCCCTATTCGGGTAAGTAATTCAGGACAATTGCTGGACCATTTACGTAGATCAAACCCTCCCTTTTTTAGAAGGGATGTCAATCCATCTTGCAACGTGCAAGCCTGAGTTATAGATTGACATGACCAAAGTAAGTCATCTACGTAAAATCCTTCCAATAGGACTCTGGAAGCTTCTGGATCAGACTGCTCATCTTGTGCAAGTTGATGCAGTGTGCGGACTGCTATATACGGTGCACTGCGTAGTCCGTACGTATTTGTTTTAAGCTCGTAAACTTGTACTGGGTCTGATGGCTTTTCACGCCACAAGATATGCTGATATTTTCGATCTGCGGGATCAATGAGCACGGCTCGGTACATTTTGGACACATCAGCACTAAAACAGACATCATACAAGCGAAAATTAATAATGATTTTCAAAATATCTTCATGAAGTTTTCGTCCTGTCAATAATGTGTCGTTTAAAGATACACCAGTACTTGTTTTTTGAGAACCATCAAATACTACGCGCAAGGGAGTAGTGGTACTTGAAGGCCGTAATACGCAGTGATGCGGGTTAAAATATTGAGTTTGATCCATACCCCGATACAATTCCATATGGCCTAATGATTCATACTCTTTTAAAAAATCAGAGTAAGCTTTTTGTAAAACGGACGAACGAGCCAAACGGCGCTCCACTTGTACGAGTCGTCTAAAGGCGACATCATAAGAATCGCCTAAAGGTAAATGGTCAGGCTTCTGTAAAATGGGTGAAACGTATCGTCCATTTTTTTCATAATAATGTTTCTCAATAAACATATTTTCCGCTAACTAATCATCTGGACTTAAAGGGATCTCGCACGGCGTAGACTCCACTTCCCAAAAACGTTTGAGAATGTCATTAAGATCATTGTCTTCAGTGGTGTACGACACCATGGTTGTAGACGCTACAACACAAGCATCCGTGACATCGCTCGTCAACGGTACAACTAATTTACCTGCTACAACATACCCAAACACACTACTCAAAGCGGCAGGTATATTTGAACCTAAAATGAACTTCTTCCCATCATATAAAAATGGAAACACGTCACCAGCCAAAATTATATCGATCGGCGACTGTTTGTGAAAACAAGGATCGGCTAAAAATAAATTACTGTATTCCTTTACTATATTTTTTGGTATTTTTACAGTAGGTAGATCTGAAGTGATTTTAGGAAGCACTACAGCATCTATATTAAAAATTGGATTATCAGTGTGGCGCGGTTTTATGACAAAAGAGGTCATGCCATAATTTTTTACACTTTCTCCGGCTAATCCAAAAATATTAAAAGGGCATTTTCGCTGAAATAAACCTAAACGTTGTAAACAATCAATAGTTATAAAATCAGACTGCGCGCCTGAGTCAATTAAAACACGACATGTTTGATATTGATTGAAATTATCTAAGACATGAACGACTGCGGTTCCCAAGATCACTGTATTATATGAGTGCAATGACGCCGAATGACAACTATTGTTGACAGCACTCGTACTGCTCACAGTCGCTGCCGAAAGAACGGCAGACGTCGGCACGGCCGTACTGCTGGTAGGATGAACGTCAACCCTATGCAGTAACGAATGATGTGGCTGTTGACAAATCATGCATCTAAAGTCACTCTTACAATCCCTAACATTATGATTTGATTTTAAACAATTGTGGCACAACTTAAGCATCTCAGCACGGCTGAGGCGTTGCGCAGCGGTCAGTTTACGAAACTTCTCGCAGTGGAAAATCACATGATTTTCACCACAATGTAAACTAGAAATTTTATTGCTAAAAGTTATTGGTGCAGCGTGTGAATATTTCTGAAAAGAATCGGTTTTAATCGAGCGCATCGGATACCTGCCATGTTCTTGTTGACGTTTATTTTGATTCATATTGTATGTACCACTTGAACTAGCATACGACGCCGAATGGTCCAGTACCTTGATTTGATTATGAATAAAAATCATAAGCTCCGAAAATGTAGGTATCGACTTCTGGTTTAATTGTTGTTCAAAAGATTTACGAGTGGTTGAATCTAAGGCCCTTAAAGCAATATGACACAAAATATAGCTCTGCAAATCTTTAATATTCAAAGCTTGTATTGCTTTGTATGAGTGTTCAAACGTTTCTATGAAATTATTTAAGTTGATTGACGACTCTTTCGACAGAGGTGTAAAATTTAACATTTTATCTAAATATGTACCAACTAACATGCGGTTATCCTGATATTTATCTAATAAGCTTTGCCACACAATATCATAATTGTTAGCAGATATCGGAACGGTTTTTACAATGTTTAGAGCTGAACCCTTCGTGCAAGAAAGTAAATAGTGAAATTTATCTATTTTAGGTATATGAGGCTGATTATGAACCAACGAACAAAATGTTTCGTAAAATGTAGTAAAATGCTCAACGTTTCCGTCAAAGGAAAATAATTCAAATTTTGGAAGGCGCGGCCTAGACTCCCTCGATGATTCAGGATTAGTTAAAGTTTTATTTAATTCATTACTATAGGATGCTTCTAGTTGCAATTTGGAATATATGAGTTTGCTACGAAAATATAATTCATCAAAGCTTTTCAATTCTTGACTTCTAAGCGAAATGTCAGGATCGTTCTTAAATTCGTATTCAAAAATATCAAAGACATATTTTTTAAATGATGTACGTAAATGTTCGACGTCACTCATACGTAAAAGGAATAAATCTATATTTGATTCATCATTTGACAAATTATAAATCAATTGCATTTCTTCGAATACGCATTCTTTTTTCTTAATTAATACGGTTAAGTTGACATCCATAGAGTCTGTACGGCTCTGTTCCTTTTTAGGAGCCATTTCTAAATTGGAAAATGTATGAACTGACAAAAGGAATGAAATAAATGAAAACCAAACAAAGAAATGTCAAAAGAATAAAATAAATGAAAACCGAACAAGGAAATTACTATTGCCCTTGTTTTTCCCTATGTTCTATGTTCGGCTCGAAGACCAAAAAAGACTGTGCGGTAATTGCACTAGATAATATAGAGTGGACTGTATGTAAGATATATGTACCTATGTGTAGGAGATATGTTCAAGTTCTTGCTGCTTTGATAAATAATTCTAAACCACCAACCTTAACCTCCAAGTCGATCTGCAGCTGGTGGGTGCGCACGGCGAACTTTTATTGTTTGTCCGGCACGGCCGATGGGTCTTGAACACTATCTTGATACTCTTGATAGAGAGCGCACGGCGTTCTTCTCTTATTGCTCGGCACGGCCGATGGGTCACGATAGGAGAATAGAAGACTTCAGCACGGCTGAATATTATTTAGTGCATGGCACCATGGTCTTCATTACACCACCTTTTTACGATTGACGTTGGATGTCAATGTCGATGGAATTCTTTTTATAATTACTTATCAGCCAGTCGCAAGGATTGAACAGCACCAAAAAACAAGACTCCAGCGAAAAACCGAGTTTTTTTATTTTTGGCTGTCTACCAACGCCAAGCGGTCGGACACGCTGTGATAGCGCTTAGTAACTAATAATAATAATAATAATAATAATAATAATTGTTTATTGCCTTATACATAAGATTACAAAGATATAAGAACGACAAACATAAGTAGTAAGGCAAAAGGTTGTGACTCAGCTTATGCTGCAACAGGATCGAGCGAGATCCTGCGCAGCGCTGTTTTTCAGTCACACCCTTGTCCCTTAGGTATTATGCGGGAGTAACCAAGCCTTCGCCGCTGATTTACAACTGAAAACTACCATTTAAAATTATTACATTGTTACATTGTTCTCGAAAAAAAAATTAAAATTATAATTATTTAAAATATTCAAGAAACAATTTAGGCATTAAATACGATACTTATCTCATTCACATTAAAAAAAAAATATAATGCATTTTAATTACAATTAATTATTACATACAATCAATAATTCGAATAAATAAAAGCAATGATAGTAGAATTCATCAATAAAATAAAGAAAAAAGGTTATATAACATAAAATTATAATAGAAACATAAATTTAAAATTAATTCAATATTAAAATTTACACAAATGAAAGACAGTGTGTTTGTGAGTGTGTGTAAGTGTGTGTGCGTGTGTGTGTGTTTCAAAAGTAATGTTTTAGTTTCAGGAGTTTACTGTAAGTGGACGTAATGTTTTCCGCAGCGAGTTGTCTCTTTAGTAGAGCTGCTTTGTACTTTGTTTTGAAGCAATCTGTGGTCATTTGTTTTCTTAACGGTGGAGGTAAGTCATTCCAGATTCTCGCTGCGGCAAATTTAAACGAGCCCCTGAATCTAACTGTTTTGTGAGCTGGTGTATGTAAAAGTGTCTGTGTGTTAGAGCGATAGCCTCTGCCTGAAAGATCTTTAATCCATTGAAGTTTTTCGTATAAGTATTCGGGTTTTTTGTTCCAGATTACTCGGTGGGTAGTTGAAGCAAAATATAGATCTCTTCTAGCCTTCATATTCAGTATGCCCTTTTTGTTTAAATATGGTGTAATGTGCTCCCTTTTTGGGACATTAAAACAGAAGCGGATACAAGCATTTTGAACCCGTTGTATCGCCGTTTCCATTTTAACACTTATTTTTGGGCCAAAGACATTACTACAGTAATTAAACTGAGACAGCACCAGAGACTCACATAAAAGCAGACGTAGCTCCTCTTTAATATAGGTTCTTATTTTGTAGAGTGTTTTCAGCTTGTAAAATGCAGTTTTTATTTTACTGTTAATATGCTCTACAAATTTCTGTTCGCCGTCTAATATAAGGCCTAGATTGCGCGCAGAACTTACTTGCTTCAAAGCTACACCATTGATTTTAACCTTGTCCTCACTGTCCAAGACATTTTTTATTTGATTTTTTGTGCCCAAAACTAACATTTGTGATTTTGCTGGATTTAAAACTAAATTATTATTGCAAGACCAGATATAAATTGTATTAAGGTCGTCATTGATCTTTTTAATAGCCTCTCGCGTATTGTTGCTATTAAATGAATAATATAATTGTGTATCATCTGCATAAAGATGATATTTGCAGTGTGTAATTTGTGTCGGGAGGTCTGCTGTAAAGATAGAAAAGAGAATGGGGCTGAGCAGTGATCCCTGTGGAACACCTTGATGCAGAGGTTTGAAGGCGGAGAATCTCTTTTTTCCCTCAGCATCTTCAGTTGCCACCATCTGCTCTCTGTTGGTTGGAAAAGATTGGAACCAACGACAAGTACTCTCTGAGAATCCATAGTACTTTAACTTGCTTAATAGTAGTTCCGGACGGAGACAGTCAAAAGCGCGTGAATAGTCTAGGAGCACCATAATGCTGCTCAAGCCCATGTCTGAAGCCTCGGTTAGGTCATCTGTCACGTGGAGTAGAGCTGTCTCTGTACCGTGACCTTTTTTAAAGCCTGATTGAAATTTTGGAATTATTTTATTTATCTCTACATAATCTGTGACTTGTTTTAGTACCACTTTTTCCAAAACCTTGGATAGTACTGGTAAAATTGAAATAGGCCGCAAATCTTTCAATTCGTTCACTGTGTTACTCTTTGGGATAGGCCTGACAATCGCTTTCTTCCAGCAAGACGGAACTATACCGGTTGCAAGACACTTATTTACTATCCAAGTAATAATAGGCGCAGTTTCGTCCAATGTTAGTCTGATCATATCAATGTTCATATTATCGTGTCCTGCAGCTTTCGTCTTAATATTGCCTATTATTTTCCTAATTTCATTTTCAGTCGTCGGCTTTAACTCTAAGGAAATACCCTGCGAAAACTTCCTACCATCATTTACGTTATTTTGTAATTGCATGTTGCCGCACGATGGTATGTCCAAGAAATGGCTATTAATTTTCTCAGGATTGTTAAGATTTTCCGGTATCAAATCTGTCGGATTGTTTTTGAGCTGAACTGTGTTTTTTAAATTATGCCACAAAACCGCAGGCTTTTCGAGGTTTTTATTTATAAAGTAATTAAAATAGGCTTTTCGCTCTCTTTCTGTGGTTGCAGTTACAAGATTCTTAAGGCTTCGATAATAATCTTTTGACGCATCTTTTTTTATCTTTTTGTGCTTTTATAAGAGCATCGTCCCGTAGCGCCATCATAAATTTAATCATTTCTGTTATCCATGGTTTTGGCCTATCTTTTATGATCAGTTTTCGTATTGGAGCATGAATGTCAACTATTGTGGTAATATATAGGTTGAATGTTTCAATTATTTTTTCTAAGTTGTCTAAAGTATAAATATTATTCCATGGGATCATCCTCAAGTCTTGTCTAAATAGCTCCATGTCGATGTTTTTTAGGGATCTTTGTTCTTTGATTTTTTTATTAAATTTTGGTTTTTTACTATCGAAATCTAGCATCACTAATGCATGGTCACTGAGACAACGATTATGTATTATCTCAATTTTTTAACATTTTGAGACACTATCTGTTATAATTAAATCTAAAATTGTTTCAGAGTGATCAGTGACTCTTGTTGGTTCATTAACTAACTGAACGAGATTGTGTTGAAGGCAGAATTGATTTACATCTCTTACTCTTGGGGAGTTTGGCTGAGACATGTCTATATTTAAGTCACCTAGAAGACAAGTGTAATCACACCAAGCCATAGAGTTTATTGAACCGCTAAGCGAGTCCAGAGTTTCTGAAACACTGACGCTTTCTGGTCTATAGGCAGTCCCAAGAGCCATAGATGCCCCCGGCAGTTGGACTTCCAACCACATTTGCTCCAGTGATGATGCTGGGTGGCGTCGTGTCTTAGTTATAATTCCTCGCTTAATGTAAAATCCAACACCTCCACCCTTTTTAGATTGCCTAGGTGTATGCACTAATTTATAATTTGGAAGCACAGGTGCAATCGCATCTTCACCATTTTTTAGCCATGTCTCGTTTATAGCAAGTATGTCTGGTTTATACTTGAGAACTGTCACAAGGAGTTCGTCTTGTCCTGTATTTAAAGAGCGGGCATTTAGGAGTCCTAGTTTAAATTTTTTTGTGATGTGCGCCGGCATGACTTGTATAAAATATCAATCAATTAAAATAGTATTACAAATTAATAAATATAAAGATAGAATTCAAAATGTCAATTAAAAGATTAAAAATTCAATAAAATTGTGAATGCGATGCTAATAGAATATATGTATAAGTATGATTCTGTATAAGATTGTATAAGATTATAATAAATAATGTAATAATAAATGAGTGAATTGAATAAGAGTGTGTGTAAATTTGTTTGTATGTATAAGTAGGTATGTAATTGGTTTGTTTTAGTTTAGTAATTTACAACAGTCATAAAATACATTTTAAAAAAAGTTTAAAAAAGAATGTACTCGATTTACACTTGAAACAATGCATAAAATTTTCTTACATGATATCATTTACGAGATTTATCAAAAACTTTCACCAGGTCGTTTTCACTACGGAGTCGGTACCGGGGACTACCTTGCTCCTTACGTGCGAATATCTTTCCTTCCCGTGTCCAAACGTACTTAAAGTTACAGTCTCGTGCTAGAGCGCGCGCTTTTTGAAATAGTAAACGATTGAATTTTGTGAGTCGTTCATTGATAAAAACAGCCCTTGAGGGTTCGAGTAGACCGAGACAGTTGGTGTTAAGGTCACGGCGCTTGCGTCCCGCCAGTAAAAAGGAATCCCGAATAGCGCGCTGCGACAAGCGCACGGCAATCGGCCGCGGCCTTGGCGATGAACCATCCTTTGACTCTGTTCGAGGTGGGCCCGCTCGCTCCGCCGACACAACATCCCTTTCTTCTATTTTCACCCCAACTTCCTTAGCTATTTTTATGATAATATGGGTACAGTTCTCCGTGGATGTTTCAGTACAGCCGGCTACTTCGAGATCGTTGGATAGTAAGGCTTGGTCTCTCTCCGCTATGTCTGCTTGTAGCTGCGAAACAGCATTTTCAAGTGTTTCCGTGCCGTTCTGTCGAGTGTCTTCAGTCCTGCCCTCTAGTATCGTTAATCTCGATTCCAGCTGATCTATCCTACTATTTTGGTCCTTGATTGTGTTTGCTAAGCTGTTGATACTGTGCTTAATACTGTCCATGTGGCTAAGAAATAGATCCTTCATATAGAGTTTTAGATCCTCAATAATAGTGGTATTAAAGGAACTATTCATGATGCCCTTGTCCTCAACAGTCGGGCTACTCGTCTCGCTAGGTGGACGTTGACGAGAGGTTTTGGAGCGATGTGTAACAAAAGAATCTCCATAAGGCGTGCCTCTTGTTATAGTATGTAGTGTCAGTTCTTGCTCTTCAGTTTCGTTCACTATAGTAGCCGAGCTCCGTACGGGTGTATTAGAATTGTCTCTCTTTGGCATTTTACATGTACACTCAGGGCATCTCCACTGTTCCTTTGTCTCCATTATATTAAATAACTTTACGCTAATGTTTGCACATTCCAAGTCATACATGTACTTACAGCTCATGCACTGTAAAAAATCTTTTTTTGGCAGAGGGTTCCTGCAGCCTGCACAATTCTGGTTAGAGCTCATAGTGAAAAAAAATATTTATTATTGCAAATTTATTTCTTGTAGGGAGAAAAAAAAAGTGTTCAATTTCTCTTTTAAACCTTTTTTAAAATATTGAGGTTGTTTTAATAAATGTTCATAATAAAAAATCAAAAAAAAAAATATCCGTCCGCTGGATTTGAACACCCGACCCTTTGCGCAGTATTATAGTTTAAGCGATGTGTGTGCACACTACGCTACGTAGGTTCTCACGTGATATTCGAAAATTAGAGTCATTAAGTGACCGATTGCAATGTTAATTAGCAGTAATAGTTATGCTTATGTATGACTCATCTTTTCTTTGTTTGCACTGACACACTGTTATTCACTTTTGTTCAACGGTCACTTTAAAAACTTTGAATTTGTAGGCGTCTTTTCCAGCACAAGCGTACATTTTTTTTTACGTTTTGGTCACTGGTTTATAGATACAACTTTTAACTTTAAGTGTATATAACTTTTAATGCAAAATTCACAGGTTAAACATCGTAAATTTATTTTTCTTTCGAGAGACACAGTAAACACGTCTTTACAGCTCCGCGGCGGGCGGGGGGATTCAACTAAGGACTATCGAAAAAATTTATTTCCTCTTTTTGTGTTAAAATTAAAGCCAATCGGTCAGGAATGCTAAGAATGCACCAAAAAACAAGACTCCAGCGAAAAACCGAGTTTTTTATTTTTGGCAGTCTACCAACTCCAAGCGGTCGGATACGCTGTGATAGCGCTTAGTAACTAAGGACTATCGAAAAAAATTATTTCCTCTTTTTGTCTTAAAATTAAAGCCAATCGGTAAGGAATGCTAAGAATGCACCAAAAAACAAGACTCCAGCGAAAAACCGACTTTTTTATTTTTGGCAGTCTACCAACTCCAAGCGGTCGGATACGCTGTGATAGCGCAAAGTAACTAAGGAATATCGAAAAAATTTATTTCCTCTTATTTTTGGCAGTCTACTATCTCCAAGCGGTCGGATACGCTGTTATAGCGCTTAGTAACTGAGGACTATCGAAAAATTTTATTTCCTCCATTTGCCTTAAAATTAAAGCCAATCGGTCAGGAATGCTAAGAATGCACCAAAAAACAAGACTCCAGCGAAAAAACGAGTTTTTTATTTTTGGCAGTCTACCAACGCCAAGCGGTCGGATACGCTGTTATAGCGCTTAGTAACTAAGGCATATCGAAAAAATTTATATCCTCTTTTTTTCTTAAAATTAAAGCCAATCGGTCAGGAATGCTATGAATGCACCAAAAACCAAGACTCCAGCGAAAAACCGAGTTTTTTATTTTTGGCAGTCTACCAACTCCAAGCGGTCGGATACGCTCTTATAGCGCTTAGTAACTAAGGACCATCAAAAAATTTTATTTCCTCCATTTGCCTTAAAATTAAAGCCAATCGGTCAGGAATTCTAAGAATGCACCAAAAAACAAGACTCCAGCGAAAAACCGAGTTTTTTATTTTTGGCAGTCTACCAACTCCAAGCGTTCGGATACGCTGTGATAGCGCTTAGTAACTAAGGACTATCAAAAAAATATATGTCCACTTTTTGTCTTAAAATTAAAGCCAATCGGTCAGGAATGCTAAGAATGCACCAAAAAACAAGACTCCAGCGAAAAACCGAGTTTTTTTATTTTTGGCTGTCTACCAACGCCAAGCGGTCGGATACGCTGTGATAGCGCTTAGTAACTAAGGACTATCGAAAAAAATTATTTCCTCTTTTTGTCTTAAAATTAAAGCCAATCGGTCAGGAATGCTAAGAATGCACCAAAAAACAAGACTCCAGCGAAAACCGAGTTTTTTATTTTTGGCTGTCTACCAACGCCAAGCGGTCGGATACGCTGTGATAGCGCTTAGTAACTGAGGACTATAGAAAAAATTTATTTCCTCTTTTTGTCTTAAAATTAAAGCCAATCGGTCAGGAATGCTAAGAATGCACCAAAAAACAAGACTCCAGCGAAAAACCGAGTTTTTTTATTTTTGGCAGTCTACCAACTCCAAGCGGTCGGATACGCTGTTATAACGCTTAGTAACTAAGGACTATCAAAAAATTTATTTCCTCAATTTGCCTTAAAATTAAAGCCAATCGGTCAGGAATGCTAAGAATGCACCAAAAAACAAGACTCCAGCGAAAAACCGAGTTTTTTATTTTTGGCAGTCTACCAACTCCAAGCGGTCGGATACGCTGTTATAGCGCTTAGTAACTAAGGACTATCGAAAAATTTATTTCCTCCATTTGCCTTAAAATTTTAAGCCAATCGGTCAGGAATGCTAAGAATGCACCAAAAAACAAGACTCCAGCGAAAAACCGATTTTTTTTATTTTTGGCAGTCTACCAACTCCAAGCGGTCGGATACGCTGTTATAGCGCTTAGTAACTAAGGACTATCGAAAATTTTTATTTCCTCCATTTGCCTTAAAATTAAAGCCAATCGGTCAGGAATGCTAAGAATGCACCAAAAAACAAGTCTCCAGCGAAAAACCGAGTTTTTTATTTTTGGCAGTCTACCAACTCCAAGCGGTCGGATACGCTGTTATAGCGCTTAGTAACTAAGGACTATCGAAAATTTTTATTTCCTCAATTTGCCTTAAAATTAAAGCCAATCGGTCAGGAATGCTAAGAATGCACCAAAAAACAATTTAAGACTCCAGCGAAAAACTGAGTTTTTTATTTTTGGCAGTCTACGAACGCCAAGTGGTCGGATACGCTGTGATAGCGCTTAGTAACTAAGGACTATCGAAAAATTTTATTTCCTCCATTTGCCTTAAAATTAAAGCCAATCGGTCAGGAATGCTAAGAATGCACCAAAAAACAAGTCTCCAGCGAAAAACCGAGTTTTTTTATTTTTGGCAGTCTACCAACTCCAAGCGGTCGGATACGCTGTTATAGCGCTTAGTAACTAAGGACTATCGAAAATTTTTATTTCCTCCATTTGCCTTAAAATTAAAGCCAATCCGTCAGGAATGCTAAGAATGCACCAAAAAACAATTTAAGACTCCAGCGAAAAACCGAGTTTTTTATTTTTGGCTGTCTACCAACGCCAAGCGGTCGGATACGCTTTGATAGCGCTTAGTAACTAAGGACTATCGAAAAAAATTATTTCCTCTTTTTGTCTTAAAATTAAAGCCAATCGGTCAGGAATGCTAAGAATGCACCAAAAAACAAGACTCCAGCGAAATACCGAGTTTTTTATTTTTGGCTGTCTACCAAGGCCAAGCGGTCGGATACGCTGTGATAGCGCTTAGTAACTGAGGACTATCGAAAAAAAATATTTCCTCTTTTTGTCTTAAAATTAAAGCCAATCGGTCAGGTCAGGAATGCTAAGAATGCACCAAAAAACAAGACTCCAGCTAAAAACCAAGTTTTTTATTTTTGGCTGTCTACCAACGCCAAGCGGTCGGATACGCTGTGATAGCGCTTAGTAACTAAGGACTATCGAAAAAATTTATTTCCTCTTTTTGTCTTAAAATTAAAGCCAATCGGTCAGGAATGCTAAGAATGCACCAAAAAACAAGTCTCCAGCGAAAAACCGAGTTTTTTATTTTTGGCAGTCTACCAACTCCAAGCGGTCGGATACGCTGTTATAGCGCTTAGTAACTAAGGAAGTAGTTATATATTAAGGTATCTGGATCAGGATCATTCAGAGATCCAGATCCAGATACCTTAATATATAACTTTTCACTATTCATCTATCAGTTTTCACTTTTCATTTACCAGTTCTAACATAAATTGACATTAGAAACTGATAGTTGAAAAGTTAAAAACTAATTGATGAATAGTAAGTACATACATACCACAATGAAAAATTAAAATTGATAGATGAATAGTGAAAAGTTAGATAATGAGGTATCAGTTTTAACTTTTCATTTATCATTTTTAACTATTCACCTAGAAGTATGTAGGTGTCTATCTATCTATCTATCAGTTTACTATGTGTGTGTGTGTAGGCATGATGTATTTATTATTCTTTAGTGTGGGATACAGAAATACTACCTATATGTATAAATCGAATGAAAGGAAAGGAAAGGAAACTTGTATAAAATGTCTAATAAAAAATTAAATAAAACGACTGTTAAAGTTTCATTTATATATTTTATTTTGTTCTTCACATACACAGTTACAAAAAAGTATTTTATTGTGTTTTTCACATACACAGTTACAAAGAAAGTAGGTAATGTTCGTTCGTTCGTTTCGTTTTGATAAATGATTAAATAACTAATACTAAATAATAATTATAATAAACTATAAAAATAAAAGTATAAACTAATTAATGTTACTTTTTTATAATTTATCCATACTGTTTTGTATTTTTGTCATCAAGCATTTTACAGAATTATATATTTCATCAAAGTACATATTATCGTTATCTACAACATATTGCATGCATACTCCCGCATTACAGTCACAAAATACTCTACTTTGAATATTATCAATTTTCTCCACATCGTACACCTCCAGCCTAACTATTTTTGTTCCGTGTTTAGGCCTCTTAATGTAGGAATAAATAGTTTCATTTTCCTTTTTCTTCTTTTGGTTTACGACCGCCTCAGCAGCAATATCTTGCTGCTGCATGTAGTTGCCCACGCGTTGTGCAAGAACACTTTGATTTCTTGGTTGAAATGGAAAAATATCTTCTGAGTCCTGAAAAGTAAGTAAATTAAACATGTTAATATTGTAGAGTTAAAACTGTGTAGTATTAACTTCTTATTGATGAGTGATTGTAGTATTTATTTATAACTAGCAGTCTCCACACAACTTTAATACTTCTTATTATTATTTATTACAACTTTGTTAAAAAAAAACTAATAAGATAAAACTAACACAAAATAATAATTTTAGTACTTACCGACATTATAGTAGAGTTTACACGGAGCGTTGTGAGGAATGAATGAAATTTTGATTTTTAATGTGCATTTATATTGTTTCCGTAATAATGTTAATAGAGTTAAAAATTGCATGTTTTCGTAATCTATTCAACGCTGTTACAAAAATGGTGCGGGTGAAATAGGATTCTCCCGACAGACGGACGCCAGAGCTGGCGCCGGTATCGGCTATTTTGCTGGCAGAGCACATCCCTCTTTAGAATCAGCGCGCAGGTGCTTAGACCGCGGGCCGCATCATCGCTTGATCGGATGAACATCGACAGCGGTCTAGCGATCGAGCCTCAAGCTTGAGCATCCCTGCCTCTCTGTCCATACTAATATAATAAATCTGTATATACTCGTAACTTGCGATCGTCTGTTTGTGTCTGTCTGTTGTTAAGCTTTCACGCTTTATTTATGTATGAGCGTAATAATACGTCTAATCGAATTCCATACGGATGAAGCCGTGGGCTGAAAGCTAGTATGTAAAATACGTGCAAGAGATCTCCTTATCATTATTTTTGTCGGCAAAGCATTTTCCAGGTTGGACTTTGCACTATCACGTGGATTTAATGATATTTAAGTCATACGAATGCGCAGGAGCTTCACTGTGCTTTCTGGCAGCGGAACACCAACAATTAGGATCCCCAAATTGAACACCAATTATTCTGGAGAAAAAAAATGTAAGTTATGTTTTTTTTTTTATTTATAACTCATGAACTTATTTATTTAGTTATCAATGTTTGTTTTTCATAGATTCTGTTTTCATAAATTCAGTATTCATTTAGGTACCTACATCAGTTTTAGTTTTAATCAATAATGATCATGATCATTGATCGATCATTTACACATATTTTGTTTATTCTTACAGTTTTTATTGTTTTGTGCAGTTTTCTTTTTAATTAAGTAAACTTTTCGCTCGTGCT
This sequence comes from Pyrgus malvae, assembly GCA_911387765.1. Lineage (NCBI taxonomy): Eukaryota > Metazoa > Arthropoda > Insecta > Lepidoptera > Hesperiidae > Pyrgus > Pyrgus malvae. The sequence goes on along the minus strand of OU426960.1, from coordinate 54,349 downwards.
AATCAATATAGTGCAATCATTAAAACTGTAGGCACTGTTACTTATAGTTTTGTGTAAATAAATTAAATATATATATATTTATATTTTACAGGTCCCAAGAACGAGCAAATGCCGACTTATTATTCCCGTCCGACGATGAGGCTCCTCGTCCGCGAGTGGAAAAGAAGCACAAAAGAAAACACTCACCAGAAGCGAGCACCTCGAGGGCGAGTCCTGCTCGCTCTCCGATTCCTAAGAAGAAGAAGCCTGTGTTCAAGCCGATCGCCCGCGTGAAGAAGCCCTCTGCTCATGATCTCTTCGGGAGCGACAGCGAAGAAGAAGAAGAAGTCATTGTTCCGGCAAGTTCTGGTAAAAAACCACCACCTCTCCTTTCATACATAACGCGTAGGCTCGCCAACGGATATTCCCGCCAGGTGTTTGATGAGAAACCCGGAACCCATTTCATCGACTTAAGAATATATAAATGCGATGAAATTGAAAAAATACAACCGATGAATCGTTGGCGGCACTCCATAGTGTGCGTGAAAAACCGCACCGATGAAAACTCGGACGCCTGGCAACATCTTGCCAATTTCATAGTGGCCACTCGTAAAGAGTTCCGGGGCTGTCCCCCTACATTCATAGCCAATTATTATTAATTTTATTGTGCATAAAATATTGCTCAAAAGAAAATAAGAGCCATTCGTAATCTGTTATTCGATATCTGTAATTCGTTATAATAAAAAATGTAACTAAGGTTTTTGAGATAATTATATAACACATATTAATTTTTTTTAATAAGATATAGACTTAAATATCATTAAATCCCCGTGATTAAAGTACATAGAGATGTAATACATACTCAACTAGAATAAATAGGTACATACTTGTTTACTCAATTAGATGTAAGGATTATATTCAATTGATAAATATATATTATGTGCCTACGCAATATAAACAGAATATTAAACAATAATAACATTAATTTGGCTAGTTTATCATCGTTTATTAAAATGTATTTATTTCACTACACTATTATTATTGTACTTTGGTTTTATTATACTATTTAATACTAAAGAGTATTATCCTAACTTTTGGTGTTCCGCTTCCAGAAAGCACAGCGAAGCTCCTGTGCATTTGTATGACTTAAATGTCTTAAATCCACGTGATTAAAGTACATAGAGATATAATACATACTCAACTAGATTAAATATATACTTGTTTACTCAATTAAATGTAAGGATTATATTCAATATATGTGCCTGACTACCCCCAATAAACAGAATAATAAAACATTAATTTGGTTTGTCTTTTTTTTACAGTACAACCCACCGTTACGCCAAGATCTGATTATAATGATTTATTGAATAATGATTTAATGAAATATGAATACTGTCAAACTGAAATACCTAAAAATAAATACCGATTTCTGAATAATGATTTAATGAAATGTGAATACTGTCAGACTGAAATACCTAAAAATAACTACCGATTTCACCTCAGAACTAACTTACATAAATCTAATTGTGTACTGAAATCAGAATTTGAAAATGTCAGTATTATAGCTACAGCCTTTAAGAATAGAATTTTGTCTTATAGGCTTAATCCATTAGAGGAGTACCTCTTGCCAGAGGCTTTCTTAATGGATAGCCAAAAGGACATTATAAAATTAATTTCAGATTGTCTTGTGAAGCATAAGTGTATTAAACTGAATTTCGAACTGTTTGCTTATTTTATGAAGTCAACGTCAGATGAGAAACATCTCAAATCATTTATGACAAAATATGAAATAGTTTGCCAAAATACTAATATCGAAGAATTATTTATGAATGCCATTTATACATTTGAAAGAAAAATATCTGAACTTGAACATTGCGAATCTGGTTGGTCTTGTGTTTTAATGAGTCATTTAGAGATAAACATAAATAAATATTCTCCGTTAAGAGGTGGTTCTTATATTGGTTTACCAAGTAAAATAAAGAATACTAAGAGTTGTATAAATATTAAAAACAATGATAACCATTGTTTTCTATGGAGCGTTGTTGCGGGTCTATTCCCTCAGAACAAAAACGCATGTAGAACTAGCTCATATCCATATTATACTACAGTGTTAAATACAGACGGTATGTCGTTTCCGCCAACTTATAAAGATATTAAATTGTTCGAAAAAATTAATAAGGAAGTGAGTATAAATGTGTATGGATTAGATAATAAAGATAATGTAACTGGCCCTTTATATGTAACTTCATCGAGAAAAATAAATCATGTAAATTTGTTGTATATTGAGAAAAATGGAACCGGTCACTACTGTTTAATAAAAGATTTATTACGTTTGGTTAAACGTCAAATAACTCTCAATAAAGGTAAAACATTTTTATGCGAACTATGTTTACAATTTTTCACGAGTGAGATTAAATACCGTTCACATACGTGCAATCAAATATTAACAGTCCTTCCAGAAAAAAACACAACTTTGCATTTTAAGAACTATGAAAGAAAACAAAAAATTAATTTTGTTATATACGCTGACTTTGAAAGCCTTCTTTTGAACCATGGTGTATGTAAAACTGAAAATACAAGAGTTTATAAACTACACAAGCCTTCTTGTTTTGGTTATTACATTTGTTGTTCGCATGATTCTAATTTGAACAAGTATGTTTCATATAGAGGATCAGATTGTGTAAAAGTTTTTATCGAATATTTACTTGGAGATATAGAAAATATTTATCATGAATTAACTTTTAATAAAAAGCCTATGCCCCCTTTATCACGGATGGAAGAAGAAAACTATAAAAGCGCTTCTAAATGTCACATCTGTGACCATTTCCTCTTTGACGATAAAGTTAAAGACCACGATCACATTACATCACAATACAGAGGTGCCGCGCATTCGCATTGTAATCTGAGATATAAAGTTTGTCAATTTGTGCCTGTTATTTTCCACAATTTTGCCGGTTATGATTGTCATCTATTCATTCGTGAATTAGCTAATTATGAGGGTTGTTTTAAAATTATACCTCAATCAAAAGAAAAATACATATCTGTTACGAAAATTATCAAAACAAAAAAAAGCTCATATCCCATACAAATCAAATTTATCGACTCTTTTCAATTTTTAAGCTCAAGCTTGAATGACTTATGTAGAAATTTAAATGAAACAGATTTTGTTTCTCTTGCAAAAGAGTTTCACGATAAAGAACAGATCAAATTATTGTGCCGCAAGGGTATTTACCCATATGAGTATATGGATAACATTTCTAAATTTGATGATGATGTTCTTCCTCCTAAGGAATCATTTTACAATAGCATTAAAGAGGAACATATAACTGACGAAGACTATGAACATGCACATAATGTATGGCATAAGTTTAATATTAAATCTCTAGGCGAATATACTGATTTATATTTGAAAACAGATGTCTTACTACTTTGTGATATATTTGAAAATTTTAGAAACACTTGCTTACAGCATTATAAACTTGACCCTGCTTATTATATTACTGCGCCGAGCTTGAGTTGGGATGCCATGTTGCTTTATACAGGTGTTCAATTAGAGCTTATAAGTGATTTAGAGATATATGAGATGATAGAAAAAGGAATACGTGGTGGTTTATCGCAATGTTCTCTCCGTAATGCTAAAGCAAATAATAAATATTTACCAGATTTTGATAGCTCTCAACCATCAACTTACTTGATATATCTTGACTGCAACAATCTTTACGGTTATGCAATGACAAAAAAATTACCGATATCAAATTTTCGCTTTTTAACCTCCCAAGAAATTGATGCATTAGACATTGTTAACGTACCTGATGATTCACATGTTGGATACATTCTAGAGGTTGATTTAGCTTACCCGAACCGTCTACATAATGCGCATCGTGATTTACCTTTCGCACCAGAAAAGTTTATTCCTCCCGGAGGAAAGGCTCCTAAATTAATCGCTAGTTTATATGATAAATTTAAATACGTAATTCATTACGTTCATTTAAAGGAATGTATAAAAAACGGATTACTTTTGAGAAAAATTCATCGCGTCATAACATTTACACAAGAGAACTACTTACAAAAATACATAGATTTAAATACCAGCTTGCGTCAAGCTTCATCTTCAAATTTTGAAAAAGATTTCTTCAAACTATTAAATAATGCTATTTTTGGGAAAACTATAGAAAACAGACGCAAACAAGTGAATGTCAAATTAGTAACAAATTGGCGTGATAATCAAAATGTGACAAACAAAAAAATTGGTGCGGAGAAACTAATTGGTAAACCTAACCTAAAAAATATTACAGTGTTTACAGAAAATTTCGCAGCCATACATTTGACTCCTGAAAAATTAATTCTTGACCGACCAATATATATCGGGTTTACAGTTTTAGAATATGCAAAACATCATTTATATCAATTTCATTACGACTTTATTAAAAAAATATATCAAAACAAAGCGAGACTCTGTTACACTGACACTGATAGTCTTTTATACTTCGTAAAAACTAGAGATTTTTATAATAATATGAGAAAAGAAATAGCAAAATTTGATACTAGTAATTTTAAAGCTGATAACTGCTACCAAATACCTAGAATTAACCCAAAAATTCCAGGACTATTCAAAGATGAATTAGGAGGTGAAGTTATCAGTGAATTCACAGGATTAAGATCTAAGTTATATTGTATAAATACTTTGAGAGGGGAAATTAAAAAGGCTAAAGGTGTAACGAAATCAATAAAGAATAGACTACATAAGAGTAATTACAAAAAAGCGCTTTTATCTGATAAAAGTTTCAAATGTAAAATGAATGTTATTAGATCTATTAAACATGTATTGTACTCTCAAGAATTAGATAAAGTAGTAATAAATCGATACGATGACAAGGTGCAAATTCTACCCAATCAAATAGAGACCATACCTTGGGGTCATTGTAGTACTATATTTTAAGTTGATTCAATTAAAAATTTAATGAAATTGCAGAAATGTAAACTAATTCTTTTAGTTAAGAAGATGATTTTATATTGTTAATACAGATTATGATTAAAAATAAATGTATATAAATATAATGCATATTATCTTTATAATACAATAAACATGTTTACGTACTAACTTTTGTTTTCATTTATAATCTCACGTTTACCTTATTCAAAACGCAGACCATCGTCAGGCTTTGAATCGAGAACACAATGAAATTTATAAAGCAGTCGTTAGATCTTGAAGTTCACAATATAAAAATCAACAAAAAATCTTGCAAAATAAAACATAGTATTCTTTTACCTAGTACAATCCGGTGTATCATCTGTGGTCCTTCAAATTGTGGTAAAACTAATGTTATGTTAAATCTTTTATTTCATGAAAATGGTCTTAAATTCAGACATGTTTACTTGTACTCCAAGACAGCCTTTCAACCAAAGTACTGTTTTTTGAACGAAGTAATGAAGAAAATTCCCGAAGCTCGATATTTTATTTTTGATGATAGTAAAGAAGTGATTCATCCTAATGACGCTTTAAAAAATTCAATCATGATATTTGATGACGTTGCATGCGAAAATCAAGTAAATATACGCAATTACTTTGCCATGGGCCGGCATAAAGGAATAGATTGTTTCTATTTGTCACAAACTTATTCGAAAATACCTAAACAATTAGTGCGTGATAACGTGAATTTTTTAATAATATTTAAACAAGATGATATTAATTTAAAACATATTTACAACGAGCACGTCAATACAGATATGGAGTGGTTAAAATTTAAAAAACTATGTTCTTCCATATGGCAAGACCGTTTTAGTTTTTTAGTTATAAATAAAGACTGCAGTCTTGACAAAGGACGATATAGAAAAGGTTTTGATACATTCATTATTTTATAGAAGTTCAATATAAACTACATTCTATTTGAAATTTGTCATTTGTGTTTATGTTTCTGTAAATAACACTTGCACATCATACCCTTATCTCAGATGGATACCGACATTAAAGAACAATTGTTAAAGTCAGTACAAAACATAAGAAATAAATTAAAAATAATTCGTAATGAAGAAGATGCTTCTAACCTTAGGTATAAAAAAGTATTCAAACCTATAACTGAACCTTTAGAAACTCTTATTAAAGTGAAAGGAAATGATATTCCAACTTTAAGAGTAAAAAATGTTGAAAATTTAAATTCTTCATTCGGATATGACGAGTTTAAAGAAGCGACCATCCCAGATTACAATACAGTTTCAGAATATTACAGTGAAGATGACAAAAGTTTGATAAGAAGTAAGAACGACACGTTAATGTCACTTGATAAAGAAGACATTTTGGATATTTATGATAATATAAATATCCCATTTGGAATACGTAGTGAAAACAAAAAATTGATGATTGGAAACTCTGAGATTAAGATTTCCTTGTCAAATAGTTCGTCAAACACAGATAAGATGTACATAATAAGCATAAACAATAAGCATTATGAATTTACCCCCGGCTTACAAGAGCTCTTGATTCGAAACAAACCTAATCTTAACTTAGTATCCGAAATGGATAAAATAGTTTACAAAGATATACTGTCTATAACAAATGTGCACAAAATAGGTTTTAATTCTAATGGAAAAATAAAAGGTGATAAGGGATTGAAATACCGTCAAATTATAAAACCTCTATTTAGTCAGATAAATGAGCAAGGAGGTGAATCATCCCAACATAAGATTGGAGGTTACATACCGATGGTCAAGAAATATAAAAAAAATACTGATTACGTTTATTGGGATGACCCAAATGAATTAGTTGAAAGGTTAAAATTATTGATTGCATCACAAAGTGCTGGCAATACTAATCATGACAATGAAATCATATCAATTATTGAAGAATTAAAAGAAGCCGGTATTATAAAAGACTGAAGTCTTAATATACATTTCAGTAGCAATGTATTCATGAACATGAATACTCATGAAGATAAACCTCATATCCATGTAAGTAAAAATAGTGAAAGTGATTATGTGAAATTAACATCAAAAAACACTATATGCGGAAATATTGCTAATGAGAATTGTACCAAAATAACTGATAAATATATTTATGAGAAGCTAAAAACTATTGATACACATTTAGCAAATTTAAATGAGCGCATAAAAAATCTTGAAAAATTAATATTTTTAAATGAAATTGTAGGGAAATTAAAGAAACATTATGAGCAAACAAGACGTAATAAATGAAATTCACAAATATGTACGAAAAAATTTCCCCCGTAGAAAAGTATTACTCAAAGATATTGATGACCTTTGGCAAGCTGATTTAATTGATATGCAGAAAATCTCAAAAGCAAATTGTGGGTATAAATACATATTAGTCATTATAGATTGTTTTTCAAAGTATGCTTGGGCTGTTCCACTTAAACAAAAGACTAAAGAGCTTGTATCAAAGGCTTTTAAAACTGTTTTACTTGAAGGAAGGGTTCCGAAAAACTTACAGACAGATTTAGGAAAAGAATTTTATAATAACATGTTTAAAGAAATTATAAAAACTTTTAAAATTAATCATTACTCTACATATTCCACAAAAAAAGCTTCAATTGTAGAAAGATTCATTAAAACATTAAAAAATATACTTTATAAGGAGTTTCATTTGAAAGGTAATTATAAGTGGATAGATGGCACGCTTGAGAATAAAGTTTTTGAGTACAATCATACTTTCCACAATACTGTGAAGCAAACTCCGGTATCAATAAATCAAGATAACAAGGAAATCGTTCTGCAAAGATATATTAAGAGATATAAATGTAAGAAAAAAATTAAGAATGCAAAATTACAACTAGGTGATTATGTGAGAATCAGTAAATATAAAGGATGTTTTGAAAAAGGTTTTACCCCAAATTGGTCTACAGAGATATTTAAGATTGTAAAAGTACAAAATACTGACCCTATCACGTATCTATTAGAAGATGCTAGAAAACGTCCAATATTAGGAGCATTTTATAGCCAAGAGCTTCAAAAAACGAAGCATCCAGATATTTATCTAGTTGAAAAAGTTATCAAAAGAAAGGGTAACAAGGTTTATGTAAAATGGTTAGGGCTTTCGAATACAGAAAACAGCTGGATAAACAAAAATAATGTTGTATAATTTATATAGTTCACTTATGTCATACATATAAAGAGATACTTAATTTTTTTTAGTCAGTATGATTAGATTGTTACTATAGTAAACAGTTTCGTTGGAATTTATCACGTACTAAAAATGTCAAAAGAAAAAAATAATAAAACCCGTGAAAACTATACCTTACCTTCAAAAAAACGTAAATCTGGATCTGGATGTTTTAAGAAATCTTTTAAAAATATTGTTGCACACACAAAAAAACATCTCAAAAATCTGAAACCTAAATGTAAGAAGGCGGTCGTAGAGGTAGCAATGGCAGCTGCAAAGGAAATGTCTTCCAATCTACCAATAGAGGTGCCAAGAATTATACCCGTACCGAAAACTGGAGGATTTCTTCCTTTAATACCCATATTTGCAGGTTTATCTGCTGCTGGCAGCTTAGCTGGTGGAGTTGCTGGTATCACAAAAACAATAAATGAATATAAAGCTGCTAAGAAACGGCTAGCAGAGTTAGAAAGACATAATGAGAAAATTGAATCATTATGTATCGGAAGAGGATTACATCTCAAACCTTATAAAGATGGATTGGGAATATACGTTACAAAGAAAAAAACTAAATAATCGGCTACCCAAAAGACCTTTGACAAATATAGACTTAATAAGGTTCTCGAGAAACATTCCTTTTTTTCGAGGTGTATTTATGAGAGATGAATTACCATACCAGCCATTACCAATAGAATGCGGTATTATTAACTTAGATTCATCTAAAAACTCAGGTACTCATTGGGTAGCCTATGGGAAAATAAATGATTATATTGAATACTTTGACAGTTACGGTAATTTGAAACCACCAACAGAATTCATCAATTATATGGGGTCAAATATATATTTTAATACTGAAAATCATCAAAAATATAATTTATACAACTGTGGACATTTGTGTTTAAAATTTCTCAAATCATTTTGGTTAAGAAAACAAATCTAATATTTAAAAAGAATAATATTGCACTTATAATCATTCTAATCCTTGCATTCATGGTAAACGTAAGTACAGAATATTTTCTTCAGGGATAAATATTTAAATAAAATAAAAAAATATGATTATCTTCAATAAAAACCCGAGTGATAAAAAAAAACTGAGTACTTCACTCTCAAAAGCGAAGGTGGGAAGACGGCTGAACATTAGTAAGAATTTTAATAAAAAAATTACTAAAAATAATAAAGAATTTCTTCGTGCTCTTGGATTTAAAATTTAAAATGCTGCAAATCACAGATTTACCACAGCATGATAATTCCATTGAAAGTTACGAAATACATACGTACAATCCCTATAATAATAGCTTTAAAGAAAACGATGAAATCAGAATACCAATTCACCAACAAGATGTATACTTGCTGCCATCAGCAAGCTCTATTTACATTGAAGGATATGTCAGTGTGTTTACAAAAGATACGTCTGGAACAATTACAAGAAAAGATGTGCAATTTATCAACAATCCATTTTCATTTTTATTTCAAGATATAAGATATGAATTAAATGGTGTTGTAATAGACCACATTAAAAACGCGGGAATCACAACTACAATAAAGTCGTATATATCTTTGAATGATGGAGAAAGTAAAGCTAGTGCAACATGGGGGTGGAATGTAAACGGCACTAAACAAAAAAGTGGAAGTTTTAGTGCCATTATTCCATTAAATAAAATACTAGGCTTTGCGGAAGATTACAATAAAATAATTGTTAATTGTAGGCATGAACTAATATTACAAAGAAGCAGATCCATCATGAATTGTATAACTATGGAAAAAAATGATAATTTTGAATTAGATATACAGAAAGTACAATGGCGTGTACCACATGTACGAGTGAGTGACCGCAATAGATTATCACTTCTTAAATTATTAGAAAAAGATCGACCACTACAACTGTCATTTAGAAACTGGGATTTGTATGAGTACCCAGTATTACCTAAAACAACTAAACATTCCTGGTCTATTAAAACAGCTTCTCAATTAGAGAAACCAAGGTTTGTTGTACTCGGTCTGCAGACCAATAGAAAAAATAATGCTGCTAATAGCTCTTCTATATTTGACCATTGTAAAGTAACAAACGTTAAATTGTTTTTAAATTCTCAATATTATCCGTATGACTCACTAAATTTAAAATTTGACGAAGGCAAATACAGTATATTATATGAAATGTATTCATGTTTTCGTCAGTCATATTACAACCTTCCTGTGGACCCGCTGCTTGATCTGTCCACGTTTAAAGAAAAAGCTCCGCTGTTTGTTATTGACTGTTCACGACAAAATGATTCACTAAAAACCGGGCCAGTTGATGTTCGATTGGAAATTGAGTGTTCAAAAGATATACCAGATAACACAACAGCCTACTGTTTGATCATAAACGAGCGTCTATTTGAGTACAAACCGTTAAGTAACATCGTGCGAAAATTATCATGAATGTTATTGTCGATGTTCAAGGATTTAAAAATGAAAACAACGAGTTTATACTCAAAGAAATAGCAATTCAAAATGCAGGGCAAATCTTTACACTCTTGATAAAACCCCCGTACCCGTTTTATGATTTGACTAAAAAAGAACGTTTACAAGTAGCTTGGATTGAAAAAAATAGAGGAATATTATGGAATGAGGGATACGTTCCTTATTTAAATTATAAGTTAATTATCGGTGATTATTTTAAAAACAAATATATTTTTACTAAAGGTGTTGAAAAGGTGGTTTGGCTGAAAAAAATATTACAAACTGATAATGTGTACAACTTAGAAGATAAAAATTGTCCTAGTTTAAGCGTATTGTATGATAATTATAAATTATCTTCAGATATTTTAAGATGTATCTATCATAACAAAATATGTGCATTAAAAAATGTATCTTGTCTTTATAAGTGGTGTTTAGAAAATAATATGCTTGTATGAATATACCGTATTTTTTAAGATTTCCTAGTATTTTTTCATGAATAAAGAAATAATAATGAACACATTTTCGTTTTATTTAACATTTAAAAGCTGATAAATTTAATATTAGAACTGATAAATGAAAATTTAAAACTGATACCTCAATATCTAACTTTTCACTATTCATCTATCAATTTTAATTTTTCATTGTGGTATGTTGTACGTACTTATGTACGTACTTACTATCCATCTATCAGTTTTTAACTTTTTATCTATCAGTTCTAATGTCAATTTATTTTAGAACTGGTAAATGAAAAGTGAAAACTGATAAATGAATAGTGAAAAGTTATATATTAAGGTATCTGGATCTGGATCTCTGAATGATCCTGATCCAGATACCTTAATATATAACTACTTAAGGACTATCGAAAATTTTTATTTCCTCCATTTGCCTTAAAATTAAAGCCAATCCGTCAGGAATGCTAAGAATGCACCAAAAAACAATTTAAGACTCCAGCGAAAAACCGAGTTTTTTATTTTTGGCTGTCTACCAACGCCAAGCGGTCGGATACGCTTTGATAGCGCTTAGTAACTAAGGACTATCGAAAAAAAAAATTTCCTCTTTTTGTCTTAAAATTAAAGCCAATCGGTCAGGAATGCTAAGAATGCACCAAAAAACAAGACTCCAGCGATAAACCGAGTTTTTTATTTTTGGCTGTCTACCAACGCCAAGCGGTCGGATACGCTGTGATAGCGCTTAGTAACTAAGGACTATTGAAAAAAATTATTTCCTCTTTTTGTCTTAAAATTAAAGCCAATCGGTCAGGAATGCTAAGAATGCACCAAAAAACAAGACTCCAGCTAAAAACCAAGTTTTTTATTTTTGGCTGTCTACCAACGCCAAGCGGTCGGATACGCTGTGATAGCGCTTAGTAACTAAGGACTATCGAAAAAATTTATTTCCTCTTTTTGTCTTAAAATTAAAGCCAATCGGTCAGGAATGCTAAGAATGCACGAAAAAACAAGACTCCAGCGAAAAACCGAGATTTTTATTTTTGGCTGTCTACCAACGCCAAGCGGTCGGATACGCTGTGATAGCGCTTAGTAACTAAGGACTATCGAAAAATTTATTTCCTCCATTTGCCTTAAAATTAAAGCCAATCGGTCAGGAATGCTAAGAATGCACCAAAAAACAAGACTTCAGCGAAAAACCGAGTTTTTTATTTTTAGCAGTCTACCAACTCCAAGCGGTCGGATACGCTGTTATAGCGCTTAGTAACTAAGGACTATCGAAGAATTTATTTCCTCCATTTGCCTTAAAATTAAAGCCAATCGGTCAGGAATGCTAAGAATGCACCAAAAAACAAGACTCCAGCGAAAAACCGAGTTTTTTTATTTTTGGCAGTCTACCAACTCCAAGCGGTCGGATACGCTGTTATAGCGCTTAGTAACTAAGGACTATCAAAAATTTTTATTTCCTCCATTTGCCTTAAAATTAAAGCCAATCGGTCAGGAATGCTAAGAATGCACCAAAAAACAAGTCTCCAGCGAAAAACCGAGTTTTTTATTTTTGGCAGTCTACCAACTCCAAGCGGTCGGATACGCTGTTATAGCGCTTAGTAACTAAGGACTATCGAAAAATTTTATTTCCTCCATTTGCCTTAAAATTAATGCCAATCGGTCAGGAATGCTAATAATGCACTAAAAAACAAGACTCCAGCGAAAAACCGAGTTTTTTATTTTTGACTGTCTACCAACGCCAAGCGGTCGGATACGCTGTGATAGCGCTTAGTCCACGGTAACGCAGTGGCAGGCCGGCGGCTAAACGACTCTGTGCTTGATTGTGATCAGTGCGCCCATTTGCGATTTTCCAGTGCTTCGAGTTGCTCCTGGTTCGTCCCTGCTACCTGGCTGTAGAGGCTTACTCCGGTTCAGGCTTAGCGGGCAACTAGGCTCTCGCTGTGCTGTGTGATTGTCTGTGTGCGTCGCCAAATTCTTTGAATTTGATGGAGGGTGAAGACCCTTTTTTTAGGCCTTCGGAGCCTGTCTCCAAGGCGGGGAATTTGCAGGTCGGTGCTGGTGACGCTAGTCGTCCCAGCAGTTCCTTGTCCGACAGGGGGGGAGAACGGATCCCGAGGGTGGAGCTGTCACGGCTCCCAATCTCCGGGAGCCGTTATTTTCGAGAGGGTGATTTGTCCGATTCATCGGACACTTCGACCCTGACTGACGAGGGTGGAGTAACAACCCGCTCTCGATTCTTACGGAAGCGGAAGACGAGGGAGGAGTCCGGTGGCTCGGACACCCCTTCCGTAAAGTCGGCGAAGGCCTCACCAACGCGTGGGCCTTCTACGTCGAGCCGAGGGCGCAAGCCATAGGCCGGCCATTTTGTGGGCCTCTCAGAGGCGCAAAAAAGTTTAAGCTCCCTCAAAAGGGACGCCGTCCAGAAGGAGCTGGAGGAGCGCGCTGCCGCGAAGGAGCGCCAGGAGCATCTTGCCCGTACCAAACATGGTTACGGGCCGATGCTCTATGACGGCAAGACGGTGGCGGAGCTAGAGGCGATGGTGGCAGAGGAGGCCGCCGGAATCGCGGAGATCGCCTCGAAATGCTCCAACATAAAGGGCACCCTCCAAAAGGCCCTTAAATTGGGGGCCCGCAATATGCAGGCCATAATGGCGGAGATGGCCAAGCGATCCGCTTCAGAGGAGACGCAGCGCCTGCAGGCAACCGTCGACCGCCAACAAGCGGTCATCGACAGCCTGCAGAAGGAGGTCGCCAGGCTGAAGGCTGCCGGCAATGCCATGGCCCCTGAGCCACAGGTGGCCGTACAAATGGAGGTGGCCCAGGACGCTCAGCCCGCTCTTTCCAACGACCTAAGGTCGGTATTGAGGAAGGTCCTCATGGAGGAACGGGCCTTTACGAGGGCCTGCTTTGCGGGCATTGAGGACCGCCTCCTGCCCGAGAAGCGGGTGCATCCGCCTCTAGCGGCGGACCAAAAGAAGGCGGCGGCCGAGAAAGCTGCGGCTGGCGAACTCTTGTCTATTGATGGCAGGGAAAAGGGTAAGGGAAAGGGAAAGGGCAGAGGCAAGGTCACTGAGGCCGTGCCACCAGCCACTCCCGCTCCTGGTCCCTCAGCGCCAAAGCCCGGCAAATCTTATGCCGCTGCTGCGGCTCCTAATCAGAGTCAAGCTAGGGCCAAGGAGCCCAGGGCTGGCTCTGCTAAGGCGCTGGAGCCTAAGCCCGGTCCATCGAGGCCTCCTGTGCCTCCACAGGAGGACCTCATGCTACCCACCACCACGTCCTCTAACGACCAGTGGACAAAGGTGGGTAAGAAAAAGAGGGGAAAGGGAAGGAAGGCTGCCGCAGCTCCTCCCCCAGCACCCGCCGTGAAATCGGAGTGCCTCCAAGATGGTGGAATGGGGGATGGTATTAAAAGCGTTGGCTATGTCGAACGACACAGCCAAAAGACCATCCCCCGCCTCCATTGCTGCCCTCACCTGGCTCTTAAGACGGGCCAGGGCGTCCACCGTCGAACGCTCGGCTCTAAAACCGAACTGAGCGTCCGACAGGTCCGGCCCCACACGCCGCAAGTGGGCCTTGAGGAAATCCTCTAAGTCCTGGAGAGGGCGGTTGGGGGAGAAGTAGACCCCGACGAGGGCCAAATCTCCCCACGCGGCGGCCACATATCCCGGTCCTCTCTCTAGTAGTGAGAGGGGAGGGGAGTCTGTGGAAGACCGCGCCACAATCGCCACCGAACCGTCCCTGTCGCCCAGCCAGTGGCCAGGGACCGAGTACGGCTCGGCGACTACCGCCACGTCCACCAACCACTCGGCCATGGACTGCATGAGCAGATCCTGGGCCGCTCTGCAGTGGTTGGTGTTCGCCTGAAGGATACGATGTCCGGATTGCATTATTCGGACATCGTAACCCCCTCATCGGCCACCGTTGCTGGGCCAGCAGCGGGGGCGGCTATAGCAGCAGGTTGCCTTGCGACCTGCTGCTTTCCCTTAGTGGTGGGAGGCCTGCACTTCCTCCCGGCCATCACGTGGTCCGCAGGGCGGCCATTCGCCGCGCACACCACGCAGTGTGGCTTGGCGGCCTGGCACGATGACGGCAGGTGCCCCTGCTTCCCGCAGCGGTAGCACGCGTCCGTCCTCTCCTCTTGGGAGGGACACGTAGCTAGGGTATGGCCGATTCCGAAGCACCTGAAGCAGCGCAGAGGCTGATCTTCAAGTGCCCGGACTGACTCCGAGCTGAGGCCGACGAGCAGCCGCCCCTTGGCCAGGACGGCCTTTGCCGCTGTGACTGGGCACTCTAGACGAGTGGTGCCCAGTCCGCCGCGGCCGGGCCTGATGTCCCGGCTACGCACCGCTTCAGGTGAGCAGCCTCCAGCCGCTGCTATGGCCACCACGACCTCCTCCTTGGTGACCGATTCGTCCAGGTCGGTCACCTCCAAGGTTGCGGACTTTGTGGGCCTAGCGACCTTCGCTACGTCTGCGATGCCCTCTCGCAGCTTGGATGCGAAGAGGTCCGCATTTTCCGCCCCCTTAGCCCCGGGAACTCGAATATTCGAGCGCCAGTTACGGTCCGGCGACACGTCACTTTGCCGATCCCCAGCTTCGTAGGATCGGCATGAGCGCGAGCCCGCTTTAAAACGGACTCGTACGTCTCTCCCCTCTCCGCGGCCTCCGGGACGATGGTCACGGTGACAGCCGCGGTTTTAGGAGGAGTCAATTTCTTGACGCCGGCTGGGGCCCTTACTGCTTTGGAGGGCGCTGGCATGGGCTTGGAGGAGGAGGCCGCTTTTTTCTCCTGTGCCTTGCCCTTGCCCTTTTCTTTCCCCACTCCTGTCTTGCCCTTACCCTTTCCTCTCCTCACCACCTCCGTCCACGGCGTGTTGGACGGAGTGGAAGAGGGAAGGAGGGCGTCCTCAGAGCTAGGCACCGCGCTTGCGCTAGGGACGGGTTGTGCCGCTTTCGTGGTCTTGCCCATTCCCTTGCCCTTGGACGCCTTCGGGGCCTGAGGTGGCCCGCCGGAGGTCCTGTCCGCCGCAAGCGGTGGACGAAGACGTTTCTCCGGCAGGAGCTGGTCCTCTATGCCCGCAAAGCAGGCTCGGGTGAAGGCCCTCTCCTCCATGACAACCTTGCGGATGATATCCTCAAGGTTGGAGTAGGGGAGGGACTCTGCCGTTGGGGCCTTGGCGGGTGAGGCCGTGGCTTCAGCCAGCTTTGTATGCAGCTGGCTGACCTCCGCTTGCAGGCTGTCCACCCTCGCCTGCAGCTGCCGCGTCTCGTCTGTTGCAGTACGCTGCAACAGCTCCAGGACGATGCCGTGCAGGCTAGCCGCGCGGCATTTCAGGGCCTTCTGAAAGGTCCCCTTTAAGTTTGAGGACTTGGAGGCGACCTCACAGATCTCCTCCTTGTCCTCTTTCGCTACGCGCTCCAGCTCCGCCACGGAAAGGCTGTCAAATTTAAGGACAGCCGACCCGTATCCGGCTTTGAGCCGAGCGGTGCGCGTCTGTTGCTCTTTGGCAGCGACCCTCTCCTCAAAGTCCGCCTGGACCTGCGCCCTCCTTGTCAGGTCAAGCTGGCGCGAGGAGCACGGCTCCAGGCGAACAGCCTCCACCTCAGTCGCGGAAGAAGAAGAAGAGCAGTTCTTCCTGGTCTTCTTCTTCGCCTTGCTAGACGTCGAGCCCGAGGAACCCTCGGACTTGCGTGTCAAGTGCGACCGCTTAAGACTGCTTCCGGACGCCACCGCGTCCGAGATGGATACGTCGGTGTCCGAGAAGTCAGCTGCCGCACTATATAGGCTAGCCGCAAATGTTGCGCGGCTTGCCTCCGACACCGAAGCGTCTCGGGGGCCCTGAGAAGGGCCTTTTGGTTGGCCCTGAAAATACGCACAGCGCTCGTTTGCCGCCGGTCTGCCACTCCGTTACGGTGGTCAGACACGGCGTTGCCCAGGGGTCACTACGTGGAAGTCAGCACTGCGGGGGACCTCCAACCTAACCTAACCTTTTTTTTTTTTGGTTTCGCTGGGGGAAATGCTTTACGCATCCCCTCCCGCACTCCGCGCGAATGGCGCCTAGACCCCCTCGGCCACGCCTTATACCGCCTGCGCGAATTGCTTCCACGCTGCAGCCTCCAGCCGCCGCAATTGCAGCGACTACGTCGTCCCTGGTGACCGAGTCATCCAACTCAGAGATTACCAGGAGCGACGTCTTAATCGGCCTCGATACCTTGGCCACGGCGGAGACGGCCTCCAGCATTTTTGCGGCAAAGAGATCCGCGTGCCGCTCACGCTCGGCGCCCGGGAACTCGAATATACGAGCCCCGGTTTGCGTCTGGCGGCAGCGAACGGTCTCGATGCCCATCTCCTGAGGCTTTACCGTCTCACGCGCCATGGCCAAGACCGACTCGTAAGTGGCCCCCTCCTTCGCGGCCTCCGGTGAAATGGTCACCACAACGGCCGCGGTACTTGGGGGAGCCATTTTCTTCGCCTTTTGGGCCTTGGTTGGTGGGGCTCCCTTCTTCCCCTTGCTGGCCGGCTTCGAGGTCGGTTGCGCGGGTGCTGGGGGAGGAGCTGCGGCAGCCTTCCTTCCCTTTCCCCTCTTTTTCTTACCGACCTTTGTCCACTGGTCGTTAGAGGACGTGGTGGTGGGTAGCATGAGGTCCTCCTGTGGAGGCACAGGAGGCCTCGATGGACCGGGCTTAAAAAAAAAAAAAAAAAATTGTACGCATTCGCGCGGCAGTAGCCGCTGCTTGCTACCGCTATGGGTTCACAAGAGCTCATAGCCAATGAGTTTCTGGCATTTATACAAAATGCCATCGATACGATGGACGAAATCAGTATCTCGCAGATTTGCAAGTCCAATTTCAAGGAGGAAGAAATCTGTTCCGGCAAAAAATTGCTTTTCCAAAAACTGGGAAAGATCGATGAGATGCCGTCTCGCAGAAGGGACGGAACCGAGAAAAGTATACAAGACGTCATCACGTTATTGAAGATAACCGACCCGGATGACGTGCCTGTCTTCGTGGCGAAGGAGCTGCATAAGTTGCCCCCCGTCACTTTTGACCACGTCGATGTCACCAGACTGCTAAAAGACATTGTGTTTTTAAAATCCAGCTTAGCCGAGATGAAGTCCAAGCTGGAGGTGTCCGACAAAACAGTCGAAGAATTACGTGCCGAAGTAGTGTTATTGCGCAGCGCTGTTTCGGTATGTAGGTTACCCGACGATGCAAACGTAAACACGCGTCGCGGGGCGCAAAATGCATCTCTCAGCAGCATCGAGTCAGCGAAATTAAACGATTCAGTGAACAATACAAACACTGCATCGAGTAATGTTCCTGCTAAGGTTACGACACCCGTGAGTGCGTCGACCCCTGGACGTGCGTACGCTAAAGTTGCTGCTAAACCTAACCTAACATCACAGGCTAAGCAACAAAAAGGGGGAAAGCAGATCCAAAAGGAAACAAATCACAGGGATTTGCTAAAGATGGGTTCGCTTAAGAGCCAGTGTGACGACGAGGGCTTCGTTAAGGTCGAGAAGAAGAAGAGGAAGCCCACTCGCCTAAATAGGTGCGGCACCGCACCGACCGGCCCGGACCGCCTGCTGCAGCCGGCCACACCGACGACGTTACTCTACGTCTCCCGACTAAGTTGTTCTACAAAGGTCGAGGAGATTGTAGAGTACATCCGGATCAAAACAAACTGCCGACTGAGGGTTGAGCGTCTGCAATCTCGCCACGATGTGAACTTTAATTCATATGTGGTGAGAGTCCCTACTCAGCAGATGCCAACGTTCATGAATGAAGAATTTTGGCCGAAAGGTGTTGTTTACCGGCGATTCCGTGGCCGGTTACCCGACACCACGCGTAACACGACGCCGAACATTCGTGTGACTTAGTTATATTATTTATGTATAGTATCTATATTTGTTACTTTTGTTTTTATTTTGTATTTTATTTTATTAGTATTTTAATGTGAGTTATGTATTAGTTTGTTTGTTATGTAGTGTTATATATGTATTTGTTTCTATGGGCCTAAGAAGCCTGAAATAAATAAATAAATAAAAAAAAAATAAAAAAAATTAGGCTCCAGCGCCTTAGCAGAGCCAGCCCTGGGCTCCTTGGCCCTAGCTTGACTCTGATTAGGAGCCGCAGCAGCGGCATAAGATTTGCCGGGCTTTGGCGCTGAGGGACCAGGAGCGGGAGTGGCTGGTGGCACGGCCTCAGTGACCTTGCCTCTGCCCTTTCCCTTACCCTTTCCCCTGCCATCAATAGACAAGAGTTCGCCAGCCGCAGCTTTCTCGGCCGCCGCCTTCTTTTGGTCCGCCGCTAGAGGCGGATGCACCCGCTTCTCGGGCAGGAGGCGGTCCTCAATGCCCGCAAAGCAGGCCCTCGTAAAGGCCCGTTCCTCCATGAGGACCTTCCTCAATACCGACCTTAGGTCGTTGGAAAGAGCGGGCTGAGCGTCCTGGGCCACCTCCATTTGTACGGCCACCTGTGGCTCAGGGGCCATGGCATTGCCGGCAGCCTTCAGCCTGGCGACCTCCTTCTGCAGGCTGTCGATGACCGCTTGTTGGCGGTCGACGGTTGCCTGCAGGCGCTGCGTCTCCTCTGAAGCGGATCGCTTGGCCATCTCCGCCATTATGGCCTGCATATTGCGGGCCCCCAATTTAAGGGCCTTTTGGAGGGTGCCCTTTATGTTGGAGCATTTCGAGGCGATCTCCGCGATTCCGGCGGCCTCCTCTGCCACCATCGCCTCTAGCTCCGCCACCGTCTTGCCGTCATAGAGCAACGGCCCGTAACCATGTTTGGTACGGGCAAGATGCTCCTGGCGCTCCTTCGCGGCAGCGCGCTCCTCCAGCTCCTTCTGGACGGCGTCCCTTTTGAGGGAGCTTAAACTTTTTTGCGCCTCTGAGAGGCCCACAAAATGGCCGGCCGTTTGCTTGCGCCCTCGGCTCGACGTAGAAGGCCCACGCGTTGGTGAGGCCTTCGCCGACTTTACGGAAGGGGTGTCCGAGCCACCGGACTCCTCCCTCGTCTTCCGCTTCCGTAAGAATCGAGAGCGGGTTGTTACTCCACCCTCGTCAGTCAGGGTCGAAGTGTCCGATGAATCGGACAAATCACCCTCTCGAAAATAACGGCTCCCGGAGATTGGGAGCCGTGACAGCTCCACCCTCGGGATCCGTTCTCCCCCCCTGTCGGACAAGGAACTGCTGGGACGACTAGCGTCACCAGCGCCGACCTGCAAATTCTCCGCCTTGGAGACAGGCTCCGAAGGCCTAACAAAAGGGTCTTCACCCTCCATCAAATTCAAAGAATTTGGCGACGCACACAGACAATCACACAGCACAGCGAGAGCCTAGTTGCCCGCTAAGCCTGAACCGGAGTAAGCCTCTACAGCCAGGTAGCAGGGACGAACCAGGAGCAACTCGAAGCACTGGAAAATCGCAAATGGGCGCACTGATCACAATCGAGCACAGAGTCGTTTAGCCGCCGGCCTGCCACTGCGTTACCGTGGACTAATCGCTATCACAGCGTATCCGACCACTTGGCGTTGGTAGACAGTCAAAAATAAAAAACTCGGTTTTTCGCTGGAGTCTTGTTTTTTAGTGCATTATTAGCATTCCTGACCGATTGGCATTAATTTTAAGGCAAATGGAGGAAATAAAATTTTTCGATAGTCCTTAGTTACTAAGCGCTATAACAGCGTATCCGACCGCTTGGAGTTGGTAGACTGCCAAAAATAAAAAAAACTCGGTTTTTCGCTGGAGTCTTGTTTTTTGGTGCATTCTTAGCATTCCTGACCGATTGGCTTTAATTTTAAGGCAAATGGAGGAAATAAATTTTTCGATAGTCCTTAGTTACTAAGCGCTATCACAGCGTATCCGACCGCTTGGCGTTGGTAGACAGCCAAAAATAAAAATCTCGGTTTTTCGCTGGAGTCTTGTTTTTTTGGTGCATTCTTAGCATTCCTGACCGATTGGCTTTAATTTTAAGACAAAAAGAGGAAATAAATTTTTTCGATAGTCCTTAGTTACTAAGCGCTATCACAGCGTATCCGACCGCTTGGCGTTGGTAGACAGCCAAAAATAAAAATCTCGGTTTTTCGCTGGAGTCTTGTTTTTTTGGTGCATTCTTAGCATTCCTGACCGATTGGCTTTAATTTTAAGACAAAAAGAGGAAATAAATTTTTCGATAGTCCTTAGTTACTAAGCGCTATCACAGCGTATCCGACCGCTTGGCGTTGGTAGACAGCCAAAAATAAAAATCTCGGTTTTTCGCTGGAGTCTTGTTTTTTTGGTGCATTCTTAGCATTCCTGACCGATTGGCTTTAATTTTAAGACAAAAAGAGGAAATAAATTTTTTCGATAGTCCTTAGTTACTAAGCGCTATCACAGCGTATCCGACCGCTTGGCGTTGGTAGACAGCCAAAAATAAAAATCTCGGTTTTTCGCTGGAGTCTTGTTTTTTTGGTGCATTCTTAGCATTCCTGACCGATTGGCTTTAATTTTAAGACAAAAAGAGGAAATAAATTTTTCGATAGTCCTTAGTTACTAAGCGCTATCACAGCGTATCCGACCGCTTGGCGTTGGTAGACAGCCAAAAATAAAAATCTCGGTTTTTCGCTGGAGTCTTGTTTTTTTGGTGCATTCTTAGCATTCCTGACCGATTGGCTTTAATTTTAAGACAAAAAGAGGAAATAAATTTTTTCGATAGTCCTTAGTTACTAAGCGCTATCACAGCGTATCCGACCGCTTGGCGTTGGTAGACAGCCAAAAATAAAAATCTCGGTTTTTCGCTGGAGTCTTGTTTTTTTGGTGCATTCTTAGCATTCCTGACCGATTGGCTTTAATTTTAAGACAAAAAGAGGAAATAAATTTTTTCGATAGTCCTTAGTTACTAAGCGCTATCACAGCGTATCCGACCGCTTGGCGTTGGTAGACAGCCAAAAATAAAAAACTTGGTTTTTAGCTGGAGTCTTGTTTTTTGGTGCATTCTTAGCATTCCTGACCGATTGGCTTTAATTTTAAGACAAAAAGAGGAAATAAATTTTTTCGATAGTCCTTAGTTACTAAGCGCTATCACAGCGTATCCGACCGCTTGGCGTTGGTAGACAGCCAAAAATAAAAAACTCGTTTTTTTGCTGGAGTCTTGTTTTTTGGTGCATTCTTAGCATTCCTGACCGATTGGCTTTAATTTTAAGACAAAAAGAGGAAATAATTTTTAGGTTAGGTTAGGTTAGGTTAGGTTAGGTTAATATTATTGCATTGTGGTCCGAACTGGTGATTCCCTTATCTACTCTCCAATTTTGTATGGTTCCGATCATGTTAGATGTGCAAGCTGTGACGTCCACGTAACTTTGGTATAGTGTCTCCCCTCTTATCGTATAGAAAGTAGGTGTTTTGCCTTCATTTATGACTTCCATATCCATTTCCACAAACGCTCCGGCAAGAGATTCACCCCTGTGGTTTTCTCTTGTGCTTCCCCACCATGTACTCCATGCGTTCGTGTCTCCTCCGACAAGAATTTTTTCTGTGTTCAACTTTTCGCAGATTACCCTCATTTTCTCGATGTCTATTTCAATTGGTTGGTTTTCTTCTAGATAGACAGAAACCACTCCAATTGTCCAAGAATTAGTTCTCAGTGTGGCTGCTACTAAGTTTTCGGTAGTAAGAAGCGGATGTTCGCGTATTTCTATGTCGGAGTCGAACACAATAATAGCGGCTTTATTCGGTTTTTCTCTATTGTGAGAGCGCTGTACTACTCGTGTTCCGGATTGTTGTTTAACCACACCTTCTTTCCCGACGTATGGTTCAGACACTATAGCGAAAGCGGTTTTTCGTTTTTCAGCTTCCTGCAGCAGTTCCAGTGTTGCCAATTTTTTCCTCTGAAGGTTGACCTGAATTACTTCATATTGTTTGGTGTTTTGGTTTGTATTGTGTCCAAGATTATTTGAAGTGCCATTGTTTGTGCCGGTATTGACCTTAGCAATATGCAATGGTTGCACGCGCTAAAGTATCCCATTTTTTACGAATCGGACATGTATTGCTGAAGGCGTTATGTTCCGCTTTGGCCACTTTCGCTTTAGTGCAGTTGCAGCATGTAGGCTCAGATCCCGCTGCTAGATTCTCACAGTTGGAACGCGTATGGGGCCCGCCACAATGACTGCATTTTTCTTCCTGCTCTGTGCAGAAGCGCCGGCTGTGGCCGTATCCCAGGCACAGTGAGCACTGGACCAGGGGTGATTGGTCTTCCACCTTGATTTTCTGGAGATCAATGAACACTGTGCCAGCCTCCAGCGCTCGCTGCCAGATCTGGGGAGACACTCTTAGGACGACGTGACAGGTGTGAGGATTTCTTGTCTTCTTACGGAAACGAAGCTCCATCCTTACTTCGGCCTCGTCAATGTTTTTAAATAGGGAGCCGTTCTGTCTCCTCAGTGCGCTTAGAATGTCTTCGTCCTTATTATAGGACATGACACTTCTGAGAAGGAGGAGCGGATCTCCGTTTTTCATATCCTGGACATTTAATTGTCTCCCCGCGTCCCTTATTTTTGCCGCTATTGCTTCTCTCTCCGCTTCTGTGCTGCAACTTATTATAACTTTTGCGTCTTTTGCCTTTCTGATTCGTTCAAATTTAAGGCCGCCCTCCCTCGCTCCTAGGGAGTCCCTGAGTTTGGTAAGGACCTCCTCGCCCGTGTCGTTTTTGCTTTCTGACGTTACTGCGATTGAGTGCAGTGCCGTCTTCCTTTCGGAAAAATTCCCTACGGGATGTCCGGACACTACACTTGCGTACGTCTTTGTGGCTCCAACAATGTGCTGGAGGTCCTCCGTCTGTCTCAGTATACTCTCTTGGATTTGGCCCAGCACTGCGGTATTTTTCTGTACCATGGTGTGTAGCTCTTCCAATGTTTTATTTGCATTTTGGCGTTCAGGCGATAAGTTGTTCCCTTCTGTCGATGTTTTATCGTCCCCTTGTACTCCCGGGCTCGGGTCTTCATTGGCGACACTCTGTCCCTCTGCCTCCTTGTAAAGTCGAAGGAGGTAGTTTAGGGCTTGTTTCAGGGTCACTTTTCAGGTTTCTTGATTCGGTTAAAGCCGCGTGGCCCTTTCCAAACCAAGTGTTTGCAAGTGTTCTTCTCTCCTCGACCGTCAAAGATTGCCAGTTCGGACATGGTGAAAGCGCCGTCTTGCTGGTTTTAGATGGTGGCAACTTTTTGGGTTTCGGAGGAGGTACTGTTGTTGTGAATGATTTTGGTGAGGAGGTCCTGATAGCGTCTTTGCGCTCCGTTGATGGGCTAGTACTATTGCTGTCGATATTATCACATGGAGTGATGTTAGTGGTGGTGGTGCATGGGTTAGTGCCGGTGGTAGTGGTGGCGTCGTCTTTTTTACATTCTACTTCGCTCTGTTTTTGATCTCTATTTGGTGACGGAGACCTATCTATTGAGTTTATCCGATTTGGTTTGGTAGGGGTTCTAAGGCCCAACATGTTTATTTGTGTAAAGTGGAAAGTTTAGGTTGAAAGTTAGAAATTTGTAAGAAATAATTTTATTAATAGTGTTGTTTAATAGTGTGTGTTGGTGAGTCTGCAATTAAGCAAAAGGCTGTTTAATGGGGTCCCAGAAACAAACAATGAGCGCCGTGCAGTAGCTGCGATCGATCCGCAAGTAAAACAATATGTCCTCGTGTGACCCTGAACGAATCCACCTAAGCAAACAAGAAAATAGGGCGGGTGGGAGGGCCGAATTTTCTGAATTTTCGCTTTTTTGCAGGTCGGATGGCGCCGGGAGCTGTAGGAGCACTGTAGAATGAACACTATTGGAAGCAGTTTAGGCAAGAAATTTGAAGATAATCGATGTAATTTACGTTATTAAATAATAGCGTTATTTTATGAAGAAAATTGTTTGTTTTTGCAAGATGCACTCGAAAGATTGAAGGTTTTTTGATGCCAGCTGATGCTAACAGCCGGGGCTGATGTTTATTAGTTGTAAGAAGGGAATCGGTCTATGGAAATTGAGTTTAATGGACGATAACGCGGTTTTTTTTTACTATGGAAATTCTAAGTTTTAGTTGATAAATCGAAAATCTGGCAAACTACTACGTGAAAAGATATTAAACAAGATGTATTTAGTGGGTATTAACAATAAAAGTCTAACTTGAAAGCTGTAAGGTTCTAGGAAGCAAAGTTATTATGAAATCACTGAACGTCGGTTAGGTTAGGTTAGGTTAGGTTAGGTTAGGTTAGGTTAGGTTAGGTTAGGTTAGGTTAGGTTAGGTTAGGTTTTTTTTTTTTTTTTTTTTTTCCCGCTGGAAATCCTCCGGCATGGGGGCAGGAGACCTTGTTTGACTAATTTCATATTGTTGCAGTGTATATGAAGAAGGTGTAGATGTTTTGTGGGTGAGTATGTGCTTTGATTTTTTATTACATAAATTTTGCTTGTAACACCTTTATATATAATATCAATATATATATCGGTTTACAATTTTGTTGCTTCCTTATTATTTTCGCTACGTTTTCGCTTTCTTTTTGACTCCTTTTACTGTTTCCGTGCAATGTATATGCAAAGTTTATATCTAATATATACTTTTCATATATTCCCGGCATTTTGTGTCTTGTTTTAAATTTATTTTCTGTTTTCTTTTTTCTTTTACTTAACTTTTTCCTACTTTTGCGATTTACTGCTGTCTTTCTCGATATATTAATTTTAAAATTTTCTACTATTTCGTTTACTGCCCCTGTTTCTAATTTAGCTTCTTTCGTTTCTAATATATTATGTTTATTTTCCGTGCTAATTCTACTGCCGCTGGGTATCCCTACTGACACAGAACACCGCTGCATGCTAAATCGGTCCTCGTTCCTGATTTTCAATGTTTCTCTACTAAAGATTCTTAATAAATTATTCATGTTTTTTCTTAATTTTGTTTTGAATATTTTTGTTTCACAAATTTTATTAACTTGATTTTTAACTCTTTTAACTTTTGTATATAATTTTGAAATATTTATTGTTATGCAATTTGTATATTTAAAATAAAGTTTTTTACTTATATTATTTACAGGAGTTTTATTATTTTTTGATTCAAAATTTTGAATTTTTATTTCTAAAATGTTTTGGCTTGAATTTGTACCAACAAATTTCAGAACCAAAGCTGAAAAGTCATTGAATATTTTATACCAAACAATGGTAACGAGGTCCGAGCATACCGCGGATACTTCTTGTCCAGTTAGAGCAATAATAAAGAGGACGGTGCCAGTCTCAACAGTATGCTATTGAGGCCCGGGCCAAGGTATCCCAATTTTTACGGACTGGGCAGCTTTCGCTGAAAGCGTTATGGTCCACATGGTCATTTTTCGCTTTAGTGCAGTTGCAGCACGTAGGCTCGAGACCCGCCTTTAAGTCGCTGCACTCGGTTCGCATGTGGGGTCCGCCACAGTGGCTGCACTTCTCCACGTCCTCCTCTGTGCAAAAACGCCTACTGTGGCCATACCCCAGGCACTTCGAGCACTGAATCAGGGGCGACTGGTCTTGCACCTTGACTCTCTGAAGGTCGATGTAGAGCGCCCCTGCTTCCAGTGCTCGCCGCCATATTTGGGGAGACACCCGTAGTACGACGTGGCCGGCGTGAGGATTTCGGGCTTTCTTACGAAAGCGAACCTCCATCCTCACGTCGGTCTCGTCTAGGTCTTTAAAAAGGGTACCATTCTGCCTCCTCAGTGCGCTCAGTATGTCCTCGTCCGTATTGTAGGACAGAACGCCCCTGAGGAGGAGGAGTGGGTCCTTGTTTTTAATTTCAGTGACTTTAAGGTGTCCCCCTGCGTCCCTGATTTTTGCAGCGATGTGGTCTCTATCAGCCTCCGTTCTGCAACTGACTATAATTTTAGCGTCCTTGGCCTTTTTCACTCTTTCGAGTCTGATACCACCCTCTCTCGCTCCCAAGGAGTGCCGGAGTTTCGTGAGGACCTCCTCGCCCGTGTCCATCTCGCTCTCGGACGTCACTGCTATTGAGTGCAGTGCCTGTTTCCTTTCGGGAATGTTCCCTACAGGTTTGCCGGACACTGCACTTGCGTACGTCCGTGAAGCTCCGACTAGGTGTTGGAGGTCCTCGGTTTGCCTCTTCAAAGTTTCTTGGATTGCGTCCAGAGATGTTTTATTTGTTTCCAAGAGGGTATGTATCTCCTCTAATTTCCTTGGCGCCTGGCACTCCTTTGGGTCAGCGCTTTTCGTCGTCTCCGCCTGTATTTTTTGCCCGGGTTCGCCCTCCTTAACCAGCTCATATAGTCGTTGTAACGCGTTTTGTACCTCAGTCTTAATATCAGTTCTGATATTACGCGACTGGTTAAGGAGGTTTTTGCCCTTTACCAAGCAATCCCGAGCTTCTTTGACTCTGCCGCTGGCAGCAGCACGTGTCTGTTTGGGGGATTTGCCAGCACTCCCAGATGTTGTGGGTGTACGCGCGGTCAAGATAGGTGTTTGCGTTTTGCCGGCTTCCCACTCCCCGATACTGCGCCGAACAGAGGAGCTCTGAGTGGATGGCAAGGTCTCCGGGGTGCGGTCAGTGCGCTCCTGCTCTAAGGATCCCGATTTAACGGATTTTGCGGGTGTCCTAAAACGGAACATCTTAATATTTATTTGTAACGATCAGAGTAAGATGAAATGTTCGGGTTGAAATAAGCCGCACAGCAGCTGTCAATATAAGAATTAAATAAATTCACAGGAGCGGTGTAAAGGGCCACTACCGTTTTGTATGAAATTATTATAGAAAATATAAAATCTTTTGTAACGTCAATATATGTTTAATATATGTCTATACTGTAAATATAATTATTTAATAATAATTTTCTTTTGTTCCAGATACCACCAGACGTCAAAGAAAAACTGCACAGCAGCAAGTCAAAGTTATGAACTAAGTCGGTGACCTTGGCCAAATCCTAGGTGGTTAAACAAAGAAAATAGGGTGGGCTGGAGGGCCTGATTTTTTATTTTCGGCCGGAAACCAGGTGGAGCGGTGTCAATGGATGCGGGGGCACGAAATAATAAGTTTCCAGTGAGAATTTTCCGAAAAGACGCGAAAACTCCGGACTTATAGCGAATTTAAATTTTTCAAAATTTCGATGATTATCCAAAAAGTATTAAACTGATTTCAAAAATTTTTATGCCAAATGATAGGTCGCGTCAGTATTGATGTTTCGAATACCAAAAAGTGAAAGATTTGTACAAAATTAGATACTTATAGCAGATTTTTAATTTGATATTTGTTGAAATTTAAAGTATCTATAAAACCAAAAATGTGCAATTTATTTGAGTGGAAACTGTATATAATCGTGTGTTTAACAGATCCGAATAGTAAAAGCCGAAAAATTTAATAGGGAAAAGCTTTAAATCAATAAAATAAAGAAATTTCTTTACGGTTAGGTTAGGTTAGGTTAGGTTAGGTTAGGCCTTGGGAACTCGAGGCGGAGGTGCTTTCCAGGGTGTACGAATGGACGGCGGGGCGGAGGGCGCTTGGAGAGCGCCCGGCCCCGGAAGAAAAAGCGGCCGTCCGACAGCAGGCGCGCGATGCCGTCATCGCTCACTGGGCGGAGGACCTCGCCGCCGCTCACTTCGGCCGCCGGACGCTGGACGCCGTCGGGCCGGTCCTAAGGGACTGGCTCGAAAGAGCGCACGGCTTCCTCTCGTTCCGCCTGGTGCAGGTACTGTCCGGACACGGTTGTTTCGGATCGTACTTGCACCGAATCGGTAGGGAGGAGGCCCCATCGTGCCACGACTGTGGCGCGGCGGAAGACACGGCGGAGCACACCCTCGAGGTGTGCCCGTCGTGGTCCGAGCAGCGCCGCAGTCTGGTTGCGGTGGTTGGGCGGGACCTCTCGCTCCCCCGCGTTGTGAGCGCAATGCTGGAGAGCGAGAGAGCGTGGGCGGCGGTTGCCTCCTTCTGCGAATCAGTCATGTCGCAGAAGGAGGCAGCGGAGCGCGCGCGAGAGGAAGACCCTCTTGCGCCCGCGCTCCGGAAGCGGCGAAGGGGACGGAGGAGGCGGGCGTATGACCGCCTTCACCTTCCCGATGGTGAGCAGCGGGCGACAGGTGCGGAGGCTCCTCCGCCCGCATTGCACCGCTCACCATCAGTGGATACGGGGACGATCGCGCACTCTCGACCGTCCCCGTTGCCCCACCCATCATAAGGGGGGGGCGCGAAGGGCTCGCCATAAGGGCGGGGCTCGCCGGAGGGGGACTGGACGCAAAGGCTCTGCCGGATTCCCAGACCCTCTCCAAGAGGCGAAGACGGAGTGCCGCTGGGGGTTTTAGTGGGTATACCAGGGGGTATTGCCCCTGGGGAGTCCCACATACCCCTCTGCGGGAGGGGATGCGTAACGCATTTCCCCCAGCGAAACCAAAAAAAAAAAAAAAAAAAAAAAAAAAAAGGTTAGGTTAGGTTAGGTTAGGTTAGGTTAGGTTAGGTTAGGTTAGGTTAGGTTAGGTTAGGTTAGGTTAGGTTAGGTTAGGTTAGGTTAGGTTAGGTTAGGTTAGGTTAGGTTAGGTTAGGTTAGGTTAGGTTAGGTTAGGTTAGGTTAGGTTAGGTTAGGTTTTTTTTTTTTTTTTTTTTTTTTTTTTTTTTTTTTTTTTTTTTTTTTTTTATTTATCTATCCCTCCAACATGGTCGGAGCCTATGTTTTCTGAATTACTCTTTCATACCAGTTCTCGCGTTTTTTCCTCTCGCACTTTCATGCAACATACTGTATCTTTCTTTCATCCATCGTCTTTCACTCTTTTAAGGCCGGGTAAGGCCACTACGCTATATTCTACTCTACGCTACATTTTTACTTTATTCTTTATTTCCTTACTTTATATATACACGGGGTAAATAATGGGGACAAGGTGACATGAATTTTTAATATTACTCTTATACAATATTTAACTAATTTCTATATTTACAATTTTTAAAACTATCTTAAAATTTTACATTTTACTTCTTTTAACATTTCCAATTAACATTTATACATGTATGATCCGCAAGGTATACATTAGTATACTTTGTTGTCATACCTTTCTTAGATCTTGTTTCTATTGTTGACTGTTTTTATTATTTTGCTGCTGTAATTCAAAAAATTTATTCTAAATTTTTCCTCTGCTATGATTTTCGGCAAATTTTGTTTTATGATTTGTATGTCTAACAACTGTTCCAGATCAAACCTCAATTTTGCATGTATTGGACAATCCAGGATCAGGTGTAATATCGATTCTTCGGATTCGGGCTCACACGCACATGCAGGGCTGTCCTTACACCTGAATCGGTGCAGGTATGAGGACATCCCCCCATGTCCAGTAAAAAGCTGCGTTGTTATGGCATCTACAGGGGCCTTTTTAACGATCCTGTAAGCAGCTTTGGCGTCCGGGAAGAACACTTTTGTGACAGACGCCGTCTCCTCCGCCTGGTACCTCTTGTCCCACTCTTCGAGGGTTTTCAGGCGGATGTCTCGCTTAATGTACGAGATTGGGCATCTGTCATAGTCGTGCCTCCTCTTGGATCTCAGGGCGGCCTCCTTGGCCAACTGATCCGCTCTCTCGTTCCCCGCTAGGCCAATATGGGCTTTTATCCAAAATAAGGAAATATCCTTATTTTGGATTTTGCAATTATAGATTGCCTCCCTAGTTTGAATAGCGAGTGGGTGGGGGGAACTCGAGTTAGTGACGGTGTCGAGTGCCGCCCTTGAGTCGCTTAGGATACCCAAACTGTTGACACTGAGTTTTTCAGCTGCAATGGCTGCTCTACTCAGTGCCAACAGTTCGGCCTGGTAGACGGTGCAGTAGGACGGCAAAGTAAGTTTGTGGGCTTTAGTCTCGACGCCGCCGCTCCAAATGGATATCGCGGCTCCGACTTTGCCCTCAATCTTACTGCCGTCCGTGTAGATTGTTACAGGATAATCCCTTGTAACATCTGCAAGATGTTCCTCGTCCGCCAGGTTTTGGTATCCTAACGCCAACGCCTGTGCCGGGTGCGGCATCGTTATCACCGGTGCCATTCTCTCTACTTCTCTATCGGCTAATTCCGGAGTGTATGCCTCCCTCTTGGCCTGATACAGCTGAGAAGCTTCCAGCACTCTCAGGTCAAGTGGGAGTATGCCGCTGAGTATGAGAGCAGAGTTTAACGACACCGTGCGATACGCCTTGCACATTTTCTGCGCAAAACCCCTTTGCACGGCGTTAAGCTGCTTACGAATGCCGAGCTTGCGGGCAGCCGGGGACCATGCCGCCGCGGCGTAAAGCACTATAGGTTCTACTGCCGCTGTGTAGATGGTGTGTATCACCTGCGGGTTGAGGCCCCAGCTGACACGCGCTGCTCTTACCAGTTGTTTGTAGATGCCCACAGCTTTCCTGGAGACATTCGCGACGTGGCTGTTGAACGTCAACTTATGGTCGATGGTCAACCCAAGTATCTTGATTTCGGGAGACATGCCGATGTCGACCCCCCCCATGTTCAGTCGTGGGGTGTCGTAACGGAGCTTTTTGGTAAGCACCTTTGCACAAGTTTTGTGCGGTGCAAACCTCAACTTGTTTACTTCACCCCACGACCGCACACTCTCGAGGGCGGCATTGGCCTGTCTCTCGATCTCAAGTGCCGCCGATCCATCGAACACCAAAACCACGTCGTCTGCGAACGCTTGGCAATATATTTGTTGGCTCTCCATCAATTTGAGCAGTGGGTCGAGTAGTATGTTCCAAAGGATCGGTCCACTGATCGACCCCTGGACACATCCTTTCTCCGTTGCTCTCAGATGTTTTTGGCCTGCATACCTGACTTCTACACTTCTCTCGCTGAGGTAGCTGCTGATGACCCTCCTCAGGTTGTCCGGACACTTTTCCTCAGCCAGTCTAGTCTCGATTGCCGGCCACCAAGCGCTATCGAAGGCGCCCTCGATGTCCAGTGAGACTAGTGTAACTAGCCTCTTGGCACTTATTTTATCTCGAATATGCGTCATAAGCGTAACAAGGGCGTCTTCGGTGCTTCTTTGCGGCATGAAACCGAACTGACGAGTACTAATCCGTGGCAAAATGTGGAACTTGAGTCTGGCCACCAGCATTTTCTCGAAAATCTTACCCAACACGGGCAACAGCCCAATTGGTCTGTAAGATTTGGGAGAAGTGTAGTTGTCCTTCCCCGGTTTCCTAAGTACAACCACTGTAGCCGTCTTCCAAACCTTGGGGAAGTAATGGTATGCAAGGCACTTATTGAGAAGAGCCAAGAAACAGCCCGGGTTCGTCCCTATTGCTTTCGCGCATATGTCTGCGGTGAGCCCGTCCGCTCCGGGAGCCTTCTTTGGATTGAAAGAGTTGACCGCGACATCTAATTCTTTTCGGGTAAACGGTGGATCATCATTATGATGCTCCATTTCGTTTAACTCCCTAGCCCTGGTTCTAATATGGCGGTGTGTGTCAGTGTCGCGGTCTTTGTCGTCCGTAGGATAGAATATTTCCGCTAACAGCCTCGCGGAACCCTCTGCGTCCAATGTTTTTCCGTTGGCTGCCAGCGGAAGATCCTCCTCTCTCCTTGCTGTTCTCCCAATGATCCTGTAGATGCCTTCCCACATCCCCTCTCGGTCCTGCTTCCTACAAAACTCCTTCCAGCTTTCTGTGATAGCTTTTTCCACGTCCTTTTCATACTTTTCTTTTTGTTCCAGGTATCTCAGTACAACAGCCTGTCTCCGGTGCGGCGCTGCATTCCGAATCCTGCGTCTTCGTCGGTCGACCTCCTTCTTCGTGTTTGCGAGCTGCTCGGACCACCACGGCATGGTAAGTTTTTCTTTTTTCTTTTTGACTGGTATGGTTTGGTTACAAGTGTTTATTATAATAGTTGTATATTTATTAATCTGTATTTCTAGTTCCTGGGTGCAATTTATTTCATTGATTTTATTTAAATATAAGTTTTCTTCTAACAATGACTGGGTCAATTTCTCATGAAATTGACTCCAGTTTGCTCTCTTCGTATTATATTTCCTCGTGGTTCTTTCAACGTTTAATCCAGTTGACTTTGCTAATTTTATTCCAAATATTATGCCGTTATGGTCCGAGCTCGTAAGGCTCTCTAGCACCCTCCAGCCTTCGACTAGACCCAGGATATCGTCTGTACAGGCCGTCACGTCGACATGGCTGCTGTACCGGACACCGCCGCGGATTGTGTCAAACGTGGGAGTATGTCCACAATTCAATACATTCAGCCCAATTTCAGACAGGCCGCCAATCATTGCCTCTCCTCTGGCGTCCTCTGCTTCGCTGCCCCACCAGGCACTCTTGGCGTTTGCGTCACCTCCAGCGATCAGGCGTCCTTGTGTCGCACTACTTATGGCCTTCAGGTGATCAATATAAGGCTCGATGGGTTTGTCCGGTTCAAAGTAGTACGACACAAGGGTGATCGTCCAGGCTCTAGTTCGGATCCTGACCACTGTGATGTTGTTCGTGGTCAGTTCTGGGCACTGTATTACGTCAAGCGCGCTGTCGAAGATAACGATAGCGGCTTTTACAGTGCCCTCTCCTATGCTAGAGCTCT
The DNA here is from genome assembly GCA_911387765.1 of Pyrgus malvae. Lineage (NCBI taxonomy): Eukaryota > Metazoa > Arthropoda > Insecta > Lepidoptera > Hesperiidae > Pyrgus > Pyrgus malvae. Next base: position 20,847 of record OU426960.1, on the reverse strand, counting down.
GGTACACCCTCACTCCTGCGTAGGCCTTCATCCTTCTTATTCTGCCCACGTAGGGCTCCTGTATTAGCGCAGCTGCCACTTGTATCTTGTTCGCTTCTAGAAGAAGTTCGTTAGTGGCTAGCTGGCTTCGCTGGAGGTTCGCCTGGATGATTCTATACTGGTGGGTGGTATCTGGGACAACCTTAGCAGTAGGATACGGATGCTCTGGCTATTTTATCCCACTTTTTTCTCACTGGGCAATCACTGCTAAAAGCATTGTGGCCACAGTTCTCCAGCTTGCCTCGTTTGCAGTTAGTGCACTGCGGTGGTTCACCAGCCAATCTATCTGGACAGTCCTTACTGAGGTGTAAACCACCGCAGTGGCTGCAGAGTTCTTCAGTGTCCTTACAGAACCTGCGACCATGCCCATATCCAAGGCATTTAGAGCACTGGACGAGCGGCGACTGGTCTTCTACCACTACCCTCTGTAGATCGATCCTTAGTTTGCCTACTTCTAAGGCCCTATTCCATATTTTAGGGGAGACCGTTAACACCACGTGGTTGGTATGTGGATTCCGAGTTTTCTTCCGATATTTTATAGCTATTCTATCTTCCTCGTCGTCGAGGCCGTGAAAGACCTCCCGGTTCTGGTTTCTCAGTGCCCGGATTGTCTCCTCATCACTATGTTTGGCGAGAACGTTCTTGAGGACCAGAAGGGGATCCTTGTTCTTTACTTCCTCGACGACGAGATGAGCTCCCGCTTTTTCTATTTTTCTCTTCAGTTTTTGCCTGTCATCTTCGGTCTCCAATCCCATCACTATCTTTCTATCTTTGGCTTTTCTAACTTTTCCTACTCTAATCCACCCTTCTTTGGCGTCTACAGTTTCTCTCACCTTTTCTAGTACTTGCTCTCCAGTCTCCTGCTCGTCCCTTGAGGATATGACCACAGAGTATAAAGGAGTCCTCCCTATGGTCGTCTCTACTCTCTGTTTTTCGGCTACCACATTGGCGTAAGTGGCTCTCTCACCTGTCTTTTCTAATGAAGCTTTTAGACTCTCTATTTTCCCCATACTTTCCTTAATAATTAGCGTGTGGTCTTCCAACGCTTTTTCAAGGCGTTTAACGAGTCCCTCATTCTCCTCTAATTGGTTTGATGTTGGAGGGGCGTCTTCTGCCATCTCCCGCTGTAGATTTCTAACCACCGGTCCATCTGCAGCGAGGTCGTACAATCGATCCAGTGCCTTCCTCAGTTCAGCCTTTATTCCAGCCCTTAAATTTTTAAACTTTTCCAAATTTTCGACCCCTTTTTTGTGTACCGCCTTCGCCTCGGCGGCCTTGTTGGCGTAAAATTGGCCTGCCGACTTTGGGGATTTTATCGGGCTCGGGGTTTGCACGTTGGATGTCTTTTTGGTGACCGTATTTCCCCTGAGTGGTAGTCTGGGTTTTGATGGCGGCGTTTTTTGGTCACCTACTGGGATTTGAATCCCAGTTTGGGGGTTTGTGGGTCCGGCTGTTTCCTTTACTCTTATTGGCGCTTTTACGGGTTTTGGGTCGGCTGTTCCCTCCACCACTTTTTCGAACGCGTCAATCGATTTTCGTACATTAGTTTCATGTCTCGGGGAGGGGCCTGCCCTCTCTTCGTTTTGTCTATCTTCGGTTCTGTCTGTTGAGTCTACTTTTTTTGAGGCTGGCGTACGGATCATATTTATGTTTGTCAATATAAGATATAAAAGAAATAAATTGGGATAAAATTAAAGGTTTGTAAAAGTTATAAAATTGATTCAAAATTAAAAAGTTAAGAATTAGAATGAGAAAACAATAAAATAAATAATAAAATAAAATATAGTTAAACACTATATTGTCAAGTTCTGACGGAATCTCTTCTTCCTAGTCCTGGATTGTCCCAAGGAGGTTTTGTCTTTATTTCAATGGAAAGTCAATTACAGAACAACAAAATAATTTCCACAAGGAGTCAACAAAGTACAATGTCAGAATTTTAACGGATCACACTTATCTTACTCTAATTACATCTAAATCAATATATATTTACAATAAAATTATAATTTAATAAGTCAGCAATTTTTTGACTCTACCTAGAGCCTCTACCTGTGGTCCAAAGTGTAGAGCTCTTTGAGTCCAACTCAACGACCCCAAACTCGGGTACCCTAGACGCACGGGTTCCGGAGATATGGCCGTTTGAATATTCTGGTTTCAATCCAAGATGGCCGCCGAAAATGGTTAAAACTATATATCTCCGGAACGGGTGAGCCGATCTTCCCCGGGTTTTGGGCGTCTTGCAGTGCTCGCCGAGATCCACCAGCAGAGTCCACTTGTGGGCCTGAAAATTTTCAGGCTCCTGAAAACTGAAAAACGTGTTCTTGGACGATTGCTAAAGGTAAACCCTACACAAACGTGAAAACTCTGGCTCTCTACGACCTACCGTTTGGGAGCTATGGGCGTTTGAGTATTTCCAAGATGGCCGCCGCGGCTGTCAGTGACACTTTTCAAATGGTGATAGCTCCCTCAATTTTTGCGGTAGAACAGTCGAGTTTGGGTTGTCCTGAGGCACAAAAATTTTCTCTACACGGTTTTTCAGGTTTCAGGGACCCAAAATTTTGTATTGTCTAAACAGCCTGAAACTTTCAGATATGCTCTAGGTTGCCCTCCCGAACCCGAATCTGAAAACAGTAACCTCCTACGAATCCGGGTTCAAAAGTTATAGCGATCCGCAAATTTTAAAAATGGCGGCCAAATGTCAAACTCCGACTTTAACGGGCTATATTTCCGGTTTGGGAAGTCGGAGCGACACGGCGTTTTCGATACTATTTAAGGCCTCACCAGAAGCGACTCCTGAAATAGGTTTCAGGCTGAAATAAATTTACGGCCTGAAAATGCCTGAAAACACCTTATATATATAAAACTAACTAGGCCGCACTCAGCTGTGAAAACCGTAGGTTTATAGGCTTAAGGGTTCGTGAGTTACAACACTTTGAAAATATTTTCAATAAAAACCAAAATGGCGGAAATGTTAAAAATTTTCAATTTTAAAGTTACAGGGGCCTTCTTTGGGGTTAATTACATGCCAAATAAGTATCCAAAACGATTTATGGTGTTAGAATTTTGAATTTTGTAATATTTTTTGATTTATTCCTATTTAATGTTAAAAATTTAATAACTCCGTAACCTTTCAGCCGAAAATTATGAAAAAAATATCAATATTTACAGAAACACATAGACTATAATTATATATACAGACTTTTAGTAAATTTCTCAAAACTACTGCGTGGGTACTGAAAAAGTGATATTTTCAGTTTTTTAATTTTCAGTTGTTTGTTTTTGCTGAAAATAAATTTTGAATTTTGCAGGTT